>CM066319.1:67128378-69840878 GCA_033807775.1 Saussurea involucrata | reverse complement strand
GTTACGCCGGAGTCGAGGAGGGAGAGCGAGAGTGAGAGAGGAATATAGAAACGTCGTCGTTTTTGTCGCAAGGTAAGTCCTCGTCTCCTTTTCCTTTTTCTTTTCTTTTCCGGCGAAGCAACCACCGACGTACGCCGCCGCTGTGGTGGCCGTGCGTGGGCGGTCGTGGTTATACGCGTTCGGGTGTGTGCGCGTTAGAGCGATCGAGAGTGAAGAGCGGTGGTGTAAGGGTGGTGTGTGTGTGTGTGTGTGCGTGATCGCCGCCGACCACCACCGCCGCCGGAGGCGGCAAGGGGGGGGTGGTGCACGGCTGTTGTTGCACCTTGGTAGGATCTGTTCCAGTAAGTTTTAGGCTTCCCGGGGCTGTTTGGATTAACCATTGACTTATTGAGATTATAACCTTTAGTTATCATTTTATGTGAAAACGTTTGTCTGCCACTGTTTTGCGACGGCCATAACTTTTCCATCGTAGCTCGGATTGAGGCGAATCCGGTGCCCACGGTTCACATTCTGTGCCGGGCACACTTTTCGTGTTTTAGCGGAAGTCCGGTTCGGTCTCTAACTAGGCGTAATTTGGCTGTTTATACAGCAGGTCCGGATGTGGCAGATCGCGTTCCGTTTTAAAAGTCACAGTTTCTGCCACTATTTTGGGAAAGCCATAACTTCTGCTAGGAATGTCGTATTGGGATGAAATCAGTGCCAAAAGTTCCCATTCTGAGTCTAGTAAGTTTCTTATGTTTTGCGGAAAAACCAGTTCGGACCATAGCTAGTGTCAAACTGCTGTTTTATAACGAAAGGTGCTGTTTTTTGCTGTGCAGTTAGCCAATTTTGTAAAATATGTATTAAATTGTAGAAAAATCGTTAGGAGGTGTATAATATGTCCTTGGAACCCTAACTCTAAGCACTTTCTGGTTATGAAATTTATTTGAGGATTTTCTGGGTTTATGGAGGTCGGAACAGGTCCCGAACAGACCTGTTTGGTTAGACCGAAAAGTCGTTTTAGTGACGATTTAAGGGTGCGTCGTGTTTTAGGGTCCGGTCCTCGTATTGATACGTTTTAACGTTCGTTTAGGTGTCGGGAAGTGATCTTGGATTTGTGGAGCTTGAATTATTGTTTGTGAGCTAGGCGCGCTTACGAGGTGAGTTCTCTCACTATAACTAATGTCGGTTATTTTTACATTACGATTTGTACGTGTGTGGTAGTTTTAATTGTTTGTGATGCGGGACTAAATAGTGGGGTGTCTAGTCGGACCTTTATTGTTATGACTACGCGGGTGGCGTAGGAGTTCGGTGGGGCCGAGGTTTATATACGCGGGTGGCGTAGTAACTCGGTGGGACCGAGGTTTATATACGCGGGTGGCGTAGTAACTCGGTGGGACCGAAGGTTGTATACGCGGGTGGCGTAGGAACCCGGGGGAGCCGGGTAATGCTTGCACGGTTATCGTGTGGTCGGGTGGACCAGCTTATGCCTTTGGGTGGGATGGTGTAAGTATGCATGTTTATGATTTGTTCGTAGACTTGTATGCTGTTTATGTACAATTATCTGTTTAGAGGTGGTGTGGGAATAACTGTGTTATTTATGGTGTCTGAATTCACTAAGCTTCGTGCTTACCCTTTCCCAATAAATTGTGGTTTCAGGTACGAGTGGCTCCAAGGCGTGACGAGTACACACTGGCGCGTGGGAAGAGTTGATTACTTTTATGATTTTAATTTTAGACATTTATTCCGCTGTTTATTGTTCGTGAGAATATTAATTATGAGTTTGCAAATGAAATGATTGGATTATTAAATGAGTTTTTATTAATGAAATGTTACTTTAAAAATTTTAAATTCCTTGTAATTTTTGGGACGTTACAACTTGGTATCAGAGCACAGCTTGAGTGAATCAAACGCATCTCGGTGTGTTTGATCTCAAGTTTGCGGCTATAAAAGTTTCTTTAAAGTTTTTGGAAAATAAAAGGAAGGAAAAATCCGTTTGAGAAACGGTGATCAAAGGCGCAGTGTGTACAGTCAGCCGGAGCCAAAGGGAAAGGTACAGTACTTAGTGTTTTATTGCTTTCTAGATCATAGGGTATGCATGCTAGATTGCCTATGTTGTTTACACTGTACTGTATGAGGATTACTTGCTAGTAGGAATCAATGCTAGTCATAGTAAGTTGTTAAGTGGAGGCCCTATAGGTTGTATGCAGTAAGAATCATATAGCCTTAGAATATTTGATTTAGTTCTATTGCGCAACTCTTGTTTGAGTCCAACCGTTCTAGGATATAATTTTGAATTCGAATGTCTATTTGATTCACGCTGCATGCAACTGGGTATTCGCGAGGCAACTCGTTATGGCTAATGGGGATTCCGTGGTAGCAAGGGTAGTGGGGTATTATGTTTATTCCTAGGGAGCTAGGAAGAGTGTGTATATGCGTCAGTATGGACATACGTGTAGGGTTTTTGTTTGGGCGAGCAACTACTTGGATACTCGGGATGGGTCCCGGAGCGGACAGTGATAGGTGTAGATGGTAGTAGTAGAGCTCCTACTACCGGAAGCACAGGATCAATGTTCGAGTCGGGGAAAGTCGCGAGGAATCCAAGGAGTCGAGCGTGAGCGTGGTAGGGTGAGTTATTATGTGCTAATAACTCGTTGTAATATCTACCCAGAATAGCCATCACAAGGAGGAACGACTATAGTAAACCTACTAGTACAGGTGTGTACTTGAATTGCTTTGACGTGATGATCGTTGGGGTAGTGGTGAAGGCTTTAAATTAGTAGTCGTTGGAATAGAAAGATGATTCTAGTATTAGTCACTTGGAGTGACGATAGGGATGATAATTGTTATAAGCAGGTCATTTCGGGCAAAGATGGAAGATTGTGCTAGAGTCATCGGCTTATAGAGCCGACTTTGATTTGAGGAAAAATCGTAGGGATTATTTGACGTAATTTCCCAACTTGCCTAAGAGGTTTAAATGTCCGAATGACGTTAGTGGATCAGAGAGATTTGGAGGAGTAGGAGTCGAGGCGTAGAATGCCGACTGAGTCATGCACAAAGTTTGATTTTTAAATAGATTGCATTAACAAATTCTTGTGTTTCAAATCATTTTATGGATGGTGATTTGGAATTTTGGGAAATGTTCAGCACACACACAAGATTTTGAAGTATGGTTTTGAAAGGGTATGAAATCGTCTTATCACGGGAGTGCAAACTTTGTTAGAATTTGTCTCATTTCGTTATTTTTCCAACGGTTCTTTCGGGTAAGATGATATCCGTGTTTTGTGGTGTTTAAAATGTTGGCCAAGTGACTACGGCTTGTGACTTTAATATTGGAACTCCTCCACATATGTTAGAGTTGAGACGGAAATTTATATTCCACGATGTCTGTATAAAGCTATTTGAGTGATTTGGTTAAAATAAGTTTTGTTTTACGACATGTTGACTCGTGTGGGTTTAATTTCACGAGGCGCATATCTTATTTGTTTATGTGACCATTTGGGGAAATCTTGGAAATCAATTTAAAGAACCCCACCTTTTGAGATTTTATGAGATTTTAGTCGATATTTTCAAATGATGGAAACGGATTGGTTTTTAACTTTATGTTGAAACTTACACGAGACAGTCGTGTTTTAACAAAAATATATTTGTAAACCGTTTCATCGTTTTGGATGACTAGCTGACACGCGAAAAATTCGTTGGTGAACCCTGTGTCACATCATTTTATGACTAAAAAGAAGAATTTTGGAATCAAATGTCGTGAAACTTATTTTGAATTATGAGCGCACCTTTATCGCACCCTATTTAAGGTCAAGCGGTTACTTTAGGTGCATGTCATGAGTCAATCCATACAGGAATCGAGGCGATTCATTTTAAAGAAATTAGTTATTACACTTTGTTTTTATGTGAGTAAACTGAACTGCAAATGAACGATTTTCAACATGATTTTTCTATGCGGAGCGAGCGTGCCCAGTTTTGCGTAACTACCGGTCTGGTAATAGTAGTTTTATTGCATACGATCTTTTTGGGATGAAAAACTTTGACGTTGGAAATATTTTGTAAAGGATTATTGCAAACCATGTGGGAAATGCGCTTTTATGAGCTATGTGTCATTTTGAGAATTTTTAAGGGTGTGAGTCCTTTTGGAAAACTCTTTTGTTTGAACCGTGTTGAGTTTTGGGGCTAATGTTGATTTCAGAGTACTGCTTGCTTAAACTTTATTTTAAACGCGTTTTGACCGACTTATGGGTCTAGCAAGCGTGGAGCATTTTGCTCGGTTTTGACTTTGAGATAGTCATGGGTCAATTGCACGGTTTTTAATGGCTCGATGTGAAGTTTTGTGAATGGGTTGTTTTGTTGCACGGTTTTGCACTTATTGCACGTTGCGTATTTACATGTTGGGTGAGTGAGTCATTCTGGGATAGGCATGTTGTTGGTAGACTGTTTTGCATTGGATCCTTGGTCATGTCAGTCAGTCGTTGGTAATGGTCGGTTGAGTATTTCGGGGTGGGACCCCGGTATTCATGTGTTATGACCTTGACTTTCCAGTAGGCACTGGGAGGATATAGTCTTGGGCACTTACCTGAGAGGTAGTTCCGATGTGCCGGGCCTTGAGACGTACCTGGGAGGTAGGCGTTAAGGCGTATCTTGATAAGGTGTAACTAGGCTTCGTAGAGCGAGTATGGAGGAATAGTAGACGGTGGAAGGTTGGGTATTCCACGCGTGTTGGTAATGTAGGCCGAATAGTATCGGTTAAGGGAATGATGCCTTTTGTAATTAAGAGAATAAATGCGCAGTAACCTTTTTGAAGTAAGTAGTATATTTAGGTGTCGACTTTTGGGCTTAAGGCCAAACACCTTTAGTGTAATCGGAGATTTGTAGCCGTTTTTTTTAAATAATTATGGTGATGGTAGTAGTAACCCTGAGATGCTTAATTGTGATGAATGATTATGGTGGAATGACCTTCGTGGGTGATTATAAGTTTACTGGTTTGACGATTCGCGTGAAATAAATTTTGGGAGTCTATTGAAACTCGTGGAAGTTAATCGGCAGTAATGGTAGGAATGATCGGATTCGAGTATCTTGTAGGGTATATTGGTGAGTACCCTTAGAATAGTTAGAGCTCAAAATTTTGAATTGGGGTGTATGGATTATCTATGGTTGGGAGACAACCGAAGTCGTTTGACTAGGAATGAATCCAGTTGTTGGAGTGTTCTTCCGATCATAAGTTCAGTGTCCTTGAAGGAGTTTTGTTAGTAAGAAAAGTATTCGAGAAATTCTAGACGGGGTGAGAAATTTAGATTCTAGTTGAGGAAAGTCCAGTGGCAGCACCGAAGGGGTTCGAGTGGACGTGGGAACCCGAATAGGAGATGCGCGAGAACTATCCCGAGATGTTCGCCGGTCTAGACTTCGAGGACGAAGTCTAATCCAAGTGTGGGAGAGTTGTAAAGCCCGTATCCCGGTATGTAATTTATTAGTCTTAATTCTTTCCTTTTAAGTTTGATTTATTGTGGTTTCCGTTATCGGGGTTAGTCGAGTTGAGTCAAATCGTTAAAGTGTCGGAATTTTTGGTTAGTTGCGAGAGGGTTGTAAGTGGAGGGACTATTTGTGTCAAAGGCCCAAAAACCCATCATGGGTTCGGCCCATGCAAGAGAATTACGAGACCATGTGATTGTATTGTTGGTAGCGTGAAAAGTGAAAAGAAAGAAAGAAATATGTCCTTGTGTTTGGTGTGGGTGCCGTGAACATCAAACAAGAGAAGAAACCCTACGGCCGCTACCCACCCCCCTCCCTTTCGTCCTTGTCGTCGGCCGGAGAAAGGAAGGACCACGACCACCGCTGCCACCGCCGGTACTGCTGCTGCCGCCGGAGTTACGCCGGAGTCGAGGAGGGAGAGCGAGAATGAGAGAGGAATATAGAAACGTCGTCGTTTTTGTCGCAAGGTAAGTCCTCGTCTCCTTTTCCTTTTTCTTTTCTTTTCCGGCGAAGCAACCACCGCCGTACGCCGCCGCTGTGGTGGCCGTGCGTGGGCGGTCGTGGTTATACGCGTTCGGGTGTGTGCGCGTTAGAGCGATCGAGAGTGAAGAGCGGTGGTGTAAGGGTGGTGTGTGTGTGTGATCGCCGCCGACCACCACCGCCGCCGGAGGCGGCAAGGGGGGGGGTGGTGCATGTTGTTGTTGCACCTTGGTAGGATCTGTTCCAGTAAGTTTTAGGCTTCCCGGGGCTGTTTGGATTAACCATTGACTTATTGAGATTATAACCTTTAGTTATCATTTTATGTGAAAACGTTTGTCTGCCACTGTTTTGCGACGGCCATAACTTTTCCGTCGTAGCTCGGATTGAGGCGAATCCGGTGCCCACGGTTCACATTCTGTGCCGGGCACACTTTTCGTGTTTTAGCGGAAGTCCGGTTCGGTCTCTAACTAGGCGTAATTTGGCTGTTTATACAGCAGGTCCGGATGTGGCAGATCGCGTTCCGTTTTAAAAGTCACAGTTTCTGCCACTGTTTTGGGAAAGCCATAACTTCTGCTAGGAATGTCGTATTGGGATGAAACCAGTGCCAAATGTTCCCATTCTGAGTCTAGTAAGTTTCTTATGTTTTACGGAAAAACCAGTTCGGACCATAGCTAGTGTCAAACTGCTGTTTTATAACGAAAGGTGCTGTTTTTTGCTGTGCAGTTAGTCAATTTTGTAAAATCTGTATTAAATTGTAGAAAAATCGTTAGGAGGTGTATAATATGTCCTTGGAACCCTAACTCTGAGCACTTTCTGGTTATGAAATTTATTTGAGGATTTTCTGGGTTTATGGAGGTCGGAACAGGTCCCGAACAGACCTGTTTGGTTAGACCGAAAAGTCGTTTTAGTGACGATTTAAGGGTGCGTCGTGTTTTAGGGTCCGGGCCTCGTATTGATACGTTTTAACGTTCGTTTAGGTGTCGGGAAGTGATCTTGGATTTGTGGAGCTTGAATTATTGTTTGTGAGCTAGGCGCGCTTACGAGGTGAGTTCTCTCACTATAACTAATGTCGGTTATTTTTACATTACGATTTGTACGTGTGTGGTAGTTTTAATTGTTTGTGATGCGGGACTAAATAGTGGGGTGTCTAGTCGGACCTTTATTGTTATGACTACGCGGGTGGCGTAGGAGTTCGGTGGGGCCGAGGTTTATATACGCGGGTGGCGTAGTAACTCGGTGGGGCCGAGGTTTATATACGCGGGTGGCGTAGTAACTCGGTGGGACCGAAGGTTGTATACGCGGGTGGCGTAGGAACCCGGGGGAGCCGGGTAATGCTTGCACGGTTATCGTGTGGTCGGGTGGACCAGCTTATGCCTTTGGGTGGGATGGTGTAGGTATGCATGTTTATGATTTGATCGTAGACTTGTATGCTGTTTATGTGCAATTATCTGTTTAGAGGTGGTGTGGGAATAACTGTGTTATTTATGGTGTCTGAATTCACTAAGCTTCGTGCTTACCCTTTCCCAATAAATTGTGGTTTCAGGTACGAGTGGCTCCAAGGCGTGACGAGTACACACTGGCGCGTGGGAAGAGTTGATTACTTTTATGATTTTAATTTTAGACATTTATTCCGCTGTTTATTGTTCGTGAGAATATTAATTATGAGTTTGCAAATGAAATGATTGGATTATTAAATGAGTTTTTATTAATGAAATGTTACTTTAAAAATTTTAAATTCCTTGTAATTTTTGGGACGTTACATGTTGTCGATACCCCTTAGCGACCAAACGTGCCTTGTTTCGGACCACGACACCATTCTCGTCCTTTTTGTTCTTGAAGATCCATTTCGTGCCAATGATGGTTCGGTGCTTCGGGTGAGGGACCAGACGCCAAACTTTGAGACTCTCGAATTCGTTGAGCTCTTCTTGCATGGCCATTATCCAGTCCGGGTCGTGTAAAGCATCCTTTACTGATGCCGGTTCAACATTGCTCAAGAAAACCGAGAAGAGGCACTCGTTACCGGTTGCTGCACGATTCTGAGGATTGCCCAGCAAAGCAGGTACAGCGGCGTCTTCAGCTTCCGTGGTAGCTCGAGTCTGAACTGGAGCGGTCGGACTGCCAATAATTTGTTCCGGAGGGTGCGCTCGAGTCCATATCCTCGTATGGGGAAGAGGCTCCGAAAGAGGTTCTGAATTATCCGCATCGACATAGGACCCAAGGGGTAGATTCTGAACAGCTTCAAGGGATGGAACTGGATGTAGTCTTGGAACGGCCGCATGTGGAGATACAACAGCGGTGGACGAAGATGTGGCAGTGGCGTCCGAGCCGTTGCTCGCTCCAGAGGAAGGAGTGGTAGGAACCACTGATGAGGGAGGTGCCGTCGTCGCAATTACTGGTGAAGTAGGTGAGTCCTCCATGGAAGTATCATTGGGGGTTGGAGGAGGACCGGACATGTCGGTCGACACCACAATAGTTCCATCTGCATTCAAAGAATCATCAGTAGAAACTGGGGGAAAAAATAAATCATTATAAAAATCTTGAAACAGAAGATCTAACTCAGAAGGTTGTGACTTCGATGGATTGGACGACGAAGGATCAACTGTTGTGTGCTTGGGTTCCGATCGAGAGAGATCAGAAGCCAGCACTCCAGTAAGTACGGGTTCCGAACTGTTATGTCCAGAAGCCAGGTCGACCAATTCGTCGAAGGTCATGTTAATACTCTCGATCACACTCTTGGTCCTTTTATTATAGACGCGGTATGCTTTGGAAAATGTCGAGTAGCCAATGAAGATCCCCTCGTCCGCCTTCGGCTTGAGCTTGCCGAGATCATCCTTATCGTTCAGAACGAAGCATTTGCACCCAAACGCATGAAAGTATCCGATGTTGGGGGTGCGCTTATTAAAGACCTCATAAGGCGTCTTGTTGAAACGCTTGTGGATGATGGATCTATTCTGAGTGTAGCACGCCGTCGCGATAGCTTCGGCCCATAGAAACATTGGAAGTGCGTACTGAGTCAGCATGGTGCGCGCCGCTTCCACCAAAGTGCGGTTACGACGTTCCACCACGCCGTTTTGTTGTGGAGTTCTTGCTGCCGAGAAGGTGTGCGAAATCCCCGCCGAAGTGAGAAAATCGCTGATGGTACGATTCTTGAATTCTGTTCCGTTGTCCGTGCGAATCGTGACTACGGTCAGCTGAAGGTTGTTTTGAACTCCCTTGAGGTGGTTGATTATAACATGACCCAGGTGTACCTTGAATAGTCGTCCACCATCACTAAGACGTACTTCTTATGACTTATGCTTTGAACGCGCATAGGGGCGCAGAGATCCATGTGGATCAGCTCTAATGGTCGTGACGTGCTTGGCACCGGTTTTGGCTTGTGAGACACCTTCTTCATCTTTCCCATCTCGCATGCAGAGCAGAGATGTTCTTTTGCGAATTGTAGTTCTGGCATACCCTTGACTAGTTTACCCAACACCAGCTTATTGATGTTTTTGAAGTTGAGATGCGATAGCCGTCGATGCCATAGCCAGTTCTGTTGAGTAGTCGCTTTGGACATCAGGCAAACTGCTTTATCGGTTTTGACTGTGGCGAGATTGATGGTGTACAAGTTCGTCCGTCGAGTACCAGCGAGAATTTCCGTCCCATCGTCAGCTAGAATACTGCATCTCTTCGCCTTGAATCACACCTCAAGATCCTTGTCACAAAACTGGCCGATGCTGAAAAGGTTGTGACCAAGGCAGTCTACATAGGACACCCGTTTGATCGTGAGTTTGTCCTGGACTAGGTCGTCGTAGCCCATGATCGGGGCCACATTATCGTTTCCAAACCGAACATCACCGCAGTACTCCTCCTTGAAGTTGGTGAGTAGCTCCCTTTTACCAGTCATGTGCTTGGAGCATCCAGAGTCGAGAAACCACACATGACCGGGCTGCAAAACAGAGATTAAGCACGTTTAGGTACCCATCTGGTAGTGGGTCCTTGGGTGTTAGGTGCAGCACCATTGTTTGAGACCCGTTTAGAGCTGGGTCTTTTTGGTTTGGATTTGCGTGAACCATTAGAATTAAAAAAATGATATGAGCCAACCCAATCATTTGCATATCTAGAGTCAATCAAGTCATTCACACCACAAACAGAACAACAAACATATTTACGCGAAAAACCAATCAATTGATGAACATTGTCAAGTTTAACAGGAAATTTAAAACCATGTTCAACAGAATTGTTCCAACCAAATTCATGTTTGTCGTTATTATTCCTATTATTCAAAGCAGAAGTAAATGACTTGTTCTTCTCAGGGCGCATCTTAGCATTCTTCTCTACCCACTCTCTTCGAGCCGCTTTTCCCCGACCCGTACTATCTGAAATTACATTAGTTTGAGCGTTAGAGAAGTTTGAGAAAAAGGGTTGTTTAGAAGAGCCTTTACCTGTTGTACCACGTTTCTTAGACCGACATTTAGATTTGGTTTTTGAAGTGGTCTTGGAAACGGTTTTCGAATTCGAACATTCGCCCTTCTCAAAATTAACCGGTTCTGGCAATTTTTCTAAAAATTTAGAGTGACTAGGAAGCTTCGGATCGAAGTCAAATTTAGAAAAATCATCGTCATGACAAGGAGTGGAGTTCATAAACTCAGAAAATCTTCTTGCAGAATCAGGTGAAGTGTCTCCATCAGAGTCAGATAAGGAGTTATTCGCAAACGGATTGTCAAAAATTTGTAAAAGATCCTTTTGAACAAAATCGACTTCGATGGCCTTACCTTTATCCTTAAAGCTCAAATCTTTAGTAGTGGTGTCATCAGACACTCCCATAAAGGCTTTGCACGATGAACTATCCGAAAAGATCTGAGCATCATCAAACGAGATTGTTTCAGGAGTGACCGGCGTCATTGGGGTATCCACAGAATTCCCCTTAGCCATTCTCAGCGTTAAGGCTTCAGATGCCAAAACAGCTAGTTGAGATGCCAACTTGTCAATCTCGGTCCGATAGGACTCTCTTTCAGATTCGGATAGTGAGTCGGGTTTATTCTGTTTGAGCTTGTCAATAGAATCTAAAAGTACAATCCTTTCGGTTTCATAAGTGACCTTATCTCTTATAATTGACTCTTCCAGTTTAAAGATAATGTTTTCCAAAATCAGAGGTGGAACATAACGTTTCAACTATGTTTGATAATTAGAGTCTTCATCTGCGGTTGCCGGAACAGGAGGCGAAGTCTCAACCGTTTTGGCGAGAGAGCAGATGTCAAGATAGTCATTTGAGAGATAAGGAGTTTTGCTTTTTAAATACGATGCATTAAGCGTTTCGTACACGAAAGGAATTTGTACATTTATGTTCTTCCTAGGCGGCGCATCATCCGATTTTGTGTTATTTTCCGAAGAAGAATTATCCGTTTTAGGTTTTGCCTCTATTGGAGGTAGAGGTATGGCGGTTTTTCTTTTAAATTCCTCAAACTCCTCATCTTCCTTAGATGCCTTAGTCCACTTGATTTTGTACTCTGGATAGGTCTTGTCTAAGCCCATGAAATCAAATTCATAAAGAGTGGGAACCTTTGACAAGACCTTCTATAGGTATCACGGATTATCATATCTGAGTCCCCAAAGTGAGTTGTAATATTTGAACTCCTTGGGCTTGTTCAAGTGAATGGTTTGTTCAGATTGACCAAGTTTATAAAGTTTGGATTCAAGATCTTTAAGCTTAGTGGTCAATTTTTCATTCTCTTTCAAAACATTATCTTGAACTAAAATGCTTTTAGAAAATTCCTCTTGAGATTTCTCTAACTTTTGAGTATATTCAGATATTTGGGTCTCGAGAAGTTTAGCTCTTTCTGAATAGGCCGAGCACTCAGTTTGATAATTATCTATCACACATTTGTCCTCAGCCTTTTCAATTGCTAGTCTGCCTATGGTATCATATTTTAACTTAACCTCAGCTTCTAGCTTTGAGATGTGGGCATCTTTGGTCTTAACCTTATGTTTAAACGAATCTAAAGAGCGCACCATTTCATGCATTTGATTTAACAAGTTAGCATTGGAAGAACCACATACCTGGCACTCGTGTTTGTCCTTCTTTTCGTCGGAAGAATCATCTTCGGAATCAGTATCCTCCGGATTCAGACCAGTGTAACACATATGAGCTTCCGCATCTTCATGCTCATCATCAGTCTTGAGCAGCCAGTGATCGTCTTCCGCCATCAATGCTTGACCTGCCTCTTTCTGTGTTGCTAGAAGCATTTTGTTCTTGTAGTACTCAGCATTACGTACTACAGGCTTCCGGCAATCTTTGGCGAAATGACCTCGCCTCCCGCAGTTGTAGCATTTCACGGGTTCATCATCATCTCGATCATCAGACTTTCCTTCAGTGCGCTTCCCATCGTCTTTGTCTTGATCTTCAAATAATCTTTCAAGTCTTCAGTCTTCATACCACAGAGGCTCTGTCAAGTTTGGCAGATGCTCTGTAGCCTTGTCCTCTGTGAACGACTTCTGCAAAGTCTACACTTCAATCTTCTATCGGTGTCTTGGCAGAGGCTCTGTCGATGGTTTCTATACTTAGCCTATTTTTCAATACTTCTTTACATAGAGGTTGGAGCTAACAATCTCCCCCTAAGTATTGAAAAATAAAAAATTGAAAAGTGCATGGTTTTCTAGGATAAGTACACGACAAGAGGTATTTGACCTCTTTTAAATGATTACTTTCATATAAGATTATGCCAGAGGCATTTACATATGATTACAGTGCATGATATGAAAAGTAAGCAGAGGAGAGTTATGGAAGTCAGATTCTGGCATTTGGGAAGTCGTTGATTTTGTGTCCTCCGAGTCCTCCATCTTTTAGCTCACGGTAGATTCTGATGCAGAGGTTTCTGAAGTTGATGACAGAATCAATGACCTCTATCAATCTGTCTGCTAAATCTTGATCCATGAACTCTGTTCCTCTGTGCTCCAAGAGGTTGGCTCTGAACTCTACCAGAGAACTTGTTGCGTATTTTTGGCAATCAACCTCTAGGAACAACTTTGATTTTCCTGCATGATCTTGAAAGACGTACCCAATCCTTGGAAAGGTAATGATGGAGTTTGGTCTGGCAAAGGAGGGGAAGTCATCTTCTGGAGGTGGGACACTCAAACCTATTACCCCAACGTCGAGTCCCAATTGGAAGTCAGTCATACTATACATCAAGAGTCTTTTGCGCATGGCCATCCTGATTTCTTGATAATCTCTTTGGACTTCCAGTCTACGTCCGTAGTTTTGCCTTGCCTATTGCAGAAGATCAGGTAGATCATAGAAGTTTAGGTTTCTCAGATCTGCATCTGAGTAAGCGGCTTCTGATCTGTCTACCCTCTTGACTCTGTAGAGGTTGTAGTGAACCTCTCCTCCGTGGGTATGGGACAGTTTGCAGTAGATGACCTTGTCTATCTTGGAATTTGAGAAGACTTCTTTGACGGATTTGGCCTTCTTTCCGTAGAATTGATCTCTTAGTTCTTTAAGAAGGTCAGGGTCCAGTTTAGATGGTGGCAGAGGGTCGTTGACTGCTCTGCTGTATAGGTATTTGTGCACCACCTCTTCTATTTTTCTTTGCTGAACAGGAGGTGGTGGCATCGGTTTCCGCAGAGCATCCAAGTCGCTTTTCAGTTTGGCCACTCGATCTTCTGTGGGTTTCGCCTTAGGGTCAAGTACTGGTATGTTTGACAGAGTGTCGAAACCAAAAGCCCAGTCTTCTTCTTCAGGTTTTGGGGTGACAAAGGCATCGAAAGCGCTCTTCATCAATTTCTCTGTGGGTTGATGCTTCGGCTTTTTCTTTTTGGGTTCCTCTGTGATTAGTCCCTTCCCTTTGTCTTTGGCCTTAGGCTGTTCAACTTTTTGTGATTGGGTTGCCTCTGTAGGTTTTGTCTTTGAAATTTTTGAGGGCTTAGATGAAGGTTCTTCTGCAGGTTTTGAGGGGGTTGCCTCTGTTGATTTTGGCACTTGTGTTTCTGAGGTCTTAATTGGTGATGTAGGTTTAGTTTGAGGTTTGGTTGGTGAGGCTTCTGTAGACTTGCTCAAATATTTTCTTTTATGAGCAACGGTCTTGGTTCTGGTTTTGAGTGTGGGAGATGGAGGTTTTGTTGTTTCAGCTTCTGGTGTAGGAGATGGTAGCTTGGGTTCTTCTGGTGTTTTTGGTGTTGGGGAAAGTGGTTTGTCTTCTGTTGGTTTAGGTGTAGGGGTTGGTTGGTCTTATTCAGAAGATGTCAGGATTTGAAACTGTTCAGTTTGTTTGGGGGTTGGAGATGATAGATCTTCTATATTGATAGAGGTTGTTTCCACAGAGGTGGGTGTTGCCTCTGTGGTCTTCTGTTGGGGGTGCTTGGGATATGGGTTCTGCTGATATTGGTGGAACTGGTAGACCTCTGTTTGCAGCTTATTCCCTTCTTTTCTCCCCCTCAGGGTGACCTGATGATCCCTCAGAATCATCATCAGAGTCATCCTGACCCTTATCTTTCGTACCCTCTGCTCTGCACGTCGCTTGTGGCTTTTTGGGTGGTGTGACACCTACGGCTATCATTTTAGCGCACAAGTCATCGCAGATGCCTAGAAGGTTATGAACCTCTGCCTCTGAGTTGAAGCGCATTTTGCCCATGCTTGCTTGGAAGTCTTTAACATAGTTGGCATTGGCAGCAGTGAAGGCTTTAATGAGTTCTGTGACCTGGTCGAGTACCCCTTGTCTAAGTTCTGTGATCCGAGCTCTGGTCATGTAGTCGGAGGGCTTCATGGCCAGAGTTTCCCTTGTAGTTTGTTCTTGGACATGCTCTAGGGCCTTCTTTAAATCTTCAGGGGTTAGGCCCGTAGAGGTTGGGGATTGCTCTTTCTTCATCTTTTCAAGTAGGTCTTTTACAGAGCTTTGGAAGGCAGAGGTTGTGGCCTTCTCGAATTTAGCGGCAGTGGTGGTAGCAGAGGTTGTTACAGTTGCTTTCATTTGAGCGCAGGCCTGTTTCACCTCTGTGGAGAGGTTATCCACTTTGGTGGTCAGTTCAGAAATGGCCTTTGTTGTGGATGCTGCAAGAGAGTCAAGAGAGCTTTTCAACTCTCCCAACGAGGCGGTCTCAGAGGTGACGAGGGTTTGGAACTCATCCCTTGCGACATGTGATCCAGGTATAACCTCTGGGGGAACACATTCGTCCCCATAGTGAGTCCGTGTTCCTTGGACATCTTCTTTCGCCCCTGTTTGTACGTTGAGGGCGGAAGGATTTCCCTCTAATCCTTTAGAAGAAGCCTTTTGAGCTTCAGACTCTATAGAGGTTCTGTTGAGAACATTGTCCTGATCCGCTCTAGAGACGGGTACAGGAGTATTCTCAAGTTGACTTGGGGACTTGTCTAGAGTCCCTTCGTCCATGTGCACTCTAGGGTCCTCTAAAGAGCCGATTGGACTTATGTGTGTGCGTGTGGCAGAGGAAACAAATTCCTCTGCAGGGATGACAGATGTGATCCGGGGCGAGGGATCACGAACTAAAGGCAAGTCCTTTGGAGAGAACTCCCTTGGAATTGTTTCCCCAGTTTCTAATGGCACAGAGGTAGAAAGAATTTTCTCTTCCCGGTCAGTTTGGGTTGGGGTCGAGCCGTGCTGCTCTTGTTCAATATTACCTTCTGCAACTAGACTAGTGGTAATAGAAATGTGGGTTGCACTGGGAGTTGGTTGGGATTGTGTGCCTATTCCAACTTTGGCATATTTTTGGGCCTCAGCCTCTGTCATACACCCTAATCGAACGGTTTCTCTGCTAGTTTCTATCTCATCAAAATCAACCATTTCCTCTGTGGCTACCACTTCTTTTGGACTCTTTCGTAGTACATCGTATCCGGGATGGAGGAAGGGGTTTTGTAGTACTTCTGGTGTCACAACCTGAATATCCTTAGGGGTTTGGTCATCTTCATCCAAGTCAGAATCAATTTCAGATATTCTGAAGTCTGGTTCTTCTGTTGACTGATTGGAGAGGGCTTCTGCGTTCCAGATACAAGTGTCTAGGGAGTCTGCAATATCCAATCGTTGGAGAAAGGTAGAGAAGTCACCCTGATCTGCATAGTTGATAGGAGTTAGGGATTGCAGAGGTTGTTCACGGGTTTCTTCGATCATTTCAGTTTCCTCTGTGATAGTCTGCAGAGGAGTATGAGGCTTCTTGGTTTTCTTCTTGCTTTTCTTTCTTTTGGGTTTGGGGGCACCCTTCTCAGAAGACTTATGTTTTCTTTTCTTCTTTTTGTCTTTAGGAGGAGGGGGAGGTGTAGAGGATTCAACCACGGTTTCGTATGGTGGTGATTGTTTGGTTTGAGCAGCGATGGCAGAGGTCCCCTCCATAGTTTTCTTTGCCTTTGTGGCCTTCTTTGGTTTGGAGGTAGTGGCAGAGGTTTTACTCTTTGAAGTAGGAGTGGTTATCGAGCTTCTCAGAAGATGGAAGTTTTCTTGTACTTTCTCATGCTTAGCAAAGGCCTCTGCCCATTCTTCATCACTCATTCTATCCACTATCTTAGTTCCTATAGGGACTCCTAAACGCGGGGGTGTCACGGGACTAGGTTCTGGAGTCCTGTGATCGCGTATATATGCTAACTTAAGGTTCTCATCGCTAGCATATCCCAGAAGTGTAGTTGGCAGAGGTCGGCATAATTTGTATCCTTCCAAGTGCTCTGTTGTGGAGTTCCTTGCCATAGGGTATATTTTAACAGTTGTTCCCACCATTGGCCATTTTTCTAATAGAAGAAGAGGCTCTAGAAGGACACCTAGTATTCTCTGGTATTGTAGTGGGGGTAGATCTGTGCTTGTGGGTCCTTTTTCCCTCTGTGAGGATATTCTATGGTTGATGGTGTTAACCATTTCTTGCATCATTAAAGTGGCATAGTCCAGAGGCAAATCAAAGTACACCCCGTACATGACTGCCATTATTTGATGAGAGGTTTGATCTGGACTATCCACTTTCCCAGTTAAGCAACTATTTAGGATAGAGAAGAGAGTGTTCCATAGAGGTGGAAACCTGTTTCTTCTGAAGTCGTTCCTCTACTTCAATGTTGTGTTGTACCCCCAACATCTCTACGAATCTGCAGAGCTCTGTATCAGAAGGATCCTCTGCATACTTCTTTATACCTAGGAGTCCTCTGGTGGGTAGACCAAACTCAAGAGAGAACATAGTTCTGTTGAACTTGAGTTCAAGAAGTTCGGATTGGTCAGGTTTAGAGATGTACCCCTTGATTTTTCTATCGTCTTGGTCATAACGGCAGCTCAGCCAGAATTGGTTTAGGTAGAATTGGTTGAGGTATCTGGCAGGGATTCTTTTGACAGTTTTGGTTAGAAGAGGGAACAAGTAATGGTTTTCCATAATGTTGAGAAGGATGGCATGAGCTTCCCCAAATGCAGTTCTGAGTTGTCTTGTTCTAAGTTTCCGGCCATTGCAGGGTTCTATGAGTGCTCAGACTGGGCTGGGGAGTTCGCCGGAGAGTTGGAGGTTGAAGCCATTTATTTAATCTTGGAGAATGTGAGTATAAAGTAGAAGTTGCAGGTTTGCAATGTTCGTCGGAGATAAAGATATCAGTAAATTCGTAACAGGAATTAGAAATGAGGTGAACGGGGGTTATATAGTGGGGTAGAAAACGGATAGAATTCCACTGTTAAAAGTGAATTCAATTTACATTTGGGGTCCGCACTCGAGTTTTACAGCTGGTAAGACATTTCAGAAGATCGTGTGGCATGCACGTCCAATGAAAGTTTGCCACGTCAGAAGTGTCAGACCACGATTAGACGTCGTGCGCGACCCATTAATGCTTGGTGCATGGGTGTTTCTACTTGCAGATGTCTGTCACTCGCAGAAGTAACCCGTATGTTACAGAATTTCCATAAAGGGTCAAGTGTCAGAATCAACAAAGGCTCTGTAGTGGAATGAGCTCTGTGATCTGAAACCTATTTTTCACCTCCTCCTATGCTTGCACCTTCACCAAAACGTTTGAAAATCAATTGGAAATGATCGATAGAACTTTTAGTGCGAAATTTGCATTCACAGAGGCTTTGAGGCTCTGTTGGAGCCAGCAGAGGCTCTATGAGTGGAAATTTCTAATAACTAAAAATTCATGAAATCTTTTGATCATCCAAAATGTTGATAGTTTTAAACACTGTTTTAGGACATATTTGGAAGTTTGTGTCCTGGAAAACTGTTTTGGAAAAAGGTTTTGTGCGAGACATTCTTCCTTTGGTTCTCCTTTGCTCGGTAAACTACCTGACTTCTATGAATATTGTTGACCATGACTCCTCTTTGACTCCCCCTTGAATTAACAACGTTTGTGGATTAATTTAAGGTCTCCTTCTGCTCCCCCTTGACCTATGCTTGGATCAAATAAGATAAGTAATATATAGAACATAGGTCAAACTCACCAGAGGCTCTGTGGAGATTGTCAGGTTCTGAGAATTGCCACAGAGGCTCTGTTGGGCACAAAACTTTTGGTGACTAAGAAGAGGAATCTTTTCTCATCGAGTCTTACTTACAGAGGATTCAACTCATGTTAATCATACCCAACTTACTTACCAAGAAAAGGAATCTTTTCTCATCGAGTGCCTTGGAAAATAAGCCTGCAAGCTGGTATTCAGTGGACACAAAGTACATCTCGATTGTACCACGTTCAACATGATGCTTCAGAAAGTGGTAACAGATATCAATATGCTTTGTTTTTTAGTGCTGTACTGGATTGGCAGAGATGGCTATGGCACTTTTTGAATCCCAGAGGATGGGTATCATGTATATGGTGTAACCGTAGTCCTTTAGCTGAGTTTTCATCCACAGAACTTGGGAGCAACAGCTAGCAGCAGCAACATATTCAGCTTCTGCCGTAGATGTCGATACACAGTTCTGCTTCTTTGAAGTCCAGCTGACTAGTTTACCACCCAGGAATTGACAACTCCCAGAGGTACTTTTTCGATCAAGATTGCATCCTCCATAATCTGAATCTGTGTATGCCTTAATATCAAAGCCAGAGTTCTTCGGATACCAGAGGCCAAGATTTTTGGTCCCTTTTATATATCTGAAGATCCTCTTTACAGCAAGAAGGTGGGATTCCTTTGGGTTAGTTTGATATCTTGCACAGAGGCATGTGGAATACATTATATCGGGTCTACTTGCTGTTAAGTATAAAAGGGACCCAATCATGCCTCTGTAGAGTTTGCACTCTACAGATTTACCATCTGGATCTGAGTATAACTTATTTCCAGTGGCCATGGGGGTCTTCATTACAGAGGCATCATAGAGCTTGAATTTTGAAAGAATGTTAGAGACATATTTAGCTTGATTTATGAAAATTCCCTCTGATGATTGTTTTACTTGGAGTCCTAGGAAGAAGGTTAATTCTCCCATCATACTCATTTCAAACTCGCTCTGCATGAGTTTTTCAAAATCTTTGCACTGTTGTGCATTTGTAGAACCAAAATAATGTCATCTACATAAATCTGTACAAGCAGAATCTCATCACCTTTTATTTTGTAAAACAAAGTGGTATCGGTTGTACCTCTGTCGAAATCATTATCGAGAAGAAAGGTTGAGAGTCGTTCGTACCATGCTCTTGGAGCCTGTTTCAGCCCATACAGAGATTTGTCGAGATAATACACGTATTTTGGGTACTTGGCACTTTCAAACCCTGGTGGCTGCTGGACGTATACTTCTTCTTGAATTTCACCATTTAGAAAGGCAGATTTTACATCCATTTGAAAGACTTGGAAACCTCTGTGGGCTGCGAAGGCTAAGAAGATTCTTATTGCTTCGAGCCATGCGACAGGGGCAAAATTTTCATCGTAATCAATGCCTTCTTCTTGGCGATATCCCTTAGCCACCAATCTCGCTTTATATCTAATGACCACCCCATCCTCATCCTTTTTGTTTCTGAAGACCCATTTAGTCCCTATTGTTTGTTTCCCTTTCGGCAGAGGAACTAGGGTCCATACTTTGTTTCTCTCAAGCTGTAGAAGCTCTTCTTGAATAGCATCTACCCAGTTTGGATCATCTAGGGCTTCAGAGACACGTTTTGGCTCGATCACACTGATAAAATTCGTAAAGAAACAAAAATTAGCAGTGGCTGATCTTGTCTTGACTTTCTCAGAAGGATCGCCGATTATAAGGCTCGGAGGATGTCTCTTCGTCCATTGTGTTGTTCTTGGAAGATGGTCATTAGCATCATCAAGTTGAATTTATGTGGTTGCACACTGTGGTTCTGGTGCTACCTCTGTTGTGGATGGTACTTCTGTGCTAGAGATTGGTTCTTCAGCTTGTGGAAGTATTGGGATAAGAGTTGGAATTGATTCCTCTGATACGATGGAGACTGAATCCTCGTTTTCCTCTGGTATTGGTTCCTCTGTTGTAGCTGGAGTTGGTATGTCCAGTGCCTCTGTGGTAGAACTTTGGTTGTTTCATCTTCTGTTGGCTCCCCCTCAACACGTGCATCTGCATGATTCACAGAAGAGGATGAATTATTTAATGGATCAGTTAGAGATATACCTGACTCAGTCTGGTTGGCAGAAGATGTTTCTCCAGAGGCACTGGCAGCTCCAGCAGAGGGATCAATATCATCATGGAACATCTCTTCAAATAGCAGATTTAGGTCTGCTTCTCTTGTCTTTGAGATGCCAGAGGATTCCTTTTTCAGACCGAGTTCTGAACTGATTTGTTTAGAAGTCTTTTAAAAGGATTCGTCAAAAGAGACATTTATGCTTTCCAGAATAGATCGAGACTGCAGGAGATACACTCTGTAAGCCTTTGAAGTGGCAGAGTATCCTATGAACTTTCCTTCATCTGCTTTCACATCGAACTTCCCTCTTGCTTCTCTGTCGTTTAGAACGAAGCACTTGCATCCAAATACATGGAAGAACTTGATGTTGGGTCGCCTTTGATTGATCAATTGATAAGGAGTCTAGACGTGCCTTTTGACTACGGATGATCGATTTTGAGTATAGCATGCTGTTGATATAGCTTCTGCCCAGAAAGAAATCGGCAATCCAGACGCTGTTAGCATAGTTCTGGCAGCCTCCACAATTGTTCGGTTCTTTCGTTCAACTACGCCATTCTGTTGTGGAGTGCGTGCTGCAGAGAAATTCTGGGAGATGCCTTCTTCTGTGAGGTAGGCTTCAATGACAGAGTTTTTGAATTCTGTGCCATTGTCGCTTCTCAACGTCTGAATTTTGCACTCGTACAGAACTTGGATCCTTTTCATTTGGTTTATCAGAATGTTAGGAACATCTGATTTCTTTCTGGCGAACTCTACCCATGTGTATCTTGAGTATTCATCGATCACTACTAGTATGTATTTCTTGCCTCCTAGGCTCTGCGTAGCAATTGGACCGCATAGGTCAACATGAAGCATGTACAGAGGCCTAGGACAAGACACATCAGTCTTGCCTTTGTGGGAAGCTCTCTTGAGCTTACCCATTTCACATGCTGAGCACTGATGATCTTTACTGAATTTAACATTCGGCAGACCTTTAACAAGATCAAGTTTCACAAGCTTGTCTAGAGTATGAAAGTTCAGATGGCAGAACCTGTTGTGCTATAACCAGGCTTCTTCGTTTTTACAAGCAACAAAGCAGAGCTTGTCTTCTTTGTTCTTGACGCTAAAGTTCATAAGATATAGATCTCCTCTTCGTTCAGCCCGCAGAAGTTCGACTCTAGTATCTTCTCCATGCAGAGAGCAGAAAGTTCTTTTGAACATAACGTCGTAACCAGTATCGCAGAGTTGGCTAACACTTAAAAGATTGTGCTTTAGGCCATCCACATAAGCAACTTTGCATACTGATATGTTTTTCTTTTTGATGACTCCGTAGCCTTTAATATATCCCTTCTTGTTGTTGCCAAAGGTTACAGATCCTCCATCGAGTTTGTCTTTGTAGGAGGATAATAGACCTCTGTCGCCATTCATGTGCCGCGAGCACCCGAAGTCAATATACCAGATCGGCACATACTGCTTCTGTAAAACAATCAGAGATTTTTAGGTACCCATATCCAAATGGGTCCCTTTTTGTCAGAGGTCTTCAAGGTTGCCTTAGCATCCTTGTGTTTGGTTTTAACTTCTATTGAAGAACCATTTTGTTTCTTCTTTCCCTTTAATTTTGCATTCTTTTGGGCAAAGAGAGGAAACAGTGTGGGCTTGAGAAGTGTTGATTGAATTTATACATGAGATCAAAGCAATGACAGTAATTAATATGCGAAGAAATTTGCTTAAACTTTTAATTAAAAACATTGAAACAGGGTACAGAGGCTTTATTACAGTCCATTCTAGCATCTGACTTCTTATTACAAGAAGACCTATGTAGACTAGATTGTTTGTTTGGAAAATCTCTGTGGAGAGTAGCCTTCTGTGGTCCCCTTCCTCTGTGGTGAACTTCTGCAGGTTTCACTGTCACAGAAGTAAAAGACTTGTTATTTTCAACCCACTTACCCTTTTGTTGCCAAGTTAGTTTTTCTTTAAAAGGCCTTAAGGGTTTTGTAGTCTTTGAACTTGTTGGATTTTGATAAGACATTTCCTTTTGTTGTTTGAATTTCTCAAGCTCAAGAGAGGTTCTGGCTTGTATACACATGTCCAAAAAGTCTGGACAGATAGGAACACTTGTGATTTTCTCCTTAGGGGGAATAGTTCTGTTAAGAACTCCAGAGGGTAGCTTAAAATCCTCTGAGTCACAAGGTACTATATCTGACTTAGAGTCAGTCTCAGATTCGTCAGAGGATGAATCGTCCTCATATACAGAGGTTGAGTCACCTAGATCTCTGTCGACAGAGGCTGGACTTTCAGAACATGTGCCATACTCACTTTCTTCCTTTTCTTTGGGGCTATCTTCCAAGTTAACAGAAATATCTATCAAGATTTCCTCAGAGAGTTTTTGTTTGACAGAGGATGTACATAAGTTTTCATAAAAGTTCTTTTTCCAAATTTCTATCAACTCTTTTTTAGAAATATGTAGTTTTTCTTTTAAAGACGCAGGCTTGAACTCAGGTTCTTCTGTCGATAGTTTCTTTTCAGAGTCTATCATGCAGACAAAGGCAACCTGTGTTTGAGTCTCGGGGTCACCAAACTTGAAGATTCCTATCTGATCTTGAGTTTTCAGATATTTCTTAGGTTTGGATTCTCTTTTGACAGAGATTGAAGGTGATAAATCTGTGTTTTCAAACCATACGTTTATCATCTTCATAGGTTTCCTATGGTGAGGTTCCCCAGAGACTTTTCGCCTTTTGCTGACAGAGAGTAAGTTTGGAAAACCAGGTTTTCTTGTACTTCCAATATGAAATAGAGAGGACAGAGACTTATCCTTTTTGGTTCTAGTGTATGGATCTATATCACAGAAGCCAATTCCCCGTCTCCCTATTTGTGTATTAATTTTCTCGTACACCTTCTGTGCATCTTGATATTTCTTTATTAACAGATCTCTTCTGAGTAGATCTTGACAGAGGACTTCTCTTTCCATTTGAAAATAGTGTTTAAGAGCAAGGATGTTCATTATGTCGCTCTCAAAAACCATAAGTTTTTTAGATTTAGCTTTTAAGGCAGAGTTGAGTTCAGAAATCTTTTCTTTTAAAGGATTTAGGTGTTTGTTCCAATTTGTTTCAATTTCTTCCTTTTCTTGAAATTTTTTAGCATTTTCTTGAGTGAGAAGTCTAGATTATCTCTCAAAGAAGGTGAGCTTTTTCTGAACACTTTCGCAGGTCTTTTTAAGTTCTTTGTATTCAGTGGTCAGTTTAAGCAAATCATCTTCTACTTGATTAGGGTAAGAGTCAGAAGTGGATACCTCACTATCAGAGTCGGAGGAGCTGACCTCTGTCATGCTACAGAACAGGGCGTTCTTATTTTCTCCTTCGTCAGAGGATTCATTTGACTGCCAGTTCTCTTGCTCTACCATGAGCGACTTCTGAGCATAATACTATGCCTTCTTTTTGTAGAAAGCAGAGTCCCTCTGAGGGCGGTTTGGCTTGCTCCTACAATCAGCAGCATAGTGGCCTGGCTTGCCACAATTGAAATAACCCTGATTCTGGGTGGCATTCCCAGCTCTGTTGTTTGACCTATGTTGGTCACCACCTCTGTCACTCTTGTCATTCGATCCTTTTCTTCCCTGATTCCTTGAATCACCACGATCATCTCTTCCATTGCATTCATAACTAGACTTCTTATGGTATCCTCTTCCAAATTCTTTCGTTAACAGAGCTAAAGATTTAGCTATCGAGGTCATCGTTGCCTCCTCCTCTTCTACCAATTCCTCCTCAGAACTATCAACCATCACCACCTTCTTCTTCTTCTTCTCCTTCTTCTCCTCCACAGCTTTCTCCTTCTTCGGCTTCTCTTTAGCTTCTGTAGCCTTACCAACAAGTGCAAGGGGTGCACTGACTTGAGCTTTTGCTTGTGCAATCTGAGGTTCTTGGGCTGCCAACGTTCCATAAAGATCTGACAGAGTCCAGTAGTCTAAGTCCTTATTTGTTTGCAGAGACATAGACAGCTGGAGCCATTCTTCATTTAGGCTTTTTAAGAACATGACGTTGTTCTCCTCAGAGGTTCTGTGAATACCGAATTTCTTGCACTTGTTGATCAGAGAGTTGAACCGATCGTATGTTGACTGCAGAGACTCTGTCGGCAGAGCTTTGAATGCGTAGTATTCATTCATGCATTGGGCTCTGCGGTTCTTCTGAGTCTTGGCTCCTCCTTCCAATTGTTTCTCCAGTTCCTTCCATAGATCGTATGCAGATTCACATGCATCTAAGGATTGGAAGAGGTCATTGGGGATGGCCATTATCAGAAGTCTCTTGGTTTTCTGAGCAACTTCATATTTTGCCCAATCTGGTTCTGACCACTTATCCTTGGTCTTTGGTTTATCGTGCTCAGGAATCTCTGGTGTGTCATTTGTGGCAGGTACACGAGGTACTGTGATCATTGGTACGAAAGGAGGATTGTTGATATAGTAGACGAGTTCTTTGTCAGTACACTCGAAGAAGTGAATCATTCGTATCTTCCATTGAGGGTATTCGTCTCTCAGCAGAGTGGGTGGATTCGTTAAAGAACCAGCGGTGAAGAAGTTGTTCGTGTTCGCCATTTTGAAAGAGGTTTGAAAAATACCAGAAAACAGAGTATGAACAGCAAACTTTCAGATGATGTGTCAGATTTGTAGGAAAGAGCTTATAAGCTTAAAAACTTTAAGCAATGCACTAAAATGGAGAGTTTTAATCGAGAAAACAGGTTCTGTAAGTTTACCAAAGTCGAACTGGTCGAGAATGGCAGAAAACAGGGTCTGTTTTAAAAATATGAAGAATAGGTTAAAGACAAACCAAGTTTCTACCAGAAATCATTGAAAGAGAGGATCTCTTGATATAGAAAATCAAGGATGGCTCTGATACCAATTGTTGGTTCCTATTTTACTCAACAATGATTTAAGTATCTATTAGTTCAAACAAATGAGGGTGTGGAAGCTTTTTAGCGAACTAAAAAGATATTGCTTGGTAGAAAGACACACAATATCAAATACACAAAGTATAAATAACACATATATTTAACTCAATGATTCACTGTGTATTGATTATAAAGAACACCAAGAACACCGAAAGTATTACAAGAATTATGCTCTAAGAGGTGTGTGCGCCGTGCAAAGCTTAATGGAAGAGCTCAACATGAGCCTTCTATTTATACTATTCACCAGGGGAGAAGTTCTAGACAATAATGACCAAAGGGTACAAGACACAATCGTGGGACTGCTACAGGTACAACGTTAATGTAGTGCGCCGCTATTCTGCAAAGGCTGTAACCCATCAGAGGATGACACGTGGAGTGTGCAGGGCACGCCTTGTACGAATGATCTTCAGGATCTTCGTACAGAAGAAAATGTGAGAAGCACGATCATCTTTGTCTTGATCTTCAAATAATCTTTCAAGTCTTCAGTCTTCATACCACAGAGGCTCTGTCAAGTTTGGCAGAGGCTCTGTGGCCTTGTCCTCTGTGAACGACTTCTGCGAAGTCTACACTTCAATCTTCTATCGGTGTCTTGGCAGAGGCTCTGTCGATGGTTTCTATACTTTGCCTATTTTTCAATACTTCTTTACATAGAGGTTGGAGCTAACAATAGCCACTTTCTTCTTGTCTTCATCAGACCAATTATGAGGTTCCTTAGGAATGATTCTTTCAGGAATGGCAGCTCTAGTTGTAGTGCCTGGAACTTCAGGATCAATCCTAACAGGAATATATGGGCCATTTTCGATGTAATAAGGGATAGTAGGGTCTACACCTTCTAAGAAGAGTATCATCCAATTTTTCCACAGATTAAAGTTATCTCTGGAAAATCTAGGGGGTTTTGCAAGAGAACCATTGTCAATATAGTTTGTGTTTGTGTTGGTAGCCATTATGGAAAATAGCAAGGAAGAGAAAAGATTAGTATAAGCAAGATCTTGTTTATGAGTTTAAACAATCCGCTCTGATACCACTTGTTGGTCCCGGAGGGGTTATACAAGTTTGTAGAAGGGGGGGTTGAATACAAACACACATATTTTACTTTTCTAAATTGTTTATTGATATGTATCAAACAATTTACAACTTTTTGCGGAACAAGATTAAGGAATAAACCTAATCTACACCAGTTAATAGAAACACTAAGTTTTCTTGCACTAGAAATAAGTTAGAAAGGAGATAAGAATATTAAGTGTAATATTCTAACACAAAGTAGTAGAGAGAAGAAGATGGCCGAGCACTTCATTTCTGAAGTAGGTTTCTTCTTATATACTGCATGCATTTAATGCATATCAGTACAACTTTACACGTGGCAGCAGCTGATTGGTTGCATGGTTTGACCTTTGTAGACAACCTAGTAGCCGCAAGATGAACAGTGTAGAATCAGAGTTGGTTGTACGATTCTGGACAAAAGGGATGTCCTTTCTGACATTTTCGTACGGAGGCGTGCAAGAGGGTAAAGACAAAAGTAACTTGTAGAGGAAACATCATGATCAGCGTTCACTGAATAGATCTTTATCAGCGAGTGATAAAGTTCAGCGTTCGCTGAACTCTTCTACTTGAAACTTCACGTTGAGTGGACAAATCTTGGCTTCGCTGATATTCACATCAGTTCATTAGTAGACTTGTCGCTGGTTCTTTGGCTTGATCTTCGACTTCAGCGTAGAACATCGTTGACGTGAAACTTGTCTTCAGGGATGATAAGTAAACAATTATGATTATCAACGATCATCAACAAGACTGAACAGGCTCAGGGCTTGTTGATGAACAGTGTCGCTGAATGTGTAAATTAAAGCATATGTTTTTATCAGCGATACTAAACAGACTTAGTATATTCTTTGATGACAAAACATTAATACATATTGTCTACTTACAATTTTCACTAAGTGATTCTCAGAGAGTCATTATCAAATCACTGAGGGTTTGGATCAACACATTACATGACCCCAAATGAATAAACAAGTGCATTCAAAACATGAAAATTCCCAATAAACATAAATCATGATCAAAACTCGACTTTGAGCTATCAAAACTGAACAAATGTCCCCAAGACTAAACATAACTTATTACCTAGCCATAGGCGCGACTAACTCAAAAGATAAATCATGAAAAGTCATAAAATGAAATTAAACGTAGTAACTCACAGTTTCGTCAATAAATATTTCAAATCCATGAAAACCCGAAACAAGACGTTGGGTTAAGACAACCCCATTTTCCAAGGAACTCACACCATTGCATTTTAAAGTTTGTCCCATAACGTACTATATGCATAATTCCAAGATATACACTAAAATGCATTTTCGTATCAAGTAACCTCCATTTATAAAATAAATCATCGAAACACTTTCATTTATGATTTAACTATCAAGTTCCCAATATCCCAAATATGGACATTTTACCACATTTACATAGATAAATACCTCAAAAGTCAAAACTCACCAAATAACCCAACAATTGACAAATTTCATGTAAACACATAAGTACTTGGAAAATAACATTTTTGGCATGTACAACGTTTTCACAAATCAACTTGAACTCACCTTGCTAGATTTAGGCTAAATCTAGATTTTCCCCAAACGTAAGCTCCCTTGAAGGAACTTGAACCTTCAAGCCAAATCTTCCAAAAACCTAGATCCATAAGTTCTACCCATAAATATTCAGATCCAAACATGTAGAATCATTCCTCAAACATTTTACATCCAAATCCCAACTTATATCAAAACCCTAATTTTTATGGATGAAGAAGAAGAAGGTTTCCTTAACAAAGCATACCCAAAATTACATCAATAAAACCCATAATGGAAGAGAAGATGAAAACCACAAACCCTAACTTTTGGGTAGAGAGATATTACCTTTATCACTTGAATCCTTAGATGAAAGCTCCTAGTCTCCCACAAAAGCTCCAAGCTTCCATACCTTCAACAATGGTGGAAATGGGTTTAGTTTGGGTGAAGAAGATGAAGAAGAGGAGGTCGGATTTTAGGGTTTTCTTGGGGAGGAGCCGACTTAGAGATAGAGAAAGGGTTAAGTTGGGGTTTGGAAATGAAATGAGGGGGGAGAGAGAGAGAAGAAAGGATCTTAAAAACACAAAATGATTCATCAGATGCATCGCGGACGTCCGTCTAGAAGCCATATAGACGTCCAGCTCAACCTGATCCGAACCCATCCTATTTTCTATTGCTTCCGTCGACGACCCGCGGACATCCGCACATCGCGGACGTCCGACCCTTGGCCCATGCGGACGTCAGCACGTCCAAATCCTGTATTTCAATTTTCGGGGTGTTACACAAAATCCCCAACTCACACGTTCGCATTTTCAAAACGTAACACATCATAACTATTGCATAATCTCAACAAACACTAAAAGTGTATTTTGACCAAGCAACCTTCACTTATGCAATAAATTCTCAAAATCACTTTCACTTGTGATTTATTTATCAATCACTCAAAATCCCAAATGTGGGTGTTTTACAAGATTTGTAAAACTCAACACTTTGATTAATCAAAACCCAACAATTAACTCAACAAGTGATAATTTGATATAAAACATACAAATACTTTAAAATAAACATTTTGGCATGTACACCGTTTTCACAAATCAACTAGAATTCTCCTTGCTAGATTAGGCTAAATCTAGATTTTTCCCAAACGTAAGCTCCTTTGAAGACACACGAATCTTCAAGTCCAAATCTTCCAAAAAACTAGATCCATAAGTCTCCGATCATAATTTTTCAGATCTAAACATGTAGAATCAGTCCCCCAACATTTTACATCAAAAACCCAACTTATACCAAAACCCTAATTCTCATAGATGAAGAAGGAGAAGATTTCCTTAACCATTCATAACCAAAATTACACCAATAAAGCCCACAATGGAATAGAAGACGAAAACAACAAAACCCTAGCTTTTGGGTAGAGAGAGATTACCTTTATCACTCAAATCCTCCAAATAAAAGCTCCTAGTCTCCACAAAAGCTTCAATCTTCCATATCTTCAACAATAGTGGAAATGGGTTTGATTTGAGTGGAGAAGATGAAGAAGAGGAGGAAGGGTTTGAGGTTTTCTTGGGAGGAAAGCGGGTTTAGAGAGAGAGAAAAGTCTAAGTTGGGGTTTGGAAATGAAAACCAAAAATCTCATCAGACTTATCGCGGACCAAAAATCTCATCAGACTTATCGCGGACGTCCAGCTGGTGCATCATGCGAACGTCCCGCCTCAACCTGACCGAACTCCCCAATTTCCTCTGTTGCTTCCGCGGAAGATCCACGGACTTCCGCATCAATCCGGACGTCCGGCCTCATCCCAATGTGGACGTCTGCATCTCCAAAAATCACGATTCTTAAATTTTGGGGTGTTACAATCCTCCCAACCTTAGAATGATTTCGTTCTCGAAATCTAATTCTCCATGCACCGACTGCTTACTGAGCTCAACGCTTTTCATGATCCCTCGGTCCCCGCTGAAATCCAACTTCTTCATGCATGACTGCTATGACCACTTCCCACCAGACATCTCCAGTTGACTCCCAACCTTAAGTGTTCCATACTCCCCCAACGGCAGATCCCGACTCTAATTTAGTCCACGTTCACGCACTCCTAAACCTTCTCCGACATGCCCAAGGTTCGATCACTATTGAAACTAACCGAAGCCTCCGAATTCCAAATGTTCCCGCTGCTGAACTGGCACTTACTCCTAATGAGTCCCATTAAACTCCAACACCAACGGTCGTCACTGACCCGTCAATTACACCACTCCAAAATACCTCTAATTAAAGATCATCCAATTGGCAGATTCTTTTACCACACAAGGAGGGTCATCCCGCTAAATCTATTCATCACAATCGAACTTCATAAGATCACCATAACTGATACCACAGTTTATTAAAATTTAGACTACACCTTCCAATCACACTAGTGGGTCTTGGCCTCGAAATCCAAAAGTTGACACCTAGTCACACTACCAAAACTCGACCCATCACAGGGCTCCACACACACGAGAATCATTCCTCAAACATCCCACAAATCCAAGGTCATTCCCACGGCCTAAAGGGTCTTACACGTCCTTCATATAAAACTAACAACCCAAACCAAGGTTGCCGTAGTGAACGGTTACCACAAGCATTATCAGAAGACACCGCAAGTCCCACTTTTCAGTTACCAACAAGAAATAATTCGACCCCACAAACGAACCATATGGTTCACGGTATTAACACGCGTTAGAAACCCAATCCTTCACTGAATGGTTCTACACGCTCTCACCCTTAACTGGGGTTGCTCAACCTCACCAAGCCTAATGAGTTCAAGGTTTTCAAGTGACAGACTCAACAAATATGCCAATAAAGTTTTCACTATATTTTTCAACACGAAGGTTTTTATACTAACATAACATACGTACAAAAACATACCACTACCTAGCCGGTAGATGCATAAACATGGACACACTCGTCCCACGTATGAAAATTCATTTTTGAAAACTATTTCAATTCAAATCAGTTTACTAACGAAACGTAAAAACGTACTCGAGAAGTTTTAAAATGAACCGCTTGGGTCCCATCACGGATTTACTTGTGCTAAACACGCAAAGTAATATCCTACATTAAAATAGCGTTCAACGGCCTGTTTGTACAAACTTCAAAAGAAGGATTTACACGACATCAATTCCCAAAATTCTCTTTTTAACCATACAACGACATGAACTGTAATTCATTAGCAACTTCGCATGTGTCAGGTTATTCGCAGAGAAACAAAGCAATTCATATACACACCTTGGGTAAAACACGACATGATTTGGGCCATCTCCCAATTTTAAATCGAATAACAGGATATTTTCATCATTTGGAAATATCGGTTTAAACATCGAAAAGGAATCTCAACTCAAAATTTTGCATGCCGATCTGTAGCACTTTCTTAGTAGTCACTCTGAAATAGTATAGCACATACCAGATAGTCAATACTAAATTTTCAAAGTAGAAATTCATTAAATCAAATTTCAAAACTTCTCATTCAGTCATATAATGACAAGTAAATAAAATCCTTTTTGACCATGCTCGCACACAACAGCGTGTTTTTCTCAAAACTTCGGAAAACAATACGTGCACATAATTTGATTGATACATAAAATAATTCAAATCAACTTCAAACCTTAAACCGCACAAGCGATGCACATTAACTCCTCAAAATAGTGGCTACAAAACGATTCATGTCAATAAATCCATATAGTGCATTTGCGAGAAAGGGCATCAAAATGCCAACAAACGAGAGTGCATAAAACAAAACATTAGAGACGTACTATCATGATGCTCTTATATGCATTACTCACGCCACGTATAAATCAATTCGCACACCTAGAAAGTTGCAACAAAATATGCTACTACGATTCTCAAAGGAGAAGCCACGTGGCATTAAAACTCCAAAACCACTCTTTTTTGGTGCAATACGACATAAAGCACCTTTCTTAACAAAATTCGCACGACACACAATACTCACTAAAACCCATGGATTAACGTACACGATCCTTCAAGTATGCACATGACAAAGTATCACCCATGCAACGCAAAACGTCGTAAAACAAAATTCCATCATACTCCACAAGACTTCCATCAACTCGATGGAACTCAACGGCATCCAACCAATTAAATGACGCCAAAGTTTTCATTTTCAATAATTAAATCGCATAAAACAACGTTATGACTAAATCATCATAATTCCAAAAATCTCCTTTTTGTTGCAACACAAAATAAAACAACACCTCTTCGTCAAGACTCGCAAAAATCAAAATTCCCATTAAAGCTCAACACCGACATAAGGGAAGGTAAGTCTCCACCCAAACTTTAACATATGTGGTGGAGATCCAATGTTAAAGTCATAAGTCACGATTACTTGTCCAAAACCATAAACGACATTAAAATATGGACATCACAGTATCAGAAAGTAGTATCAGACACAACAAAGAATAAAGCAAGTCTCGACAAGGTTTGGAATTGCGTGCAATAAAATAATTCCATGCATGTTCCTAAATCATGGTTTAAAATCTTGTGTGTGCCAAACCTTTTCCAAAATTTCGCAATGCCGTCTATACGACGATTTGAAACACAAGAAATACTCGATGCAATTTATTTTAAAAATAAAATAAGTTTTGTGCATATATTTAGTCGGCACTCAACATTCATGTCACACTCCTCCAATTTCTCCGATCACTCTATCGTCATCTAGATGCTCAACATCTTAACGCAAGATTGAAAGTCACATCGACTAACCTTACCATTTTCTCCTCAAATCAAGGTCAATTCAATAAGCCTATGGCTCCAATCCAACCATTAATTTTGACCCGAACGGTCCACCTAATGCAATCACCATGTTTGCCGCCACTCCAAATGACAAATGCTAAAATCACCAACCTCTTCTAACGACTACTCGCTTAGAACTCCTTCACTACCCCAACGGTCATCACGCTAGAGTCATCAAGTACTCTCATGTAACTGGTAGGTTCACGGCCAGGTGCAATTATGAACGTACCGTACATGATCATCCTTGCTACTCTTGATGTGACTTCTCATTTATAGTGACTCCATCAACCTCCAAATATCCTATCTTAGAGTGCCTAATGGTGCAATTTTGCTCTCATTTACTTAAAGAACGCTAGTTTGAGTCTAGGTATCCAAAAATCAACACCTAATTCTCTCAAACTTATGCTCTGATACCAACTTGTAACACCCTCAAAATTAGAAAGAGCAACTAACAAATATCTTGATAAAATAACCAAATGAGGATAGAATCCTTTATACAAACCATTCTTGAAAATACCTCAAAATTCAAGCATCACAACTTCCACAATTAATAACTCAAGACAGGTGTTATTTAACACAAACACAAGTTGCTAATCCCAAATAAGTGCGGAAGACTTCAGTAAGCAAAATCACTTCTTGTGCACTCTACTAGCACTCATCACTTCACAGTGTAGCTAAAGCTATTCCCAACCTGAACCTGTTGCACATGCCGACAAATAAAAAGGTTAGGCTAACGCCTAGTGAGTTCAAGAGTTTACATCATGAGCAAATAATTTGATAGACCAAAAGATTCAACTTAATTCATGATTTCCAAAAAGGGGTTTGTATACAATACACCGACAACCCAATTTCCAAACGCACACAATTTCTGTGAGGAAAGCTTCCAATGAAAATCATTTCTCAGCAATGGACTCAAATCCAAAACTCATTCAAGAGGTAAATAAATAATAAATTCCTAAATAATCATCAATGCGATTAATACTCCAATAGTGGAAAACATTCAAACAAGGATGAGACATAAAATACCGTCCATCCATCATGGAAAAACAATCCATACGCATATAACATGACGCCGACAACCCGGATAAACAAAATACCCGAAAACAACACCCTTAGGTGACGAGGGAGACCCGATTTCATCGAATGTGGCGAACACACAAGTTAAACCACAATTATTAAATACAAGCATGTTTCATGGATGGGAAAACCTATGACATCGACCATATCTAGGTCTCTAGTCAATTGTAGACATCAACCCAAACCAGATCTTTAGTCTATGGTGACATCAATCCAAACTGGATCTCTAGTCAATTGTGACATCAATCCAAACCGGATGTCTAGTCTATTGTGACATCAGTCCAAACCGGATCTCTAGTCAATTGTGACATCAATCCAAACCGGATCTTTAGTTAAGTGAGGCATCAACCCAAACTGGATCTCTAGCCTAGTGAGACATCAACCCAAATCGGATCTTTTGTCCACGGAGACATCAACCCAAACCAGATCTCTAGTCTATAGAGGCATCAACCCAAACTGGATCTCTAGCCTAAAACCACCAAGTTCAACCAGACCGGATCTTTACCTTGGAATCCCACCATCCAAAACAAGCTTACTTAATCTAGAAATTTATACATGACCTCAAAAGAATAACTAATGCATTCAAATTATGTAATTCTCAAATACGATGCAATTCATAACCCAATCCCACGTCGAGCTTATCAAAACCGGGAAAATGCCCTCAAGACCCAACAGAGTCCAAAACTGAGCCATAAGCTTAAAAGATCCAATGATCGTTTATCAAAGGTCAACTCATTCAAATAAAGTGTATCTAACTCACATCATGCAAACACATGCTCCGAGGCATGATTAACTCAAAACCCCTTCATTGCCACTTTCCCAATGAAATCAAACCACACATGCATATATACATATATATATATATATATATATATATATATATATATATATATATATATATATATATATATATATATATATATATATGTGTGTGTGTGTGTGTGTGTCTGTGTGTATGTATACTCAAATCCCTTATAACATGACAATGCATAACATTTGCAGTGGTTGATTAGACCTAAAAGTACCACGTATACATAATCGTCAATTGGTCTTCACAAATACAACAAAGCCCTCAAAGAGGCACATACTCGAATAAAACGCAAATAAGCGCATAAAACATCCACGGCTCCACCTCGAGCTACTAAAACCGACAAACACTCAAAAGACCCATTTGAGTATAAATCAAGCCCTTAAAGGAAAAATAAACGTTTGGCTAAATATGCTTTGCCCACACGGTTACGTAAACCAAAATACATCGTTATCCAAAATCTGTCTTTTAATTCTCAATTGGCCTTCGGCAAAAAATAAAAGGTTTACAACTCTCAAAATATTCATAAGGTCGAGATTGACCAAAATCCCTAACTCACACGTTCGCATTTTCAAAATGTAACACATCATAACTATTGCATAATCTTAACAAACACTAAAAGTGTATTTTGAATAAGCAACCTTCACTTATGCAATAAATTCACAAAATCACTTTCACTTGTGATTTATTTATCAATCACTCAAAATCCCCAAATGTGGGTGTTTTACAAAATTTGTAAAGCTCAACACTTTGATTAATCAAAACCCACCAATTAACTCAACAAGTGATAATTTGATATAAAGCATACAAACACTTTAAAATAAACATTTTGGCATGTACAACGTTTTCACAAATCAACTTGAACTCACCTTGCTAGATTAGGCTAAATCTAGATTTTTCCCAAACGTAAGCTCATTTGAAGACACACGAATCTTCAAGTCTAAATCTTCCAAAAACCTAGATCCATAAGTTTCCGATCATAATTATTCAGATCTAAACATGTAGAATCAGTCCCCCAACATTTTACATCAAAAACCCAACTTATACGAAAACCCTAATTCTCATAGATGAAGAAGGAGAAGATTTCATTACCCATTCATAACCAAAATTACACCAATAAACCCCACAATGGAATAGAAGATGAAAACAACAAAACCCTAGCTTTTGGGTAGAGGGAGATTACCTTCATCACTCGAATCCTCCAAATAAAAGCTCCTAGTCTCCACAAAAGCTTCAAGCTTCCATATCTTCAACAATGGTGGGAATGGGTTTGATTTGAGTGGAGAAGATGAAGAAGGGGAGGAAGGGTTTGAGGTTTTCTTGGGAGGAAATTGGGTTTAGAGAGAGAGAGAAAAGTCTGATTTGGGGTTTGGAAATGAAATGAGGGAAGAGAGAGGGAAAAGTCTTAAAAGAAAACCAAAAATCTCATCAGACTTATCGCGGACGTCCGACTCGTGCATCACGCGGAAGTCCGGCCTCAACCTAACTGAACTCCCCAATTTCCTCTGTTGCTTCCGCGAAAGATCCACGGACTTCCGCATCAATCCGGACGTCCGGCCTCATCCCAATACGGATGTCCGCAAGTCCAAAAATCACGATTCTTAAATTTTGGGGTGTTACACTTTTTCTCTTGGTTTTGAGGCATCATCGAATCTATCTTCACAAAGACGACCAAGGACTAACTTGAGGCGATTTTGGCAAAAGAGAAACATCGAATTGAAGTGAGGAAACATCGTGGGAAGCAATTTGAACACCGATTTCTTCCAATTCTTCGTTGGTGTTACACAATCAAGGGAATTTTATGATCCTAGAACTTTTGAGAGAACTTTTTCTTAGAACTATGGATTCTTCTTTTGCTTTGATTGTTGATTCCCCCAACATGAACTAATCTTTAGATGTTGGGGGTTGGTTTGAATATGGTTTAAGCATATGAACATGTGATTTGGTATTTTTATCAGTTTTTCCTAATTAATGAAGTATGTGATTTAGGTTTTAATGCTTTTGTAAGTCTGGCCAACTTTCATCTGATTTGTTTGTGATCAATTAAGCTCGAGAGAGTTAATTGTTAACTGGAACGAGAATTGCATTCCTAAGGTGAGAAATTGGATAGAGATATGCCAAGTAAGCCTTAGTCCCATCAAAATCTTGATTTTAATGTGTTTTGAATTCCATAGGTCGAGATCGAGAGATAAAACTTGTGCTTTCAAAATAAAATCTAGGGTTGCTTGAGAAAGAACAATGGTGATTTAGAGATTGGGTATTCATTAAAGGGAATAGCTGGTAATTATTTCGAGTCAAGTGTTTATACGTGAAAACCTTAGGATTTCCAACCCTCAACTATTTTCTCCATCCAAAGTTTTCCTAAGTTGTGATTACAAGGTGTAGAGAGAAAACTCTAACTGTCTTGAAGTAGTAATGAATTAGTTGTTTTAAAACCTAACTCTATCTAGGCTATTTATACCTAGACTAGAATTTACAATGCAAGCCCTTCTACTTGGATACAAGTTACATTTTAAGCACCAACGATCTCCCCCTTTGTATCCAAGAAGAAAAATACAAATTTAAACAAGTTGCTCGGGAGGAATATACTTCTTCCCTATTCCAAAGATGATCTCGAATTTTCGAAGCGCATTCCGGTATTCCAGTCTATCTTCAATCGCTTTCAGAGCTCTATTGAGCAATATCTTCTCCTTATCTTTCAGAGGCACCAACTTTTGTTCATCCAATCTGATCTTTTCTGTCAACCGAATCTTTAACACATTGAGCGTACCATCACAATACTTGTTGATTTCAATCAACTTTATAAACTTCTTCTTTTTCTGTCCGTTGAAGTAGATAACCCCAAATTCTGGTTTCTTCAACACAGTGTAAACCGGAATGCCTTAATCATCAGGCAATCTTCTATTGGGCCTCATAACATTTACTCTGGTCTGACCTGCCTATAATGCCATTTGAAAGTCAGTCAGGTAAGCAAGCTTAATCAGATTCTTCATGAACCTCTTCACTGCTTGATAAGCCTCAGACCATGTCTTATCTTTGTTTGGAAGTCTGGCAAGAATATAATATAACCTGAATAAGTCTTCACATGTCAAAGACTTAAAATATGTTTCACTGAAAGACCATTCTTTGCCATCTGTACGGTAGACTGTGAATCTTGGATACCAAACGTTCAGAATTCTTTCAGATTCGATCTTTGTAATCTTCACAATCTCGTTATCCATTCTAACAAACTTCAACTCACGGTCTTTGTTCTTCATCAAGTGAAGATATTCAATCTGATGTAGCGATTGTAGCTTTTCAATGGAGTACAGTTTTACCTTGTCGATCGGTTGAACTTTGTTTACGAACAAATCATTTCTGATATCCTCTTGAAATGAAGTGATAATCCTTATTCTATGCCAACGTCTTTCAATCAAGGATTCTATGTCAATTAGCATCTGAAATACCCTCAATTCTGCCTCGGATACCGGATCTTTTATCTTCCCTTCAGGTAGATCAGGTATGACTGGAACATCAATTACAGGATCAACGGGTTTTGGAACACCAGGAATATTTTCATCATCAGAATCAGCTACTCCTGGTTGTACATTAACCGCATCAAATACATCATCAAGTTCCTCCTTTATCTTGATAACTGTATTCTAAGGTTCATCCTCCAAATCCACATAGATGATATCCTGAATCAGATCATCAGTCATCCTCCCCTCTTCAGTTTTGTTATCACTTCCACCAGGGTTTTCAACCGTAGGAATGATATCATCCAGAACACCAAGTACATCACTTTCTTGTACATTTCCACCACCACCACTGCTTGTACCAATATCTAGAACAACTGTTTCAGTTTGAGTGCCCGAACCACTAGTTTCCCTCACTTTCTGCCTCTTACTCATCTCCCCATCATGGTGATCAGATCAGAATCTTGATCATCATGCTTACGCTTACTGGTTTGGTCTTGAACACCACAAGATTGGTCTAAAACTTTGATACTGTTAGAAATGGTTGTAAAGCCAAAAGAAATAGATTCAGTCATGTCAGAGATTGACTTTTGTAGGGTTTGGATATCATCTTGGGTTGGTAGATTGGTTTGTTGTTCAGTTTGTCGTCTAAGAAGACCAAGTAAATCCACTTCCTCTCCAGAATTATTGTCACCTTGCTCTAACAAACGGGTAAATAATTGAGATTTAAGCACATGTAACGGAAGGTTAGGATATACCTTGCTTGGTGGAATAGGCTGAGATTTCGAATCAGGTTGAGTTTCGGTTGCGGTGGATGGAGTTTCCATAACTGATTTCCCTTTGACAACTCGACTCACTTCAGCAGACAAATTAGAAACTATCTCTTTCAATTCTGCAGTCTGAGCTTTGTGCGAATTATTCAACGAACTAATTGCTAACTCCAGCAACTTCACTGAAACAAAATTATATGGAGGATGACCCACCAACGATCTTATCTGTTGAGCTTGAACCGGGGTAACACCCATACCACTTAGGTTACTGGTTTGCATGACAGTCGAACAGACTGCATGGCCTGTGTTCAACGTTGGCATGGTGTTGACGTTGACAGTACTTCCACCCGATCCTCATAAAGCACCAACAAATGGCGGCAATACTCTGGGCGTTCCGATTGGAGCACGAAGCATTCCAATAGACTGTGTCACCAACTGTGTCGTGACTGGCGTTGTTTGTGTCCTAGGAAATGAAGTTGTTCCAAAGGGCTCCAGACTCAAAGTGCGTACAAATGAAGTCGGTGGCCGGGGCAACTGCCTACCTGATTCAATACCAGCAAACACCGATTGTGTTGCCGATAGAAGTTATGTTGAATCCCCGTGAGAAATTGAAACACCAACTTGTTGAGAAGTTGCTGAGTGGCCGAGTTGGGTTGTGCATTGCATAGCTGGGTCCACTATGTCTTTTTCAATGTCTAATGGCGACGAGCGCTCTTTGACAGTAGATGTGGCTACCCGGTTAGAATCGGTTTGGATAAGATCAGTAGTTAAAACTTTGGTTGATCCTGTCTCACACTCACCATCTTTTTTCTTTCCATCTCACTCAACCTCACTTGTAATTCTGTTTCAACTAAATCTCCCTCAGAACACCTTATATCTCCTCGAGCACCAGAGTTAAGCTTGGAATTAACAACGATCTCAAAATCATTATGATCATCAGGTTGATCATCATCATCATCATCTGAACTATCCTCCTCAGCCTCTCTTTCATCATCAGCTTCATCTGAACTAGAACTTGCAGAATATACATTTGTAGGATCATCTATATCTGCAAAGACATCATCATTATCGTCCTCGGAATCTGAAGATCCAATACTTTCTTCATCAATATCTACTTTGGACGACTGACCAAGAGCACCCCCATCTCCAGTTCCCCTCACATCATTTTTACCACTTGTCTCACCCTGTTCAGGTACCCCAGTATCCTGAACACTCTCACTAGTTTCTATACCCTCACTCCTCTCTCCTAGTGGGTTGGCACTTTGGGTAGGCCCCTACGGTCTTGGCCGGGCCATAAGTGCATTTTCTTCTCTATACTCACTCACAAATGGTGACTCCTGGTCAGCGTAAGGGAGTACAACTTCGAGTAAGATCATCACACGATCAAAGTGCATATTATTGGGTAGTCGGAGATAGTGTATCCATTGAGCTGGACCAAGTACTGCTCCTTGACGTCTCGGTATTTCTATGTTTGCATCCATAATATACCGAATCACTTGTTGATCCAAACCCTCAGTGATTTGATAATGACCCTATCTTAAATACTTAGTGAAAATTGTAAGTAAACAATATGTATCAGAGTTTCACTATCGCTGATAAGTACTAAGATCTTACAGTACTGCTGATAGGAACTCTCGCACTTTTAGATTAAACATTCAGCGAACACTGTTCACCATATCGCTGAGTCTGTTCAGTCCGTATGGTGATCGCTGATAAGTTAGTTGTTTACTTATGATCCCTGAAGACAAGTTTCACGTCAACAAAGGTTCTACGCTGAAGTCGAAGATCAAGCTCAAGAACCAGCGACAAGTCTCCTAATGAACTGATGCGGATCAGCGAAGACTCAGATTTGTCCACTCAACGTGAAGTATCAAGTACAAGACTTCAGCTATCGCTGAACTTTATCATCTGCTGAATAGTAAATGATAATCGCTGAATCAACGAAAGCTGATCATGAAGTCCTCCGTACAAAGTACTTTTGTCTTAACCTCCCTTGCACGCCACCGTACGAAATGTCAGAAAAGAACCTCCGAAAATCTGAAATCGTACAACCACTCTGATACTACACTGTTCATTCATGCGGCTACTAAGGTTGTCAACAAAGGTCAATGACATGCAACCAATCCGCTGATGACACGTGTAAAGTATATACAGAATTGCATTAAATGCATGCAGTATATAAAGAGATGAACTCACTTCATTTGAAGTAACTTGCTAACTCTGGACAAGTTCAAATCTCTCAAGATAGGATTTTATTAGTAATCTCCTTATCTTTCTTAGTGCAAGAAAACCTTAGTGTTCCAATTTGTTTAGATTTAGGTTTATCCTTAATCTTGTTTCCGCAACAAGCTGTAAATTGTTAATGATTTATCAATAAACAATTTAGAAAAGTAAAATAGTGTGTTTGTATTCAACCCCCCCCCCCCCCCCCCCCTTCTACAAACTTGTTTAAGCCTTTCGGGACCAACAAGTGGTATCAGAGTAGATTTGTTTAATCTCATAAACAAGATCTAATCTAAGATATTTCTCTTCCTTGCTATTATCTGAAAATGGCCAACTCAAACACAAACACTCACTATATCGACAATGGTTCTCTTGCAAAACCCCCTAGATTTTCCAGAGACAACTTCAACTTATGGAAAAATAGGATGACACTCTTCTTAGAAGGTGTAGACCCTACTATACCTTACTATCTTGAAAACGGTCCACACATCCCTGTAACGATTGATCCTGCCGTTCCAGCCACTGCAACTAGAGCTGCAATTCCAGAAAGGCTGATTCCAAAGGAAATCCATCATTGGACCGATGAAGACAAGAAGAAAGTGGCTATAGATACAAAAGCCAGATCCATACTATCCATGGCCCTTCCTGACGAAGTCTACCATTCAGTCATGAACCTGAAATCCTCAAAGGCCATGTGGGACACAATATGTGTTCAGTATGAAGGAACGTCTGAAGTCCAGGATTCAAGAAAGATCAACCTGGTAAGACAATATGAAAGTTTCATCTCTGGTAAGAATGAAACTCTCTCTGAAGTACATCAACGTTTTAACTTCTTAATTATAGATCTTAAAACGGTTGGTAAGGAATATTCTAACTTTGAAGTTCTGACAAAGTTTTTAGAATGTTTACCTGAAAGCTGGGACAATTATTCCATGTGTCTCAAGCTGTCAAAAGATCTAAGATCAATGACACTGGCTACCTTATATGGCACATTGCTGAATCATGAGCAATCTAGCCATCTTAAGAAGAATCTTGTAAAAGATTCCAAAAGCACCCCTGTTGCTTTAATCTCAGAGGAACCTTCTACTCAGCGACCCGTGGTCACTATCACTGAGTTAGAAAGTAACTCTGAAAGATCATCAGATTCTGATTCTTCAGATGATGAATCCTTGGCTCTCCTAACTAAAAAGTTCAGGAGATTCGCCAAGAAGAAAATGTTTAGAAAGAACAAAACTCTTTCTATAGCTGACAAGCCTAAGTCATCAGCTTTTGTTGATAAGGCTACTGCTACTTGTTTTAACTGCGAAAAGACAGGTCATTTCGCTAACGAGTGCAGGTCAAAGAAAATCATGAGACCTTCAGCATTTACAAAGAAATCCTTTGTTCCAAGGAATAAAGACGACAAATACTTAAAGCTGAAGGAGAAGTATGCAAAGCTGAAAAGCTTTAAGAAGAAGGGAAAAGGCCTAATGGCTGACTATGATTGGGCTGCTTCTGATGAAGAAGCCTCATCATCTGATTCTGAAGATGATGAAGCAAATCAATGTCTCATGGCCAAGATTGAAGAAGAGGAAGAAAGTTCAGACATTCCCTCCACTTCAACATCTGCCATTCAGGTATCACCTTCCTTCTTTACCAATATTGTAAATATTGATGAAGCTGATAGTCTCTGTAAAATCGAACTACTGACTAGAAGCTTATACGAAGCCATGAACGGCAAAGCTGTGGTTGAAAACCAAAATCTTGATCTCGCTGAAAAGCTTAAAAATTGCCACCTTCAAATAGAAAAGCTTTCTAAATTTGAAGAAGATTTTAAAGATCAAGTCCATTTAAATCAGCTAGTCAAAATTGAACGAGCGGAAGCTATCGCTGCATTAAAAGCTGAACAAGCTACTGTTGAAGGATGGTGTAATTCTTCAACAAAGATCACTGAGATAATTAAGGCTCAGATTCCTCTGAGTGATAAACGTGGTCTGGGTTATAAAAATGATACTCCAATACCAACCACTGAACGTTCAATGCTTAAATTTGGAACGTTCGTATCCTCAGTAGCTGACACTTCTTCATCTCAGTACTCCTCGTCGATTACACCAATCCCTGAGGAAACTCCTACCTCCTCAAAAGGTAAGGAGAAAATGGTTTATTCAAAACCTACCTCTGTCTCTAAAGATAAAGGTAAAGGAATTGTAATTTATCAAAATCCTCAGAAGGGTACTTTAGTACCTAAGCTGAATGCTTCCAAAGCCTTAGTGATTCATTCATCTGGTTCTAGAAATCAGACCTCTGGATCAGTTCAGCGACCTACTCCTAGACTCAGAGTAGATGTCCTTGGTAAGAAATCTGAAGAACTGAATGTTCGTCCTATTTCAAAAACCAATAGTGTACTTGGTGCTGGCACTTCTAATTCCAAATTAAAAGATCAGCACACAAGTGGTCCTAGAACTAATTTTAGTTATAGGAAATGTTATCACTGTGGACTTACCGATCATATTGCAAGTAAGTGTCCCACAGCCACCAAAGCTGATAAGATAGCTAAGGTGAAGATAGCACCAAAGAAGACCAAACCAGTTGCAAGTCAGGTCAAGGTGACTCCTACCGCTGAGGTCAAGAAATTGACCAAAGTGAAGAAAGACAAAGCTGAATCTTCAAATGCTGCGAAGACTGCTGAACCCATTCCAACCACTTCCACTGACAAACGCGTATACATGGTGAAGTGGGTACCCAAGCAAAACTAATCTTCCTTTGTATTGCAGGTTAAGAAGGGTATCTGGTATCTCGATAGTGGATGCTCTAGACACATGACTGGAAAGAAAAGCCTGCTCGCTGAATACAAGGAAGAGAAGGGTCCCTCTGTAACTTTCGGTGGAAATGGAAAAGGACACACCCGAGGGTATGGTGTACATTCAAATGGTACAACATCCTTCAGAAGAGTCGCATATGTTGAAGGGCTGAAGCATAATCTTCTGAGCATCAGTCAGCTTTGCGACATGGATAACAAAGTGATTTTCACCAAGGAATCCTGCTTTGTCTCTGACAAAAAGGAGAAGATAGCTCTCAGCGGTTATCGTTTGGAAAATGTTTACGTTATAAACATGGACTCAACAACCACTGAGAACTCCTGTTTCTTCTCAAAGGCATCTTCTGATGTCAACTGGCTATGGCACAAGAGGCTCTCACATCTCAACTTCAAGACACTGAATACTCTTTCATCCAAAGAGTTAGTCACTGGTCTACCTCAACATTCATACGCCAAAGAATCCTTATGTTCAGCGTGTGAAAAAGGGAAGCAGACCAAGGCAAGCTTTAAGTCAAAGCAAGTTTCCTCAGTGTCATCTCCTCTTCAACTACTCCATATGGATTTGTTTGGCCCCGTTAACAAACAATCCATCGCTGGAAAGAAATATACGCTGGTCATAGTTGATGAATTCTCTCGTTATACATGGGTAATGTTTCTCCGTTCTAAGAGTGACACCCCTGAAGAACTCATCACCTTTGTTCGGAAGATGGAAACTCTGAACAATATGACTGTTCGCTCAATAAGGAGTGATCATGGAACTGAATTCAAAAACAGTTCTCTTGATTCCTTCCTTGAGAGCAAGGGTATTTCTCATAACTTTTCGTCAGTGAGAACACCACAACAAAACGGAGTCGCTGAAAGAAGAAATAGAACAATTATTGAAGCTGCACGTTCAATGCTCAGCGATTCTCACCTGCCTACTCAGTTTTGGGCAGAAGCTGTCAACACGGCTTGTTTTACGCAAAACAGGTCGCTGATAGTCAAAAGATTCAAAAAGACAGCCTATGAACTTTTTCATGGGAGAAAGCCTTCAATCAGCTTTCTTCACATCTTTGGTTGTCAGTGTTTCATACTGAGCAACAGAGATGCCCTTGGAAAGTTTGATCCTAAGGCTGATGATGGAATCTATCTTGGATACTCCTCAGTTTCCAAAGCCTTCAGAGTCTTCAACCGAAGAAGACAAACTGTAGAAGAAACTATTCACGTCACGTTTGACGAATCCCGTTCAGCGAACTCTAAACCGAACGCTGATACAGAAGAACTGAATCAATGGATGTTTTCTCATCTTGGTGATTCAGAAGATGTTCCCACTACTCATACTCATACAACTAAAAATGATGGTCCTACTATCATTCCCAATATGCAGAATAGTGAAGCTGAAACATCTTGGGTCTCAGCTGTTCCTATAAATACTATACCCGCAGTTGATCCAAATGTCTCAGAAATTCCATCTATTTCTCAGCAATCAGTGAATGAAGTGACAAATGCAAGCATTCCTCTCTTAGCTGATTATCCAGAAGTAGCTGAAGCCTCATCTTCAGTTTCTCCAGTTCAGACTGAGTCAGCGACGCATGCTCCGGCTCAGCGATGGACTGTAAATCACCCAATCGATCAAATTCTTGGTGATCCCAACGCTGGTATTCAGACTCGTAGAAGTGCAGGTAATATTTGTTTATTTGTTAACTTTATTTCTCTAACTGAACCAAAGAAAATAGATGATGCCCTCAGAGATCCAAACTGGGTCAGCGCTATGCAAGAAGAGCTGACTGAATTCGAAAGAAACAAAGTTTGGAAACTTGTTCGGAGACCAACTGACAAAACAGTGATAGGCACTAAGTGGGTCTATCGAAACAAGTTGGACGAACATGGTACTGTAACTCGCAACAAAGCTCGTCTTGTTGCTCAGGGATACAGACAAGAGGAAGGTATAGATTATGACGAAACCTTTGCTCCAGTAGCAAGACTTGAATCTATTCGTCTTTTCTTAGCATATGCTGTACACAAAAACTTCACTGTACATCAAATGGATGTTAAGTCAGCGTTTCTAAATGGAAAGCTGAATGAAGAAGTTTATGTGGAACAACCTCCAGGATTCTCAGATCCTAAGCGTCCAGGTTATGTTTATAAGCTGGATAAGGCACTTTATGGCTTGAAGCAAGCTCCTCGTGCATGGTATGACACTCTTTCTACGTATCTCCACCTTGAAAAATTTGAGAGAGGTAAGATTGACAAAACTTTGTTTTTTAGAAAAATAAAAGGTCATATCATTTTAGTTCAAATATATGTTGATGACATTATATTTGGTTCTACTAACCCTGAGCTTTGTACTCGTTTCGCTGATAGAATGAAAGATGAGTATAAAATGAGTATGATGGGTGAACTAACATATTTCCTTGGTCTTCAGATTAAGCAAACTGAAAAAGGAACTTTTATAAATCAGGGAAAGTATGTTAAAGATATGCTGAAAAAATTCGACTTAACTGAAAGTTCAGCTATGAAAACCCCTATGGCACCACCGCTAATACTTGATAAGGACACAAAGGGTGTTCCTGTCAATGTCACGCTGTACCGTGGGATGATCGGCTCACTACTGTATCTTACAGCTAGCCGACCCGATATTATGTTTGCAACATGTCTGTGCGCACGATATCAAGCTGAACCTAAGATATCTCATATGAAAGCTGTAAAGCGAATCTTTCGATATCTTAAGGGTACAGCGAATCCAGGTCTTTGGTATCCCAAAGATTCAGGATTCGATCTAACCGCCTATTCAGATAGTGATTTTGCAGGTTGCAAAATGGATAGGAAAAGCACCACAGGAGGATGTCAGCTCCTGGGTGGAAAGCTGGTAAGTTGGACAAGTAAGAAGCAAAACTCGGTGTCCACTTCCACAGCTGAAGCTGAGTATGTAGCCGCTGGAAGCTGCTGTTCTCAAGTCTTGTGGATGAGAAATCAACTACTAGACTATGATCTTCAGCTCTCCAAAATTCCAATCTATTGCGACAGCACAAGTGCCATCGCTATAGCAAACAATCCAGTGCTACACTCAAAGACAAAACACATAGAAATCAGATATCATTTTATCATAGATCATGTGATGAATGGTGATATAGAACTTCATTTTATCCCAACTGATTATCAGTTAGCTGATTTGTTTACCAAACCTCTTGATGAGACAAGATTCAACTTTCTCATCAGCGAGCTTGGAATGCTGAACTTTGAAGGATAAATCTTCAGCGGTTCACATTTAATCAGGATAAAATAAACTTGTACAATCCATTTCATCATCTTCTCTCTGAATAAATTGGGTTAAACTGATATCAAGGTATGTTTTCTCTGACAAAACGCATGAAAATGCAAGATTTCAAATTCTTTCATCGCTGAATAATATTTTGAAATTTCTTAAAACCCTCACTGATATTTCTATTCAGTGCTTCATATTTTCCAAAGAGTCCCTGAGTTTTTCTTTCAAAACCTCAGAGACAACGAAAGAATGTGAAAGGACAGTTGTGACGTCATTGCAACGGATAACACCTGGCACGTTTCTTTTTCTGACACACGTTTGCACGTTTCGTTGTCTATCCAATCAAATGCAAACACGTGTCCGTGTCATGATGAAAAACTTTCCCGCTCAAGTTTTTCTCTCTCTACTCTCTTCCTATATAAACTCTCTCAAAGTTTATATTTGTCTTTTATGCGAGTCAATCTTTCTCCGCAAGAAAAGAACACTGTTGCATTTTGTGCTCTCGATCTTCAAGAACTGTTCATCATCTTCTTCATCAAACTCAAGGTCAATATGTTCTTATCTATTATCAAATGCAAATAACTTGTTTTCGATCTTATCATTGTTTTACACAAGATCAAACAAAAGAACTCAAAAATAAAATCATTTTCTTTCATGGTTTTATAAACACAACCATTTCATGGTTGTTCTTCAAGTTTTAAATCTAAAATCTTAAACTTGTTCTTCTTTCGTATCCATTTTTTAAAAAAACTGGAATACAAGGCTTATAGGTGTTATATTCGTTTTTTTTTTAAAAAAAAAAACAAGAAAAACCCTAATCTTCATTAAGACTTTTTTTGTCTGAATGAAATGGACAAAATTCGAAAAATCTTAATGGAAATTCTCTTTCCACATTAAGATATTTCTTATTTGTTAACATCTTTGGTTGAACTGATAATACAGTGAAATGGCAACTTCAAAGCTGAATGTTACCGCTGAGTCCATCTCCACTGATTCTGAGGAACTGGAAATCACTAAAGCTCCTCAGGTTAAGTTTGAGCTGGATCAACTAGACTGGACAAAGGCAAACAACCTTTCAGCGCTTCTCGAGTTTCCTCCTCGGAAGCAGGTATCCCATCTAGACGACGCTGTAAATTTTTTGAAGAATAGCCCCATATACACAGCACTGACAATCACACCTCCTGCCAGTCAGCGTCTATTATCCCAATTCTGGTACTCTGCCAGACACACCAACCTACCCTCAGCCAAAGATCCATCTAAAACCATCGACTGCATACTCAGCGATACTGAGTATGGCACCATCAAGATAACCCCAGCAATAATCCGCAAAGCTCTGAAATTCCCTAACGCTACCTCAGAAAATCCTTTCATTCCATTTCCTGACCACAAGAAGCACGCTGACAGGGAAGAAATCATTGCTTTCCTTGATGCGATGGGTTACATCTGGGAGACTGGAAGAGACAAGCTACCTGAGAAGAATCTGACGCTGATAAAGAAATCCAAGATGCCCAGCGAGATGAACTTCATCTTCGCTCACCTGATCAGCTGCATGACAGCGAAATCCGGATCCTCTGATCAAGCCGCTCAACCTCAGCAGGCCATGGGTTACGCACTGCTGAAAGGTCTCAACATTGACTGGGCCTCCATCATCTATGAAGACCTCATTCAACGTGTTGATTCTGCCGCTGACCGACCAGCATGGGTTCCTTACCCGCGATTCATCAGCGCCATCTTTCAATATGGCCTGAAGGACAGCTATCCTGAAAAGGGTGATCTGAAACTCTCTCAGATTGGCCCTAAAGTTCTCGACTTCAAGCCTGTCGCCAACGAGGTACGTCTCTCTACTCTTCTCACTCTTCTTAATTCTCCGCTTTCTGTGGCTCCTTCAGCGACAATACCCATCGCTGATACCCCGGCCACAAAATCCATTCCTTCTAAGAAAAGGAAACAATCTCTTACCCCTCTTGATTCCAAAAGGATCAAGAAAACCAAGGAGCAACCCCAGCAATTGCATGCTGAAGACTCCTCAGCTCATTCTGAAGAGCTGAAGGAAAGTTCCGTGGTACGCTCTGCCACACCAATTCAAGCCATCCCTTCTAAACCTACTTCAGCGTCCCTAAACGCTGAGGTTAGAACTTTGGAATCTACCCAACCTTCGTCAGTCTCTCAAAAGACTGATGAAGTACTTCTCAGCGAATCCAACGCTGAACTTGAAACCCAACCCCAATTCTTATCCTTCGCTCCTCCCTCTACTTCTTTGGACACTCCTCCAGTCAAAACTGGAGATGCCATCATTCAAGAAGCCGTTGAAGCTTCTCAGCGAATGACGAAGAAAGGACCTGCAGAGATCTCCATCCCTCACGGAACTTTTGAGGGAGATATGGAACACTATGGAGGGACTCGAAACTTTGATGAGTTCGTCAACGCTCCTGCAGGTACAGATCCCACCTTAAACACTGTAACTAAACCTGAAACTTCTGAGCTTTCCTTTGTTCACAAGTACTTATATGTTACAGGTCCTTTTTTGGGAGACATCAACCAGTCTCTGAAGTCTATGGAGATGAAACTTACGGATCTCACCACCGGTCTATCAAATAACTCTACAGCTGTAACAAACGCTGGAGAGAATCTGACGAAGCTGACTACTGTGGTGGACAAGAAGGCCTCCTCTGATGACATCAAAGACCTTGATAAAACTCTCGCCGACTTTGCCAAAGTGCTCTCCGACATCTACACTGACTACACCAACCTCAAATCATCAGTTTCCACCATTTCCAGCGAGGTTACAACGCTGAAGAAATCGGTTGGTACACTCGAAGGTGATATGTCAGTGGTCAAGACTGACTTGGGCTCAGTGAAGACCGACCTTGGTTCTGTCAAGACAATGATCGAGACGCTGGTGAACAAGGCAAATAATCCAGCTCCTGCTCCGGCCCCTGCACCTGTTTTGGACTCATTCACCGCAGAGGATCGCCAAGAGCTGAAGAAAATCACGCCTGCTATATCTGGCCTAGAAGACAGAATAGCTAAGCTTGAAGGTTGTGTGAAAGTCTCTGGCCCAGAAGACAGAGACAACACCAATGCTGAATCTACCCATTCCTCCCCCGCCCATCATGAGAAAGAGGGGGAGAAGAGCGCTGAACAGGAGAAGAGCGCTGAAGATCAAAATAAGAGCGCTGAAGACCTTTCCCATGATGAATCTATCAGGGGAGAGGGTATTGAAGATCGGATTACTGGACCTCAGGGAGATGAAAACCCTGAGGGAACCGAGAACCTCGCCTCTGTATCTGAGGGGGAGCAACTCGATGAAGATGCTGAGGAATCCGAAGCAGAAGAAGACGAAGACTTCGACATCCCTGAAGCTGAACCATCCTCCTCTCCAAGGAACGATGATGATGATGATGAAGATGACGATGATTTCTTTGTTGTCAAACCTGCTCCTCGATCCAAAGCTCTTAAATGTATTTCAATAAAAGAACCTTCAGGGGAGAAGACAAAGACAAAGCACTCAGCCTCTGGCGCTGGGAAAAGCAAAGACAAAGGCATCGCTGAAGATGATAATCTGGCGATCCTACTTGCAAAGCCGATTTGTCAGGTACACTAAACTTATTTTTCCTTCCCTGATCATCTCTGAAAAATCAGTTATCCATTCCACAAACACCATACACATCCACATTTTTTTCTATCTTTTCTACCCAAGTTCTTCTACCCAGTTCTTATTTGTAAGATCGCTGCGTTTCAGCTAGTCCTCTCCCCTGTTTGAGGATATCGCTGAAAGATCTATTGCGACTTCACCAATAATTCCAGCTACCGCTGAAGACATAATCCCAGTCTTAGATTTATTCTCTGAGACTGATGAACCAGAAGAACAACCTCTCTCGCACAGAAACAGACCTTCCTCAGTTCCTCAAAGGCTGAGTGAAGAGGATCAAAAGAGGAGAGAAGAAATGATAAAGCGATTCGAGGATCAGCGAATCATCCTAAGGCGCGATCAACTACCTTCAGTTCCTCCTAAGTTCAGAATTTCAAAAGCTGAATACCAAGATCATCTCAGAGCTGAACGCCTCATCGCTGAAAGGAAGGAAGCTGAAGATAAAGACAGAGAATACGCCATCAAGCTCACTCAAGAATCTGTCAAAGACCCCAAGCTGAAGCGTATTCCCATTCAAATCCAACGAAAGCTTTGGGAACAAGCCCAGAAGATCGTGGAAAAGAAAGCTGAAGTTTCTCAGACCACCCTGATCTGGTGTAAAGAGAAAATCCACTTCAGATATCGTCCAGCGAAGATCAACAAGGTATTCATCTCTGGAAGAACCTCCATCGGAGTACCTATTGTTGACATCAAACTGTTCAGAGAAGATGACTCATCTGAAACCTTTCGTGCTGACACTGTAAAAAGGTATGGTCTCTCTGAATGGCTGGAGATGAGGTTAGCTATCCAACCATCAAAATCTAAGTACAAGGATCATTTCGAAAAGCTGATAAACAGACAGATCGATTTGATATCTTCTTGTGTGGATATTCCTCCTGTTCCTGATCTAAAGCCGAAAAGAAAAAAGGACTCTCCAAGGAAGAAACGTCAAGATTCAAACTCAGGTCCTGTCATACGAAATGAAACTGGAATTGGTTTCTCTCGCGCTGAAGTACTTGGTCCTGATCCTGATCTATCTGCCCTTGATGTCTCTTTGCCACCATGTGAACTTTTCGTCCCTGGTAAAGTCATCAGTAATCCTTATGGAATATTCTTTCTTGACTACGACGGACGTAAATGCTTTCAACGGATCGCTGAGCTTCCAATCACTCCAATCGAACAGCTCAAAGATCTCATCTACTGGTGCGACTTCAGAAAAGACATTCAGGCACGACACCTAAAACCCTTGATTTTTGAAGCTGCTCTGAAGCTAAAGAATAAAGGAGAAAAGGTTCCTGACTGGATGATTCCAACTGAAAAGACAACCCTTGATGAACTTCTCATTAAGGAAGAACCCTTTGAAGGCTGACAACAATCACCATTTTTTCTCTATTGTATCAGTCATCCTTCATTACTTGTAATTTATTTCGCTTGTACTTGTAATCTTTCTTATTCATATTGTAACCTGATTCAAAGATTTAAAGAAAGATTTCAGCGAATGTACTTTACTCCATCAGTACTGAAAAGATCCCAGAAAACAGTAAAAGGGACAAATATTTTATGAGTTCTTTTTATCCTTATGTTTTCATTAAATAGCAATTTTCTCTGTTGCTATGTCATAATCAAATAGGGGGAGATTGTTGATCCAAACCCTCAGTGATTTGATAATGACCCTATCTTAAATACTTAGTGAAAATTGTAAGTAAACAATATGTATCAGAGTTTCACTATCGCTGATAAGTACTAAGATCTTACAGTACTGCTGATAGGAACTCTCGCACTTTTAGATTAAACATTCAGCGAACACTGTTCACCATATCGCTGAGTCTGTTCAGTCCGTATGGTGATCGCTGATAAGTTAGTTGTTTACTTATGATCCCTGAAGACAAGTTTCACGTCAACAAAGGTTCTACGCTGAAGTCGAAGATCAAGCTCAAGAACCAGCGACAAGTCTCCTAATGAACTGATGCGGATCAACGAAGACTCAGATTTGTCCACTCAACGTGAAGTATCAAGTACAAGACTTCAGCTATCGCTGAACTTTATCATCTGCTGAATAGTAAATGATAATCGCTGAATCAACGAAAGCTGATCATGAAGTCCTCCGTACAAAGTACTTTTGTCTTAACCTCCCTTGCACGCCACCGTACGAAATGTCAGAAAAGAACCTCCGAAAATCTGAAATCGTACAACCACTCTGATACTACACTGTTCATTCATGCGGCTACTAAGGTTGTCAACAAAGGTCAATGACATGCAACCAATCCGCTGATGACACGTGTAAAGTATATACAGAATTGCATTAAATGCATGCAGTATATAAAGAGATGAACTCACTTCATTTGAAGTAACTTGCTAACTCTGGACAAGTTCAAATCTCTCAAGATAGGATTTTATTAGTAATCTCCTTATCTTTCTTAGTGCAAGAAAACCTTAGTGTTCCAACTTGTTTAGATTTAGGTTTATCCTTAATCTTGTTTCCGCAACAAGCTGTAAATTGTTAATGATTTATCAATAAACAATTTAGAAAAGTAAAATAGTGTGTTTGTATTCAACCCCCCCCCCCCCTTCTACAAACTTGTTTAAGCCTTTCGGGACCAACATCACTATCTGAAGAAACCTTTGAAACGGTACAAAGTTCCTTGCTTTGGATGGTTTAGACTTGTCAGTAACAACTTCAATCAATTCGTTCCAGATTAAAACTGCGAAGTCAATCATCCGGTCATAAACAATTGCATGAAACATCCTGAGTACGGAAATACTGCATCTGTCAAGCCCTGTATGTTTGGATGTCATACACCTGTTGATGATGCTGAACAGTGTACAGTATATAGGCGGCAGATACTTCCTTTTGAAATTAGAAGCACAAACTAGTACACCATCTTCAGTATCATTGTATCCCAGTTGCATAATATCTCGGCAAGATGTAACACCCTAAAACCAGGGCCAATTTAAACCTTAAAATTTAACAAGGTAAATCCGAATATCATCCAAACTTTTATAGATATAAGCAGAGAGTTAACTATGAGGGTTCATATATACGCAATTAGAATTCTCTAAATAACCTATTAATCTAATCATGTCAACTATAATTAGATTAAATTGGTTATCTAAGCAATTCCTCCAAAGCTTCCTCGCATCAGCTAATTTCTCCGCTTATCATCAAAAGTCGAATACAAAAAGCTCTCGTCTCTCTTCCCATTACCTCCCCGAGCTCGTACCTGGTAAGAAAATTTAATTTGAACGATTAGGCTTACGCCTAGTGAGAACATCCAATTTCAAATTAAAATATTAACATCTTTGAAAACTCAGATATTCAAAGCATATAAACAAACCTGGTTTGCCACCATTCTTACCGTACTCGTACTCGTATCATAATGACGGGAACATACCCGATCCCACGAGTATGACTAACATTCAGAAAGTCATATCATCATATTCGAGAGCCTACTACGAATCATTGCAGATTCTAGATCATCGCTCATATCCAAGAAATTACAAGTTACTTTATGCCTATTTTTTTGGAGTGGAAGTAGAGATTACAATTTACTTTATGCCTATCTCTTACCTTCCCATAGAAATCAGGAATTACAATTTACTTTATGCCTATTCCTCGATTTCTACACTACGAAATGGGAATTACAATTTACTTTATGCCTATTCTCCATTTCTACGTAAACGGGAATTACAGTTTACTTTATGCCTATTCTGCGTTTCACGTCACACTATGAAATAGGAATTACAATTTACTTTATGCCTATTCCTCATTTCACATCACCTTTACGAAATGGGAATTACAATTTACTTTATGCATATTCCACATTTCAGGTCAACGGGAATTACAAATTACTTTATGCCTATTCCTCGTTACAAATACTATCAGTGCCTATGGATCCATTACACTTACTAGTGTCTATGTATAATAACATTTCACACCAGATGCCATAACACTTTCAATCCTAAGAATATCGGATAAGCTATTGTATCCTTATCCTCAAATGTTCTCCTTCCAGAAACTATATTCGGAATAGTATTCTGAACTCAAAGTTCGGAACTATTCGAATCCGGATTCTAAATTAAAACCGTATCACTCACTAGATTCTAAAAGAAACCAGATCTCATTCCGGATCCCCGCCGAAATCGGATCCATTTCGGATCACATCCTGTTCCGGGTCAACTCCGGATCCCATCACCATTCCGGATCCTATCACCATTCCGGAACCCGTACCGGATCTAGTTAAATCCGGAACCCATAAATCCTAAGCCCAATTCCGAAACACCCCCATACCGGATCAAGCCCAATTCCGGAACTCACAAGCCCAATTCTGGAACTCACAAGCCCAATTCTGGAATCACTTAATACCGGATCCTAAGCCCATTCTGGATTTAATTTATACTAGAACCAAACTCAATTCCGGAACCTTGATACTGGACATCCAATAACACGTCAATTTTGTTCTAAAAAACTCATCTAAATTATGTTGGTTGATCGATTTCGTTTCAATACAATTATACCAATACATTCAGACAGTTTATATACAAAATCTGATTCAATTTCAACTTTAATGTTTTAGATGAAGAGATGAACTCACCTGTATGAAGTTTTAACCCATCAATCTAAATCCTTCCTTTCTCTGATTTACAACCTATTGAAAGGTGATTCAACCTGATGATACCAAACTGATTAAGAATTTAAATAAGATGATTCAAACTCTTACCACAAGAAACCACAGTTCAAATTCTTCTCTTCTCTTTCTCTCTGTATATGGCCGGCTCCAGTAAAATTGATTTGAGATATCATCTCAATTCAGCTTACCCCCTTATTAAGTAATCTCAACTTTCAATAAATGACCAAACAACCCCTCAAGTTCTAATTCACAATCTTTCTTAAACTTTAGTCAAAATATAATTTCAACCCTGAAGTTTACATTTACAATTAGTCCACAAACTTAGACTAATTTACAAATCGATCCCATTCATATTCAAATATAATATAATGGAAATTCGAGGTGTTACAAATCTCCCCATCTTAAAAATGATTTCGTCCCCGAAATCAGAGCTAGGTAAATAGATGAGGATATCTAATTTTCATATCTTCTTCTGCTTCTAACGTCACGTTAGCACCTCGGTGATGTTTCCATTGTACTTTCACCATAACCACATCCTTATGTCGTAATTTCTTAAACGATCTTTCTAAAATCGCTTTTGGTTCCTCCACACAACGACACTTTTCATCCACTCTTACTTCAGTAAGTGGAATTACATCACTCTCTTCGGCTAAACATTTTCGAAGATAACAGACATGAAAGCTATTGTGGATCCCTTCCAATTCAGGTGGAAGATCCAACTGATAAGCTTGAAGTCCAACTCTCTTAGTTATAGTGAAAGGTCCTAGAAAACGAGGACTCATTTTTCCACATTTACCAAACCTTATCACACCTTTCCACGGGGATACCTTAAGCATCACACGCTCCGCAACTTGGAACTCTTTCGGCCTTCTTTTCGGATCGGCGTAGCTCTTCTGTCGATCTTGAGCTGCTTTCATGTGCTTCTGAATCTCTTTCACCTTATCAGCCGTTTGTTGCACGAGTTCAGGACCAGCAAATTGTTTTTCTCCAGCTTCTAACCAACATACCGGAGTTCTACATTTCCGTCCATACAAAGCTTCGAAAGGTGCTCTTCCAATACTGGAATGATAACTATTGTTATACGCAAACTCTACCAAAGGTAAATGCGTATCCCAGTTACCTCCAAAGTCTAACACACAGGACCTGAGCATATCTTCCAAAGTCTGAATGGTTCTTTCACTTTGCCTGTCCGTTTGTGGATGGTACGCAGTGCTCAAATTGACTCTCGTACCCAGTTCTTTTTGTAGTGACTGCCAAAACCTCGAAGTAAACCGGCTGTCACGATCAAAAACTATAGACACGGGTATACCATGTCTTGATACCACTTCATCAATATAAAGCTTCACTAACTTATCTATCGGTGATGCTTCCTTCATTGCCAAGATGCGAGCACTCTTGGTTAACCGATCCACGATTACTCATATGGTATCATTACCCTTTGACTTTCTTGGTAACTTTGTCACAAAATCCATGGAAGTCTTATCCCATTTGCATTCTAGAATCTCTAAAGACTGCAGACTTCCGTAGGGCCTTTGATGTTCAGCCTTCACTAACGAACACGTCACACACTTTTCTACAATTCGTGCCACATCTAACTTCATAGCTGGCCACCAATAGTGTAACTTCAAATCCCTATACATCTTAGTACTTACAGGATGTATAGAATATTTACACTTGTGGGACTCTTCGAGGATTAACTCCCAATTTCCTCCCACTTTTGGCACCCAAAAGCGGCCTTGTAACAGTTTGATCCCACGATTATCTTCCGTCAGTTGAAGATGTTGTTTGATCATGACTTTATCTTTCAGATTTTCTTCCAATAAGGCTTCTGCTTGAGCAGCTTTTATTATTTCGATCAAACTTGATGTCACATCAATCAAGGCGTTAGTTGATTTTAAGCACCCACTATATTCCTTTCTACTTACAGCATCAGCCACCACATTTGCTTTACCGGGATGGTAATGCAATTCACAATCATAATCTTTAAGTAGTTCTAACCAACGTCGCTGCCTCATATTCAACTCCTTCTTATCAAAGACATGCTTCAAGCTCTTATGATCAGTGAACAAAGTGCACTTCGTTCCATACAGATAATGTCGCCACAGTTTTAATGCAAACACTACCGCTGCAAGCTAAATTGTGGGTAGGGTAATTCTTCTCATGTTCTTTGAGTTGTCTTGAGGCGTAAGCAATCACCTTGCCCTGTTGCATCAACACACACCCCAAACCCATCATTGACGCGTCACTATACACGACCAAATCTTCCATTCCTTCCGGTAATGCAAGAATAGGATATTCACACAGCTTCTGTCGTAAAGTTCGGAAAACTGACTCTTGCTTTTCAGTCCATAAAAACTTTACATTCTTTCGGGTCAACAAGGTCAAGGCAGAAGCAATATTTGAGAAGTCTTTTATAAACCTCCGGTAGTAACCTGCTAGACCCAAGAAACTCCTTATTTCAGACGCGCTCTTCGGTGTTTCCCAGTTCGTCATTGCTTCTATCTTTGTCGGATCTACTTTGACTCCTTCCGAAGTAATCACATGCCCCAGAAATTGTACTTCTTTAAGCCAAAATTCACATTTTGAAAATTTTGCGTACAATTTCTCCTTCCTCAGAACTTCCAAGACTTCATGAAGGTGGTACTCGTGATCGTCTTCATTCATCGAATAAACAAGTATGTCATCAATGAACACGATGACAGACTTGTCTAAGAATGGTCGACATACTCTGTTCATCAGATCCATGAACACGACTGGAGCGTTTGTCAACCCGAATGGCATTACAAGAAATTCATAATGCACATACCTCGTTCTGAATGTCGTCTTGGGAATATCTTCATCCCTTACTTGAACTTGATCATATCCAGACCTCCGATCAATCTTTGAAAAGCATCTCGCACCTTGGAGTTGATCAAACAAATCATCAATCCTTGGAAGCGGATACTTATTCTTAATAGTCACCTTATTCAGCTCCCTATAGTCAATACACATTCTCATAGTGCCATCCTTTTTCTTAACAAACAAAACCGGAGCTCCCCAAGGTGAAGAACTTGGCCTAACAAATCCCTTGTCCAGCAGCTCTTGCAGCTGAGACATCATCTCATTCATTTTGGCTGGCGCTAAATGATACGGTGCACGCGCTATCGGTGCCGATCCAGGGACAAGATCAATTCGAAACTCTACTTGTCGTTCAGACGGTAGACCTGGAAGATCATCCGGGAATACGTCTGGGAATTCACGTACTACCTTAATGTCTTCCACCTGTTTCTTTTCTGCCTTCACATCAAGAATATACGCTAAGTAGGATGAACATCCTTTTACCAGACACTTACGCGCTTTTGCAACAGAAATTAACGGAACTTCCCCTTTTCTCTTTTCCCCAAAGATGAATACATCATCATTATTAGCCATAGGAATCCAAATTAATTTCTTTGCACAAAGAATTTCTGCCTGGTTGATTGTCAGCCAATCCATACCCACAATTACAGAAAACCCTCCAATTTCCATCAACAACAAGTCAATAAAGAAAATTTTGTTTCCCCTATCAAAATCAGACAACCCTCAAGTCTTTCACGAACTAAGACTTGACCCCCATTAGCTATCTCGACTACTAAGGCATCTTCCAAGGTAGTGACAGGCATAGCTAACTTGTGATAGAACGATTTTGATACAAACGACAGATTGGCGCCACAATCAAATAATATTCGTGCGGGAATGGAATTAACAAGAAATGTACCAGAAACAACATCTTTGGATTCCTTCGCCTCTTTCGCCGTCATATGAAATTCCCGGCCCGTTGGTTTAGGAGCATTTGGTTTCTTTCCCTGATCTCCACCCTTCTTTAGCTTTGGGCAGTCTCTACGAAAGTGTCCGGGTTGCTTACCCTCAAAACAAGTCAACCCTTGAACAGGACAGCTTACAGCTTGATGACCAGACTTCCCACATTTAAAACATTCACTTCCCACCACCCGGTATGGGCCAAAATGCTTACTTCGGCACTTCTGGCGCCAATTTGGTTCCCGACGAGACTCATAACGAACAATCTTACCAAAAGATTTAGATTTCTGTGAAGACTCTGACCAGCCTTCCCATTTTCGTTTCTCTCCCCTTTGTGTCTTTTCCTCCTTGTCTTTGGCATAAACCTCCTCTATAACTTTGGCTTCTTCGATCGTCTTCTTCGATCGTCTCCTTCAATGTCGAAGCTTTAGAATTTCGCACTCGAGCCATCATGTCAGCCGGTAAGCCCTTCAGATAGGCTTTAATCTTCTCCTTTTCAGTTGGAGCCACATGCCCTACTAAATTCATCTTTTCCATGAATAATTTCGTGTACTTCCGAACAGACGAAGTACCATTCTTAAGAGTCTGAAACTCTTCTTCAATTTGATCCATTTCATTTTCATTACAATACTCTTCTAGAATCTTTTTCTTAAAAGACTCCCACGTTATAGCAGCCAAAACCGGGGCTATTACTGTCGACGTCACAATGTTCCACCAGGTTAAGGCGTTGCCTCGTAACATTTGAGAACCGAACCTGACCTTCGATTCCTCGTCGCATTCACAAGCTCAAAACGCCTGTTCTATCTCCCTAAGCCAGTTCATACATGCTACTGGATTATCTGCTCCAGTAAACTCTGGTGGTTTGTAATTCAGAAACGTTTTATAAGAGCAAACTCTCTTCACCCTCCTATTTACATTCACTATAGGATTATGAGGTGGAGTTACTACACCAGTACCCGTCTCCGTTCGTCGTAGCTCAGTACTTCGATCATTTAAAGCTTTCATGAACATTTCGGATTGTTGTGCCAGTGCTGTATTCATCACTCGCATCATATTCTCCATCATGCGATATTCCATCGTAGACTCGGTTGTCACCGGGTTAGAGGTACCGGTACTTGTTCTTTGTGCTTGACTGTCTACTCCTCCTATTAGAGGTGGCCTCGACGGACTTTCGTGTGTTCCACCCATTTCAGGTTGATTTTCCAACCCCCAATCAATTACTGCCTTATCTTCCGAAGAATTAGGGGATCTTGTTGGTGTATTCACCATCGTTCTGATATAGCACAAAGAAATAACCATAAGAAATGGTTACACGTACCCAAACACCAGAAACGTACTTTAGCGTTCATTAGTCACTATAACAATTTAGAAACAAGTATGCTTGTGTAACAATATATCCATAATGACAGTAGCTAATTGAAATTGTGAACATACTATACATGAGTATTCTCGTTACCATCGTTACAGTGCTTAATTCACGTATTTCCGTCGACTCTAAGACTATCCCGTCTTAGTACTTCTACCCATATCTCATAAATCATAACTTAATTCATCTCAACTTAAATCTAGGTATCTCATTATCATACCTAGTTCGCTTAAACTTCAGCTCTGATACCATATTGTAACACCATAAAATCAAGGACAATTAAAACTTTAAAATTTAACAAGGTAAATCCGAATATCATCCAAACATTTATAGATATAAGCAGAGAGTTAACTATGAGGGTTCATATATACACAATTCGAATTCTCTAAATAACCTATTAATCTAATCATGTCAGCTATAATTAGATTAAATTGGTTATCTAAGCAATTCCTCCAAAGCTTCCTCCCATCAGCTAATTTCTCCGCTTATCATCAAAAGTCGAATACCAAAAGCTCTCGTCCCTCTTCTCGTTACCTCCCCGAGCTCGTACCTGGTAAGAAAATTTAATTTGAACACTAGGCTTACGCCTAGTGAGAACATCCAATTTCAAATTAAAACATTAACAACTTTGAAAACTCAGATATTCAAAGCATATAAACAAACCTGGTTTGCCTCCATTCTTTCCGTACTCGTACTCGTCTCATAATGACGGGAACATACCCGATCCCACGAGTATGACTAACATTCAGAAAGTCATATCATCATATTTGAGAGCCTACTATGAATCATTGCAGATTCTAGATCATCGCTCATATCCAAGAAATTATAAGTTACTTTATGCCTATTTCTTGGAGTGGAAGTAGAGATTACAATGTACTTTATGCCTATCTCTTACCTTCCCATAGAAATCAGGAATTACAATTTACTTTATGCCTATTCCACGATTTCTACATTACGAAACGGGAATTACAATTTACTTTATGCCTATTCTCCATTTCCACGTAAACGGGAATTACAATTTACTTTATGCCTATTCCGCGTTTCACATCGCACTATGAAATAGGACTTACAATTTACTTTATGCCTATTCCTCATTTCACATCCCCTTTACGAAATGGGAATTACAATTTACTTTATGCCTATTTTACATTTCAGGTCAACGGGAATTACAAATTACTTTATGCCTATTCCTCGTTACAAATACTATCAGTTCCTGTGGATCCATTACACTTACTAGTGTATATGTATAATAACATATCACACCACATCCCATAACACTTTCAATTCTAAGAATACCGGATAACCTATTGTATCCTTATCCTCAAATGTTGCCCTTCCGGAAACTATATTCGGAATTGTATTCCGAACTCAAAGTCCGGAACTATTCGAATCCGGATTCTAAATTAAAACCGGATCCCTCACTGGATTCTAAAAGAAACCAGATCTCATTCCGGATCCCCACCGAAATCGGAACCATTCCGGATCACATCCTGTTCCGGGTCAACTCCGGATCCCATCACCATTTCGGATCCATTCCGGATCCTAGCACCATTTCGGAACCCGTACCGGATCTAGTTAAATCCGTAACCCATAAATCCTAAGCCCAATTCCGGAACTCCCCCATACCGGATCAAGCCCAATTCTGGAATCACTTAATACTGGATCCTAAACCCATTCCGGAATTAATTTATACCGGAACCAAACTCAATTCCGGAAACTTGATACTGGACATCCAATAACACGTCAATTTTGTTCTAAAAAGCTCATCTAAATTCCATTGGTTGATCGATTTCGTTTCAATACAATTATACCAATTCATTCAGACAGTTTATATACAAAATCTGATTCAATTTCAACTTTAATGTTTTAGATGAAGAGATGAACTCACCTGTATCAAGTTTTAACCCAGCAATCCAAATCCTTCCTTTCTCTGATTCACAACCTATTGAAAGGTGATTCAACATGATGATACCAAACTGATTTAGAATTTAAATAAGATGATTCAAACTCTTACCACAAGAAACCACAGTTCTAATTCTTCTCTTCTCTTTTCTTCTTTCTCTTTGTATATGGCCGACTCCAGTAAAACCGATTTGAGATATCATCTCAATTCAGCTTACCCACTTATTAAGTAATCTAAACTTTCAATAAATGACCAAACAGCCCCTCAAGTTCTAATTTCACAATCTTTCTTAAACTTTAGTCAAAATACAATTTCAACCTTGAAGTTTACATTTACAATTAGTCCACAAACTTAGACTAATTTACAAATCGATCACATTCATATTCAAATATAATATAATGGAAATTCGAGGTGTTAAAACAGATCGTCCTTAGAAATCATATCAGCAAAGTTAGTTGAGAACGGTAGATCCAGAACGGTTCTGAGTCTTTTTAGTGTAAGCTTAGCATAAAAGTGATCAACTTTAAGAGTAAAATACTGATTGTTTTATGAAACCGGCACAAAACAAATAGTGTACCACGCTTGTTGCAGATACATGACAAGAACAAGTTGTGTATTTTCAAGAGTAGTTCTGAGCAGATGACCCTTTAGAATTTCAACCACAATGTGATAGTCAAGTCTCACATTTGTGTCGAACGTAAATTTGTTGTGCTTGATTTCCAAGCGGTCTTTAGGAAGAATAAGGTCATCATCTGGATTTCTTGCGTTCACCAATGGATGTGATGAACGGTGTGATGCAATAACTGTGTTTTCATCAGAAGAATTTCCATCAACATGCTGAAGAACTTGTGCCATTGGATTTGTTTGGGAACATGTTAGAACATTGGGATAAAAGTTGCAGGTAACCACTTTTGAGAAAAATCTCAAAATTTCCTAACTCTGGGATGTTGTCGCACAAAACAGAAATCTAATCGCATGACACTGTTAATCGCACGACACTTGTGCGATGAAAAATGTTATCGCATGAGGCGTGTGCGATTAAGATGAATGAAAGAGTTGTGCGATAACTATGAATACTTGAAGGTACATATTGTGCGACAACTTTGAGTACTTTGAATCTACATGAAGTCGTCAACCTAGATTCTAAGAAATCAATTGAAAGCTCATAAAAATCAAACCGTATTGTCGATTCACTACCAGAATACTTATCCTATCATGTTTTCGCATAATTGTTGGTTCTATATGCTCAAGAATGATTATAAAATAATATTACCGGTAATATATGATTCTATAGGGTCACACCGAACAACAATTAGACACCGAATTAATATTTATAAGAATTTTTGTCAGGATCGAATCTTAACAAGACAATAAACACTTAGAATTCAGAATTAAAGAATCTGCGGAAAAGAACTTTAATTCTCACAATCAAGAACAATGTAACAGAAAATTCACAATTTTGTATTCACTGTTTTGAATCACAATATTAACAACCAAACCTCAATCTTGTTGAACAAGCTCAACAAGACGACTTCTACTTCTCTAGAAATAGGGTTCTTACACCTTGAGGTTAATTCTCTCTTGAATCAATATCGAATTCTATTTCACACGTATATTAGCTCATCTATCGTGTATATTCTAATAGCTATCTATCAATACTATTTATACAAAAGTAATTACAAGATAACTATCAAAAGTAAATTGATCTTCTGAATCTTCGTTAAACATATCTTGATCAATTCCTTCTTTGTCTCCAAAAGTATCGCATCCCAAACTTATCAAGTCAGCAGTATTAACCTTCATTCTTCATGAGCAGTACTAACAATCTTCAGCAGTATTAACCGATTTCATCTCCAGCAGTTTTAACATCATGAGCAGTACTAACAGATATCAATTATGCACCAGCAGTACTAACCTTGTCTAGCAGTAGTAACTTTGTCTAGCAGTAGTAACTTCGTCTAGCAGTAGTAACTTCGTCTAGCAGTAGTAACTTCGTCTAGCAGTAGTAACTTCGTCTAGCAGTAGTAACCTTGACTTGCAGTAGTAATTTGGTCTAGCAGTACTAACCGTGTATACGCAGTAGTAATCTTGCCCAGCAGTATTAACTTTCTTCTGGCAGTATTAATGTAGACTTAGCAGTAGAAATCATGGACTAGCAGCACTATCCATACTTAGCTCATTTTCAGTTCCCAACAATCTCCCCCTAACTTGACTTTTAGGAAAAGAAGTCAAGTTCTTCAAATGATGCTACCAAAACTTAGTCATCATATAAGCATAGATCAGGACTTAAACCTAGACTCTGATTTACAATCCTTCTTACCAAGAATCTTCCCATAGCAGAGTCTTTGTTGCAGACCAATTTTACATGTAACATCCCTTTCAGTCTTTTCATGCAGTGTTTGTAGCTTTCATCCACCAGATAATACTCCTGATATGTGTTGTCAATTGATATAACATACACTCCACAATTTTCATAGAGCATCCAGTGGGTTACTGCTTGAAAAGTTCTTGCTGTTATGTGCTGAACTACTTCTGGTCTGAACATTAGGCATAGGTATTCTAACACCATCTTTGTGATAGACATACCTCTTTCTGTCAACATGTTACCATAGATCTGCATGCCTACTTTGAACATCTCTTCCAGGTCAGATCTTGAGCATCTTCTTATAAATTGTCCCCATGTTCTGTAGATTTCAAACTGCCCATCAGCTCTCTTGAGTCTGATATACTCCTTTCTCTCATCTATCAAAGTATCCCAGTGACTGATTTCAGGAGGTTTTGAATCTAATGGAGTCACTTTGATTGGTTCAGTATCAACCATAGTGATGTACAAGTCACATTGTTCATTGCTAAGTGATTGTGCATTACTGGATTGACCTGTCTTACTATCTCCTTGTCCTTCATCCTTGGCAACTTCTTCCTTTTCTTTCTCTTCTACCACTGGTTTCTCAACAGGTTCTACCCTTTGCTTCTTTACACACTTCTTTTTAGTAGCCACAGACTTTGTTCTCTTTCTGCTGAAAACCATCTTTGCATCCTTAGTTTCTTCCTGTTTCTTGGCAGTTGGAGGTGTATCATGTTTGGCTTTGATTAAAGCCTCTGCAACCTCCACTTCTTCTACTGTAAGCTTCTCTGTTACTGTTTCAGCTTCTGTTTCTGTTACTGCTTTCTTTGTAGATTGAGCAGCATTAACTGTTTCTGCTGTTACTTCAGTTTCAGGCTCTTTCTCTGTTACTGCTGCTTCATGAACATTTGCAGCATTAACAGTTTCTGCTTCAACTTCAGTTACTGCTTCTTTTGGAACTTCGGTTACTGCTGCCTTTACAGTTTCTGCTTCTTTAACAAGCTCTTCCACCTTTTCTGTCTCCCCCTTATTCTGTGCACTGGACTCCCCCTTAAACTGTGCATTATCAATTTCCATCTCAGTCTCCATCTGAACTGTCTCCCCCTCAACTTGTAGACCCTTCATATTCAGTTTTGCTTCTGATTCTGACTCTGACTCCCCCTTTTTGGGAGCATCATCAGTTGGAATTCTTCTTCTCAGCACAAATCTTGCCTTTTTCTTTCTGTGCAACAACTTGGTGACCATCTTCTTGAGCTTCTCAATTTGAGACTGTTGGTAGGTGACCACAGTCTTCAGTTGCTCAATCTCCTTCTTCTGTGCCATAACATCCAAGTTGACATTTCCAATGGTTTCCATCAATTCATCATAGTTATATCTATCCTCACCTTGTTTAGAAGTGTTTACCTTCTTTAAAGGATCACTGGAAGTAGCCATCAATTCCTCTTTGTTATGTCTATCCTCACCCTTTTTAGAAGTTTTTACCTTCTTTAAGGGATCCTTGGAAGTTTTAGCAGAAGCCTTCTGCCTAGCAGAAGCACTAACTGCCCCCTTGGTTTCTTGGCACCTGGGTCCTCCTAATGATTTCTCATTTAGAGTTGCCATGGGGAAGGTCTTATTTATGTTACCACTGTCCTTCTCTGTGCTAGCAGAAGTAGTGGCAGCCTTAGCACCCATATGCTCATCCTTCTCCTTAGAGAGCACCTTCTTGGGGTTGGGAGACACCCCTGTGGTTTCCCTGTTGATATTCTCAATTGGAGAATGCTCCAACTGAGGGCTTAAAGGCTTAGGGCTCTGAGTAGGTACATCAAGGGGAGGAACCTTGTGCACCTTTCTTCTTTGAAACTTGTTGGATAAAACAGGAGTGGGCTTTTGAAGTATGTGCTGAGGGATGTCTTTTGAGATGGAGGGTTGGGATTGGTCATCAGTGGGTGTGTCTAATGAGGGCCTTGACCCTGATGCCATACCTTCAATTGTGTGGGACACAACCATCATTGTAGAGTACAATGGTGTGTCAACTCCTTCCGAGTCCCTAGGAATTCTTCTCATATTTGAGAAAACCTTCCCTTTAGGGGATTTGGGTACATATACCTCAGTAAACTGAGGTAAGTCCATCAATTCCTTGTTAATAACTTCTTGCACAAACCTTGGATACATGTAAAAGCTCTTTTTGGATTCCAGGTTTGATACAAGATCATTAAAGATCATAGCTGAAAAATTGTACTTTCTGGCAGTGGATAAGCAGACCAAGGCATATGCAATGGGACTGCTGAACTCACTCCATCCAGTAGTTTTCTTGGAAATACAGTGCATCAGGGTATGAACAAGAAATCTCCATTGGTTGAAAAATTTTGACTTGTAGAATTTAAAAACACCAATGGGACCTTCATACCCCATTCTTTGTAAAGTCGAATATAGGTCATCAGAAGATAGAGAGGTTATACCTGAGGCATCATCCAAGTGAAGAGAGATGCGAATAACCTCCTATGTGACTTTCAAGGGTTTATTACAAACCCTTGTTCGAATGGTTTTCTGCCCTTCTTCGAGACTAACAGTGGCATTCTCCCAAAATTGCGTCTGATGTTCGATATAGATGGTTGGGCTCACCGTTAGGGCATAGGAGATGTGCGAGGATTTAAGAAAATCGACGATATCGTGGAATCCCGCATCTTGTTTCGGCTTCTGAAGCATGGCTATTTCATTGTGCTCATCAACAAACTCCATGATTCCTGAGGATTCTTGAAAGAAAAAACACAAAGATTCTGGGGAGAATAGGTTAGAACGAGAGAGAAGAAGTTAATGCGAAGAGTCGTTATGAACTTTGGCGGGCAAACAGGGGTATTTATTGCAGTATTTGCCCTAGATTTTCAAAAGCAGTATTAACGACATAAGCAGTATTAACTACTGAGCAGTATTAACTGCAAGGCAGTCTTAACTACACAGCAGTATTAACTACCGAGCAGTATTAACTACCAAGCAGTATTAACTACGTAGCAGCATTAACTGTGCACTAGCAGTATTAACTACTGAGCAGTATTAACTGCAAAGCAGTATTAACCACACCTGCAGTATTAACTGCAAGGGCAGTATTAACTACTTAGCAGTATTAACTGCTAGAACACTGGCAGTAGTAACTCTGCACTAGCAGTAGTAACTCTGCACTGGCAGTAGTAACTCTGCACTAGCAGTAGTAACGCTGCACAGGCAGTAGTAACTACACTTACACTTTTCTGCACTTGGTAATCTGAGGGAAACAGAGGATCCTGAGAAAGAGAGTTAGTAGCACCAAATATATGAAGAAATACAGGTATAAAAACAGAAAGTCATGAATTTATTCTAGGTTGATCATGCCCACACTTGTTACCAAAAAGGTGAATCTACCCACATCAAAAGCTTTTGTGAATAGATCAGCAAACTGGTCATTTGTATGAACTTTAGCAACCTGAATTAATTTCTTTTCATTGCAATCTCTTATAAAGTGATACCTTATCTCTATATGCTTTGTTTTTGAGTGTTTGACTGGATTATTAACAATGCTAATAGCACTGTTGTTATCAATGAAGATTGGAGTGTGAAGAAATGTTACCCCATAGTCCAACATCTGATTCTGAATCCATAGAACCTGAGAGCAGCAGCTTGCAGCAGCTATGTACTCAGCCTCTGTGGTAGATAAGGACACTGTGGTTTGTTTCTTACACTGCCAAGATACTAGTCTTGTACCCAAAAACTGACATCCACCTGAAGTAGACTTCCTATCCATGTTAGCTCCACCCAAATCACTATCTGAATATGCAAGCAAGTCAAAAGAGGATTCATAAGGATACCAGAGACCTAGTCTAGGTTGCCCTCTTAGGTATCTGAAAATTCTCTTGACTGCATGAAGATGTGATTGCTTAGGAGAAACCTGAAATCTGGCACATACACATACTGGAAACATAATGTCAGGTCTAGAGGCTGTGAGATACATGAGGGAACCAATCATTGATCTGTAATGATGGACATCCACATCCTCCCCCTCAAGATCTGCAGTGATCTGTTTATGTGTTTCCATTGGAGTGCTTGCTGGCTTTGAGTCTGTTAAACCAAACTTGTCCAGGATGTCTTTCACATACTTGGATTGGCTAATAAAAATCCCATCTTTCCTCTGTTTTACCTGAAGCCCAAGAAAGAATGTAAGTTCTCCCATGGAACTCATCTTGAAGCTTTTGTGCATCAATTCTTCAAACTCTTTACACATTTGATCATTGGTGGATCCAAAGATGATGTCGTCCACATAGATCTGAACAAGTAATGTACCTCTCTTTCTCCTCTTGATAAACAGGGTCTTGTCAATTACTCCTCTTTCAAAGTCATTTTTCAAGAGATAGGTAGACAGAGTGTCATACCATGCTCTTGGGGCTTGATGCAAACCATAGAGAGCCTTCTTCAGCTTGTATACTTTGTCAGGGTGCAATGGATTCTCAAATCCAGGGGGTTGACAGACATATACTTCTTCCTCAATACTTCCATACAGAAATGCACTTTTGACATCCATTTGGTACACTTTGAACTTCATGTATGAGGCATAGGCTAGAAATAACCTGATTGCTTCAATCCTTGCTATAGGAGCAAAGACTTCCTCATAATCTATTCCTTCTTCCTGAGTGTACCCTTGTGCAACCAGTCTAGCTTTGTTTCTGATCACAATCCCTCTGTCATCCTTCTTGTTCCTAAAAATCCACTTGGTGCCAATTGCTCTATGACCTTTTGGAAGGTCTACCAAGTCCCAAACATCCTGTAATTTGAACTGTAGCAGCTCCTCTTGCATTGCCTCTATCCAGCTTGGGTCTTTCATAGCATCATAAGCCTTTTTGGGCTCAATCTGGGATAGAAAGCAAGTAAGAACAGTGTTAACTGTATTTTGCTGCTCTTGCAACTCTTGGAGTCTGCTTTGCTTTCTAGTCATCATGGGAGATGCAATATCTCCAATCACCAACTCAGGAGGATGATTTTTCTGAGTTCTTGTTGGATGACCAGCTTCCTCTTGTATGTTCTCATCCAGATTTGACTCATTTAATTCTGGATTTGTTTCTGCTTCTTCAGTCACCTCAGATTCTCTGGAATTTGGACCTGAAGACTGATTTTCCTCTGCTCTCCTCTCTTCTTCATTCTGAATAGGTTCAGTCTCCTCTTGGTGTTCACAGAATTCAACAGGATCAATGGAAGGGAGTGGAAATATCACAGATTGAATTCTGTGTTCTGATGTTGGTGTATCCCTTTGTCCTGCATATACATCACTACTGAAACCCAAAGAATTAGTGAGTGAATCAATGTCAAATAGCCAATTAGGACCTGAACCAATAGGATTTGGTGTGTTCTCATTGCATTTGACATTGTCACTTTCCTCAATTATTCTAGAAGAGGTATTAAAAACTCTGTAGGCCTTACTCTGAGATGAATACCCAACAAGAAAACCATCATCTGCTTTGCTATCAAACTTACCTAAGTGAGATTTGGTATTGAGAATAGTACAAGGACATCCAAATGGTTTGAAAAATCCAATATATGGTTTCTTTTTATGGAAAATCTCTTAAGGTGTCTTGTTTTTAGGCTTTACAACTAAAACTCTGTTTTGAACATAGCAGGCAGTATTAACTGCTTCTGCCCAAAAAGTAATTGGTAACTTTGAATCAGCTAACAGAGATCTAGCAGCCTCAATCAGTGTCCTATTCCTTCTCTCAGCAACACCATTTTGTTGTGGAGTCCTAGGAGCACTGTATTGTCTCTCAATTCCTTTTTCTTCACAAAAGGTGTTTAGATCAAAATTTTTAAACTCAGTTCCATTATCTGATCTAATGACTTTCACTCTTTGATTTGATTGGTTTTCAATTTTGAGAATAAAAGATTTATCAGTCCACTTGTCTCATCTTTAGTTCTCAGAAAATATACCCAAGTAAATCTAGAATAATCATCAACAATAACTAAGCAGTATGATTTCTTGCCAATACTCATCATATTAGTAGGACCAAACAGATCCATATGTAACAGTTGAAGAGGATTTGAGATAGTGTTTATCTCTTTGGTCTTATGAGAAGTTTTGTGTTGTTTGCCTTTGAGACAAGCAACACAATGATCATCACATGAATAGACTTTGGATGGCAAACCCCTTACAAGGTTATTCTTAACAAGTTTATTCATTGTTTTAAAGTTCATGTGACACATCCTTCTGTGCCAAAGTGATGATTCATCCAAAGAAGCTTTTGAAACTAAACAATTTAGGGATGAATCAGATGATACACTTTCCAAATCTAAACAATAAACATTATCCTTCCTAGGAGTTCTCAGAAGTATCATGTTTTCATCAACCACTTTGTATCCAGGAGCAAGGATAATACATTCAGAATCAGTAAACAATATGCTATGCTTCTTGTCACAAACCTGTGATACACTTAACAGGTTGTATCTCAATTGTTCAACATAGTACACATCTTCAAAGGTCATCTTACCCTTTGAAACATCACCCTTACCACTTATCTTTCCACCAGCAGGATTATCCCCAAATGCAACATGTCCTCCATCAATCTTTTTGAAATTTTTGAGGCAGGCCATGTTACCTGTCATGTGCCTGGAGCAACCACTATCAACATGCCAAATGCTCTTCCCCTTGAGCTGTTGGTTGCCCTGCACATCAAGATAAATCAGTTAGTTTTATTGGGAACCCAAGCCGAAGTGGTCTTGGGTTTCCCTTGCTCATCAAAGTACTTACACTGGGTTTTGATGAGATTTTCAAATTTAGGTACTGCAGTACTGGAGTACTTTGTCAAAATTATTGGTGTAGCAGCACTAGAAGCAGTATTAACCTCAGAAGTACTAACAGTGCTAGCAGTACTAATACTGGAAGCAGCAGTATTGTTAGCAGCAGTATCAGCAGTACTAACAGCGGTAGCAGTATTAACAGAGTTAACACTGCTAGAAGCAGTATTAACAGAAGAAGAAGCACTAAAAGTGTTAGCAGCACTAACATTGCTAGCAGCACTAACTTTGGAATGATTACTAGCAGTATTAACACTGCTAGCAGCACTAACTTTTGAAGCAGTACTAACAGTGTTAGCAGTACTAACACTGCTAGCAGCAGTATTGTTTTTAGTGCCTTTTGGAACCCACATAGTACCACATTCCTTTTCAGTCGTTTTCTTTATGTGGCTTTTGGGTTTATCTTGTTTCTTGGCCACATTTTTCTTTGCAGGCTTCCTATAACCAGAGGATTTTTGAAAACTTCTTTGTAAACTTCTCTTTTGGTTAATAGGATTAAAGTAACAGTATTTGGCAAGATGGTTCAATTTGCCACAAATAAAGCAAGGTTTTGGTCTGTTAATCTTTTGCAGATCAACTCCTTGCCTTAGTGCCCACTGGTTATTCCAGTTCCTTTGATTTCCCCTCTGATTATCATGTTTTTGGGGCTTGTTCTCTTTAGATTTCCTGCAAGAACACTGTTTACAAGTATTAGAGTTCACAACTTTGGGCTGTGTGTAATGAACTCCTTTTTCCTTTTCAGTCCTTTTGATCTCATTGTTCTTAACATATGGACTTTCACATTCATCATCAGATCCTACTTTGTCAGTCTCATCCTCAACAACTACTTTATCTAAAGGATCTACTTCACTGGCTCCTTTAGGTAAGTCCTTCCTATCCTTGGTTTCTAATAGGTCTGATTTAGGAGGGATGTAGTTGTTGTTGTAGGGTGGAGGTGTGGCATTATACCCTAGGCCTGTTTTCACCTTACCATGGACTTGAGCATTTATTATTGTGTCCATGGCTTTAGATGCCTTTGAAAACTTTTCAACATCAGCTTTAACTTTCTTAAGTTCTTCTGTTAATTTCTCATTCTCCTCCCCAGACACTTTCAGCTTAATCTCATACTCATTCTTCTCCCACTTCCAATAGTTAGTATCATAGGAGTGTTGAAGTTCATTAGCTTGAAAAGCTCTAATCTGTTCCTCAAACCTTTCTACAATCCTAACATAATCTTTCACATCTTTTTCTAGCCTCTTAAGGTTATCACACATACCCTGATTGTGATCCCTATATCTTTTAACAGCATCAATGCAAGCTTGAGAACAGAGTTTAGATTGTACCTCAGTGGGAATATCAGATACTTCTGCCATAAGAGCTTGATTCTGACAGGCTTCCTCAGCTTGATCACTCCAATCAAATCCCATTCCTTGTTGAGAAACAAGGGCTTGAGAGGAGCTTCTGTTTTGGTTTCCATTTTGAGCCTGTTGATGTGATCCTCCACTTCTGCATTCTCTGGCAAAGTGTCCCATCTTGTGACACTTATAACACTCAACCTTGGACTTGTCAAAGCCTGCACCATCTTCTCTTCTCTAGGAAAAGTTGTTTCTCCCAGTCCTTTTGATGAATTTCTTCACCCTCATTGATAGCATAGCCATCTGCCACTTGATGTCCATCTCTTCCAGATCATCAGCATTAATCTGCTCTAAATCATCATTGATTAGAGAAGAGTGAACATGACTAGAAAATAATGCTTCTAGTACAGAATCTGTAGTCTTCTCTTGATTAGTTCCACCAGCAGCATTAACAGAACCTGCAGTATTAACAGAATCAGGGTTAGCAGCATCATCAGAGGATGAAGATAATAAAGCGGCATTATAAACAAATCCAGATGGCCTTTTCTTGGCTTCAACTTCAGCCTCAAATACTCTCAGATCATTGTAGAGGTCATCTAGCTCTTTGTCCTCCAATTGGTCATTCTGTCTGAATGAGACTGTGTACATGGTCCATTCTTCTCCCAATGATCTAAGGAACTTTCTATTGACATCATCAGCATCCATGTGTACACCCACAGTAGCTAATTCTCCAATCAACTTGTTAAATCTATCAAAAGTTTGAGTCATAGACTCATTCTTTGCAGACATGAAGTTCTCATATTGTTGCCTGAGAATAGCCTTTTGGTTTCTCTTTGTGCTCTTTGTGCCAGTAAATCTTTTCTCCAGAGCATTCCACAACATCTGTGCATCTGTGCAGTGTTGGAATTGATGTTGGTACTCATTAGGAATAGCCAAAAGCAGAGTGCTTAAGGCCTTCATCTCTGTTTGTCTGACTTTCTTTTCAGCATCTGTCTTGGGAGGAGGTCTTTTGCCATCTGCTCCTACTCTTCCTTCAGCACATGGACCATTCTCAATGATATCCCAGATGGAATAATCAGTAACCAGAATGTACTGCTTGATTCTAATTTTCCACATGTCAAATTCATTGGGTCTGAGCATGGGAACCTTAGATACAAGAGTACTGTTTGATTCAAAAGAATTTTCCATAATGACTGTAGAATTCTAAGAAACACTCGCTCTGATACCACTTGTCAGGATCGAATCTTAACAAGACAATAAACACTTAGAATTCAGAATTAAAGAATCTGCGGAAAAAAACTTTAATTCTCACAATCAAGAACAATGTAACAGAAAATTCACAATTTTGTATTCACTGTTTTGAATCACAATATTAACAACCAAACCTCAATCTTGTTGAACAAGCTCAACAAGACGACTTCTACTTCTCTAGAAATAGGGTTCTTACACCTTGAGGTTAATTCTCTCTTGAATCAATATCGAATTCTATTTCACACGTATATTAGCTCATCTATCGTGTATATTCTAATAGCTATCTATCAATACTATTTATACAAAAGTAATTACAAGATAACTATCAAAAGTAAATTGATCTTCTGAATCTTCGTTAAACATATCTTGATCAATTCCTTCTTTGTCTCCAAAAGTATCGCATCCCAAACTTATCAAGTCAGCAGTATTAACCTTCATTCTTCATGAGCAGTACTAACAATCTTCAGCAGTATTAACCGATTTCATCTCCAGCAGTATTAACATCATGAGCAGTACTAACAGATATAAATTATGCACCAGCAGTACTAACCTTGTCTAGCAGTAGTAACTTTGTCTAGCAGTAGTAACTTCGTCTAGCAGTAGTAACTTCATCTAGCAGTAGTAACTTCGTCTAGCAGTAGTAACTTCGTCTAGCAGTAGTAACTTTGACTTGCAGTAGTAATTTGGTCTAGCAGTACTAACCGTGTATACGCAGTAGTAATCTTGCCCAGCAGTATTAACTTTCTTCTGGCAGTATTAATGTAGACTTAGCAGTAGAAATCATGGACTAGCAGCACTATCCATACTTAGCTCATTTTCAGTTCCCAACAATTTTGATTCATGATAAATATTATTATTTCTTGTTAAATATTATTAATTATATTATTGAATATAATTCATAATATTAGATGCAAATGAAAGTTTCTTATTTATTAAAATAAGATGAGTTCATATTTAACTAGAAGTTAAAAGGAGGGACTATATGTAATAAGTTTAAATAGTTAAAATAAAGATTTTAGCAAATTTAAACTAGAGGGGGCTTAAGTAAAAATATGCATGGGAGGCTCAAACCTCATTGGACCCTTTTGGGGTCCAATAGAAATTGCCATGTGTGGTCTTGTGTTTTGAATAAGGATGAGACTTACTTGGAAAAATAACATGGCATTATTATTTTTGGCTCTCCCTCTCTCCTTTCCTTCTAGTTTCGGCTGAAACTACCATGGGTGGTAGTTTTGGTGTTCTTCTTGCTATCTAATCTCTTGTAGTTTTAGATACAAAGCTCCATCTTGCATCATCAAATAATAGGAACTAGAATTCTGGAAGGTGTCGTTGCTTGTGGTGGATACCGCTAGAGGAGCCCTCTTTTGGGTTTTACATTCATCACCAACATCCAACCTCCCGTGAGGAACCAAAGGACTACAAAGGTTGAAATCTTGAACTTTCTTGCTATATCTTTTATTTATCTTTTCATGCATGTAACAAGATCCTTGGTGGGAATAAAATGGTTTTATGTTTTTGTTCAAAAGTGTTTTTGCTTCCGTTGCGTAAAATATTTTACCTCTTATGTTTTTGAAACCCATGTTTGAACATAAAATCCCAACAAGTGGTATCAGAGCCTATGTTATAATGCATGATTAGATAAAAAGTTTTTTTTTGGATAAAACTTGGTTTTTGGAAGCCATGGATAAAATTTAATTTTATATGAAAAGTTCATACATGGTTTTTAGGCAACTAGTTTGTATTTGTATTTTTATATATATATTTTATGTAACAAAATTTCAACATGCATTTTTGTTACATAAAAGTTGCCTAACAAAAACAAAGTGTTGTTTTATGTTATTTATGAGTAATATGTGCATAAACAAGCCATGGACCAATGTGTTGGTTGTTGTGCTGTTTCCTTTAAATTTGTTATAATTTTTATTATTATTCATGTTGGTTTGTAATAGTAAATAGGTTTTATTATTTCATATTTCTTTTGTTCATTTTGTAAGTATTAGATTAGTTGTTAGAACTAGTTTTTTTATTTTATAAAATGTAACAAGAAGAAGGCCAACATGGAGCTTGAAGATGGAGTTTGATGTTCTTGTTTGCATGGAGATGCTAAAGCAAGTGGGAGCTTGAAGTTTTTTTATTTTTTTGTCCCTTAGGAATGTACTTGGCATTTCTTGTTTTGGCTCACAAGAAATGTCATTAGAAATGGCTTTGTTTTATGCACATTCTTTTGCATGTTTATGGTTGATTATGTTCCTTTTTTTATGCGTTAAATATATAGGATATTGCATGCTAGTAAAGAACATAAAATTGGTTCAAACGCGCTTATTTAAAATTGTTTAAAGTTGAAGCGACAAATTTTAAAATTAGATTTTAAATGAACCAAGTTTAAAATAGAGATTTTATATCAACCAATATTTAAAATGGAGATTTTAAAACAATGACATGCAAATTGGTTCAAATAAGTTTTATAAAAAATTGTTTATTTAAAAACGACGTGACTATAAAATTGTTTTTAATTGAGCCAAATTATTTAAAATGGATATTTTAAATTTATTCATTTTGATGAAAATTTCTTTTTCTTAAAAAGGAGTACCTTGATTATTGGATGCATGCAATAACATGGTACTATGGTTTTTAAGACAAAAATTGAGATTTTGAGTTTTATAGAAGGAGTTTGAATGGAGATCTCAAAACTCATACAAATTCATAATCTAATAATAAAAGTGTTTTATTAAAAGACTATAAATGGTTCTTATTATGATCAAACTCAAACGTTAATATTAACATATGATCATATATAATTAGTTGATAAAATAGAGATTTTATTTAACTAAAATGAACCATTTAATGAGAAATAAGATTTTAAATATAGTACCATATCTTATTGAATTCTAACACATGATACTAAAATGTTTACAAAACTAGAATTGTAATGCATCTAAAATCCCTTTAATAAACGCAAGTCTATGCCGTCCTTTTGAGAAACACTCAATACGTCGCTATGACACCCTTGTGGGATAAAGGTCACCTAACCACTTGGATTGTCTTGAGATGGATGAGGTGATTCTTATGTCTTTGTGGGATAAAGGTCACCTAACCGCATGGATGTGAGTTTCACATGTTGTTTCAAGTAGGATGACTTGATTGGGAATCTTTTGTGATAAAGGTCACCTAAGCATTAGAAACCCAAGGCATAGATGGGATCAAACATGCCAATTAACAAACAAGTTGTTAAGGATCCCATAACGCTAGGAATTACATTCGATGTAATCGATAAACGTTATCTACCTTGTTGGATTAAATGGACGGGATACATGTCACCTAACCGTTTCATTTGTTTTGCAACGTTGGATCCTAGATTTTATGCAAATTAATATTTTTAGAAAACTAAAGGGTAATTAATTTGCTTAATAATTAATATTGAAAATACTATATTAACTTTGTTAAATTTTGTAGATGGTCCAAAATGCAAATACTACGATTGACATAGCCCTGTGAGCTTTTCTTAACAAAGAAAAGTTAAACACTCAGAACATCCCGATTTGGTTTCACAAATTGAGACACGTTCTCAGACGTGAAAACAAATCACACGCACTTATCGTACCTCGTCCTCAAGAACCTCCTCTTACCTCCATAGAAGCTCACGATACTTGATTGAAACATAATGATGACTCAATCGATGTATCACGTCTTATGCTTGAAACCATGGTTCCATCCTTACTAGAAATAATAGAAACGTTTCCACTGAGGGCATTTGACATGGTAAACCCATTAAGGGTCTATTACCAAATGTATATGGTCTGTGAACACTTCGATACAATTGGAGGAAGGCCAAAATGTAAGCTCTCATATTCACAAAATGAGGACACACCTTGACTATTTGGATAGACTTGGCTATCCTTATTCCAATGGGAGAGTCGTAGATGTGATCCTCAAATCTCTGACCAACGCATTTGATGTTTTTGTCGAGAATCTGAATGTAGTGATAGATGAGGCAACATTGGTCGTAGAAGAGGAGATTGTCCTTCTGAGAAATAAATGTTTTTCTAACGAAGGAAAGTCCTTCAGATATCAATATTTAAGATAGAACTTTTACCTTTCTATCTTACACTTGTGTATTTAATACTAAGTGTAGAACTCACTTTTGTAATATGTTACAGATAATCAAGAAAGGTAAATGACTGAAAGACAAGCAATATGGTGATCCATATAAGCAAGGAAGCAAGATTGCGTACCAAGCTTATAGGAGATTTTATTATGAAACCATATGGCTTGTATTGTTAAACAAGTTTGTTTCGAACAATGTTAAATTTAGTTTGACTAAATTATTATTTTGCAGTCACATGTTTATTCATTGAATGAAATTCACTTAACCGTTTTGGAAACGATTATATTCATATTCAAAATGAATTATTCTATTTCGAGAAATAATTCTCTTAATTGAATAATAAAGTGAATCTCAAAAGCCTTCTAAAACATAATTCTATATAAACACCATAAGACTCAAATGTGATTTGAATCAAGTCTACACATGAAATAGTCAACTTAATCAAGAAAATTAAACGCATATCTAAATTTCAAAACTTTTTTTAAACTAAATATAAATATTTTCATTTGATATATGCGATCTTGATAAAGTTGAATATAGCTCTTTTCTCTAATTCATAGAGAAGGAGAAAAAGTTTTTTTTTGTTAGAATTGATACATGTTGATGTATATGGTCTCTCAAAACCAAGTCTAGATATGGTGATAGATAATACCTTCACTGACGATTTCAATTGTTGAAGTTTATGGAACATAAAGATGAAGCATTTGATGTAATTTAAGTTGTTTCAAAGTGAAGATTAAGAAAACAACTTAGCAGGACCATTAAAGTCTTTTCTAATATAGGAGGATAGTGACTAAATTAAGAACTTTTGGATCATCTTAGAAATTGTGTGTATCCGAAAGGATGAACCGAACCTTATTCAATATGGTTCGCTCTATGATGAGTAGAAGTACTATTCCTATATCAAATCGGAATTTTATGCCCTAGTTACCATAAACCATATGTTATGGCACCAACCAAAAGGTAGACAAAACACCTTATAAGATTTCGTATGAAAAGTTTTTCATCCTTAATCTTAGTTGAAGGCGTGGGTTTATGAAGCTCATGTGAGACAATAAGCTTCAAGTAAACTCGACCCAAAATCTACTAAATGCATATTTTGTAGAATATACTATAAATTGTTTAAGATACCGATTCTACAATCCCAAAAACAATAAAATTGTTTATTGTTCCAAAGCCAAGTTCTTAGAAAAGCAAGTTTTTTATGGGCAAGGCAAATGGGAGATTTAAGGAACTTGAAGGAAATCAAGAACCTCATAACCTAATGCACTTATTGGTTGGCACTAGTTATCAAACAAAGGTTGTTGAAACTGGGCAATTTGATTGATCAGAAACTTAGTAAAAACACCAAGTGTTCGCAAATCTAGTAGAATCATTCAGAAATTCGAGAGATATCGATTTCTTATAACTAATAAAGAATGATGTATGACTGGGTTCTAGTAAACCCATTAACTGCTAAAGTGCTATGTCAGATTCTGAATCTGGTGAGTGGCTTAGAGTCATGAACACTTAGATACAATCCGTTCATGGATCAGTACAAGTATCACAAAGCAGAAGTCTTCATTTTGACAGGAAAATTAAAAGTTTAAATTTCATCAATATAAAAGATGACTCATGCATTTACTAAAACTAGTGGGAGCGCAGTAAAATTCCTAAACCTGTATGAGCAAGACATACTAGTATTTGGAAATTAACTTTCCGACATATCAAAGCATCATGTTGTGGCTCGGATAGTATTTCCTTAATAAAAGACTTAGAAAGGGCTAATTTTGTTCTTGAAATAGAGATCTTTAAAGATTGGATCAAGACGACTTATAGGTTTAAGTCAAAGTGCATATGTAGACATGATCTTGAAAGGTTCAAGATGCAAGGCTCTAAAGGTAGTTTCTTGCAAGTATGATATCACATCATTTTGAGCATGTCTTAATATTCTAGCACAATGGTTGAGCTAGATAAAATGATTAGTATTCCATATGCTTTGGCAATTGGATCTATCATATATGTCATGACATGCACTAGATCGAGCGTGTCAAAATGCTTTAGAGCATTAGAAAATGATACCAACGAAATACGAGGGAATGTCATTTGATGATTGTATAGAACAATTTAAGGTACTTATGAAGAACAAACAAGTGTTCCTTAACTGAGGGTTGGAAGAAGATCATAGTAAAATGTTACACTAATGATAGCTTCCACAAAGATCGAGAAGGTTCTCGATCACAAAAGGGAAATATCTTCATTGTGAATGAAGAACTAGTTCGTTTTGAAAAGGTTCAAGGCGAAGGTAAAAGTTGCATAATACACTACAAAATAAGAATACATTACTGCTTTAGAGGCCGCGAAAGCAAGATGCTTGGATGAAAGAGTTCATTGAAAAGCTAGGTAGATGCCTCCCATTCAGGATCATCTAGAAATCCTTTGTGAGAATGTGGGTGCCATTACGCAAGCTAAAGGACCCTATCTCACATCAGAGTACCAAATATCTACTCCAGACATTTAACTATATTTAGAATAAAGTTAAAAATGGAGATGTTAGTGTTCACAGAGTTTACACAAATCAAGTTTCTGGATGAACCCATTCATAAAGCTCCTTATATAAGCTAAACTTGAAGGGTCATGTTTGAGCTTTAGGACTTCGTTATTCTAGTGATGGGATTTGATTTGAATTTAGTATTTGGATATTGGAACAGGTTAAGCAACAAGTATAGTATTTAGTTAGATATATAGGATATGATCTTTTCATACTCGTATTCTATATTAGCATGTTTAAATTTTTGGATAAATTAGTTATTCAAAAATGTCCATAGTCGATCATAGTTGTGGGAGAAACTATGAAGTAAGACTAATATGAATTGGATTGGTTGACTTTAAAGAGTAAAAGTGGCAAAGTGTTGCAACCAAGTTCATAGGTACGCGTTAGGGAACAAGTATTGGACCTGACCCGCTTCAAGATCACTTCATGGATCGTAGTCACAAGTGATTCTTGAATAAAGGTAGTATCTTTGTATCCTTCGACCTGAGATACATATTTGGGACTCAAATGTAGGGAGTGTTATGCTTTGATATAGTTAACCGTTGTTCTTGAAAAAGGCAGCTATAAAGGCCAATATTGGGCATGGCATGAACTGCATGAGAGGCGTATGTAGTTAAGATGGTATTTGTTTCTCTAAATATGTTAAGAGTGAGTCATCTAAGGCGCCTTACCAAAAGTTGAACAATAGATGAGAATGATAGTGATCCATGTCTCATGTTCAACATGATGTCCAAACAAAAGGATAACTGATACCACACCTAATACATCAATTGAAGCTATGAGCTCGTGGGAATTGGATGTTGTTGAATGGCACTTACAGTCATACGTTGCTGGGGGCAGTGAGATGTTGCTAGACGTCCACCACTGTCTATATTATTGGATAATACAATCTTGAGCAAGTGGGAGATTGTTGGTTCTATATGCTCAAGAATGATTATAAAATAATATTACCGGTAATATATGATCCTATAGGGTCACACCGAACAACAAGTAGACACCGAATTAATATTTATAAGAATTTTGATTCTTGATAAATATTATTATTTCTTGTTAAATATTATAAATTATATTATTGAATATAATTCATAATATTAGATGCAAATGAAAGTTTCTTATTTAATAAAATAAGATGAGTTCATATTTAACTAGAAGTTAAAAGGAGGGACTATATGTAATAAGTTTAAATAGTTAAAATAAAGATTTTAGCAAATTTAAACTAGAGGGGGCTTAAGTAAAAATATGCATGGGAGGCTCAAACCTCATTGGACCCTTTTGTGGTCCAATAGAAATTGCCATGTGTGGTCTTGTGTTTTGAATAAGGATGAGACTTACTTGGAAAAATAACATGGCATTATTATTTTTGGCTCTCCCTCTCTCCTTTCCTTCTAGTTTCGGCCGAAACTACCATGGGTGGTAGTTTTGGTGTTCTTCTTGCTATCTAATCTCTTGTAGTTTTAGATACAAAGCTCCATCTTGCATCATCAAAGAATAGGAACTAGCATTCCGGAATGTGTCGTTGCTTGTGGTGGATACCGCTAGAGGAGCCCTCTTTTGGGTTCTACATTCATCACCAACATCCAACCTCCCGTGAGGAACCAAAGGACTACAAAGGTTGAAATCTTGAACTTTCTTGCTATATCTTTTATTTATCTTTTCATGCATGTAACAAGATCCTTGGTGGGAATAAAATGGTTTTATGTTTTTGTTCAAAAGTGTTTTTGCTTCCGTTGCGTAAAATATTTTACCTCTTATGTTTTTGAAACCCATGTTTGAACATAAAATCCCAACAATAATAACTAACACAAAGAATAGATTTGAATCGGGAATATGAACATTTTTTCCAAACTCGACTTTTCAAACTTAAAATCAACATAATGATCAATGTAATGAATAAATCGAACAAAGAAAAAAAGAATCACTAACCTAAGAAGATTTCGAATCGAATGCAACAGATATCAGCAACAAACACGATAATAAAAAATCGACAGGTTTGAGAGAGAATGGGTTATTCGAGAAGTCAGAAAAAAATGAAATTGAAAAAACCGCTCTATATATAGACCTTAGGGTTTTGTGACACGTGGCACAATATGATTGGTCCAAGGTTTGACCTGCCACCAGTCAATTAATCGCATGAAAGATGTGCGAGTAGTTCATCTTCATCGCATGAAACTTATGCGATAAAGGATTCAAAGTTATCTGTCAACAAATGTGCGATGAGCATTAATGAACAGTAGTTATCGCATGAAACATGGGCGATAAGAACTTTGATCGCATGAAGCTTATGCGATGAACATGAGTTATCGCATGAGGCTTGTGCGATGAGGAAGGTTCTCGAACAAGGATTGTGCGATTAAGAAACTTGATCGCATGAGCTATGTGCGATAACTTCCAACACTTAGACATTTTTCAAAAATCTGACTTTTTCCAACTTTTCTAAAATCAACTTTTCCAAGTAAAAAGATGTCCAACTTTTAACTGGTTCTCTCCAACTGACTTCAAAAACATTTTGCTCCCCTACAATGATGCATAAGATTTTCAAAAATAATTTTACATCAAGTAGAGTTTGCTTGAAAATTTGAATTATAAGACTTACCTTTGTCTTCAAGGACTCACATATGATTTGAGCAACACATGTATAAACATGATTTCATGCTCCCCCTTGACAAATGATCAAGTCTTTTCTTTTCTCCCCTAAACACATGCACACACACACACATAAAACTGCACAAAAACCATGATGATATAGAATTGAAATTAACAAAACAAATGATAAAAAATTGAAATAAACTTTGTATACTACAAAAAGACATAAACTTTTGAACTAATCATAATAAAGATTCAATAAGATGAAAATTAATAATTTTCAATCAAGATATTAAGCTTGAATGAAAAATAGAGATTTTCAACGTATTGAATGAATATTATGAAAAATCAAACTTTTATGTTCAACATGCCTAGCTTTGAAATTAAAATTTTGAAACGTTTCTCATCCAAATTTTTAGTGAAAAGGTCGGCAAGTTGGAATTCAGTAGATACAAAGTAAAGTTCAATTGTACCTTTCTCCACATGATCTTTGATAAAATGATATCGAATATCAATGTGCTTCGTCTTCGTGTGTTGAACCGGATTCACTGAAATAGCAATTGCAGATTTACTATCACAATAAATGGGAATTTTATCATACTTACAGCCAAAATCCATTAGTTAAGTCTTCATCCAAAGAACTTGCAAACAATAGCTTGCGACAGCAACGTATTTAGCCTGCGACATAGATGTCGAAACACAGTTCTGTTTCTTGGAAGCCCAGCTCACTAATTTATCTCCCAAGAATTGTATATGTCCGGTTGTGCTTTTCCTATCCAACAAACTTCCACCATGATCCGCGTCAGAATAAGCTGTTAGCTTGTATCCTGCCCCTTTCGGATACCATAGTCCAAGATAAGTTGTTCCTTTCAAATATCTGAAGATGCGCTTGACCGCTCCGAGATGAGATTCTTTCGGATCAGCCTGAAATCTTACACATTAACATGTAGCAAACATAATATCTGGACGACTTACAGTTAAATACATGAGTGACCCGATCATACCTTGATAAGTCCTTAGATCTACCTTCTTACCATTTGGATCTGGACCAATCTTAGAAGCTGGTGCCATAGGTGTTCCGATTGATGTACAATTCTCCATTTTGAATTTCTTCAAAATATCGAATATGTATTTGGATTGATTGATGAAGATTCCCGTTGAGAATTGCTTTACTTGCAATCCGAGAAAGAAGTTGATCTCTCCCATCATGCTCATCTGGAACCTAGTCACCATGAGGTCAGAAAACCAGGTACACAAACGAGAATTAGTCGAACCAAATATAATATCGTCTACATAAATCTGTACAATAATAATGTCACCTTCTTCGCGCATAATGAATAATGTCGTATTGATTTTACCTTTGTCGAAACCGGACTCAAGTAGAGAAAGGTTGAAAGAACTTCATACCATGCGCGAGGGGCTTGTTTCAGTCCGTACAAGGCTTTATCCAAAATATAGACATGATTTGGATGTTCCTTGTCGACGAAACCTTCTGCTTGAGATACATATACTTCCTCCTTAAGAATGCCATTCAGAAAAGCTGTTTTCACATCCATCTGATAGACGGTGAAATTATTGTAAGCCACAAAAGCTAGAAAAATACTTATTGCTTCAATTCTTGCGACCGGGGAATATTTCTCATCATAGTCGATGCCCTCTTGCTGGAGATAACCTTTTGCTACGAGTTTGGCTTTGTTACGAATGATTATTCAATCTTCATTCTTTTTATTTTTAAAGACCCACTTGGTTCCTATGACGCTTTTATCCGTATGTCGAGGAACTAGCCTCCAAACTTTTAACGCTTCAAACTGGTTAACCTCGTCTTGCATGGCTAACACCCAATCTGGATCATTCAGAGCCTCAAAAACGGTTAAAGGTTCAATATTGCTCAGAAATATTGCAAAGAGACACTCATTTGCCGTAGCTATTAGAGTTGATGAACATGTTTGAACTGGTGAATTTGGATCACCTATTATCTGATGAATAGGATGAGCCTTCGTCCACTTTGTTGAGTGTGGGTGTGGAACATATGATGTTTGACATTGTCAAGAGAAGCATTTGTCTACTCATCAGCTAATGGTACTTCAACTTCAAAAATTGGAATTTCTAGAGGAATAACAGTAGAAGGAATTGGTTCTCCAGAAGATTCAGGTGGTTGCTGAGGTGTAGTTGTAACATTTTTTGAAGAACTAACATTATGTGTTGAATCTTCCTCATTAATAGGAACAGATTGTTGTGGAGCATTGACTTTTGGTACAGAAGTTTCTTAAAAAGGAGTAGAAATATCAACCGATGTTGATTGAGTTGCATCTATTTCAATAGCAGGAACGACAACAGAATTCATTTTAGATGATGGTTTCGTCCTGTTAAGAACATCAGATGAATTGTAAGTACTAAAATATTCATCATAGAAATCTTCAAATAAAAAATCAAGATCAGTTAAATGAGATTTAGAAGTTGAAGGTTGATCCTGATTTGGTTTTGGAACAGGTTCTGAACTGATATGTCCAGAAGCTAAGATTCCAGTTATCACGGGTTCTGAATTGTTGTGATCAGAAGCCACATCTTCAGTTTCATCAAACTTCACATTAACGCTCTCAATAATAGTCCTGGACTGCTTCAGATAGATACGATATGAAGCTACAGAGAAAGAATAACCGACAAAGATTCTATCAATGGCCTTCGGACTGAACTTGTTACGGTTCTCCTTGTCGTTCAACACAAAACATTTGCAACCAAAAACACGAAAATGCTTTATGGTTGGCTTCCGGTTGTTCATGATCTCGTAAGGAGTTTTACCAAACCGGCAACGAATAGTAGAACGATTCTGAGTGTAACATGCATTTGCGACGGCCTCAGCCCAAAGAAATAACGGTAGATTCGAATAAGCCAACATTGTTCTTGCGGATTCAACTAATGTTCTGTTTCGTCTTTCCACAACACCATTTTGTTCAGGAGTTCTAGCCACGGAAAATTGTTGAGTAATCCCGTTTGATTCATAAAAATCTCCCAAGACTCTGTTTTTAAATTATGTGCCATTGTCCGAACGAACGATCTTAATTGATATTTGCAGATTATTCTGTGCTGACTTGATGACATTGATCAAATGGTTGAAGTCTCATCCTTTGAACAAAGAAACTTGACCCACGTGTAGCGTGAAAAATCATCAACAATCACCAACACGTACTTTCTACTACTAATACTTTCAGTCTTCATGGGGCCACACAAATCCACATGTATTAGTTCCAATACACTCTTTGTTGTAGGTTCAGGTTTCGGCTTATGAGGAACCCTTTTCATTTTACCTTTCTTGCAAGCATCACAAAGATTTTCAGCGCCAAACTTCAACACTGGAAGACCCCGAACTAAATCACCTAGAACTAACTTCTGGATGTATCAAAAATTTAGATGTGACAACCTTCGGTGCCATAACCAGCTTTGATGAACTGAAGCCTTTGATAAAAGACACACCTCACTTTCAGGTTTTACCGCAGACAGATTGATTGTACAAAGATTTGACTTTCGCGTGCCAACTAAGAGTTCTTTCCCTTCATCAGTTCTGACACAACACCTTGTTGCTTTGAAATTAACTTCCAAGTCTTTATCACAAAACTGTCTGATGCTAAACAAGTTGTGTCCTAGTCCTTCAACATAACTGACCTTCTTAATCGTTAGCTTGTCTTGCACGATATCACCAAAACCTTTAATTGGAGCAAATTGGTTGTTACCAAATCTCACTCGACCACAATCCTTTTCAACAAAGTTTGTTAACATGTCTCTTCGGCCGGTCATATGTTCTGAACATCCAGAATCTAGATACCATATATTATTCTTCTGCAAACAACCAGATTAGGCATTTTTAGGTATCCATTTGAAGATGGGTCCTTTATGGTTAGTTGTGCGAGACACCTTTTTTACAACTGGTGGTCTATTTTTCTTTAAACCATTGGTTTGATCATAAGCATTTGAAACCTAATACGAATTAAACCAACAACAAGAACCAGGTTTAGCAAACAAATTATTCGACCACAAGCAGAATAAAAACCTTCCTCATTTGAAAAACTCCACAGTTGATTGTTTGAATAATGCTTGTAAGAATTTATAAGTTGTCGTTTATCAATTGCAACAAATTGTTTCTTATTTGAAAAACTAATGTTTTTGACATTCTGCTTGGTTGGTAAAGTAGTCTTTTGCTTCACTCGCCATTCTTTCTTCTCATTCACAAAAATATCTGAAAAATCAGAAAATCTAGAGTCAGAAGACTTAGAATGATGAGAAGTCTTTTTCTTTGATTATCTACTATTCTTTCTTTTCTTTAAGGGTTTTTCAGAAATATGATCTTTCTTTGTATGTGAACATTCTCCCTTACAGAAAGTACTTGAAGGTATGTCATTTTTCAAAATGAAGTCATTATGGTCCGGAAGCTTCTTTGAAAAATCAAATGCACAAGCTTTTCCTTTATCACTAACCTCAGGCTTTGAACTATCTTTGGAAATGGGGTTAGATTGAAAATCCTCAAAATCAGAATCAAAATCAATATTATGAACTCCAAAATCCTTTTTAGAAGAAGAATTTTCAGGAGTAAACCACGATTGGGAAGCAAATTCTTTTCTTTCTTTATCCAATGCAATTTCCAAATCATTTACTTCTTGAGAAAACTCATTTATTTTCACTTAAAAAGATTGTCTTTCAATTTCTAGAGCATTTTCCAACGTCTTCACGTTCTGAGAAACTTCACTAATCTTCTCTTCAAAAAAATTGCTTTCTTTTGCAAAATTTGTTTTTTCACTTTCAAATTGATTATGCTCAGAGAGTAAAATTTGCTCAAGATCCGAAACTTTCTTAGAAACATGGAAACACTTTTGATTAAGTTTCTGTTTTTCATCAAAGGATTTCTTAAAAGAATCTGAAAACCTTTTAACTAGAGATTTTTCAAGAATGTCCTTTTCGGTTTCAGACTTTTTCTCGAATTCAAAAGATAATTCTTTAACACTATTTGTAAAAATAGATGTATGAAAATTCTTTTCTAAATCAAATTTCATTCTTTGTTCCAGAACAGAATCTTCTAATTCACAAATTCTTCGTTCTAGAATCAAAGGTGGAACATATCTTTTTTCTTCTAAAGGTTTTTCACAATTTGGTTTAACAGCACAGATATCAAAATAGTCATTCGAAAGTGTTCCATCCGGATTCTTTAGGTATTTTAATGTCTCTTGAGTATAAGAAAGTGGAAGTTGCATTTTTGTTGTAGTGGCTCTTTTCCTTACTTCTTCTTTTTCTATTTCTTCAACATTGCTCCATTTAATTGCACATCGGGAAAATATCTGGCAAATCTTAAATATTTAAATTCATACATTGTTGGTATATATGCAATTGCCTTTGCCAGACGTTTAGGATTTTCATAACCAAGTCCCCATTATTTGTTAAGAGAACTTACTAACCTTGGCTTGTTCATGTGAATAGTTTGTGCAGTTTGATCTCTCAAATAAAGTTTCTTTTCCAAATCTTTGATTTTGTCTAAAAACTCTGTTTTTGATTTGTAAAATTGTTCAAAGAAACTTCACTTTCACTATTCTTGTCCTCTAGCTCTTTGATTTTCTTTGTTAATTCAGAAATTTGAGAATCAAAGAATATATTTTCTTTTTCAAGTTGTTCTTGTTGATCTTTGAGAATTTTAATTTCAACATGTTTCTTTTCTCTCTCAAGTTTATCAGCAAGAATAGTCTGATTTAAAACATCGTTTTCTTCTTTTTGTTTTCCAACTTAGCTCTTAAGTCTTGAACCCCTGGTCTCATGAAATCTAATTCATGATATAACATAGCTGATTCTTTACGTGAATCTGCTAGTTCATTACGTAAATTAGTTAATTCATCATCATCAACCGAGGAAGGTATAGGAAAGGAATTTACCTCAGAGTCACTGTACGAAGTGTACTCTTCATCCGAAAAAAATTCTGCTTGGCACATGTTTGCTTATTCTTCATTCTCCACCTCATCATCGGTCATATCTAGCCAATATTCATCTTCAACAAGTAAAGCCTTCCCCGCTTCTTTCTGTTTAAATAGCATCAGCTTTCTCTTGTAGTAGTCGGAGTTCCGAACTACTTTATTCCTACAGTCTTTTGCATAATGACCAGGTGTGCCACAGTTATAACACTTCGGAGCCTCAGTTGACTTCTTCTCATCAAATCTCTTCTTAACATCACCTTTATTCTCAAACTTCTTCTCAACATCCCCAAACTTCTTCTCCTCAAACGGCTTTCCCTCAACCTGTTTTTGTTTTCAAACTTTCTAGAACCAGAAGTGTACCTCAGATTGTTTGACGACAGTGTCTTATAAAATCTTTTCTAAAAATGCCTAGTGAGTAGAAGCATAGCTTGTTCTAACTCAGCTCCGTCATCTGAAGTATTTCCTTTGTAGCCAGTCTCAAACATATCAGAACCTTCAGTCAAATAACTGTTAGAATGCATATCGGCCTTAAGTTCCACCGGATCAGGAACAATCTCCTTCTTCTTCTTCTTCTTCTTATTTCTTTTCTCCTTGAGTTCTTCCACTTCTTCCTCATCTTGTTGGATTGTTTCGAACAATTCATGCAACGACAGTGTAGAAAGTCGTGGCTTCTGTTTCATTCTCATAGACACACTCTTCCACTCCGGTTGCAAGATACTCAAAAACTTCACATTGACCTCAATTATCTCTTTCCTTATCTTATTTTTACTCAGCTCGTTCAGAAGGGTGATAAATCTATCATAAGACTGATACAAACTCTCATCTTCCTTCGCCTTTAACTCCTCATATCTATTAATACAAAGAGTTGTTTTCATTTGATTTCCGATTTGAGATCCTTGTAGCATTTTCTCCAATTGGACCCACATATTATATGCATTATATTTAAAACTATCAATCTTGTTAAAGACCTCATTTGGAATCCCCATGATTAAGTAAGATCTAGCTTTCTTATCAGCATCGTATCGTGCCCTCTCTTCAACAGATTATTCTCCAATCGGTTTCACCTTCTTACCTCCATCTCCTTGTTCACCTTGTGCAACAGGAACATCAGTCAAAATGGGTTTCATGGGTCCTTCTTTCAGAGACAATAGCCGATTATCTCCATTTTGTTGTCTCTCCATAAAGTCCTCAAATCTTTTTTCCATTGCTCATACTCGTTTTCAATCAAGATAGGCGGACGAGATTCGGTTCCAAGTGACATCATCACGTCATTTTTGATCATCTTTTCAAGTTTACCTGTTAATGATCTTTAGACAGATAAGCAAAATCAGTGAACAATAGCAAGTTATCGCACAACAATATGCGATGAACAGTACTTAATCGCGCAACACTTGTGCGATTAGGAAAAATGAACAGTAGTTCTCGGGCAAAGTATGTGCGAGCAAAAAGTTCTCGGTCGAAAGTCTGTGCGATCAGGAATAGTTGTCGGTCAACAAAGGACTATGAACAATACTTCTCGGTCACAACACGTGCGATCAAACAAATGAACAGTGGTTCTCGCTCAACACTTGTGCGACTAAAAGTTTAATCGCTCAAGTTTTATGCGACAAGTATGAATAACAGTGTTGTGCGACTACTTTGAATATATGAAGAACTTCTTTGTGCGACTACTATGAACTCCGAACGAAATTTTCTTCTAAGTCCAAAATCTCACTAAAAAATCCTCCAATTGATACCAAACTTTGCAGGAATGATCGCGATACTATTCTGAACACTTCTTGTGTAGAACTCCACACCAAAAACTCACTAAAACTATACCTTTCGATCCACAACAGTAACTTTCTAAAAAAATACTAAAAATCCATAGAAATCCACTGAAACGAGTTCTTTCGATCAAATTTCTTGTACAGATTACTCCAAATAACTAAACCGAACTCCTCTGTATCACTAATCACGCACAAAACATCCTAAATATCTCAATTTGATTATAAGTCCGAAATAGTCCAAAATGCCCAAAAATCCTCAAAATTTTCACCAAAATCGCTTGAATCCGCTTGCTCTGATACCACTTGTGATCCCAGAAACAAGTAAACATAATATAGATCAAGAATCACTGGTTATCTCTCATTAATCAATAAGGTGTGATTACAAGGTGTAGAGAGAAAACTCTAAGTGTCTTGAAGTAGTAATGAAGTAGTTGTTTTAAAACCAAACTCTATCTAGGCTATTTATACCTAGACTAGAATTTACAATGGAAGCCCTTCTACTTGGATACAAGTTACATTTTAAGCACCAACAATTTTACTACCTTATTGCATTGTACAAATACAGTTAAATAAATCATGAATTTAGTTTAATTTTGAATATCAAACTTTTATTTATTAAAATAATAACGATTAAAATAAATTCTTTTTTTAACATTTAATATTATTTAAAAAAAGATGGAGATAATAAAAAAGAAAAGAAAAGAAGAGAAGATATGAAATAAAATGTGGGTAAGAATCACTTCTTTTAACATCATAACACATTGTGATTTGTCAAAGGTTAATGTCAATTAAACTTTGGTCTACGCACATACCCCATAAAAGCAATTCCTATTGTATTGTAATTGGCTTTAAGGGCATATGCACACCTATCTATTTGACTAAAAACATTGGGGATTTCAATGTTACAAATTAAACAAATCCATTCTCATATCAAGATTCTAGATTTCGGAGATGTGAGTTCGGTTTCCTACTTTATTCAAGACTTATATTTGGTTTCCCACACTAAACTAAGAGAGCATATATATATATATATATATATATATATAGAGAGAGAGAGAGAGAGAGGGTTAGGTTTTGATGAAAAGTTAAGCTTAACGTGAAAACTGGTTATCAGTCGTTGGATAAGAAATACATACACATTAGAATGAGATGCACCGATATGCACCAGATCAATTCATTTCTAAATCGCAATTCATGGAAAGACATTTAATTAAAAGTGATCAACGGTTCAAATCCACTTCTCACGTTTCTCACGTTACGGTAATCAAATGAGAACCATAAAAAGGTTGAGGAATCTAGACACTAATCTCAATTATTAAAGAGTTTTAGTCAAAGATTATTAAACATGATGACATTTTTGTAATATTAGTAAAACTTGTTTCTGATCTCACATCTAATTTAAAACGGAAGGACATATTAGGGTTTTTGTTACCACCCACATTCTTTGACTTTTACTCCATCGTTGAATTAATCCATTTTGCCTCTCTCCTAGGCATGGAAACGGGGTTGGGATCTCAATCCCAATCCCCGTCCCCATTCCCAATCTCCATCCCCATACCCGTCCTCATCCCCACGGGAAATATGATCGCATCCCCATCGTCGTCCCCGACGGGGAATGGGGGTCCCCAAAGGGGAACAGGGGATTCTTTCCCCGCTAATATAAGATGTTTTAAATCAAATATGTTAAATACCATACTTGATCGATAATGGTTGATGTTTAAATCTCACATATTTTCAAAATTTGTTTCTATAGAGTATAGAATATTCATACGTAAACAAAGTCGCAACATCATACGTAATCGTTTGATCAAACACTTTAGACTTTTAACATTTTTTTATCTAAAAAAATAAAACAACTCAAAAAAATGTATATAAGAAGAAATGTCAAAATATTTCTAAATCTAAAAGATATTGAATCTAATTCAATATAAATAATATAATTAATAATAAACGTATATAATCTATTTAATATTCGGGGACGGGGCGGGCGGGGACCACGTTACCCGTCCCTGTCCCCATCCCCGTTCCCGTTCCCCGGTTTTGCTGGGAATCCCCGTCCCCGTCGGAGCGGGTACATCGGGTTCCCCAATGGGGCGGGTCTTGTTCCTATGCCTACTCTCTCCATGGCCCTTGGATTTTGCTTGACTCCCCCCCCCCCAATTTTTCTCGGAATCAACTTGTTTCGAAGATAAAGAATCTTCAAACACGAAACTAGATGGGATTTGAGACGCCAGAGAAGCCATGGCGCTGGTGAGAAGCTGGGAAAAGAGCGACAATCGACGTCAAGGTAATGATCGGAGAAGAAGTTTGAGACGAGAGTCATCGGTCTAGGGTTGAAACGTGGTCCAAGTCCACTTGTGGAAGCACAATCATTGGTGGAACTCGTCATGATGGTGGTGGTGGCGGTGCTGCTGAGCCTCCGTTGGTCTCCGCCATGACTCCCTACCTACAATACAACCTTTATGAATTCCCAAATAGCCACCACATTCAACTCACAACACATTCTCTCTCTAAAATCCACACTTTTACTCTCTAAATTGAACAATGATTTCATCCTCAATGCTTTTGAAATCGTTTTTTTTTGTGGTTTAACCTGAACGAACAATTTTACGTTTTTTCGACATGCCCCAATCGCCCTTTGAATTCCGTATACAAAAAACAATTTACATATGTTTGGATTTCATGAGGTGAATTAGCATATTTATGGAAATTGTGTTTGATTCTTGAGGTGAAATAACATATAGATGGAAATTGTAATTTATTTCATGAAGTGAAATAAATTATACCTGAAAATTGTTTTTGATTTTATGTGGTGAAATAACATATATATGGACATTATGTTTGAATTTCATTAGGTGAAATGTCATATTTAAAAAAAAATTGTTTTTATTTCATGAGGTGAACTAGTATGTGTTTCATCTGGTGAATGCCAGTTACCAAAATGACGATTATGCCATTTTCATATGGTGAAACAACTTTTAATCAAAATCAAAGGATCAAAACCAAATTCGCCTTAAATCAGTTCTCAGTTATTTTTGGTTCTCACATGATTTAACCCCTATAATACATATATATATATATATATATATATATATATATATATATATATATATATATAGAGAGAGAGAGAGAGAGAGAGAGAAGAGAGGTGGGTTCAAACGAGAACGCTAACTATTTAAGAAAACACGAGAACGGCCGCCTATTTACAAAATCATACATGATTCACGTACAAAATCATATATGATTCGCGCAACTTGCCCCACGACTTCTAAGTCGCGACCAAAGTTGTTTGCGTCCAGTTTTTTGCTCTTAGTGTAAAATCACATATGATTTTGTACATGGGCGGTGGTTCTCATGTTTTCTTAAATAGTTAGCGTTCTCGTTTGAACCTCCCCCCCCCCTCTCTCTCTCTCTCTCTCTCTCTATCTATCTATCTATCTATCTATCTATATATATACATATAAATATAATATAAGGTGAGAAGCGTGGAATTTGATCTGGTGCATCTCATTCGTGTTGTTCTTCAATAAGATTGATCCAATGGTGGAGACTCATTCTTACCCTTCTCATCATAACCTATTTCTCATCGAAACTCAACAATATATATATATATATATATATAGAGAGAGAGAGAGAGAGAGAAAGAGAGAGAGAGAGAGAGGGAGAGAGAGAGACTTGAGATCATGTGAGACCATGCTATTTCCGTGAGACCGTAAGACAAAAAAATTAACAGTGTTTTTGATGTGAAGGTTTGCTGTTTTTCTTACCTTCACAATGAATCACTGTGAAGGTTTAGTGTTAATTATTTGGTCTCACGGTCTCACAAAACAGGTTGGTCTCACGTGAACCCAACCCTATATATATATATATATATATATATATATTATGTGTGTGGGGGGAGGGGGTGTTGGTGTTCTTTTGACAATCCATGAAATTGTGATAATATTGAGAACTAGTGCATCATGTATTATTTCAAATGATTTTTTTTCATCTAAGACTAAGATTTAAAATAATAATTAAGGAAAAGTTTAAAAAAAACCCAACAAAGTATATGTTTTTGAATGGTTAAGGCTATGTTTGGCAAAGTAGCTGATAAGCTAGATTATGACTATAAGCTAGCTGATGAAAAAGTCACGTTTGACAAAAAGTAGCTTATAAGCAATTAAATGACCAAAAAGGATATATTAAAAAAATAGTTACTAAATAATAATTAATTTTAATTAGGGCATAATTGGAATATTTACAAAAAACTACCCATAAGCTACTCCAAGGCATTGTTTGGCAAAAAAAAAAAAGCTAGCTTATATGCTAGCTTATTTTTGGGGTACATGTTTGGATAACCATAAGCTAGCTTTTTGAAAAGCTACTTGGAGTAGCTTATGAGTAGCTTTTTGTAAATATTTCAATTATGCCCTCATTAATATTATTTATTAACTATTTTTTTAATATGTCTTTTTTGTCATTTAAATGCTTATAAGCTACTTTTTGCCAAACATGACTTTTTCATCAGCTAGCTACCAGTTAGCTTATCAGTCAACAACTAGCTTATCAGCTAGTTTGCCAATTTATAAGCTAGCTTATGGTCATCCAAACATGTACCCTAAAAACAAGTTAGCTTTTTTTTGCCAAACAATGCCTAATTCCTTAAACTATTTTTTTAAATGATAAAACCCTTTAACTTTTAAAACCCGGTTAAATACATCTTGTAACCTGTAAAAACAACAGCTTAATGTGATACAAATTTGCAAAAAGTCTGAAAGAACCCAATAAACTATTTGATTTTGAATGATTAAGTCCATTAATTTTTTAACAAATAAAATTTTCCACTTTTTTCTGAAATTTTTTAACAAACAAATCTTTAAATTTTTTCCTAAATTTTTTACCAAATAAAATTTGAACTTTTTTTGAGCAAATAAAATTATAAACGTCTTCAAAAAAATTCTACCAATTATATATTCTTGAACTTTTTTTTAACAATTTTTTTAAAGAAACAAAATCATAAACTTAATTAGAACAAAAAAATCTGAAACTTTTTTTTGAACAAAAAAAATACAAATTCTTTCACCGACAACAAAGTAAAATGTACTAGTTAAAAGGAGAAAAATTATACTATTTCCATTACTAATTTGTAAAGAGATGGATGTTTTTTTAAATATTTTGTGAAAGGAATGACATTTTTATGGCATATTTTGTGAAAGATTGAGTATAATTTTGTATGTATCTATTTGTGTTTTAGATATAATTTTTGAATGTTTCGGAATTAGTAATGAAAGAGTATAATTTTTTTTGTTTAATTGGTTCGTTTTACTTGTTGTAGGTGAGAGAAATTGTATACTTTTTATTCATGATTGTGTTCAACAAAAGTTCGATTTTATTTTTCCAAAATTAAGTTCATTATTTTGTTTTTTCAAAAAACAAATTGGGATATATTTACTCAAGAAAAGTTCAAAATTTATTCGGTAAAAAACGTACGAAAAAAGTTTGAAGATTTATTTGTTAAATATTTTTAGAATAAAGTGTAAAAATTTATTTGTTAAAAAATTCACGGACTTAATCATTCAAAATCATATAGTTTATTGGGTTTTTTTAGACTTTTTCCAAATTTGTATCACATTAACCTGTTTTTATAGGTCACAATGATGTATTTAACCGGTTTTAGAAAGTTTAAGCTTTTATCATTAAAAAAACAGTTTAAGGACTTAACCATTCAAAATCAGATAGTTCGTTGGGTTTTTTTAAACTTTTCCCTAATAATTAACATATATTTGTTTCATATTTATAATGAACTTTTTAGCCTGTTTTTGAAACTATAGGAACTTAAAAAAGTTTCAGTACATATGAAGCAAACATATTGGGAGACAAATATATGTTTATGAATACATTAAATGTTAGTCTTGGATGGAAAGAATCATGCCAAACAATAATTTAAGGTAAAAAGTTCTGACGATTATCATAATATATGGAGTTTTCATTTAATAACGTTCACACACACACACACACACATATATATATATATATATAGCCTTAGGTTCATTTGAGAAGTGCTAAATATACAAGAAATAGAGAATATATCTTGGCCATTTATTCGCTCAAGATCCACTTTAATTAGTCAATTGTGGCGTCTTTGACTGGTCAAAAGTTGCGTGTTGATCCAAACCCTTTCAGTGATTTGATGATGACCCTTAGAATTACTTAGTGAAAATTATAAGTAACATTGTATGTATAAGTGTTTCACCATCAGTGATAAAACGCTGAGTCTGTTCAGTATCACTGATGGGTAACCATTATTCTTTATTATTTCATCAGTGATAAATGTACATCAGTGATAGTTGAGTCTGTTCACCTATAACTGATGACCACTGATTAATTCATCTGTAAACAATGTTGTTTGTAATCTCTGAAGACAAGTTTCGCGACAAAGGAGTTCATCGTGACAAAGCTGATGAACAAGTGACAATGCTACTAATGATCTGATGCGGATATCAGTGAAACCAAGACAAGTCCACAACACGCGATATTTCAGGTAGAAGACCTCAACGATAACTGACTTACATCAGGCCTCACTGATGGAATATCAACTCAGTGATCGCTGATCATGAAGCCTGTTCTACAATAAATGTTTGTCTTATCCTCTTGCACACTTTTGTACGATTTGTCAGAAGGACACACCTTTGTCCAGGATCATACAAACCACTCTGCCACTACATTGTTCACCATGCGGCCAAAAGTATGTTTGCAAAAGTCAGAAGCATGCGCCCAACTAAATGATGACACGTGTAAAGTCCTCCTGACATGCATTAAATGCATGTAGTATAAATAGGAGGAATCCACCTTCATTTCAAAGGTGGTCATCCCTGAACCTACTTAGTGCCTTAGAAAACTATCCTTAATTTTCTAACTTCCTTCTTTCTATTTGTTAGTGCAAGAAATCTGTGTGATTGTCATAGTTTGTTTGGATTAGGTCTTGTACTTAGTCTTATTCCGCAACAAACTGTAAATTCTTTGATTTATCAATAAACAATTTAGAAATATAAAAATCTTGTGTGTTTGTATTCAACCCCCCCTTCTACAAACTTAATACTTGTATAACCCTTCGGGACCAACAAGTGGTATCAGAGCAGATTGTTTAATCTCCATAAACAAGATCTTGCTTATACTAATCTCTTCCTTGCTATTTTCTAAATGGCTCAAAACACAAACACTAACTACATTGATAATGGTTCTCTGGCCAAACCTCCTCGATTTAGCAGAGACAACTTCAATCTTCGAAAGAAATCGAATGATGTTTTTCCTAGAAGGTGTAGATCCTACTATACCTCACTATGTGGAAAATTGACCCTATATCCCATTCATCATCGACGTTGCTGTTCCTGCCACTGCCACCACTCCCTTCATTCATGAGAGACAACTTTTCAAAGAAGTTTCTCAATGGACTGAAGAAGACAAGAAAAAGGTGGCCATCGATACAAAGGCCAGATCAATCATTTCTATGGCCCTACCTGATGATGTCTATCATTCCATAATGAACCTCAAAAGCTCCAAAGCCATGTAGGACACAATTTGTGTTCAATATGAAGATACTGTTGAAGTACAAGAGTCCAGAAGAATAAATCTGGTAAGATACTACGAAAGTTTTATTTATGGTAAGAATGAAACTTTACCTGAAGTTCACCAACGTTTTAACTGCTTACTCATTGATTTGAAAATTGTTGGTAAGATCTATTCTAACTCCGAGACACTGACAAAGTTCTTGGAATGTCTTCTTGAAGGTTGGGACAATTATACCATGTATCTTAAACTATCAAAGGATCTTAAAAAAATGACCTTAAGTACTCTTTTTTGCACCATGCTCAATCATGAGCAGTCGTGTCAACTTAAGAAGAATCTTGTCAAAGATTCAAAAAGCACACATGTTGCTTTACGCTCTTCAGAGTTAATGCCTACTCAACGATCTTCTGTCACGATCACTGAAATGGAATCTAACTCTGATGATTCATCGGAAACTAATCCTTCTGAACTTGATGAATCTCTAGCAGTCCTAACTAACTCTTTCAAGAGATTCGCTAGAAAGAGTACTTTCTTAAGAAATAAACCTCTCACTATCACTGACAAGCCCAAATCATCTCTTATTGATAAGGCTACTGCCACTTGCTATAACTGTGAAAAGATAGGTCACTTTGCTAGTGAGTGCAGGTTAAAGAAAGTATTCAAACCTTCTTCATCCTTCAAGAAATCCTCTACTTCTAAGACTAGAGATGACAAATACCTCCAACTCAAAGAAAAGTATGAAAAGCTGAAAAGCTACAAGAGAAAAGGTAAAGGTCTGATCGGGTTGAATCTGATGAAGAATCAGATTCTGCTGAAGAAGATGAGGCTAATCTTTGTCTTATGGCTGAAATCCAAGAAGTAAAGAAGAACCAACTGAAATTCCATCTACTTCTACGTCTCATGTATATACTTCTCTTCACTATCTATTATTGACGCTGATAGACGTCATGTTATCGATGTACTGACTATTGATTTATAGGACACCCTGAATGGCAAGATCAAAGTTGAACAACAAAATCCAGAACAACTTAAAAATTGTCATTTAAAAATCCAAGAGCTTTCTAAAATAGAAGAAAATATGAAAGATCAGGTCTATGTAAATCAAGTACTCAGCATTGAACGCAAGCAAGCTATCGCTGAACTAAAAACTGAGAAAGCTACTCTTGAAGGATGGTGTAAATCCTCAGCAAAAATCACTGAGATAATCGGTGCTCAGATTCCTGTCAATGACAAAAGTGTTCTCGGCTATAATGCTAACGCTGAAGAACCAACCAACGATCGTTCCATGCTTAAGTTTGGAATGTTCGTTTCCTCTATCCCTGACAGCTCATCATCTCAGTGCTCCTCTTCTAATAACTCCATCCCTGAGGAAAAATCCACTTTAAGCCCCAAACTTAAAGATAAAGAAAAAAAATGTTTTAGAAAAACCTCAGAAGGGTACCAAAGTGCCAAAGCTGAAGAAGTCTACACCTTCAGCTAATCAACCCTCTACTTCAAAGAAAAAGATCCCTGAACATGTTCAGCGATCAACTCCAAGAATAAGGGTTGATGTTTTAGGTATGAAATCTGAAGAACCTAAGGTTCCTCCGATCTCTGATGCTAAATGCATTCTTGGTACAGGCCCCGCTCATTTAAAATTATCAAATGCTTATTCCTATGGTCCTAAAGCTACTTTCAGCTATAGGAAATGCTATCACTGCAGACTTACTGATCATATTGCTAGTAAGTGCCCCACAACCACCAAAGCTGATAAATCAGCTAAGGTGAAGATGAATGCCTCCAAGTTAAAGAAGATCACCCCAGGTGAAAACCAAGCTAAGGTGAAAAATACCACTAAGATTAAGAAATTAACCAAAGTGAAAGTTACCACTGACGCTAAGTCATCAGATGCTATGATGACTTCTGATCCTTCCACTTCCTCTTCCACTGACAAGTGTGGACCAATTGTAAAGTGAGTATCAGTTTCAACCTAATCTTTCTTTTGTTTGCAGGTCTCGAAGGGTATTTGGTATCTCGATAGTAATGTTCTCGACACATGACTGGAAAAAGAAACATGCTTACTGAATACAAGGAAGAGAAATGTCCTTCAGTGACCTTTGGTGAAAATGGAAAAGGATGCACCCAAGGGTTTGGTGTACTTTCTAATGGTACAACTACCTTCAGAAGAGTCGCTTACGTAGAAGGACTGAAGCACAATCTTCTTAGTATCAGTCAGCTATGTGATAAAGACTACAAAGTTTGCTTCACTAAGGAAGCATGCTTTGTCACTGATATGAAAGAAAAGATTGCTCTCAACGGCTATCATTTGGAAAATGTTTGTGTAATAAACATGGACTCAACAACCACTGAGAACATATGTTTTCTATCCAAAGCCTATTCAGATGTCCATTGGCTATGGCATAAAAGGCTCTCTCATCAAAACTTCTGTAACGTCCCAAAAATTTCGAGAAATTTAAATTTTTTAATTAAACATTTCGTATATAAAACCTATTAAATAATCCCAACATATTAGTTGCAAAATCATAAATATTGTTCATGTAACCAGAAACCAGCGGAAATAATGTTAATAAATAAAACTAATAATAGCCAGCTCATCCCGTGCGCCAGTGTGTACCCGTCACGCCTTAGAGCCACTTGTACCTGAAACCACAGTTTATTGGGAAAGGGTAAGCACGAAGCTTATTGAATTCAATCACCATAAATAACACAGTTATTCCACACTACCCCTAAAACAAATAGTGACACATAAACGATCATACAGGTCTACGAACAAATCATAAACATGTATATCCACACCCACCCACCTAAAAGGCACAAGTCGGTCCCACCGACCACATGATAACATCTCCGGCCCCGCCGAATCCCCGGTCCCACCGAGTCTCTACACCACCCGCGTATAAAATCTCCGGCCCCGCCGGACCCTCGGTCCCATCGAGTCTCTACGCCACCCGCGTATAAAATCTCCGGCCCCGCCGGACCCTCGGTCCCACCGAGTTAACATGACAACATAGTATCAACTAGACACCCCACTATCTAGTTTCACAACACAATCACATAAAGCTACCACACACGTACTACAGCAATGATAAAACAACCGTTATTAGATATAGTGAGAGAACTCACCTCGAATGCGCGCCTAGCTTAACAATACAATTCAAGCTTCACAATTACGGTCACTTCCCAGCACCTAAATGCATGTTAAAACGTGTCAATACGAGACCCGGACCCTACGACACGACACACGCTTAAACCGTCACTAAAACTATTTTCCGTTCTCGCCAAACAGGTCTGTTCGGGGCCTGTTTCGACCCCTTTAAACCCAGAAAATTCCCAATATTATTTCATGATTAGAAAGTACTCTGAGATAGGGTTTCAAGGACATATTATACGCCTCCTAACGATATTTCTACAATTTATTATGAATTAAATACGAACGACCACAAAAACTGTCCGTTTTCGGACCAGCCGCGCAAACAGCCCGAAACAGCCTAGCTACGGGCTTAATCAGACTTTCGGCAAAACACGAAAAACCTCCCCAACTCAAATTGGGAACTTTGGGCAACAAATTCACGTTAAAACGAGTTACGAGTGAAAAGTTAAGGCTTTCGCAAGATCAAGGCAGATTCCAGAAATTTTCACATGAAATGACGAATCGCCGAACTTGGGACCACTTTTTCGCCCAGCTAGAGACCGAACTAGTTTTCCGCTAAAACACGGAAAACGTGTCCGACCCCGAACTTGAACCGTGGGCGCCAGTTTCGGCTCAAACAGAGTTACGGCGGAAAAGTTATAGCCGTCGTAAAAACAGTGGCTGCACCATTTTCCACATGAATTGATGTTTATAAAAACGACGGTTTTAACGAAACGGCTTAAACGATTAAGTCAAGGCTTAACGGATTCTACGGTGATTATTAATAAGACATGGCCACGCACCACCCTCTGCCCTCCGGCAGTGGTGGTCGCCGGCGGCGGCCGGCGGCGCGGTGGTTGTTTTGCCGGAAGAAAAACGAAAAGGAAAGGAAACGAGACGAAGGAAAACGATTTACCTCTCTCCAATACCACGCACCCGCACCTGCTCCTCACTCTCCCGAAACCTCCGATGAACAGCAGTGGCGGCGGTGGTCTCCAGCGACAACAACGGCGGAAGGCAGCGGCTCCGGCGATCTCTACCACTCCCTATCTCGCGCTGTTCTCTCTCTCTCTCTACCCCTCTCTCTCGCGCTGCTCTCTCTCTCTCTCTCCGGCCAACACCAGCAGCGGCGCTGGTGTGGTGGTGGGCGGTATCACGGCAGCAGGTAGGGTTGTGTGGTTTACGTGAGAGAAAACGAGAGAGGGAAGGGATAGTTTAGGGTTTCTGTTTTCTATTTCCTCCTTCAACTTCACGGCAACAACAACACCAACTAAAAGAAAATTATGGGTCTCGACATGTATCTGCATGGGCCGAAACCCAATGAGGGTTTTTGGCCCTTTGACACAATTAGCCCCTCAACTTACATTCCTCTCGCAACTAGCCACAAATTTCAACACTTTAACGATTTGACCCAACTCGGCTAACCCCGTTAACGGGAACCACAATAATTCAAACTTAAAAGGAAAAAAAAATAAAAGAAATTACATACCGGGATACGGGCTTTACAACTCTCCCCCACTTGGATTAGACTTCGTCCTCGAAGTCTCTGCCTACGAATAGCTCCGGATAGTTCTTCCTCATCTCAACCTCAGGTTCCTAAGTCCACTTGAAATTTCCTTCTAAAACTTCTCGAATACTTTTCTAACTAACGTACTCCTTCTAGGACACTGAAAATATGATCGGAAGAACACCCCAACAATTGGAATCATTCCTAGCCAAGCGACTTCGGTTGTTCCCCAACCTTAGACATTCCATACATCCCGAGTCAATTTCAAACTCTAACCCTTCTAAAGTTGCCCACCAGTGTACCCTACAGGATACTCGAATCCGATCATTCCTACTATTAACTGTCGGTTAACTCCTACGAGTCCTACTAGACTCCCAAAATTTGCCCTACACGAATCGTCAAACCAGTAAATTTTTAAATCACTCACGAAGGTCACCCCACCATAACTATTCACCGCAAGCAAACATCTCAGGATTACTACTACCATCCACATAATTTCCTTAAAATCGGCTACAATTCCTCCATTACACTAAGGCGTTTGGCCTCAAGCCCAAAAGTCGACACCTAAATATACTCGTTACCTAAAAAAAATTCTATGCATTTATCCTCTTTATTACAAAGGCATCATTCCCTAACCTATACTATTCAGCCTACAGTACCAACACGCGTGGAATACCCAACCTTCCACCGTCGACATATCTTCCACACTCGCTCTAAGAAGTCTAGTTACACCGTAACAAGATACACCTTAACGCCTACCTCCCAGGTACGTCCCAAGTCCCGGCACATCGGAACTACCTCTCGGTAAGTGCCCAAGACTGTGTCCTCTTAGTACCTACTGGAAAGTTAAATTCATAACACATGGATACCGGGGTCCCACCCCGAGATACCCAACCGACCGTTACTAACGACTGACTGACATGACCAAGGATCCAATGCAAACAATCTACCAACAACATGCCTATCCCGGAATGACTCACTCACCCAAACATGAAAATATTTAACGTGCAATAAATGCAAAACTATGCAACAAAACAACCCATCAATAAAACTTCACACCGAGCCATTAAAAACCGTGCAATTGACCCATGACATGCATTTAAAGTAACCGCTCGACCTTACTCCGGGTGCGACAAAAGTGTGCACATAATTTCAAAATCAGTTCCACGACATTTGACCCCAAAATTCCTCTTTTTCCAACATAAAATGTCGTGGCACAGGGTTCACCAACAAATCTTACGCGCGTCGGCTGGTTATACAAAACGATGAAACGGTTTACAAATATACTTTTGTTAAAACACAACTGTTTCGCGTAAGTTTCAAACTTAAAAATAAAAACCAATCTGTTTTCATCATTTGAAAATATCGACTAAAACCTCATAAAATCTCAAAAGGTGGGGTTCTTTAAATTGATTTCCAAGATTTCCCCAAATGGTCACATAAACAAACAAGATATGCACCTCGTGAAATTAAACCCACACGACTCAACATGCCGTAAAACAGAACTTATTTTAACCAACTCACTCAAATAGCTTTACACAGACATCGTGGAATGTAACTTTCCGTCTCAACTCTAACATATGTGGAGGAGTTCCAATGTTAAAGTCACAAGCCGTAGTCACTTGCCCAACATTTTAAGCACCACAAAACACGGATATCATCTTACCCGAAAGAATCGTTGGAAATATAACGAAATGAAACAAAATTCTAACAAAGTTTGCACCCCCGTAAAAAAAAACGATTTCATACATTTTCAAAGCCATATTTCCAAACCTTGTGCGTGTGCTGAACATTTCCCAAAATTCCAAAACACCATCCATAAAATGATTTGAAACACAAGAATTTGCTAATGCAATCTTAAAAAAAAATCAAACTTCTTGCATGACTTAGTCGGCATTCTACGCCTCGACTCCTACTCCTCCAAATCTCTCCGGTCCACTAACGTCATCCGGTCATTTAAACCTCTAAGGGCATGTTGGAATTCACGTCCAATTATCTTACGGTCTTTCCTTAAAAACAAAGTCGGCTCTATAAGCCTATGATTCTAGCACAATCATCCATCTTGGCCCGAAACAAACATCATCCTCATCGTCACTCCAAGTGACTACTACTAGAATCGTCCTTTTATTCCAACAACTACTAATTATAACATTCGACACTACCCCAACGATCATCCCATCAAAGCAAAACAAGTACACACCTGTACTAGTAGGTTTACCATAGTTGTTCCTCCTTGTGATGGCTATTCCGGGTAGATATTACAACGAGTTATTAACACATAATAATTCACACTAACAACGTTCACGCTCAACTCCTTGGATTCCTCGTTACTTTCCCCGACTCGAGCATTGATCCTGTGTTTCCGATAGTAGGAGCTCTACTACTACCTTCCACACCTATCATCACTCGTTCCGAGTTTCATCCGATGGGTCCAAGTAGTTTCTCGCCGATAACTACACACATACGCCCACACCGGCATATGTACACACTTCTCCTAGCTCCCTAAGAATTCCACCCAACTCCACTACCCTTGTTATGACGAAATCCCCACTAGTCATGATGGGTCGTCTCGCGAATGCACAGTCGCACACAGTGTAAAACCAGATAGACATTCGAATATAAGATTCTATCCTACAACGGTTGGACTCAAACAAGAGCTGCGCAATAGAACTAAATCTAACATTCTAAGGCTATTCGGTTCCTACCGCATACAACCTATAGTGCATTCACTTAACAACTTATCAGGACTAGCATGAACTCCTATCAGCAAACAGCAAACATGCAGTACAGTGTAATAAGCACTAAACAATCCAGCACACATACCCCTATGTTCTAGAAAGCAATCTAGCATACATACTCATATGTAAACGCTATTCCCAGCTCACTATGAATTTCATCTCATTCCACTACCCTTGCTATATCGGAATCCCCGTTAGCCATAACGAGTTGCCTCGCGAATACCCAGTCGCATGCAGCGTGAATCAAATAGACATTCGAATACAAGATTCTATCCTAGAACGGTTGGACTCAAACAAGAGCTGCGCAATAGAACTAAATCAAATATTCTAAGGCTATATGACTCTTATTGCATACAACCTATAGGGCCTTCACTTAACAACCTACTATAACTAGCATTGATTCCTACTAGCAAGCAGTCATCATACAGCATAGTGTCAACAACAGGCAATCTAGCATGCATACCCTATGCCTAGAAAGAAATACAATACTAAGTAATGTACCTTTCCCCCTTGGCTCCGGCTGACTGTACACACTGCGCCCTCGATCACCATTCCTCAACGGATTTTTCCTTCTTTTTATTTCCCAAAAACTTTAACGAAATTTTTATAGCCGCAAACTTGAGATCAAACACACCGAAATGCGTTTGATTCACTCAAGCCGTGCTCTGATACCAAGTTGTAACGTCCCAAAAATTTCGAGAAATTTAAAATTTTTAATTAAACATTTCGTATATAAAACCCATTAAATAATCCCAACATATTAGTTGCAAAATCATAAATATTGTTCATGTAACCAGAAACCAGCGGAAATAATGTTAATAAATAAAACTAATAATAGCCAGCTCATCCCGTGCGCCAGTGTGTACCTGTCACGCCTTAGAGCCACTTGTACCTGAAACCACAGTTTATTGGGAAAGGGTAAGCACGAAGCTTAGTGAATTCAAACACCATAAATAACACAGTTATTCCACACTACCCCTAAAACAGATAGTGACACATAAACGATCATACAGGTCTACGAACAAATCATAAACATGTATATCCACACCCACCCACCTAAAAGGCACAAGTCGGTCCCACCGACCACATGATAACATCTCCGGCCCCGCCGAATCCCCGGTCCCACCGAGTCTCTACGCCACCCGCGTATAAAATCTCCGGCCCCGCCGGACCCTCGGTCCCACCGAGTTAACATGACAACATAGTATCAACTAGACACCCCACTATCTAGTTCCACAACACAATCACATAAAGCTACCACACACGTACTACAACAATGATAAAACAACCGTTATTAGATATAGTGAGAGAACTCACCTCGAATGCGCGCCTAGCTTAACAATACAATTCAAGCTTCACAATTACGGTCACTTCCCAGCACCTAAACGCATGTTAAAACGTGTCAATACGAGACCCGGACCCTACGACACGACACACGCTTAAACCGTCACTAAAACTATTTTCCGTTCTCGCCAAACAGGTCTGTTCGGGACCTGTTTCGACCCCTTTAAACCCAAAAAATTCCCAATATTATTTCATGATTAGAAAGTACTCTGAGATAAGGTTTCAAGGACATATTATACGCCTCCTAACGATTTTTCTACAATTTATTATGAATTAAATACGAACGACCACAAAAACTGTCCGTTTTCGGACCAGCCCGAAACAGCCTAGCTACGGGCTTAATCAGACTTTCGGCAAAACACGAAAAACCTCCCCAACTCAAATTGGGAACTTTGGGCACCAAATTCACGTCAAAACGAGTTACGAGTAAAAAGTTAAGGCTTTCGCAAGATCAAGGCAGATTCCAGAAATTTTCACATGAAATGACGAATCACCGAACTTGCGACCACTTTTTCGCCCAGCTAGAGACCGAACCAATTTTCCGCTAAAACACGGAAAACGTGCCCAACCCTGAACTTGAACCGTGGGCGCCAGTTCGGCTCAAACAGAGTTACGGCGTAAAAGTTATAGCCGTCGTAAAAACAGTGGCTGCCCCATTTTCCACATGAATTGATTATTATAAAAACGACGGTTTTAACGAAACGGCTTAAACGATTAAGTCAAGGCTTAACGTTTTACGGTGATTATTAATAAGACATGGCCACGCACCACCCTCTGCCCTCCGGCAGTGGTGGTCGCCGGCGGCGGCCGGCGGCGCAGTGGTTGTTTTGCCGGAAGAAAAACGAAAAGGAAAGGAAACGAGACGAAGGAAAACGATTTACCTCGCTCCAATACCACGCACCCGCACCTGCTCCTCACTCTCCCGAAACCTCCGATGAACAGCAGTGGCGGCGGTGGTCTCCGGCGACAACATCGGCGGAAGGCAGCGGCTCCAGCGATCTCTACCACTCCCTATCTCGCGCTGTTCTCTCTCTCTCTACCCCTCTCTCTCGCGCGACTCTCTCTCTCTCTCCAGCCAACACCAGCAGCGGCGCTGGTGTGGTGGTGGGCGGTTTCACGGCAGCAGGTAGGGTTGTGTGGTTTACGTGAGAGAAAACGAGAGAGGGAAGGGATAGTTTAGGGTTTCTGTTTTCTATTTCCTCCTTCAACTTCACGGCAACAACATGTTGATCCAAACCCTCAGTGATTTGATAATGACCCTCTCTTAAATACTTAGTGAAAATTGTATGTAAACAATAGGTATCAGAGTTTCACTATCGCTGATAAGTACTAAGATATTACAGTACCACTGATAGGAACTCTCACTCTTTAAATTAAACATTCAGCGAACACTGTTCACCATAATGCTCTGAGTCTGTTCAGTCCTTATGGTGATCGCTGATAAGTTAGTTGTTTACTTATGATCCCTGAAGACAAGTTTCACGTCAACAAAGGTTCTACGCTGAAGTCGAAGATCAAGCTCAAGAACCAGCGACAAGTCTACTAATGAACTGATGCGGATCAGTGAAGACTCAGATTTGTCCACTCAACGTGAAGTATCAAGTACAAGACTTCAGCTATCGCTGAACTTTATCATTCGATGAATAGTAAATGATAATCGCTGAATCAACGAGAGCTGATCATGAAGTCCTCCGTACAAAGTACTTTTGTCTTAACCTCCCTTGCACGCCACCGTACGAAATGTCAGAAAAGAACCTCCGAAAATCTGAAATCGTACAACCACTCTGATACTACACTGTTCATCTTTACGGCTACTAAGGTTGTCAACCAAGGTCAATGACATGCAACCAACCAGCTGATGACACGTGTAAAGTGTATACTGAATTGCATTAAATGCATGCAGTATATAAAGAGATGAACTCACTTCATTTGAAGTAACTTGCTAACTCTGGACAAGTTCAAATCTCTCTCAAGATAGGATTTTATTAGTAATCTCCATATCTTTCTTAGTGCAAGAAACCTTAGTGTTCCAACTTGTTTAGATTTAGGTTTATCCTTAATCTTGTTTCCGCAACAAGCTGTAAATTGTTAATGATTTATCAATAAACAATTTAGAAAAGTAAAATAGTGTGTTTGTATTCAACCCCCCCCCCCCCCCCTTCTACAAACTTGTATAGGCCTTTCGGGACCAACAAGTGGTATCAGAGCGGATTTGTTTAATCTCATAAACAAGATCTAATCTAAGATATTTCTCTTCCTTGCTATTATCTGAAAATGGCCTCCCACACAAACACAAATTATATAGACAATGGTTCTCTTGCAAAACCCCCTAGATTTTCCAGAGACAACTTCAACTTATGGAAAAATAGGATGATGCTCTTCTTAGAAGGTGTAGACCCCACTATGACCTACTATCTTGAAAACGGCCCACACATCCCTGTAACTATTGATCCTTTAGTTCCAGCCACTGCAACTCGAGCTGCTATTCCTGAAAAGCTGATTCCAAAGGAAATACACATGTGGACCGATGAAGATAAGAAGAAAGTGGCTATAGATACAAAAGCCAGATCCATACTATCCATGGCCCTTCCTGACGAAGTCTACCATTCCGTCATGAACCTGAAATCATCAAAAGCCATGTGGGACACAATATGTGTTAAGTATGAAGGAACGTCTGAAGTCCAGGATTCAAGAAAGATCAACCTGGTAAGACAATACGAAAGCTTCATTTCTGGTAAGAATGAAACTCTCTCTGAAGTACATCAACGTTTTAATTGCTTAATTATAGATCTTAAAACGGTTGGTAAGGAATATTCTAACTTTGAAGTGCTGAAAAAGTTTTTAGAATGTTTACCTGAAAGCTGGGACAATTATTCCATGTGTCTCAAGCTGTCAAAAGATCTAAGATCAATGACACTTGCTACCTTATATGGCACATTGCTGAATCATGAGCAATCCAGCCATCTTAAGAAGAATCTTGTAAAAGATTCCAAAAGCACCCCTGTTGCTTTAATCTCAGAGGAACCTTCTACTCAGCGACCCTCGGTCACTATCACTGAGTTAGGAAGCAACTCTGAAAGGTCATCAGATTCTGATTCTTCAGATGATGATGAATCCTTGGCTCTCCTAACTAAAAAGTTCAGGAGATTCGCCAAGAAGAAAATGTTTAGAAAGAACAAACCTCTTTCAATAACTGACAAGCCTAAATCATCAGCTTTTGTTGATAAGGCTACTGCTACTTGTTTCAACTGCGAAAAGACAGGTCATTTCGCTAACGAGTGCAGGTCAAAGAAAATCATGAGACCTTCAGCTTTTACAAAGAAATCCTTTGTTCCAAGGAATAAAGATGACAAATACTCAAAGCTGAAGGAGAAGTATGCAAAGCTGAAAAGCTTTAAGAAGAAAGGAAAAGGCCTGATGGCTGACTATGATTGGGCTGCTTCTGATGAAGAAGCCTCATCATCTGATTCTGAAGATGATGAAGCAAATCAATGTCTCATGGCCAAGATTGAAGAAGAGGAAGAAAGTTCAGACATTCCCTCCACTTCAACATCTGCCATTCAGGTATCACCTTCTTTCTTTACCAATATTGCAAATATTGATGAAGCTGATAGTCTCCGTAAAATCGATCTACTGACTAGAAGTTTATACGAAGCCATGAACGGCAAAGCTGTGGTTGAAAACCAAAATCTTGATCTCGCTGAAAAGCTTAAAAACTGCCACCTTCAAATAGAAAAGCTTTCTAAAATTGAAGATGATTTTAAAGATCAAGTCTATTTAAATCAGCTAGTCAAAATCGAACGAGCAGAAGCTATCGCTTCTTTAAAAGCTGAACAAGCTACTGTTGAAGGATGGTGTAATTCTTCAACAAAGATCACTGAGATAATTAAGGCTCAGATTCCTCTGAGTGATAAACGTGGTCTGGGTTATAAATATGATACTCCAAAACCAACCACTGAACGTTCAATGCTTAAATTTGGAACGTTCGTATCCTCAGTAGCTGACACTTCATCATCTCAGTACTCCTCGTCGGTTACACCAATCCCTGAGGAAACTCCTACCTCCTCAAAAGGTAAGGAGAAAATGGTTTATTCAAAACCTACCTCTGTCTCTAAAGACAAAGGTAAAGGAATTGTTATTTATCAAAATCCTCAGAAGGGTACCTTAGTACCTAAGCTGAATGCTTCCAAAGCCTTAGTGATTCATTCATCTGGTTCTAGAAATCAGACCTCTGGATCAGTTCAGCGACCTACTCCTAGACTCAGAGTAGATGTCCTTGGTAAGAAATCTGAAGAACTGAATGTTCGTCCTATTTAAAAAACCAATAGTGTACTTGGTGCTGGCACTTCTAATTCCAAATTAAAAGCTCAGCACTCAAGTGGTCCTAGAACTAATTTTAGTTATAGGAAATGTTATCACTGTGGACTTACCGATCATATTGCAAGTAAGTGTCCCACAGCCACCAAAGCTGATAAGATAGCTAAGGTGAAGATAGCACCCAAGAAGACCAAACCAGTTGCAATTCAGGTCAAGGTGACTCCTACCACTGAGGTCAAGAAATTGACCAAAGTGAAGAAAGACAAAGCTGAATCTTCAAATGCTGCGAAGACTGCTGAACCCATTCCAACTACTTCCACTGACAAACGCGTATACATGGTGAAGTGGGTACCCAAGCAAAACTAATCTTCCTTTGTATTGCAGGTTAAGAAGGGTATCTGGTATCTCGATAGCGGATGCTCTAGACACATGACTGGAAAGAAAAGCCTGCTCGCTGAATACAAGGAAGAGAAGGGTCCCTCTGTGACTTTCGGTGGAAATGGAAAAGGACACTTCCGAGGGTATGGTGTACTTTCAAATGGTACAACATCCTTCAGAAGAGTCGCATATGTTGAAGGGCTGAAGCATAATCTTCTAAGTATCAGTCAGCTTTGCGACATGGATAACAAAGTGATTTTCACTAAGGAATCCTGCTTTGTCTCTGACAAAAAGGAGAAGATAGCTCTCAGCGGTTATCGTTTGGAAAATGTTTACGTTATAAACATGGACTCAACAACCATTGAGAACTCCTGTTTCTTCTCAAAAGCATCTTCTGATGTCAACTGGCTATGGCACAAAAGGCTCTCACATCTCAACTTCAAGACGCTGAATACTCTTTCCTCCAAAGAGTTAGTCATTGGTCTACCTCAACATTCATACGCCAAAGAGTCTTTATGTTCAGCGTGTGAAAAAGGGAAGCAGACCAAGGCAAGCTTTAAGTCAAATCAAGTTTCCTCAGTGTCATCTCCTCTACAACTACTCCATATGGATTTGTTTGGCCCCGTTAACAAACAATCCATCGCTGGAAAGAAATATACGCTGGTCATAGTTGATGAATTCTCTCGTTACACATGGGTAATGTTTCTCCGTTCTAAGAGTGACACCCCTGAAGAACTCATCACCTTTGTTCGGAAGATGGAAACTCTGAACAATATGACTGTTCGCTCAATAAGGAGTGATCATGGAACTGAATTCAAAAACAGTTCTCTTGATTCCTTCCTTGAGAGCAAGGGTATTTCTCACAACTTTTCGTCAGTGAGAACACCACAACAAAATGGAGTCGCTGAAAGAAGAAATAGAACAATTATTGAAGCTGCACGTTCAATGCTCAGCGATTCTCACCTGCCTACTAAGTTTTGGGCAGAAGCTATCAACACTGCTTGTTTTACGCAAAACAGGTCGCTGATAGTTAAAAGATTCAAAAAGACAGCCTATGAACTCTTTCATGGGAGAAAGCCTTCAATCAGCTTTCTTCACATCTTTGGTTGTCAGTGTTTCATACTGAACAACAGAGATGCCCTTGGAAAGTTTGATCCTAAGGCTGATGATGGAATCTTTCTTGGATACTCCTCAGTTTCCAAAGCCTTCAGAGTCTTCAACCGAAGAAGACAAACTGTAGAAGAAACTATTCACGTCACGTTTGACGGATCCCGTTCAGCGAACTCTAAACCGAACGCTGATACAGAAGAACTGAATCAATGGATGTTTTCTCATCTTGGTGATTCAAAAGATATTCCCACTCCTCATGCTCACACCGTAGAAAATGATGGTCCTTCTATCATTCCAAATATGCAAAATAGTGAAGCTGAAACATCTTGGGTCTCAGCTGTTTTTATAAACACTATACCTGCAGTTGATCCAAATGTCTCAGAAATTCCATCTATTTCTCAGCAATCAGTGAATGAAGTGGCAAATGCAAACATTCCTCTCTTAGCTGATAATCCAGAAGTAGCTGAAGCCTCATCTTCAGTTTCTCCAGTTCAGACTGAGTCAGCGACGTATGCTCCGGCCCAGCGATGGACTGTAAATCACCCAATCGATCAAATTCTTGGTGATCCCAACGCTGGTATTCAGACCCGTAGAAGTGCAGGTAATATTTGTTTATTTGTTAACTTTATTTCTCTAACTGAACCAAAGAAAATAGATGATGCCCTCAGAGATCCAAACTGGGTCAGCGCTATGCAAGAAGAGCTGACTGAATTCTAAAGAAACAAAGGTTGGAAACTTATTCGTAGACCAACTGACAAAACGGTGATAGGCACTAAATGGGTCTATCGAAACAAGTTGGACGAACATGGTACTGTAACTCGCAACAAAGCTCGTCTTGTTGCTCAGGGATACAAACAAGAGGAAGGCATAGATTATGACGAAACTTTTGCTCCAGTAGCAAGACTTGAATCTATTCGTCTTTTCTTAGCATATGCTGTACACAAAAACTTCACTGTACATCAGATGGATGTTAAGTCAGCATTTCTAAATGGAAAGCTGAATGAAGAAGTATATGTGGAACAACCTCCAGGATTCTCAGATCCTAAGCGTCCAGGTTATGTGTATAAACTGGACAAGGCACTTTATGGCTTAAAGCAAGCTCCACGTGCATGGTACGATACTCTCTCTACTTATCTCCATATTGAAAAATTTGAGCGAGGTAAAATTGACAAAACTTTGTTTTTTAGAAAAGTGAAAGGTCATATCATTTTAGTTCAAATATATGTTGATGACATTATATTTGGTTCTACTAACCCTGAGCTTTGTACTCGTTTCGCTGAGTATAAAATGAGCATGATGGGTGAACTAACATATTTCCTTGGTCTTCAGATTAAGCAAACTGAAAAAGGAACTTTTATAAATCAGGGAAAGTATGTTAAAGATATGTTGAAGAAATTCGACTTAACTGAAAGTTCATCTATGAAAACCCCTATGGCACCACCGCTGATACTTGATAAGGACACAAAGGGTGTTCCTGTCAATGTCACGCTGTACCGTGGGATGATCGGCTCACTATTGTATCTTACAGCTAGCCGACCCGATATTATGTTTGCAACATGTCTGTGCGCACGATATCAAGCTGAACCTAAGATATCCCATATGAAAACTGTAAAGCGAATCTTTCGATATCTTAAGTGTACAGCGAATCTAGGTCTTTGGTATCCCAAAGACTCAGGATTCGATCTAACCGCCTATTCAGACAGTGATTTTGCAGGTTGCAAAATGGATAGGAAAAGCACCACAGGAGGATGTCAGCTCCTGGGTGGAAAGCTGGTAAGTTGGACAAGTAAGAAGCAAAACTCAGTGTCCACTTCCACAGCTGAAGCTGAGTATGTAGCCGCTGGAAGCTGCTGTTCTCAAGTCTTGTGGATGAGAAATCAGCTACTAGACTATGATCTTCAGCTCTCCAAAATTCCAATCTATTGCGACAGCACAAGTGCCATCGTTATAACAAACAATCCAGTGCTACACTCAAAGACAAAACACATAGAAATCAGATATCATTTTATCAGAGATAATGTGATGAATGGTGATATAGAACTTCATTTTATCCCAACTGATTATCAGTTAGCTGATTTGTTTACCAAACCTCTTGATGAGACAAGATTCAACTTTCTCATCAGCGAGCTTGGAATGCTGAACTTTGAAGAATAAAATCTTCAGCGGTTCACATTTAATCAGCGATACGTTTATACATTCTTGTATAGCCTTCGGGATAAAATCAACTTATATAATCCACTTCATCATCTTCTCTCTGAATAAACTTGGTTAAACTGATATCCAGGTATGTTTTCCCTCTCTGACAATCGCATGTAAATGCAAGATTTCAAAATAAATTGCATCGCTGAATATGATATTTTGAAAATTCCTTAAACCTTCACTGATATTTTCTATTCAGTGCTTCATGTTTTTCAAAAGAGTCCCTGAGTTTTTCAAAACCTCAGAGACATCCTAAAAGAATGTGAAAGGACAGTTGTGACGTCATTGCAACGGATAACACTCGGCATGATTTCTTTCTGACACACGTTTGCACGTTTTGTTCAAACTTCCAATCAAATGCAAACACGTGTCCGTGTCATGATGAAAACCTTTTCCCGCTCAAGGTTTTCTCTCTCTAAAAATCCCTATATAAACAACTCTTGGTTTATATTTGTCTTTTACGCGAACAATCTTACTCCGCAAGAAAAGAATTCTATGTTGCATTTGTGCTCTCAAAAACCTCAAGAACTGTTCATCATCTTCTTCATCAAAACTTCAAGGTTAATATGTTCTTTAACAAATGCGTATAACTTGTTTTCGATCTTCTCTTTGTTTTAACAAGATCAAACAAAAGAACTTTTTAAAATAAAATCATTTCTTTCATGGTTTTATGAACACAACCATTTCATGGTTGTTCTTCAAGTTTTAAATCTAAATCTTAAACTTGTTCTTCATTCGTATCCATTTTTCTTTTAGAAACTGGAATACAAGATTTTATGGGTTTTACTTTTCTTTTAAAATCAAGAAAAACCCTAATCTTCATTAAGACATTTTTTGTCTGAATGAAATGGACAAGATTCGAAATATCTTAACGGAAATTTCTTTCCACATTAAGATAATTCTTATTTGTTAATATCTTTGGTTGAACTGATAATACAGTGATATGGCATCTTCAAAGCTGAATGTTACCGCTGAGTCCATCTCCACTGACTCTGAGGAAATGGACATCTTCAAAGCCCCCCAGGTGAAGTTCGAGCTGGATCAACTCGATTGGACTAAGGCCAACAACCTCTCAGCTCTTCTCGAGTTTCCTCCTCGGAAGCAAGTATCACATCTGGACGATGCTGTAAGTTTTCTGAAGAACAGCCCCATCTACACAGCCCTGACCATAACACCTCCTGCCAGTCAGCGGCTCTTATCCCAGTTCTGGTAATCTGCCAGACACACTGAGCTACCCTCTGCCAAAGATCCATCCAAAACCATAGACTGCATACTCAGCGATACTGAGTATGGCACCATCAAGATCACACCCGCCATTATCCGCAAAGCCCTAAACTTCCCTAATGCCACCAAAGAAAAACCCTTCATTCCATTCCCTGACCACAAAAAGCATGCTGACAGAGAAGCAATCATTGCTTTCCTTGACGCAATGGGTTATATCTGGGATATTGGAAGGGACAAGAAGCCTGAGAAGAAACTGACGCTGATAAAGAAATCCAAGATGCCCAGCGAGATGAATTTCATCTTCGCTCACCTGATCAGCTGCATGACAGCGAAATCCGGATCTTCTGATCAAGCCGCCCAACCTCAGCAGTCCATGGGATACGCACTGCTGAAAGGTCTAAATATTGACTGGGCCTCCATTATTTATGAAGACCTGATTCAACGTGTCGATTCTGCCGCTGACAGACCAGCATGGGTTCCTTACCCACGATTCATCAGCGCCATCTTTCAATATGGCCTGAAGGACAGCTATCCTGAAGAGGGTGATCTGAAACTTTCTCAGATTGGCCCTAAGGTTCTCGACTTCAAGCCGGTCGCCAATGAGGTACGTCTCTCTACTCTTCTCACTCTTCTAAATTCTCCGCTTTCTGTGGCTCCTTCAGCGACAATACCAATCGCTGATACCCCGGCCACAAAATCCTCTCCTTATAAGAAAAGGAAACCCTCACACACCCAACTTGATTCCAAAAGGATCAAGAAAACCAAGGAGCAACCCCAGCAATTCCATGCTGAAGACTCCTCAGCTCATTCTGAAGAGCTGAAGGAAAGTTCCGTGGTACGCTCTGCCACACCCGTGCAAGCCATCCCTCCAATCCAGACTTCAGCGTCTCCAAACGCTGAGGTTAGAAACTTGGAAACTACCCAACCTCCCTCAGTCTCTCAAAAGACTGATGAAGTGATTGTCAGCGATTCCAACGCTGAACTCAGAACCCGAACCCCAATCTTAACCTTCGCTTCTCCCTCCACTCACTTGGACACTCCTCCAGCGAACACTGGAGATGCCATCATTCCAGAAGCCGCCGCTGATGCTTCTCAACAAATGATGAAGAAAGGACCTGCAGAGTTCACCATACCTCACCGTACTTTCGAAGAGGATATGGAACACTATTCAGGAACCTGCAACTTCGACGAGTTCATCAATCCTCCTGCAGGTACTAATCCCACCTTAAACACTGTAACTAAACCTGAAACTTCTGAGCTTTCCTTTGTTCACAAGTACTTATATGTTACAGGTCCTAATTTGGGAGACATCAACGCCTCTCTGAAGTCCGTGGAAACAAAGCTGTCCAGTCTCACCACCACACTCTCCAACAACTCAACAGCTGTATCAAACGCTAGAGAGAATTTGACAAAGCTGACAACGGTGGTGGAGAAGAAAGCTTCCACTGAAGACATCAAGAGTCTTGATAAGACACTCAGCGATTTTGCCAAGGTGCTCTGCGACATCTACACTGACTACACAAGCCTCAAAACATCAATTTCGACCATGTCCAGCGAAGTAACAACGCTGAAGACATCGGTTGAAAAACTCGAGGGTGATATGTCAGAGGTCAAGACTGACTTAGGCTCTGTAAAGACCGACGTTAGTTCTATGAAGACGATGATCGAGACACTGGTAAACAAGGCAAATAGTCCAGCTCCTGCTCCTGCCCCTGTCCCTATTTTGGAATCTTTCACAGAGGAGGATCGCAAAGAGCTGAGGAAAATCACGCCTGCTATTTCTGGCCTAGAAGACAGAATAGCAAAGCTTGAAGGTTGTGTGAAAATCTCTGGCCCAGAAGACAGAGATAACACCAATGCCGAGTCTGCCCATTCCTCCCCCAGTCATCATGAGAAAGAGGGGGAGAAGAGCGCTGAACATTCCAGGGAGAAAAGCGCTGAAGATCTGAACAACAAGAGCGCTGAAGACCTTTCCCATGATGAATCTATCAGGGGAGAGATGAATGAAGATCTGACCACTGGACCTCAGGGAGATGAAAACCCTGAGGGAACCGAGAAGCTCGCCTCTGTATCTGAGGGGGAGCAACTCGAAGAAGATGCTGAGGAATCCGAAGCAGAAGAAGATGAAGACATCGACATCCCTGACGACAAACCATCCTTCTCTCCAAGAAAGGATGATGATGATGATGAAGATGACGATGATTTCTTTATCGTCAAACCTGCCCCAAGGATCAAAGCTCCTAAAGGAATCTCAATAAAAGAACCATCAGGGGAGAAGACAAAGACAAAACCCTCAGCCTCTGGCGCTGAGAAAAGCAAAGACAAAGGCCTCGCTGAAGATGAAAATCTAGCGATCCTTTTTGAAAAGCCGGTTTGTCAGGTACACTAAAAATTTACTTTTTCCTTCCCTAAACTTCTCAACAACTCAATAAGTTCTCCACTCCACAAACCTCTCTACACATCCACATTATTTTTCCATCTTTTCTACCCAAGTTCTTCTACCCAGTTCTTATTTGTAAGATCGTTGCGTTTCAGCTAGTCCTCTCCCCTATTTGAGGATGTCGCTGAAGGTTCTACTGTTGCGACTTCACAAATAAAGCCAGCTGCTGCTGATGAAATAATCCCAGTCTTGGACTTGATCTCTGAGACTGATGAACCAGAAGAACAACCTCTCTCGCACAATAAGAGACCTTCCTCAGTTCCTCAAAAGCTAAGTGAAGAGGAACAAAAGGGAAGAGAAGAAATAATAAAGCGATTCGAGGATCAGCGAATCATTCTAAGGCCAGATCAACTGCCTTCAGTTCCACCCAAGTTCAGAATTTCAAAAGCTGAATACCAGGACCACCTTAGAGCTGAACGCCTCATTGCTGAAAGAAAGGAAGCTGAAGAGAAAGACAGAGAATACGCCATCAAGCTCACTCAAGAATCTGTCAACGACCCCAAGCTGAAGCGTGTTCCCATTCAAATCCAACGAAAGCTGTGGGAAGAAGCCCAGAAGATCGTGGAAAAAAAAACTGAAGTTTCTCAGACCACCTTGATCTGGTGTAAAGAGAAAATTCACTTCAGATATCGTCCAGCGAAGATCAACAAGGTATTCATCTCTGGAAGAACATCTATCGGAGTACCTATTGTTGACATCAAACTGTTCAGAGAAGATGGCACATCTGAAACCTTTCGCGCTGACACTGTAAAAAGGTATGGTCTCTCTGAATGGCTGGAGATGAGGTTAGCTATCCAACCATCACAATCTAAGTACAAGAATCATTTCGAAAAGCTGATAAACAGACAAATCGACTTGATATCTTCTTGTGTGGATATTCCTCCTGTTCCTGATCTAAAGCCGAAAAGAAAAAGAGGCTCTCCAAGGAAGAAACGTCAAGATTCAAACTCAGGACCTGTCATACGAAATGAAACTGGAATTGGTTTCTCTCGCGCTGAAGTGCTTGGTCCTGATCCTGATCTATCTGCCCTTGACATCTCTTTGCCACCATGTGAACTTTTCGTCCCTGGTAAAGTCATCAGTAATCCTTATGGAATATTCTTTCTTGACTACGACGGACGTAAATGCTTTCAACGGATCGCTGAGCTCCCAATCACTCCAATCGAACAGCTCAGAGATCTTATCTACTGGTGTGACTTCAGAAAGGACATTCAGGCACGACACCTAAAACCCTTGATCTTTCAAGAAGCGCTGAAGAAAAGAAAACAAGGTGTAACGGTTCCTGACTGGATGATTCCCACTGAAAAGACGACCCTTGATGAACTTCTCATTAAGGAAGAACCTTTTGAAAACTGATATAATCTCCTTTTTCTCTATTGTATCAGTTATCCTTTTGTACTTGTAATTTATTTCGCTTGTACTTGTAATCTTTCTGTTCTTCATTGTAACCTGATTCAAAGATTTAAAGAAAGATTTCAGCGAATGTACTTTACTCCATCAGTACTGAAAAGATCCCAGAAAACAGTAAAAGGGACAAATATTTTATGAGTTCTTTTTATCCTTATGTTTTCATTTAATAACAATTTTCTTTGTTGCTATGTCATAATCAAATAGGGGGAGATTGTTGATCCAAACCCTCAGTGATTTGATAATGACCCTCTCTTAAATACTTAGTGAAAATTGTATGTAAACAATATGTATCAGAGTTTCACTATCGCTGATAAGTACTAAGATCTTACAGTACCGCTGATAGGAACTCTCGCTCTTTAAATTAAACATTCAGCGAACACTGTTCACCATAATGCTCTGAGTCTGTTCAGTCCTTATGGTGATCGCTGATAAGTTAGTTGTTTACTTATGATCCCTGAAGACAAGTTTCACATCAACAAAGGTTCTACGCTGAAGTCGAAGATCAAGCTCAAGAACCAGCGACAAGTCTACTAATGAACTGATGCGGATCAGCGAAGACTCAGATTTGTCCACTCAACGTGAAGTATCAAGTACAAGACTTCAGCTATCGCTGAACTTTATCATTCGCTGAATAGTAAATGATAATCGCTGAATCAACGAGAGCTGATCATGAAGTCCTCCGTACAAAGTACTTTTGTCTTAACCTCCCTTGCACGCCACCGTACGAAATGTCAGAAAAGAACCTCCGAAAATCTGAAATCGTACAACCACTCTGATACTACACTGTTCATCTTTACGGCTACTAAGGTTGTCAACCAAGGTCAATGACATGCAACCAACCAGCTGATGACACGTGTAAAGTGTATACTGAATTGCATTAAATGCATGCAGTATATAAAGAGATGAACTCACTTCATTTGAAGTAACTTGCTAACTCTGGACAAGTTCAAATCTCTCTCAAGATAGGATTTTATTAGTAATCTCCATATCTTTCTTAGTGCAAGAAACCTTAGTGTTCCAACTTGTTTAGATTTAGGTTTATCCTTAATCTTGTTTCCGCAACAAGCTGTAAATTGTTAATGATTTATCAATAAACAATTTAGAAAAGTAAAATAGTGTGTTTGTATTCAACCCCCCCCCCCCCCCTTCTACAAACTTGTATAGGCCTTTGGGACCAACACAACAACACCAACTAAAAGAAAATTATGGGTCTCGACATGTATCTGCATGGGCCGAAACCCAATGAGGGTTTTTGGCCCTTTGACACAATTAGCCCCTCAACTTACATTCCTCTCGCAACTAGCCACAAATTTCAACACTTTAACGATTTGACCCAACTCGGCTAACCCCGTTAACGGGAACCACAATAATTCAAACTTAAAAGGAAAAAAAAATAAAAGAAATTACATACCGGGATACGGGCTTTACAACTCTCCCCCACTTGGATTAGACTTCGTCCTCGAAGTCTCTGCCTACGAATAGCTCCGGATAGTTCTTCCTCATCTCAACCTCAGGTTCCTAAGTCCACTTGAAATTTCTTCTAAAACTTCTCAAATACTTTTCTAACTAACGTACTCCTTCTAGGACACTGAAAATATGATCGGAAGAACACCCCAACAATTGGAATCATTCCTAGCCAAGCGACTTCGGTTGTTCCCCAACCTTAGACATTCCATACATCCCGAGTCAATTTCAAACTCTAACCCTTCTAAAGTTGCCCACCAGTGTACCCTACAGGATACTCGAATCTGATCATTCCTACTATTAACTGTCGGTTAACTCCTACGAGTCCTACTAGACTCCCAAAATTTGCCCTACACGAATCGTCAAACCAGTAAATTTTAAAATCACTCACGAAGGTCACCCCACCATAACTATTCACCACAAGCAAACATCTCAGGATTACTACTACCATCCACATAATTTCCTTAAAATCGGCTACAATTCCTCCATTACACTAAGGCGTTTGGCCTCAAGCCCAAAAGTCGACACCTAAATATACTCGTTACCTAAAAAAAAATTCTATGCATTTATCCTCTTTATTACAAAGGCATCATTCCCTAACCTATACTATTCGGCCTACAGTACCAACACGCGTGGAATACCCAACCTTCCACCGTCGACATATCTTCCACACTCGCTCTAAGAAGTCTAGTTACACCGTAACAAGATACACCTTAACGCCTACCTCCCAGGTACGTCCCAAGTCCCGGCACATCGGAACTACCTCTCGGTAAGTGCCCAAGACTGTGTCCTCTTAGTACCTACTGGAAAGTTAAATTCACAACACATGGATACCGGGGTCCCACCCCGAGATACCCAACCGACCGTTACCAACGACTGACTGACATGACCAAGGATCCATTGCAAACAATCTACCAACAACATGCCTATCCCGGAATGACTCACTCACCCAAACATGAAAATATTTAACGTGCAATAAATGCAAAACTGTGCAACAAAACAACCCATCAATAAAACTTCACACCGAGCCATTAAAAACCGTGCAATTGACCCATGACATGCATTTAAAGTAACCGCTCGACCTTACTCCGGGTGCGAAAAAAGTGTGCACATAATTTCAAAATCAGTTCCACGACATTTGACCCAAAAATTCCTCTTTTTCCAACATAAAATGTCGTGGCACAGGGTTCACCAACAAATCTTACGCGCGTCGGCTGGTTATACAAAACGATGAAACGGTTTACAAATATACTTTTGTTAAAACACAACTGTTTCGCGTAAGTTTCAAACTTAAAAATAAAAACCAATCTGTTTTCATCATTTGAAAATATCGACTAAAACCTCATAAAATCTCAAAAGGTGGGGTTCTTTAAATTGATTTCCAAGATTTCCCCAAATGGTCACATAAACAAACAAGATATGCACCTCGTGAAATTAAACCCACACGACTCAACATGTCGTAAAACAGAACTTATTTTAACCAACTCACTCAAATAGCTTTACACAGACATCGTGGAATGTAACTTTCCGTCTCAACTCTAACATATGTGGAGGAGTTCCAATGTTAAAGTCACAAGCCGTAGTCACTTGCCCAACATTTTAAGCACCAGAAAACACGGATATCATCTTACCCGAAAGAATCGTTGGAAAAATAACGAAATGAAACAAAATTCTAACAAAGTTTGCACCCCCGTAAAAAAAACGATTTCATACATTTTCAAAGCCATATTTCCAAATCTTGTGCGTGTGCTGAACATTTCCCAAAATTCCAAAACACCATCCATAAAATGATTTGAAACACAAGAATTTGCTAATGCAATCTTTAAAAAAAAATCAAACTTCTTGCATGACTTAGTCGGCATTCTACTCCTCGACTCCTACTCCTCCAAATCTCTCCGGTCCACTAACGTCATCCGGTCATTTAAACCTCTAAGGGAAAGTTGGAATTCACGTCCAATTATCTTACGGTCTTTCCTTAAAACAAAGTCGGCTCTATAAGCCTATGATTCTAGCACAATCATCCATCTTGGCCCGAAACAAACATCATCCTCATCGTCACTCCAAGTGACTACTACTAGAATCGTCCTTTTATTCCAACGACTACTAATTATAACATTCGACACTACCCCAACGATCATCCCATCAAAGCAAAACAAGTACACACCTGTACTAGTAGGTTTACCATAGTTGTTCCTCCTTGTGATGGCTATTCCGGGTAGATATTACAACGAGTTATTAGCACATAATAATTCACACTAACAACGCTCAGGCTCAACTCCTTGGATTCCTTGTGACTTTCCCCGACTCGAGCATTGATCCTGTGTTTCCGATAGTAGGAGCTCTACTACTACCTTCCACACCTATCATCACTCGTTCCGAGTTTCATCCGATGGGTCCAAGTAGTTTCTCGCCGATAACTACTCACATACGCCCGCACCGGCATATGTACACACTTCTCCTAGCTCCCTAGGAATTCCACCCAACTCCACTACCCTTGCTATGACGAAATCCCCACTAGTCATGATGGGTCGTGTCGCGAATGCACAGTCGCACACAGTGTAAAACTAGATAGACATTCGAATATAAGATTTTATCCTACAACGGTTGGACTCAAACAAGAGCTGCGCAATAGAACTAAATCTAACATTCTAAGGCTATTCGGTTCCTACCGCATACAACCTATAGTGCATTCACTTAACAACTTATCAGGACTAGCTTGAACTCCTATCAGCAAACAGCAAACATGCAGTACAGTGTAATAAGCACCAAACAATCCAGCACACATACTCCTATGTTCTAGAAAGCAATCTAGCATACATACTCATATATAAACGCTATTCCCAGCTCACTAGGAATTTCATCTCATCCCACTACCCTTGCTACATCGGAATCCCCGTTAGCCATAACGAGTTGCCTCGCGAATACCCAGTCGCATGCAGCGTGAATCAAATAGACATTCGAATACAAGATTCTATCCTAGAACGGTTGGACTCAAACAAGATCTGGGCAATAGAACTAAATCAAATATTCTAAGGCTATATGACTCTTACTGCATACAACCTATAGGGCCTTCACTTAACAACCTACTATAACTAGCATTGATTCGTACTAGCAACCAGTCATCATACAGCATAGTGTCAACAAAAGGCAATCTAGCATGCATACCCTATGCCTAGAAAGCAATACAATACTAAGCAATGTACCTTTCCCCCTTGGCTTCGGCTGACTGTACACACTGCGCCCTCGATCACCATTCCTCAACGGATTTTTCCTTCTTTTTATTTCCCAAAAACTTTAACGAAATTTTTATAGCCGCAAACTTGAGATCAAACACACCGAAATGCGTTTGATTCACTCAAGCCATGCTCTGATACCAAGTTGTAACGTCCCAAAAATTTCAAGAAATTTAAAATTTTTAATTAAACATTTCGTATATAAAACCCATTAAATAATCCCAACATATTAGTTGCAAAATCATAAATATTGTTCATGTAACCAGAAACCAGCGGAAATAATGTTAATAAATAAAACTAATAATAGTCAGCTCATCCCGTGCGCCAGTGTGTACCTGTCACGCCTTAGAGCCACTTGTACCTGAAACCACATTTTATTGGGAAATGGTAAGCACGAAGCTTAGTGAATTCAAACACCATAAATAACACAGTTATTCCACACTACCCCTAAAACAGATAGTGACACATAAACGATCATACAGGTCTACGAACAAATCATAAACATGTATATCCACACCCACCCACCTAAAAGGCACAAGTCGGTCCCACCGACCACATGATAACATCTCCGGCCCCGCCGAATCCCCGATCCCACCGAGTCTCTACGCCACCCGCATATAAAATCTCCGGCCCCGCCGGACCCTCGGTCCCACCGAGTCTCTACGCCACCCGCGTATAAAATCTCCGGCCCCGCCGGACCCTCGGTCCCACCGAGTTAACATGACAACATAGTATCAACTAGACACCCCACTATCTAGTTCCACAACACAATCACATAAAGCTACCACACACGTACTACAGCAATGATAAAACAACCGTTATTAGATATAGTGAGAGAACTCACCTCGAATGCGCGCCTAGCTTAACAATACAATTCAAGCTTCACCATTACGGTCACTTCCCAGCACCTAAACGCATGTTAAAACGTGTCAATACGAGACCCGGACCCTACGACACGACACACGCTTAAACCGTCACTAAAACTATTTTCCGTTCTCGCCAAACAGGTCTGTTCGGGACCTGTTTCGACCCCTTTAAAGCCAGAAAATTCCCAATATTATTTCATGATTAGAAAGTACTCTGAGATAGGGTTTCAAGGACATATTATACGCCTCCTAACGATTTTTCTACAATTTATTATGAATTAAATACGAACGACCACAAAAACTGTCCGTTTTCGGACCAGCCGCGCAAACAGCCCGAAACAGCCTAGCTACGGGCTTAATCAGACTTTTGGCAAAACACGAAAAACCTCCCCAACTCAAATTGGGAACTTTGGCCACCAAATTCACGTCAAAACGAGTTACGAGTGAAAAGTTAAGGCTTTCGCAAGATCAAGGCAGATTCCAGAAATTTTCACATGAAATGACGAATCACCGAACTTGCGACCACTTTTTCGCCCAGCTAGAGACCGAACCAGTTTTCCGCTAACACGGAAAACGTGCCCGACCCCGAACTTGAACCGTGGGCGCCAGTTTCGGCTCAAACAGAGTTACGGCGGAAAAGTTATAGCCGTCGTAAAAACAGTGGCTGCACCATTTTCCACATGAATTGATGATTATAAAAACGACGGTTTTAACGAAACGGCTTAAACGATTAAGTCAAGGCTTAACGGATTCTACGGTGATTATTAATAAGACATGGCCACGCACCACCCTCTGCCCTCCGGCAGTGGTGGTCGCCGGCGGCGGCCGGCGGCGCGGTGGTTGTTTTGCCGGAAGAAAAACGAAAAGGAAAGGAAACGAGACGAAGGAAAACGATTTACCTCGCTCCAATACCACGCACCCACACCTGCTCCTCACTCTCCCGAAACCTCCGATGAACAGCAGTGGCGGCGGTGGTCTCCGGCAACAACAGCGGCGGAAGGCAGCGGCTCCGGCGATCTCTACCACTCCCTATCTCGCGCTGTTCTCTCTCTCTCTCTGTACCCCTCTCTCTCGCGCTGCTCTCTCTCTCTCTCCGGCCAACACCAGCAACGGCGCTGGTGTGGTGGTGGGCAATTTCACGGTAGCAGGTAGGGTTGTGTAGTTTACGTGAGAGAAAATGAGAGAGGGAAGGGATAGTTTAGGGTTTCTGTTTTCTATTTCCTCCTTCAACTTCGCGGCAACAACAACACCAACTAAAAGAAAATTATGGGTCTCGACATGTATCTGCATGGACCGAAACCCAATGAGGGTTTTTGGCCCTTTGACACAATTAGCCCCTCAACTTACATTCCTCTCGCAACTAGCCACAAATTTCAACACTTTAACGATTTGACCCAACTCGGCTAACCCCGTTAACGGGAACCACAATAATTCAAACTTAAAAGGAAAAAAAAATAAAAGAAATTACATACCGGGATACGGGCTTTACAACTTCAAAACATTGAATACTCTCTCCTCCAAAGAATTGGTCACTGGCTTTCCACAACACTCATACGCTAAGGAATTTCTCTGCTTAGCGTGTGAAAAAGGAAAACAAACAAAGGCTAGTTTCAATTCCAAGCTAGTATCTTCAGTGACTAACCCTCTTCAGCTCCTCCATATGGATTTATTTGGCCCTGTCAACATATAATCCGTCGCTGGAAAGAAATACACTCTTGTCATAGTAGATGAATTCTCTCCCTATACATGGGTTATGTTTCTCCGTGCAAAGAGTGACACCTCAGAAGACCTCGTCTCATTTGTCAGGAAAATGGAAGTCCTGAACAATATGACCTTTCGCTCAATAAGGAGTGATCATGGAACTGAATTCATAAACAATTACCTTGATAACTTCTTGTAAAGTAAGGGCATTTCTCACAACTTCTCAATGGTGAGAACACCTTAGCAAAATGGAGTCGCTGAAAGAAGAAACAGAACGATCATCGAAGCTGCTCGATCTATGATCAGCGATTCTCAAATTCCAACTCAATTATGGGCAAAAGCTGTAAACACTGCTTGTTTTACGCAAAATAGGTCGCTGATCGTCAAAAGATTCAACAAAAAGGCCTATGAACTTTTCCATGGAAGAAAGCCATCTATCATCTTTCTTCATATCTTTGGTTGTCAATGCTTCATCTTAAACAACATGGATTCTCTTGGAAAGTTTGATCCCAAAGCTGACGATGGAATCTTTCTAGGATACTCTTCAGTATCTAAATCCTTCAGAGTCTTCAACAAGAGAAGACAAACTGTAGAAGAAACCATTCATGTTACCTTTGATGAATCCCGTTCAGCAAATTCAAGACCTACTGCTGATAACGAAGAACTGAATCAGTGGATGTTTTCTCATTATGGGGAATCAGAAGCTAATCTCAACCCTGAACCTCAGGTCAACAACCCAATCGCTGATGATGACCCTATCATCATTCCTAGCATCCAGACAAGTGAAACTGAATCCTCTTCTTGGGTATCAGCTATTCCATTAACCACTTTGCCTCCTTCTGAACCCTCAATCTCAGAAAATCCATCTACTTCTCAGCAATCAGTAAATGAAATTTTATCTGAGCCTCAACATATCTTTCTTGGTATACCTGAATCCACTGCTGCTGAAGCTTCTTCTTCATCACCTCCAAAAGTTCTAATTGAGTCAGTGATTCAAGCTCCTTCTCAGAGATGGACTTTAAATCACCCAAATGATCAAGTTCTTGGTGATTCAAACACAGATGTTCAAACTCGAAGAAGTTCAGGTAATATTTGTTTATTTGTTAACTTTATTTCAGTGCTATGCAAAGAAAACAGATGATGCCCTCAGAGATCCTAACTGGGTCAGTGCTATGCAAGAAGAGCTGACAGAATTTGAATTAAACAAAGTTTGGAATTTTGTTCCCAGACCTTCTGACAAAACTATGATAGGTACTGTTAATGCCAAAAATCGTCCAAAAGGATAACTTAAGGTTGATTGTGGAATTTAACAACTAAAGAAAGGAATCTTTCGACAAAGCGTACGACAAAGGTGAAAAACGTAAATGAGACAGAGATTTTGGTGACGCGGGAAAAACCTCAATGAGGAAAAAACCCGCGGACGACTGTGGAAGTCGTCGCCGCACTATGGTCGCCAAACAGGGGCGATATCCTTATGTTTCGGGTGTCGATCGTACAATGATTACAATACAGATGAAAGGAAATACTTTAAATGTAAAGTAACAAGTGTTTTGATTATGAAAACAATGTGCGTCGTATGTAAAAATTGTGTGTCGTGTGTGAATGTCGGGCGTCGAGAGTGATTCTTCGAGAGAGAATTCCTTGCTTTATGTGTTCTTCAGAGTTCAGATGATTGTGTGATGCAATGCGATGCTCCGAAATGTTGATAGAGCCTTTGCTTTTATAGTCTTCGGGTGCATTTATCGACTTCTTAAATGATTCTGGTAACTGCTGTAACGGACGTTGTCTCTATTGCTGTTAATAGCCTTCGTCGGTTATAGCCGTTGGTCATCAATGACGTTGATTCCTTAATTAATCACTGAAAAAACGTAACAGTAATATCGTACGTTAGTCGGTCGAGGTCGCAAGGTTCCATGCAACAGTCGTGTGAACTAGGCGACGTTATGGTTGAGTGTCGTGAGGTGAATAACTTTTGATTTCACCTTTGATCAGGGGATAAAGTACTATGAATTTACCTTGCTATGAAAGAGTGTAATAAATGTTTCCTTACCTTGGTCGTGGTCGAGACTGGTATTTTTTACCCAAACAGTTTGCCCCCAAAATTTAAAATGAAGAAGCAATTTTTGAGTTTTGAATTTTGTCAGTCGGATGTCTAGGGTCGTGACACGTGTCGAAAGTTACCTTAGAACTATATCTGTTCAATTTCAACTAGATAGGAAGTCGAAAAGGGGATAAGGTCGTGACGTCACGCTGACGCACGATTATGCTTAGCAGCTGTCATTGCCAGGTGTCGACGATCCGTGTGGTCATACGAAAAGACAAGTGCGCATGTCGATCATCGAGGGACTCGACCTGACACGATCTTATATAAATAGTGACCCGCGATGGATATTTTCCTTTTTACGATTTCAGAGAGCGAGATTTTCTTCCCAATTTCTTGCTATTCTTCAGCGAATCTTTTCTAAACCTGCAGGAGTTAGAGATTTCGAGGATTTATAGTTTTCGAAGGTTTAGAGCGCTTAAAAAAAAGGTACAACATCTTCTTCTTTGTATGCGTCGTAAATCTATCGCGAGAAAACCTAGGAAAAACTGGGACATTTGGGGCTTTTCCGATCGTCAAGTTTGGTTAACGGGATTAGCAATGTCGACAGAGCCTAGGAGTACCATTAGAGATCAGGATGATATTGATAGCTTTAGAGTCTAGCGAAAATACCTGTGGGGATTACAGTGAGCAAGGCTGGCAACATTCGACCGGAGATGTGCACAGAGGTGTACGTCGTGATCTATGAGTACCCATTCAAGATAGGATTCCACTGGCCATATTCGCCTCTAGCCAATGCGTTTATGTGTGAGTTTGGTTTATCGCTGGGGCAACTGATTCTCCAATTATGGCGCATTTTTCAGGTCATCGAGCGACTTACTTCACATTGGGAGTCGCCGATGAATGTGCGGGACCTGCCTACGGCCTATCAGGTCAAGAAAGATACGTACCGTCGCTACAGCCTGTTCTCTAAACACAAGGGTGATCGTACCTTGGTTTTGAAAACCTCGGTCAATGATCGAAAATGGAAGACTAGGTATGTATTCGTGAGGGTGGCGACGCTGGACACCGAAAGCGATTGGATCAGGTCTGGTTGGAACATGGTGGGTGAGTCTCCTGCTTTGGACGAGCGTTTTTATTATCTGTTTTGCTTTGTACTCCGACTAAACCTCTTTCTTTTATGTTCTCAGACATTAACTTCGTCAAGGTGAAACCTAATGATGACTCCAGGGCCAAGATCGAGAGGTTCCTGGAGATCAGTGCTGACGATCGATCTTTCGTCGTTCGTCATCTGGTGGACGAAGGCGACGACTTAGTCTTCCTGAGCGAGAGACTTCAAGGAGGTCGAGGGGGCGAGGAGGAGGAAGAGGAGACAGAGGAAGAAGAAGAGGACGAGGAGGAAGAGGAGGTAGAAATAACTGGTAAGTGTACCCTACTCCGCTCATCTTACTCTTTCCAGTACTTCAGTTGTTTGATCATCTTCCTTTCTTGTTCTACAGGAGAATCCCAACCGAGGATGTCGTCTGCGATGTCTAAGAAGGCGGCTCAGGCCGAACTGGCTCGCAAGGCGAGAGAAATGAGGATGGAGGTCTCGACAGCTAGATCAGGAGTTTTAAAAAGAAAGGAGGTCCCGACAACTAGGTCGGGGGTCCTAAAGAGGACGAGGGCGACGGTCCCGAGGGAACCGTCTTCGAAGGTAGGCGGCTTGTCGAGAGTCTCTAGCCCTGAGAAGGCGAAGGCGGCGATCGCGACTTCCGAGAAGATGAAGGTGTCTTTCGATGCGATCGACGCGACGCCATTTAGCCCGGCGCTTCAGGCGAAAAGACGGCGTCTGCGTCTGCGACGTCGACCCGTACAGCGGCCGACAAGGGCAAGGGTCATACGACCGCAGAGAAAGAAGTCACGACGGTCAATTTTACATTGCCGTCGGACTTCTTAGCTGACAACGTCCTAGACGGGACGAAATTATTTCCCAATCTGGGGAAGTTTTAGCTCCCGTCTTTCAATGAGCGTTTTAGAGGAGTTTCCGTCGAGGATACGAGCGCGCATGTTGGCGGAGTGGCATTCATGGTAAGTCTCTCTTTCAAGACTTAGATTATTTTACTGTTGTTTATCTTGGTCAAATGTTCGCTAACATGTATCTTACATTTTTTCAGACGTTTCAGTCTTCTTTGGCCCTGCACGCCGAGACGTCAAAGATCAAAGATCTCGTGTCTTGCGCTCTTAAGAGAGAGGATGCGACGTTGGATAGGGAGAAGTCTGTCCTAGCACGTGTTGAGGGCATGTCGAAACAACTCGACGATGCCCTGGATGAGATGGAAGCCGTTGGACATGCGAGGGAAGACGTCAACTCTCGCCTGAAGCAGTCCTTCTCTGTGATTGCCAACCAAAGAGAAGAGCTGGACAAGAGGCAGGCGTCCTTGGACATGAAGGAGAATGAAGTCGAGGAATCCAAGTCTAAGGTGGCGAGCTTGGAGAAAGAAGTCGGGGAGCTGAAGGACGAGGTTAAGTCCATTTTTGCTTTAGGTCGACTTACTGCGCGTGTTGCGATCATGCGACGTCATCTTGCGGGCAAGAATCCCTTGGTTTCGGCATCGGACAAGCTGGACCTCTTCTACAAGGAAGTCGAGACCGAGAGAGATCTCGATTCGGACGATGAGAAGGAGGTTGAGGAGGAGGAAGGTCTCCAGGGCGAGGTGTCAGGCAATGATGTGACCGTTGCGACCGACGCTCCTCCCCAGCTTTAGACAATATCTTTGTTTATTTTTACTTCCTGCTGCTCGACCGTTGGTTGTCGAGTTTTTTTTAGGATGTAAACGATAGTTTGTTCAATGAATGAAACTTTTAAATTTCTTCTGGACTTGTGTCTTATACATTTTGTGAATAAATACAACATCAATTGTGAAATTCACCAAGTATAGAATGAACAGGAAATCGTGCGACTTAGGCATCCATCGTAATACGTAAGTCACAAGACTTTTAAATCACGTTGGTAAACATAGGCACATGTGATCACAGCATTCATTCAGAACATGAATTCTTTCTAAGTTAGAAAACTGAAATCATGGGGTCGTTAGACCTCGTGGTCGTACGACTAGATCATATGATGAATTTGAATCACGCGTTTAGATCACAGGACGATCGAGTTATAGACCCGATCGCTTATGTCGTGCGATCCTACAATAAAACAATGTCCGGGGTTAGTCGTTGGCTAGCCAACGACCCTCCGATGCTTAAGTCAGTAATCGTCGAGGTGAATAAAAAATTGTATGAAAGGAGGAAAAGGACTTAGAAAAAATACCTTTTCAGATTTTTACTTTTTCTGTTTTAAGGGGTATATATATTTGCCCCTCGTCATTTATCATCCTATTCCTTTCAGGAGAAAATAGGTTTAAATGACGGATCGACACTGAGTTTTTGGGAATTGACGCCAAGGTCTATGTCGATCATATCTCCGTGTGACCAGGCAAAACAGTAGGTATGTCCCTGCAAGAAAGACTTTAGTTTGTCTCTAAGGTAGGGATAGCAAGACGAACCTATCAAGACCTTATGATCAGGCTTGCTATGGCGCAGGATGACTTCCTCGACTTGTGATTTCTAGACGGCCTACTTTCGCGGCTTCAGAGTGGTCTTATAGCAATCACGGGCGACTTTCGGCTCACTTTTGATTTCTTGGATTCCCCACGGCATAGGGAACTTCATGGTCTGATGATACGTCGAGGGAACGGCTTTCATTTTATGGATCCATGGTCGACCTAAGATGATGTTATAGGCCGAAGCACAGTCGATAATGCTAAACTTGGTCTGCTTGTTGATTCCTCCTGCATAGACGGGCAAGATGATCTCTCCAAAGGTGCTCGTCGCGTCTACATTAAAACCGACCAAGGTTGTCGAACTTCGTGTGATTTCCGATCGATCGATTCCCATGGCCTTGATGGTATCAAGGAAGATGACGTTCGCTGAACTGCCTCCATCGACCAAGACTCGTCGGGTTAAACAATTACCAATCGTGAGTTGAACGATCAACCCGTCATGATGTTTCTGATACGAGTCACCGAGGTCGTCGTGGTCGAACATTATTTTCATGGTTTCTAACTCCCGATCTCCTTTGGGTCTAGACGAGCGTGGGATAGGCCGGTTGTCAGGTGCCTGGCTAGCGTGACGTTTGGCCGCGGAATACGTCAGACCCACTAGTTATGCAATTGACGACCTTCGCGTGATCGGGAGTCGGTGGTCGAGCGTCGTTAGCTGGAGTAACGACATCGTTTATGATATTCTTTAGATTGCCTTTCGGGACATGATATGCCAGCTCCTTCTTGAGGGTTATGCAATCGTCCGTCACATGACCGTGGTCGACGTGGAAGTCGCACCACTTCGATTTGTCTTTCTTATCGTCGTCTTGCTCGGACTTCTTTAGCCACAGGATGGTCGCCTGGACGGTCTTCAGGGCCTCGACCAAGTCCTTAGTAGTCCCTTTGAATCCGTAGGAGGATATCTTAGGGTACTGAAGGAATTTGGTCGCGGTCTTGGATTCTGCTCTTGTTTTGAATCGGACGTTCCAGATTTGTCGCACAGGCTCTGACTTAGACGCTGCTTTTATTTTGAATTATGGCTTCTTAACACCAAGCAACCCCTTGTCGTCGGTGTGCTTACGACGAAAGGTAGCATCATCCTCTACCCTCATATAAGCAAGGGTTCTGGCTCGGACGTCTTCAAAGTTTTCTGGGGGATATTTGGTCAAATCGGTGTTTAAACCCGAACTGTTGTATAGACCACGCTTGTAGGCTTCGATCGCGGTCTTGACGTCGCAATTACGGACACTGATCATTTCTGCATTGAACCTATTTAAGTAGCTTCGAATGGATTCATTGGCCTTCTGCACGACATAATACAGGTCGCTGGTCTGCTTCTCCATCTTGCGACTACTGGCGAATTGCAGGGAGAACTGGTTGACCAACTCGGCTAACGACCCTATGGTTTTGGGTTTGAGGTTGATCAACCATTGGAGGGCCGGACCTGTGAGGGTCGCCCCAAAACTCTTGCAAATGCAGACTTCTTGATACATTTGAGGGATCGAGATCGTCCACATTATCAAATGCTTATTCCTATGGTCCTAAAGCTACTTTCAGCTATAGGAAATGCTATCACTGCAGACTTACTGATCATATTGCTAGTAAGTGCCCCACAACCACCAAAGCTGAGAAATCAGCTAAGGTGAAGATGAATGCCTCCAAGTTAAAGAAGATCACCCCAGGTGAAAACCAAGCTAAGGTAAAAAATACCACTAAGGTTAAGAAATTAACCAAAGTGAAGGTTACCACTAACGCTAAGTTATCAGATGCTATGATGACTTCTGATCCTTCCACTTCCTCTTCCACTGACAAGTGTGGACCAATTGTAAAGTGAGTATCAGTTTCAACCTAATCTTTCTTTTGTTTGCAGGTCTCGAAGGGTATTTGGTATCTCGATAGTAATGTTCTCGACACATGACTGGAAAAAGAAACATGCTTACTGAATACAAGGAAGAGAAATGTCCTTCAGTGACCTTTGGTGAAAATGGAAAAGGATACACCCAAGGGTTTGGTGTACTTTCTAATGGTACAACTACCTTCAGAAGAGTCGCTTACGTAGAAGGACTGAAGCACAATCTTCTTAGCATCAGTCAGCTATGTGATAAAGACTACAAAGTTTGCTTCACTAAGGAAGCATGCTTTGTCACTGATAAGAAAGAAAAGATTGCTCTCAACGGCTATCAATTGGAAAATGTTTGTGTAATAAACATGGACTCAACAACCACTGAGAACATATGTTTTCTATCCAAAGCCTCTTCAGATGTCCATTGGCTATGGCATAAAAGGCTCTCTCATCTAAACTTCAAAATATTGAATACTCTCTCCTCCAAAGAATTGGTCACTGGCTTGCCTCAACACTCATACGCTAAGGAATTTCTCTGCTTAGCGTGTGAAAAAGGAAAACAAACGAAGGCTAGTTTCAATTCCAAGCAAGTATCTTCAGTGACTAACCCTCTTCAGCTCCTCCATATGGATTTATTTGGCCCTGTCAACATATAATCCGTCGCTGGAAAGAAATACACTCTTGTCATAGTAGATGAATTCTCTCCCTATACATGGGTTATGTTTCTCCATGCAAAGAGTGACACCTCAGAAGACCTCGTCTCATTTGTCAGGAAAATGGAAGTCCTGAACAATATGACCTTTCGCTCAATAAGGAGTGATCATGGAACTGAATTCATAAACAATTACCTTGATAACTTCTTTGAAAGTAAGGGCATTTCTCACAACTTCTCAATGGTGAGAACACCTTAGCAAAATGGAGTCGCGGAAAGAAGAAACAGAACGATCATCGAAGTTGCTCGATCTATGCTCAGCGATTCTCAAATTCCAACTCAATTATGGGCAAAAGCTGTAAACACTGCTTGTTTTACGCAAAATAGGTCGCTGATCGTCAAAAGATTCAACAAAAAGGCCTATGAACTTTTCCATGGAAGAAAGCCATCTATCAGCTTTCTTCATATCTTTGGTTGTCAATGCTTCATCTTAAACAACAGGGATTCTCTTGGAAAGTTTGATCCCAAAGCTGACGATGGAATCTTTCTAGGATACTCTTCAGTATCTAAATCCTTCAGAGTCTTCAACAAGAGAAGACAAACTGTAGAAGAAACCATTCATGTTACCTTTGATGAATCCCGTTCAACAAATTCAAGACCTACTGCTGATAACGAAGAACTGAATCAGTGGATGTTTTCTCATTATGGGGAATCAGAAGCTAATCTCAACCCTGAACCTCAGGTCAACAACCCAATCGCTGATGATGACCCTATCATCATTCCTAGCATCCAGACAAGTGAAGTTGAATCCTCTTCTTGGGTATCCGCTATTCCATTAACCACTTTGCCTCCTTCTGAACCCTCAATCTCAGAAAATCCATCTACTTCTCAGCAATCAGTAAATGAAATTTTATCTGAGCCTCAACATATCTTTCTTGGTATACCTGAATCCATTGCTGCTGAAGCTTCTTCTTCATCACCTCCAAAAGTTCTAATTGAGTCAGTGATTCAAGCTCCTTCTCAGAGATGGACTTTAAATCACCCAAATGATAAAGTTCTTGGTGATTCAAACACAGATGTTCAAACTCGATGAAGTTCAGGTAATATTTGTTTATTTGTTAACATTATTTCAGTGCTATGCAAAGAAAACAGATGATGCCCTCAGAGATCCTAACTAGGTCAGTGCTATGCAAGAAAAGCTGACAGAATTTGAAATAAACAAAGTTTGGAATTTTGTTCCCAGACCTTCTGACAAAACTATGATAGGTACTGTTAATGCCAAAAATTGTCCAAAAGGATAACTTAAGGTTGATTGTGGAATTTAACAACTAAAGAAAGGAATCTTTCGACAAAGCGTACGACAAAGGTGAAAAACGTAAATGAGACAGAGATTTTGATGACGCGGGAAAAACCTCAATGAGGAAAAAACCCGCGGACGACTGTGGAAGTCGTCGCCGCACTATGGTCGCCAAACAGGGGCGATATCCTTATGTTTCGGGTGTCGATCGTACAATGATTACAATACAGATGAAATGAAATACTTTAAATGTAAAGTAACAAGTGTTTTGATTATGAAAACAATGTGCGTCGTATGTAAAAATTGTGTGTCGTGTGTGAATGTCGGGCATCGAGAGTGATTCTTCAAGAGAGAATTCCTTGCTTTATGTGTTCTTCAGAGTTCAGATGATTGTGTGATGCAATGCGATGCTCCGAAATGTTGATAGAGCCTTTGCTTTTATAGTCTTCGGGTGCATTTATCGACTTCTTAAATGATTCTGGTAACTGTTGTAACGGACGTTGTCTCTATTGCTGTTAATAGCCTTCGTCGGTTATAGCCGTTGGTCATCAATGACATTGATTCCTGCATTAATCACTGAAAAAACGTAACAGTAATATCGTACGTTAGTCGGTCGAGGTCGCAAGGTTCCATGCAACAGTCGTGTGAACTAGGCGACGTTATGTTTGAGTGTCGTGAGGTGAATAACTTTTGATTTCACCTTTGATCAGGGGATAAAGTACTATGAATTTACCTTGCTATGAAAGAGTGTAATAAATGTTTCCTTACCTTGGTCGTGGTCGAGACTGGTATTTTTTACCCAAACAGTTTGCCCCCAAAATTTAAAATGAAGAAGCAATTTTTGAGTTTTGAATTTTGTCAGTCGGATGTCTAGGGTCGTGACACGTGTCGAAAGTTACCTTAGAACTATATCTGTTCAATTTCAACTAGAGAGGAAGTCGAAAAGGGGATAAGGTCGTGACGTCACGCTGACGCACGATTATGCTTAGCAGCTGTCATTGCCAGGTGTCGACGATCCGTGTGGTCATACGAAAAGACAAGTGCGCATGTCGATCATCGAGGGACTCGACCTGACACGATCGTTTACATAAATAGCGACCCGCGATGGATATTTTCCTTTTTACGATTTCAGAGAGCGAGATTTTCTTCCCAATTTCTTGCGATTCTTCAGCGAATCTTTTCTAAACCTGCAGGAGTTAGAGATTTCGAGGATTTATAGTTTTCGAAGGTTTAGAGCGCTTAAAAAAAAGGTACGACATCTTCTTCTTTGTATGCGTCGTAAATCTATCGTGAGAAAACCTAGGAAAAACTGGGACATTTGGGGCTTTTCCGATCGTCAAGTTTGGTTAACGGGATTAGCAATGTCGACAGAGCCTAGGAGTACCATTAGAGATCAGGATGATATTGATAGCTTTAGAGTCTAGCGAAAATACCTGTGGGGATTACAGTGAGCAAGGCTGGCAACATTCGACCGGAGATGTGCACAGAGGGGTACGTCGTGATCTATGAGTACCCATTCAAGATAGGATTCCACTGGCCATATTCGCCTCTAGCCAATGCGTTTATGTGTGAGTTTGATTTATCGCTGGGGCAACTGATTCCCCAATTATGGCGCATTTTTCAGGTCATCGAGCGACTTACTTCACATTGGGAGTCGCCGATGAATGTGCAGGACCTGCTTACGGCCTATCAGGTCAAGAAAGATACGTATCGTCGCTACAGCCTGTTCTCTAAACACAAGGGTGATCGTACCTTGGTTTTGAAAACCTCGGTCAATGATCGAAAATGGAAGACTAGGTATGTATTCGTGAGGGTGGCGACGCTGGACACCGAAAGCGATTGGATCAGGTCTGGTTGGAACATGGCGGGTGAGTCTCCTGCTTTGGTCGAGCGTTTTTATTATCTGTTTTGCTTTGTACTCCGACTAACCCTCTTTCTTTTATGTTCTCAGACATTAACTTCGTCAAGGTGAAGCCTAATGATGACTCCAGGGCCAAGATCGAGAGGTTCCTTGAGATCGGTGCGGACGATCGATCTTTCGTCGTTCGTCATCTGGTGGACGAAGGCGACGACTTAGTCTTCCTGAGCGAGAGACTTCAAGGAGGTCGAGGGGGCGAGGAGGAGGAAGAGGAGACAGAGGAAGAAGAAGAGGACGAGGAGGAAGAGGAGGTAGAAATAACTGGTAAGTGTACCCTACTCCGCTCATCTTACTCTTTCCAGTACTTCAGTTGTTTGATCGTCTTCCTTTCTTGTTCTACAGGAGAATCCCAACCGAGGATATCGTCTGCGATGTCTAAGAAGGCGGCTCAGGCCGAACTGGCTCGCAAGGCGAGAGAAATGAGGATGGAGGTCTCGACAGCTGGATCAGGAGTTTTAAAAAGAAAGGAGGTCCCGACAACTAGGTCGGGGGTCCTAAAGAGGATGAGGGCGACGGTCCCGAGGGAACCGTCTTCGAAGGTAGGCGGCTTGTCGAGAGTCGCTAGCCCTGAGAAGGCGAAGGCGGCGATCGCGACTTCCGAGAAGATGAAGGTGTCTTTCGATGCGATCGACGCGACGCCATTTAGCCCGGCGCTTCAGGCGAAAAGACGGCGTCTGCGTCTGCGACGTCGACCCGTACAGCGGCCGACAAGGGCAAGGGTCATACGACAGCAGAGAAAGAAGTCACGACGGTCAATTTTACTTTGCCGTCGGACTTCTTAGCTGACAACGTCCTAGACGGAACGAAATTATTTCCCAATCTGGGGAAGTTTTAGCTCCCGTCTTTCAATGAGCGTTTTAGAGGAGTTTCCGTCGAGGATACGAGCGCGCATGTTGCCGGAGTGGCATTCATGGTAAGTCTCTCTTTCAAGACTTAGATTATTTTACTGTTGTTTAACTTGGTCAAATGTTCGCTAACATGTATCTTACATTTTTTCAGACGTTTCAGTCTTCTTTGGCCCTGCACGCCGAGACGTCAAAGATCAAAGATCTCGTGTCCTGCGCTCTTAAGAGATAGGATGCGACGTTGGAGATGGAGAAGTCTATCCTAGCACGTGTTGAGGGCATGTCGAAACAACTCGACGATGCCCTGGATGAGCTGGAAGCCGTTGGACATGCGAGGGAAGACGTCAACTATCGCCTGAAGCAGTCCTTCTCTGTGATTGCCAACCAAAGAGAAGAGCTGGACAAGAGGCAGGCGTCCTTGGACATGAAGGAGAATGAAGTCGAGGAATCCAAGTCTAAGGTGGCGAGCTTGGAGAAAGAAGTCGGGGAGCTGAAGGACGAGGTTAAGTCCATTTTTGCTTTAGGTCGACTTACTGCGCGTGTTGCGATCATGCGACGTCATCTTGCGGGCAAGAATCCCTTGGTTTCGGCGTCGGACAAGATGGACCTCTTCTACAAGGAAGTCGAGACCGAGAGAGATCTCGATTCGGACGATGAGAAGGAGGTTGAGGAGGAGGAAGGTCTCCAGGGCGAGGTGTCAGGCAATGATGTGACCGTTGCGACCGACGCTCCTCCCCAGCTTTAGACAATATCTTTGTTTATTTTTACTTCCTGCTGCTCGACCGTTGGTTGTCGAGTTTTTTTTAGGATGTAAACGATAGTTTGTTCAATGAATGAAACTTTTAAATTTCTTCTGGACATGTGTCTTATACATTTTGTGAATAAATACAACATCAATTGTGAAATTCACCAAGTATAGAATGAACAGGAAATCGTGCGACTTAGGCATCCATCGTAATACGTAAGTCACAAGACTTTTAAATCACGTTGGTAAACATAGACACATGTGATCACAGCATTCATTCAGAACATGAATTCTTTCTAAGTTAGAAAACTGAAATCATGGGGTCGTTAGACCTCGTGGTCGTACGACTAGATCATATGATGAATTTGAATCACGCGTTTAGATCACAGGACGATCGAGTTATAGACCCGATCGCTTATGTCGTGCGATCCTACAATAAAACAATGTCTGGGGTTAGTCGTTGGCTAGCCAACGACCCTCCGATGCTTAAGTCAGTAATCGTCGAGGTGAATAAAAAATTGTATGAAAGGAGGAAAAGGACTTAGAAAAAATACCTTTTCAGATTTTTACTTTTTCTGTTTTAAGGGGTATATATATTTGCCCCTCGTCATTTATCATCCTATTCCTTTCAGGAGCAAATAGGTTTAAATGACAAATCGACACTGAGTTTTTAGGAATTGACGCCAAGGTCTATGTCGATCATATCTCCGTGTGACCAGGCAAAACAGTAGGTATGTCCCTGCAAGAAAGACTTTAGTTTGTCTCTAAGGTAGGGATAGCAAGTCGAACCTGTCAATACCTTATGATCAGGCTTGCTATGGCGCAGGATGACTTCCTCGACTTGTGATTTCTAGACGGACTACTTTCGCGGCTTCAGAGTGGTCTTATAGCAATCACGGGCGACTTTCGGCTCACTTTTGATTTCTTGGATTCCCCACGGCATAGGGAACTTCATGGTCTGATGATACGTCGAGGGAACGGCTTTCATTTTATGGATCCATGGTCGACCTAAGATGATATTATAGGCCGACGCACAATCGATAATGCTAAACTTGGTCTGCTTGTTGATTCCTCCTGCATAGACGGGCAAGATGATCTCTCCAAAGGTGCTCGTCGCGTCTACATTAAAACCGACCAAGGTTGTCGAACTTCGTGTGATTTCCGATCGATCGATTCCCATGGCCTTGATGGTATCAAGGAAGATGACGTTCGCTGAACTGCCTCCATCGACCAAGACTCGTCGGGTTAAACAATTACCAATCGTGAGTTGAACGATCAACCCGTCATGATGTTTCTGATACGAGTCACCGAGGTCGTCGTGGTCGAACATTATTTTCATGGTTTCTAACTCCCGATCTCCTTTGGGTCTAGATGAGCGTGGGATAGGCCGGTGGTCAGGTGCCTGGCTAGCGTGACGTTTGGCCGCGGAATACGTCAGACCCACTAGTTATGCAATTGACGACCTTCGCGTGATCGGGAGTCGGTGGTCGAGCGTCGTTAGCTGGAGTAACGACATCGTTGATGATATTCTTGAGATTGCCTTTCGGGACATGATATGCCAGCTCCTTCTTGAGGGTTATGCAATCGTCTGTCACATGACCGTGGTCGACGTGGAAGTCGCACCACTTCGATTTGTCTTTCTTATCGTCGTCTTGCTCGGACTTCTTTGGCCACAGGATGGTCGCCTGGACGGTCTTCAGGGCCTCGACCAAGTCCTTAGTAGTCCCTTTGAATCCGTAGGAGGATATCTGAGGGTACTGAAGGAATTTGGTCGCGGTCTTGGATTCTGCTCTTGTTTTGAATCGGACGTTCCAGATTTGTCGCACAGGCTCTGACTTAGACGCTGCTTTTATTTTGAATTATGGCTTCTTAACACCAAGCAACCCCTTGTCGTCGGTGTGCTTACGACGAAAGGTAGCATCATCCTCTACCCTCATATAAGCAAGGGTTCTGGCTCGGACGTCTTCAAAGTTTTCTGGGGGATATTTGGTCAAATCGGTGTTTAAACCCGAACTGTTGTCTAGACCACGCTTGTAGGCTTCGATCGCGGTCTTGACGTCGCAATTACGGACACTGATCATTTCTGCATTGAACCTATTTAAGTAGCTTCGAATGGATTCATTGGCCTTCTGCACGACATAATACAGGTCACTGGTCTGCTTCTCCATCTTGCGACTACTGGCGAATTGCAGGGAGAACTGGTTGACCAACTCGGCTAACGACCCTATGGATTTGGGTTTGAGGTTGATCAACCATTGGAGGGCCGGACCTGTGAGGGTCGCCCCAAAACTCTTGCAAATGCAGACTTCTTGATACATTTGAGGGATCGAGATCGTCCACATTATCAAATGCTTATTCCTATGGTCCTGAAGCTACTTTCAGCTATAGGAAATGCTATCACTGCAGACTTACTGATCATATTGCTAGTAAGTGCCCCAAAACCACCAAAGCTGAGAAATCAGCTAAGGTGAAGATGAATGCCTCCAAGTTAAAGAAGATCACCCCAGGTGAAAACCAAGCTAAGGTGAAAAATACCACTAAGGTTAAGAAATTAACCAAAGTGAAGGTTACCACTGACGCTAAGTTATCAGATGCTATGATGACTTCTGATCCTTCCACTTCCTCTTCCACTGACAAGTGTGGACCAATTGTAAAGTGAGTATCAGTTTCAACCTAATCTTTCTTTTGTTTGCAGGTCTCGAAGGGTATTTGGTATCTCGATAGTAATGTTCCCGACACATGACTGGAAAAAGAAACATGCTTACTGAATACAAGGAAGAGAAATGTCCTTCAGTGACCTTTGGTGAAAATGGAAAAGGATACACCCAAGGGTTTGGTGTACTTTCTAATGGTACAACTACCTTCAGAAGAGTCGCTTACGTAAAAGGACTGAAGCACAATCTTCTTAGCATCAGTCAACTATGTGATAAAGACTACAAAGTTTGCTTCACTAAGGAAGCATGCTTTGTCACTTATAAGAAAGAAAAGACTGCTCTCAACGGCTATCATTTGGAAAATGTTTGTGTAATAATCATGGACTCAACAACCACTGAGAACATATGTTTTCTATCCAAAGCCTCTTCAGATGTCCATTGGATATGGCATAAAAGGCTCTCTCATCTAAACTTCAAAACATTGAATACTCTCTCCTCCAAAGAATTGGTCACTGGCTTGCCTCAACACTCATACGCTAAGGAATTTCTCTGCTTAGCGTGTGAAAAACGAAAACAAACGAAGGCTAGTTTCAATTCCAAGCAAGTATCTTCAGTGACTAACCCTCTTCAGCTCCTCCATATGGATTTATTTGGCCCTGTCAACATATAATCCGTCGCTGGAAAGAAATACACTCTTGTCATAGTAGATGAATTCTCTCCCTATACATGGGTTATGTTTCTCCGTGCAAAGAGTGACACCTCAGAAGACCTCGTCTCATTTGTCAGGAAAATGGAAGTCCTGAACAATATGACCTTTCGCTCAATAAGGAGTGATCATGGAACTGAATTCATAAACAATTACCTTGATAACTTCTTTGAAAGTAAGGGCATTTCTCACAACTTCTCAATGGTGAGAACACCTTAGCAAAATGGAGTCGCTGAAAGAAGAAACAGAACGATCATCGAAGCTGCTCGATCTATGCTCAGCGATTCTCAAATTCCAACTCAATTATGGGCAAAAGCTGTAAACACTGCTTGTTTTACGCAAAATAGGTCGCTGATCGTCAAAAGATTCAACAAAAAGGCCTATGAACTTTTCCATGGAAGAAAGCCATCTATCATCTTTCTTCATATCTTTGGTTGTCAATGCTTCATCTTAAACAACATGGATTCTCTTGGAAAGTTTGATCCCAAAGCTGACGATGGAATCTTTCTAGGATACTCTTCAGTATCTAAATCCTTCAGAGTCTTCAACAAGAGAAGACAAACTGTAGAAGAAACCATTCATGTTACCTTTGATGAATCCCGTTCAGCAAATTCAAGACCTACTGCTGATAACGAAGAACTGAATCAGTGGATGTTTTCTCATTATGGGGAATCAGAAGCTAATCTCAACCCTGAACCTCAGGTCAACAACCCAATCGCTGATGATGACCCTATCATCATTCCTAGCATCCAGACAAGTGAAGCTGAATCCTCTTCTTGGGTATCAGCTATTCCACTAACCACTTTGCCTCCTTCTGAACCCTCAATCTCAGAAAATCCATTTACTTCTCAGCAATCAGTAAATGAAATTTTATCTGAGCCTCAACATATCTTTCTTGGTATACCTGAATCCACTGCTGCTGAAGCTTCTTCTTCATCACCTCCAAAAGTTCAAATTGAGTCAGTGATTCAAGCTCCTTCTCAGATATGGACTTTAAATCACCCAAATGATCAAGTTCTTGGTGATTCAAACACAGATGTTCAAACTCGATGAAGTTCAGGTAATATTTGTTTATTTGTTAACTTTATTTCAGTGCTATGGAAAGAAAACATATGATGCCCTCAGAGATCCTAACTGGGTCAGTGCTATGCAAGAAGAGCTGACAGAATTTGAAATAAACAAAGTTTGGAATTTTATTCCCAGACCTTCTGACAAAACTATGATAGGTACTGTTAATGCCAAAAATCGTCCAAAAGGATAACTTAAGGTTGATTGTGGAATTTAACAACTAAAGAAAGGAATCTTTCGACAAAGTGTACGACAAAGGTGAAAAACGTAAATGAGACAGAGATTTTGGTGACGCGGGAACTGCCTCCATCGACCAAGACTCGTCGGGTTAAACAATTACCAATCGTGAGTTGAACGATCAACCCGTCATGATGTTTTTGATACGAGTCACCGAGGTCGTCGTGGTCGAACATTATTTTCATGGTTTCTAACTCCCGATCTCCTTTGGGTCTAGACGAGCGTGGGATAGGCCGGTTGTCAGGTGCCTGGCTAGCGTGACGTTTGGCCGCGGAATACGTCAGACCCACTAGTTATGCAATTGACGACCATCGCGTGATCGGGAGTCGATGGTCGAGCGTCGTTAGCTGGAGTAACGACATCGTTGATGATATTCTTAAGATTGCCTTTCGGGACATGATATGCCAGCTCCTTCTTGAGGGTTATGCAATCGTCCGTCACATGACCGTGGTCGACGTGGAAGTCGCACCACTTCGATTTGTCTTTCTTATCGTCGTCTTGCTCGGACTTCTTTGGCCACAGGATGGTCGCCTGGACGGTCTTCAGGGCCTCGACCAAGTCCTTAGTAGTCCCTTTGAATCCGTAGGAGGATATCTTAGGGTACTGAAGGAATTTGGTCGCGGTCTTGGATTCTGCTCTTGTTTTGAATCGGACGTTCCAGATTTGTCGCACAGGCTCTGACTTAGACGCTGCTTTTATTTTGAATTATGGCTTCTTAACACCAAGCAACCCCTTATCGTCGGTGTGCTTACGACGAAAGGTAGCATCATCCTCTACCCTCATATAAGCAAGGGTTCTGGCTCGGACGTCTTCGAAGTTTTCTGGGGGATATTTGGTCAAATCGATGTTTAAACCCGAACTGTTGTCTAGACCACGCTTGTAGGCTTCGATCGCGGTCTTGACGTCGCAATTACGGACACTGATCATTTCTACATTGAACCTATTTAAGTAGCTTCGAATGGATTCATTGGCCTTCTGCACGACATAATACAGGTCGCTGGTCTGCTTCTCCATCTTGCGACTACTGGCGAATTGCAGGGAGAACTGGTTGACCAACTCGGCTAACGACCCTATGGATTTGGGTTTGAGGTTGATCAACCATTGGAGGGCCGGACCTGTGAGGGTCGCCCCAAAACTCTTGCAAATGCAGACTTCTTGATACATTTGAGGGATTGAGATCGTCCACATTAGCTGCTTATACTGTGCGACGTGCTCCGTCGGATCGGTTATCCCCTAATACTCGGGCGTGAAGGCGGGGATACTATACTTCTTTGGGATGTCGACGGTCGCGATCTTATCGATGAAAGGCGACGTCTGATATCCCGAACGAGGCTCGACGTCGACGGGCACGGCTGCCTCTGGTAGCTTAGCGAGCAGAGACAGGACGCACTCGTTTTGATCTTCTAGCATTTTTAATAGCTGGGCGACGGGGTCATTAGGATCGGGATTTGCGCCTGCCAACGGATCAACTCCCGAGCTGGTGCCATTGTCGTACGACGAGCCATTGGCGTCCCAGTTGAAAGGGATGAAATATGGTTGCGACCCATTTTGAAATGGCTGCGACCCATTCTGAAACGGCTGCGATCCATTCTGAAACGGCTACGATCCATTTTGCATGGGTGGCGGCCTTATATACTGAGGAGGAACCGTCCCGGACTGGGGATTTGGGTTGAACATCCCCGGGTGCTGGTTATGCATGAATGGACCGGGCTGCTGATTCTGCATGAATGGACCTGGTCCTGGATTACGGACGAATGGATCCTTGACCTGGATTCTGGACGAATGGTCTTGGACCGTTCTGCGGTCCGAAGGGATCCCTCACCGCGCGATTTCCTCAGCTGCTCTTCGACTCTGCTTAGCCATGGCATTGATTTGATTTTGCGCAACTTCCAGCTCTTGGTACATCTGGGCAATGACATGCTCTTGATTTCCAGGGGCTGCCATTTTCCTGAAACAGAAAACAGAGGAAACTACAAGAAACCGTCAGTAAAACGCACGTTTGTCCAAGATTTTCTCTAGATGTGGTCCCACGGATGGCACCAAACTGTTAATGCCAAAAATTGTCCAAAAGGTTAACTTAAGGTTGATTGTGGAATTTAACAACTAAAGAAAGGAATCTTTCGACAAAGCGTACGACAAAGTTGAAAAACGTAAATGAGACAGAGATTTTGTTGGTTCCCATTTTGCTTACACAAGATTAACAGATCTATTAGTTCGAGTTTATGTTTGATGCGGAAGCGTATTTGAAGAACTAACAGATATGTTTGTATAGAAACAATACAGAATATCAAATAAACAGTATTTGAAGAACAGATGAATATCTAAGTTTTCCTGTATTTGATGAAGAACACTAATAATAGATTTGACGTTAATTGTGTGTGTGTTTTTCTTGTATATCAACTTGTAAGGAAGAACTCAACATGAGTCTTCCTTTTATACTACTACAAAAGAACTATTCTAGACAAAAGGACTAATGCTACAGGAAAGAAGGGATGACATGAACAGTTGGAAATCTGCATGCATTAAATGCACTAATATCAACTTGCAAGGATTCCTATCAGAGTTTGACACGTGTTTGTTGTCGGACCATGCCTTGTACAAGTTGATGAACGGACCCTGGAACAGTAGCAAGATATTTCTGTAACAGTGGTAAGGCATTTCTTCAACAGTGGCAAGATATTATAAATATCTTCCAAGTCTTCAGTCTGAACCGCAGAGGCTCTATCAAGGGTGACAGAGGTTCTGAGGCTCGGTCCTTGGTGAGCATTCTTCTGTAGATCCTTCTTTGGTCCTTTGTGAGTAGTCTTCTGTAGATTCTTCTTGAGACTTGGTGTTCCTTGAATGATCGTTTGCTTCGGCAGAGCTTCTGTGGAACACCGCAGAGCTTCTGTGGAACTCTTTCATACTCAGCCTATTTTTCAATACTTCTAATATTATGAATATTTGGAGCTAACAGATTTTGGTGACGCGGGAAAAACCTGAACGAGGAAAAAACCCACGCGCGAATGTGGAAGTCGTCGCCGCACTATGGTCGCCAAACAGGGGCGATATCCTTATGTTTCGGGTGTCGATCGTACAATGATTACAATACAGATGAAAGGAAATACTTTAAATGTAACGTAACAAGTGTTTTGAATATGAAAACAATGTGCGTCATATGTAAAAACTGTGTGTCGTGTGCGAATGTCGTGCGTCGAGAGTGATTCTTCAAGAGAGAATTCCAAGCTTTATGTGTTCTTCAGAGTTCAAATGATTGTGTGATGCAATGCGATGCTCCGAAATGTTGATAGAGCATTTGCTTTTATAGTCTTTGAGTGCATTTATCGACTTCCTAAATGCTTCTGGTAACTGTTGTAACGGACGTTGTCTTTATTGCTGTTAATGGCCTTCGTCGGTTATAGCCATTGGTCATCAATGACATTGATTCTTGCATTAATCACTGAAAAAACGTAACAGTAATATCGTACGTTAGTCGGTCGAGGTCGCAAGGTTCCATGCGACAGTCGTGTGAACTAGGCGACGTTATGGTCGAGTGTCGTGAGGTGAATAACTTTCGATTTCACCTTTGATCAGGGGATAAAGTACTATGAATTTACCTTGCTATGAAAGAGTGTAATAAATGTTTCCTTACCTTGGTCGTGGTCGAGACTGGTGATTTTTTACCCAAACAGGTACCAAATGGGTATATCGCAATAAGTTAGATGACTTTGGAACTGTAACCCACAACAAAGCTAGACTAGTTGCTCAGGGATACAGACAAGAGGAAGGCATAAACTATGATGAAACTTTTGCCCCAATGGCAAGACTCGAAGCAATTCGACTCTTTTTAGCCTATGCAGTTCACAAAGACTTCAAAGTTCACCAAATGGATGTCAAGTCAGCGTTTCTCAATGGAATGATGAATAAAGAAGTCTATGTTGAACAACCACCAGGATTCGTTGATCCTAAGCATCCAGAATATGTCTATAAACTGGATAAGACCCTCTATGGCTTAAAGCAAGCACCTTGTGCATGGTATGACACTTTATCCTTCTTTCTTATCACTGAAAAATTTGAACGTGGTAAAATTGATAATACTTTATTTTTCAGAAAGGTTGAGGGTCATATTATTCTTGTTCAAATATATGTCGATGATATTATATTTGGTTCTACTAACCCATCTATGTGTATTCGATTCGCTGAAAGAATGAAAGATGAATATAAGATGAGTATGATGGGTGAACTAACATACTTCCTTGGACTTCAAATCAAGCAAAGTGATAAAGGCACTTTCATCCACCAAGGTAAGTACGTTAAAGATATGCTGAAGAAATTCGATCTTACTCAAAGTTCAGCTATGAAAACCCCTATGGCACCTCCGCTGACACTTAATAAGGATCCCTCTGAAAACCTGTTAATGTCACTACCTATAGAGGGATGATAGACTCTCTTCTCTATCTTACAGTGAGTCATCCTGATATTATGTACTCTACTTGTCTTTGTGCACGATATCAATCTGAACCCAAAGAATCACATCTGATTGCTGTAAAGTGAATTTTCAAATATCTAAAGTGTTATGACTAAAAGTCCTATAAAATAGAAAGTGATATAAAGAAAAGAATTGGTTTCTTTATTTGTTTGTAAAAGCATTTTATGCTAAATGTGCTTAGATTAGAATGTGTGGTATCAGAGCAGATTGTTTAATCTAATAAACAAGATCTTGCTTATACTAATTCTTTTCTCTTCCTTGCTATTTTTCATAATGGCTTACCCGACAAACACAAACTATATCGATAATGGTTCTCTTGCAAAACCCCCTAGATTTTCCAAAGATAACTTCAATCTCTAGAAAAATAGGATAATGCTCTTCCTAGAAGGTATAGATCCCACTATACCTCACTATATCGAAAATGGACCATATGTCCCTATCATGATTGACCCTGATGTTCCTGCCACTACTACTAGAGCTGCTATACTTGAATGAATCATCCTCATGGAATTCACTAACTGGACTGATGAGGACAAGAAGAAGGTGGCCATCGATATTAAGGCTAGATCCATCATCTCTATGGCTCTTCATGATGAAATCTACCACTCTGTCATGAACCTGAAGAGTTCTAAAGCCAAGTGGGACACTATATGTGTTCAATATGAAGGTACTACTGAAGTTCAGGATTCGAGAAAGATCAACCTGGTAAGACAGTACGAAAGTTTCATTTGTGGTAAGAATGAAACCCTCTCTGAAATACATCAACGGTTTAACTATTTAATCATTGACGTAAAAACTGTTGGTAAGGAGTATTCTAACTTTGAGAACCTGACAAAGTTTCTAGGAAGTCTTCCTGAAAGTTGGGACAGTTATTCTATGTGTCTTAAACTCTCAAAGGATCTGAAATCTATGACCCTCTCTACCTTATATGGCACTATGCTCAATCATGAGCAGTCGTGTCATATTAAAAAGAATCTTGTAAAAGATTCCAAAAGCATATATGTTGCTTTACTCTCTTTAGAGTTGGTACCTACTCAGCGATCCACTGTCACTATCACTGAGTTGGAATCTAACTCTGATGACTCATCAGACACTGATCCTTCATATCTTGATGAATCTCTGGCTCTCCTAACTAATTCTTTCAGGAGATTTGCCAGAAAGTGTACCTTCAGAAGAAATAAACCTCTTTCCCTCACTGACAAGCCAAAATCTTCAACTCCTGTAGATAAGGCAACTGCCACTTGCTATAACTATGAAAAGATAGGTCACTTTGCTTGTGAGTGCAGGTCAAAGAAAGTCTTCAAACCCTCATCTTCTTCCTACAACAAATCCTCTAACCCCAGGGCTAGAGATGACAAATACAAGAAGCTGAAAGAAAAATATGTAAAGCTGAAAAGCTTTAAGAAGAAAGGAAAAGGCATGATCATTGAAGATCATGACTGGGCTGCATCAGATGAAGATTCCTCTGACTCTGATGATGATGAGGCCAATCTCTGCCTCATGGCTCAAATAGAAGAAGAGGAAGAAACAGCTGAAATTCCCTCTACTTCTACCTTCACCTCTTAGGTATCAAATCTTTCCACTGATATTTCTATTTCAGACGATGATAGACGTCGAACCGTCGATCTTTTGACTATTGATTTATATGATGCCATAAATGGCAAGACCAAAGCTGAAAAACTAAATATTGATCTCGCTGAACAGCTTAAAAACTGTCATTTGCAAATTGAAAAACTTTCTAAAATAGAAGGAAAATTGAAAGATCAAGTCTGTATAAATCAAATCATTAGATATGAGCGAGAAGAAGTTATCGCTGCATTAAAGGCTGAAAAGGATACTGTTGAAGGATGGTGTAAATCCTCAACAACGATCACTGAGATAATTCGTGCTCAGATTCCCCTGAGTGAAAAAAGTGGTCTTGGTTATAAAGCTGATGATGAAGAACCAACCACTGATCGTTCCATGCTTAAGTTTGGAATGTTCGTGTCCTCTATCCCTGACACCTCTTCGTCTCAGTGTTCTTCTTCTAAAACTCCCATTACTGAGGATAAACCTACCTTAATTTCTAAAGTTAAAGGTAAAGAAAAAGATTTTAATTAAAAACCTCAGAAGGGTACCTTCGTACCTAAGCTGAATGTTTCTAAAACATCAGTGAATCATCCCTCTACGTCTAAGACTAAGATCCCAGGATTTATTCAGCGATCTACTCCTAGAATCAGAGTGAATGTAATTGGTAAAAATCGGAAGAACTGAAAGTTCCTCCAATTTCCAATACCAAAGGTATTCTTGGTGCTGGCCCTGTCCATTTAAAAATTTCGGCTAAGCATGCAAATGGTCCTAAAGCTACTTTTAGCTATAGGAAATGTTATCACTGTGGACTTACCGATCATATTGCCAGTAAGTGCCATACAGCCACCAAAGCTGAGAAATTAGCTAAGGTGAAGATCATTGCCCCCAAGGCAAAGAAGACCAATCCTAGTGCAAATCAGGTTAAGGTGAAAACAACAATTGAGGTTAAGAAATTGACCAAAGTGAAGACCGTTACTGAAGCTGAATCTTCAAATGCTGCGAAGATGGCTGAACCTTCTACTTCCTCCACCACCACTGACAAATGTGGACCCATAGTAAAATTGGTGCCCAAATCAAACTAATCTTCCTTTGTTTGCAGGTCCGGAAGGGTATCTGGTATCTCGATAGCGGATGCTCTAGACAAATGATTGGCAAAAAGAACCTGCTCACTGAATATAAGGAAGAAAAAGGTCCCTCAGTGATCTTTGGTGGGAACGGAAAAGGCTATACCCGAGGGTTTGGTGTACTCTCTAATGGTACAACAACCTTCAGAAGAGTCACATACGTCGAAGGGATTAAGCACAATATTCTGAGCATCAGTCAGCTATGTGACAAGGACTACAAATTATGTTTCACTAAGGAATCCTGCTTCGTCACTGACAAATAAGAGAAAGTCGCTCTCAGCAGATACCGTTTGGAAAATGTTTATGTTATAAACATGGACTCAACAACCACTGAGAATTCTTGTTTCTTCTCCAAAGCCTCATCTGATGTCAACTGGCTATGGCATAAGAGGCTCTCTCATCTCAACTTCAAGACACTGAACACTCATTCTTCAAAAGAGTTGGTCACTGGTCTACCTCAACATTTATACGCTAAGGAATCTCTATGTTCAGCGTGTGAGAAAGGGAAACAAACCAAAGCAATCTTCAAGTCAAAGCAAGTTTCCTCAGTGTCATCTCCTCTTCAACTTCTTCACATGGATTTGTTTAGCCCTGTTAACAAACAATCCATTGCTGGAAAGAAATATACACTGGTTATAGTTGATGAATTCTCTCGCTACACCTGGGTTATGTTTCTCCGTTCTAAGAGTGACACCCCTGAAGAACTCATCTCTTTTGTCAGGAAAATGGAAGTCCTGAACAATATGACCGTTCGCTCAATAAGGAGTGATCATGGGACTGAATTCAAAAACAGTTCCCTTGAAAACTTCTTTGAAAGTAAGGGTATTTCTCACAACTTTTCTTCAGTAAGAACACCGCAACAAAATGGAGTCGCTGAAAGAAGAAATAGAACGATCATCGAAGCTGCTCGTTCAATGCTCAGTGATTTTCATCTACCTACGCAGTTCTGGGCAGAAGCTGTCAACACTGCTTGTTTTACTCAAAACATGTCGCTGATTGTCAAAAGGTTCAAGAAAACAGCCTACGAACGTTTCCATGGGAGAAAGCCTTCAATTAGCTTTCTTCACATCTGTGGATGTTAGTGTTTCATACTGAACAACAGGGATGCCCTAGGAAAGTTTGATCCCAAGGTTGATGATGGAATATTTCTTAGATACTCTTCAATCTCCAAACCTTCAGATTCTTCAATCGTAGAAGACAAATTGTAGAAGAAACAATTGACGTCACTTTTGACGAATCCCGTTCAGCGAATTCTAGACCTTCTGCTGATACTGAAGAACTCAATCAATGGATGTTTTCTCATCTTGGGGACTCGGAAAGTATTCCCAATCCTCCGATCAACATCCCTACCGCTGATGATGATGATCCTACTATCATCCCAAGCATGCAGACAAGTGAAGCTGAATCGTCATGGGATTCAGCTGTTCCTCTCAACACTATGCCTGCTTCTGAACCATCTATCTCAGATATTCCATCTACTTCTCAACAATCAGTGAATTACATAGTGTCTGAACCTCTTCCTTTTTTGCCTGAAATACCTGAAGTTGCTGAAGCCTCTTCTTCAGCTCCTCCAGAAGTTCAAATCGAGTCAGCGAATCATGCTCCGGCTCAGTGATGGACTATAAATCACCCCATTGATCAGATTCTTGGTGATCCAAACGCTGGTGTTCAGACTCGACGAGGTTCAGATAACATTTGTTTATTTGTTAATTTCATTTCTCTGATTGAACCAAAGAAAATAGATGATGCCCTCAGAGATCCAAACTGGGTCAGCGCTATGCAAGAAGAGTTGACATAATTTGAAAGAAATAAAGTTTGGAAACTCGTTCCAAGACCTTCTGACAACTCAGTGATAGGCACTAAATGGGTCTATCGAAACTAATTGGATGAACATGGAACTGTAACCCGCAACAAGGCTCGTCTTGTTGCTTAGGGATGCAGACAAGAGGAAGGCATAGACTACGACGAAACCTTTGCCCCAGTGGCAAGACTCGAAGCTATTCATCTATCTTAGCTTACGTTGTTCACAGAGACTTCAAAGTACATCAGATGGATGTTAAATCAGCATTCCTTAACGGAAGGCGGAATGAAGAAGTCTATGTGGAACAACCTCCGGGATTCACTGATCTTAAGCATCCAAGTTATGTATATAAGCTGGATAAGGAACTCTATGGCTTAAAGCAAGCTCCTCGTGCATGGTATGACACTCTCTCTACTTATCTCCATATTGAAAAATTTGAGCGAGGTAAAATCGATAAAACTCTATTTTTCCGGAAAGTAAAAGGTCATATCATTCTTGTTCAAATATATGTCGATGATATTATATTTGGTTCTACTAACCCTGAATTATGTACTCGTTTCGCTGAAAGAATGAAAGCTGAATATAAAATGAGTATGATGGGTGAACTGACATATTTCCTTGGTCTTCAAATCAAGCAGAATGAAAAAGGCACTTTCATTCACCAAGGTAAGTACGTTAAAGCTATGCTGAAAAAGTTTGATTTAACTCAAAGCTCAGCTATGAAAACCCCAATGGCACCGTCGCTGACACTAAACAAGGATCCGTAAGGAAACCTGTTAATGTCACAGCGTACTGTGGGATTATCGGCTCTCTTCTATATCTTACAGCTAACCGTCCTGATATTATGTATGCAACTTGTTTATGTGCACGATATCAATCTGAACCTAAGGAACCTCATTTGATCGCTGTAAAGCGTATTTTTCGATACCTTAAGGGTACTCCTAACCTAGGTCGTTGGTATCCCAAAGACTCAGGGTTTGATCTGATAGCCTATTCAGATAGTGATTTTGCAGGATGCAAATTGGATAGAAAAAACACCACAGGAGGCTGGCAGCTCCTGGGTGGGAAGCTGGTGAGTTGGACAAGTAAAAAAGCAAAATTCAGTGTCCACCTCAACCGCTGAAGCTGAGTACATAGTCGCTGGAAGCTGTTGTTCTCAAGTCTTATGGATGAGAAATCAACTATTGGACTATGACCTTCAGGTCTCTAAAATTCCAATCTATTGCGACAGCACTAGTGCCATCGCCATAGCAAACAATCCAGTGCTACACTCAAAGACCAAACACATCGAGATCAGGTATCATTTTATCAGAGATCATGTGATAAATGGTGATATAGAACTTCATTTTATTCCAACTGATTTTCAATTAGCTGATCTATTCACCAAACCTCTTGATGAGACAAGATTCAACTTTCTCATCAGCGAGCTTGGAATGCTGAATCTGGAAGAGTAAAATCTTCTGTGGTTAGCATTAGATCAGTGATAAAATCAACTTGTATACCTCTATTAATCATCTAATCTCTGAACAAAATTGATTCGCTGATATCAAGGTATGTTCTCTCTCTTAAACGCTGACATTCGCCTCAGCATGCAAGATTTCAAAATAAATTACATCGCTGAATATCTCTTCCTTTCAGTGATTCTTTTGAAACTCTTAAATTTCTTATATTTCTAATCAGTGCTTCTTATTTTTAAAATGTCCCTGAGCTTTTCTAAAACCCTCGGAGACACCTTAAAATATGAAAGGACGTTTGTGACGTCATCATAACGGATAAACCATGGCATGCCTTTTCGTCTGACACGCTGGCCCGTTTCGTTTTCTTGTCCAATAAGATTTAAGGGACGTGTCATGTGTCATGATGAAAAACTTTTCCCGCTCTTAGTTTTTCTCTCTCTACTCACATTATATAAACCCTTCGAGTTTATATTTTTACCTTTTACGCGATTTTACTCTCCTAAGGCAATAGAACTCTCTTCATTCTCTTGCATTCGGATTATTTTATCAAGAACCTGTGTTCATCTTCTTCTATTTCATGAAACAGGTTAACATTTCTCTTATTTTCCATCTTATAAACTTGTTTTTGTTCTTATTTTTGTTTTTAAAAGATCAAACAAAAGAACTTTCTCAAAATGAAATCATTTTATTCATGGTTTTATGCACACAATCTGTTTGCAGGTTGTTCTTCAAGTTTATAATCAAAATCTAAAACTTGAAATATTTCATACGTTTTTCCAGAATCCTTTCTTTAAAAGGAAACTGGTAAAACAAGATTTTTCACTAGCTTTTGTACTTCTTTTCAAAACTAGAAACCTTAGTTTACCATTTATTTCTCCAAATGAAAACTGAAAAACCCTAAAAATCTCATTGTGGAATCTCTTTCCATTTGAAGAAATTTTCTTCATCTTCTCCATCTTTGTGTGTTCTGAACAGAAATGGCAACCAAAGACAACTCCAACGCTGCATCTCCTGCATCTTCTGAAAATACTGAACTCCCAAAGGCACCAAACATGCGCCATTCCCTGGATAAGATTCAATTTCCGTCCAATAACCCCTACGCTCTCTTGGAATTCCCCAAGAAGAAGAACATTACCCATCTTGATGATGTTGTCAAATTCATCAAGACCTGTCCTCTGGCGATAGCCCTGACTATAAAACCACCTGCCCACAAGAAATTACTTGCTCAGTTCTGGTACACAGCGCACCGAACCCAAACCTCCTCCACCAAAAATCCGAACAAAAAGTTCGATGTAATCGCCTTTGAAATCGAACTTGGTGAAGCCCTAATCACCCCTTCAGCTATAAGGGGAGCCCTGAACCTTCCTACAAGCTCTAAGGACAACAAGTTCGTCCCACTCCCTGACGTCAACTCTGTTGAAGGAAAGGCAGAGATCATCGCTTTCCTTGATGCCATGAAATACAACTGGAACATAAGACGTGACAAGCAACATGAGAAGAATATCACGACAGTGCTAAAAAGCAAAATACCCAGTAAGCTGAACTTCATATTTGCTCACATCATCAGCTGCACGTCAGCGAAGACGGGGTCCACTGATCAGGCCTCAAAGCCCCAAACCGCTATGGGTTACGCACTCCTGAAGGGTCTACACGTCGACTGGGCTCGCCTCATCTTTCAAGATCTTATGGAAAGGGTTGAAGTCCCCGATCTCCCAGCGATGGTCCCTTACCCCCGATTCCTCAGTGCCCTCTTTATGCATGGTCTGGGAGACAAGTACCCGACAGGGGGAGTCCTGAGACTTTCTCAGGTTGGTCCAAAGGTGCTCGACTACAAGCCGATCCCTAACGAGGTACGTCTCTCTAAACTTTTACCTCTTCTTCGATCTCCTTCTTCTCTTTCTGCAGCTACCTCAACGGCAGCGGTCGACCTAACCGCTGGTACCCAGGCTGCAACCACCTCCTCTTCCAAAAAGAGGAAACCCTCTGAATCCCCACTTGTTGGTCCCGAAAGCCTATACAAGTTTGTAGAAGGGGGGGGGGGGTTGAATACAAACACACAAATTTTACTTTTCTAAATTGTTTATTGATAAATCATTAACAATTTACAGCTTGTTGCGGAAACAAGATTAAGGATAAACCTAAATCTAAACAAGTTGGAACACTAAGGTTTCTTGCACTAAGAGAGATAAGGAAATTACTAATAATAACCTATCTTGAGATAAGAGATTAAACTTGTCCAGAGTTAGCAAGTTACTTCAAATGAAGTGGTTTCATCTCTTTATATACTGCATGCATTTAATGCAAGTCAGTATACACTTTACACGTGTCATCAGCTGGTTGGTTGCATGTCATTGACCTTTGTTGACAACCTTAGTAGCCGCATGGATGAACAGTGTAGTATCAGAGTGGTTGTACGATTTCAGACAGTCGGAGGTTCTTTTCTGACATTTCGTACGGAGTCGTGCAAGGGAGGTTAAGACAAAAGTACTTTGTACGGAGGACTTCATGATCAGCTTTCGTTGATTCAGAGCATTATCATTATCTATTCAGCGAATGATAAAGTTCAGCGATAGCTGAAGTCTTGTACTTGATACTTCACGTTGAGTGGACAAATCTGAGTCTTCGCTAATCCGAATCGGTTCATTAGGAGACTTGTCGCTGGTTCTTGAGCTTGATCTTCGACTTCAGCGTAGAACCTTTGTTGACGTGAAACTTGTCTTCAGGGATCATAAGTAAACAACCAACTTATCAGCGATCATCATAATGACTGAACAGACTCAGAAGATTAATGGTGAACAGTGTTCGCTGAATGTTTAATTTAAAGAGCGAGAGTTTCTATCAGCGGTACTGTAAGATCTTAGTACTTATCAGCGATAGTGAAACTCTGATACATATTGTTTACTTACAATTTTCACTAAGTATATAAGAGAGGGTCATTATCAAATCACTGAAGGTTTGGATCAACAATCTCCCCCTATTTGATTATGACATAGCAACAAAGAAAATTGCTATTTAATGAAAACATAAGGATAAAAAGAACTCATAAAATATTTGTCCCTTTTACTGTTTTCTGGGATCTTTTCAGTACTGATGGAGTAAAGTACATTCGCTGAAATCTTTCTTTTAAAACTTTGAATCAGGTTACAAAGAGAAATGGAAAGATTACAAGTACAAGCGAAATAAATTACAAGTACAAAAGAATAACTGATACAATAGAGAAATAGGCTATCATATCAGTTTGTAAAGGGTTCTTCCTTAATGAGAAGTTCATCAAGGGTCATTGATGTGGTGGGAATCATCCAGTCAGGAACGGTTACACCTTGTTTTCTTTTGATCAGCGCTTCTTCAAAAATCAAGGGTTTCAGATGTCGTACCTGTGGGTCATTCCTGAAGTCACACCAGTAGATGAGATCTCTCAGCTGTTCGATGGGAGTGATGTGAAGTTCAGAGATGCGTTGAAAATGCTTTCCACCATCGTAGTCATGGAAAAATATCCCGTAGGGTTCGCTTATGACTTTGCCAGGGATGAAAGTCTCACCAGGAGGAAGAGATGTGTCAAGCATGGAAAGATCAGGATCAGGACCAAGGACTTCAGCACGTGAAAAACCAATACCTGTTTCATTTCGTATGACAGGGCCATCAATTGAAGATATAGATTTCTTCTTCTTCGCTGAGGCCTTTCTTTTCTGACTTTCGAAAGGAGGAGGAGGAGGAATATCCACACACGAGTAGACTAAGTCGATTTGTTTGTTGATCAGCTTTTCAACATGTTCCTTGTATTTCGACTTGGACTTCTGGATGGCTAACCTGATCTCCAACCATTCAGAGAGACCGTACTTCGTTATGGCTTCAGCATAGAATTTTTCGTACTTCTTATCTTCTCTGAATATCTCGACTTCAGCGATTGAAACAAGGGTTGTTCTTCCAGAGATGAATACCTTGTTGATTTTGGCAGGAGAGAGTCTGTAGTTGACCTTTTCATTGCACCAGGCTAAAGTGGACTGAGACACAGTTCTCTTTTCTTCAGTTATCTTCTTGGCGTTTTCCCAGAGCTGACGTTGAACATCAATGGGAACTCTTTTCAGCTTGGGGTCTTTTATTGATCGTTTAGAAAGTTGGATGGCGTATTCTCTGTCCTTTTCTTCAGCTTCCTTTTTTTCAGCGATTAATCTTTCAGCTCTGAGGTGATCCTTGTATTCCTTTTTGGAAATTCTGAACTTTGGAGGAATTGAAGGAAGTTGATCACGCCTCAGAATGATTCGCTGATCCTCGAATTGCTTTATTATCTCCTCTCTTCTTTTCGGATCCTCTTCACTTAGCTTTTGAGGAGCTAAGGAAGGTCTGTGTCTGTGCGAGAGTAGCTGTTCTTCTGGTTCATCAGTCTCAGAGTTCAAATCTAAGACTGGGATTATTTCTTCAGCAGCAGCTGGTATTATTGGTGAAGTCGCAGTTGTGGAACCTTTAGCGATATCCTCAAACAGGGGAGAGGGCTAGCTGAAACACAGCGATCTTACAAGTAAGAACTTGGGTAGAATCAGAGAGAGAAGATTTGTTCAAGTGTATAGGATTGGGTAGTAGAACTGATAGTGTATGACAGAGGAGGGATGGAGTGAGAGATGTTTAGTGTACCTGACAAACCGGCTTTTCAAGCAAGATCGTCAGATTGTCATCTTCAGCGACGCTTTTGCCTTTGCCTTTCTCAGCTCCAGAGGCTGAGGGCTTTGTCTTTGTCCGCTCCCCTGAAGGTTCATTTATCGAGATTCCCTTAAGAACTTTGATCTTCGGAGCAGGTTTGACGATAAAGAAGTCATCGTCATCTTCGTCATCATCATCATCATTCTTTGGAGAAGAGGATGGTTCATTATCAGGGATGTCGACGGCTTCATCATCTTCTGCTTCGGATTCGGTTTTATCAACTTCTTTTTCGAGTTGCTCCCACTCAGATACAGAGGCAAGCTTCTCGGTTTCCTCAGGGTTTTCATCTCCCTGAGGTCCAGCGGTGGTTTCGCCAGAAATAGCAGGATTGATCTTCTCCAGCTCAGTGCGATCCGCCGCTGTGAAATTGTCAGATGCAGGGACAGGAGCAGGGGCAGGAGCAGGAGTATTCGCTTTGTGTAGCAGCTGCTCGATCATCGATTTCATCGAACTAACATCGGTCTTTACAGAGCCTAAGTCAGTCTTTACAGTAGACATATCTCCCTCTAGATGTCCAACCGATGTCTTCAGCGTTGTGACCTCGCTGGACATGGATGAAACTGAATTTTTTAGAGAGGTGTAGTCTGTGTAGATGTCAGCGAGAACCTTGGCGAAGTCGCTGAGAGTTTTATCAACCTGCTTCAAGTCATCTGTGGAAGCCTTCTTCTCCACCACCGTTGTCAGCTTTGTAAGATTCTCTTCAGCGTTTGTTACAGCTGTAGAGTTATTTGAAAGAGTAGTGGTGAGACCTGTCAGCTTTGTGTCCACGGACTTCAGAGAGGCGTTGATGTCTCCCAAATTAGGACCTGTAACATATAAGAACTTGTGAACATAGGAAAGCTCAGAAGTTTGGGGTTTAGTGACAGTGTTTATGGGTTGGTGTGTACCTGCAGGAGGATTGATGAACTCGTCAAAATTACGGGTTCTGAAAAATGTTCCATGTCATCTTCAAAAGTGCCCATGGATTGTCCTGCAGGTCCTGTCTTCATCATTTCTGGAGTATCAGCTTTAGGTTCCGTAGAAATGATGGCAGCTCCAGCGAGATCTGGAGGAGAGACCAAATGAGTAGAGGGAGGAGCGAAGGATAAGAATGGAGGTTGGGTTCTGAGTTCAGCGTTGGATTCGCTGACAATCACTTCATCAGTCTTTTGAGAGACTGAAGGAGGTTGGGTAGGTTCCAAGTTTGTAACCTCAGCGTTTAGAGACGCTAAAGTTGGGATGGAATGGATGGGTTGTTCAGGTGTGGCAGAGCGTACCACTGAACGTTCCTTCAGCTCTGCAGAAAGAGCTGAGGAGTCTTCAGCATGAGATTGCTGGGGTTGCTCCTTTGTTTTCTTGATCCTTTTAGAACCAAGTGGGGTAGATGATTGTTTCCTTTTCTTAGAAGGAGAGGATTTTGTGGCCAGGGTATCAGCGATGGGTATTGTCGCTGAAGGAGCCACAGACTTAGAAGAAGAAGGGTTGAGAAGAGTTAAAAGGGTAGAGAGACGTACCTCATTTTCAACTGGTTTGAAGTCAAGTACCTTAGGGCCAACCTGAGAGAGTTTCAGGTCACCCTCTTGCGGGTAGCTGTCCTTCAAGCCATATTGGAAGATGGCGCTGATAAATCGGGGGTAAGGAACCCATGGAGGTCTGTCAGCGGCAGAGTCTACTCTTTGCAACAAGTCATCATAGATAAGAGATGCCCAGTCAATGTGTAGACCTTTCAGCAGAGCGTATCCCATTGCTTGCTGAGGTTGAGCGGCTTGGTCAGAGGAGCCGGTCTTGGCCGTCATGCAGCTGATTAAGTGAGCGAAGATGAAGTTCATCTCGCTGGGCATTTTCGACTTCTTCAGTAGGGTCAACTTCTTCTCGGGCTTCTTGTCTCTGCCAATTTCCCATACATAGCCCATTGCATCGAAAAATGCAATAAGAGCTTCTTTGTCAGCGAGTTTCTTATGGTCAGGGAAAGGAACAAAAGGCTTTTGTTTTGTAGCGTTGGGAAAGTTCAGAGCTTTGCGAATGATGGCATGTGTGATCTTTATCATGCCATACTCAGTATCGCTGAGGATACAATCAATTGTTTTGGAGGGATCTTTGGCGGATGGTAACTGAGAATGTCTGGCAGTGTACCAGAACTGGGATAGTAGTAGCTGGCTTGCAGGAGGTGAGATGGTCAGAGCTGTTGAAATGCAACAATTCTTTAGGAAATTCACATCATCTTTCAGATGTGTGACTTGCTTTCGAGGAGGAAACTCGAGAAGCGCAGAAAGGTTGTTCGTTTTGGTCCAATCTAGTTGTTCCAGAGTGAACTTAACCTGAGGAGCCTTGATAAATTCCACTTCCTCAGAAACAGCGGAGATGTTCTCAGCGGTAGCAGGAATGTCAGACGATGCCATTTCTCTGTATTATCAGTTCAACCAAAGATGTTAACAAATAAGAATAATCTTAATGTGGAAAGATTTTCCATTAAGATGGTTCAAATTTTATCCATTTCATTCAGACACAAATGTCTTAATGAAGATTAGGGTTTTTCTTGATTTTAAGAAACGAAATGTAAAACCCATTTATTCTTGTTATCCAGTTTTCTATGAAGAAATAGATTCTGGAAACGAATGAAGAACAAGTTTAAGATTTTTGCTTTTAAACTTGAAGAACAACCATGAAATGGTTGTGTGCATAAAACCATGAAAAAAAATGATTTCATTTTAAGAAGTTCTTTTGTTTGATCTTGTTAAAACAAGGAAAAGATCGGAAACAAGTTATACGCATTCGGTAATAAATAAGAATATATTAACCTTGATGTTTGATGAAGAAGATGATGAACAGTTCTTTGAAGTTTTAGAAATCACAAATGCAACAGTGAATTCTTTCTTGCGGAGGAAGATTGTTCGCGTAAAAGAAAAATATAAACCACGAGTTTGTTTATATAGAGAGATTAGAGAGAGAAAATCTTGAGCGGGAAAAGATTTTCATCATGACACGGACACGTGTTTGCATTTGATTGGAAGTTTGAACGAGACGTGCAAACGTGTGTCAGAAAGAGAAAACGTGCCGGGGTTTATCCGTTGTAATGACGTCACAACTGTCCTTTCATATTCTTTTAGGATGTCTCTGAGGTTTTGAAAGCTTAGGGACTCTTTTACAAACATGAAGCACTGAATGAAAATATCAGTGATGGTTTTAAGAAATTTCAAAATATCGCTGTTAAGGAAGAGATATTCAGCGATGCATTTTGTTTTGAAATCTTGCATTTTCATGCGATTGTCAGAGAGAGAAAACATACCTTGATATCAGCTTAACCAAGTTTTATTCAGAGAGAAGATGATTGAATAGGTTATACGAGTTGATTTTATCCTATCGCTGATCAATGTGAATATTTGAGGATTTTACCCTTCAAAGTTCAGCATTCCAAGCTCGCTGATGAGAAAGTTGAATCTTGTCTCATCAAGAGGTTTGGTAAATAAATCAGCTAACTGATAATCAGTTGGGATAAAATGAAGTTCTATATCACCATTCATCACATGATCTCTGATAAAATGATATCTGATTTCTATGTGTTTGGTCTTTCAATGTAGTACTGGGTTGTTTGCTATGGCGATGGCACTTGTGCTGTCGCAATAGATTGGAATTTTGGAGAGCTGAAGATCATAGTCTAGTAGCTGATTTCTCATCCACAAGACTTGAGAATAACAGCTTCCAGCAGCTACATATTCAGCTTCAGCTGTGGAAGTGGACACTGAATTTTGTTTTTTACTTGTCCAACTTACCAGCTTTCCACCCAGGAGCTGACATCCTCTTGTGGTGCTTTTCCTATCCATTTTGCAACCTGCAAAATCACTATCTGAATAGGCGGTTAGATCGAATCCTGAATCTTTGGGATACCAAAGACCTAGGTTCGTTGTACCCTTAAGGTATCGAAAAATTCGCTTTACAGCTTTCATATGAGATAGCATAGGTTCAGCTTGATATCGTGCACACAAACATGTTGCATACATGATATCGGGTCGGCTAGCTGTAAGATACAAGAGAGAGCCGATCATCCCACGGTACAGCGTGACATTAACAGGTATTCCCTTTGAATCCTTGTCAAGTGTCAGCGGTGGTGCCATAGGGGTTTTCATAGCTGAACTATGAGTTAAATCAAATTTTTTCAGCATATCTTTAACATACTTTCCCTGATTGATAAAAGTTCCTTTTTCAGTTTGCTTAATCTGAAGACCAAGGAAATATGTTAGTTCACCCATCATACTCATTTTATACTCATCTTTCATTCTATCAGCGAAACGAGTACAAAGCTCAGGGTTAGTAGAACCAAATATAATGTCATCAACATATATTTGAACTAGAATAATATGACCTTTCACTTTTCTAAAAAATAGAGTTTTGTCAATCTTACCTCGCTCAAATTTTTCAATATGGAGATAAGTAGAAAGAGTGTCATACCATGCACGAGGAGCTTGCTTCAAGACATAAAGTGCCTTATCCAGTTTATAAACATAACCTGGATGCTTAGAATCTGAGAATCCTGGAGGTTGTTCCACATACACTTCTTCATTCAGCTTTCCATTCAGAAACGCTGACTTAACATCCATCTGATGTACTTTGAAGTTTTTGTGTACAGCATATGCTAAGAATAGACGAATAGATTCAAGTCTTGCTACTGGAGCAAATGTTTCGTCATAATCTATACCTTCCTCTTGTCTGTATCCCTGAGCAACAAGACGAGCTTTGTTGCGGGTTACAGTACCATGTTCGTCCAACTTGTTTCGATAGACCCATTTAGTGCCTATTACTGTTTTATCAGTTGGTCTCCGAACAAGTTTCCAAACTTTGTTTCTTTCGAATTCAGTCAGCTCTTCTTGCATGGCGCTGACCCAGTTTGGATCTTTGAGGGCATCATCTATTTTCTTTGGTTCAGTTAAAGAAATAAAGTTAACAAATAAACAAATATTACCTGCACTTCGTCGAGTCTGAACACCAGCGTTTGGATCACCAAGAATTTGATCAATTGGGTGATTTACGGTCCATCTCTGAGCCGGAGCATAAGTCGCTGACTCATCTTGAACTGGAGGAGCTGAAGATGAGGCTTCAGCCACTTCTGGAGTTTCAGTTAAGAGAGGAATACTTGCATTTGTCATTTCATTTACTGATTGCTGAGAGATAGATGGAATGTCTGAGGCATTTGGTTCAGCGGTAGGTATAGTGTTTATAGGAACAGCTGAGACCCATGATGTTTCATCTTCACTATTCTGCATATTTGGAATGATAGGAGGACTATCATCTTCTACTGGATGAGCGTGAGGAGTGGGAATATCTTCTGAATCACCAAGATGAGAAAACATCCATTGATTCAGTTCTTCAGTATCAGCGGACGGTTTAGAGTTCGCTGAACGGGATTCGTCAAACGTGACGTGAATAGTTTCTTCTACAGTTTGTCTTCTACGATTGAATACTCTGAAGGCTTTGGAAACTGAGGAGTATCCAAGAAAGATTCCATCATCAGCCTTACGATCAAAGTTTCCAAGAGCATCTCTGTTGTTCAGTATGAAACACTGACATCCAAAGATGTGAAGAAAGCTGATTGAAGGCTTTCTCCCATGAAAGAGTTCATAGGTTGTCTTTTTGAATCTTTTAACTACCAGCGACCTGTTTTGCGTAAAACAAGCAGTGTTGACAGCTTCTGCCCAAAACTGAGTAGACAGGTGAGAATCGCTGAGCATTGAACGTGCAGCTTCAATAATTGTTCTATTTCTTCTTTCAGCGACTCCATTTTGTTGCGGTGTTCTCACTGAAGAGAAGGTGTGAGAAATACCCTTACTCTCAAGGAAGGAATCAAGAGAACTGTTTTTGAATTCAGTCCCATGATCACTCCTTATTGAGCGAACGGTCAGATTGTTCAGGGTTTCCATCTTCCGAGATGAGTTCTTCAGGGGTGTCACTCTTAGAACGGAGAAACATTACCCAAGTGAAGCGAGAGAATTCATCAACTATGACCAGCGTATATTTCTTTCCAGCGATGGATTGTTTGTTAACAGGGCCAAACAAATCCATATGGAGTAGTTGTAGACTGATGAAACTTGCTTTGATTTAAAGCTTGCTTTGGTCTGCTTCCCTTTTTCACACGCTGAACATAAAGACTCTTTGGCGTATGAATGCTGAGGTAGACCAGTGACTAACTCTTTTGAAGAAAGAGTGTTCAGTGTCTTGAAATTTAGATGAGATAGCCTCTTATGCCATAGCCAGTTGACATCTGATGAGGCCTTTGAGAAGAAACGGGAGTTCTCAGTGGTTGTTGAGTCCATGTTTATTACATAAACATTTTCCAAACGATAACCGCTGAGAGCTATCTTCTCCTTTTTGTCAGCGACAAAGCAAGATTCCTTAGTAAAGATTACTTTGTTATCCATGTCGCAAAGCTGACTGATGCTTAGAAGATTATGCTTCAGCCCTTCAACATATGCGACTCTTCTGAAGGAGGTTGTACCATTTGAAAGTACACCATACCCTCATGTATGTCCTTTTCCATTTCCACCGAAAGTCACAGAGGGACCCTTCTCTTCCTTGTAATCAGCGAGCAGGCTTTTCTTTCCAGTCATGTGTCTAGAGCATCCGCTATCGAGATACCAGATACCCTTCTTAACCTGCAATACAAAGGAAGATTAGTTTTTCTTGGGTACCCACTTGACCATGTGTACACATTTGTCAGTGGAAGTAGTTGGAATGGAAGATTCAGCAGTCTTCGCAGCATTTGAAGATTCAGCTTTGTCTTTCTTCACTTTGGTTAATTTCTTAACTTCAGTGGTATGATTCACCTTGACCTGATTTGCACCAGGGTTGGTCTTCTTTGCCTTAGGGGCAATCTTCACCTTAGCTATCTTTTCAGCTTTGGTGGTTGTGGGGCACTTACTAGCAATATGATCGGTAAGTCCACAGTGATAACATTTCCTATAACTAAAAATAGTTCTAGGACCATTTGAATGCTGAGCTTTTGATTTCGAATTAGAAGTGCCAGCACCAAGTAAACTATTGGCTTTAGAAATGGGACGAACATTCAGTTCTTCAGATTTCTTACCAAGGACATCCACTCTGAGTCTAGGAGTAGATCGCTGAATAGATCCAGAGATCTGCCTCCTTGATCCAGAGGGATGAGTCACTGAAGCTTTAGAAGCATTCAGCTTTGGTACTAAGGTACCCTTCTGAGGATTCTGGTAAATAACAATTCCTTTACCTTTGTCTTTAGAGACAGAGGTAGGTTTTGAATAAACCATTTTCTCCTTGCCTTTTGAGGAGGTAGGAGTTTCCTCAGGGATTGGTGTATTGGACGAGGAGCACTGAGAAGATGAAGTATCAGCGACTGAGGATACGAACGTTCCAAATTTAAGCATTTAACGCTCAGTGGTTGGTTTTGGAGTATCATATTTGTAACCCAGACCACGTTTATCACTTAGGGGAATCTGAGAATTTATTATCTCAGTGATCTTTGTTGAAGAATTACACCATCCTTCAACAGTAGTTTTTTCAGCTTTTAATGCAGCGATAGCTTCTGCTCGTTCGATTTTGACTAGCTGATTTAAATATACTTGATCTTTAAAATCTTCTTCAATTTTAGAAAGCTTTTCTATTTGAAGGTGGCAATTTTTAAGCTTTTCAGCGAGATCAAGGTTTTGGTTTTCAACCACAGTTTTGCCGTTCATGGCTTCGTATAAACTTCTAGTCAAGAGATCGATCTTACGAAGACTATCAGCTTCATCAATATTTGCAATATTGGTAAAGAAGGAAGGTGATACCTGAATAGCAGATGTTGAAGTGGAGGGAATGTCTGAACTTTCTTCCTCTTCTTCAATCTTGGCCATAAGACATAGATTTGCTTCATCATCTTCAGAGTCAGATGATGATGCTTCTTCATCAGAAGCAGCCCAATCATAGTTAGCCATCAGGCCTTTATTCTTCTTCTTAAAGCTTTTCAGCTTAGCATATTTTTCTTTCAGCTTTGAATATTTGTCATCTTTATTCCTTGGAACAAAGGATTTCTTTGTAAAAGCTGAGGGTCTAGAAACTTTCTTAGACCTGCACTCGTTAGCGAAATGTCCTGTCTTTTCGCAGTTAAAACAAGTAGCAGTAGCCTTATCAACAAAAGCTGATGATCTAGGCTTGTCAGTTATGGAAAGAGGTTTGTTCTTTCTAAACATTTTCTTTTTGGCAAATCTCCTGAACTTTTTAGTTAGGAGAGCCAAAGATTCATCATCATCTAAAGAATCAGAATCTGATGACCTTTCAGAGTTACTTTCTAACTCAGTGATAGTGACCGAGGGTCGCTGAGTAGAAGGTTCCTCTGAGATTAAAGCAACAGGGGTGCTTTTGGAATCTTTTACAAGATTCTTCTTAAGATGGCTCGATTGCTCATGATTCAGCAACGTGCCATATAAGGTTGAAAGGGTCATTGATTTTAGATCCTTTGACAGCTTGAGACACATAGAATAATTGTCCCAGCTTTCTGGTAAACATTCTAGAAACTTTGTCTGTACTTCAAAGTTAGAATATTCCTTACCAACAGTTTTCAGATCTATAATTAAACAATTAAAACGTTGGTGAACTTTAGAGAGAGATTCATTCTTACCAGAAATGAAGCTTTCGTATTGTCTTACCAGGTTGATCTTTCTTGAGTCCTGGACTTCAGACGTTCCTTCATACTGAACACATATTGTGTCCCACATTGCTTTTGATGTTTTCAGATTCATGACGGAATGGTAGATTTCGTCAGGAAGAACCATGGATAGTATGGATCTGGCTTTTGTATCTATAGCCACTTTCTTCTTATCTTCGTCAGTCCATTGAAAGATTTCCTTAGGGACCAGCCTTTCTGGAATAGCGGGTCTATTCTCAGCGGCTGGAACTGCAGCATCAATACTTACAGGGATGAATGGACTATTTTCGAGATAGTAAGGCATAGTAGGGTCTACACCTTCTAGGAAGAGTGTCATCCTATTTTTCCATAAGTTGAAGTTATCTCTGGAAAATCTAGGGGGTTTAGCAAGAGAACCATTGTCTATATAATTTGTGTTTGTGTTGGTGGCCATTTTCAGATAATAGCAAGGAAGAGAAATATCTTAGATTAGATCTTGTTTATGAGATTAAACAAATCCGCTCTGATACCACTTGTTGGTCCCGAAGGCCTATACAAGTTTGTAGAAGGGGGGGGGGGTTGAATACAAACACACAGATTTTACTTTTCTAAATTGTTTATTGATAAATCATTAACAATTTACAGCTTGTTGCGGAAACAAGATTAAGGATAAACCTAAATCTAAACAAGTTGGAACACTAAGGTTTCTTGCACTAAGAGAGATAAGGAAATTACTAATAATAACCTATCTTGAGATAAGAGATTGAACTTGTCAAGAGTTAGCAAGTTACTTCAAATGAAGTGGGTTCATCTCTTTATATACTGCATGCATTTAATGCAAGTCAGTATACACTTTACACGTGTCATAAGCTGGTTGGTTGCATATCATTGACCTTTGTTGACAACCTTAGTAGCCGCATGGATGAATAGTGTAGTATCAGAGTGGTTGTACGATTTCAGACAGTCGGAGGTTTTTTTCTGACATTTCGTACGGAGTCGTGCAAGGGAGGTTAAGACAAAAGTACTTTGTACGGAGGACTTCATGATCAGCTTTCGTTGATTCAGAGCATTATCATTATCTATTCAGCGAATGATAAAGTTCAGCGATAGCTGAAGTCTTGTACTTGATACTTCACGTTGAGTGGACAAATCTGAGTCTTCGCTGATCCGCATCAGTTCATTAGGAGACTTGTCGCTGGTTCTTGAGCTTGATCTTCGACTTCAGCGTAGAACCTTTGTTGACGTGAAACTTGTCTTCAGGGATCATAAGTAAACAACTAACTTATCAGCGATCATCATAATGACTGAACATACTCAGAACATTAATGGTGAACAGTGTTCGCTGAATGTTTAATTTAAAGAGCGAGAGTTCCTATCAGCGGTACTGTAAGATCTTAGTACTTATCAGCGATAGTGAAACTCTGATACATATTGTTTACTTACAATTTTCACTAAGTATATAAGAGAGGGTCATTATCAAATCACTGAGGGTTTGGATCAACACCACTTGGCATCCATAAGACCAAGAAGACTTCAAAGGAGCAACCCAAGCCTTTCCAGGCTGAAGACTCCACGCCGGTCTCTTTACAGACGACGATGGACGATTTCGTGGTATACTCCGCCACATCCACTGAACCATCCACTTTCATACCAATTTCAGTGCATCAGTTCACTGAAATTCCTTTGGATACGAACCCCCAATCCTCAGCACCTCTAAGCGCTGCAGAGGCTTTTCTCAGCGGATCTAACGCTGAATCTGCTACCCACACCCTCTTCTCAACCTTCGCTTCTCCCACTCATTCTTTGATCTCATCACAATTCATCTTCCCAACTGCCTCACCGTCAAATGTCATCCATCTGGACAACACTTCTGCTGCTGAACTTCAGCGGATGATTCAGCAAAATCAAGGACCTGCAGGTGCTTCACATCAATCGTCCCGGGTAATGGACATGGCCTATTACTCAGGTCATACGGATATCCACACCTTCTCAGACCCACCTACAGGTACCATAAACTCCTCTCTCGGAACCCCCAACTTCTGAGCTTTCCTTTGTTCACAAGTTCTTTTCTGTTACAGGTCCTAATTTGGGGACTATTAGCAACTCCCTCACAGATCTTGCTAATAAGGTGGAAACTCTCACCACCAACATCACCAACAACTCCTCAGAGGTTACAGACGCTGGGGAGACGCTAAAAAATTGGCCGAAGCTATGAACGACAAAGCTACAACCGCTGATGTCTCCACACTTGTCGGCGGTCTATCTAGTGTTGTTGAGGCTCTCACCAACAACTCTACAACACTCAGCACACTCAACACTACCAACATGGGCCTCTCCTCCAACTTCTCCACTCTGTCCAGCGAAGTCACAACGCTGAAGACAGACGTGTCAAAACTTCAGGGGGAGGTCGCGTCTCTAAAGACTGAGGTGGGCTCTCTCACTCAGGCGGCCGACTCCTCAAATAATCCGCTGCAACAGATTCTCGATCGTCTCAACGCTCCCACTGTCCATCTGTCCCATTTTTCTCAGGATGACCGGGAAAAGATGGAGATGGCAGTGGACTTCATCGTTCAAAGCACCCCTGCTATTTCTGGCCTGGAAGACAGAATGGCAGAGGTGGAAACACATCTTGGGATCCCTGGCCAAGAAGACAGGGACCCTAAGACCATTGATACTGTTGTTGCTGCTGCCTCCCCCATCTAACATGTGGAAGAGGGGGAGAAGGACAAAGATGAAGGCCTTCCCCATGTTTCTGAGGGGGAGGGTACTGCTGAAAAACCTCAGGGAGATGAAAACCCTGAGGGAACCGAGAAGAATCCATCTCGTTCTGAGGGGGAGCAACTCGAAGAACAGACCCACTCTCTTACGCTTGTTGAATCCTCGGAAAATGAGGAAGAAGAGGATGAAGCTGAAGAAGAAGAAGACCTGGACATCCAGGATGACGAACCTTCCTCATCACCCAAAATGATGATGACGATGATGATAATGAAGATGAAGGTTTCGTATTCCAGCTAAAACCAAGAAGAGCCCCTGCTCTAAAAGGGGTCCTTATAAAAGAATCAGGAGAGGGGACCAAAACCAAGCCACCAGCGACTGCGGCCGACCAAGGCAAAAACAAAGGCCTCGCTGAGGACAACTTGGATATTCTCCTCAAGAAACCAGTTTGTCAGGTATGTTACTTTCTTTTCCCTTACACTGCATCCCTCCTCTACCCCTTCTCAATATCTATCATACTCTCACTCAAACCTCTAAACACTTAAACCCATCTTTTCTCTATCTCTTCTCCCAAATGATCTTACCTCTGTTATCGTTTTGTTTCAGCTAGTCCTCTCCCCTGCTTGAGGGTCAAGTTGAAGCTCCCGACAACATCATAGAAGTAATCCCAGCAACAAGAGTTGAAGAACAAATAATCCCGGTCATGAACCTCGATGGGACCGATGATCTTTTTGAAGAAGAAGAAGAAGAAGAACTACTCTCCCATCCCAACAGACCTTCCTTACCCATTAGAAGGACAAGTGAAGATGAAACCTCAGCGAGAGCAGCAATGATCAAGAAGCTGGAAGATCAGCGCATTGTCCCTCCACAACTTAAAATGTTATCAAATAGGGAAATCGTTGAGGCTTTCAAAGCTGAAAAACTCCTGGTTGAACGAAAGAAGGCTGAAGAAAAAGACAAAGAATATGCCTTAGAACTCGTTCAACGTTCTGTCAAGGATCCTGCCTTGAAGAAAGTTCCTGTCTCTATTCAGCGAAATCTCTGGAACGACGCCAAGAAGATCAGAGAAGAGAAGACCAAGGTCTCTGATTCCACAGTTGCTTCGTGCTAGAAGAAATGTCATTTCCGACACCATGCCTCCAGAATCAAAACAGTCAACATCAGAGGAAGAACAACCAATGACATTCCAATCATTGATATTCAGATTATCAGGGAGAATGGTCACAAGGTAATCATCTACACTTCGTGGATTGATCAACTTGGTTTCTTTGAATGGTTGGAGATGTGGATAGCCATTCAATGGTCGCGTTCAAATTACAAATCCTTTGTCGAGAAAGCTCTGAACAAGCAGATCGACTTGGTAACATCAGCTGTTAATATCCCTCCACATCCAGTTCAAAATAGAAGGCATGCTGTAAAGAAAAAGAAGAAACCCTCAGCTTCAGGTCCTCCTATATGAAATGAAACCGGCATCGAGTTCTCTCGAGAAGCTGTCCTTGGCCCTGATCCTGATTTATCAGCGCTTGATGTCTCCCTACCCCCTGGTGAAGATTTTATCCCTAGAAAGGTGGTCAGCGAACCTTATGGCATTTTTTTCATCGACTGCACCAGACGCAAATGCTTTCAACGCATCTCTGAGCTAGCCATCACTCCTATCGAACAGCTCAGAGATCTCATCTACTGGTGTGGTTTCAGAGAAGACCTGCTCAGACACTTCATGAAGCCCTTAATCTTCAAAGAAGCCAAGAAAAGAAGGGAACAGGGAGTAAAAGTCCATGATTGGATGGTCTCTGAATCAAATTCTCTTGATAAACTTCTTACCATGAAAGAACCTGAATAGCTGATAGGATTCCCTTTTGTAATTCTTCTATCTTTTCTCAGCTTGTAACTTTTTGTACTTGTAAATTTTAATTCACGGTACTTGTAATTTTTCCACTTCCCCTTGTAATCTCTACGAAGTTAATCAAAAATTTCAGTGAATGTACTTTACTCCATCAGTACTTAAAAAGATCCTTGAAAACAGTAAATGGGACAAGTATTTATGAGTCCTTTTTATCCCTATGTTTTCTTACTTAGCAATTTTCCTTTATTACTATGGCATCATCAAATAGGGGGAGATTATTGATCCAAACCCTCAGTGATTTGTTAATGACTCTGAGAAACACTTAGTGGAAATTGTAAGTAGACAATATGTATTAATGTTTTGTCATCAAAGAAAATATACTAAGTCTGTTTAGTATCACTGATGAAAACATACGCTTTAAATTATGCATTCAGCGAACACTGTTCATCAGTGAGCTCTGAGCCTGTTCAGTCTTACTGATGATCGTTGATAACTTATGTTGTTTACTTATGATCCCTGAAGACAAGATTCGCGTCAACCATGTTCTACGCTGAAGTCGAAGATCAAGCCAAAGAATCAGCGACTAAGTCTACTAGTGACCTGATACGGATATCAGCGAAGCCAAGACTTGTCCACTCAACGTGAAGTTTCAAGTAGAAGACTGCAGCGAACGCTGAACTTTATCATTCGCTAATAAAGAATCTTTCAGCGAACGTTGATCATGAAGCCTCCTCTACAAGCAACTTTTGTCTTATCCCCTTGCACGCCTCCGTACGATTTTTGTCAGAACGGACATCCCTTTTGTCTAGAACCGTACAACCAACTCTGATTCTGCACTGTTCATCATGCGGCCACTAGGTTGTCTACTGAAGTCAAATCATGCAACCAACCAGAGGCTGCCACGTGTAAAGGTATACTGACTTGCATTAAATGCGTGCAGTATATAAAGGAAACCCTACTTCATTTTTGAAATGCTCGGCCATTCCTCTCGCTGAACTCACTGTGTGAAAAAGAATACTCTCCTTAGTGTTCTTGATTTTCTTAATCTCTATTTCTAGTGCAAGAAATCTTAGTGTTCTCATAGTTTGTTTAGATTAGGTTTATTCCTTAATCTTGTTCCGCAACAAACTGTAAACTGTTTGATATATATCAATAAACAATTTATAAAGATAAAAATCGTGTGTTTGTATTCAACCCCCCTTCTACAAACTTGTATAACCCCTTTGGGACCAACATATATACACTTTAATCTATACAAATCTTAATGGAAAAACAATCACTTATGTCTTTTTTTCATTTTAAGCTCTTAATCAGCACTTATGTTTGCATTTGGTCAAACGTTTTATAAGGTCGTCTATTTTTATTTTATTTTAAGGGTCTCTTATCTCTTAATATGGTCTTGACAAAAAAAATGGTAACCTTATCTCTTAAATCTTCCCTTATTTTCGTCCAGACCATTCTTATTTCAACGTCAGTTTTAGCCCAGATGCACCCCGAATTTGCAAAATCTCAAAACACGAAGATCGTATATATGTGTGTTGGCATTCTAGAACATCTTGAATTGTTTAAATTGTGGCTTCAGTATGTAGGATATGACTAAAACTCCACAGCCTTGTAAATCTGTCAGCATCCTTTTTTTGTATCATTTTTTCGTTCCGTCTTTCGATCATCGATGTTCAATTCAATTTGACGTATTTAGGTTGCAATTTTTAAAGATAAAATAGACAATTATACATATTCAGGCGTTTGTCAGTTTACAAAAACAAATAGTCTTATTAATTCAGATTTCAGGCTTCAGCACCACCTCTTAAAAATCAGAAATAAAATCACACTTCAGAGTTCAACACCTCTTAAAAAACAAACGCCGCCTTAATATATGAAACCATGATATTTTTCAAAAATTCACCTTTTGACCTATAAAATGTAAATTTTATCCATATATATACAAACACGGTGTTTAAAAGGATCTCATCCTTTCCTTGTTTAATTTGATAGATAATTGCACAAGGGTATCATAGCCACACTTCACATTTTTAACTCATTGCATTCCGTTCACTGTAAATATACATGTATAAATGTTTTCATAATTTTAGTTTTACGAATCAATAACATCGATCTTGACCGATGACCCAAAAATCTCACCATACACTACGACAATTGAATTAAGGGTGACCGAACGGCAAAGGTTTCACACATCCAGAACTAAATTTTAGACCCTTGAATGAATATTATAACACGTCCATAACTACACTCGATTATTCTTGATGGATAAATTTTACAAAAAAAAAAATGAGCTTAGGGTTAGAGCATGCATGGTAGTTTATAATTTGTGAAAAAGATAGAAAAATAGAAGCAAGGATAGTTAATTAGTGGGTGGTGAATGACAGACACTCTGGAAGCTCAGATCTCAACAATAGGCCACCAGCAACATATATATATATATATATATATATATATATATACCCCAACAAACACTCCCTTTGACCATACTTTTCTTGTATGAATGGAGTGAGGGTGGGGGATGCATGGGGGGATAGATACCTTGAGATTGAGAATGGGAATATAGCATATTTACAAAACTGGCATGGACCATGCTTCAATTCCTCCAAAGGGGAAAAGTAAGTGCTTGGTGGACTCACAATTTTACAAATTAATGGTTAATTATTACCCACAATTTTACAAATTAATGGAATCTAATTATAGTTTTTCTTAAAGGAAGTGACAAGAATTCGAAATTGAGTTCTATTAATTATAAAATTAAAAATTTAAAAAAAATATGGAACATGTTCGTATTTTCTTGACATTATCAATATCCTTTTTCGCTTTTTAAGAATGATGATGGAAACTTTTAAGTGTAAATAACAAAAATTTCAATAAAAGCATGGAGATGTGAAAAGGGTTTGAAAGTTATGTCATAAAGCCTCTTTTGGGAATTATTTTCATAAATATAGTAATATTGGAATAACTTACAAGCATCCTAAGTAAATTTTGTATTTTCTTTTACAATTTGATTGTTTTAGGTTTGGTAAAATAAAATGTGCCCTTTTAGTGTTAACAATGATAAAAGCAAACAAATCTAACATGCTTTCATTCTAAACAGTAAAGCCGATATTTTCTAAAAACTTCTTACTTACGTAAGGGATGTTTTGTGAAATATGCTTCACAAAGACTTGAGTGTTTCATAATATTTCAAAGTTTTGAAAAAAAAGGGTCTAGTAATCCATTTGTCGACTCTTCAACCCTTCTGCCATCTCACCCTCTACAATTTGCCCTCCTCGCATCAACCTTAGCTACATGTACCTAGACATGGTTCACGGTCTACGGGCGCCATGTCCAACCTAACATGCTCATCACATGTCCTTTTCAGTATGCCCCCCCTCCTCTGCACCATATATCTTGATCTTCATGCTTTTTATCCTCCTCGCCAGTGTTGTCATCCGTCTCTTGCAAACGTCTCCAAATCATCATTATCTTCCATCTAGCAATGTACGCAACTCTCAACTTTTCCCATAAAACCTCATTTAGTGTCATATGGTTCAACCATAGCTCAATCTAAACATTCTCAGTTTTGTAATTTCTAACTTTCTTTCATTAAGATTCAAATACATAAATTAACAACAAAAGTAGTTTATATCTTAACAGCAAAAGTAGTTTGTATCTTCTGTGAAGTTACCACAAAGTTTTGAAGCTAGAGCTTTTATATTTAACTTTAATAAGTTTCACTTTTTTGGTACAAGTATATTGTATTTGATTTTAATGTGTAAATAAATTTATATATACATCGATATACTCTTCATAAATAAATAAAAAATATATATTTATCTTATTTTATTATTTGAGATACATAAAATAAAATATGGTATTTGAGTAATAAATAATAAATTTGATAATAAAAATCCACGAGTTCTATAAAGAAAATTTAGATATTTCTCATCATAATAGAGTTTTGTTTATGATTTTATTTCGTTGACGTAACAATAACTAAAAAATTGATAATTTTTATTGAGTATATTACAACTTTTGTCCTTGTAAATATATGAAAGTGATGTATTAGATCCCTTAAACAAAATAATCATAAGTATGATCGTTGTGTTTTCGATTTTGCTATGTATCAGGTTCCTATCGCTTGTAAGGTGTAATCTCCAACTGATTTACGGTCTCAAACTCTTAACAATAAATCACAATGCAAACTAACCTGATACGACAAATATGGATTAACGTGATCTAAATATTGTATATTGCAGTCTAATAATTGATACTAATCCACAAACGTAATATAACAGTTATAAAGAGGTAAACCATCACATAACGAAGTGGTATGTAAATCATGATAACGTGATTTAACATGGTTTCACTGTCCATGTGATAATATGCATCCACAGGGGGGAGAGAGATTTATTACTAATCGGGAATGATTACATCATTACAACGTGTTTACGAGGTGCTTCGATTAACGAATCAGCAACCCAAATGTTTCGTAAATACAATGGTTACTACTTTTGGTAACCTAAACTAGGAACAAGGAGCCGACATACTTTGTGAGGAAGGGGAAGTTTTACAACTTTACTTATCTGTGAGTCCTAACTTCGTTAGTTGTAACACCCTAAAAATTTAAACATTAAATATAGGGAAAAAATTCCGGAAAATGGGTAACTTTAAACTTCAAAATATAAGCCAACTAAAAACCCTTAAGTGAAATGGGGTAGTTTGGACAATGTACAAATAAAAGAGTATTGAAACATAACATACAACAACCTATTAATCTAGACTATAATTAACTAGATTAATCCGGGTGTCACTATATCTCCAAAAGTGTCTCTCATCTCGATTCCCAAAAGGCCCAACCTTCCCAAGTTCCTAAGCATTGTAATACCCCGGGTAAGTTCGTTAGTGAAATTCTAGTTCCGTTAAATTTATTTAACTCTATAATTGATGTTTAGAGTAAGTTTGGGTAAATTTATAAGTTTAGGGGTGTTTGGGTCTTTATTGAATAGTGCAAGGTCTAAATGGTAAAGTTGGGTTTGATATTATCCCATCTAGCTTCAGATATTTCACAAAACAGAAAATATCCAGATTTCAGTGTGTGTGTGTGTTTTGAGACTAAAAGAAGAAGAAGATAAAGAAATAGGGTTAAGGCTTCATTTGGATCCATTGGAAGTGAATTGAGGTATGTTTCATTTACATTTTATGTTGGTAATTGCTTATAGATAGTTTCTATCGGAGTAGAATCATCAATTTCATGCCTGAGGTTAATTTCTGTCGAATCTGGGTAGAAAATGGGTAAACCGACAGAGATTTCCGGACACAGTATGAATGTGTCCGCTAGTTTCTTTGGTGGTGTCCAGTAATTTTGTTGGTAGTGTCCGGTAATTCCTTTCGATGGTGTCCGGACGATTCGATTACCCGGTAAGTGCTCTTTTTCTATAGTTTCCGGATGATTTATGTTACCGGGTGGTATCCGGGTTACTTCGGTTTCCGGATGGCGTCCGGATTATTGATATTATCCGGAAAGTCATGTGTCCGGATTGCTTATGCTGTCCGGGAAGTTGTTCTGACCGGATTGTTTGGGTTGTCCGGATAGTTTTAGCTGTTTGGTCACTTTTGAGGATTTAAGTTATCTCGAGTTCTTAGCCTAGTATGTCTTATGTGTTTATTTAGTAAGGGGATATTTGTATTTAATCTGTTTCAGACTCAGTGGATTTGGATTGAAAGACTGAATCTTTGGAAAAAGCTTGGAAGAGTTGTAATAAAGCAATCAGGTGAGTTTTACATTAAAAACGTTTTCAAACTGGATTACATACATGTGTGGATTGAGAATGTGGTAGATGGTGTGATTATGTGTTTATGTTTGAAGTATAATATATTGAGATGTATATTATATTTATATGAGCATTACATTACACAAGTGCACGTTGGCCGGACTATGACGGCGGAATATTGGTTGTAATTGTCGTACGGTGGTGTTGGCTGTAATTGTCGTATGGTGGAGTTAATTGATTAGTTGGCTTACAACCAACTAATTTGGCCATGGGAATGAGGAAATGTACACAATGCACGAGTCTTGCTTAGTATTTAAATTATATGTGATATATGTGTGATTTTACAAAAAGGTTTACTAAACTGACAGGGATTATCTCACTAGACCGTTTGGTCTAACCCTCATTTTGTTTTCAAAAATATGTATTCCAGGTTCAAGAAGGTATAAAGGAAAGGATAAAGTGTAGGATGTGGTTGATAACTGACGAAGATTAGGAAAGGCCTATGTTTTGTATTGTATAGTTTTGAGACTATGGGACCGTACGTGAATTATTATGTATCTTTTGTTATGAATGTAACGACGTTATGTATAACATGTTAATTGATGTATATTATGTATGTTTTGGGATACCGGGTCGTTACAGATGGTATCAGAGCCCTAGTTTAAGACATTTAGGTATACGGATCTATACCTAGACTTAAACTGCATGTGAAGTAAGATGTCCCTATTATTTTAGAACCTTGGGATGGTAAGTATAAAAAGGTAGGAGGAACATCATGTAAGGTAAATTCAAATTACATTTGGCCAGTGTAATTGTGAACTTACAGGTACATGTTTGAACTGAAATACCTTATTATACGGGGTATGTGCTTACATGTATATTAATCTTGTCTAAATCTACAGAATGGCCAGCGGTACTCGCAATACGAATAGAGAGGGAGGAGGAAATCCTAATAGAACCAATCCACCAGTCGGGGCAAGGGGAAGAGGGGGAGAAAGAGGTAGGGGCAGAACTGGAGGCAGAGTTCAGGGGCGAGGTACGGAGTTTGTTACAAGAGACGATTTGACGGCGGAGATGGGAAGACTACAAGCCAATATACAGGCTATGTTTGATCGAACTCGCCACAATGGAACTGATATACCAGATCCTAATCTGGAAGACGAGATGCCCATTACACCTACTATCATACCGGTGCCAAGGAAGTGTGACTATAAAATGTTTGTAAATTGCAAACCCCCGACATATTCAGGAGAAATAGATCCAGTGAAGGCCATGAGGTGGCTGAAAGAGATAGAAGTTGTCTTCAGGACCAACAAGTGTGTAGAAGAAGATAAAGTGCTATACGAAGCCGCGATGTTGAAAGCATATGCTCTATTTTGGTGGGAGGCTCTTATTACCTCTAGAGGATCTGATGTGTACTCAACTTTTACTTGGGACGAATTCACAACAGCTTTCAAAGGACAGTTTTGTCCTCAAGCAGCAGTTAGAGAACTAGAAGAGGAATTCATGAACCTACATCAGAGAAGTTTATCGGTTAGGGATTACACTGCTCGTTTTCTGGAGAAGTCTCGCTTCGCGGAGTACTATGTTGCCACGGAGGCACTGAAGATGGAAAGGTTTATTTTCGGGTTAAATTCAGAAATTAGAAAGCTAGTGATTGCAAAAGGACCCGATACCTTCTCAGTCGCAGTAGATGCCGCGGAAAATGTGGAACGGGATAATAGAAGAGACGTTGGTGATAAGAGTGCTGGGAAAAGAAAATTGGAAGAAATGACGTACGATTTGGAGGAATACGAATCCCCGAGGTTTGATAGTCATTCACCTTTCAGACCAGCTGAAAGACTATGTCCAAAATGCAACCGTGTTCATCAAGAAAACTGTTATGTGGATTCCCGAAGATGTTACAAGTGTGGGAAGACTGGTCACATTGCTAAAGACTGTCACGTAACTCGATTCTGTTTCGTTTGCAATTCCCCTGATCATATTCAGTCATACTGTCCATGATGGAAAGTACAGCAGGGTAGTATGACGGTGAGACCAACGGGTGTTAGGTCGGGAGAGGTACAAGGGTCTGAGGTACCGAAAGCAAAAGGTCGTGTCTTCCAAATGACAACACAAGAAGAGGAGGAAATTCCGGATGAGGTTACAGGTACATTTCTAATAAACTCTATATTTGTTATGGTGTTATCTGACTTCGGTGCGAAATGGTTATTGGTATTTCCGTGCTTTTGTTGCTTATCTGTGTTAGAGATATAGGTGGGTGTGGGGTGTCTATTCAGTTAGTTTTGTATGTCTTTGATTGAGTTCAAAGTAGTAGTGATAAGTATTCATACCTTTTCGCCTAACCGAATTCCGGGACGGAATTCTTTTAAGGGGGAGATGATGTAATACCCCGGGTAAGTTCGTTAGTGAAATTCTAGTTCCGTTAAACTTATTTAACTCTATAATTGATGTTTAGGGTAAGTTTGGGTAAATTTATAAGTTTAGGGGTGTTTGGGTCTTTATTGAATAGTGCAAGGTCTAAATGGTAAAGTTGGGTTTGATATTATCCCTTTTAGCTTCAGATATTTCACAAAACAGAAAATATCCAGATTTCAGTGTGTGTGTGTGTGTGTTTTGAGACTAAAAGAAGAAGAAGATAAAGAATTAGGGTTAAGGCTTCATTTGGATCCATTTGAAGTGAATTGAGGTATGTTTCATTTACATTTTATGTTGGTAATTGCTTATAGGTAGTTTCTATCGGAGTAGAATCATCAATTTCATGTCTGAGGTTAATTTCTGTCGAATCTAGGTAGAAAATGAGTAAACCGACAGAGGTTTCCGGACACAGTATGAATGTGTTCGGTAGTTTCTTTGGTGGTGTCCGGTAGTTTTGTTGGTAGTGTCAGGTGATTCCTTTCGATGGTGTCCGGACGATTCGATTACCCGATAAGTGCTCTTTTTCTATAGTTTCCGGATGATTTATGTTACCGGGTGGTATCCGGGTTACTTAGGTTTCCGGATGGCGTCCGGATTATTGATATTATCCGGAAAGTCATGTGTCCGGATTACTTATGTTGTCCGGGAAGTTGTTCTGACCGGATTGTTTGGGTTGTCCGGATAGTTTTAGCTGTTTGGTCACTTTTGAGGATTTAAGTTATCTCGAATTCTTAGCCTAGTATGTCTTATGTGTTTATTTAGTAAGGGGATATTTGTATTTAATCTGTTTCAGACTCAGTGGATTTGGATTGAAAGACTGAATCTTTGGAAAAGGCTTGGAAGAGTTGTAATAAAGCAATCAGGTGAGTTTTACTTTAAAAACGTTTTCAAACTGGATTACATACATGTGTGGTTTGAGAATGTGGTAGATGGTGTGATTATGTGTTTATGTTTGAAGTATAATATATTGAGATGTATATTATATTTATATGAGCATTACATTACACAAGTGCACGTTGGCCGGACTATGACGGCGGAATATTAGTTGTAATTGTCGTACGGTGGTGTTGGCTGTAATTGTCGTACGGTGGAGTTAATTGATTAGTTGGCTTGCAACCAACTAATTTGGCCATGGGAATGAGGAGATGTACACAATGCACGAGTCTTGCTTAGTATTTAAATTATATGTGATATATATGTGTTTTTACAAAAAGGCTTACTAAACTGATAGGGATTATCTCACTAGACCGTTTGGTCTAACCCTCATTTTGTTTTCAAAAATATGTATTCCAGGTTCAAGAAGGTATAAAGGAAAGGATAAAGTGTAGGATGCGGTTGATAGCTGACGAAGATTAGGAAAGGCCTATGTTTTGTATTGTATAGTTTTGAGACTATGGGACCGTACGTGAATTATTATGTATCCTTTGTTATGAATGTAACGACGTTATGTATAACATGTTAATTGATGTATATCATGTATGTTTTGGGATACCGGGTCGTTACAAGCATGGTCGGCAACACGACGAACTAGACGCCGCTAAGTGGAACCTGTAATCCACAACATACACTCAAGTGTTAGACCAAAAGTCTATTAGGATATAAATTATTGCTACAACAACAAAGAATTATAACAATGCCAAAAATAAAGATACCGGCTCCACTTATTTCCCACATTACCAATTTTCCACAAGTAATAGTGATCCACACCTGTCATGAAATAAAAGAGATAATCCTCTAAAACGGGGGAGACCCGTTACCATCTAGGTGACGAGAACACGTGAGTGGGGTCACCTTGATGTTGACGGATTACAACCCAAGTCCCGGTCTTAGTTCCCATGCCATAAAGACATCGCAACCTCAAACCATAAATAAATTACTTTTATTGCCTACTTCGTCGAGTTACACCTCAGGGACTTACGGGGACCATATTGCCTATCCATCCTAGACGAGTTACACCTCAAGGACGAATGTCCCTTATTGTCTACTCGCTAGTAGCCACCAATGGCTTAACCAAGATAACTCAAATTCCATAAGCGTCTAAATCCTCGTGCACAAGGAAGTAGACATCAACAAATCTCCATACCATGGTAGTGAAAACGTATAAGTCAATTCATACAAGTTATAGCACAATGACAATCTCCACATATCAAATACGTAGCAATACTCAACCTTAAGAAGATTCCCAACATTTACGACCATGCATGTACATATACATATTTATACATACCGACATATATTTATGCTTACCCACATATATTTTGTAACACCCGGAAAATCCTCGTAAGTAATAGTAGGTCTAATATTTCTTAATATTTTGACTTTTTAGATTATGATTGATATCTTAAGTAATTTCCGTGATTTTTACTTGTTATTTGATAACTCCAGATAGAAATCAGTAAGTTTATTCCTTAAAAAAATTAATGAAAAATAGATGATAAAGTGGAATATTAGATTTTATGGATTAGTTGGATGGGTAATTTGAATACGAGGCCAACGGTACTTTCCGGGGTAAAAACGGGGTTCTAACGAAGAAGTTACGGCTAAATTAGTGGAAGTTGGGAGGTTTGGCAAACAGAAGCTGGCGCCGATGGGTTGGCGCCGATTCATCGGCGCGGGTGATCGGCGCCAAGCACCTGACGTGCCAAAAGGGGGTTAAACCCACCTCTTTATCCTAAATCAGTATTCTCTCAAATTAGAACACTACTGCTGCTCTCTTCAGACGATTTTCCATCTTAAGCTTAAGGTAAGTTCATATTCATCAATCTTAATCCAATTCAAGTAACTAGTAAATGAATCTTACTTAATTAAACTTCAATTAGGGCTTTGCATCTTCATTTCATCTTGATTGGAGTATTTGGGTTCAAGTCTTCAAGTAGGGTTATACCAATTGAAGATTAAAGGTGAGAATTTGTACTTAATTGATTGTATTACACTTATCTACCATTCTTTATCTTGATTTTGGTATTGTTAATGTGAAATCTTGATTTATAAGCTCTTAATGGTTAAGAGGGAAACAAGAAGAGTTCAAGTAAGTTATGGTGGATTAATTGTGTTTTATTACTTAGAATGCCATGGTAAATGTTAGTGTTAAAGGTTGGGTTTGATTATATATCATTGGTATGTGATTATGATGATGGCTTAATATATGTCTTAATGAAGCAAAGATGGCTTAATGGTCAAAATGGACATATTATTGAATTGTAAACATGGATGTTTATTATTGATATTACATAGAATGTGATTTGATACATATGGATGTGTATGAACTACATGGAAGTAGAATTGATATGTTAAATGGTTGGACGATTGTTAAGTGATAAATATGCTTTGAATGTTATTTGGATTAACATATTTGGTATTCACATAATTGGAGGAGCACCTAGTAGGCATTGGAGGATATATTCTTACACACCGTGGGGTAAGTGTAATTGGTTCATACCTTCGGATACCGTGGGGTTTTTCCGTTGTGTTATGCCTTGTGACAATACCGTGGGGTACCGATCAAGGTATATCTTCGATTATGATGTAACTGGGTAGCAATATGGGCCTTCTCCATGGAATCCAATTTGTGAATGTATTGAATTGTTATTCCTACATGCTATGATTATGCTCTATGTGCTATGTGTAAACCTCACTTAGGCTTTAAAAGCCTAACACTTGTTATGTGTTTTATGTGTTACAGATTTTAGTGGTTCCGGACACAAGACGGTCTAGGACGGGGTTGTGAGCATGGGATCATTGTTGGAGAGTTAAAGATTGGAAGATTGATGATAGAACTTTCCGACATCCTTTTGATATTTGAGTGCTATAGTAGTGATCAAATAAGATAGTGGTCCAATAGTAGTTATAATTAACTAAATCTTTGTATTATTGATTATGAAATGTTAATTAGGTATACTTTTACTTTAGTAATGTGTACCACTCTTCCGTTTTATGGAAGTTTTTGTTAACCCCTGTTTTGGGGTGTTACAAGTTGGTATCAGAGCATTAGCTTAAGTGAACTAAGTATGCTGAGGAGGTACTTAGACTTAAGTTGTGATGAGTTAAGTTATGATTTGTGAGATATGGGTAGAAGTACTAAGACGGGATAGTCTTATAGTTGACAGAAATACGTGAAATTAGTACTGTGACAATGGTAATGAGGATTCTCATGTATAATATGTTCACAATTCCAGTTAGCTACTGTTATTATGAATATATTGTTACGTAAGCATGCTTGTTTCTAAATTATTACAGTGACTAATGATCGGTAAAGTACGTTTAGTATGTCTATATTCGTATAACCATTTCTTATGGTTATTCCTTTGTGTTATAGCAGATCGTTGGTGGATATGCCACCAAGGTCCTTTAATTCTTTAGAGAATAGAAAAGTAAATGATTTAGGGGTTGGAAGGACAACCTAGAATTGGCGGGACTTATGAAAGCCCGCCGAGGTAACCTTTAATAGGCGGATGGAAATGTGTAGAGATAGAATATAAGGTGATTCATCAAAATGGAAATAATATGAAATGATTAAGTAAGTGGGCTGTGGAACGCATGAATAGAAAGTGTTACAAGGTCAAGAGGACGATCACTAGTCGGAAGTAGAGTGTTATTGATAAGTGATGTGAGTACAACGATTGACTTTGTTTGAGTGAGTAGCCTTCATTTGCGAGTAAAGTTTTATGCATGATGTCCTAGTGAGTGTGCTACATGAATTTTCTTGATTTTAAAATAAATGCATAAATAACAATTTTTATTCAAAGAATGAGTTGCTTATACAAATGTGTATTTTAAGAAAGAGACAATTTCATTTTGATGCACAATGAAATTTTGGGTTTAGCAACTTGCAAAATATTTCGTATTTTTTTATATATGAAAAGTTAATTGTAAAAAGGGCCAAGAAAACGTTGACTAGCAAAACCTTAGCAAAACCTTTGTAACCAACAAAAGTATTAACTTGATGATATCAAGTAAGAACCGACTAGCTTGCTTTGTGTTGGAAAATTCTTTTAAAACTTTTTATAGTATGAGTATATTTTTTATATATTACTATCGTAACAACATCATTTTGGTTGAGAAAGATTAAGTTTTACGGAAAGTTGTATGCAAACGGTTCTCGAGATCGTTGTGCAATACATTGAAGTTTTGAGAATGCTGGGGGTCATGCGTGCCCAAGTTGTTTCAAGCATTGTTCGTTAAGATGAGAAAATGTGTGAAATGATTTATTTATCACGTTGACATGCATGAGGGCTATGAACTCACTAGGTCGTAGAGTATTACTTTATAAGCTAAGAAAGAACTCCAAGAGTGGAGAGGTGTGGGATAAAATTGGGAGAATGCTTATAGTTTTGGTATTTGTGTTCAAAAGGAGAGATGAATAATGAGAGAATCGAAAGTAGACTTTAGTGTCGTTTGTAAGAAGGTCTGTACCCTGGTTTGATAATTTGAAATACAGTTGCCAAGGGACGATTGCGTCCGGGGGAAGGATTAGTAGTCATTAAGGTGGTGGATTTAGCAAACTTGCTATGAGTAGTGTGGTGAAACAGAAAGGAGAATATCCTCGAGATTAAATAAGAATCTATGGTAATCTTGTGATATTAATGTTGTATGAATTATTTTGAAATAAAGACGATGGGATAGGAAATGAATTATGATATATTGGAAGGATTGGGTTCAGTTAGGAACCCTTGTTAAAGAATAGGTTAAGGAAGTATAGACAGAGTGATTATTAATGTTGGAGTCGACACTTGTGTAAGGTGTCGACAGTTGCGTAAGGTGTCGACAGTTGCGTAAGGTGTATGAGGCCTTTTTGCCTGTCATAGGGTGCGGTCTGGGTGCGTCCCGCGTATGCCTGTGCGGGTAGGAACAACCGTAGGCGGTGCCGGTATGCTGTTATGCAGAGGGTATCCGCAAAGCGGACGATATCGTGTACGATGGACTGGAGATGTTACATAATGGATGCAGAGGGTATCCGTAGAAGGGTAAATATCTTGCGAAATACCCACGTTTGGGAATTTAGAGCGATTAACGAATAAATCACGAGTGAAGGAAGTTTTGGTTAATTTGTTGCTTAAGTAAAAGCTACGTGGTTAAAATACGCTTTTAGGGTTTATTATGGTTGTGCAATAAGTATGATGTGTTATGAGCTTAATTGCATTTTATCTAAATAAATGTTGTTTTAGGTATTGGTCTTGTATTTTAGTACCTTTGGTACTAATGAACCTTGGTAATATATATATGTTGTTGAGTATAAAAGAGTTGCATATACTTGTATATATAGATACATATATGAATTGACTTCATTGGGAGAGTAGCAATAAAGGGGTCGTGAGATTAGCATGTCTCGAAGCGTGTGTTGTATGATGTGGGATTTGATGTATTTTAAATTTCATGAGTTGATATTGATAAATGATCAATAGATCCTTTGAGCAGATGGCTTGGTTTTGGATTCGGTTGAGTCTTAAGGATATTCGTCGGTTTAATTAACTTGACATAGGCTTGGGGGTTGGAATTACATGAATTATGTTATAATTAAAGTTTGCGTAATGTGAATGTATTGGTTATCCCTTGAGGACATGTATAAATGTTAAGTTTTGAATCGAAAGATTTAAAAGTTAAAGGACCACCTTGTAGGGGTGTTAGAATAGTGAAAGACTATTGTTTTGGATGAGCGTTCTACTTATGATGTGGATGACTTATGAAGGAAGAAGTGGGTGTATAGACTGTGTCGATTTGTGGAGAATTGTGTCCTGTCTATGTTTTGGTTTGGAATCGCAAGAGCTGGCAAGAAACAAGTAAGTTTAAATTAATTAGATACTCGTGAGTTGTGATTCAACTAAAGTTGGGGAGGAATATATTAGTGAAATGGACTCGATAGATCATGCGGGAGAACATGAAAGTACGTTTGAATTGTGTATGAATGACCATGAGAGACCTGGTCTGCTATGAGATGTTATGGGTGGAGAAAAATATGAACGAGTAGTGGCAACAATTGCCCAGATGAATATGTCAACTAGTAGGTAATGAGAAGTAATGATAGAAAGGTCGGACCTAAGAATGTAGTTATACTATAGGTTCAATGGAATTATCACCTTTGATATATAATATTTTAGTGCTTGGTTGCAATGTGGTCGCGTAGTGCGATATTGATGTGAGGAAGTGGTAGTACTTTATACTGAAGAAACGTGTGGGTCATAGATGTAGTGATGATTGCCGTAATTATAGAAGTATTCAAAACTGGTAAGTATGCTCAATTTAAAGTAAGAATGGATTTTCAAACAGTATACGTTAATGTTATTTTGAGATCTGGAGATTAAGATGTGGATGATGACGGTATTGAAGACCAAGCAATAGTCGGATAAAGGTTTAATGATAAACGGTTACTTTAAGGAGGTTTACAAATCTAAGTTGGGGAGCGGATAATGAGGAAAGAAGTAAGGTTCAGGAAATATGAAAGATGAATCCTTGTTCCTTCTAGATTTTTATTTGTGAATGGAATTCATGTGTGGGTTTGGTTAGAGTGCAAAGGTTGGTGATAATTAGGTGTCAACTTTTGGGCTTAAGGCCAAACACCTTTAGTGTAATCGGGGAATTGTTGCTGATTTTAAAAAGAATGATGGTGGTGGTGGTGGTGGTGGTAGTAACCTTAAGATACTCATTTGTGATGAGTGGTTTTAGTGAACTAATCTTTGTGTATGGTTAGTGAACCTGTCCGTTTGATGATTAAGTATTGAGAAGAATTTTGGAGTCTATTAGAGCTCTTTGGATGTGAATGGCCGTTAACGATAGGGACAATTGAAATTAAAGATTCGGTTGGTCTCAGTATTAATTGAGCCTTAAAATTGATTTAGAATTTGAAACTGAAATCAAGATGTATAGAACATTTTAAGGTTGGGAGATGATTGAAGTCGTATGGTTGGGAGTTTCTCTATGGTTGGAACGTTTATCCATACATAAGTACAAAGAATGTGTAGGGACTTTGTTAATAAACAATTGTTCGAGGAATTGTCTTTATAGACCATGTGGATGGAATTTAGATTCCCGTTGGGAATTGTTAAATTTTGATCGACAGTGAGTCGGTTGATTTTGGGTTGTAAAGGATATAGATTTCGAGGACGAAATCTATTACAATGGAAACATCACCGTGGAGCTAATATCACATGGGAGTCGGAGGAGAATATGAAGCGACGATACCCACATTTGTTTTCTTAATCTAAGATTTCGAGGACGAAATCTATTTCAAGTGGGGGAGAATTGTAACACCCGGAAAATCCTCGTAAGTAATAGTAGGTCTAATATTTCTTAATATTTTGACTTTTTAGATTATGATTGATATCTTAAGTAATTTCCGTGATTTTTACTTGTTATTTGATAACTCCAGATAGAAATCAGTAAGTTTATTCCTTAAGAAAATTAATGAAAAATAGATGATAAAGTGGAATATTAGATTTTATGGATTAGTTGGATGGGTAATTTGAATACGAGGCCAACGGTACTTTCCGGGTAAAAACGGGGTTCTAACGAAGAAGTTACGGCTAAATTAGTGGAAGTTGGGAGGTTTGGCAAACAGAAGCTGGCGCCGATGGGTTGGTGCCGATTCATCGGCGCGGGTGATCGGCGCCAAGCACCTGACGTGCCAAAAGGGGGTTAAACCCACCTCTTTATCCTAAATCAGTATTCTCTCAAATTAGAACACTACTGCTGCTCTCTTCAGACGATTTTCCATCTTAAGCTTAAGGTAAGTTCATATTCATCAATATTAATCCAATTCAAGTAACTAGTAAATGAATCTTACTTAATTAAACTTCAATTAGGGCTTTGCATCTTCATTTCATCTTGATTGGAGTATTTGGGTTCAAGTCTTCAAGTAGGGTTATACCAATTGAAGATTAAAGGTGAGAATTTGTACTTAATTGATTGTATTACACTTATCTACCATTCTTTATCTTGATTTTGGTATTGTTAATGTGAAATCTTGATTTATAAGCTCTTAATGGTTAAGAGGGAAACAAGAAGAGTTCAAGTAAGTTATGGTGGATTAATTGTGTTTTATTACTTAGAATGCCATGGTAAATGTTAGTGTTAAAGGTTGGGTTTGATTATATATCATTGGTATGTGATTATGATGATGGCTTAATATATGTCTTAATGAAGCAAAGATGGCTTAATGGTCAAAATGGACATATTATTGAATTGTAAACATGGATGTTTATTATTGATATTACATAGAATGTGATTTGATACATATGGATGTGTATGAACTACATGGAAGTAGAATTGATATGTTAAATGGTTGGACCATTGTTAAGTGCTAAATATGCTTTGAATGTTATTTGGATTAACATATTTGGTATTCACATAATTGGAGGAGCACCTAGTAGGCATTGGAGGATATATTCTTACACACCGTGGGTTAAGTGTAATTGGTTCATACCTTCGGATACCGTGGGGTTTTTCCATTGTGTTATGCCTTGTGACAATACCGTGGGGTACCGATCAAGGTATATCTTCGATTATGATGTAACTGGGTAGCAATATGGGCCTTCTCCATGGAATCCAATTTGTGAATGTATCGAATTGTTATTCCTACATGCTATGATTATGCTCTATGTGCTATGTGTAAACCTCACTTAGGCTTTAAAAGCCTAACACTTGTTATGTGTTTTATGTGTTACAGATTTTAGTGGTTCCGGACACAAGACGGTCTAGGACGGGGTTGTGAGCATGGGATCATTGTTGGAGAGTTAAAGATTGGAAGATTGATGATAGAACTTTCCGACATCCTTTTGATATTTGAGTGCTATAGTAGTGATCAAATAAGCTAGTGGTCCAATAGTAGTTATAATTAACTAAATCCTTGTATTATTGATTATGAAATGTTAATTAGGTATACTTTTACTTTAGTAATGTGTACCACTCTTCCGTTTTATGGAAGTTTTTGTTAACCCCTGTTTTGGGGTGTTACATATTTATACGTACATATATATATGGATATATATAAGTATGAGAACACATTGATTCAAGGGATGAACATAAGTATGTATGTACACATGTATTAATCAACTCAAATAGATCAAGTAACCCTAGTCTTTTGATCAAAACATAAACACATGAGAAATCTTTTATGTGTCCAATTCAGGTGTTCGGTTTGAGCTAAAGTGGGTTTCGGAGTATGTGTCGATTTGTTAAAGCTCAGGTGAGTTCCCTTAACTCCTTTGTGCAAATGAAATGTTTTCCTAGAGTATTCATAACTAAATTTGGTATTGAGCATGATGGCATGATTATACACTATGAAAAGCTTTATAATTACATGATGAGGGACTGTTTATAAATACACGCATATTATGAAAATATTAATAAATGCACATGTTTGGCCTACGTGATATTATCCATTACTTGACATGATGTTGTGGAGTCCGGTTGCACAATGGGAGTAGTGTACCTTGGGATATCGTATATCCCTTGGGATTTGATTTATTCATCCCGTATGCATGGAATCCGTTTCCTGTGTATGTGGGAATGGGGAGTCTGCTTGGGCCCCGTAGGCGAAAGGGGAGTCGGCTTGGGCCCCGATCGTGGATACAACCGTGTGGTAGAGATTGTCTACGAACACTGTGCAATTACCCATGTGTGATGTGATTGAATGAAATGTTTTTGATGGGCCTTTAAGGCGGTTTGCATATTGATAAATGTGGTTGTTAAACTATTTTCGGGAGGGAATTCACTAGACCTCATGGTCTAACCCTCGTTTTTCAAAAATTAAAACCATTTTCAGGTTTGAGTTTAGTTTGGGGTTTCATCCAGAGAAGATGGAAAAAGGTGGCGCTGTAAAAGAGGAGTAGGCTAGTGGTGGCTTGTAGTTCACCGTCGGGTTTCCTGTAGCATCTCAGTTGTGAAGGGGATTATCCGTTGCGTACTTAGAGTTAGAATCGATGTAATGTGTACATTTTGGGACCGTTTTTTGTTGTAACGTTATGAATTATGTTTTATGGATTTTGGGTTGTTACAAATGGTATCAGAGTTATAGTTTAAGCGATTTAGGTGACCGGATGGGCCTAAACTTAAACTTTGGAGTAGAGGGGGACACAACTGGGATATAGGAAGCCAATAGGAAGGACCTTAATCATAGGATATCTTGACAATGGTTGTGAGAACCCTTGTGTAAGGTAAATTCAAAATCGCATCTGGCCAATGCTATTATGAATTTACAGGTGCATGGGTGTACTCAGCCTCCATTGTTGGGACGATTGGTGAGAGTGACGGTATGTAGAAAGTTATAACCTTGAAATTGATAGCAAAAGGTTGTTGTGTAATGGATGATCACTTATAATGTGATGCTTTTACCTTCTAGAAGAAGTGTTGTTCGGTATGTCAGTGAACCGACTAGGTGTATAATTCTTGGCATTCAAAGGGATGAATGGTTGGTTAAGGGCAAACTCCTAGTTTCTAGTGAGTCCCCGTTCTTGGGATTGAGGTGTCGATCAGTTGGGATAGAAAGCGAGGACAATGTTGGAATCTTGAAAGCTTCAATTCAAGATCGGGTGCAGGAAGCGAGTCTTTGACTCTTTAGTAAAGCGGTTTAGTGGCAAGGATAATGAAGGAAAGATATCAGTACTGTATTGAAGTATGCATAAGAGCAGAATGTGAGATAGTTGGTCAACTGGGAAACCATGTGGAGTGATCGATCAAGTGGTTTGTGAAGCAGTTGTACAACAAGTTGCTGCAAGAGTGAGAAAGTGACCGTTGGTTATAGTAGGGTGTCAATGATAAGTTGATGTGAGTTCAACGGTCGACCTTGATAGAGCGAATAGCCTTCAACTGCACATTGAGTTTCATGTATTATGTCATTAAATGTGTTACATAGGTTCTTTCATGTTCAAAGTACGTACGCTCATAACAAATTTATTATTTTGGAAATAAGACAATGTGTGCAAGCGTGTGTTTAAAGAAGGAGACAAACTTGTTTATGTTGCATGATAAATTTCAAACTTAGTGATTTTGAGATATTTCACGCTTTTTCATGTTGAGAGAATCTTCATTGAGGAAAATCAAGGAAACGCCTAATTGCAAAGTTTTTATGACTAAAATGAGTATTGGCACGCTATTAACATATTAACAAGTGTTGGAGTTGACTGACCCACCTTGTGTAAGTGGTTCCGTTAGGAACATTTCTAGTCGTATTTGAAAGGGTTCCATTGGAGACAACTGTTGTGCCGACATCGATTGGTTGGACAAGGTTGTGAATTATCGTAGAGTTGCATGTGAGCGATCCTTGCGGTCGTTGTGTTTTACTATTCATCTTGAGTGGTGTTGTATCATGCATACTCAAGCTTGTTTTATGATTTTGTATCTATTTCATTTTTAAAAATGTTCAAAATGATTTCAATTGTTGTGTCATCGTGCATGAAGGCTACGAACTCACTAGGTCAGGGAGGGTATTACGATTGAGGTTAAGGAATGGTTTGGGGAGTTGAAGTTGTCGGTTGAGCAGATTATGGTCGAGTTATTATCTTCGTGTTTCTGTTAGAAGAGGGTGGTGAATAGTATGAGTCCCGAACATTGAACTCGGAAATGTTAATATGTTTATAGTTTAAACCCTTGCTTGGTCATGTGGGAATGGTTATATTCGCGGTGAAATTCGAAATGGTCAAAGTGTTTTTGTTGGTAGAATGGTATTAAGTAGCGTTACGGTACTTGATGAGATGTTATCGGCTTTGAGCCTGAGTGTTGAGATGGTCTTGTAATTAGATTTTTGCGCTAAAAAAGTGTTTTGTTTTCCTCAAGTGAGGACGGTGGGGTGTAAAGTTGGTTATGATGCGTTGGACGAAGCGAATTCCGTTAGGAATCCTGGTTTGTCGGGAAATTATGGAATCATCATCATGTTGCCTATTGATATTGAAGTCTGCGGCTGTTTAATATACCCTAAGTTGGAGGCATTGTCAGGAGATTGAAACTTGAGAAATAAATCTGTTGCGTGTGGACGTATGAGGTCGTTCGGGGAGGTGTAAATGGTATGGTGTTGGACCACCTAGTGTGGGAATTAGGAGGACGGAAGATCACCAATGTGGATGTGATTTCCAATGAAGTTCTGATGATTCGTTTATGCGTGAAGCGTTTTGCACAGCGGAGATAGATTGCAAGGAGTTGACGAGAAACGAGAACTTGTTTGAGTGAGTTAGATGATCATGATTTTGTGGGTCATTTAGACTCGAGAAAGACAAAGTCGTGGGGTGACTTTACTTCATATATTGGCGTTATGATTGGCATGAAGTAGGCGGTATCTATTGTGTGTGAAAAGGGGATCATGAAGAATTTGTTGCAGTGTGATAGTTGTGTAGACAAGTTGGTTGTAGTTCATGCTAAGGGAATTGTGTAAGCCCTGGTTGTGATAAAGAATTGCCGTTATGTTGGGTGTTGGACCTTTGTTGTAAGGTGTGATAGGATTAGGTGTGAATCATGGTGTGGAGATTTACGCGAGGTAATTAGGTGTGAATCATGGATTTGTAGACGATATTGTGCTTTTGCTGTTTGAGGACAAAAGATTGATTGGTAGATAGTGACTACCTGAAAGAAGAGCATGTGTACTTCGCGGTTGTGTTAAATTTTGGGTGAGCTTTTCTTACTTTGAATAAATATCGATGAGAAGGCCATATTCGATTAGTTTTGGGTGTTGTGTTGTAGATTTTAAATTCTTTGGGAAGTTGAGATATTCCTGGTGTATAAGAAAATTCTAGTGAGTAGATTACTCTGTTGGGGAGTAGGAAAAACCCGGGGTGCTTACGAGCATTGGGTGTTGTTTGAAGGATGACTAACTGATTATCGTGGGTGAGAATTGTGGCAGCCGTTTGGTTAGGCACAATAATGTAGAAATACTATCGGCACGCTTGTAATGATCGGAACAAGGAGTGGGTTTTGATGAGTAGAAGATGTTTCATGCTAGCGTAAAGAGGTGAAAAGGGTATGTCTGAATGAGTGGGTAAACTAAAAGTAAGAAGATTGGTAAGTGACACCGAAAAAGTGGAGCAATGTCCGAAGCAATGTCATTGGCAGGCAAATGATCTACGAGCGATGGTATGATAAAAGGGTTGTGGTATATGTTTTGGTTCAAGTGTGGGAAACCTATGTTGTGTGACTGGTCTAAAGCTTGCACCTTATCATGAGTCTTCCTTGAAAGCATTTTATGTTTTCAAGAAGAAAGGGAAGTATGTGGTCGATTGTAGTACTCTGAATGAAAGATCATTAGATTAGTCGTAGTATCGTTGGAAAAGAAAATGTTTCGAGTGAACTTTGTTTCGACTGTTAAGAGTATTTTGAATAATTTTGTGTGAGTGTGGTCACTCTTCCTAGTGGACAAGTGAAGTTTGAATTTGTAACACCCCGAAAATCCTAACTCCAATTGTAAATGATTCCGTCTAGATTTATTAAAAAGGACAAGGTTTTGCTTTGGAGTGTGGAACACGTAATGCTATTTGGATCTCTCGAGAATTTGGCCAAGTTTGGACTCGGTACAAGTCCAGCGAGTATGACACTCGCGAGAGTGACATGGTCACTTTTGCAGTGTCACTTTCGCCAAGAATGTACCGAGGGTTTTGGGAGGGCCAACGAGTATGACACTCGCGAGAGTGACATGGTCACTTTCGCAGTGTCACTTTCGCCGAAAGTGTACCGTGATCATTTTGGGTAGCGGGCGAGAGTGCCCCGGCGATTGTGACATGGTCACTCTCGCCGTGTCACAATCGCGAGCGGACTCTGAGGGTTTTAAACCCACGCCTTTCAGCTTTCTTTCATTTCTATTCCATCTCTTTCTCTCTAAACTCTCCCAAAACCGAACCCTAACCCTTCAAAACGATTTTGAAGCCATTGAAGCCACAAATCTTGTAAATCAAAGTCCCTCCTCCATCTCGTTACAAGGATCCTTAGGTTGAGGTTGGTATTTCTCATCTCATCTCCTTTTGGTTGGAATTTCTACACTAATCTAGGGTTAGTCCCAACCCTCTCTTAAACCTTTCATTTCTCTTTACCAAAAAAAAAAACCTTTCATTTCTTTGGGTGAAGTGAAGATTGAAGCTCACTTTGGTAACACTAGAAGTGTTTGGTTGGTGGATTCACTTGATGATTGAGGTAATCTTCTCCCCTTTATTTTGGAAATTAGGGTTTCGATGTATTGGTTATTTTGGGTGTAATATGTTGGGAGAAATGATTCTAAATGTTTAGGGAATGATTCTACATGGTTGGATTGTGATATTGATGGTTGGAAATTCATAAATCTAGGTTTTGGAAGTTTTGGCTTGAGGATGCAAACTTCATCAAAGGAGCATACGTTTGGGAAAAATCTAGATTTATCTTAATCTAGCAGAGGTGAGTTCAAGTTACTTTGCGAAAACTTTGTACATGCCAAAATGTTATTTTTCCAAGTAATTGTGTGTTTTACCTGAAAATTATCAATATTGGGTTATTTGGTGGATTTTACCTTTTGAGGTATTAATTGTTGTAAATATTATAAAACACTACTTTTGGATATTTTGGAAAAATGTGATAATAAATCATACATGAAATGAGTTGTTGATTTATGTAATAAATGGAGTCTATTTATTATAAAAATGCATTGTGGATGTTTTGGAAATATGCATATAGTACATCATGTAATGTTTTGAAAACATAAAGGCGTGAGTCCTTAGAAATGAGGGTTTACCCGATCCAAAGTGTTATTTCGGGTTTTCATGGAATCGAAGTATTTACCGGCAAACGGTGTGTGTTGTTATATTTGATGTCATTTTATAACTTTCATAAACTACCTTTTTTTGGAGTTAGTTGAGCTTGTGGCTCGGTATTGAATCTTATTAAGTCTTGGGGACATTTGTCCAGTTTTGGTAACTCATGATTGAGTTTTGATAATGAATTATGTTATTGGGGAATTGCATGTTTTGAATGCATGTGTTTATTTATTTGGGGTCGTGTAATATTTAGACCTTGATAGCTATGGATCCATAGGCATTTGAGTTTCCCTTAGTCTCGCGGGCAAGAGGTCGGAATTGATTGAGCTCAGTTGTACGAGACGTTAGTTTATTTTGTAGCACGGAATAGGCATCGGGTTCCATGATAAGTAAGGCGTGGACCTAGATGGTCGGGCGTCGTCTCATGGGCAGTAAGGTGTAATTCCATATATGTGCTTAGCACGGGATAGGCATCGGGTTCCATGATAAGTAAGGCGTGGACATATATGGTCGGGCGTCGTCTCATGGGCAGTAAGGTGTAATCCCTAATGTGTTGTTGTGGATTTGGAGTGACCCAATGTATAGACCTGGAGTGGTTGAAGTTGGGAACTCCCTAGTCTCGCGGGCAATAGATCTGGAGTGATTGAGCTCAGTTTACGAGAGTAATCCACGTGTGTGTTTTATTGCATAGTAAGTGACCCACTTTAGTGTTCCGTCACGTGCGATGTATACGGGTCTCCCCCGTCACCGAAAGGTGTTGCTTTGGGTATTTATTGCTACTCATGTTTTCGGTGACGTGTTATATTTATATGGATTGTTTTCCATGGTATGCAAGTTGTGGTTTATATCTCATCCATGTGTGATGTTTTTGGGTATTTGTTTTTATCCATGTTTTCGGTAACGTATCATATTTATGAGAATTGCATTTCCATGTTATATGAGTTATGGATTATGTTTTTACCGTGTTTGGGATGTTTTTGGAATAGTGACAAATTGAATTATGGATTTAATTATTTTGAGTATCAAATGGTATTTCACCCTATTACGTGGATTTTGGGAATGAGTCTATTTTGGAAATCATATTGCATTAAAGATTTCATTTATGAGAATTGTGGGATTTGGAAAATGGGTGCTTTACATTTAAAGTAAACTCTTTTGGAATCATGACTAAAAAGCTACACTCCTCTCGATTTATGAATTTATATAGTCATGATAAAATGCTTGAACTCACTAGGCGTTAGCCTAACCCTTTTTATTTGTCGCCATGTGCAACAGGTCTCAGGTTGGGAGTAGTTCTAGTGACACGTGTGAAAGGTCGTGTGCTAGTAGAGTGCTCGCGAGGTGATTTGAATTAGTGAAGTCTTCCGCACGTATTTGGAATTAGCAACTTGTGTCGTATTAAGTAACACCCGTTTAAGTTAATTTATTGGGGGAATTATAATGTTTTAAATTCCGAGGTAATTTAAGGAATGAATTGTAGAAATGATTTTATCTTGTTGGGTATTTTATTGAAATTTTATTTAGTTGCTCGTTCCAAATTTGAGGGTGTTACAAGTTGGTATCAGAGCATAAGTTTGAGAGATTTAGGTGTTGATTTTGGATACCTAGACTCAAACTAGCGTTTGTTTAAGGAAATGAGAGTGAAATTCACCTTTAGGCACTTTAAGATAGGATGTTTTGAAGTTGATGGATGTTGTTAGAAACGAGAGTCACGTTGAGAGTAACAAGGATAACCGTGTATGGTGCGTTCATAGTGACACCTGGCCAGTGTCATGGTGAACCTGCTAGTACATGTGTGTACTTGAATTACTTTAATGTGATAATCGTTGGGGGTGGTGAAGGAGGTTCTAAGCTAGTATTCGTTGGAATAGATGGACGGTTCTAGTATTAGTCACTTGGGGTAACGATAATCATGATAATTGCATTAAGTAGACCGCTTCGGGTCGAGATTGATGGTTGGATTAGAACCATTGGCCCAATGAGCCGATTTTGATTTGAGGAAAGACCATAAAGTTAATTGATGTGATTCCCAACTTGCCTTAAGAGGTTAAAGCATCCGGATGACAATAGTGGACCGGAGGGATTTGGAAGGGTATGAGTTGAGATGTTGAATGCCGACTAAGTCATGCACAAAATTTATGTTGAAAATAAAGTTCATCAACTATTTCTTGTGTTTCCAATCCTTATATGGATTGTGTTATGAATTTTGGGAAATGTTTGGCACACACACAAGATTTTGAATCATGGTTTTAACGTGCATGAAATTATTTTATTGCAAGAGTCGCAAACTCCGCCGGGATTTGTTTGCCTTACTTCATTGTTGTTCAACATTTGTTTCGGATATAATGATAATCATATTTTATGATGTTTAAGATGTTGGGCAATAACTACGGCTTGTGACTTTAACATTGGATCTCCTCCACATATGTTAGAGTTTGGACGGAAAGTTATTTTCCATTATGTCTATGTAAAGTCATTTTGGGAATTTGTTTAATGTGAGTTGTTAAACAATGTTGTTTATATGATATTACCCTAGAAGGGGATTTTGGGATTTTGGCGTCGCATTCATGATTTTTCTTATAGCGATTTGGCTTTAGAAGCATGATGTTTAGTGTCGTTTTATTGACGTGAGGTCATTGAGTCCATTGAAGTTCATGGAGTTTTATTGTACGACGTTTTGTGTCGTGTGGGTACAATTTTACTCTATGCATACTCTATTTGCTTATGTGAAAAGTTTACGAGTTATGTTGAGCATTTGGTCCCACTCGAGTTTTGGTGAGAAAAGTTAATTTTATGCCATAAGGCGACTAAGAAGAGATGAGTTTGGGACTCTAGTGTCGCGTAACTTTTCTTTCAAGAGTTTGTGTTATTAAGTATTTCGTTGCAAATAGTTCAGTGTATGGATTAACTTATACGTGACTTAAGTAGTGCATGAAAGAACATTTTTGGTAACATTCGTAATGGTTTACTGGGTGCGCTTTTGGTCAGTTAAATGTTTTATTATCATTTTCATGTAGATGCGTTATATCGACTTAGGGGTATGCATAGCTTGGTAACCATTGTTTCTCGTCACATTGTTGAACGAATCGTGAGTGAAATTATTTTATTAACTCATTGTACAAGTGATGAACATTCAGTCAAAGGATGTTTTGGTGTTGTGGAAATCATGCATAGTTCACAATATTTTACATTTTGAAAACACGAATGTATGAGTCATTGACATTGGTCAATTTTGATTTGCCGAATATTTTTGGAAAATTGAAAACCTTTTGGGTTGGAGGAAATGTGTATTTTGAGTATGTTGACAAATACATTTTAAGCAATGACGTTTCGACATTTTATGTTCCAAGTACGAAATTTTGAGGAAAGTGCTTCGTGATATAGATTTTAGAAAACTCGTTTGTATAAAATTATGATGTGTGGGATTCTTATGTTTTGAACATTGATGCGCACTGTTGGTGCAATTTGGAATTTGAGAATAAGTTCGAACCCTTTTTGGTGTCAATAAAATTATTAACACTTATTCCCTCGTATATTTTGGAAAAACGCCTTGTTGTGTGCAAGTTGCCAAAAACGCCTTATTCAAATGTTATTATCGGATCGGATGAGAAATCTTGGGGAAATCGATTTAAAGGATTTCATCCCTTGAAATTTTGGTGTGAGTTAATTGGTGCATGTGTGTCATTACAAGAAATTTCTAAGAAGTGTTACAAGCTTGCATGCCTACCCCAATTTGAAATTTTCTCATGATGTTTTAGTCGATATTTTCAAATGATGGAAACGAATTAGTTTTGTCTTTAAACTTGGAACTTACACAAGTCGGTTTGTGTTTTGACTAGAGTGTAATTATGAATCGTTTCATCGTTTTGTGTAATAAACTGACGCGCGCAAATTTTATTGGTAAATCTTGTTTCATGCCATTTTATGGTTAGAAAGGAAATTTGGAGTCAAATGTCGTTTGGACTTCTTTTTGAAATACGTGCACAACTTTTGTTGCACCCTGTTTAACGTCGGACAGTTACCTTTCGTGAATGTCATGAGTCAATCCATACTAGAACCGTGGCGGTTCATTTTAAGAAGATGTTTATTACGCTTTAGCGTTTTGTTGATAATCTGAATTGCGATGAAATAATTTTTCAACATGGTTTTCATATGTGGGACGGGCGTGTCCATTTTTGCGTAACTACCGAATTAATGATAGTAGTTTTCTATGCGTACGATTATTTCTATATGAAAATCCTTATGTTGAAAACTTTGTGAAAGGTTTTGTTGTTTGGCATATTTATTGAATAATGCACTTGAAACCTTGAACTCGTTAGGACCTTGGAAAGGGTATGTAAATCAGTTAAGGATAAGTGCGTGTAGCACTTCGACAGTGGAAGGTTGGGTATTCAACGCGTGATAGTACGGTAAGCCGAATGGTATCGGTTGAGGGGATGATGTCCTTTTGAAATTAAGAGGATAAATTCGCAGTAACCTATATTAAGGTAGGTGGTATATTTAAGTGTCGACTTTTGGGCTTGAGGCTAAGCGCCGTTAGTGTAACCGGGGGATTTTAGTCCAATTTTAAAGGAATGATGGTAATGGCTGTAGTATTCTTAAGACGCTTAATTGTGATAAGAGGAGTTAGTGAAATGACTTGCCTCGTGTGGTAAGGGAATTTGCTGACCGGATGATTGATAATTAGGCATGTCGTTGGGATTGGGTAATTGACGAGTCGATGAAGTCCGTTGGTGTTGAATCGATGGAATCCGCTGAGAGCGAATGCTAATTCAGTAGTGGGATTAATTGGGAATATTGAAGTTTTGGTTAAAGGCTAGTAATGATTAAACGTTGGGTTGGTTTGGAGAGAAAGTTTAAGAATACGTTAAGGTGGTATGATTGGGGATTCGAATCTGTCGTTGGGATAGTATGGACCACTTAAGGTTGGGAGACAACTTAATCTGGTGGCCAAAAGGCCCCTCTAGCAGCTTAGTCCTTCAGTTGAATGTGGGTGTTTTACGCCTAATCGGGGAATCGTTGTGAGTAACACCAAGAAACCGATGTGGACAATTATGTGGGAAATAAATTGGAACCGGTTGAAACAGAGGGAATTTGGAATGTGTTGGGCGCGGTGGCCATTAAGTGAGTTAGGACTATATTTCGAGAAGTGTTTGGTTGGTGAAGTGAAGATTGAAGCTCACTTTGGTAACACTAGAAGTGTTTAGTTGGTGGATTGTAACATCCTAAAAACAGGGCTAATTTTAAACCTTAAAATTTCACAAGTTAAGATCAAATAACGCCAAACTTATATAACAAGAGGATCAACAGTAAGGTTTTTATATACAACGGACATCTACTCAAATAACCTATTAATCTAATCATTACATCATAATCAGATTAACTAGGTTATCTAATCATCTGTCCCAAAATAACAAAAGAATAACTACATCCTCTGTCATCTCTAAGTTTGAGTCCTTCAAATTTTTCTCATCTCACATCCCAGCTTACTTCCCGGAGCTTGTACCTGGTAAGAAAATTCAACTTGAAACATTAGGCTTTCGGCTAGTAAGAATATTCAAATCAAATTAAAAATTAACAATTAAAATCTCAACAGATGAATCAAACCTGTTCTCGCCCATCTTACCGTACAACAACTCTTTTCAACACTGGGAATCTACCCCACTCCCATACTTATGACTAATTCATCTAGCCATAATAATACTACTAAGAGTTTACCATAAATCCTCCCAGATTTAGAGTCAATACTCTTGTCCAAGAAATTACCAGTCAAAACCTGCCTATTTCTTAATCCGGAAGTAGAGATTACAAATTACTTTATGCCTATCTCAAATCTTCCTTTCACCACTGGGAAATCTCCGATCTTCCATTCGAAATGGGAATTACAAATCAAAATCTGCCTATTCCACATTTCACATCCTTCCCACCTCAGAATCAATGGTCCCAATGGGATTAATATTTCGCGATACACAACCGGGACCCCCGATGATTCAAGGTACACTCAATCACTAAAAATTACATCCCTTTGGTCAATGGCTAGTAATCGGTTCCCATTATACCGTACTAAGGTGCCCCCGATGACCGGATGCCTATTTTTAGCAATCACAACATAATACATAAGTATTATACTCTTACTATCGTATGTGCATAACATACCATATATTTATCCCAAAACATATTCTTAAGTTCATATCCAAGATCTATTACCAAAAATCTGTAAGCTGACTCTTTTTATCCAACTCCCGGTATCCCCAACTCCCGGTATCCCCAACTCCCGGGACTTTCAAGGTTTTGAAAGTGCAGGATCTATTCTTACAATCAATATAGAAAGAAGTAATTGAGAAATTGTATGATCAAGCCCAATTGTATTCAATGATGCACAGAATTACAGATCTAAGAGAGAGATAACCTCAAAGATTACAAGGAATGAATACAAGTAATATGGGAAAATCAATCAGTTAGCAACGTAGTGCTAACCACTCTATTTATACTGTAACGGATATATTAAAGCTACAGTACAAATAAGAAAGACTAATAAGAACAAAACACGTGTCCTAATTAGTTTACACATTACTAAGTAACGAAACTCGTCATAAGTTCTGAACAGGTAGTTCAGAACTTCTGAACATTCTTCTGATCACGCTTCTCAGAACTTCTGACTTCTCTTTCTCAGATCTCTGACTCTTCTTCTCAGAACTTCTGACTCTTCTTCTCAGAACTTCTGAACCTTCTTATCAGATCTTCAACACTTGGTTTATTGACAAAACTTCAGATCTAACAATCTCCCCCTTTTTGTCAAATAAACTTAAACTTTGCATCATCTAATTCTTTCAGAGCAGGAACAATTTTCTGAAGTAGCACATTCCTCAGATTAAGCCTCTTATCAATCTTGTCGATAATTTCTTGAATAACTTCAACTTGCTGATTTATTGCTTCTTGAGTTATGTTTGCTTCCTTTACTTTCAGCATCTTTTTCTCCAAATTGTGCTTTATGATCCTTAAAGTTCCAGAACAATATTTTGCAGTTTCCTTTGCTCTGAAGAAGATCTTTCCACTTTTGTTCTTCAAAAATACTCCCAGATCTGGATACTTGTGAACACTTCCAGTCTTTAACACCTTTTTCTGCTCATGATCTGTATTGGGATTTGCCAGATAAACACATGACTTTTGCAAATACAGAGCTATTTGGAAATCTGTATAGCAATGCCACCTTAAGATATAGAACATGGCCTCAATCACCACACTTCTTGCCTTCCTTTCATTTCTGTCTTTACTTGACTCTTTAAAACATAGAAAGCTGTGTAATCTGTAGAAGTCAACCACTGACAGTTTCTCAAAATCTGCATCAGTAAAATAATAAACCTTGCCATCTTCTCTCAAAACTTCAAAGGATAAGTACTCCATCTTTCTGAATTTCTTAACCTTTAATTCTCTGATTCCAGTGATTAGAAAATCTGAGTAAACGGCTTGCTTTGTTTTGCCAAGACATCTTGATTTTTCAGCCAACCAGATCTGAGTCTCCTTAGGTCTATCATAATACACATCCAAGAATTGTACCTCTTTTGGTTTGAAGAACTCAGGTAAATCAAATTCAAGAAAGTATCCATTTAGATCAATGGATATTTCATCTTCTTTTGGTTCAGACTGTTCAGTTTGATCAAAACTAGTTATCTGCACATTCTGAGATATTGTGTTCTGCATTTCTTCATCTTCATCTGACAAAATTCCATTCACTTCATACTCAGCTGGGAACACAAAATCATTATGTAGAATCTTTTTGGGATTCACCTCAGATAGCAACCATTCACTACTGTTTCTGATTTTTCTTCTAAAATCCAACCTCCTCTTCACACAGTTTATGCATCTCTTCTTTAAACTCTCTTTTTCAGCATCCATACTTACTTCCATTCTAATCAACAACCAATTCAGAGTTGCATCACTGTACTTCACCAACTCTTTTAATCTGAACAATTCAAGTCTTTCGTGAACCATATATGTGAACCCTTCTGTCTCCATTCCTTCATTCACAAAACCCTTCACATGCAGATCAACTTCTGTTTTCTTTGTGGGAGAACTCAGATTGCACTTTTCTTTTCTTTCTTCGATAGCCAACTGGAAGTCATACAAGTATGTATTTCTGACATAAATACCCAGAAGTCTTCTGCATTCAATTTCTATCAAGGCTTCTTCAGTGCTAGCAAAGAACTTGACTAGAAAGATCTGATCATCAAGAGTCAATCTGTGAAAATCAAATGTAGACATGGAAACCTTTGTATTTCTTTCTTTCAGTATTTCCATTCTAACGAACATTAAACCATTGAATTCATCTTGTTGAAACATCAGAACTTTCTCGATTCTTTTCTGAATATGCAGTTTTGAGTCAGGAACTCTGAACATGTTAGAAGCTTCTGAGTAGACCATCTGAGCTCTGTCATCCATAAAACCATCAATGTTACTTTCCAAAAGCTCATACTCTCCTTCTGTGTAGTAGAGATTATCATATATTTCCTCAGGAAAAATATCATCATGAAATTGTCTGGCTAATGGCACATCACTTAACTCTAGAATGAAGTCACACACAGGTTCTTCTAGTCTTTGCAATTTAATCTTTGGAATCTCAATTGGTTTTCTGAATACATATTCAGAAGGCATAAAGAAGTCTTTCACTTTCACATACTCTTCTTCTGTATTTAACTCATCACAAAAGTTAAACCTAAAATCATCTTTAAAATCCTGAGTGTAATCCACAGTTCTGTCTTCTTCTCCCATTAGATCAATGGGTCTTATCACTTTTATTCCTTTATGAATTTTCTGAACACTCAAAGCTCTGACTACTTCATTATGCATTCTTCTGATCAATTCTTCATTCAACCTCCTTTCTTCTGATTCAGACTCCATTGCCCTTTCACTGTTATAAACCACAATATCTGTACACCTGTTTACCACTGTACTTTCCACTATTTCTTCTATTCTCAAATCAGATTCCTCAATAGCTACAGTTTCATCTGAGTTTCCTTCCATCTCAGTATCCAAGTTCAATTCCTCTGTTTTATCTGATTCATTACTATCAATACTTCCCAACTCCATTTCTTCTGTATCTGAACTGTCAAGCTGTACTATCTGAATCATCTCCTTTAAATTTTCCTGTGTCTGATCTTCTGAACTTTTTGTATTGGCTAAGTGCATGTCTGCTATCTCAAAATCTTCTATGCCAATGTCATCATCAGAACTTAACCTTTGTCTTTTCTCCCCCTTTTGATGATCATGAGGCTCATTATCATCAAACTTTCTTTTTAAGTTCTGATTAGAAGTACCTTCAGCTTCAGCTTCTGCAATAGGAACAGGATCAAGAGGCTTTGAAGTAGAAGCCAGTGATACACTCAGTGCTTTCAGTATAGAATCCTGCATATCTTGCATTTGTTTCAACATATCTTTTTGAAAACCAGACATTATATCCATGATCTCCTTTTTGTGAGAATCCAAGGATTTCTTTACATCATCTACCTTGGTTTCAACAGAAATTAACTTTTTCTCCAACACATTTTTCAAATCTGATACCTCATCATTCAGATCCTCCATCCTCTTCTCCAAATTTTCTACTTTTTCCCCCATCTCCTTGTTTTGTTTCTGAATCTTTTCAAATTCAGAAGTTTCTAACAGTGAACCTGAACCAACAGATGGTCCAGTTTTCATGTGCCCAGAGAGCTCATGGCCTGTAGATAACACACAGTCATCTTGTACAACAGATGCACGTTTGAATGAGGCTTTTGTAATGTTCACCTCACCAGGACTTCCATCCAATCCTCGACACCCAACATTAGGCATGTCTATGAATGTTGTTTCAGGAGTACGAAATTCCTGATCTGTGCAAGTGTCAAAAGGAATTTCAGGCTCAATATGAATAGGACTGTGATATTCAGACTCAATGTGTTGAAAAATAAGTTGGGATTTATCACCTCCCTCCAAATGAGTTTGGGATGGTTCCCCGGATTTGTGTGAAACAGTAGCATGTTGAAATGCTTCTGAGTGGGTATGGATGGGTTGTTCAAGATCCACCACTAGGTCCATGGTGTTTGTTTCAATATTGGACACCAAGAGATGTGAACCAATAGCATGTGTGGTTACCTGGTCAAGATTAGCTGGTTCAGAGGCATCTCTTTCTGTTTGAACCTCTGTTAACAATCTCTCATCCTCACCACTCTCATTCTGTTTTTCCTCACTGAGTCTAACCAAGCTCTCAGAATTTTCCCCCTCAAGTCTCTCAGAATGTTCACCCATCTGAACATCCTCCCCCTCTCTAATTCGACTAGACCCCTCACCTCTCTTCTCAGGTTGGTCCTCTTGGGCAGGGATTTGAGGTAATTCAATTCCCATAGAGGTGCAATAAGCTTTTAAAATCTCACTCTCCCTTGGAATATAATTCCTAAGTGATTTTGGCAACAGTTTATGATTGGGATAATTTTCAAGTCTTGTTACTGAGGTCATCTTACCCAAATAAAATGTAGGACCATGCTCTTCATTTGTTCTTCTTGAGATTGTTCTGTTTTCCTGCATGGCATACCAAATAACAATTTGCCAGTACCTTATGTAGGGAATGTATGTCAGTGGAGCATCCTTTGTCTTCTTCTGAATTGCTTTCTGATTCTTCTCAAATGTATTCTTCATATCTTCCCAAAGTATTAAAGTATAGTCATAATGCCTATTCTTCACTAAACCTTGAAATATCTGAAGAATTTGTTTAGAACCTTGATCAGCAGAACTATTTTTCCCTGACAAACATTTATTTACCACATGAAAGAAGCAAGCCCAAATAGGTGGTAATTTGTTTCTTCTGAACAAACTGAGAGTCCTCAATCCTTCATTGTATCCCAACTTCATAAACTCTGCTATTAATTCCTCTGTTAGGGGTAAATCCTCAAAATCTGTTCTTCTTTGTACATCATCTTTCTCTGGTAGATTCAGCATTTCTCTTAGTGCAGAGATAGATAAGACAAATGTCACTCCTCCAATTTCAGACACAAACTTATTATCTTCTAACCTAAGATATTTCCACCATTGTTGTATGTACTGAACAGGCACATTTTTACTTCTTGTAAACCATTTTCTGTACGGATGATGTTTGAATAACTCCATGATAATTCTGTGTTCAGGCTTAAAACGACTTTCCTCAAACAATATAACACAGTTATTTTCAGATAATTTCAACCATTCACTCTCAGGAACAACTCTTTCCACTAGAATAGATCTATCTGACATAATAGAACCTGCAGCACTCTGTTCATGTTCAATATTAACGTTTACCTCATCCGCATTTCCTTCAGATTCATCCATTTGTTCATCTTCTTCATTATTTCTTATTGCCCCTTCCTCTGCAACTCTATTTTGTACTTCATCATTTTCCAAATCGGATGAATCCATTATTGATTTTGTAGAATGTAGAGAAATTGGACCACTTCTTCGTATTTCAGACATGATTTAAGAAGAAAACAGATTCAAAGAACTCTGGATTTGATTCGTATCTCACGTTTCGCTCTGGAATTTGAAAGAAATTTGAAATAGGGATTTTAAGACCTATTTAAAATCCGCGAAGTTGAAAGGTTTAACGGAAAAGCGAAATCAATGTTATAACGGAGTCAACACATGTGAAATACCACAAAGGATTTAAATGAAATACGTGGCATTGTCAAACAAATATGAAGCTGACACGTGTTAGTGGATAGAATTTTGACTCAAGTCAAAGATCTGAATAACACGCACAGATGTTCTGATTCCATGACTCAGAAGAATTTTGCCTTGTAACCAAAATGTCTTTTAAAATCAACTTCTGACCAATATAAAACATTTTGATTATTCAGAAGAGGTTTGAACAGATAAGAAATGAAAACAAATCTTTTAAGCATCACAAAATGATTTCCAAAAGAATTTTGATGCTCCCCCTTGACTTGAGCATGCATTTGAGTATTAATGATACATAAAGATGAGATAAAAAGATAATCGAAGAAGCATAATCCATACAGTTGAAGTTATTTGTATTTCTCAAAAATAAATTTTTGAAAGTTAGATTGCTGAAGTATTGACTCAGAATTTCTGACCTTAAGATTCAGAGGTTCTGATCTCAAGACTCAGAAGTTCTGAACTCAAGACTCAGAAGTTCTGAACTCAAGATTCAGAAGTTCCGAACTCAAGACTCAGAAGTTCTGAACTCAAGACTCAGAAGTTCTGAACTCAAGACTCAGAAGTTCTGAACTCAAGACTCAGAAGTTCTGAATACACTACTCAGACAAGTTTACTTAGAAAAATTTAGTATTTTTAAGAAAAAAATATTTTCAACTAGGCAGATTAAGCATTCCTATTTTACATATGGGAAAAGAAAACCTTTTGTGATCAAGAGGCTTTGTGAACAAGTCAGCCAATTGATACTTTGTATGCACAAAGTGCATCTCTATAGTTCCTTTTTCCACATAGTCCTTTATAAAATGATACCTCACATCTATATGCTTAGTCTTCGAATGTTGAACAGGGTTCTGAGTAATAGCAATTGCACTTTCTGAGTCACAATAGATGGGAATCTTATTAAGCTGATATCCATAGTCCATGAGTTGTGTTCTCATCCACAATGTTTGAGAGCATGAAGCAGCAGCAGCAACATACTCTGCTTCAGCAGTTGAAGTGGATACACAGTTCTGTTTCTTTGATGCCCAACTCACTATTTTATCTCCCAAAAAGTGACAAGCACCAGATGTACTCTTTCTGTCCAACCTACTTCCTGCATGATCAGCATCAGTGAAAGCAGTCAATTTGAAGTCAGTTTCTTTTGGATACCATAAACCTAGATCAGGTGTTCCTTTGAGATATCTTAAAATCCTTTTGACAGCCAACATATGTGATTCTTTCGGGTTAGATTGAAATCTAGCACAGAAACAGGTAGAAAACATGATATCTGGTCTACTTGCAGTCAAATAAAGTAATGATCCAATCATGCCTCTATAAAGTTTGATATCTGCTGAAACACCTTTGAGATCAGCATCTAACTTTATGTTAGTTGCCATAGGTGTTCTCATAGAAGCACAATCAGACATTTTGAACTTTTTCAGAATATCTCTGACATATTTTCCTTGATTTATGAAAATACCTTTTGGTAGTTGTTTGACTTGAAGACCAAGGAAAAAATTCAGTTCACCCATCATGCTCATTTCAAATTCAGATGACATGATTTTTGAAAAATTATCACATAATTCTGGACTGGTAGAACCAAATATTATGTCATCAACATAAATCTGAATCAGAATCAAATCATTACCCTGTTTCTTTAAAAACAAAGTTGTGTCAATCTTACCTTTCTTGAATCCTGAACCTAACAGGTGTTTAGTAAGAGTGTCATACCAGGCTCGTGGTGCTTGTTTTAGACCATATAAAGCTTTGTCTAAAATATAAACATGATCAGGGAATTCTGGATCAACAAAACCTTCAGGTTGATGGACATACACCTCTTCATTAAGTTTGCCATTTAGAAAGGCTGATTTGACATCCATTTGATACACCTTGAAGTTTTTATGTGCAGCATAGGCTAAAAATATTCTGATTGCCTCTATTCTTGCCACTGGTGCAAATGTCTCATCATAATCAATTCCCTCTTGTTGACAGTATCCCTTAGCAACCAATCTTGCCTTGTTTCTGATGACAACACCTGATTCATCCTTTTTGTTTCTGAACACCCATTTAGTTCCAATTATAGATTTACCTTCAGGCTTTGGAATGAGTCTCCAAACTTTATTTCTTTCAAATTGAAGCAATTCCTCTTGCATTGCTGAAATCCAGTCTGGATCCTCTAGGGCTTCATTAGCTTTCTTTGGTTCAATTACACTTAAGAAACCAGCAAACATTGCTTCATTTGCTGTAGCTGATCTTGTCTTTACTCCTGCTGATGGATCACCTATTACTTGATGAATAGGGTGATTTTTAGTCCATTTATTAGCACTAGGGAGTACATCAATCTCTGAATAATTGTTGTTTGCATCATTCTCATCAATGATTGCTCGTAATTCTGAACTGTCACCTTGTTCTGACGTATGAGTAGGAGTTGCATCCAAGTTTGAGTTCTGATTAATGAAGTCAGAGTTCTGATTGACTTGTTCAGAGTTCTGAGTACAAGAATCAGAATTCTGATTACAAGGTTCAGAGTTTTCACCACTTGTATTTATTAGATTTGGGCACTCCTCTGATGGACCTTTGTCAGAAATTACAGTTGATTGAACTATTTCTGGAGTCTTATTTTTCATCTCTTTGACCATCTTTGGATTTTCATATTCTGCATAAGAATCAGAAATTAGTTCACTAAAAGCATCCTTAAACAGTAAATTGAGTTCTGAACAAATAGGATTAGAATTTGTATCAGAAGTCATTTTTGTCTTGTTCAGCATGAGTTCTGAACTGTCTTGTTCAGAAGTCCGTATTCTGGCTTCATCAAAAGTTACATTTATGCTCTCCATCATCCTCTTGGTTCTTCTATTGTAGATTCTGAATGCTTTGGAAGTTAAAGAATAACCCACAAAGTATCCTTCATCTGCCTTTTTATCGAATTTGGCAAGATTTTCTCTGTCTCTGAGAACATAGCATCTGCAACCAAAAATATGAAAGAATTTGATTAATGGTTTTCTTTTATTTATCAGTTCATAAGCAGTCTTATTTAATCTCTTATTGATTAAAGTTCTATTTTGTGTAAAACAAGCAGTTGCAATTGCTTCAGCCCATAGGAAAGTAGGAAGATTTGCATAAGCCAGCATTGTTCTCGCAGCCTCAACTAGAGTTCTATTCTTCCTTTCAACAACGCCATTTTGTTGAGGAGTTCTGACAGCAGAAAAATTGTGAGAAATCCCAGAACTTTCTAAAAAATTCTGATGAGTCTCATTTCTGAACTCCGTTCCATTATCACTTCTGATTTTCTGAACTTGAAGTTGTAAGAGAACTTGAATCCTTTTGATAAAATTTATCAATGTAGTAGCAGCTTCTGACTTAGCTCTTAGGAACTCAACCCACGTGTATCTGGATAATTCATCAACAATCACAAGCATATATTTCTTTCCTCCCATCGATTGAATTATGCTGAAAAGATTGTGTTGTAATCCTTCAACATAGAAAACCTTTTGGATAGTTAGATCCCCTTTAGTTAAATCCCCATAACCTTTGACTTGACCTTTGCTATTGTTTCCAAAGTTTACTGCTCCTCCAGCCTTTTCTGTGAAGTTTGATAGAAAAGACTTCTGACCTGTCATGTGTCTTGAAGCTCCTGAATCTAAAAACCACACATGACAGCCCTGCAAAAGGATCAGTTAAGTTTAGGTACCCATCTTGGAATGGGTCCATCTTTGTTAGCTTTGTCATTGGATTTAACATTAGTACCTTTTACTCTCCACTCAAAATCTTTCTTCAAACACCACTTTCCTTGAACTTTTATGAAGTCAGAACATTTTCTGCTTACAAGTTTGTTCAAATTCTTTTTGAGAGTTGTAACTTTTGGTTTTGCTATGTTTTCAACTTTCTTTTCTTTTATCTTTTCTTTCTTCTGAGTCTGAGGAACAGAAATTTTCTTCTTTTCTGTATTTTGAGAAACAGAAACTTTCTGAATATCTTTTCTTATGTATGAAACAGAAGTTATTTTGACTTGACATTTGTGAGAATATTGGAATGAATCATTTTTACATCTAACACAAACAAGATTTTTCTTTGCAAGTGACAATAAATCTGAAACATAGATCATTTCATTTTTATTTATACTGTTCAGAGTACAATTGCCCTTATTACAAGAATTTCTAGCGTTTAGTTCAGAAGTAGATTTCATTCTAAGCTTCTCAAGTTCCCTTTTCAGATCATTCAACTTTGCAAGATCATCTTTCCTTTTGCTTTCTTCTTTTTCTGAAAAATTCAAGTTCTTTTTGTTAGAAGAATTAGATGATTCACCTTTTTCATATGTACTTGATTCATTAAAGAATTTATCATTTTCTCTTGAAGCATTAATTTTAAAAAGATCATACTCAGTCTTCAGTTTTTCAAGCTCTGTTATTTTCTGAATAAAAATATTCTTTTCTTTCAAAGCTTCTTTAAGTTTAATATCCACCTCACAGAAATCATTTTCAAGTTCATCATAAGCTTTCCTTAAATCCTCAAGTTCTTGACTCACAAGATTAAATCTCTTTTCAAGTTGCAAAAATTCATCTGATTTTGTTTCAGAAAATCCAGTTGAATCAGACTTCTGACTACCTGAGTCAGAGTTCTGATTTACAGACTCAGATGTCTGATCTTTAGACTCAGAATTTTGACTACAAAGTTCAGAATCCTGACTAGAAGTTTCAGACTTCTGATTGACTGTTTCAGAATTTTTACTTGTATCAAATATGCTCTCAATGTCATGATATGAAAAACTTGGTTGTTTATTTTTGTAGCTGACATTTAAGGAATCATACTTGAATTTAGTATCATTGTATCTTGGCTTTTCATCTGTTGGTTTAGAAACTTCTTTCTTAACCTTTTCTTCTGAACCAACTGACTTTTCTGTTTTAGACTCAGAAATTGTCTCATCTGACTTTTTAGAGTTTGGTCTTTGCAAATTGTCAGAACTTGTTATAGAACTAGCAGGTCTTATGAAAACTTCAACAATTTCTGGGATTTTTGGCTTAGAAACTTGAAGTATTGGAGCTCTTTTTAAAATGACATTTTCTTCCAATCCCAATCCCTTCTTTGGATTGTAAAATCTTGTATCTTTAACATTGCTTAATAAAAGATTTAATGTTTGCTGAGTCTGACCTCTTTTCAAATTCAAATCTTCCAATTCTTTGATTTTGGTGTATAAATTCTTTCTTTCTTCAAATAACATATCAAATTTTATTTGTAAATCACCTTTTTCATCCTTTATTTTTGAAAACTCAACTTTTAGTTCAGAAAGCCTTTTCATCAATTCAGAATTTTCATCTTTAACTTTCTGTTTCTCAGCCTCAGATTCTTCATATTGTTCGTTTATTACTTCTTTTTCAATTCTGAATTTGTTAACCAAAGTTCTTTCTCCTTTTATCTGTTTTCTTAGATTAGCAAATTCAGTTTTCATTTCACCAATCTGTGTCATTAACTCTAATTCAAGTGAAGAATGTACCTCAGCAGATGACTCAGAATCAGCATCTTCAAAATCAGAATCATCCTCATTCCTCATTTTTGCCATATAGCTTCGCATCTGTGGAAAGTTGATATGATCATCTTCACCAGAAGTGTAGTACAGCCAATTCTCCTGTTCAGCCAATAGCGCACTCTCGTCATCTCTCTTCTTTGCAAGCTGAGCCTTCTTCGTGTAGTATTCATAATCTTTCACAACTTTAACTCTGCAATCCTTGGCATAATGGCCAGATTTTCCACACTTGAAACACAGATTCTTTTCTTTTCTCTCTTCCTTCTCTTCCTTGTTTTCTTCACTTCTCTCTATTCTCTTTTCAATCTTATTTTCTTCTCTGTCATCTTTCTTCTTATAATCTGAACTTCCAGCTCTCTTATAATTTCCTTTAAATCTGCCCTTCCCATACCTTTTGTTGAAAGTATTTGTCAGCAAAGCTAGCTTTTCAGCCATTATCTTGATATCTTCATCATCTTCTGATCCTTCTTCTTTGTCAGATTCCTCCAGACTCGGTATTTCTGATAGATATGCAGTCTTTTTGGGTGCTTTGATTGCTTTGGACTTTGATAAGAACGCTAATTGATCAGCAACATTTTTCTTTTCTTCCACAACTAACTTGACAGAGTCTTCATGTTGATTAAGAACACAGAACAAATCATTTAAGTCTTCTTCACACATATCCTTGTTCATTTGCAGACTTATGGCAAATGATGACCATTCTGAATTTAGACTGTTCAGAAATTTGTAATTTATTTCTGATTTTGTTTTCTTCAGTCCATTTCTTCTCAAGTCATTTAGAATAGTGCAAAATTTACTGTATGTCTGTGTCAAACTTTCTGACTCTTTTGCTTTGAACCTTTCATAAGCATTTATGCTTTGATTTAACTTTGCCTGAATAGATCTCACAGTTCCTAACATTTGCCTTTCCAATTCGTCCCACATTTCTTTAGCTGATGATCCACTGTCAATCCTGTTAAGAACCTCATTCGGGACAGCCAAAGTCATCAAAGTAATTGCTCTTTTGTCAATAGCATGCCTATTTTTCTGTTCAGCAGTGTATTGGGAATAATTCTTCTTTACTCTGGTCGCTGGAATTTCTGGAGTTGTCTCTGTAGCAGGGGTTGCGGCGACATCGATATATACTTCGATTGGACCTTCTCGAATAGAAATCATAAGATTTTCATCGATGTTGTCAAGGAATTGGATCATACGAGTTTTCCATTGCTGATACTCTTCTGGTATAAGAACAGGCGGTTTGGTTTCGGATCCCATGGCTAGATATTCTTTAGAAGACATGATTGTAAGAAAATTCAACAGAAAGACAAATTCGATTTTCTTGATCGAAAAGTAGCAGGTAATTCAAGAATTGCTAAGAATTCAAGAACTAGCCCTAGCAGCGGAATCGAATTTTGAATGAATCAAGAAATCTTCAAGAAATTGATCAATCGATCTTCGCAATCACAATCTTGAACGAATTTGTTTGTTGATTGGCTCTGATACCAATTGAAAGTGCAGGATCTATTCTTACAATCAATATAGAAAGAAGTAATTGAGAAATTGTATGATCAAGCCCAATTGTATTCAATGATGCACAGAATTACAGATCTAAGAGAGAGATAACCTCAAAGATTACAAGGAATGAATACAAGTAATATGGGAAAATCAATCAGTTAGCAACGTAGTGCTAACCACTCTATTTATACTGTAACGGATATATTAAAGCTACAGTACAAATAAGAAAGACTAATAAGAACAAAACACGTGTCCTAATTAGTTTACACATTACTAAGTAACGAAACTCGTCATAAGTTCTGAACAGGTAGTTCAGAACTTCTGAACATTCTTCTGATCACGCTTCTCAGAACTTCTGACTTCTCTTTCTCAGATCTCTGACTCTTCTTCTCAGAACTTCTGACTCTTCTTCTCAGAACTTCTGAACCTTCTTATCAGATCTTCAACACTTGGTTTATTGACAAAACTTCAGATCTAACAGGTTTTACGTATTGTCCGTTCAACAAATCCTCAAATCGATTTAAAACATAAAATCAGTTCAATCTACTCATCAATTAAGTTCTACTAACATGTTAAGACACACATAATACACATCTATTTCAACATTAATTGCTGAATTTTAAAGAGAGTTGAATAAACTCACCTGTATGAAATCTGAACACAGTGCAGTTCTTCAAACTCCAAATTAAGCTTCCCAGAACAGTTCTAAACAAATAATTATGTTCAGATACTAATCAACAGAAGAAATCATAATACTAATTATCAAATCCTTACCACAATTTCTCAAAATCAGATTTTTCTTTCTTCTGTTCTTCTTCTCGTTCTCTCTTTCTCTCTCGATTTCTCTGTCTGATTTTCTAAAAGTGACCGACTTATTCTTGATACCTCAGTATTAAGAAACTCAACTTTCCAACAATAACCATTTAACCCCTCAAGTTAAATTTTACATTTAACTTTACACTTTAACCAAATTACAAACTTAACCCCAAAGTTCATAATTATAATTTACAAAATAATACAACGGAAATTCGAGGTGTTACAATACTCCCCAACTTGAAAAGGATTTCGTCCCCGAAATCAAAGCTAATCAAACAAATGGGGATATCTATTCCTCATGTCTTCCTCCGTTTCTAACGTCACATTAGCACCTCGATGGTGTTTCCATTACACTTTTAACATAGACACTTCTTTACCACTTCGCAACTTCTTAACCGACTTTTCCAAGATTGCATCCGGTTCTTCAACACATCGGCTTCCTTCATCCACCCTAACATCAGTAAGGGGAATCACATCTTGTTCTTCGGCTAAGCATTTCCGAAGATAACACACATGAAATGTATTATGGATCCCTTCCAACTCAGGTGGAAGATCCAATTGATACGCTTGTAGACCAACTCTTTTGGTGATAGCGAAAGGTCCTAGAAAACGAGGACTCAGTTTCCCAAGCTTTCCAAACCGAATCACACCTTTCCATGGGGATACTTTAAGCATTACACGCTCCCCAACTTGAAATTCCTTTGGCCTTCTTTTCGGATCAGCATAGCTTTTCTGTCTATCTTGAGCCGCTTTCATATGTTGCCGAATTTCCTTCACTTTGTCCGCGGTTTGTTGCACAAGTTCCGGACCAGCAAACTGTTTCTCTCCGGCTTCTAACCAGCACACCAGAGTTCTGCATTTCCTACCATATAATGCCTCGAAAGGTGCTCTTCCAATACTGGAATGGTAACTGTTGTTATAAGCAAACTCTACCAATGGCAAATGCGAATCCCAGTTACCCCCAAAATCTAGCACACACGATCTAAGCATATCTTCCAAAGTCTGTATTGTTCTTTCACTTTGGCCATAAGTTTGTGGGTGATAAGAAGTACTTAGATTAACCCTCGTACCCAATTCCTCTTGAAGCGACTGCCAAAAGCTGGAAGTAAACCGACTGTCACGATCAGACACAATAGACACCGGTATACCGTGTCGTCACACTACTTCATCAATGTATAGCTTTGCTAACTTATCTATTGGTGATGCTTCTTTCATAGCTAAGAAATGAGCACTCTTCGTTAAACGATCGACGATTACCCAAATGGTATCGTTACCTCTTTGCGTCTTTGGTAACTTTGTCACAAAATCCATAGTAATCTTATCCCATTTCCACTCCGGAATTTCCAAAGGTTGAAAACTTCCGTATGGTCTTTGGTGTTCTGCTTTTACTAACGAACAAGTTCCGCATTTCTCTACTATACGTGCCACATCCACTTTCATAGCTGGCCACCAATACTGTAACTTCAAATCTCTATACATCTTAGTACTCCCCGGATGTATAGAATACTTAGATCTATGCGCATATTCCAAAATCAACTCCCGATTTCCACCTATCTTTGGTACCCAAACACGGCCTTGGAATAACTTAATCCCTCGGTGTTAGCTTCAATCTTCCTAATCATAGAAGTATTTAGAAGTAGTGAAAAATAGGCTAAGTGAAGAAAGCCTCTTACAGAGGCTCTGCCGAACTTACCGAGAGATCAAGGTCAAGAAGCTACAGAAGCTAAAGAGGCGCCCTACAGAAACTCTGTCATACGCGCAAATAAGACCAATGACTCGGAATCCGGGGAAGACTGCTCTACAAAGGACCAGACCACAGAACCTCTGTAATGCTTTACAGAGCCTCTGTGATCCTCTTCAAAGACTTCAAAGATATTTATAATATCTTTCTACTGCTACTGGACCTGTTTATCAACTTGCATGGTAGCATGCCCTGTCCAACTTCGACGTGTCAAATTCTGATTGGATTCAATAGGGCTTAGTACATAATAGACGTCTGCTGCATTAAATGCAATACAGCACGTCCAAACTGTTCATACCATCCGTTCAACTATTCATACCATCCGTTATGAATAGTAGCTTATGCTTTATGGTCCCCTTAGAGTAGTATATAAGGAAGACTCATGTTGAGTTCTTCCTAACAAGAAATTAAGGGAAAAAAAACATCACAAGAACACACAGCTTAAACACTTTGAGAGTCATATCTGTTTTAAAGCTTTGCTTACTCACTGTTCTTGAATCTGTTCTTAATATATATATTCAGTAAACTTTGAGATATTATTTCCTGTTCACTGTTTATTTATATTGTGTTCTAAATCTATCAAACATATCTGTTAGTTCTTCAAATACGCTTCCGCATCAAACTCAAACTTGAACTAATAGATCTGATAATCTTGTTTAAACAAAACGGGAACCAACAATTGGTATTAGAGCAAGGCTTGATTTTCAATATCAAGTGATCCTCTTTGTTACAAGATTAGTGATAGACATCATTCCTTTTTTAACCTATTCCTCATTTCTAGGTTAAAACTCCATTAAAGTGTACTCTGGGAACTGTTCAAACCCAGAAAACTTTCCAGATCATCAGATTCATACTCTTTAATCATACTATCTTTTCAGAACCTTAACAATGACAAATACAAATAACTTCTTTACTGCTGGTTCACTCACCAAGCCTCCTACTCTCCTACGAGATGAGTATCCTCAATGGAAGATAAGAATGGTTCATTTCTTTGAGGGTACTGAAAAAAATCTAGTACAATATCTTTACAACCTTCCTCCTGTTCCCATGATAGTAGTACCACGAGTACCAGCTACTGCTGAATCTCCTGAAATCCCTGAACATCAAAAACCAAAGCCAAAAGAAGAATGGTCAAATGAAGATAAGGCAGAAGATAAAGTTGCACAGAAAACAAAAAGAATCTTGATAATGGCTATCCCCAACGAGCTTTTTCAATCCTTAGATGCATGCGAAACTGCGCACGATCTTTGGAAAGAATTAGAAAGACAGTTGGAAGGGGGTGCTAAAACACAGAAGAACCGAAGGGCACAGTACATAAATGAATATCATGCATTCAGAGCCTCTGCAACAGAATCTCTGCAAACAACGTACGACAGGTTCAACTCTCTCATAAACAAATGCAGAAAGTCTGGCATTCACAGAACCTCGGAAGAAAATAACGTCATGTTTCTAAAGAGCCTGAATGATGAGTGGCTTCAACTGTCTATGTCTTTACAAACAAACCAAGATCTAGACTCATGGACACTCTCTGATCTCTATGGAACACTAGTTGCACAAGAGCCTCAAATTGCACAGGCTAAAACAATAGCCATTGCACCATACGCATTGGTTAGTAAATCAACAGAGGCTACAGAGAGACCGAGAAATGAGAGAGCAACAGAGGAGAAGAGGAAGGAGAAGAAGAAGATAGTGATGGTTGATAGCGAAGAAGACGAGCTGATAGAGGAAGAAATAACTCTTGCGTCATTAGCTAAATCATTGGCTCTATTGACAAGAGAGTTCAGAGGTAACCAAAGAAATTTTGGAAATGACAGATATAGCAGAAACAACCAGAGAGATAGAAGAGATGATGGAAGAAGAGAAGAATCAAGTGACCGATAGAGGTCAGACTACAGAAATGATGACCAACAGAGGTTGAGCGACAGAAACTACAGAGGAAATGACCGACAGAGGTCAGATGACAAGGTAGGCCACACACAAGAATGCTACAAATGTGGTAAACCTGGTCATTATGCAAACGAATGCCGAACAGAGAAAGGTGGAGACCAACAGAAGTCCGACGATCGAACTGGAAACACCTCCCAAGGTTGCTTCAACTGCGGCAAGCCAGGCCATTTCGCAAAAGAATGCAGAAGTACACAAAATCGCCCACAGAAGGACTCAGCTTTTTACAAAAAGAAGGCTGAATATTATGCGCAAAAATCCCTGATGGCGAACAAAGGGCATTCTGAAGCAAATAAGGAGGACTTCGAGTCAGACTCTACCTCTGATGATGAATTCACAACCAATGCCTTGTTCTGTGGCATGGCAGAAGTCGACTCCGACACTGACAATGAGGTATCCATTTTAAACTCTACCTCTTGTATTAAATATGTAGATAATGATTCAATTAAACTTAACATTGAACTGATTGAACTAAAAGAGATAAAGGAAAGCATTCAAAAAAAACTCACCTTTAATGAGAGAGAAGTAAGGCTTCTCACTCAAGAAAAAGCCACAATTTTTGAATAAAAGGAAAGAGTAGAAAAATATTGGAGCAAAAATGTAGATCCTTTAAAAAGACAAATTTCTGAATTAACCTCTGCTTTAAAAATCAAAACTAAAGAGCTTTCAGTTTCTAGGAGTGAAACAACGGACATAAGAGCTCTCAAAGAATACTTTCAAAAAGAGAGAGAGATGTACTTTGGCAAGATCTACTCAGAAGAGAAGTTTTACTTAAAAACTATAAAGATGCACCGAAGGTGTATGAGAAAGTAAACTCACAAATAGGAAGACGAGGTATAGGGTACGATGATATTACTCTAGGTGTTGAAGGCAAAAGACTTAAACCTCTGTCTTATCTGTTTGTAATAGGAAATACAAATAAACCATCTTTTCCAAACTTACTCTCTGTAAGTAAAAGGGTTAAAATCTCTGCAGAACCTCACTTAAGGAAACATACGAAGATGATCAATGTGTGGCTTGAAAACACAGATTCATCATCTTCAACCTCTGTCAATAGAGGAATCAAACCAAAGAAATATCTGAAAACACAAGATCAGATTGGTATCTTCAAGTTTGGTAAACCAGAGACTCAAACACAGGTTGCTTTTGTCTGTATGTTAGATGTCGAAAAGAAATTATCTGCAAAAGCTCCTGAGTTTAAACCCATCTTTTCAGAAGAAAAACTTAAAAGATCAATTGAAAAAGAAATTTTGGAAGTTTTGAAATCAAATGTTTTAGAAAATCTCTGTACATCTTCTATAGATCAAATTCTCGCTGAAGAGATCTCATCAGAAACCTCTGCCATCTATGAAAGTTATTCTACAGAGGAAGAAAGCTCGTACGATACATGCTCAGAAAATCCAGCCTCTGTCGAAAGAGATAACTCAACCTCTGTATATGAGGACGATTCAACCTCTGACGACTCAGAGATTGATTCTAAATCAGGGATAGTTCACTGTGACACAGAGGATGTTAAATTCTCCTCTGAGGTTCTTAACAGAACAATTTCTCCAAAAGAGAAAATCACAGAGATACCTATCTGTCCAGATTTTCTCAAAATGTGTATACAAGTCAAAACCTCTACAGAGCTTAATAATCTGAAAAAGGCCTATGAAAATCCTAAAAGCTCAAAATTTTCAAAACCTTTAAGGCCTGAAGCTAACAAATATCTTTCCTCTGTTACAGTGAAGACAAACGTTCACCACAGAAGAGACTCACAGAAGGCAGGACCTAAACAAGATTTTTGCAAACAACATTCTAGTATTCATAGATCTTCTTGTAATAAGAAATCTAATGTTAAGAAAGAATGTAATGCCTCTGTGGCTCAGTTCAAGAAATTCAATGAAAAGTTCAAACAAATCACGTCTCATATTAAATATTGTCATTGTTTTGATCTTATGTTCAAATTGAAAAATCACTTCTCAAGTCCAGATTGCTTACTCTCCACTAAAATTCAAACTCCAAATTCAAAACCTAGAGAGAAACAATCTGATCTTTCTACAAAAGATAAAATGTATTTCAAGAATGCTAAGGCAAACTTGAAAAATTCTAACAATATTGGACCCATATGGATATGGGTACCTAAGTCTCTGTGATTGTCTTACAGAAGCGGTATGTGCCAATTTGGTATCTTGACTCCGGATGCTCAAGGCACATGACTGGCGACAGAAGTTTACTATCCACGTACAAAGAAACACACGATGGTGGATCTGTAACTTTTGGAGACAACAAGAAGGGACACATCAAAGGCTATGGAGTCATACAGAAGGAAAACGTCTCTGTATACAAAGTTGCATATGTGAATGGCCTTAAACACAACCTACTCAGTGTAAGTCAACTCTGTGATACAGGATTTGATGTCTTGTTCAAAAGGACTTTCTGCTCTCTGCAAAGTGAAGACACAGGAATGGAACTTCTGCGAGCCGAAAGAAAAGGTGATCTGTATCTGTAGAACTTTTGTTCAACAACCAAGGACAAAGTTTGCCTTGTAGCTTGCGAAAGTAAAGAAGCCTGGTTATGGCATAACAGGTTCTGTCACTTGAACTTTCACACCTTGGATAAACTGGTCAAACTTGATCTAGTTAAAGGTTTGCCTTATGTTAAATTCAATAAGGATCACTTGTGTTCTGCCTGTGAAATGGGAAAACTCAGAAGAGCTTCCCACAGAGGCAAAACAGATGTGTCTTGCACTAGGCCTCTGTACATGCTTCATGTCGACCTCTGCGGTCCCATTGCCATACAGAGCCTAGGTGGCAAGAAATACATACTTGTCTTAATTGATGAGTACTCGCGTTTCACATGGGTTGAATTTATTCGAAAGAAATCGGATGTTCCAATCATCTTGATTAATCTAATGAAAAGAATCCAAGTTCTTTATGAATGCAGAATACAGAAGTTAAGAAGTGACAATGGCACAGAATTTAAAAACTCTGTCATTGAAGCCTATCTTTCTACAGAAGGAATATCACAGAACTTCTCTGCAGCACGCACTCCACAGCAGAACGGCGTAGTCGAAAGGAAGAATCGAACGCTCGTTGAGGCCGCAAGAACTATGCTATCAGCATACGGATTACCGATGAACTTTTGGGCAGAAGCGATTTCTACCGCTTGTTACACACAGAATCGGTCAACCATTGTGAAAAGACACATCAAGACTCCTTACGAACTGATCAACAAAAGGCGGCCAAACATCAAGTTTTTCCATGTGTTTGGATGTAAATGCTTTGTTTTAAACGACAGAGATTCAAGAGGAAAGTTTGAGGTAAAAGCTGACGAAGGCAAATTCATTGGATACTCTGCCACTTCCAAAGCCTACAGAGTATACCTTACAAGATCTCGCAAAATCGTTGAAAGTATCAATGTTTCTTTTGATGATTCATTCCAAAAGACTTCTGAGCAAATCAGTTCAGAACTCGAACTTAAAAGAGAAACAAACGAAAGAAGACTTGAATCTTCTATTTTTAGAGATGTTCCATGATGACATTGATCCTTCTGTTGGAACCATCACAGTTTCTGAAGAACCATCCTCTGTTGAACAATATCCTACAGGTATGACTCTAACTGGTCCAAATAATGCTTCATCTTCTTCTATAAATACTACAGATGCAAATGCCGAAGAATAAAATGCAGAAGATGAAACATCAAGAAAAACGACCACAGAAGCTGCTGAAAAACAAACTCCACAATCCACAGAAGAACCAATTACAGAGGAAATTGAGGACCAAGACTATACGTCCTCAGAGGAACAAACTCCACCACTACTCATACCAATCATTCCACAAATGGTAGAATCAACTACCAAGGCAAGAAGAACGACAGAGGCTACACAAGAAGAAGATCCACAAGAAGCTTCTGAAGAAAGGTTCGATGACATTGATGACCATCTTCCACGCACCACTCAGTGGACAAAAAGCCATCCTCCAAGCCAAATAATCGGAGAACCTTCTGACTCGGTAAAAACCAGGTCTGCCACTGCTAAATTTTGTTTCTTTACAAATTTTATTAGTGTGATAGAACCAAAGAATATTTCCGAAGCCCTAGATGACCCAAACTGGGTAGACGCCATTCAAGAAGAACTTCTGCAGTTTGAGCGTAACAGAGTATGGACTTTAGTACCTCTGCCACGAGGGAAACAGGCCATTGGGACTAAGTGGGTCTACAGAAATAAGAAGGATGAAGATTGAGTGGTCATCAGAAACAAAGCACGATTGGTGGCCAAGGGTTATAGACAAGAAGAAGGCATAGATTACGATGAGACTTTTGCTCCTGTTGCACGGCTCGAAGCAATAAGAATATTCTTAGCCTTCGCAGCTCACAGAGGTTTTAAAGTCTATCAGATGGACGTAAAATCAGCTTTTCTCAACGGTGAAATCCAAGAAGAGGTTTACGTAAATCAGCCACCAGGGTTTGAAAGCTCAAAGTTCCCAAGGCATGTATACTACCTTGAAAAGGCTCTGTACGGACTGAAACAGGCTCCAAGAGCATGGTACGAACGACTTTCTACCTTCTTTCTAGTTAATGGCTACGACAGAGGTACAACAGATACTACCTTATTCTATAAACGTAAAAACAGTGAAATAATGCTTGTACAAATCTATGTGGACGACATAATTTTTGGGTCTTCTAATACAGAAGAGTGCAAAAGTTTTGAAAAACTCATGCAGAGTGAGTTTGAAATTAGTATGATGGGAGAATTAACATTCTTCCTCGGACTCCAAGTCAAACAAACATCAGAGGGAATTTTTATAAATCCGGCCAAATATGTCTCTGACATTCTTTTCAAGTATAGCCTCTCTGATACCTCTGCAATGAAAACTCCAATGGCCACTGGAAATAAGTTATCCTTAGATCCAGATGGCATCTCTGTAGAATGCACTCTCTACAGAGGCATGATTGGATCTCTGTTATACTTAACTGCAAGCAGACCTGACATTATGCATGCCACATGTCTTTGTGCACGTTATCAAGCTAATCCTAAGAAATCACATTATGATACCGTTAAGAGAATCTTTAGATATCTAAAGGGGACTAAAAATCTCGGTCTCTGGTATCCACAGAACTCTGGTTTTAGTCTTAAAGCTTATACAGATTCAGACTATGGAGGATGCATGCTCGACAGAAAGAGTACCTCTGGGAGTTGTCAATTCCTAGGTGGTAAACTAGTCAGTTGGACCTCCAAGAAGCAAAATTGTGTCTCAACATCCACTGCAGAAGCTGAATACGTTGCTGCTGCAAGCTGTTCTTCTCAGGTTCTATGGATGAAGACTCAGCTAAAAGACTACAGCCACATCCTATTCAAAATACCCATCTTCTGTTATTCCAAAAGTGCCATTGCTATCTCTGCCAATCCTGTGCAACACTCAAAAATCAAGCATATCGATATAAGATACCATTTCTTGAAACATCATGTTGAATACGGTACGATCGAGATGCATTTCGTGCCCACAGAATACCAACTCGCGGACTTATTCACCAAAGCTTTAGACGAGAAAAGATTCAATTTCTTGGTGGGTAAGTTAGGAATGATCAATATGACGTGAAAATCCTCTGTAAGTATAGCTTTATCTTCTGTAAATATGTATATATTTCTATTATTTTACTTATTGCTTTAATTGATTTATTTCCGTATGTAAATTCTCAATCATAAATAAATCTTGAAATCTCAGAGCTTCTGTGGGTCTACTCAGAACCTCTGACGACCCCTACAGAACCTCTGGAAAACATGACCTATGTTCTATACAAAACTTATCATTCTTTGATCCAAGCATAGGTCAAGGGGGAGCAAAAGGAAATTACTTGATCTATAGAGGTGATTAGATCAAGGGGGAGCAAAAAGGGACCCTGAAATGATCTACAGAGGTAAAACTTTCAAGGGAAAGCCAAAGAAGAATGTCGATGAACTATATCGACAGAAGTCAGACATCACTGCCGAGAAAAGAAGAACCAAAAGGTATGTCTCTCGCACAAAAGGTTTTTGAAAACAGTTTTCTAGGACACAAATTGTCAAATATGTCCTAAAAATACTGAGAATAACATTTCAAAAATCAAAAGCTCAAAAAGTTTCATAAAATTCGAATTAGGAGAAATTTAAGATCATAGAGCTTCTGCTGAGCTCAACAGAGGTTCTGCCAGAAATATGCTCTGTGATCACAAATTAACCCTCTATCGATCTTTTGGAATGTTATCTCGGAAACCGAATACATACACCATGACCTTCACGAACAAAACTTTTTTCATAACAGTTTTCTCGGACACCAACTTTCAAATATGTCCGAAAAACATCTCTTAAAACAGATCAAAAATTGGATGATCAGAAAATTTAATAGAAATTTTGTTATGAGATTTTTTCCCTCAAAGAGCTTCTGCTGGCCCTCACAGAGCTTCTGCAAGTTCCAACAGAGCCACAAAACCTCTGCGAGTAAAAACTCTTAACTAAAAATCCTATTGATCCTCTCCAATGCCTTTACAAACGTTTTGGTTAAAGAAGAACCCCACAGAAGTCATGATAACAATGAGATATATGAGAAAGGGATAAACATCAAAGATTTTCAAGATCACAGAGCTTCTGTAAACTACAGAAGTTCTGTCAATCTGTTACTTGGGCATTTCTGTAGTAATAACGGTTACTTTTACTGAGAGTGAATCACATGTGGCTAAGAACAACCCCACGCGCCTAGCATTAATGGGCCGCGTACGACATCCTGTCATCTTCTGACATGGCCTACGTGTCCCATTTTCATTGGGCGTACATGGAACGATTTCTGTGGAAAGTTGAACCCGCCGTTCTAACTTGAGTACGGATTCCAAATTTTAATCCATTGCCATATATTTTACTCTTTCGAATTCTACCGTTTTACCCTCCTATAAAAACCAAGCTTACCCTCTCATAAACTTTTTACAAACTATCATTCTTCTCCGACGAAACCCTGCAAAAAAAACCTGCAAGTATCTTATTCTCATTACCAAATGGCTTCATCTTCTCAAGTTATCTCCCCTGCACACTCTCCGGCGAACTCACCAGAACATTCACCTGCTCATTCTGAACATTCAGAAAACCCCAACCTTGCCCAAAATATTGAACTAGAAGATTCCGGCGATTCAGCAGACTTTGCTCCGACCACACATCTTCAAAACTTCATAGCAAAGGATCGTTTCGAAAAGGTACTACCAATCAAATCCAACAATTGCTATTTGGTCCCCTCATCCACTGCTTTCGGCGAAGCCCATGCCATTCTTCTAAACATAATGGAAAATCATATCCTCTTCCCTCTACTCTCAAGAACCCCAAAGAAAATTCCAGTTAGATATTTGAACCAGTTTTGGCAAAGTTGCCGATTTGATAAAGATGATTCTCTTATCAAAGGGTACATTTCAAAACCTGACAAATCTGAGCATCTGGAAATCAAGTTCAATAGAACAATGTTCTCACTTGAATTCAACCTACCAACAAGGGGTCTTCTTGGATTGAAGAAGTATGCAGAGCAACCAACAGACGACGAGATCTGTCGTTTCCTAGAAATGCTTGGGTACAACACCCCACTGAGGAAGAGAAATGACTTCCGCAGAGGCAGATTACCACCTCTGTGGAACACCTTGTTCTCAATTCTTAACAGATGCCTGACAGGGAAGATAGGCAGTATTGACCAGAGCTCACATCAGATATTAACCATCATGTATGGGGTTCACTATGATCTCCCACTGGATTATGCGACCATAATGATGCAAGAGATCATCAACACCATCGACAGAAAGAACAACACAAGAAGGGTCAAAGAGAACGATCCTAATTTTCTACCACCTCTGCAATTCCAAAGAATACTGGGAGTTTTGTTCGAACCTCTGTTGCTAATACAGAAATGGCCAATGGAAGGGCCAATTCCCAAACAGTTCCCAATGAACAAAAATACCCCCACTGATCATGTAGATGGCTACACACACTGCAGACCTTTGTCAAATACACTTCTGAAGTATGCCTCGAATAAAACCCTTAAGAAAGAGTATATACGCGATCATAGAACTCCAAAACCGAGTCCTATGACACCCCCGCGTTTAGGTGTCCCCCTAGGAACAATGATTGCAGAACCTCTTTCCACTCAAGAAGAAAAAGATCCCAAATTAGCAAAACACATGCCTATTCAACTTAGCTTCATAGCCAAACGTGCAGAGCTCATGGGAAAGAAGTCCTCTTCGAAATCTTCTGCCTCTACTCCAAAATCAAAGAAGAGGAAAACTGCAGAAGGCACCTCTACAAGTGCTGCGAAGATCAACCTTCACCTCCTCATGCCACAGAAATTGGCTCCTCAGCTCCTCCCTCTTCTCCAAAACAGAAGAAGAAAAGAAAATCAAAAACCACAGAGGAAGGGGCACCAAAACCTAAGAGGAGGAAAACCAAAAAGAAGCATGGCAAATCACTTGAAAAATTAGTTGCCATAGAAGAAGAAGCAATCGCAGAAGAAAGAACTGCAGAAGAAGAAGAAGATGCAGAAGTAGAAATGACAGAAGAGGGATATCAATCGCCCCATCAATCCCCAGATCGATTTGCTCACCAAGGAAACTTAAACGATTTCCTACAGAACCCTGACATTGCCAACACTTTAAATACAGCATGGTGGACGGCACAACCTCTCGACCACCACTCCCCAGAAGAACAATACTTCTCTATTTCTGGCATTGACACACATCTGCAAGAAGATGATCAAACACCCAGAGATCAATCAGCCGAGACACCTGTTATTCTACAAAACCCCTTCATTAAACAAGGATTGGACGTCCACAGAAGGAGTCCAAGCCCAGCTTCAGAAGAAATAGAACAAACAGAAGCTGAGTGGAATAGAGATGAAATAACAGAGGCTTTAGAGAAACGAAAAGATGCAGAAGTTGTACAAGAAGAGGGATTTAAAACATGGGAGACAAGAGTGGAGGTCTCAGAGGTAGATTCAGATGAAGAAGAAGCTGTCTGGATACGAAAAGGTCTCTATCATCCACATGTCATGAGATTATACGGCTCTCATCAAATGTATGACTTCTTAGGCAAAGAGCAAGGAACTTCAACAGAAGCTAGGGAAGAAGCACCAAGCCATCAGATAGCTACAGAAGCTGAAATGATAGAAAATGATGTAGTGCTTGGATGCTTAACAGAGGAGGAAACAAGAAAAGATGCCTGGATTAATAGAGGCACACAACCAAAACCAACTCCCAGTGCAACCCACACATCTAACTCCGCAGATCTAGCTAAGGAAGGAGTTATTGAAAAAGAGCAGTACAGCTCGATCCAAACCCAACCCATCCAGCCAGAAGTCACTCTTTCAACTTCTGCGCCCACAGAAACCGGGGAATCCATTCCTAGGGAGTCTCCTCAAAGAGACTCACCTATAGTTCGTGATCAATCGCCCCAGATCACACTAGAACACCCTACAGAGGAATTCGTTTCCTCTGCCACGCACGAAATAGGTCCAACCCTTCTTTCAGAGAGAAGTAGTGAGCACAACGACGAAGAGACTCTAGACAAGTCTCCGAGTCAACAGAAGGATAATCTAGTACCCACCTCTGAAGTGGATCTAGACAATGTCATTCACAGAACTTCTGTAGAGTCTGAAGCACTAGATGCTTCTGCTCAAAGATCAGATGGAAATCCTTCCACCCCCAACATACAAACAAGGGTGAACGAAGGTGTCCCAGGAGCAGGGACTCACTCTGGAGACGAATGTGTTCCTCCAGAGGTTACACCAGGGACACAAGTATCAAGGGATGAGTTCCAAACCCTTGTCACCTCTGTGAACCAAACCATGAAAGAGTTGCAAAGCTCTTTCACATCTTTTGCAGAGAAAATATCAACGGCCTTGCTGAATCTGAACACCAAAATGGACAATCTGTCCACAGAGGTGAAAACAGCCATCACAAAGATGAAGTCTTCTGCGCAAACAACTGCCACAACTACAGCCACTTCTGCTGCTAAAGATTTTGGTATAGCTGCAACTTTTGCATTCAAGGAATCAGTAAAACATTTCCTTGAACAAATGAACAAGCAATCCAACAAATCACAGAGCATCACACCTGCAGAACTACAGAAGGCTCTGCAAAATATTCAAGAAGAGGCAATGCGCAACACTACAATAATGCAGCCAAAAGATTACATGACCAGAGCACAGCTGACAGAGCTGGGTCAAAATGTCATAAACCAGGTCACAGAAGTCATTGTCTCCTTCACTACTGCAAATGCCAATTACGTCAAAGATTTCAGAAAGAGTGTCGGCAAAATGCGCTTCAACACAGAAGCAGAGCTTGCAACTCTATTCGGCCTCTGTGATGATGTATGTGCGAAGTTGATAGCCGCAGGAGCAGAACTACCAAAGAAACCCAAAGCTTCCTGCAGAGCAGAGGGTACTTCTGATAAAAGTCAGGATGATTCTGATGATGACCATCCTGGTCCATCAGATAATCCTGAGGGGGAGAATATAAGGGAGAAAGCTACGACCAGAGGATTACAAGCTCCACCAATCGCAGTAGAACCAATCGGTCAAGCCCCTCCAGAACAAACCCAAGATCAACAACAAAATCAACAGACCACAGAGACAACACCCATCTCTGTGGAATCAACTCCTGAAGAAACCAATATTCCAGAAGCTGATCAGCAAACCACAGAGGCAACAACCACCCCTGTGGTAATCATTTTGGAAGAAAGTCCTTCAACAAAATCAACAGAAAAACCCCAAACTATACCAAGAAGAAAGTCGATTGCCACAACACCAAAAAGAGCAACGACCTCTGCTTCTGATATTCTGAGAAAGATGCACAATAAAATGACTGAACGAATGGCGCAGAGAGAAGAAGAAAGGCACAGGTTCACATTAGATTTCAAAATGGCAAGAAGATTCTATGTCCAATCTTCATCAACAGAAACAGAGCTCACAGAAGAAGTCACCAAAGAACCTCCAACAGAGGTTACAGAGCAACTCAAGCCAACAGAACCATCGCCACAAAATTCCTCTAAAACACAAGTGTCAAAACCTACAGAGGCAACCATCAAGCCAACAGAAGTACCAACCTCCAAACCTACAGAAGAAACAGGTTCTGCACCTCCAAAAGCCAAAGACAAGGGCAAAGCAATACTGACAGAAGAGCCCAAGAAAAAGAAATCATTGCCCAAGCCTACAGAAAAATTGATGAAAAGCGCTTTTGATGCCTTTCAAACTCCAAAGCCTGAAGAAGAGGACTGGGCATATGGATTAAAGCCTCTGACAGACATTCCTCTAACTGGCAGAGCTGCAGAAGTTGTTCAAAAGATGGAGAGTCTCAGAAGACAAGTACCACAACCTGGTCCAACACATGAAGAGATGGAAGAAGTGGTATACAAATACCTCTATAAACAAACCTTTCAGACCAATCATCCAACAGATCATGTGACAGATTCAAGGATCAGAGAAGAATTTGAGAACATCTTCACAAGGACAAAGCCAAGAACCAAAGCAGATGTCTTCTCAATCCACAAGATCAAAAAGGTAATCTTCTGCAGGTTCTCCTTTACAAGAACCTATCCAAGGGTCAGGTACAATCTTTACAAAGTCAGAAGAGAAGACAATTCAGAAACTACCTTCGCTGATGCTAACCTAAGAAATATCAATCCTTATGATCTACCTGACCTTCTGCAATGGACAAAGGATAACTACAACTACAACACAGAGGCAAACACCAGAGCCTATCAAGTGTTAAGAAAAGCAATGAGGGAAAAGCTTCTGATCTACAGTATGATAGATTTTCAACTGGGAAAGGATCTTGGTCTCAAACATCTGAATTTACGACCACCAGAAGATCGCTGCCCACCTGACGCCGTGCCCAACTCTATCATTACAGAACCAAGATTCGGGTTAGTATTTCAAAACCCACAAGGCGAAGTCAAACTGTCTGTGTGCATGGACTGTCAGAAGTACGCAACTAGTACTCTGAACAAGTTCAGAGCAAGCCTTGTAAAATACAGAGGTACAGAGAAAATGGATAGAGATGCTGCAGATACTTTCATCAGAGAGATTGATGCCACAATCCGCCTAAGAGAACTCTGCATCAGTTTCTACAAAGAGATCAGAAGAATCGGAAGAGACAACAGAAGCTACAACGATTTCAAAGATGCCAAAATCTGATTCTCAAACCTCAAATCTCTGCAAATCAAGTCCAAGTTTATCTTTCATTGTACTCAAATGTAAAATGCCTCTGGCATATTTTCTAAATGAAAGAACTTTCGAGGTATTGTTTAACCTCTGTCTTATCTAACTTAGCCTAACTAAACTCAAGTTCAATTTTTTATTTTTCACTACTTAGGGGGAGATTGTTAGCTTCAATCTTCCTAATCATAGAAGTATTTAGAAGTAGTGAAAAATAGGCTAAGTGAAGAAAGCCTCTTACAGAGGCTCTGCCGAACTTACCGAGAGATCAAGGTCAAGAAGCTACAGAAGCTAAAGAGGCGCCCTACAGAAACTCTGTCATACGCGCAAATAAGACCAATGACTCGGAATCCGGGGAAGACTGCTCTACAAAGGACCAGACCACAGAACCTCTGTAATACTTTACAGAGCCTCTGTGATCCTCTTCAAAGACTTCAAAGATATTTATAATATCTTTCTACTGCTACTGGACCTGTTTATCAACTTGCATGGTAGCATGCCCTGTCCAACTTCCACGTGTCAAATTCTGATTGGATTCAATAGGGCTTAGTACATAATAGACGTCTGTTGCATTAAATGCATTACAGCACGTCCAAACTGGTCATACCATCCGTTCAACTATTCATACCATCCGTTATGAATAGTAGCTTATGCTTTATGGTCCCCTTAGAGTAGTATATAAGGAAGACTCATGTTGAGTTCTTCCCTACAAGAAATTAAGAGAAAAAAAACATCACAAGAACACACAGCTTAAACACTTTGAGAGTCATATCTGTTTTAAAGCTTTGCTTACTCACTGTTCTTGAATCTGTTCTTAATATATATATTCAGTAAACTTTGAGATATTATTTCCTGTTCACTGTTTATTTATATTGTGTTCTAAATCTATCAAACATATCTGTTAGTTCTTCAAATACGCTTCCGCATCAAACTCAAACTTGAACTAATAGATCTGATAATCTTGTTTAAACAAAACGGGAACCAACACTCGGCTATCTTCAGTCAGCTGAAGATGTTGCTTGCTCATTATTTCTTCTTTCAAGTTGTTCTCTAACAAAGCTTCCACTTGAGTGGCTTTTATTCTTTCAATCAGACTTGACATTACATCAATTCTGGCGTTTGTCGTTTTCAAACACCCACTATACTCTTTTCTGCTCAAGGCATCGGCTACAACATTTGCTTTACCCGGGTGGTAATGCAATTCACAATCGTAGTCTTTCAACAATTCAAGCCATCGCCTTTGCCTCATATTCAGCTCCTTCTGATAAAAAACATGTTGTAAACTCTTGTGATCAGTGAAGAGTGTACACTTCGTTCCATAGAGATAATGACGCCACAACTTTAAAGCAAACACAACTGCTGCTAACTCCAAATCGTGGGTAGGATAGTTCTTTTCATGCTCTTTCAGCTGCCTTGATGCATAGGCAATCACCTTGCCTCGTTGCATCAATACACATCCTAAACCCATCTTTGATGCGTCAATATAAACTACCAAATCTTCAGTTCCTTCTGGCAGTGCAAGAATAGGAGCTTCACACAACTTCTGCCTTAAGGTTCTGAAAGATGTCTCTTGCTTTTCGGTCCACACAAACTTCACATTCTTACGAGTCAACATAGTCAAAGTAGAAGCAATCTTTGATAAGTCTTTAATAAATCTCCGGTAATAACCTGCTAAACACAAGAAACTTCTTATTTCCGACGCACTTTTCGGAGTCTCCTAATTCATCATTGCTTCTATCTTAGCTGGATCTACTTTCACACCTTCCGAAGAAATCACATGCCCGAGAAATTGTACCTCTTTCAACCAAAATTCACATTTAGAGAATTTTGCATACAATTTCTCTTTTCGTAACACTTCTAAAACTTGCCGAAGATGGCGTTCATGGTCGTTCTCATTCTTCGAATAAACAAGTATGTCATCAATGAAAACGATAACAGACTTGTCTAGAAACGGTAGACATACTCTATTCATCAGATCCATGAATATAGCTGAAGCATTAGTTAACCCAAATGGCATCACGAGAAATTCATAATGCCCGTATCTAGTTCTAAACGCCGTCTTTGGAACATCCTCCTCTCTTACCCGTACTTGGTGATACCCTGACCTTAGATCAATTTTGGAAAAGCATCCCGCTCCATGGAGTTGATCAAACAAATCATCTATCCTTTGAAGCGGATACTTATTCTTTATCGTCACCTTATTTAGCTCCCGATAATCTATGCACATTCTCATAGTGCCATCTTTCTTCTTGACAAACAATACCGGAGCTCCCCAGGGCGAAGAACTCGGTCTAACAAAACCTTTATCTAAAAGCTCTTGCAGTTGAGACATCATTTCTGTCATTTCAGCTGGCGCAAGACGATAAGGTGCACGAGCTATCGGTGCTGCTCCAGGAATAAGATCGATGCGAAATTCTACTTGTCTTTCAGCTGGTAGACCTGGAAGATCATCCGGAAATACATCCGGAAATTCACGCACCACCTTGATATCTTGCACTTGTTTCTTTTCTAACTTCATATCTATAACATAAGCTAGATAGGACCAACATCCCTTCACTAAACATTTACGCGCCTTTGCCACTGAAATCAACGGAATATTTCCCTTCTGCTTTTCTCCAAAAATAAACACATCATCTTTATCAACCATCGGAATTCGAATCAGCTTCTTTGCACACATTATTTATGCCTGGTTATTGCTCAACCAGTCCATTCCAACAATAATATCGAATCCCCCAATTTCCATTAACAACAAGTCAATCGGAAATTATGTTCCCTCTATCAAAATTTTACAATCAACGAGTCTTTCACTAACCAAAGACTGAACTCCATTAGCTCTCTCTACTACTAAGGTCTCTTCTAAAGTAGTGACAGACATAGCTAACTTACGATAGAACAACTTGGATACAAAAGAATAATTCTCCCCACAATCAAATAATACATGTGCAGGAATGGAGTTTATAAAGAAAGTACCCGAGACAACATCTTTGGATCCTTTCGCTTCCTCGGCAGTCATTTGAAATGCACGGCCAGTTGGTTTAGGAATAACCAACTTCTTTCCCTGATCCCCTTCTTTCTTCAACTTCGGACAGTCCCTCCAAAAATGACCCGGTTGCCTACATTCAAAACATACTGATCCCGGCATTGGACAGTTCACCGCTATATGTGATAACTCTATTTTTAGAGTTATTATTTCCATTTATTTTTCACTTTAATTTGTCAATTTTAGCCATTTCACTTCTAAAAACCCCCATTCTTGGTATGATTTACGAAAACAAGCAAAAGGAGTGAACCATGGTCTTTAATAAATTATTTGGTGGATTTTGGGTAGTTTTCACGTTTTATCTGCAGTGACGTGAACAGTGCTCACTCCGGTTCCCCACTGCTGCCGCTGGAAAAGACAAAAAGAAGAAATCTGAGTTAGACAGCATGGTGGGAGCAGTTAGAAGGTTCAGCAACAAGTACAAGCATGGGGATTATTTTATTCTAGGCTTGCTCCTAAAGAAGATGGCAAAGTGAATTTAATATTCATACCTAAGAGCCTAAAAGTCAACTTTTTGAAGAACCCCATGGATAGAAGCATCAAGCCCTTGGTTAAAGAAGAAACATGGGGCACAAATGGTCCTTGTGCTCCCATAACTCAGCTGATGCAAAGTCAAAAGATCTCATTGGGTATTACCCAAGCTCTTTCCTTGGTGTATAAAAGGAAGGGCTTGGGTCATTTAATGGGATCATCTATTTTTAATTTTAGCAAGCACCTTAATCCTTAGCATTTAATTTCCTCTAAAGTTTTCATAGTTAGATTTAATTTTCTGTAGCTTTGTAGTTTAAATTTCTAGCACTTTAAATTCTTAGTTTAATTTTCAGTTGTAATTCTCGAACAGTGGGCAGCTTACGTTCCCCACTGTGAGCGGTAATTCAAAGTCACTTTTATTTTCAATCATGTTTAAATCTTCATCTTTCGTTTTAATTTCTCCAGTTATGTTAGGTTAAACATCCCTTGGGATGTAGGTAAGAGAAGTACCTAGATTTTAGAGAAAATTCTTGAGTAATCTTTATACTTGGAATATTTGTTGTTTTGGTTATTCATTCTCGATAATACCCCAAGGATGCGAACAAGCCGATCACTTGTAAGGATCTAAAAGTCTAGTTCTCAACTCAGAAATGGGTAGAACGCAGTGACACGAGCTTGGATAATGCTAGGGAGTTCGAAAGAATTCTTATGACACTTACGAGAGTGAGGTCAGCACAGTGAGCTAATCTCTCCCCACTGGAGTAGTAGACAAGCTAATTTGTGTATTTAAAACACTTAGAGTATTTGTCTCTACACATTCCATCGAGGCCCGAGAGGGTCCATTCTGAGATTACCATTGACAAAACAACAAGTACGACTAGTATGGGATTTTTGCTTAACGGTGTGAGTATTTTGTAACCGGGCTTTTCTAGCGAAAAGACCGACTTCAATTACAAGGATCATCTTTTGAGATCAAGTATTTATTATAAAATCTAGGGAAAATCTAACCTACATTCCATCTTTTAAATCTTTAGTAAAATCGTTAAAAGTAGTTATTTCACCAATCCAACTCAAAATATTGTTTCCTCTCTAATTGAAACTCGTGAAAGGAACTCACAAAAGCCGTATTGTCTTGATAGCCCAGTCTCTGTGGATACGATTCCGGTATTTTACCGATTATTACTTGCCGTGACGATCATAGTGGACAGTGTATACTTGCGCTGCCCACTGTGGACAGATTACAACCCGCTGTGGTTTATTTCGCATGTACCATTCACACGTGTCAAGTTTTTGGCGCCGTTGCCGGGGACTGGCGTGATTTTTAAATCTCAAGACATTAGTTTTTGTTTGAGCCCGAGTAACTCGTTTTTCTAGCACCGATCGTGTTGTATGCCAAGGCAACAACACGGACCTTTGGAACCAATCGATCTTGAAATAGAAAGGACTTTTCGAAAAAGACGTAAAAACAAGAAGAAAAATCAACAACTCCCTGTGAACCCCACCGCAAATATGGCAGGAGTGGGCGGTCAACCACCACCACCTCCATTAGTGGAAACCACAGTGACGATTGCTGATAGCAAAGATCGAGGGATAAGGGATTATGCAACTACTGGAGTTAGTGATTTAAGCTCCGGGATTCTAAGACCCAACCTTCAAACACCACACTTTGAACTCAAACCGGTGATGTTTCAAATGATCCAAGCCATGGGTCAGTTTGGAGGATCACCATCTGAGGATCCGCATTCGCACTTAAAATCATTTTTGGAAATGACCGACTCTTTTCAGCTACAAGGTGTGAGTGAGGAAGCTTTAAGGCTAAGACTTTTTCCTTTTACTTTAAGGGACAAGGCTAAGTCATGGCTAAATGCGCATGCACCTCATTCAATAACCATGTGGCAAGAGCTTGCGGATAAATTTTTACAAAAGTATTTTCCTCCAACCAAAAACATGAGGCTGAGAAATGATATTGTTTTGTTTAGACAAGACGAAGATGAGGCTGTTTCGGATGCATGGGAGCGGTTTAAAGATTTACTCCGAAAATGCCCACACCATGGCATCCCACATTGCATTCAGTTGGAGACCTTTTACAATGGTCTGTCCAACGCAGCCAAAATCATCTTAGATGCAACAGCAGGAGGAACTTTCACAAGCAAAACCTATAATGAAGGATATCAGATTTTAGAGAAAGTGTCCAATAACAACACCGACTGGTCCAACCCGAGAACGCCTGCACCAAAGTCCACCAACATTGATAATGAGGCGCTTAAAACAATGAATGCACAGTTAGTGGCCTTAACAAAAATAGTGTTGAACCAAAATCGAGGACAACTTAATCCCACAGTGGGTACTGCACATCTCACTGAGAACTGCTCTTACTGTGGGGACGAGCATGTTTTTGATTTTTGTCCAGCAAATCCAGAGGCTATTAATGTCATAGGAACCAACCCGCGCAACAACCCATACTCACAGACCTATAATCCAGGTTGGAGGAATCATCCAAATTTCTCGTGGTCTGGAAACCAAGGACTCCAACCCCACGGGGCGAGTCATGCTCAAAGACCACACAACCCCCTGGATTTCAATCACATCACAGTGGGCAATCCTCACACCACAGTGGGCAGCACCCACAAAACTTTCACCAAGGTCAATCCTCCCAACAATTCCAACCACGACCATCTCATAATGCTGAGGCTCAACCATCACTCGAATCAATGCTCAAAGGATTCATGAACCAAACTCAAGCGGCCATTAGGAACATAGAAACCCAAGTAGGACAACTAGCCGTCGAAGTCAAGAATAGACCACCGGGGACATTACCTAGTGATACCGAAAATGCTAGGGTAATAGGAAAGGGACCAGAACAAATCAAAGCCATAACACTTAGGAGTGGAAAGGATCTGAAAGATATCGTTTTCGATTATGAAGAATCGCCTCAAATCACCGCTGTACCTCATCCCACAATGGGCACTCCTCAAGTCACTGTGATCCCCACAGTGGGGACGGAAGTCCCTGAACTCCCCACTTTTGGGCCATTGCCTAAACCTACCATTCCAAGGTTAACTCCGCTTCAGACTCACATCGACCCAAAAAGTGTACCTTTTCCTGAAAGAATGAAGCCTAAAAATGTTGATGTTCAATTTAAAAAGTTTTTAGACATTTTCAAACAGCTTCACATTAACATACCCTTGGTAGAAGCTCTTGAGCAAATGCCAAGCTATGTTAAGTTTTTAAAAGATATTTTGAACAAAAAACGAAAGTTGGGTGAGTTTGAAACTGTGGCGTTGACCGAAGAATGTAGTGCCCTTCTCACAAGCAAGATTCCACCTAAGTTGAAAGACCCGGGTAGTTTCACAATTCCATGCACGATAGGAGGACAAGAAGTAGGTCAAGCACTTTGTGATTTAGGCGCTAGTATAAATTTGATGCCTTTGTCAATTTTTAAGAGATTAGGTATTGGAGAGGCTAGACCCACCACCGTGACCTTACAATTAGCCGATCGATCCATTGCCTATCCAAGAGGGAAGATTGAAGATGATTTGGTCCAAGTGGATAAATTCATCTTCCCTGCCGACTTTCTGATTTTAGACTATGAGGCCGACAAAGACATCCCAATCATTCTAGGACGTCCTTTCCTTGCGACAGGACGAACTTTGATTGATGTGCACAAAGGAGAACTCACCATGAGAGTCAACGACCAGGAAGTAAAGTTTAATGTTTTCAAATCTCTTAAATACATAGACACCGAGGACTGCCTTGCTGTGAGTGCGATTCATGGATCCTACTGTTTCGACTCACTGTCCACAGTGGGCAGTGAGAGTGAACACTCTGACTCAGAAGATACTTTTGAGGATGAGTGTAACGAAATGGTGGCATCTATTGAACCTTTGGACTTTAAGGATAGGACGATCCAACCACCATCCATCGAACAACCTCCCGAGTTAGAGCTTAAACCATTGCCTCCTCATTTGAAATATGCTTATCTCGCCGAGAATAACAAACTTCCTGTTATCATCTCGTCCAAACTTAGCGAAAATCAAGAACAACTTTTAATCGAATTGTTGATGAAGCATAAGAAGGCAATTGGTTGGACCATAGCAGACATTAGAGGAATTAGCCCCTCTTTATGTCAACATAAGATCAACTTAGAGAGTGACCGCCCAGGAAAAGTCCAACCTCAAAGAAGGTTGAACCCCATCATGAAGGAAGTAGTTAAGAAAGAGATTTTGAAGTGGTTAGATGCTGGTATTATCTATCCCATTGCCAGTAGTTGGGTGAGCCCCGTTCAATGTGTCCCTAAAAAGGGAGGAACAACAGTGGTCACAAATGAAAAGAACGAACTCATTCCAACTAGGACTGTTACGGGATGGAGAATATGCATGGATGATAACTCTATTTTTAGAGTTATTATTTCCATTTATTTTCCACTTTATTTTGTCAATTTTAGCCATTTCACTTCTAAAAACCCCCATTCTTGGTATGATTTACGAAAACGAGCAAAAGGAGTGAACCATGGTCTTTAATAAATTATTTGGGGAAGTTTTGGGTGTTTTCTCGATTTTTCATCCGCAGTGACGTATACAGTGCCCACTCCGGTTCCCCACTCTTCGAGCTGATCAAAAAGAAATCAAAAAGAAACTTTTAGTTGGGATCTAATTTTCTGGAGGAGGAAGGTTCATATGGCAGAGAAATGGCTGGAGAAGTACAAGGTAGTTCTCATTGAAGATAGCATCAAGTACACCTCTTTGTACTTGGAGATTGACTTGGAGAAGGGACCATTGGATAAAAGAATTGCACAAGGAGCTGAATTCTGCCACAACTCAGCAGTCTTTACCCATTGGAAGACCCACCTCTTTTGTGTAATACCCAACTCCTTCTCCTAGTATATAAAGGAGCACTTGGGTGCCATTAAATGCATGCTTGGTTATCATCCTTGAATACTTTTAGTCTCAAATTCTCTCAACTACCACATTAGCTTTAGTCTTTTATTTACTGCAGTAACTAGCTTTAATTTTCAGTAATTTACTTTCTTAGTTTAAATTGTAGTTCGTATTACACAGTGCAGGGACGACTTCTCGTTCCCCACTGTGAGCAGTTAATTCAAGTCACTTTCAGTTTTATTATGTGCAAATCTTCATCTTTTGTTTTCTTTACTTCGGAAATGTTAGGCTAAACATCCTTTGGGATGTAGGAAGGAGAAGTACCTGGATTTTATCAAAAATGCTTGAGTAATCTTTATACTTAGAATATTTGTTGTTTTGGTCTTTCATTCTCGATATTTACCCAAGGATGCGAACAAGCTGATCACTTGCAAGGATCTAAAGTCTAGTTCTTAACTTAGAAATAAGTAGAGCGCAGTGACACGAGCTTGAATGATGCTAGGGGATTCGAAAGAATTCTTTTGACACTTACGAAAGTGAGGTCGGCACAGCGAGCTAATCTCTGCCCACTGGAGTAGTAGGCAAGCTAATTTGTGTATTAAAAACACTTAGAGTATTTGTCTCTACACATTCCATCGAGGCCTGAAAAGGTCCATTTAGAGATTACCATTGACAAAACAACAAGTACTAAGAGTATGGGATTTTTATCTAACGGTGTGAGTATTTTGTAACCGGGCTTTTCTAGCGAAAATGTCCACCACGAATACGAGGATCACTCTAAGGACCGAGTATTTGAGATAAAATTTAGGGAAAATCCAACCTACATTCCTCCTTTTTAGCATTTAGTAAATCGTTTCAAGTAGCTATTTTACCAAACCAAACCAAAGTATTATTTTCCTCTCTAGTTGAAACTTGTAAAAGGAGCTCATGAGAACCGTATTGTCTTGATTGTCCAGTCTCTGTGGATTCGATTCTGGTATTTTACCAACTATTACTTGCTGTGACGATCATAGTGGACAGTGTACACTTGCACTTCCCACTGTGGACAGTTTGCAACCCACTGCGATTAAAACACACATTTCGCACGTAACAAGTTTTTGGCGCCGTTGCCGGGGACTGGCGTGATTTTAAATCTCAAGACATTAGTTTTTGTTCGAGCCCGAGTAACTAGTTTTTCTAAGCTGTTCGTATTGTATGCCACGGCGACAACTCGAACATTTGGTTCCAATAGATCTCGAAATAGAAAAAACGTTGCGAAAAACACGAAGAACCAAGAAAACAAATCGACAACCTCCTGTGATCCCCACTGTGAACATGGCTGCAGTACCGCCACCTATAGTGGAGACCACAATCACGATTGCCGATAACAAAGATCGAAAAATACGGGACTATGCTACTTCCGGAGTTGGTGATTTAAGCTCCGGAATTTTGAGACCCAATATTGTTGCAACGCATTTTGAACTCAAACCGGTGATGTTTCAAATGATCCAAGCCATGGGTCAATTTGGAGGATCACCATCTGAGGATCCACACTCGCACTTAAAATCTTTTTTAGAAATGACCGATTCCTTTCAATTGCAAGGTGTTAGTGATGAGGCATTAAGACTAAGGCTTTTCCCTTTTTCATTAAGGGACAAAGCAAAATCTTGGCTGAACGCACATGCACCTCACTCGATAACCACTTGGCAAGAGCTTGCCGATAGATTTTTGCAAAAATACTTTCCTCCAACAAGGAATGTTAGATTTCGAAATGATATAATTTTATTTAGGCAAGAGGAAGATGAGGCTGTTTCGGATGCATGGGAACGATTTAAAGATTTACTTCGAAAGTGCCCACATCATGGCATCCCACATTGCATCCAATTGGAGACCTTTTACAATGGTCTTTCCAATGCAGCCAAAATCATCTTAGATGCAACAGCCGGTGGAACATTTACGAGTATGACTTACAACGAAGGATATCAAATCTTAGAAAAAGTGTCCAACAACAATACCGAATGGTCAAATCCGAGAGCACCCATGTCTAAGACCAACACCATAGATTCCGAAGCACTCAAAACCATGAATGCACAATTAGTGGCCTTGACAAAAATCGTTTTAAATCAAAATCGAGGCCAAGTCAATTCCGCAACCCATCTCGCTGATAACTGCTCCCTTTGTGGAGAGGAGCATGTTTTCGACTATTGTCCAGCAAACCCCGAATCTGTTAATGTCATAGGGACCAACCAAAGGAACAACCCTTATTCGCAGACTTATAATCCAGGTTGGAGAAATCATCCGAATTTCTCTTGGTCCAGTAATCAAGGACTCCAACCCCAAGGACCGAGTCACATCCAGCAAAGACCATACAATCCCCCGGGATTTCAGCAACATCACAGTGGGCAATCCCCACATCACAGTGGGCAGTCCCCACAACCATACCAACCACGATCCAACCAACCAGCTGAGGCTCAACAATCGATCGAGTCGATTCTCAAAGGTTTTATGAATCAAACCCAAGCAGCCATTAGGAATATAGAGACCCAAGTAGGACAGCTAGCCGTTGAAGTTAAGAATAGACCACCAGGAACGTTACCGAGTGATACCGAGCAAGCTAGAGTGATAGGAAAAGGACCAGAACATGTCAAGTCCATAACTTTAAGGAGTGGAAAGGATCTGAAAAATATCATTTTTGAATCTGATGATTCGCCTCAAAAACCCACTGTGAGCACCACAGTGGGCACTCCTCAAGTCACTGTGATCCCCACAGTGGGGACCGACATCCCTGACCTTCCCACTTTTGGACCTGTCCCAAAGACTACTGTTCCAAAGCCAATACCACAGCAAACTCAGATTGACCCACGAAACATTCCATTTCCTCAAAGAATGAAGCCTAAAAATGTCGATGTTCAGTTTAAAAAATTCTTAGACATTTTTAAGCAACTTCACATTAACATACCCTTGGTAGAAGCTCTCGAGCAGATGCCAAGCTATGTTAAATTCTTAAAAGATATTTTGAACAAAAAGAGGAAGTTGGGTGAATTTGAAACTGTGGCTTTGACCGAAGAATGTAGTGCCCTCCTAACAAGCAAGATTCCACCTAAGTTGAAAGACCCGGGTAGTTTCACCATTCCATGCATTATAGGAGGACAAGAAGTAGGCCAAGCACTCTGTGATTTAGGAGCTAGTGTCAACTTGATGCCTTTGTCCATTTTTAACAAGTTAGGGATTGGAGAGGCTAGACCCACAACCGTGACATTACAACTAGCCGACCGATCCATTGCCTACCCCAAGGGAAAAATAGAAGACGTTTTGGTCCAAGTGGATAAATTTATCTTCCCCGCCGATTTTCTTGTTTTAGATTATGAGGCCGATAAAGAAATCCCAATCATCTTAGGACGTCCGTTTCTTGCAACCGGACGTACTTTGATCGATGTGCACAAAGGAGAACTCACGATGCGAGTTAATGACCAAGAGGTAACTTTTAATGTTTTCAAATCTCTCAAATATATAGACACCGAAGATTGTTTTGCCTTAAGTTCGATTTATGAAACCCACAATTTTGGCAATTTGCCCACAGTGGGGAGTACAGTTCCCACAGTGGGGATTGACAGTGAGCACTCTGAATCAGAGAGTAATGACACTTTCAAGGATGAGTGTAATGAAATGGTTGCAGCTTTTGAACCTCTGGACTTCAAAGATAGAGATGTTCAATCTCCTTCAATAGAACAACCTCCCGAGTTAGAGCTTAAACCATTGCCTTCCCATTTAAAGTATGCTTATCTCGCTAAGGATAATAAACTTCCCGTCATTATCTCTTCCAAACTTAGTGAGAAACAAGAACAACTTCTGATTGATTTGTTGATAAAGCATAAGGGAGCAATTGGTTGGACCATAGCGGACATTCGAGGGATTAGCCCCTCTTTATGTCAACATAAGATTAACTTGGAGAGTGACCACCCGGGGAAAGTCCAACCCCAAAGAAGGTTGAACCCCATCATGAAGGAGGTAGTTAAGAAAGAAGTCTTGAAATGGTTAGATGCCGGTATTATCTATCCCATTGCCAGTAGTAGTTGGGTGAGCCACGTTCAATGTGTCCCTAAAAAGGGAGGAACAACAGTGGTCAGAAATGAAAAGAACGAACTCATTCCAACTAGGACTGTTACGGGATGGAGAATATGCATGGACTATAGGCAACTGAATCTAGCAACAAAGAAAGACCATTTCCCGTTACCTTTTATTGATCAAATGCTTGATAGATTAGCGGGAAAGGAATTTTATTGTTTTCTAGATGGATACTCCGGATATAACCAAATCCACATCGCACCCGAAGACCAAGAAAAGACCACCTTTACTTGTCCATATGGTACTTTTGCATTCCGGAGAATGCCTTTTGGTTTATGTAATGCTCCCGCTACTTTTCAACGCTGTATGATGGCCATTTTTACTGATATGATAGAAGATACCATAGAAGTTTTTATGGACGATTTTTCTGTGATCGGCACATCATTTGATAACTGTTTGAGGAATCTAGAAAAAAGTTTGGTGAGATGTGAAACCCACGACCTTATTCTAAATTGGGAAAAATGTCATTTCATGGTCGAAGAGGGCATTGTTTTGGGTCATCTTGTGTCGAAAAAGGGTTTGGAAGTTGATAAAGCAAAACTAGAAGTAATCTCCCAACTTCCCGAGCCCACAACGGTAAAAGGCATTCGCAGTTTTTTAGGTCACGCAGGTTTCTATAGGAGGTTCATAAAAGATTTTTCCAAAATAACTAAACCCCTATGTAACCTGCTGCAACATGAAAGAGAGTTTGTTTTTACCAAAGAATGTAGAAACGCATTTGAAATAATCAAAAATGCCTTAGTTACTGCACCCATAGTGACCACTCCTGACTGGTCACTCCCATTTGAAGTCATGTGTGACGCCAGCGATTGGGCTATAGGTGCAGTACTAGGCCAACGAAAAGATAAGATTTTTCATCCAATATACTATGCAAGCAAGACTTTGATCGAGGCTCAAATCAACTACACTGTAACCGAAAAAGAACTACTTGCAGTAGTTTTTGCTTTTGATCGTTTCAGGTCTTACTTAATTGGAGCAAAGGTCATAGTACACACCGATCACGCAGCCATCAAATATTTGATCAACAAGGCTGACTCTAAACCGAGGTTGATCAGATGGGTGCTGTTGCTGCAGGAATTTGACCTCCAGATCGTCGACAGAAAAGGAACGAGCAATCAGGTTGCCGATCATCTGTCCAGGCTCGAGAAGACAGTGGGCACTGTTGACCCCACTCCTGACCCCACTCCGGTAAAAGAAACTTTTCCCGATGAACAATTATTATCTGCGCAACATCATAATGAAACTCCTTGGTATGCTGATATTGCAAACTTTTTAGCAAGTGGACTTAAGCCCCACGGGATGAGTGGACAACCATTCAAGAAATTTTTACACGACACACGACAATACATTTGGGACGATCCCTTCTTGTACAAGATAGGGGCGGACCAAATATTGAGGCGTTGTGTCCATGGGAGTGAACAACATCAAATACTCCATGGTTGTCACACATCCCACTACGGTGGCCACTTCGGTGGAAACCGTACCGCAGCAAAAATTTTGCAAAGTGGATTCTTTTGGCCCACTGTTTTTAAAGACTCATTTGAATTCGTGAAAAATTGTGAGCAATGTCAACGTACGGGGAATATATCGCAAAGAAATGAAATGCCTCTTAACAACATTCTAGAGGTCGAACTTTTTGATGTATGGGGGATAGATTTTATGGGACCTTTTCCAAATTCCAACAATAACTTTTACATCTTGGTTGCGGTAGATTATGTTTCAAAATGGGTAGAAGCCATTGCTTGTCACTCCAATGATGCTCACACTGTGGTGAAGTTCTTACACAAAAATATATTCACTCGCTTCGGAACACCACGAGCATTAATTAGTGACGAAGGCACCCATTTTGTAAACAAAGTCATGGCCTCGGTTCTTGCTAAATATGATATTCATCATAGAGTGGCCACCGCATACCACCCACAAACCAATGGGTTGGCCGAGCTTTCAAATCGTGAGATCAAGGGAATTTTGGAAAAAGTTGTTAAGCCACACCGTAAAGATTGGTAAATCAAACTCGATGATGCTCTTTGGGCCTATCGAACAGCCTATAAAACTCCTCTGGGAATGTCTCCATTCAAATTAGTTTTTGGCAAAGCTTGCCATTTACCGATTGAATTAGAGCACAAGGCGTTCTGGGCCCTTAAAGAGCTTAACATGAGTGAGGATGCTGCGGGAATCAAAAGGAGTCTGCAAATACATGAGCTAGAGGAGTTGCGATATCACTCCTATGAGAATGCAAAGTTGTACAAGGAAAAGACCAAGATGTGGCACGATCGTCGAATCAACCATAGGGAGTTCATGGAAGGACAACAGGTACTATTGTTCAATTCCCGTCTCAAACTCTTTCCAGGTAAACTTAAATCAAGATGGACGGGACCATACACCATTGTCAAGGTGAGTCCTTTCGGAACAGTGGAGTTGAAATCCCCACAATCGGGACAAACCTTTAAAGTCAACGGGCAAAGGGTAAAGCATTTTTTGCATGAAAGTGCCCACATCCCTGCCCACTCTCCGCCTCGCTATGGTTAGAGAAATTCACAACCGTTTGTAAATATTTTATTTCACTTATTTGTTGTCTTTTTATTATTTTTGGTCTTTTTAATTCTGCATGGTAGTTTGTTTTAATGTGTGTAGAAGAACGTGCCACCTTTTGAAGAAAAATCAAGGAAAGTACTTTGCAGTGGGGAAGGCTCAGGTCACTGCGCTCCCCACTCCCCACCTGACGAATGAAAGGACTATTTTTGGGGCCCAATGCTGACAAGCTTTCACCTTTTGCTGCCATCAAGTCTACTTTTAGGCCATGGTGTCATAGTTCATCATTTCCCAAGCAAAGCTATCATTGTCAATCCTCTCCCTCTCTCCTAAAATCGGCTGTTTCCCCCCATTTTTGAAAAGAAAACATTTCCAAAAACCACCTTAACCTCCTTTGCTTCCAAAATTTACCCAACAAACTTTCTCTTCTTCATTTCTCTCTCTACGAAAAACCCACCAGCAAAACCCTTCCAAAACCCTAAAAATGGCAAGAACCAAGAGAATGAACACCAACCCCGATGCACTAACACGTGCGGCCGTCCGCCGCAGGACCGCCGAGGAACAACCACCGGAAGCCGTCACCAATGACCTGAACGAACCGCCACCGGTCTCCGGCGAAAACCCGATCATCTCCGGTGCAGCCGACGAGGGTTCTTCAAAGCACGAAAGCCCAAAAGCTACTTCATCATCGCAAGTCTCAGACAACAGTATCACCCATTTCGAGACCGAGACACTTCTAGCCGAAGAAGAAGAGAGACGGTTAGCAGAGGAGTTCAAACAGAAAATGGAAGCCATTAGAAAAAGAAAGGAAGAGGTCGAGAGGAGGCGTCGAGAGGAAGAAGAAAGAATCAGAAAGGAAGAAGAGGAAAGAATCAAACGAGAGGAGGAAGAAAGATTAAAAAGAGAGGAGGAAGAGAGATTGAGGAGGGAAGAAGCCGCAAGATTGGCTAGAGAGGAGGAGGAGCGATTGAAAGAGGAAGAACGAAAGAAGGATGAAGAAGCAAGGATATTCGAGCAGAAAAAGAAACAAGCAGAGGAGGAGTGTTTGGCTCGTGAGGAAGAAGAAAGACAGAAGAAGATTAAGGAGCAGACTCAGACATTAGACATTCCCCAGAACAAAAATGCTGATAGTGTGGAGGATGTCCACACCACTGCCCACAGTGAAGAAACCCCAACCAGAGCACTCCAGAGGAACAGGGGAATGGTTACACGATCTGGTGCATCCAAGAAGGCATCGTCTGCAAAACCGAAAAGAAAAGCGTCGAGGAAAGGTAAGGGTATCGAACCCTCTTTAAGTTCTTCTTCTAGTGATACTAATACGGGAAGTGAACAAAACCTTTCTGAAAATCCACATTTGTCCGCTGTGGGGACTGCTCATGCCCCCAGTGGGATACCGAGGCAATTCACTTCCCCAGCTGCTAGAACCCACTTTGAGTGTATTTGCACTCGGAAGTTGAATTTAGAGAGGGGTTTCGACCCCGACTTTGTAGAAGCAAATCCCTTTGTCAAAGATAAACTTGTAGCGCAAGATTGGGCAACCATTGCCACTGCCAATCGCCGCGCTAATGCATCATTAGTCCGAGAATTTTATGCTGAGGCCTCCCAAGCCAAAGAATCATTTGTTAAGATCAGAGGAAAGGTTGTGGACTTTACTCCAGGCAATATAAACCGAGTGTTAGGTAGAGGAGCTCCGGAACCTTGTGCTTTCGGACAGTTCCTGGCAAAGATGACTCCGGCTGATGAGGAATTGATTTTAAAAGAAATAGCAGTTGAGGGAAGGCCATGGAATCAGGATGGCCAAAGAAGGTGTCTATATGCTGGCAGCCTCACCACTGAGGCTGCTGTGTGGTTCCAATTCCTAAGGGCCTCGGTGGACCCAACATCGCACGACACGACTCTCTCCATGCATAAGTGTGCCATGCTTTACTGCGTTCTCACTAAAAAGAAGATCAATCTGGGAATCATAATGCATGGTGCCATCCATCAGGCCAGAACACGAACCAAGGTAATCCTACCCCTTCCTTGCCTTATTACACTATTGCTAATAGATGCCGGAGTGCCCACAGCTGAAGAAGACCAGTGGATCATTTCCACGAAAAACATCAGTATTCAGACAATTAAGAAGATGAGAAGAGAGATAGGAGGCCCGTCTGTTGAGCCTGCCCAAGTACAGCCCAATGTGCGAATAGCCGACGAGCACATAATGGGCACTGAAGTGCCCACTGTGGAGAAGAAGGGTACCCCACTCCATTCAACCGAGGCCGGATCATCAAGCAACCAAATGGGAGAGATTTTGGCAGCTTTAAAGAAGCTCACATACAGGATCGAGTTGCTGGAAAGTGAGCAGCGATATCAGAACCGGGCCACGCAGAAATTTTGGATGTATACAAGAGAACGAGATGAGGTGACGGGCCTGATGATGAAAGAGGCCAACCCAATGCTAGCTGCTCAGCTACCAGAATTCCCGAAAGATATCTGCCCGGTTAATGACAGTGAGGATGAGTTCGATGATGATGATGCGGATCTGTCACCGCAAGCCACCCAAACCCCGTGAATGGTTTGTTTTAAAACAATGGTTTCGCTCTTTTGCTCACCAAAAACAATTTTATTTTGTTTGGTTGATCTTTTTGTGCCTATGGCTAGGCATTGACACTATTTGCTGTTTTAACTTTTTAAATATCGATGCATGAAAATCCTACCGGTAGGTAGGTACTTTTGGGTACTAACGTATTGATTGTTTGAATGCTTGTTTGACCTCGTTTCCATTTCAAGGTACAACTTTCGGCTTCCGACTTAAAAGGTCACTTTTGTAAGTACAAATCTCAACTTGTCCCGTGAAATGATTTAGGCCATTTTTCGCATCTAAACACGATCCTTTTTGTACCCCAAACCACCACCTTTGTTCGTTATTTCAATGTCACAGTGGGGACACTGTGAGATTTTAGGTTTGAGGTGGGAACTTCCAGAGTGACCTCCAGTTTGCTCACAGTGAGGACACTGTGAAGTCCAAGTTTGAGGTGGGTAAGCCGTACCCCCCTCCCAAAAAAAAAAAAAAGAGAAAACACAAAAATACAAAAACAGAAGAAAATCGGAGTAGCACTAACAAAATTGATGGTGTGCCTTTTCTGGACCATCAAAGTGCTCACTCCCAGAAAACGATGGTGTGCCTATTCTGGACCATCAGAATACCCACCCTCACAAAAAAAATAGTCATACTCATTATACCCAAATAAAGCCTGAAAGTGTACGTTCTTATCATAGCAAAATACTAAACACCCACTTCTTGAAATAAAAATCTCAAAGCGAGATCTTCGGTCCATGTTTGGAAATTTTTGCCAAAACCCTTGGGAAAAGATTCAAAGCCATAAACCCTTCAAACCCAAGAAAGCCCTATTGATCAAAAGGTAAACAAGGGAAAGGTTTCGTCAAACACAAAAGTGAAATTTTCAAGTTTGGAACCGAAGGAAGTATCGAAGGAAGGAGATCAACGCCCATTCAAGTCAAGAAGTATGTAAGTCCCTCAAAGTTTCAAATGCATTTTTTTTTATTTTATTTCTTTCTTTTTATTACTTGGGGACAAGTAATGATTTAAGTTTGAGGTTGTGATAACTCTATTTTTAGAGTTATTATTTCCATTTATTTTCCACTTTATTTTGTCAATTTTAGCCATTTCACTTCTAAAAACCCCCATTCTTGGTATGATTTACGAAAACGAGCAAAAGGAGTGAACCATGGTCTTTAATAAATTATTTGGGGAAGTTTTGGGTGTTTTCTCGATTTTTCATCCGCAGTGACGTATACAGTGCCCACTCCGGTTCCCCACTCTTCGAGCTGATCAAAAAGAAATCAAAAAGAAACTTTTAGTTGGGATCTAATTTTCTGGAGGAGGAAGGTTCATATGGCAGAGAAATGGCTGGAGAAGTACAAGGTAGTTCTCATTGAAGATAGCATCAAGTACACCTCTTTGTACTTGGAGATTGACTTGGAGAAGGGACCATTGGATAAAAGAATTGCACAAGGAGCTGAATTCTGCCACAACTCAGCAGTCTTTACCCATTGGAAGACCCACCTCTTTTGTGTAATACCCAACTCCTTCTCCTAGTATATAAAGGAGCACTTGGGTGCCATTAAATGCATGCTTGGTTATCATCCTTGAATACTTTTAGTCTCAAATTCTCTCAACTACCACATTAGCTTTAGTCTTTTATTTACTGCAGTAACTAGCTTTAATTTTCAGTAATTTACTTTCTTAGTTTAAATTGTAGTTCGTATTACACAGTGCAGGGACGACTTCTCGTTCCCCACTGTGAGCAGTTAATTCAAGTCACTTTCAGTTTTATTATGTGCAAATCTTCATCTTTTGTTTTCTTTACTTCGGAAATGTTAGGCTAAACATCCTTTGGGATGTAGGAAGGAGAAGTACCTGGATTTTATCAAAAATGCTTGAGTAATCTTTATACTTAGAATATTTGTTGTTTTGGTCTTTCATTCTCGATATTTACCCAAGGATGCGAACAAGCTGATCACTTGCAAGGATCTAAAGTCTAGTTCTTAACTTAGAAATAAGTAGAGCGCAGTGACACGAGCTTGAATGATGCTAGGGGATTCGAAAGAATTCTTTTGACACTTACGAAAGTGAGGTCGGCACAGCGAGCTAATCTCTGCCCACTGGAGTAGTAGGCAAGCTAATTTGTGTATTAAAAACACTTAGAGTATTTGTCTCTACACATTCCATCGAGGCCTGAAAAGGTCCATTTAGAGATTACCATTGACAAAACAACAAGTACTAAGAGTATGGGATTTTTATCTAACGGTGTGAGTATTTTGTAACCGGGCTTTTCTAGCGAAAATGTCCACCACGAATACGAGGATCACTCTAAGGACCGAGTATTTGAGATAAAATTTAGGGAAAATCCAACCTACATTCCTCCTTTTTAGCATTTAGTAAATCGTTTCAAGTAGCTATTTTACCAAACCAAACCAAAGTATTATTTTCCTCTCTAGTTGAAACTTGTAAAAGGAGCTCATGAGAACCGTATTGTCTTGATTGTCCAGTCTCTGTGGATTCGATTCTGGTATTTTACCAACTATTACTTGCTGTGACGATCATAGTGGACAGTGTACACTTGCACTTCCCACTGTGGACAGTTTGCAACCCACTGCGATTAAAACACACATTTCGCACGTAACAATGGACTATAGGCAACTGAATCTAGCAACAAAGAAAGACCATTTCCCGTTACCTTTTATTGATCAAATGCTTGATAGATTAGCGGGAAAGGAATTTTATTGTTTTCTAGATGGATACTCCGGATATAACCAAATCCACATCGCACCCGAGGACCAAGAAAAGACCACCTTTACTTGTCCATATGGTACTTTTGCATTCCGGAGAATGCCTTTTGGTTTATGTAATGCTCCCGCTACTTTTCAACGCTGTATGATGGCCATTTTTACTGATATGATAGAAGATACCATAGAAGTTTTTATGGACGATTTTTCTGTGATCGGCACATCATTTGATAACTGTTTGAGGAATCTAGAAAAAAGTTTGGTGTGATGTGAAACCCACGACCTTATTCTAAATTGGGAAAAATGTCATTTCATGGTCGAAGAGGGCATTGTTTTGGGTCATCTTGTGTCGAAAAAGGGTTTGGAAGTTGATAAAGCAAAACTAGAAGTAATCTCCCAACTTCCCGAGCCCACAACGGTAAAAGGCATTCGCAGTTTTTTAGGTCACGCAGGTTTCTATAGGAGGTTCATAAAAGATTTTTCCAAAATAACTAAACCCCTATGTAACCTGCTGCAACATGAAAGAGAGTTTGTTTTTACCAAAGAATGTAGAGACGCATTTGAAATAATCAAAAATGCCTTAGTTACTGCACCCATAGTGACCACTCCTGACTGGTCACTCCCATTTGAAGTCATGTGTGACGCCAGCGATTGGGCTATAGGTGCAGTACTAGGCCAACGAAAAGATAAGATTTTTCATCCAATATACTATGCAAGCAAGACTTTGATCGAGGCTCAAATCAACTACACTGTAACCGAAAAAGAATTACTTGCAGTAGTTTTTGCTTTTGATCGTTTCAGGTCTTACTTAATTGGAGCAAAGGTCATAGTACACACCGATCACGCAGCCATCAAATATTTGATCAACAAAGCTGACTCTAAACCGAGGTTGATCAGATGGGTGCTGTTGCTGCAGGAATTCGACCTTGAGATCATCGATAGAAAAGGAACAAGTAACCAGATCGCTGATCATCTTTCCAGACTTGAGCCCACAGTGGGCACTGTAGATCCCACTCCGGTAAAAGAAAATTTTCCTGATGAACAATTGTTAGTCGCCCAACATCATGATATTCCTTGGTATGCTGACATTGCTAACTTTTTAGCAAGTGGATTACGACCCCATGGAATGAGTGGACAGCCTTTTAAAAAATTCTTGTATGATACTCGTCAATACATTTGGGACGATCCTTTCTTATATAAGATAGGAACGGACCAAGTGTTGAGGCGATGTGTTCATGGGAGTGATCAACAACATTTACTCCAAGGCTGTCACACATCCCACTATGGAGGTCATTTCGGAGGAACACGCACTGCTGCGAAAATTTTGCAGAGTGGGTTCTTTTGGCCCACTGTGTTCAAAGACTCTCATGAGTTTGTTCGTCACTGTGAGCAGTGTCAGCGCACTGGGAATATATCAAAACGAAATGAAATGCCCCTCAACAATATCCTTGAGGTGGAAATTTTTGATGTGTGGGGAATAGATTTCATGGGACCCTTTCCAAATTCCAACAACAATTTCTACATCTTAGTAGCGGTAGATTATGTTTCAAAATGGGTAGAAGCTGCTGCTTGTCACACTAATGACGCTAACACTGTGGTGAAGTTTTTGCAAAAAAATATTTTCACTCGCTTTGGAACACCACGAGCAATAATTAGTGATGAAGGATCCCATTTTGTTAACAAAGTCATGACCGCGGTCCTTGCTAAATATGATATTCATCATAGGGTAGCAACCGCCTACCACCCCCAAACTAATGGTTTGGCGGAGCTTTCAAACCGAGAAATCAAGGGAATTTTGGAAAAGGTGGTGAAACCCCATCGAAAGGATTGGTCCAGCAAGCTTGATGACGCTCTTTGGGCGTATCGCACGGCATATAAGACCCCTTTGGGAATGTCTCCATTTAAGTTGGTATTTGGCAAAGCTTGCCATTTACCAATCGAATTGGAACATAAAGCCTTTTGGGCTTTAAAAGAGCTCAACATGAGTGAAGATGCCGCGGGAATTAAAAGAACCTTGCAATTGCATGAACTTGAGGAAATGCGCTATCACGCATATGAAAATGCAAAGTTATACAAGGAAAAGACCAAGATGTGGCATGACCGAAGGATCAATCATCGGGAATTTTTTGAAGGACAGCAGGTATTATTGTTCAACTCTCGTCTAAAACTTTTTCCGGGTAAGCTCAAGTCAAGATGGACTGGACCATACACCATTGTCAAGGTAAGTCCCTTTGGAACAGTGGAATTAAAGTCTCCACAGTCTGATCAGACCTTTAAAGTCAACGGGCAAAGGGTAAAGCATTTTCTGCATGAGAGTGCCCACATCCCTGCCCACTCTCCACCTCACTATGGTTAAGAAACATCAGGTCCAATTGTAAATATTTTATTTCTGTTGTTTGCTGTGTTTTTATTCTTTTTGTTCTTTTTAATATTGCAAGGGTAGTTTACTTGTATGTGTGTAGGCGAAAATCCCGAGCTTTAAAGCAAAAGTCAATAAAGTGGTTCGCAGTGGGCAGAAGCTGATCACTGCGTTCCCCACTCTGGAATCTGACGGTTGATGGGACAATTTGTGAGGCCCAAGGATAACAAGCTTTCACCTTTTCTGCCAACTAATCAACTTTTGCTGCCACATGTCATTAGTTCTCCATTTTCCAAGAAAACCATCATTGTACTCTCCCTCTCTCTCCTAAAACCCGACGGTTCAACCCTAAACCCATTGCAAAAATCCTAAAAACCACCATTAACTTCCCAAAAACCACCTTTAACTTCAAATATTCAAAAACCATCTTTTTCTTCCCCATTTCTCTTACACGAACCAGAAGCAAATTCCCTCCAATGGCTAGAAGCAAGAGGCCGATTTCAAACCCTCAGGCACCCAACCGGGCGGCGGTCCGCCGTCGTAACACCGAAAACCCACCAGAAACCATCACTGGTGACCTCAACGAACCGCCGCCGGTCTCCGGCGAAAATCCGGCGACTTCCAGTGCACCGATGACATCTGGTGCACCAGACGAAGGCTCCTCCAAACAACGAAGCCCGAAGGCTATTTCTTCTCCACGCGTCTCAACCACGAGCACCAGTCTCTTTGACACCGAGGCTCTGCAAACCGAAGAGGAAGAGCGACGATTGGAGGAGGAGTACATTCAACGAAAGGAAGCCATAAGAAAGAGGAAGGAGGATGCCGAGAGAAGGCGTAGAGAAGAAGAAGAAAGGGTCCGAAAAGAAGAGGAAGAAAAGAAACTAGAGGAGGCAAGAGTTAGGGCAGAAAAGGAGAGGATCTTCGAGGAAGAGAGGAAGAAGGCTGAGGCAGACTTGTTTGCTGAGAATGAGAAGTTGCAGAGAGAGGTGGAGGAAAATTATCAGAGTCAGTATGAGAAGTTCAAGTTTGATAGGGAGAAGAGTGCTGTTTCAGGAGATATCCACAGTGGGGAGAACCTTATTCCCCAAGTCGAAAAAAAGAGAAGAGTTGTTACCAGATCCACGGTAGCCAGGGCACGAAAAACACCGACAAAGAGGCCTGCTAAGCAAGATTCACGAAAAGGTAAAAACCCTGCAACCTCTTTAAGTTCATCGTCTATGGAAACTGATGGTGGGGATGAACAAATTCAAACCCAAAACCCACATCAATCCATCATAGGTACTGAGTATGCCCCCAGTGGGGTGCCCAGGCAGTTCACCTCTCCGGAGGTGGCTGCCCATTTTGACTGCATCGCCAAGCAAAAGTTAAAATTAGAGAGGGGTTTTGACCCCGATTTCGTTGAAGCTAATTCATTTGTCAAGGATAGAATTGTGGTGCATGATTGGTCGATTATTTCTGCTGCTAATCGACGTGCCAATGCCTCACTTGTGCGTGAATTTTACGCCGAGGCCTCTCAAAGTAAAGACCCAATTGTGGTAGTTCGAGGTAGGAAAGTTTGTTACAATCCAGGGGAAATTAACCGAGTATTGGGGAGAGGAAATGCGGGTATTTGTGAGTTTGCGCAATTCTTGAAGAAGATGACTCCAGCAAGAGAGGACCTCATTTTAAGAGAGATAGCCGCTGTAGGGAAACCATGGAATAAGGACGGTCAACGACGGTGCCTAAACGCTAGTTCTCTCACTACCGAGGCTGCCGTTTGGTTCCAGTTTCTCCGTGCTTCATTAGCCCCAACTTCGCACGACACCACTTTGTCGATGCACAAGTGTGCGCTGTTGTACTGCATCCTCACGGGAAAAAGGATCAACATAGGCACTGTCATGCATGGAGCCATCGATCAAGCACGTACCCGGAAGAAGGTAATTTTACCCCTCCCTTGCCTTATTACTTCATTGATGATAGACGCAGGTGTACCGTCGGCTGTGGAGGACCAGTGGTTAGATTCCACGAGTAATATCAATGTGGGTACCATCCGAAAGATGGGACGGCACGTCACCACTCCTCCACCCGAGCAGGCAGAAGATATCCCCACAGTGGGGACTGTTAACCCCACTGTGATCATCGCTGAGGAGCATGATGTGCGGACTGCGGATACATCGAGGCGTCAGACTGAGGCAGGTTCGTCCAGCAACCAAATGGGAGAGATTTTGGCAGCTTTGAAGAAGCTCACATACAGGATCGAGTTGCTAGAAAGTGAGCAGCGATATCAGAACCGGGCCACGCAGAAATTTTGGATGTATACAAGAGAACGGGATGAGGTGACGGGCCTGATGATGCAAGAGGCCAACCCAATGCTAGCTGCTCAGTTACCAGAATTTCCGAAGGATATCTGCCCAGTTTATGACAGTGAGGACGAATTTGATGAAGACGTTCCTGCTAGTTCACCAGAGGCCACCCCGACCCGTTGAATGGTTTGTTAAAACTTTGGTTCCACTCTTTTGCTCTCAAAAACAATTTTAATTTCTGTTTGGTTTGATTTTATGCCTTTGGCTAGGCTTTTGACACTTTGCTGAATTCTTATTTTGGTTTGTAATGCATGAAATCCTACCACTGGGTAGGTACTTTTGGGTACTAACGTATTTGTTGTTTGAATGCTTGTTTGATCTCGCTTCCATTTCAAGGTACAACTTTCGGCTCCCGACTTAAAAAGGTCCCTTTTGTAAGTACGAATCTCAACTTGATACCATGAAATGATATAGGCCGTTTTTCGCATCCAAACACGATCCTTTTTGTACCCCAAACCACCACCTTTGTTCGTTAATTCAATGTCACAGTGGGGACACTGTGAGATTTTAAGTTTGAGGTGGGAACTTCCAGTTTGCCCACAGTGGGGACACTGTGAAGTCCAAGTTTGAGGTGGGTAAGCCATACCCCCTCCCAAAAAAAAAAAAATACAAAAATACAAAAACAGAAGAAAAACGGAGTGTCACTAACAAAATTGATGGTGTGCCTTTTCTGGACCATCAAAGTGCTCACTCCCAGAAAAAGGATGGTGTGCCTATTCTGGACCATCAGAATACCCACTCTCACAAAAATAGCCATACCCAAAATAAAGCCTGAAAGTGTGCGTACATACTAATGAAAAATCCAAAACAGCCACTTCTAGAAATAAAAATCTCCAAGCGAGATTTTCGGTTCATGTTTGAAAATACTTGCCAAAAACCCTTGGGAAAATATTCAAAGCCATAAACCCATAAAACCCAAGAAAGCCCTATTGATTAATGGAATACAAGAAAAAGATTTCGTCAAACACAAAAGTGAAATTTTCAAGTTTGAACCGAAGGAAGTATTGAAGGAAGGAGATCAACGCCCATTCAAGTCAAGAAGTATGTAAGTCCCTAAAAAGTTCTAGTGCGTTTTGTCTACTTTATTTCTTTCTTTTTATTACTTGGGGACAAGTAATAGTTTAAGTTTGAGGTTGTGATAACTCTATTTTTAGAGTTATTATTTCCATTTATTTTTCACTTTAATTTGTCAATTTTAGCCATTTCACTTCTAAAAACCCCCATTCTTGGTATGATTTACGAAAACAAGCAAAAGGAGTGAACCATGGTCTTTAATAAATTATTTGGTGGATTTTGGGTAGTTTTCACGTTTTATCTGCAGTGACGTGAACAGTGCTCACTCTGGTTCCCCACTGCTGCCGCTGGAAAAGACAAAAAGAAGAAATCTGAGTTAGACAGCATGGTGGGAGCAGTTAGAAGGTTCAGCAACAAGTACAAGCATGGGGATTATTTTATTCTAGGCTTGCTCCTAAAGAAGATGGCAAAGTGAATTTAATATTCATACCTAAGAGCCTAAAAGTCAACTTTTTGAAGAACCCCATGGATAGAAGCATCAAGCCCTTGGTTAAAGAAGAAACATGGGGCACAAATGGTCCTTGTGCTCCCATAACTCAGCTGATGCAAAGTCAAAAGATCTCATTGGGTATTACCCAAGCTCTTTCCTTGGTGTATAAAAGGAAGGGCTTGGGTCATTTAATGGGATCATCTATTTTTAATTTTAGCAAGCACCTTAATCCTTAGCATTTAATTTCCTCTAAAGTTTTCATAGTTAGATTTAATTTTCTGTAGCTTTGTAGTTTAAATTTCTAGCACTTTAAATTCTTAGTTTAATTTTCAGTTGTAATTCTCGAACAGTGGGCAGCTTACGTTCCCCACTGTGAGCGGTAATTCAAAGTCACTTTTATTTTCAATCATGTTTAAATCTTCATCTTTCGTTTTAATTTCTCCAGTTATGTTAGGTTAAACATCCCTTGGGATGTAGGTAAGAGAAGTACCTAGATTTTAGAGAAAATTCTTGAGTAATCTTTATACTTGGAATATTTGTTGTTTTGGTTATTCATTCTCGATAATACCCCAAGGATGCGAACAAGCCGATCACTTGTAAGGATCTAAAAGTCTAGTTCTCAACTCAGAAATGGGTAGAACGCAGTGACACGAGCTTGGATAATGCTAGGGAGTTCGAAAGAATTCTTATGACACTTACGAGAGTGAGGTCAGCACAGTGAGCTAATCTCTCCCCACTGGAGTAGTAGACAAGCTAATTTGTGTATTTAAAACACTTAGAGTATTTGTCTCTACACATTCCATCGAGGCCCGAGAGGGTCCATTCTGAGATTACCATTGACAAAACAACAAGTACGACTAGTATGGGATTTTTGCTTAACGGTGTGAGTATTTTGTAACCGGGCTTTTCTAGCGAAAAGACCGACTTCAATTACAAGGATCATCTTTTGAGATCAAGTATTTATTATAAAATCTAGGGAAAATCTAACCTACATTCCATCTTTTAAATCTTTAGTAAAATCGTTAAAAGTAGTTATTTCACCAATCCAACTCAAAATATTGTTTCCTCTCTAATTGAAACTCGTGAAAGGAACTCACAAAAGCCGTATTGTCTTGATAGCCCAGTCTCTGTGGATACGATTCCGGTATTTTACCGATTATTACTTGCCGTGACGATCATAGTGGACAGTGTATACTTGCGCTGCCCACTGTGGACAGATTACAACCCGCTGTGGTTTATTTCGCATGTACCATTCACACGGCCAGTTGGTTTAGGAATAACCAACTTCTTTCCCTGATCCCCTTCTTTCTTCAACTTCGGACAGTCCCTCCAAAAATGACCCGGTTGCCTACATTCAAAACATACTGATCCCGGCATTGGACAGTTCACCGCTATATGCCCCGCCTTCCCGCACTTGAAACATTCATTTCCAACCACCCGACACTGACCAAAATGTTTGCTTTTACATTTCGAACACCATCTTGGTTCCCGGCGAGATTCGTAACGAATATTCTTGCCAAACAATTTGGTTTTCTGAGAAGATTCCGAACGACCTTCCCATTTTCTCTTTTCTCCCACATGCGCTTTCTCTTCTTTATCTTTGGCGTACATCTCTTCTATTACTTTTGCTTCTTCGATTGTTTCCCTTAAAGTAGCAGCTTTTGAACTTCGGACCCTGGTCATCATATCCGCCGGCAAACCCTTCAAATAAGCTTTAATTTTGTCTTTCTCAGCTGGAGCCACATGCCCCACCAGATTCAGTTTCTCTATGAAGGATTCGGTATACTTTCTCACAGTCATATTGCCTTTCTTGAGGTTTCTGAACTCTTCCTCGATTCGGTCCATTTCGGTTTCATTGCAATATTCCTCCAGAATCTTTGCCTTAAACATTTTCCAAGTCATGGCATTCAGAACTGTAGTTGACACAGAAGTTGACAGCACATTCCACCAAGATAATACGTTACCGCGTAACATTTGTGACCCATATCTAACTTTCGACTTTTCATCATTACACTCACAAGCCCGAAAGGCTTGTTCTATTTCTCTTAGCCAGTTCATACAGGCTACAGAACTATTTTCTCCTTTGAATTCAGGCGGCTTACAGCTCAAAAACGTTTTATAGGAGCAATTCCTATCAACCCTTCTTTCCACCTCTGGACCTGTGTTACCAGTTGGGTTTATTACACTGGTATCAATCCCTGTTCGCCTCGGTTCCGCACTCCGATCATTAAACATTTTCATAAACATCTCTGCTTGTCTTCCCATAGTGGTGTTCATCATTTCAGCTTGCCTTTCCATTGATGCATTCATCAATCTGGTTACATTGTCCATTATACGACCTTCCATACTCGAATCCGATGGTGTGTGATCGGCAGTACTGGTACCCCCTCTATGTACCCGATTCCGCACTCCTCCTAAGGAAAGAAAATCTGGTGGCGTCTCATGAACTCCGCCTACTCCAGATGGTCTTTCTCCCGGCTCATCAAGCCAAGTCCTATTCATAGAAGAATTTGGAGACCTCGGAGGTGTATTCACCATTGTTCTGATTGAGCACAAAAGAATACTCATCAGTAATGATTTCTACACAACTAAACATACAATACGTACTTTACCGCTAATCAGTCATTGTAACAATTTGAAACAAGTATGCTTGTATAATAATATATTCATAATAACAGTAGCTAATTGGAATTGCGAACATATCATACATGAGAATCCTTATTACCATCGTTACAGTACTAACTTCGTGTATTTCCGTCGACTCTAAGACTACCCAGTCTTAGTACTTCTACCCATATCTCACAGATCATAACTTAATTCATCACAACTTAAGTCTAGGTATCTCAAAATCATACCTAGTTCTCTTAAACTACTGCTCTGATACCATATTGTAACATCCTAAAAACAGGGCTAATTTTAAACCTTAAAATTTCACAAGTTAAGATCAAATAACGCCAAACTTATATAACAAGAGGATCAACAGTAAGGTTTTTATATACAACGGACATCTACTCAAATAACCTATTAATCTAATCATTACATCATAATCAGATTAACTAGGTTATCTAATCATCTGTCCCAAAATAACAAAAGAATAACTAGATCCTCTGTCATCTCTAAGTTTGAGTCCTTCAAAATTTTCTCATCTCACATCCCAGCTTACTTCCCGGAGCTTGTACCTGGTAAGAAAATTCAACTTGAAACATTAGGCTTTCGCCTAGTGAGAATATTCAAATCAAATTAAAAATTAACAATTAAAATCTCAACAGATGAATCAAACCTGTTCTCGCCCATCTTACCGTACAACAACTCTTTTCAACACTGGGAATCTACCCCACTCCCATACTTATGACTAATTCATCTAGCCATAATAATACTACTAAGAGTTTACTATAAATCCTCCCAGATTTAGAGTCAATACTCTTGTCCAAGAAATTACAAGTCAAAACCTGCCTATTTCTTAATCCGGAAGTAGAGATTACAAATTACTTTATGCCTATCTCAAATCTTCCTTTCACCACTGGGAAATCTCCGATCTTCCATTCGAAATGGGAATTACAAATCAAAATCTGCCTATTCCACATTTCACATCCTTCCCACCTCAGAATCAATGGTCCCAATGGGATTAATATTTCGCGATACACAACCGGGACCCCCGATGATTCAAGGTACACTCAATCACTAAAAATTACATCCCTTTGGTCAATGGCTAGTAATCGGTTCCCATTATACCGTACTAAGGTGCCCCCGATGACCGGATGCCTATTTTTAGGAATCACAACATAATACATAAGTATTATACTCTTACTATCGTATGTGCATAACATACCATATATTTATCCCAAAACATATTCTTAAGTTCATATCCAAGATCTATTACCAAAAATCTGTAAGCTGACTCTTTTTATCCAACTCCCGGTATCCCCAACTCCCGGGACTTTCAAGGTTTTGCTTACTGTCCGTTCAACAAATCCTCAAATCGATTTAAAACATAAAATCAATTCAATCTACTCATCAATTAAGTTCTACTAACATGTTAAGACACACATAATACACATCTATTTCAACATTAATTGCTGAATTTTAAAGAGAGTTGAATAAACTCACCTGTATGAAATCTGAACACAGTGCAGTTCTTCAAACTCCAAATTAAGCTTCCCAGAACAGTTCTAAACAAATAATTATGTTCAGATACTAATCAACAGAAGAAATCATAATACTAATTATCAAATCCTTACCACAATTTCTCAAAATCAGATTTTTCTTTCTTCTGTTCTTCTTCTCGTTCTCTCTTTCTCTCTCGATTTCTCTGTCTGATTTTCTAAAAGGGACCGACTTATTCTTGATACCTCAGTATTAAGAAACTAAACTTTCCAACAATAACCATTTAACCCCTCAAGTTAAATTTCACATTTAACTTTACACTTTAACCAAATTACACACTTAACCCCAAAGTTCATAATTATAATTTACAAAATAATACAACGGAAATTCGAGGTGTTACATGGATTCACTTGATGATTGAGGTAATCTTCTCCCCTTTATTTTGGAAATTAGGGTTTTGATGTATTGGTTATTTTGGGTGTAATATGTTGGGAGAAAAGATTCTAAATGTTTAGGGAATGATTCTACATGGTTGGATTGTGATATTGATGGTTTGAAATTCATAAATCTAGGTTTTGGAAGTTTTGGCTTGAGGATGCAAACTTCATCAAAGGAGCATACGTTTGGGAAAAATCTAGATTTAGCTTAATCTAGCAGAGGTGAGTTCAAGTTACTTTGCGAAAACTTTGTACATGCCAAAATGTTATTTTTCCAAGTAATTGTGTGTTTTACCTGAAAATTATCAATATTGGGTTATTTGGTGGATTTTACCTTTTGAGGTATTAATTGTTGTAAATATTATAAAACACTACTTTTGGATATTTTGGAAAAATGTGATAATAAATCATACATGAAATTAGTTGTTGATTTATGTAATAAATGGAGTCTATTTATTATAAAAATGCATTGTGGATGTTTTGGAAATATGCATATAGTACATCATGTAATGTTTTAAAAACGTAAAGGCGTGAGTCCTTGGAAATGAGGGTTTACCCGATCCAAAGTTTTATTTCGGGTTTTCATGGAATCGAAGTATTTACCGGCAAACGGTGTGTGTTGTTATATTTGATGTCATTTTATAACTTTCATAAACTACCTTTTTTTGGAGTTGGTTGAGCTTGTGGCTCGGTATTGAATCTTATTAAGTCTTGGGGACATTTGTCCAGTTTTGGTAACTCAATATTGAGTTTTGATAATGAATTATGTTATTGGGGAATTGCATGTTTTGAATGCATGTGTTTATTTATTTGGGGTCGTGTAATATTTAGACCTTGATAGCTATGGATCCATAGGCATTTGAGTTTCCCTTAGTATCGCGGGCAAGAGGTCGGAATTGATTGAGCTCAGTTTTACGAGACGTTGGTTTATTTTGTAGCACGAAATAGACATCGGGTTCCATGATAAGTAAGGCGTGGACCTAGATGGTCGGGCGTCGTCTCATGGGCAGTAAGGTGTAATTCCATATATGTGCTTAGCACGGGATAGGCATCGGGTTCCATGATAAGTAAGGCGTGGACCTATATGGCCGGGTGTCGTCTCATGGGCAGTAAGGTGTAATCCCTAATGTGTTGTTGTGGATTTGGAGTGACCCAATGTATAGACCTGGAGTGGTTGAAGTTGGGAACTCCCTAGTCTCGCGGGCAATAGATCTGGAGTGATTGAGCTCAGTTTACGAGAGTAATGCACGTGTGTGTTTTATTGCATAGTAAGTGACCCACTTTAGTGTTCCGTCACGTGCGATGTATACGGGTCTCCCCCATCACCGAAAGGTGTTGCTTTGGGTATTTATTGCTACTCATGTTTTCGGTGACGTGTTATATTTATATGGATTGTTTTCCATGGTATGCAAGTTGTGGTTTATATCTCATCCGTGTGTGATGTTTTTGGGTATTTGTGTTTATCCATGTTTTCGGTAACGTATCATATTTATGAGAATTGCATTTCCATGTTATATGAGTTATGGATTATGTTTTTACCGTGTTTGGGATGTTTTTGGAATAATGACAAATTGAATTATGGATTTAATTATTTTGAGTATCAAATGGTATTTCACCCTATTACGTGGATTTTGGGAATGAGTCTATTTTGGAAATCATATTGCATTAAAGATTTCATTTATGGGAATTGTGGGATTTGGAAAATGGGTGCTTTACATTTAAAGTAAACTCTTTTGGAATCATGATTAAAAAGCTACACTCCTCTCGATTTATGAATTTATATAGTCATGATAAAATGCTTGAACTCACTAGGCGTTAGCCTAACCCTTTTTATTTGTCGGCATGTGCAACAGGTCTCAGGTTGGGAGTAGTTCTAGTGACACGTGTGAAAGGTCGTGTGCTAGTAGAGTGCTCGTGAGGTGATTTGAATTAGTGAAGTCTTCCGCACGTATTTGGAATTAGCAACTTGTGTCGTATTAAGTAACACCCGTTTAAGTTAATTTATTGGGGGAATTATAATGTTTTAAATTCCGAGGTAATTTAAGGAATGAATTGTAGAAATGATTTTATCTTGTTGGGTATTTTATTGAAATTTTATTTAGTTGCTCGTTCCAAATTTGAGGGTGTTACAGAATTCATTTCGAAAAGTGGTCGGATTTTGCTGATGTTAGATCGTGAAAGCCTTGTTATAATTAGGTATGAAAAGCGAGTAATTGTAAGATCCTACATTGGTTGGGGAGGGGAACAAAGGTTGCCTTATAAGAGGAACTTGATATCTCTCCTACCAGACGCGTTTTAAAACCGTGAGTCCAGGTGTGCGGACAAAGCGGACAATATTTGGTACGGTTGGTCTGGGATGTTACAGTAATGGTGTGTTCATCGACATTAGGGTGTGATCAATGGAGTTACATATGAGTGAAGAGCTAATTGTGCCAGGCGTATGCTATATTGAAAAGATGTAAATTTTTGAAGAGAATGTGGTCCAATTAAGGAACTCATGAGTGTGAGTTCAAAGTGACGATCCAAGGATGACTCTGTGCTATGGTGGCAATCAAGTGGGTAGGCTTTGGATGGGGATCAGTGTTGTTAGAGAATTAATGGGCGCGTGAAGCCCTTAATTTAGACGCGTGTTAACAACCGTGAGTCCAGGCGTAGACAAGCAGTTGATGCTGGGTGTGGATTCCTCGCTTTGCTTCGTTTTCGTTCGGGTTTGGATCAAGCATCGTTGGGGTTCATCTTAGGGGTTTAGGGAAGATCTTTTGGAGTATCATTTGATGGTTTAACACCGTTTTTATGGCGTCCAATTCATGTGTTCGGTTTGAGCTAAAGTGGGTTTCGGAGCGTGTGTCGATTTGCTAAAGCTCATGTGAGTTCCCTTAACTCTTTTGTGCAAATGAAATGTTTTCCTAAAGTTTTCATAAATGAATTTGGTATTGAGCATGATGGCATGATTATACACTATGAAAAGCTTTGTTATTACATGATGAGGGACTGTTTATAAATACACGCATGTTATGAAAATATTTATAAATGCACATGTTTGGCCTACGTGATATTATCCATTACTTGACATGATGTTTTGGAGTCGGGTTGCACAGTGGGAGTAGTGTGCCTTGGGATATCATATATCCCTTGGGAGTTGATTTATTCACCCCGTATGTATGGAATTCGTTTCATGTGTATGTGGGAATAAGGAGTCTGCTTGGGCCCCGTAGGCGAAAGGGGAGTCGGCTTGGGCCCCGATCGTGGATACAACCGTGTGGTAGAGATTGTCTACAAACACTGTGCAATTACCCATGTGTGATGTTGATTGGATGAAATGTTTTTGATGGGCCTTTAAGGCGGTTTGCATATTGATATATGTGGTTGTTAAACTGTTTTCGGGAGGAAATTCACTAGACCTCATGGTCTAACCCTCGCTTTTCAAAAATTAAAACCATTTTCAGGTTAGAGTTTAGTTTGGGGTTTCATCCAGAGAAGATGGAAAAAGGTGGCGCTGTAAAAGAGGAGTAGTCTAGTGGTGGCTTGTAGTTTAGCGTCGGGCTTCCTGTAGCATCTCAGTTGTGAAAGGATTATCCGTTGCGTACTTAGAGTTAGAATCGATGTAATGTGTACATTTTAGGACCGTTTTTGGTTGTAACGTTATGAATTATGTTTTATGGATTTTGGGTTGTTACATTACACTAAATTTAGCGTGAAAAATAGAGACCTCATTGAAGATGTAAATAGTATTATATACACTAAATTTAGTGTTTAGTGTAAGATTTACTGATCCCATTGAAAATGGTTTAAGCTTCAAGTACGAACAATCAAAACTTCTCAAATCAAAACATTTATTTATTTGAAATATACTGGCTGGCATCTTGAAACTAATGTGAATTTTGCTCAACAGACTTTAAATTTTAGGTGAATATTTAATGCATGTGTTGACCGGAGGAGTCGTTTTCAGATTAAAAAAATGACGCTTTTATATGTTGCTTGACCGCAGCTAATGTGGGGATCCATTCGACATTGATTTTTCTTTAATACAAAAATTCATTTTTATTTTTCTAAAAATACTGTAATTTGCAATATTAGACTATCGACATATAGTACGATAATCGAATGAGAACCATAAATATGTTATAAATCCATGAAAATAAATATAAAAAATATTTTTTTACATGATTGTTTTTCATCAAAACTTATGATTTAAAACATTGTTTTATATATTTTCGTGTTCACCTTATGAAAATATTACATGTAAAAAGAAAATTGATTCACCTAGTGAAATGAAAAATACACGTAAAATAATATTTACATGATGAAACAAATCAAATTCAAACTATTATATTATGAACAAATATATAAAACAAAATATCTTAAATTCTAGTATTTGATGAAAAAATATGAAATAAAAAATATTTTATGTTTATTCTCACAAGTTTATAATATAGTAATGAGTTTCATTTCATTTAATCCCTAAATATATATATATATATATATATATATATATGCGAAAAAAAAATATGTTGGGCCTTTTATCAACATTGATTTTTCTTTATTATTGTTTTTTATTATGAAAGTTACTAGAGAGGTTGTCAGAATTTAGCCAGAGCAGTAGGGGATATGGGAAAGGGTCGGGAAATGGAAGGGGATATTGAAGGGACCCATCTTGTAACTGGTTCAGTTAAATATAGGGAAATTAATTAAAATACCATAAGTTTGATCAAGTGTTATTAAAATACCACAAATCTCTCTCACTTTGTAAAAATACCCTTTTTTTTCCGCGATGGGAGCCTGCGATCGCGGACCAGGGACCATTTCTGACACTTTTTTAAACTTGCAGGGACCATTTTTGAAAAATGGAATCCCGCGATCGCGGGCTGATCCCGCGATGGGATACTTTTTGTGACTTTTCAATTGCAAGGGACCATTTTTGAAAAATTCCAGGGACCATTTATGAAAAATTTGACCGCGATGAGCCCGCGTTGACCCACGTTCGTCCAATTTGATGAATTTGATTTGGAATGTTACACTTTCAACCCCTATACTTATGTACTAAATTTACTTTATACCTTTTACTTTCACTATTTTAATTTTACATTTAACACATATAATCGTTTATTAACTAAAATACGTTAAAAAAATACGTTTTAATTTTAACAAATTACACCATTATAATCGTCTCTTCGATACGTTCGAAATAAGCCCAATCTTGAATTTTTTTGGATTTATATATTTTAATATATATCATATACAGTTATACACTACATAAAAAAAAATTATATTTAAAATTCATACCCTTATAGTTAATTATTTAATTTATGATACATCTCTTATTTTTACAATTTACAATTTCACCCCCTATACTTATTTACTTATTTTACTTTATATCTTTTACTTTCATAATTTAAATTTACATTTAACACATATAATCGTTTATCAACTAAAATACGTTAAAAAATACGTTTTAATTTTAACAAGTTATACCATTGTAATCGTCTCTTCGATACGTTCGAAATGAGCCCAATCTTGAATTTTTTTGAATTTATATATTTTAATATATATCATATACACTACATCAAAATATTTTTAATATTTACAGTTTATACCTTTATAGTTAATTATTTAATTTACGGTACTCTTAGGTAGCGTTTGGTACGCATACTAGATGGGACGGGACGGGACGGAACTGGATGGGACGGGACGGGACTGAACTGAATGAGATAATTTTAATCTAAGTTACGTTGGAAATACATCGATCATTTTGTGCATACTCTGTAACTGCAAATACTTCAGCTCCAAACACACATGAATCATCATTCGTCAAATATCCATTTTCACAATTCTTAAATGAGTCCAGTGATACCGACTTGTCAAAACCCCATTTAATATTTTTCTCGTGAAACCTTCTCCTATTGTCATTCACGATATCTATAAACACATTCAAATAATAATAATTTAAAACGATTTAATGAATTAGTTAATATATGATTATTATGTTAATGCGATAGGAGTGTAAAAAAAAATTGAAAAAAAAAATAAGAGATGTACCATAAATTAAATAATTAACTATAAGGCCATCCGTAGCCCAGCGGGATGGAGGGCGGGATGGAGCGGGAAGGGCTACGGCCCATGCGGGGCGGGATGGAATCCGGGGATGGGATCCCGATCCATTCCGAAGGGTTTTTTAAAAAAAAATTATTAAATTTTTAAAAATAAAGCCCTTCAACGGCTCTTTGTAAAAAAAAATTCTCAATTTAATCCCACTATATATTTAACCCTCAACCTCTTATTTCTCACACCTCTCAACCTCTTATTTCTCACACCTCTCAACCTCTTATTTTTCACACTTCTCAAATTCTCTCAACCTCTTATTTCTCACACCTCTCAAACTCTATCAAATTCTCTCAACCTCTTATTTTTCACACCTCTCTCATCATGAATTCAAACAGAACACCTACATCCCGTCGTAACCGACCGAATACACCACAATCGCAAGAAGATCAAGAGCTTGGTTTCCAAGCGTTTACACAACAAGGTTATCATCCGCAATTTTCGCAACAAATTCCGCCACAATGGTCGCAACAAAATCCGCCACAATATCCGCAACAATTTCCCCAACAATTTCACCAATTTCATGATTGGTAGTGTTTTGTATTTTGTAATTTTTATTTTTAATGAATGGTATGAATTTTAATTTTTATTATTTATCTTATTTTTATTTATTAAAAAATATATAAATATTTTTATTTTGTTAAATAATTAAATGTATAAATAAAAGAATTAAAATAAATGAGGTGGCAAAAGGGTTTGAGGGAATGGGGTACGGGTGTTTAGGGATTGTTAGGGATGGAGTGAGGGATGGGAGAAAAGCTGATGTGGCGCTGATGTGGAGTGGAATATTTGAAAGATTCTTTCCATGGGGTACTGATGGCCTAAGGGTATGAATTTTAAATATAAAAAATATTTTTTTTATGTAGTGTATAACTGTATATGATATATATTAAAATATATAAATCCAAAAAAATTCAAGATTGAGCTCATTTCGAACGTATCGAAGAGACGATTATAATGGTGTAATTTGTTAAAATTAAAACGTATTTTTTTAACGTATTTTAGTTAATAAACGATTATATGTGTTAAATGTAAAATTAAAATAATGAAAGTAAAAGGTATAAAGTAAATTTAGTAAATAAGTATAGGGGTTAAAAGTGTAACATTTCATTTTAAATTCATAAAATTGGACGAAAGCGGGGGTGAACAGTGAAAGCGCGGGTCAAATTTTAAAAAATGGTCCCTGGAATTTTTCAAAAATGGTCCCTTGCAATTGAAAAGTCACAAAAAGTATCCCATCGCAGGATGAGCCCGCGATCGCGGGATTCCATTTTTCAAAAATGGTCCCTGCAAGTTTAAAAAAGTGTCGGAAATGGTCCCTGGCCCGCGATCGCGGGCTCCCATCGCGGAAAAAAAGGTATTTTTGCAAACTGGGAGAGATTTAGGGCATTTTGGTAACACTTGGTTTGACTTAGGGTATTTTAATTAATTTCCCTTAAATATAACCTTTAGGCATTGTTTGGCAAAAAAAATAATAATAATAATTATAAGGTAGCTTTTTTCTAGGTAAGTGTTTGAATATAAGCTAGTTTTTTGAAACGATATTTGAATTAGTTTTTCAGTATATTTTTATGAATATTTCTATATTGCTCTTGTTAATATTAATTATTACTTATTAACTATTATTAATTAATAAATATTAACTGAAAATTATTAAATTAAATTTTATTTATACATTAATATTAATTTTTAATTATTTAGAGTTATTGTTAATCATATAAATTATTTTTATTTATTTTTTAATATTAATCAATATATTTTAATTATCAATTACTATTTATCTTTTAATTATTATTTTTATCGTATATAATGGTTATTTAAAATCATAAATAAATATATTTTTCTCTAAAACGTGTTTTAACAAATTCAAAATTTATAGTATACATGTAATAATGAATTTTAAAATTTTTAATTAACATTTTATATTATTTAATTTTTTTTACTACATTGGTTGTATTAATCAACATATTATAATGTTATAAATTTGTTTTAATTATATAATTAAATATTGTAATTGATACTTTTATGAGATGCCATTTTTTGTCATTTTACATGTTTATAAGCCAGTTTTTGTCAAACGTGATTTCTTCATCAGCTATTTATCACCTAGTTTGCCAAACAAAGCCTTAATGTTTTGAAAGGAATACGAGAATATGAAAAAGGGAAAAAGTACCCTTGACTTAACGGAAGTTTTGCTGAGGATGTTAGAGACAGGGACTAAAACCGAACAAAAATACAAACCACAATGACAAATTTGTAATAGAAAACTATAAGAACCAAAAGGGGAAATATTAAAAAAGCACAGGGACCAAGAGCAAAGTTTACTCATATTACCAGAAAATGAAACTGAGTTGGCCCACGTGTTGTTTTATTGGCATTTACTTTGGTTGGTATTTTGAAAAGCCGTGGTACAGTCTTAATTACTTGTTGCTGACCAATCAGTGCCAGGTCATCAGCTGATGAATAATAGAGTCCAAGTGTAATCACCCTGAATAACAAGACAAAAAGTACTACTTGATTGGTCAGCGTCCACCCTGTACTTTTTGGTATCATTTTATACATAACTCATCAAGTTAAACATTTATTCATTTATTTTGGTATTTAGTCTATAATACTACCTCCGTTTCAATTTAGTTGTCCGTATTTTTATTTTAGTTTGTTTTAAAATAAGTATCTAGTTTTAAAATTAAATTTTTATTTTTCTATTTACCCTTAATTATAAGTTGATAAAATTTTCTCTTAGTATTATTAAAGATACAAGTATAATTTGGTTATTTGAAAATGTAGTAATTATACATTTCTAAAATTATGTGTCATTTTCATTTTAGATATTTGTTTTGAGACGGAGGAGGAGTAGTAGTTATAAATAAATATTTAATTTAAATACCTATAAAATTAAAAGTTGTCACTTCACACGTTTTTAAATAAAACCTAGGATCATCTCAAATGAACCTTCTATTTTACTCTCTATCTCAATATTACTCTCTAAATCTTCTCCAATGAACCTTTGATAAATGAATAGTAACTCCATATATAGAGAGTTACTATTCATATCTCTATTTTTTTCTAACTTTTTGATAGTTGCAAAATGGTTCTTCAATTTTTTAGATTATTATATTTATCTTAGTTTTAAATTCAATTGAAACTAATCCAACTAATTTTAAAAACAATAAACATTAACAATTTACAACATAACATATTTAATTAAAACACGCATTAACACATATTTTAATTATAAAGTCATTAAAATAATATGATAAAGTTCATAAATATAAGGTTATTGTAAAAATAAAAAATATAAGAATGGAATTTATAAAGTTAATAAATGTAAAGGTATTATTGAAAATATATGTAATCAAAATAAAATAGAATATATTTAGAATATTCCCTTTTAGTATAGAAAATAGAGTAATACATGGGAGAAAACATAACACATTCTCTATTTTACTCTCTATAATAGAGAGTAAAATAGAGAAATACATTGGAGATGATGCCCTAAAAAAGATAAGTTTTTATACAATAATAGTTCCTAAAAATCAGTTTATTGTTTACTTATAAAAACCTTGTATTGATGATGCTCTTATTAGGCCTTTCGCAGCGCAAGCCCTCAAGCCCTCAACGCCACATCAGCGCCACATCAGCTAAGCCCTCAAGCCCTAAACACCCCCAGCGCATAACTAAAAGCCCTCAATGCCACATCAGCGTCACATCATTTTTTTAATTCTTTTATTTATACATTTAATTATTTAACAAAATAAAAATATTTTTGAATAAATAAAAATAAGATAAATAATAAAAATAAAAATTCATATCATTCATTAAAAATAAAAATTACAAAATACAAAACACTACCAATTATGAAATTTTTTAATTTGTTCTTTTCTCTTTAAAGTAACCCTCAAAACGTCTCCCGTAAGGTGATCATGCGAGGTCATGAAAAACTCGAAGTCTTTCTCAAATCGTTTTGAGCGTTCGATTTCGAGTTCTTGTTCCAACCTATCTCGTTCGAGTTTTGAGCGTTCGATTTCGAGATCGAGTTTTTTCATTTTGTATTCCATTGTATCATCAATCTTGTCGTTGAACGTCGTCAACAACTGAGTAACACTTTCGTTCGTATTCGACCCGGACGTATTACTCGTTGATGTTTTTTTTGCCTTGTTTTTCCCGATGGGTCGTTGAAGTTGCTCGATGGAGTTGTCGTCATCATTGGAAGGGTTGGTACGTTTTGAACCCCGCGATGAAGTTGTCGTCATCGTTGGAACGGCTCCCCATTTTGGACATTTTTTTAGGACTTCCCAAGCTTGTTCTTTAGAGAAAGCAAACCCTTGTTGTGCTTGGTACCGTTCGTGTGCCACTCGTGAAATGTCGGCATCACTCATTCCGCTTGATCTATTATTGACCAAGTTGTTGTAGATGCCGCCAAAAAGAGCAATTTTTTTATTCAGGTCGTTGAACTTGGTGTTGAGTTGATGAGTTGTTCTATAATTAGCGCGACCCATCAAACTATAGAACACTTCCCCGATTCGGGTCCAAAAACCTTCTACATTTATGTAAATTCAAGTATAAGAATATTAACAAGAATAATAATAATAATAATAATAATAATAATATTAATAATAACAATAATAATAATAACAATAATAATAATAATAATAACAATAAAAATATTACCATGGGTTTGTGCGTTACCGATAACGGGGTCCTCCGAAACGTCAACCCACACCGACACTAACGCGAGTTCCTCCTCGTTAGTCCACATCTGTTTGGGGGCTCTATTTTCATATTGTTTGCTTTTTCCTTTTCTCGATGGTCTCGGGTTTGATGGTTCCGGGTTTGATGGTTGTGTGTAGATGGATTGTGGTGTGTGCGGGCTAGTATGTTGGGTTTCCGGAACAATGTCGTCGGCGAGATTGATTGCGGGTGAAGGAATATTGTAGTTGGCCGGAGTAAAACCTTGTTCAATCAAACCGGGACGTGTAAATTGGTAAGGAAATTGTTGGTGAAATTGTTGGGGAAATTGTTGCGGATATTGTGGCGGATTTTGTTGCGACCATTGTGGCGGAATTTGTTGCGACCATTGCGGACGATAACCTTGTTGTGTAAACGCTTGGAAACCAAGCTCCGGGTCTTCTTGCGGTTGTGGTGTATCCGGTCGGTTACGACGGGATGTAGGTGTTTTGTTTGGATTCATGATGAAATTTGAGAGAGTTTGAGAGAATTTGAGAGAGTTTGAGAGAGCTTGAGAGATTGTTGGTGTGAAAAAATAAGAGGTTGAGGGTTAATATATATAGTTGATTAAATTGAAAAAAAAAATTAAAAAAAAGTAGCCGTTTTAAAATAGCCGTTTGAATAAAAAATAAACAAAATATGCTTCGGGTTCCTCGGGTTTTCAAACCCGCACCCCAAGCCCGAGCCCCAAGCCCGCAGCTCCCGCAGCGCTACCCGCAGGAGCCCGCAGCCGAGCCCGAGCTCGAGCCCGAGGCGGTGCGGGTGGCCTTACGCCCTCTCATCTTTCGGTTTCCATTTTTACCACTTTATTAACACTTCTTTCATTCCTTATTATAGTCCAATTTTAATTAAACACTTTATTAACAATGGTTAAGATACTAGATATTGTTATTGTAAATTTACATTTTTTATTATTTTGCGTACGATTGATTAATTATTTATATTGATTAAATAAATTAATATAAAACAAAAATGACATAATTTATGTATAAATAACAATGTTTAAAAAGGTACGTCATGACTTACATATTTGCAAACCTAGTTAATCACATCACTCATAGTTTCGTAGATTCACATTTGTCACAGACTCGCAATTAAAACAAAGTTGTAAAACTCTTCCAATTCTATTTTGAATATCTGCTCACAAAATATCTATATTAAACTAGTTAATTTATATAAATCTAAAAAATTTAATATAATTATATACTGAATAGCGAATAGAAAACGTATGTGTATGTATAAAATTATACACACACATATATAGATGTGGGTTCAAACGAGAACGCTAACTATATAAGAAAACACGAGATCGGCTTTTAATGTACAAAATCATACATGATTCACGTACAAAATCATATATGATTCACGCGACTTAAGTCGCGGGCAAATTCGCCCGCGTCCAGTTTTTTGCCATTAGTGCATAATCACATATGATTAGTGGTGGACCCAGAATTTTTTACATACGGTAGCACCATATAATATAGTCAAAAAATAATTACAAAAAGTACGGTTTCTATCGACGTGTTTTCATTTTTTTACCGGCATTCAATATTGTCTGATGTGTTTTTAGCCTAATTCCACTATTTCGAGGGATTTTTTAAACTTCTTGCTTGATGTCGAGAGATTTTTAAGTTTCTTTATCGATTTCGATGAATTTTTTCCCTATTTTTGGTTGATTTCAAGAGCTTTATTTCGATTTTTTTGATTGATTTCAAGAGTTTTTTTGGTTTTTTGGTTGACTACGAGGTAGGGTTGCACCTTCTTGAAGTTTTCAAAATAATACGGTAGCACCTTCCAAAACGATAAGGTTGCACCTTTCATGTACCTAAAAAATTTTACCCTTCGCCGGAGAAATAATACGGTGGCACGTGCCACCGTATCCTCCAAGATAGGACCGCCCATGCATATGATTTTGCACATGATTTGTTGTTTTCGTGTTTTCTTAAACAATTAACGTTCTCGTTTGAACCTTTCTATATATATATATATATATATATATATATATATATATATATATATATATATATATATATACTAACATACAAATTTCCTGTCTTATTTTTTTTTTGAAAGGCAATATTTTTATTATATTATTAATAAGGAACAATACCACCACATACAAAATAAATCCATCCCATACAATGAGAAGTGAGAACCGGGAAATTGACGAAAATAACCATACTAAAAAAGGACTTTGAGAAAATAGCCATTCTCTCTCCCTGTTTACCAAAATGGCCACGGCTCCGCACTCGTTTCAGTGCGGACCGCACTCGCCACAAAAACGACGTCGTTTCAGCATTGTTTACCCCAAACCCTAATGCTCGGATCTGGCACCGCACGTGCGGACCCACACCGCACGCCGCACCGCAAGTGCAGACCCGCACCCTAAACCCTAATGCTCGGATGTTGGCAGATACATGGGCTCCGCATCCGCAAGTGCGGATGCGGATGCGGGCCAAAACCCTAATTCCAGCGCCTCCACCGCCATTGCGTCCCTATTTTAAATGATTGGTCCCCCCACATGCCCCACACTCATTTTTAAAAAATTGGTCCCCCTTTCCTCTAGAATTTTTGCCACGTGAAGTCAACGAGAGTGGAATACACGCTTTTTTTAACACAATGTCGGACGAGGTAAGTTTTTTTATGCTATTTTTGTCCGCATCTTTCGTTTTTTTAATGTAAGTTTGTATTAAACTTTCATTAAGTTTATTAATGTATGTAATGTTGTTCACATGTTCTTGTTCACATTTGTTCTATTTTTTAACAAATGTATTTTATGTAAAGTTTGTATCTAAGTATCTAATTTATTAATGTATGTAATGTAAAATTTGTATCTAAGATTGCTTTTTTTAACACAATGTTCTTGTTCATATTTGTTCTATTTTGGAGTATGTAATGTTGTTTAAATTTTATTTTGTTATTTAGTATTGTGTTATAAAAGACATGATATTTTTAATCTAAGTTTGGAGTAAACTTTGTGTAAGTTTATTAATGTATGTATTGTATGAAGTATGTATTGTTGTTTAAATTTTACATAATGTTTTTGTTCACAATTTTTCTATTTTGGAGTATGTAATTTTTTTAAGTTTTAAAAATCAGTTTTCTGGAAATTTACAGCTTAGGTCCCTATAGTTTGAAAAATGACGGTTTATGCCCCTAAACTTTGAAAATTGGCACTTTAGCCCCCTAAACTTAGATTTTCCCCCAACCTTATAGAAAAGTAGTCCCATGCATTTACAAAATTCTGTTTTCTGGAAAAATTACATGTTTGGTCCCTATAGTTTGAAAAAATGACGCTTTAGGCCCCTAAACTTTGAAAATTGGCACTTTAGCCCCCAAACTTGGATTTTCACCCAACTTTGTAGACAACTAGTCCCATGCATTTACAAGATTCGGTTTTCTGGAAAAATTACATGTTAGGTCCCTATAGTTTGAAAAAATGACGGTTTAGGCCCCTAAACTTTGAAAATTGGCACTTTAGCCCCCTAAACTTGGATTTTCACCCAACCTTGTAGGAAAGTAGTCCCATGCATTTACAAGATTCTGTTTTCTGGAAAAATTACATGTTAGGTCCCTATAGTTTGAAAAGATAACGGTTTAGGCCCCTAAACTTTGAAAATTGGCACTTTAGCCCCCTAAACTTGGATTTTCATCCAACTTTGTAGACAACTAGTCCCATGCATTTACAAGATTCTGTTTTCTGGAAAAATTACATGTTAGGTCCCTATAGTTTGAAAAATGACGGTTTAGGCCCCTAAACTTTGAAAATTGGCACTTTAGCCCCCTAAACTTGGATTTTCACCCAACTTTGTAGACAACTAGTCCCATGCATTTACAAGATTCTGTTTTCTGGAAAAATTACATGTTAGGTCCCTATAGTTTGAAAAATGACGGTTTAGGCCCCTAAACTTTGAAAATTGGCACTTTAGCCCCCTAAACTTGGATTTTCCCCCAACCTTGTAGGAAAGTAGTCCCATGCATTTACAAGATTTTGTTTTCTGGAAAAATTACATGTTAGGTCCCTATAGTTTGAAAAATGACGGTTTAGGCCCCTAAACTTTGAAAATTGGCACTTTAGCCCCTATACTTGGATTTTCCCCCAACCTTGTAGGAAAGTAGTCCCATGCATTTACAAGATTCTGTTCTCTGGAAAAATTACATGTTTGGTCCCTATAGTTTGAAAAAATGACGGTTTAGGCCCCTAAACTTTGAAAATTGGCACTTTAGCCCCCTAAACTTGGATTTTTATATACGCAGGAGGCTAGTGAGTCTTTGACGATTAAGTCAAAGCTAAGCCGGTTGAGAGAAATCCGTGCAAAGTTAACCGAACATAGGCTTGAAGGATTATGAGGACTTGAATAACGACCCTGCACTTGTTCTCTCCATTTTGAAGAAGGAGATAGCCATCCCTGCTGGTGAGTCGAGGGAGTCATTATATTACAGTTTTCACGAGCACACGATTAGATATGGCCCGGAGGAGTTCTGTCTTATTACGTGACTCACTTTTGGCCCCATACCGCCCCTTCCTGCCCCCAAGAGTCGGGGATTTGTTAATAGAATTTTTGGGAACGCAAAATTGACCGTTGGCCACCTCAAGAAGTTGTTCGACACCTTCCGCGTCCCAGCTAGTGCAGACAGTTACTCGGACATTGATGTTGTAACAACAGTAGATTGTATGTAGGTTGATGTACGTATAGATGATAACCTGTGTTGTTCCGACGCTTTGCATACCAGTCTTGTTGCATTGATCGAAAGTAATCCATGAGGGACACGATAGGTAACCTCCGAGCGTAACGGGACAGTGCATTGACAGACTCGGCACTGTTTGAAGTCATTATGTTGTAACGGATTGCAGGAAAATGGGCCCTAGACCATCTTTCTGGCGTAGTATCGGATTCCAAAACTTGGACTCCCACAGGTACAGCAGCTCGTAGAGCTGCCATTCTAAGATTGAAATCATGCACCGTATACGCCTTACAGACCTTCCAAAACATAGTCTTATAATGGTCGATCCTATTATCCCTCGTTTTCATGTTCATCATGAGATGGCGGCAACAAAGCGCATGATGGGCATGTGGGTACACCGTATTGATAGCTTGGCGTATTGAACCGGCCCTGTCCGAAACGAACACCAACCCTTCTGGTTCGCCGATACACTGCTTCAGGTTGGACAAAAAATAAGTCCATCCCTTTCCACTCTCAGACCTACCAGCTCCGAAAGCGAGCATGAAAATTTGATTATTGGCGTCCATAGCAACGGCTAAGAACATTGTGCCCAAGTAAGGACCCTTCAAATGAGCGCCGTCTATTATAATGACCGGGCGCAAATAGCTCGTAAACGATCGGATCTACAAAAAGTAATTCTGAAAACGTTAGAATACTATAGTACATTGAAAGTGTAGACTGTATAAGAGGAAATAATATATACCGCGCAACCAAGGGCATAAAAACAAAGGTGAAAACGTCCAGTAATATCTCTCTCTATTCGGGAAAAGGTACCAGGGTTTTGAAGCTCCAAATTATAGAAAAACCCAGGGAGTCGCCTGTAAAAATCGTGGGGGTCGCCCCGCACCAAGGCTAGCGCAAAAGCTTTCGCACGCCACGCTTGAGAATACGAGATATCTACGTTGTATTGCTCCTTGATGTCCTTCACAATGTCGGATCCACGGAGTTTACGGCTTTCATCCTGTACTTTAGGCATGATTATATTACCCAATACTCTCCTATTAGCGTTACTGTGGTTAGGATGCATCTGGGTCCTTGAACAAACGTGTACGTCCTTCATCCTGCGTACCTGGAACATAGTGGTATCTTTGACATTTGCAGCATACAAACGCCAATCACAGTTACCATCCCTACACTTCGCTTCGAATCGGGTATTTGAAGATCTCTCCACATAATACTGGAAACCACCCTCTTCAACAAACTTTTTTCCGAGGGCGAGGGTCAGGTCGTCTTTTGTGGGGAAGAAGTCCCCTTCATTCACTAAGTTACTACGATTATATGGTACGGGCTCTTGGTTAGGTGTTATGAAATGGTCATCCCGATCTGGAAGGGGAGGAGGTTGGCCAAAAAAATAATTTATTCTAGAGTATGATTTAATGGGACTGGTTTCTTCTTCTTCTTCTTCATCGTCTTCTTCATCGTCTTCTTCATCGTCTTCTTCATTTAGATTTAGACCAGGAATATCCAAACGGTAAACATGGGACTCATTGTCTTCTTCTTCTTCTTCTTCTTCTTCGACCTCTTCATGTGGTTCTTGGGTCTCCGGAACAATTTCATAGTTATAACCATAATTTACTGGACTAAGAAAATCATGATTATACCCATACACATGCTCATCTTCAGACTGAAAATGAGGCACGTAAGCTTGACTCTGCTCAACAGCAGACACACCCGGCTCTCGTACGGTGTTCGAACCACCACTAACATAAAAAGAAGATTGACTCTCCTCAGCAACAGACACATCAGGCTCCCGTACGCTATTGGAAGAACCACCAACATTGTTTGTGTCAGCAAGCTCGATATAAACACAAAGTGTTGGTGGATTTCTTACAGCCGCAGCAGATTCCATAAAAGCTTGTACATCGTTGGTGTCTCGTAACTCATAAAGTTGGCCAAAAAATTGGTACACTATTTTAGCCGTACCAAAATAAGGGTCGAATCCACATCTACTTTGAACACACCTAACAAGCTTAGAATGTGTGATGTTGGTTGGCTCCATGACTCGCATTACCGGAAATGCGGAATGATACTCCCAATCCGTCCTGTTCAGTTGCCAAGAACCCCCAGGCCAAATACGTAGCTTAATTTTATCAGGTAAAGAACTCATTTCTGGAAAATCTACACAACTAAAAATTTTGTTTCAAAGAAATTGGGAAAAATACTGAGAAAAATCGTATATATATATCAAAAAATTAGGGTTTCCAACTCGGGTCCGCACTTGCGGTGCGGTGTGCGGTGCGGGTCCGCACGTGCGTTTCCAGATCCGAGCATTAGGGTTTGGGGTAAACAATGCTGAAACGGCGTCGTTTTTGTGGGGAGTGCGGTCCACACTGAAACGAGTGCGGAGCCGTGGCCATTTTGGTAAACCGGGAGAGAGAATGGCTATTTTCTCAAAGTCCTTTTTTAGTATGGCTATTTTCGTCAATTTCCCAGTGAGAACCACCCTAAACAAACAGTAGGGTCCTAAACGAACAGTAGCAAAGCAAAGATAATAAAAAGGAATGCAGTTTGCAAGGAGTAAACTGGTATCACTCCCACACCCATGAAGCCAACAGCTATTGTAGCTTCATGGCGCTAAAAAAACAACAACTGACTGCTACTGCTACGGTCAATACAGCAGCCCCGCCGAACCAAGAATTTCGAACCTACGGAATTGTTAAATTTGTCCAACTTACGTTGTTGGATTCGACAACCACTTTGCCCACTCTAAGGATGCTTTTTTATCTCTTCTCTTGATCCACTCGAACGATTTCCTCTGATTTTCGAAAAACAAATCATCAATGCTTCCTTTCTCCCCTTCGAACACAATTTTATTTCTATGCGTCCAAATAGAGTAAAGAAAACTCCGGCACATCGCTTCCCGTACATAATTGATTTTTCTATCCACCACTGCCGTATGAAACTCTTGCAAAAGTGATTGTACCGAGACCACGTTTGCGACGTTCCTTCTCCACCAATTCCCGGTCCTGGTCCAAAACTTTTTTAGTTCCCTACAACCCACAAGTGCATGGTCCACCGACTCAGGTGTGTCTCCGCATCTTGGACAAAGAACCGAATCAAAGTCGATTCCCATCCTCTCTAGTACCAACTGGCAAGGAATACTGCCTAATCTTGCCCTCCATATGAAGATGCAATTTTTTTTCGGAATGATGTTGTGCCATCTCGTCTCCACAATGTTTCCATCCCCCTCCACCCTAGCGTCCTCCACTAAGCATCTAAGGGTCTTAACATTGAACGTCTTGAACGGATCCAATTTCCACACTATTTTATCCTTCCTCTCTCTAGCCGGGGTCCAATTAAGAAACCTCCTTTCTAGGAGGTCCAATTCCCCCTTTCCCTCCCTCTAGGTTCTCTTCTCCAATCCCATTTCCACGACCACCTTCCGCCAACCTTCCGACACCGTTGCGGACTTTAAGCATGAATGAATACAATTTCTCCATTTATTCCCAAACCCCATTATTTCCAAGCAATCCAAGAGAAAAGGCCACTCCACACTATCATATGCTTTCTCGAAATCAACTTTAAAAATCAACCCATTTCTCCGTTTCTTCCTAACGAAATTGACCGCCTCGTTTGCAATTAGCACTTCGTCAAGAATAGATCGATCTTGAATAAATGCACTTTGTACTTTGCTTATTAATTTCCCCATCACGGATTTCATTCTTTCCGCCAAAATCTTGGAGATAATTTTATATAAAGCTCCGATTAAGGTAATTGGCCGGAACTCCCCTAATCCCGACGGAATTGCACACTTTGGAATCAATGTTAGAAATGATGAATTACAACCCCAACTAAATTCCTCCTTTTCCCAAAACTATTGCACCGCCTTTAATAATCCATCTTTTATAATCCCCCAAAATCTCTTGAGAAAATTGAAAGTAAAGCCATACGGACCGGGTGCTTTGTTCCCCCCACATCCTTTCACCACGCTCCATATTTCCGGTTCTAAGATAGGTCTTTCCAACCAATCGGCTTCCTCTCGTGAGATATTTCCAAACTTGTCTCCCCTCATTGTCGGCCCATCTCTCTTTCTTTTGGAGGAAAACGTTTCTTTAAAGAATTCAAAAGCGAAATCTTTAATTTTTGCCGGGTCATCCGACCAAACCGAGTTTATATGCAAGCCCCGAATCTTATTTTCCCTCTCCCTAAATTTAATCGCCGCATGAAAAAGTTTTGTTTTTTCGTCTCCTTCAACCATCCATTTTACTTTTGCTTTTTGCCTTTCCATGCTAAGCTTCTTTTCCTCCTAATCTAGCCATTTTTTTCTTGAACATACCCACCGCTCTCTTTCGACTTCCTCCCAACGGGTTGTTTCCGCTTCCTTTTCTTTCTTCAAAACCTCTTCCTTTAACCGTTTTATTTCTTCTTCCATATTTCCAAACTTTTCTTTGCTCCACGCCTTTAGTTTTTCCTTAACGTTCTTGTTGATCCAAACCCTCAGTGATTTGATAATGACCCTCTCTTATATACTTAGTGAAAATTGTAAGTAAACAATATGTATCAGAGTTTCACTATCGCTGATAAGTACTAAGATCTTACAGTACCGCTGATAGGAACTCTCGCTCTTTAGATTAAACATTCAGCGAACACTGTTCACCATAATACTCTGAGTCTGTTCAGTCCTTATGGTGATCGCTGATAAGTTAGTTGTTTACTTATGATCTCTAAAGACAAGTTTCACGTCAACATAGGTTCTACGCTGAAGTCGAAGATCAAGCTCAAGAACCAGTGAAAAGTCTCCTAATGAACTGTTGCGGATCAGCGAAGACTCAGATTTGTCCACTCAACGTGAATTATCAAGTACAAGACTTCAGCTATCGCTGAACTTTATCATTCGCTGATATAGAATGATAAACCGCTGAATCAACGAAAAGCTGATCAGGAAGTCCTCCGTACAAAGTACTTTTGTCTTAACCACCCTTGCACGTCTCCGTACGATATGTCAGAAAAAAAACCTCCTTATTGTCTGAAATCGTACAACCACTCTGATACTACACTGTTCAAACATGCGGCTACTAAGGTTGTCAACAAAGGTCAATGACATGCAACCAATCAGCTGCTGCCACGTGTAAAGTGTAAACTGCAATGCATTAAATGCATGCAGTATATAAGAAGAAGAACTCACTTCATTTTGAAGTAACTTGCTAACTCTGGACAAGTTCATCCTTCTTATCTTGAGATAGGTTATTATTAGTAATTTCCTTCTCTTTCTTAGTGCAAGAAACTTAGTGTTCTAACTTGTTTAGATTTAGGTTTATCCTTAATCTTGTTCCGCAACAAGCTGTAAATTGTTAATGATTTATCAATAAACAATTTAGAAAAGTAAAATCTTAGTGTTTGTATTCACCCCCCCCCCCTTCTACAAACTTGTATAGCCCTTCGGGACCAACAAGTGGTATCAGAGCAGATTTGTTTAATCTCATAAACAAGATCTAATCTATACTAAGATTTCTCTTCCTTGATATTTCTGAAAATGGCCACCAACACAAACACTAACTATATTGACAATGGTTCTCTTGCAAAACCCCCTAGATTCTCCAGAGATAATTTTAATCTATGGAAAAATAGGATGATTCTCTTCTTAGAAGGTGTAGACCCTACTATGCCTTACTATCTTGAAAACGGCCCATATATTCCTCTAAGAATTGATGCTGCAGTACCAGCCGCTGAGAATAGACCTGCTATTCCAGAAAGGCTGATACCCAAGGAAGTTCATATGTGGACTGAAGAAGATAAGAAGAAAGTGGCTATCGACACCAAAGCCAAATCCATACTATCCATGGCTCTTCCTGACGAAGTCTACCATTCCGTCATGAACCTAAAAACCTCAAAAGCCATGTGGGACACAATCTGTGTTCAGTATGAAGGTACGCCTGAAGTCCAGGACTCTCGAAAGATCAACGTGGTAAGACAATATGAAAGTTTCATTTGTGGTAAGAATGAAACTCTCTCTGAAGTTCACCAACGTTTTAACTATTTAATAATAGATCTGAAAACTGTTGGTAAGGAATATTCTAACTTTGAAGTGCTGACAAAGTTTCTAGAATGTTTACCTGAAAGCTGGGACAGTTATTCTATGTGTCTCAAGTTGTCAAAGGATCTAAGATCAATGACCCTTGCTACCTTATATGGCACGATGCTGAATCATGAGCAATCGAGTCATCTTAAGAAGAATCTTGTAAAAGATTCCAAAAGCATCCCTGTTGCTTTAATCTCAGAGGAACCTTCCACTCAGCGACCCTCGGTCACTATCACTGAGTTGGAAAGTAACTCTGAAAGGTCATCAGATTCTGACTCTTCAGATGATGATGAATCTTTGGCTCTCCTCACTAAAAAGTTCAGGAGATTCGCCAAAAAGAAAATGTTCAGAAAGAATAAACCTCTTTCCATTACTGACAAGCCAAGATCATCAGCTCCTGTTGATAAGGCTACTGCTACTTGTTTTAACTGCGAAAAGATAGGACATTTCGCTAACGAGTGCATGTCTAAGAAAGTTTCGAGAAACTCAACGTTTCCCAAGAAATCCTTTATTCCCAGGAATAAAGATGACAAATACGCTAAGCTGAAAGAAAAGTATGTGAAGCTGAAAAGCTTTAAGAAGAAAGGCAAAGGCCAGATGGCTTATGATTGGGTTGCCTCTGATGAAGAAGAATCATCATCTGACTCTGAAAATGATGAAGCCAATCTCTGTCTTATGGCAAAGATTGAAGATGAGGAAGAAAGTTCAGACATTCCCTCCACTTCAACCTCTGCTATTCAGGTATCACCTTCCTTCTTTACAAATATTGCAAATATTGATGAAGTTGATAGTCTTCGTAAAATCGATCTCTTGACTAGAAGTTTATATGAAGCCATGAATGGCAAAACTGTAGTTGAAAATCAAAACCTTGATCTCGCTGAACAGCTTAAAAACGGTCACCTTCAAATAGAAAATCTTTCTAAAATTGAAGAAGATTTTAAAGATCAAGTGCACCTAAATCAGCTAGTCAAAATCGAGTGCGAAGAAGCTATCGCTGCATTTAGAGCTGAAAAATCTACTGTTGATGGATGGTATAATTCCTCAACAAAGATCACTGAGATAATTAAGTCTCAGATTCCCCTGAGTGATAAACGTGGTCTTGGTTACAAAACTGATAATCTAGAACCAACCACTGATCGTTCCATGCTCTTGTTTGGAACTTTTGTATCCTTAGTCGCTGATACTTCATCCTCTCAGTGTTCCTCGTCCAGACCGCCTATCCCTGAGGAAATTTCTACCTCTTTAAAAGGTAAAGAGAAAATGGTTTATCCAAAACCTACCTCTGTCTTTAAAGATAAAGGTAAAGGAATTGCTTTTAATCAAAATCCTCAGAAGGGTACCTTAGTACCTAAGCTAAATGCTTCTAAAGCTTTAGTGATTCATTCCTCTGGATCAAGGAATCAGATCTCTGGATCTACTCAGCGTGGATCTATTCAACGATCTACTCCTAGAATCAGAGTGGATGTCTCTGGTAAGAAATCCGAAGAACTGAATGTTCCTCCCATTTCAAAAGCCATCAGCTTACTTGGTGCTGGTACTTCTAATTCAAAATCTAAAGCTCAGCATTCAAATGGTCCTAGAACTTTTAGTTATAGGAAATGTTATCAGTGTGGACTCACTGATCATATTGCTAGTAAGTGCCCCACAGCCACCAAAGCTGAAAAGATAGCTAAGGTGAAGATTGCCCCCAAGGCAAAGAAGACCACTGAGGTTAAGAAATTAACCAAAGTGAAGACTGACAAAGCTGAATCTTCAAATGCTGCGAAGATTGCTGAACCTTCCATTCCAACTACTTCCACTGACAAACGTGTACACATGGTTAAGTGGGTACCCAAGAAAAACTAATCTTCCTTTGTGATGCAGGTTAAGAAGGGTATCTGGTATCTCGATAGCGGATGCTCTAGACACATGACTGGAAAGAAAAGCCTGCTCGCTGAATACAAGGAAGAGAAGGGTCCCTCTGTGACTTTTGGAGGAAATGGAAAAGGACATACCCGAGGGTTTGGTGTACTCTCTAATGGTACAACAACCTTCAGAAGAGTCGCATATGTTGAAGGGTTGAAGCATAATCTTTTAAGCATCAGTCAGCTTTGCGACAAGGATAACAAGGTAATCTTTACCAAGGAATCCTGCTTTGTCACTGACAAAAAGGAGAAGATAGCTCTCAGCGGTTATCATTTGGAAAATGTTTATGTAATAAACATGGACTCAACAACCACTGAGAACTCCTGTTTCTTCTCAAAAGCCTCATCTGATGTCAACTGGCTATGGCATAAGAGGCTCTCTCATCTGAATTTCAAGACACTGAACACTCTTTCTTCAAAAGAGTTAGTCACTGGTCTAGATCAACACTCATACGCCAAAGAGTCTTTATGTTCAGCATGTGAGAAAGGGAAGCAGACAAAAGCAAGCTTTAAGTCAAAGCAAGTCTCCTTAGTGTCATCTCCTCTACAACTTCTCCATATGGATTTGTTTGGCCCTGTTAACAAACAATCCATCGCTGGGAAGAAATATACACTGGTCATAGTTGATGAATTCTCTCGTTATACATGGGTTATGTTTCTCCGTTCCAAGAGTGACACCCCTGAAGAACTCATCACCTTTGTTCGGAAGATGGAAACCCTGAACAATTTGACCGTTCGCTCAATAAGGAGTGATCATGGGACTGAATTCAAAAACAGTTCTCTTGATTCCTTCTTTGAGAGTAAGGGTATTTCTCACAACTTTTCATCAGTGAGAACACCGCAACAAAATGGAGTCGCTGAAAGAAGAAATAGAACAATTATTGAGGCTGCACGTTCAATGCTCAGCGATTCTCACCTGCCTACTCAGTTTTGGGCAGAAGCTGTCAACACTGCTTGTTTTACGCAAAACAGGTCGCTGATAGTCAAAAGATTCAATAAAACAGCCTATGAACTTTTTCATGGGAGAAAGCCTTCAATCAGCTTTCTTCACATCTTTGGATGTCAGTGTTTCATACTGAACAACAGAGATGCCCTTGGAAAGTTTGATCCTAAGGCTGATGATGGAATCTTTCTTGGATATTCTTCAATCTCCAAAGCCTTCAGAGTCTTCAATCGAAGAAGACAAACTGTAGAAGAAACTATTCACGTCACGTTTGACGAATCCCGTTCAGCGAACTCTAAACCGTCCGCTGATACTGAAGAACTGAATCAATGGATGTTTTCTCATCTTGGTGATTCAGAAGATATTCCCACTCCTCATACTCATACAGTTGAAGATGATAGTCCTACTATCATCCCAAATATGCAGAATAGTGAAGCTGAAACATCATGGGTCTCAGCTATTCCTTTAAACACTATACGTGCTTCTGAACCAAATGTCTCAGACATTCCATCTACTTCTCAGCAATCAGTGAATATAATGACAACTACACCCATTCCTCTCTTAGCTGATACTCCAGAAGTTGCTGAAGCCTCATCTTCAGCTACTCCAGTTCAGGTTGAGTCAGCGTCTCACACTCCAGCTCAACGATGGACTGTAAATCACCCAATTGATCAAATTCTTGGTGATCCAAACGCTGGTGTTCAGACTTGACGAAGTGCAGGTAATATTTGTTTATTTGTTAACTTTATTTCTCTGACTGAACCAAAGAAAGTAGATGATGCCCTTAAAGATCCAAACTGGGTCAGCGCCATGCAAGAAGAGCTGACTGAATTCGAAAGAAACAAAGTTTGGATACTTGTTCGAAGACCAACTGACAAAACAATGATAGGCACTAAATGGGTCTATCGAAACAAGTTGGACAAACATGGAACTGTAGCCCGCAACAAGGCTCGTCTTGTTGCTCAGGGATACAGACAAGGGGAAGGCATAGATTACAATGAAACATTTGCTCCAGTAGCAAGACTAGAATCTATTCGTCTATTCTTAGCATACGCTGTACACAAAGACTTCAAAGTATATCAGATGGATGTTAAGTCAGCGTTTCTAAATGGAAAGCTGAATGAAGAAGTCTATGTGGAACAACCTCCAGGATTCTCAGATCCAAAGCGTCCAGGTTATGTTTATAAACTGGATAAGGCACTTTATGGCTTGAAGCAAGCTCCACGTGCATGGTATGACACTCTATCTACTTATCTCCATATTGAACAATTTGAGCGTGGTAAAATCGACAAAACTCTATTTTTCAGGAAAGTAAAAGGTCATATCATTATTGTTCAGATATATGTTGATGACATTATATTTGGTTCTACTAACCCTGATCTTTGTACTCGTTTCGCTGATAGAATGAAAGATGAGTATAAAATGAGCATGATGGGTGAACTAACATATTTCCTTGGTCTTCAGATAAAGCAAAATGAAAAAGGAACTTTCATTAATCAGGGAAAGTATGTTAAAGATATGCTGAAGAAATTCGATTTAACCCAAAGTTTAGCTATGAAAAGCCCTATGGCACCACCGCTGACACTAGACAAGGATACTAATGGTATTCCTGTTAATGTCACGCTGTACCGTGGGATGATCGGCTCTCTCTTGTACCTTACAGCTAGTCGACCCGATATTATGTACGCAACCTGTCTGTGTGCACGATATCAAGCTGAACCTAAGATATCTCATATGACCGCTGTAAAGCGAATTTTTTGATACCTCAAGGGTACTGCGAATCTAGGTCTTTGGTATCCCAAAGATTCAGGATTCGATCTAATCACCTATTCAGATAGAGATTTTGCAGGTTGCAAATTGGATAGGAAAAGCACCACAGGAGGATGTCAGCTCCTGGGTGGAAAGCTGGTGAGTTGGACAAGTAAAAAGCAAAACTCAGTGTCCACCTCCACAGCTGAAGCTGAGTATGTAGCCGCTGGAAGCTGTTGTTCTCAGGTCTTGTGGATGAGAAATCAACTACTGGACTATGACCTTCAGCTCTCAAATATTCCAATCTATTGCGACAGCACAAGTGCCATCACTATAGCAAATAATCCGGTACTACACTCAAAGACAAAACACATCGAAATTAGGTATCACTTTATCAGAGATCATGTGATGAATGGTGATATAGAACTTCACTTTATCCCAACTGATTATCAGTTAGCTGATCTGTTCACCAAACCTCTTGATGAGACAAGATTCAACTTTCTCATCAGCGAGCTTGGAATGTTGAACTTTGAAGAGTAAAATCTTCAGCGATTCACATTTGATCAGCGATAGGATAAAATCGACTTGTATAACCCATTTTATCATCTTCTCTCTGAATAAACTTGATTCGCTGATATCAAGGTATGTTTTTCTCTCTCTACCAATCGCATGTAAATGCAATATTTCAAAATAAATTGCATCGCTGAATATCTCTTCCTTAATCAGCGATACTTTGAAATTTCTAAATCCAACACTGATATTTCTATTCAGTGCTTCATGTTTTCAAAAGTGTCCCTGAGTTTTCAAAACCTCAGAGACATCCAAGAATATGAAAGGACAGTTGTGACGTCATTGCAACGGATAAGCCCCGGCACGTTCTTTTTCTGATACACGTTTGAACGTTTCGTTTATCTTCCAATCAAATGCAAACACGTGTCCGTGTCATGATGAAAAACTTTCCCGCTCGAGTTTTTCTCTCTCTCTAATATCACTATATAAACACTTTGTGGGTTTATATTTTTCTTTTACGCAAACTTCTCCTCCAAGCAAGAAAAAGAAAATTTACTGTTGCATTTGTGCTCTCAAATTTTCAAGAACTTCATCTTCTTCAACGAACCAGGTTAATATTTCTTTTATTTTACCTGTTTCTTCAAACTTGTTAATGATCTTCTCTTTGTTTTCACAAGATCAAACAAAAGAACTTTTTCAAATGAAATCATTTCTTTCATGGTTTTATGAACACAACCTTTCATGGTTGTTCTTCAAGTTTAAACGCAGAATCTTAAACTTGTTCTTCATACGTTTTTTCCAGAATCCTAATTCTCAAAGGAAACTGGAAAACAAGATTTTTTTTGGGTTTGCATTTCGTTTTTCAAAAACAAGAAAAACCCTAATCTTCATTAAGAAATTTTTGTCTGAATGAAATGGACAAAATTCGAACCATCTTATTGGAAAATCTTTCCACATTAAGATTATTCTTATTTGTTAATCTTTGGTTGAACTGATAATACAGAAAATGGCATCTACTGACATTTCCACTTCCAAGAACACTACCGCTGAGAACACCACTGCTGCTGATGCTACTGAGGAATTGGAAATAATCAAAGCTCCTCAGGTCAAGTTCTCTCTTGACGAACTGGATTGGACAAAGTCAAATAACCTCTATGCGCTTCTCGAGTTTCCTCCTCGAAAGCAAGTCACACATCTGAATGATGCTGTGAATTTCCTAAAGAATTGTTGCCTCTCCACAGCCCTGGCCATAACACCTCCTGCACATCAGCTACTGCTATCCCAATTCTGGTACTCTGCCAGACACTCTCATCTACCATCAACCAAAGACTCCTCAAAGACAATCGACTGTATCCTCTGTGATACTGACTATGGCACTATGAAGATCACCCCTGCCATTATTCGCAAAGCCCTGAGCCTTCCCATCGCAACCAAAGAAAAACCTTTTGTTCCCCTCCCTGACCACAAGAAACACTCAGATAGGGAAGCCATCATTGCATTCTTCGATGCAATGGGCTATGTTTGGGAAACTGGGAGGGACAAGAAACCCGAGAAGAAGCTGACCCTCATCAAGAAATGTAAAATGCCCAGCGAGATGAATTTCATCTTCGCTCACTTAATCAGCTGCATGACTGCAAAGACCGGCTCCTCTGATCAAGCCGCTCAACCTCAGCAAGCAATGGGATATGTTTTGCTGAAAGGTCTACATATAGATTGGGCATCGATAATCTACGATGATCTGGTACTCAGAGTAGACTCCGCCGCTGACCGATCTCCATGGGTTCCGTATCCAAGATTCATCAACGCTGTCTTCCAAACAGGCCTGAAGGATAGCTACCCAAAAGAGGGTGACCTGAAACTCTCTAAGGTTGGCCCTAAGGCACTCGACTTCAAACCTGTGGAAAATGAGGTACGTCTTTCTACACTTTTAACTCTTCTCAACCCTACTTCTTCGACTTCTGCAGTCCTTCAGCGGACAAACCCACCGCTGATACCCAGGCTGCAACCTCCATTCCTTCTCTTAAAAGGAAACACTCCTCCACCCAACTTAGTTCCAAAAGAACTAAGAAACCCAAGGAGCAACCCCAGCAATCTCTTGCTGAAGACTCCTCAGCTCATCTCAAAGAGCTGAAGGAACATTCAGTGGTACGCTCTGCCACAGCTGAACAAGCCACCCATTCTATCCCAGCCTCAGCGTCTCTAAACGTTGAGGTTATAAACTTGGAACCTACCAACCTCCTTCTGTCTCTCCACAGACTGAAGAAGCATTTCTCAGCGAATCCAACGCTGAACTCCGCACCCAATCAACATTCTCAACCTTCGCTCCTCCCTCTACTCAATTGGACTCAAATCCAGTTATCACTGAAGCACCTGTCATTCCTCCAGAAGCTAAAGTTGATACTCAAGGAATGATGGACGTATGACCTGCAGAGATGACCATGCGTACACGCACTCTAGATGACGACATGGAACTCTTATCAGGACACTGAGATTTTGATGAATTCACCAATCCTCCTGCAGATATACACCAACCCCTATACACTGTAACTGAACCCCAAACTTCTGAGATTTCCTCTGTTCACAAGTTCTTATATGTTACAGGTCCTAATTTGGGAGACATCAACGCCTCTCTGAAGACAATAGAGACGAAGCTGACAGGTGTTACCACTACTCTTTTAGACAACTCTTCACCTGCAACAAACGCTAGAGAGAATCTTACAAAGCTGACAACAGTGGTCGAAAAGAATGCCTCCAAAGCTGACTTGGAGAAGGTTGATAAATCTCTCAGCGAATTTGCCAAAGTTCTTGCTGACATTAAAACCTCAGTTCACACCATGTCTAGCGAGGTGACAACGCTGAAGACATCGGTTGGCAAACTCGAAGGAGATATGTCTGCTGTAAAGACCGACGTGAGTTCCTTGAAGACTGACGTAAGTTCCTTAAAAACTAACGCTAGTTCTGTAAAGACTGACGTAGGTTCAATGAAGACAATGATGCAGCAGATCCTGCACAACATGACCGCCCCTGCTCCTGCACCTGAGCATTTTACTACGGCGGATCGTGCTGAACTCGTGAAGATCAATCCTGCTATTTCTGGTCTAGAAAACAGACTAACAGCGATTGAAATTTGTGTGGGGATCCCTGGCCAAGAAAATAGGGACCCAAAACCAGCTGCTGAGTCGTCACATTCCTCCCCCACTCATCATGAGGAAGGGGGGGGGGGGGGGAAGAGCGCTGAAGACCTTCCCCATGATGAATCTATCAGGGGGGAGAAGACTAAAGACCTTACCCTTGCTGAAGAGGGTGAGAAGAAAATTGAAGAAATTGAAGAAGCAGCCGTTGGACCTCAGGGAGATGAAAACCCTGAGGAAACCGAGAAGCTTACCTCTATATCTGAGGGGGAGCAACTCAAAGAAGAAGCTGAAGAATCTGAGTCTGAAGCTAAAGATGAAGAAGCCATCGACTTGTCTGATGATGAACCATCCTCTTCTCCAAAGAATGATGATGATGAAGATGATGATGATGATGACTCTTTTATCGTCAAACCTGCTCAGAGGACTAAAGTTCTTAAAGGGATCATGATAAACGAACCTTCAGGGGAGCGGACCAAATCAAAGCCTTCAGCGTCTGAAGCTGACAAGGGCAAAGGAAAAGGTGTTGCGGAAGACAATGACAATCTGATGATCTCGCTTCCAAAGCCAGTTTGTCAGGTACACTAAATCTTCCTTACACTCATCCCTCCTCTATCTATCTATACACATTATTAGTTCTACTCTCCTCAGCCTATACACTTAAACCAAATTTCTCTATCTTTGTTCCACCCAAGTTCTTACTCGTACGATCGTTGTGTTTCAGCTAGTCCTCTCCCCTGTTTGAGGATATCGCTGAAGTTCCTACAGCTGCGACTTCACCAACAATAATCCCAGCTCCCAAAGCTGAAGAAATAATCCCGGTCTTGGATTTGATCTCTGAGACTGATGAACCCGAAGAACAAATGCTCTCTCACAAAAACAGACCTTCCTTGGTTCCTCAAAAACCAAGTGAAGAGGATCATAAAAGAAGAGATTAGATAATAAAGAAGTTCGAAGCTCAGCGAATCATTCTGAAGCGTGATCAACTTCCTTCCGTTCCTCCAAAGTTCAGAATTTCTCAAAAGGAATACAAGGAACACCTCAGAGCTGAACGCCTAATGGCTGAAAGAAGAGAAGTTGAAGAAAAATACAAAGAACTCGCCATCCAGCTTACTCAAAAATCGGTGAAAGACCCCAAGCTGAAAAGATCTCCAATCGAAGTTCAACGTCAGCTATGGGAAAAAGTGTAACACCTCGCTTACCACGACACAACATTGTCCGCTTTGCCCCACTGGCTCACGGCTTTGTTCTTGGCGACCTGGCGAGGACTTCCCAGGGGGTCACCCATCCTGGTACTACTCCCACCCAAGCACGCTTAACCACGGAGTTCCCAAGGAACCCACATGCTTGTGGCCCCAAAACGCGTTGTGTCTGGTAAGGCCAAGGTTTACTAATATACCCAGCATCTCTCCTGCCCTCTAAAGGATGTGGGATATGCCTAAGGTGTTACACACACCCCCCCTTACAATTACAACATCTCCCCCTTAAAAGAATTCCGTCCCGGAATTCGGTTAAGCAAAAAGGTACGGTTGCTTTACGCTCACTACTATATCTAACTCCAATCGAGACTATCGAAATTAAATTAATAAGCACTCCATACCCATCTATATAATAACCATCCAAAAATATCTTTTTAACAAAATTAATATCAATATGCCTTTATTTCACTTTGTGCCTCTTTCAACACCAAGAAAAATCTCACCGTGCCTAATTCATCATAAAATATCTATATCACAATTCAATTCGATATATGGAAAATTTTACTAATAATCATCAACTTCAGACATAATCTAGCATCGATATCTTGAAATTATGCACAATGCTACATTTTACACTTTCACTATACCTTTCCGAAATTCTAACATACACCTTCAATATGAAACTTGCTAACAATTGCAAATGTTAAATCAATCATTCCAAATTAAACTACCAACCACTTTTGTTCTCATAATATAACCTTTGGTTACCACTTTGAACCATATTTCAAATCCAAACACAATTAATAACAGGTTATCACGCTTTCGCTACGCAACTCTGATTAACCCATAATCTCTGTTTAAAGCAGGAAAACCCAATCATCTTAAATTTTATCTTCCACTCAAGTCTATTTATTCAGGGGTCTCGGATTCCAAAATTCTTTTAATTAACCATAACGACCATAAAATCAGATAACTATATATATATATTAAGTCATCCCGGCTTTCTTACTTAGATTTACCTCAAACAATTCCTTAATGATCAGTGTTTTAATCTCGAAAACACTTTCCCAATAATTCTTGTAATCCATTTTATAAATCATAATATCAATTTATTTCACAAGATAAACTCCATAAAGAAAGTTCTTCAACATTAGTCTCACTTTACTTAACCGTAAATAAATAAATAAAAATCGTCAACTATTTATATAATAATTCTACTACAATTTACACCCAAAGTTCGTCATACGACCATCAAAATGTTTATTGAACATTGCTTTCTTCCTGCTAATCATAACACTAATAATATAAATCCAATGATTACACATATCAACCATATATTCCGTTATCTTATAATAAGATCATCCTTCCATTTTCTTTTCCACTTAAAGTCAACTAATAACCCTTTGGCGAACAAGTATGTTATTCTCAATAGCACCCAAACATCAATAATTTCAATCTCATAAGAAAATACCACATCTTTAATATAACGGTAACCACCAACTCATTAACGCTAACCACTCAATTTGAAATCATTAGAAATTTATATTCATCATCCAAAATTTCATTATTCATAAAATCTACTACTCAAAGTTGTCTTGGAAACTTAAAACATACACTTTCCATATATGATTTGCTAGCAATCACAAGCTTTAGATCAAACACCCACAAAAATTTGTAAAATACCTTAACTAGTAATTATACTTTTCTAATATACTCTTAAGGAATAAATATACCAACATAAGACCATTTTAAATATAGTTCTACAATTTCTATATCATCCATCACTTTCTTATTAAATCTAAACCACTTATTCCAATATATCACTTTCACTTCTTAACATTAACATCGCATACCCATGATCACCTTTCATTTCTTAAACAAACCTAACACCAAATCCACATCTCTACTTGCAATATGAATTCTAACCAAATGGTTCAATCAAAATCCATCATCAAAAAAAATTCAACGGTTATGTCATGTCCGTTCATCACAAATAACACTAAATGTCAGACATTTCTCAATTCCCAAATGGTTTTAATCAAACCATTTCCATTTCTATACACTCACTACTTAATTCAAAATCCTGAACTTAATACCAAAAACCGAATCTGACATTTTCATCAATGTCTAATCCAAACAAAATAATCTTGTCAATAAATGCATCACTATTAATGAGAACAGAGAACATGAATCCTTCACTTAAGAAGATCAATAAATATCACAATATCGTAGAACCTTCACTTCTCACTCCAGCATAAACATATTATTTTAGATATAAATCCTAGTCCCTTAATCATTTTTCTTTTCAGTCTAAATTCCCAATCAAAACATTTCATTGGAAAAATCAGATCATAACACTTTTAGTAATAACAATCTAATGTTATAACTTATCATAAACGTAAAAGTCGATGACCAATCAAAGACTTACACATCTATATTGGCATACAATACCAACTTCTCAACCAACTAATAAACACACCACAATAATCATCAAATAATACCCCTCAGCTTAAGTCTAGGCTATTAACAACCTAGTTCTCATAAGCTAATGCAGACAACACTTTCTTGCATTATTTACACCGACCATGAAACATAGATAACAATTGATTTCCATATTTAACCGACAATTTCACCACACCTTATACCAGGAATTTAACCAAGTTAATTCGAAATCACACTCAATGTTCGAAACAACCACACCTCGCACGCTTGCTAATTATAAACTATCACTATCTTATCCACATCACCCCACATATTTAACCAATACTCTTCTAAATAGCATCAACAATCACACTTTGTATAATCTACACAACACACTAAATCGTCGCCTTCATGACAATGTCAAAACTTCACATACTACCATTACTCTCCACACATAATCATCACGTTCCACACACTACTATTATTCTTTACACTCAAGCCATCACACTCTACACATTAGCAAAATCAGAACAACAGTAATTTAGCACACCCATTTTTTTTATCTCTAACATAATTATCAAATACTTTTCTAATGCAGATAAGCAACAAAAGGATGGAGACACAATTGATTGGTTTACACCGAAGTCAAATAGCACTTTAGCACGTGTATAGTTTATAGAAATATACCTATCTTCGTCTCTATCCATACATCAAGTCCGACTTGTCACTCTGTTGATTCAAACAAGGTTAATATACACATAAGCACATACCCCATATAACAAGGTTTTCCGGTTCAAACATGTACTTGTAAGTTCACAATTACACTGGCCAAATGTAATTTGAAATTACCTTACATGATGTTCCTTCTACCTTTTTATACTTAACATCCCAAGGTTCTAAAATAATGGGGACATCCTACTTCACATGCAGTTTAAGTCTAGGTATAAATCCAAATACCTAAATCCCTTAAACTAGGGCTCTGATACCATCTGTAACACCCCGCTTACCACGACACAATATTGTCCGCTTTGCCCCACTGGCTCACGGCTTTGTTCTTGGCGACCTGGCGAGGACTTCCCAGGGGGTCACCCATCCTGGTACTACTCCCACCCAAGCACGCTTAACCACAGAGTTCCCAAGGAACCCGCATGCTTGTGGCCCCAAAACGCGTTGTGTCTGGTAAGGCCAAGGTTTACTAATATACCCAGCATCTCTCCTGCCCTCTAAAGGATGTGGGATATGCCTAAGGTGTTACAAAAAGCCAAGAAGATCGTTGAAGAAAAGAGAACTATGTCTCAATCTACCTTAGCCTGGTGCAAAGAAAAGGTACACTTCAGACATCGACCTTCCAGAATAATCAAGGTACTCATCGCTGGAAGATCAACCCTCAAAGTTTCTATCGCTGAAATCGAGATATTCAGAGAGAATGGACAGTACGAAAAATTCTATGCTGAAGCTATCACGTAGTACGGTCTCTCTGAATGGTTGGAGATCAGATTAGCCATCCAGAAGTCTCAGTCTAAGTACAAGGATCATTTCGAAAAGCTGATAAACAAACAGATCGACTTAGTCTATTCTTGTGTGGATATTCCTCCTCCTCCTCCTCTCGAAAGTCAAAAAAGAAAGGCCTCTGCAAAGAAAAAGTCTAAATCTTCAGAAGATGGTCCTCATATAAGAAACGAAACAGGTATTGGTTTTTCTCTAGCTGAAGTCCTTGATCCAGAACCTGACCTTTCTGCACTTGACACATCTCTTCCTCCTGATGAGACTTTCATCCCTGGGAAAGTCTTGAGCAAACCCTATGGGATATTCTTCATTGACTGGGATGGACGAAAGCGTTTTCAACGTATCTCTGAACTTCCCATCACTCCCATCGAACAGCTGAAAGATCTCATCTACTGGTGTGATTTCAAAAACGACATTCAGGCACGACATCTTAAACCCTTGATTTTTGAAGAAGCACTGAACAAAAGAAATCAAGGAGTAAATGTCCCTGACTGGATGATTCCCACATCAAAGACCCTTGATGAACTTCTCATTAAGGAAAAACCTTTATAAACTGATAGGATCACCTTATTCTTCTATTGTATCAGTTATTCTTTTGTACTTGTAATTTATTTCGCTTGTACTTGTAATCTTTCCACTTCCTTTTGTAATCTGATTCGAAGTTTAAAGAAAGATTTCAGCGAAAGTACTTTACTCCATCAGTACAGAAAAGATCCCAGAAAACAGTAAAAGGGACAAATATTTTATGAGTTCTTTTTATCCTTATGTTTTCATTATATAGCAAGTTTCTCTGTTGCTATGTCATAATCAAATAGGGGGAGGTTGTTGATCCAAACCCTCAGTGATTTGATAATGACCCTCTCTTATATACTTAGTGAAAATTGTAAGTAAACAATATGTATCAGAGTTTTACTATCGCTGATAAGTACTAAGATCTTACAGTACCGCTGATAGGAACTCTCGCTCTTTAGATTAAACATTCAGCGAACACTGTTCACCATAATACTCTGAGTCTGTTCAGTCCTTATGGTGATCGCTGATAAGTTAGTTGTTTACTTATGATCTCTGAAGACAAGTTTCACGTCAACATAGGTTCTACGCTGAAGTCGAAGATCAAGCTCAAGAACCAGCGACAAGTCTCTTAATGAACTGATGCGGATCAGCGAAGACTCAGATTTGTCCACTCAACGTGAATTATCAAGTACAAGACTTCAGCTATCGCTGAACTTTATCATTCGCTGATATAGAATGATAAACCGCTGAATCAACGAAAAGCTGATCATGAAGTCCTCCGTACAAAGTACTTTTGTCTTAACCACCCTTGCACGTCTCCATACGATATGTCAGAAAAAGAACCTCCTTATTGTCTGAAATCGTACAACCACTCTGATACTACACTGTTCAAACATGCGGCTACTAAGGTTGTCAACAAAGGTCAATGACATGCAACCAATCAGCTGCTGCCACGTGTAAAGTGTAAACTGCAATGCATTAAATGCATGCAGTATATAAGAAGAAGAACTCACTTCATTTTGAAGTAACTTGCTAACTATGGACAAGTTCATCCTTCTTATCTTGAGATAGGTTATTATTAGTAATTTCCTTCTCTTTCTTAGTGCAAGAAACTTAGTGTTCCAACTTGTTTAGATTTAGGTTTATCCTTAATCTTGTTCTGCAACAAGCTGTAAATTGTTAATGATTTATCAATAAACAATTTAGAAAAGTAAAATCTTAGTGTTTGTATTCAACCCCCCCCCCCCTTCTACAAACTTGTATAGCCCTTCGGGACCAACAGTTCTTCATTCTATCTCTAAAATTACAATCCGGCCGTGTCGAGTAGACTTCCATTTTCCAAGCACTCTCCACTATCTCCTCTAATCCTTCCTCCTTTAACCAAGCGTCGAAGACTTTAAACGGTTTCGTCCCAAAATTGTTTCGATCTTCAAAAAGCATTATTGGTACATGGTCCGACCACTTTCTTTCCAATGCCTTCACTCCCACATTCTTCCAAAGTAGACAAAATTCATTTGTTGCGAGGAAACGGTCTAACTTGCTAAATTTTAGACCATCGTCGCTTATTCTCGTGAAAATCTTCCCTCCCATCGGGATTTCCAACAAATTACCTCTTCTAATAAATTCATTAAAATCATCCACCCCTTTCGGGTTTGTAATCGTGTTGAGTCTCTCATGAACCCCTCTCACTTCATTGAAATCCCCAAAAACACACCATTTTATCTCCTCCTTTGACACCAATAATTCTATTTTTTCCCAAACTTCTTTTCTTTCTTTTACTTCTCTTGGCCCATACACGTTCACTAGGCCGACCAAACCGTCCATATCCTTCCATTTTCCAGTTACCGCAAGGAACGATTCTTCCGTTACCACAAACTCACAATGAAAAGTATTCGTATTCCACATAGTTAGAAGACCACCCGAGTTCCCCATGGCCTCTACTTGTGCGAAGTCTCCACAATCGTCTCCCCAAAAAGTTCTAATTTGAGAGTCTAACGATCGCCTAACTTTTGTTTCTTGGATTCCATTTAAACTTGGTCTTTCTCTCCTACATAATTCTTTCAGCCAATTCTTCTTATGTGATGCTCCCATGCCTCTAATATTTACCGAAATTATTTTCATTTAATCCACTTTGAGAGACGAAACATACCTATTTAATATCTTCCTGCTTATTATTTCTTGCTGCCCTCTCCTGCACCTTTATCCCCTTTTGTTCCCCAAATCACTCCAATCTTTGTACCAAAGTCATCCATGCTTTCAGAGCTATCTTTCCCTCTTAACGCGTTTGAAAATGATGCCTGACTTGCAGGAGACAACGCTTCTTTTCCGATCGTTTTCCTTCTGCACTTCTTTTCGGCCACTGCCTTAGATGATCTCTTCTGACCAACCTAAAGTTTTCAGTTCTTTTTCCCTTCGATTTTTCCCCCGATTGTCTCTGCGTTTCTTGCGAATTGGTTCTTTTTATTTGATCGTTTTCTTTCAGATCTAATGCTTCTGGTTGCTTTTCTTGTGTGACTTTTGAAGTCAGTGTGTGATCTGGGTCATACTCTGATTTACCCTCCCCCACTGTTGGGTTTTCTATTACTTTGGTCCCCACGTAATTAATTGGGATGTCCACTACAATTTCCTCCAAATGAACAGTGGGCTCCACCAAAATATTTTTTATCCCCTCTGTGTGGTCTTCCATATTAATTGATTCCACAGAATCATGTGGATTAGAATCCACAAAATCTAAAACACCAAGATTGGCTTTTTCAAGACCATTGACTTTTTGAAGCCCACAAGGTGGGACATGTGTCGTGACAGGTGCCCTAGATGTCCCTTCCAACCCAGCAGCCGCAGTTCCATCCGTACCCTCTCCCACGTGATGTGTACTTGCGTCGACCTCTCCCCTCCATTTTTCCGGTGACTTTCTCCTTTCTCCCACCAGCGTCTTGTCCAGGACTATCGGTTGCGTTTCTGCCACCCTTCCAATTTCCGACGATCTCCTATTATCTTCTACCATCCTTTCCTACAAACCCACTGTCGTCGATACCTCCAGGTTTCTTTCTTCTCCTTTCTTCTCCGATTTGCTTTCAAAAACCCACTCTTCCGTCTCTTGCACCGTATCGATATCTTTGCCATTTTTCCCTCACACCAACTCTCCACCACTCCCCATTCACTTCCACTGCTCATACCATCTTCCGAACAAAGAGACGGGCAAGAGTTATCGTCTCGATCGTGTTCCGATCCTACTTCCGATTTGTGGTTGTCTTCCACCCCCAACATCGGATAGCATTCCTCCTCTTCAATATACACTCTATAAAAGAGATTATCGACCTTGATGCTCCTTAGTTCACTAATCTTAGAGCGGATTGAGGTGTATATTTGTACCTTTCCAAAAACTAGATTATCAGAGTCTTCCAACTCACAATTTACTGTTTTAATGGTGCCACCCCATCGACTAGCAGTTTTCAAGAACACATCTTCTTTCCAGCCATGTAACGGTACCCCTGATATTTTGAGCCAAACGATTCTTTCCGTTGAACAGTAGCCAACCGACCATTTCCGCAACCCCTTAACCCAGTAATGTAGACCATGGTCTTTGTTTTTTAACATTTTGTTCATCTCTTCTTCGTCCTTAAACATCAATAGGGTTTGTCTCCCCCCGAGATATTTTAGGCTGCATTCCCCGGTCATTTCTTCATTACAAATTTTCTTTATTGCTCCCAAATGGTCTGTGGATACAACATTTCCGACAACGCTATTTTTCAGGTAGGATGTTGCCTTCTCGTCACCTTTCCAAGCTTCGATCACCTCCGGAATTTTGGTATCCGCTGACTTTTCGAACCTATCCCCGGTGAATTCCTTTCCCTTCTCCTCTCTTATGTTTTCACTTCTTTTGGATCCACTCATGGCAGCTTCCAAGAAGGACTTCCTCCTGGCACCTCCCCCTTCATGTCCCCCAAAGTGTCCCCGACCTTCCCTCTCCACTGCCGGTAACACTCTCTCCTTTGTTCCGCCTTTGTCCGCTTCGAAAACTCTAAGTTTGTAGGACCCAATCCATACATTGCTTAGGCTCTTCTTCAGCTCCTCTACTTCCGTCAATCTTCTGTACCTCACGAATCCAAACTTTTTTCCACATCTCAATCTATTTTTTGGCATATACATATCCACCACTTCTCCATATTTTTTGAATAGTCTCCAAAGGTGAGTCACCTCCCAAATGTCAGGAAAGTTGAAGAACAAAAAGGAGATCTGATTTGGTTTCAGATTTCCCGGTTGGTAATCGATTTCCCGAGTTGTAGTTACTCTGAATCCGCCAAGACCGAGCACCATGAATCACTCTCTCTCTAGACCTCTCTCTCATTCTCATTTGTGGGGAAAAATAAATTTGCTGTCTTATGTTATGTCTTTAAAAACGTCGCATCTTCGCCATAATGTATAATACTTGAAGTCGCCACCATATCATGTCTCACGCTATTTTGAACCTTAATAAATAACATAATCCTAGGAAGTCGTTGGAATTATGTTGATCATGATATATGATGATGATTTATTGTTGGTTATACGAATAAAAAAGGAATACAAAGAAGTGTTGTGGTTTACGGGTGATGGAATTAATGCATATCAATTATTACTGTGTGTTATATATGTATAATTTGACCAAAGTTTATATAACAACTATAACAATAATTTATTGTAAAATGGTCATATTGATTGATAGAATAACACTAGACTATCATATTAAAACCGTGACATAATTTAGTGTTGTTTTGTATTTTTTTTAGTATAATAGGAGGGCATGGGCGAACCTAGTGTTGTGATTACGGTGACACAAGTCACCGTATTATTTCTCTGGTGAAGGATAAAAAAAATTAGGTTTGTGAATGGTGCAACTATATCAATTTGTTTTTTGCCATCAAATATATTTTGAAAATATAATAAAGACACAAGTTTTCCTTGGTAGAGCTGGTTTGGAAGACTCTTATTCCACTGCAAACCTGGGTTTGAGTCTTGTTAGAGCCTTTTTTTGTATTTTTAGCTTTTAATTTCATGTTTATTATGTTTCTAAAAAAATCACAATGATAGGACACGAACTTAAGACCTCAAGTTTGAAAAGCAAAGGACTAACCACCAGACCGATATTGATTTTATAAAAAATGTCTCTATATTTACTTCTTATAATCAAATGGTGCTATCGCTTGAAAAAAATTCAGGGTATGCCCCTCTAGTAGAGTCTTTTAGCAAATACTCATGCAACGAATCAATAAATTCACCCTAAGACCAAAAGCCCGAACCCATACTTATTCACTAACTTCTTTCATCCACCACCACCATCGAACCCACCTCACCAAATCCTTTCCATGATATACCTTAACCTAAGCTCTAGAAACCTAGGTTTTTTGTTGTATCAAATTTGAGCAAAATGACATCCTTCAGTTTGTGGAGCAATTTAACGACGGTAGTGGAGAAATCGTCATTAAGGAACTTGAATAAGCATGATTTAAAGATCAACTCCTTTAACATTATGGAATACTAGTAGTGTACCCGCACGATGCGGCGGGATGTAAATATAAGTAAATGCAAGCGAGAACCACAAGAAACATGTGTTGCAACAACTTTTGTCATCGCTAAAAGTCCATTTATCGTCAGAATCGGTCTATAGATATTGCATATTGTCGCAATAGCTACGGGTTGAATCTGTGTTTGGTTCTGATTCGTCTTGCTAGTGTTTCCTTGTCCCAACCGTTGTCGATTCAGATCTATTATCAACATGTTTGTCGATTCGACGCTATTATCGGCTTGTTTGTGATCTCACCATTTCCAATGTTGAACCCACCAACAAAGTAAATACTTAAAAAAACACTCACCATGTTTGGACTTACAAGAATGCAAAGAAAGATTAGATATATTTACACCAATTATATATAAAAAACCATCAACTTTTTAGAAAGTTGTGTTAATTACTATTGAGTTTTGTTTTCTTTTAACCATTTATAACTATTGTTCAACAAAGGTCAAGACATAATGGATACATGGAAACGAATGCACACTTTCAAGATCAAGAAATAGACCATTGTAAAATTCGTAGTCAACTTTTAACATCAAATTTGTAGAAAAGAACAATTCCAAGAAACTAATAATAGAAAGAGCAGGCCGATCAAACGAAAGAAACGACAAACAATAAGTCGTAAGATAGTCGTCTGTTAATTTGGTAAATGACCACTTAATACAAATGAACTATTTTATCTAGACTTTGCAAACTTGAGGACCAAATACAATGAATCTTGGCGATGATCTTCATGGGGTTTTGAACTTCAAAAAGGTATACCATCGTCTTCACTTTCAGCCTCTGCATCAACTTCATCTTCACTAAAGTCATAATGCTTTGGCTGAATGTTTAGTCATTGATGGTCAAAATGCCTACAAATAATAAAACCACCATCATTAATTTTTGCCATTTTTGGCCTTCTCCCAAGTAATAAAGATTACTCAAAATGTACCTTAGAGTGCCTTCTTCTTCGGGTTTTCATCATCTCAAAACAAAAGAAAGCGAAGAAAACTTTTATGTAGATTTTGCAAACACTCAGGTGTATGTGTGTATATATACAGTTATATACATACATGTATGGTCAAAACCCCATGGGGTTTTGAAGTTCAAAACCTTTCAAGACTTTCCAAACCAACTATCAAGGATGTTGTGTGGTTACCGTCCCTGCCTACTTCTTGAAATTAACAATCCTTATGCGATCTTCAGCAGAGAACCGTTTCTCTTCACCTTTGTAGGAGACAACAATCATAGGTTTGTCGCCAACACCAGGAACAACCGTAAACAACCTTAAACGACCTTAAACGACCAGTGCTTCATGTCGCTCTGGGCTAATGGATCAGAGAATCTCCTTCCGGTTAATCGCTTGGCATCTACACATCAGCAGACACTCTAATTTTTTTTGGATTATGCAATCTATCTCACAAGAAATCTCAACATGTATTTCAAATTCTACAACTAAAAAGGCCTCTGTTTCACAGAAACCATACATAGAAACCTAAATTTCTAAATTCCAAAGTATTCAAAACTTGAAACAAACAACATTGAACTTAAATTTAAGCAGAGGCTCTAAAGAACTTCATATGCATCAACAATCTATATATGTTGTGGATATTCCGTTTTAACTTCAGTTGATCTAGTTAAATTTAATCAAAATTATAAAACATCGTAAAAATTTAGTCAAATAATTATAAAGCACACACGGTTTCACTTTGTTTTCATTCCCCTTATTTTGTTTGCTAAATAACAAATACAAAATCCATAAGAAGGTTTAAATATCAACTTGCTTGCACTCGCAAAATAACGAACTTGAACTCAGTAAAATACCTACAATAGTGAGATTTCCTGCATTGAATCAAAACCCATCAGGTTAAAAGACCTGTCATAACACTATTTCCCGCTATTTGGAAACCGAATGTAAAAGAGGATACTGATATCTATCTCTACAGATGGTATCAAGACTCTTGAATCCACCATAATCAACAGAAAGAAAAAAAACCATGGTTCAACAATTAAATCCTATCTCAGATCAGAAGATTACCAGAAGGGGCTACAAACTCTAGATCAACTTATTTTGGAAGAAGAGTCATACAACTTATTTTGCAAAACTCAGTTCAACGGGAATACGGATCCGTTAGGCCTTCAAAAAAGTAATTAGAAGTTTAGAACATACATGTTATTGCAAAAATATATTAATTAAGAAAGTAGATGGGATTGAAACATGCCAAGAGCAGGGGAAGTATCTTTCCAAGTAACTAAAGGACCAAAAACATGCAAAACTCTGGGTGAAGAAAGAGCACCCAATGAAGGAAAAATCTCCAACTTCTTCAAACTTGACAACCTTCCAAGTCCTGCAAATAAATGAAGTTATAATGTTATTTCTTAATTGATGTCAAACAGGGTAACTTTGAAATTAAATATCTAGTTAAAAATATAAAATATGAAGTATGTATATGCATCTAGTATAAAATGCCCTAAAGTTTTGTTGGTTGTTTTCTTTACCTGTAATTAATTGTCCAAAACTTATAAGCTAATATAATATGATAGTAAGGTTTTGTTGCTTATTTCCTCCACATCAACAATGTATGAATCAATAATGGAAATTTTGATTTCTAGCAACCGTAAACAGGTTTGAAAATCAATAACAGAAGTTTTGAGAAACACGCACAGCAAGAAACACAATATATGATCAAACGTTGGGACTTAAAGAGCGATTGTTGCTGTTTCGATAACTAATAAGCTAGTTGTATAAGGATTTTGGTCGAACAAGGCATCTGCAGGTTGATAACAGCGGTTGAATGGTTGTTGTTGTAGTGCAGCTGCGTGGATTAAGCAGTACCATTAAGTTGTTGCTGTTTGGGGGCAGCGGCTGTCTCATTAAGCTGCCGTCCCGGGTGGTCTTTGGTGCAGATGCATCTGTATGGGGGCAGTTGCGGCGTTATTAAGCCGCTGTCCCTGATAGAGGTATGTGCTTATCAGAGTGCTTAATTTAGTTGTCTGTTTCGCTCTCCTGTCTAAGTCGGTTTATTTCTTGCAAAACGATGTCGGGTTGTTCGGATTGGTTTCGTGGGTAACTGTGACTAATGCTCTTGCTTTAAAAGTTGTTTTTAAGAGTTTGGGGGTTATTTGTATTATAAGATAGTATAGATAAACATGTATTTAGAAATCCATTTACTAACCCATTCTGATGCCACCAACATTACCAGGAACAATGTTTTTATTGGTTGCAATATGAACAACTTCTAGCATCTTTTCAACCCTTGAACCATCAATTCCCTGGTAAAACAAATAACTATGATTCTGTGTATTTCAGAATTGATACCACCAACCAGGACACAAACTTCAGTTATTCTTCAACACCACCAACCAAGTTTCTTTATATTACTTACGGAAGTTGAACTTTTGGGTGCTTTTGTAGCATATACATTCACATACTGACATACATTCATTTCTACATCTTCAGATCTTCTGTTAGAAGCTTAAGGATGTTTAAAAAAATAGAATAGCATGATTGCACAAATAAGATGTTCTGAGAAATGCTAAACTTTAATGTGTTCAGATTGGTTTTTTAGAGTTCAAACGTAACTTCCTAAGAATGAATGGATCATTTATCACCTGATAACCATGTGACAGATGCCCACCATGAGGAAGATCAAGTGCCATGATTCTGTCATGAGCCTTTAATAACGCAGTGTAGACCTGAAAATTAGTTGCTGACCCTGATAGAGGCTGCATGTTCACTGCATCATAAAAGAGTATTACACATTTTGTAGTCGTAAATATATAAATTTGTGTTAGCAATATCCATTCTCAACATGGAACATAAGTTATGTATTCATATCATTTGAAAAATAAAATCAAATTTAACTACCTCCCCATTTTGCAGGATCCAACCGAAAGGCTTCCAAGGCACGCTTTTCTAATTGCACTATTTGTTATGAAGTTTAAAGCTCCCTGTAGTTGCTGCAAAAGTAGACCCTTTTATCAAGAAGTGACATAACTTGGATTGGAGGGTGTAACTACTAACTAATACAGTGTTTTAATTGGTTCTTTCTATACTAACGAACTTGGTATCCGAGAGATCTTTGACACCCCTAGTCGATGCTTGGTAATCCACATTCAAAGCTGACAGCAGTGACAAGCAACAGAAAGAATGTACTCCCACTATTTCATAAAACTTGAGTTAATTTGACAAAATACATGATGCATAAATCTGAAATCTGAAACCTGTTAATTGAATCTCCTTGATTTGGTAACCTATATTGGAAAACAAGGATCTTAAACATTACAAAAAACAATCAAACCGGATTATATAGTACAAACTAAAACAGAGAAATGTGGACCTTGTACCTTGCAAGTTGCAACCATCCACAACTTCTTTTTTATAAAAGCCATGTGAACCACAACACACATATCGACAAAACAACATTTGTTGCTCTTTCCAACCTCTGTTTTATGACACCATAAGTGGATGATGTGAGTGCAATCCAATTCTCCATACATTGGCAGCCTACACCAAAGAAAATACAAAAAGGAAATACAAAAAGAAGTGATAAACCTTAGCTTCATTTGAATCAGCAGTACATTAGTTTTTTTCTCAACGATTTGTTACATACAGCCACCAATCTGTTGTAAACCCCATGATTCTAATTCTTTACCTCTTCTACCGTCACATAAAGCACATCAACATCATCAATTGTTGAATAAACAGATCTAAAAATGGGGGAGAAAAAGAAAACCCTAAATTTAAAAATGAGCTCAAGCACAAATTTAATCACTAACCAAGAGAGATTTGAATTCCCTCATTCAGAAGAAACTAAAATCTTTCAATCTTTCATCCATGACTACATATCTCAAAACATCACAGATAAGTCAAACGCCATAAATAACGAAAGATGTAAACTCCAAAAAGAGAAGGATGAGAAGGAAGAGAAATCAACGTACAAACAGAAAAATACTTGCCTGAAGCGAGGGAGATGGACGTAGCGGCGGAGGGAGGAGAGAGAGAGAGAGAGAGAGAGAGAGAGAGCAGAACTCGGTTTAGGTTTTGAATTTTGAATTCAAATTAGGAACCTGAAAAGCAAATCTGATTTTGGGGGAGGGGAGAAGACGCAGAGGCTTGATGAGAGTCTCACGCGTGGTATACAGCTTTAGCAATTGTAATCTTCTCACTCTAAAATTTAAGAACTTATGCTTTAAATAACGGTGCATTTAGCTTTAAAAGTTGTTTTTAAGAGTTTGGGGGCTTCATGCTTTATAATATAGTATAGATAAAAGTGTTGGTGGTATAAGATAGGTTAGTAGGTTGTTCAATATTTCTTCCTTAAATATGTTAATATGTTGTAAAATTAAATCTCAATGTTAATATTGATTTATAAAAATATTTTATCCGATTAACTCGAAAACGTGTTTAGATCATTCGCTAGAGTTAAAATTGTCTCAAATCCACTCAGCCTCCTTGCCCGCAACAGCTACGGCTATAAACTCGGCCTCAATTGTCAAGTGAGCAATACACGTTTGTTTCTTGCTCGCCTAAGAAACCGCCCTACCAGCTATCGTATAAATCCACCCCTTGTAGATCTAGAATCACTTGCATGATCTATCAAAATATCCTCTAGCACTGCAGGATACTCTGAATAAGTTATTTCGAAATCACTGGTTCTTTTCAAGTATCCAAATACTCTACTTATCGCCTTCCAGTGTTTAGAACTAGGGTTACTCGTGTATTAACTTAGTTTTCTCACAACAAAAACTATGTCTTGACGAGTGCAGTGCATTGCATACATCATGCAACCAATAGCACTAGCATACTCTAGTTGAGCCACTGACCGGCCATAGTTTTTCTCAAGTTTTACACTTGAATCAAAACGGGTATTGAACTCCTTTATGTTCAAGTGTTTGTGTTGGTCCAAAAGAGGTTCTACAAGGGTTAGTTTGTAGAAGGGGGAGGGAGTTGAATACAAACACAAAAGTTATACTTTTTAAATTTGTTTATTGATTAATCAGAAATAGAATTTACAGATTGTTGCATAAAATAGATAAGGAAAAACATAATCTAAACAATCTAAGAAACACATAGGTTCTTGCACAAGAAATGAGAGAGAGATAGAAAGAAGCTTAGAAGAAAATAGATTTTTCTCCAAAAGTGACAAAAATGATGATCCTTCAAAATGAAAGGCTTCTCATCTATTTATACCATATGCAATTAATGCAACTTAGAGGGTACAATCCACGGGTCTACCATGTATTGGCTTTGGGATATTGACTTTATCCTTAGCATGCTTTTGGCCGAATTGTGAATAGTGTGGTAGAAAGAATGGTTGTATGATTATAGACAAAAGCAAGTTTGCTTTTGTATTATTGTACTTATGTGCAGAATAATAAGACAAACAAATCTTGTAAGGCAAGCTTCATGATCAACTATTACTGATGAGTATCCTTAGTTATCACTAACGGTTTCTTCAGCTATCGATGAAGCTTGTACTTGACTTGTCACGCAATGTAGTTTAATCTTGGTTTCACTGAGTGTTGTTTTAGATCATTAGTAGACTTGTTCTTTTCATCAGTTTGGTCTTCGACTTCAGCTGTGAGTCTCTTTCAGCGTGAAACTTGTCCTAAGGAATTACATTTGAGACCGTTTACAAATGAAGCGCTCAACGACCACTGAATGCTCAGAGGAACCGCTGATGCTGAGACTTAAAAATAGCAAAACAGTAAATGCAAATTTCACTAAGTAAGAGGATCATCATCAAATCACTGAGAGATTTTGGATCGACAGTTGGAACTTAGTAAAAAATGTTCTCTATATAGTGGGACCGGCACAGAGAAACTTGACCTTTCGTTCTTTTTCCCTTAATTCCAAGAATCGTATCTACTTCTCCCAGATCTTTCATCATAAAGTTCGAGGATAAGTATTTCTTTGTTTCAAGGATACCATCCATACATGTGCCAATGATCAACATGTCATCCCCGTATAGACAAAATATAACAGTGTACTCCTTAGTGCATTTAGTATAAACACATCTATCAGCGTCATTATGTTGACAACCAAATGAAATGATTGTAGAATCAAAACATTTATGCCACTGTTTCGGAGCAAGTTTTAAACCGTACACAGACTTTACAAGTCTACATACTTTGTGCTCTTGTCCCGGTATAACAAACCCTTCAGGATGCTCCATATAAACCTCTTCGTTTAGGAAACCATTAAGAAATGTTGTCTTCCCATCCATCTGATGAATATACATACCTTTCACGGCTGATAATGCCAGAAGAGTCCTTATAGAACTAATTCTAGCTACAAGAGCATAAGTATCGAAATATTCAATACCCTATTTCTGTTTGTATCCTTTAGCAAACAATCTTGCTTTAAACCCTGATATGGATCCATATGAATTGTATTTCCTCGTAAATACCTATTTGGATCCTATGGGCTTCATACCCTTGGGTAAACCAGCTAGTTCCCAAGTGCCATTCCCCATAATCGAATCCATTTTGTCATTAATAGTTTCTTTCCAAAGTAAAGCATCTCTAGACGACATGTCCTCACGGTATGTCTTAGGATCGTCACTAACATTTTTTTTGGAAGGCATAGCGGCATCGACCCTACGATCAACTACCACGAACACACGCACACACGCACGCACACCTTCCCGGCGGTATCGGGCATCCAAGGGCAGCCCACTAATCCGCCGCTGTCCCGGCCCAGCTTACGCTGGACCTAAGGCCCAACCACAGGTTGGGGGGATCAGCCCAGTCTTCGACCGGACCATCCAAGGACAGGCCCAACCAAGGTTGAGCGGTACTCCTCAAGCCCCCAACTGACTCCCCTAGGGATCGAACCCGGGTAGACTGGGATCGTCACTAACATTGATTTGGAAAATGGCCTCTCTCGTCATTTTCTTATGTGGCCCTTTAACTAGATAAGATAGGAAATCGTCTCCGAAGTTATTTTCTTTTCTAGTTCTTGTACTCAGTAGCGGTTCTACTATCTCACTTGGAGAATTTGAGTTGTCACGAGGCGTACTCGACGTACTACGACTCGTTTGAGAATACGAGTTTTCGACATCTTTTGAAAACCTATCTTCAAAGAATTCCACATATCTAGATTCCATGATTACACCTGACTCATTATCCAACATCTTGTAGACCTCGCTATTTACAACATATCCAACAAATATACTTTTAATAGACCGAGCCCTTAACTTAGTCCATTTAGGATCATGAGTCCGGTAATAGGTCACACAACCCCAAACTCTAAAATAGTCTAGATTCGACTTTCTTCTTTCCACAATTCATAAGAACCAGATGCCATTGAAAACCTTTAAGAATGTTGTAGAATTAAATCTCAACGTTAAGTTTATTTATAAAAAGTTCTTTTATCCGATTAAGTCGAATACGCGTTTAGATATTTCGCGAGGTAACGACTTGAGAAAGAGTAGAAAATAGACTGCCACCGGCTTTATGGACAAAAGTTAAACTCAACTGTAAACTAAACCTTACCTTGAAATAACAACGGTTCACGAACGAAAAACTACACAGAATTATTTCCTAGCCTTAAAGTGTAACACTCGGAAATTTAAGTAAGTAAAAATTTATACCACTCATCATCCTTTGTAGATTTGTTCTTGTTTAAGTCCATAAATTATTTATAAATTTACTCTATAAGCCTTAGAAATCTACTTGGTCACTTTAATCACATCACGTATATATTTGGGTCGCATCTGGGTATCTGGCGAGAGTGCCATGCGACTATGACATTGTCATAGTCGCTGATCACAATCGCCGAAGGGAGAGGGGCCTCGGTACCAATGGCGCGAGTATGCCATGCGATTGTGACATTTGGCATTATTGCCTATCATTCTCACTGGCTATGTGTAACACCTCAAATTTCCATTATATTTGTATTTAAATATGAATGGGGTCGAATTGTATTTTAGTCTAAGTTTTGGACTTTTCGTAAAAGGTAAAACTCAAAAAGGGTTGAAAGTTAAAATGACCAAAGTTTAAACTATTTATGAAAATTGAAAATATGAAGGTTTGTTTGGTCATTAGTTGAAACTTTGAAGTTAAGGGTGTGATTGGTTATTTTTAGAAAGTTGGCTATTGATAAGGTGAAAGTAGCTGGATTGAGAAAAGATCTCAATCCTTTCTTTTGCTGGAGTCGGCCAAAATCAGAGAGAAAGAAGAAGAGAAAGAGAGAAGAAGAATTGGAATTGTGAATTCTTGTGGTAAGGGTTTTGAATCACCTTCCTTATTTTCTTAATCAGTTTGGTAACTATAAGTTTGAATCATCTTCCAATAGGCTGTTGAATCAAGGAAGGAAGAATTTTGATTCTGGATTTTGGTTTGTACTGGGTCAAGAAGTTCAAGGTGAGTTCATCTTCTTCCAAACGTTTTTAATTGAAATTGAGTAAGATATTTGGTAGCAAATTGTCTGAATGATTTAGTAAATATGTATTGAGATTGAATCGACCAATAAATTGAACGAAGACGAGTTTTTAAAAGTAAAATTGACGTGTAGTTCGTAGTCCCGAAATTTGGGAAATCCGGCACGGGATCAAAAATTTTTGTCCCGATATTTGGATCCGGATTCGCTGGGATCCGGAATTGAGAAGGATCCGGAATTTTTAGGATCCGGAATTGAGAATGATCCGAAATTGAGAATGATCCGGAATTGATAGGATCCGGAATTGAGAAGGATCCGGAATTATTAGGATCCGGAATTGAGAGAGATCCGGTAGGTGATAGGGATCCGGTATGCTATAGGATCCGGTCTTATTTGGGATCCGGTCTCATTTGGGTTCCGGTTCTGGGTAGTTCCGGATTGTACCGGATTCGGGAATGCCCCTTGACCCCATCCGCTAACCGGGTAGCGGAACCCCCGTGCTAAGTCGCCGAAGGGGGACAATTGAGGATAAGGATACGATAGGTTATCTAGTATTCTTAGAGTTGAGAATATGATACGAGATGTAGTGTGATATGTTGATATGCATATACGCTAGTAAGTGTAATGGATCCATAGGCACTGGTAGTATTTGTAACGTGGAATAGGCATAAAGTAAATTGTAATTCCCGTTGACCTGAAATGAGGTAGAGGCATAAAGTAATTTGTAATTCCTATTTCGTAAGGTGATGAGAAATGAGGAATAAGCATAAAGTAAATTGTAATTCTGTTGGTCCCGAAAGGGTTATACAAGTTTGTAGAAGGGGGGGGGGGGGGGGTTGAATACAAACACACAGATTTTACTTTTCTAAATTGTTTATTGATATTTATCAAACAATTTACAACTTGTTGCGGAATAAGATTAAGGATTAAACCTAATCTAAACAAGTTAAGAGAACACTAAGATTTTCTTGCACTTAGAATTAAGAAAGAAAGGAGATAAGAATATTACTAATAATATTCTAACACAAAGTAGTAGAGAGAAGAAGATGGCCGAGCTCTTCATTTCTGAAGTAGGGTTCTTCTTATATACTGCATGCATTTAATGCATTTCAGTATTACTCTACACGTGGCAGCAGCTGATTTGTTGCATGTTTTGACCTTGGTAGACAACCTAGTAGCCGCATGATGTACAGTGTAGAATCAGAGTTGGTTGTACGATTCTGGACAAAAGGGATGTCCTTTCTGACATTATCGTACGGAGGCGTGCAAGGAGGTAAGACAAAAGTAACTTGTAAAGGAAGACTTCATGATCAGCGTTCGCTGAATAGATCTTTATTAGCGAGTGATAAAGTTCAGCGTTCGCTGAAGTCTTCTACTCGTAACTTCACGTTGAGTGGACAAATCTTGGCTTCGCTGATATCCGCATCAGTTCATTAGTAGACTTGTCGCTGGTTCTTGGGCTTGATCTTCGACTTCAGCGTAGAACGTAGTTGACGTGAAACTTGTCTTCAGGGATCATAAGTAAACAACTAAGATCATCAACGATCATCAACAAGACTGAACAAGCTCAAGGCTTTATTGATGAATAGTATCGCTGAATGTAAAAGTTAAAGAGCGTGAGTTTCCTATCAGCGGTACTGTAGAGACATAGTACTTATCAGCGATAGTGAAACTCTAATACATATTGTCTACTTACAATTTTCTCTAAGTGTTTCTTAAAGAGTCATTAGCAAATCACTGAGGGTTTGGATCAACAATCTCCCCCTATTTGATTATGACATAGCAATAAAAGAAAATTGCTAACTATGAAAACATAAGGATAAAAAGAACTCATAAAATATTCGTCCCTTTTACTGTTTTCTGGGATCTTTTAAGTACTGATGGAGTAAAGTACATTCGCTGAAATTTTTCTTTAAACTTCGTATAAGTTACAGAGGGAAGTAGAAAAATTACAAGTACAACAAATAAATTTACATGTACAAAAGATATAAGCTGATAAAGATAGACGAATTACAAGGAAATCCTATCAGCTAGAAAGGTTCTTCCTTAATGAGAAGTTCATCAAGGGTTCTTGTAGAGGGGATCATCCAGTCAGGGACCTTTTCTGCAAGATCCCGTCTATTCTTTGCTTCAGTAAAGATCAGGGGCTTCATGTATTGTCCGAGAAGATCGTCTCTGAATTCACACCAATAGACGAGATCCCTGAGCTGTTCAATAGGAGTGATGGGAAGCTCAGAGATGCGTTGAAAGCGTTCTCGTCCGTCATAGTCGTGAAAGAAGATACCATAAGGTTCGCTTAGGACTTTCCAGGGATGAAGCGTTCACCAGGGGGCAAGGAGGTGTCGAGCGCTGAGATATCAGGTTCAGGACCAAGTACTTCAGCATGTGAGAAGCCAATACCGGTTTCGTTTTGGATATGGGGACCTGAGTCTGAGGGTATTATCTTTTTCTTTGCAGAGGCCCTTCTTCGTTGAACTGGATTAGGAGGTGGAGGAGGAATATCCACAGCGGATGAAACTAAGTCGATTTGTTGATTTATCATTTTCTCGACATGGCTTTTGAACTGTGAGCGAGATCGCTGAATGGCTATTCGCATCTCCAACCACTCAGAGAGACCGTACTTCTTGATTGAAGAGGCGTAGATGGTTTCCTTGGTACCATTTTCTCTGAATAAATCGACTTCAACGACCGGAACGTTTATTGGCGTTCTTCCCCTGATGTACACTTTGTTGATTTTGGCTGCCCGAAATCGATAGTGCAGTCTTTCTTTGCACCATTCCAAGGTAGAGTCAGATACCTTGGTCTTTTCTTCGATGATCTTCTTGGCGTCCTTCCACAATTGACATTGGACATCAATGGGAGTCTTCTTCAGATCAGGAACCTTCACCGATTGTTGGACAAGCTGGATGGCGTAGGCCTTATCTTGTTCTTCAGCTTTCCTTCAATCGGCGAGTTGTTTTTCAGCCTTGAGATGATCAGTGTATTCCTTCCTTGATAGTATGAACTTAGGAACATTGATTTTGTGTCGAGGAAGGATGATTCGCTGATCTTCAAGTTGTTTAATCATTGCATCTCTCTTTTTTTGATCTTCTTCACTTAGCGTTTGAGGAGCTAAGGAAGGTCTGTTTGTGTGAGAGAGCAGCTGTTCTTCAGGTTCATCAGTCTCAGTGAAAACCAAAACTGGGATTATTTCTTCAGTGATAGGAGCTGGATTTATTGTTGTAGTTGCAGCCGGAGAAACTTCAGCTGAATCCTCAAGCAGGGGAGAGGACTAGCTGAAACACAGCGATCGTTTAAGTAAGATCATTTGGGAAGGAAAGAGATAGAGAAAAGAATGGGGTTTAAGTGTATAAAGGTTTTATGGAGAGGAGAACTGAGGTTGAGAAGGGATAGAGGGGGGATGCAGTGTAAGGGAAGAGAAGATATTGTACTTGACAAACTGGCTTTCTTTGGAGGATAGTCAGATTGCCTTCTGCAGCGAGGCCTTTGTTTTTGCCTTTGTCAGCTTCAGTCGCTGCAGGCTTTGTTTTGGTCCCCTCCCCTGATGGTTCATTTATCATAACCCCTTTTTGAGCTGGGGCTTTCTTAGGCTGGATGAAGAAACCAACATCATCATCATCGTCATCATCATCATCATTTTTAGGAGATGATGATGGTTCATCATCAGCGATGTCGACGTCTTCATCGTCTTTAGCTTCTTCTTCAGATTCTACCTCATCATCATAAGGTTCGATGACATCAGCAGCAGCTTCGAGTTGCTCATCGAGTTGCTCCCCCTCAAATTCAGAGGGAGGTTTCTCGGTTCCCTCAGGGTTTTCAACTCCCTGAGGTTTCTCGGTTGTAGCAGCAGCAGCATTTGTTTCAGTTGTCTCCCCCTCAGCATTATGGGGAAGACTTTCTTCATTCTTCTCCCCTCTTCCACATGATGAGTGGGGGAGGTAACTGGAATTTTGGCAGCAACGGTATCAGTGTGCATTGGGTCCCTGTCTTCTAGGCCAAGGATCCCAACACAGGATTCAATCCTACTTAATCTGTCTTCCAGGCCAGATATAGCAGGAGTGATTCTTTGAAGATCCTCTCGATCCACCTGAGTAAAATGCGAAGGAGCACAAGTAGCAGCATTCAGGCGGTCGAGGATTTGTTGCAGTAAACCGGTCGCAGTGCTGACATCTGTCTTTAGAGTAGACACTTCTCCCTGAAGATTGCCAACCACTGTCTTCAGCGATGTGACTTCGTTGGACAGGGCTGAGAAGTTGGTGGAGAGAGTGTTGTTGGCAGTGGAGTTGTCAGCGAGAGTAGTAGCAAGATGTCCAATGCTACCTTCCACCTTCTCCAGATCAGCACTGGAGGCTTTGTCTTTCACCTCATCAGTGAGGGTTTTGAGAGCCTTTCCAGCGTTTGTAACCGCTGAAGAGTTTGTGGAGAGAGTGGTGGTGAGAGATTCCACCTTGGTTGATAGATCCGTGAGCGATGTGTTGATGTCGCCCAAATTAGGACCTGTAACAGTTAACAACTTATGAACTAAGGAAAGCTCAGAAGTTTGGGGTTGAGAGAGAGGAGTGTTTATGTTTTTGTGTATACATGCTGGTGGGTTGGTGAAGTCTTCAAAGTTCCGATGACCTGAGAATGTTTCATAGTCGTCTTCCAAAGAAGGTTGACGCCTTGAAGTGCCCGCAGGTCCGATATTCTGCTCCGTCATCCGTTGTAGGTAGTCAGCAGATGTGTCATTCAGATGAATGACAGTTGTAGTAGAGAAGGAGGGAATAGATGGAGTGACCAAAGAAATGGTGGGAGGAGTGAAGGTTTAGAAGAGGGTTGGGGTGCCAGATTCAGCGTTGGGTCCGCTGAGAAATACTTCTTCAGTCCTTAGAGGGTCTGAAGGAGGGGGGTTCAGTTCCAAGTTTATAACCTCAGCGTTTAGAGACGCTGAAGTTGGTATGGAAGGGGTGGCTTCATCAGCTGTGGCAGAGCGTACCACTGAACTATCCAACGGCTCTTGAGAAGAGTGAGCCGTGGAGTCTTCAACCTATGAAGGTTTGGGGGGTTGCTCCTTGGTTTTCTTGATCCTTTGAGTATTAAGAGAGGTAGATGAGTGTTTCCTTTTCTTAGTAGGAGTAGTTTTTGCATCCTGGGTATCAGCGGTGGGGATTACCGCCGAGGTAGCCGCAGAAGTAGAAGAAGTGGGGGGATTGAGAATAGATAAGATAGTAGAAAGACGTACCTTGTTTGGCATGGGGGTGAACTCGAGGATCTTTGTGCCAACCTGGGAGAGCTTCAGGTCGCCCACCTTTGGGTATTTGTCCTTGAGTCCATGTAGGAAGAGAGCGCTGAGAAATCAAGGATAAGGAACCGACTTCTGTGTTTTAGATTCCTCGACTCTCTGAATCATGTCATCAAAGACGATTTTCGCCCAGTCGATGTGCAGACCTTTCAGCAGAGAAAATTCCATAGCTTGCTGGGGTTGAGACGCTTGGTCAGAAGAACCAACTTTAGCTATCATGCAGCTTATCAGGTGAGCGAAGATGAAGTTCATCTCGCTTGGCATCTTGGACTTCTTGATGGCAGTCAGCTTCTTCTCAGGGAGTTCATCTCTCCCTGTGTCCCATACATACTTTATTGCATCAAAGAATGCAATGATGGCGTCTTTGTCAGTGGGGTTTTTGGGATTGGGTAGAGGGATAAAGCGTTTTTCTTTGGTAGCGGCAGGGTGGTTTAGGGCAAACCTAATGTTACCAGGCGTGATCTTGGAGGTACCATGGTCAGTGTCAAAAAGGATGACTTCGATTTCCTTTTTGGGGTATTTAGTGGAGGTGATCATAGCACGTCTTGCAGTCCACCAGAACTGAGCAAGTAGGTGTTTATTTGCTGGAGGAGTGACATTCAGAGCTGTGGAGAGAGGGCATGTCTTGAGAAAATTCACAGCATCGTCTAAGTCGGTGATGTGCTTTCTCCGAGGGAAGTTAAAGAGGGCATAAGGATTGTTGCACTGAAAGTTGATTTCCTCATATTTGAAACGAACTTGAGGAGCAGGAGTGAGTGTAGTCTTTGAAGGAGCAGTAGGAGACTGAGTTGATGGAACTTCAGTAGTTGATGCCATTTCTGTTTAAGCATGAAGATTATGAACAGAAGAACTTAAAATGGATAAAATGTCCAAAATAAGGGTTTTTAGGGTTTTGTCATTTCTATTTAGAGAAAGAAATAGAAATTAGGGTTTTGCTAGTTGTGAACAAAGATACAAAATCTAGTGAAAAATTCATGTTTTCCATTTTCCTTTTTAAGAAGGGATTCTGGAAAAACATATTAAGATGTCAAAGTTTAATATTATTAGTTTAAACTTTGAAGAACAATCTGTTTCCAGATTGTGTTCATAAAATCATGAAGAGAAGATGATTTCATTTTAAGAAAGTTATTTTGTTTGATCTTTTGAAAGCAAAAAAATAAGATCGAAAACAAATTTTTATGCAAGGAAAATAATAAGAGTATTAACCTTTCGAGTGTTGAAGAAGATGAACAGTTCTTGAAGAAAACAAGTTTGAATGCAACAGAGAATTCTTGCTTGAAGGAGATGATGTTCGCGTAAAAGGTAAAAATATAAACGCAAAAGGGTTTATATAGTGAGAGTAGAGAGAGAAAAACTATGAGCGGGAAAGTTTTTCATGATGACACGGACACGTCCCTTGAACTTGATTGGACAAGGAAGTCGAAACCGGCGAACGGGTCAGAGAAAACGTGCCATGACTTATCCGTTGTGATGACGTCACAAACGTCCTTTCATATTTTAGGAAGTCTCTGAGGTTTTTGAAGTTCAGGGACATTTTTGAAAACATGAAGCACTGAATAGAAATATCAGTGTTAAGTTTAGAAATTTCAAAAGTATCACTGAAAGGAAGAGATATTCAGCGATGCAATTTGTTTTGAAATCTTGCATTCATATGCGAACGTCAGCGAGTAAGAGAGAACATACCTTGATATCAGCGAATCAATTTTGTTCAGAGAGTAGGTGATAAGTATGGGTTATACAAGTTCATTGTTATCACTGATCAAATGTGAACCGCTGAAGATTTTACTCTTCTAAGTTCAGCATTCCAAGCTCGCTGATGAGAAAGTTAAATCTTGTCTCATCAAGAGGTTTGGTGAACAGATCAGCTAACTGAAAGTCAGTTGGGATAAAATGAAGTTCTATATCACCATTCATCACATGATCTCTGATAAAATGATACCTGATTTCGATGTGTTTGGTCTTTGAGTGTAGCACTGGATTATTGGCTATAGCGATGGCGCTTGTGCTGTCGCAATAGATTGGAATTTTCGAGAGCTGAAGGTCATAGTCCAGTAGTTGATTTCTCATCCACAAGACCTGAGAACAACAGCTACCAACGGCTACATATTCAGCTTCAGCGGTTGAGGTGGACACTGAGTTTTGCTTTTTACTTGTCCAACTCACTAGCTTTCCACCCAGGAGCTGACAGCCTCCTGTGGTGCTTTTCCTATCCAATTTGCAACCTGCAAAATCACTATCTGAATAGGCGATTAGATCAAACCCTGAGTCTTTGGGATACCAAAGACCTAGGTTAGGAGTACCCTTAAGGTAACGAAAGATTCGCTTTATAGCGATCAAATGAGATTCCTTAGGTTCGGCTTGATATCGTGCACACAAACAGGTTGCATACATAATATCAGGTCGGCTAGCTGTAAGATATAGGAGAGAGCCGATCATCCCACGGTACGTCGTGACATTAACAGGTTTTCCAGAAGGATCCTTGTTTAGTGTCAGCGGTGGTGCCATAGGGGTTTTCATAGCTGAACTCTGAGTTAAATCAAATTTCTTCAGCATATTTTTAACATACTTACTTTGGTGAATGAAAGTTCCTTTTTCATTCTGTTTGATTTGAAGACCAAGGAAATAGGTTAGTTCACCCATCATACTCATTTTATATTCAGCTTTCATTCTCTCAGCGAAACGAGTACATAGATCAGGGTTAGTGGAACCAAATATAATATCATCGACATATATTTGAACAAGAATAATATGACCTTTTACTTTCCTGAAAAATAGAGTTTTGTCGATTTTACCTCGCTCAAATTTTTCGATTTGGAGATAAGAGGATAGAGTGCCATACCATGCACGGGGAGCTTGCTTTAAGCCATAAAGTGCCTTATCCAGTTTATAAACATAACCTGGATGCTTAGGATCTGAGAATCCTGGAGGTTGTTCCACGTAGATTTCTTCATTCAGCTTTCCATTAAGGAACGCTGACTTAACATCCATCTGATAAACTTTGAAGTCTCTGTGTACTGCGTAAGCTAAGAATAGACGAATGGCTTCTAGGCTTGCCACTGGGGCAAATGTTTCGTCGTAATCTATACCTTCCTCTTGTCTGTATCCCTGAGCAACAAGTTGAGCCTTGTTGCGGGTTACAGTTCCATGTTCATCCATCTTGTTTTCGATAGACCCATTTAGTGCCTATCACTGACTTGTTGGATGGACGAGGAACGAGCTTCCAAACTTTGTTTCTTTCGAATTCAGTCAGCTCTTCTTGCATAGCGCTGACCTAGTTTGGATCTTATAGGGCATCATCTGTTTTCTTTGGTTCAATTAGAGAGATAAAGTTAACAAATAAACAAATATTTCCTACACTTCATCGAGTCTGAACACCAGCGTTTGGATCACCAAGAATTTGTTCAATAGGGTGATTTATTGTCCATCGCTGAGCCGGAGCGTAAGTTGATGGCTCAATCTGAACTTCTGGAGGAGCTGAAGATGAGGCTTCAGCAACTTCTGGTATATCAGCCAAGAGAGGAAGAGGTGCAGATGTCATTTCATTCATTGATTGCTGAGAAGTAGATGGTATATCTGAGATAGAAGGTTCGGAAGCAGGCATAGTGTTTAGAGGAACAGCTGAGACCCATGATGTTTCAGCTTCACTAGTCTGCATGCTTGGGATGATGGTAGGATCATCATCTTCAGCGGGATGAGTATGAGATGGAGGAGTGGGAATGTCTTCTAAATAACCAAGATGAGAAAACATCCATTGATTCAGTTCTTCAGTATCAGCAGAAGGTCTAGAGTTCACTGAACGGGATTCGTCAAAGGTGACGTGGATACTTTCTTCAACAGTTTGTCTTCTTCGATTGAAGACTCTGAAGGCTTTGGAGATTGAAGAATATCGAAGAAAGATTCCATCATTAGCCTTAGGATCAAACTTTCCAATGGCATCTCTGTTGTTCAGTATGAAACACTGACATCCAAAGATGTGAAGAAAGCTAATTGAAGGCTTTCTCCCATGGAAGAGTTCATAGGCTGTTTTCTTGAATCTTTTGACAATCAGCGACCTATTTTGAGTAAAACAAGCAGTGTTGACAGCTTCTGCCTAAAACTGAGTAGGTAGATGAGAATCGCTGAGCATTGAACGTGCAGCTTCGATGATAGTTCGATTTCTTCTTTCAACGACTCCGTTTTGTTGCGGTGTTCTCACTGATGAAAAGTTGCGAGAAATACCCTTACTTTCAAAGAAGGAATCAAGGGAACTGTTTTTGAATTCAGTTCCATGATCACTCCTTATTGAGCGAACGGTCATGTTGTTCAGGACTTCCATTTTCCTAACAAAGGTGATGAGTTCTTCAGGGGTGTCACTCTTAGAACGGAGAAACATTACCCATGTATAGAGAGAGAATTCATCAACTATGACCAATGTATATTTCTTTCCAGCGATGGATTGTTTGTTAACAGGGCCAAACAAATCCATATGGAGAAGTTGTAGAGGAGATGACACTGAGGAAACTTGCTTAGATTTGAAGCTTGCTTTAGTTTGTTTCCCTTTCTCACACGCTGAACATAAGGACTCCTTAGCGTATGAGTGTTGAGGTAGACCAGTAACCAACTCTTTAGAAGAAAGAGTATTCAGTGTCTTGAAGTTGAAATGGGAGAGCCTCTTATGCCATAGCCAGTTGACATCAGATGAGGCTTTTGAGAAGAAACATGAGTTCTCAGTGGTTGTAGAGTCCACGTTAATAACATAAACATTTTCCATACGATAACCGCTGAGAGCTATCTTCTCCTTTTTGTCAGTGACAAAGCAGGATTCCTTAGTGAAAATCACTTTGTTATCCTTGTCACACAGCTGACTAATGCTTAGAAGATTGTGCTTCAGTCCTTCAACATATGCAACTCTTCCAAAGGTTGTTGTACCATTAGAGAGTACACCAAACCCTCGGGTATAGCCTTTTCCGTTTCCACCGAAAGTCATAGAGGGACCTTTCTCTTCCTTATACTCAGTGAGCAGGTTTTTCTTTCCAGTCATATGTCTAGAGCATCCGCTATCAAGATACCAGATACCCTTTCGAACCTGCAAACAAAGGAAGATTAGTTTGACTTGGGCACCCATTTAACCATGGGTCCACAATTGTCAGTGGTGGTAGAGGAAGTGGAAGGTTCAGTAGTCTTCGCAGCATTTGAGGATTCAGCTTCAGAATTATTCTTTACTTTGGTTAATTTCTTAACCTCAGTGGTTTTCTTTGCCTTGGGGGCATTGATCTTTACCTTAGCCAACTTTTCAGCTTTGGTGGTTGTGGGGCACTTACTAGCAATGTGATCGGTAAGTCCACAGTGATAACATTTCCTATAGCTAAAAGTAGCTTTAGGACCATTTGCATGCTTAGCCATTAATTTTAAGTGAGCAAGGCCAGTACCAAGAATACCTTTAGCGTCAGATCTTGGGGGAACCTGAGGTTCATCAAGATTCTTAGCTAGAAAGTTCAGCTTGATCCTAGGAGTGGATCGATGAACCTTTTCATAAACCTTATCCTTAGAGGATGAGGAATGATTAACTGAAGGTTTAATATTCTTCAGATTTGGTATTTTGGTACCCTTCTGAGGTTTTGGATAAACAATTTTCTCTTTACCTTTAGAAGTTAAGGTAGAGATTTCCTGAGGGATGGGAGTTTTAGAAGAGGAACACTGAGATGAGGAAGTGTCAGGTATAGAGGACACGAACATTCCAAACTTAAGCATGGAATGATCAGTGGTTGGTTCTTCAGCGTCAGCTTTGTAACCAAGACCACGTTTGTCACTCAGAGGAATCTGAGACTTAATTATCTCAGTGATCGTTGTTGAGGATTTACACCATCCTTCAACAGTAGCTTTTTCAGCTTTTAATGCAGCGATAGCTTCTTCTCGTTCGATTTTGACTAGTTGATTTATATGAACCTGATCTTTTAAATCTTCTTCAATTTTAGAAAGCTTTTCTATTTCAAGGTGACAGTTTTTAAGCTGTTCAGCGAGATCAAGGTTTTGATTTTCAACAACAGCTTTACCATTCATGGCATCATATAAACTCATAGTCAGGAGATCGATTTTATGAAAACTATCAGCTTCATCAATATCTGAAATATTGGTAAAGAAAGAAGGTGATACCTTAGTAGCAGAGGCTGAAGTAGAGGGAATGTCAGAAGTTTCTTCCTCTTCTTCGATTTTGGCCATGAGACAGAGATTGGCCTCATCATCATCTTCAGAGTCAGATGATTCTTCTTCATCAGAGGCAGCCGAATCAAAGTCAGACATCAGGCCTTTGCCTTTCTTCTTAAAGCTTTTCAGCTTTGCATATTTTTCTCTCAGCTTTTGATACTTGTCATCTCTAGCCCTGGGGTTAGAGGATTTCTTGGGGAAAGCTGAGGGTCTAGAAACTTTCTTTGACCTGCACTCGCTAGCAAAATGTTCTATCTTTTCACAGTTATAGCAAGTAGCAGTAACCTTATCAACATGGGTTGATGATCTTGGCTTGTCAGTAAGTGCGAGGGGCTTGTTCTTTCTGAAATTATTCTTTTTGGCGAATCTCCTGAACTTATTAGATAGGAGAGCCATAGATTCATCAAGATCTGAAGAGTCAGCATCTGATGAGCATTCATAGTTAGTTTCCAACTCAGTGACAGTGATAGTAGATCGCTGAGTGGAAGGTGACTCTGAGAGTAAAGCAACAAGTGTGCTTTTGGAATCTTTTACAAGATTCTTCTTAAGATGACACGACGGATCATGATTGGGCATAGTGCCATATAAGGTAGAAAGGGTCATAGATTTTAGATCCTTAGATAGCTTGAGACACATTGAATAACTGTCCCAACTTTCAGGTAAACATTCTAGGAACTTTGTCAGAACTTCAAAGTTAGAATATTCCTTACCAATGATTTTTAGATCAATTATTAAACAGTTAAAGCGTTGGTGAACTTCAGAGAGAGTTTCATTTTTACCACATATGAAGCTTTCGTATTGTCTTACCAGGTTGATCTTTCTTGAGTCCTGGACTTCAGACGTACCTTCATATTGAACACAGATTGTGTCCCACATGGCTTTGGAGGTTTTCAGGTTCATGACGGAATGGTAGACTTCGTCAAGAAGAGCCATAGAAAGAATGGATCTGGCTTTGGTGTCGATAGCCACTTTCTTCTTATCTTCTTCAGACCAATTGTGAGGTTCCTTAGGCACGACTCTTTCAGGAATGGTAGCTCTAATAGCAGTGCCTGGAACTTCAGGGTCAATTCTAACAGGAATATATGGGCCATTTTCGAGATAGTAAGGCATAGTAGGGTCTACACCTTCTAAGAAGAGTATCATCCTAATTTTCCACAGACTAAAGTTATCTATGGAAAATCTAGGGGGTTTTGCAAGAGAACCATTGTCAATATAGTTTGTGTTTGTGTTGGTAGCCATTATGAGAAATAGCAAGGAAGAGAAAAGATTAGTATAAGCAAGATCTTGTTTATGAGTTTAGACAATCTGCTCTTATACCACTTGTTGAGTGGACAAATCGTGGCTTCGCTGATATCCGCATCAGTTCATTAGTAGACTTATCGCTGGTTCTTGGGCTTGATCTTCGACTTCAGCGTAGAACGTAGTTGACGTGAAACTTGTCTTCAGGGATCATAAGTAAACAACTAAGATCATCAGCGATCATCAACAAGACTGAACAGGCTTAGGGCTTTATTGATGAATAGTATCGCTGAATGTAAAAGTTAAAGAGCATGAGTTTCCTATCAGCGGTACTGTAGAGACATAGTACTTATCAGCGATAGTGAAACTCTAATACATATTGTCTACTTACAATTTTCACTAAGTGTTTCTTAAAGAGTCATTAGCAAATCACTGAGGGTTTGGATCAACAAATTCCCATTTCGTGTTGTGAGTAGAAATCTGGGAATAGGCATTAAGTAAATTGTAATTCCTGATTTCTATGGGAAGGTAAGAGATAGGCATAAAGTAAATTGTAATCTCTACTTCCACTCCAAGAAATAGGCATAAAGAAACTTGTAATTACTTGGATATGAGCGATGATCTATAATCTGTAATGATTTGTAGTAGGCTCTCGAATGTAATGCTATGACTTTCTGAATGTTAGTCATACTCATGGAATTGGGTATGTTCTCGTCATCGCAAGATGAGTATGAGTACGGTAAGAATGGTGGCAAACCAGATTTGTTTGTACGCTTTGAATAATTGAGTTTCCAAAGCTGATAATGTTTTAATTTGAAAATGGATGTTCTCACTAGGCGTAAGCCTAATCGTTTCAAATTAAATTTTCTTACCAGGTACGAGCTCGGGGAAGTAATGGGAAGAGGGACGAGTGTTTTGGTATCCAACTTTTGGTGATAAGTGAAGAACTTAGCTGATGCGAGGATGCTTTTGGTGAATGACTTAGACAACCAATTTAATCTAATCGTAGTTGACAAGATTAGATTAATAGGTTGTTTTGAGAACTCGAAATGTGTATATGAATCCTCATAGTTAATTCTCTGCTTATGTATAAAAGTTTGGGTGATATTATGATTTAACCCTGTTGAATTTTAAGGTTTAAATTGGCCCTAATTTTTAGGGTGTTACACTATGTACCGAGAGCTGGCTAGTCTCATCGACTATGCCATATGGCAATGTTGTCGGGCACTATCGCACGCGGGGGCCGGGACTATAAAACCCAACCTTGACTAATTTTACCTCATTTATTCTCATTCCACGATTTTGGCTCTCGTTTTTTGGAGCATTCAAGTCATTTCTTCATCTTCACAGCTACCACTTCCATAAATTTGAACCCCAAGTGGTTGGAAGCATTAAAGTGTTGATCTAGAGCATCATAGGAGCATTCATTGTGGATCCAAGCTACATTCAAGCCTCAAGTCTTCATCTCTCACAACTATTAGGGTTTTCTACCACTTTCTAGGCTGTGTTCTAAAAACATAGATCGTGAGTTTTTTAACCTTTTGTAAAACTAGATACATGTCAATATTTGTTTATTTTCATTTTTCCTACTTATTTTATGAAAACCCTTATTTTGCTAAAATGAGGATTTTGACTTAATTTGGAGAACTTGTAGATTTTGATGCTATAAATGTTAATGAACTTGAAGGTTTATGGGTTACGTTCATGGAAAATGTTGATTTATGGTTTAGTTGAATAAATGACTAAATTAGGGTTTTGACCCATGGCTTGGAATTGCTTAGTTAATGTTTGTATAGCTCATGGATGATCTTGGTTTAAGTTATGGTGTTAATGAGCATATAAATCATTATATTATGTCTTGGACACTATTATCTGATGATATGTGCCTAAATGGCTAGTTAAGCATATTGGAGCATTATGGGAATTTTATTATGATGTATGTGGTAGTTAAACCACAAGTTGCCTATGATGGCATTGAAATTAAGAACCATGCATTTATGTGCCTTATGGCCTAATTGGACTATTGGATGAACCAAGTCAAGTATACACTAGGAGGACATAATCTTGGGTGCTACCGTGTGGGTATGTACCTAGACCTCCGCCATTTGGGGCAATGTCTTCGTTGTAACCCCGGATGTGTCGGGCCTTTTGGTGTCACTTATGGCAGTTGGCACTATGGTATCTCGACTCTTTGGGTGAAATTTGTTTGGTGCTATGGGCGACTCTCCCCCTTGATTCCAACTATGATCTAAAGGATTGGAATATTTGCTCTTCGCATGTCAATATTGCATATTATTAATTGTTCAAATCACTAGGCTTTTTTGTCTAACACTTGTTTGGTGTCGACATGTATCTCAGGTTCTAGCGGCGCCGACTCTAAGAAGGTATAGCCGGGTTTAGAGAGAGCTTGGGGATTTACTTTTGGGACAACGTGGATAGAAGAAGTATACTTTTGGAAGATTTGGGAGACACCTAAATTGTAATCTTATTTATAGTGGAATTAGATTTTTAGGTTGTTATTTCCAGTTACTTGTAATTAACAGGTGATTTTAATTCCCTATTTTTGGGAGACTCATGCTTTGACATTTATATACCATTATTTCCATTTTATGGAAGTTTTTGTTTATCCCAATTTTTGGGGTGTATAAAGGTTTTCACGTGCTCTATAAATGCTGAAAGCCTCCAAACGTGATAGCCCCAGGATTTGATGCAGTTTACTAAATCGTACGATGCAGCGACAATGTACGAACAAACTTGGTGATGACAGAAAGTTTATTGTTCTTCACAAAGAACAATACTATGACGAATTAGAAGAGAGAGCAAGAGAGCTTTTTGTTTTTGGAGTGTGATCAAATGAGGACTACTCTCCTCTGTTTATATTCGATCTTAACCGTAACCTACAACCTACAATTAATGGATAACTAACACCATTTTAATTGTCAAATTGTAACCGACGTCGGTTATTAAGCTCTAATAAATTCCATAGTTTTAACTCTCGTAACCGATATCTCAAATCGTAACCGACGTGGGTTTGAATAAACTTCCAACCTTTTATGATATTCCAACAAAATCCAAACCTGATTGTGGCTTCTTGGAGATTTTTTTTCAAAGTTGAGGCATGAGAAGAACGACGAAACTCACAAATTTCTTCGAACTTATAAACAAGGGTGACTTATCTTCATCATATGTCCCACATCATTCATCCTTGACTTTCAATTGGATTATACCAATATCTTCTGCTCGTATCCATATTTTCTATTCTAATCTTCTGTATAGCAAATATAGTAAAAATCAAACCCTAAAAAAGCTACAAAATTCAAACCCTTTTGTAGGTAATTAGTTTGAATCCAGTGTCTATGATGCTATGATAAGAGATTGAGATTGAAAATAACCAAAAATAGGTTGTCTAATGAAAGATGTAGAGAGAAAACTCATAAATAATTATGGAAAGAAGAAAATAAGAAATAAAAGTAAAATGATCAAAATATCCGGTCATTGGGTATTTAAAGGTAGAAAAATAACATGCATTGATAGGAGGGACGAAATCACGAAAACCAAAACAAAATACATACCACAAATAAGGATTTGTAATTAATATAATTGAAGGATGAAAACCAATGAAATGAATAGGCCGTAGAGACAAACAAAACTGTTATTAAGTCGATGATTAATTTTCACCATTTTAGCTCAAGACATTCAACCCTTTCTTTCTCAGACACTTTAATGAATTTAGGGGTCGTTTAACAAACACTTACCCGTGTAAGCACTTACATGTAAAATTAAACACTATCACTTACTTACTTACTTACCGGGTAAGATCTTAGTCTACCGACACGGTATCGTATGAAACAATTTTTTCGGTATGCGCTTCTTCGCCCTAACTTACCCCGTATGACTCTCGGTCTTTGCCTTAGCTCTTACCGGGTAAGATTTTTGGTCCTAACCATATTCATTAGGTCCTTAATGTGACTTGATAAGTGCTTACCAAGGTAAGTATTTGGTAAACGACCCCTTAATGTAATTTATTAATGACCAAAATAGTGCTCATTGTATTTGAAGTGAAATGCTCAAAATCAAAAGTATCTTAACTAAATAATATGAAATTAAACAAGTTAAATTAGGTTATATATATATATATATATAGTGAGAGAGAGAGAGATAATAAATTGTAACCGCTAAATGTGTGTAACCCGTGTAACCCGTCGATTTCATAGGTTTTTTTGATGATTTTTTTATGAAATTGTTTATTTTGATGAAAGTAGTTCATATCATTCATTTCTTGATGAATTTTTTTATGAAATTTGTAGTTTCATAGGTGAAAACGAAAATATATGAAAAGTTTCATAAAAATGAAAAAAACCTATGAAACTACAAATTTCATAAAAAAAATTCATCAAAAAAACCTATGAAATCGACGGGTTACACGGGTTACACACATTTAGCGTTTACAATTTAGTAGGACTCTCTCTATATATATATATATATTAAAATATTAAAAACTAGCAAATAAGACATTACAAACGTAAAGAAAAATCAAATATCGCGCATTAGGCCATGACGTGCCACATGCTTAACGTGGTGTGATTGTCAAGCCTTGAGTCATGGTGCACCATGACGACTTTGAGACAAACCTTTTAGAACAGTGCTAAATGCATACAATACATACATGGTGGCTTATAGAATTTATCAATTTTCAGTCAATGCTTAAGATTATAGAAAAAGTAAAAAGTTGCTTGCTAAGCCATTAGGATTATAAAGTCATAAGATCTGTTTGTTAGCAACTTAACTAGTTTAATGGGACTCAAAACTTATTCAGTCAACTATACATGACAGTTTGGTAGTGACTTAATGATATAAAAGCTTATTTACTATTTAGAAAGCCAAGTCTTGTTCCAGACTTGCAACTCCCATGGCCTTCCATCTATGAAAAATCCATCCGAAAGAAAACCTTTATAGACGGATTAATCTACACGGATAACTTTATCCATACATGAGTTAATGAAAAATCAACCAAACATCCTCGTAGTCACTTATGTGTTGCAGCTAATGTAATGCCTTCTAATTTGTTAATAAACTAATATAGTTATGTGTTTTAAGAAAAGATAATTTAAATTGAGATCACAAAGATACACTGTGCCATTGATACAATCACAAATACTCGACCAATGTATAAATTAATGGAAAAACGATAAATCAATTAATGGTTTTTTATTAAGGGCATGTTTGATACACGAGACATAACAAGATATGTCAAAACAAAAACTTATCCTTCAACCATGATGACATATTATATTGAGACAAGAGAAGACTGAGTGAGACAAAAATACAAAAATCATGTAAATAAGATAAAATTGCTAAATTGCTAAATGTAATAACCTTGATCTTATCTGTAAAGAATTGGATTGTTTTAGTGGAATTTTGAAGAAAGCTCAAACTTCAAGGACCAAGTTGTAAATAGTGGGTAAGGGGTTAAAATCCTAAAATCCTCATTTCATATTCAATCGCATACTATGGGGGCTAAGAGAGTGCAAGGAGATTGTGGGTGTTTTTGAAGTGTGCAAGATTGAGAAGAAGGCAAGAAGAGTGTTGATTAAAGGGTAAACCCTATTACTCCATCTCTGTTTGTATTGCTGAAATCTATCTTAATTGAGTTATGGGTGTTAAAGAGATAAAGATTTGAGTGATTTCATTGAAAGTTTGATTTATGGATATTTGAATAATGTTAAGAAAGGTTTTGGCTTATAACCCTATTGAATTAGATGCTTAAAATTGGATTGGTGTGGGTTAAAACCTAAGTTTTGGGACTTCTGTTCGTATGCAATATGCGGTCCGGGAATCGCCCAAACCCGGAGGGGTATACCCGGGTAGTTGTCGAAACCCGGGAGTATGCTAAGTCCGGGTGTGATATTCGGTTATGATAGAACCCAGATGGGATGAAAATCCGGACATGGTTAGATCCGGATGCGATTAAACCCGGAAGTGGGGATATCGGTTGGTAGTGGAAACCGGATAAGGGAAACCGGAACAGGGTAGAATCCGAACGGGGCGATTATTCGGGTGAAATCCGGATGAGTAATACCCGGATGTGGGTATCCGGTATGGTCCAAATCCAGATGGGTTTATCCAGGAACTACTTTTCCAAACTTTGTTGGATTCTTTTCGTGGGTATTCGTCAGTTTCTCGAGCTACGTCGGAGGCGTGTTAGAGGGTCTCTTAAGGGGGTTGAGAGACAACCTTGAGGGATGATAGGTTGACTTATCACCCTTATATTTTATTTAAATCGTAGGTATTTGGTTTAAGGATCAGAAGCGTAAGTGAGAAGGAATCAAGCAAGGACAACAGGTGAGTCTTTCTAACTGAAAATGTTGTTGATATACGTATTTTAACGCATGAGATGTTTATGAAACCGCATATTTTACTTTGTTATGTAATTAGATTTGATATGTATGTATACATTTGATAGTGAGCACGTTATGGCTTAAGTCGGGGGGTGTGTCCCGCAAATGCTCATACCGGGGGATGTGTCCTGTTTATGCCATGGGGGGGGGGGTGTACCAGTTAAAGGCAGTGTGAGCAAGGCACGTTGTCACAGGTGTGCGTGACCCCCGTGTATGCCATTAACACGTGTCGTACATGCGTTAAAGTTTTAAAGTTTTGGATCATTTATAAATGCTTTTAAACTGTATTAAAATGTTATATATGGCGCACATGTTTGTTACTAGAGGGAACTTACTAGACCTTATGGTCTAACCCTCGTTTTTCAAAAACTAAACCATTTTCAGGTAAGCGCTTAGTAGGAGGCTATGGTAAGGGCAAATAGAAGGTATGAGCGTGAAGCTTGGGGTAGAAGGAAGATGTTTAGTTTAGCTTACCAGACTTAGGATTTTATTTATCTCTGTTGTGTAATAGGTTGTTTCCGCAAACCTTGTTATGCACTCATATTTTGAGATTGTATTTTGGAGCCTTTTTGGCGAGTTATTTATGCTATTAAGTTTTTGTTTGAAATGTTAAGTTGGGTTGTTACACTTTACAACTCATCGGTTATATTGAAAATTTTAAGAGGTACACATTTTTGAAAAGAATGTACAACTTATTAAGCTATGTCCAACCTATTATCAACCACTTCTAGGGGTGTACGTGGGTTAGGTCGGACGATTTTTTACATTTTACAACCCAACTCAATAACGGCGGTTTGAAAATTCTCAACCTAACCCAACCCATTCAAAAGTGTAACTCAACCCAACCCAACCCTTGCGGGTTAGGACGGGTTGGGTTGGGTTACAGGTTAGAAATATGCATAAAGTTGACGAATGAAGTACAATAAATAATACTAAAAAATGCTCAAGAAAGTTATTAGTTATTACAATCATCCAAATTTATATTAAAATACTTAAGTCATATAATTAAACTTCAAAACTTTGAATGATAACATCCTATTCAAATCGTCAATCAAATGTGATCATATTGGGCCTCCTCGACTCCAATTAGTTGTTGAACATATTCATTGTTTAACCTTTGTTAACTCTTTCTTCAATTTAATCATCCTCATCGCAAAACAATCGATAAATATCTCTAGCAACATATACTCTGCTAGGACACCAAATATTTTTGTTTGACCTTTGTTCATCCTTAGATACGACTTTTCGATATTTCTCTTTTTTTTAAATGACACCTCGTTATGGCATGTAATGGCGTCAAGGCGCCGCCACATTAACCCCTATTGCTCCACTATAAGGCTTGACTTTCCTTGTAACGCATTATGGCACGTTGTGGCGCGTTACGATGCACTACGATGGATTATTTTGTAAGGTGTAAGATTATTTTTAGTATATAACTTGAAAAATAAATGATAATTGTTCGTGGAACCTAAGACTTAAGTACTCATAACAAGGAAATTTAAAAACTAAAAACCTTTGATATATATATATATATATACATAGGGCCAGGTTCAAGGGAAAACCTCAAAAAAACGGAAAACTAAGGAACACATTGGTAGCCCTCCATCTAGACGGTATGCACTTGTGCATACAAGTAATTTGTAACATGCACACGTGCATATATGCACAAATGCATGATGCACTTGTGCATAAAACCAACAAAACAACTAAATTACTTGTATGCACAAGTGCATACCGTGTAGATGAAGGGCTATTAGGGTGTTCTTCAGTTTTTCATTTTTTGAGGTTTTTCCTTGAACCTCCCTCTCTCTCTCTCTCTCTCTCTCTCTATATATATATATATATATATATATATATATATATGTATGTTGGGTCTTCACAGATTTGAAATTGACTCAATTAAACCCTCTTAGGTACTTAGAATATTTTTGGATTCTTTTGTGTAACTTGTACTCTCATATCAATTGTTCGGTGAAGTCGAAGATCAACCGAAACCAAGTGCGAAGACTATCTCATTGCGGAAGTGAGAAAATCGGCAGCAACTCTCTACAAGTTACACCACCACCGATATGCTTGTGCTATCGGTGGACAAGCATCACCGAATTGAAGAAATTCGGTGAGAAGCTCAAGAAGACTCTCACTGATATGCTTTCAGAAATCGGTGGAAGTTCAAGAAGATTTCCACCGATATATGTTCAAAGATCGGTGGGAATTTGAGAAGACTGCGCCGAAATATTCTACACTTCGGTGAAGGATCTCTCTTCTCTAAAGAAGTGAGATTTCAAATTGGTACAGTTTCCAATACAGGAGGTCGGTAGCCTTATTCTCTGAAGACAAAAGAAAAGATCATTTATTATGAGACAATATCCTATTGTCAGATAAAAGTGGCAGTTTGTCATCATATCTATTCTCAGATAAGGTCTTTTTCTGGTACGACTGTCCTCCTGTTTCTTTGGATAAGTTAAAAAGGAGATATCAGCTTTTCATAAGTCAATCTCTACAATGAATGGAAGAGTGACAAATGTTCCAAGCATTAAATGATGCATGGACTATAAATAGAGGTAAAGACTCTCCATGCAAATCACGCTTCTGAAGATTACTAAGTGCAAGCTCCTTTCTTACTGAAACTGCATCTTGTGTCTAAGTGCCCAATTTGTTCTAAGTGTTTTTCAGTTTACTTTGTGTTAGATTGTTAGAATAGTTTAACTGTTCTTTTCCGCAACAATCTTTTGTTTTCTATGTGTAATTCTTATTGAAAGATTTTCAATAAATTGAATTAAAACTTGTGAAAAATCTGAGTATTGTATTCAACCCCCCCCCCCCCCCCCCTTCTACAATACTTGTTGAGCCATTTTGGGACCAACAATATATATATAGGGTATGGTTATTTACAAACCAGCGAAATCTAACAAACCGTACAAACTACATTCAACCAATCATATTTTTTATTTTATTTCACTTTTTCTTAATTATGAGAGTTGATTAGTCAATAAAATATGAAACAATTTCATTAATAATACATGATGATTGATTAATCAAGAATATGTGAAACAAATTTCACCAAAATGAGAAATACATGAAATAAAATCATTTTTACATAGTAACAAAAATATATGAAACAATTTATCATGAAAAGAATTATATGAAACAATTTCATCATAATTAAACACTTTCATGAAACAATTTCACTCAATTAACAATGAAAACGGCGGTTTATACGGTTTGTTAGATTTCATTGGTTTGTAAAATAGTCTTCACACACACACACACACACACACACACATATATATATATATATATATATATATATATATATATATATATATATATATATATATATATATATATATATATATATATATATATATATATATAGGGGTGGTATTTTTTGCAAACCATTGCATTGTTAGAAACTCTAGAACCACCTTAATCACCATCGATTAATTTGATCAATGGTCTAGATTCATCCGGTGGCAATTATGGTAATTAGTGATGATTAATGAATTAAATTTGTAACAAAACATTGTGTGCAAGGGTATATTGGTCAAAAAACTCTTCAATTCATTTTAGTAAAGTGTTCCCTTTCTCTCTCTCTCTCTCCATAAATCACGGGCCATTTATGATTTCTCTCTCTCTTCTCTACCAAAATCATCCCCAACCCCAAGAAGCAATCTCTCTCTTCTCTACCGCCGCCGGCAACAGGCACCACCACCACCACCACCGCCGCCGCTGTCCACCACAAGCACCACCACCACCGCCGCTGTCCACCACAGTCACCACCACCACCGCCGCTGTCCACCACAGGCACCACCACCACCGCTAGCTTCAGCACCGCTAGATTCTACCGCCGCCGGCAACAGTCACCACGACCACCGCCGCTGTCCACCAGAAGCACCACGACCACCGCCGCTGTCCACCAGAAGCACCACTACCCCCACCGCTGTCCACCACAGGCATCACCACCACCACCACCGCTAGATTCAGCACCGCCGCCACAGTATCAAACGCACCACCACCACCAGAGAGATTGTCTTCAACGATTTGACCGGAAAAAGTACGGCTTTAGATTTCATGTTTTTGGGTTTCAAGATATACGGATTTTGGGTTTAGGGTTTACTGATTTTGGTTTCAAGATATTCATGATTTTGGTGTTCATGATTTTAAGTTTTCTGATTTTGATTTCATGATGTATCTGGGTTCATTCATGATTTTGGTTATCACAAAATTTTTGTGCTGAATCCATAGTTATCACAAAATTTTTAATCATCCATTTAACTTTAATGTGTTGGTTGTTTTGTTTTGGTATCCATGAACTGAATCATAAATTGGTTGTTTTGTTTTGGTATTATGAATATGTGCTTTACAGTGAATATGATTTTTGTTTTGAAATTTTGATGAATGTGCTTTATAGTAACAAATCATGATTCTGTTTAGTATTCATGATTCTGTAATTCATCAAAATTTCATGAATCTTTGACATATATCTCGTTCAATGAAGACTGCTCGTCCATTTTTTTGATTCAGAATTTTTTGATTCAGTCCAATTTATCCCAGCGATGTTATGATTTGCAGAAAGTAAACTAGAACAAGAATAAGCTTAAAAAATGAAGGTTTACATTCATTAATATGAATATTAACTAAATCCCTACAATTAAGTAAATTGCCATGATTAACGTGATACGCTAAATAAATAAATAAAAAATGTAATTATAAATTGACTATAATGCCCCTGCGGAATTGTTAATTAAATGCATTAATTTTAATTAGTTTCTTAAAAATGATTGGCTAGGAGATGGTTTGCAAAGTTTCTACAAATGCATTGGTTTGTAAAAGAAACCTCCCATATATATATATATATATATATATATATATATATATATATATATATATATATATATATATATATATATATATATATATAGGGTTGGGTTTACGTGAGGCCAACCTATTTTCGTGAGACCGTGAGACCAAGAAATTAACACTAAACCTTCACAGTGATTCATTGTGAAGGTAAGAAAAACAACAAACCTTCACAGCAAAAACACTGTGAAGGTTTGCCATCACAGTACCTTCACAGTCTTTTGCTGTGAAGGTTTAGTGTTAATGTTTTGGTCTCACGGAAATAGCTTGGTCTCACATGATCTCAAGTCGATATATATATATATAGTGTTAGGTTCATTTGAGAAGTCTAAATATTTTGAGAAATGAAGAAGTAAAAAAACACGGGAGTGTTCATATATGAATGTTCATATATGACTGTTATATATGAACGTTCATATATGACTGTTATATGAGTGTTCATATATGAACGTTGGAGTGTTCATATATGAACACTCCCGTGTTTTTTTACTTCTCTATTTTTCAAAATATTTAGACTTCTCAATTGAACCCTTCCCTATATATATATATATATATATAATTTTATCGAAATAATATATATCAGGACGGGTGGGTTGGGTTGAGTTATTCGAACCAAATTTCAACCCTCCTATTTAGCGGTTTGGTGGATTGGCGGTTTGACGGGTTGAGTTTAAAGTGGTTATTAGTGGGTTGGGTTGGGCGGGTTGTCGGTTTTTTGTATACCCCACGTTCAATTTTTTCCATTTTAATTAATAAGTTACACTTAATACCCTTGTAATTAGTTATTAAATTTACTTTAATCCCATACTTTTTCATTTTATACCTTTATCATGTTAACATAAATAATCGTATATGAACTAAAATACATTAAAAATACATTTCTTTATTTTACAAATTATATCATTGTAATCATCTCGTTAATACCTTCGAAATGAGTTCAATACTGGATATTTTTGGATTTAATCATATTTTTAAATATCATAAATATATACCAATTAAGTGTTTTATATTTTTTACGTTTTCATTTTTCATTTCATACCTTTATTATATTAAAAATACATAATCACGGATTAACTAAAATACATTATAAAATGCATTTTTTTACAAGTTAACATTATAGTATTTTCAAGAATGATGTATCGAGATTTTATTAAACTTGTAAAATTTACACCCATATCTATATTTATTCATCTATATACTTCTTTAAAAAAAACTTCTATTTACGGTTAGTATTGAATTTTTAAAAGTAAAAATCTCAATTACATCATGTACAAGTTTAAAAACTTCAAAACCTCTACGTTCAACATGATAATTAAAAATATAACCATTTTTTTTAAAATTACACTTTATACCCTTATAATTAGTTATTTAATTTAATTTATATCTCTTCTCTTTTCATTTTTCATTTTCGTTTTCATTTTACACTCTTATTAACATATATAATCGTATATAAACTAAAATACATTAAAAATTATGTTTCATTTTTACAATTTATACAACTATAATCGTCTTATCAAAACCTTAAAAATGAGCTCTATTTATGGGTTTGAAGACCCCACCGTCGAGCAAATCTTTTTCAATTTTTTTGACCGATTGACCATATTGACCTTAAATTTATATGCAATTTTAAAACGCATAAAACCATAAAACGACATGGTGTGATAGAGAATAAAACTGAATATGAAACAAGATTATTTCTTTGATGTTCTCGGCTTTAGATTCAAAATGGTACGCGCCGTGCGAGGGTACGTATCTAGTATTAAATGAAAAATATGAACTTTCCATATTTTTCTATTTGGCTATTTTACGCTCATTTGTACTATCGTATTAGACACCCATTCGAAATGGTCAATCTCCAAAAAAAAAGCCGAAGCTCGAGAGAAGAAATTTGAAACAATTTTTTGGTTTTTATAATAATATATCTAAAGTACAATACTTATAATAATTAAGGAATATCTAAAACTAACTCACTCTCCTACTAGGATACTATCACATTCAACCTATTACATCCTTGTTTATGTGACTTTTATTAAACAAATACTAATTAATAAACTACGAAAACTAATAATAATAATAATAAAAAAACTGAAAATTGTATCAGTCCAGTTCTATTCACTATAGATTAGAAATTTCTTTTTACCTGGGAGAGATATTTTATGGATAGAGGAAATGTGTTTTTTAATTGAGAAAGACACGTTTAGAAAAAAAAAACTTTGACTTTTTAAAAAATTATCTCTAATAAAAGTTTACTATTGGCCCGTTTACCAAACACTAATATGGGTAAACGCTTATCAAGTTACATTACCTATCAGATTGATATGATAAGAACCAAAAATCTTACTGGGTAAGAAAGAATGCAAGAACCGAAAGTCTTACCCCCATAAGTGAGAGCGGTGACTTTTATCATGATTAGCGTTTGCAGGATGAATTGGTGCATACTAAATCGATTTATCGGACTAAAATTTTACCCGATAATTAAATGAAAATATTAAATTTGACTGGTAAAGAAAAACCAAATCAATTACAAGTAAGACCATGCGTAGCGGAAGGCGGGCTCGGGCTCGGGCTTCAGCGGGTTCGGTCGGGTACCGCTACGGGGGGGCTCGGGCTCACAGCGGGCTTTCAGCCCCGGGTTCCCCAACCCGTTGCTACCCGAAGATTTTAAATTTTTTTTTAAATAAAATTCAATATGAACGTTTGGCAACGGTTATAATTTTTAATTTTTTTTAAATTTTTTTTTCAATTTAATCACACTATATATATAATCCTAACCCATTTTATTTTTCACACAAAACCACTCTCTCATTCTCTTCCATTCTCTATATTTTAAACAATATGGATTCGCCACAACCCGGTTCACCGACCACATCATCATCATCCGTAGACACCGACGAGTTGTTGCATCTACAAAGGAAAATTTTTGTAGGCTTGGTTCGAGAGACTGCACAATTAATTTATGGTAGCACCGCCTCATCGTCAAGAAGAGAGAGGGTCGCGAACATAGAAAGAGGTCGAGTAGCTGCAAACGAGCGGTTAATGCGGGACTACTTTGGCAACAACCCGGTTTATACACCGGATATGTTTAGGCGGCGGTTCAGGATGAGGAGACAGCTATTCGAACGAATAATTGAAGATTTACAAGGACAATATCCATATTTTACACTTCGGTTGGATGCCATTTACAAAAAAGGTTTTTCTCTGATACAAAAGTGTACTTCCGCTATTCGGCAATTGGCGTATGGAGTAGCTGCTGACTGTCTTGACGAGTACATCCGTATGGGAGAGAAAACGTCACGAGATTGTCTGCACAAATTCTGCACAGGTATTATTGAACTGTATGGTCAAAAATATTTACGCAAGCCTACTTTTATTGATATTCAGAAGTTGTACGCAGCGCATGAAGCTAAACACGGATTTCCCGGCATGCTTGGAAGCATAGACTGTACTCATTGGGCGTGGGCAAATTGTCCGGTAGCATGGCGAGGTCAATTCATGAGAGGTGATCATGAGCACCCGACAATCATGCTAGAAGCAGTGGCCTCTCAAGATCTATGGATCTGGCACGCATACTTTGGTGTTGCCGGTTCCAACAACGACATCAATGTTCTCAATCAGTCGTCCATCTTCAACAATGTATATGATGGAAAAGCACCCGACTGCCCTTTTGAGGTGAATGGAGCCACCTACGAGCACGGATATTATCTAGCGGATGGGATATATCCGGAATGGGCTACTTTCGTAAAATCATTTACGTGCTCACATAACCCTAAACGACAAAAGTTCAAGTCCGCGCAAGAAGCGGCACGTAAAGATGTTGAACGAGCTTTTGGCGTGCTTAAACAACGTTGGCATATACTTCATAACCCGGCACACGGATGGGAACCGACAAGACTGGGAAACATTATGTACGTTTGTGTCATATTACACAATATGATACTCGAAGACGAAGACCATGCTATTTGTGGTGGCGATGAAAACGACTTTTTCACGGATGATATCGAAACCCAAATCAGTGAGGAACAACGCGCGGCAAATGTTCGAGAAGTCAAAAACCGGGACACTCATAATAACCTTCGATCGGATTTGGTCGAACATATTTGGCGTATCCAAGTTCCCAACAATGACGACGAGTAGATTTTTAAATTTATTTTGTAATTTTTAAATTTATTTTGTAATTTTTATTTTTAATGAATGATATGAATTTTTATTTTTATTATTTATCTTATTTTTATTTATTAAAAAATATATAAATATTTTTATTTTGTTAAATAATTAAATGTATAAATAAAAGAATTAAAAAAATGAGGTGGCAAGAGGATTTGAGGGTATGAGTACTTCACTTTAGGGTTATGAGAGGGTAAGGAGAAAAGCTGATGTGGCGCTGAGGTGGCTCAAGGCCGGAGGGTATGGGTGCGGAAGGCCTAATATAACACACCCATGCTGCGCTCTCTCTCTCTCTCTCTCTCATATATGCCCTAAAAAACCCAAAAACATTATCCTCTACATAAGCCGCATTCTTTGCAATTCATTTCACTCATTTTCTATTTATAGAGAGAGAAACCGAGCCCAAAAAGAGGTTGCTTCATCTATTGCTTCTTCCCTAATCTTCAACCAAATCAATCTTTTCAAATTTCTACAACAAAACTCCCAAATCTTATTTGCAGTTTTTGATCTATTTCAGAACTTGCTGTATTATTTGCTCATTCAATCAATAAAAACCCAGTGAAAAATCTTGGTTTTTTTTTGAAATGGCCCCCAGTCTTGATTGCTTGGTATCAAGTTTACTGTGTGCGGAAGACAATGACAGTATCTGTTACGATGATGATGATTGTGATGTTTTATGGCATCATAGAAATCATCAAAATATTAATCTTGAAACAGAGCACTTCTTTCTTGATTTTCCTTTGCAAACTGATGAGTGTTTGAATTTATTGATTGAAAAAGAATGTGAACAATTTGTGGGGTTTTTTGAATATTTGAATAAATTGAAGAATGGGAACTTGGATTTGGTTGCAAGACAAGAAGCTATTGATTGGATTACAAAGGTGTGATGCATCTTTAACTCTTCTTTTTCTTTTTGATGAATTAAATTTATATATTTTTGGGGGTTTTATGATCTGGGATTACTCTTTTTTTTTATAAAAAGATTCTCAATTTTTAGTCTCTAATTTGGGATTTTTATAGGTTTCTAATGCTTTGTATGATTTATTTTGACCAGGTTCATGCTCATTTTAATTTTGGACCTCTAAGTGTATATTTATCCATAAATTACTTGGACAGATTCCTTGCTGTTTATGAATTACCTGTAAGTTTTCATTTTATTTTATCAGAATATATTATTAATATTAATTGAGATTTTATTCAATTTCTTTTTTGGTGTTTGTTAACATAAGGCCAAAGCTTGGATGATGCAGTTGCTAGCTGTAGCCTGTTTATCATTGGCAGCAAAAATGGAAGAGACTGAACTACCCCTCATCTTGGATTTGCAGGTCAAGATCCTATTTTGACTAAAGTTGTTGACTTCTTTTTTGTGGTCAAACTAAATTTAATTATGAAGCTTGTATTGGATCTGCAGGTGGGTGGATCAAGATTTGTGTTTGAAGCAAAAACCATTCAGAAAATGGAGCTACTTGTGTTGACCACTTTGAAATGGAGGATGCAAGCAGTGACTCCATTCTCTTTCATTCATGATTTTCTTGGGAAAGTCAATGATGGTCAACCCACTTCAAAATCTTTGATTTTGAGATCAACCCATCTCATTTTATGCACTATTAAAGGTAAAAATGATGACTTTTAATGGAAGATATCATTGAAGATGAGAAAAGAAAATGTGGGGCTAAAATAGTAAATTTTCAATGTAGAGATCCAGTTTTTGGAATTTAGACCTTCTGAGATAGCAGCAGCAGTGGCAACCTATGTGGTGGGATCAACTCAAATTTCTTCCCTTGTTCAAAAGGTAATGAAATGTACAACTTTCATTGCATGAAAAATGTACAACTCTCATTGCATGAAAAACAAGTCATTTGAACATCAAAGTTATATATAGTCAGCTTATTTAGCTGTAAATTTGAGCTTTGATTCTGTTATGACCATCTTAAAGATGGTTTTTTTAGTGAACTAAAATCTCTTCAAATTGAAAACAAAATGTACACAATTTATTTCACAAGGTACAAGTCCTTGTAGCACAGAAATATCCAACCTTCTGCATATATGGTTGTATACTGAGCTTGATTCACTTAAATGCTGAGATCTTAAAGGCTGAAACAACTAGTGCTACACAGACTTGTATCTCATGCAATAAAGGTTGTACATTTGGAAAGAAAGAGTATTTATTTATTCCTTTAGTAGAAGTGATTAAAGATTCTTGTTTCAACATCGGTTTTTGCAGGATAGGGTTCTTAAATGTGTGGAATTGTTAAAGGGTGGTTGTACAATGAGCTTAATGAGTGATACATTCACATCATCAATGCCAAAGAGCCCAATTGGTGTGTTGGAGGCTGCATGTTTGAGCTATAAAACTGATGATTCAGATTCAGCAGTTGGGTCATGTGTAAACTCTGCTAAAAGGAGGAGGCTCAACAACACACCCTTTGATTTAGAGATTTAGTTTCAGATTAAATTAAAAAATAAACTTGCTTGGATCTTTTTTTAATATATTGGTGTGGTCAGCAACTCAGCATTAGATCAAGCATTACTCAAAATTTTCCCAAAGAAAAGGAAAAAAATGAGTCATGAGCTGTTAAATAGTAGACTTCTTAACAGCTTGGGAGAAGAGAGTTTAGGGTAAAATTGGAAATATATACATTTTATTATATGTATTTTTGGGTAGATATAGTTTCTTGTACTCCTTTTAGTTTATTCAACTACAAGAAATGTTGGTTTATGTATTAAATATATTTGATTATTTTTAGATAATCATAGAAAAATAATGCCATCTTTTTGTAGTGATGGTTAATGATTAGTAATTAAATATTTTTGGATCTAAATTTATAGTGATATAGTTCATTTACTAGTCAAATAAATAAGTTGAATAGTAATTACATAAATGTTTTATATAGTCGTATTTTGCTAAAAAAGTTTGTCCACAACTTTAAAGAATCGTAGAAGGCTGGCTTAAGAGCTACATGAGCGTAGTTACTTTTCTAAAAAACTCGTCGTACAGCCGCCATGAGGAGTCATGACACAAGGCTTGTGTCTCACGCTACGTTAAGTCCGTTGCGCAGTTTTCGTCATACGATATTTGATTTTTCTTTACGTTTTTAATTTCCTAATTGCAAACTTTTAATATATGACTTAATTTAACTTGCTTATTACCATTGACTCATTGAGTAACACTACAAAACACATGTTTTTAAATATATATATATATATGAACCAATTAACTGATTCTCATGTGAACTAATTAACTGATTCAAATATGATGGTATAGTTCATATATATATATATATATAGGGAGAGGTTCAATTGAGAAATGTTAAGTGTGTGAGAAATAGAGAAATAATCTTAAGTCATTCATTTGCGGCTTTGACTGAGAAACAACAGATAATTCCTTGTGCGGTCTGTGTGTGGTCTACACAAGATAGAGGGGTAGTTTCGTAAAATACGCGAGACGAGTTCATATGTGAATCTGTGTGATTCACATATGAACTATACCATCATATTTGAATCAGTTAATTAGTTCACATGAGAATCAGTTAATTGGTTCATATGTGAATCACAAAGGTTCATATGTGAATCTGTTAATTAGTTCAACTAATTCACTTTTGACCTACATTTAATTAGTTTATATATGAATCACAAAGGTTCATATGTGAATCAGTTAATTAGTTCATATGTGAATCGGTTAATTAGTTCATATATGAATCACAAAAGTTCATATATGAATTAGTTAAAAAGAGTTCATATGTGAATTACATGGGTTCACATATGAACAGATAGTTCATATGTGAATCACACAAGTTCACATATGAACTCGTCTCGCGTATTTGTAAAGGTTACGAAACTGCCCTTCTATTTTTGAAACAATCGCAACTTTTGACTAGTCAAAGCATATCTTGACCGAATGAATGGACCTCACACCGATGGCTATTGCCAGCTAACGCCCTAAGTTAAGAAAAAGCAGCTGAAAGAGAATCCTAAGCATGATGTCTATCGCAAGGCCTTCAGTTCGTTCGCCTTTTAGCCCTTCGCTAAGGTTACTTCTCTATTTCTCACACACTTAACATTTCTCAATTGAACCTATTGCTATATATATATATCATAATATATATGAATTAGAAATTTGGCGCCATAAGTCATGTCTTGAAAACGTAATGGCTCCTAAGGCTTGAGACTTTGTCTGCCGCCATGTCACGCCTCACGCATAGAACTTTTGTCTTAGGTGGATGGCTTGAAAGCTTATAGCCCATAAGAGCATCTCCAATATATTCCCCAAAATTTCTCCAAAATGGAGAACCAAAAGTCAAAAATCTTCAAATAGAATTACATTCATATTCAACAGATTCCTCATTTTGGGGAAACAAATACTGATTATAATATTAAAATATTATTTCTCTCTCTAAATATTTATTTTCAAAAATTTCTATTGGTGATCAAATCTAGTAATCATTTTTGGGGTTATCTTCATATTTGGAGAAAAACTCATTCTCTCTCCTACTTTCTATATTTTGGAGATAGTTTTGGGAAATGTGTTGGAGCAAAATTATAGCTCAAAATCTCCATAATCTTCATTTTCTCGAAAATGGAGAAACTGTGGGAGATGCTCTAATGAATCCATCCCCAAAGAAATTGTAATCCCGAATAGTCACAAGGGCCTTGAATTTAACAACCAATCAAATCTCCCGTCATTCTAAAGTGACTTGAACAGGTGACAACTAGGAAGCAAATAATACGCCTTATCACTTGAGTTACCTCTATGGTTTTGTTTGATTTGCAGGATTAGATTTAATTTGGAGGAATTTGGAATTTCATTTCATTTCAATCTCATGTTTGGTTTGAAGGATTTTAGTGAAATTTCATAAACATAGGATTTTGAAATCCCACATGATTGATTGATATTTCACAGAATTTCTTTGGATTTGTGTATCATAATGTTTTAAAATATGTTTAAAGCATTTATTGTGTAATAATCAATTAATAGATAATTTAATTATTTAATTATTTATAAATTGATTTTATTAATCATTTAAAAATAACATAATTTAATCTAATTCCGAATCTTACAACAAAACATATTAAAGACCCTAAATCCTTCCATGAAATACAGGTTTCTCAACATCATTTCATCAAACCAAACAATCAAAACATATATGATATATGTTACTTGTTTTAAGATGGGTTGTTACAAGTTCCTATAAATATATATATATATATATATATATATATATATATATAATTTTTGTGAATTTATTTTTAATTAATGTCATCATCTCTCATTTTAGATTTCAATAAATACTTTTCCTATTTTATAACATAATACGATATTTATTTGACGTCAAGATTAGATTATTTGATTTATAATTTTTTTACGAAAACAAACACATTAAATATATTCATTAACTTAATATAGTTTTCCTGTTTGATGTTTTGGGAATGCTAAGAGCATCTCCAATGGTATTTGAAGAGAGCTTGATGAAATACTTGAAGAAGACTTGACTATTGGAGACAAAACTTGAAAATGACTTTACTCATCAAAGACTTGATATTCCTCAAGTCTTTGAAATAATGAATTCAAGAGACAAGAGAGAGATAAAGTATAAATTGATAGGACCAACATATTTTTTATATTTTTTATAAGTTTTTCATAAAGTTTTACCATTGTGGATGCCCTAAGTTCTCAACATGACAAGAATTACTTGTAAGAAAAGAAATTAAGTTTGGTCAAAACCATCATTACTTTGACCATGGATGGTGTTTCACCCTTTCTTGTTGCAACTATATTTTTTCAAGCTTAAGACATTCAAAGAAGATACAATTAGGTCTATAAAAGCATCTTCAACAGCTTCTCTATTTTGGAGAAAATGAAAAATATAGGGATTTTGGTCCTAAAATCAGCTCCAACAGCTTCCTCAAAACCATCCCCATTTTGGAGAAAGTTGGAGAAAGAAAGTCATTTTCTCCAAATATGGAGATTACCCAAAAAATCCCCAAAAATCATTATCAAGAGAGAGAAACAATATTTTATTATTTTCCTTTTAAAAATTTGTTGGAGGTAATAATGTTTTGAATATTTTAATAATATATTTAATGTTGAATTCTCTAAAATGGGGAATCTGTTGGAGATGCTCTAAGAGCATCTCCAACAGCTTCTCTATAATTTCTTTAAAATAGAGAATGAAAACTAAAAATCTCTAAAAAGAATTTAATTCAGCTCAAACAACTTCTCTATTTTAGAGAACCAATTATAACTTATATTATTAAAATATTCAATATATTTCTCTCTCATCATTAAAATAATATTTCTCTCTTCTTTTTTGGTAGGAAATCATTAAAAATACTATTTTCACTTTTTTTTTGGTGAAAAATCATTAAAATAATATTTCTCTTTCATCATTTTAGAGATATAGAGAATTATCTATATTGAGAGTTTTTCCCATTGTTCTCTATTTTAAAGAATGAAATAGAGAAACTGTTGGAGCACTTTAGAGAAAAAAAATTGTTTTTCTCTATTTTAGAGAAGCTGTTTGAGATGCTCTAAATAATTAAAATAAAGTAATGAATTATTTTATTTGGTGTATTTCCAACTTTGACATATCGAGACTAGAGAGAGAAGTAGAAAGAGTTTTACACACAGTAACAGTGTTTGTGTGTGTGATCTTGATCGACATATTCGGAACTAGGTTATGGGAATTGATGAATGATGGATGTGATGTCAACAATCGAGCACAAACCTATTGAGATCACTAAAGGCATCAATTAGGGGTGTTCGCGGTCCGGTTTGGGTGATTTAACCTCTGAAACCACAAACCAAACCGTAAATGTCGGTTTATTAAATTTTCAAACCGAGCGGCTTGACATAAAGTGCCCAGACCGGTCAAACCGACTGCGGTTTAGGCGGTTTGGTCCGACCGGTTGTAACAACCCAAACAAATAAAAAGCATAACATAACATTGAACATTAATCAGCCCCAAAAGGGATCCCAAAATTTTCTCAAGTACAACTGTCTCAAACTAGGTTTGCGGAAACAACCTATACACAACTGAGAATATAACTAAAAGTCTAAGATAATTGCAAATAACTAACGGCTAACGGCATCCAGCCTTAACTCTTCTCCTTGCTCTTTCCAGAGCTCCCTACTAATGGCTTCCCTGAAAAGGTTTAGTTTGGAAAAACGAGGTTAGACCATGAGCTCTAGTGAGCTCCCTCTAGTGCAACAGTTACATTAACAATCATTTAAAACAGTTCATAACAAGTGTAAACAACAACTTTAAACAAAGCTTTCATGTAACAATCACACATGCGAATGGCACACTGAAGTCACTCAGAAGTGACAACGTGTCAGTCTCACACTGCCTTAGTGGGTCACTCCTCCCATGCCATAAACGGGACACCCCCCGGTATGAGCACTGACGGGCCACACCCCCCGACTTAGCCAATTCACAACCATCAATAATGTATGCATACACTTTAAACTGACTTTCCAAACATTCATCATATAGCATGTTGGTCCCGAAGGCCTATACAAGTTTGTAGAAGGGGGGGGGGGGGGGGTTGAATACAAACACACAGATTTTACTTTTCTAAATTGTTTATTGATAAATCATTAACAATTTACAGCTTGTTGCGGAAACAAGATTAAGGATAAACCTAAATCTAAACAAGTTGGAACACTAAGGTTTCTTGCACTAAGAGAGATAAGGAAATTACTAATAATAACCTATCTTGAGAAAAGAGATTGAACTTGTCCAGAGTTAGCAAGTTACTTCAAAAGAAGTGGGTTCATCTCTTTATATACTGCATGCATTTAATGCAAGTCAGTATACACTTTACACGTGTCATCAGCTGGTTGGTTGCATGTCATTGACCTTGGTTGACAACCTTAGTAGTCGCATGGATGAACAGTGTAGTATCAGAGTGGTTGTACGATTTCAGACAGTCGGAGGTTCTTTTCTGACATTTCGTACGGAGTCGTGCAAGGCCGGGTTAAGACAAAAGTACTTTGTACGGAGGACTTCATGATCAGCTTTTCGTTGATTCAACGATTATCATTTTCTATTCAGTGAATGATAAAGTTCAGCGATAGCTGAAGTCTTGTACTTGATACTTCACGTTGAGTGGACAAATCTGAGTCTTCTCTGATCCGCATCAGTTCATTAGGAGACTTGTCGCTGGTTCTTGAGCTTGATCTTCGACTTCAGCGTAGAACCTTTGTTGACGTGAAACTTGTCTTCAGGGATCATAGGTAAACAACTAACTTATCAGCGATCATCATAATGACTGAACAGACTCAGAGCATTAATGGTGAACAGTGTTCGCTGAATGTTTAATTTAAAGAGCGAGAGTTCCTATCAGCGGTACTGTAAGATCTTAGTACTTATCAGCGATAGTGAAACTTTGATACATATTGTTTACTTACAATTTTCACTAAGTATATAAGAGAGGGTCATTATCAAATCACTGAGGGTTTGGATCAACAATCTCCCCCTATTTGATTATGACATAGCAACAAAGAAAATTGCTATTTAATGAAAACATAAGGATAAAAAGAACTCATAAAATATTTGTCCCTTTTACTGTTTTCTGGGATCTTTTCAGTACTGATGGAGTAAAGTACATTCGCTGAAATCTTTCTTTAAAACTTTGAATCAGGTTACAAAGAGAAATGGAAAGATTACAAGTACGAGCGAAATAAATTACAAGTACAGAAGAATAACTGATACAATAGAGAAAAGGGCGATCATATCAGCTTATAAAGGTTCTCCCTTGATGAGAAGTTCATCAAGGGTCTTTGATGTGGGGATCATCCAGTCAGGGACATCTTCTCCTTGATTCTTTTTCTTCAGAGCTGCTTCAAAAATCAAGGGTTTCAGGTGTCTAGCTTTGATGTCGCGTCTGACTTCACACCAGTATACGAGATATCTGAGTTGTTCGATGGGAGCGATGTCTAGCTCAGAGATACGTTGAAAGTGATGATTTCCATAGTAGTCTAAAAAGAATATACCATAGGGATCACTTACAACTGTGCCAGGAATGAAAGTTTCTCCAGGTGGTAGGGAGGTGTCAAGCATTGAGAGATCGGCATCAGGGCCAACAATTTCAGCACGAGAGAAACCAATGCCCGTTTCATTCCGAATATGAGGACCTGAACCAGAGGCTTTCTTTTTCTTATCAGAGACTTTTCTTGGTTGAGGAAGAGTAGGAGGAATATCCACAGCAGATGATAGCAGGTCGATCTGTTTGTTCAAGATCTTCTCGACATGGCTTTTGAACTTTGAGCGCGATCCCTGAATGGCTAATTTTATTTCTAACCATTCAGAGAGACCAAACTTTTCTAAGGTAGCAGCATAGAAAGTTTGCTTGGTTTCGTCATCTCTGTAGACGTCCACTTCAACAACAGGAACTTCAGCGTACAGTCTTCCTCTGATGTTTGCCTTGACGATTTTGGATGGTCTAGATCGATAGGTCAGCATTTGTTTAGCCCATTCCAAAGTCGTATCAGAGACCTTAGTCTTTTCTCTAACGATCTCTTGAGCATCATCCCATAGCTGACGTTGAACATCAATGGGAACTCTTTTCAGCTTGGGGTCGTTTATTGATCGTTGAGTAAGCTTGATGGCGTATTCTCTGTCTTTTTCTTCAGCTTCCTTTCTTTCAGCGATTAGGCGTTCAGCTCCGAGGTGTTCCTGGTATTCAGCTTTGGAAATTCTGAACTTTGGAGGAACTGAAGGAAGTTGATCACGCCTCAGAATGATTCGCTGATCCTCGAATCGCTTTATTATTTCCTCTCTTCTTTTCTGATCCTCTTCACTTAGCTTTTGAGGAGCTAAGGAAGGCCTGCTTCTGTGCGAGAGTAGCTGTTCTTCTGGTTCATCAGTCTCAGAGATTAAATCTAAGACTGGGATAATTTCTTCAGAAGCAACTGGTATTATTGGTGAAGTCGCAGTTGTGGAGCCTTCAGCGATATCCTCAAACAGGGGAAAGGACTAGCTGAAACACATCGATCTTACCAGTAAGAACTTGGGTAGAATCAGATAGAGAGAATTGGTTCAAGTGTATAGGCTTGGGTAGTAGAACTGATAGTGTATGAAAGAGGAGGGATGAAGTGAGAGATGTTTAGTATACCTGACAAAACGGCTTTTCAAGCAAGATCGTCAGATTACCATCTTCAGCGACACTTTTTCCTTTGCCTTTCTCAGCTCCAAAGGGTGAGGGTTTTGTCTTTGTCCGCTCCCCTGAAGGTTCATTTATCGAGATTCCCTTAAGATCTTTGATCCTCGGAGCAGGTTTGACGATAAAGAAGTCATCGTCATCTTCGTCATCATCATCATCATTCTTAGGAGAAGAAGATGGTTCATCATCAGGGATGTCGACGGCTTCATCATCTTCTGCTTCGGATTCAGTTTTCTCAGCTTCTTCTTCGAGTTGCTCCCCCTCAGATACAGAGGCGAGCTTCTCGGTTTCCTCAGGGTTTTCATCTCCCTGAGGTCCAGCGGTGGTTTCTTCAGTATTCGTCTTCTCTCCCCTGATAGATTCATCATGGGAAAGGTCTTCAGCGCTCTTTGAGAGGTCTTCAGCGCACTTCTCCCCCTCTTTTTCATGATGAGTGGGGGAGGAATGGGTAGATTCAACAGCGTTGGTAGGTTCTCTGTCTTCTTGGCCAGAGAGACCTATACAAACTTCAATCTTTGCTATTCTGTCTTCAAGGCCAGAAATAGCAGGATTGATCTTCTTCAGCTCAGTGCGATCCGCCGCTGTAAAGTTGTCAGATGCAGGGACGGGGGCAGGTGCAGGAGCTGGAGTATTCGCTTTGTGTAGCAGCTGCTCGATCATCGTTTTCATCGAACTAACGTCGGTCTTTACAGAGCCTAAGTCAGTCTTCACAGTAGACATATCCCCCTCTAGATGTCCAACCGATGTCTTCAGCGATGTAACCTCGCTGGACATGGATGAAACTGAATTTTTGAGAGAGGTGTAGTCTGTGTAGATGTCAGCGAGCACCTTGGCGAAGTCGCTGAGAGTTTTATCCACCTGCTTCATGTCATCTGTGGAAGCCTTCTTCTCCACCACCGTTGTCAGCTTGTTCAGATTCTCTCCAGCGTTTGTTACAGCTGTAGAGTTATTAGTAAGAGTGGTGGTGAGATCTGTCAGCGTTGTCTCCACAGCTTTCAAGGAGGCGTTGATGTCTCCCAAATTAGGACCTGTAACATATAAAAACTTGTGAACATAGGAAAGCTCAGAAGTTTGGGGTTTAGTCACAGTGTTTATGGGTTGGTGTGTACCTGCAGGAGGATTGGTGAATTCATCAAAATCATGGGTTCCTGAGTAAAGTTCCATGTCATCTTCAAAAGTGCACATGGAGTGTCCTGCAGGTCCTGTCTTCATCATTCCTGGAGAATCAGCTTTAGGTTCCGTAGAAATGATGGCAGCTCCAGTGAGATCTGGAGTAGAGACCAAATGAGTGGAGGGAGGAGCGAAGGATAAGAATGGGGGTTAGGTTCTGAGTTCAGCGTTGGATTCGCTGACAATTACTTCATCAGTCTTTTGAGAGACTGAAGGAGGTTGGGTAGGTTCCAAGTTTGTAACCTCAGCGTTTAGAGACGCTGAAGTTGGGATTAAAGGGATGGCTTGTTCAGGTGTGGCAGAGCGTACCACTGAACGTTCCTTCAGCTCTGCAGAAAGAGCTGAGGAGTCTTCAGCATGAAGTTGCTGGGGTTGCTCCTTTGTTTTCTTGATCCTTTTAGAACCAAGTGGGGTAGATGAATGTTTCCTTTTCTTAGAAGGAGAGGATTTTGTGGCCAGGGTATCAGCGATGGGTATTGTCGCTGAAGGAGCCACAGAATGAGAAGAAGAAGGGTTGAGAAGAGACAAAAGTGTAGAAAGACGTACCTCATTCACCATCGGTTTGAAGTCGAGTATTTTTGGGCCGACCTGAGAGAGTTTCAGGTCACCTTCAGTTGGGTAGCTCTCCTTCAGGCCATATTTGAATATGGCGCTGATGAATCGGGGGTAGGGAACCCATGGAGGTCTGTCAGCGACGGTGTCTACCCTTAGAACTAGGTCATCATAGATAATCGATGCCCAGTCTATGTTGAGACCTTTCAGCAGTGCATACCCCATTGCTTGCTGAGGTTTAGCGGCTTGGTCAGAGGAGCCGCTCTTTGCAGTCATATAGCTGATAAGATGAGCGAAGATGAAATTCATCTCGCTGGGCATTTTCGATTTCTTGATAATCGTCAGCTTCTTCTCGGCCTTCATGTCTCTGCCGATTTCCCATACATAGCCCATTGCATCGAAAAATGCAATGATGGCTTCCCTGTCTGAGTTTTTCTTGGGGTCAGGGAGGGGAACGAATGGTTTTTCCTTGGTAGCAATGGGAAGGCTGAGAGCTTTGCGAATAATGGCGGGGGTGATCTTCATGGTGCCATATTCGATGTCGCAGAGGATGCAATCGATTGTTTTGGAGGGGTCTTTGGCTGAAGGTAGTTGAGAGTGTCTGGCTGAGTACCAGAATTGTGAGAGCAAGAGCTGATGAGCAGGAGGTGTTATGGTCAGGGCTGTGGAGATGCAACAATTCTTTAGGAAATTCACAGCATCATCTAGATGTGTGACTTGCTTTCGAGGAGGAAACTCGAAAAGCGCATAGAGGTTGTTCACCTTAGTCCAATCCAGTTTGTCAAGGGCAAACTTGACTTGAGGAGCCTTGAGGATGTCCATTTCCTCAGTATCAGCGGAGATGTTCTCAGCGGTAGCAGGAATGTCAGACGAGGCCATTTCTCTGTATTATCAGTTCAACCAAAGATGTTAACAAATAAGAATAATCTTAATGTGGAAAGAATTTCCATTAAGATGGTTCAAATTTTATCCATTTCATTCAGACACAAATGTCTTAATGAAGATTAGGGTTTTTCTAGATTTTAAGAAATGAAATATAAAACCCAATTTATTCTTGTTATCCAGTTTTCTATGAAGAATTAGATTTTGGAAACGAATGAAGAACAAGTTTAAGATTTTCACATTTAAACTTGAAGAACAACCATGAAATGGTTGTGTTCATAAAATCATGAAAGAAAATGATTTCATTTTTAAGAAGTTCTTTTGTTTGATCTTGTTAAAACAAAGAAGAGATCAGAAACAAGTTATACGCATTTGGTAATAGATAAGAACATATTAACCTTGATGTTTGATGAAGAAGATGATGAACAGTTCTTGAAGTTTTTGAAAGCACAAATGCAACAGTGAATTCTTTCTTGCGGAGGAAGATTGATCGCGTAAAAGAAAAATATAAACAAAGAATTTGTTTATATAGAGAGATTAGAGAGAGAAAATCTTGAGCGGGAAAAGATTTTCATCAAGACACGGACACGTGTTTGCATTTGATTGGAAGTTTGAACGAGACGTGCAAACGTGTGTCAGGAAGAGAAAACGTGCCGGGGTTTTATCCGTTGCAATGACATCACAACTGTCCTTTCATATTCTTGGTTGTCTCTGAGGTTTTGAAAAACTCAGGGATACTTTTGAAAACATGAAGCACTGAATGAAGATATTCAACGATGGTTTTAAGAAATTTCAAAATATCGCTGTTAAAGAAGAGATATTCAGCGATGCATTTTGTTTTGAAATCTTGCATTTTCATGCGATTGTCAGAGAGAGAAAACATACCTTGATATTAGTTTAACCAAGTTTTATTCAGAGAGAAGATGATTGAATAGGTTATACGAGTTGATTTTATCCTATCGCTGATTAATGTGAACCGCTGAAGATTTTATCCTTCAAAGTTCAGCATTCCAAGCTCGCTGATGAGAAAGTTGAATCTTGTCTCATCAAGAGGTTTGGTAAATAAGTCAGCTAACTGATAATCAGTTGGGATAAAATGAAGTTCTATATCACGATTAATCACATGATCTCTGATAAAATGATATCTGATTTCTATATGTTTGGTCTTTGAATGTAGTACTGGATTGTTTGCTATAGCGATGGCACTTGTGCTGTCGCAATAGATTGGAATTTTGGAGAGCTGAAGATCATAGTCTAGTAGCTGATTTCTCATCCACAAGACTTGAGAACAACAGCTTCCAGCAGCTACATATTCAGCTTCAGCTGTGGAAGTGGACACTGAATTTTGCTTTTTACTTGTCCAACTTACCAGCTTTCCACCCAGGAGCTGACATCCTCCTGTGGTGCTTTTCCTATCCATTTTGCAACCTGCAAAATCACTATCTGAATAGGCGGTTAGATCGAATCCTGAATCTTTGGGATACCAAAGACCTAGATTCGATGTACCCTTAAGATATCGAAAAATTCGCTTTACAGCTTTCATATGAGATATCTTAGGTTCAGCTTGATATCGTGCACAAAAGCATGTTGCAAACATAATATCGGGTCGGCTAGCTGTAAGATACAATAGAGAGCCGATCATCCCACGGTACAACGTGACATTGACAGGAACACCCTTAGTGTCCTTATCAAGTGTCAGCGGTGGTGCCATAGGGGTTTTCATAGCTGAACTTTCAGTTAAGTCGAATTTCTTCAGCATATCTTTAACATACTTTCCCTGATTAATAAAAGTTCATTTTTCAGTTTGCTTAATCTGAAGACCAAGGAAATATGTTAGTTCACCCATCATGCTCATTTTGTACTCATCTTTCATTCTATCAGCGAACCGAGTACAAAGCTCAGGGTTAGTAGAACCAAATATAATGTCATCAACATATATTTGAACTAGAATGATATGACCTTTCACTTTTCTAAAAAATAGAGTTTTGTCAATCTTACCTCGCTCAAAATTTTCAATATGGAGATAAGTGGAAAGAGTGTCATACCATGCACGTGGAGCTTGCTTTAAGCCATAAAGTGCCTTATCCAGTTTATAAACATAACCTGGACGCTTAGAATCTGAGAATCCTGGAGGTTGTTCCACATACACTTCTTCATTCAGCTTTGCATTCAGAAACGCTGACTTAACATCCATCTGATGTACTTTGAAGTTTTTGTGTACAGCAAATGCTAAGAATAGACGAATAGATTCAAGTCTTGCTACTGGAGCAAATGTTTCGTCATAATCTATACCTTCCTCTTGTCTGTATCCCTGAGCAACAAGTCGAGCTTTGTTGCGGGTTACAGTACCATGTTCGTCCAACTTATTTCGATAGACCCATTTAGTGCTGTTAGCTTCAATCTTCCTAATCATAGAAGTATTTAGAAGTAGTGAAAAATAGGCTAAGTGAAGAAAGCCTCTTACAGAGGCTCTGCCGACATTACCGAGAAATCAAGGTCAAGAAGCTACAGAAGCAGCAAAGGCTTCCTACAGAAGCTCTGTCATACGCACAAAGAAGACCAAAGACTCGGAATCCGGCGAAGACTGCTTCACAGAGGACCAGACCGCAGAACCTCTGTAATTCATTACAGAGCTTCTGTGGTCCTCAATGAAGACTTGGAAGATATTACTGGATACGTTCATCAACTTGCATGGAAAAGTACTATCAAAACACGTGTCAAGCTCTGAGTGGACTCAATAGGGCAAGGTACAAAATAGACGTCTGCGCCATTTAATGCATTTACCAAAAGTACATCTGCTCCATTAAATGCGCATGGCTCAAACAACTGCTCACACCATCCAGTCCACTGTTCACACCATCCAGGTTACTATTCATGCCGTAAAAGGAACAGTGACCTACTTCATAGTCTTCTAAGAGTAGTATAAAAGGAAGTCTCATGTTGAGATCTTCCTAACGACGAAAACACAAGGAATCACTAATACTCTCAAGCTTTATTGTCAAATATCTGAGTGTTATATTCTCACACACACCAACAGTTATTAATCTGTTCTTCGTGTTGTTATTATATATTGAATGACAGTAACTGTTCAAGAAATCCTTTTCATTCTTTACTGTTTTCTTTATATATGTGCGTTCTAATATCTATCAAACATATCTGTTAGTTTAATACGCTTCCGCATCAAACTCTAAACTCCACTAATAGATTGTTAATCTTGATTAAGTGTATCTGGGATCCAACAATTGGTATCAGAGCCTTCCTTGATTTTCAATATCAAGTGATCCACTTATCAAGATTCGTGATAGATATTATTGAGATTTAAAATTGTGTCTGGAAACTGCTTAAACCCAGAAAATCTTCAAGCTCATCGAAGTAACTCTTTAGTCACACTTTCTTTCTAAAATCTTCAAATGACAAATACAAATAATTTCTTTACTACTGGTTCTCTCACTAAACCTCCTACTCTCCTTCGAGATGAGTATCCTCAGTGGAAAATAAGAATGGTCCATTTTTTCGAGGGCACTGAAAAAAATCAAGTACAATATCTGTACAATCCTCCTCCTATTCCCATGACAGTAGTACCTCGTATACCTGCTACTGCTGAATCTGCCGAAATCCCCGAACATCAAAAACCAAAGCCAAAAGGGGAGTGGTCAACCGAAGATAAAGCAGAAGATGAAGTTGCTCAGAAAACCAAGAGGACATTAATTATGGCAATACCCAACGAACTCTTTCAATCCTTGGATTCATGTGAAACAGCGCATGATCTGTGGAAAGAACTGGAAAGACAGTTGGAAGGAGGTGCTAAAACACAAAAAAACCGAAGAGCACAGTACATCAATGAATATCATACATTCAGAGCCTCTGCAACAGAATCTCTGCAAACAACATACGACAGATTCAACTCTCTAATCAACAAGTGCAGAAAATCAGGCATTGACAGAACTTCTGAAGAAAACAATGTCATGTTTTTAAAAAGTCTAAATGAAGAATGGCTCCAGCTGTCTATGTCCCTACAGACAAATCAGGATCTAGACACCTGGACTCTCTCTGATCTTTACGGAACATTAGCCGCACAAGAACCTCAGATAGCACAGGCTAAAACACTAACCATTGCACCATATGCATTGGTTAGTAAAACTAAAGAGGATGCACAGAGACCAAGAAATGATAAAGCCACAGAGGAGAAGAAGAAGGAGAAGAAGAAGATGGTGATAATTGACAGTGAAGAATAAGAGCAAGCAGAAAAGGAAATAACTCTTGCGTCACTAGCTAAATCTTTAGCTCTATTGACAAAAGAGTTCAGAGGAAACAGAAGAGGTTCCGGAAATGAAAGATATGATAGAGACAACCAGGATGACAGATGTAACATCCCTTATCCTTAAAACACTCATTTAACGGAAAGTAACCTTAAAATACAGCGGAAGATTTGTAATTAAAACATTTAGATAAAATCCCATAATCTTATAGAAAAGAGTACAAGTTTGCAACTTAAAACCAATAAGTTTGAGAAAACAATATTCAACTGAAAAGCTTAGAGAATCCAAAACTATCATTCATCAAAAGCAAATATAAGCTGCTGAGCTGCCGCAAATCCAAAAGCTTCAAGCTGGAGCCTTTCCTTTATTCTTCGAAGATGTACCTGCCACTAAAAGATGAATAACAACGGGGTAAGCTTTCGCTTAGTGAGCACGCACCTATACCACATATCATCATGAATACATACTTGCATAAACATAGCAATCACATACATGTAACATCCTTCCATTCCTTAAGGCACAAAGCCAATAAGGAAGGTCATAACTAGACACTGGTACCAGGCCTCTTCATACATAACATATTCCCTAGGGGTATTACTACCACCATAGGTACTCTTTCCTTTGGCAAAGCCAAACATACACATAATCACACATGCAATCCAACTACATACACATAACTTACATAATATAGGTAGAGTACTCACTTGTCAAGATGTCAATTACCAAGTACTTCACAGTGTATAATAATCACCTCGTACCACCTATAACATTCATACATACACATATCATAACAAGCCCAAAAATGGAACTCTAATTCTATCCCAACTCTCATCCCGAAATGACATAGCTAGGATAGTCCAAATACCATAAAACTTTGCCAAACATCCTATTTCATACACCCCATTTCTATTGATTTCTAAACATAATACACATACCTTGCAATTCTAGACCGCGAACAACAATCCTCCTAGAACCTTTCACAACTTGAATCTTCCAAAATCACCAAATCTTTCGCCTGGAAAATACAGCAACTTCGGACACTTGGTTCTCTCTACTGGGAACTCCGATGCCAAATCCCTCCGGTCAGAATGTATATTAGAGGGTCGTGAAGTCTCTGTCCAAATTTCACGACGATCCAACGGTTAACGAAGGAGAATCGGTCGATCTTTCACAACAGCTCACAAGAACTCCGCCTGGAAAAATACAGTAACTTCGGACACTTGGTTCTCTCTACTGGGAACTCCGATGCCAAATCCCTCCGGTAAGAATGTATATTAGAGGGTCGTGAAGTCGCTGTCCAAATTTAACGACGATCCAACGGTTAACGAAGGAGAATCGGTCGATCTTTCACAGCAGCTCACAAGAACTCCGAAAATCCCTTTCTCTTTTCTCTCTTCTTTGCTAAAGAAACAAATGGCTGCAAATGAGGGTGTTTAGGGTTTCCATCCCTTTACATACATGCCAAAACACACCCTCATCTTACAAAATTGATAAACTGGCCCCTAGATTCCTGAACACGTACATAACGACCCAAAAATTAACTCAACCCCAAAAGAGACAGTTAATTCACGTAAATTGGGAAACGGGGTGTTACAACTCTCCCCCACTTACCAGGATTTTGTCCTCGAAATCGATCAGACTTGGAAGAGTTCCGGATAATTCGATCTCATCTCAGCTTCCGGTTCCCATGTCCATTCTGATCCTTTTCGGTGTTCCCACTGAACTTTCATTAAGCTGATCTCCTTGTTTCGCAAGGATTTGGTCTTCCTTTCCAAGATTGCTATCGGTCTCTCAATATAATTCAACCGTTCGTCGACCTGTATGTCATCTATAGGGACATGCGCCGACTCGTCAGCTAAACACTTCCTCAACTGAGACACGTGGAAGGTGTTGTGTATCAGACTGAGTTCCGGCGGAAGCTCCAGCCGGTACGCAACCTTCCCAACCCGTGCTATCACCTTGAAAGGTCCGATAAACCTAGGGCCTAGCTTGCCCCTCTTCCGGAATCGGATCACCCCTTTCCAAGGTGACACCTTCAACAAAACATTATCTCCCACGTTGAACTCCAAATCCGACCTTCGCTTGTCGGCATAACTCTTTTGACGACTCTGTGCGGTTCGTAGCCTATCCCGAATCATCTCAATACTTTCCGTCGTTTTCTGAACCACTTCTGTGCTGCTTAACTCCCGCTGGCCTACCTCTCCCCAACAGATAGGAGTCCTACATCTTCTCCCGTACAACATCTCATACGGAGGCATGCCAATACTGGCATGGAAACTGTTGTTGTATGAGAACTCAGCCAACGGTAAATACGTATCCCAGCTGCCCCCAAAATCCAAAACACAGGCTCTCAACATATCCTCAAGAGTCTGAATTGTTCTCTCGCTTTGCCCGTCCGTCTGTGGGTGAAAGGCTGTACTGAACTGAAGTCTCGTACCCAAATCTTCATGGAACTTCCCCCAAAACCGCGACGTAAACCGAACATCCCTGTCTGATATCACTGTTACCGGTACCCCATGCCTTGCTACAATTTCACTGACATAGATGTCAGCTAACTTTTCTGCAGATGAACTTTCACGGATCGCGATAAAATGGGCACTCTTTGTCAGCCTATCTACAACCACCCAAATGGCATCATGATTCCTAGGTGTTCGAGGCAACTTGGTAATCAGATCCATTGTTATATGCTCCCACTTCCACTCTGGTATCTCTAATGGCTGTAACTTCCCGTGCGGTCTCTGATGCTCTGCTTTGACCCTTAAACAAGTCAAACATTTCTCCACGTACTTAGCCACGTCCCTCTTCATCCCCGGCCACCAGTAGTCAGTCTTCAGATCTCTATACATCTTAGTAGCACCGGGATGGATAGAGAACCTTGACTTATGCGCCTCGTCCAGAAGTGTCTGCCTTGCCTCACACGATACTGGAACCCATACCCGACTGTACCGAGTCAATAGACCTCGACTGTCGGGCACTAACTGATCCACCTGTCCCTTTATCCGTTCCTTCTTCTGGTTCTCACCCTTGATCGCTTCCTCTTGAGACCTTCTTACCAAGTCGTGAAGCGACGTTGATACTGTTAGTCTCATCAACGGTACCCGAAGTAGAACACTACTCGCTCTTCTACTCAAGGCATCCGCTACGACATTTGCCTTCCCCGGGTGATAAAGAATCTCGCAATCATAATCCTTCACCACATCCAACCACCTCCGCTGTCTCATGTTCAAATTCTGTTGATCCATGAAATAACGAAGACTCTTGTGGTCCGTATAGATAGTACACTTCACCCCATACAGGTAGTGCCTCCATAACTTGAGAGCGATCACCACTGCCGCAAGCTCCAAATCGTGAGTCGGGTAATTCACCTCATGCGTCTTCAGTTGACGAGACGCATAGGCAATCACCCTTCCCCTCTGCATAAGAACGCAGCCTAGCCCGTGATAAGACGCATCACAGTAGACTGTCATGTCTTCAACTCCCTCCGGTAGTGTCAACACCGGAGCCTCGCATAACTTTCTCCTTAAGGTTTTGAACGCTGTTTTCTGTTCCTCTCCCCAAACGAAACGTTCGTTCTTCCTCGTCAGCTTCGTCAACGGAACTGCTATCTTGGAGAAATCCTGGATGAACCGGCGGTAGTACCCGGCTAATCCAAGGAAACTCCTAATCTCAGTGGGAGTCTTCGGGGTTTCCCACTTCATCACTGCCTCCACCTTCGCTGGGTCTACCTTGATACCCTCTCGGTTCACAAGATGTCCAAGAAATTGAACCTCTTGTAACCAGAAATCACACTTGGAGAACTTTGCATATAACTGCTCCTTACGCAAAATCTCCAAAACCTCTCGTAGATGCTCCATATGATCCTCCTTCGACTTGGAGTAGATCAGTATATCGTCTATAAACACGATGACTGACCTATCCAACATCGGTCTGCAAACTCTATTCATAAGATCCATGAATGCCGCCGGTGCGTTCGTCAGTCCAAATGGCATCACGATGAACTCGAAATGCCCGTACCTGGTTCTGAACGCTGTCTTGTGAACATCCTCTTCCCTGACCTTCAACTGGTGGTACCCTGAGCGAAGATCTATCTTAGAGAACCAAACGGCTCCCTGAAGTTGATCGAAGAGATCGTCGATCCTCGGCAACGGGTATCTGTTCTTCACCGTAAGCTTGTTAAGCTCTCTATAGTCGATGCACATCCGCATCGACCCGTCCTTCTTTTTCACGAAAAGGATAGGGGCTCCCCAAGGTGAACTACTGGGGCGGATGAAACCCTTATCCAACAGTTCCTCCATCTGCTTAGACAGTTCATGCATCTCCGGAGGTGCCAAACGGTAAGGAGCCTTTGCTACCGGTGCCGCCCCCGGAATCAAGTCTATTCGGAACTCCACTTGCCTCTCGGGAGGAATGCCAGGCAAGTCATCCGGGAAAACATCCGGAAACTCGCTGACCACTGGTACATCTGCCACTGTTCTCTTCTTTTTCTCCTCCCGTTCATCAACAATATACGCCAAGTAACTGCTACCACCATGGTGCACATATCTTCTAGCTTTGGCCAAAGTGCACACCTTTGGTACCCCTTTTCTTCCTTCACTCGAGATAGTTAATTCTCCCCCACTTGGGGTTCGAATCACTACTTGCTGATTTTCACAATCAATGCGCGCTCCATTCCGACTAAGCCAATCTATCCCAACTACTACATTTATTTCCCTCATCGCAATAGGAATAAGATCTATACTAAACTTCACTCCGGCTATCTCTATTACATTACCTTTATACACATCACTCACAAAACGAAACTCCTCGTCCGCTATTTCTACTTCTAGCGGACTCTCTAACTTGTCATTTACAATAGCAAAGTCTTTACAAAACGATAAATAAACAAAAGATTTAGTAGCTCCCGAGTCAAATAAGACAAGGGCAGGTGATGCATTAACAGGAAAAATACATGTCACGACATCTGGCTCCTCCTTTGCTTCATCTACGGTCATCTGGAACACTCGCCCCCGAGTCCTGGGTGCGTCGTTCTTCTTTCCCAATCCACCCTCTAGCATCCTCACCGGTGCGGTTCCCGAGTTCTGGACCGACCCGGTATTCATTGTGCACTCGTCAGCAAAGTGGCCCGGCTTGTAGCACTTAAAACATATCTTTGCGGTCGCCTTGCAGTCTCGACTGATATGACCCGGTTGCCCGCATTTGTAACAGGTTCCGGAGCCCATACGGCATTCTCCCGGATGCTGTCGTCCACACTTCCCACAGCGGGGATGCTCTCTCTTGAACTCTTTCTTTACCTCCGGTTTATGACTCCCAATTTTGAACCTCTTAGTCTGCTGAGGTTGAGTCTGAACCGTTTCTGCCCTTCTTGTCTTTCTTTGGCTCTCTAATTCGAGCTCTCTAGCCCGAGCCGCCTCGTGCATCTGCTGAAAATCAGTGCACCTTGCCATAACAACAAATTCTCTAATCTCCTGTTTCAAAACTCTCCCATATCTGTACATTTTGGCCTTTTCATTCCTGACATACTCAGGACAGAAAAGGGACCGCTCCAAAAATTTGTCAGTGATCTCGTTCACTGACTCCGTAGTTTGCTCCATAGATAGAAACTCATTTGTGAGTCTCTCTACCTCAATTTGGGGCACATACTGTTCCATGAACAGTTCCTTGAACTGTTCCCAAGTCATGCTATCCACTTGTTCTGGCGTCCGAGCACGAACAATAAGGTTCCACCAGTCTTTCGCTGCCTTCCTCAGAAGGTTCGATGCGTAGCGAACCTTGACTTCCTCGGCACAAAAACTGGTGCGGAAAGCACCCTCCACCTCAGCTATCCAACGAGTGCTGGTTACGGGGTCCTTCTGCCCCTCAAACTGTGGCGGCTGACAGGCCGAGAAATCTCTGTAGCTTGTCCCCCATGGTTGTACGCCTGACAAGCCCCCTGATCCACTGGCCCTGCTGGCCACAGCTGCCTCTACCTGACTACGAATTTCATTAGCCAGTTCCTGCTTTACCTGCTCAAAGAGACTTGGGAGTAACTCGTGAAGAACCTCCCCGACCTCAGCAGCGATCACACCTCTCAGATCGGGAATTTCCTGATCCTCTTCAATAATCGGTCTCTTGCCTTGCCTTCTAGTGTTCACCATTCTGATACATAAACATGCTACTTTAGAATAATTCATCTACACCCCCCCCCCCCCTGAGCAAACTCCTAGCATAGTCCAGAAGTCCTAGCTTAGTTGTCTTTCTTTCTAACATGCTCCTTAGAAACCCTCTGCTTATACTCTCTTAACAAAATCCCTTTCTAGCATGTTACTACCCAACCCTCAACCTTGTCTGGTTCATAGAATTCTTTTGCAACTATATCAAGTCCCGGCATGTACAATGTAATTGCAATGGTATGGGCCCTTATACCATTATAATTACACCCTCCATGTTTAGACTCAACACCGTCACTAAGGTTCCAATTCCCAGCTTAGTTGGTACCTTTAACATATATATCACAACATTTTCTATATCTACCACTTATCATATAAACATTATAATCATATTCTAATTCACATTATGCATCAAAAAAAACATACTTGAAACCATAACCTTGTCACATTGACCATATCTAGCATACATAAACATAATTACTCATCCAATACAGTTATAAAACTGGTCTTTCACAAAAACTGAACATGCTTTATCATAAATCCTAATATGGAATAGTGTGCTCACCCCCGTCTTGATGCTCTGGACCGCAGCTCAGCCGTGAAAACTTTTTCTTTTAAAACACCCTTTCCTTATAAACAATTTTCTTACACGAAACAGTTTTTTTTTTTTTTTTTAAAGGTTACTTATTTGAAAACTTGAGCACTTGGGTTTAAGTTCAAACACTCACCACTTGTGAATGCCCGAATCCCTTAAACCAAGGCTCTGATACCAACTGTAACATCCCTTATCCTTAAAACACTCATTTAACGGAAAGTAACCTTAAAATACAGCGGAAGATTTGTAATTAAAACATTTAGATAAAATCCCATAATCTTATAGAAAAGAGTACAAGTTTGCAACTTAAAACCAATAAGTTTGAGAAAACAATATTCAACTGAAAAGCTTAGAGAATCCAAAACTATCATTCATCAAAAGCAAATATAAGCTGCTGAGCTGCCGCAAATCCAAAAGCTTCAAGCTGGAGCCTTTCCTTTATTCTTCGAAGATGTACCTGCCACTAAAAGATGAATAACAACGGGGTAAGCTTTCGCTTAGTGAGCACGCACCTATACCACATATCATCATGAATACATACTTGCATAAACATAGCAATCACATACATGTAACATCCTTCCATTCCTTAAGGCACAAAGCCAATAAGGAAGGTCATAACTAGACACTGGTACCAGGCCTCTTCATACATAACATATTCCCTAGGGGTATTACTACCACCATAGGTACTCTTTCCTTTGGCAAAGCCAAACATACACATAATCACACATGCAATCCAACTACATACACATAACTTACATAATATAGGTAGAGTACTCACCTGTCAAGATGTCAATTACCAAGTACTTCACAGTGTATAATAATCACCTCGTACCACCTATAACATTCATACATACACATATCATAACAAGCCCAAAAATGGAACTCTAATTCTATCCCAACTCTCATCCCGAAATGACATAGCTAGGATAGTCCAAATACCATAAAACTTTGCCAAACATCCTATTTCATACACCCCATTTCTATTGATTTCTAAACATAATACACATACCTTGCAATTCTAGACCGCGAACAACAATCCTCCTAGAACCTTTCACAACTTGAATCTTCCAAAATCACCAAATCTTTCGCCTGGAAAATACAGCAACTTCGGACACTTGGTTCTCTCTACTGGGAACTCCGATGCCAAATCCCTCCGGTCAGAATGTATATTAGAGGGTCGTGAAGTCTCTGTCCAAATTTCACGACGATCCAACGGTTAACGAAGGAGAATCGGTCGATCTTTCACAACAGCTCACAAGAACTCCGCCTGGAAAAATACAGTAACTTCGGACACTTGGTTCTCTCTACTGGGAACTCCGATGCCAAATCCCTCCGGTCAGAATGTATATTAGAGGGTCGTGAAGTCGCTGTCCAAATTTAACGACGATCCAACGGTTAACGAAGGAGAATCGGTCGATCTTTCACAGCAGCTCACAAGAACTCCGAAAATCCCTTTCTCTTTTCTCTCTTCTTTGCTAAAGAAACAAATGGCTGCAAATGAGGGTGTTTAGGGTTTCCATCCCTTTACATACATGCCAAAACACACCCTCATCTTACAAAATTGATAAACTGGCCCCTAGATTCCTGAACACGTACATAACGACCCAAAAATTAACTCAACCCCAAAAGAGACAGTTAATTCACGTAAATTGGGAAACGGGGTGTTACAACAGAAGAGACAACAGAAGAGATGACAGAAGAGGAGAAGAATCAAGTGGCCGACAGAGGTCAAACGATAGAAATTACAGAGGGAATGACCGACAGAGGTCAGATGACTCGGTAAGCCACACGCAGCAAGAATGCTACAAGTGCGGCAAACCTGGTCACTATGCAAATGAATGTAGATCAGAGAAAGGCGGAGACCTACAGAAGTCCAATGATCGAACAGGAAACACTCCTCAAGGGTGTTTTAACTGCGGAAAACCAGGCCATTTTGCGAATGAATGCAGAAGCAGATCAAATCGCCCACAGAGGGACTCTGCTTTCTACAAAAAGAAAGCCGAATATTATGCTCAAAAATCCTTAATGGCAAAAGGACATTCTGAGGAGAACACAGAAGACTTCCAGTCAGACTCTACTTCTGACGATGAACATACCGCCAATGCCCTCTTCTGTGGCATGGCAGAAGTCGACTCCTGCACTGACTCTGAGGTATCTACTTCAAATTCCAACTCTTGTATTACCTCTGTAGATGATAATACACTTAGAATTAACATTGAATTAATTGAACTGAAAGAGATAAATCAAAGTATTCAGAAAAGACTCACTTTCAATGAGAGAGAAGTACGGCTTCTCACTCAAGAAAAAGCAAAGATTTTTGAGGAAAAAGAGAGAATAGAAAAGAATTGGAACAAAACTCTAGATCCTTTAAAAAAACAAATTTCTGAATTAACCAATACTTTAAAAGATAAAACAAAAGAACTTTCAGTTTCAAGGAGCGAAACTACTGACATAAGAGCTCTTAAAGAATACTTTCAAAGAGAAAGAGAGGTATTATGGCAAGATTTACTCAGAAGAGAAGTTTTGCTTAAAAACTATAAAGATGCATAGAAAGTTTATGAAAAAATAAACTCACAAATAGGGAGACGAGGTATAGGGTATGATGATATCACCCTAGGTGTTGAAGGCAAAAGAAACAAACCTCTGTCCTCGTTATTTGTGATTGGAAAAACAAACAAACCAGATTTTCCAAATCTAATCTCTGTAAGCAAACGGGCGAAAATCTCTGTGGATCCTTACTTGAAGAAACATAAGAAGATGATTAACGTGTGGTTTGAAAACACAGACTCATCATCTTCAACCTCTGTCAATAGAGGTATCAAACCAAAGAAATATCTGAAAACACAAGATCAGATTGGTATCTTCAAATTTGGTAAACCAGAGACCCAAACACAGGTTGCTTTTGTCTGTTTGATAAACGTTGAAAAGAAATTATCAGCAGAAGCTCCTGAGTTTAAACCCATTTTTTCAGAAGAAAACTTTAAAAATTTAATTGAAAAAGAAATTTTGGAAATATGGAAATCAAGCGTTTTAGAAAATTTCTGTACATCTTCTATAGATAAAACTCTCACTGAAGAAATCTTATTAGAAACCTCTGCAATCTATGAAAACTATTCTACAGAGGAAGAAAGCTCGTACGATACATGCTCAGAAAATCTAGCCTCTATTGAAAGAATTGACTCAACCTCTGTATACGAGGACGATTCATCCTCTGACAACTCAGAGACTGATTTCAAATCAGGGATAATTCACTGTGACACAGAGGATGTCAAATTCTCCTCTGAAGTTCCTCACAGAACTATTACTCCAAAAGAGAAACTCACAGAGATTCCAATCTGCCAAGATTTTCTAAATTTGAATCTACATATCAAAACCTCTGCTGAGCTTAAAAAGTTACAGAAGACCTCTATTGATCCTATAAGTTCTAGATTTTCAAAACCCAAGGTTAATAAATCTTTTTCTTCTGTGACAGTGATGAAAGAAGTTCACCACAGAAGCAACCCACAGAAGGCAGGTCCTAAACAGAGCTTTTGCAAACAACATTCGAGTATTCATAGATCTTCTAGTAATAGGAAATCTAATGTAAAGAAAGAATGTAATGCCTCTGTGGCTGAGTTTAAAAAATTCAATGAAAAGTTCAAGCAAATTACATCTCATATTCAATACTGTCATTGCTTTGATCTTATGTCTAAACTTAATAATCATTTTTCAAGTCAAGTCTGTTTACTCTCTACGACAATTCAAAAGTCAAATCCCACAAAGAAACAATCTGACTCTTCTGCAGAGAACAAAATGTATTTCAAGAATGCCAAGGCAAACTTAAAAAACTCTAACAAAGTTGGACCCATATGGATATGGGTACCTAAATCTCTGTGATTGTCCTGCAGAAGAAGTATGTGCCAATCTGGTATCTAGACTCCGGATGCTCAAGGCACATGACTGGTGACAGAAGTGCACTATCCACGTACAAAGAAACACAAGATGGTGGATCTGTGACTTTTGGAGACAACAAGAAAGGACACATAAAAGGCTATGGAGTCATAAGGAAAGAAGACGTTTCTGTATACAAAGTTGCATATGTGGATGGCCTTAAGCACAACCTACTCAGTGTAAGTCAACTTTGTGATACAGGATTCAATGTGTTGTTCAAAAGAACTTTCTGCTCTCTACAAAGTGAAGAAACAAGTATGGAACTTCTGCGAGCTGAAAGAATAGGTGATCTATATCTAATGAACTTCAACTCAAAGAACAAAGACAAAGTTTGCCTTGTTGCCTGCAAAAGTGAAGAAGCCTGGTTATGGCACAACAGGTTCTGTCACTTGAATTTTCACACATTGGAAAAACTGGTCAAACTTGATCTAGTTAAAGGTTTGCCAAATGTTAAATTCAATAAGGATCATTTATGTTCTGCCTGTGAGATGGGAAAACTCAAAAGAGCTTCCCACAAAGGCAAAACAGATGTATCTTGCACTAAACCTCTGTACATGCTTCATGTCGACCTCTGCAGTCCCATTGCCATACAGAGCCTAGGTGGCAAGAAATACATACTTGTCCTAATTGATGAGTATTCGCGTTTCACATGGGTTGAATTCGTTAGAAAGAAATCAGATGTTCCAAATATATTGATAAATCTAATGAAAAGAATCCAAGTTCTTTATAATTGCAGAATACAGAAGTTAAGAAGTGACAATGGCACAGAATTTAAAAACTCTGTCATTGAAGCCTATCTTTCAACAGAAGGAATATCACAGAACTTCTCTGCAGCTCGCACTCCACAACAGAACGGTGTTGTCGAAAGAAAGAATCGAACACTTGTGGAAGCCGCAAGAACTATGATGTCAGCATGCGGATTATCAATGAACTTTTGGGCAGAAGCAATTTCTACTGCGTGTTATACTCAAAATCGATCAACCATTGTGAAAAGACACCTCAAGACGCCTTACGAATTGCTTAACAAACGGCGGCCAAACATCAAATTTTTCCATGTATTCGGATGCAAATGCTTCGTCTTAAACGACAGAGATTCAAGAGGAAAGTTTGATGTAAAAGCAGATGAAGGCAAATTCATTGGATACTCTGCCACTTCCAAAGCCTACAGAACATTCCTTACAAAGTCTCACAAGATTGTAGAAAGCATCAATGTTTCTTTTGATGATTCATTCCAAATGACTTCTGAGCAAATAAGTTCAGAACTCGGAATTAAAGGGAAATTCTCTGACATCTCAAGAACAAAAGAAGATTTGAATCTTCTATTTTTGGAGATGTTCCACAATGACATTGATCCTTCTGTCGGAACCATCAGAGTTTCTGAAGAACCATCCTCTGTCGGACAAAATCCTACAGGTATGACTCTAACTGGTCCAAATAATGCTTCATCTTCTTCTATAAATACTACAGATGCAATTGCCGAAGCAGAAGAAAGTGCAGAAGATGAAACATCAAGAAAAACGACCACAGAAGCTGCACAAACCACAGAAGAACCAATTACAGAGGAGATCGAGGACCAAGACTATACATCCTCAGAGGAACAAACTCCACCACCACTCGTACCAATCATTCCACAAACGGTAGAATCAACTACCAAGGCACGAAGAACATCAGAGGCTGCACAAGAAGAAACACAAGAAGCCTCTGAAGAAAGTTTTGATGACATTGATGATCATCTTCCACGCACAACTCAGTGGACAAAAAGCCATCCTCCAAACCAAATAATTGGAGAACCTTCTGACTCAGTAAAAACAAGGTCTGCCACTGCAAATTTTTGTTTCTTTACAAATTTTATTAGTGTTATAGAACCAAAGAAGATTTCTGAAGCCCTAGATGACCCAAACTGGGTAGACGCCATGCAAGAAGAACTTCTGCAATTTGAGCGTAACAGAGTATGGACTTTAGTACCTCTGCCAAGAGGGAAACAGGCCATTGGGACTAAATGGGTCTACAGAAACAAGAAGGATGAAGATGGAGTGGTCGTCAGAAACAATGCAAGATTAGTAGCAAAAGGATATAGACAAGAAGAAGGCATAGACTACGATGAGACTTTTGCCCCTGTCGCACGTCTCGAAGCAATAAGAATATTCTTAGCCTTCGCAGCCCACAGAGGTTTTAAAGTCTATCAGATGGACGTAAAATCAGCTTTTCTAAACGGAGAAATCCAAGAAGAGGTTTACGTAAATCAGCCACCAGGTTTTGAAAGCTCAAAGTTTCCAAGGCATGTATACTACCTTGAAAAGGCTCTATACGGACTGAAACAGGCTCCAAGAGCATGGTACGAACGACTTTCTACCTTCCTTCTAGTCAATGGCTACAACAGAGGTACAACAGATACTACCTTATTCTATAAACGCAAAAATAGTGAGATAATGCTTGTACAAATATACGTAGATGACATAATTTTTGGGTCTACAAATTCAGAAGAGTGCAAATTTTTTGAAAAACTCATGCAGAGTGAGTTTGAAATGAGTATGATGGGAGAATTAACATTCTTCCTCGGACTTCAAGTCAAACAATCTTCAGAGGGAATTTTTATAAATCAAGCCAAATATGTCTCTGACATACTTTTAAAATATAATATCTCTGATACCTCTGCAATGAAGACTCCAATGGCCACTGGAAATAAGTTGTTCTTAGATCCAAATGGTATTTCTGTAAAATGTACTCTCTACAGAGGCATGATTGGATCTCTGTTATACTTAACAGCAAGCAGACCTGACATTATGCATGCCACATGTCTTTGTGCACGTTATCAAGCTAATCCAAAGAAATCACATTATGATGCTGTAAAAAGAATCTTGAGATACCTGAAGGGGACCAACAATCTTGGTCTCTGGTATCCACAGAACTCTGGTTTTAGTCTTAAAGCTTATACAGATTCAGACTATGGAGGATGCATGCTCGACAGAAAGAGTACCTCTGGGAGTTGTCAATTCCTAGGTGGTAAACTAGTCAGTTGGACCTCCAAGAAGCAGAATTGTGTCTCCACATCCACTGCAGAAGCTGAATACGTTGCTGCCGCTAGCTGTTGTTCTCAGGTTCTATGGATGAAGACTCAGCTAAAAGACTACGGCCACATTCTGTTCAAAATACCCATCTTCTGTGATTCCAAAAGTGCTATTGCTATCTCTGCCAACCCTGTGCAACACTCAAAAACCAAGCATATCGATATAAGGTATCATTTCTTGAAACATCATGTTGAATACGGTACAATCGAAATGCATTTCGTGCCCACAGAATATCAACTCGCTGACTTATTAACCAAAGCATTAGACGAGAAAAGATTCAACTTCTTGGTGGGTAAGTTAGGAATGATTAACATGGTGTGAAAATCCTCTGTAAGTATAGCTTTATCTTCTGTAAATAACAAGTAAATACATTGCTTAATTTATTGCTTTGATTGATTCTACTTTTGTATGTAAATTCTTAAAACCTTAAATAGTTCTTAAAATCACAGAGCTTCTGTAAGTCAACTCAGAACCTCTGACGACCCCTACAGAACCTCTGAAAGACCATGACCTATGTTCTATGCAAAACTTATCATTCTTTGATCCAAGCATAGGTCAAGGGGGAGCAAAAGGAAATTACTTGATCTATAGAGGTGATTAGATCAAGGGGAGCAGAAGGGAACCCTGAAATGATCTAAAGAGATAAAACTTTCAAGGGAAAGCCAAAGAAAAATGTCGATGACTCCATATCGACAGAAGTCAGATATCACTGCCGAGAAAAGAAGAACCAAAAGGTATGTCTCTCGCACAAAAGGTTTTTGGAAAACAATTTTCTAGGACAAGAATTGTCAAATATGTCCTAAATATACTGTGAATAACATTTCAATAATCAAAAGCTCAAAAAGTTTCACAAAATTCGAATTAGGAGAAATTTAAGGTCATAGAGCTTCTGCTGAGCTCAACAGAGCTTCTGCAGGAAATATGCTCTGTGATCACAAATTAACCTTCTGTCGATCTTTTGGAATGTTATCTCGGAAACCGAAAACGCAGACCATGACCTTCTCGAACAAACCGTTTTTTTTAACAGTTTTCTCGGACACAAACTTTCAAATATGTCCGAAAAACATCTCTTAAACCAAATCAAAAATTGGATGATCAAAAATACTAATAAAATTTTTGTTATGAGATTTTTTCTCTCATAGAGCTTCTGCTGGCCCTCACAGAACTTCTGCAAGTTCCAACAGAGCCACAAAACCTCTGCGAAGCAAATTTCTTCACAAAAATCCGATTTTATCCTCTCCAATGCCTTTACAAATGTTTTGGTTAAAGAAGAACCCCACAGAAGTCATGATAACAATGAGATATATGAAAAAGGGATAAACATCAAAGATTTTCAAGATCACAGAGCCTCTGTAAACTACAGAAGCTCTGTCAATCTGATTACTTGGGCATCTCTGTAGTAATAACGGTTACTTTTACTGCGAGTGAAACCCATATGGCTAAAATCAACCTCACGCGCCTAGCATTAATGGGCCGCGCACGATGTCCTGTCATATTCTGACAAGGCCTACGTGTCCCATTTTCATTGGGCGTACATGGAACGTTTTTATTTGGAAAGTTGAACCCGCCGCTCAAACTCGAGTGCGGATTCCAAACTTTAATCCATTGCCATATATTTTACTCTTTCGAATTCTACCGTTTTACCATCCTATAAAAACAAAGCTTACCCTCACATAAAACCTTTTTACAAACTCTCATCTTCTTCTCCAGCGAAACCCTGCAAAAAGCTTGCAAAAATCTTATTCTTAAAATCAAATGGCTTCATCTTCTCGAGCTACATCCTCTGAACTCTCTCCGGCGAACTCACCAGAACACTCCCCTGCACATTCAGAACATTCTGAAAACCCCAGCCTTGCAAGAAATATTGAACAACAAGATTCCGGGGACTCAGCAGACTTTGCTCCGACGACTCACTTGCAAAACTTTATAGCAAAGGATCATTTCGAAGCCATTCTTCCTATCAAATCCAACAACTGCTATTTGGTCCCCTCACCCACTACTTTCGGCGAAGCCCATGCCATACTTCTGAACATCATGGAGAATCATGTCCTCTTCCCTCTACTATCAAGAACCCCGAACAAAATTCCAGTCCGCTATTTGAACCAATTTTGGCAAAGCTGCCGATTTGATAAAGACGATTCTCTTATCAAAGGGTACATTTCAAGACCTGATAAATCTGAGCATCTTGAAATCAAGTTTAACAGAACAATGTTCTCACTTGAATTCAACCTACCAACAAGGGGTCTTCTGGGATTGAAGAGTTATGCAGAGCAACCAACAGACGAAGAGCTCTGTCGATTCGTGGAAATGCTTGGGTACAACACCCAACTACGGAAGAGAAATGACTTCCGCAGAGGCCGATTACCACCTCTGTGGAACACTTTGTTCTTGATTCTTAACAGATGCCTGACAGGAAAGATAGGCAGTATTGACCAGAGCTCACATCAAATCTTGAGCATCATGTATGGGGTTTACTATGATCTTCCACTAGATTATGCGACCATAATGATGCAAGAGATCATAAACACCATCGACAGAAAGAACAACTCAAAAAGGGTCAAAGAGAACGATCCCAACTTTCTACCACCTCTGCAATTCCAAAGAATATTAGGAGTACTGTTCGAACCACTGCTGCTAATCCAAAATTGGCCAATGGAAGGGCCAACTCCCAAACAGTTCCCAATGAACAAGAATACCCCCACTGATCATGCTGATGGCTACTCACACTGCAGACCTCTGTCAAAAAAGCTTCTGCAATACGCATCGAATAAATCCCTTAAGAAAGAGTATATACGCGATCATAGAACTCCTAAACCGAGTCCTATGACACCCCCGCGTTTAGGTGTCCCCCTATGAACAATGATAGCAAAACCTCTTTCCACTCAAAAAGAAAAGGATCAGAAGTTAGCAAAGCACATGGCTATTCAACTCAGCTTTATAGCCAAACGTGCAGAACTAATGGGAAAGAAGTCTTCATCAAGAACCTCTGCATTTACTCCAAAAGCTAAGAAGAGGAAAACTGCAGAAGGCACCTCCACAAGCGCTGCAGAAGATCAACCCTCACCTCCTCATGCCACAGAAATTGGCTCCTCTGCTCCTCCCTCCTCTCCAAAAATGAAGAAGAAAAGATCAAAATCAACAGAAGAAGGGGCACCAAATCCTAAGAGGAGGAAAACCAAAAAGAGGCATGGTAAATCACTTACAAAGTTGGTAACCATTACAGAAGAGGAAACTGCTGAAGAAGAAGTTGCAGAAGAAGAAATGGCTACAGACCTGAACGACTTCTTACAGAACCCTGAAATTGCCAACACCCTAAATACAGCAGGGTGGACGGCACAACCTCTCGACCACCACTCTCCAGAAGAAGATTTCTTCATTTCTGGCATCGACACACATCTGCAAGAAGATGACACAACACCCAGAAATCAACCAGCCGAAACCCCTGTTATTTTACAAAACCCTTTCATTTAAGGATTGTATGTCCACAGAAGAAGTCCAAACCCAGCTTCAGAAGAAATAGAACAAACTGAAGCTGAATTGAACAGAGGTGAAATTACAGAGGCTTCTGAGAACATGATGGAAGAAGAGAAAGAAAAAGGGGCCGAAGTTGTACAAAAAGAGGGATTAGCAACAACGGAGACAGAAATAGAGATCTTAGAGACAGATTCAGATGAAGAAGAAGCTGTCTGGATACGTAAGGGTCTTTATCATCCACATGTCATGAGATTATTTGGATCTCATCAAGTATATGACCAATTACGACCAGAGCAAGGAACTTCCACAGAACTTAGGGAAGAAGCAAGAAAAGATGCCTGGATAAATAGAGGCACACAACCAAAACCAACTCCCAGTGCAACCCACATTTCTGACACCGCAGGTCTAGCTGCAGAAGGTGTCATTGAAAAAGAGCAGCACAGCTCGAACCTAACCCAACCCATCCAGCCAGAGGTTACTCTTTCAACCTCTGTGCCCACAGAAACCGGGGAATCCATTCCTAGGGAGTCTCCTCAAAGAGACTCACCTATAGTTCATGATCAATTGCCCCAGATCACAGAAGAACGCCCAACAGAGGAATTTGTTTCCTCTGCCACGCACTTATTAAGACCCACACTTCTTTCAGAGAGAAGTAGAGAGCACAAAGACAAAGAGACTCTAGAAAAGTCTCCTAGTCAACAGAAGGATATTCCAATACCCACCTCTGGAGTGGATTTGGACAATGTTCTTCTCAGAACTTCTGTAGGGATTGAAACTCATGTTTCTTCTCAAGGATCAGAAGGAAATCCTTCCATTCTCAACGTACAAACAGGAATGAAAGAAGGTATCCCAGGAACAGGGATTCACTCTGGAGACGAATGTGTTCCTCCAGAGGTTACCACCGGAACACAAGTTACAAGGGATGAGTTCCAAACCCTTGAAACCTCTGTGAACCAAACCTTGAAAGAGTTGCAAAGCTCTTTCAAATCTTTTGCAGAGACAACATCACTGGCACTGCTAAATCTGAACACCAAAATGGACAACCTGTCCACAGAGGTGAAAACTGCCATCTCACAGATGAAGTCTGCTGCTACTGCATCCACCACTTCTGCCGCAACAACTACTCCTTCGATTGAGAACTCAATCAACAAATTCCTTGATCAATTGAACAAACAGACTTCAGTGTCAACGGGCATCACTCCTGCAGATCTACAGAAGGCCCTACAAAAAGTTCAAGAAGAAGCCATGCGAAATACCATGCTGATGCAACCCAAAGACTACATGACAAGAGCACAGCTGACAGAGCTTGGGCAGAACGTGATTAATCAAGTGACAGAAGTCATCCTTTCCTTCACCACTGCCAATGCTAACTTCGTCAAAGATTTCAGAGAAAGTGTAGGAAGGATGAGATTCAAAACAGAGGCAGAGCTAGCAACTCTTCTTGGCCTCTGTGATGATGTCTGCGCGAAACTGATCGCTGCTGGAGCCACAATGCCAAAGAAACCCGATGCTTCCTGCAGAGCAGAGGGTACATCAGACAAGGGTCAGGATGACTCTGATGATGATGACCATCATGGTCCATCAGATCATCCTGAGGGGGAGAAAACTATAGAGAAAACTGCAAGCAGAGGACTTACAGGTCCACCAATAGCCGCAGAACCTCTGAGTCAAGCACCTCCAGAACAGACCCGACAACAACAAACCCAAAAGACCACAGAGACAACACCCATCTCTGTGGAATCATCTCCTGACGAAACCAAAACTCCAGAAGCAGAACAGCAAGCCACAGAGGCAACAACCGCCCCTGAGGTAATCATTTTGGAAGAAACAGATGAACCAACCACAGAGAAAACACCCACCTCTGTGGAAACACCCCAAACCATACCCAGAAGAAAGTCGATTGCCACAAAACCAAAAAGAGCAACGACCTCTGCTTCTGACGTTCTGAAAAGGATGCACACAACAATGAGTGATCGTATGGCGAAGAGAGAAGAAGAAAGGCACAGGTTCACTTTAGCTTTCAGAATGGCAAGAAGATTCGATGTCAATACTTCATCAACAGAAACTGAGCTCGCAGAAGAAGTCATCAAACAACCTCCAACAGAGGTTACAGAGCAAGTCAAGCCAACAGAACCATCGCCACAAAAGTCCTCTAAATCACAATCGTCAAAATCCAAAGAGGCAACCTCCATCAAACCAACAGAAGTGCCAACCTCAAAACCCACAGAAGCAACAGGTTCTGCCACGACAATAGCAAAAGATAAGGGCAAAGGGATACTGACAGAAGAGCCAAAGAAGAAGAAAACATTGCCAAAGCCAACAGAAAAACTAATGAAGAGTGCGTTTGACGCCTTTCAAACCCCAAAACCCGAAGAAGTTGACTAGGCACATGGATTGAAGCCTCTGTCAGAAATTCCTCTAACTGGTAGAGCTGCAGAAGTTGTTCAACAGATGGAGAGTCTCAGAAGACAAATTCCACGACCTGGTCCAACACATGAAGAGATGGAAGAAGTGGTATACAAATACCTCTACAAACAATCCTATCAGACAAATCATCCAGTAGATCATGTGACAGATCCAAGGATCAGAGAAGAATTTGAGAACATCTTCACAAGAACAAAGCCAAGAACCAAAGCAGATGTCTTCTCAATTCACAAAATCAAAAAGGTGATCTTCTGCAGATTCTCCTTCACAAGAACCTATCCAAGGGTCAGGTACAATCTTTACAAAGTCAGAAGAGAGAACAATTCAGAATCTACCTTCGCTGATGCTGACTTAAGAAACATCAATCCTTACGATCTACCTGACCTTCTGCAATGGACAAAAGACAACTACAACACAGAGCCTAATACCAGAGCCTATCAAGTGTTGAGAAAAGCGATGAGGGAAAAGCTTCTGCTATACAGCATGATAGATTTTCAGCTGGGAAAGGATCTTGGTCTCAAACATCTAGATCTACGACCACCAGAAGATCGCTGCCCACCAGACGCTGTGCCCAACTCAATCATTAGAGAACCAAGATTTGGGTTAGTATTTCAAAACCCACAACACCAGGTTAAACTTTTTGTACTCATGGATTGTCAGAAGTACGCAACCAGTACTCTGAGCAAATTCAGAGCAAGCCTTGTAAAATACAGAGGTACAGAGAAAATGGATAAAGATGATGCAGATACTTTCATCAGAGAAATAGACCCAACAATCCGCCTAAAATAACTCTGCATCAGATTCTACAAAGAGATCAGAAAAGTCGGCAGAGACAACAGAAGCTACAACGATTTCAAAGATGCCAAAATCTGATTCTCAGACCTCCAATCTCTGCAAACAAAGTTTTATCTTTCATTGTACTCAAATGTAAAATGCCTCTGGCATATTTCTAAATGAAAGAAATTTCGAGGTATTGTTTAACCTCTGTCTTATCTAACTTAGCCAAACTTAACTCAAGTTCAAATTTTTTATTTTTCACTACTTAGGGGGAGATTGTTAGCTTCAATCTTCCTAATCATAGAAGTATTTAGAAGTAGTGAAAAATAGGCTAAGTGAAGAAAGCCTCTTACAGAGGCTCTGCCGACATTACCGAGAAATCAAGGTCAAGAAGCTACAGAAGCAGCAGAGGCTTCCTACAGAAGCTCTGTCATACGCACAAAGAAGACCAAAGACTCGGAATCCGGCGAAGACTGCTTCACAGAGGACCAGACCGCAGAACCTCTGTAATTCATTACAGAGCCTCTGTGGTCCTCAATGAAGACTTGGAAGATATTACTGGATACGTTCATCAACTTGCATGGAAAAGTACTATCAAAACACGTGTCAAGCTCTGAGTGGACTCAATAGGGCAAGGTACAAAATAGACGTCTGCGCCATTTAATGCATTTACCAAAAGTACATCTGCTCCATTAAATGCGCATGGCTCAAACAACTACTCACACCATCCAGTCCACTGTTCACACCATCCAGGTTACTATTCATGCCGTAAAAGGAACAGTGACCTACTTCATAGTCTTCTAAGAGTAGTATAAAAGGAAGTATCATGTTGAGATCTTCCTAACGACGAAAACACAAGGAATCACTAATACTCTCAAGCTTTATTGTCAAATATCTGAGTGTTATATTCTCACACACACCAACAGTTATTAATCTGTTCTTCGTGTTGTTATTATATATTGAATGACAGTAACTGTTCAAGAAATCCTTTTCATTCTTTACTGTTTTCTTTATATATGTGCGTTCTAATATCTATCAAACATATTTGTTAGTTTAATACGCTTCCGCATCAAACTCTAAACTCCACTAATAGATTGTTAATCTTGATTAAGTGTATCTGGAATCCAACAAGTGCCTATCACAGTTTTATCAGTTGGTCTCTGAACAAGTTTCCAAACTTTGTTTCTTTCGAATTCAGTCAGCTCTTCTTGCATGGCGCTGACCCAGTTTGGATCTTTGAGGGCATCATCTACTTTCTTTGGTTCAGTTAGTGAAATAAAATTTACAAATAAACAAATATTACCTGCACTTCGTCGAGTCTGAATCCCAGCGTTTGGATCACCAAGAATTTGATCAATTGGGTGATTTATAGTCCATCGCTGAGCCGGAGTGTGAGACGCTGACTCAACTTGAACTGGAGGAGCTGAAGATGAAGCTTCAGCGACGTCGGGAGTATCAGCCAAGAGAGGAATGGATGCAGTTGTCATTATATTCACTGATTGCTGAGAAGTAGATGGAATGTCTGAGACATTTGGTTCAGCGTTAGGTATAGTGTTTATAGGAACAACTAAGACCCAAGAAGTTTCAGCTTCACTGTTCTGCATATTTGGAATGATAGGAGGACTATCATCTTCTACTGGATGAGCATGAGTAGTGGGAATATCTTCTGAATCACCAAGATGAGAAAACATCCATTGATTCAGTTCTTCAGTATCAGCGGACGGTTTAGAGTTCGCTGAACGGGATTCGTAAAACGTGACGTGAATAGTTTCTTCTACAGTTTGTCTTCTACGATTGAAGACTCTGAAGGCTTTGGAAACTGAGGAGTATCCAAGAAAGATTCCATCATCAGCCTTAGGATCAAACTTTCCAAGAGCATCTCTGTTGTTCAGTATAAAACACTGACATCCAAAGATGTGAAGAAAGCTGATTGAAGGCTTTCTCCCATGAAAGAGTTCATAGGCTGTCTTTTTGAATCTTTTGACTATCAGCGACCTGTTTTGCGTAAAACAAGCAGTGTTGACAGCTTCTGCCCAAAACTGAGTAGGCAGGTGAGAATCGCTGAGCATTGAACGTGCAGCTTCAATAATTGTTCTATTTCTTCTTTCAGCGACTCCATTTTGTTGCGGTGTTCTCACTGAAGAAAAGTTGTGAGAAATACCCTTACTCTCAAGGAAGGAATCAAGAGAACTGTTTTTGAATTCAGTCCCATGATTACTCCTTATTGAGCGAACGGTCAGTTTGTTCAGGGTTTCCATCTTCCGAACAAAGGTAATGAGTTCTTCAGGGGTGTCACTCTTAGAACGGAGAAACATTACCCAAGTGAAGCGAGAGAATTCATCAACTATGACTAGCGTATATTTCTTTCCAGTGATGGATTGTTTGTTAACAGGGCCAAACAAATCCATATGGAGTAGTTGTAGAGGAGATGACACTGAAGAAACTTGCTTTGATTTAAAGCTTGCTTTGGTCTGCTTCCCTTTTTCACACGCTGAACATAAAGACTCTTTGGCGTATGAATGCTAAGGTAGACCAGTGACTAACTCTTTTGATGAAAGAGTGTTCAGTGTCTTGAAATTTAGATGAGATAGCCTCTTATGCCATAGCCAGTTGACATCAGATGAGGCCTTTGAGAAGAAACAGGAGTTCTCAGTGGTTGTTGAGTCCTTGTTTATTACATAAACATTTTCCAAACGATAACCGCTGAGAGCTATCTTCTCCTTTTTGTCAGCAACAAAGCAGGATTTCTTAGTAAAGATTACTTTGTTATCCATGTCGCAAAGCTGACTGATGCTTAGAAGATTGTGCTTCAGGCCTTCAACATATGCGACTCTTCTGAAGGAGGTTGTACCATTTGAAAGTACACCATACCCTCGGGTATGTCCTTTTCCATTTCCACCGAAAGTTACAGAGGGACCCTTCTCTTCCTTGTATTCAGCGAGCAGACTTTTCTTTCCAGTCATGTGTCTAGAGCATCTGCTATCGAGACACCAGATACCCTTCTTAACCTGCAATACAATGGAAGATTAGTTTTTCTTGGGTACCCACTTCACCATGTATACACGTTTGTCAGTGGAAGTAGTTGGAATGGAAGATTCAGCAGTCTTCGCAGCATTTGAAGATTCAGCTTTGTCTTTCTTCACTTTGGTTAATTTCTTAACCTCAGTGGTAGGATTCACCTTGACCTGATTTGCACCAGGGTTGGTCTTCTTTGCCTTGGGGGCAATCTTCACCTTAGCTATCTTTTCAGCTTTGGTGGCTGTGGGGCACTTACTGGCAATATGATCGGTAAGTCCACAGTGATAACATTTCCTATAACTAAAAGTAGTTCTAGAACCATTTGAATGCTGAGCTTTTAATTTCAAATTAGAAGTGCCAGCACCAAGTAAACTATTGGCTTTAGAAATGGGACGAACATTCAGTTCTTCAGATTTCTTACCAAGGACATCCAATCTGAGTCTAGGAGTAGATCGCTGAATAGATCCAGAGATCTGCTTCCTTGATCCAGAGGGATGAGCCACTGAAGCTTTAGAAGCATTCAGCTTTGGTACTAAGGTACCCTTCTGAGGATTCTGGTAAATAACAATTCCTTTACCTTTGTCTTTAGAGACAGAGGTAGGTTTTGAATAAACCATTTTCTCCTTGCCTTTTGAGGAGGTAGGAGTTTCCTCAGGGATTGGTGTAATGGACGAGGAGCACTGAGAAGATGAAGTGTCAGCGACTGAGGATACGAACGTTCCAAATTTAAGCATTGAACGCTCAGTGGTTGGTTTTGGAGTATCATATTTGTAACCCAAACCACGTTTATCACTCAGGGGAATCTGAGACTTTATTATCTCAGTGATCTTTGTTGAAGAGTTACACCATCCTTCAACAGTAGCTTTTTCAGCTTTTAATGCAGCGATAGCTTCTGCTCGTTCGATTTTGACTAGCTGATTTAAATATACTTGATCTTTAAAATCTTCTTCAATTTTAGAAAGCTTTTCTATTTGAAGGTGGCAGTTTTTAAGCTTCTCAGCGAGATCAAGATTTTGGTTTTCAACCACAGTTTTGCCGTTCAAGGCTTCGTATAAACTTCTAGTCAAGAGATCGATCTTACGGAGACTATCAGCTTCATCAATATTTGCAATATTGGTAAAGAAAGAAGGTGATACCTGAATAGAAGATGTTGAAGTGGAGGGAATGTCTGAGCTTTCTTCCTCTTCTTCAATCTTGGCCATGAGACATAGATTTGTTTCATCATCTTCAGAGTCAGATGATGATGCTTCTTCATCAGAAGCAGCCCAATCATAGTCAGCCATCAGGCCTTTATTCTTCTTCTTAAAGTTTTTCAGCTTTGCATATTTTTCTTTCATCTTTGAATATTTGTCATCTTTATTCCTTGGAACAAGGGATTTCTTTGTAAAAGCTGAGGGTCTAGAAACTTTCTTAGACCTGCACTCGTTAGCGAAATGTCCTGTCTTTTCGCAGTTAAAACAAGTAGCAGTAGCCTTATCAACAAAAGCTGATGATCTAGGCTTGTCAGTTATGGAAAGAGGTTTGTTCTTTCTAAACATTTTCTTTTTGGCAAATCTCCTGAACTTTTTAGTTAAGAGAGCCAAAGATTCATCATCATCTGAAGAATCAGAATCTGATGACCTTTCAGAGTTACTTTCTAACTCAGTGATAGTGACCGAGGGTCACTGAGTAGAAGGTTCCTCTGAGATTAAAGCAACATGGGTGCTTTTGGAATCTTTTACAAGATTCTTCTTAAGATGGCTCGATTGCTCATGATTCAGCAACGTGCCATATAAGGTTGAAAGGGTCATTGATTTTAGATCCTTTGATAGCTTGAGACACATAGCATAATTGTCCCAGCTTTCAGGTAAACATTCTAGAAACTTTGTCAGCACTTCAAAGTTAGAATATTCCTTACCAACAGTTTTCAGATCTATAATTAAACAATTAAAACGTTGGTGAACTTCAGAGAGAGATTCATTCTTACCAGAAATGAAGCTTTCGTATTGTCTTACCAGGTTGATCTTTCTTGAGTCCTGGACTTCAGACGTTCCTTCATACTGAACACATATTGTGTCCCACATGGCTTTTGATGTTTTCAGATTCATGACGGAATGGTAGACTTCGTCAGGAAGAGCCATGGATAGTATGGATCTGGCTTTTGTATCTATAGCCACTTTATTCTTATCTTCGTCAGTCCATTGAAAGATTTCCTTCGGTACCAGCCTTTCTGGAATAGCAGGTCTATTCTCAGCGGCTGGAACAGCAGCATCAATTCTTACAGGGATGAAAGGACCATTTTCGAGATAGTAAGGCATAGTAGGGTCTACACCTTCTAAGAAGAGTGTCATCCTATTTTTCCATAAGTTGAAGTTATCTTTGGAAAATCTAGGGGGTTTAGCAAGAGAACCATTGTCTATATAAATTGTGTTTGTGTTGGTGGCCATTTTCAGATAATAGCAAGGAAGAGAAATATCTTAGATTAGATCTTGTTTATGAGATTAAACAAATCCGCTGTGATACCACTTGTTGGTCCTGAAGGCCTATACAAGTTTGTAGAAGGGGGGGGGGGGGGGGGGGTTGAATACAAACACACAAATTTTACTTTTCTAAATTGTTTATTGATAAATCATTAACAATTTACAGCTTGTTGCGGAAACAAGATTAAGGATAAACCTAAATCTAAACAAGTTGGAACACTAAGGTTTCTTGCACTAAGAGAGATAAGGAAATTACTAATAATAACCTATCTTGAGAAAAGAGATTGAACTTGTCCAGAGTTAGCAAGTTACTTCAAAAGAAGTGGGTTCATCTCTTTATATACTGCATGCATTTAATGCAAGTCAGTATACACTTTACACGTGTCATCAGCTGGTTGGTTGCATGTCATTGACCTTGGTTGACAACCTTAGTAGCCGCATGGATGAACAGTGTAGTATCAGAGTGGTTGTACGATTTCAGACAGTCGGAGGTTCTTTTCTGACATTTCGTACGGAGTCGTGCAAGGGGGGTTAAGACAAAAGTACTTTGTACGGAGGACTTCATGATCAGCTTTTCGTTGATTCAGCGATTATCATTTTCTATTCAGCGAATGATAAAGTTCAACGATAGCTGAAGTCTTGTACTTGATACCTCACGTTGAGTGGACAAATCTGAGTCTTCGCTGATCCGCATCAGTTCATTAGGAGACTTGTCGCTGGTTCTTGAGCTTGATCTTCGACTTCAGCGTAGAACCTTTGTTGACGTGAAACTTGTCTTCAGGGATCATAAGCAAACAACTAACTTATCAACGATCATCATAATGACTGAACAGACTCAGAGCATTAATGGTGAACAGTGTTCGCTGAATGTTTATTTTAAAGAGCGAGAGTTCCTATCAGCGGTACTGTAAGATCTTAGTACTTATCAGCGATAGTGAAACTCTGATACATATTGTTTACTTACAATTTTCACTAAGTATATAAGAGAGGGTCATTATCAAATCACTAAGGGTTTGGATCAACATAGCATAAATAAACCATTTCATATTACTTCCTTACTTCTGAAATCACGTTAAAACACGTATTTAGTTAAAAAAACTCACCTGTTGCCTTTGCACAATACTTCTCACTTGGGCTTCAGATTTCTAGGTGGGACACCTATGATTTTAAAGAGAACAAGAGTAATAAGTCTTAAGTTGACACTCACAAAATTCTGAACAGATCCTTAAATAAACTCGGCTAAAAAATGAACTCCTGAATCCGAAACCAAAGTTCCGGACTCCACCCCTATTCCGGATCCCTTTCCGGATTCCATCCCTATTCCGAATCCAGTTCCGGATTCCATCCCTATTCCGGATCCCTTTCCGGATTCCATCCCTATTCCGGATCCCATTCCGGATTATTCACTCTGGACTCCACTTCCGGATCCGGAGTCACACTTCCTGAAAACTTGTCCGGAATACTCGGGAAACACCGATTCCGGATTCCCTCGACTTCCAGAACACTCATCCGGACTCGGACTCTACAAGTTCCAGACTAAGCAAAACTTCCCCTTATTTCACTCTGGGTGACCAAAATTCAACCCAAACAGATGTACACTATCCGAAAACATTAGAAATGATTGCAGGAAACATTATGTCATTACTAGATAACATAATCAAATTCTCACTCAATATAAACTTCGATTAAGCCCACGTTTATTCTAGAAACTCTTTAAACATGAAAACCCACTTGCAAATCACGATAAAAGCTTGAGATTAGGAGTTTACCTTCCCGAATTTGATGTTAGAGATATCCCTGATGCAACACTCTCCTTGCTTTCTTCCCAAAATCACAAATGATAGCTTGATTTCTTCCTCCTGCTCCCACACATACACAGCCGCTCTCAAATTGGTAATTGCCTAGGGTTTTGTGTCCAATATTGATGGTTTTATACCCTCTTCCCATAGTTACACTTTGGTCCCTCAAGAAATAAGATTTCACCTTCCTCCCATCCATCTTATGTTTCTTTAAATTTGAAACTTGGTTATTACAATACCTCCCCCTCAAAAGAGTTCCGTCCCCGCAATTCCATTGTCGAAAAGATGAGGGTACTTGGACCTCATATCCCCTTCTACTTCCTAAGTTGCCTCTTGGCCCTTATGAAACCGCCACTGGACCTTTACCAATCTGATCTCCTTGTTCCTTAACTTTCGAATCTTGCTGTCCACAATCTCTACCGGTTCTTCTACGTACGTCAGCCTCTCATCGATACTGATGTCCTCCAATGGGACATCCACATCTGTCTCGGCCAAACACTTCTTTAGGTTTGAAACATGAAACGTTGGATGAACTCCCCTTAATTCTTCCGACAAGTCCAACTTATAGGCTACTGCTCCAACTCGTTCGATAATGACGAAAGGCCCCACGTATCTCGGCCTCAATTTTCCTTTCTTTCCGAAGCGCACTACTCCTTTCCAAGGCAAGACTTTTAACATCACTTTGTCACCCACTCGGAACTCGTTAGGTTTCCTCCTTTTGTTTGCATACTTTCTTTGCCGATCCTGTGCGATCCTCATCTTCTCACGGATTAGTTCTATCGTATCCGCAGTCATTTGCACAATTTCTGGACCTGCTAACTGTCTTTCCCCCACTTCGTTCCAACACAACGGCGTCCGACACTTTCGTCCGTACAAGGCTTCGAATGGTGCCGCCTGGATACTCGTGTGGTAACTGTTGTTGTACGAGAACTCAATCAGGGTCAACTGCACTTCCCACGATCCCTTGAAATCTATTACACAGGCTCGGAGCATATCTTCTAATGTTTGAATAGTTCTTTCGCTCTGACCATCCGTTTTGGGATGATAAGCTGCACTCAACTTCAATTGCGAGCCCAACTCTCGCTGAAGACTTCTCCAAAATGATGATGTAAACCGACTATCACGATCGGACACAATAGATCGCGGCACCCCGTGCCTTTAACACGGCCTCATTAATATATAACCGTGCTAACTTCTCCAATGGATCGGATTCTCTAATTGGAAGAAAATGTGCGGACTTGGTGAGACTATCCACAATCACCCATATTGCATCGTGACCCTTCGGAGTTCTTGGTAATTTCGTAACAAAGTCCATGGTTATGTTATCCCATTTCCACACTGGTATCTCTATAGACTGAAGTTCCCCATATGGTCGTTGATGTTCGGCTTTGACCTTCAGACACGTCACACATCATTCCACAAAGTGAGCGATGTCCTTCTTCATTCCTGGCCACCAGTAAAACTGCCTTAAGTCCCGGTACATCTTATATATCCCTGGGTGTACAGAATATCGCGACCTATGCACTTCTTCCAGAATGCTTACCATCAAGTTCCCCAACTTAGGAACCCACACCCGGTTCTTCAAACACTTCAAACCACTACTGTTGACACTAAGCAAAGACGTAACTCCAATGATTCTTTCACTCTTTACATTTTCTTCTAACAACGCCTCCTCTTGAGACTTCTTGACCTCGTCCAGGAGACCTGAAGTTGCCTCGACCCTGAAGGCCACCACTTTGGTCGATTCCCCTCGCTCCTTCCGACTCAACGCGTCGGAAACTACATTCGCTTTACCCGGGTGGTAAAGGATTTCACAGTCATAATCCTTCAGCAGCTCCATCCATCTCCTCTGCCTCATGTTCAACTCCTTCTGATCGAAAAGATGCTTAAGACTCTTGTGATCGGTGTAGATCTGGCACCTCACTCCATATAAGTAGTGTCGCCATATCTTTAAAGCGAACACCACTGCCGCTAGTTCCAAGTCGTGCGTAGGGTAGTTCTTCTCGTGATCTTTCAACTGTCGAGATGCGTAGGCAATCACCTTTCCATTTTGCATCAGTATACACCCTAACCCAAGCTTGGAAGCATCACTGTAAATTACAAATCCTTCAGATCCATCTGGTAACGACAAAATTGGAGCGCTGCTCAGACTTTCCTTCAACTTCTCAAATGCGGCCTCTTGAGCTTCGGTCCAAACGAACTTGACGTTCTTCCTTGTCAATGCGGTCAACGGGGTGGCTATTCGAGATAAGTCCTGAATGAACTTCCGGTAGTAGCCCGACAAACCAAGAAAACTTAGCCGGGACCACTTTGATACCATCCGCCGACACCACGTGACCTAGAAACTTAACTTCTCGCAACCAAAACTCGCACTTTGAGAACTTAGCGTACAACTTCTTGCATTTCAACAATTCTAAAACCGCCCGGAGATGCTCCTCATGATTATTACGGGATCGGGAGTAGATCAGGATGTCGTCAATGAAGACGATTACATACTTGTCCAGCAACGAACTACACACCCTATTCATCAAGTCCATGAACACCGCTGGGCGTTAGTCAGGCCAAAGGGCATAACTAAAAACTCGTAGTGTCCATATCTTGTGTGAAAGACCGTCTTAGGCACGTCTTCATCCCTCACCTTCAGTTGGTGGTAACCCGATCTTAAGTCTATCTTCGAGAAATAGCTTGCGCCTTGCAACTGGTCGAAAAGGTCATCAATCCTCGGAAACGGGTACTTGTTATTGACTGTTACCTTGTTGAGTTCCCGATACTCTATGCACATCCCCATAGACCTATCCTTCTTCTTAACAAATAGTACCGGCGCTCCCCAAGGCGATGAGCTCGGACGAATGAAACCCTTGTCGAGTAGCTCTTGCAGTTGCGTCATCATCTCCTTCATTTCTGCCGGTCCCAAACGATAGGGCGCACACGCAATCGGTGCCGCTCCAGGCATCAGATCTATTCTGATCTCTACTTGACGATCTGGGGGCAGACTCGTCAAGTCATCCGGAAACACTTCCGGGTACTCACTTACTATAGGACATACTCCACTCCCTTCTTCTCTTCTTAGCATCTAGCACGTAAGCTAAATACCCCAGGCATCCCTTCCCCAAACATCGTCTAGCTTTCATCATAGATATCATACACGACTTTCTATCATGACGATCCCCATAGATTACTACTTCCTTCTTGTCAGGCAAGGCGATACGAATCAACTTCTTATTACACACAATGTTAGCATCGTTATCTGCTAACCAATCCATTCCTATTATCACATCAAACTCCCCCATGCCCATAGGGTACAAACGCAAAGAAAACAAATGACCATCTACATCAATGCTACACCCCTCATAGACCTCCTTCACCCAGACTCGACTATCATCCGCTATCTCTACCTCAAACCCAAAGTTCAACCTCTTGGGTTTCACTTGCAATTTCCGAATAAAATTCGGCGACACAAAAGAACGATTGGCGCCCGAATCAAACAGTACTTTAGCAAAAGTCGAGTCAATAGGGAAAATATCTGTCAACATGTCTGGCGTATTCACCGCTTCCTCTACCGACATGTGAAAAGCCCTCGCCTTCGCGCGAGCGGGCTCCACCTTCCTATCTTCGTCCCTTCCACTACTATTACCGTTATAGCCACCAACAAATCCCCTCCTTAGCTGCGGATAATCCATCTTGACATGGTCTGGCGAACCACACTGATAACATGACCTCGAACTACGACAATCTCGTGCCATATGCCCCGTCATCCCACACTTGAAACACCCTTCCTTATCAGCCAAACATTCCCCTTTATGCATCCGGTTACACTTTCCACACGGTTTCTCTCCTGCTCTAGGTTCCACCCGTAGCTCGGGTCTAGGAGCATTCGGCCTCTTAACATCACGATTCGGCCCTTCCCACTTCCGTTTATCCCCGACTCTCTCTGTCATCTGCCTGTTCTTCTATTTTCCCGTGAGTTCTGCAGTATCTACCGCAGCTTGAAAAGTAGCGGGATCCTTTACTTGAACCAACTCTCTCACCCTGCTCTTTAATCCCCAGATGTACCTCTCTACGCGCCTCTCTTCAGTAGGTACATACAGTTCGGCAAATCGAGCTTTCTCAATAAACTTTGACGTATACTTTTGTATTGACATTGTCCCTTGCTCTAACCCCAGAAATTCCTCCTCAAGTTTCTTAACGGCCACCATCGGGAAAAACTGAGCTTTGAACCTCTTAGTGAACAACCCCCAGGTAGTTGTCTTTGCTATCTCTGAACCCTTACCACCTGTCTCGATATCCCACCAAAAGATGGCATCTGCCTTCAGCATAGACATGGCAAACAACACCTTGTCTTCCTCAGCACACTTACTTGTGTCAAAAGCTAGTTCAATCTCACGAATCCATCTCAGAGCCAGGACTGGATTGCGCTCCCCACTGAAAGATGGAGGTTTGCACGACGCAAAGTCTTAAAAGTACATCCTTTCGTTGTCTTCGGTTCATTAGCCACAAACGGAGTCAACATCGAATGATCTCCCACCACAGTCGGAGGTAAATTAGACGCTTCGGACTTCATCTCGTTCCCACTCTTAGATCGTCCCTCCAACGTGGTCTTAACTTGATTTTCCTACAATGCTTGCAAGGTCTCTTGCAGTTTGCCCATTTCAGCAGTAAACGTTTCCTCCGTCACAAACGCTTGGTTCCAGTTTCTCCTCGGGCTGTTCGACTGACTCCCTCCGCCTACCGAGGCGGTACTTTCTTGATGGAAAGGCTCACGCACTTTAGGTGCTCCCACACTCTTAGCCCGATGGTTAGCCGACCCTTTCTTCCTCCCTCGCGTCACCGCACCAGCTCCCTCCTCTTGGGTGGTAGCTCGCCGTGGCGGTCTTCCCCGCCCTTTCCCACGGCTTCCACCTCTCCCACGGGTGGCCGTCGATCTTGGGGGATCCACCGGCCCATCATCCATGAGGATTTCCTCATCCACTGGTACCGACCTACTTCTCTGGATTCTTTCAGACATTCTTGGTTACTGAAACATGCCAAAATAAATAACTCAAAACTACAGCTCCAAAATAATAAGGCAAGTTAAGCACATATATGTACCTGTAAATTCATAATTACACTGGCCAGGTGTAACCACGAATCTACCTTACATGACTGTCCTCGCTACCCTATTAGTCTTAGCCCTATTATAGTGCTCTCCTAACGCTTTCCTGATTCTCAGTTGTGATTTCTACTCCCACAGTTTAAGTCTAGACCCGTCCGGTCACCTAAATCCCTTAAACTATGACTCTGATACCAATTGTAACAACCCAAACAAATAAAAAGCATAACATAACATTAAACATTAATCATCCCAAAAAGGGGTCCCAATTTTTTTTGAAGTACAACTGTGTCAAACTAGGTTTGCGGAAACAACCTATACACAAATGAGAATATAACTAAAAGTGTAAGATAATTGCAAATAACTAACAGCTAACGGCATCCATGCCTTAACTCTTCTCCTTGCCCTTTCCAAAGCTCCCTACTAATGGCTTCCATGAAAAGGCTTAGTTTGGAAAAGCGAGTTTAGACCATGAGGTCTAGTGAGCTCCCTCTAGTACAACAGTTACATTAACAATCATTTAAAACAGTTCATAACAAGTGTAAACAACAACTTTAAACAAAGCTTTCATGTAACAATCACACATGCGAATGGCACACTGAAGTCACTCGGAAGTGACAACGTGTCAGTCTCACACTGCCTTAGTGGGTCACTCCTCCCATGGCATAAATGGGACACTCCCCCGGTATGAGCACTGGCGGGCCATACCCCCCGACTTAGCCAATTTACAGCTATCAATAATGTATGCATACACTTTAAACTGACTTTCCAAACATTCATCATATAGCATAAATAAACCATTTCATATTACTTCCTTACTTCTGAAATCACGTTAAAACACGTGTTTAGTTAGAAAAACTCATTTGTTTCCTTTGCACAATACTTCTCACTTGGGCTTCAGATTTCTAGGTGGGATACCTATGATTTTAAAGAGAACAAGAGTAATAAGTCTTAAGTTGACACTCACAAAATTCTGAACAGATCCTTAAATAAACCCGGCTAAAAAATGAACTACTGAATCCGAAACCAAAGTTCTGGACTCCACCCCTATTCCGGATCCAGTTCTGGATTCCATCCCTATTCCGGATCCCATTCCAGATTCTATCCCTATTCCGGATCCCATTCCGGATTCCGCCCTATTCCGGATTATTCACTCCGGATTCTACTTCCGGATCCGGACTCACACTTCTGGAAAACTCGTCCTGAATACTCGGGAAACACCGATTCTGGATTCCCTCGACTTGTGGAACACTCATCCGGACTCGGACTCTACAAGTTCCGGACTAAGCAGAACTTCCGCTTATTTCACGCTGGGTGACCAAAATTCAACCCAAACAGATGTACACTATCCGAAAACATTTGAAATGATTGCAGAAAACATTATGTCATTACTAGATAACAGAATCAAATTCTCACTCAATATAAACTTCGATTAAGCCCACGTTTATTCTAGAAACTCTTTAAACATGAAAACCCACTTGCAAATCACGGTAAGAGCATGAGATTAGGAGTTTACCTTCCCGAATTTGATGTTAGAGCTATCCCTGATGCAACACTCTCCTTGCCTACTTCCCAAAATCACAAATGATAGCTTGATTTCTTCCTCCTGCTCCCACACATACACAACCTCTCTCAAATTGGTAATTGCCTAGGGTTTTGTGTCCAAAATTGAGGGTTTTATACCCTCTTCCCACAATTACACTTTGGTCCATCAAGAAATAAGATTTCACCTTCCTCCCATCCATCTTATGTTTCTTTAAATTTGAAACTTGGTTATTACACCGGTTTAGGTGGTTTGGGACTTTTATGGGTTTTAAAGTTTAAAATTAAAAAACATATATAATTTTGAAGTCGTGACTCGTGAAGACGTGAACGAGAACAACGAATAGTGAATGCATATTAGAATTTAAGACAAAGTAGATTTATGTTTGGTTTATTAGGAGTTAAGACAAAGTTTAGCCTAAGTTTTAAAAGTTGGGCTAGAGTTTTATACAAAAGTAAATGCATAGTGTGTATATATATAGAGGGAGGATCATACGAGAATGACATCAGTTTAAAAGGATAAAGGGACAAATCTCAACCCCTTGTTAGATTAAATCAATGGTTATAATTAACAATTGCAATATCAGTAGTTAATAGCAATCAAAGCCAACTTTCCACCATGGTCAAAATATTTTAGGGGTAAAAATGGAATAAACAAAAAGGGTGTAGCTGGATACGTACGACGTGAGAAAATAGTGGGATATGATTATCCCTATTAAATAGGGAAAGACAACTATTTCCATGTTCATCTCATTCACCATTTTCATCTTGGTTCTTAATCTAGGAATTGAAGGCGCCTGATAACGCCATTTTTTGGCGTTATTTTCAATCCATAAACCAATGAGATTGGCTTGGAATTAAGCAAAAAGGTGGAATTTTATGGGTTATCTAGTGAAATGTGCAGGCTATTCAAAAGAAGACAGACATCGAGAAACGGAGCGAAACAGTGCTAAAAGAGAGCCCATTTCGAAGCCCAGCGGAAGCCCAAGACCCATGACCGAACCAGGACCCGAACCGCTATCCAGAAAACGACCCACGCGGCCAAAAGGACACGCGCGGTTTACCACGCGACTTGCAAGTCGTGTGGCAGACCGCGTAAGCCACCGTTTGTCGAATTTCAGCTTTATTAATCGGGTTTTAGGTCATTATTCGGTATCCAATTTTCGAGACACGACGGTAGGCAGTCCAGGGGCGATTTTCAGAGCACTTGTACGTATTTTGGAGCAGCGAGAGAGGATTGATTGAGGAGAGTTCACTACACAACGTGGATTAGAGCCGAGTGAGAAGGGATTCATCATACTTTTGTTACGATTACCGTCACCATGAATTCACACACCACTTTATTCCTTGTTGCTTATGTTTTTATCCACCCCAACATGAACTAATCTTTAGATGTTGGGGGTTGTATTGACTATGGATTTTACGATGGATGACGTGTAACCGAATGATTAACTTTACTTGATTAGATCTATGAAGTACTTGATTTCCGTTTTTATTATCAGTTGTAGTTTGATCACCTTCAATTGAATATCATTGTTTTTAATTAAGTTTGGGAAAAGTAATTAGAAACTAGATCAAGAAAGCAAGTACCGGAAAGGAGATTCGGGCCGAGATAGCCGAATCACTTTCTGCTCTGAATAGTTGACCTAAAATATTTTCAAACCCTAGGTTTGGTTCGAGAGATAAAACCTACAAGTTTCGAAATAAAAGCTGTTTTGCTTGAAAAAGACTAACAGTGATTGTTAACTAGGGTTCATAGAGATAGTCAGTAATCGTTATCGTTCGGGTATTTGTTCATCAGTAGTATATCCATAGGAAATCCAACCCTCAACCTTTTCTCTATTAAAGTTTTCCAAAAACCTCCCGTCAATCGATTTTAGTTTTATTTCAGTTTTATTAAGTGTTTAAAACAATTTTCAACCAACATCCGATTTCGACAGTTCAGTTAATAGGGTTGATAGTCATTGTGATACTTAGTTCCTAGTTCCCTTGGTTCGATACTCGTACTTCCGTACTATTACTTGATTTCGACACCGTACACTTGCGGTTAGATTTAGGGGGGTGTAAACCCGCCTATCAAGTTTTTGGGCGGCTAATTATTTCGAGATCAAGCCGAGTACCATCGTCATGGTGCAACAGAATCAGTTCAGAGGAGCGCCAACTGAAGACCCCCATGCACATCTTCGTGCATTTGAACGAATCTGCAATACGTTCAAAATCAATGGGGTGGAAGAGGATGCAATCAAGCTGAGGCTGTTCAGCTTCTCTCTCAAAGGCCGATCCGAGACTTGGACGGAAAGTATCCAACCAGATTCGATCACCACCTGGGCGCAGTTGAAAGCTGCATTTCTTCAAAAGTTTTTTCCACCAAGCAGAACTGCTCAACTCATGGCTGAAATCACCCATTTCGCTCAATGGGATCAAGAAACGCTGTATGAAGCTTGGGAGCGGTATAAAGACATGCTAAAGAAGTGCCCTCATCATGGATTACACGGCTGGGTCATCATCCAGACGTTCTTTAGTGGTCTCCACCCGCAGTTTAAAAATGATATTACAGCTGCAGCGGGTGGAGCTCTAATGGACAAATCTTATGAAGAAGCATGCGAACTGATTGAGAACCTGGCCGAGCACAGTTTTTCTACTCCAAGATCAGCCGTAAGAAGGGTTGCAAACGTGCAAGATAATGACGAGCTAAAGGCCATAAAAGCTCAGTTAGCCGCACTCACTAATAAGATGAATGGAGCTTCTATGCAATCAGCATTCATGATGGACGAAGGTATGCCGGATATAGCTCCACCCGTGATTGAGCCGGAGCAAGTTCAATTTTTGCAAAATCGGAACAACCGGCCAAGGAACGATCCGTTTTCAAATACATACAATGAGGATTGGAAAAAGCACCCTAATTTTTCTTGGAGCCAACCGCAAGGGCAACCCGGCCAACAACAAGGTAACCATCCTAATTTTTCTAATTCTGCTAACACTAACAATGTTTATCGTCCTCCAGGTTACAACCAACGGAAGTTTGATGAAGGACAATCCGGAGAGAGGAAGCCAGGATTAGAGGACATGATGATGAAGTTCATGTCTAAAATGGACAGCACGGTCGAGGGTTTAGCCAGTACAGTGAACATAGTCAAAGCGGCTACCGATCAAAACACGACATCCATAAAAATCCTTGAAAGGCAAATGGGGCAGCTCTCTGACGCCCTACAAAACCGAGCCCCCGGGAAATTTCCAAGTCAACCCGAAAGGACTAACCGGGAAGATTGCAAGGCCATTCATCTGAGGAGTGGTAAGGAGCTGATTAAGGACCCAACTCGAGAACCGGCATCAAAGGGAACTGAATCCAAAGGGGAGGATTTCGAGATGGTAGATATGGAGGAGTTAGAGGCCGAGGAAGAGGTTGTGACTGAGGAAAGCACGAAGAATACCAAGAAGAAACAAGAGCAACCAATGCAAGCACCGGTCAAGCCGGTAACACCTAAAGTGCCATATCCGAACAGGCTTAAGGCCCACACGGAGGATCTTAACTATTCTAAATTTCTTGAAGTTTTTAAGAAATTACATATTAACATCCCTTTTGCAGATGCTTTAGCACAAATGCCCTCGTACGTGAAGTTCTTGAAAGACATCCTTTCTAACAAAAGGAAGATCGAGGAGCACGCAACGGTTGCACTCACTGAGGAGTGCAGCGCTATCATCCAACATAAGCTTCCCCCGAAGCTTAAGGATCCAGGGAGTTTCACTATCCCTGTTAATATAGGAAATTCTGAATTTAGTAAGGCTCTATGCGATCTTGGTGCAAGTATTAACCTAATGCCATTGTCTATTTTCAGGAAACTCGGGCTTGGGGAGGTACAACCAACCAGTGTCACTTTGAAGCTAGCTGACAGATCCATTAAGTACCCGTATGGGGTAATTGAAGACGTGCTGGTCAAAGTAGACAAATTCTATCTTCCAGTTGACTTTGTGATCCTCGTTATGGATGAGGACAAGGAGATACCGCTGATACTTGGCCGACCATTTTTGGCCACGGGAGGAGCACTGATTGATGTTAAAGGAGGAAAGCTCACTTTGAGAGTGGGTGACGAAGAAGCGGTCTTCAATGTTTTCCGGGCAGCCAAGCAAAGCATGGGATCAAACGAATGTTATCGGGTAGATGTGATGGACGCATTAATTGAAGAAACAAGTGTTGTACAAGTTTCCGGAGATCAATTGAATAATGCATTGACGGGTATCGATGATGATCCGGAAAGCGTTAGTGTGATGCAATTAAATGCATCATCATCATACCGAGGGTCCCGACGACCCGTGATTGAGGATTTGGGGGAGCCGATCCCTAAATCTCAACCATCTTCGCATACACCACCAAAGCTTGAGCTCAAACCGCTACCCGATCATCTCGAGTATGCATACTTAGGAGAAAAAGACACGCTTCCGGTTATCATATCGTCCAAGTTGAGTGCCGAGAATAAAGAGAAGCTACTCCGGGTTCTTAAAGAACATCAAGCAGCAATTGGATGGACAATAGCTGACCTAAAAGGATTGAGCCCTACATTTTGCTCACATAGAATCAACCTCGAAGAAGGGCATAGACCGGTTGTCCAACACCAACGCCGGCTCAACCCGAATATGAAAGAAGTGGTCCGGAAGGAGGTTCTAAAACTCCTTGATGCTGGAATTATTTACCCGGTTCCGGATAGTCCATGGGTGAGCACGGTCCAAGTGGTGCCAAAGAAGGGTGGTATGACAGTTGTTCGAAACAATAATAATGAGCTGATCCCATCCTGAACAGTTAGTGGTTGGAGGGTGTGTATTGACTACCGAAAGCTGAATGACGCGACAAAGAAAGACCATTTCCCTCTTCCCTTCATTGATCAGATGTTAGAGCGGTTATCTGGGCATGAGTATTATTGCTTCTTAGATGGGTATTCAGGGTATAATCAGATACCAATAGCCCCCGAAGACCAAGACAAGACAACATTCACATGTCCTTATGGTACGTTTGCTTACCGGAGGATGCCTTTTGGTTTATGCAACGCTCCAGCTACCTTTCAGAGATGTATGATGGCGATCTTCTCAGACATGGTAGAGCGGACGATTGAGATTTTTATGGACGACTTTTCCGTGTTCGGGCCTTCATTTGATACATGTTTGGAACACTTGAGAGCTGTCTTGCAAAGATGTGAAGAGACAAGTCTGGTACTGAACTGGGAGAAATGTCACTTCATGGTGACTGAAGGGATCGTACTCGGCCACAAAGTATCAAAAGCTGGAATTGAAGTGGACAAGGCAAAGGTGGCGGTGATCGAGAATCTTCCTTACCCGAACTCCGTCAAGGGAGTCCGAAGCTTCTTGGGGCATGCCGGGTTCTACCGGCGGTTTATACAGGATTTTTCTAAAATCACTAAACCCTTATGTTCATTATTGCTTAAAGATGCTAAATTCGAGTTCACTAACGATTGTATTTCTGCTTTTGACAGGTTAAAGACAGAGCTGATATCCGCACCGATTCTCACGGCTCCCGATTGGAGTTTACCGTTTATTTTGATGTGTGACGCGAGTGACACCGCTGTTGGAGCGGTATTGGGCCAAAAGAAGGATAAGCGGATGCATGTGATCTACTATGCGAGTAAGACTCTAGATGATGCTCAGCTCAACTACGCGACTACTGAGAAGGAACTGTTGGCGGTTGTCTATGCTTGCGAGAAGTTCCGGTCATATCTTGTGGGCTCTAAGGTAATTGTCTACACCGACCACTCAGCTTTAAAGTATCTCATGGCCAAGAAGGATGCTAAACCGAGACTCATTCGATGGGTATTGTTACTCCAAGAATTTGACTTGGAAATCTTGGACAAGAAGGGTTCAGAGAATACGGTAGCGGATCACCTCTCGAGACTAGAGGGAGGTGAGGATCAAAGCAAAGATAAAACCGTCATTAACGACTCGTTTCCGGACGAGCAACTTTTCAATGTTAGCCACACCGAGCCCTGGTTTACGGACATTGTCAACTACTTGGTGGGAGGAGTAATTCCATATCAGATGAACTCCCACCAAAAGAAGAAATTTCTGTTTGAGGCCAAAAGGTACTATTGGGACGAGCCTTATTTGTACAAATCATGTGCGGATGGAATGATCCGGAGATGTGTTCCGGAGGAAGAAAAGGCCGAGGTTTTGAACCATTGTCATGCCTTGGGATGCGGGGCCACTTTAGCACCGATAGAACAGTGGCAAAGATCCTTCAGTCGGGCTTCTTTTGGCCATCCATGTTTAAAGAGACTCGTGAATTCATCACTAAGTGCGACCGATGCCAAAGAACGGGGAACATGACCAAGAGGGATGAGATGCCAATGCAGATCTTCATGGAAGTCGAACTCTTCGACGTATGGGGCATCGATTTCATGGGACCGTTCCCAAACTCACACCGAAATGAGTATATCTTGGTCGCGGTGGACTACGTGTCCAAGTGGGTAGAGGCAATCGCGACTCCGACAAATGATTCTAAAGTAGTGATTAATTTCCTACGGAAGAATATCTTCGCGAGATTTGGAGTCCCTAGAGCACTGATCAGTGATGGCGGTAGCCATTTTTGTAATCGGTACCTGGATGCTGTACTAAAGAAGTACTCGGTAAAGCACAAGGTCACGACACCATATCACCCACAAGCAAATGGTCTAGCGGAAGTGTCCAATCGAGAACTCAAGTAGATCTTAGAGAAGACAGTGAATTCGTCCCGGAAGGATTGGTCATTGAAGTTAGACGACGCACTGTGGGCGTATCGGACGGCATTCAAAACCCCTCTTGGTACCACTCCCTATCGGTTGGTATTTGGAAAATCGTGCCATTTACCGATAGAACTCGAATGTAGAGCGTTCTGGGCGATAAAGAAGCTGAACATGGAACTGGATTCAGCCGGAAGGAAGAGATTACTGCAACTGTGTGAATTAGAGGAAATCCGACTGGATGCATTCGAGAACGCAGCTATCTACAAGGAAAGAACGAAGAGATTCCACGATCAGCGACTCCGCGAAAAGGTACTCACTCCTGGAATGAATGTTTTGTTATTTAACTCTCGGTTACGTCTTTTCCCAGGTAAACTAAAATCCAAGTGGTCTGGACCATTCACCGTCAAGGAGGTATACCCGTATGGAGCAGTGGAGCTACAAGGACAAGACGGGGAAACCTTCAAAGTGAACGGTCAGCGAGTAAAACCGTATTATGGAGGAGAAACGAGGGCATCCGAAGCCATGTACCTGGATGAGCCGAAGGAGTAATCGGAAGGAAGGTCGAGCCACGACCGAAACCAAGGCGCTGGGTGGGAGGCAACCCACCGAGGTTTGTTTTCGTTTTAGTTTCGTTTAGTATTAAAAAAAATAGCAAACATGCCCTTACGCGGTTTAGCCCGTGGTTTACATACCGCGTGATAATCCGGGGGACACCTTCGAGTGATTCTGAAACAGAAACATACGCGGTATGATACGCGGTTTACATACCGCGTGGTAAACCGCGCGTGTCCCTGGACGATTAGGGTTTGGTTTTTTTTCTTTGTGCAGTTTTTTGTCCTTTAATGCTTTTCATTTGTGTCTTCTCCTTCATTTTTTCCTGCACATCTATCTCTCTCTCACGAAATCTCCTCTCCATTGCTAAGGGTTTCATCCCCAAATTTCAGTTTTTGTGCTCTCCATCTTTACAAGACCAAGGTATGTTTTCTTTTCTGATTTTCTTGTTGGTCTTCATGTGCGATTTTGGGTAAAGGTTGTTCTATTGTCTCTCATTTCATGTTTCCATGTTCCACTATCCTTGCTTCTCCATGGTTACATCCTTTCTCACAAAAATGTTTGCTTTTACGGATGAATGCTTAGATCTTGATCACATGCTTGTTATTTATGCTTATAATGATGTGATTTTTTTTATGCAACTGGGTTTGTGAATTTTGTGAGCTTATGTGCATAATATCCATGATGGGGAATTTGTGGGAAGTAAAATGGGAGAAATGTAGCTGGATCTGTGGTTTATGGGTATTTTCACTTGTGTGCATAAAACAATATGACGGGGTTTATGGCAACATAAACCCTTAAGTTATTTTTGTGGGTTGCCTATTTAGTATAGACATAGCCAAACCTAAGTTTTACTTAGGTTTGGGGTTCCTTTCAGTGTCCAACAGTGTAAATTGTCGAAGAATTTTAGATGCTGCACTAAGGAATTGTGGTAGTTTTGTGGTCACGTAGCTGTTGGTAAATCTGCATGAGCTGAACAATATTTTATTGGTAATCTGCATGCTTGGGATTTTGTGAATTTTAGCTGTACGTACATGTAAGACAAAGGAGATACAACAAACCTAAGTTTCACTTAGGTTTGGGGTGCCTCCCTTTTCATCTGGCACAATCACATTTGACCCCTTGCAAACCTCAGTTTTACCGAGGTTTGGGGTGGCAATTCGCACGACAACTCACTTGAGTTCATTTACTTTGCAGGTCATGAGGCACCATCCTAGCACACACCTCTCGTTCCCCGAATATGAGCGGATCCATCACAGCAATAGACGGGCGGATTCCATGTCTTCCATGGATGTAAAATCCATGTCTCCAGGGATGTGAAAACCTCCATCGAAGGCGCCACAGATTCAAAGTTTCTCATCGACTTCTCTCCATCGAAATACTATCATCAAAAGCAGGTATGTACCTTTCTGTGAATCGGGTTCTCTCTATCGATGATGTTGATATTTGTGTGTCGATTTCACACCTATGTGTATCGATTTCAACAGGCATCGGCCTTATATGATCATATTCATATAATATGTTGGAACTGTGCGATCAGAGGCGTACAACGACAATCATATGTCATTTCTGTGTTGGATATGTGCGATTGTTCCACTCTTTTTCTTTGTTTTAATGGGTTTTTTAGTTACAGATCCACAAAGTTTTGCTTCTTGTTCGTGATCGTGGGTTATGACTATTGACGATACATCGTTCCTGTAATGAACAACAGTTCAAGTTCTTGCCCCAAGAATTTGGATCTTGAAGGCATAAACAATGAACACGACAGAGTGTTAAAATTATCAACTTGGATCTGGAATGCGTTATAATCGACGAAAAATCGCCTGTTGATTATCACATAAATGGGTCTCTATTGATTATCACAAATGATATTGTATAACAGGTTTTAGGTTTTTATATTGTTAATCACAAGTGATATTATGTGATTGTTAATCACAAGTGATATTATGTGATTTTTGTTTCTCTATTGATTATCACAAATGATATTGTATAACAGATTTTAGGTTTCTCTATTGTTAATCACAAGTGATATTATGTGATTGTTGTTACTCTATTGATTATCACAAGTGATATTCTATAACATATTTTAGGTTTTTATATTGTTAATCATATGTGGTACCAGCAATTTGTGTTTTACCCAATAGCAGATCACATGTGATACTAATAATTTATTCTTGTGCTCCACCCTCTAACAGATCATATGTGACTCAAAGTGTGAAAAAAAACAGTGATTCAAAAGTGTTCAAAAGAATGCAATAGAAAACGAATCACATGTGATATGTATAAGATCACATATGATTCAAATTATGGAATCAGAAAATCATGATAAATATCAATAAAAATTAATCCATAAATTAATCGTGATAAATTAATACTATCCTAAATTGATTTAATCCCTTATTTTTAGGAAGTCACTAATATCCTAAATTAATCCATATTATAATATGACCTTAATACCCTTTTAATCTAAATTTTAGAAAGTATTATTTTCGGAAGTATTTTTAAAAAATGATTGGCTGAGAATCGTCCCTTTATTCTTTTAAACAACATCCATTCTCGTTTGAACCCACCTTTTTATGGGTTTTAAAGATTAAACTTAAAAAAATATATAATTTTGAAGTCGTGACTCGTGAAGACGTGAACGAGAACAACGAATAGTGAATGCATATTAGGATTTAAGACAAAGTAGATTTATGTTTGGTTTATTAGGATTTAAGACAAAGTTTAGCCTAAGTTTTAAATGCATAGTGTATATATATATATATATATATATATATATATATATATATATATATTTTTTGTGGTCGGTTTGGTTTAAACCGCCCAAAAAAATGCCAAACCGCAGACCGGACCGGACCTCCCGGTTTGGCAATTTTTCAAACCAAGTCGGACCGCCAAACCGCTCAAACCGCCAAAAACGATCTGGTTTGACTTGGTTCGATCGATTTGAGCGGTCGTTTTTTTTGAACACCCCTAGCATCAATGGCCTAGACAAAGTCATACTCCGCGAAATCCTTGACAGTTCTGTTGAGGTATATCTGTATGGAGGTCATGTGACATCTTTGGAAAAATGAGCATGGAGAATAGTTGATTTTTCTTAGTAGTAAGGGAATCTTTAAGCCTGCTAAGCCAATATGTGGGGGGTATTCCTATATGCTTCCCGCAAATTTCAAATCTAGGCTCTCTGGAAGCACATGGATTTGCTAGAAACAGAGTATGGATCATAGACAACAATCCACCTCCTTTTCCTCCCAATGTCACCAATAAAGTTTATGTTGATTTGTTACTTAAGCCCACTGAAGAGGATTTGAAGATATGGCCTCACAACTTTGAGTATCGACTGAGGATTACTCTTGGACCTGGAGGAGACCTGATGTTGACATCTCAGATTACTTAAGCTATATTTTAAAAATGTATTAAAAATAAGATGCAAAAAAATTATATCAATTTACCATAAAACTTTTAGAAAGCACGTTTATTGTTGGAATATACAAACATAAATCCTATAAAAACAGTTTATTAGAACAATTATATATCTTTTGGGTAAAAATGTTATTATACGAACTCACTTTTGTTGTAGTGACAAATGTCACGGTATAAAAAATTGTCATGTTATGTTGTCAACAATAATTTTATAAATCGTAACATTTTTAAGTCTACACAATGAATAAATGTAACTAAGTTTCAATAAGTTATTAGGTTTAAGTAGGGGTTACTAAGGACTGATTATCGCAAATGAATTTTTTAGGTGTTTTGAAGATGTACCCACTTGATTTTGTGGATGCCCTGAATTATTTTAAAATCAAGTCTATAACATAAATCTAGACATAGTGGGATGGTGTAAGGGGCTGTTTGGTTGGGTTTTCATTAAGTCATGTATGGATAAAGCTGACTGTATGGATTAATCTATCTGTATAGATTGAGAAACATGGTTGTTTTTCTGTTGCGCTCAGTAAATGGTCTGGATGTAAGAAATGACTATTTACCCCTCGTTGTATACTATACACCGATTAACAAGATTTAAACTTTCACACATTTCAAACATAGAGATCCATCGCCCGTTATTTGTATGTCCTGATTAAAGGGATCAACTGACCCAACTGTCCAACATTTATGGAATCCATCAAGATCTACCAAACAATACAGCAGAACCAAATCAAGATCCACAAAATAATACAACAGAACCAATTAAACCAGGTTATTTCGAGAGGAAAGATAGAACAACTACCTAAAACCAACAAACTAAAAACCAAAATCAACTGTATCATCAATCCAAATAATAACATTTCTTTGAGGCATTTCATCAAACAATTTATGAGCCTCAATTCCACTTTGTTGTTTCTCCAACAAGTCAATAACACATTCATAAAGAAAAGGACATAGGAAATGAAAAACATTGAAGAATCAACACAAACATTAATCGGAGAAATCAAGCAAACACAAACTGCCTCTTTATACAAAATGGGAGCACATAATTCGCTGCCGACACACATTAAAACCCACCAAATCCGTTTGTAATGGATCCAAAACCATCCATCCATTGTTTTCATAATCTAATTAATTTCGGACCCTCAACACGACTTGGGGTTTGTTTGTTCTTCCTTTTTTCCCTCTCAGATTCGTCTTCATAAAACAATCATAACTCCTTTGAACAAACACATATATCAAAGAAATAAGACACACAAATAATCAATATTGAAGTTCTTCAACTCGTAATCCACAACTTTTCCATTCCTAATCCTCAAAATCTTGAACCCTTATTTCAGCAGAACTTTCTTGCACAAAATCTTGAATCCACCTACTTGCAGTTCTTCAAGAACCAGAGAGACGAAATGGAGGGCAACGAATAAGAAGAAGAAGAGGAGGCAACAGAGAGAAGAAGAAGATAGCATCCATGTATTTTTTTTCTTCATGTGAAGCGAGAGGTCCAGAGGTTACGCAAGCGCATTTTGGGAGAGTCATGACTGAGTGGCTTAATGTGGATCCTAGATTAGTGCAAAAACAACCAACAATCAAGTAGAAAAGATGAATCAATCAAGTTGGCTATCTTTGATTGCATTGAATATCAGAGAGAATTACAATTAGGCGTATGATTATTCTAAAGCATTAACCTTAAAACTAGGATTAGAAAATTCTATTTATACCCCTTTTAGGGTATTTACAGTTTAAGCCGGTAACTTCTACTCAATTACATTTTAGACCCTAACAATCTCCCCCTTGGAATTGAAGCTCGATGTGATGCCAGTTTGCAACATATCTTTTCCGAATTGCGAAGAGAACCTCGAACGTTCTGATGGAATTTCGAAACTCTAGTCTTTCTTCAATTGATTTAAGCAGTTCTTTGGTAAGAAATTCCTTCAGATTTAAAATCTTCTCCTTTGGTTCCTTTTCTTCTTCAACAATTATACCAATTAGAACTTGGCCTATCTTTCTCAACGTTCCATCACAATATCGATCCAGTTGACTTATCCTCAGAAAGCGCTTCTCATTCTTCTCATTCAGATACACAAATCCTGTCTCTGGATTGGATAGCAGCGTGTAAACCTGTAAGTCTTCTATCCCAGGCAATGTCTGATCTGGCTTGAGTAGATTTACTTTTCTCTGATTACTCTCAATACCCATTTGAAGATTAGAATACGCCAGTGTGATTGTGCATTTCATGAACCTTTTAATCGTTTCGAGTGCCTTTATGACTGGTAGAGTTCTGATGGTTCGGTTTCTCAGATCTCTTAGAATGTCAGGAGAATCATTCAGCTCCATATTCTTGAAATCTGCCTTTGAGAACGTCCAGTCCTTTCCATCTTGTCTCGTGACCGTGAATACAGGAAACCAAATCTTCACAATTTTATCGGATGTGATCTCCTTTATCTTCTTGATTTTGTGCTTGGTCTTGACTTCGCTGACCATTCGACATCTTCTCATCATCTCCACATACCGTGACTGAAGAGTTTCATCCAGATCAGATACTCCATAACATATTACTGGATCTAGAGGTCTAATCCAATGAATAAAGATCTTCTTTTGTGATTCTTCAAGAAATGGAACAAGGATCCTTACTCTCTCCTAATGAACCGGTTGATCTGGTCGGACTTGAGTTGTTTCAGGTTGAGGAGTTGTCGTCGGTATTCTTGAAGAACTTTCAGCTTTCTCTGGAACTGATGTTTGATTGTCATGCACTTCTGATTGTGACTCGGTGATCGGCTCATTTTGTAGCAGAAATAGATCATAATCATCATCATCCAGAGCATCGTCGTCAGAAATATGTAATAACATATCCGCTTCGGCTCTAATTGCGATCATTTCCTTTTCATTCAGCCGATTCTCTGTTTCTGGATCAACTTCAGACTCAAGATCTATTATCTCCAAATCTGGTCTTTCTATAACAGTCAACTCGATCATTTCTTCTTTGTCACCCTCGGGCTTTTCAACAGTTCGGTTTTCTTCAGTTGGAACGGTGGTTTCTCTTACAGAAGACTCTAATTCCATATCTTGTTCCATGGCCTGTTCTGAGCTCGGTATAATCACTTCGGTGTCAGTTTGAGCTTCAGTGACCACTTCGGTATTTGTAGTCTTGGTATATGTTATTCTTTGGCGCTTCTCCCCTTCATTGTGATCAGGATCATCCTGGTCATCATGCCGGCACTTTGTCCCATGTGCTTCACCCTTACACGTTGTTTCTAGGATAACATCTCGTTTAGAAAGGGTAGCTAGAGTATGCTGCAGGTTCTGAGAAGTTGAGTTGATTTGGTCAGGTTTGGAGTGCAGTTAAGCGTGTTGGTCGGTTTAGGGTTGGGTGTTTTGTGGGAGTGAGGGTTGGACTTGAGATCTGAGGAGACCTACAAGATCAGCTTCAGTGGAGGTATTGATATTGGCCTGAGACATGAGTTTGTCTAGTAGAGCGGCTTTCAGGTCATCGATACTTAGATTGTGCGGGTTTGGTTGAGATTGAGGAGGTGTAGGTGGTGTTTGGGATTCGGGCTCGATCAGAACGTCTTTTCCTTTCACCAAATGTTTCAACACGTCCGGCTCATCTTGCATTTGTTTGGCCAAACCTTCTTGGACAGCCTTTAAGGCGCTGTCCAGATACTCCTTGGAAACAAATTCCTGGAAATTAACACCTGGATCACCTAGATTGCTAGTTGTGGTAACAACGATTGAATCAACTGTTGTACCGCCTACGTTCATGGCTGGCGTGGTGATAACCGTGGTAGGACTTCCACCCAATCCTTGTAATCCACCTTCTGGTAGAGTTACTCTGGGATTTCCGGTTAGGTCACTTAGAATCCCGACAATAGCCGAAAGTGGTATGTGTGTCCCACGCAAAGAAATAATATCATCAAGTGGCCCTAAACTCCATTGTGCGTCCAAAGAAGGCGAGGACCGGGGAGGCTATCCTATTGTTTCAATACCAGAGCTCTCCAAGTGAGAATGATAGGTGCAGTGTTGATCCGACCCTCGAGACGGTTTCCCACTTCCTCAGCAACATAAGTGAGCGATCTCTAAATTTTTTGGAGATACAGTCTTGGGACCTCCACCGTGGTTGTGAGAGCGTAGTTTAGTGGATGACCACTTAGGATCTCGACGAGTACTTGATGTTGGCAACGAATTGCCTAACGTCCAAATGGAAGTTGTTGGGGGGTGAGATGAAGTGTCCGATCAAGAGCAATGAGTGCGGCATCGACGTCGGGATCAATTTCTTGATTGTGAGCCATTTGAGAACTTGTAAGAAATTGAGCGTTAGCGGATGGATCACCGGTAAACAAGAGGATACGTACCTGAGATTTCGCGTCTGAGCTGCAAGGCAGGGCAATGGAACCGTGAGGATATCTAAAAAAGAGTAATTCCCGGAAACCAAGGTATCGGGAATGAGGAGTCTGGGTAAAAGGCATGAACCGGGAACCAAAGTTCCGGGTCAAAAAGGGGCAAAACCGGGCCACACGGATACCTAAGAAAATTGGACGCTGACCCCGGGAAATGAGTTACCTGGGAGTCCTTACTATGCGATAGTCGAAGTTATCCAAGAAGGAGACCGACCGAAGTACGGGAAACCGAAGAACCCGAGAATTGGGTTGGTTCTGGGAATGGTGAGTTCCTAGAAATCGGCGATGGCCGAAATCACCAGTGGCACAAACGAACTCCAATCGAAGAAAAAACATGCTATTCGAGCCTATTGACGCTAAGTAACAAAGAAACATCGAGTAAAGCATGCAAAAACAAACACCTAAAACCCTAATTGGTTCGAATCGAACCCGAAGCCGATAACCAACCACCGAATCGATTGATTGAGAGACATCGATGTGTTAATCAAAACTAATGCGGATGAAATAGGAGCGTACCTGATCGATCGTGCGATTGAGTGATTTGAGAGAGCCAAAAGTCGTGATTGAGGGTTTTGGAGATCGAGAGAGATGAGATTCGGGAAAGTGAAAGGTCGTGGGTTGTTTGAGAGTTTGAAAAACCTGGAGGTGGGTTTTTGTATATGCTCAAGGAGAATGCGGCGCGGAACTCGGGTTTATTGAGAAACCCGGGTGAGGCGGTGGTGTGGTTTCCGGTTTATGAGGAAAGTACCGGGTATGGCGGTCCGGATTTCATGTTTTTCGGTGGATCCGGATCCGGGAAATTGATCCGGTATTTTGACAGTTAGTGAAAAATATGATGTTTTATCCCTATGATGCACTCTCTTAACCACTTAGGTTAATGAAATATTTGGTGCCAAACCAAACACTCCGTCTCGACATGTGTGACCTTGTTATCACTTAAATCAAACTTTGGAACAAAAGATAAAGCCAGTGATACTCTCCCTCGACTCGTGCTTAAGAAAAAAAATGGTTTTGAAAACTTTGTAACTAAGGTTTATGACACACAAAAAAACTTGTAGAAAGGAAAAAAAATATGTGTCACTCCCCCTCAACATATGAACTAACCAACATACACACTTCCATGCGGTGGTGCTCCCTCTGAACACATGAGCAAACTATCAAACGTACGAGAATCAATTAAGGTAACAATATAAACAGAACAAAAGAAAAGTACTAACCAAGAACTTTAAAGAAACGGAAAAACAAACGAAATCTAGCTTATTAATACAGAAGTTTGAGACTTACTGAGAACGATACAAGTTGAATTCAATAACCAAAGAGTGCGAACTTGGTCATCTATAGAGTATACTGACGGTATTGAATGAAACTTGAACAGATCTCGAATAAGGATCAAACTTTCAGATTCAGCATACCTAGGTTGGACACAAGATAATGAAAACATTTTTCATCCAAGGATTTGGTAAACAGGTATGCGATCTAATGTTCAGTATTAACAAAATAGAGTTCGATAGTACCTCTTTCGACGTGATCTTTCTTCTTCATGTGTTGTAGCGGATTGCTCGAGATGGCAATGACACTCTTCGAGTCGTAGTATATCGCGATCTTAGAATATGTGAACCCATAGTCCTTGAGCTGAGTGCGCATACAAATCATCTGTGAGCAACAGCTTGCGGCAACGACATATTCCGCCTCCGCCGTAGAGGTAGATATACAGTTTTTCTTCTTCAAGGCAAAACTAACTAAATGATCTCCCAAAACCTGTACATTTCCTGACGTGCTCTTCCGATCCAACATGCTTCCAGCGTAGTCAGCATCCGAGTAAGCTGTCAATTCAAAACATGTCTCTTTCGGGTACCACAAGCCAAGATCAGTAGTACCTTTTAAATATCTAAAGATGCGTTTAACAACAGTTAAATGAGACTCTTTAGGTTTTGATTGAAACCTTGCACACAGAAATGTTGAGAACATGATATCAGGCATACTAGCCGTTAAGTACATCAAAGAACCTATCATCCCCGGATAGGTCTAGGTGTTCACATCCTTTCCGCTGGGATCGGTGTGTAACCTAGTACTCAGAGACATGGGCGTTTTCATGGGCCCAATTTTTACATCTGGTATTTCTGAAGATCATACCAGATGTACTTAGACTAGTTGATGAATATCCCGGTCGAAAATTGCTGAACTTGTAGACCGGGGAAAAAATTCATCTGCCCCATCATACTCATTTGAAAATGTTTATCCATTAGGACGGAAAAGTTTTGACAATACTTGGGGTTTGTTGAGCCAAAAATGATGTCATCAACATATACTTGTACAAGAATGATATCATTCTATTCCTTCTTAATAAATAGAGTAATGTCGATTTTACCTTTGGAAAATCCATTTTTGACTAAAAAATTGAGAGCGCATCATACGAGGCGTGTGGTGCTTGCTTAAGGCCATATAGTGCCTTGTCAAGAATGTAAACATGGTTAGGTTTGACATCATCCACGAAGCCCTCCGGTTGCGGTACGTTGATCTCTTCCTTGAGTACGCCGTTGAGAAAGGCAGTCTTCATGTCTATCTGGAACACTGTGAATTTCTTGTGTGCGGCGTAGGCGAGGAACATGCATATGGCTTCAATGCGGGCAACCGGTGCGTATGTCTCATCATATTCAATCCCTTCCTGCTGGCGATATCCTTTAGCAACCAAGCGTGCCTTGTTTTGCACTATAATGCTATCTTCGTCCTTTTTGTTCTTGAGACCCATTTTGTGCCGATTATCGCCTTGTTTTTCGAACGGGGTACAAGTCGCCATACTCTGAGACTCTCAAACTGATTGAGTTCCTCTTGCATAGCCACCACCCAATCTGGATCATTTAGGGCCTCCGAGACTGTGGTCAGTTCAATGTGGCTCAGGAAGGCTGTGAAAAGGCAATCGTTGGCGGATGCAACTCATGTCTGGACCAGTGTAGAGGGATCACCAATGATCTGATAAAGAGGGTGAGCTCTAGTCCACTTGGTGGTATGTGGAAGTGGTTGATTTGTACGATGCGAGTCGTCCGGATACACATAATTGCTTAGGGGTAGGTTTTGGACTGCTTCCACTGACGATGGCTTGACAGTCGGTGCTTGAGCTGAAGGCGGAGTTGATGGGGCATCTTCCAGTGCGGTTTTCGGTGTAGCCATGGGGGGAACTTCTGGTGTGGCTTCCTCTTGTGTGGTTGATGCATTGGAAGGATAACTCATTCGTGTCGCAGAAGAGGAATCAACAACCTCGATCACGGGTACAACTCCAGCAGGTATAGGTGGAGTCTCCGCAGTAGTAGGAGTAACAAAAGGACTGGACGATGCATCATCACTTGAGCTCGAGGGGATCTTGGTTAGTTGGGGAAGAGGATGGAGATGCAGCAGAGTTATCCGACAAGGAAGGACCCGTAATGTTTGCTGAGTCTTCGGTAATAGCAGCTCCTTTCCTGTTATTCACAAGTACATTTGTATTAATCTGACCAAAATATTCATCATAAAAATTTGCAAAAAGTAAACCCAAATCAGAAATATGAGTCTTTGATGTAGAAGCATCATTTGGATTTGCTAGAATTTGTGCAGATCCTGAACGAGTTCGCTCAGAAGCTAACACGCCAGTTAAAGCGGGTTCTGAACTGATGTGTTTCGAAGCCAAGTCCGCTGCTTCGTCGAAGGTCACATGTACGCTGTCGATGACGGTCTTGGTGCGTTTGTTGTAGACTCGGAACGACTTTGCTTAAGTAGAATAACCGATGAAGACTCCTTCGTTCGCCTTGGGGCTGAATTTGTCGAGATCGTCCTTGTCGTTCAGAACAAAGCAGGTGCATCCGATGGCATGAAAGAACTTGATGTTCAGAATCCTGTTGTTGATAATCTCGTACGGTGTCTTGTTGAACCGCTTGTTGATGATAGAACGATTTTGCGTGTAGCAGGCGGTTGCAATTGCTTCAGCCCACAGGAATAGGGGTAACTTGGTTTGAGTCAACATCGTGCGAACGGCTTCCACAAGAGTGCGGTTGCGTCTTTCCACCACTCCGTTTTGCTGAGGAGTGAATGCGGTTGAGAAAGTATGAGTGATGCCTACAAAATCAAGGTAGTCACCCAGTGTGCGGTTCTTGAACTCAGTGCCGTTATCTGTCCTGATTGTCTGAACGAGTTGTTGTAGATTGACTTGAAGACTCTTCAGATATGAGATAATCAGGTCTGGGGTTTCATCCTTGGAACGCAGAAATTTAACCCAGGTATATCTCGAGAAGTCACCTACCATAACCAGAACGTATTTCTTGTAGTTTATACTCTGAACACGCATCGGGCCACATAGATCCATGTGAATGAGCTCAAGTGACCTTGACGTGCTTGGAGCGGCCTTCGGCTTGTGTGACACTCGCTTCATCTTACCCATCTTGCTGGCAACACATAGATGTTCCTTTTCAAACTTCAGATCTGACATGCCTTTCACGTGTCCACCAAGTACCAACTTGTTGATGTTCATGAAATTGAGGTGTGAAAGTCGTCGATGTCATATCCTGTTCTGTTGCGTTGTAGCTTTGGACATCAGGCAAACTTTCTTATCGGTCTTCAAAGATGAGAGGTCAATCGTGTACAGATTTGTTTTGCGTGTGCCAACAAGTAGTTCTTTCCCTTCTTCGTTTCGAATGCTGCACCACTTGGCCTTGAATTGAACCTCTAAATTCTTGTCATAGAACTGGCCTATGCTGAATAAATTATGAGTTAGACCCTCGACGTAGGAGGCCTTCTTGATGGTGAGGTTTTCTTGAACGATGTCTTCGTCTCCGAGAATCGGAGAGTAGTGGTTGTTCCCAAATCTCACGTATCCGCTGTATTTGTCGGTGAAGTTCGTGAGAAGCTCCTTCCTTCCGGTCATGTGTTTGGAGCAACCTGAATCTAAATACCACACATGACCGATCTGCAAAAAGAGTTAAGCAAACTTAGGTACCCATTTGAAAATGGGTCTTGGGGGGTTAGGTGTAGCACCCGTCTTACGAGCCCATTTTGAACTGGATTTACGTTTAGGAGGTGGTGACTTATTAACATGCGAGAATTAAAAACATGATAAGTATCAAACCAATCAGATGCATATTTACGATCAACAAAATCATTCAATCCACACGTAGAACAACAAATACAATCATGAGATAATTGAAGCAGTTGCTGAATTGAATAAATCCGTGAAGGAAACAAATCGTTTTGTTCAACAAAAGTACTGGAATTAAAAGCATCATGATTGTTTTTGTCTTTCCTAGAATGCAAAACTGAATTAAATGAAATTGTCTTCGACGTGTTCTCTTTAGATTCTTTAGCTACCCACTTTTGTTTGACGGGTTTTCCTCGACCATTTCTATCTGAAATATCATTAAAGCCAATGTCAGAATAGTGGGAGTAGCGAGAATGTCTATTGTTTAAGCGACCGGTCTTTTTCCGTTTATGTGAACCGATTTTGGATTTAGATGTAGAATTAGAACCTTTGTTCACAAAATGGTTTTGAGGGGCCGATGTAGAACATTCACCCTTGTAAAAGTTGACCGGTGGTTCACGATTCAGATCAAGAAAATCAACGTGGCTTGGAAGTTTTGACTCAAAATCAAACTTACTAAACTCATCATCTGAACAGACGTTTGAATTCATAAAAGCAGAAAATTCCATTTCCTCTTCAGATAAGACTTTGCGAGTTGACGAAATTGGGGAACTGTTTAAGCTTTTGGTGTGCAAAGAATCGTTGGCGGAAGCGTTTTGAAAATCAGAAATGAGATTCTTTTTGCAAGATTCCACTTGAGGTCCTTTTACTTTATCAGAAATAGTTGGTGAAGAATAACCCAAGAAGCTTTGTAGGACGAGGTATCTGAGGATGTCGAGGATGGTTCAGACAGTCTAACTTTCTCCTCGTTAGGCTTATCAAGCTTTTCTTGGAGCTTGGCTTTGATGAGTTTCTCTTTCATCATTTCTGTCGCCAAGGTAGACAGTTGTGAAATGAGTTTGGTAATCTCTGTCTGAATAAGTTCCTTTTTCTCCTTAGATACTGAATCCGCTTGTTTGAAATTGAAACACTCAACCTTGGATAGTAACTCTTGTTTCTCGTTTTGAAAATTAATCCGTTCTTGTTCAAATGACTCCTCTAACTGAAATGTTTTCTTTTATAAGATCATAGGTGGAACATAGCGTTTAAACTCGTCCTTAGATTCAATAGTTTAGACCGTATCCGTAGCAGGGGATGCTTTGGGCTTGGCCACAACATAGCCGTCAAAGTAGTCATTTAAAAGATATTTGGATTTATTTGTGTTGTAAGATGTATTAAGAGTTTCGTTCGCGAAGGCATTTGCATCTTAACTGTGTTCTTTCTCTTTAGTTCTTCCAATTCCTTATCTTTTTCATCAAGTGGCTCAGTTCATCTGATCTTGTATTGGGGATATGTCTTATCGACACCTAGAAAGTTGAATTCATATAAAGCAGGCACCTCGGATAAGATTCTTTTTAGATATTCATGGTTGTCATACCCAATTCCCCATTCATAATTATAGTATTTGAAATCCCTTGGTTTGTTCAGATGTATCGTTTAATCAGTTTGGCCACGTTTGTAAAACTTTAGCTCAAGATCCTTTATCTTTTCAATAAGTTCTTTGTTTTCAATTTAAATCGAAGAACATTGATAGATAGTCTTAGTTCTCTCATGTTCAGACTTATTGGGCTTTTCTGTTAGTTCAGATAGTTTGGCCTTTAATTCATCAGATTCTTTAGAAATTTTATTAAACTTGACCTTTAGATTTTCAATTATGCACATGTGACCAACATTTTCTAACCTAAGAATGTCAATGACCTGATGTTGAGCATTAACCTTGTCACTTATTTCAGAAAGTAGAAGTGACTTCTCTTTGATGGTTAGCTTGTGGGAATCTAGTTTAGTCACGTTAATTTGCATCTGATCGAATAAGGCTTGATGGATAGGAGCACATACCTGACAAGTATCACCAAATGGGGATGAGTTACAGTCATCATTTTCTGACTCAGGCCGATTGACTTGATTTCCCATAAGGCACAGGTGGGCGTCACCATTTTCTTCATCTTCCTCATCCGACAGATTCAGCCAGTGATCATCTTCAGCCATCAGTGCTTTCCCACCTTCTTTCTGTTTGTCCAGGAGCATCTTGTTCTTGTAGTACCCAGACTTATGTACTACAGCCTTTCTGCATTCTTTAGAAAATAGCCCAATCTGCCACAGTTGTAGCATTTTACCGGCTTATCTTTCTCTTTCTCGTCAGATTGTTTGCCTTCTTCATGTCTCTTTGGTCCCTCAGACTTATCTTGATAGTCATGGCGCGTGTTAGGAGTGGTCGAGTACCTGTGATTGTTTGACGATGATTTCTTGAAAAACTTCTTCCTTTGGAAGGCTCTAGACAAAAGGACCATAGCTTTCTTGATGTCTTTCAGTTCGGTATCCGACTCACTTTCATCTCCTTCTTCCTCCTCTGACTCACTCTTCTCTTTCTCTCTCCTGGAGCCGCGACTCGACTGTTTTCCTTGTTTGTTGGAGGCCAGTGCTAGAGGATCAACCATTGGTTTCTCGACTGGCTTTTATTCGCCTATGATATCCATCACTTCGTTTTCATCTTTTATGAGCATTTCATAAAGCTATTTGATCGGAATGTTCTGTAGAATGTGATTATGGTGAATGTGAGAGGCAAAAGTCTTCCATGCAGGCAAGAGGTTGTTCAGGAACTTGATGTTGTTCTCGGTATTGGTCCTCGTGATGTTATACTTGTGAAGCTCGTTCAGAAGCATGCAGAATCATTCGTAGGTCTCGGTCAGTGACTCACCTTATCTCTGTTAGAAGCTGTCATAGCGAGTGATGCAATTGTTGATCTTCAGTTGATCTCCAATCTTGCTGCCCATCATAATCTTAGTGACCTGATCCCACATGCCTTTAGAAGTATCTTTGTGACTATCTATGGCAGTATAGATGTCATTATGAGGGAATAGGTCCTTTGACTCGATGAAGATCATGAATCGATCGCGTCATTGAGGATACTCTCCTCGGTAGAGGATTGGAGGTTTGGAATCAGTCCCAATTGCAGGAGTGTCTCTAGAAGTCATCTTTATGTGCACTTAGTGATCGTGAGAGAAATATGATTCAAGGTTGGTAACAGTAAGCGTTAATGCTAAAAATCGTCCAGATGAAGATTTAAAGTCGGTGTGAAGCTTTAACAACTAAAGAAAGGTATTTCGCGACAAATCGTACGACGTATGATAAAAATAGAAAGAGACAATAGAAATTGGTGACACGGAAAACCCCGTCGAGGGTAAAAACCGTGGTCGACTATTGTAGGTTCCCAGATTCACTTTGTCTCATATAAACAGCAAGATCAAAGGTAGCGGAAGCATTATATAAAGTTGTTTAAGTATGAGTGTTCGTGTATAAAATGTGAAGCATGAGAGAATAACAATAACAATATAGAAAAGTAAACGATAACACAATAGTTAAATAAGCTGCTCGTATATTGATGATATGAATGTGAGATCCCACATAGGCTAGGAGGGGGAACGAAGTCCTCCTTATAAGGGTGGATGGATACCTTCCTTGCATGAGACCTTTTGCCTGTCACTGGGTGCGGTCTGGGTGCGTCCCGCGTATGCCTATGCGGGCAGGAACAAAACCGCGAGCGGTGCCGGCATTCTGTTATGCAGAGGGTATCCGCAAAGCGGACAATATCGTGTACGGTGGACTGGGGATGTTACAATGAATAACACCAAGAACACTTTCTTGTGTGTGTATTCTGGAATCTCTCAGGTGACAATTCGTACAATGGTAGTGGAATAGAATGTGCAGTGATATGCTCTCACAATTCTAGTAATAATTCTCACCAAAAGCTTACAATTATGCGCTCCACTACCCTTCTATTTATAGCCTGATAAAGTGAAAGACAGTGTACTATCTAACCCTGGAAAGACACATGGAAAGTGTGTCTCCGTCCTTTTAGGGCTGACGTGGAAATACGGACACGTGTCTGGTATTTAGAGATTTCTACGAGACTTAAGCTTCACAGAGGTCTTCATTCACCAGAGCTCTTGTGCCAGAGCTCTGAAGGTCTTCTGGCGTGAACAGTTCTTCTGGTGGAACAGAAGAAGTCTTCTGCCATAGCTCTGTCGAGCTCTGATGGTCTTCTGTTTGTTTTTCTTCTAAGTCTTCTGCTTGATCTCTGGTGGTCTTCTGACTTGTGATATTTTCAATACTTTCTCATTGAGAGTAGTTGGGGCTAACAATCTCCCCCTAAGTATTGAAAATACAAATTAAGCTATTTACAGAGATAAATAAACAAAAGACAAAAAAGAGAAAGTCATCCTCTGTGAAACTGATACTATTCTTTCAAGATGATTACAATACAATGAAAAAAGAGATAGTATGCTAATCATAGTAGTTTCCTCTAAGAATTCTATCAAATCTTCTGATTAAGTCTCTGAATTCTATCATGAGGTCTATCTGATTAATGTAACTCTTCATTATGTCTTCTGGACATTTGTCCCTTGGAAGAGTTAGAATGATGTTTCTGAGATACTGCAGCGATTCACTTGAGTTCTTGTGGGATTCTTCTGCTCTTATGGCTTTCTTGATGCCCTTCTGTCGGCATATGAATAATGCTGGATTGCCAACAAGAGTTCCTGTTCTGTGATGCGCAAGTCCCTCAAGGCTCTCATTTGGAGGACCAATCGCCAGTTTCTCAAGCTCAAACTCTATGCCAAGCTGAAAGTCGATTTGTGTTCTGAGGTTGATGTGCCATTGCATAGCGTACCGAACTTCAACTATGGCAGTTCTTGCGCCTTTATATTTGTCTCTGTAATTGACGCAGTAGCCACGTAGAGTGAGCATGTCATAGGGATTCAGAAGCACGAGGTCTTTGTCATTGAAGGTTTCTATTCTCTTGTGCTCTGTTTCCACTGTGTAGACATGATAGAGAATTTTGTCATAGGCAAACTTCCTCTGCTCTATCTTCAGAATTCTGTCAAAGGTAGAAGATGAATTGATGGCCTTGTTGAGATTAGATTTGGTTCTGATAAACCTTTGCCTTTCATCTGTTAACCTGTTGGCTCGGATTGGGTTTAGGTATGGGTTTATGGGTACAGAAGTTATTGGGATGATATCTCTGTCAGCATAGAGATATGAGAACACTTCTTCTAGCGCAGGTAGAGACGTGTGTTGGGATTCGGGGTTCTGCTCTGGTTGGTTTTCGAGTTGGTTTTCAGCCATCATGTTTTCAGTTCTATTTTTTGGCTCTTCTGCAGTTTGAATTTCTTGGACTTGGGTTTGGTTTGGGTTTGATTGATCATCAGCAGAGGATGGTTCAGTCCTCTCTGGTTTTCTTGGACTTCAGCTTCTTCTACGTCCTCATCATCAGAGAATGCGGCAGAGGCTTTGGAAGAGTCCGGGCCAACAAACTTGCCCTTTTTCTTGGATGGTACAGCCTCAGGGCTCTTCTCTGCAGGTCTTTTCTTTGAAGCAGTTTGTAAGATGGTATCTGTGAACATATCAACGGCCTTCTTTAGAACCTCCTCTACTTCTGTCGCAGCAGATATGATTTCATCTACCTGACTCTAAAAGTTGAATTTATGAGAGTCCAGAGTAGATTGGACGTGTTTCTCTGTTGCCTGTGCCTTCTGGACGAACTTTGAAGAAACAATCATCATTTTTCTCAACACCATCTTTCTAAAAGTCCCCATATAGGCTCTGTCGATTGGTTGTCTGTCATGGAAGGGTATGTCTGCTTCTGGTGCTGTGGCTTCTTTAATGGCAGTCTTGACAGAGTTGTTGATCATATCTGTTAGAGTTCTGATGTTGTTCTCTGACAGAATGATAGAGGGTACTGGCAGAGTTCTGTTGATGGATTCCTTGTGATTTTCTGCCATGATTGTCTTTAGATCAGAGATTTCTTTGTGCAGCTTCTCTTCTTCCTCTGCTCTTGTCTTTTCCTAATAAATGAACTTCTGGGATGTTGTTGCCAGCTTTGTTTGTGTCTCTTTCAGCTCTTCTTTCATAGAAGCATTCTCCTTCTGGATCAGCTCCTCTTTGGCAGCATTGATAAGTTTATACTCATTCAAGGAGTTACTAATACTATCACAGAAGCTTTTGAGCTCTGCTCTTGTGATATTACCAGTGGTGGAGGTAACATTGTCTCCAACACATGGATTCAATTGAGCCTCGAGCACAGAGGCGCCTACTTCTAGAGCTGTGTTGATGTTGACTTTGGGAGGACTTCCACCTTGTCCTTGATGTTCCTTTTGATGGGAATCATCTCTGGGTGTTCTGGTTTCTTCAACTCTCTCATCCTCAGAATCTGAGAGATTGAAGTAAACGTGGGAATTCACATTGTGATCTTGACAATCGAATCCTTGTGCGACAAGGCTTTCATATTGCCTCTGAGTTAGGAAATCTCAACGGGTAAAACGAAAATTACCCAAGGACCTAAGTTGTTCCTCCTTAGAAAGATGAGCCACAGAGGCATCATCGTGTGTTTGAGTCCTATCGATATCCTGGGGCGATGGGATATCATTACCAAAAAGAGGTTCCCCAATTTCGTGCATACCAGAGGCATGAAGAGTGTCCTCTGGTGGATTAAGCTGGTTGGGGTTCGAGGTGTGCACCTCTTGTTCAATATCCATATGGTCTAGATCACCATAGACAGATGGAGTGCTTGCACTGGGAGTTGGGCTAGGGAAACTCACATATGTGTTTACTCGAACATCTTTTTCTAAGCTCATATTTGTCTCGGCTCCTAGGGTTTCAGAAGACTCAGAGCTCTCACTCTCAGATTCCTCTTCCTCACTACCGGAGGACGAACTCTCTGTTCCATCCTCTGCAGTTTCCCCAACTTCCTCTGCGACAGCCTCCAGAGGGGATGCTCTATCATCATTATCTCTCTCCATATCATTTTCAATGTATATCCATCTGTGGGTACTCGTACCTCTGGTCTGACCACTTCATCTTCTTGTACCAAACTAGTGGACTCTAAAGAAGCCTCATGACCTAAGTATGCTGGGGATCCCACCTCAGGTTCTTGAGGTTGCGCAACATGTCTATAGTTTTGGATAGAAATGTGTTGGGGGTGGATAAGAGAAAGCATAGTTTGAGGAATTCTCCTGGTGTTAGGATACGTACCTGAGATTGTAGGCTTGAACTTCGACATCACCCATCCAGGAGTTGGATTTCCCTATTGAGTCAATTGTAGAGTCTGAAATGCTTCCCTTATCACGAGGCTTATGAGCCTTGGAAATCTGATGTGCTTCAGATTTTTGTGTTGCCCCATAACTCCTCCTTTCCCCAGAGTAGTCGTCTTCATGATTACTGCGTTGAGTAGTTCTGCATAGATAATGGAGGCATAGTCGAGATGCCTTTTGAAATTGAGGCCATACATGATCTGCAAGATTTCTGTGCTAGCCTGGTCTTGGCTTCCACTCTTGCAAGTCAGTGTGTGATTGAGTGTGGAGAACATAAAGTTCCATATTGGTGGCAGATGACCTCTTTTGAACTCTCCGATTCTGGTTAAATCTGTGTTGTTGCCCAAGAACTTGATGAACTCGATAAGAACAGGGGCTTTTGGAGGTTTTTCATATGCAGGAACTCCTAATTGCTGAGGAGTTTGCATTCCAAACATTCGCCTGATAGTTTTGGGACGAATGCGAACAGTCCCCGCTCCTCCTTCTCTTCCAGAATCCACATTGCCTATGATTCCTTTTCTTTCTGGGATGAACTGGCAAGTTGTCCACCATTGTTGGACATAGAGCTGTGGAAGGTCATCATCAAACTTGGTTATGGCTTGGAAAACTTCAGATTGTCGAAAGAACTCGACAAACACATGGTAAATGGGTACAAAGTTTGCAGTATTGGCATCGAATCGGTAGTTGTTGTCTACGAACTCTTAAGGCAGAATTATGATTTGATCTACGGGTATGATTCTGCTCGATTCCGCAGAGTTTGCTTGGTTTGCCATTGTTGCAGGTTTGGAGGTTTGAAGAACACAAAGAAGGTATTTGCACAAAGGAGGGAGAATTTTGCAGGTTTGAATGCTCAGAAAGCGTAAGAAATGAAATGGGTAATTCATATGGGTATTGTAATACCCCGGGTAAGTTCGTTAGTTAAAACCCCTTTCCGTTAAAAATCAGTTAACTTTATAATAGTGTGTTTAGGGTAAAAAATTGGGTTAAATTATAAGTTAGGGGTGTTTTAGTCATTAGTGAAGAGTTTAGGGGCTGAAATGGTAAATTTGAGTGGATATTATCTAAAGAAAAATCAGATATTATCATAAATCAGAAAAATCAGTGTGTGTAGTGTGTGTGTGTTTTGAGACCAAAAGAAGAAAAGAAGGTTTGTGGCTAAAAGGTTCAAATTGGTGTGCTTGGAAGTGTATCTGAGGTATGTTCCTTTGTATTTTATGTTTGTAATTGCTATTAGAAGGTTTCTATCGGAATAGATTAGTCAATTACACATCTGGTAGTAATTCAGTCGGTTTCTGGGCAAAATTGGGTAAACCGACAGTGGTTTCCGGACACAGTATGAATGTGTCCGTGTGGTTTTGTTGATAGTGTCCGGATGATATTATAAAGGTGTCCGGACGGGTTCTTTATCCGGGTAAGTTTCTTTTTCCTATGTTTTTCGGATAGAATTGGATACCGGATAGCATCCGGATTACTCTGGTGTCCGAACGTTGTCCGGACTGTATAGGGTGTCCGGAAAAGTCACGCTGTCCGGAAAAGTTGTGTTGTCCGGATAATTTGAGGTATTCGGATACTTTTGCTGTTTGGTCATTTTGGAGAATTTAAACACTTTTGAGTATCCAGTAACCTGTGTTTTGTTAATTCTTAGATAGAATATGAATGAGGACTAAAATACTATGGACTTGACTTAAGTTCGGGCTTGGGGAAGACAATTGAGGATAAGAGTTAGATAGAGTTATCTAAAGCTCTTAGTCCTAGCAAGCCCTATGTGTTCAAAGTGGTAAAGCAATACTTGTATATGATTGTTTCAGATTCTGTGAAATTGAAGTGAAGCTGAATTGTTTGAGAAAAGCTTGGAGAACGTTTTGATAAGACAAACAGGTGAGTTTTACTTCAAACTGTTTTTACACTGGAATACATATACGTGTAGATTGAAAAGGTGATAGATAATGTGATTAGATGTTCATAAATGACAATATGATATATTGAGATATATATTGTATTTATATGTGCATTATACTACACGAGTATACGTTAGCCGAAACTATAGTAAGCGGTGTTTGCTGTAGTTGTTGTACAGCGGTGTTGCTGTAGTTGTTGTACATCGATGTTAGCTGTAGTTGTTGTACAGTAGATTAGTTGGTTCGCAACCAATTAACATGGCCAGGAGAAATGAGAATGAGAAAGAGGATGAGTTGAACACAGTGCACGAGTCTTGATTGGTATTTAATTACGTGTGATATATGTGTGTTTATATAAAGGATTTTATATAATTGGGTTTTATAATGATTGTGAAATGACAGGGATTTTCTCACTTAGACCGCTAGGTCTAACCCTCATTTTGTTTTAAAAATATGTATTCCAGGTCGTGGATCAAGTAAGGGCAAATAAGAAGGATAGTCGTTGCTTAGCTTTTGGGAAGACTTGTGTTATGAAGATCACGAAGTGTTTTTGTACTTATGGCTTTGTTGTTAGTCATAATGTAAATTATTTAGTCAAAAAGTTTGTACTGAATTACTTATTATGTTTAGTAAGACTATGGGACCGAATATGAAATATGATGTATCTTGTTGATGAAATTATGTTGTGAAATGTATATTATTTGTATATATGGAAACCGTGATGCTTTATACTGGTGGGAAGCTCATATGTCATCAGGAGAGCCTAACATATACTCTACCTTCTCTTGGGAGGAATTTGTTATAGCTTTCAGGAAACAATTTTGTTCTCATGCAGCGATTACACAATTGGAAGGGGAATTCATGAACTTACAGCAAGGGAACTTATCAGTTCGAGACTACACCGCTAGTTTTCTAGAAAAATCTCGTTTCGCGGAATACTACGTTGCCACGAAGGCAATGAAGACGGAAAGGTTTATCTTCGAGTTAAATTCAGATGTCAGAAAGCTAGTAACTGCAAAAGGACCCGTTACCTTCTCAGCCGCAGTAGATGTCGCGGAAGATGTGGAGCGGGATAATAGGAGGGATGCTGGTGATAAAGGTATGGGGAAGAGAAAGTGGGAAGGACCACAGTATGACCCGAAGAACTCCAGGTTTCAGAGATACGATAACCGCCCGCCGTTTCGACCAACAGAAAAGCCTTGGACGAAGTGCAACCGTGTTCACCAAGGAAATTGTCAAGTTGACCCTCGGATTTGTTATAAGTGTGGAAAGACCGGGCATATTGCTAAAAACTGTCCAGTAACGCGGCTTTGTTTCTTGTGTAATTCTCCGGATCACATTCAGTCGGATTGTCTGCGGGGAAGAATACAGCAGGGTGGTACATCAGGGAGACCAGCGGTTGTTAGACCAGTAGTGCCAAGACTAGAACCACCAAGAACAAGGGGTCGAACATTTCAGATGACAGCAAAAGAAGCGGAGGAAACTCCGGATGTGGTTACAGGTACATTTTTCATAAACTCTACACGTGCTAAAGTGTTATTTGACTCCGGTGCAAACCGATCGTTTGTGTTTCCTTCATTTGCTGCTTATATGCATTTAAACCCTAAAGTATTAGATCATGCTTTGATGGTAGATACGGCAAATGATAACCAAGTGACGGTTAAAGAGGTTTTTGATAAGTGTGTGATAAATATAGAGGGATGCGAAGTACCTTTACAATTATTCCCTATAGCCTTGATCGAGTTTGATTTGGTAGTGGGAATGGATTGGTTAGCTGAGAATCAGGCTAACATAGTTTGTGATAAAAAAATAATTAATGTTGTCTTACCTGAGAGAGGGCCGGTAGTAATTTATGGTGATCGTAGCAATCATCAGTCTTGCCTTATATCTATGATAAAAGCCCGTAAGTGTGTTAATAAGGGTTGCCAGAGTTACTTAGCTTATGTGATAGATATTAAACCAGAAAAGAATAAGTTGGAAGATATTCCGATTGTTAGTGAATTTCCAGAAGTATTCCCTGAAGACTTGAATAGTCTTCCGCCCGTTAGACAAGTAGAGTTTGGTATAGATCTGATTCCTGGAGCTGCTCCTATTGCTCGTACACTGTATCGTTTAGCGCCACCAGAGATGAAAGAAATGATGACGCAACTATAAGACCTATCCGATAAAGGCTTCATCAGACCCAGTTCTTCGCCGTAGGGTGCACCAGTTTTGTTTGTGAAAAAGAAGGATGGTTCAATGAGAATGTGTATCGACTACCGGGAACTGAATAAGCGCACGATCAAGAACAAGTATCCGCTACCCAGAATTGATGACCTCTTCAAATGGGTTTGCAGTTGTAGCAGAAGTTTAATGCAGTTACAGTTGATAGAAAATGAAGGTGATTGATGCATGTTGCTGTTTATTTTCAACATCTGGGGATTATATGCCTTTTGAGATTGAAAAATTCTGGGATCAGATGTTTTCACAGACTTTCTGTCCAGATTTGCTTTCTTGAAATTTGCATTTTTCTTCTGGTGAGATTCTTTAGACCAAAAAGAATTTCCTCTTTGATTTACTGCAGAGTTAGGGATAGGTTGGTCATTGAATTTCCATTTACCCTTTTGTTCTGGAGTAAACCTTATAGGTTTGTATGAATAGGGAACAGAGGTATGGTTCACAGGAATACTTTTAGCTTTCTCTCTTCTCTTCTCTTCTAACTCCTCAGAAGAAAGAATTATGATACCCTTGTTTTTGAAATCAGGGCATGGTGGAATTCTGGATTGGTTCTTAAAAACAGGTATGACAGTATTCAAAATTCCAGATCCAACAAATGCCTGTTTTGGTTTGTGCAAAATGGTTTTGGGAGCACAGAAAATTTGCTCATCTACCTCAGAGTCAGAGTCGGAATCAGAGTCTAGAAAGTCTCTGGTGGCTCTGTCAGAGGTGTGAGTCTGTGTGGGTAACTTAGAATCATTTGCTCTGGTGGAATTCAACCTTTTGATGGTGCATGACTTAAACTTTCTTAGCTTGGGTTTCAAAGCATCAGATGCAAAATTTTCTTCAAGAACCCTTTTTATATCCTCTTCAAAGGATGTTCTGATTGATTCAGAGGTAGGGGAGAAGACAGGGGCTTCAGGGTTGAGCTCACTCTGTGCTTTGACACCAGAGGACTCAGCCACAGAAGTAACAGACTTCTGTTCCTTAAAGGAGTTAAAGTTGAAAATTTCTTTGGGATCACGACTCTTGACAGAATTAGGAATTATGATCTCAGCTTTTCCTTGATAATGAATAAACTTGAAAGATGGTTCTGTAACCTTTTCATGACCAGAGGAGTCATAGCTGACATTCCTGAAATTCAGTCTTCTGGTTCTTGATACATCTGAGGTTTTAGCTCTTTTAAAAACAACAGTACCAGTGATTACATTATCTGGCATTTGGATCTTCCCAATACAGAAGGTAGAGGACATAGATGTCTTCTTCCTTCCAGTGAAGGGATCAAGGTCACGGAAACCCAGACCTTGAGTGTCATTTTGAGAGTTGATTTTAATATGCACATCTTGTGCATCCTGGTACTTTTTGATCAAGATTTCGTTTCTTTGTAAATATTGGTGCAAAACTTCTCTTTCTTTCTGAAAGTAGTTCTTAAGAGCAACAAAGTTCAGCCTTTCGAACTCTGATTTCTTTACCTCTTCTGCCTTTTGCTTCAATACTTCTTCATATTCTTTACACTTTTCAGAAAATGAGTTTTCCTTTTGTTTTTGTAAAAGTTCTAACTCAGATTTTTCTTTGGAAATCTCTTCCATCTCCATTTCCAAGAGATTCTTCTTTCTCTTGTAGAAGGACAGATCTTTCTAAGCTAGTTTTCTTAACTCTTTTTCTTCAGAAAGCTTTTGTTTTAACAGTTGAAATTCTTCAGCAAGTAATGACACATCCATCTTCAGCTCGGAGTCAGATTTAGATTCAGAAGATGTACATACCTTGGCACTGGGTTTATTGATCTCCAGCGCTCTGTCGTTTGAGTCTGTTGCAGATAATGCACCAGACATTAAGGAAATGTCTTTCTCTGTTGACCTCTCTGGTATCTCTCCAGTCATCCAGTCACTTATCTATTCCAAGCTCTCATCATCAACAGCCACCCCGTAAAAATTGGCCTGCTCTGGTTCGTCATCAGAGGACGAATCAGAGATCCAATTTTCCATCTCTGCTACATAACTTCTTTCTCTGATGTTATATTTGTACTTGTTCTTGTAGTAGTGCTGGTCCTTTACCAGTCTACCCTTACAGTTTGCAGAGAAATGGCCAGGTTTGCCACATTGAAAACATCTTCCATCGTTCTGGTTGATGGGCTGGGCAACATTAGCTTGCTTTTGAAGGGCTGGTGGATTGTATCTCTGTTGTTGTCTCTGCTCTGGTGCAGCTCTGTTGTTGTTCTGGTGGTGAGGTGCATCATATCCTCTCTTCTCTTCTTTGTCTTCTCTTTCATACCTTCCTCTCCTATTAAATACTTTCTTACCAAATCTCTTGTTAAACTGTTGAGTTATTAGGGCAAGAGATTGGGCAAAAGCATTGATGTCAGCATCATCATCTGACGAACTCTTCTCTTCTTCACTTTCTGCTATCAAGCTTTTCTTTCCCTTCTTTTCACGGCTTTCTCCTTCTTCTTATCTCTGCTAGCATTATCTCTGTTGGATTTCCCTTCTGAGGGTGTTTTTGAGTCAGAGATTAATGCTATGGGGCCTGCAATGGTGGATTTGCCTTTTTGCTTGACAACATCCTTCTCTTGTGCAGCTAAAGTGCCATACACATCAGTAAGAGACCATGCATCCAAATCTTGGTTTGCTTGTAGAGACATAGATAGATTCAACCATTCATCATTTAAACGTTTCAAGAATAAGACATTGTTGTCTTCCTTCGACCTTACAACCCCACATTTCTTACATTTATTGATTAAAACGTTGAATCTGTTGTAGGTTGCAAAGTTTCCTCAGGAAGTGCTTTGAAATCATTGTATTCGTTAATACATTGGGTCCTTCTATTCCCTTGGGTTTTTATACCACCTTCGAGTTGATTTAGAAGTTGATTCCATATTTCTTTTGCAGTAACACAGGAGTCTAGTTCTTGGAAAATATCGTTTGGAATGGCCATTATCAGGAGTCTAACTGCCTTGAGGTCATTTTCCATTTTGAGCTTTTCTTCCTCAGTAAAACCAGTGGTTTTAACTTCGAAGTGAGCAGGAACCCCAACAGTTGTTTCTGTTGCGAGTACACGAGGAACCAAAACCATAGATTGGAATGGTCCATTTGTGACTGATCGCATAAGGTCTCTATCCATTCCATCGAAAACGTTAACCATCCTAATCTTCCATTGAGGATATTCATCTCTCAGAAGAGTAGGCAGTTTGGTTAGAGAACCGGCCGTATAGATAGCATTGATGTTGTTGTTCGCCATCTTTACAGAAAACAAAGTATGAAGGTTTTGAAAGATTTTGAACAAGTTCTAAAAGAAATGTAGATGAACAGTAAACCAATGGAACAGTGAATAATGTCGAGAAGATTTTCAGACTAACTGGAAAGCTTAAATACGTATTAAAAGCTCGTAACAAAGGAGTTTCAGGTTTTCAACAGAAAAACAGAGTATACTATGAAGCTTTAAAAACAAACACAATCAACAACAGTGAATCAACCTGGTAAGATTGGATCGATTTGATTTAATCAAATCAATCTGCTCCGATACCAATTGCAGGTTCCCAGATTCACTTTGTCTCATATAAACAGCAAGATCAAAGATAGCAGAAGCATTATATAAAGCTGTTTAAGTATGACTGATCGTGTATAAAATGTGAAGCAATGAGAGAATAACAATAACAATATAGAACAGTAAATGATAACACAATAGTTAAATAAGCTGCTCGTATATTGATGATATGAATAACACCAAGAACACTTTCTTGTGTATGTATTCTAAAATCTCTCAGGTGACAATTCGTACAATGGTAGTGGAATAGAATGTGCAGTGATATGCTCTCACAATTCTAGTAATAATTCTCACCAAAAGCTTACATTTGTGCGCTCCACTACCCTTCTATTTATAGCCTGATAAAGTGAAGGACAGTGTACTATCTAACACTGGAATGACACGTGGAAAGTGTGTCTCCGTCCTTTTAGGGATGACGTGGAAAGTACGGATACGTGTCTGGCACTTAGAGATTTCTACGAGACTTAAGCTTCACAGAGGTCTTCATTCACCAGAGCTCTTGTGCCAGAGCTCTGAAGGTCTTCTGGCATCAACAGTTCTTCTGGTGGAATAGAAGAAGTCTTCTGCCAGAGCTCTGTCGAGCTCTGATGGTCTTCTGTTTGTTTTTCTTCTAAGTCTTCTGCTTGATCTCTGGTGGTCTTCTAACTTGTGATATTTTCAATACTTTTACATTGAGAGTACTTGGGGCTAACAACTATAGAAGTCGACAGTGCACTATGGTCGTCAAACAGGGACGACATCCTTTCGTAACAAGTGTCGAAGATACAATTGAATACAATAGAATACAAAAGAATACAATAGAAATAGAATTAAACTAAGTCGTGCGATGCGTCGTGCGTCATGGGTTTTAACTTGATTGTCGTAGAATCCTTTGGGTGAAAGACAGAGTCTATTTGATGTAGAATACTTCGGGAATTCTTGTGTAAAATCTTCTATATCCGTGAGTGAAGCTTTGTGCTTACATTATATAGGCTTCGATGTCATCAATGTCCTTCATAAATGCAAATAACGGTTTTAGGCACTTAATGCGCTTGATTGCGGTCTTCAGTTATGACTGTTGTCCTTGAATGCACTTAACCTGCATTAATTAGACACAAAGAAAATGCTATAGTGTTAATTAGTTACGTCAAGAGTTATCTTACGATGGTCGTGAAGTTTTACCAGGGGTCTTGGTTGTAAGTCGTGAATACCTTGCGACCAACATATTAGGTGTCGATAGTGGTTATGGTCGTGTGTTATTTACAGGACCTTATCTTAATACAAGACCTCTCTTGTTCAAAGGAACTCATCGTAGTTACTGACTTGTGCTTATTCGATCGTGCGATCCTGCGACATATCCATCGTTAGTGGTTGGTTGTTGGCTTAGCGACCCTCCGATGCTTAAGTCAGTAATCGTCGTAATGAATAAATCGTAAGAAAAAATAACTTAAAAGAAATATTTTTTCAAATGTACCAAATTCTAGCTTCTTGGGATATCTTGGTTGTCGAGAGTTTGGAGCCTATAGGAACCTTTTCCTACGATTTCAGATATGCGATATGGTTTTTCGCACTTAGTGGATAACTTACCTGCGTTCAATCCTTGGTGTTCTGAAATGATCGTCGAAGGACGAAATCGACTTCTTGAAAGACCTTGATGTTAACATTCTTGTTAAAATGTCGTTCGGCCACTTGTCTTTGAGATGCCATCTTGATCAGAGTGGCCTCTCTTAGCTCTTCTAGGGCATCGAGGTCGTAACTTAAGTCTACCAGGTTATGATCGATCGAAGTATGTCTTGACGTTGGTAGTTGGGCCTCGACAGGCAAGACTGCTTCACATCGGTAGACTAGGGAGAATGGGGTTTGGCCGGTGGACGTACGCGGTGTCGTGTGATTGGCCCAAAAGACTAATGGAAGTTCTTCAACCCATCTCCCTTTTGCGGCTTTAAGGCTCTTTCTTATAGAGTTGATTATGACTTTGTTGCTTGATTATGCGAGTTTATTCGACTGAGGGTACCGTGGTGTCGAGGTCGTAAGTTGATATTACGATTCTCACAAAACTGTTGAGTTTGATCACTTATGTACTGCGATCCATTGTCACATACGATTTCGGATGGGATTCCAAACCTGCAAATAATGCTAGTCTGGATAAAAGAGATGACTTCCTTGTCCCGAAACTGGGAGAAAGCCGCTGCTTCTATCCACTTGGAGAAATAATCCGTGAGGACTAACAGAAATACCTTTTGCCCAGGGTCAGGTGGCAACTTGCCGACAATGTCCATTCCCCATCTCATGAAGAGCCATGGGATCAGATTCATGTGCAAAGGTTCAGAGGGTTGATGAGACATACCTGAATGTCGTTGACAGGCGTCGCAGCCTTGGACGTACCTGATACGGACTTGTCATAAGGTCGGTGAATAGTAACCTTGTCGTGAAACTCGGTTCGCTAGACTACGACCTCCTGAATGATTGCCACATTCTCCGTCATGCATTTCTTTTCAGAATCGTCTACATTTGGTCGTCGCTGACGACACGTCGTAAGTTCAATCTCGTCGACGACCGTCGATAGAGTCTGCCTCCAATTATATGGTATTTGGAAACTTTGAATCTAATATTGCACGCTTCCATCCTGTCTTCCGGTAGCTGGTTTTGCATAAGATAATTCTTTATATCACGCGACCAGTCAATTTCTTCATCGAGGACATGGATGTCCCCAATATTCTCGACAGACGGGGCTGCTAGGTTGATCATGGGATTATTGTCGAATGATGGTTTGCCAAGTGCTGGCCCAAGATTGGCTAAGTCATCGGCTTGTGCGTTCTGGTCTCTTGGGATCTGCATGATAGAGAAGGGTTTAAACTCTTCTGATTTATCTTTGGCTGCTTTAAGGTATGCTGTCATTTTGGAATCTTTTACTCCGAATTCCCCATTCATTTGATTTACGACGAGGAGGGAATCGCTTTTGATGTGTAGTCCGGTTGCCCCCAAGTCTTGTGCCATGCTCATGCCCACGATCAATGCTTCGTATTCCGCTTCATTGTTTATGGCTTTCAACTCACATCGTATGGAATACACCATGTTGCCCCCCTGTGGTGACTTTAAGACGACGCCAAGTCCTGCCCCCTGGCGTTGGATGATCCGTCGACGTAAAGTGTCCAAGGCGCATCGTCGAGAGTCGCCATGGTATCCGTTTGTACATCTTTATCTAGCTCCAGACTGAAGTCGGCGAAGAAGTCTGCCAGGACTTGCGATTTGTTGGTCCCGAAGGGTTATACAAGTATTAGTTTGTAGAGGGGGGTTGAATACAAACACACAAGAATTATAGTTTTCTAATTTATTTATTGATAAATAAAACAATTTACAGTTTGGTGCAGAATAAAACTAAGTACAAGACCTAATCTAAACAAACTTGAGAATCACAAAGGTTTCTTGCACTAAGAAATAGAGAGACTAGAAGATAGAAAATTAAGGATAGTTTTCTAAGGCACAAAGTAGATTAAGGGATGACCACCTTCAAACTGAAGGAGCATTCCTTTTATTTATACTACACGCATTTAATGCATGTCAGGAGGACTTTACACGTGTCAGCATTTGGTTGGGCGCATGCTTCTGACTTTTGCAAACATGCTTTGGGCCGCATGGTGAACAATGTAGTGGCAAAGTGGTTTTTATGATTCTGGACAAGGGTTGTCCTTCTGAAAAATCGTACAAAAGTGTGCAAGAGGATGAGACAAACATTTCTTGTAGACCAAGCTTCATGATCAGCGATCACTGAGTTGATCTTCCATCAGTGAGATCTGATGTAAGCCAGCTATCACTGAAGTCTTCTTTTAGAAACGTCGCGTATGTGGACTTGTCTGGGTTTCACTGATATCCGCATCAGATCATTAGTAGACTTGTCACTTGTTCATCAACTTTATCTTCGATTCAGCGATGACCTCTTTGTCGCGAAACTTGTCTTCAGAGATTACAAACAACATTGTTTACAGATGAACTAATTAGTGATCATCAGTGAAACTGAACAAACTCAGTTATCACTGATGTACATTTATCACTGATGAATAATGAGGAATAGTGGTTTACCCATCAGTGATACTGAACAGACTCAGTATAATATCACTGATGGTGAAACACTAATACATACAATGTTACTTATAATTTTCACTAAGTAATTCTAAGGGTCACCATCAAATTACTGAGAGGGTTTGGATCAACAATCTCCCCTATTTGATAATGATAAAGCAACATAAGAAAATTGCTAAGTATATAAAAACATAAGGATTAAAAGGAGTCATAGATGCGTGTCCCATTTACTGTTTTAAAGGATCTTTTCTAGTACTGATGGAGTAAAGTACTTCATTTAAATTTTCATTAAATCTTCGTAAAAGATTACAAGGGAAGATGGAAAATTACAAGTACGATGAAATAAAATTACAAGTACAAAAAGTATTACTGATAAATACAAGAAGAATACAAAGAAGGATCTATCAGCTATAGAGGTTCATCCTTGAAGAGAAATTCATCAAAGGCATTTGTCTCTGGGATCATCAAATCAGGGGCCACTTCACCCAGTTGTCTTCTAAGCTTGGCTTCATTCATCACATGGGTCTTGCAGTAGAGTCCTGATCTCAATTTTTTGCACCAGTAGACAAGCTCTGTGAGTTGTTTGACAAGGCAAATAAAGAGTTCTGAATATCTTTGAAAGCACATAACACCAGTCGAGTCCAAGAAACTTATTCCATAGGGATCACTGACCATTTGATAGGCTTAGAGCTGATAAGTCAGGAGGAGGTCCGAGCACTGCTTCTCTAGAAAATTCAATACCAGTTTAATTTCGGATAGATGGACCCGAGGAAGAGGAAGCACACTTTCTTTTGGCAGGAGTAGGTCTTTGGTTTTGGAGAAGAGTTGGAGGAGGAGGCACGTCAATCGTAAAAGTAACCACCCTGTTGACCAAAGCATTCAGAAAATTTTCAACATAGGGCTTGAACTTTGATTTCGACTTCTGTATGACACTACTGCCTTCTAGACATTCATCAAACCCAAGAACAACGAGCTTTGACATGTAGCTTGTGCGTATTTCCCCATTCTCTCTGATCATTGTGACTTCCACCATTGGTACGCCCTTTACCTTTTTTCTTTTCAGTGTTACATTCACGATCCGACTAGGGTGATATATGAAATCAACTCTTTCTTTGCACCATTTCAATGTAGAGTCACTGACCTTTTGTTTCTTCTGAATCTTCTTACCAACTTGCTTGAGAAGTTGGTTTTGAACCTTGAGAGGAAACTGTTTCAGCTTTTTATCAGCGACTGACTGCTGAGCAACCTTGAGGGCAAATTCTTTGTCTTTAAGTGCAACCATTTGGTTTTCAGCAAGAAGTTTCTCAGCCCTGATTGATTCTTCAATTTCTTCAGGAGACAGAAAGCCAAGTCCGGAGGGAGGGATGATTCGTAAGCGCTGACTCTCTAGCTGATTAATCATCGCTGCTCTTCTTCCTATTTCATCCTTTGACCCTTGAGTAGGTTGAGAGGGTCTGTTTGGGTGCGAGTGCATCTCATCATCATCTTCTTCTTCTTCTTCTTCTTGATCATCAGTCTCAAGCACTGAGACTGATATTATTGGAGTTTCATCAGCTATGGAAGCTGGGACTATTTGTTGTTGTGGCAGCGATTCTTCACCGGGTCCCTTAAGCAGGGGAGAGGACCAGCTGAATCAAAAGATCAAAGAGTTAGATTGTTATGATGGAAGGAAGAAAAGATAAAGAAATAGGCTAAGTGTATAGAATGTGTTTGAGGAGAGGATGGGTAGAAGCAGAGTATGGGATTAAGGAGAGGCATACCTGAGAAGTTGGCATACTTTCAGCGTTGAAGAGAAACTTCAAGTTTCCTGAAGAAGAAACTCCTTTTTGTTTTCCCTTGGAGTTCTTCTTCGCAGGAGACTTCTTTGACGTCTCCCCTGCTTCTTTCAAACCTCCCTCTTTGGCTTAGGGACCCTGATGGCTATAGGCTTGAACCAGCACTCTGGCACTTCATCATCATCATCATGATCATCATTGCCACCATTTGATGAGGATTTGTTTTTGGTGGCTTGAGTCTCAGCGGGTGGTTGTACCGCTGATGTAGCCGCCGAAGTAGAAGAAATTGGGGTGAGAAGAGGTAAGAGTTCAGAGAGACGTACCTCACCTTCTATTGGCTCGAACTCGAGGATGCAGCTGTCTAGCTGAGGGAGTTTGTAATCTCCCTGTTTTGGATAGTCCTTCTGAAGGAACATAGCGAGGAAAGCTGATACAAAGCGCACATAGGAACCTTCATTTCCCTTAGAGGCTTCTCAACCTTTCCCATGAGGTCGTTAAAGATGAGGCGGGCATAATCCATTTTTCTCCCTACAATCAGCGAATACCCCATTTGAAGTTGATAGTGGCTGGCTTGGTCCAGCGATCCGAATTTGCCACTCATGCAAGATATGACATGAGAGAAAATGAAGTTGAGCTCTGAAGGCATTTTTGCCTTGAGCACCTTGGTAAGCTTTTTGTCGGGATGTTTAGTGCGGGGCTTGTTGTCCTACGTGTACTTCATCAAGTCTAGAAACCTGATGACTTCGTCATCATTGGGTAGGGGCTCGAAAGGACCAGTGGGGAGTTCCAGCGCTGTCCTTATGTCGTTGGCTGTGATGAAGCCTTCTCCAAATTCAGTTTGGAAGCCAATGACAATAACTTTCTTTCCAGATCTGGTGGTATGGTGGGTTCTCTCAGTAGTGTACCAGAACGGCTGAAGGAGATGGCACTGAGCTGGTGGAGCGATAGTGATAGCTTTGTGGATGGGAGAGTTTTTAAGAAATGTTACTGCCTTAGCGAGAGGTGGGCAGGGTTTCTTCTTGGTGGATTCGAGAAGTGCCAAGTGATTGTTGGAGCTATAGGTTATCTGGTTTACTTCTCCTTGAATGCTTTTGGACTTGATCATTGTCACTGGAGTGGGTGCCATTTCTGAGAAAATACCAAAAATAGAAGGGAAGAAGAAATGGGTTTCTTAGTAAGGAAATAATTCCAAAATAATATGTTTTAGGGTTTACCAGTTTCCGTATGAGGAAAGAAACATGAATAAGTGGTTTTCCAGTTTTGAAAAGAACAAAACTAGTAGAAAACAATGTCTTCGAGTTTCCTTTTTATGAAGGATTATGGAAAAACGCAGTGAAGAAAAAGAAGAAAGTGTAAAAGAATTTTTAAACTTTGTAGAAAAACTTGTTAAAGTTTTATTTAAAAAATCATGAAGAAGATGATTTCTTTGAAGAAAAAGTATGTTTTGATCCTTAAAAACAAAGATTTAGGATCAAAAACATGTTTTTTGAATATACCAGAATGTATTAAGGAAGAAGTATGAACCTGTTTTGTTGTTGAAGATTGTGATTAACGAGTCTAAAGTTTAACAATAATCCAAGAACACAATAGCACAGGAAAGTTTTTCTTGCTTAGGAAAGTTATGCGAGCGTAAAAGGTAAAAATATAAACAAGAGTTGTTTATATAGTGAGAGGAGAGAGAAAGGTTGATGAGCGGGAAAAGAAACTCATCATGACACGTGACACGTCCCATGAAGCGTATTGGTCAAGAATTCTAACGGACGAACGTGTCAGACGAAAAGTCGTGCCAGAGTTTATCCGTTTGATGACGTCACAAAAAGAGATTGTCTTTTCATTTTCAAAATGTAGTCCTGATAGTTTGGAAATTATTAGGGTGGGTTTTGATTTATGAAGAATCACTAATGAGAAATATCAGTGATGGGATTTCATTTTATTTCAAAAGAGATCACTGATAGATAAATATCAGTGATCAAATTTAATCTTTGAAATACATCTTACTGGAGTAAGCTTCAGTGATCAGGGATAGAGAAAAACATTTGAGTATCAGAAAACATTTATTCAGAGATTAGATGATAAATAAGAGAGATAGAATTTTATGACTGACATAATGCATAACCACTGAAGAGTTAATCTTTAAGGTTCATCATTCCAAGCTCACTGATGAGAAAGTTAAATCTTGTCTCATCAAGAGGTTTGGTAAATATATCAGCTAAATGATAGTCAGTGGGAATAAAGTGAAGTTCTATGTCTCCATTCATCACATGATCTCTGATAAAATGATATCTAATTTCGCTGTGTTTTGTCTATGAGTGTAGCACTGGGTTGTTTGCTATAGCGATGGCACTAGTGCTGTCGCAATAGATAAGAATCTTTGATAGTTGAAGGTCATAGTCTAATGGCTGATTTCTCATCCATAAGACCTGAGCACAACAACTACCAGCAGCTACATATTCAGCTTCAGCGGTAGAGGTGGAAACTGAGTTTTGCTTTTACTTGTCCAACTTACCAGTTTTCCACCCAGGAGCTGACAGCCTCCTGTGGTGCTTTTTCTATCAAGTTTGCAACCTGCAAAATCACTATCTAAATAGGCATTTAGATTGAACTCTGAGTCTTTGGGATACCAAAGACCTAGTTTGGGTGTACCCGTCAGACATCTGAAAATTTGCTTTACAACGATCAGATGTGATTCTTTGGGTTCAGATTGATATCGTGTACAAAGACAAGTAGAATACATAATATCAGTACGACTCACTGTAAGATAGAGAAGAGAGTCGATCATCCCTCTATAAGGCAGTGACATTAAAAGGTTTTCAGAGGGATCCTTATTAAGTGTCAGCGGAGGTTCCATAGGGGTTTTCATAGGTGAGCTTTGAGTAAGATCGAATTTCTTCAGCATATCTTTGACGTACTTACCTTGGTGAATGAAAGTGCCTTTATCACTTTGCTTGATTTGGAGTCCAAGGAAGTAAGTCAGCTCACCCATCATACTCATCCTATATTCATTTTTCATTCATTTAGCGAACCGAGTACACAGAGATGGGTTAGTAGAACCAAATATAATATCATCGACATATATTTAAACAAGAATAATATGATCTTTAACATTTCTGAAAAATAGAGTATTATCAATTTTACCATGTTCAAATTTTTTAGTGATAAGAAAGGAGGATACAGTGTCATACCATGCCCGAGGTGCTTGCTTTAAGCCATAAAGGGCCTTATCCAGTTTATAGACATTCTCTGGATGCTTAGGATCAGCGAATCCTGGTGGTTGCTCAACATAGTACTAATGGAGTAAAGTAGTTCATTTAAATTTTCATTAAATCTTCGTAAAAGATTACAAGGGAAGATGGAAAATACAAGAAGAATACAAAAAAGGATATATCAGCTATAGCAGTTCATCTTTGAAGAGCAATTCATCAAAGGCATTTGTCTCTGAGATCATCCAATCAGGGAACACTTCACCCAGTTGTCTTCTAAGCTTAGCTTCATTCAGCACATGGGTCTTGAAGTAGAGTCCTGATCTCGATTTGTTGCTCCAGTAGACAAGATCTTTGAGTTTTTTGACAGGGCAGATAGAGAGTTCTGAATATCTTTGAAAACACATAACACCAGTCCAGTCCAAGAAACTTATTCCGTAGGGATCACTGACCACTTGACCAGGGAAGAAAAGTCCATCAGGTGGCAGTGATAGGCTTAGAGCTGATAAGTCATGAGGAGGTCCGAGCACTGCTTCTCTAGAAAGAGGAAGCACACATTCTTTGGTTTTGGAGAAGAGTTGGAGGAGGAGGTACGTCAATCGTAGAAGTAACCCTGTTAACCAAAGCATTCAAGAATTTTTCAACATAGGGCTTGAACTTTGATTTTGACTTCTGAATGGCACTCTTGACTTCTAGCCATTCATCAAACCCAAGAACAATGAGTTTTGACATGTAGCTTGTGTGTATTTCCCCATTCTCTCTGATCACTGTGACTTCCACCATCGGTACGCCCTTTACCATTTTTCTTTTCAACGTTACATTCACGATCCGACTAGGATGATATCTGAAATCAACTATTTCTTTGCACCATTTCAATGTAGAGTCACTAACCTTTTGTTTCTTCTGAATCTCCTTACCAACTTCCTTGAGCACTTGCTCCAGGACCCTGAGAGGAAACTGTTTCAACTTTTTATCAGCGACTGACTGCTGAGCAACCTTGAGGGCAAATTCTTTGTCTTTAAGTGCAACCTTTTGGTTTTCAGCAAGAAGTTTCTCAGCCCTGATTGATTCTTCAATTTCTTCAGGAGACAGAAAGCCAAGTCCGGAGGGAGGGATGATTCGTAAGCGCTGACTCTCTAGCTGATTAATTATCGCTACTCTTCTTTGTATTTTATCCTCTGACCCTTGAGTAGGTCGAGAGGGTCTGTTTGGGTGCAAGAGCAGCTCTTCTTCTTCTTCTTCTTCTTCTTGATCACTAGTCTCAAGCACTGAGACTGATATTATTCGAGTTTCATCAGCTATGGAAGCTGGGATTATTTGTTGTTGTGGCAGGGATTCTTCAGCGGGTCCCTCAAGCAGGGGAGAGGACTAGCTGAATCAAAAGATCAAAGAGTTAGATCGTTATGATGGAAGGAAGAAAAGATAGAGAAATAAGCTAAGTGTATAGAATGTGTTTGAGGAGAGGATGGGTAGAAGCAGAGTATGGGATTAAGGAGAGGCATACATGAGAAGTTGGCATACTTTTAGCGTTGAAGAGAATCTTTAAGTTTCTTGAAGAAGCAACTCCTTTTTGTTTTCCCTTAGAGTTCTTCTTCGCAGGAGACTTCTTTGCCGTCTCCCCTGCTTCTTTTAAACTACCCTCTTTGGCTTAGGGACCCTGATGGCTGTAGGCTTGAACCAGCACTCTGGCACTTCATCATCATCATCATCATCATTACCACCAGGGTTTGTAGAGGGTTCTTCATCTAAGATCTCCACCTGATCTTCTTCCTCTTCTTCTTTAGAGGGCCTGTCGACAGTTTCACCCCATTGAGAGGAAGGAGGGTGGGTTCTTTTTCATTTTCTTTCTCCCCCTCAGAAAGAGAGGGGTCTTCTTCGACGTTCTGCTCCTCAGTGTTTCCCTCCCCCTAAACTTGAGGGAGGTTCTATTCAGCATTCATCTCCCCCTCTTTGTCATCATCAATAGGGGGAGGATTAGCAGTATTGGAAGCAGCAACAGTAACATCAGTTGCAGTAGCATCGGCTGTCCTGTCTTCGTGGCCAGGAGCTGCTGAGACTGAGGCACGAGCAGTCGCTGGTGCAGTAGTGATGACCAAAATAGGAGGAGAAGAAGCAACTGCTGAGAAGGTTGTGCTGTGAACCTGGGTGGCACTGGTGTTGCCAAGAACCGCTTCTTTAGTGCTTCGAGGCACTGAGAAGGTTGGGGTAGATACCAGTGAAGCTTCAACAGTAGGAGGCATTGAAGTGGTTGGTGTTGTAGGTACAGATGTGGTGGAGTGGACCACGAAGTTGTCAAATGTCGCTTGTGAAGAAGCGATCACTGATTTCATAACTTGAGAGGGCTGGGGTTTCTCCTTTGCAATCTTCTTGGCTTTTTGAGAGCCAAGGTTGGCGTCTGAGGGTTTCCTCTTTGATGAGGATTTGTTTTTGGTGGCTTGAGTCTCAGCGGGTGGTTGTACCGCTGATGTAGCCGCCAAAGTAGAAGAAATTGGAGTGAGAAGAGGTAAGAGTTCAGAGAGACGTACCTCACCTTCCATTGGCTCGAAATCGAGGATGCGTATGCCTAGCTGAGGGAGTTTGTAATCTCCCTGTTTTGGGTATTCCCTCTAAAGGAACATAGCGAGGAGCGCTGATACAAAGCGCACATAGGAACCTTCATTTCCCTTTGACGCTTCTCGACCTTTCCCATGAAGTCGTTAAAGATGAGGTGGTCAAAATCAATTTTTCCCCCTACAATCAGCGAATACCCCATTTGAAGTTGGTAGTGGCTGGCTTGGTCCAGCGATCCAAATTTGCCACTCATGCAAGATATGACATGAGAGAAAATGAAGTTGAGCTCTGAAGGCATTTTTGCCTTGAGCACCTTGGTAAGTTTTTTTCAGGCTCTTTAGTGCGGGGCCGTTAGCAGTGATGAAGCCTTCTCCAAATTCAGTTTGGAAGCGAATGACAATGACTTTCTTTCCAGATCTGGTGGTATGGAGGGTCCTCTCAGCAGTGTACCAGAACGGCTGAAGGAGACCGCGATAAGCTGGTGGAGCGATAGTGATGGCTTTGTGGATGGGAGAGTTTTTAAGAAATGTTACTGCATCAACGAGATGTGGGCAGGGTTTCTTCCTGGTTGATTCGAGAAGTGCCAGGTGATTGTTGGAGGTAAAGGTTATCTGGTTCAGTTCTCCTTGCATGTTTTTGGACTTGACCATTGTCACTAGAGTAGGGGCCAATTCTGAGAAAATACCAAAAATAGAAGGGAAGAAGAAATGGGTTTCTTAGTAAGGAAATAATTCCAAAATAATATGTTTTAGGGTTTACCAGTTTCCGTATGAGGAAAGAAACATGAAAAAGTGGTTTTCCAGTTTTGAAAAGAACAAAACTAGTAGAAAACAATGTCTTCCAGTTTCCTTTTTAAGAAGGATTCTGGAAAAACGTATTGAAGAAAAAGAAGAAAGTATAAAAGAATTTTTAAACTTTGTAGAAAAACTTGTTAAAGTTTTTCTTAAAAAATCATGAAGAAGATGATTTCTTTGAAGAAAAGGTATGTTTTGATCCTTAAAAACAAAGATTTAGGATCAAAAACATGTTTTTTGAATATACGAGAATGTATTAAGGAAGAAGTATGAACCTGTTTTGTTGTTGAAGATTGTGATGAACGAGTCTAAAGTTTAACAATAATCCAAGAACACAATAGCACAGGAAAGTTTTTCTTGCTTAGGAAAGTTATGAGCGCGTAAAAGGTAAAAATATAAACAAGAGTTGTTTATATAGTGAGAGGAAAGAGAAAGGTTGATGAGCGGGAAAAGAAACTCATCATGACACGTGACACGTCCCACGAAGCGTATTAGTCAAGAATTCTAACAGACGAACGTGTCAGACGAAAAGTCGTGCCAGAGTTTATCCGTTTGATGACGTCACAAAAAAAGATTGTCTTTTCATTTTCAAAATGTAGTCCTGATAGTTTGGAAATTATTAGGGTGGGTTTTGATTTATGAAGAATCACTAATGAGAAATATCAGTGATGAGATTTCATTTTATTTCAAAAGAGATCACTGATAGATAAATATCAGTGATCAAATTTAATCTTTGAAATACATCTTAATCTTGAGTATCAGAGAACATTTATTCATAGATTAGATGATAAATAAGAGAGATAGAATTTTATGACTGACATAATGCGTAACCGCTGAAGAGTTAATCTTCAAGGTTCAGCATTCTAAGCTCGCTGATGAGAAAGTTAAATCTTGTCTCATCAAGAGGTTTGGTAAATAGATCAGCTAAATGATAGTCAGTGGGAATAAAGTGAAGTTCTATGTCTCCATTCATCACATGATCTCTGATAAAATGATATCTGATTTCGATGTGTTTTGTCTTTGAGTGTAGCTCTGGGTTGTTTGCTATAGCGATGGCACTAGTGCTGTCGCAAAAGATAAGAGTCTTTGATAGCTGAAGGTCATAGTCTAATGGCTGATTTCTCATCCATAAGACCTGAGCACAACAACTACCAGCTGCTACATACTCAACTTCAGCGGTAGAGATGGACACTGAGTTTTCTTTTTTGCTTGTCCAATTTACAAGTTTTCCACCCAGGAGTTGACAGCCTCCTGTGGTGCTTTTTCTATCCAGTTTGCAACCTGCAAAATTACTACCTGAATAGGCATTTAGATCGAACCCTGAGTCTTTGGGATACCAAAGACCTAGGTTGGGTGTACCCTTCAGATATCTGAAAATTCCCTTCACAACGATCAGATGTGATTCTTTGGGTTCAGATTGATATCGTGCACAAAGACAAGTAGAATACATAATATCAGGACGACTCACTGTAAGATAGAGAAGAGAGCCTATCATCCCTTTATAGGCAGTGACATTAACAAGTTTTATAGAGGGATCCTTATTAAGTGTCGGCGGAGGTGCCATAGGGATTTTCATAGCTGAGCTTTGAGTAAGATCGAATTTCTTCAGCATATCTTTGACGTACTTATCTTGGTGAATGAAGGTGCCTTTATCATTTTGATTGATTTGGAGTCCAAGGAAGTAAGTCAGCTCACCCATCATACTCATCTTATATTCATTTTTCATTCGTTTAGCGAACTGAGTACACAGAGATGGGTTAGTTTAACCAAATATAATATCATTGACATATATTTGAACAAGAATAATATGACCTTTAACCTTTCTGAAAAATAGAGTAGTATCAATTTTACCACGTTCAAAATTTTCAGTAATAAGAAAGGAGGATAAAGTTTCATACCATGCATGAGGTGCTTGCTTTAAGCCATAAAATGTCATACCCTTCTTCATTCACCTTTCCATTTAGAAATGCTGACTTAAAATCCATTTGGTGAACTTTGAAGTCTTTGTGAACTGCATAGGCTAAGAAAAGTCGATTGCTTCGAGTCTTGCCACTGGGGCAAAAGTTTCATCATAGTCTATGCCTTCTTCTTGTCTGTATCCTCGAGCAACTAGTCTAGCTTTGTTGCGGGTTACAGTTCCAAATTCATCTAACTTATGTCGATATACCCATTTGGTTACCTATCACAGTTTTTTCAGTTGGTCTGGGAACAAGATTCCAAACTTTGTTTCTTTCAAATTCAGTCAGCTCTTCTTTCATAGCACTGACCCAGTTTGGATCTCTTAGGGCATCATCTGTTTTCTTTGGTTCAATCAGTGAGACAAAGTTAACAAATGAACAAATATTACCTGAACTTCGTCGAGTCTGAACACTTGCGTTTGGATCACCTAGAATTTGATCGATTGGGTGATTTAAAGTCCATCTTTGAGTAGGAGCTTGAATCACTGATTCAGATAGAACTTCTGGAGGTGCTGAAGAAGAAACTTCAGCAGTAGTAGATTCAAGTATACTAGGCAAGATTTATTGAAGCTCAGATGAAATTTCATTTACTGATTGCTGAGAAGTAGATGGATTTTTAGAGGTTGAGGGTTCAGAAGAAGGCAAGGTGGTTATGGGAACAACTGATACCCAAGAGGAGGATTCAGCTTCACTTGTTTGCATGCTAGGAATGATTATAGGATCATCATCAGCGGTTGGGTTGTTGACCTGAGGGTCAGGGTTGAGATTAGCTTCTGAGTCCCCGTAGTGAGAAAACATCCACTGATTCAGTTCTTTGTTTTCAGCAGTAGGTCTTGAATTTGCTAAACGGGATTCATCAAAGGTGACATGAATGGTTTATTCTACAGTTTGTCTTCTCTTGTTGAAGACTCTAAAGGCTTTGGATACTAAAGAATATCATAGAAATATTCCGTCTTCAACTTAGGGATCAAACTTTCCAAGGGAATCCCTGTTGTTTAAAATGAAGCATTGACAACCAAAGATATGAAGAAAGCTGATAGATGGCTTTCTTCCATGGAAAAGTTCATAGGAAATTTTGTTGAATCTTTTGACAATCAGCGACTTATTTTGGGTAAAACAAGCAGTGTTTACAGCTTCTGCCCAGAATTGAGTTGGAAGATGAGAATCGCTGAGCATAGATCGAGCAACTTCGATGATCATTCTGTTTCTTCTTTCAGCAACTCCATTTGGCTGAGGTGTTCTCACCGCTGAAAAGTCGTGAGAAATGCCCTTACTCTCAAAGAAGTTATCATGAGAACAATTTTTGAATTCAGTTCCATGATCACTCCTTATTGAGCGAACAGTCATATTGTTCAGGACTTCCATTTTCCCGACAAAAGAGATGAGTTCTTCTGAGGTGTCACTCTTTGCACGGAGGAACATAACCCAGGTATATCGAGAGAATTCATCTACTATGACAAGAGTGTATTTTTTCGAGCGATGGATTGTATGTTGTCAGGGCCAAATAAATCCATATGGAGGAGCTGAAGAGGGTTTGTCACTAAAGATACTTGCTTTGACTTGAATCTAGCTTTATTTTGTTTTCCTTTTTCACACGCTGAGCAGAAAGATTCCTTAGCGTATGAGTGTTGAGGCAAGCCAGCGACCAACTCTTTAGATGAAAGAGTGTTCAGCGTTTTGAAGTTGAGATGAGAGAGCCTTTTATGCCATAGCCAGTTGACATCTGAAGAGGCTTTGGATAGAAAGCAGATGTTCTCATTGGTTGTTGAGTCCATGTTTATTATATAAACATTTTCCAAACGATTGCCGCTGAGAGCAATCTTTTCTTTCTTATCAGTGACAAAGCATGCTTCCTTAGTGACTCTTCTGAAGGTGGTTGTACCATTGGAAAGTACACCAAACCTGTAACACCTCGAAAATCCCATAATTTTGTACGTTTATTTTGGAGAACGTTTAAAATATTATAAGGGGTATTTTTAAACGTTATGTTTCTTTTAATTAAATGTTGAGGGACCGAAAGTGCAATTAGCCATTTGTTTGGGGGCTATACTGTCATATTTGGAATCTAATATATATATATATATATATATATATATATATATATATATATATATAAATTAGAAGAAGAATTTTTGGGATAATCTTATTACCTGAGTCCTGATATTTTGAAGTCGGTTCAAGAAAGAGAGAAAGACCGAGGTCTTGATTGTTCGGTAAGTATAGCTATTTCTCGATTCAACCTCAAATCAATTCAATTTGGTGTTTGAATTGGGTTATTGATTTAGAATCTGGTAATTAGGATTGAAGTTTCAGTTGGTTGAATCGGATCCGATATTGTGTTGAGTTTACAGGTGAATTCATTCTCACTTTTGAATTTTATGTACTTGAAATTCAATGGTTCCTATGATATAACTGCATAAATGTTTTGGGAAATTCTAATTGTTATGTAAAGGAATTAGGTTTGGATTACAGTGGGTTTTCGAAGAAGATAAAATGTACATGTCGATAGTATCCGGTAAATTATATTTTCCGGAAGTATCCAGTAAACCCCGGTAAACTCCGTTTTCCGATAATATCCGATAAGTGAAAGAGTTTCCGGTACAATCCGGTAAAGTTTTCCGGGTGGATCCGGACAAGTGTTTTCAGGATGGAATCCGGACACCACTTTCCGGATTGTGAGTATCCGAACTTGTATTCTCCGGAAGAATCCGGACTTGTATTACCGGGAGTATCCAGATTTGTATTTTTTGGGTGTTCCCAGATCCATAGTTTCCGGTAGTTTGTCAGGATATGAGTTTCGGACACTTAGTCCGGATTGTTTTGCGAAAAGGTTGTTTTTCGGTAACTTTCTGATATGTGATATTCCTTGATCATTTTGATCATAACTGTAGTAGTTGAATTTTACGAACGCAATGATAACTCAAATTCGGGTATGATACAATTTGATATATGTTTGTTATTGGTACGCACGTATGCTAGTAAGTGTAATGGATCCATAGGCACTAGCATTATTTGATAAACGTGGTGTAGGCAAGTTATAATTGTTGTTCCCGTTCATATTTGGAAATGAGGAATAGGCAAGGTATAATTGTTATTCCCTTTTTCGTATTGTGACGTGAAAATGTGAAATAGCCAAGATATAATTGCTATTTCCACTTTCTATTGGGAGATGAGAAATAGGCGAGGTATAATTGTTATTTCTACTTCCACTCCAAGAAATAGGCATTGTTTAATTGTAATTTCTTAATTGTAATTTCTTGGATATGAGCTGTAATCTAGAATCTTTAGTGATTCGTAGTGTTGCTCTTAAACATGATATTATGACTTACTTAGTGTTTGTCATATTCATGGAATCGGGTATGATTTCCCGTCATCGAAAGATGTTATGTGAACGATATGAAGGTTGCGAAAAGGTTATTTTATATGCTTTTTTACAAATTTGGTTTTCAAAGCTTATAAAGGTTTTGATTTTAAAATTGGATGTTCTCACTAGGCGCAAGCCTAATGTTTCCAAATTAAATTTTCTTACCAGGTACTAGCTCGGGAAGGGATACAAAGGGATGAGTGAAGAGGGGTACAAAATTATGCTTTTGGAAATGTAACGGAGAAGTCAGTGTAATCGAAGATATTTTGGAGATATTATAGATAACCCTTATAATCTGATTTTGTTAGTTATGAATTAGATTAGTTGGTTGTTTATGATAGATCACTTGTAATTATAAACCTTGTTACTAATTCTCCATTTGTGAATGAAAGCTTTGGAAAACGTTGTAAAATATTGTGATAAATTTAAGGATTAAATTTATTGTGTTTTTAGGGTGTTTCAGTTTGGTATCAGAGATGTAGTTTAAGTGAACTAGGTATGATCGTAAGATACCTAGACTTAAGCTGAGATGAATAAGTTATGATTTATGAGATTGGGTAGAAGTACTAAGACGGTATGGTCTTAGAGTCGACGGAAATACGTGAATTACGAACTGTGATTGTTAGCTCCAACTTCTAGCATAGAGAAATATTGAAAAATAGGCTAAGGAAGAATTCTGGTTGAAGCCTCTGCCAGCCACCAAGAACACAGAGCCTCTAATTGATCCATCATCTGAAGACAAAGAGTCCAAGGCCACAGAGCCTATGCCATCCATGACAGAGCCTCTGTGGAATCAAAGACAGAAGATAGAGATCAAGCTAAAGACAAAGGACAAGTGTGCCACCCGACGAAGATCCTGAAGATCAAATAGTACAAGGCATGATCCTCTACTTTCCACGTGTCATCATCAGAGAGGTTGTTGTTGGTCCTGAAGGGTTATACAAGTTTGTAGAAGGGGGGGGGGGGGGGGGTTGAATACAAACACACGTTTTTACTTTTCTAAATTGTTTATTGATAAATCAAGACAATTTACAACTTGTTGCGGAACAAGATTAAGGATAAACCTAATCTAAACAAGTTAAGAACACTAAGTTTCTTGCACTAGAAAGAGTTAAAGAAATTACGAATAATAACTTAACAATAAGAGAGAAATAAGAAGATGGTCCGAGCACACTTCATTTCTGAAGTAGGGTTCTTCTTATATTATGCATGCATTTAATGCATGGCAGTATTGCTTTACACGTGGCAGCAGCTGAGTGGTTGCATGTCATTGACCTTTGTAGACAACCTTAGTAGCCGCATGGTGCACAGTGTAGAATCAGAGTTGTTGTACGATCATAGACAAAAGGATGTCCGTTCTGACAGTTCGTACGGAGACGTGCAAGGGAGGTAAGACAATAGTACTTTGTAAGGAGACTTCATGATCAGCTTTCGTTGAAATAGTTCTTTATCAGCGAATGATAAAGTTCAACGATTGCTGAAGTCTTCTACTTGATACTTCATGTTGAGTGGACAAATCTTGGCTTCGATGATATCCGCATCAGTTCATTAGTAGACTTGTCGCTGGTTCTTGAGCTTGATCTTCGACTTCAGCGTAGAACATATGTTGACGTGAAACATGTCTTCAAGGATCATAAGTAAACAACTAACTTATCAGCGATCATCTCATAGAATGAACAGGCTCAGAGCTACTCGATGAACATAGTTCGCTGACTATTTAACTTTAAAGAGCGAGAGTTACTATCAGCGGTACTGAAACAGTCTTAGTACTTATCAGCGATAGTGAAACTCAAATACATATCAATTACTTACAATTTTCACTAAGTGTTAAGAGAGGGTCATTATCAAATCACTGAGGGTTTGGATCAACAATCTCCCCCTATTTGATTATGACATAGCAATAGAGAAAATTGCTATTTAATGAAAACATAAGGATAAAAAGAACTCATAAAATATTTGTCCCTTTTACTGTTTTCTGGGATCTTTTCAGTACTGATGGAGTAAAGTACATTCGCTGAAATTTTTCTTTAAACTTCGTAAAGATTATAGAGGGAAGTGGAAAAATTACAAGTACATGAAATAAAATTACAAGTACAGAAGATGTAGACAGATAAGGATAGAAAGAATTACAAGGCGATCCTATCCGTCAAAAGGTTCTTCCTTAATGAGAAGTTCATCAAGGGTCTTTGATGTGGGAATCATCTAGTCAGGGACCGTTACACCTTGATCCTTTTTATTCTTTGCTTCTTCAAAGATCAGGGGCTTGAGGTGACGTGCCTGAATGTCGCGTATGACTTCACACCAGTGTATTAGGTATCTGAGCTGTTCGATGGGAGTGATTGGAAGCTCAGATATGCGTTGAAAGTGTTGTTGTCCATAGCAGTCTAGAAAGAAGATGCCATAGGGTTCATTTACGACTTTTCCAGGGATGAAAGTTTCACCAGGAGGCAGGGAGGTGTCAAGTACTGAGAGGTCAGGGTCACGACCAAGTACTTCTTCGCGTGAGAAACCTATACCTGTTTTATTCCGTATAGGAGGACCTGAGTCTGAGGTTTTCTTTTTCTTTGTAGAGGCCCTTCTTTGTTGAGGTGGAAGAATAGTGGAAGGAGGAATATCCACAGCAGAAGAAACCAAGTCGATTTGAGAATTTAAAATTTTCTCGACATGGCTCTTGAACTTTGAGCGAGATCGCTGAATGGCTAATTTCACTTCCAACCATTCAGAGAAACCAAACTTCTCTAATGAAGTAGCGTAGAAGGTTTGCTTGGTTTTGTCTTCTCTGAGTACGTCAACTTCAACAACAGGAACGTCTACAAACGTTTTCCTCTGATATTTACCTTGATGACTTTGGATGGTCGAGATCGATAGTTCAGCATTTCTTTACCCCATTCCAAAGTCGAATCAGATACCTTGGTCTTTTCTTCAACAATCCTTTGGGCATCATCCCATAGCTGACGTTGGACATCAATGGGAGTTCTTTTCAGCGCGGGGTCTTTCACCGATTGTTGGACAAGCTGGATGGTGAGAGCCTTATCTTTTTCTTCAGCTTCCTTTTTTTCGGCGAGTAATCTTTCAGCTCTTAAATGATCCTCGTATTCTTTCCTTGATATCCTGAACTTTGTGGGAGCAGGGATTTTGTCACGAGGAAGAATGATTCACTGATCTTCAAGATGTTTGATCATTGCATCTCTCTTTTCTTGATCCTCTTCACTTAGCTTTTGAGGAGCCAAGGAAGGCCTGTTTTTGTGAGAGAGCAACTGTTCTTCAGGTTCATCAGTCTCAGTGGTTAAATCTAAGACTGGGATTATTTCTTCAACACTTGTTGCTGGGATTATTGATGGTGTTGTTGTAGGAGCTTCAGCGGGATCCTCAAACAGGGGAGAGGACTGACAAACTGGCTTTTGAAGCAAGATCGTCAGATTGTCTTCTTCAGCGAGGCCTTTGTTTTTGCCTTTGTCAGCTTCAGACGCTGCAGGCTTTGTCTTGGTCCTCTCCCCTGAAGGTTCTTTTATCTCGATCCCTTTTTGAGTTGGGGCTTTTGCAACAGGCTGGATGTAGAAGAAGTCGTCATCATCATCGTCATCACCATCATCTTTGGGGGATGATGATGGTTCTTCATCAGAGATGTCGACAGGTTCATCGTCTTCAGCTTCTTCTTCAGACTCGACCTCTTCAGCATAAGGTTCGGTCACGTCAACAACAGCTTCCTTAAGTTGCTCATCGAGTTTCTCCCCCTCAGATACAAAGGGAGGTTTCTCGGTTTCCTCAGGGTTTTCAACTCCCCGAGGTCGTGAAGTAGAAGTAGCAGCAGCAGCAGTTTCAATACCCTCCCCCTCAGCATTATGGGGAAGGTCTTCTTTAGTCTTCTCCCCCTCTTCCACATTATGGTTGGGGGAGGTAACAGATTGTTCAGCAGCAGCAGTGTGTATTTGGTCCCTGTCTTCCAGGCCAGAGATCCCAACACAGTTCTCAATCGTTGCTAATCTGATTTCCAGGCCACTTATAGCAGGATTGATCTTTTGAAGATCCTCTCGATCGACCTGAGTAAAATGAGAAGTTGGGGCGTTCAGGCGATCGAGTACTTTCTGAACAATTTATTTGACGGCGTAGACCTCAGTCTTGATCGTGGAGACTTCACCCTTAAGAGAACCAACCTCTGTCTTCAATGATGTGACTTCATTGGACAGAGTGGTGAAGTTTGTTGAAAGAGAGGTGGTGGCGGTTGAATTGTTAGCGAGGGTGGTAGCAAATTGAGCAATGCTACCATCCACCTTCTCTAGATCAGCTTTGGAGGCTTTCGTATCAACGATCTCGGTCAACTTTTTGAGTTTTTCTCCAGCGTTTGTAACCGCTGAAGAGTTCGTGGAGAGAATGGTGTTGTAATTTTCCACCTTTGTTTCCAGGGCCTTCAGGGAGGTGTTGATATCCCCCAAATTAGGACCTGAAACAGTTATTAACTTATGAACAGAGGAAAGCTCTGAAGTTTGGGGTAGAGAGAGAGGAGTGTTTGGGATTGTGTGTATACCTGCAGGCGGGTTGGCGAAGTTGTCGAACCCTTTGTGTCTTGAATGATATTCCATGTCGCCTTCAAGAGTACCTTGGCGTATGGAGGTGCCTGCAGATCCTAAGTTTGCATCCATCATCGTATTTAGAGTGTCTGCAGCTGAGTCATGTACGATGAAGGGTGTCCATGAGAAAGTTGGGAAAATTGGTGGAGAGACCAAAGATTGAGTAGGAGGAATGAAGGATGAGAATGATGGTTGGGTGCGATGTTCAGCGTTGGATCCGCTGACAATCACTTCAGTCTGTAGAGAGGCTGAAGGAGGTGGGTTCAGTTCCAAGTTTATAACTTCAGCGTTTAGAGACGCTGAAGCTGGGATGGAAGGGGTGGCTTGATCAGCTGTGGCAGAGCGTACCACAGAACTTTCCATCAGCTCTTCAAGATGAGTTGTGGAGTCTTCAGCGTGTGAATGCTGGGGGGTTGCTCCTTGGTTTTCTTGATTCTTTTGGAACCAAGTTGGGAAGATGAGTGTTTCCTTTTTCGAGAAGGAGTGGAGGGTGCAGCGTGGGTATCAGCGGTGGGGATTTCCACTGAATGAGCTGCAGAAGTAGAAGAAGGAGGATTGAGAAGAGATAAGATAGTAGAAAGACGTACCTCGTTTTCCAGTGGCTTGAAGTCGAGTACCTTAGGGCCAACCTGAGAGAGTCTCAGATCACCCTCTTTTGGGTACTTCTCGCCAAGTCCTTGTTGAAAGACTGCACTGATGAATCTGGGATAAGGAACCCATGAAGGTCTTTCAGCCATATCCACTATGAACGCAAGGTCGTCGTAGATGATTGAGGCCCAGTCAACATTTAGACCTTTCAGCAATGCATAGCCCATTGCTTGCTGTGGTTGAGCAGCTTGATCAGAAGAGCCACTCTTCGCTGTCATGCAGCTTATCAGATGTGCGAAGATGAAGTTCATCTCGCTGGGCATTTTGGACTTCTTGATCATGGTCAGTTTCTTCTCAGGCTTCTTGTCCCTTCCAGTGTCCCATGCGTAACCCATTGCATCGAAGAATGCAGTGATGGCTTCCCTATCAGCATGGTTTTTGTGGTTTGGGAGAGGGACAAAGCGGTTTTCTTTGGTAGAGGTAGGAAGACTCAGTGCTTTCCTGATAATGGCAGGGTTGATTTTGGTGGTGCCAAATTTGGTGTCACACAGAATGGAGTCAACGATCTTCGTTGGGTCTTTGGCATGGGGTACCTGAGCTCTTCTAGCAGTATACCAGAACTGAGATAGTAGGAATTGATGAGCAGGGGGTGTAATAGTCAGGGCTGTAGATAAGCAACATGTTTTGAGGTAATTCACAGAACATCCAGATGTGTGACTTGCTTTTGAGGAGGAAACTCGAAAAGCGCATGGAGGTTGTTCGATTTTGAAAAATCGACTTCCTCAAGTTTGAACATGACCTGAGGAGCTTTGACGAGAGTCAGTTTCTTTGCAGCAGTGGATTTCTCAGCGGTAGGAGCAGGAGTGGAAGATGCCATTTCTGTTTAACATATCAACCATGAACACAGATAAAGAATAGTCTTAATGTGAAAGATTTTCCAATAAGATGTTTTCGAATTTTGTCCATTTCATTCAGACAGAAATGTCTTAATGAAGATTAGGGTTTTCTTGTTTTGAAAAAGAAAAACAAACCCAGTAAAAGTCTTGTTTTCCATTTTCCTTTCGATAAGGATTCTGGAAAAACGAATGAAGAACAAGTTTAAGATTTTGAGTTTTAAACTTGAAGAACAACCATGAAAAGGTTGTGTTCATAAAACCATGAAAGAAATGATTTCATTTTAGAAAGGTTTCTTTTGTTTGATCTGTTAAAAGCAACAAGAAGATCAGAAACAAGTTATGCAGGTGAATAATAAGAATATTAACCTGGTAATCGAAGAAGAAGATGAACAGTTTTCTGGAAATAAGCAACAGTAAATCTTTTCTTGCTTGGAGAAGAAGATGTTCGCGTAAAAAGAAAAATATAAAACCGAAATAGTTTATATAGTGAGATTTGAGAGAGAGAAAAACTAGAGCGGGAAAGTTTTTCATCATGACACAGACATGTGTTTGCATTTGATTGGATGGTAAACGAAACGTGCAAACGTGTGTCAGAAAAAGAACGTGCCAGGGTTTATCCGTTGTGATGATGTCACAAACGTCCTTTCATATTTTAGGATGTCTCTGAGATTTTGAAAGCTCAGGGACTATTTTGAAAAACATGAAGCACTGAATAGAAATATCAGTGTTAGTTTAAGAAATTTCAAAGTATCGATGTTAAGGAAGAGATATTCAGCGATGTGATTTGTTTTGAAATCTTGCATTTACAAGCGAATGCCAGCGAGTAAAGAGAGACATACATTGATATCAGCGAATCAACTTTGTTCAGAGAGAAGATGCTAGAATGGGTTATATAAGTTGGTTTTATCCGATCGCTGATCAAATGTGAACTACTGAAGATTTTACTCTTTAAAGTTCAGCATTCCAAGCTCGCTGATGAGAAAGTTGAATCTTGTATCATCAAGAGGTTTGGTGAACAGATCAGCTAACTGATAGTCAGTTGGGATAAAATGAAGTTCTATATCACCATTCATCACATGATCTCTGATAAAATGATACCTGATTTCGATATGTTTGGTCTTTGAGTGTAGCACTGGATTGTTGGCTATAGCGATGGCACTTGTGCTGTTGCAATAGATTGGAATTTTTGAGAGCTGAATGTCATAGTCCAGTAGTTGATTTCTCATCCACAAGACCTGAGAACAACATCTCCAGCGGCTACATACTCAGCTTCAGCAGTTGAGGTGGACACTGAGTTTTTCTTTTTACTTGTCCAACTCACCAGCTTTCCACCCAGGAGCTGACAGCCTCCTGTGGTGCTTTTCCTATCCAATTTGCAACCTGCAAAATCACTATCTGAATAAGCGATTAAATCAAACCCTGAGTCTTTGGGATACCAAAGACCTAGGTTCGGAGTACCCTTAAGGTAACGAAAGATTCGCTTTACAGCGATCATATGAGATTCCTTAGGTTCAGCTTGATATCGTGCACACAAACAAGTTGCATACATAATATCAGGTCGGCTAGCTGTAAGATACAGGAGAGAGCCGATCATCCCCTGGTATAGCGTGACATTAACAGGTATTCCATTTGAATCCTTGTTTAGTGTCAGCGGTGGTGCCATAGGGGTTTTCATAGCTGAACTCTGAGTTAAATCGAATTTCTTCAACATATCTTTAACATACTTTCCCTAATTTATGAAAGTTCCTTTTTCATTCTGTTTTATCTGAAGACCAAGGAAATATGTTAGCTCACCCATCATACTCATTTTATACTCTTCTTTCATTCTATCAGCGAAACGAGTACAAAGGTCAGGGTTAGTAGAACCAAATATAATGGCATCAACATATATCTGATCAAGAATGATATGACCTTTTACTATTCTAAAAAATAGAGTTTTGTCGATTTTACCTCGCTCAAAATTTTCAATTAGGAGATAAGAGGATAGAGTGTCATACCATGCACGTGGAGCTTGCTTTAAGCCATAAAGTGTCTTATCCAGTTTATAAACATAACCTGGACGCTTAGGATCTGAGAATCCTGGAGGTTGTTCCACATAGACTTCTTCATTCAGCTTTCCATTGAGAAATGCTGACTTAACATCCATTTGATATACTTTGAAGTCTTTGTGTACAGCGTATGCTAAGAATAGACGAATAGATTCTAGTCTTGCTATTGGAGCAAATGTTTCGTCGTAGTCTATACCTTCCTCTTGTCTGTATCCCTGAGCAACAAGTCGAGCCTTGTTGCAGGTTACAGTTCCATGTTCATTCAATTTGTTTCGATAGACCCATTTAGTGCCTATCACTGTCTTGTCAGTTGGTCTTCGAACAAGATTCCAAACTTTGTTTCTTTCGAATTCAGTCAGCTCTTCTTGCATAGCACTGACCTAGTTTGGATATTTGAGGGAATCATCTATTTTCTTTGTTTCAATCAGAGAAATAAAGTTAACAAATAAACAAATATTACCTGCACTTCGTCGAGTCTGAACACCAGCGTTTGGATCATCAAGGATTTGATCAAATGGGTGATTTACAGTCCATCGCTGAGTCGGAGCATGAATCGCTGACTCAAATTGAACTGGAGGAGCTGAAGATGAGGCTTCAGCAACTTCTAGAATATCAGCCAAGAGAGGAGTAGGTGCAGATGTCATCTCATTCACTGATTGCTGAGAAGTAGATGGAATGTCTGAGACATTTGGTTCAGAAGCAGGCATAGTGTTTAAAGGAATAGCTGAGACCCATGATGTTTCAGCTTCACTATTCTGCATGTTTGGGATGATAGTAGGACCATCATCTTCAACGGTATGAGTATGAGGAGTGGGAATATCTTCTGAATCACCAAGATGAGAAAACATCCATTGATTCAGTTCTTCAGTATCAGCAGAAGGTCGAGAGTTTGCTGAACGGGATTCGTCAAAGGTGACGTGAATAGTTTCTTCAACAGTTTGTCTTCTTCGATTGAAGACTCTGAAGGCTTTGGAGACTGAGGAGTATCCAAGAAAATTTCCATCATCAGCCTTAGGATCAAACTTTCTAAGGGCATCTCTGTTGTTCAGTATGAAACACTGACATCCAAAGATGTGAAGAAAGCTAATTGAAGGCTTTCTCCGATGAAAAAGTTCATAGGCTGTTTTATTAAATCTTTTGACTATCAACGACCTGTTTTGCGTAAAACAAGCAGTGTTGACAGCTTCTGCCCAAAACTGAGTAGGCAGGTGAGAATCGCTGAGCATTGAACGTGCAGCTTCAATAATAGTTCTATTTCTTCTTTCAGCGACTCCGTTTTGTTGCGGTGTTCTCACTGAAGAAAAGTTGTGAGAAATACCCTTACTCTCAAAGAAGGAATCAAGAGAACTGTTTTTGAATTTAGTCTCATGCTCATTCCTTCTTGAGCGAACGGTCAAGTTGTTCAGGGTTTCCATCTTCCTGACAAAGGTGATGAGTTCTTCAGGTGTGTCACTCTTAGAACGAAGAAACATTACCCATGTATAGCGAGAGAATTCATCAACTATGACCAACATATATTTTTTTCCAGCGATGGATTGTTTGTTAACAGGGCCAAACAAATCCACATGGAGAAGTTGTAGAGGAGATGACACTGAGTAAACTTGCTTTGACTTAAAGCTTGCTTTGGTCTGCTTGCCTTTCTCACACGCTGAACATAAGGACTCTTTGGCGTATGAGTGTTGAGGTAGACCAGTGACTAACTCTTTAGAAGAAAGTGTGTTTAGTGTCTTGAAGTTGAGATGAGAGAGCCTCTTATGCCATAACCAGTTGACATCAGATGAGGCTTTTGAGAAGAAACAGGAGTTCTTAGTGGTTGTTGAGTCCATGTTTATTACATAAACATTTTCCAAACGATAACCGCTGAGAGCTATCTTCTCCTTTTTGTCAGCGACAAAGCAGGATTCCTTAGTAAAGATTACTTTGTTATCATTGTCGCAAAGCTGACTGATGCTTAGAAGATTATGCTTCAGCCCTTCAACATATGCGACTCTTCGGAAGGTTGTTGTACCATTAGAGAGTATACCAAACCCTCGGGTATGTCCTTTTCCATTTCCACCGAAAGTTATAGAGGGACCCTTCTCTTCTTTGTATTTAGAGAGCAGGCTTTTCTTTCCAGTCATGTGTCTAGAGAATCCGCTATCGAGATACCAGATACCCTTCTTAACCTGCATTACAAAGGAAGATTAGTTTTTCTTGGGTACCCACTTAACCATGTGTACACACTTGTCAGTGGGGGTAGAAGAGGAGTTGAAAGGTTCAGCAGTCTTCGCAGCATTTGAAGATTCAGCTTTGTCAGTCTTCACTTTGGTTAATTTCTTAACCTCAGTGGTCTTCTTTGCCTTGGGGGCAATGATCTTCACCTTAGCAATCTTTTCAGCTTGGGTGGCTGTGGGGCACTTACTAGCAATATGATTGGTAAGTCCACAATGATAACATTTCCTATAACTAAAAGTAGTTCTAGGACCATTTGCATGCTGAGCTTTTGATTTTGAATTAGAAGGACCAGTACCAAGTAAACTTTTGGTATTTGAAATAGGAGGAACATTCAGTTCTTCGGATGTCTTACCAATAGTATCCACTTTGATTCTAGGAGTGGATCGCTGAATAGATCCACGCTGAATAAATCCAGGGATCTTATTCTTTGAACCAGAGGGATAAGTCACTGAAGCTTTAGAAGCATTCAGCTTTGGTACAGAGGTACCCTTCTGAGGATTTTGGTTAAAAGCAATTCCTTTACCTTTATTTTTAAAGATTGAGGTAGGTTTTGGATAAATAACTTTTTCTTTACCTTTAGAAGTTAAGGTAGAGATTTCCTCAGGGATAGGCGGTTTAGAAGAGGAACACTGAGATGAGAAAGTGTCAGGGATAGAGGATACGAACATTCCAAACTTAAGCATGGAACCGTCAGTGGTTGGTTCTAGAGTATCAGCTTTGTAACCAAGACCACGTTTATCACTCAGGGGAATCTGAGACTTAATTATCTCAGTGATCTTTGTTGAGGAATTATACCATCCATCAACAGTAGCGTTTTCAGCTTTTAATGCAGAGATAGCTTCTTCGCGCTCGATTTAGGTGAACTTGATCTTTAAAATCTTCTTCAATTTTAGAAAGATTTTCTATTTGAAGGTGACGATTTTTAAGTTGTTCAGCGAGATCAAGGTTTTGATTTTCAACAACAGTTTTGCCATTCATGGCTTCATATAAACTTCTAGTCAGGAGATCGATCTTTCGAAGACTATCAACTTCATCAATATTTAAAATATTGGTAAAGAAGGAAGGTGATACCTTAGTAGCAGAGGTTGAAGTAGAGGGAATGTCAGAATTTTCTTCCTCATCTTCAAGATTGGCCATGAGACATAGATTGGCTTCATCATCATCTTCAGAGTCAGATGATTCTTCTTCCTCAGAGGCAGCCCAATCATAGTCAGCCATAAGGCCTTTGCCTTTCTTCTTAAAGGTTTTCAGCTTTGAATACCTTTCTTTCAGCTTTTTGTATTTTTCATCTTTAGTCCTGTGAGTAAAGTTTTTCTTGGGAAAAGCTGAGGGTCTAGATATTTTCTTTGACCTGCACTCGCTAGCAAAATGTCCTATCTTTTCACAGTTATAGCAAGTAGCAGTAGCCTTATCAACAGGGGTTGATGATCTTGGCTTGTCAGTAATAGCAAGAGGTTTATTCCTTTTGAAATTACTCTTTCTAGCAAATCTCCTGAACTTATTAGCCAGGAATGCCAAAGTTTCATCATTATCTGAAACGTCAGAGTCTGATGATCTTTCAGAGTTAGTTTCCAACTCAGTGACAGTGATAGTCGATCGATGAGTGGAAGGTGACTCTGAGATTAAAGCAACAGGGGTGCTTTTGGAAACTTTTACAAGATTCTTCTTAAGATGATTCTATTGCTAATGATTCAACATCGTGCCATATAAGGTAGAAAGAGTCATAGATCTTAGATCTTTTGACAGCTTGAGACACATTGAATAACTATCCCAGCTTTCAGGTAAACATTCTAAGAACTTTGTCAGTACTTCAAAGTTAGAATATTCCTTACCAACAGTTTTCAGATCTATTATTAAGCAGTTAAAACGTTGGTGTACTTCAGAGATTGTTTAATTCTTACCACAAATGAAGCTTTCATACTGTCTTACCAGGTTGATCTTTCGAGAGTCCTGGACTTCAGAAGTACCTTCATAGTGAACACAGATTGTGTCCCACATAGCTTTTGAGGTTTTCAGGTTCATGATGGAATGGTAGACTTCGTCATGAAGAGCCATGGAGAGTATGGATCTGGCTTTGGTGTCGATAGCCACTTTCTTCTTATCTTCATCAGTCCACATATGAATTTCCTTGGGAATCAGCCTTTCTGGAATAGTAGGTCTATTCTCAGCGGCTGGAACTGCAGGATCAATTCTTATAGGAATATATGGGCCGTTTTCAAGATAGTAAGGCATAGTAGGGTCTACACCTTCTAAGAAGAGAATCATCCTATATTTCCAAAGATTAAAATTATCTCTGGAGAATTTATGGGGTTTTTCAAGAGAACCATTGTCAATATAGTTGGTGTTTGTGTTGGTAGCCATTTTAAGAAATAGCAAGAAAGAGAAATCTTAGTATAGATTAGATCTTGTTTATGAGATTAAACAAATCTGCTCTGATACCACTTGTTGGTCCCGAAAGGTTATACAAGTTTGTAGAAGGGGGGGGGGTTGAATACAAACACACGTTTTTACTTTTCTAAATTGTTTATTGATAAATCAAGACAATTTACAACTTGTTGCGGAACAAGATTAAGGATAAACCTAATCTAAACAAGTTAAGAACACTAAGTTTCTTGCACTAGAAAGAGTTAAAGAAATTACGAATAATAACTTAACAATAAGAGAGAAATAAGAAGATGCTCCGAGCACACTTCATTTTTTAAGTAGGTTTCTTCTTATCTACTGCATGCATTTAATGCATGGCAGTATTGCTTTACACGTGGCAGCAACTGAGTGGTTGCATGTCATTGACCTTTGTAGACAACCTTAGTAGCCGCATGGTGCACAGTGTAGAATCAGAGTTGTTGTACGATCATAGACAAAAAGGATGTCCGTTCTGACAGTTCGTACGGAGACGTGCAAGGGAGGTAAGACAATAGTACTTTGTAAGGAGACTTCATGATCAGCTTTCGTTGAAACAGTTCTTTATCAGCGAATGATAAAGTTCAGCGATTGCTGAAGTCTTCTACTTGATACTTCACGTTGAGTGGACAAATCTTGGCTTCGCTGATATCCGCATCAGTTCATTAGTAGACTTGTCGCTGGTTCTTGAGCTTGATCTTCGACTTCAGCGTAGAACATATGTTGATGTGAAACTTGTCTTCATGGATCATAAGTAAACAACTAACTTATCAGCGATCATCTCATAGACTGAACAGGCTCAGAGCTACTCGATGAACATAGTTCGCTGACTATTTAACTTTAAAGAGCGAGAGTTACTATCAGCGGTACTGAAACAGTCTTAATACTTATCAGCGATATTGAAACTCAAATATATATCATTTACTTACAATTTTCACTAAGGGTTAAGAGAGGGTCATTATCAAATCACTGAGGGTTTGGATCAACAGTTGCAGCTTTTGCAGAAAACGTACAAACGGAGCACTACATTAACGTGTACTAGAATTCATCCCACGACCTTGTCTCCTGTACACTTTGTCCCCTGTGTCTTTAGTATAAATAGAGAGTTCTACCAGACTTTTCTGGCAACGAAGCACACACACAAATACACCTGTTTAGAGCTTATGAGTCTGTAAAACATACACTCAACAGTGTTCTTGGTGTAATTCTGGTGATTAAATAGAGATGATTCATTGAGCAACATCCTTGTTATATACAACTTTCATTCTTCTATTTGTGTGTTATCTACCAATATAATCAAACCCAGTTTGTTCTTTAACCGCTTCCGCACACAACTAAGTCTACACTTTGTTTTTTTAGAATATTTGTGGTTTAAATCATTGTTGTGTCTTAAAGTGGGAACAACAATTGGTATCAGAGCAAACTTTGATTCTCAATATCAAAGGATCCACTCTGCAATGATCTCGACTCGTTTTTGGTAGATTTATGGATTGATTTTAATCTTTTCTCTTCAGTTTCAAAACAGCCCCTGTTTTATGTTATTTTCAACTAGTTTGATTCTGACAACTTGATAGGCACTGTTATCTTGTTAAAGTCCTTCCATTTAGTGCTTAGTTCAATTCTTTGAATGTTAGAACTCATACTGCAAGTCAGCCCCATCAACTGAAAGCCTTTGCTCAACACTCTGTTTTCTGTTCTGTTTTCAAACTCTTTAAAAATGGCAAACGCAGCGAATTATTTCACTGTTGGTTCTCTAACCAAACCACCAACACTTTGATGGTGTTGACAAAGAACTAATCACATATCTTCACAATCCTCCATACGTTCCAATGGTCACGATACCAAGAGTACCTGCAACTGGAACCACCCCAGAGGTTCCTGAGTATGACAAACGGAAAGACATCGACAAATGGTCCCCACAGGATTGGGAGAAATATGAGTGTGCCAAGAAAACCAAACGACTTCTGATAATGGACATACCTAATGATCTCTTTCAATCCTTAGATGCCTGTGACACAGCCCATGATCTGTGGAGAGAGTTGGAAAAACAGCTTGAAGGTGGAGCTAAAACCCAGAAAAACCGAAGAGCTCAGTGTATAAATGAGTACTATGCATTCAAAGCTCTACCGTCAGAAACTCTACATAACACATACGACAGATTCAACTCCTTGATAAACAAGTGCAAGAAGTTTTGCATTCACATAACCTCTGAGGAAAACAATGTTATGTTCCTCGAGAGCCTGAATGATGAGTGGCTTCAACTATCCATGTCTTTACAAACAAATCAAGACTTGGATACTTGGACCCTCTCAGACCTCTATGGCACCTTGGCTGCACAAGAAAGCCAAATAGCCCAGACGAAAGCCCAGCTGGGTGGACCTCTGGCACTTGTAGGCAAAGCTACATAGGTGCAAGAAAAGCCAAAGAAGGAAAAGGCTCTGGAGGAGAAGGAGAAGAAGAAAAAGAAAGTTCTGGTGGTTGATAGTGATGAAGAGGAACTGGTGGATGAGGATGAGGCAACGATGGCCTCAATAGCTAAATCTCTAGCTTTGCTGACCAAAGAGTTCGGGAACACAGGGTTCAGAAAGAAGTCTGGATATGACAGAGATGGGAGAGACGACAGAGGTGGAAAGTATCAGAACTATGGGCCACCACAAGGGTATGAGCAGAGGAATCAAGGAAGAGAGGATTCCCATGATCAACAGAGGACGAATGACATAGGTTATGAGAAGAAGGGATGTGGAGATCACCAATAGAGGCAACATGATAGAGCTGGCAATGCACCACAGAACTCAGGGTGCTTCAACTGTGGCAAGCCAGGTCATTATGCAGCTGATTGCAGAAGCAAGCCCAACAGAGCCCAGAGAAACTCTGCCTTTTACAAAAAGAAGGCAAAGTACTATGCTCAAAAATCACTTATGGTTGAACAGGAGAACTGGGTGTCTGATGAATCCTCTAATGAGGAATAAAAGAAAAATGCACTGTTTTGTGGGATGGCAGAGGTCAGCAGCTCCGACTCCGAAAGTGAGGTATCCACTTCTAACTCATCCTCAAATGACATAGAAGCAAATATGCTTAAAGTAACAAAAGATTACAAAGAACTTGAAAAGACTTGTACAGATGATAAGAAAAAACTTGCTTTCTATGAGAGAGAAGCCAGACTTCTCACTCAGGAAAAGGCAAAAATCACCTTGGAAAAGGAAATCCTAGAAACAGAATGGTACAAAGAAATAAAACCTTTGAAAGAGAAGATTTATGATCTTGACTTAGCCTTAAAAGTCAAAACCAAAGAACTTTCGGATAATGAGAGTGACAGGCTTAACATACTTGCTTTTAAAAACGTTTTTCAAAAAGAAAGAGAAGTTCTTCATCAAGATCTACTCGACAGAGATCTCTTAATTAAAAGGTATCAAGACGCACATAAGGTATATGAGAAGGTAAATACCCAAATAGGAAGAAGGGGAATTGGCTTCTGTGACTTGGATCCTTATACAGGAACCAAAAGAGACAAGTCCCTGTCTTCTCTATTTTGTGTTGGAGATACTCTAAAACAAGGCTTTCCTATCTAAACCCAAAGCAAAGAATGCAAATTTCAAGGGTAAGAAGAAACAAAATGGTTCTTCAATAGAAGCTAAAACCAAATCTAAGGATGCTAAGGTAACCTTAAAGCCCCCTAACAAAACTGGACCCATTTGGAAATGGGTACCTAAATCTCTCTAATCATGTTGCAGAAGCAGTATGTGCCTATCTGGTACCTAGACTCTGGGAGGCTACGGAGTCATCAAGAAGGAAGATATAACTGTGTGTAGAGTTGCGTATGTGGATGGCCTCAAGCACAATCTCCTAAGTGTAAGCCAACTCTGCGACATAGGTTTCGATGTAAAGTTCAAAAGAACTTATTGCTCACTACTCGGGGAGGACACAGAGATAGAGCTTCTGCGAGCTGAAAGAAGAGGAGATTTGTTGTAACGTCCCAAAAATTACAATAAATTTTAACTTTTAAAAATAAACATTTTATTAAATGAAACCTCATTAAATATCCAAAACCGTTTCGTTTGCAACTTAACAATAAATATTCTCATTACAGATAAACAGCGGAATTAAATCGTTTAAATGGTAATTCTAAATCTTAATAACAATCAGCTCTTCACGCGCGCCAGTGTGTACTCGTCACGCCTTGGAACCACTCGTACCTGAAACCACAATTTATTGGGAAAGGGTAAGCACGAAGCTTAGTGAATTCAACCACCATAATTAACACAGTTATTCCACACAACCCTAAAACAGATAGTTGCATATAAACAAGCATACAAGTCTACGAACAAATCATAAACATGCATACCTACACCATCCCACCCAAAAGGAATACGTCGGTCCCACCGACCACACGATAACCGTGCAAGCATTACCCGGTCCCACCGTGTTTCTACGCCACCCGCGTATACAATTTCGGCCCCGCCGAGTTCCTACGCCACCCGCGTATACAAACTTCGGCCCCACCGAGTTCCTACGCCACCCGCGTATACAAACTTCGGCCCCACCGAGTTCCTACGCCCCCCGCGTATACAAACTTCGGCCCCACCGAGTTCCTACGCCACCCGCATATACATGACAATAAAGGTCCCACTAGACACCCCACTATCTAGTCCCACATCACAATTAAATAAAGCTACCACACACGTGCTACCGTAATGTAAAAGTAACCGATATTAAAAATAGTGAGAGAACTCACCTCGTAAGCGCGCCTAGCTCACAAACAATAATTCAAGCTCCACAAATCCAATATCACTTCCCGACACCTAAACGAACGTTAAAACGTATCAACATGAGGCCCGGACCCTAAAACATGACGCACGATTAAACTGTCGCTAAAACGACTTTTTGGCTTAGAAAACCAGGTCTGTTCGGGACCTGTTTCGACCTCCTTAAACCCAGAAAATCCTCAATTAAAATTAACTGCCCGCTAGGTCCGGGTCTTAGCTTTCCAGGGACATATTAAACGCGGTCTAACGATTTTTCTACAATTTTAAACGATTTTTCTAAGAATGGAACGCGAGTCGGCCGCATTCAGACCTGCTGTAAAAACAGCTATTTTACACCTAGCAAGAGGCCGAACCAGACTTTCGCTAAAACACGAAAAACGTGCCCGGCATAGAATGTGAACCGTGGGCACCAGTTTCGTCTCAAACTGAGTTACAACGGAAAAGTTATGCACGAAATAAAACTGGGCAGAAACGATATCGATCACATAAAATGATAACTTTAGCCTAACTTCCATTAAGCCATGACTTAATACAATAAGACCTGTAATCAAACTTTGGCTTAGGGTTTTAGGGTCACCAAGGGCTGGACTAAACCATGCACCACCCACTGCCACCTCCGGCAGTGGTAGTCGGCGGCGGCGGCAGCCACCACCAGCGGTGGTGGTGGTTCGGCAAAACAACCCGACGTGGTTAAAGGGATGACTCCGCTAACTCTACAAGGACCGCGCACACTCCTAAGCGACATAACCACAGCCGCAACCCGCCATTCCAGCCACCGCAAAGGTGGTTCACGGGTAGCACACCGCCGGCAGCCATGGCTGCGGCGGCGGTGATGATTTTGTGGCGTTTTTGTGCTGGCGAAAGAAGGAAAAACAAGAGAGAAACGACCCTTACCTCTCCACAATGGCGACGCAGCAGCACCACAGGGGACTCCGGCTCCTTCTACGTCTCTTCGTCGGTGCTCTCTCTCTCTCTCTCTCTCTCTCCCTCCCTCTCGCTCTCTCGCCGGCAAACGGACACAGCAACGCCGGCGGTGGTTTTGGGTTAGATTAGCAGCGGCAACAAGGGGGAAAAGGGGAAGGAAACGGGATTAGGGTTTTGGGGTTTCTTGTGCTCGACGAAAACAAAAAACAAGAAAGGGGAGGGGTTGGTTTTTTTCTTTGTTTAAAGCCGACCCCATGCACCACTTTGCAAGAACTACACGAATGGTCCCTGCATTCCCCAACCCTTGCAAAACCAAAAAGAGTTTTACCCTTAACAACATTTTGGTCATCCTTGTTAACTTTCGTTAAATCTATTCGCTACGAGAAGATAATAAAATAACTAATTTAAATTAAATACATACGTACCGGGACACGGGCTTTACAACTCTCCCCCGCTTGAAATAGACTTCGTCCTCGAAGTCTCTACCCGTGAATAGCTCTGGATAGTTCTCTCGCATCTCAGCCTCGGGTTCCCAAGTCCACTCGGAACCCTTTCGGTGCTGCCACTGGACTTTCACCAAGCCAACTACCTTGTTACGCGAGTTCCTCGTCTTCCTGTCAACAATGGCGATCGGCTTCTCTACGCAATTATGCCGCTCGTCGATCTGAATGTCCTCGAGAGGAATCACTGCAGACTCATCCACCACACACTTCCGCAACTGAGACACATGGAAAGTGTTGTGGATCAAACTCAGCTCGTCCGGTGACTCTAAGCGATAAGCTACCTTTCCCACTCGAGAGATAATCTTGTAAGGTCCAATATAACGGGGCCCCAACTTTCCCCGCTTACGAAACCGGGTCACTCCTTTCCAGGGTGAGACCTTCAACCAAACATAATCTCCCACCTGAAACTCCAAATCTGATCGCCTCTTGTCGGCGTAACTCTTCTGCCGACTATGTGCATTAACCAGACGGTCCCGCACCATTTGTATCATTTCAGTCGTCTTCAGCACAATATCGGTGCTCCCCAATACTCGTTGTCCAACCTCGCCCCAACAAATGGGCGTTCTGCACTTCCTACAATACAACAACTCGTACGACGGCATGCCAATACTGAAATGGATCCTGTTGTTGTAGGAAACTCCGCCAACGGAAGATACTGATCCCAACTACCTCCAAAATCAATAACACATGCCTGAAGCATATCCTCAAGAGTCTGAATAATCCGCTCACTCTGCCCATCGGTATGCGGATGGAAAGCCGTGCTAAAATGTAACCGTGTACCCATCTCATCCTGAAACCTCTCCCAAAATCGGGAGGTAAAACCAGTGTCCCTGCCAGAGACAATCGAAACTGGCACCCCGTGCCTGGCTATAATCTCTCGCACGAACATCTCTGCGAGCTTCTCCGCCGAGGAGCTCTCCCTAATGGAAAAAAAGTGAGCACTCTTAGTCAAACGGTCGACGATCACCCAAATAGCATCATTCCCACGTGGAGTCTTTGGGAGTTTCGTAATGAGATCCATCGTGATCTGCTCCCATTTCCATACCGGAATCTCTAAAGGTTGCAACTTCCCATGCGGTCGCTGGTGCTCAGCCTTGACTTTTCGACAAGTCAAGCACACCTCTACACACTTGGCGACATCCCGCTTCAGGCCGGGCCACCAATAATTCTCCCGCAGGTCGCGGTACATCTTTGTAGCTCCGGGGTGAATAGAAAACTTGGACTTATGCGCCTCGTCCAACAATATTTGCCTGTTCCCACCAGCGAAGGGAACCCAAACTCGGCCATATCGCGTCAATAAACCCCGACTATCACGGACAAAATTCAGAATTTCCCCCGAAACTCTGTCGCGTTTGGCATTCTCGTCCCGAACTGCCACTTCCTAAGCACTACCTATCGACTCCAGGAGAGGTACAACCGCTGTTAACCGTTGACACAAACCCCGAAGTGGCTCACCAACCGGATGTCGGCTAAGTGTGTCCGCAACAACGTTCGCTTTACCCGGGTGGTAAAGTATCTCACAATCATAATCCTTAACTACGTCAAGCCACCTCCTCTGACGCATGTTGAGATTTTGCTGGTCCATCAAGTATTTGAGGCTTTTATGGTCAGTGTATATCGTACACTTGATGCCACACAAGTAATGCCACCAATTCTTGAGTGCAAACACCACTGCTCCCAACTCTAAGTCGTGAGTCGGGTAGTTCGCCTCATGAGGCTTCAACTGCCTCGAAGCATAAGCTATGACCTTACCGCGCTGCATGAGCACGGCGCCCAAACCTTGGTGAGAAGCGTCACAATATACCACCAAATCCTCCATACCCTCGGGCAAAGTCAACACCGGAGCCTCGCATAAACGCGTGCGCAGCTCCTCAAAAGCCCTTTGCTGCTCTTCACCCCAACTAGAAGCCGCAGATTTCTTCGTCAAACGGGTCATAGGTAAAGTAATCTTGGAGAAATCCTGATTAAATCTCCGGTAATACCGTGCTGACCCAAGAAAACTCCGTACTTCAGTGGGAGTCTTCGGCACTTCCCACCGCATCACTGCTGTAATCTTGGCCGGATCGACCATAATACCATTCTGGTTCACGACATTTCCTAGGAATTGGACCTCTCGTAACCATAATTCGCATTTGGAGAACTTAGCATAAAGCTTCTCCCGCCTCAAAACCTCCAAAACTTCTCGCAAATGCATCTCGTGCTCTTCCTTTGTCTTTGAATATACGAGAATATCGTCGATGAACACAATCACCGACCGATCCAACATCGGCCTACATACCTTGTTCATGAGGTCCATGAATGCTGCTGGTGCGTTGGTGAGCCCGAAAGGCATCACCACAAACTCGTAATGGCCATAACGTGTACGAAAGGCCGTTTTCTCCGTATCCTCACTCCTCACCCGCTTCTGATGATACCCCGATCTCATATTAATCTTAGCGAACCACGAGGCTCCTTGAAGCTGGTCAAACAGATCGTCAATCCTTGGCAGGGGATAACGATTCTTCACCGTAAGCTTATTCAGCTCACGGTAGTCAATGCACATCCGCTGAGACCCGTCCTTCTTCTTCACAAATAATATCGGAGCTCCCCACGGTGAACAGTTCCGCTTAATGAACTCCTTCTCAAGAAGTTCCTGCAACTGATCGTACAGCTCTTTCATTTCCGGTGGAGCCAGGCGGTAAGGTGCCTTGGCTACCGGAGCAGCACCCGGAATTAGATCAATCTGAATCTCTACCTGTCGTTCGGGAGGTATCCCCGGTAATTCGTCGGGAAATACGTCGGTAAACTCCCCCACGACTGGCACATCCTCGACAGTCTTCTTCACTCCGTCAACACGCGTGTCTATCACGTACGCCATGTATCCCTGCCCACCATGCTGAAGATATCTCCGAGTCCTCGCAGCTGAACATATCGCTGAAATCCGTCTAGGCGAGTCTCCCTGAACCAACAGTTCTCCCCCGCTTGGGGTTCGAACTCGCACTTGTTTGTGACGACAAACAATCTCCGCATCAAACGTATCCATCCAATCCATGCCCACAATCACGCACAACTCCCTCATAGCGATTGGAGTCAAATCGATAGGAAATCTCACACCAGAAATTTCCAAGGTGCATCTCCGATACACGTCAGTAACCGTCAAGGTCCTGTCATCAGCAACCTCGACTACAAGTGGACAGCCTAACCGTCCCACACTACGACCCAGACGCTCACTAAAGGTGTGAGATACAAACGAATGAGTAGCCCCGCTATCAAACATCACGACAGCAGGCGCCGAGTTAACTCGGAACGTACCTGATCACACAGTTTCGGTAAAATGTAACTACATTTATCACCTTCTTCGTCCGCTACTATCCCTGGCTTAAACCCACCGCTCCTTTGACTCGAGCGTGAGTCCGAAAACCTCGTTTTTTTTTAACAGTCGAAACTGGTACCACGACCTGCACCGTTTTCCTCTTCTTAGCCTGCGTCTCCAGCTCAAGTTCCCGCCTCCGGGCAGCCTCCAACATTGCAGCAAGTGAAGCATACTGCGCAGTACTCACGAACTCTCAGATCTCGGTACGTAACATATCCTTGTACCACGTCATCGTCATGTCCTCGGAAGCAGCATACTGAGGACAGAATAGTGCCATCTCCGTGAACTTCCGGTTCATCTCCTTCACCGTCTCTGTAGACTGAGTGAGCTCCAAGAACTCCTTAGCAATCCTCTCCATCTCCACTGGAGATACATACTCTGCACGGAACCGCACAACGAACGCCTCCCAGGTCAACGTAGTGCACTCATTAAGAGTCAAAGCGGTAGCACACCAATCTTTCGCTCCGTCTCGTAACAGATTCACCGCGAAGCGAACCTTCAAGTTCTCAGAACAATAAATCCTGCTATCGCTCACGCTCAACTCCTCGGGTTCCCCGTGACTTTCCCCGACTCGAGCACGGATCCTGTGCTTCAGATAGTAGGAGCTCTACTACTACCTTCCACACCTATCCTTACTCGTTTCGAGTCCCGTCCCGAAGTGCCCAAGTAGTTTCTTGCCAACAATTAATCCCATATGCCCGTACCAGCATGTGACAACACCCTTCCTAGCTCCCTAGGAATTTCACCCAATTCCACTACCCTTGCTATGACGAAATCCCCACTAGTCATGACGAGTCGCCTCGCGAATGCACAGTCGCACACAGTGTAAAACCAAATAGACATTCGAATATAAGATTCTATCCTACAACGGTTGGACTCAAACAAGAGTTGCGCAATAGAACTAAATCCGACATTCTAAGGCTATTGAGTTCCTACTGCATACAACTTATAGTGCATTCACTTATCAACCTATCAAGGCTAGCATAAATTTCTATTAGCAAGCAACAAACATGCAGTACAGTGTAATAAGCACCAAGCAATCTAGCATACATACTCCTATGTTCTAGAAAGCAATAAATTACACTAAGTACTTTACCTTTTCCCTTGGCATCGGCTGACTGTACACACTGCGCCTTCGATCACCGTTTCTCAAACGGGTTTTCCCTTTCTTTTATTTTCCAAAAAAAATTTAAGAGAGAAATTTCATAGCCGCAACTTGAGATCAAACACAGAGAGATGTGTTTGATTCACTCAAGCTGTGCTCTGATACCAACTTGTAACGTCCCAAAAATTACAATAAATTTTAACTTTTAAAAATAAACATTTTATTAAATGAAACCTCATTAAATATCCAAAACCGTTTCGTTTGCAACTTAACAATAAATATTCTCATTACAGATAAACAGCGGAATTAAATCGTTTAAATGGTAATTCTAAATCTTAATAACAATCAGCTCTTCACGCGCGCCAGTGTGTACTCGTCACGCCTTGGAACCACTCGTACCTGAAACCACAATTTATTGGGAAAGGGTAAGCACGAAGCTTAGTGAATTCAACCACCATAATTAACACAGTTATTCCACACTACCCCTAAAACAGATAGTTGCATATAAACAAGCATACAAGTCTACGAACAAATCATAAACATGCATACCTACACCATCCCACCCAAAAGGCATACGTCGGTCCCACCGACCACACGATAACCGTGCAAGCATTACCCGGTCCCACCGAGTTTCTACGCCACCCACGTATACAATTTCGGCCCCGCCGAGTTCCTACGCCACCCGCGTATACAAACTTCGGCCCCACCGAGTTCCTACGCCACCCGCGTATACAAACTTCGGCCCCACCGAGTTCCTACGCCCCCCGCGTATACAAACTTCGGCCCCACCGAGTTCCTACGCCACCCGCGTATACATGACAATAAAGGTCCCACTAGACACCCCACTATCTAGTCCCACATCGCAATTAAATAAAGCTACCACACACGTGCTACCGTAATGTAAAAGTAACCGATATTAAAAATAGTGAGAGAACTCACCTCGTAAGCGCGCCTAGCTCACAAACAATAATTCAAGCTCCACAAATACAATATCACTTCCCGACACCTAAACGAACGTTAAAACGTATCAACACGAGGCCCGGACCCTAAAACATGACGCACGATTAAACTGTCGCTAAAACGACTTTTTGGCTTAGAAAACCAAGCCTGTTCGGGACCTGTTTCGACCTCCTTAAACCCAGAAAATCCTCAATTAAAATTAACTACCCGCTAGGTCCGGGTCTTAGCTATCCAGGGACATATTAAACGCGGTCTAACGATTTTTCTACAATTTTAAACGATTTTTCTAAGAATGGAACGCGAGTCTGCCGCATTCAGACCTGCTGTAAAAACAGCTATTTTACACCTAGCTAGAGGCCGAACCAGACTTTCGCTAAAACACGAAAAACGTGCCTGGCACAGAATGTGAACCGTGGGCACCAGTTTCGTCTCAAACCGAGTTACAACGGAAAAGCTATGGACGAAATAAAACTGGGCAGAAACGATATCGATCACATAAAATGATAACTTTAGCCTAACTTCCATTAAGCCATGACTTAATACAATCAGACCTGTAATCAAACTTTGGCTTAGGGTTTTAGGGTCACCAAGGGCTGGACTAAACCATTCACCACCCACTTCCACCTCCGGCAGTGGTGGTCGGCGGCGGTGGTGGTGGTTCGGCAAAACAACCCGACGAGGTTAAAGGGATGACTCCGCTAACTCTACAAGGACCGCGCACACTCCTAAGCGACATAACCACAGCCGCAACCCGCCATTCCAGCCACCGCAAAGGTGGTTCACGGGTAGCACACCGCCGGCAGCCATGGCTGCGGCGGCGGTGATGATTTTGTGGCGTTTTTGTGATGGCGAAAGAAGGAAAAACAAGAGAGAAACGACCCTTACCTCTCGACAATGGCGACGCAGCAGCACCACAGGGGACTCCGGCTCCTTCTACGTCTCTTCGTCGGTGCTCTCTCTCTCTCTCTCTCTCCCTCCCTCTCGCTCTCTCGCCGGAAAACGGACACAGCAACGCCGGCGGTGGTTTTGGGTTAGATTAGCAGCGGCAACAAGGGGGAAAGGGGGAAGGAAACGGGATTAGGGTTTTGGGGTTTCTTGTGCTCGACGAAAACAGAAAACAAGAAAGGGGAGGGGTTGGTTTTTTTCTTTGTTTAAAGCCGACCCCATGCACCACTTTGCAAGAACTACACGAATAGTCCCTGCATTCCCCAACCCTTGCAAAACCAAAAAGAGTTTTACCCTTAACAACATTTTGGTCATCCTTGTTAACTTCCGTTAAATCTATTCGCTACGAGAAGATAATAAAATAACTAATTTAAATTAAATACATACGTACCGGGACACGGGCTTTACATTTGTACCTCATGAATTTTAAAGCCAAGAACAAAGATGACAATCTCTGCCTTGTCTCATGCAAAAATGAAGAACAATGGTTATGGCACAACAGGTTCTGCCATCTAAACTTCCACACCCTTGATAAACTTGTAAAGCTTGATCTGGTGAAAGGTTTGCCAAATGTTAAATTCAACAAAGATCATCTGTGCAACACATAGCCTAGGTGCCAAAAAATATATGCTTGTGTTGGTCGATGAATACGCAAGATACACATGGGTAGAGTTTGTCCGAAAGAAGTCAGATGTTCCAAACATCTTGACTAATCTAATGAAAACAATCCAGGTTCTCTATGAGTGCAGGGTGCAGAAGCTGAGAAGCGAGAACGGTATAGAGTTCAAAAACTCCACCATTGAAGTTTATCTAACGGAGGAAGGAATCTCACAAAACTTCTCTGCTGCACGCACTCCACAACAAAATGGCATTGTTGAACGCAAAAATCGAACGCTTGTGGGGGCTGCAAGAACGATGCTCACAGCATCTGGATTACCCATCTCTTTCTGGGCAGAAGCTGTTTCAACTGCATGCTTTACTCAGAATCGATCAACAGTGGTAAAAGGGAACATCACGACACCATATCAATTGATAAACCAGAGAAAGCCAAACATCAAGTTCTTTCATGTGTTTGGGTGTAAGTGCTTTGTTCTCAACGACAGAGAGGCCCGTGGGAAGTTCGATAGTTAGGCAAATGAAGGCAAATTCATTTGGTATTCTGCCACTTCAAAGGCCTACAGAATCCATGTTCTGCGAACTCGTTCAGTTGTGGAAAGCATTAATGTTTCTTTTGACGATTCATTCCAAAAGACTTCTGAACAAATTAGTTCAGAACTCGGGCTTAACAAAGAAACCTCTGGCGTATCTAAATCAAGGGAAGCAGAGCTAAATCTGCTATTTGAAGAGATGTTCAATGATGATGTTGATCCCTCTGCTGAAGCTCCCATAGCATCTGGAGAGTCATCCTCTGCTGACCAGACAAATCAAGGTATATCTCTTATTGGTTCCTCAAATTCTTCACCCTCTTCCATTAATTGTGCAGGTACAAATGTTGAGGGGGAGCAAGCAGAGGATACTGTGAACAATGGCTCCACAACAGAGGCACTGGAAATTCCAACTCCTGTGACAACAGAGGAATTAACACTAGAGGAAAATGAGGATTCTGTCTCAACATCTTCAGAGGATTCAATACCTACTCTTATTGATATACCTCAAGCTGAAACTCCAAGAACAAGCGCAAAAGTACCATCAACCACAAAAGTTGCACCAGAACCATCGTGTGCAACGACAGAAGTTCAACTCGATGCTACAAATGACCATCTCCCAAGGATGTCCAAGTGGACAAAGGATCATCCTCAGAGCCAAATAATTGGCAGTCCTTCTGAAAATGTCAAGACACGATCAACAACTGCTAACTTTTGTTTCTTCACAAATTTTATCAGTATGATTGAACCTAAGAAAGTTTCTGAAGCTCTGGAAGATCCAAATTGGGTGGAAGCAATGCAAGAAGAGCTTGTCCAATTTGAGAGAAACAAAGTGTGGACCCTAGTTCCTCTACCAAGAGGGAAATCTGCCTTTGGGACCAAATGGGTCTTCAGAAACAAGAAGGATGAGAATGGAGTGGTCATAAGAAACAAGGCAAGACTGGTGGCTAAGGGATACTGTCAGGCAGAAGGTATTGACTATGAGGAGACCTTTGCCCCTGTTGCATGGATTGAAGCAATAAGAATCTTCTTAGCCTTTGCAGCCCACAGAGGTTTTAAGGTATACCAAATGGACGTCAAATCTGCCTTTCTCAATGGACAGATTCAAGAAGAAGTATATGTCCAACAACCACCAGGGTTCGAAAGTGCTAAATACCCCAATCATGTCTACTATTTTGATAAGGCCCTGTATGGACTCAAACAGGCCCCAAGAGCATGGTATGAACGCCTTTCAACCTTCCTCCTTGTAAATGAGTTCGAAAAAGGTACAACTGATACAACTTTGTTCTATAAGAGAAAAGGTTATGAGATTCTACTTGTCCAAATATATGTGGACGACATTATTTTTGGCTCTACTAATGCAAAATATTGCACAGATTTTGAAAAACTCATCCAGAGTGAGTTTGAAATGAGTATGATGGGAGAATTAAACTTCTTCCTCGGACTCCAAGTCAAACAATCATCAGAGGGAATCTTTATTAATCAGTCCAAATATGTCTCTGACATACTCTCAAAATTCAAACTCTCTGATGCCTCTGTCATGAAGACCCCCATGGCCACTGGATCTAAGTTACACTCGGATTCAGAAGGAAAATCTGTTGAGTGCAAGCTCTACAGAGGCATGATCGGGTCTCTTCTATACTTAACTGCTAGTAGGCCAGATATCATGTATGCCACGTGTCTTTGTGCAAGGTATCAAGCTAACCCCAAAGAATCCCACCTATTTGCTGTCAAGAGAATCTTTAGATACCTTAAAGGAACCAAGAATCTTGGTCTCTATTATCCAAAGAACTCTGGCTTTGATCTTATGGCTTATACAGATTCAGATTACGGAGGATGCAAGCTAGACAGAAAAAGTACCTCTGGGAGTTGCCAATTCCTAGGTGGTAAATTGGTAAGTTGGACTTCAAAGAAGCAGAACTGTGTGTCAATATCCACAGCAGAAGCAGAATACGTTGTTGCTGCCAACTGTTGCTCATTGGTTCTGTGGATGAGGACTCAGCTAAAAGTCTATGGTCTAAGTATCCAAAAGATACCAATCCTCCATGACTCCAAAAGCGCCATTGCGATGAAAAGACAAATTTTAGACATTTCTTCTTCAAATGCTAAACTTACTAAAAGAATAACTGATCTTGAAGTTTATATTGCAGATCTTGAAGCAAAGAAAGACAACTCAAGTCTGCACGATCAAATCGAGAATCTTCAAGAGAAAGTAACAACTCTTCAAAAAGAAAATGCCGATTTGAAGAGTAGAGAAGAAAAGAGAGTGAAGTGGAACTTAAAGTTACATGCTCAATTAAAAGAAGTTAAAGATATAGGGAAAATTTTGGACAGTGAAAATGCCGATCTAAAGAGAAAACTGTCTAATTTTTCTTTTGAAGAAAAGAAAGTTTTTGAAGAAAAGAAAGAGACTGAGCTGAAATGTATAAAACTTTCAAAACAAGTTTCAGACTTTGAGAAAGTTTTATTTTTAGAAAAAGACAAGCTCGAAAAAGAAAGAGCTAAATTTGAAACTGAACGAAATTTTTTTGAGATTAAAAGTTCTGAACTTTCCATGAAAATCTCTGAATTAGAAAATCTTTTGGAAAAGGAAAGAAAAGATTTCACGGAAAAGAAAAATCTCTTTGAAAAGGAAAGTAAAACTCTTAAAAAGAAAAATATGGAAATTTTCAAAGAGATTACTGATAAAAGAAAGTTTTTGGAAAAAGATTTTGAATCGGAACGTGAATATTTTGAAGATGTGATTCTTAATCTTACCAAAAGATTATCTGATTTATCAACTGATATTATGAAGGATCAGTTGATCAAATATGATCTCCAAAAGAAATTTGATCTAATTTCTAAAGAGAAAAATGTTTTGATAAACAAAGTCAAAGAACTTGAAGACGTCATTTTTAAATTTGATGTCTCAAAGCAGACCAGTCATAATTCTATCTTTCAGACTCCATTTGTTGATTCAAATGATTCTGAATGTTCTTTTAAAACTGCTTCAAGTTCAAGTTTTAAAAACATTCCTTCTAAACAACTTAATAGATCAACAGATTTCTCAAAAGGTCAGATTCGTTCGTCTAATCTTTTCTATAATCCTCTGTTTGATAAATCGGATGATATTGTTAAGGTGCCTAAAATTAATACTTCCAAATCTGAAGAAGTTCCAGTCTTCAAGAGGGTGAAGATGGAATGGAGAATCAAAGGCACAACAATTCCAAAGAAAGATGTGCCAAAATCATCTGTATTCACATCAAATGCCAAGAAGAACAATGCGCCAAAAGGTAAATCTTCTGCTAAACTTAATCCTATTCATTCTGTAAATCATCTGATTAGGTTGGCACATAAGAAAAACTGTTGTTCTTACTGTGGATCAAATGATTTTGTGCATAAAGATTATACTTCTTATTGGTATGGTTCTTACAGTATTCCTTGTAAGAAATCTACACCTAACCCACTAGGACCCAAATGCCATTGGGTACCAAAATCTGCTTAATCTGTTTTGCAGGTTCTTCATGTGTTGTACTGAATTGTAGATACATACCACACACATGACTGAAAACAGAAGAGAAGCGGCGTATTTTTTGAAAAATATTTGTACCATTAAGGGGGAGACAAATATCAATGGCTTTTGAACATATCAGTTCAAAACCCGTGCTTCAACGACTATGGCTTCTGAACAATTCAGTTCAGGACCCGTACTTCAACGACTAAAACTTCTAAACAAATCAGTTTAGAACTCACACTTCTCAGGTGATATCCTTAACTGTTACATCTTTCTGTTTCAAGGAACGTGGTAAAAGGTAACATTGGATTATATTTTGTTTCTACCACTTTGAAAATTTGAATCTTTACAAATTTAATTCAATGAGATAAAATTTTCAATTTTCATTCAATGAATTAAATGTGTGCTAAAAGATGATTTTACAAGTGTTTTTGTTTTATCTGAGTTATATTTGTTTCATCTTTCACCTCTGAAATAAATCGAAAGGTCAGCAAAACATGAATGAAATTATGTTGAATGCTCAAAGTTATGTGAATCTGGATATATATAGAATATAATGCTCAAAAAGCCTATATGTCAGAATGATGGATGGAAATGAAAATATGGGCAAAGCACTATGTTTTAGAACCAAGTGATTGAGATAAAAAAAAGTTGCACTATCATTTAGTTTGAAAGTTTGTGCCTGTGGCCTTTCTGGTTTGGGAGAGTAAGTCCTAAGGGGTGCTCGACACCTAGTCCCTAAGATCAACTGGTCTGGGATCGGCTGACCCAAATCCTGCAATAGAACCAGATAGAAAGCCATGTTTTACTGGTACAAATGGGTTTAAGATATATCGATGTGGCCTTTCTGGTTTGGGAAATTAAGTTCTAAGGGGTGCTTGACACCTAGCACCTAAGGCCAACTGGTCTGGGATCTGCTGACCCAAATCCTGCAATAGAACCAGATAGAAAGTCATGTTTAACGGTGTATCTTATTCTTACTAAACTTCTTGATCAAAAGATGCCAATGAGCACAAAATCAAAAGATGCCAATGCGCACAAAATCAAAAGATGCCAATGAGCACAAAATCAAAAGATTCAAATGTGCATAAAATCAAAAGATGCCAAAGAGCACACATCTCTTGAAACTTGGGGAAAATACAAAGTCGCGATAAACCCGTAAATTTATGAAATTCTGATTTTGGACAAATAGTGTGAGTAGAGCAAAGTATTCTTATATGTTTTAGAATTGCATACGCTTGATGCTAATCATATTTCGCATGCTAGCACACCAAATAGATTTAATAAAGGGGTTGAAACTGAACGTTTGTAACTTGATATGCAATGATGTCTTGTTTTTGAATCCAAACACATGCATTTGATTTCATTTGATTGAAATATTGTTAAATTTCATTAAGTTGAATTTCTTTTGTAAAGCTTTCAAATGATCAAATGTTTGTAGTTATAAAATGAAATTCAATGAATTTTATTTTCCTTGTTTAAATTTGTTTTAAAATTTGTGCTACAATTTCAAATACTGTACGTTATTGAAATATATGCATACTTTCAGGAGAGAAAATAAATTGCTCCAGAATTCTTATTTTGAGGGGGAGCAAGGTTATTCTGTAAGGAGGAGATTGTTAGCAATACTCAAAAACACGACTGAAATTGAAAATGGTTTTCGATGATTATGATGCTCACCATCATCGAAAAAGGGGGAGAAATGTTTAATTTCAATTTCGTGTCAAAGAGTTTTCAAATCAAATATATTTCAAGTCAAAGATTCGTGAACAAAGACTGAAGATTGGGGAGAAGGATCATGTGAAGTCCAAATGTTGCTGAATTTGGTTATCTTAGTTCTGAGTGGTTCTCGGAATGCGCTTACACCTAAAAGTTCAACAATGTGGATGGTTTCACATATTTCTGATCCAAACTCTAATCGTTTCTGATTCATCTTGTTCCGAATTGATGGTTTTATACAAAGATCGGAATTTCATGTTCAAGACTTGAAGACAATCTGTTGAAGATTTTATTGAAGAAGATTGACTTTATAAAGAAAAAGACAATGACTTTTCATGTTTGTCTGAAGATTCTTCAAAGCTGAGTTCTTAAAGAGTGTCAAAGCATATAGTTCGCCGTGAACTAGTGGAGATAAAGCTATTTGAAGATGGTTTGATAGAGTGTCTGTTTGAGAAGATTGACTTTACAAAGAGCTGAAGACTGCTGTCATATTTTTTTAAATCTTGAATCCAAAGGGGGAGATTGTTAGCGCATTGTTGTATTCAAGATTTACTGTAAAAGTCAATGTACTGTATGAGTCTATACAGTATTGTGAATGCCTTTATACCTTGTATGTCATGGGTATAAATAGGCTTGTCTAGTTCATTTGTTAGAAAGCTTTTGTAATCTTTTAGAAACCTTTTGTAATCCTTTGAGCTCAATACATGGATGACATATTTGCTCTCTAGATTCTCTCTCACTACATTCATATCTTATTGCTAGAGATTTGGGATTTCACACAACCCCGTGCAACACTCTAAGACTAAGCACATAGATATCAGGTACCACTTTCTAAAGCATCATGTTGAATAGGGAACCATAGAGATGTACTTTGTGCCTACAGAATATCAGCTTGCAAACTTATTCACCAAAGCACTTGATGAGAAAAGATTCCTATTCTTGGTGGGTAAGTTAGGTATGCTAAACATGAGCTAATCCTTTTGTAAGTGAGTGCAATTCCTCCTGTATATATGTAAATATTTCAATCTTTTAGGATGTACATTCTTTACCAATAGAGCTTCTGTGAAATGGCATAGAGCCTCTGTCCATTCTCACAGAACCTCTGCTGAGTTTGATCTATGTCTTATGCTCTACTTATCATTATCTGATCTAATCATAGGTCAAGGGGGAGCAGAAGGAGACCTTGTAATGATCTACAAAGGTTGATCGTTCAAGGGGGAGCCAAAGAAGTTCTTTGATCATAACTATCAACAGAAGAAGGTAATCACGCCTTGTAAATTGAGAGACATTGGGTAAGTACATCGCACAAAAAAGTTTTCCAAAACACTTTTCTCGGACATAACTTTCAAAATATGTCCTAAATTACCTGTTTTAACCTGTCAAAACCTTGGGTGATCAAAATCTTTTGAGAATATTCCACAATTAGAAATTCTTGGTCATAGAGCCTCTGTCACGTTTGACAGAGCCTCTGTGCAACAAGGAACTATGCGATCATGAATTTCTAGTGGAAGCTCTCTCGATCACACCATTGCTTTTTTAAATATCTTTTGGTAAACAAAAGGTGCAATTCTGGTGCTTATTGGAGAAGACCTCATACCACAGAGCTCACTCCACCACAGAGCTTCTGTGATTTCCAACACTTATGTGTTTTGAAATCTTCTGGGGTGCGAGTTATTTTCAAAGTGACAGTCATTTGGGCTTAGCAACTGCCACGTGCTCAGCATTAATGGGCGTCGCACGACGTTCCATCGTGCACCGCCACTTCTGACGTGGCACGCTTCTATTGGACGTGAGTTTCACACGACAGTACTGAAGCGTTGCCTACAAATTTTATAAAGTTCACTTTTACAGCCCAAATTTTATCCTCTTTACCCACTATAAAACCCTCATTTTACCCTTCTTCCCCAATTTTCCAAGAATCTCTCTCTCTAATTTCTCCAACGACTTTGCAAACAAACCTGCAACTCTTCTGATTTCGTCATATTTCTTCAAGAACATCATCAATTGCTTCCAATGCTTCACCTACAAACTCCCCTGCTCCATCTGAGCACTCCTAGAATCTATCAGCAGTAAGAAACCTCCATGAAACTGAGAATAGTGTTGATTCTGTTCATCATGCTCCCACTACCAACCTGCAAAACTTCCTAGATAACGATTGCTTTGAAAACCAACTACCCCTAAAACCTAATAACCACTACTTGGTCCCAAATAGAAACAACTTTAAGGAAGGACAAGCCATTCTATTAAACATACTGGAGAACAATCCTCTGAGACTCCTTCTAACCAGAAATGTGTCCAAAATCTCTGCCAGATATCTTCACCAGTTCTGGCAGAGCTGTTACTTTGACTCTAAGGAAAAAACTATTAATAGCTATGTGTCCAAACCAGATGACTCCTAGAACATGAACATAGGCTTCAACAGAACTATGATCTCCTTTGTGTTCGAGCTACCTACCAGAGGAACCCTCAGATTCTGACCTCTATGCCTTTGCAATGATGCTTGGATATAACACCCCGTTGACCAAAAGAAATGACTTCAGGAGAAACAGACTACCCCCTCTGTGGAACACCCTCTTCTCCATCCTCAACAGGTGCCTCACAGGGAAAATCGGAAGCCCTGACCAGAGCTCGCAACAGATTCTGTCCATTATGTATGGAGTATACTACGACCTACCTCTGGACTACGTCGCCGTGGTTCTGTAAGAACTTATCTCTACAATCAAGCACAAACAAGCCACACAGAAGGCTAAGAGTAAGAAGGATAAGGGCCACCTTACATCACTTCAGTTCCAGAGAATTTTGGGAATAATATTGGAACCTCTGCTAGAGAGTGAAAGATGGTCACTTGACGGACATATTGTCAAGACACACCCTCTGTAGAGGATGACCCCCCACCCAACACTCTGATGGATATCCACACTGCAGACCTCTGAGCGAAAAGATGATCGTCTACGCCTCTGACGAAGACTTGAAGAGAGAGTATGTGCGTGATCACATGACTCCCCAACCGAGGCCTGTGACCCCCCCCTGCTTAGGTGTCCCCATAGGAACAGAAGTAGTGGTAAGGATGAGTGATGAAGAATGGGTAGTAGCTCTGGAGAAGCACAAGTTAAAAGTAGAGAAGGTGAAGTTAGTTAGGTCTGCACCAAACGCTATCGAGGTCACCTCTGCTTCTCGAGCCACATAATCTGAACAACAACCTCGGCATGTGGAGAAAAGTAAAAAGGCCCCAAAAGCCAAATCTATAACAGAGACCACCTCTGCTAGAACTGAAAAACCTCAACAACCCCCTCAGCAAGTGGCACAGAAAAGCAGAAGGCCTCAAAAGCCAAACCCTCAGAAGAAGCCACCTCTGCTATTCATGTCGACCCTCCACTTGAACAAACAGTGGTAGAATCCTCTGCCCCTCCTCAGAAGGAGAAGAAGAAGAGAAAACACAAACATAAAGCCTCTGAGGAAGGTGCCTCAAAGCATAAGAATAGGAAAACCCACAAGCCCAAATCTCCTCTGCAGACCATCGCAGAGGAAGTAACAACTTGCACATAACTTCAATCACCTACCCCACTTAGATTTGCAGACTCTGGAGCTTAACCCTGCATTCCAGAAGCTATAGAGGGCCCCAAACCGAACCTCTTGACTCTTTCCTAGAAAGAACTCAGATTTCAGAAGCTATAGAGGGCATGTGGATGGAACGCAGAGCACATGCCAGAATACAGAGCCCCAGATTTCACTATAGCAGATGTGGACTCTGACTTAGAGATGAGAGATGCAGCTCTAGAGGGCATCAACACAAAGACTCAAGAAGCCTCTGTCAGTGCAGCTCCAGAGGGCGTCAACACAGAGACTTAAAAAGCCTCTGTCAAACCAGAACTACTTGCTTCTCCATCAAGCTTTGATCCTAATCTAGAGCATATACAGAGGAAATTGTGGCTGCAGAGGATACATGGGAAGAAGTAGAGTCTAGGATAGAAACCCCAGAACTTCTAGGGCACCCAACAGAGGTTGTGAGTGAAAAAGATGCCGAAGGTAGAAATGGCACACATCCCAACCCCCCTCTTGTGAAACCCACATTTCTAGTCCTGCCAGTCTAGTGGCAGAAAGAACTTGAAACAGAGCCGCATATCTCGAACCCTACCCAGACTAGCCAGCCAGAGGAGCCTTTTTCTTCCTTTGAGCCTGCACAAACTGGGGAATCCCCACAGAAGATGTCCTCTCAAAAGGACACTCTTCTCATTCATGACTCTTCGCCCCAAGTCATATCCGAAATCCCAACAGAGGAATTCGTTTCCTCTGACACGCACACAAACTTAGAAACCAAACGCTCTTCAGAGGAGCGTAGAGTGCCCTTTGATGAAGGGACTCTAGACAAGTCCGCGAGTCCAATCAAGGACACCTCTGTCCCCACCTCTGAAGTGGATCAGAACAAGGTCCTTGACAAAACATCTATAGAGTCTGAGGCCTTAAAAACCTCTGCTCAAGGATTGGATGGAAGCCCTGCCAACCTCCACGTACAAACAGGGTTGAAAGCAGGAACCTCAGGAATAGAGGTCCACTCTGGGGACGAATGTGTTCTCCCAGAGGTTACCCTAGGTACACATGTCGCAAAGGATGAGTTCCAAACCTTTGTAACCTCTGTGACCAACACCATGACCGAGTTGAAAAGCTCGGTCAACTCTCTTGCAGATACTACCAAGAAGGCTACTGATGACCTATCCTCCAAGATTGCATCCCTATCTATAGAGGTCAACACTAACAACGCCTTGCTTAAATCTCTTACCAGTATTCCTGCACAGAGTCTTTCTGCCTCTGCCACACAAGCCACCATTGCACAGCTCACGAAAGAACTTCAAGATGCCAGAGCTATCGCAAAAGCTCTGTCAGACCAACATTCAGCCTTAACTATATACGATCTACGAAAGGCTCTGGAAAAAGTCCAGGACTATACGACTGAGCAGATGCAAGCTCTAATGCCTCAAGACTACATAATAAGGGCACAACTAAAAGAGCTTAGCCAAGGCGTGTTAAATGATATCACAGAGTTTATTAAAGCCTTTACCTCTGCCAACGCCACGTACGTCAAAGAGTTCCAAGCAAGTGTGGGCAAGTTGCGGTTCAACTCCGAGGCAAAGGTAGCATACCTGCTTAGCATATGTGATGACCTCTGCGCAAAGATGATCGCATAAGGAGCAAGTCAACCAAAGAAACCTTCTACAACATGCCAAGCAGAGGGTAAAAGGGGTGGTGACAAGCATGATGATTCTAATGGCGATTTAGATGGGCCATCAGATCATCATGAGGGGGAGAGACGAGGCAGAACTATTCAACCACCACCTATGGCAATCAAACCTCTATAGCAGGTACCTACCCAATTCCAAACAACCAACTCACCAACTAAGAAGACCACAGAGGTAACACCCACCTCTGTGGAAAACAAACAAACTGAAGACCTACCATCTCCAACACCCAGATCACCAACCACTAAAGAACCAGAACTACCCTCTCCCACACCCACTGACGATCAACCAAAACCAACCTCAAGAACGAAATCAATTGCCCACAAACCAAGCCGAAAATACCTGAAGAAACCCACCCCCACAACAGAGGAAATAATGAACCAACTACAACAGAGGCAACAACAGAAACAACAATCATGAAAGACATGGGCAAAGACACCCACAACATCAGAAACAATCCTCCAACAGCTAAATCTACAACAATCAACAGAGGCACTCAACAACCCACTAACAACAGAAGCCCAAACCAAACCCCCAACAGAAGTTGAACAAAACAAATATGCAGAGGCACCCCCGCTGAAACTAAAACAAGATCCTCCAAGTGCTCAATAGAAGAAAATATCTACAAAGGTACCCCCAACCAATCTAACGATCAAGGATAAGGGCAAAGCCATCACCACAGAGGATCCAAAACCCAAGAAGCATAAACCTCAAGTCACAGAGAAATTAATGAAGAGTGGCTTTGACTCTTTCATTACACCTAAACCAGAAGAGGAAGACTGGGCTTTTGATATCCCTCTGTCAGCCAAACCTATCCTTGATCCGAAAGCTAAACCAACCCAGGACAGAGTAGCCCAAGTCCTTAGAGATATGGAAGCTCTGAGGAAACCTATGCCTCCTCCCCCTGCCCCGAAGCGTGATATGGAAGAGGTGGTCTACAAATACCTATACAGCAGAGGTATTAATGACCCTCTGCCAAACCCTACTATGAGCTTGGATATCATAGAAGAAGAAAGGGAAAGATTCTACGGGGACAAGGCCAAAAACGTAAATGAAGTATTCTCAAATTCGAGGATCAAGCAGGTTCTAAGCTGCAAACTCTCTCACACCAAGTGCAAAAACTTCTATTACAACCTCTACTGTGTGGTGAGAGAGGATAGATCTCAAATGAAATTCTCTGACGCAGACCTGAGAAACCTTACCCCATATGATCTTCAAGAACTCTATAGCTGGGCAAGAAAGAATTACATGGAAAGGCTGGAACATCAAAGAGCCTATGATGCCGTGAAGAAAGTTGTGAGGGAAAATTCAATGTGATTGACTTCCAAATGGCTCTGGACCTTGGAGTCAAGAAAATAAGGCTTACACCTCCAGATGACAGTTTCCCTTCCTCTGCCGATATTCAGCCTCACACGATCATTCAGAGACCCAGAATTGGATACGACTTCCTTGATCCACAAGGAAGAAAGAAGTTATTTGTGGAGTACGGCTGCCAGAAGTACGCAACAGAGAGACTTCTTCAATTCAGAATGGATGTACTAAACAGTAGAGGAACAGAGTTCGTGAATCTTGAGTATGCAAACAGGTTGATAGAGAAAATAGATGCAGTAATCCGCTTCAGAGACCTATGTGCATTCTTCTACAAATGGCTAAAAACTGGAGGATTTACAAAGCCGATAAACGATTTCCCTGACGCAAAAATATTGGCTCTATAACTTACTTTTGCACTTACTTCAGTTTATCTTTCAAGTTCTGTAATTTTCACTTTTTTAAGAAAGCTCTTGTAAATGCCTCTGGCATGAATCTAAATGAAAGTCTTCTGTTACAGAGGTTGAATCATACACCTCTTGTTCTTATTAGCCTAAGACACACAAGTTTCATTTTTCACATTTTTCAATACTTAGGGGGAGATTGTTCGCTCCAACTTCTAGCATAGAGAAGTATTGAAAAATAGGCTAAGGAAGAATTCTGGTAGAAGCCTCTGCCAGCCACCAAGAACACAGAGCCTCCAATTGATCCATCATCTGAGGACAAAGAGTCCAAGGCCACAGAGCCTCTGCATCCATGACAGAGCACTTGTGGAATCAATGACAGAAGATAGAGATCAAGCTAAAGACAAAGGACAAGTGTGCCTCCCACGTGCCTCTGCTGTACGAAGATCCTGAAGATCAAATAGTACAAGGCATGATCCTCTACTTTCCACGTGTCATCATCAGAGAGGTCGCAGCTTTTGCAGAAAACGTACAAACGAAGCACTACATTAATGTGTACTAGAATTCGTCCCACGACCTTGTCTCCTGTACACTTTGTCCCATGTGTCTTTAGTATAAATAGAGAGTTCTACTAAACTTTTCTGGCAACAAAGCACACACACAAATACACCTGTTTATAGCTTATGAGCCTGTAAAACACACACTCAACAATGTTCTTGGTGTAAATCTGGTGATTAAATAGAGATGATTCATTGAGCAACATCCTTGTTATTTACAGCTTTCATTGTTCTATTTGTGTGTTATCTACCAATATAATCAAACCCAATCTGTTCTTTAATCGCTTCCGCACACAACTAAGTCTACACTCCGTTTTTAGAACATTTGTGGTTTAAATCATTGTTGAGTCTTAAAGTGGGAACAACAGTGATGATGGTAACGAGGATTCTTATGTGTAGTATGTTCATAATTTCAATTAACTACTGTTATTATGACTATATTGTTACGTAAGCATACTTGTTTTTAATTGTTATGGTGATTAATGAACGTTAAAGTACGTTTCTTGTGTTTGGGTTGCGTATAGCCATTTCTTATGGTTATCTTTATGTGCTTGAATAGAATACGATGGTTAATACACCAAACAGATCTTCTACTTCTTCAGAAGATAGGGTGGCAAACGAACTTGCGGAGAATCAACCTGAAAGGGGTGGAGCTAACGAAAGTCCACCAAGGCCACCTATTCTGGGAGAAGGAGGAAGTCAAACACATCGAAATAATGTCGGTACTTCCAATCCGGTGACGACGGAATCTACGATGGAGTCTTTTTTGACGGAAAATATGATGCGGGTCATGAATACTGCATTGACTCAGCAACAGGAGATGTTCATGAAAATGTTGAATGACAGAAGTGTTGAGTCACAAAGACCAGAGATGGGTACTGGTACCGTAAATCCACCTGTTAATCCGGCACTGAATGCAAATACGAGGATAGAGAAGGTTTCTTCATACAAGACGTTTTTGAGTTGCAAGCCACCAGAATTTGTGGGATCAGATAATCCAATTGCGTGCATGAATTGGATTAGAGAAATAGAACAAGCGTTTAGAGCCTGTAAATGTGACGAAGAGTCAAAGATCAGATTCGGATCCCAGATGTTACGAGGAAATGCTTTAACATGGTGGAATATCGTGACATCAATTGTGACGGCTCTAGTTTTAGCAGCCATGACCTGGGAATCGTTCAAAAGGAAGATATTGGATGAATACTGCAACGAAAACGAAATGGATCGAATTGAGGAAGAATTCAGAACGCTTAAGAAGGGAAATTCGTAAGTAAGGGAATATACTCAAAATTTCTTGGAGAAGCTGAATTTAGTGGGACATGTGGCCCCAACCGAAAAAGAAAAGATTAAGGCTTACTTGAAGGGTTTGCCGGCGGATATGATGTCTAGAGTCCGGAATTCTAAAGCTTTGACTTTGAGGGAAACAATTGAGGAAGCAAAGATTATAGAAGAAGTCTATGAAAGGGATAAAGCTGAGAAAGCTCAAGTGGGAGAGAAGAGAAAGTGGGAAGGTCGATTGGAATCTTCGCAAAGATCGAGGCCTTTTATCAAGAACACTTGTTTTGAACCTCGTCGGGAACCAAATTGGTCTCAAAAAATGTAAAAGCAAACACTTTGGTCCGTGTCGAGTAACTTCTCTAGAATGTTTCAAGTGCGGAAAGAGTAGTCATCGAATTGAGAACTGTCCCATTCAAGGACCAACCTGCTTTGAATGTAAGAAGCCCGGTCATTATCGAAGGGATTGCCCAAAGTTGAAGAATAGTGGGAATCAAGAGAGGAAACCCAATACCCCAAAATCAACGGGCCGAGCATTTCATATGACGGAGAAAGAAGAAAAGGAATCGATGGATGTAGTTTTTGTACATTGCTTGTTAACTCTTTATCTGCACGTGTATTATTTGATTGTGGTGCCAACTTGTCTTTTGTATCACAACCGTTTTATCAAAAGTTAGCTATGTCTGTCACTACCTTGAAAGATGCCTTAGTAGTTGAGATAGCTAATGGGGGTCAAGTCTTGGTTCAGGAAAGACTTGTGGGTTGTACAATTATGGTAGAAGGGAAGAAATTCCCGATTGATTTGATTTTGATGGAAATAGGTGGGTTCGATATAGTTGTTGGTATGGATTGGTTGGTGAATAATCAGGCCGAAATTCTTTGTGCTAAGAAATTAATTCGGATCCCTATGCCCGAGAATGATGTTGTACTCATCTATGGGGAAAAGAGAAAAGGGGATGTTCCATTGATTTCGATAGCCAAAGCGCGTAAGTTTCTAATAAAAGGATGTTCACCATATCTAGCATACGTTTTGGATGCTAAAGTAGAGAAGAAGCGAGCAGAGAATATAAAGGGGGTATGTGAATTTCCAGATGTATTCCCTGATGATCTTCCAGGTTTACCACCAGAACGACAAGTAGAATTCAAGATTGATCTTGTTCCAGGAGCAACATCGATAGCACGTGCACCATACCGTTTAGCACCGGCTGAAATGAAAGAGATGATGTCTCAGCTGCAAGAACTGCTTGAAAAGGGTTTTGTTAGGCCAAGTTCATCACCCTGGGGATCTCCAGTGTTATTCGTCAAGAAGAAGGATGGCACTATGAGAATGTGCATTGACTACAGAGAGTTGAACAAGGTGACCATTAAGAATAAGTATCCACTCCCAAGGATTGACGACTTGTTCGATCAACTTCAAGGCGTGGGATGCTTCTCAAAGATTGATCTAAGGTCGGGCTATCACCAGGTAAGGGTGAGGGATGAAGATGTTCCCAAGACGGCTTTTAGAACAAGGTATGGGCATTATGAATTCCTCGTGATGCCTTTTTTTTGGTTTGACAAATGCTCCTGATGTGTTCATGGATTTAATGAACAGGGTGTGTCGACCTTTCTTAGACAAATCAGTCATCGTATTTATTGATGACATACTTGTTTATTCAAAGAATGAAGCCGATCATGAATGTCACCTTCGTGAAGTTATAGATGTTCTAAGAAAAGAGAAATTGTACGCCAAATTCTCAAAATGTGAATTTTGGTTGAAGGAGATGCAATTTCTCGGTCATGTAATCACTTCTGAAGGAGTCAAGGTGGATCCGGAGAAAATATAAGTAATGTTGAAATGGGAAACACTGAAGAACTCATCGGAGATTCGGAGTTTCTTGGGTTTGGCAGGCTATTATAGAAGATTCATAAAGAATTTTTCTAAGATTACCTCTTCCCTGACAGTTCTAACAAGGAAGAACGTCAAATTTGTATGGACTGAAAAACAAGAAATAGCTTTCAGAACTTTACAAAAGAAGTTATGTGAAGCTCATGCCCTTGCATTACCAGAAAGAACAGAAGATTTGGTAGTAAATAGTGATGCGTCGAAGATAGGTTTAGGGTGTGTATTGATGCAACACGGCAAGGTGATTGCTTACGCATCAAGATAACTTAAAGAGCACGAAAAGAATTATCCTACCCATGATTTAGAACTGGCAGCAGTAGTGTTTCCCTTAAATCTATGGCGGCACTACTTGTATGGAACGAAGTGCACTCTTTTCACTGATCATAAAAGTTTGAAACATGTCTTTGATCAGAAAGAGCTGAATATGAGGCAACGACGTTGGTTGGAACTACTTAAGGATTATGATTGTGAATTGCATTACCATCCTGGTAAAGCAAATGTAGTAGCTGATGCCTTGAGTAGGAAAGAATATAGTGGATGCTTGAAAGCGACCAACACCAAGATTGATGTGATGTCAAGTCTAATCGAAAAGATCAAAGTGGCACAAACGGAAGCATTATTAGAAGAAAATCTGAAAGAGGAAGTCATGGTTAAGCAACGTCTTCAATTGACTGAAGATAGTCGTGGAGTCAAACTATTTCAAGGTCGTATTTGGGTGCCAAAGATTGGAGGAAATCGGAAGTTACTTCTTGATGATGCCCACAAGTCCAAATATTCTATACATTCTGGAAGTACCAAGATGTATAGAGATTTAAAGCTACATTATTAGTTGCCGACTATGAAGCTAGATGTGGCACAATGTGTAGAAAAATGTGCGACGTGTTCGTTGGTAAAGGTCGAACATCAACGACCTTATAGGAGTCTACAATCTTTGGAGATTCATGTATGGAAGTGGGATAAGATTACCATGGACTTTGTGACTAAGTTACCAAGGACGTTAAAAGGTAACGATACTATTTGGGTAATCATGGATCGCTTAACTAAAAGTTCCCATTTCTTACCAATGAAAGAAGCGTCACCAATAGATAAGCTAGCCAAGTTGTATATTGATGAAGTGGTATCAAGACATGGTATACCCATGTCTATAGTTTCTGACCGTGACAGCCGACTTACTTAAAGATTTTGGCAGTCACTACAAGAAGAGTTGGGTACGACAATGAATCTGAGTACCGCATATCATCCACAAACGGACGGGCAAAGTGAAAGGACCATTCAGACTTTGGAAGACATGCTCAGGTCTTGTGTAATTGATTTTGGAGGTAACTGGGATACGCATTTACCTTTAGTGGAGTTCGCGTATAATAATAGTTATCATTCCAGCATAGGAAGGGCACCTTTCGAAGCTTTATATGGACAAAAATGTAGGACTCCGGTATGTTGGTTGGAAGCTGGAGAAAAGCAATTTGCTGGTCCCGAAATTGTGCAAAAAATGGCTGATAAGGTTAACGAAATTCGGAAACACATGAAGGCGGCTCAAGATCGACAAAAGAGTTACGTCGATCAGAAAATGAGACCGAAAGAATTCCAAGTTGGGGAGCGGGTGATGCTAAAGGTATCCCCGTGGAAAGGAATAATAAGATTTGGAAAGCATGGAAACCTAAGTCCTCGTTTTCTTGGGCCTTTCACTATAACCAAGAGAGTGGTACTTCAAGCTTATCAGTTAGAGCTTCCACCTGAATTGGAAGGAATCCATAATACCTTCCATGTTTGTTATCTTCGGAAATGCCTAGCCGAAAAGGAAAATGTTATACCACTTTCTGAGATAAAAGTGGATGATAGAAGTCGTTGTATTGAGGAACCAGAAGCAATTTTGGAAAGAACGACTAAGAAGTTAAGACATAAGGAAGTGATCATGGTCAAAGTACAATGGAAACATCGTAGAGGTGCTAACGTGACGTGGGAAGCTGAAGAGGATATGAAGAATAGATATCCTCACTTGTTTGTATAATTTCGATTTCGAGGACGAAATCCTTTTCAAGTTGGGGAGATTTGTAACACCTCGAAAATCCTATAATTTTGTACGTTTATTTTGGAGAACGTTTAAAATATTAGAAGGGGTATTTTTAAATGTTATGTTTCTTTTAATTAAATGTTGAGGGACCAAAAGTGCAATTAGCCATTTGTTTGGGGGCTATATTGTCATATTTGGAATCTAATATATATATATATATATTAGAAGAAGAATTTTTGGGATAAGCTTATTACCTGAGTCCTGATATTTTGAAGTCGGTTCAAGAAAGAGAGAAAGACCGAAGTCTTGATTGTTCGGTAAGTATAGCTATTTCTCGATTCAACCTCAAATCAATTCAATTTGGTGTTTGAATGGGGTTATTGATTTAGTATCTGGTAATTAGGATTGAAGTTTGAGTTGGTTGAATCGGATCCGATACTGTGTTGAGTTTACAGGTGAGTTCATTCTCACTTTTGAATTTTATGTACTTGAAATTCAATGGTTCCTATGATATAACTGCATAAGTGTTTTGGTAAATTCCTATTGTTATGTAAAGGAATTAGATTTGGATTAAAGTGGGTTTTCAAAGAAGATAAAATGTACACGTCGATAGTATCCGGTAAATTATATTTTCCAGAAGTATCCGATAAACCCCGGTAAACTCTGTTTTCCAATAATATCCCATAAGTGAAAGAGTTTCCGGTACAATCCGGTAAAGTTTTCCGGGTGGATCCGGACTAGTGTTTTCGGATGGAATCCGGACACCCCTTTCCGAATTGTAAGTATCCGGACTTGTATTACCGGGAGTATCCAGATTTGTATTTTCTGGGTGTTCCCGGATCCATAGTTTCCGATAGTTTTTCTAGATATGAGTTCCGGATACTTAGTCCGGATAGTTTTGCGAAAAGGTTGTTTTTCGGTAACTTTCTGATACGTAATATTCCTTGACCATTTTGATCATAACTGTAGTAGTTGAATTTTACGAACGCAATGATAACTCAAATTCGGGTATGATACGATTTGATATATGTTTTTGATTTGGTACACACGTATGCTAGTAAGTGCAATGGATCCATAGGCACTAGCATTATTTGATAAACGTGGAGTAGGCAAGGTATAATTGTTGTTCCCGTTCATATTTGGAAATGAGGAATAGGCAAGGTATAATTGTTATTCCTTTTTCATATTGTGACGTGAAAATGTGAAATAGGAAAGATATAATTGTTATTTCCACTTTCTATTGCGAGATAAGAAATAGGCGAGGTATAATTGCTATTTCTACTTCTGCTCCAAAAAATAGGCATTGTTTAATTGTAATTTCTTGGATATGAGATGTAATCTAGAATTTTTAGTGATTCGTAGTGTTGCTCTTAAACATGATATTATGACTTACTTAGTGTTTGTCATATTCATGGAATCGGGTATGATTTCTCGTCATCGAAAGATGTTATGTGAACGATATGAAGGTTGCGAAAAGGTTACTTTATATGCTTTGTTTACAAATTTGGTTTTCAAAGCTTATAAAGGTTTTGATTTTAAAATTGGATGTTCTCACTAGGCGCAAGTCTAATGTTTCCAAATTAAATTTTCTTACCAGGTACTAGCTCGGGAAGGGATACAAAGGGATGAGTGAAGAGGGGTACAAAATTCTGCTTTTGGAAATGTAACGGAGAAGTTAGTGTAATCGAAGATATTTTGGAGATATTATAGATAACCCTTATAATCTGATTTTGTTAGTTATGAATTAGATTAGTTGGTTGTTTATGATAGATCACTTGTAATTATAAACCTTGTTACTAATTCTCCATTTGTGAATGAAAGCTTTGGAAAATGTTGTAAAATATTGTGATAAATTTAAGGTTTAAATTTAATGTGTTTTTAGGGTGTTTCAAAACCCTCGGGTGTATCCTTTTCCATTTCCACCAAAGGTCACTGAGGGACCTTTTTCTTCCTTGTATTCAGTGAGCAGGTTTCTTTTTCCAGTCATGTGTCGAAAGCATCCACTATCGAGATACCAGATACCCTTCGAGACCTGCAAACAAAAGGAAGATTAGGTTGAAATTGGTACCCACTTTACAATGGGTCCACACTTGTCAGTGGAAGAAGAAGTGGAAGGATCAGCAGTCTTCACAGCATCTGATGATTCAGTGTCAGTGGTTACCTTCACTTTGGTTATTTTATTAACCTTAGTGGTATTTTTCACCTTTTCTTGGTTTTCACCTGGGGTGATCTTCTTTGCCTTGGAGGCATTCATCTTCACTTTAGCTGATTTCTCAACTTTGTTGGTTGTGGGGCACCTACTAGCAATATGTTCAGTAAGTCCGCAATGATAGCATTTCCTATAGCTGAAAGTAGCTTTAGGACCATAGGCATAAGTATTTGATAATATTAAATTAGCAGGGCCTGTACCAAGAATGACTTTAGCATCAGAGATCGGAGGAACCTTAGGTTCTTCAGATTTCTTACCTATGACATTAACCTCAATTCTTGGAGTTGATCGTTGAACATGTTCAGGGATCTTGTCTTTTGAGGTAGAAGGTTGATTAGCTGAAGGTGTAATCTTCTTCAGCTTTGGCACTTTGGTACCCTTCTGAGGTTTTTGAAAAACATTTTTTCCTTTATCTTTAAGTTTGGGTCTTAAAGAGGATTTTTCCTCAGGGATAGGATTATTTGAAGAAGATCACTGAGATGATGAAGTGTCAGGAATAGAGGAAACGAACATTCCAAACTTAAGCATGTAACGATCTTTGGTTGGTTCTTTAGCGTTAGCATTGTAACCAAGACCACTTCTGTCATTGACATGAATCTGAGCATCGATTATCTCAGTGATCTTTGCTGAGGATTTACATCATCCTTCAACAATAGCTTTCTCAGGTTTTAAATCAACAATAGCTTGTTCGCGTTCAATGCTGATTACTTGATTTACATAGACCGATCTTTCAAATTTTCTTCAATTTTAGAAAGTTCTTGTATCTGTAAATGACAATTTTTAAGCTGTTAAGTTAAATCTAGATTTTGTTGTTCAACTTTGGTCTTGCCACTCAGAGCGTTATATAAATCAATTGTCAGCACATCGATAGCACGAAGTCAATCAGCATCAATAATAGTTGGAGAAGGAGGGATTGATACTTGAGACATTGAAGTAGAGGGAATTTCTGATGGTTCTTCCTTTACTTCATGGATTTCGGCCATAAGACAGAGATTGGCCTCATCTTCTTCATCAGAATCTGATTTTTCATCAGATTCAGCCCAATCGTGTTCTTCAGCGATCAGACCTTTACCTTTTCTTTTGAAGTTTTTCAACTTCTCATATTTCTCTTTGAGTTTGAGGTTTTTGTCATCTCTAGTCTTAGAAGTAGAGGATTTCTTGAAATATGAAGAAGGTTTGAATACTGTCTTTGACCTGCACTCACTAGCAAAGTGACCTATATTTTCACAGTTATAGCAAGTGACAGTAGCCTTATCAATAGGAGATGATTTGGGCTTGTCAGTGATAGTGAGAGGTTTATTTCTTCTGAAGTTACTCTTTCTAGCGAATCTCCTGAAAGAATTTGTCAGGAGTGCCAGAGATTCATCAAGTTCTGAAGGATCAGTTTCTGATGAATCATCAGAGTTAGTTTCCATCTCAGTGATAGTGATAGAAGGTCGCTAAGTAGGCATTAACTCTGAAGAGAGTAAAGCAAAAGGTGTGCGTTTTGAATCTTTTACAAGATTCTTCTTAAGTTGACACGGTTGCTCATGATTAAGCATAGTGCCAAAAAGAGTACTTAAGGTCATGAATTTAAGATCCTTTGATAGTTTAAGACACATAGTGTAATTGGTCAAACTTTCTGGAAGACATTCCTAGAACTTTGTCAGGATCTCGGAGTGAGAGTAGGTCTTACCAACAGTTTTCAAATCAATGATTAAACAGTTAAAACGTTGGTGAACTTCAGATAAAGTTTCATTCTTACCACAAATAAAACTTTCGTACTGTCTTACCAGATTTATTCTTCTGGACTCTTGTACATCAGCAGTACCTTGATATTAAACACATATTGTGTCCCACATGGCTTTGAAGCTTTTGAGGTTCATGATGGAATGATTGACCTCATCAGGTAGAGCCATAGAAATGATTGATCTGGCCTTTGTATCAATGGCCACCTTTTTCTTATCTTCTTTAGTCCGTTGGGAAACTTCTTTGACAAGTTGTATCTCAGGAATGAAGGGAGTGATAGCAGTGGCAGGAACAACAGCATTGATGATGAATGGAATATAGGGTCCATTTTCCACATAGTGAGGTATAGTGGGATCTACACCTTCTAGGAAAAGCATCATTCGATTTTTCCAGAGATTAAAGTTGTCTCTACTAAATCGAGGAGGTTTGGCAAGAGAACCATTATCAATGTAGTTAGTGTTTGTGTTTTGTGCCATTTGAAGAATAGCAAGGAAGAGATTAGTATAAGCAAGATCTTGTTTATGGAAATTAAACAATCTGCTCTGATACCACTTGTTGGTCCTGAAGGGTTATACAAGTATTAGTTTGTAGAAGGGGGGGGGGGTTGAATACAAACACACAAGAATCATAGTTTTCTAAATTGTTTATTGATAAATCAAACAATTTACAGTTTGTTGCGGAATAAGACTAAGTACAAGACCTAATCTAAACAAACTTGAGAATCACAAAGGTTTCTTGCACTAAGAAATAGAGAGAAAAGAAGATAGAAAAATAAGGATAATTTTCTAAGGCATAAAGTAGATTTAGGGATGACCACATTCAAACTGTAGGAGCATTCCTCTTATTTATACTACACACATTTAATGCATGTCAGGAGGACTTTACACGTGTCAGCATTTGGTTGGGCGCATGCTTCTGACTTTTGCAAACATGCTTTAGGCCGCATGGTGAACAGTGTAGTGGCTGAGTGGTTTGTACGATTCTAGACAAAGGTATGTCCTTATGACAAATCGTACAAAAGTGTGCAAGAGGATAAGACAAACATTTCTTGTAGAGCAGGCTTCATGATCAACGATCACTGAGTTGATCTTCCATCAGTGATATCTGATGTAAGTCAGTTATCGCTGAAGTCTTCTTTTAGAAACGTCGCGTGTGTAGACTTGTCTTGGTTTCACTGATATCTACATCGGATCATTAGTAGACTTGTCACTTGTTCATCAACTTTGTCTTCGATTCAGCGATGAACTTTTTGTCGCGAAACTTATCTTTAGAGATTACAAACAACATTGTTTACAGATGAACTAATAAGTGATCATCGGCGAAACTGAACAAACTAGGTTATCACTGATGTACATTTATCACTGATGAATAATGAGGAACAGTGGTTTACCCATCAGTGATATTGAACAGACTCAGTATGATATCACTGATGGTGAAACACTAATACATACAATGTTACTTATAATTGTCACTAAGTAATTCTAAGGGTCATCATCAAATCACTGAGAGGGGTTGGATCAACACGATTTGATCGTTGTCCTTGGTTTGAAGACAATGTCGTAGCTACTAAGGTAGACGCTCTACTTTGCTAGTCGACATGTCAGCTCTAGTTTTCTCAAGACAGACTTAAGAGGATAATTAGTAACGGTAGTTATGCGATGTGATTCGAACTAATGTCGAAGTTTATTAGCAGTTGTGATTAGTGCTAGCAACAATTTTTCTATGGATGAGTACCTGGTTTCGGCATTCAATAAAGACGTACTTATGTAATAAATTGGAACTTGACGTTTGTTGTCCTCTCGAGTCAAGACGCCAGAATTGACCGCCAAGTACAATTATAGGACCTCATTGTCTTTAGGTTTTGACAACAAGGGTGGCGACATCATGTATTCTTTCAATTTTTTCAATGCTTTCTCATGGTCGTCCGTCCACTCGAAGACCCTGTTTTTTCCTTAAGACATTGTAAAATAGGTGGCATTTATCCGAGGATCGAGAGATAAACCTGTTTAGTGAGGCTATGTGACCAGTGAGTCGTTGGACTTCTTTGAAGTTTATGGGCGATTTGATGTCAACGATCGCCTTTATTTGGTCTGGATTAGCCTCGATCCCGCATCGTGTCACTATGTATCTCAGAAATTTTCCAGCGCTTACGCCGAAGGAGCATTTCGTAGCATTTAGTTTCATCCGGTACTCCCTGAGGACGTCAAACGACTTCCTCAAATGGTCGATATGATCGTCCGCTTGCTTTGATTTGACGAGCATGTCATCGGTGTATACTTCCATCGTTTCGCCGAGGTAGTCTTTGAACATCTTGTTGACCAATCTTTTATATGTCGATCCTGTATTTTTTAAAACAAACGGCATAACTTTGTAGCACTAAATACCTTTATCCATCATAAAGGCAGTTTTTTCTTGGTCGGCAGTATGCATCAGTATCTGGTTATATCCAAAATAAGCGTCCATGAACGTTAGAAGTTCATGACCAGCAGTGGTGTCAACCATTGCGTCGATATGTGGTAGTGGAAAGGGATCTTTCGGACAAGCCTTGTTGAGGTCTGTGAAGTCGATGCATACCCTCTACTTCCCGTTTTTCTTTGTACGACCAAGACATTAGCCAGCCAATCGGGGTGTTTCACTTCCTTGAATTTTCCGGTCTTAAGAAGGTTATTGATCTCTTTGTTGATTACTTTGTTCCGCTCCGGGGCGAACTTGCATCGTTTTTGCTTGACATGCTTATACGAGTCAACATTCAATTTGTGGAAAATGACATCTGGATCAATGTCGACCATATCTTCGTGCATCAAGGCAAACCAATCATCAAGTTCGTGCAAAAAAGAAATTAGTTTCTCCTTGAGGGTAGGATCGAGTGATGATCCTATGAAGACGATCCTGTCAGGCTTGTCCTTGTCGAGAACGACTTCCTCTAGACAATAGTCGTCGATAGACCCAAGGACATCATATCCTTCTTCGAGGGTTTTAACGTTGTCTTGTAGCATTCACGGGCTATCTTCTGTTCGCTTTTGATTTTTTGGACCCCCCATGATGTTGGAAATTTTATTATCTGATGATACGTCGAGGGCACAACCTTCATGTCATGAATACATGTTCGTCCCAAAATTATATTGTAAGCTGAAGGGCAATCGATCACATTGAACTTGGTCTGTTTGTTGACTTCTTTAGCGTATATGGGAAGAGTGATCTCCCCGACAGTACCGGTCGAACCTCCGTTGAATCCCACCAAGGCTATTGAACATTGAGTGATTTCTGACGTGTCGATCCCCATCGACTTGATCGTACTAAGAAATATGACGTTCGTTGAACTTCCTCCATCGATCAGGACCCTTTTAGTCGAGCAGTTACCTACCGTCAATTGGATTATCAGTCCGTCGTGATTTTCTGCCATGATTCTTAGAGATTACTTGGATCGAATGTCAACGACATAGCTTCCAATTCCAACTCTTGCTTCGACTTTGACGATCGTGAGATAGGGTGATCGGCGGGACCCCGACTGGCGTGTCTTTTAGCCGCAGAGTAAGTCATCCCACACACGTCAGATCCTCCGGTTATGCAGCTTACGACCTTAGCATGGACTGGGGATGGAGGTCGTGCGTTATGCACTTCCGTCGCATCTTTGTCAATCAATCCTTGAAGGTCTCCTTTCGGAACTAGCCATGCTAATTATTTTTCTTGTCTTTTTGGACTTGTCTTTCGGATGGTCGACTCTACGTTCTTTAGAGCCTCGACCAGGTCTTTGGTAGTTCCTTTGAATCCATAAGACGAGATCTTAGAATACTGAGCGAAATTAGAGATCGGGATTTTCTTATTTTTCTCGTACCTGGCGTTTGAAATTTGTCACACGGGTTCTGCCTTGGCGACGACTTTAGTCCTGAAATTAGGCTTCTTCACGCTCAATGAATTTTTTTTCGCCGAATTCTTTCGACGAAATGTTGTGTCGTCTTCGACCCTCATATAGGCCAACGTTCTTGCTCGGACATCCTCAAAGTTTTCTAGTGGATACTTTTTCAGATCGGTGTATAGTCTAGAGGTGTCGTCCAGACCTCGTTTGTAAGCTTCGATCGCGGTCTTGATGTCACATTTGCGGATACTGATCATTCCTGCGTTGAAGTGATTGAAGTAACTTTGGATGGATTCTCCGACCTTTTGAGTGATGTAATACAAGTCACTAGTTTGTTTCTCCATCTTGCGACTACTGCGAATTGACGGGAGAACTGGTTGACGAATTCGGCGAAGTTGCAATGGATTTTGGCTTGAGATTAATCAACCAATGAAGGGAAGCTCTAGTGAGTGTCGCACCGAAACCCTTGCACATGTACACTTCTTGGCATTGATGTGGTATGGATACTGTCCACATTAATTGCTTATATAGAGCAATATGTTCGGTCGGGTCTGTGATCACCGAATACTTGGGCGTGAAGGTGGGGATGTTGTACTTCTTTGGGACGTCGACCGTGGCTACCTTGTCGATAAAGGGCGATGCCTGGAATCCATAGCACGGCTCGACGTCGACAGGTACATCAGCAGGTTATTTGGAAAGTAACGACAACATCCTTTCATTTTTTTCCTCCAGGAGCTTTAGGCGTTGTGTGACCGGGTCGTCCTGATTGGATCCTTCGTTTTTCGCATGAATAGAGTCTGTATCTTGCGTCGTCATGCCCATCGTCGTCTGGAAGCCATTTTGGTGCTTCGAGTCGGCAGCTTCCCCTTACGGTGGAATAGCGAACGATGCGGGCATTGTTGGCGGAGCCATCGTCGGGATGTTCATTGTTGAGATCGGGACAAAGGGATTCTGGAATGGGATCGTGTGAAACGTTTCCGACGACATGGGCATCGTCTGATTCTGAAATAATGGTGGTGGCCTGAGATGTTGCGGTGGAAGAGGATTCTGTAGGGGTACCCCGAAGAACGATCTTGGGCCATGCTCGGGACCAAAGTAATTTCCAGCGTTCTGATTTAGACCATTTTGAGGAGCAAAGAAATTTTCATGACTCTGGTTTGGACCGTTTTACGGACCAAAAAGGTTTCTAGGATTATGGTTTGGACCGTTTTGAGGACCAAAGAAGTTTTCAGCGTTTTGATTCGGCCCATTCTGGTTTCTCAGGGATGCGATTTCTATCGTTGCTTTGCGATTTTGTTCATTCATCGAATTAAGCTAGGCGCGTGCGGCATCAAATTCCATGCATAATTGTGCAAGCTCATTGAACTGATGTCCTTGTCTCGACATTCTCCTGAAAATGTAGTAAACTCAAGAAACGATTAGTAGCACGTACGTTTTGTTGGAGATTTTCTCTAGATGGGGCCCCACGGTGGGCGCCAAACTGTTAACGCTAAAAATCCTCCAGAGGAAGATTTAAAGTCGGTGTGGAGCTGTAACAACTAGAGAAAGGTATCTCACGACAAATCGTACAACGTATAATAAAAATAGAAAGAGACAACAGAATTTGGTGACGCGGAAAACCCCGTCAAGGGTAAAAATCGCGGTCGACTAAAGAAGTCGATGGTGCACTATGGTCGTCAAACAAGGACGACGTCCTTTAGTAACAAGTGTCGAAGATAGAATTGAATACAATAGAAATCGAATTAAAGTAAGTCGTGCGTTGCGTCGTGCGTCGTGAGTGTTATATCTTGTAAAAGCCATAAATGTCCTATTAAGTATAAAGTTATATAAAGAATTATAGAGTTTGATTTATATCTTGTAAAAGCCTTATTATGATAAATGGGCTTGAAGCTTAAGCCTTAGGTATTTAAGGTGTGTTTTCTTAATCTTTAGGTTAGCCGATTCTAGTTATTCAGTGCGCTTAATAGTTTAGAGAGAGAGAGAGTTGTGTTCCTCAATCAATTACTTGTAAGTCTCTTTAATCTTTCAATACGATTTATTGTTTTAATTCATTGTTACTTGATTATACTGGGATCTACACGTGGTATCAGAGCAGAATCGGGTGATTTGAAGAAAGACAGATATTTCGATTCAAAGGTATAAATTTTTCAGGTAAACGGCGCTGTGGTAAGATTTCTGATTTTTGTTCAATTTTTTTGATCAATAGTTGTTCCATTCGATTTTGTTGAGTCATTAATCGCGTTTGGAAAAGTTTCAAATTCAAAATCGAAGTTTAGAGCATCAATTTAAAAAAATTGGTTCTTGAGTTTTTGGTGCTGTTCTTAATTTTTTTTGGTGATTCTTGAAAAATATGATATATTTTGGTACTAATCGAATTGGGTTAGTGTGTTTGGTGTTCCTATATTGTTTGTCTTTTCTAGGGAGCATTAAAAAAATTTCTGCGTCGAGTTTCAGATCCGAAGAATCGATTAATCAACTTTTCCGGGTAAGTTCTCGTTTTTCGATTAAATTAAATCCGGACACGCTTTATCCGGAGACTATTCACCCAGATACTCAGTTTTTCGGATGAAAGATTGAACTTCCCGGACAAAAGAGTTTTTTTTCTCGGACAAAATCTTTTCCCGGATGACCTCATTCACCCGGATAAGCTAATTCCCGCTAGCCTTTTTCGGATGACCACTAGCTGGATGACTTCATTTCTAGCCTACCTTCCTTGACCTTTTCTTTTCTCGTTGACCATACATAATTCACTCCTCTCATCCATACACCTCATACCCATCGAAGCACATTCATACACATATATAAGCCACAACTTTAGTTGCATGTTTTTTTTTTCATCTCACACCACTCCTCTCACTCACTGCCGCATACATACTATCACATATCTATATCTATGGGTTGGTAGGATCACTTATTTATTTTTGTCTGTTGATTGAGTTTTTTTTTGTTTTATCACATATCTATATCCATCGCATCTCATCCGGATTTTAATGTCATCCGGATTTCAATTTTCCATCCGGAAAATCATTTATCCGGCATGTTTTTGATTGGTAACCAACTTTCATCCGAAAATCTCATCCGGTAAGTGTTCTTTCGTGTGGGAAACTCATTCGTCCGGTAAGTTTTTGGTTGGTAAGTTTTGATCCGTAAACCGATTTGACCGTGAAACGTTTTGAGCAATATATATATATATATATATATATATATATATATATCGTGCTAAATCATCGGTTTGATCGTACATCGCATGGTTCAATCCTTTTGCATCTATATTTCGCACGAAGTCGTCTCGATTTTTTTAAAGTTAATCGCACGGATCTGATCGGTACCCGAGTTATCGCACGTCTCGTGATTGAGAGTTTTAACAAAAGTTGTGTATATTTTAACGATCGTTTTGTGATTTTTGTGACAGTTCTGAGAGTTTTAGTGATAGTTGAGATTTTTTTCGTGACGATTTGCATGGTTTATGGGTTTGAGTTTTTGTGACGGTTTGAGATCTTTTGCGACGGTTTGATCTTATCCGCGACGCTTATCATTACATGTGATTTGGGTTAACGTCTTTGATCTAACTTGGTTTGTTTTCTTGCAGGTATTATTCTCGAAGTTTGATTTTGTTCGTTCAGATTCAATAATCAGATTTTAAATTTTGAAAACGAACTTATTTTTTAGATTTGTTTTTCAAATTTAATTTTTGATTTTTTCCGCATTTTTTTGATTCTTCAAAGTAACACCGATTACGATCAAATTTTCAGGTAACAATGTCTTATTCATCTCAGTTTGAAACAGCTTGTCAGGTATGTCTACCCTAAACCCTAAACCCTATGTCTACCAACTCATAACGCTTTAGTCGATTAGATTCAACTGCTTGTTCAAAAGATAGAGTACTATAAGCTAACCACTAAAGAACAGCCTCTTGAAATGTCCACTTTAACTGAGAAGTTAGAGGTTCAACTAAAGGTTTCAGACAAACTTAGATTTGAAACTAAAAATCTAAAAGCAAAGTGTGCAAACCTTTCCAAAGCACCTAAAGATTTTAGGGCCAAAATATCTGATCTAACTGCAAAGCTCGATCAGTGTGAGAATGAGAAAGCTGAGATTGTCTATCAATGCTCTTCACTTCAAATTTATAATAACGAGCTTCTTTCAAAAATAAAGGATCTTGAACTTAAGTTTTACAAACGAGAACAAACTGATCAAACGATTCATCTGAACAAACCAAAGGATGTTAAATACAATAACTCTGAATGGGAAATTGGGTATGACAACCCTCACTATTTGAAAAAGATCTTAACAATGGTGCCTACTTTATACGAATTTAATTTTCTAGGCCTTGATAAGAAATATCCCCAATATAAGATCAAATGGACGGAACCACTCGATGAGAAGGATGAGGAACGTGAGGAATTTAAACGCAAAAATACGGTTAAGATGAAAATGTCTTTTGCTTATGAAACACTTAAAACGTCATATGAAACAAAGAAATCCAAATACCTCTCAAATGACTACTTTGACGGCTATGCAGTTGCCAAGCCCAAAACATCCTCTAGTAAGGATACGGTCCAAACAACTAAACTCAAAGAAGAGAAGGATGAGTTTAAACGCTATGTTCCACCTCTCGTTTTAGAAATGAAAATAGTTCAGTTAGAAGAGTCATTTGAACAGGAATGGATTAAATTTCAAAAGGAAAAACAAAAGCTTTTATCCAAACTTGAGTGTTTTAATTCCACAAAAACAGAGTCTGTATCCATTGAGGAAAAGGAAGCCCTTCAGACCGCAATTAATCGGCTCACATCTAAACTGTCTGCATTGGCAACAGAGGTGTTGCAGGAGCAGGTAAGCAAGGTTGAACTTCAAAAGAAGTTTAACCAACTTCAAAACGAAAAAACCGTTCTGTTTGAACGTTCCTTTAACTCATCAGATACATCTTCTTGTAAGGCTTTTATTGGAAACATATCTTCCAAAAAGGGAAAAGAACCTCAAATAGCGTGTTTTCAAAAGAATCTCGACTCTGATTTTCAAAAGGCTTTTGCACCTGAATCTTCACAAAACACAATTCCAAAATGTTCCTCACATCCTTTGAATAATGGTGTTCCATTAGAGCGTGAAATGGAATTCTATGCTTTCATGAATTCCACGGTGTGTTCAAATGATGAGTTTAATAAGTTTGACTCTGCGCCAAAACTTTCTAGTCATGCTCAACTTCTTGATAAAAGGAGTGAACCAGTCAATTTTCACAAAGGCGAATGTTCCACATCTGCCTCTCAAAAGGTTTATGTGCCCAAATCTTCAAAACCAAAATCTAAAAGAGGGTCACAGAGACAACAAAAGGTCGGTAACTCAACTAGAAGACATTTTTACTACTCTAATTCTTCTGACAGTGACTTTAATGATATTTCAGATAATAATGGTCGGAGAAAAAGATTCAAACAAGTTTGAGTAGTGAAGAAGTCTAATGAAAACACAGCGAATACAAATTCATTTAATTCAGTTTCGCATGTTAAGACATACAATCATAATCATGATGGTTTTAATTCTCGTACTTTTGTTGAACAAAGTGTGAATGTTCCTTTAAGACTTTATTCAATTCAACAGTTGCTTCAACTTTCTCATGATTGTATTTGTTGTTCTGCATGTGGTGTGAATGATTTTGTTGACCGTAAATATGCATCTTATTGGTACGGTACATATAGTATCCCCGGTCCTCATTTTAAAGTTAAGGCATTTAACCATCAAGGATCCATCAAAGCGTGGATATCAAAATCTTTCTAATATGTTTTACAGGGATGTCTTGTATGATAACATTCGGAATTTTCTTTTCACATGACTGCATTCAAAGGTTATGCTATTTTTGAGGGGGAGTGCCTGGTTTTGCTCAATAAATGAATTTTTAAGTGAATTCAAAGACTGTGGAAATTCATTCTGAATAACAAACTTGTGTTTGGTATTCTCTGATTTTAACTTCCATGATTGCCACGTGTTATATTTTCTTGATACAGTTATTTCCATGTCTCATATGTTTGTTGATTGTTCCGATGGAAATACACTCACTTGAATTCCAATTCGTTCTCAAGGCTCGTTATTTCATATTCATGATTCAATTCTTATCAGACACATTAATTGTGACTTGTTCTTCACAATTAAACTCTCTGATCATTGTTTCATTTTGAACATATTGTGCTTACTGAGTCATTCTGTTTAACGTTTGATCTTGTTCATTGAAATTCTGTTATTTCAACCATGAATTCTGAACAAAACAGTTCAGGACTCGTACCTCATTGTGTACTTCACTGTTTACTTAACTGATGTATTTCGTAAATGAAAGGACTGTTAGGAATTATCTGGTTTCTATGGTCTATCCACAACCAGAAGGACCTACCCGAGAAACACATCCAGGTATAGAGATCAATGAGGGGTCTAGCTTGATAGATGAGTTTGGAGTGAAAAGAATTTGGTGAGGATGTGACAGGACTTAAAAGAATGTATTGGTCTTTACCAAACCGAGTCAGTTATCCGGGTAACCACGCACTCTATTCATTCTCGTTCTTTGGAGATGAATATTGAAAGAGACATGGACCGAGTGTCGTTAACTCGTGTCACCCCACCTAGCCACTCAAGTATCTCACAAAAGATGCTTGTTTCATATATTCACGAAGATTTAACACATAATCTATCTATTCCTCACTTAGAGGTCTTAGATATTGAAAAAGGAAGACATCAGCTCCGGTCTCCGAACTTCATTTTCTAATCACTGTGTCTATTGATTTTTAACTTGCATCCCAGGTTGAATCAATTTAGAGCCAAATTCTATATAGTTATATTTCTTTCACACATTCACAAATCTTTGTGATTCCATTTGCATATCTTTGTGATATTGTCGGAACCGTTTGAGAAGGAATTTTTAAAATTTTACTTCAGTGATAACTGGAAGTCCTATCATAGATACCCCGATGCCAACTCTGAACATAGGCCACACAATTTTTTAATTGTTGTGATAACAGTTACTTATATGTTTCTGTGTTAGATTCTTACCCATCTTGGCTACTTAAAAATGTTATGTGTGATATTTTTGCTATTCACCAGTATTGTCTTTGAAGTTACATGATGCTAAGGATGCTCCTACTCATCATGACGGGGAGATGAAAAATATTACAGATTCAAAACCACAAATTATCATGTTGAGGGGGATCTAGCAAAAGTTGAAGGGGAGTAACTGCGCTTTATCTGATTGGTTCTTCTTATCCCTTATCAAGTGGTGTCTGCTACATGTTGTTTCCTTCTACGAGCTGATTGAAACAAGTTCTTAAGAAGAAAGTCATGTTGTTTACTTCTACGAGCTGATTCAAACAAGTTCTTAAGCAGAAAGTCAATTCAACTCGCGGTTCAAAGACAGATTCTTTATTTTAAACTGAAGATGCATTGTGGATTGTCACGTAACTCGCACATTATCATTCTTGTGTGCTTGTCTGATGTATTGAGTTTCTACAGTTGAAAGTTGTGTTTCGTGCACTCAGTCGAGGTAATTGTTCATTGAATCTAGTGATAAAGTTGAAGATATGAAGACTAATAGCTTTATTCAAGGGGGGGCTTGGAAAGACATGAAGACAAGGAACACCAAAGTGTTTCAAAGATTCAAGAGAAAGAGAAGATCAAGACCTAAAGATTTTAAGACAATTTTTTTCTTTATATAACTTTAGGGGGGGATTGTTAGGACCATAAATGTCCTATTAATTAGAAAGTTATATAAAGAATTATAGAGTTTGATTTATATCTTGTAAAAGCCTTATTATGATAAATGGGCTTTAGTGTGTTAATGGGCCATGGGCTTGAAGCTTAAGCCCTAGGTATTTAAGGTGTGTTTTCTTAATCTTTAGGTTAATCGATTCTAGTTATTTGGTACGCTTAATAGTTTAGAGAGAGAGTTGTGTTCTTCATATCTCTGTCCCTTTTGTACTTGGTGAACACTCTCTTCACTCTCTGAGTGTTCTTCATATCTCTGCTCAGAGCCTAATACTCTGGGGTTCCCACATTTGGTTCTAGAGAGTGGGTAAAGTTTCTATAAGTGGTAAGAATTTGAAAAGTAAGGGGGATGATAGACATCATGCATTTCGGTAATCTGCGCTCATTAGGGTATCCTTTGGTCAATGTTGTTGGCATGACGTTGTTCATGATGAACACATGAGTCTCAGGGTGGTCCTCTGTGAGTGAGAACTCCTCCATGGCACGTCTGATAACCAAGGCGATGAATCGGGGAAACATGACCGAGACTAGAGTTTGTTCCTTGGCTATCATTTTGTACTACCTTTTTACAACGTTGAACATTTCGTTGGAGGCCCTTACAATGTTACGGTTGAAAACATACCGTACATTATTTTTAATATGTTTTGAGTGGCCTGATCTTGGCTTCCTATCTTGCAGGTTGTTCTCCGGTTCAGAACGCTAAAGAAGAAATTCTAGGTGCGTGGAAGGCATTGTCTCTTGAATTTACACAGTTGGTTGATGTCTTTGTTATAACCTAAAAACTTAAGGAACTCTAGCAGGGTGCTTGAGGTTGGTGGTTCTTCATAAGCATGGATCCCCAAGTCTTTGTCAATAAATAAGTATAAGACTTTCCTTAACATGGTCGGTGAAATCCTAATTGACCCACCCTTGTTGTCTCCAACGTCGATAAACCTTACCATTCCTTAGGCTTTAACATCATATGCACTTGCGTCCTACCATTGTTGAACGTAGTTCAGTGGTACATCTTTGTCAAATGGTCCTGGTATTCGCAGAAAATGTGAATTTGTTCATCGTACTTTATAAGGGTTAGGTCAATGTAATAATTGTTACCTTTCACAAGTATGTAAACGACGTCATCTATTTCAGCACTAGTAGAGACGATGTGGCTGGATTCAGTGGAGTAAGCTGGGGAGGCCATAGTTGCAGGTTTGAATAACACAAGAAGGATGAATGCCTTTAGAGGGAAAAAAGAATCGGAAATTTGAAAGCGTAACTAAAGTGTTTAGGGGACGGGGTTTCGAACCGTTTTTGACATTTTACCACTGTCAATTTACACGTGGAAAGTGATTTCCAAGAAATAAGCACATGTAATAATTGTCATCAATGGATAAGCTTTACAGACATGACGATCACCATTAAAAAATAACCTGCACTCTAAGTCAATAAGAGCAAAAACAAAGTGTTGATGAACAGAGGGTTCTCTGTGGAAACAAAGCCTATGGATATTGACAATATGTGCTCCGTATTAATCAGATTACACCTTTATTACCTAAACATTTTAAATCCTAAATCTGATTGTGAAATTATTCAGAAACTCGCAATTCTTGTAATTAGAAGCTCTGAGTTGTATAAACAGGGACTCTGAGTATTGAGTCTGAGACACAATACATCAAAGGCTCTGGTCTATACACTCAGAGGCTCTGGAAACTTGAATATAGAGTTAAAGAATCTATTCAAAACTATTTGAATCAGAATAGGTTTTCCTTTCTAAAAAGCATTTGGTTTTCCCTTTGGTAAGAAAAAATATACTTGTATTGACGATCAGAGGCTCTAGGTAGTAAAGATAGAAGCTCTGAGTTTTAAGTCAGAATCTCTGGTCTATACACTTAGAGGATCTGAGTTTTGCACTTGCTCTTCCTTGAAAGTTGAATACTTCTCTGCTCCCCCTTAAACTATGCTTGGATCAAAATTTCATAATTTAAGGAATCACAGAGGCTCTGGTTTGTATAACTTTCACGGAGGAGCAAGCGCATATGATGGGATCTCAAATCCAGAATGAACGTGAACTCAAGTCAAAGTACAAAATTGTTTCTATTATACAAGTCTACACTAGAAAGCGCATACATGTATGGTATCTAGTTTTTCATGTTACAAGACAAGATGGGACGATATGGAGATTTTCTGAAGCAGAGTTCTCTTTACTGATGCTAGAAGAATTGGAAGACATGTGCTTTGAACTTCGTCAAAGAACTATTAGACTAGAAGATGTTACCATTGACCTAACTACTGTGATGAGATTCTTGAAAAGACAAGTGAAGTATTCATACAATACTGACTTACAAATTGGTTGTGAAAGTAACCATAGGAAACTTAATCTGCTGAAGTGTAATAAGAGTTTGACTAATATTGAAACCGTCCCGCTGTAAATGATCTTAGAAGAACCAGAGTTTGGTGTCGTATATCAAAATAGAAGAGGAGAGAGATTCTTTATTAGGTGTAGAGAAAAGGCAACTATTCAGATGATACTTTAAAAGTGATCAAACTGAAGTTGAAGAACAAACTGGATGTTGATGATAAGAATTTGGTAAAGATGGATAACATAGATAGAGAGTTGATTGTCAGAGCTTTAGAAAGAATTGAAGAAAGACTTGAATACATAAATCGTGACACCCCAAAATGGGGCAAATAAATAAATATGAAAAAAAGAAAAATAAAATAAAATGGATTATATTTTATTGACAAAGAATGTGAAGAAAAATGTGAAAATGGGTTAATTATGTCATTTAATAAAAGTGAGAAGTAAATACGAGAGTTTACATGCACTTGTACTGAAAGTGAAATAAAGATTTATATTGTGGCTGAAAAATGTAAAGTTGGCCAAACTGTTGAAGCCAAGGAGCCGAATGTTATTACCTGATAGTTCAGGGCATGGGTCAGTATCAACCTCCTCATATTTGAGGGACCTGTCCTGCCAAAAAGACAAGTCTGTTTGGTTTTCAGATTTTGAAAGCAACGATTGATGGCAGATCTTTGGAGCCTTCTATTGGCTCGCCAAGTCAACGGGAAAAGAAATACAAAAAATGCATATTTAAGTAGCCATCATCGTCCCTTTCATTTTTTGTTCAAGAAGTTTGAGATTTTGTTGAGTTTTGAAGAAGAAATCGGTGCTCAAAGTTCCAACCCGAAAAACTCGGTTTATTGGCGATTGGAAGTAAATTACTCAACCAAACTTTGAGTTCTTTATATGGTTAGCTTCGTTTTTAAGTCCTCCATCGAATCTCAGTAGCCTTATGTCTCATATTTCAGTTTATAATACCCGATTTTGAGTTTTTGTACTGATTTTCAAGTGCTTTAAAAACCCATATTTTAAATGAAAAAATGGGAATCAATACTTAATGGTTTTCGTTGATTTTTGTTCCTAGGGTTGAGGGAAACGATTTTTTAGAGTTTTAGCAAAAAAATGGTCGAAAACGATGAAGCACCAAGGCCAATAGACCATTTTTTTTTCCAAAAGCCGGCGATGTGGAATCAGGTCGATGGCTTGCTGGGCTGTTTCTAATTTAGCCTAATGCATATTTGGGCTTCTATGCTATTAGTACAAAAGGTGATGGAATATATGGCTAGATGATAGGCCCATTTTCTTGGCTATAAATATACATATTTGGATATATGCAACTAGTCATCATATTTATCAACTAATCTAATTAATTTTTTATTACTATATATTAGATTAACTCATTTATTAAATATATTAATTTAGTTTATGAAATTAATATTGTTTGTTAATCAACAGAGTTTTCAGATTATTATTTAGTTAATTCATTGAATGATTTTAGAAATCGATTTATTATTCTCTAAATAATGTTTATTAAACTATTTATTCTTAAATAGTTTAATAACCGTTTAAAGCGTCGGTTATAATAGAAATTTTTATTAGGACGCTTGGACTTGAAGATATGTAATTATTAAGATATTTATACAGCAAGTGACTTAATAATCGTGATTAAGGTGTTGTTTTAAGATTTATAAAGTATGAGACGCCTTATGACGGAACGAATGATTCTTTTAATTATTAAAAGGATAACCGATGTTAAGAATAGTTATCAAGCGTAACACATAGAGTTTTATTAAATTATTTTGATGATTAATAATGAGATTAAAGCGTCGTAAGTTAAGTTACGTATTTATTGGGACGCTAAATTTGGAGAGATGGGTTTTATATGCTTATAAAATTATTATTTCGATGTTTTGGGACGTTACCAAGTTTTAGTCTTGGGGTTTGATTAAAGTTAGGGGCCGTTTACAAAACGCTTACCCGGGTAAGTGCTTACCAAGTCACAATAGCTTACCGGTTGAATATGGCAAGGACCAAGAATCTTACCCGTTAAGAGCGGAAGCAAGGACCGAGAGTCGAAAGCAAGGACCGAGAGTCTTACCCGGTAAGTGAGTGCGACGACTCTTACCACGGTTAGCGCTTACCGGCTAAATTGTTGCGTACGATGCCATTTTGGTGAACTAAAATCTTACCCGGGAAGTAAGCGATAGTGTTGAATTTTACCGGTAAGCACTTACCCGGGTAAGTGATTAGGTAAACGGCCCCTTAGTCGAGGTTTGACCGAGTTGACTTTTATTGACTTTTGGAGAAATTAAATTATTAATTAGATATGGTGATATGAAGTGTGTAGGTCTTCACTCAAGAGCTATCAATACTCGATCTACACAGACTGGTAAGTCTTCATGATACTTACAACGAGATGCATACATATATACAAATGTATTTTGAGTATTATATGATTTCTATGGTGAATGTTATTCATAATAATGATTTAAATACATGTCATCGATATATGTTTGCATGTATTTTGTGAAGCATGCATGCTAATTGTTTTCCGGTTTTAAACATATTTAGCATGCTTGAGTTTTCAGTTGGTTTATATTGTACAAATGGTACATGGTTTGGAGTACGAATGTCAGATTTGGTTGTCACACTTAAGGGGAGGCAGGACCCCGAAATGGGTGACTGGCTCTGTGTGAGCCCTACACACCAGGGAATGCATGTGACATAGCAGCACGACCACATAATGGGTTATTGACTATAGGTGAGCCATACACACCCAGGGAATGCTTGCAATTTATCAATCCTTATTTGTTGAGACAGTTATGAGGTATTTTTCTTTCAGTGTTACATGTTTTCAGAAAATGCATACTATTTGGTACAGAGTTTACAGATTGATATGTATGATGTGAAATGATTTTTATTCATGCAAACCATGAACTCACCGAGCTTTAAAAGCTAACTATAGTATGCATCTCACGGACAAAAGGTTTCAGGTTGGACAAGGGAAAAGGAGCACACATAGGGACTTGCCTAGCCCATCTGAGTTCAATATTTATGTTCAGACATCTATGAAAGATAAATTTGTAACACAATATGGTATGGGACATATTAGCATTAAGTTACATATTTATTGTTTTAAAGTCTTCCGCTGTAAACGTTCTAAAGTTTTAATTTAGCTAAAATTTTGGAGTATCTTTAGAACTAGAAGTATTGTTTCAGATTACGTAACAATCTTAATGGTAAAAAATAGGTGTTACATAGAAGATTTGAAGTGTACTTTGGATTGAGAAAGAAAAGACGAAGATTTATCTGAAGTTCAACTTTAATACAAAGAGTGAGATTGTTGGATCTTATTATAATTGTATTAAAGTTGACGGGTTGATTCTAAAATACCCATGGGGTATAAATACCTTTTGCTTAGTGAGAGAGAGAAAACTCTCTTGGAACAAGAAAAGGAAGAAATCTTCAAAGAAAAATCTGAGCTAGAAATCTTGCAAAAGAAGAAAGAGAGCCTGTTTTCTGACAGAATTAACGAATATGAAAACGTTTTGAAACAGAAGTCTGAAAAATTGAAAAAGTCTGAAACAGAGAGACTTAATTCTGTTGCTCTAACTGATTATTTTCAAAGAGAAAGGGAAATTCTGCATCAATCTCTACAGAGAAAAGAAATTCAGATTAAAAAGTACCAGGATGCACAAGATGTGCACATCAAGATAAATTCACAGATGGATACGCAAGGTCTTGGTTTCTCTGACCTTGCTCCCTATGACGAAAGGAAGAAGACATCTCCGTCCTCTGCCTTTTGTGTTGGGAAAATCCAAGAGGACGTGATATCTGGTAATGTTGTTTTCAAAAGAACCAAAACTTCAGATGCTTTCTCAAAACAAAGAAATCTTGACTTTAGGAACGTCAGCTATGATTCCTCTGATCATCAAAAGGTTTTAAAACCATCCTCAGAATTTATTCTTGATCAAGGAAGAGCTAGAATCATACTTCCTAACTCTGTCAAGGACTTGGATACAAAAGAGATTTTTAACTTCAACTCATTCAAAGGACAGAAGTCTGTTACTTTTGTGACTGAGTCCTCTGTTGAAATCCCACAGAGCAAACTCAATCCAGAAGCTCCCGTCTTCTCCTCTACCCCTGAATCCATAAGAACATCTTTTGAGGAAGATTTGTTGAAAGTTATCGAGGAAAATGCTGTTTTAGATTCTTTAAAGCCAAAGTTGAGAAGGTTCAGAACTGTCAAAACAAATATCTCTGTCATACCCATTGAAACGAAAACCTCCGACAGAGCCACTAGAGACTTTCTAGGCTTTGACAGTGACTCTGACTCTGAAGTAGATGAACAGATTTTTTGTGGTCAAAAGAAAATTTTACACAAGTTAAAGCAGATACCGATAGAATCTATGGATCTAAAAGATGATGTTTCTTTCTTCAAGAAACAATCAAGGTTTATACCGGTAACTGAGTTTAACAACAAAGGTTTTAAGATTCTTGCTTCTAATGCAGTAGAAGTGGAGAAGAGAGAGAAAAACAAAAGTGTTTTTGTAAACCAAAATGTTCCTCTTGCTTTCAAACCTGTAAAATTCACACCAGAACAGAAGGGAAAATGGATAGCAAACAACAGATCTATTCCAAATTCTGGTGTAAATCAAAAGGGAAATCCTTTCTGGTCAAATGAATCTATTCCAAAGATCTTCGTGTCAACAGAGTCTGTTTCTAGGAATAACAGTTTTAAGAAACAGAACCAGGACAGATTGTATGCAAAGACATCTGGTCCTAAAATCTTTCAGAATCAAGCTCCATTCAAACAGTTTTTGAATAAAAACAATGTGCATCAGTCATGTTCCATCAACTGCAATTGTATTCAACTGTTACTAAAATTGCAAAATAATCTGAATGGTCCCCACTGTGTTCTGAATCAGTACGTTCAAAAGAAAAATCCCACGACTGTTCAGAATACACAGAGGAAAACCTCTGGCACACCATCACAGTATGGAAAGCCCAAAAGAAAGTCTGTCAACCCACCTAAGCCTGACAGGAAAGGACCCATTATGCAATGGGTACATAAAAGGAACTAATCTGTCTTGCAGAAACCTCAGGTGCAGATCTGGTACTTGGATTCTGGATGCTCCAGGCACATGACGGGGAATAAGGAGATGTTAACTTCTTTTAAAAAAAGATGGGAAGTGCAGTAACCTTCGGAGGAGACAATGGCGGACATATTAAAGGTTATGGTACATTAGTAAATGGTGGTGTTTCAGTCTCTGAAGTTGCTTATGTTGAAGGATTAAATCATAATCTTCTCAGTATAAGTCAACTCTGTGATCACGGATTTGATGTCAATTTCAGGAAGAAATATTGTTCCTTGTTACTTTCCGAGTCTGGTCAAGAACTTTTAAGAGCTGACAGAAAAGGCAATCTTTACAAAATGAATTTTAAACCAAACCAAAACTCTACAACAGAGAAACTCTGTTTAGTGTCTTTGAAAAATGAAGATGCCTGGCTCTGGCATAAAAGATTTGCCCATTTGAACTTTCAAAACCTTGACAAGCTCGTGAAACTGAAATTAGTAAAAGGACTACCTTCTCTGAAGTTTGACAAAGACCATCTCTGTTCTGCTTGTGAACTGGGTAAGATGATAAGATCTTCACATAGAACGAAGAGTGATCATAGTTGTCCCAGACCTTTGCATATGCATCACGTGGATCTCTGTGGTCCAATCTCTGTGCAAAGTCTGTCGGGCAAGAAGTATATCCTTGTTTTAATTGATGAATATTCTAGATATACTTGGATTGAGTTCATCAGAGTAAAATCTGATGTCCCAGAAATTTTGATAAGTTTGTTGAGAAGGATACAGGTTCTGTTAGGATTAAAAGTGCAAAAGTTGAGAAGTGATAATGGGACAGAATTCAAGTATGACAAAATTGATACCTACCTATCAGAGGAAGGTATTTCCCAGAACTTTTCAGCTGCAAGAACTCCACAACAGAATGGAGTTGTGGAAAGAAAGAACAGAACGCTGGTAGAAGCCGCCAGAACCATGTTGGCTGGCTCTGTCCTTCCAATAAACTTCTGGGCAGAAGCAGTCTCAACAGCCTGTTTTACCCAAAACAGAGCTGTGATAGTAAAGAGATTTAAGAAGACTCCTTATGAACTCATCAACAATAGAAGACCAAACGTGAAATTCTTTCATGTTTTCGGTTGCAAGTGCTACATATTGAATGACAGAGATCAGCTGGGAAAGTTTGATAAGAAAGCAGACGAAGGAATCTTTATTGGTTATTCCTTAACCTCTAAAGCCTACAGAGTCTACAACTCCAGATGTCAGGTCATTCAAGAAAGTGTAAACGTGTCCTTTGATGAAAGCACATCGAGCTCCTCTGATCGTAAATCAACAGAGGGGACAAAGACAGAACAGAAAAAGACAAGTTCTTCAAAGACAAGGGAAGAAGATATCAATCTCATGTTCAATGATTTCTTCAATGATGATGATTCCTCTGATAACATCAACAGAGGAGATCAAGCTCAGAACTCAACAGAACAGAATCTGACAGGTACATCTCTCAGTGGTCCCTCCAATATTTCACCATCTACTTCTCTGTCTACAGGAGTGATACAGAGAAATGAGGAACCACATCAGAACGAGAGAGGACCTGAACAAGAGCCATCATCACCTTTGCTAACTAATATTGGCAAAGACTCCTTGTTTGAAAGCTCACCTTCACAGAGCCCTATTAATGACTCTCAGATCAATGAGGCCACTCTCCAAAGTCGTGTGCCACAGAGCCCTGGTCCCAATCAACAAAGCTCTGATGCTGAAGTTCTTCTTTTCACATCAGAAGCACAAACCCCGCCTATTTTCCATGCTCCCATGACACGATGGACAAAGGATCATCCTCATCATCTTATCATTGGTGCTGCTGAAGATGGTGTGAAGACAAGATCGGCCACAATAAATGAAGCCTTCTTTGTAAATTTTTTAAGCATGATTGAGCCGAAGAAGATTTCTGAAGCCCTAGAGGACCCAAATTGGATCGAAGCTATGCAAGAAGAGCTTCTGGAATTCGAAAGAAATAAAGTTTGGTCCTTGGTTCCACTCCCAAAAGGCAAAACGGCCATTGGAACCAAGTGGGTGTTTAGAAACAAAAATGATGAAGATGGGATTATCATCAAAAACAAAGCCCGTCTGGTTGCAAAGGGATACAGACAGGAAGAAGGAATTGACTATGACGAAACCTTTGCACCTGTGGCTAGGCTAGAAGCTATCAGAATCTTCCTAGCCTATGCTGCTCATAAGGGTTTTAAGGTCTACCAAATGGATGTCAAGTCTGCCTTTCTGAATGGCAAACTGCAAGAAGAAGTTTATGTCCAACAACCACCTGGTTTTGAATGTTCAGAGTTTCCAGACCACGTTTACAAGTTAGACAAAGATCTGTACGGTCTTAAGCAAGCTCCCAGAGCCTGGTATGAAACTTTGTCCAAATTTCTGTTGGTCAATCACTTCGAGAAAGGTACAGTCGATAAAACTCTATTCTTTAGAAGATATAAGAATGATATACTTCTGGTACAAATATATGTTGATGATATTATCTTTGGGTCTACAAGGCAGGAGTACTGTGATAAGTTTGAAAGTTTAATGAAAAGAGAATTCAAAATGAGCATGATGGGAGAACTTTCTTTCTTCCTTGGTTTACAAGTTAAACAATCAGACAGAGGGACTTTCATAAGTCAGTCTAAGTACATCTCTGATATGTTGAAAAAGTATAAGCTCAATGATTCAAAACCAATGAAAACTCCTATTGCCACTGGAGTTAAGCTTGACTCTGATCTTTATGGTGAACCAACAGATGTCAAGTACTACAGAGGCATGATAGGGTCACTTCTGTACTTAACTGCCAGCAGACCTGATATAATGTTTGCAACTTGTCTCTGTGCCAGATTTCAAGCAAATCCTACAGAAACTCATTTAACAGCTGTCAAGCGTATCTTTAAATACCTGAAAGGGACTCAATTTTTGGGTCTCTGGTATCCTCTTAACTCTGGTTTCGAGCTTGTAGAATATACAGATTCAGACTATGGAGGATGCAAGAATGACAGAAAGAGTACTTCTGGTAGCTGCCAACTGCTTGGAGAAAAGTTGGTGAGTTGGACATCCAAGAAACAGAACTGTGTTTCAACCTCTACAGCAGAAGCAGAATATGTTGATGCTGCTAGTTGTTGCTCTCAAGTGATATGGATGAAAACACAACTCAAAGATTATGGCTTGGAGTATGGTAAAATTCCTATTCTATGCGACTCCAAGAGTGCCATTGCCATAACAGCCAATCCAGTTCAACACTCAAAAACTAAGCACATCGACATAAGGTACCACTTCATAAAGGATCATGTTGAAAAAGGGACTATTGAAATGTATTTTGTTTCAACTGATCTTCAGCTTGCTGACTTGTTTACAAAAGCCCTTGATGAAAGGAGGTTTAGCTTCTTAATCAGCAAACTGGGTATGCTGAACTTATCCTCCTAACTTTGTTCAACTCAACAGAGCCTCTGATGATCCTACCAGAGCTCTGTCAAACAGTTGGGTAGGATAGTTCAACCGAGCTTCTGTTGTTCACCAGAACTCTGTCAAGCATACTTTTTCAACACGCTTTCGGTGAACAATCTGTTTGTACCTAAAATTTTGTTTGTACAACAGTTTTTTTTTTGATTTAAGCTCAATTTTCTAGGGGGAGCTTAAAAGAAGGATAATGCATAGTTTTAGGGGGAGCAAGTCAGTACTTATATTTCCAAATCCAAATTGACTTTGTTTTTTTATCATTGACAAATCTTTTTGAAGAAAGAGGGAAAACCTGTTCTGATGAAAATCCTTTGATAAAGTTAAGAACCCAACAGAACTCTGATAGTTCACCAGAGCCTCTGTTGTTTCTCACCAGAACTCTGTGAATTTTTTCAAAGTCAGTTCTGTTATTGTTCTTTGACCATTTCCTCATCAGATACAGAATTTTAATTTTTTTTTTGGGATAAGGTAAAGGGGTCACTCATCAGAAGCAAAAACTTGCAAAGCTCGAACAGAACTCTGTCAGTTTTATGCCACGCCATCAGAAGTAACGTCATCAGAGGTGCGGGTTATTTCTAAGCGTCAACCACTTGTTACCCACACATCTCTAACCGCGACGGTTTACTTGCACAAAAGTGGTCAGAACAAATCCACGTGGCACCCTCTAATTGAAAGCTAAACCACTAGTTGTCCCCACGATACATAATTCAGGCCACTCCACCTTCTGACACTCGAGTGCCTACAGTATCTACGGCGATTACCCAGCCACAAGTTCTGACTATAAATATCCATAACCTTGACCCATTTCTTTTCTAAACTTCCTAAACCTTTCACATTTCCCTCTTTTATTTAAATCCTCAGTGTTCTTCAAGAAAACCCAAACCTGCAACAATGGCGGAATCCCAAAACTCTGCTGATTCAAGACGAATAGAACCCACCGATGATATCATTGTTCTTCCATACGAGTTTGCTGACAACAACTACAGATTCGATCCCACTCCAGGACTTTATCTACCCATGTATCACGTTTTCATTGAGTTCTTTAGAAACTCTGACATCTTCAGAGCCCTAACAGAGTTCGATGACCACCTTCCAGCGATCTATGTTCAACAATGGTGGACCACATGCCAATACATCGAAGAACAAGACGGGATAGTTGGGAGCGTCAACGCTAGTAATGGAGGAGCGGGAACAATCCGCATTAGAGCAAGTACCTTAAGAAGAATCTTCCGAATGAAAACCAAACGACAGCTAGGAATAGACGCCTATGAGAAACCACCAAAAACAGTTGTTCTTCTTGATTTCATGAAGTTTCTGGGTTACAACAAGGATCTGAATAGGATTGGAGAGTTCAAGCGACAGAATCTACCCACTATGTGGAATTTCATGTTCTCCACCTTAAACAGAACCCTTACCAGCAAATATGGTAGTCAAGACCAAGCCACAACAGAAATCCTACAAATCATGTATGGAATGTTCTTCAATCGAAACTTTGACTACACCAGCATTCTCTACAATGATTTTCTTACGGCTGTAAACACAAAAACCTCATCCATCGCAAGAGGAGGAGTCGTTGGATCTCACAAGTTCTTGAAGATGATCAAGTTTCCACGCTTTATCAGTCTGGTAATCAGAAGAGCCTTCGACAGACTGGAACTAACTCATCAGGGTCGCTCAACACCTGTTTGGACGATGTCAAATTCCTCCCCACCACTTCTGGCGAATACCCCTTCATAAGAAGAATTCCAGGTACAATGCTTGCTCTTATCGCCCCTGACCACATCTCTATCCAAAACTATCAGAGTGCTACTCAACCTCAAGAACCTGAGGTGAGAACCCCAGCATACTTAGGATCTGAGCCTTCCTTGGAGAGCTTGAGTGAGGAGATTGGTGAGGAAATTAACAGACCAGAGGCAAAAGTACCCGAAGTGGGGTCTTCCTCTAGAAGAGAGGAAGTAGAGGACAAAGCATCTCCTAGAGAGGCTGTCCATGAGGAAGTACAAGAAACACCAGAGGTAGAAACTATCTCTTCTGATAGTGATGAGCAAGAGGGAAACATAGAGAGAATCCAGAGAGTTCTATAGCCATAGGAGCCGAGGATAATGAGAGAATAGAAAAAGATGCTCAACAGAGCACATCTGAGGGTAACCTTAACCAAAATCCCAGTGCTTCCACACAATCTAATCCTGGTGATCAAGACCAAAGGATTATTGAAACAGAGGTGCACACCTCGAACCCCAACCAGCCTATACCATCAGAGGCACCTCTTCATGCCTCTGGTACGCACGAAGCCGGGGAAACTATCTTTGGTAGTGATGTTCATTCGCCCCAGAACATCAATAGGTCACCTCCACACGATGATGCCTCTGTGGCTCATTTAGACTCCACACAAAATAGACCAGAGATCTTTGTAATCTCACGTAGCATCTGTCCGACTCAGGGACAATGGGAGACCATAGTAGAACAAGGGAAGACATTGCTTGATCCAAATGCTTCTCATCACACCAGATTTCCTTATTCAGAACCTGAGCTGGAAGAGGAAACTTTGGTCAGAACACCTGTAGTTGTTTCCCCTCAAAGGGAACATCAAGGATCAGGTGGAAGTCCTCCAAGAGCCAACATCAACACAACTCTTGACGGAGGCGCCTCTGAACTCGAGGCAGAATTGGATCCATGTGTTGGAACCAAGGAGATCCCCGTTGACACTATCACAAGAGCAGAGTTCGAAAGCTTCTGTGACAGTATCAACAACTCTTTGAACGAGTATAAACTTATCAATGAACAAAAGGAGGAGCTGATCCGCAAGGAAAATGCTTCTCTTGGGGAAGAACTGTTGAACATCTCAAACAAGCATGCTGAAATAACTCGAAAATATGCCGAAGCTGAAGTACTCAGAACGGAGTCTGAACGGGTCAGAGGAGAAGAGATTGGAAAGCTGACAACAGAGATAGCCGACCTAAGATCAATCAGATCAGAGGAAGTTAAAAGGACTTCGACAGATCTTGCCGAGCTAAAGCGACTCATAACAGAGAACCACACAGCGCAGATGAACAGAACCCTTCCCATCCCCACGGTTATTCTTTCAGAATCTAACGTCAGAACCTTGACAGAGATAATTACCAACTCTGTTAAGGAATCCATAAAAGAAGCAACCACCTCATCTGCTACTCCACTCAACATCTCCAGCCCTAACCCAAATGACCTACCCATGACAGTTGGACAAATGGGAGACTTCAAAAAATCAATTCTTAGCCGAATGATGACGATCTCATCAAAATTTGTAATGAAAGCTAAGGCAACAGAACAACATGTGAAAGCGTCTCTTGATACTCACAAGGTCAACTTCAAGGCTCAAGTAGAAGAGATCAGAGGTGCTGCAACAGAGGTAGAAGATGTGATGACAAAGGCAGCCTCAAACTTTACTGATATTATTTTACAGGCTACCTCTACATCAAAAAGACCTGCAGAAGAAGCACCCACAGACGAACCATCAAGCAAGAGACACAAAGCTGGTCTGAAGTTTGTTGTTCAGTCCTCACCAGCAGCTCGAATTGACGATTCTGACGATGATGATGACTTCGAAGATGCTCAAGAAGGACAATCAGACAATCAACAGGGTGAGTCCTCAGAACAACAAAAGGGGGAGAAGGAGAAGGAAAAGGGGGAGAAGGAGAAGGAGAAAGAGAAGGAGAAGGAGAAAGAGAAAGAGAAGGAGAAAGAGAAAGAGGTTGAAAAAGAAAGAGAAGCCAGGGGTAAAGGGAAAATCACAGAAGCAACTGATGAAGAGACTACAGAAGGAGAAAAGGGGATAACAGAGGAAATCATGACAGATATGACTGAAGTGGCATTTGACTACATGTTCAAAAACAGAGTCATCAAACCGACAGAAGAGTCAACACAAGAACCACCAAAGATCATCTGCCTAGATACCCCTCCTACTTCTCCAACAAAAGAACCAGAGAGGACAGACCCATCCTCTGCTGAAGGACAAATAAGTCAAGCCCAACCTCAAGCTACTCAGAAATCTGCTCACATCGACACTCTTATGGCAGAAACCCATGATGACCCAAACCCAACGGTAACAGAACAGAACCCAGAAACCTCTACCTTTCATACCGAAAAACCTGCCTTAGAAACGGTATTTGCATTTCTATATGCTGACAGAGACATCATCCCTGTAAATACCGTACCCATTAACCCATACCTCAACCCAATCAGAATAAACACCATTTCTGAAGCAAGGCTAAAGTTCATCCAAACCAAGTCAAATCAGAACAGAGCCATCAATATAAACTTCGGTATCCGCAGAATTCTGGACATTAAGCACAAGAAGTTTCAACACGACAGGGTCACATACCATGAGTATACTGTGGAATCAACAGAAGGCAGAAATAAAATCTTCAATGACAATGATCTCGTCCTTCTGAACCCATATGACCTGATCTTACTCCACACATATTGCTTGAACTTCTCAGAAAGATACACACCAGCCAGAACTGCACTACCAGAAGTCAGATTTGCTATGCAAGAGCACATCAATCTCAGAATACAGATTGACTATCAGCTAGGCATAGAGTTTGAAGTAGAGAAACTAGCGATTGCACCACCAAATGAAAACCTTGAGGGTTATGGCCATCACAGAACTGGAACCGTAGTAGAAGATCCTCCAGTCTTTGTATGCCGACAGAAGGGCATAAAGAAGGCCATCAGAGCAGCTGAAGCCCACAAATACTCAAGTGAGTCGCTAGTATACCTCAAGAACATAATCCAAGATCTCCCAAGAAACAAATGTCCAGAAGAACAACAGAAACTCTTCATCGACCAGATTGATCTGATGCTGGACTTCCGTACTCTAATCAGAAGATTCGACAGAATTCTTAGGGGAGATGATTATGCTTAAATGTACTGATCTTTTAAATCTCAATGTAATATTCCAAAAGATTAGTGCAAGGCTTCGACAGAGGTAAAAGTTCTCTGTTCTTTTGTTTAATCTCTTGTCAATTGTAAATTTTTATTTTCAATACTTAGGGGGAGATTGTTGGCCCCAAGTATCTGTTATGTAAAAGTATTGAAAATAGTTCAAGTCAGAAGACCAACAGAGATCAGACAGAAGATTCGGAAGAAGTTCAAGTCAGAAGACCAACAGAGCTCAACAGAGCTCTGTCGAAGACTTCCAACAGAAGAACAAGTGTTTAACAGAAGACCAACAGAGCTCTTGCGAAAGAGCTCTGGTGAAGTGAAGACCTCTGTCAGCCTAAGTCTCGTAGGAAATCCCAAGTGTTAGACAAGTGTCCATACTTTCCACGTATGCCCTAAAAATAGGAGACACACTTTCCACGTGTCATTCTAGGGTACGATAGTACACTGCCTTCACTTTTCCAGGGCTATAAATAGAGAGGTAGTGGAACAAACAATTGTAAGCTTTGGGAAGAGTAGTTTTTCCACAATTGTTTAAGCACACACTGCAGCAATCCCGAGCACTAACTCCGTACGATATTGTTGTCCTATGAGATCTCCGAACACACTCGAACATGTTCTTGGTGTGATTCATTATCAATATATGAGCAGCTTTTATATCTGATCCTGTTATCATTTTACTGTTCAATATTTGATTCTCATAGTTCATTTATCGTTTACACAATCACTCATGTTAATGGCTTTATTTAATATGCTTCCGCTGTCTATTTCACTACCATTAATATGATACAACGTGAATCTGGGAACCTACAGTATCCCAAAGACTCAGGATTCGATCTAATCGCCTATTCAGATAGTGATTTTGCAGGTTGCAAATTGGATAGGAAAAGCACCACAGGAGGCTGTCATCTCCTAGGTGGAAAGCTGGTGAGTTGGACAAGTAAAAAGCAAAACTCAGTTTCCACCTCTACAGCTGAAGCTGAATATGTAGCCGCTGGAAGCTGTTGTTCTCAGGTATTGTGGATGAGAAATCAACTACTAGACTATGACCTACAACTCTCAAATATTCCAATCTATTGCGACAGCACAAGTGCCATCGCTATAGCCAACAATCCAGTGCTACACTCAAAGACAAAACACATCGAAATCAGGTATCATTTTATCAGAGATCATGTGATGAATGGTGATATAGAACTTCACTTTATCCCAACTGAGTATCAGTTAGCTGATCTGTTCACCAAACCTCTTGATGAGACAAGATTCAACTTTCTCATCAGCGAGCTTGGAATGCTGAACTATGAAGAGTAAAATCTTCAGCGGTTCACATTTGATCAGCGATAGGATAAAATCAACTTGTATAACCCATTCTATCATTCTCTCTGAACAAAATTGATTCGCTGATATCAAGGTATGTTTTTTTCTCACTGACAATCGCATGTAAATGCAAGATTTCAAGACAAATTGCATCGCTGAATATCTCTTCCTTAATCAACGATACTTTGAAATTTCTAAAACCAACACTGATATTTCTATTCAGTGCTTCATGTTTTCAAAAGTGTCCCTGAGTTTTCAAAACCTCAGAGACATCCTAGAATATGAAAGGACAGTTGTGATGTCATCGCAACGGATAAGCCCCAGCACGTTCTTTTTCTGACACACGTTTGCACGTTTCGTTTACCTTCCAATCAAATGCAAACACGTGTCCGTGTCATGATGAAAAACTTTCCAGCTCGAGTTTTTCTCTCTCCCTAATCTCACTATATAAACACTTTTTGGGTTTATATTTTTCCTTTACGCGAAAAACTTCTCCTCCAAGCAAGAAACAGATTTACTGTTGCATTTGTGCTCTCAAGTTTTCAAGAAGTTCTTCTTCTTCAACGAACCAGGTTAATATTTCTTTTATTTACCTGTTTCTTCAAACTTGTTAATGATCTTCTCATTGTTTTTACAAGATCAAACAAAAGAACTTTTTCAAAAATGAAATCATTTCTTTCATGGTTTTATGAACACAACCTTTCATGGTTGTTCTTCAAGTTTAAACGCAAAATCTTAAACTTGTTCTTCATACGTTTTTCTAGAATCCTAATCCTCAAAGGAAACTGGAAAACAAAATTTTTTTTGGGTTTGCATTTCTTTTTCAAAACCAAGAAAAACCCTAATCTTCATTAAGACATTTTTGTCTGAATGAAATGGACAAAATTCGAACCATCTTATTGGAAAATCTTTCCACATTAAGATTATTCTTATTTGTTATATCTTTGGTTGAACTGATAATACAGAAATGGCATCTTCTGATATTCCTACCGCTGAGAACACTGCTGCTGCTGAGGAATTGGAAATCATCAAGGCTCCTCAGGTCAAGTTCACTCTTGAAGAACTTGATTGGACAAAAACAAACAACCTCTATGCTCTTTTCGAGTTTCCTCCTCGAAAGCAAGTCACACATCTAAATGATGCTGTGAATTTCCTGAAAAACTGTTGCCTCTCTACAGCCCTGACCATAACACCTCCTGCACATCAGCTACTACTATCTCAGTTCTGGTATTCTGTCAAACACACTCAGCTACCATCAGCCAAAGACTCCTCAAAGAAAATCGATTGCATCCTCTGTGACACTGATTTTGGCACCATAAAGATCACCCCTGCCATTATCCGCAAAGCCCTGAGCCTTCCCATCGCCACAAAAGAAAAACCTTTTGTTCCTCTCCCTGACCACAAGAAACATTCTGATAGGGAAGCCATCCCTGCATTCTTTGATGCAATAGGCTATGTATGGGAAACTGGAAGGGACAAGAAGCCTGAGAAGAAACTGGCCCTCATCAAGAAGTCAAAAATGCCCAGCGAGATGAACTTCATCTTCGCACACTTGATAAGCTGCATGACTGTAAAGACGGGCTCCTCTGATCAAGCCGCTCAACCTCAGCAAGTAATGGGATATGCTTTGCTGAAAGGTCTTCATATTGACTGGGCTTCAATAATCTACGATGATCTTATACTCAGAGTAGACTCTGTCGCTGACCGACCACCATGGGTTCCATATCCTAGATTCATCAGCGCCGTCTTCCAAACAGGCCTGAAGAACAACTACCCACATGTAGGAGACCTGAAACTCTCTCAGGTTGGTCCTAAGGTACTCGACTTCAAGCCAGTGGAAAACGAGGTACGTCTCTCTACTCTATTAACTCTTCTCAATCCTCCTTCTTCTACTTCTGCAGCTCCTTCAGTGGACAAACCCACCGCTGATACCCCAGCTGCAACCTCCACTCCTTTAAGAAAAAGGAAACACTCATCTACCCAACTTGATTCCAAAATAATCAAGAAAACCAAGGAGCAACCCCACCAATATCATGCTGAAGACTCCTCAGCTCATATTGAAGAGCTGAAGGAAAGTTCAGTGGTACGCTCTGCCACAGCAGAACAAGCCACCCTTTCCATCCCAGCTTCAGCGTCTCTAAACACTGAGGTTATAAACTTGGAATCTACCCAACCTCCTTCAGTCTCTCTACAGACTGAATAAGTGATTCTCAGCGGATCCAACGCTGAACCCCGCACCCAACCAACTTTCTCAACCTTCGCTTCTCTCTCTACTCCATTGGACTCAAATCCAGTTTTCACCACGATCACTGGAGCAACCGTCATTCTTCCAGAAGCTAAAGCTGATACTCTTCAAGGAATGATGGATGCAGGACCTGCAGGCATTTCCATGCGTACACGCCATCTAGCTGACGACATGGAACATTATTCAGGTCACAGAAGTTTTGATGACTTCGTCGACCCTCCTGCAGGTATACACCAAACCATATACACTGTAACTGAACCCCAAACTTCTGAGCTTTCCTCTATTCATAAGTACTTATATGTTACAGGTCCAAATTTGGGAGACATCAACGCCTCTCTGAAGAACCTGGATACGAAGCTGACTAGTCTCACCACTACTCTCTCAGACAACTCTTCAGCTGTAACAAACGCTGGAGAGAATCTCAACAAGCTGACAACAGTGGTTGAACAGAAAGCCTCCAAAGCTGATTTGGAGAAGGTTGATCACACTCTTGGTGACTTTGCCAAAGTTCTTGCTGACCTCTACACAGACTACGCCTCTCTCAAATCAGGACTCGTACATCACTGTTTGCTGATCTCAGATCAGGACTCGTGCTTAAATGCTTTGACTTCTAAACATATCAGTTTAGAACTCGTACATCACTGTTTACTAAATTGTTCTACTCGATGCATGAAAGGAGTGTTAGGATTTCTTTCGTTTCTATGGTCAATCCAGAACCGGAAGGACCTACCCAAGAAACACATCCCTTATAGACTACAGTGAGGGGTCTAGATTGATAGATGAGTTTGGAGAGAAAAGAATATGGTGAGGATGTGACAGGACTTAAAAAGAATAAATTGGTCCTTACCAAACCGAGTCAGTTATCCGGGTAACCACACAATCTATTCATTCTCGTTCTTTGGAGATGAATATTGAAATAGACATGGACCCAGTGTCGATAACTCGTGTCACCCCACCCAGCCACTCAAGTATCTCACAACAGATGCTTGTTTCATATATTCACGGAGATTTAGCACATAATCTATCTATTCCTCACTCGGAGGTCTTAGATATTGAAAAAGGAAGACATCCGCTCCGGTCTCCGAACTTCATATTCTACTCACTATGTCAATTGATTTTTTAACTTGCGTCCCAAGTTAAATCAATTTTTGAGCCAAATCGATATGATTTAATTATTTCACACATGCACGAGTCTTTGTGATTCCATTTGCATATCTTCGTGATATTGCCAGAACAGTTTGAGAAGTAATTTTTAAAACTTTACTTCTGTGATAACTGGAAGTCCTATCAGAGATACCCCTTTGCCAACTCTGAACATAGGCCACACAATTTTTTAAATTGTTGTGATAACAGTTACTATGTGTTTCTGTGTTAGATGTTTACCCCTTGTTGGTTACTAAATTGCTTTATCTTGATTTGTTTTTGCTACTCGTTACTATTGTCTTTGAAGGTGCATGATGCTCCGGATGCTCCTACTCATCATGAGGGGGAGAAAGGGTACCGATTCAAAGACACCGAATATTAAGTTGAGGGGGAGTTAGCAAAAGCCGAGGGGGAGTAAAGAAGCCCCCAATGCAAAAGCCGAGGGGAAGTAATGAAGTCCCCATGCAAGAGCCGAGGGGGAGTAACTGTTGACCGAGCCGAATTTTTCAAATGTTTAATCTGTTCCGAGAGCCAAAGATTTCAAAGTTCTTACAAGTGATCAACTCTTCTCATCGTTTATCAAGTGCTGTTCGCTATAATTCAGTATTTCCTCCTTCGAGCATTTCGATTCTACGATGTTCTTAAAGCTGAAGCTGAAAGCAAATTCAATTCGTGGTTCAAAGACTTTCAAAGACAGTTTCGTTGAAGATTTGAAGACCAAGAGCTTTATTCAAGGGGGAGCGCTGAAATGACATGAAGACAAGCAACATCATTGCATTTCAAAGATTCAAGAAGGAAGAGAAGATCAAGACATGAAGTTTTCAAAACCGATTTTTATTAATATATCTTTAGGGGGAGATTGTTAGGACCATAAATGTCCTACATATTAGAAAGATATATAAATAATTATATAGTGCTTAATTAGTTTATTTAATTATTTGTAATAAGCCTTTAATCATAAATGGGCTTAGATTAGGTTAATGGGCCTTGGACCGTTATGTTAATAGGCATTGGTATATAAGGTTAGTGTTAACCTTGAATTAGGTTAAGCGATTCATTATTCAAGTTGAGAGCCTAATTATTTGAGAGAGATAGTTAGGATTTTCATTCTAACCTTTGTAACTATCTTGATTATTGAATATGAGAGGGATGACAAGTTGAAATCATTATCTGTTCTTATTATTTCTCATTGAATCGTTGTTACCTGATCAATCTAGGACTAACACAAACCCTCAGTGATTTGATAATGACCCTCTCTTAAATACTTAGTGAAAATTGTAAGTAAACAATATGTATCAGAGTTTCACTATCGCTGATAAGTACTAAGATCTTACAGTACCGCTGATAGGAACTCTCGCTCTTTAGATTAAACATTCAGCGAACACTGTTCACCATAATGCTCTGAGCCTGTTCAGTCCTTATGGTGATCGCTGATAAGTTAGTTGTTTACTTATGATCTCTGAATACAAGTTTCACGTCAACATAGGTTCTACGCTGAAGTCAAAGATCAAGCTCAATAACCAGCAACAAGTCTCATAATGAACTGATGCGAATCAGCGAAGACTCAGATTTGTCCACTCAACATGAAGTATCAAGTACAAGACTTCAGCTATCGTTGAACTTTATCATTCGCTGATAAATAATGGTAAAGCGCTGAATCAACGAAAGCTGATCATGAAGTCCTCCGTACAAAGTACTTTTGTCTTAACCACCCTTGCACGACTCCGTACGATATGTCAGAAAAGAACCTCCTTATTGTCTGAAATCGTACAACCACTCTGATACTACACTGTTCAAACATGCGGCTACTAAGGTTGTCTACAAAGGTCAATGACATGCAACCAATGAGCTGCTGCCACGTGTAAAGTGTAAACTGCCATGCATTAAATGCATGCAGTATATAAGAAGGACTCCAGCTTCATTTTTGAAGCACTTGAAAACTCTGGACGAGTCACTTGCTAACTCTGGACAAGTCATCTTTCTTATCTTGAGATAGGTTATTATTAGTAATTTCCTTCTCTTTCTTAGTGCAAGAAACTTAGTGTTCCAACTTGTTTAGATTTAGGTTTATCCTTAATCTTGTTCCGCAACAAGCTGTAAATTGTTAATGATTTATCAATAAACAATTTAGAAAAGTAAAATCTGTGTGTTTGTATTCAACCCCCCCCCCTTCTACAAACTTGTATAGCCCTTCGGGACCAACATATAGCCATTAAAAATCAATATATTAAATATTAAAAGTGTGCCAAAAAATATACGAAAAAATCAACAAATACTAAAAAGTTTAAATTTTATTAAATATTGAAAGAAAAGTATTAAGATATAGCCTTAAAAACTAAACAACTAAAGTTATTCAAAGCATCTCTATCAGTCATTTCTCTTTTTTTCTCTAACAAAATGACATTAAACTCTAATAACTATTTTTTCATTAATTTATGTTATAAATATTTTATAAGTTTATTATCTCAAAACACTTTAAAGATATTATATAAAATAGAAGGAAAAATGTAAATAAAAACTTTTGATTTAAATTTTAAAGGATAAATTATATAAACAAATATATTAAAACCAATAATATAATTAATTTAATTATCATATAAAAAGAATAATAAAAAATTATATATTTAAGTAATCTTAAAAAAAAGTTAAAAATAAAGATTTTTTACAAAGTTTATATATTTAATTGATTCAAAAAATGATCTATGTTAATCCCAAAATGATCAAGCAACCATGAAATCCATACAAGATCTAGAGAGAGAGTAGAGAGAGAAAGTATTGATCGTATTGTGTCGGCTCTCTATTACAAGATGTGAGTTATGCCCAGAATGTTCTCTCCAATGTTACAAGATTAGCCTAAACAAAAGCTATTTATACCTAAGGACTAAATAAGGCTAATAAGCAACTTTGACTTTCTCACAAGACTTAATACATTGACTTTGACTTTGACATTAATATTAAATCTTGAAGACATATTTAAACCTAACAATCTCCCCCTTGGATTCAAGATTTAAACATTTGAGAACAGCAGTCTTCGGCTTCTTGAATCTTCAAAACTTCGGTCTTTATCAAGGCTTGTCAAAGTCAAATCGTCACAAAATCTTCAGACGGGGATCTGACGGAGATTTTCTTTCTTTGAATTGGAGAGCTTGATTCTTCACACAAGGCATTTTGGTACAAATTAGCACAAATTTAAGAAAAAGAGATCTTCTTGAAAAGCCAAGATGATCAATCGATTTTTCTTAAACTCTTGAAGAATTCTCCCCCTTTTCTTTCTTCGACTTGAGAAATTCTTGCTTCAGTAATGGTATTCACAATGTAGCACAAGTTTAAGAAAAAGAGATCACAGGATGTGTTGATCCAAAACCCTCAGTGATTTGATAATGACCCTCTCTTATATACTTAGTGAAAATTGTAAGTAAACAATATGTATCAGAGTTTCACTATCGCTGATAAATACTAAGATCTTCCAGTACCGCTGATAGGAACTCTCGCTCTTTTAAATTAAACATTCAGCGAACACTGTTCATCATTAATGCTCTGAGTCTGTTCAGTCATTTTTATGATCGCTGATAAGTTAGTTGTTTACTTATGATCCCTGAAGACAAGTTTCACGTCAACAAAGGTTCCACGCTGAAGTCGAAGATCAAGCTCAAGAACCAGCGACAAGTCTCCTAATGAACTGATGCGGATCAGCGAAGACTCAGATTTGTCCACTCAACGTGAAGTATCAAGTACAAGACTTCAGCTATCGCTGAACTTTATCATCTGCTGAATAGTAAATGATAATCGCTGAATCAACGAAAGCTGATCATGAAGTCCTCCGTACAAAGTACTTTTGTCTTAACCACCCTTGCACGACTCCATACGAATTGTCAGAAAAGAACCTCCGAATATCTGAAATCGTACAACCACTCTGATACTACACTATTCATCCATACGACTACTAAGGTTGTCAACCAAGGTCAATGACATGCAACCAACCAGCTGATGACACGTGTAAAGTATATACTAACTTGCATTAAATGCATGCAGTATATAAAGAGATGAACTCACTTCTTTTGAAGTAACTTGCTAACTCTGGACAAGTTCAATCTCTTATCTCAAGATAGGTTATTATTAGTAATTTCCTTATCTCTCTTAGTGCAAGAAACCTTAGTGTTCCAACTTGTTTAGATTTAGGTTTATCCTTAATGTTGTCTCCGCAACAAGCTGTAAATTGTTAATGATTTACCAATAAACAATTTAGAAAAGTAAAATCTGTGTGTTTGTATTCAATCCCCCCCCTTCTACAAACTTGTATAGGCCTTCGGGACCAACAGGATGATCAATCGATTTTTCTTAAACCCTTGAAGAAGAATTCTCCCCCTTTTTCTATCTTGAGACGGAATCTTCATTGACATGAAATTGAAATTAAACATTTCTCCCCCTTTTTCGATGAAAGTGAGCATCATGATCATCGAAAACCATTTTCAATTTCAGTCGCGTCTCTGAGTATCACTAACAATCTCCTCTTTAATGAACGACCTTGCTCCCCCTTAAAATAAGAATTCTGGAGCAATTTATTTTCTCCCCCTGAAATTAAGCATATATTTCATTTAGGCACAGTAGTTGAAAATTTTATTCAAGGAAAATAAAATTCATTGAACTACATTTTATAACTACTAACATTTGATCATTTGAAAAACTTTACAAAAGAAATCCAACTTAATGAAATTTAACAGATTTTTCAATCAAATAAAATTAAATGCATGTGTTTGGATTCAAATACAAGACATCATTGCATATCGAGTTAAAAAATGTTCAATTTCAACCCCTTTATTAAATCTATTTGGTGTGCTAGCATGCGAAATATGATAAGCATCAAGCATATGTAATTCTAAAACATATAAGAATACTTTGCTCTACTCACACTATTTGTCACAAATTTACGGGTTTATCGCGACTTTGTATTTTCCCCAAGTTTCAAGAGATGTGTGCTCATTGGCATCTTTTGATTTTGTGCACATTGGCATTTTTTGATTTTGTGCACATTGGCATCTTTTGATTTTGTGCTCATTGGCATCTTTTAAGTTGTGCACATTGGCATCTTTTATGTTGTAAAATCAAAAAGTTTAGTAAGAATAAGATAGACCGTTAAACATGACTTTCTATCTGGTTCTATAGCAGGATTTGAGTCAGCAGATCCCAGACCAGTTGGCCTTAGGTGCTAGGTATCGAGTACCCCTTAGAACTTACTTTCCCAAACCAGAAAGGCCACATCGATATATCTTAAACCCATTTGTACCAGTAGAACATGGCTTTCTATCTGGTTCTATAGCAGGATTTGGGTCAGCCGATTCCAGACCAGTTGATCTTAGGGACTAGGTGTCGAGCACCTCTTAGGACTTAATCTCCCAAACCAGAAAGGCCACAGGTACAAACTTTCAAACTAAATGATTATTATATATTTATTTGATGCATCTCAATCACTTGGTTCAAAAACATAGTGCTTTTCCCATATTTTCGTTTCCATCCATCATTCTGACATTTAGGCTTTTTGAGCATTATATTCTATATAAGTCCAGAGTTACATAATTTTGAGCATTCAGCATAATTTCATTCATGTTTTGCTGACCTTTCGATTTATTTCAGAGGTGAAAGTTGAAACAAATGTAACTCAGATAATACAAAAATGCTTGTACAATCACCCTTGACACACATTTTATTCATTGAATGAAAATTGAAAAAATTCACTTCATTGAATAAAATTTGTGAAGATTCAAACATTCAAAGCAGTAGAAATAAAACATAATGCAATGTTACCTTTCACCACTTGTTCCTTAAAACATAACAATGTGACAGTTAAGGATATCACCTGATAAGTATGAGTTCTAAACTGATTTGTTTAGAAGTCTTAGTCTTTGAAGTACGGGTCCTGAACTGATTTATTCAGAAGCCATAGTCGTTGAAGCACGGGTTTTGAACTGATATATTCAAAAGCCAAGAACGGTTAAATCCGGGTTCTAAACTGCTGTGTTTAGAAACCATTAACGTTGAAGTCCGGGTTCTAAACTGATATGTTTAGAAACCATTTCTCTTTACTCCCCCTTAATGGCACAAGTAATCTTCTTCCGAGAGTTCAACGCTTTGCTTCTAAATCTGCAAAAACAGATTAAGTAGATTTTGGTACCCAACGTGTTTTGGGTCCTGGCTTGTTAAGCGGAACTCTATAGGAAGGAAAATGATAAGTACCATACCAATATTGAACACTATCATTTTTAACAAAATCATTAGTTCCACAATAAGAACAGCAAATATTCTTTTGTGCTAACCTGATTAAATGATTTGCGGAATATAATGAATCAGGTTTAGCAAAAGATTTACCTTTCAGGTTAGTGTTCTTGTTGTGAACAGATGATTTTGGTACATCTTTTTCAGGAAACGTACCTTTTGCTCTCCATTGCATGTTGACTTTCTTATATGAAGGAAGATCAGCATATTGATACTTGGAAGAATTATCCACTGAGTGATCATAGAATAGATTAGAAGGACGAATCGGACATTCTGAATAGCATTTGGATTTGTTAAATGACTTCACTTTGTAAGCTAAGTCATTCCGTTCTTTGGTCATAAAATCAAGCTTCTTCAGAATATCAGACTTAACAATCTGCTCCTTCATGATATCAGTCGATAACACAGCCAAATTCTTTGTCAGTTTACGTATTTCCTGCTGAAATATCTTCCTTTCAACAGAGAATTCGTCTTTAACGCTCCTAGCTTGAAATTCAGCTTTCTTCCTCTTTTCTAGCTCTTGTCTTTCTTCATCTAATTCCTTTTGAAGCTCAGAAATTTGCTTTGACAATTTCTCATTGTTCGCTTCAAAGGCTTTCCTTTTATTTTCAAATTCAAGCCTTTCCTTCTCCAATTTCTCCTTTTCAAGAAATAAAACCTTCTCAAAGTCTGAATTTTGCTTCGAAAGTTTTATGCATCGGAGTTCAAGAGCTTTCTTTTCTTCATTTTCTTTCTTCTCAGAATTTGAAGTCTTTTCTAGTTCCGAAACATTCTGAGAAAGAGAAAGAATTTGCTTTCCATAACACTTCTTGTCATTCAAACGATCAGCTTTTTCTTTTCTGAACTTTTCTCTTTCCTCTTTTAGCAACTTTTCCATGTCAGATAGCTTCTTCGTAAGCTCAATAATCATTTCCTTAAGATCTTCATTTTCAGCTTCTGACATGTTCAGTTCAGTATCCTCTTTCTCAACTTTCTTTTCTTCTTCCTTTCTCTTTGTAAATGAAACTTCAGATCCATGCATTCGCTTAGATAATTCGTTCCATAGAAGCATTGGATTGTGTTTGAAACAATCAATGCTTTTGTTAATATGTTTTGGAAGTGCAAGGATCAAGTTGGATGAAGCTTCCTTATCAGCTTTCAATCTTTTCTTCTCTTCTTCTGTAAAATCATTCTCCATTTTATTTCTGCTCATTGGACCTTCGGAGAATGATTTTATCATATTCTCTCCATTTTCTCTACCTGCAATAAAATCGATGAACGTAATTCTCCATTGTTCAAAATCAGAATCTTTGATTAGCACAGGTGGTTGGTTCATGATTGCTTAAAGATAACGGATCTTTGTAATGAAAAATCTACTGAATATGCGGAAAATGACCAATCAGAAAAAAAAAATTATATAAAACTTTTTCTTGAAAAACTCTTAAAGTGTATGAAATACACTATAGAAAAAATTTCATTATAAAAATTTTTCTCAAAATACTCGGCATTTTTCTCAAAAATTTTCTCAGCATTTTTCTCAAAAAAAAATTAAGGTTTGCGCGAGACGAGGGTGGCGCAAAGTGAGGTTTGCACTAGACGTTAGTGGCGCAAAGTGAGGTTTGCGCTAGACTTGAGTGGCGCAAAGTAGTGGCTGGCGCAAAGTGGACTTGTCAAAAAAACCCGTTGGTGGCGCAAAGTGGACTTGTCAGAAAATTCAGAAACCAAAGATGAACTGGCGCAAAGTTTAGATCTGGTGCAAAGCACAAAAATTCATCAAATCCCAATCAAATCTTCGAATTAGGCTTCCAAAATTTGCAGAGATGTTAGAAAATAGGTTTCTAACACGATTATGTGAACCAATTTCGCTGAAAACCACTTAATCGAAGTCTGAATGATCGAACAGGCTGAAATGATCGAACCGAACAAAATCTTCCAATTTCTTCAAATTGACCTCTAAAAACTTGAAATTAGCCCTCGAATCTTGAATAAGGATTGTTCCAAAACAGATTCCTAACACGATGAACTCAAAATCCAGACGAATCAAACTCAAAAAATGTAAGAATTTGAGAAAAAGAGATTTTCTTGAAAAAAATCAAGAAAATCAATCGATTTCTCTCAAAAACCTAACAATTTTGATCTCGATTCGTGTAATTTCTTCAGCAGATCTTCATTAACTTGCTCTGATACCAATTGTTAATCCCAAAATGATCAAGCAACCATGAAATCCATACAAGATCTAGAGAGAGAGAGTAGAGAGAGAAAGTATTGATCGTATTGTGTCGGCTCTCTATTACAAGATGTGAGTTCTGCCCTGAATGTTCTCTCCAATGTTACAAGATTAGCCTAAACAAAAGCTATTTATACCTAAGGACTAAATAAGGCTAATAAGAAACTTTGACTTTCTCACAAGACTTAATACATTGACTTTGACTTTGACATTAATATTAAATCTTGAAGACATATTTAAACCTAACAATCTATAATAAAACTTTTTTTGAAATAAAAACTAAACTATTTGGGGAAAACAAAAATAATTGTTGCAGGTGGGATTCGATCCCTGGATGCTCATAGCCAAGCAGATACACACGGAAGCTATCTTGCGATTCCGCCAGAGAAACGACTTGATAAAAGTTGCATTAGATAATTTATATACTAACTTTATTATAAATAAAAAATAAAAAATATTCGGAGGCCCCCGCTGATCAGAGGCCCTGTGCGGCAGGACCACTTCGCACACCCCAATGCACGGCCCTGGAGATATGTAACTAGAAGACTTCATTTGTTAGCAAAGCTACTTTGTAATATTTCTCTCTACTTAATATATGTTGTTGCCATTGTTGATTCTGTTGTTGTTTTAATCATATAAACTTGTTTATTGCTATCTACAGAATGAACTTATCTGTGATAGCTTAGTAAATTTGATGTCAATATTTGAAATCTATCTTAGCTTTTCAGATCCGAAAAATAACTTTCTTCTTCTCTCTTTCAGTGTGAGTAAACTTGTCACCCTCAGATAGTTTAGGATCAAGGTCTTGCCTCCTAGCTTTCGCAATATATTTTTAGTTTTATGTTTGAATAAAATAAAAAACAAAAAAGTAAAAATTTATTGTGTTTGTATTCAACCTACCTCCTTCTATGAACACTTTCTATGTGAGTCATTGTGGTCCAAGACCAACAACCTTCTAGTAACATACGAGTGTCTTTTAAAAGGATGACCTTTATATACGTTTGAGAAATGGATTTTATCATTTTGTTAGTAATCGTATTTCACAAAATGACGTATAATGATAAATGCTTGCATTCAAAAATCATTGTACGATTTTATAGTAAAATATTATTTCACTTGTCGAATTTAAAATTTCAAAAAATTCAAGTTACGACCAATTTTAGCTTTTAAATAAAACAATTTCAATAAAGCTTCCAATTATAGAGATTGGTAATATTTAATACTCAATTTAATTTATCAGAACTCATTAGAATGACGTTTTACAAAATAACTTTGAGTTCCGTAAATCAATATTTTACTAAAACTGATTTTAGTTGTAAATTGTAATTTCCATAAAATTACACCAAACTCCAAGTTACGATTCTATATATTTCAAAACGTTTTCTAGCATGTGAAATACAATTTCAAACACACACACACACATATATAGAGAGAGATAATAAACTGTAACCGCTAAATGTGTGTAACCCGTCGATTTCATAGATTTTTTTGATAATTTTTTTTTATGAAATTGTTTATTTTGATGAAAGTAGTTCATATCATTCATTTCTTGATGAATTTTTTATGAAATTTGTAGTTTCATAGATGAAAACGAAAATATATGAAAAGTTTCATAAAAATGAAAAAAACCTATGAAACTACAAATTTCATCAAGAAATGAATGATATGAAACAATTTCATCAAAATAAACAATTCCATAAAAAAAATTCATCAAAAAAACCTATGAAATCGACGGGTTACACGGGTTACACACATTTAGCGGTTACAATTTAGTAGGACTCTCTCTCTCTCTCTCTCTCTCTCTCTATATATATATATATATATCAACATATATATAAAAATAAATAAAACACATGTGCATGGCGAAACGTTTATTTCTAATCGGGTTTGTGAGCCAACACAAAAAGACCGAGTCAACCTAAAAGTACAATGAATATCTAAGCCATCTCGTGACAATATTTGAGCTCCCACTTGACTCGTCATCCGAGAAATCCGAAGCTCTTCTCAATCCGAGAATTGGAAATGGGAAACTTCTCTCAATCCGAGAGGGGAAACCCAAAGCTCCTTGGAAATCCGAAAGGGGAAGTCTGAAGCTCGTCGGAAATTCGAAGCTCCATCTTCAAGCCTTGTTACATTTTAAGAAAAGAAATTACAAGATCTAATCTAGTACTTTTATATTCTCAAAAATAACAAAACTACTTACTATTACAAATCCATGAAATAATATTACAAATATTCAACTCCAATCGATTTTGGAATATTTTTCCAGCAACTTTCAAGAAGCTTATGTTCCTCCACAATAATTTAGGCTTTTTATCATCTAATTAATGCTAATATTATAATACATTGAATGTCTAAATTAGTATTTGTTTAAGATATAACGGTCATTTTTATCTGGTCAGCGTTTAATATAAAAATTTGGTAGACGATAATTTTTAGTTAGAACTTATGTGCATCAGACCTCTTACCATGATCAGCACTTTTCCAAAAAAATTAGTAAACAACCCCTAAACAACCCAAATCGTTCTATTTTTGTGTTGGATCCACACAGTGAATAAACTTAAAGAACCGCATATTTTTACCGGACTATAAAACATATAGTCAGATTGGCCTAACCTCTTATCCAGTAATACATGAGTGGTAAATAAAAGTTTTTTTTTAAACGACACATTTGTCTTTTTCTTTCTAAATTTGGTGTAAAATAGAATGAGGATTTTTAAACTTTTATGGGGAGTGCCCAATCAAATTGATCGGATCATGTAAGAACACGATTCAAGTCTACCGATAACCTCATTTTCCTGATCTGTACGCCTTCTTGTACTTAGAGACTAAGAGTTGTTCGAACATAGACTAGAAACCAGGTGATGACGTTTTGGTCGAGCCACCCATTCGTCATTAACAACTTCAAGTCATCGTACCCGACTGTAACATCCCAGGCCAACCGTACCAGATATTGTCCGCTTTGTCCACACACCTAGACTCACGGTTTTAAAACGCGTCTGATAGAGGAGGTATTAAATCCCTCTTATAAGGCAACCTTTGTTCCCCTCCCCAACCAATGTGGGATCTTACAATCCACCCCCTTGGGAGCCCAGCGTTCGCTGGCACACCAGTCCGGTTCCCGGCTCTAATACCAACTTGTAACACACTCAAAATTGGAATGAGAAACTAACCTTAATTTCAATAACTTAAACTAAAAGATGATAAAATTTCTTCTACATATCATCCTTGAAAATACCTAAATTTTAAACTTCACAAATTAAACAGTTAACAACTCTAGGCGGGTGTTACTTAACCCAAATAAAAGTTGCTAATCCCAAAAGTGCGGAAAACTTCGCTAAGCATCTCACTTCCCGTCCCTATAGCCATAGGCGTAGGGCCAAAGACCCCTGCATCGACCTCAACCGTAACTCCCTTCGTCAAACCTTCTTCTCTAGAATCCAAGAGTTTAAACAGCTCCTACAACGCACGCGGTCGATTCTGCATTGATTTAGGCAACGATTTGGCCTTTTTAGCGATCTTCTTTTTTCTGGGTGCAGTGACTAATCTCTTTGAATGCACTTCATCGTCTTTTTGTACCTACATTACCAATCCATTTCACTAATACTCTTATATTGTTAGGGGGGATACCTATAGCCAAGGGTTTATCGAATACATGAGAATGAAGAGGGACAGTCTTGGGTGGCACTTGGGTTGCGGTAAAAGCTTTCTTCGATATAGCAACATCTTGTTCCTGAGGGTGAATAGGCGCACCGGTTGGTGAGACAACGAGTTTATTGACAGCGACCTATTAAGAAAAAAAATGGTAATATTAGTAAACATGATGTCTATAAGAAAATACTAATGTAAGTTAACATAAACATATACCAACCTGTGGCAACACCACGGAACACTGTTCCCATTGGATGAAGTTTCCGACAACTTGACCTAGCTTTTTAATATCATCATCTATGGGCACCGGGAGGTTATACTCCTCAAATCCATCGATAACCATGTCAAGCATAACCTTCATGAACCCCTCCTCTAGAGGATAACCATGAAGAATGTTATTTGACAAAGGAAAGGCCCGACCTTTAGCAAATAGTATTTTGGCTCCCCCACACCTAAAAACTAAATCGCATGGGGTAACATCCTACAAATAAAACATATACACATCATAATTTTAAAAAATGGCTCTATTAAAATATAAATACGTGTTGATTAAAACTTACTTGAATATACTCAATCTGTGGATCACAAGCAGTTGAGCCAACACTACTCTTGCGTAACCCCGGGTCACCTTCAGCGGTGGCATCGTTCCTTGATAATCGTCCTGCAAAAAGTTGTTGCACCTGCTCTTCCAAAAGACGTGTTCGCTCTTCAAGAATACGTGTTCTTTGATTACGCTTTCTCTTTTTGTTTCCAAGTCCAAGTCCCACACACAAGCCCACGATAATGCGACGTGGGTGTTCGGGTCCCAACACCGCTACCCAGGGATCAATTGCCACCTCAAGGTCCCAATCTCCTTGAGAAAACTGTTTATCTTTTTCTATCTGTTATGTTAAACAAAATAATTGAAGGTAAGTGATTAAGAACAATAAACCGATAAACAAATTTAAAAAAAAAGACATATTTATAACTTACCATAGCTTCTGCTATGGGCTTCATCTTATCTGGCAAGACAAATTCTTCAGGACCTGATGATTTAACCCGTCTACCTAATATGAAGTCGCGTGTCCGCTTATTATACATATTGTGTACCTCAGACATTATTCCTCGTTCAATCTCCCTCGCCCAAGAATCTTTCTTTCCCATATACCCCCACGATCCTAAATGATGCAGGTTATCGTTCTTCTTTGCATGCTCCCGATTAATTAAGCTTAGTGACTTGGGAAATGAAGATAACAAAATTAGAAATATTTAAATTTATATTTAACACAAAAAAACATTAAGTTTTTCTAACACCTCAAATTCTTTCGTTGATTTGAGTTTAACGAATTCTTCCCATGTTTTCTTGTTAATATAGTTGTACTTGTCAAACGGTGTTTTGTTTTTTCTTTTGTATTGATTTACGAGTGTCGCCTTAAAGCTCCTCCATGCTCCATTTGCAATCTTCATTGTCATCTTCTTCAAAGAATCATCATTTAAATTCCACTTTTGCTGTTTGAGAAAAATAAATCCATCAAACAATATGTAATATTCAATATCTTATATGATGACAATAGAGTAAAATATAACATACTTTAATCGCTGCCCAGAAACGATCCTTATCATCCTTGTCAATTTTGCGCCAATCAAGTTACAATATTGACACCTTCGTTCTTGCTTCTAAGCCTACCCAGTTACAATATTTTGTTGAATAATCACCTATTGGCAGGAAAGTCTTGGGACAAATTTGAATTGTACAGTCGCTAGAGTTCCTTATTTTGTTCAATTGTGTCGCACCTCGGGTTCGGTTTGAGGTCTGTGTGGGTTGCGACGTACTTGGTTCTTTGTTGCCTAAAATAGGGACAATAGAAATAGAAATCAATCTCATGAAATAATAGCAATTATCTCAAACACATTTCAATTCCATGATTTACATGCAGCAAATTGCAATGTAAGTAATTTCCTAAAAGGAACAATATTTTTGGGCATTTCTGTAAAAACTATAAAAAGAAACACAGCATGGAAAATCCAACAATATTGAATCGAATTTTGTAATAAACGTCATGAATAAAATAACTGATATAGATTATAGAATAATAACTATAAAATCAATAATCATATGCTATAAACAAGAGAAGTTACTATTGTTGATGAAAAATACAAAAGAAGCCACAACAACAATTTTAAAGTTTGCAATCCATATCCATGGAAAGAGTTACTGTTGTTGCTAGTATCAAATAATAAACAAGAATATTCCAAATTTCCAATTATGGAATCAAAAGAGCATCAAATAAACCAGACTCTTTAAATGGATTTGTTTGTTCGTTTAAATACTGTGGAGGCTTTAAATTTATGTTTTGATGATGTGGTTCCACCCTGCTTTAGCTCATACTTGTTTATAAGGTAATACTTTCCGAAAATTTATAGTTTACTTTGTTTCATTCGAATACTTGAGGTGGTCATGATTGTAACAACCCAAAATCAATAAAACATAATTCTCAACATTACAACCAAAATCGGTCCCAAAGTACACAATTCTCATCAATTCTAACTCTAGGTACGCAACGGATAAACACCTACACAACTGAGATGCTACAGAAAGCCCGACGGTGAACTACTAGCCTCTACTAGGCTATACCTCTTCTACAGCGTCACCTCTTTCCATCTTCTTCAGATGAAACCCCAAACAAAACTCTTACCTGAAAATGGTTTTAGTTTTTGAAAAGCGAGGGTTAGACCATGAGGTCTAGTGAATTCCCTATTTAAAACAGTTCAACAAACCACAAATAGCATTATGCAAACCGCAATAAAGGCCCATCAAAATCCTTTCAACCAATCACACCACACTTGGGTATTTGCACAGTGTTCATAGACAATCTCTACCACGCGGTAGTATCCACGATTGGGGCCCAAGCCGACTCCCCTTTCGCCTACGTGGCCCAAGCAGACTCTTCATTCCCACATACACAGGAAACAGATTCTAGGCATATGGGGTATATAAATACTCTCCCAAGGGATATGTGATATCCCTAGGTACACTACTCCCACTGTGCAACCCGACTCCAAAACATCATGTCAAGTAATAGATAGCAACAGGTAAACCAAACATGTACATTTATAAACATTTTCATAACAAGTGTGCATTAATGAACATTTCCACATCATGTAATAACAAGGCTTTTCTAAGTTTCTAATCATGCCATCATGCTCAATACCAAATTCAGTTATGAAAACTTTAGCAAAACATTTCATTTGCACAAAAGAGTTAAGGGAACTCACCTGAGCTTTAGCAATTCGACACACGCTCCAAAACTTACTTTAGCTCAAACCGAACACATGAGTTGGATGTCATAAGAATGGTGTTAAACCATCTAACTACATCCCAAAACATCCCTAATAAACCCCAATACAACCCTTAGCTGATGCCTCAATCCTAGCCTTAAACAGTACGCGGAACAAGAGCCAAAAACACGTGACAGGGCTTGGCGTGGCTCTCCGTGTGGGTACACCCCCGCCAATACCCGTGCGGAGCACTGACCAGACCTTGGCGTGGATGCCCGCGTTGGTAGACCCGTGCCGCCATCTGCGCGGAGCCCCTACACTCGTTTTTCAGCCGAAAACTACTCTTTCTCACTCCCAACTCATCCCAAATCGATTTTAAGCCTCCAACTTGAGGTAATAGATGTTCTAAACTTTTCCCCACAGTTCCCAAACATCAAAACATCATTTAATCCAGTGAAACCCATCCAAAACCCATCTTTTAAAAACAACCATCTTTCCAAGATCAAAGAATAAAGAAGCCTTGAAAGTATACACCATCAATGGTGGTTTTTGCTCAAAACCAAAATGAAAACCAACAATATACCAATCAAATCCCATAATTCTCATTGATTTTTGTCCCAATGCACTTTAACAAAGAAACCCACAAAATATACATTATGAATCACACCAACACCATAGAAATCAAAGGTGAGAATGCTTACCTTGAAGAAGATGAAGAGCATTTCACTAACATCAACTTCCCTCTTCAATTCTTCCATGAAAGCTCCCAAATCCTCTCTAGACTCCTCTCTTTCCCTCCATACGTTCATGTGAGAAAAATGGAGAAGGGTTTAGGGTTTTTACCCTTTTTATTTTCCAGATTTTGCCACTAAGTCCTAACAATTCATCACTTCACACATTTGCCCCACAATTTCCAAAACATTCAGATTTTATGGTCATGAGGTGTTACAATACCTCCTCCTCAAAAGAATTCCGTCCTCGGAATTCCATTGTCGAACAAATGCGGGTATTTGGAATTAGCTTCTGATTCCAAATCTTACATTGTCTAACAAGTCTTAAGGAGTTGCAATTGCACCTCTACAAAACCAGCTTCTTTGTATTTCCACTTCTCGACTTTCCGGTTGAATGATCGTTTTCTGACCCTACGATAAAATCCAACTCCTCATCCATTCACATTGTTTGCAAAGGTAACGCCATACCGACTTCCAACCAACACTCTCTAAAATAGATATGTGAAACACACTATGAATTTTCCATAACTTTATCGAGCACATTCAATTGATACATTATCTCTCCAAGTCTTTCGATAACTGTCATTGATCCAATAAAACGTGACCCAACTTCCATTTCCTCTCAAAACATGCTACTCCATTCAATGGAGATATCTTTCGCACCCGATTTGAGATTCAAAGACTCATGTGGCCGATATAATCAATTTAGTTCCATTAATTACCCAAACATCTCTGATCGAATCAACAACGAACGATATCCATCTAAACCGCCCCTCGATTAAACACAACATTCTTAAGTCGGTAAACTGCAAAATATAGACACTTGCAATATCCTCGACAAAAGAATAACCACCCAATTTGCCAACATAACACAAGGTCATTCTTGGATCATCACTTTAAACTCGCAATCATGAGTTCCTTTATCGGACAAACCCACTTCAAAATTTTCACCCCTCCAATATAGCATACGTCTGGCACAAATAGCCCTTCATTCCCCTGAAACCCCATTGATCACACACTAATGTTAGCTAATCTAGCTGAACCATTCCCACATCAACCAATGCACCAATACACGCTTTGCAAGCATAATTATAAGAAGAAACTTTCACAATCTAACATCTGAATGATCCACCCACCATTTTGAAATAAATTCAAACTTTACTTGCCCCACAAGGAAGGGCGACCACGCTCACACAGAGCTATTCCAAATAATCTAACAATCGAAGCCAAGTTCACTCGAAACATTATTCTCCAACGCTACTAAGACTAATCTAATGGTCTTTCATCCAGAGCACTACATTCGACCACATATTTCCACTTCTCCTCGAAAACACAAAATATGCTTTTGAAGAACGACTCACTAAAAGGTGCAAACTTTAGACCAGTAGCACAGAAATAGGTTTCCCACACTTGAACCATAACATATACCATGATTCTTTTTATCATACATTTGCTAGCAGTTCATGTGTATGCCAATGCCATAGCTTTAGATATTGCTCCACTTTTTCGGTGTCATTTACCAATCCTCATACTTTCGGTTTACCCACTTATTCAGACATACTGTCTTCACCTCTTTACGCTAGCATGACACATCGTCCACCCAACAACATCTACTCCATTTTCCGACCATTTCAAGCGTGCAGATAGTACGTTAACATTACTATGCCTAACCAAACGGCTATACCACAATTCTCATATGAGATAATCAGTCAATCATCCTTCAAACAACACCCAATGCCCGAAGGCACCACGTGTTTCCTGTTCCCCAACAGAGTTAATCTACTCACCAGGATTTCTTTATACACCAGGAATATTTCAACCCTTCCAAAGAATTTTAAATCTACAACACAACACGACAAACTAATCGAATATGGCATTCTCATCGATATCTACTCGAAAATAGATGAACTCACCCAAAATTCAACACAACCGTGAAGAATATCTGCTTCTTTTTTTTAGTCACCAATTACCACTCAATCTTTCGTCTTCAAATAGCAAAAACACAATATCGCCTATAAATTCATACACTTCGATCAAGCATACTTGTCATCCTTGCTTTCTCCCATAAATCTCCAAACCAGAATTCACACCTAAGCTTATCCCACATTACAACACAAGTCCACCACTCAACATAACGACAACTCATTAACACAACAAAGACTTACACAACTCCCTACGCATGAAATGCCACCAACTTATCCACACGACTATCACGCTGCAACAAATTCTTCATGATCCCTTTTTCACACATAATAGATACCGCCTTCTACATGTCAATCATAACGCCGATATATGAAGGAAATTCGTTTCACGACTTTGTCTTTCTCGAGTCCAGATGAACCACAAAATCATGATCATCTAACTCACTCAAAAAAGTTCTCGTTTCTCGTCGACTCCTCGCGACCTATTTCCGTTGGGCTAAACACTTCACGCATAAACGAATCATCAAAGCCTCATAGGAAATCACCTACCCACACCGGTGATCTTTCGCTTTCCTAACGCCCATACGAGGCGGTCCAACCTCATGGCAGTATACGCCTTTCCCCGAACGACCCCTTACATCCACACCCAATAGGGTTACCTCTCAATTCAATCTCCTGACAATGCCTTCAACTTAGGATATTTTGAACAGTCACAACTTCAATGTCGATAGACAACATGATGATGTTTCCATAATTTCCCGACAAACCTGGCTTTCCAACATAACCCACTTCACCCAACGCATCATAACCAACTTTATACCCCACCGTTCTCACTTGAGGAAAACACAAGACTTTCTTAGCGTAGAATCTAATTACAAGACCACCTCAAAATTCAGGCTCAACATCTATAGCATTTCATTAAGGTACCACAACACCAGTTATTAATATGCCACTATTAGAAACATCCCAACAACTTCGAATATCAACCCGAACATAACCATTCTCAGATAACCAAACAAGAGTCTACACTACAATCTTACTAACATTTCCAAATTCGGTGTCCGAGACTCCCGATATTCACTGTCCTCCTTTAACGAAAACACGAAGATCATAACTCGACCATATCCTGCTCAACCGACAATTTAACTCCCGGAGTATTACCTTATCCTTAATTGTATTATTCTCCACGACCTAGCGAGTTCATAACCTTCATGCATAAAGACACCACGATTGAAATCATTTGCATACTTTAAATTTTCAATAGATACGATATCACGAAACAACTTTAAGTATGCATGCCACAAAACCACTCAAGTTGAATAGTAAACACAACGACCTTAGGGATCGCTTACATGCAACCCCTCAACAAATCACAACCTTGACCATCCAAGTCGATGTCGACACAACAAAATGTATTCAATGATGCTTTTCCAACACGACTAGAAAAGTTCTGAGCGAAATCACACACACAAAGTGAGCCAGTCGACTCCCACACTCATTTATGTGATAATAACGTGTCAATACTCATTTTGGTTATAAAAACTTTGCAGTCAAACGTTTCCATGATTTTCGCAACGAAGATTCTCTTAGCATGAAAAAAAGAAATAATTCGCAAATCACTAAGTTCAAAATTTTATCGTGTAACGTAAACGATTTTGTCTTTTTCTTTAAACACACGCTTACACACATCGTCTTATTTCCAAAATAAGAAATTCATTATGCACGTATATAATTTTACGTGGAAGAACTCATGTAACACATTTAATAACATAATGCATGAAACTCAATATGCAATTGAAGGCTATTCACTCAAACAAGGTCAACCGTCATACTCACAACAACTTATCATTGATACTATACTTTGACCAACGGTCGCTTTCTCACCCTTGCAACAACTTTCTATACAAGTACTTCACAACCCACCTGTTCGACCACTCTACACGGTTTCCAAATTGAACAATGATTTTCAAATCATGCGGTTTCCAAACTTTGACTTCCTCAGGTCGATAAATGACCAAATACATCACTTGCGACTTCTGTGTATACTTCAATCCAACACTGATATATTTCCTTCATTATCCTTGCCACTAAACCTCTTGACTAAAGTGTCAAGTGTTCGATTCCTTCACTCGATCTTGAACCGAAGCCTTCATGATTCCAACATAATCCTCACTTCCTATCCCCAATTGATCGACACCCCAATACCAAAAATATGGACTCACTAGGAACTAGGAGTTTATCCTTAATCTGTCATTCCTCCCTTCCGAACCCAAGAAATTACACCCCTAGCCGGCTCATTAACATACTGAACAATACTTCTTCTAGAAGGTATGAACATCACATCATAAGCAATCTCCCATGACACATAAGCCATTTGCTATGAATTGCAAGGTTAGAACTTTCTACATACTGTCACACTCACCACTCTTCCCAATAATAGAGGTTGAGTACACCCATGCACCTGTAAATTCATAATAACATTGCCCAGATGCGATTTTGAATTTACCTTACATGAGGGTCCTCACTAACATTGTCAAGATTCTCTATGATTAAGGTCTTTCCTATTGGCTTCCTATATCTCAGTTGTGATTCCCTTACCCCCACAGTTTAAGCATAGGCCCATCCTGTCACCTAAATCCCTTAAACTATGGCTCTGATACCATTTCTAACAACCCAAAATCACTAAAACATAATTCTCAACATTACAACCAAAATCGGTCCCAAAGTACACAAATTTCATCAATTCTAACTCTAGGTACGCAGCGGATAAACACCTTCACAACTGAGATGCTACAGAAAGGCCGACGGTGAACTATTAGCCTCTATTAGGCTATACCTATTCTACAACATCACCTCTTTCCATCTTCTTCAGATGAAACCCCAAACAAAACTTACCTGAAAATGGTTTAAGTTTTTGAAAAGCGAGGGTTAGACCATAAGGTCTAGTGAATTACCTCTTTAAAACAGTTCAACAAACCACAAATAGCATTATGCAAACCGCAATAAAGGCCCATCAAAATCCTTTCAACCAATCACATCACACTTGGGTATTTGCACAATGTTCATAGACAATCTCTACCACGCGGTAGTATCCACGATCGGGGCCCAAGTCGACTCCTTTTTCGCCTACGGGGCCCAAGAAGACTCCCCATTCCCACATACACATGAAACAGATTCCAGGCATACGGGGTATATAAATACTCTCCCAAGGGATATGTGATATCCCTAGGTACATTACTCCCACTGCGCAATCCGACTCCAAAACATCATGTCAAGTAATGGATAGCAACTCATAAACCAAACATATACATTTATAAACATTTTCATAACATTCGTGCATTAATGAACATTTCCACATCATGTAATAAGAAGGCTTTTCTAAGTTTCTAATCATTCCATCCTGCTCAATACCAAATTCAGTTATGAAAACTTTAGCAAAATCTTTCATTTGCACAAAAGAGTTAAGGGAACTCACCTGAGCTTTAGCAATTCGACACACGCTCCAAAACTCACTTTAGCTCAAACTGAAGACCTGAATTGGACGTCATAAGAATGGTGTTAAACCATCTAACTACATCCCAAAACATCCCTAATAAACCCCAATACAACCCTTAGCTGATGCCTCAATCCTAGCCTTAAATAGTACACGGAACAAGAGCCAAAAACACGCGACAGGACTTGACGTGGCTCTCCGCGTGGGTACACCCGCTCCAATACCCGCGCGGAGCACTGACCAAACCTTGGCGTGGATGCCCGCATGGATAGACCCGCACCGCCATCCGCGCGGAGCCCCTACACTCGTTTTTCAGCCGAAAACTACTCTTTCTCACTCCCAACTCATCCTAAATCGATTTTAAGCCTCCAACTTGAAGTAATCGATGTTCTAAACCTTTCCCCACAATTCTCAAACATAAAAACATCATTTAATCCAAAGAAACCCATCCAAAACCCATCTTTTAAAAACAACCATCTTTCCAAGATCAAAGAAATAAAGAAGCCTTGAAAGTATACACCATCAATGGTGGTTTTTGCTCAAAACCAAAATGAAAACCAATAATATACCAATCAAATCCCATAATTCTCATTGAGTTTTGTCCCAATGCACTTCAACAAAGAAACCCCCAAAATACACACTATGAATCACACCAACACCAACATCAACTTCCTTCTTCAATTCTTCCATGAAAGCTCCCAAATCCTCTCTAGACTCCTCTCTTTGCCTCCAATACGTTCATGTGAGAAAAATGGAGAAGGGTTTAGGGTTTTTACCCTTTTTATTTTCCAGATTTTGCCACTAAGTCCTAACACTTCATCACGTCACACTTTTGCCCCACAATTTCCAAAAGATTCAGATTTTATGGTCATGAGGTGTTACAATGATGTCTTTTTGTTGCATGTATAAACTATCATAACTCAACAGATATTTGCATCCAGTACTGTTCCAAAATCAAGGCCACCATATTGGTAGTAAAAAGGTAAGTCTGAGTATACTTCTTAGAAAATCAGGGATCAAGTTAAATGTTTGTGTTAAACTGATTTGTAGATTTGTCAAGATGAATAATTAATCAATTAAAACAATTTATCTCAAATACGATCTACAACTCAAAACCGAAATCTATTTATTACAGTTAAGATTACATCAATAAGTCTGGTGATTGTTTTTTGGGCATGAAATTGTATTAATCACCAAAAAAAAGATCAGAACTTGTTAAAACTATAATCTATTTAACAAAAGTAATCAATAGGATTAAATGACTGAAACTTTGACGATTCTAAAAATACCTAGATCCAACATTCAGAATACCAGAATTCCAAGAATAATACTTTAAGAGATTCTTATCAATATTCAAGTAATACATCCAACATTCGATTGATCAGCAAACCCATAGCATAAGAGATCAAGCCATATAAAAGACAATGTCTAATTATCCTAACAACACCAAAGTTCAATTGAAGAAGCTAGTAGATATGGCAGTACTAAAACACATCAATGCAGCAAGATAATCGTTTAATTTACCACCATTGGTAATCTCCAAACACAGCTTTGAGAATAGCAATATCTATAACCATATACACGAATAGCAAGCATAATAGGCTAATAGCAATTTCCAACAGTTTTTATGAATCAAACTTGAGAGCAGAACTTCAAACTTTAGCTAAATTGAGGTTTTAAGAAGACAAACCTCGCACAAAAGTGGTGGCTTCAACGTCCACGTCTTCGTCGGAAGATTCAATGTCACTGTCGAACTCATCACCGGAAGATTCAACGTCATTGTCCTTTGTCGAATTCTTTGCGATTCAGTTTTGGAGCGAACGATTTTGGAGCGATTTAGGGTTTTGGAGCGATTTTGGAAGGAAGAGGGAAGGGTTTTAGGATTACCGCCAAAATATTTAGGGATTAGAAATTATTATAATTGTTATTATTATTATTAAAGTAAACTTCAATTTTGGTCCCTCATAAGGTACCATGTGTGAAGGTACATAGACTTTTACACACGGTTTTTTATTAGGAACCGTGTGTGAAGCCTGACAAATTTTTACACACACTTATTAACCAGGGACTGTGTGTGAAGATGACTATCAGGAACGTTTTTTTCTTTAAAACCGTGTGTGATTGTGAGTTTACCTTCTCACATGCTTTTATAATCAAAACCGTGTATGAAACTTGCAACAACAGCCACACAGGTCATTCACACGGTTTTTACGGGGTTTTTTTAAACCGTGTATGGTGAAGCGCGTGTGAAAGTCATTTCTGCAGTAGTGTTCCCTTTCGTTAATGATAGAATTTAGTTGATACTAATTATTACCAATTATGTAAATCCAGTATAGTTGACAAAACTATAATACAATTACAAAACTTGATTTTCTCAAAAAATCAATCAACAGGGAATGGTAAACTTGTAACAATTGAACTTATTGATGCATAGATTTAAGTCATGTCGTATACCCGACCAACAGACGGGGTATAATACTAGTTAGATGATGGTTCATGAGGCAACGTTACAGCAAATGTATGTACGTTATGATCATGTTATAATTGTAACATGATAAGAATGCAATAACGTCTAATTCAAAAGAATCAAAACAACTTTTATATTCGTTACTAGTTATTTTAATATGATTAAATATATTAATGGTCTGTTTTAAAATTTTAATCATCATGTAATTTTATAATTAAATAAATTTTTAACATGTTTTTTTAGTCCTTTAATTTTATATTTGTGAATTAATTTATCGACTAGTGTTTTATTAAACATACTATTCCATCATCAAATTTTCAACTAACCATTACGTTATTAAATAATAATTAACTTTTCAATCAAAATTTAATTTATTAACTAGTTTACAAAATATAACTTAAATAATAGTCGCAACAAAAATATCTTATAAAACTATTAATAGGATGATTGATTTATTTTAAACTTATATTATAATATATTTTAAGAAAAAATAAGGAAATTGTTTTATAAGGACATAATTTATTAAATAGACAACTTTATCTTAGCGACTTATTACAATATCAATATTGTATTATAAAATATTAGATAAAACTTTTAAAACAACATATTAAACATTATATATTGTCTAAGCTTAAAATTTACAACTTATTATACTGCATACATAAAACCATTTAAAGATCAAGTTAATAGTCATAAAACCAACTAAGGCCCTCCGCACCGCCCGCGGGCTCGGCCACGGGCTCGGTGCGGGCTCGTGCGGGCTGCGGTAAGGGGGCTGCGGGCTTGGGGCGAGGGCTCGGGGTGCGGGTTTGAAAACCCGAGGAACCCGTTGATGATTTGTTTTTTTTTTAAATTTTTTAATCAAACGGCTCTTTCAACGGCTAGTTTTTTTTTTGTTTTTTTTTCAATTTAATCACACTATATATATTAACCCTCAACCTCTTATTTTTTCACACCAACAATCTCTCAAACTCTCTCAAATTTCATCATGAATCCAAACAAAACACCTACATCCCGTCGTAACCGACCGGATACACCACAACCGCAAGAAGACCCGAAGCTTGGTTTCCAAGCGTTTACACAACAAGGTTATCGTCCGCAATGGTCGCAACAAATTCCGCCACAATGGTCGCAACAAAACCCGCCACAATATCCGCAACAATTTCCCCAACAATTTCCTTACCAATTTACACGTCCCGGTTTGATTGAACAAGGTTTTACTCCGACCAACTACAATATTCCTTCACCCGCAATCAATCTCGCCGACGACATTGTTCCGGAAACCCAACATACTAGCCCGCACACACCACAATCCATCTACACACAACCATCAAACCCGGAACCATCAAACCCGAGACCATCGAGAAAAGGAAAAAGCAAACAATATGAAAATAGAGCCCCCAAACAGATGTGGACTAACGAGGAGGAACTCGCGTTAGTGTCGGCGTGGGTTGACGTTTCGGAGGACCCCGTTATCGGTAACGCACAAACCCATGGTAATATTTTTATTGTTATTATTATTATTATTGTTATTATTAATATTATTATTATTATTATTATTATTATTATTCTTGTTAATATTCTTATACTTGAATTTACATAAATGTAGAAGGTTTTTGGACCCGAATCGGGGAAGTGTTCTATAGTTTGATGGGTCGCGCAAATTATAGAACAACTCAACACCAAGTTCAACGACCTGAATAAAAAAAGTGCTCTTTTTGGCGGCATCTACAACAACTTGGTCAATAATAGATCAAGCGGAATGAGTGATGCCGACATTTCACGAGTGGCACACGAACGGTACCAAGCACAACAAGGGTTTGCTTTCTCTAAAGAACAAGCTTGGGAAGTCCTAAAAAATGTCCAAAATGGGGAGCCGTTCCAACGACGACGACAACTTCATCGCGAGGTTCAAAACGTACCAACCCTTCCAATGATGACGATGACGACAACTCCATCGAGCAACTTCAACGACCCATCGGGAGAAACAAGGCAAAAAAAACATCAACGAGTAATACGTCCGGGTCGAATACGAACGAAAGTGTTACTCAGTTGTTGACGACGTTCAACGACAAGATTGATGATACAATGGAATACAAAATGAAAAAACTCGATCTCGAAATCGAACGCTCAAAACTCGAACGAGATAGGTTGGAACAAGAACTCGAAATCGAACGCTCAAAACGATTTGAGAAAGACTTCGAGTTTTTCATGACCTCGCATGATCACCTTACGGGAGACGTTTTGAGGGTTACTTTAAAGAGAAAAGAGCAAATTAAAAAAATTCATAATTGGTAGTGTTTTGTATTTTGTAATTTTTATTTTTAATGAATGATATGAATTTTTATTTTTATTATTTATCTTATTTTTATTTATTCAAAAATATATAAATATTTTTATTTTGTTAAATAATTAAATGTATAAATAAAAGAATTAAAAAAATGATATGGCGCTGATGTTGCATTGAGGGCTTGAGGGCTTTTAGTTATGCGCTGGGGGTGTTTAGGGCTGGAGGGCTTAGCTGATGTGGCGCTGATGTGGCGTTGAGGGCTTGAGGGCTTGCGCTGCGGAAGGCCTAACACTAGATACGTATCCATGCAATGCAGCATAAAATATCTCGAATCTAAAACTGAGAATTTAAAAGAATAATCTCGTTTCATGTTCAAACAAATAACATTTGTTGTTCTAGCATATCAGCCTATACTGGTTTGTATTCTTTCTAACTTGTTAAAAAATTTAAAATCCAAAATTTATGTTTAACAAACTCAAAAGACAAATCATATGTAAGAAAAATGGTAAGAATACTCATAAACTATGTGTGCTATGATGAAAATATTGAGTAACACGATTTAAAAAAAAATCGAATATAAAAAACGTTCCACTATTAGTTTCCAAGATTGATATCCCATTAATACAAAAACTACGTATGAAAATAAGCTCAAAAAATGTGACTTCATATTGAAAAAATCTATATTCTCAGTCTCTTTAGTTTTCATTAATATATTTGGATTAGAAATAACATTAGCTATATGTTTTACAAACATCTTTGACCATTGTATGTGTCTTAAATATTTCTTGGAAATTGAATTCTTAAAAAATATAAGGCCTTCGGTACCCGGCTCGGGATGAGCTGCGGGATGGTGCGGGGTGGGCTACGGGCCTTGCGGGGATGGCGGGGCGGGATGGATTCCGGGGATGGGATCCCGATTCATCCCGAAGGTTTATTAAAAAAAATTATTTAATTTTTAAAAATAATGCTGTTGAACGGCTCTTTTTAAACAAAAATAAATAAATTTTTTTCTCAATTTAATCCCACTATATATTTAACCCTCAACCTCTTATTTCTCACACCTCTCAAACTCTCTAAAATTCTATCAACCTCTTATTTTTCACACCTCTCAAACTCTCTCAAATTCTCTCAACCTCTTATTTTTCACACCTCTCAAACTCTCTCAAACACTCTTCCATTCTCTATATTTTAAACAATATGGATTCGCCACAACCCGGTTCACCAACCGCATCATCATCATCCGTAGACACCGACGAGTTGTTGAATCTACAAAGGGAAATTTTTCGACAGACTGCACAATCGCTGTATGGTAGCACCGCCTCATCGTCAACAAGAGAGAGGGCCGCAAACATTGAAAGAGGTCGAGTAACTGCAAACGAGCGGCTTATGCGGGACTACTTTGGTGTCAACCCGATTTATACACCGGATATGTTTGGCGGCGGTTCAGGATGAGCAGAAAACTATTCGAACGAATAGTTGAAGATTTAGAAGTAGGTGTTGATCCAAACCCTCAGTGATTTGATAATGACCCTCTCTTATATACTTAGTGAAAATTGTAAGTAAACAATATGTATCAGAGTTTCACTATCGCTGATAAGTACTAATATCTTCCAGTACCGCTGATAGGAACTCTCGCTCTTTAAATTAAACATTCAGCGAAACAGTTCACCATTAATACTGAGTCTGTTCAGTCATTATGATGATCGCTGATAAGTTAGTTGTTTATTTATGATCCCTGAAGACAAGTTTCACGTCAACAAAGGTTCTACGCTGAAGTCGAAGATCAAGCTCAAGAACCAGCGACAAGTCTCCTAATGAACTGATGCGGATCAGCGAAGACTTAGATTTGTCCACTCAACGTGAAGTATCAAGTACAAGACTTCAGCTATCGCTGAACTCTATCATTCGCTGATATGAAATGATAGATCGCTGAATCAACGAAAGCTGATCATGAAGTCCTCCGTACAAAGTACTTTTGTCTTAACCTCCATTGCACGACTCCGTACGAAATGTCAGAAAAGAACCTCCGACTGTCTGAAATCGTACAACCACTCTAATACTACACTGTTCATCCATGCGGCTACTAAGGTCAATGACATGCAACCAACCAGCTGATGACACGTGTAAAGTGTATACTGACTTGCATTAAATGCATGCAGTATATAAAGAGATGAACCCACTTCATTTGAAGTAACTTGCTAACTCTGGACAAGTTCAATCTCTTATCTCAAGATAGGTTATTATTAGTAATTTCCTTATCTCTCTTAGTGCAAGAAACCTTAGTGTTCCAACTTGTTTAGATTTAGGTTTATCCTTAATCTTGTTTCCGCAACAAGCTGTAAATTGTTAATGATTTATCAATAAACAATTTAGAAAAGTAAAATCTGTGTGTTTGTATTCAACCCCCCCCCCCCCCCTTCTACAAACTTGTATAGGCCTTCGGGACCAACAGTAGGGTATCGGTATTTTAGACTTCGGTTTGACGGGTTAGGCAAACAAGGTTTTTCTCCGATAAAAAAGTGTATTTCCGCTATTCGGCAATTGGCGTATGGAGTAAGTGCTGACGCACTTGACGAGTACATCCGTATGGGAGAGAAAACGTCACGAGATTGTCTGTACAAATTCTGCACAGGTATTATTGAACTGTATGGTCAAAAATCTTTACGCAAGCCTACTTTTATTGATATTCAGAAGTTGTACGCCGCGCATGAAGCTAAACACGGATTTCCCGGCATGCTCGGCAGCATAGACTGTACTCATTGGGCGTGGGCAAATTGTCCGAACGCATGGCGAGGTCAATTCATGAGAGGTGATCATGAGCACCCGACAATCATGCTAGAAGCAGTGGCCTCTCAAGATCTATGGATCTGGCACACATACTTTGGTGTTGCCGGTTCCAACAACGACATCAATGTTCTCAATCAGTCGCCCATCTTCAACGATGTATATGATGGAAAAGCACCCGAGTGCCCTTTTGAGGTGAATGGAGCCACCTACAAGCACGGATATTATCTAACGGATGGGATATATCCGGAATGGGCTACTTTCGTAAAATCATTTACGTGCCCACAAGACCTTAAACGGCAAAAGTTCAAGTCCGCGCAAGAATCCGCACGTAAAGATGTTGAACGAGCTTTTGGCGTGCTTAAAGCACGTTGGCATATACTTCATAACCCGGCACGCGGATGGGAACTCTCAAGATTGGCAAACATTATGTACGCTTGTGTCATATTACACAATATGATACTCGAAGACGAAAACCATGCTATTTGTGGTGACGTGGAAAACGACTTTTTCACGGATGATATTGAAAGCCAAATCAGTGAGACACAACGCGCGGCAAATGTTCGAGAAGTCATAAACCGGGACACTCATAATAACTTTCGGTCGGATTTGGTCGAACATATTTGGCGTATCCAAGTTCCCAACAATGACGACGAGTAGATTTTTAAATTTATTTTGTAATTTTTATTTTTAATGAATGATATGAATTTTAATTTTAATTATTTATCTTATTTTTATTTATTAAAAAATATATAAATATTTTTATTTTGTTAAATAATTAAATGTATAAATAAAAGAATTAAAATAAATGAGGTGGCAAAAGGGTTTGAGGGAATGGGGTAAGGGTGTTTTAGGGATTGAGTGGGGGATTGAGAAAAGCTGATGTGGCGCTGATGTGGAGCTGGAATCTTTGAAAGATGGGGTCATGGGGTACTGATGGCCTAAGACAATTACATCGTTGAGTCACTCTTAAGATGTGTACATTAGGGATAAATGATAATACCTCTTAAAAATAAAATAAAAAATTGTAACTCGTTCTTTATGAAGAAATATAGATATAGATGAAAAATAAAAAAGTAAGGGATATAAAACAAATTAAATACATAACTACAAGGTATAAAAAGTAATTTTTAAAAATAATTCACTATGTATTTATGCTATTTAATAATGTGATTAAATCAAAAGATTCAATATTAACTCATTTTGAAGGTATTGATGACACGTTATAATGATATAGTTTGTAAAAAAAGTAACATATTTTTAATGTATTTTGGTTAATATACGATTATGTATGTTAATATGACATAGATGCAAAATAAACAATAAAAAGTAAGAAAAGCAGAAATATGAAGTAAATTAAATAACTAATTATAAGGATATAAGGTGTAATTTTAAAATAAAACTAATATTTTCAATTATCATGTTGAACATGGAATGTTTGAAGTTTTTAAACTTGTACATGGTTTATAGATATTTGTACCTCTTAAAAGTTCAAAAATAATTGTAATATAATTTATAAAAGAAGTATATATAGATAAATATAGATAATGGTTAAAATTTACAAGTTTAAAAAATTCTCGATACATCGTTCTTGAAAGATGTCAATATGTATTTATGATATTTTACAATATCGTTAAATTAAAAATTATTCAATATTTAACTTATTTTGAAAATATTGACAAGAGAATTATAATGATATAGTTTGTAAAAAAAATATATTTTATAATGTATTTTAGTTAATTTATAATTGTGTATTTTTAATATGATAAAATTGTAAAATGAAAATAAAACGTAAAGAATATAAAACAAATTAATTGGTATATATATTCATGATATTTAATAATATGATTAAATCCAAAAATATTCAATATTGGATCATTTTAAAGGTATTGACGAGACAATTACAATACTATAATTTATAAAAAAAATATCATTTTAATGCATTTTAGTTCATATAGGATTATTTATGTTAGTATCACAAAAGTCTAAAATCAAAAAAGAAAAATTAAAGAATTAAAAGTAAACTAAATAACTATCTATAAGAGTTTGAAACCTAACATTTAATCTTAAAAATAATCATTTGAGCATTTTAGTACAGTAGTATAGATATTAAAACATTTAATAAGTATTAATCAGGGAATTTAATTAAAATACCCAAATTTTGACTTTGACTTATCAAAATACCCATTATTTTCGCGATGGAGTTTGCGATCGCGGACCAGGGTCCATTTTGAAAATATTTTATCCCGCAATCGAGGGAGTGTCCGGTGACAAATTGATTTGTGAATTGAATTTTACACTTTCAACCCCTATACTTATTTACTTACTTTACTTTATACCTTTTACTTTCCTAATTTTAATTTTACACCTTCATCATATTAACACATATAATCGTTTATTAACTAAAATACGTTAAAAAGGTACGTTTTAATTTTATAACAAGTTACACCATTATAATCGTCTATTCAATACGTTCGAAATGAGCCCAATATTGAATATTTTTTGATTTAATTATTTTAATATATATCATATATACTACATAAAAATATTTTTTATATTTAAAATTCATTTTCTTATAGTTAATTATTTAATTTATGGTACTTTTATAGTTAAAATACTGTGATCCCAGAACAAGTAATCAATCAATGAACATTAAATTGGCCATCTCTATATTCAATAATCTCCAAATAGCTCACAATACAATGAAGAACAAATTACTTGTGTGTGTGGCTAGTGTGTAGTAGATGACCTAATTCCCAAAAGGGAAAATAGCAAACTATATATACCTAGGGTATAGAATAGCCCTATTACAAATATAGTCCCTCTATTTGGTACAATTACATTTAAGCACTAACATTCTCCCCCTTTGTACCAAGGTAGAGCAAAAGATTTAGACGTCCACCGGGGTCACATTCTTCTTCCGAATACCAAAGATGATCTCGAATCTTCGCAGTTCAAGGCGGTAGTCTTTCCGGTATGAGATGGCTTTCAACACTTCGTTGATCAGGCTCTTTTCTTTCTCAGTGAGCTTTACCTCTCCATTCGCATCCAGACGAAGCTTACTTTCCAAGTGAAACATAATAATCTTCAAAGTACCCTCACAGTACTTGTTGATCTCAATAACTCTCATAAATCTTTTCTTTGAGCAAGTATCAACGTAAACAACCCCGAGCTCAGGCTTGTTCAGTACAGTGTAGGCGGGGATACCTCGAATATCAGATAAGCGTCTGTTTGGTCTTTTTAAGTTCACATTAGTTTGAAAAGATTCCAAACCCATCTGGAAGTCAGTGAGGTATGAATACTTCAGAATATTTTTCATAAACTTCTTCACACTTCGAAAGGCAGCCATGTATTGAATTCTATATTCTGGACACTTCTTCTCTGGATGGACATCAAGACTGTTGTAAAGGCTCAGAAGATCATTCAGTCTCAGACTCTTGAAATCAGCTTCAGAAAATACGCATTCAGACCCGTCTGATCTCAAGACTGTGAACTCGGGATAGAAGACATCAAAGAGCTTCTTAGATTCAACTTTCAGCACCTTCATAATCATGTTATCTGACTTGACGGCTTCTGATCCTTTGTCTTTGTTCTTCATGACGTATAGAAATTCGATCTTCTTCAGCGATGGCCAGTCTTCAATCCCATATACTTTCTCCAAGTTGATCCGCTGAACATCCCGTACATACAGTTCTTTTCTCAAGGTTTCTAGATAGGGAGTTTGGATTGATACTCTCTCTCCAGTGGATACATACCTTGGTTCAGCATCAATAATAACTTAGAAAAAACTGAGTTCTGCTTCAAGTACTTTATCTCAGATCTTTCCATCAGGTACAAACGGTGTTTGTGAAACTAAAGTACCTGAGCTTGGACCTGCTGCATCTTCTAACTGTGGAGTGTCTGAGATTGGACCTGCAGAATCAACCTGTGTCGGAGCATCTTCTACCATTGTCGGAATATCATCTTCAGACTCGATATCCAAATCCTGATCCCCAGTTTCAAAGTCAAAAACCAATTCATCTAGAGCTTCTATCATCTCTTCTTTAATCTTGTAGTTGAGCTGCTCTGGTTCTTCCTCATAGTCAATATAGATATAATCTCGTACGAATTCATCTGCCATTCTTTCTTCCTCTGTTCTATTGTCAACAGCCGTACGCTTTTCAACCCCAGCTATGACATCAGCTAGAACAAGCATTTCTGTATCAACATTCTGAATAACATCAGTCGCCGCTCCACCTTCACCTGTATTTTCCCCAGCTTCTGATTCATTAACATTGCCAGTAGCAGCAGCAACACTAGTCTCTCCAACCCCTGCTCTCTTCTCCCCCTCATGTTGATCAGGCGGATCCTGATCATCATGTCTCCTTTTCTGAGATACTTCTGATTCAATACCACATCTTTCTTCTACAACTTTGAGCCGGTTACTGATGTTGGTGAATCCATGCATCACGGCATTTGTCATATCTGTGACAGAGTTGGTAAGCTTCTCAAGTTGGTTTGCTAGAAGAAGTTGTGTATCGGTGGATGTTGAAGTTTGAGGTTGGGTTGGAGGTGGTGTATGTTGACGAAGTAAGGAAACTAAGTCAACTTCTTCAGATGTACTCGAGTCGCTTTTGGCTAGAAGGCGGGATAACAGCTCAGATTTAAGCTGGTCTTCAGGTATAAGGTGTAGTGGGATAGATGATGAATGTTGTAAGTCTGGTTGAGCTTCTGATGGTGGATACTGAGGAGTGGATGATGATTCAGCTATGTGTTTGCTCTTTATGGCTCGGCTGACTTCAGATGCTAACTTATCAACAAATTTCTGCATTTGTGCACGGTGTTGCTTGTACGACCTGTCAATAGAACCAAGTGCAGAAGACAGTAATGGTAGAGTAATAAAATGCGGATATGGCCCGAGCATCCGAATCACTTCTGCATGAGGAAAATTAGGGAAAATAGAGCTAACTTCCGGACCACCTAGGTTACCGGTTGAAGTAGCGGTTGTAGCAACCGTACTGCCTGTGCTCATGGCTGGCAAAGTGTTGACCATGACAGGACTTCCACCCTGTCCTTGTGAGGCACCAACGAATGGCGGCCGCACTCTGGGTGTTCCGGTTGGGGCATGGAAGCCCGTAACTTGGTGTTGTTCCAGCAATTGTGTCCTAGGAAAAGATGTTCTACCAAATGGTGCTAGACTCAATGTGCGTGGAATAAAAGGCGGTGGCCGGGGCGGGAGCCTACCTGTTTCAATACCAGCAGATACCGATTGTATCGCCGATAGCAGTTGAGCTTGATCCCTTGTGGAAAATGAAACATCGGCAAATTGAGATGCCGATGAGTGGCTAAGTGGGGTTGTGCTATGCATGGCTGGGCGGACCACGACTTGTTCAATACGCAACGGCGACGTACGCTCGTTGGTAGAAGATGTGGCTACCCGGCTCGTATCGGTTTGGGGAGAGTCAGTAGTTAAAACTTTATCTGACTCTTTCACAGCTTCACTCATTTCTTTTCTCCCCTCATTCTCACCACTAACTACCTTTTCTACTTCTTCTTGATTCTCTACTTCTTCGTTCACAGATGAAGGACCCGCAGCATCAGTAGCAGTGTCGAGAAGTTCGGTGTTCCGAGTGGTCTCAGTATCCGAACTCACAACACGTGGTCTTTTTCCCATATGTCTAGGAATCAAGTTCACCAAAGGGTCATGACCTGAGTCATCATCATCATCATCATCGTCAAAGGAAGGAAAGAAAGGTTCCATCTCATCGTCTTGATTAACTGCATCATCATCAGGAGATGATGCAACGGCATAAGCTTCATCCCATGAGACATCATCATCAAATATCTGTACAGGAGGAGGTCGAGGTGGTAGTTGATCTCTTTATCCCAACTCTCTTTCTTTTCGTTCTCCTCACCTCTCGTTGTTCAGGAACATCCCCCTGTTCCTGAACCCCCTCGACTTGGACTTCCTCACCACCTAAAGGAATAGCATCGTGGGGAGGTCCTTCCGGTTTTGGATTGACCATCAATGCATTATCTATCCTATATTGCCTAACTACCCTGGACTGTTGGTCGGCATAGGCAAGTAGATCTTCACGTAGAACGGCGGTGTGAGCAAAGTTGATCTGCTTGGGCATCCTGAGATAGTGCATATACTGGCTTGGGCCTCTAGGGTGATTCTCTCGTCTTGGAATTTGATCGTTGTCTACCATAGCTTGATGAATCAAGATCTGGAAGAATCGCTGAAATGGTATGAAGTTTCGTCTCATCTTTGGTTTTAACTGATCCGCGACAAGCTCAACGATCTCGTTCCATATAAAGACGGCATAGTTGATGTTGTGGTTGAAGACGAATGCATGAAACATGCGCAGTGTGGATAGGTTTGTCTTGTCTAGTCTAGTATGCTTTGAGGTCATGCAATGTAACATCCCAAATTTTATAAAAGATGATGTTTGGGTTTATTAAATAAATTGTGTATATTTATTTGATAATTTGTAATTGGATAAGTGGAAGATTAATTTTAGCCAATTAAGTTATGTAGTTTTATTATTGGAATTATAAGTAAGGGGTAAACTTTAATTTTATCACAAATTTGTAACATCTCGATTCTAAGAAATTCCTCAAAAGAAATAAAAGGGCAAAGTCAAGGGAGGTTATGTGTATTTTCTAGAAACTTGGATTTTATTAATAAAATAAGTCTCAACTTAAGGGGATCAGTTTGTAAATTTGAGAGGAAGTGGGTACGTGTGCTCTCCTTGTTTCTCAAGTGTTAGGTGCCCTCTTTTCCAAGTGAATACTCATCAACTTAGAAGAAAACGTGGCTTCTATCGGCAGAGTTGTTGAGGTTCATTTATAAATTCGATATGCATTATTGTTGTTCTCTCAATTTTTCGATCAAAACCATGAAGAACGTTACAAATGAGGTTGAGTATTTAAAGAGGAATCGGATGTTGAAAACATCAACTCGTGAAAGTGATTCAAGCGACGGTTTAGTAAGCTGTGGTAGTAAAGAAAGGAGTCCCTACAAGTTTTAAAAAGGATTAAAAGGAAGTGTGATTTCATATCAGGTGAGTTTATTCAACTCTCTTTAAAATTCAGTAATTAATATTGAAATAGATGTTTTATATGTATGCATGTTATGTTTATATGGTCTTGATTAAGTCAAGAGATATGCCAAGAGGGCAATTAAGAGTTGGGCTATGATAATTCCATGCTAAAATTTCTAAGATGAGCTAGATATGAAGTTGATGAACTAGTATTTATCATTATTCTTATATGCTAAGTATGATTATCTGCTATATGCAATCTGTGATATGATTATGAATTCTGAATATGATTTGAAGCTTTATTGAGATAAATTATAAAGATTTATTTATGAGTCCGCAAATGTAAATTAACAACTGATATAATAACTTTTGAGCTAAGTTGCAAAGAGGGGATAGTTAAGAGATTGAGATAAGGAGAAAATAATGTTCTTTCTTTTTATATATAGAATATGTTCGGAGAAATGATATATTGTATGCCGGACGCATATAGTAGTATCGATTATTATATGTAAATATTATGTGCTTTTACTAAAATAGGCATCCGGTCATCGGGGGCACTTGGGTACGGTATAATGGGAACCGATTACTCGCCATTGACCAAAGGGATGTAATTTTAGTAATTGGGTGTACCTTGAATCATTGGGGGTCCCGCTGAGTATCGCGAAATTATAATCCCATTGGGACCATTGATTCTGAGGTGGAATGTGGAATAAGCAGTTTTTGCTTAATGATTCCCATTTCGATTTGGGAAGATCGGAGATTTCCCAGTGATGAGAGGAAGATCTGAGATAGGCATAAAGTAATTTGTAATCTCTACTTCCTGATTAAGAAATAGGCAAGTTTTGACTTGTAATTTCTTGTGTGAAGAGTAATTAACTGTGAAACATAGATGATTCATAGTAAACTCTTAATTGTTGTTGTTATGATTAAACGAGTTAGTCATATGTATGGGAGTGGGGTAGATTCCCGATCTGGAAAAGAGCTGTCGTACGGTAAAATGGGTGAGAACAGGTTTGAGCTATCTGTTCATGTTTTAATTATTAAATATTATTTTGATTTGAGTATTCTCACTAGGCGAAAGCCTAATGTTTCAAGTTGAATCTTCTTACCAGGTACAAGCTCCGGGAAGTAAACGGGAACGAGAGAAGAGAACTTTTTGAACAGATTCAGACTTAGAGATAACGGAGGATCTAGTTTTCCTTGATGCTTTTGGGACGGATGTTTAGATAACTTGATTAATCTGATTGTTAGGTTATGATTAGATTAATAAGTTATTTAAGTATTGTCGTTTGTATATAGAAACCTTACATTTGATCCTCAGGTTATATAAGTTTGAAGTTTTTGATCATAATATGGAGTAATTTTAAAGGTTTAAATTGACCCTGTTTTTAGGGTGTTTCAGTATGGTATCAGAGCATTAGTTTAAGCGAACTAGGTATGTTTTTGAGATACCTAGACTTAAGCTGTGATGAATTAAGTTATGATCCGTGAGTTATGGGTAGAAGTACTAAGACTGGGTAATCTTAGAGTCGACAGAAATACGCGAAGTTAGTACTGTAACAATGGTAATGAGAATTCTCATGTATGATATGTTTGCAATTTCAATTAGCTACTGTTATTATGAATATATTATTACACAAGCATACTTGTTTCTAAATTGTTACAGTGCCTAATGAGCGGTAAAGTACGTTTCGTGCGTCTGAATTCGTATAACCATTTCTAATGGTTATCCCTTTGTGTTATAGTAGAACGATGGTGGATACGCCACCAAGGTCCTTCAATTCTTTGGAAGACAGGTCAGTAAATGAATGAGGGTTGGAAGGACAACCTGGAACTGGCGAGACTCACGAAAGCCCGCCGAGGCAACCTTTAATAAGTGGATTGAAATGTGTGGAGATAGAATGTAAGATGATTGATCAAAACGGAAATAGTATGAAATGCTTGAGTAAGTGGGCCGTGAAACGCATGGATAGCAAGTGCTACAAGGTCGAGAGGACGACCACTAGTCGGAAGTAGAGTGTCAATGATAAGTGATGTGAGTAAAACGATTGTCCTTGTTTGAGTGAGTAGCCTTCATTTGCGAGCAAAGTTTTATGCATGGTGTCCTAGTGAGTGTGCTACATGAGTTTTCATGATTTCAAAACAAATGCATAAATAACAATTTTAGTCGAGGCTAAGTTGCATGTTCAAATGTGTATTTAAAGAAAGAGACAATTTCATTTATGATGCACAATGAAATTTTGGGTTTAGCAATTTGCAAAAATATTTCGTATTTTGCATGAAAAGTTAATTGTAGAAATGGTAAAAAAAAACGTTGGCCAGCAAAACTTTTATAACCAACAAGAGTATTGACTTGATGATATCATGTGAGAACCGACTAGCTTGCTTCGTGTTGGAAAAAAAAATCTTTTAAACTTTTGGTAGTATGAAAAGATTTTCATTTAATATATTATTGTCGTAACAACATCATTTTGGTTGAGAAAGATTAAGTTTTTTTCGAAAAGTTGTATTCAAACGGTTCTCGAGATCATTGTGAAGTACATTGGAGGTATGAGAATGTTGGGGGTCATGTGTACCCAAGTTGTTCCAAGTGTTGTTCATAAAAATAATAATAATAATAATAATAATAATAAAATGTGAAATGATTTATTTATCGCATTGTCATGCATGAAGGCTATGAACTCACTAGGTCATAGAGTATTACACTATAAGTTAAGAAAGAACTCTGAGAGTGGAGAGGTGTTGGATAAATCATGAGAGAATGTTTGTAGTTTTGGAATTTGTGTTCAAAATGAGAGATGAGCAGTGGGAGAGTCGAAAGTGAATTTTAGTATCGGTAGTATGAGAGTTTGTACCCTTGTTCGGTGACTAGAAATATAGTTGCCGAAGGACGGTTGTGTCCGGAGGAAGGACTAATAGTCATCAAGGTGATGGTTTTAGCAACTCGCTATGAGTAGTATGGTGAGACAGAAAGAAAATATCCTCGACGTCGAATAAGAAGTTATGGTGTGTTAGAAGGATTAGGTTCAATTGGGGACCCTTGTTAAAGATTAGGTTAAGGAAGTATTGACAGACCGACTATTGTTGTTGAAGTCGGCAGTTGCTTAAGATGTATAAGGCCTTTTGCCTGTCACCGGGTGCGGTCTGGGTGTGTCCCGCGTATGCCTGTGCGGGCAGGAACAAAAACCGTGAGCGGTACTGGCATGCTGTTATGCAGAGGGTATGCGCAAAGTGAAGAATACATCTTGGGAATTTTGAGTGATTGACGAATAAATCACGAGTGAAAGAAGTTTTGGTTAATTTGTTGTATAAGTAAAAGCTATGTGGTTAAAATACACTTTCAGAGTTTATTGTAGTGGTGCAACAATTATGATGTGTTATGTGCTTAATTGCATTTTATTTAAATAAGTGCCAGTTTAAGTATTGGTCTTACGTGTGAGGACCGTTTGATGATCTTGTATTCTTAGTACCTTAGGTACTAATGAACTTTGTAAGATATATATATATATATATATTGATGAGTATAAAAGAGTTGCATATACGTGTATATATAAATACATATATGAATTGACTTCATTGGGAAAGTAGCAATGAAGGGGTCGTGAGATTATCACGCCTCGGAGCGTGGGTTGTATGATGTGGGCTAGATACATTTTAATTGCATGAGTTGACATTGATAAATGATCATTAGATTATTTGAGTAGATGGCTTGGTTATGGACTCGGTTAAGTCTTAAGGGCGTTCGCTCGGTTTAATAAGCTCGACGTAGGTTTGGGGTTGGAATTACATGAGTTGGGTTATAATTAAAGTTTACATGATCTGAATGTATTGGTTATTCTTTTAAGATCATGTATGGTATGTTAAGTCTTGTAAGGGTGTTAAGATAGAGAAAGATTGTTACTTTAAGATAAGCGTTTTACTTACAATGTGGATGGTTTATAAAAGATGAAGTATTAGGCACGAATAAAATGAGTGTATAAACAATGTCGATCGGTGAGGGATTGTGCCATGTCTATGTAATGGTTTGGAATTCTAAAGAGCTAGCAAGAAACGAGTAAGTTTAAATTAATTAGAAACTCGTGAGTTGTAGTTCAACTAAAGTTGAGGATGAACAAAGTAGTGATTTGGCTAATATCGGGATAGAATGTCAGAACGGGAGTAGGTGTTTATCCAAAGTGATTTTGGTTGGGTGAGTCGCTAAATAAGTTTATGATTTTGAATCATAGTAAGTTTAACGAAGATGTGGAGTGTGTTAGTCAAAATGTGGTGTAATAGATGCAAAATCCTTAAGAAATATGAGTTGCTCCTTATGTGTGAAAGAATTGTTCGAGAAAGTGTTAGTTGAAGATCAAATAATGTGTAGTAACTTTGGACGGTGACGTCGTTTCAAGATAACTTAGTTGAATACCTTACGTTAGAATTTTAGTACAACTGTTTGGTTATGTATAGTATTGAGAAAATGTTATCGGTATGTGGAAAAGTTGGGAGAAAGAGACAAGTAATGATTGGAGGGTGGTACTCCATGCTAACGTGGAAAGTAATGATAGAAAGATCGGACCTAAGAATGTAGTTATACTACAGGTTCAATAAAATTATCACCGTTGATATACAACACTTTAATGCTTGGTTGCAATGTGGTCGCGTAGCGCGGTAGTGGTGTGAGGAAGTGTTAGCACTTTGTACTGAAGAAACGTGTGAGTCATGGTTATAACAATGGTTTGCTGTAATTATCGAAGTATTCAAAAGTGGTGAGTATGCTCAATATAAAGTGAGTGTAGATTTTCAAGCAATATACATAATGTTATTTTGAGACCCAGAGATTGAGTTATGTGGTGATGGTATAGTAGGCCAAGCAATAGTCGGATAAAGATTTAATGATAAACAGTTAATCTAAGGAGGCTGGTACGTGCGAAATGTGTGTTTTAATCGCAGTGGGTTGCAAACTGTCCACAGTGGGAAGTGCAAGTGTACACTGTCCACTATGATCGTCACAGCAAGTAATAGTTGGTAAAATACCAGAATCGAATCCACAGAGACTGGACAATCAAGACAATACGGTTCTCATGAGCTCCTTTTACAAGTTTCAACTAGAGAGGAAAATAATACTTTGGTTTGGTTTGGTAAAATAGCTACTTGAAACGATTTACTAAATGTTAAAAAGGAGGAATGTAGGTTGGATTTTCCCTAAATTTTATCTCAAATACTCGGTCCTTAGAGTGATCCTCGTATTTGTGGTGGACATTTTCGCTAGAAAAGCCCGGTTACAAAATACTCACACCGTTAGATAAAAATCCCATACTCTTAGTACTTGTTGTTTTGTCAATGGTAATCTCTAAATGGACCTTTTCAGGCCTCGATGGAATGTGTAGAGACAAATACTCTAAGTGTTTTTAATACACAAATTAGCTTGCCTACTACTCCAGTGGGCAGAGATTAGCTCACTGTGCCGACCTCACTTTCGTAAGTGTCAAAAGAATTCTTTCGAATCCCCTAGCATCATTCAAGCTCGTGTCACTGCGCTCTACTTATTTCTAAGTTAAGAACTAGACTTTAGATCCTTGCAAGTGATCAACTTGTTCGCATCCTTGGGTAAATATTGAGAATGAAAGACCAAAACAACAAATATTCTAAGTATAAAGATTACTCAAGCATTTTTGATAAAATCCAGGTACTTCTCCTTCCTACATCCCAAAGGATGTTTAGCCTAACATTTCCGAAGTAAAGAAAACAAAAGATGAAGATTTGCACATAATAAAACTGAAAGTGACTTGAATTAACTGCTCACAGTGGGGAACGAGAAGTCGTCCCTGCACTGTGTAATACGAACTACAATTTAAACTAAGAAAGTAAATTACTGAAAATTAAAGCTAGTTACTGCAGTAAATAAAAGACTAAAGCTAATGTGGTAGTTGAGAGAATTTGAGACTAAAAGTATTCAAGGATGAAAACCAAGCATGCATTTAATGGCACCCAAGTGCTCCTTTATATACTAGGAGAAGGAGTTGGGTATTACACAAAAGAGGTGGGTCTTCCAATGGGTAAAGACTGCTGAGTTGTGGCAGAATTCAGCTCCTTGTGCAATTCTTTTATCCAATGGTCCCTTCTCCAAGTCAATCTCCAAGTACAAAGAGGTGTACTTGATGCTATCTTCAATGAGAACTACCTTGTACTTCTCCAGCCATTTCTCTGCCATATGAACCTTCCTCCTCCAGAAAATTAGATCCCAACTAAAAGTTTCTTTTTGATTTCTTTTTGATCAGCTCGAAGAGTGGGGAACCGGAGTGGGCACTGTATACGTCACTGCGGATGTAAAATCGAGAAAACACCCAAAACTTCCCCAAATAATTTATTAAAGACCATGGTTCACTCCTTTTGCTCGTTTTCGTAAATCATACCAAGAATGGGGGTTTTTAGAAGTGAAATGGCTAAAATTGACAAAATAAAGTGGAAAATAAATGGAAATAATAACTCTAAAAATAGAGTTATCACAACCTCAAACTTAAATCATTACTTGTCCCCAAGTAATAAAAAGAAAGAAATAAAATGAAACACAATGCATAAAAGGTCTTTGATGGACTTACATATTTCTTGACTTGAATGGGCGTTGATCTCCTTCCTTCGATACTTCCTTCGGTTCCAAACTTGAAAATTTCACTTTTGTGTTTGACGAAACCTTTCCCTTGTTTACCTTTTGATCAATAGGGCTTTCTTGGGTTTGAAGGGTTTACGGCTTTGAATCTTTTCCCAAGGGTTTTGGCAAAAATTTCCAAACATGGACCGAAGATCTCGCTTTGAGATTTTTATTTCAAGAAGTGGGTGTTTAGTATTTTGCTATGATAAGAACGTACACTTTCAGGCTTTATTTGGGTATAATGAGTATGGCTATTTTTTTGTGAGGGTGGGTATTCTGATGGTCCAGAATAGGCACACCATCGTTTTCTGGGAGTGAGCACTTTGATGGTCCAGAAAAGGCACACCATCAATTTTGTTAGTGCTACTCCGATTTTCTTCTGTTTTTGTATTTTTGTGTTTTCTCTTTTTTTTTTTTTTGGGAGGGGGGTACGGCTTACCCACCTCAAACTTGGACTTCACAGTGTCCTCACTGTGAGCAAATTGGAGGTCACTCTGGAAGTTCCCACCTCAAACTTAAAATCTCACAGTGTCCCCACTGTGACATTGAATTAATGAACAAAGGTGGTGGTTTGGGGGTACAAAAAGGATCGTGTTTGGATGCGAAAAATGGCCTATATCATTTCACGGGACAAGTTGAGATTTGTACTTACAAAAGTGACCTTTTAAGTCGGAAGCCGAAAGTTGTACCTTGAAATGGAAACGAGGTCAAACAAGCATTCAAACAATCAATATGTTAGTACCCAAAAGTACCTACCTACCGGTAGGATTTTCATGCATCGATATTTAAAAAGTTAAAACAGCAAATAGTGTCAATGCCTAGCCATAGGCACAAAAAGATCAACCAAACAAAATAAAATTGTTTTTGGTGAGCAAAAGAGCGAAACCATTGTTTTAAAAACAAACCATTCACGGGGTTTGGGTGGCTTGCGGTGACAGATCCGCATCATCATCATCGAACTCATCCTCACTGTCATTAACCGGGCAGATATCTTTCGGGAATTCTGGTAGCTGAGCAGCTAGCATTGGGTTGGCCTCTTTCATCATCAGGCCCGTCACCTCATCTCGTTCTCTTGTATACATCCAAAATTTCTGCGTGGCCCGGTTCTGGTATCGCTGCTCACTTTCCAGCAACTCGATCCTGTATGTGAGCTTCTTTAAAGCTGCCAAAATCTCTCCCATTTGGTTGCTTGATGATCCGGCCTCGGTTGAATGGAGTGGGGTACCCTTCTTCCCCACAGTGGGCACTTCAGTGCCCACTATGTGCTCGTCGGCTATTCGCACATTGGGCTGTACCTGGGCAGGCTCAACAGACGGGCCTCCTATCTCTCTTCTCATCTTCTTAATTGTCTGAATACTGATGTTTTTCGTGGAAATGATCCACTGGTCTTCTTCAGCTGTGGGCACTCCGGCATCTATTAGCAATAGTGTAATAAGGCAAGGAAGGGGTAGGATTACCTTGGTTCGTGTTCTGGCCTGATGGATGGCACCATGCATTATGATTCCCAGATTGATCTTCTTTTTAGTGAGAACGCAGTAAAGCATGGCACACTTATGCATGGAGAGAGTCGTGTCGTGCGATGTTGGGGCCACCGAGGCCCTTAGGAATTGGAACCACACAGCAGCCTCAGTGGTGAGGCTGCCAGCATATAGACACCTTCTTTGGCCATCCTGATTCCATGGCCTTCCCTCAACTGCTATTTCTTTTAAAATCAATTCCTCATCAGCCGGAGTCATCTTTGCCAGGAACTGTCCGAAAGCACAAGGTTCCGGAGCTCCTCTACCTAACACTCGGTTTATATTGCCTGGAGTAAAGTCCACAACCTTTCCTCTGATCTTAACAAATGATTCTTTGGCTTGGGAGGCCTCAGCATAAAATTCTCGGACTAATGATGCATTAGCGCGGCGATTGGCAGTGGCAATGGTTGCCCAATCTTGCGCTACAAGTTTATCTTTGACAAAGGGATTTGCTTCTACAAAGTCGGGGTCGAAACCCCTCTCTAAATTCAACTTCCGAGTATAAATACACTCAAAGTGGGTTCTAGCAGCTGGGGAAGTGAATTGCCTCGGTATCCCACTGGGGGCATGAGCAGTCCCCACAGTGGACAGATGTGGATTTTCAGAAAGGTTTTGTTCACTTCCCGTATTAGTATCACTAGAAGAAGAACTTAAAGAGGGTTCGATACCCTTACCTTTCCTCGACGCTTTTCTTTATGGTTTTGCAGACGATGCCTTCTTGGATGCACCAGATCGTGTAACCATTCCCCTGTTCCTCTGGAGTGCTCTGGTTGGGGTTTCCTCACTGTGGGCAGTGGTGTGGACATCCTCCACACTATCAGCATTTTTGTTCTGGGGAATGTCTAATGTCTGAGTCTGTTCCTTAATCTTCTTCTGTCTTTCTTCTTCCTCACGAGCCAAACACTCCTCCTCTGCTTGTTTCTTTTTCTGCTCGAATATCCTTGCTTCTTCATCCTTCTTTCGTTCTTCCTCTTTCAATCGCTCCTCCTCCTCTCTAGCCAATCTTGCGGCTTCTTCCCTCCTCAATCTCTCTTCCTCCTCTCTTTTGATTCTTTCCTCTTCTTCCTTTCTGATTCTTTCTTCTTCCTCTCGACGCCTCCTCTCGACCTCTTCCTTTCTTTTTCTAATGGCTTCCATTTTCTGTTTGAACTCCTCTGCTAACCGTCTCTCTTCTTCTTCGGCTAGAAGTGTCTCGGTCTCGAAATGGGTGATACTGTTGTCTGAGACTTGCGATGATGAAGTAGCTTTTGGGCTTTCGTGCTTTGAAGAACCCTCGTCGGCTGCACCGGAGATGATCGGGTTTTCGCCGGAGACCGGTGGCGGTTCGTTCAGGTCATTGGTGACGGCTTCCGGTGGTTGTTCCTCGGCGGTCCTGCGGCGGACGGCCGCACGTGTTAGTGCATCGGGGTTGGTGTTCATTCTCTTGGTTCTTGCCATTTTTAGGGTTTTGGAAGGGTTTTGCTGGTGGGTTTTTCGTAGAGAGAGAAATGAAGAAGAGAAAGTTTGTTGGGTAAATTTTGGAAGCAAAGGAGGTTAAGGTGGTTTTTGGAAATGTTTTCTTGTCAAAAATGGGGGGAAACCGCCCGTTTTAGGAGAGAGGGAGAGGATTGACAATGATAGCTTTGCTTGGGAAATGATGAACTATGACACCATGGCCTAAAAGTAGACTTGATGGCAGCAAAAGGTGAAAGCTTGTCAGCATTGGGCCCCAAAAATAGTCCTTTCATTCGTCAGGTGGGGAGTGGGGAGCGCAGTGACCTGAGCCTTCCCCACTGCAAAGTACTTTCCTTGATTTTTCTTCAAAAGGTGGCACGTTCTTCTACACACATTAAAACAAACTACCATGCAGAATTAAAAAGACCAAAAATAATAAAAAGACAACAAATAAGTGAAATAAAATATTTACAAACGGTTGTGAATTTCTCTAACCATAGCGAGGCGGAGAGTGGGCAGGGATGTGGGCACTTTCATGCAAAAAATGCTTTACCCTTTGCCCATTGACTTTAAAGGTTTGACCCGATTGTGGGGATTTCAACTCCACTGTTCCGAAAGGACTCACCTTGACAATGGTGTATGGTCCCGTCCATCTTGATTTAAGTTTACCTGGAAAGAGTTTGAGACGGGAATTGAACAATAGTACCTGTTGTCCTTCCATGAACTCCCTATGGTTGATTCGACGATCGTGCCACATCTTGGTCTTTTCCTTGTACAATTTTGCATTCTCATAGGAGTGATATCGCAACTCCTCTAGCTCATGTATTTGCAGACTCCTTTTGATTCCCGCGGCATCCTCACTCATGTTAAGCTCTTTAAGGGCCCAGAACGCCTTGTGCTCTAATTCAATCGGTAAATGGCAAGCTTTGCCAAAAACTAATTTGAATGGAGACATTCCCAGAGGAGTTTTATAGGCTGTTCGATAGGCCCAAAGAGCATCATCGAGTTTGATTGACCAATCTTTACGGTGTGGCTTAACAACTTTTTCCAAAATTCCCTTGATCTCACGATTTGAAAGCTCGGCCAACCCATTGGTTTGTGGGTGGTATGCGGTGGCCACTCTATGATGAATATCATATTTAGCAAGAACCGAGGCCATGACTTTGTTTACAAAATGGGTGCCTTCGTCACTAATTAATGCTCGTGGTGTTCCGAAGCGAGTGAATATATTTTTGTGTAAGAACTTCACCACAGTGTTAGCATCATTGGAGTGACAAGCAATGGCTTCTACCCATTTTGAAACATAATCTACTGCAACCAAGATGTAAAAGTTATTGTTGGAATTTGGAAAAGGTCCCATAAAATCTATCCCCCATACATCAAAAAGTTCGACCTCTAGAATGTTGTTAAGAGGCATTTCATTTCTTTGCGATATATTCCCCGTACGTTGACATTGCTCACAATTTTTCACGAATTCAAATGAGTCTTTAAAAACAGTGGGCCAAAAGAATCCACTTTGCAAAATTTTTGCTGCGGTACGGTTTCCACCGAAGTGGCCACCGTAGTGGGATGTGTGACAACCATGGAGTATTTGATGTTGTTCACTCCCATGGACACAACGCCTTAATATTTGGTCCGCCCCTATCTTGTACAAGAAGGGATCGTCCCAAACGTATTGTCGTGTGTCGTGTAAAAATTTCTTGAATGGTTGTCCACTCATCCCGTGGGGCTTAAGTCCACTTGCTAAAAAGTTTGCAATATCAGCATACCAAGGAGTTTCATTATGATGTTGCGCAGATAATAATTGTTCATCGGGAAAAGTTTCTTTTACCGGAGTGGGGTCAGGAGTGGGGTCAACAGTGCCCACTGTCTTCTCGAGCCTGGACAGATGATCAGCAACCTGATTGCTTGTTCCTTTTCTGTCGACGATCTGGAGGTCAAATTTCTGCAGCAACAGCACCCATCTGATCAACCTCGGTTTAGAGTCAGCCTTGTTGATCAAATATTTGATGGCTGCGTGATCGGTGTGTACTATGACCTTTGCTCCAATTAAGTAAGACCTGAAACGATCAAAAGCAAAAACTACTGCAAGTAGTTCTTTTTCGGTTACAGTGTAGTTGATTTGAGCCTCGATCAAAGTCTTGCTTGCATAGTATATTGGATGAAAAATCTTATCTTTTCGTTGGCCTAGTACTGCACCTATAGCCCAATCGCTGGCGTCACACATGACTTCAAATGGGAGTGACCAGTCAGGAGTGGTCACTATGGGTGCAGTAACTAAGGCATTTTTGATTATTTCAAATGCGTTTCTACATTCTTTGGTAAAAACAAACTCTCTTTCATGTTGCAGCAGGTTACATAGGGGTTTAGTTATTTTGGAAAAATCTTTTATGAACCTCCTATAGAAACCTGCGTGACCTAAAAAACTGCGAATGCCTTTTACCGTTGTGGGCTCGGGAAGTTGGGAGATTACTTCTAGTTTTGCTTCATCAACTTCCAAACCCTTTTTCGACACAAGATGACCCAAAACGATGCCCTCTTCGACCATGAAATGACATTTTTCCCAATTTAGAATAAGGTCGTGGGTTTCACATCTCACCAAACTTTTTTCTAGATTCCTCAAACAGTTATCAAATGATGTGCCGATTACAGAAAAATCGTCCATAAAAACTTCTATGGTATCTTCTATCATATCAGTAAAAATGGCCATCATACAGCGTTGAAAAGTAGCGGGAGCATTACATAAACCAAAAGGCATTCTCCGGAATGCAAAAGTACCATATGGACAAGTAAAGGTGGTCTTTTCTTGGTCTTCGGGTGCGATGTGGATTTGGTTATATCCGGAGTATCCATCTAGAAAACAATAAAATTCCTTTCCCGCTAATCTATCAAGCATTTGATCAATAAAAGGTAACGGGAAATGGTCTTTCTTTGTTGCTAGATTCAGTTGCCTATAATCCATGCATATTCTCCATCCCGTAACAGTCCTAGTTGGAATGAGTTCGTTCTTTTCATTTCTGACCACTGTTGTTCCTCCCTTTTTAGGGACACATTGAACGGGGCTCACCCAACTACTACTGGCAATGGGATAGATAATACCGGCATCTAACCATTTCAAGACTTCTTTCTTAACTACCTCCTTCATGATGGGGTTCAACCTTCTTTGGGGTTGGACTTTCCCCGGGTGGTCACTCTCCAAGTTAATCTTATGTTGACATAAAGAGGGGCTAATACCTCGAATGTCCGCTATGGTCCAACCAATTGCTCCCTTATGCTTTATCAACAAATCAATCAGAAGTTGTTCTTGTTTCTCACTAAGTTTGGAAGAGATAATGACGGGAAGTTTATTATCCTTAGCGAGATAAGCATACTTTAAATGGGAAGGCAATGGTTTAAGCTCTAACTCGGGAGGTTGTTCTATTGAAGGGGATTGAACATCTCTATCTTTGAAGTCCAGAGGTTCAAAAGCTGCAACCATTTCATTACACTCATCCTTAAAAGTGTCATTACTCTCTGATTCAGAGTGCTCACTGTCAATCCCCACTGTGGGAACTGTACTCCCCACTGTGGGCAAATTGCCAAAATTGTGGGTTTCATAAATCGAACTTAAGGCAAAACAATCTTCGGTGTCTATATATTTGAGAGATTTGAAAACATTAAAAGTTACCTCTTGGTCATTAACTCGCATCGTGAGTTCTCCTTTGTGCACATCGATCAAAGTACGTCCGGTTGCAAGAAACGGACGTCCTAAGATGATTGGGATTTCTTTATCGGCCTCATAATCTAAAACAAGAAAATCGGCGGGGAAGATAAATTTATCCACTTGGACCAAAACGTCTTCTATTTTTCCCTTGGGGTAGGCAATGGATCGGTCGGCTAGTTGTAATGTCACGGTTGTGGGTCTAGCCTCTCCAATCCCTAACTTGTTAAAAATGGACAAAGGCATCAAGTTGACACTAGCTCCTAAATCACAGAGTGCTTGGCCTACTTCTTGTCCTCCTATAATGCATGGAATGGTGAAACTACCCGGGTCTTTCAACTTAGGTGGAATCTTGCTTGTTAGGAGGGCACTACATTCTTCGGTCAAAGCCACAGTTTCAAATTCACCCAACTTCCTCTTTTTGTTCAAAATATCTTTTAAGAATTTAACATAGCTTGGCATCTGCTCGAGAGCTTCTACCAAGGGTATGTTAATGTGAAGTTGCTTAAAAATGTCTAAGAATTTTTTAAACTGAACATCGACATTTTTAGGCTTCATTCTTTGAGGAAATGGAATGTTTCGTGGGTCAATCTGAGTTTGCTGTGGTATTGGCTTTGGAACAGTAGTCTTTGGGACAGGTCCAAAAGTGGGAAGGTCAGGGATGTCGGTCCCCACTGTGGGGATCACAGTGACTTGAGGAGTGCCCACTGTGGTGCTCACAGTGGGTTTTTGAGGCGAATCATCAGATTCAAAAATGATATTTTTCAGATCCTTTCCACTCCTTAAAGTTATGGACTTGACATGTTCTGGTCCTTTTCCTATCACTTTAGCTTGCTCGGTATCACTCGGTAACGTTCCTGGTGGTCTATTCTTAACTTCAACGGCTAGCTGTCCTACTTGGGTCTCTATATTCCTAATGGCTGCTTGGGTTTGATTCATAAAACCTTTGAGAATCGACTCGATCGATTGTTGAGCCTCAGCTGGTTGGTTGGATCGTGGTTGGTATGGTTGTGGGGACTGCCCACTGTGATGTGGGGATTGCCCACTGTGATGTTGCTGAAATCCCGGGGGATTGTATGGTCTTTGCTGGATGTGACTCGGTCCTTGGGGTTGGAGTCCTTGATTACCGGACCAAGAGAAATTCGGATGATTTCTCCAACCTGGATTATAAGTCTGCGAATAAGGGTTGTTCCTTTGGTTGGTCCCTATGACATTAACAGATTCGGGGTTTGCTGGACAATAGTCGAAAACATGCTCCTCTCCACAAAGGGAGCAGTTATCAGCGAGATGGGTTGCGGAATTGACTTGGCCTCGATTTTGATTTAAAACGATTTTTGTCAAGGCCACTAATTGTGCATTCATGGTTTTGAGTGCTTCGGAATCTATGGTGTTGGTCTTAGACATGGGTGCTCTCGGATTTGACCATTCGGTATTGTTGTTGGACACTTTTTCTAAGATTTGATATCCTTCGTTGTAAGTCATACTCGTAAATGTTCCACCGGCTGTTGCATCTAAGATGATTTTGGCTGCATTGGAAAGACCATTGTAAAAGGTCTCCAATTGGATGCAATGTGGGATGCCATGATGTGGGCACTTTCGAAGTAAATCTTTAAATCGTTCCCATGCATCCGAAACAGCCTCATCTTCCTCTTGTCTAAATAAAATTATATCATTTCGAAATCTAACATTCCTTGTTGGAGGAAAGTATTTTTGCAAAAATCTATCGGCAAGTTCTTGCCAAGTGGTTATCGAGTGAGGTGCATGTGCGTTCAGCCAAGATTTTGCTTTGTCCCTTAATGAAAAAGGGAAAAGCCTTAGTCTTAATGCCTCTTCACTAACACCTTGCAATTGAAAGGAATCGGTCATTTCTAAAAAAGATTTTAAGTGCGAGTGCGGATCCTCAGATGGCGATCCTCCAAATTGACCCATGGCTTGGATCATTTGAAACATCACCGGTTTGAGTTCAAAATGCGTTGCAACAATATTGGGTCTCAAAATTCCGGAGCTTAAATCACCAACTCCGGAAGTAGCATAGTCCCGTATTTTTCGATCTTTGTTATCGGCAATCGTGATTGTGGTCTCCACTATAGGTGGCGGTACTGCAGCCATGTTCACAGTGGGGATCACAGGAGGTTGTCGATTTGTTTTCTTGTTTCTTCGTGTTTTTCGCAACGTTTTTTCTATTTCGAGATCTATTGGAACCAAATGTTCGAGTTGTCGCCGTGGCATACAATACGAACAGCTTAGAAAAACTAGTTACTCGGGCTCGAACAAAAACTAATGTCTTGAGATTTAAAATCACGCCAGTCCCCGGCAACGGCGCCAAAAACTTGGTACGTGCGAAATGTGTGTTTTAATCGCAGTGGGTTGCAAACTGTCTACAGTGGGAAGTGCAAGTGTACACTGTCCACTATGATCGTCACAGCAAGTAATAGTTGGTAAAATACCAGAATCGAATCCACAGAGACTGGACAATCAAGACAATACGGTTCTCATGAGCTCCTTTTACAAGTTTCAACTAGAGAGGAAAATAATACTTTGGTTTGGTTTGGTAAAATAGCTACTTGAAACGATTTACTAAATGTTAAAAAGGAGGAATGTAGGTTGGATTTTCCCTAAATTTTATCTCAAATACTCGGTCCTTAGAGTGATCCTCGTATTTGTGGTGGACATTTTCGCTAGAAAAGCCCGGTTACAAAATACTCACACCGTTAGATAAAAATCCCATACTCTTAGTACTTGTTGTTTTGTCAATGGTAATCTCTAAATGGACCTTTTCAGGCCTCGATGGAATGTGTAGAGACAAATACTCTAAGTGTTTTTAATTCACAAATTAGCTTGCCTACTACTCCAGTGGGCAGAGATTAGCTCACTGTGCCGACCTCACTTTCGTAAGTGTCAAAAGAATTCTTTCGAATCCCCTAGCATCATTCAAGCTCGTGTCACTGCGCTCTACTTATTTCTAAGTTAAGAACTAGACTTTAGATCCTTGCAAGTGATCAGCTTGTTCGCATCCTTGGGTAAATATTGAGAATGAAAGACCAAAACAACAAATATTCTAAGTATAAAGATTACTCAAGCATTTTTGATAAAATCCAGGTACTTCTCCTTCCTACATCCCAAAGGATGTTTAGCCTAACATTTCCGAAGTAAAGAAAACAAAATATGAAGATTTGCACATAATAAAACTGAAAGTGACTTGAATTAACTGCTCACAGTGGGGAACGAGAAGTCGTCCCTGCACTGTGTAATACGAACTACAATTTAAACTAAGAAAGTAAATTACTGAAAATTAAAGCTAGTTACTGCAGTAAATAAAAGACTAAAGCTAATGTGGTAGTTGAGAGAATTTGAGACTAAAAGTATTCAAGGATGAAAACCAAGCATGCATTTAATGGCACCCAAGTGCTCCTTTATATACTAGGAGAAGGAGTTGGGTATTACACAAAAGAGGTGGGTCTTCCAATGGGTAAAGACTGCTGAGTTGTGGCAGAATTCAGCTCCTTGTGCAATTCTTTTATCCAATGGTCCCTTCTCCAAGTCAATCTCCAAGTACAAAGAGGTGTACTTGATGCTATCTTCAATGAGAACTACCTTGTACTTCTCCAGCCATTTCTCTGCCATATGAACCTTCCTCCTCCAGAAAATTAGATCCCAACTAAAAGTTTCTTTTTGATTTCTTTTTTATCAGCTCGAAGAGTGGGGAACCGGAGTGGGCACTGTATACGTCACTGCGGATGAAAAATCGAGAAAACACCCAAAACTTCCCCAAATAATTTATTAAAGACCATGGTTCACTCCTTTTGCTCGTTTTCGTAAATCATACCAAGAATGGGGGTTTTTAGAAGTGAAATGGCTAAAATTGACAAAATAAAGTGGAAAATAAATGGAAATAATAACTCTAAAAATAGAGTTATCAGAGGCTTGTAAATCCAAGTTGGGGAGCGAGTAATGATGAAAGAGATAAGGTTCAGAAAATATGAAAAGATGAATTCTTGTTTTTTTTGGACTTTTATTCGTAATTAAGTATGTAAGACTTAAAGTGAAGAGATGTATAAAATATTTCATGTTGGTATGATGTGATTTCTTTTACTGAAGTATGAGTGAATGAGAAGAATAGTAGTATGGAGGAATTGTAAGGGATTATTGAAAGATTAGTTAAGAAGTTGTGACATAAGGGTGTGGTATTACATCATTGAGGTGTTAATATGACCATAGAGTTGGAAGAGGATATGAAGAATAAATATCCTCATTTGTTTACCTAGCTTCGATTTCGAGGACGAAATCATTTTCAAGTTGGGGAGTATTGTAACATCCCAAATTTTATAAAAGATGATGTTTGGGTTTATTAAATAAATTGTGTATATTTATTTGATAATTTGTAATTGGATAAGTGGAAGATTAATTTTAGCCAATTAAGTTATGTAGTTTTATTATTGGAATTATAAGTAAGGGGTAAACTTTAATTTTATCACAAATTTGTAACATCCCGATTCTAAGAAATTCCTCAAAAGAAATAAAAGGGCAAAGTCAAGGGAGGTTATGTGTATTTTCTAGAAACTTGGATTTTATTAATAAAATAAGTCTCAACTCAAGGGGATCAGTTTGTAAATTTGAGAGGAAGTGGGTACGTGTGCTCTCCTTGTTTCTCAAGTGTTAGGTGCCCTCTTTTCCAAGTGAATACTCATCAACTTAGAAGAAAACGTGGCTTCTATCGGCAGAGTTGTTGAGGTTCATTTATAAATTCGATATGCATTATTGTTGTTCTCTCAATTTTTCGATCAAAACCATGAAGAACGTTACAAATGAGGTTGAGTATTTAAAGAGGAATCGGATGTTGAAAACATCAACTCGTGAAAGTGATTCAAGCGACGGTTTAGTAAGCTGTGGTAGTAAAGAAAGGAGTCGCTACAAGTTTTTAAAAGGATTAAAAGGAAGTGTGATTTCATATCAGGTGAGTTTATTCAACTCTCTTTAAAATTCAGTAATTAATATTGAAATAGATGTTTTATATGTATGCATGTTACGTTTATATGGTCTTGATTAAGTCAAGAGATATGCCAAGAGGGCAATTAAGAGTTGGGCTATGATAATTCCATGCTAAAATTTCTAAGATGAGCTAGATATGAAGTTGATGAACTAGTATTTATCATTATTCTTATATGCTAAGTATGATTATCTGCTATATGCAATCTGTGATATGATTATGAATTCTGAATATGATTTGAAGCTTTATTGAGATAAATTATAAAGATTTATTTATGAGTCCGCAAATGTAAATTAACAACTGATATAATAACTTTCGAGCTAAGTTGCAAAGAGGGGATAGTTAAGAGATTGAGATAAGGAGATAATAATGTTCTTTATTTTTATATATAGAATATGTTCGGAGAAATGATATATTGTATTCTGGACGCATATAGTAGTATCGATTATTATATGTAAATATTATGTGCTTTTACTAAAATAGGCATCCGGTCATCGGGGGCACTTGGGTAGGGTATAATGGGAACCGATTACTCGCCATTGACCAAAGGGATGTAATTTTAGTAATTGGGTGTACCTTGAATCATTGGGGGTCCCGCTGAGTATCGCGAAATTATAATCCCATTGGGACCATTGATTCTGAGGTGGAATGTGGAATAAGCAGTTTTTGCTTAATGATTCCCATTTCGATTTGGGAAGATCGGAGATTTCCCAGTGATGAGAGGAAGATCTGAGATAGGCATAAAGTAATTTGTAATCTCTACTTCCTGATTAAGAAATAGGCAAGTTTTGACTTGTAATTTCTTGTGTGAAGAGTAATTAACTGTGAAACAGAGATGATTCATAGTAAACTCTTAATTGTTGTTGTTATGATTAAACGAGTTAGTCATATGTATGGGAGTGGGGTAGATTCCCGATCTGGAAAAGAGCTGTCGTACGGTAAGATGGGTAAGAACAGGTTTGAGCTATCTGTTCATGTTTTAATTATTAAATATTATTTTGATTTGAGTATTCTCACTAGGCGAAAGCCTAATGTTTCAAGTTGAATCTTCTTACCAGGTACAAGCTCCGGGAAGTAAACGGGAACGAGAGAAGAGAACTTTTTGAACAGATTCAGACTTAGAGATAACGGAGGATCTAGTTTTCATTGATGCTTTTGGGACGGATGTTTAGATAACTTGATTAATCTGATTGTTAGGTTATGATTAGATTAATAAGTTATTTAAGTATTGTCGTTTGTATATAGAAACCTTACATTTGATCCTCAGGTTATATAAGTTTGAAGTTTTTGATCATAATATGGAGTAATTTTAAAGGTTTAAATTGACCCTGTTTTTAGGGTGTTTCATGCAACAGTTGAAGATTGAGCATATGGAGTAGTATATTCTCGATAGGTAGTTCCGTTTGAAAGTGGATGAGCCAGTAAGTGGGGCATTCGGTGGAGGCTGATAACCCAGACTTCGGATGTCATCGTAAAGCTGAGATTCAGGAACCGGATCCTGAAGATTCTCACTCGGGAGGTTTAGTGATCGGCTAAGTCCCCTTAGAGTGAATCGGACATCGAAGTGGTCTAGTTTGGCAGTGAAATGTGGTACTCTGGCGGTTGGATGGTATAACAGTGTACTCCAGAATTGTTTAAGATAGATCGCAGGCACAAGCTCAATTCTGGTCAAAGCAGTCAGTAAAGGGTGACCGCGAAGAATCTCTAGTATGACACCGTAGTCGAAAGGAACCGCGAGATCTAGATGATGGTTGTTGTGCAGAAATTGCACCGTATTAGTACTCGGAAAGATCTCTTCGTCCAGATCATGTGCATTGACTGACGGATGTGATGAACGATGTGAACGGATGATGGTGTTGTCATCCGAGTCATTTCCATCATGATCAGCCATCTGTACCACTTAACAGTTTAGAATAGTGCCAAAAACAGTTTTGTCTTGAAAATTTTTCCAAAAATTTCCTAAGTCTTGGGCAAGTCGCAATCAACAAGAAAGAAGGTGTCGCAGGCCATTACGATGTCGCAATGCAAAGCATAGCCATGGTGAAGTCGCAATACAAGGTTGCGATTTGGTCCATGTCGCAACAGACCATTGCGACATGGTTGAATACATGACCACTGTGACATGCTTGAATATATGAATGCCAGTTGGTTGCGATTTGGATGAACACTGAACTAAACCCTAAGTGTTCAACCCAGATTTCTGCTTTTTCGCTCAAAACATGTTAAAACCTATACCAATAGACTCGCAATACTATCGTGAGTAAACCCTAAGTGTTTCTAACGCCCTAAACACACAAACACATATCGATTTAAGCAGATATCAATGAAGTCGAACCTAAACCCTAAAAAATGACAGTAGCATGCGTTTTTATGGACGGAATCGAATGAGATTTCAAAGGATTTACCTTGAAGACGATCTGAATCGATTGCTAGGAACAGATATCGCTAAAGCACATTGAAAAGCGAAGTCGCAGAAGTAGTTTTGAGAGAGAAAGGGGTTTTTTCGAGTTGAGACTTGGTTGAAAAGTCAAAACCCTATTTTATACGATTTTCAAACTGAGGGACACGTGGCACAACGTGATTGGTCCAAGGTTTGACCTGCCACGTGTCATCAAGTCGCAGTGAACTAGCTACGAAATGACAAAAGATCAAGTCGCAACAGAAGGTTGCGACTTGCTACTGTTCACATGATGAAGTCGCAATATACAGTTGCGATTTGGCACTGTTCCCATTGTCAAGTCGCAGTGTACTGTTGCGACATAGAACTGTTCAAATTGTCATGTCGCAATACACGGTTGCGACATGGCACTGTTCATGCCTTGAAGTCGCAGTGTACGGTTGCGATTTGGAAAAAATTTAAGCCCATTGAGATATCGCAATTGAAGGCTGCGATCTCTCACTATTCACATGTGAAATCGCAAGTGTGGGTTGCGATTTTAATAACACTTTGACATTTTTCAGTTTAAAAAAATTTGAAAAGATTTTAGCACATTGGAAGATGTCCAACTTCCAACTGATTAAGCACTCAAGGATTTTAAACACAATTTTCACTCCCCCTTAAATGATGCAAAGATTTGTCAAAATTGTTTTCATCATTTAAGAGATAGTGTTTTAAAAAAAACAAATTAGAATACTTACCTTCACTCCTCGGAAACAGATAAACAATGTAGCTACACGCACATGATCTAGCAGTTATGCACACTCCCCCTAAATTTGTGCATATGATCTGTACTATAACTCCCCCTGAAACCAAGAATATACCTTTCGTGCAGAAACAGATATCATAACAGATCAGAGATAATGCGATTAAGAATTGAGAAAAGCAGAACGAATTGAAAAATACTTATGATACAATGAGAATATGACAATTTAATTAACATATATTAAAAATAGAATATGATGAAAATTTTAGTGTATTAATCTAGAAGAAAGTTCTAGATTAAGATACAAATATTTCCGTATATTATATACTTAATATATGAGATTTAAACTTTCATATTAAGCATGCCGAGCTTGGATACGAGAAAATTGAAACGCTTTTCATCCAAGGCTTTGGTAAAAAGATCGGCAAGCTGAAACTCAGATGTAACAAAATATAACTCAACAGTTCCTTTCTCAACATGATCTTTTATGAAATGATACCTGATGTCGATGTGTTTGGTTTTGGTAAGTTGGACAGGATTAGCAGATATAACGATAGCACTCTTACTGTCGCAGTAAATGGGGATCTTCTCGTATTTATACCCATAGTCCATGAGTTGGGTCTTCATCCAAAGAACTTGTGAACAACAACTTGCCGCGGCAACGTACTCTGCTTCCGCGGTTGAAGTTGAAACACAATTTTGTTTCTTTGATGACCAACTCACAAGCTTGTCACCCAAAAACTAAACATGACCAGAAGTACTCTTTCTGTCCAACATGTTTCCTCCGTGATCAGCATCTGAATATGCAGAGAGTTTGAACCCGGTTCCCTTGGGATACCACGGTCCAAGGTACGGAGTGCCTTTCAAGTACCGAAAGATTCTCTTGACGGCTCCGAGGTGTGACATTTTAGGATTGGCTTGAAATCTAGCACAGAGACAAGTTGAAAACATTATATCTGGACGACTAGCTGTTAGGTACATTAGAGACCCGATCATTCCTCTATAAAGCTTGACATCAGCATCAATACCGTCTGGATCTGGACCTAACTTAGATACAGAGGCCATAGGCGTACCGATCGACGTACAGTTTTCCATCTTGAATTTCTTCAAGATGTCAAACACATACTTCGACTGGTTGATAAAGATACCAGTCGAAAATTGTTTGACTTGTAATCCGAGAAAGAAATTAATCTCTCCCATCATACTCATTTGGAATTGAGTCATCATAATGCCCGAAAACCAAGTACAAAGTCCAGGGTTAGTCGAACCAAAAATAATATCGTCAACGTAAATCTGAACTAAAAGAATATCACCTCCTTTACGTAGAGTGAACAAAGTTGTGTCGATTTTACCTTTCACAAAGCCAGCGTTTAGTAGAGAGGTAGATAATTTTTCATACCAGGCACGAGGGGCTTGCTTGAGACCGTAGAGGGCTTTGTCAAGAATGTAGACATGATCTGGATGGTTTTTATCCACAAAGCCTTCTGGTTGAGACACGTGTACTTCTTCCTTGAGGACACCGTTCAAGAAAGCGGTCTTCACGTCCATTTGATAGACGGTGAAATTCTTAAAAGCGGCATACGCAAGAAACATCCGAATTGCCTCAAGACGAGCAACCAGCGCATACGTCTCGTCATAATCTATCCCTTCATGTTGCCTATACCCTTCTGCTACCAAACGAGCCTTGTTTCTCACAATTACTCCGTCTTCATCTTTCTTGTTCTTTAGGACCCACTTGGTACCGATAACTGTCTTACCTTTGGGTCGCGGAACTAGTCTCCACACCTTCAATGCTTCAAACTGATTCAGCTCTTCTTGCATCGCAACCAACCAATCAGGATCTTCTAAAGCTTGTTGAACTGTTGAGGGTTCAATATGGCTTAAGAAGAGTGCGTATAATACTTCATTTGCGGTTGCGGAAGTGGATCTTGTCTTCACTGGTTCAGATACATCACCAATCACCTGATCAATTGGGTGACTGCGTATCCACTTAGTAGAGTGTGGATGGAGAGATACAACACCTTCATTGGGGTCTACAAGTGAGGGATCCTTATCAAAGTTCAACTCAATCGTCAGCGTCGGTTCCGGATGTGAGACGGGTTGCTTGTCAGGATTGACAATTGGTATAGTCTCGGGAACTGATTCGGTTGATCTTTCAGGAATGTTGGTATTACCCTGATCACTGATAATCGAAGATGTTCCAGATGAAGAAGCATCACTTGTAGATGCATGTGATCTAGCTTGTGGAGATGTCGTTGCTGTGTTCCTTGGAGAAGTTACAGGAGTAGTTGTACCAGTATTCGGTGTTGTCAGAACCGGTGAAGGGCCTGACATATTAGATTGTACTGGTGGGGTTTCAACTTGAATCCTGTCATTTACAGATGAAGAGGATATATTAGTGTTAAAATAGTCATCATAAAAGTGTTCAAACAAAACATCAAGTTCACTAGGATTAGAGTTAGAAGTGGAAGCTTGATCCTTGTTTGAAGATCTAGTCATCATTGGACGGAATTGTCCAGATGCTAAAATTCCTGATATTGCGGGTTCTGTACCGTTTTGCACAGAAGCCATCGCTTCAGATTCATCAAATTTGACATTAATGCTTTCCATCACAGTTCTGGAAGATTTGAGGTAGACTCTGTATGCTTTTGACGTGAGCGGGTATCCGATAAAGAAACCCTCAATACCCTTAGGACTGAATTTATTCAGGTTATCCTTATCATTCAGCACCACGCACCTGCATCCAAAAACACAAAAATAATGTATAACATGTTTTCTATTATTAACCAATTCATATGGAGTCTTGCCAAACCGTCGATGTATGATTGAGCGGTTATGTGTATAGCATGTCGTTGCAACAGCTTCAGCCCACAGAAACAGAGGTAGATCAGAATAAGACAGCATCGTTCTGGCCGCTTCAACTAGTGTACGGTTACGTCTTTCAACTACATCGTTCTGCTGAGGTGTTCTGGCCGCAGAATATTGATGAGTAATTCCCAATGACTTAAAGAAGTCATCAAGAGTTCTGTTTTTAAACTCTGTCCCATTATCTGATCTATCAGTCTGAACTGTTTGTTGACGATTCACTTGAAGCTGTTTGATTAGCGAGATGATCAAGTCAGGAGTTTCATCCTTTGAGCGTAGGAACTTGACCCATGTGTATCTCGAGTAATCATCGACGACAACTAACACGTAACGTTTGGCACTAATACTTTGAGTCTGCATCGGACTGCAGAGATCCATATGAAGTATTTCTAGAGCTTTGCTGGTGCTGGGTTCGGGTTTCGGTGGATGGGGAGCACGCTTCATCTTCCCCTTCTCACAAGCAATACATAAATTATCCTTCTCAAATGACAGAACTGGTAGACCTATGACTAAATCACCCAAAATCAACTTTTGAATGTAGCGAAAATTAAGATGAGATAGTCGTCTATGCCATAACCAGCTTTTCTCTAACGTCGCTTTTGACAACAAACATACATCAGTCTTGGGCTTGAGTGTTGAAAGATCAATCGTGTACAGATTAGATTTCCTAAAACCAACCAGAAGCTCATCTCCTCCGTCGGTAAGAACAGCACAACGGGTCTTCTTGAAATGGACTTCTAGGTCTTTATCACAAAATTGACCTATACTAAACAAGTTGTGTCCTAGGCCTTCGACGTAATTGACTTTTGTAATTCGCACATTATCTTTTACAATGTCCCCATAACCCAAAATTGAAGCATATTGATCATTTCCAAACTTCACTTTTCCACAATCTTGTTCAACAAAATTAACTAGCAACTCTTTTCTTCCAGTCATGTGCTTTGAGCAGCCTAAATCTAAATACCATACATGACTGGGCTGCAAAATGGAAATTAGACGGTTTTAGGTACCCACTGCCAATCGGGTCCTTTTGGGTTAGTAGGCTTGGATTTAACATTTTGCTTTTTATAACCGGTTTTAATATAAGCATTTGAATAAAACCAACGATTATAGTCAGATTTGCAGATAAAATCATCCACACCACAAGAAGCACAACAAATTTGATCTCGTGGCAAATTAATCAGTTGTCGCATTGAATAAACCTTGTAAGGAACTACAAGTTTTCGTCTATTGCCAACCTCATAATTAATAACATTCGAAACAAAATTGTCTTTCTTGAAATTTAAAACATTTAAAGTAGAGTGGGATGATTCGATCTGGGCTACATCCTGTGCGGACTCCTTTATTCTCCACTCAAGACGCGTATTGTTTCTCAAATTACGATCTGAAAAACCAGACAAATAAGAGTTGTAAGCTTTTGAATATTGAGTCTGAAAAGAGTTAACATGCTTCTTTCTTTTTGTTTTTCTTTTCTTTTTCTGTAATGATGGTTTTGATTTGGATTTAGAATGATCATCATTAACAGAGATTTTCTCAGCTGATTTTGAAGATTCCCCTTCCAAGATAATCTTTTCGGGTTCCTCTTCTTTTACTAGAAAGTCAGAATGATCTGGAAGTTTGGCACAGAAATCAAATTGAACAGGTGCTTCACACACAGCTTTACCTTTGTCCTTCCCAACATTCTCGCTTTCAAAATCAGAATCAGTGTCATATGATGGGCTATTATTATCATCAGACTTGGGAAAAAGAAAGTCATTATATTCTTTCTGAAAGATTTTATCTTCTTCCGTAGGAAAATACATAGGAGGATCTTTATCAAACTGATTTTCCAAATCCCAAGGTTCAAAATCATCTTGGTCATTGGTTGTCCAGTCTCTCAAAATAACATTTCCTATAAAAGCTTTGCATGAGGAAACATCTGAATCTGAAGATTGTTTCTCTTTTAAAGCTTTTTCTTCAGATATTTCCTCAAGTTTGGTTTTCATTTCCTTTAAGCTTTCTGAAAATACAGTGAGCAAAACTTCCTTTTCAATCTCAAAAGCAAGCTTCTCGTCATTTCTGACTTCTTGAATGTTGCTTTGGATCTTGCTTTCGAGGTCCATGAGTTTTTGTTCAAGAACCATTGGTGGAAAGTATCTTTTACCTTCAAAAACTGGTTTGTCAGTAATATCCTTTTTAGTATTTCCTTTTTCCTCCGGTTCTTTAACAACATGACTCTCAAAGTAATTGTTTGGTAAGGTTTTCTTATTATTCAATGCCTTTGCATTGTCTGGACCATACCAAAAAGGAAGTTGCATTTTAACTGTCGTTTTCCTTTTTATTTCTTCTTCCGCTTCATAGTCTTCACCATCCATCTTAAGACACTTGATTTGAAACTTTGAATATACGGAAAGTTCAATCCATTCAAATTTATACAAAGTGGGAGATTTTGATAAAGCATTGCTCAGGTATTGTGGATTGTCATACCCGATTCCCCACTTTGAGTTGAAATATCTGAACTTATTTGGTTTATGCATGTGAATTGTTTGTTCAGTTTGACCCCTGCTTTGTACAATTTATTTTCCAGATCCTTGACATTTTCACATAACTCATCATTTATGTCTTTGTAAGCATGCAAAAGACTCTCAAACTCGCTATTCTTAACTTCCGAGTTCAGCAATTTATCCGATAGTTCAGTTATTCTGTCTTCAAAATACGCATGACCAATCTCAAATTCGGCCTTTTTCTTTTCAAAAACTTTAATTTTACTTTCTTGATCTATTATTATAGCCTTTTGAGTGGAAATTATCTCGTCTGCGCTTTCCTGGTCTTTTGTTAGGTTTTCTAATCTTTTTGTTAAACAAGCTTGTTGAGTAAAGAATTGATTGTAAAGATCGGAATGTACCTCATTGGAAGTAGACTCTGAACCTTCACTATCAGTTTTCTTGGTCATGAAGCACATCTTAGTCTGAGCATCTTTCTCACTTTCAGCTTCATCATCAGACATATCTAGCCAGTATTCTTCTTCGACCAACAGTGCTATCCCCGATTCTTTCTTTTCGGCAAACAACAACTTGTTCTTGTAGTACGTAGAATACCTGACTTTTGGCTTCCAACACTCTTTAGAGAAGTGACCAGTCTTTCCGCAGTTGTAGCATTTTGGAGCTTCCTCCTTCTTCTCAAATACCTTTTTCTCTTCCGGTTTCTGATACTCCTCTCTCGTATACTCAACTTTCTTGTCATCAAACCTCCTGCTAGACTCAACATTTGCCTTGTGTTCAAAATTCTTTGAACCCGAAGAATATCTTTGATTATTAGACCCAGGGCTTTTTCCAAACTGTCTCTGAAACGATCTGGTAAGAAGTGCCAAAGAGTTCTTCATGCTTTCAATCTCATCTATCGCACCTGCTTCATTATGTTCTTCATCAGACTGATTACCCACAATCTTGGAGTAATTTCTGTTAGACAGTAAAGCGAGTGGATCTATCTATTCTTCCTTAACCACTCTCTTCTCTTCTTTCTTCTCTTTCTTCTTCTTCTTGGCTCTCTTAGCATCAACATCTTCTTCATCTTGTTTCAAAGTTTCATACATCTCTTGAAGAGGCAAAACATCCAACTTGGTATTTTGTTTCATCCGATGAGCATACTTCTTCCACTCAGGTTGAAGTACATTCAGAAACTTTACATTATGCTCAATTATAGACTTGTTGATGTTGTATCTATTCAGCTCGTTCAAGATAGTAGTGAAACGGTCATATGTGGAATCAAGAGCTTCACCATCTTTCTGTTTAAAGCTCTCATAAAGATTAATTGCATTGGAAATTCTCATCTGGTTTTCAATCTCAGAACCTTGATAAAGTTTTGTCAACTCATCGAACATGGCTTTCCCGGAGTGATTCTTGCTATCTACCTTTCGGTAAATATCATTTGTCAATGCTTGAATTACGAGGGACTTTGCCATTTTGTCTCCATAATGCAGTTTTTTCTGATCAACATCATAGTGAATTGGTAAAACTTCAACATATTCAGGAATTGGATCCCCGTCAGTAAGAATCCCTCTTCTTGTTATTTTTCCCATTGGCCCATTAATCAAAGAATTAGAAATGAATTCTCCATTCTCTTGTCTTTCTACTGATACGGGGTTTTGACACCCCGCGAAGTCTTACCGCAAGTGTACGGGTCGAAGTCAAGTAATAGTACTGGAGAAGTACGAGTATCGAATCACGGGGAACTAGGAACTAAGTATCACAATTACTATAGACTCTATTAACTGGACTGTCGAAATTAGGGATTGGTTTATAGACTAATTAAATTGCAATAAATAAAATCACACAAACGCCAGACAACTAGTAAGCAGCTTTGGAATTCAGATGAAGAAACAGTTGAGGGTTGGATATCCTTAGGTTTCACATATGAACATCAGACTAAAGATAAATACCAGTTAATTCCGTTTATGAGTACTCAACCTTGATCTAACCATTGCTCTCTCTCAAGTAACAACAGTTATATTTGTAAAACGTGGTGCTTTCTCAAGCTACCATGAAGTTTATTTCGAAAACACACACAAGATTAATCTCTCGATCTCACCTTATGTAGTTCAAAACACATTAAGCGTAGGTTATTATGAGACTAAAGTTTACTCGGTATATCTCTATCCTTTCTTACTTTAGACATGTGATTCCTAATTCTAGATCTCAATTAATTCTCTCGAACATAATTGATGACAATAAAACAATTGCAAGTTAGCTACGCTCACAAAGGCATTAAGAACAAAATCACACGCATTCATTATATCGGAAAAACTGATAAAATCATTCATCATCCATCTATATGTTCACTCCTAATTCAATCCAACCCCCAACATCCTAAAATTAGTTCATGATGTTGGGGGATTCAAACACAAAAGGAAAAGAAACGAAAGTGTAATTAGACATGGTAAACGTGATTGTGGTGACGGTGTAAGATGAATTGATGAACTCCCTTTTCCCGTGCTGAATTCTCCTTCGCGTCTTGAACGTTCCTTCGATTGGTTCTCGATCTTGGCTCCAAACGGTGTCACTTGGCTCTGGAAATCACCCCCGGACTGCTCCCAACCGTCTGCCGTAAGTTCGATACCGAAAAAGTGACCTAAATCCCGACTTTAAAAACTGATTTTCGACAAACAGAGGGATACGCGACCTTCCACGCGACTTGCAAGTCGCGTGGAAAGTCGTGCGGGTTTCAGAGACTGCTCTGGGTCATTTCTGGTTCGCGGGTCGGGTCCTGGTTCGGTTGCGGGTCTTGGGCTTGGCTTTTGGGCTCCCATTAGGCTTCATTTTGACTCGTTTTGGGTTCTTTTTAGCTTCTATTTCCGAGGAATGCTGCCTTTTATAAAACCTGCGTAAATCACTCAATAAACCGTAAAATACCCGCCTTTTTACTTGAGTACAAGCCAATCTCGTTGGTTTGAGAATTGAAAATAACGCCAAAAAGTGGCGTTATCAACAACCCCAAACCGAGCGTTGCTTGTCCCCAAGCAAATTAGCGATAAAAACAGAATAAAAGTATATATCTGTGAAAGAATAATAACTGCACAATTCCAATCGGTACCAAGTGATGCATCGGTGGTTTCCCATACCCGTGAATATCTTTGTCACTCTCGCCTCATTCTTTAATTTGTCCGATCTATGACCTTCTATTGGAAGTTGAACTCGTGACAGTTCCGATTACATTAGGGTTAGACTAGGTCCAAACATACTAGGGAAAACATTTCGCCTCGACCCTACCTCACGGGATACTCTCTTTGCACTCGAACCTAGGTTATCACTCGTGTTGTCATGTTTTAAGGAGGTTATGTGCAAGAATACTCAAATTTCATGACAACTCTAAAGAAAGACGCACAAATGTCCAAAAATTAGATCTCAGAAAGGAATCAAGTAGCAAGACAGGGAATATCTGTAAAGGTAGTCGTAAACTGTAATCACATTTTCCAAAAGATCATCCAGGTCTTTACACGGGTTGTAATGGGGCTAGGGTTAAGGCTATGAAATGAAGGGTAAAAACGGATCAAAGCTCCTCGGTGTGTCAATCATAGGCAATTCCTGAACTCTCGTTGCTTCACATTCGCTTACTTGGACCCTTTTCGTCACTATTGGAGTCGCTTTGACTCTCTTATTTTGCAGCTCTACTAGAGACTATCTGACTAACGGTATATTTAATTTTTATTTTTTTTTATTTTTTTTGGGGACTTCATTGGTCCTCTTTTCTACTTCGCGGGTTACATTGACCCGTTTTATTCTCATGATTGGCCGGAGTTCTTTCTTTTCTGCTCTATCTCTATTCGTTCATTACTGCTTCCGATTGACACACTTTCGGATAAGGGTTGGCTAAGGCTTTTGGCTAAAGTGTAAATGATGGGTTTAGAAAGAAATAGGGTGAGTGTTTGGCTGCAAAATGGCTATGGATACACACTAAGGGTAAAAGGAGACGATAGCTAAAAATTGGTTAAAACAAACACACAATGCCTGGAATCATTTCTTAAGGTCCACACGATATAGTCTATTGTACCCTTACCTAATATCCCGATGTTCGCCTTTGCTACTCAATGCAATAATGTAGCGAGATCATTCTACATTCACGACAAGGGATTCGAAAAGTGTATAAGGATTATGTGTATAAATCCCTCGAAATGAAAGGCGTCTTTTAGGCTCAAAACTCACAATCAGGTGGTCTCCACTAATGTCCCTCGTCATGTCTTTTCCCGGTCCTTCCCTAACGGTCACGTCACTATCATCAAGTTCTTCCCACAATGGTTGGTCTCAATCATTCAAAAATAAAAAATTTAGCTTATTGTGATATAGACACTCAGAAATGTAGGAAATCTACGTGCATAAGCTTGGGCCCGATTGGGCAACCCCAAACCTTACCCACACATTGTCCCCAATGTGCAAGCAAAGTCGTAGGTGATGCGACTCGACCATTGTGCAGTTATTTACAGGTATAAAAAGGACGGGTAAAACATTAACTTAGCATAGCAAAGAGAAAAACCCAAAATTTCTAGACTGGGCACCCCAAACCTAGGCCGTGGCCTAGGTTTGCCAAATAAAAGCCAACCCCAAACCTCGGTGAAACCGAGGTTTGCACAGGGTCAAAAGTGAGTGTGTAGGTGTGAAAGATGAGGCACCCCAAACCTAAGTGAAACTTAGGTTTGTTGCATCTCGTGCAATTGAAATAGAATAACACATCAAACACCACTCTTTTAGCAGAGAAGGATTTAGAACATTCCTGTTTTGCCCGGCCGGAGGATTCTTGACAGTTGATCATCAATTGGATACGAAAGGGAGAACATGCAACACAAGGGAAAGAAAAACAAAGCAAGCAAAGGAAACACACAAAGCAATAAAGAAAACAAAAACTGCACGAAAAACGAAAAACGGGGAAATTGGGACTCATGCGGTTTAGCCCGCGACTTGCAAGTCGCGTGGAAAACCGCGTAACCCACTGTTTCAGAAAACCAACAGAGGGCCCCGCGACTTTCTGCGTGGTATGCAAACCGCGTATAAAGCCGCGTATGTCCCTGTTTCAAAATGTTTTTGGCTTTTTCGAATTTTCGATTTTTATGGATTTTTCAGAATTAAAACACACACAAGATAAAAATAAGAAAAGGAAACTAACCTTGGTGGGTTGCCTCCCACCCAGTGCCTTATTTAAAGTCGTGGCACGACTGTGCGGTTCTCAACTCGGCTCAGTGTCCGCGGGGTCAAATCGCCCACACTTGCGATTCTTCGCGGCTTCCTTCATCTTCGGTCCTCCATGACCAGCTCCAGCTTCTCCTTCACTTCGACCTCCCACCTTCTCAAACATCTTGAAGATTACTCTCTCACCGCCTACCCGGAAAGTTATCTCACCTTCTTCCATATCGACCAATGCTCGACTCGTAGCCAGGAAGGATCTCCCTAGAATTAACGGGACCTCCTCGTCTTCATCTATGTCTATTACTACGAAGTCGACAGGAAAGTAAAACTTACCTACTTTGATGAGCACGTCCTCAATTACCCCGTATGGGTACCTTATCGATCGATCAGCCAGCTTCAATGTCATATATGTTGGGCTTACCTCACCCAGGCCAAGTTTCCTGAAAATAGATAGAGGCATCAGATTAATACTAGCCCCTAAATCACATAAAACTTTATTAAAATTAAAACTGCCAATTTGAATAGGAATCGAGAAACTCCCTGGATCTGTAAGCTTTTGGGGCAGCTTATTCTGGAAAATTGCGCTGCACTCTTCAGTGAGTGCAACGGTGGCCTGGTGATCAAGTGCCCTCTTCTTTGATAGAATCTCTTTCATGAATTTATGTAAGAGGGCATTTGTGTGAGAGCATCTGCAAAAGGAATATTAATCGTTAGCTTTTTAAAGACCTCAATAAATTTGGAAAAATTAACCTGATCCTTGTTTGCTTGCAGCCTGCTCGGGTAAGGCACTTTCGGTACTGTCGGCTTGACCGGTGGAGTCGCTTCTTTCTTCTTCTCTTTACTTTTCTTGATTCCTTCAGCTTCACTCTCTTTATTAACTTCTAACTCTTTTACCTCAGGCTCGACTTCCTTTGTTGGCTCCCCATTCAATTCTTTGCCATTTCTCAAATAGATGGCGTTGCAGTTTTCTTGGTTCCTCTTTTCAGCCATACTCGGGAATGCACCAGTAGGTCGGGTTTGTAGGGCTTCAGAAATCTGCCCCACTTGCCTCTCGAGAATTTTTATTGCCGCGGTGTTTTGATCAGTTGCGGCTTTCACCGTATTCACCGTGCTCACTAGCTCCCCGACCGTGCTGTCCATTTTTTCCATAAACTTCATCATCATATCTTCTAATCCCGGCTTCTTCTCCCCGGATGGTCCCTCGTTTCTTTGATTAAAACCTGGAGGACGATAAACATTATTAGCATTAGAAGAATTTGAAGAGTTAGAAAAATTACCTGGCTGTTGATGACCCGGCTGACTCCATGAAAGATTGGGGTGCCTTTTCCACCCCTCGTTATACGTATTCGAGAAAGGATCGTTCCTCGATTGGTTCCGGTTTGCCACAAAATGAACCTGATCAGGTTCTTGAAGATTTCCCCCATTCAGCCTATTTGTGATGACAGCCAGTTGAGCTTTCAGTTCATTAAGCTCGTTACTTTCTTGGACACTTGCTACTCTTCTTACAGCTGATCGTGGAGTGGAGAAACTGTGCTCGGCCAAGTTCTCGATCAGCTCACATGCTTCCTCATAAGACTTATCCATCAATGCTCCACCCGCGGCAGCAGTGATATCATTTTTAAACTGCGGGTGAAGGCCACTAAAGAAGGTCTGAATGATGACCCAATCTTGTAACCCATGGTGAGGACATTTCTTGATCATGTCCTTGAAGCGCTCCCAAGCCTCATATAACAATTCTTGATCCCATTGTGCGAAATGGGTAATCTCGGCCATTAATTGGGCGGTCCGACTCGGGGGAAATAACTTTTGAAGGAATGCAGCCTTCAATTGTGCCCATGTGGTGACCGAATCTGGCTGGATGCTCTCGGTCCATGCTTCGGATCGGCCTTTGAGGGAGAATCCAAATAATCGCAGCTTGATGGCATCTTCGTTCATGCCATTGATCTTGAAAGTGTTGCAAACCCGCTCAAATGCACGAAGGTGTGCATGAGGGTCTTCTGTCGGTGTCCCTCCATACTGGTTTTGCTGCACCATCACGATGGTGCTCGGCTTCAGCTCGAAGTAGTTTGCCCCAATAGCGGGCGCTTGAATGCCTATTCGGGCCGCCGCCACATTCGGATCGGCGAACGGCCGCATAGGACGTCTCGCAGGAGGTGGTGGTGGGTTGTTGCGAGGCGGATCATTACGTGGAGGTCTCTCGTCGTCAGACATTTCGACTTTCAGATTTCTTCTCGCTTTCGCTTCTTTACGTAGCCGGCGAGCGGTTCTTTCTATTTCCGGATCGATTGGCTCGATTCCTTTCCCTCGGGTTACCTTTGGCATAAACCACTAGCACCTGAAGAGAAAATAACAAGCTTAGCAATCCAGAAATTCAAAGTGATGAAATAAAATACGAAATAAATAAATAAAATAAAAAATGTCCAATCTAATAGCGCGTATAACTAGTAGTGCTATTAGCTGTAACTAGTAGTGCTATTAGCTGCAACTAGCTCCCCGGCAACGGCGCCAAAAACTTGATACGGGGTTTTGACACCCCGCGAAATCTTACCGCAAGTGTACGGGTCGAAGTCAAGTAATAGTACTGGAGAAGTACGAGTATCGAATCACGGGGAACTAGGAACTAAGTATCACAATTACTATAGACTCTATTAACTGGACTGTCGAAATTAGGGATTGGTTTATAGACTAATTAAATTGCAATAAATAAAATCACACAAACGCCAGACAACTAGTAAGCAGCTTTGGAATTCAGATGAAGAAACAGTTGAGGGTTGGATATCCTTAGGTTTCACATATGAACATCAGACTAAAGATAAATACCAGTTAATTCCGTTTATGAGTACTCAACCTTGATCTAACCATTTCTCTCTCTCAAGTAACAACAGTTATATTTGTAAAACGTGGTGCTTTCTCAAGCTACCATGAAGTTTATTTCGAAAACACACACAAGATTAATCTCTCGATCTCACCTTATGTAGTTCAAAACACATTAAGCGTAGGTTATTATGAGACTAAAGTTTACTCGGTATATCTCTATCCTTTCTTACTTTAGACATGTGATTCCTAATTCTAGATCTCAATTAATTCTCTCGAACATAATTGATGACAATAAAACAATTGCAAGTTAGCTACGCTCACAAAGGCATTAAGAACAAAATCACACGCATTCATTATATCGGAAAAACTGATAAAATCATTCATCATCCATCTATATGATCACTCCTAATTCAATCCAACCCCCAACATCCTAAAATTAGTTCATGATGTTGGGGGATTCAAACACAAAAGGAAAAGAAACGAAAGTGTAATTAGACATGGTAAACGTGATCGTGGTGACGGTGTAAGATGAATTGATGAACTCCCTTTTCCCGTGCTGAATTCTCCTTTGCGTCTTGAACGTTCCTTCGATTGGTTCTCGATCTTGGCTCCAAACGGTGTCACTTGGCTCTGGAAATCGCCCCCGGACTGCTCCCAATCGTCTGCCGTAAGTTCGATACCGAAAAAGTGACCTAAATCCCGACTTTAAAAACTGATTTTCGACAAACAGAGGGATACGCGACCTTCCACGCGACTTGCAAGTCGCGTGGAAAGTCGCGCGGGTTTCAGAGACTGCTCTGGGTCGTTTCTGGTTCGCGGGTCGGGTCCTGGTTCGGTCGCGGGTCTTGGGCTTGGCTTTTAGGCTCCCGTTAGGCTTCGTTTTGACTCGTTTTGGGTTCTTTTTAGCTTCTATTTCCGAGGAATGCTGCCTTTTATAAAACCTGCGTAAATCACTCAATAAACCGTAAAATACCCGCCTTTTTACTTGAGTACAAGCCAATCTCGTTGGTTTGAGAATTGAAAATAACGCCAAAAAGTGGCGTTATCATCTACGTAGTCCATGAACCGATATTTCCATATTTTAAATTCCTTGGGAAAAAGAACCGGTGGTTTGTCCTTCGACCCAATTGTTAAAATATCTCTTGCAGTCATATTCGATTACTTGTTGTTGATCGTTAAAATCTGATTAATCTGATTAGGAGTTACTTTTAATTTTCAAGTTTATGTCTCAACACACTCAAAGTCGCAACCCAAACCAAGTCGCAATAGCACTGAAGTCGCAACACTGAAGTCGCAACACTGAAGTCGCAACACTGAAGTCGCAACACTGAAGTCGCAATGATTGAAGTCGCAATAATCGAAGTCGCAATGACCGAAGTCGCAATGACCGAAGTCGCAACAATTGAAATCGCAACAGGTAAGAAAATTCACCCGAGTCGCAACTGAAGGTTGCGATTTGGTACTGTTCAAAGTGTAATGGATAGCGATTTGGGGCAAGTCGCAATAGACGATTGCGATTTGGGAGCCAAGTCGCAATAGACGATTGCGACAATGATGAAGGTTAGTGGATTGCGATATGTATGAAGATTCAAGGTCGAATCTTCAAAACAGATCGGATGAGGCTGAAATATGGTGGGTAGGTTCGCGAGGCTATTCTGAGCAACTTTAGAACTTCAAGTTTTAACCAAAAACCAACAGAAAATGGGTTTTCGATCCAAAACAGTGTGCAGAAAGTTCAAGTACGAAAATGAAGAAAACTATCCAATCTGAGCTTCGATCCTTGTGTTTTTGCGGAATAAAACACACAGGACTATCCTAGAAACAACCCTTGATCAATTCCAATCCATTAGAAGAACTCTAATGGCTAAAATCAATCAAAAATTGAAGAAAAATGAAGAACACTCAAAATGGAAATATTTCACTCAAACCTAATCAAATCAATGATTTACAAGCTCTGATACCAATTGTGATCCCAGAACAAGTAATCAATCAATGAACATTAAATTAGCCATCTCTATATTCAATAATCTCCAAATAGCTCACAATACAATGTAGAACAAATTACTTGTGTGTGTGACTAGTGTGTGTAGTAGATGACCTAATTCCCAAAAGGGAAAATAGCAAACTATATATACCTAGGGTATAGAATAGCCCTATTACAAATATAGTCCCTCTACTTGGTACAATTACATTTAAGCACTAACAAATACGTTTTAATTTTAACAAATTACACCATTATAATCGTCTCTTCGTTTTACACTCTTATCGCATTAACATAATAATCATATATTAACTCAAATATGTTTAAAAAATACGTTTTAACATATCACATTAACATACATAATTACGTTAAAATATGTTAAGGAGTTCGATATATATATATATATATATATATATATATATATATATATATATATATATATAGCCTTAGGTTCAATAGAGAAGTCCAAATATTTAGAGAAATAGAGAAGTGATCTTGGCAATTTATTCGGTCAAAATCGGTTATAATTGGTCAAAAGTTGCGGCTTTGACTGGTCAAAAGTTGCGGCTGTTCCAAAAATAGAAGGGCAATTTCGTAACTTTTACAAAAAACATGGGCTGAGTTCATATGTGAATCTGTGTGATTCACATATGAACTATACGTTCATATATGAACCTTTGTAATTCACATATGAACTCTTTATAACTAATTCATATATGAATCTTGTGATTCATATATGAACCTTTGTGTTTCATATATAAAACTAATTAACTGTAGGTTCATATATAAATCAGTTGAACCAATTAATTGATTCATATATGAACCTTTGTGATTCATATATGAATTTTTTTAACTAATTCATATATGAACCTTTGTGTTCATATATGAATCTTTGTGATTCATATATGAATTTTTTTTAATTACTTCTCATATGAACAAATTACCTGATTCATATATGAATCACAAAGTTTCATATATGAATCACAAAGGTTCATATATGAATCACAAATGTTCATATATGAATTAGTTAAAAAGAGTTTATATGTGAATTACAAAGGTTCATATATGAACGTATAGTTCATATGTGAATCACACAGATTCATATATGAACTCAGCCCGTGTATTTTTTACGAAACTACCCCTCTATCTTGTGCATACCACGTGAGTAATTATCCGCTGCTTCTCGGTCAAAGCCGCCGATCTTGACCGAAAAAATGGCCAAAATCACTTCTCAATTTCTCTAAATATTTGGACTTCTCTATTGAACCCTTCCCTATATATATATATGTATATATATATATATATATACACTAGTTATTTACCCGCTGCAATGTAGCGAGACGTATAATCCAAATAATTTGACGATTTAATCAATTATTAACTAAAATATGTTAAAAAATGCTTTTTAATTTTAACAAGTTACACCATTAATATCGTCTCTTCGATACCTTCGAAATGAATTGTAAATATTAAAAATATTTTTATGTAGTATATATGATAGGGAAATTAATTAAAATACCCTAAGTTTGACCCCTTCTTACCAAAATACCCTAAATCTCTACCGGTTTACCAAAATGCCCTAAATTTTTGCGGTGGGCCCCGCGATCACGGGCCCAGCCCACGTGTCACCCAGGTTTGGGCAAAATGTCCCGCGGAGCCCCCCAACTATGGCCGCGATGACAAGTTTGGTCCTTGCCCACGGTGACAATTTTGTCCTATCGCGGGGAACCACCGCGGGCCAGGCCGAAACTTTGTGACACGTCGGTGTGGGCCTGCGATCGCGGGGCCCACCGCAGAAATTTGTGGCATTTTTGCAAACTGAACGAGATTTAGGGTATTTTGGTAAAACAAAGTCAAACTTGTGGCATTTTAATTAATTTCCCTATATGATATATAATAAAATAATTAAATCAAAAAATATTCAATATTGGACTCATTTCGAACGTATCGAAGAGACGATTATAATGGCGTAACTTGTTAAAATTAAAACGTATTTTTTAACGTATTTTAGTTAATAAACGATTATATGTGTTAATATGATAAAGGTGTTAAATTAAAATTAGGAAAAATAAAAAGTATAAAGTAAAGTAAGTAAATAAGTATAGGGGTTGAAAGTGTAAATTTTAATTCACAAATCAATTTGTCGCGGGACACTCCCTCGATAGCGAGATAAAATATTTTCAAAATGGACCCTGGTCCGCGATCGCGAACTCCACCACGGAAAAAATGGGTATTTTTGTAAAATGGTTTAGAAAATGGGTATTTTGGTAAGTCAAAGTCAAACTTTGAGTATTTTAATTAATTTCCCTATTAATTACGCCCTACTAATATATTAGAATACTCTTTAAATTTTTGATTTTCATAAAACAAGCCAATTAAAGCAAACAACCTAGTACCCTCTGAAAGCATCTCTAAGTGCATCCATACATGTCTTGCACAAGACCTTGCAAAATGACATGACATGTCATATGACTTGCAAGAGTAGCAACTCTTTTCACAATTAGAAACGTCTTTCACAAACTAATTATATATCAAACAAATCCATTTTTGGTTAATTTAATTTATGTATTTAAACATTAATTATTAATATGTTTATTCAATTTAATTCATTTATTAATTTATTTGAACATTATTTTTTATTATTTTTATTAAAATTTCTTACCCATACTTTATTTTAAAAAAATATTTTTATGCAATGTCTTTTATTTAAACTACTAAAATAAAAGTACACTAATCATCAATTGCAAACTGCTTTAGTGGAAGTGATTTGGAGTCGATTTGGAGATGAAAATAATTAGTAATGTAATGTTTATTGTGTATTTTGTGTAATATTTGTATTTTAGTAAACGTTGCATGTTTTCAATATATCCATGTAGTTTATTTGTTAATCAAATTATATTTACACAAAATACAGTAAAAGAAAATAAAAGTAAAATTTTAGTTATCTATATTTTATAATTAATTTATTAGTTATATTATAATTATCAATATTATTTATATTATAATTTATTACTTTAGAAAGGAGTATGATCTTGCATGTGTGTGAAATGCGTATTGCAAAGCTGTGTCACTTTAGAAAGGAGTGTGGTCTTGCAGAGGTGTGGATGATCTAACAACTTCCATATTTTAGAGAAAATGGAGAATATGAGAATTTTAGGTTGTATTTTTATTCCAACAACTTTTTCAAAAATTATCTCTAAAATAAAGAAAGTAGACGAGAAAATGAGTTTTTCTCCAAATATGGAATTAACCCAAAAACTGATTACTAAATGAAAGCACCAATATAATTAGTATTTGAAAAAAATACTTGAAGAGAGAAATAATATTTTAATAGCTGAATAAAATATTTAATATTATAATCAATATTTTTTTCTCCAAAATAAAAATCTCAAAGTGTTTTTTTTAGATTTTAAGTTTAGATTTTTATTTTATAGAATTTTTTAGGAATATGTTGGAGATGCTCTTAGCCTTGTATAGAGGGCCTAGCTAAAGATCAATTTGGTTTATTTTGATTGAAATTTGAAGTTCAAGACTTTTTGAAGTAGACATAACTTTAAAAGAATTAATAGCTTGTTGACATTACTTAAAATCTAAAACCTTGTACTTTTATATATATATATATATATATATATATATATATATATATATATATATATATATATATATACTAGCAGTGTACCCGCGCAATGCGGCGGGAGGGAACATTTGAATGAATGCAAGCAAACGTATATAATACAAATATGGTTTTACTAAGAGCAACCAAATTATGGTTCATCATGGATAGTACAAAAATTCCATGGACAAATTCCTGTAAAGACTTCGGAAACATTCAACTTCCATGATGGAACCAAATTCTTTTGCAATGATAACGACTTGTCTCAATTCTCATAACATTAGAAATAAAAATATTAAATCTGCAAGTTCACGTTCTTGGAGATTAAACTTGACTTGGTCTTAATGGTTTTAGGGGTTAAACTATTTTATAAAGCTTGATGAAGTAGGCTCACACAATACTTGGGCAACAGCAAGGCCCGACCCCTCTTGGCTTATACATGGCTGATGGTAGCAGCAAAGCCTGACCATCACATTGCTTCACCAATTGGGAATAATTGATCCTGTGATTTTAGCATCATCACATTCCAGCATAAAGCATCAATCTAGAGTAGATATCAACACTTACAAAGATCACTGCTACAAAAAGTCCTTAATAAAAAGGTGGGATCTTGAGAAAAGTATAATCACCACCCAAACATAGAAAAAAAATGAATCTTTTGTTGAGCCCTACAATTTGAATGTCATCATACTTCTACAAAGCCCAGGGTTGTTTAGAATCAGAACGTATGCTATGGTTTTAAGTAAACATCCTCAGATTGGTATGGCTCGCCTTGTAGATCCATCAACAACAAAAAGCATCTAGAACTTGATGGAGGAAGTAAGATCATCATTTTTTGCCGATTAATATACATGATTTTAAGTCTACATCACCGTCATAGCTCACGTTGTTAGTAAATTGAAGAGAAAAGAGCACAATAATATTAAAAACGTGAAGAAAACAATATAAATGAGTTCAATCCTAGAATTGGGTAACTACCTATTTTCCAAATGGTAGCTCTGCATAGTAATTACTCCATTCAGTAGCTCTCCAAAAGGTGTTCTGCACTTGCCAACAGTCTTGTTATTTTCAAAATTATCTCAACATTTCTCAATTTGACATCGTTTGTTGATTTGGGTCCACCTTTTTTATCTGAGAGAATAGACCATTAGTGTGTAGATGTAATCTTTAAGTGTTCATGGTGTTATGAGATTTGATGATGGAGAGAGTGAAAGGTCTGGTAAAATGTAAATACATACATACATTAAAATGTAAACAGACAAAACATATACATACATATATTTATGTATATATAGAAATATTTTACTAACAATTAGTGTAGTAAAATGAAAGCTACAAGTGGAAAAAGAGTTTCAGAGTTGGACAAGTTACCGAATTAATGTCTCTCCATTTGAATCAACATCCAACAATACTTCTCTTTCTGTCTATCGAAACCTCAAGAATCACATAAAACCCCACGACAAAATTACTAATTAACATGTTTATAAGACAACTTTCAAATGTGCTTAAATAAAGAAACAAGTATATATATACCACATATACATACAGCTGTGTGTGTGCGCTTGTGATACAATAAAATCATAAGAAATCTGCCCAACTTCAAGTGAACCCAGAAACTGTGATTCAAAACCATTTCATAGAGAATTAGCACACTCAAATCTCAAGGAAAGCAGGTCAAAACAGTCTATATTTTCCAGATTAGAGTAAATGGTTTTATCGAAAGGAAAAAGTCATAATCACTGATGAATTTCTATAGTTGGAGGAATACTTGCAAGAGATCAGAACTGTGGGTGACATATGCAGATGAACACAACTATGACTCACACTGTCACACATGATCTGTATTATCTTTCAAGTGAAAAATCATTTAAAGGTTGCTGGTTTTAGCGAGAAATTTTGGGGAGTGCATATAGACTGCAAAATCATTTAAAGGTTGTTGTTTGTTTACCTCTTAATTGTTAGACATTAGGGGCTGTTTGTTCACCTCTTAATTGTTAGAACTTAGGGGTTGTTTGGCAATTGCTACATATGAAATTTTGTGTTAAAATAGCTTAGGGGTTGTTTGTTTACCGAGTTAACCATCCATCAAGAGTTAACCTCTGAATCGTTAAGAGGTGAATCTTGTTTGGCAAAAAAAAAGTCTACCTCTTAATGGTTCTAAAACCCTCGATTGGTTTTGTATCGTGGGTCTCCCTTAACCATTCACACCCCAATTTCATCATGAACAATTACCAAACAACCATATTTCATTTTGCACTATATCATATGAGCCTCTTAATCATTCTGACCACTTAATCATTCCGCACCATGTTCTGAAATGTTTTCAAGTGGATTTGGACTGTAACAAGCAGATAATCTCGTAGCTGCCATGGTGAGCAGCATGGTTCAAACAGAAAAAGAGCCATGACATATTTAATTTAATTTAATAAAATCAATAATAAGTGACACTTTAATTCAAACAGAAAGAGAGCCATGGCATATTTAATTTAATTCAAACAGAAAGACTTGCTTTGTCATGGTGTATGCCTTGATCATGCATAATTTGAGTATTGTGATTTTTTTTTGTTTTGCTTGTGGAAGTAATTATGGAATAGTGCAGAAAAATAAAAAGTGACACTTTATTTAGGTTACTTTCGTTATTCATGAGTGAAGTAAAGGTCATCAGCATATCTTTTTTAATTCTATTACCATATGTTTTGTTAGTATTTCATCTTCTGGATAAGGGGAATATTTTACTGATCTTTGTTCTTGCTTTTTGTTTCTTATTGTTGTAGCTTCTTGGAAGGAGTAACGGATTTCAGGTAGCATCAACTCATCGTCCATGTACAAAAGGGCTTTGGTTGTGGAGTACTCCTATAAAGCAAACAACTCTTGATGGACTTAGGGGATGTTTGTTTACCTCTTAATAGTTCCATTAAAGAGACAACCATATTTCATTTTGCAATATACCATAAGAACCTGTTAACCATTCTGACCACTTAAATGGTTTTTAACAAAGCTTTTTTTTACAATATTAAAGCTTCCTGGAATTTACCAACAACCAAAGAAACTGTGAAGTTGAAATTTAAGAGTATACCTGAGATTATAAAACCCCTTGAAGAAACTGTGAAGTTGAAATCTCTGTGAAACCGCAATACATTGAGATGAACCTGATGCGAACAGTTACCAATTTCATTATGAACAATTCACACCCCAATTTCATTATGAACAATTACCAAACAACGATATTTCATTTTGCACTATATCCTAAGAGCCTCTTAATCATTCTAATAGTTTGTTTCTTATTGTTGTAGCTTCTTAGGGGCTGTTTGTTTACCTCTTAATTGTTAGAACTTTGGGGATGTTTGTTTACCTCTTAATTGTTAGGGGATGTTTGTTTACCTCTTAACTGATGTGAATCGATGTAAACTACTTCCAATCTACTACCAAATGCATTCCATACCACAAAAATTATTACAAACCACAACTCAAAAAAATAAAAACCATTTAAAAGATCAAAACTTGATCAAACTATTCATAAAGACTGCAGAAGAAATGTTGAAGCAGAAGAAATTTTAAAACTGATGAATTCATTTCTAGTGGGTGATATTTGTTGCAGCAGGGACTTGCAATCGAATGATCCCAAATAGCATATGAAGTCAACATTCTAAATGAACTCAATGCATTTTGACAAGCAAAATTGAATATCATATAAAGTACTACAAATACCAATTTATGGAACTAAAAATATAATTATTTGACTACAAGTAAAATATAAGTCAATAGTCGTTTCCCCACTTTTTCTATGAAGATTAGAAGAACCGTAATAGAAGATTAGAAGAACCGTAATAGAAGAACCGTAATAGAGGAACCCAAAAATCGAAAGCAATCGATCAGAAACCATTAAATCGAAAAATCAAAGAGCAATCGATCAGAAACCATTAAATCGAAAAATCAAAGAGCAATCGATCAGAAACCATAAAATCGAAAGCCACATCAAAGAGCAAAAAATCGAATTGAAATGTAAGAGTTAGGGGTTTTACCTCAAATGAAGGAGAAATGTTGAAATCAGAAGGCGCCGATGGCAACAATTTGAAAGAAAAATGTTGAAGCAGAGAAGGTGCAGATGAAGAAGGCGTCCATGGTCTTGATTTATATGTTGAAATCAGAAGGCGTGGATGAAGAAGGTTGTACTTGGGTATGGTGATCTTGAGGGTATGGTCATGAAGGTTGTACTTGGGTATGGTTGATATCGTGGGGAAGAGATTGGGTATGGTTGATATCGTGGGGAAGAGAGAGGAGGTGGAAGGAAGCCATACGTTTCTGTTCTCCATTTCAGAAAAAAGGTTGGAGGTATGGGCTGGTAGCAGGTATGGTTTGTTGGAGGTATGGGCTCAGTCGTGTACTTTCTTATTGGACCAGTTTTAAATTTCTTGCATAAAGACTTGTATCTCATGCTTCACAATTTGTTTTAAGAGATTTTTACATTTTATGCATAAAATGGTGGTACTCCATGCTTGATGAGTTGTCTTTAAGACATTAGTCTTAAATGCTTATATATCTATACTACATATATAAACATATACAACAAATGTCTTAAAGACAAGTTTTGATGCATGTAGTACTGCTGTTTTATGCATGAAACTTAAAAACTCTTAAAGACAAGTATTAATGCATAATGTACCAGTTATTGAAGCATTGATTTTAAAAACAGACTAATTAAGAGAGACCATATTCCAGCCCATGCTCTCTTATTTCACGTCTCACCTCACCCCATACCTATATGACCATCTTTACACGCTTTCTTCCTGAAACCAGCCAACCTCTACTCTCTAAAATGAAAGATTTCAACCTGCTCCTTCTACCTACTACCTGTTGGTATCTCCCAAAGACGACGACCTTTGGTATATAACGATATGTTGATCTATTTTTTATTTCTTTAAGACCCCAACCCCTTTCCATTGATGGACTCAAGCCATTGATTATGGCCATATCTGGCGGATACCGATCATACTATTGTTACTCCACCTCTGTTTCTTTTTCTTCTTTGTTAATCAGTAGGGAATCTATAGTTACAAACAAAATTACTGTTTCCCATCAATGATCGATCTGTCATTCTTTGGTTTTAGTTTCTTTCTTTGTTTCGATGTCTACCTTAATGCTTTTGTTGGTTGAATTGTTTGTATACTTTGCTTTTGTTGAAGTAATTGCTAGGGTTTTTCTTCTTTCATGATGACGCGAGAAATCTTGAAGAGTTTCATTAATTTGTTGTTGAAAGTCTCACAAACAAAATTAACATTCAAGTTTTATTTTTATGTAAATTTTGTTCTGGATGATAGCCACAGATAATCAATTTTTACTCCTACTGACAAGGCTTCATTTTAAATGTTGTGTTCCTTTTAACAGGAGTAAAAGAACACGAAGAAAGATTCCAGGCCAAGTAAAATTTGGGCATTTGGCTATGATTCAAACTTCATACTGTCTAAATATAGAATTGTATTATGAAATTACACATTCTGTCTAATGCCAACAAGTTTTATAGGTTTTTGGTGAGGACAAGAAGCAACTTCAATGGGGTGATACTGAAGAGGCTCTTTGATTTAAATTTTATTTTTGTTGTTGTAGCTTTTTTTTCAGGATGTAGATGCTTTAACCAGGTTTCTCTTTATCTCGATAGACTTTTTTTGGATTACAACAAGTAACATATTACTAACATATTGATTCTTTATTAAATATGCGTTACATACATGTCTATACATCTCATGCTAAAGTCTTAGGGGTCGTCATGTCTATACATCTCATGCTAATGTCTTAGAGTCAACACTTACGTTTAACTTACGAGATAAGATTTGAGTCCATTAAAATGGCATCATATGCAAAAAAATTATTCAGTAAGTGCTTACCAGGTAAGATTCTTCACTCCCCGTTACCGGGTAAGGATCTCAATCCTTGTCATATTCATCCGATAAGGTCACTTGACCCCGTAAGTGCTTACCGGTAAGTGCTTAGTAAACGACCCTTTAGTTAACTCCATAGTTTATATAGGTCTGATATTTGCTTATGAAATGACACCTTACCGGTGATTGAACTCCTAAACTTGTTGATGTAATTTTCACTCCCTTTTTGCTTCAAGACCCACTAAAAACCCAACAATTGAGCGAGAGTTTTTGGTCTTTGATTTGTCAAATAGCACTCAACATACGTGTCGAAGTTGGGCTTTGAAGATCTCTTCCTGCGATTTGAATTCAAGAAGTTGCCTGATCAGAACATCCCTATCGCTCCGCCCCGACTATTTCTTCACACCTTTCTTTATGTTCATCCACCATTATAGTTTATTATTTATTGCACTTTCTTGTAGCGATGAAAGAAGGGAATATGAAATCTGTTTGCAGGTAAGCAAGATCAATGGTGACCGAAAGTGCAACTCCACCCAATTAGTCTTATCTATGGACAACAAGGAACTTCTGCCATGGCTGGTTAAACTATAAGATCTATTAAGTTTTGGGTTCCTTGACATTTGTATTGTTCTTGGTGACTTATTTTACATTTTTGTTGTCTTTATAAAATCCATAGTAAATATAAAAACTTAAAACATCACAAAATTCATTAGAAATTACTAAATTAAACAAAACAATTAATGCTTTGATGCATGAGAATTAGGATTGAATAACAAAACAAACTATCTGAGATTCAAAAACCAAATTAAAAAACAACACAACGTGATGAACTAATGAACAATTCCTTTGGCTTAGTTATACTATGGCAATCGTTAAAGCTCAGGGATAGACAATCCTAAATTTAAGTTTTTATATGTTGTAATTAATGTTTTCGCTTACATTTATAACGGTTAGATGGAAATGAAAACGGACTATCAATCACTCTTTAACAAGAATCAAAGAAGGAGAAAGGTTTTGCAGATGTATTAGAAGACTCGGCCAACCCCTTTGAGTTTGTATATTTGAGCAAGTCGGTCAATCCATTTGCCAACTGGGATACATGTTCAAGGGCTTTTGATTTTCATCTACAACAAAAATTTCATGCCTTGGCTACAACTCTTACCGGGTAAGAGTTTTTTTCTTCACTTACCGGGTAAGATCATTGGTCCTTGTCATGTCTCTTACCGGGTAAGATTCTCATAACCCGATAAGGTAAGTGACGCTCGATAAACGCCTACCGGGTAAGCGTTTGGTAAACGGTCTCTTAGTTTAGTTCTCATTGTTGAACTTGAAAAGTTACTAGCATTGTGCAATTTTTCTATACTTGCTATATTAGTAAGGGCTAAGATTTGCTTAAGAGTGATTAAAGATACGTTGGGGGAATTGATTAAAGATACATCATTTTTGGTAACTGTGGTTTCCGGGCCAGCTTATGCTCACCGACTAACGTGGTTTTAACTCTACTTTACCAGTGATATTCGATTTTTGAAGCTGAAATTTGGTATGTACTGATCCAAGGTTTTATATTATTTGTCATTGGGGATTATGGTTTCGTGTTTGTAGATATTGTTTGTTATGTTTTTGTTTATTGTCTTATGATTAGATCTGAATTTGCTAAGCAATTCCCGTTTGATTTCACGAACAAATTTTGCTTTTTCTTAGCAGTGAAAAGCTTTATACTCCCCAGAAGATCCGACCCTTTTGCTCATCGGATCTTGCGTGCTATTCCGATTCCATTTGGGTAATCACCTCTTTCTCATCGCTTTTTGTCTTATTATTCACTTCTTATCAATATTCCATTCAAATGTGAAGATCTTAAAATTTCAGACTTCATTTAAATGTTTTATTTATTGATATTTGACTGGAATTAACGTTTCCTGGAATTTTGGCTATGAATCTTATAGTTTTTAGTAGAATGCTCGTTTGAAGATTCGTGTTTATGGTTGTTATGATATGATATAGTTTTAAGGGTTTTTGATTCAATTACATTTTGGGTATTCTATTTTACTAGGTTCGTAGATCTATGTGTGCATGCATTAATTTCGATTTGCTCATTTCTTTGTAGGGAATTTTGTGGATTCCGTATGGTGGTTTGCTTTGATGCCCTTACAGTATATTGTAGTGCACCTCTATCCCACAAAATTGTATCAAGAAAGAACATAAAAATATTGAAATTCTTTTATGCTTCAAGTCTATTTAGCATACCTCCATGGGTGCATCTATTAGGAATAATAATTTAGGGACTTGTATAAGTTTATGTATAAGATGAAGGAATTTCAAATTCAGTTGAAATTCGAATTTTGAATTACACATCTGGCTGACCATTATAATAGCATCTTAACATCAATCTCACTTTTCATGAGTTTTGTTCTTTTTGCACATATATCTTTATCTATAAATCCTTGAAAACCAACCAAACGATCTCTTAGCGACTAAGGATAGTGGAGGGATTCAAACCTGTAGTCTCCCGTGTGTAGTTGAGAAAAGTTACTCAACCCCTTTCCTAATTGAGCCATACGCTCGAGAGCTTTTATAATTTTCATTTACGATAAAAATTTCACACTTTGATCACCCGTGCATTGCACGGGCATACTACTAGTGTAGTATATATATATATATATATATATATATATATATATATATATATATATATATAGGCTGGGTATCTTTTGCAAACCAGTGTATTTGTACAAACCCGTACAAACCATACCTAGCTTTATGATTTTGTAAATTTGGCTTCATGAATATTTATATATATATTTTGGCTTCATGAATATATAATTTGACTTCATGAATATATCATTTGGCATTTTTAACTAATTTTTTTCGATGGAGCCCTAAAATACCCTTATTTTTGTAAAAAAATTAGTTAAAAATGCCAAATGATATATTCATGAAGCCAAAATATATATATAAATATTCATGAAGCCAAATTTACAAAATCATGAAGCTAGGTATGGTTTGTACGAGTTTGTACAAATACACTAGTTTGCAAAAAATAACACCTCTATATATATAAGAGATGGATCGAAGTTTGAATAAATGTTATCCGGTGGACCAGATTTGGTTGGGTTGGTGCTAAATAATTAATTAACTCCTCATATATTAATTAATGAAACGGTGACACCCTCATGCAATATGATTATGAACACAAGTTGATGAAGCACGTAGCATAGCACCGATCGAAATTAATGATTGTTTGAAAATATATAGATGATCAAGGATCAGGTGACAGATGTGAATCATGGCAGCTTTGCATGTCTCACACGTCTTCCTAATTCTTCATCATCATCGTCATCGTCATCATCTCTCTCTGCATTAATTTCTATCTGTAGTATTATGTACTGTGTGTGAAATCAGATGAATCAAAGTATCTGAAATTAAATTCATAAACATCAACTTCAGGTAATTAATTAAGCTTCTAATATTTGAGGATCTTTAAATTGGATCTTACAATTAGATATCTTAGATCATGACTAGAAAGGATGGAATTGATTAAACCTTCTCAACAAGCTAATAGCTAGAAACCCTAAAAATCTAAGAAATGGACATTACAACAAAATTAAGTAAGTTTATACGACGCCTAAAATAAATAACCATCATAATAGAGCGTGTTTTATAGGATCATAGTTTTTAGAACCAAACAAAAAGATGTCATATCTAAAATTGTTACAAAAAATTTATACGACGGGGCCGTCATAACAAGTGTTTTAGAGCATTTTTTAAATGAAATCGTCTTAATAACTATTTTATAACACTATTTGAAAAAATGTACTACAAACACAAGTGTCTCTAAAAAAATAATTTATATAACACTTTGCAAAAACGTTCTATAAAATTAGCTAATACGACATTTTATTTTGAAATGTGCTAAAAACCTTGTTACCACCCTCAAAAGCATCTTATAAACTTATTGTAACACTTTTAAAAAGAATATTTTTTTTGTTTGGTCCTATAAACTAATGTCTTATAAAACACTTTATTAGGACATTTATTTATTTTAAGCGTCCTATAAACTTTTTTATTTTATTGCACTGTGAGGCCAAATCTAAGGAATGTGAACAATTAGGGCTTTTTACCAAGTGTGTTCTTGTTGTTGTGCATCCATACTTTGAGAACTTTCCGTTTAATCCCGATTTCCTCGCAGAATTGTTGTACGGCGGCTTCATCTTCTTTCTGGATTCGCCACCCTAACCCCTCCGCGAACGGTAGCATTCGTTCCTTCTGAGACTCTGTGAATTTCGTTCGAAAACGCTTCTTTGAGCCGCTGGAGCTAGGGTTTGATATCTCTTCCAAGTTGTCCATGGCGGTGGACGGTAGAGCGAGCGGTGGATGGTGGTGGTGGTGCGACGACGGTGGCGTCGTCACGTGGAGGTAACCAGCGGGCCTGTGGTGGTGGTGGTAATAGTAGGATGACGGCGGTGGTCTCTGGTGGTGTTCTGGTTCTTTCCGGTGGAAGTTTCGGTGACAATAGCAGGCGGCGCATTTTAGAGCTTCCAATGTGCCTTCATCGCCGGCCGCCATAAACTCACGACAACCGTCCACTGCGTGTTTTCCGATGCCGACTGCGTGGTTCTTCAAGCATTCCCAGTATCGATACGCTCCACCGCCTCCTCCGTTCATCCTGCCGGAATTTTCTGACGTCAGCTGAATCGCGGTCTCCTCCTCCTCGTCGTCTTCCTCCTCCTCCGCATGCCGATGAAACTCCATTTTCAACGGGATTAAATTAAGAAAAGAGTAAATTGGAAAGCAGATTGAAATGGGAAAGTATGATAGGGAGGAAGAAGATAAGAAGAAGAAAAGGGTGTGGACATGAATGAATCAACTCCCTTTAAAACAAAGAGGGAGTTTCGAACTCTTAACAAAACTCCAAAATTCTTTGTTCAAGTTTTCTGTGCAAATCTTCCTTCATTTCCTCCCTTTTATAGACATTTTAAAGAAGAGAATTTCTATTTACATAAAAAAACAAGTAAAAGAAATAAGATTTAGAAGATTCAAGAGGCCATCCAAAAAGACAATTATTTCTCTCTCTCTCTCTCTCTCTCTATATATATATATATATATATATATACAAATATTTTTTTACATGATATTTTTTCATCAAATGCTATGATTTATTATATTTTGCTTCACACGTATGTGTTTCATAATATGATAGTTTCACATAGATTTGTTTCACCATGTGAATATTTTTAACGAGTATTTTTCATTTCACTAGGTGAAACAAAATTCGTTTCCCACATATAGTCTTTTTACAAGGTGAACACGAACATATATGTAACAATATCTTAAATCATAGGTTTTGATGAAAAAAAATCATGTAAACAAATATTTTTATATTGGTTCTCACGGGTTTGTAACATATTTGTGTTCTTATTTGAATATCATCATATATATATATATATATATATATATATATATATATATATAGAGAGAGAGAGAGAGAGAGAGAGAGACTTACTAAATTATAAACCATGAAATTGGTGTAAACTAGTCTCTTGTTGCTAGTCTCTTGCTAGCTTTTTAATGCATTGCCTTTTAAAAAAATGAAATTGATGTAAACTATGAAACCTAATCTTGACCATTGATTATTTCAATCAATGATCCAGATCCTAGCGGTTGCAGGATTGTAATATTCTATGAAATCGGTGGCAAAATTGTCCAACTTGATTTATGATAAGGGCAAAAACGGAAATAGGCATGCGATCTCTATTTGGAAACAATTAACAAAACCATGAATTTAGGGATCCACGTCAATCCATTCCATATTCCACGGCCACAAGAATCCAAAATCAACCCATTATTCTATGAAACCGTAATCAAACTAAATACATAAAACGAAGACAAAAAACCTATGAAAACAATAATCAAACTAAATACATAAAACGAAGACAAAAAACCTATGAAAACGAAGACAAAAAACCTATGAAACCGTAATCAAACTAAATACATAAAACGAAGACAAAAAACCTATGAAAACAAAGACAAAAAACCAATGAAAACGAAGACAAAAACCTATGAAAAAAGGACAAAAAACTTATGAAAACAGTAATCTAACAATCATAATACATGTGAAAACTTAACAATTTCATATCATACGCAATTCTTAAAAGTTTTGCTGCTTTACAAATTTGTCTCTTAAGTGGTGTAACGTCAAGTGCATCAGTACCATCTATTGCATCAGTATCATCCATTGAATCGTCACCGCCTTCTTCGTCAGAGTCGCCTGCAATAATAAATTGGTACGAAAATCTGGAATTGAAAAACAGTTATGGGGATGAAGATGAATTTTGAAAACCGTTTAATAGAGATGAAGAGCATCATCAACCATCATGTCATCATGTATGCTTTGTTCTTGGTTTTTTTTCCTTCTTCAGAAACATACGACATGACGAGGACAATACATAAACTAAGATCAAGAAAAACTTTTGAACAAAATTCTGGAAATTTATGGTTATGATGATGAAGATGGTTTTGATAACCGTTTAATGTGGAAGAAGAAGATGAAATTGGAAATTTTGAATTTTTAAAAAAAAATAATGATTAAAGTCAATCACTTCCTAAAATAAATGATAATTATCCTTATTAATGAAATTTCCAAAAATACAACAAATGTGTGAAAGACTATTTTACCCTTAATGACATAATAATCAAGATCAAAAATCAAGGGCTAAGACTGGTTTACATAGTTTACACACATTTAATGGTTTATATTTTATTATTCCTCTCTCTCTCTCTCTCTATATATATATATATCATTATATACTATTTATTACATAAATATATTATTTGTATACATAAGAAAATTATTATAATCTAAAATTTTATTATAATCTAAAATTTTATTATAATCTAAAAAGTAAAAAATAAATGCAATTATTTATGAAATGGAAAATTTTAAAATATATATTTTGAGGAAAATTAAAATTGTAAAATTAAACATGTCTAACTTATTATGAGGATACAGTAAAAAGAAAAATAATAAAAGGTATGCTGACATACATTACTTTCGTTTTGTGGTATAGTTAGACAAATTAAAGGTTACAATATTTTCGTTTCTTGGTATACTTTATTTAATCCGTGTTTGTATAACTAGAAGTCTGCTTGTGCAATGCAGTACGATATATCTTGATTTTAATGTTTTGTTTTATTTTTTGACTTTGTCGACTTTATAATACGCACATTAGGTTTAATAATTATGTGAATTACTTTATGTTTAATAATATAATGTTTTTTTATAAAAATAATAATTAAGTATTCTGTTAGAGTTCATAATTATCCTGATTATATTTTTTATATGAAATGTTTATCCTGTATTTGATTATGTTTATTACTTAGTTACGAATTTAAACATGCAACTTTAAATAGTTGTACTCATGCATCATTACTTGTAATATTGAATTTTAAGTAATATGCATAAATAAACAGTATTTGATGCATAAAAACATAGTTTTAAGATTTTTTCTCAAATGATTTATAATATAGTATAAATATAAGTAGGTTATTTTTAAACACAAGAATGTAATTTATATTATTTTTAATTATTGAATTATGTATCGTATTATATACCAAGCTAGTATTTATATCATATATTTAAAAAATGTTTATTAATTAGTTTCTAAAATACAATTATGAAATTTCAAGTAATCTTCAATTGTAAGATATTACATATTTAACAACTTTTATATATAAATGTTTGACAAGTTGTTTTTAAGAATTTGATGGCTTTTTATAGTAGGTATTTACTATCCCGCAGAAAATAAGAAAAAGTTTGTTGTGAATTTTGTTGCGAAATTGTGGTTGATATTTAACAAATAATTACTACATCCATAAAAAATAATTGAATATTTAAAATAAATTATGTGATTGAAATTCCAAATCTCGTATTTAATACTTAGACGATAAATAATATAACTTTAAATATGAAGGCCTTATTTTATTTGAAAATAATACGTATGAATTTTAAGAACAGGATAAAAAAAATGAAATAATATAACAATATAAATGTCAATTAAACAATTGCCTTTTTGATAATTTATTTATTTCAAATATTTATTAGAACACAACCATTTTAGATTTAAAAAGAATTAAGTAAAAAAAATTGTTTTAAAAGTAACAGGATTTTCAAAAGAAGATTTTTATAAGATTATAATTTAGGGAAAAATACAGAAAAACCCAACGGACTTTAGTGTTTTAAATGATTAAATTCTTGGACAATTTTTTGGAATAAATAAGTCCTTACACATTTCAAAAGTTGTTAAATAAATCATTGGACTTTTGAAAACCTGTTAAATACATCCTTATTACAATTTTTAAGATGTATTTGACAGGTTTCCAAAAGTCCAATGATTTATTTAACAAAATTGGAATGTCCAAGGACTTATTTGTTCCAAAAAAATTGTTCAAGGATTTTTTTTCTATGTAAGATTTGTTTTTGGCAATAAAAAGAAAATGAATTAGAAAGCATTTTTTAGAAAAAAAAATTACACTTTACCTCCTTATACAATAAAAATATGTATTTTTACAAATTACACCATTATAATTGTCTCGTCAACACGTTCAAAGTGAATTAAATATTTAATTGTTTTTGATTTAGTGTTATATTATTAAATATCTACAAATTATTTGTAATACTTACACTTTCTATCCTTTAAAGTCATTTATTTAATAATATAAAATTAATCTGTAATTATAAGGGTATATATTGTGAGTATTAAAAATAATTCGTACGTATTTATAATATTTAATAATATAAGATTAAATACAAAAATATTCAATGTTGAGCTCATTTTGAACGTATTGACGAGAAGATTATAATGGTGTAATCTGTATAAAAATGTATTTTTTTATATATTTTAGTTAATATACGATTATGTTTGTTAATATAATAAAGATGTAAAGTGAAAAATGAAAAAGCAATTAAATAAATTAAATTAAATAACTATTTTTAAGTAATAAAGATGTATTTAACAGGTTTCCAAAAGTCTAATGATTTATTTAACAGGTTTTGAAATGTCTAAGGACTTATTTGTTTCAAAAAATTGTCCAATGACTTAATCACTCCAAACACTAAAGTCCATTGAGTTTTTTTTGGACTTTTCCCTATAATTTATAAGTTAATTTACTTTTTAAACTTATTTTAAAAGCCTCATTTTGATTGGAAAACGTAACCTATAAGTCAGTTTATTGAAACACTTTCGAATAAGTTTAGCCAACTAGCTGATAGTTGATAGCTGATAGCTGATAGCCTGATAAGTTAGATGATGAATAAATCGTGTTTGACAAAAACTAGTTAATAAGCTGGACATAAAATGTAAGATGACAAAAAATAGCATCTTAAAAAAAATAGTCAATCACAATATTTTATAATGTAATTAAAGTAAATCCCTAAAAATACAATATGTTAATTAATATAGAAAAAAATAATAAATATAATATAATATAATATGTTAATTATTAAATTGAATATTATAAAATTTCGATTTGTTAAAAGAAGTTTTAAAAAAAATCTAAATTAATTCTTTATTTTAAACAACCATTACATATAATATGAATAAAAATAAAATTGACCAACCTCTCACATCCGAATTAATTAATTGTTTTAAAAAATATAATTAATGCTTAACTTGAATAATTAATCAAAATTATTTAGCACGCTTTTATTATCTATGAAACAAACTTGTATAACTTTATTTTTTGTATAACTTACATACATATTTTAGAGTTGTGATGTTTTCATTTTAATTACTAAATATATCGAATAATAATTAAAAGGGAAAAGTTCAAAAAAACCAATGGACTCTAGTGGTAGGTATGATTAAATCATTGGATAATATTTTGGAACAAATAAATCATTAGACTTTTCAAAAGATGTTAAATATATCATTAGGCTTTTTAAAACCTATTACATACATCCTTATTGTTTAAAAATGTAACGTGCAACTTGAATAGAAGGTTAAATTACAAATTTCCATGTGATTTGATTCTAATTTAATAATTTCCTTTTCTTTTCTATAAAATCTAAATCAAATATGTAGTTACCCTTTCCCCTCCCTAATCCCAAACCTTGTCGTCGTTTTGCCATAATATGAACAACCACCACCGTGCCGCCTCTCACCTGCAACCACCGTTGCTCTAGTGAACTACCATCCACAAGACAAATCTATGTACTATCATCCATAATCACATCATATTGGTTGAAGAATCAAGATGGGGTCAGATTTGGGGTAGAAAGTTCATAGGGGAGCTTGAGCTAGAGAGGGGCACTCAAAACCATTGATGAAACACAAATTCAGCCATAGATTTCAATTCATGTGTAACAACCTGTATTTATAATTGTAATAATGTGAAATGAATGGGTTAAAAGGAATAAAGTATGCATTCTAAAGGGTCCAAATGTGTAAATGGGTGGCTTTCGAATTGCTTTTCACCACCTAATCGTGGGACTCCCTTTTAGAGGAGGGAGAGAGAGACATTTCTTGGGAAAGAAGAATTCAAAAAGAAAAGAAAAGAAAATGAATATGGAGAAGAAAGGGAATCAGATCGATGAGAAGAAAGAGAAGAAGGAAAGAAAGAGAAGAAAGAGAAGAAATGGTTGGAATGTCTCTCCATTTTGGGTAAGCTCTTATCCTTCATTGGTTTCATTTTCAACATTGTTTGGGTTTTTCATTTATGGGTTTTAAATCTTCAAATGAGCAAAATCTATGGAAAAAATGTTAGAATTATTGGGAAATCCTCTATTGATGGTGCACTCTTTATAAGTTGAAGATTATGTGTTTTATTGGTGGTGAAATCTTGGATTTAATCATCCTTTTTGGTTTATTTGTGCTCTTAAAATATTAGCTTCCACCATTGTTGGAGGTTTTATTTATTTTTGGGGTTTTGAGTTTTGGGATGGTCAAAGTTAGGAGATGAAAGAATTTCTTAATCAAATCTTTAATCAATTGACTCCTTGTGGGTTTTGGAGTTTTAAGTTGGTTTTTAATGTTTTTCATTTTGTGGGATTTAATCAATGTTTTTGATTTGGTATATTTGGTTTATCTCGATGAATTAGTGATTTGGACTAGTTTAATTGGTTGGTTCTTTGAGAAATTCACTATTTTAATGGCTTTATCAAGAATTTAAAGATACCAAGTTGTAAGTGTTAGACAACCTAAGGGGGGGTAAGGTTGTATTTAAAATCTTTTACTTTCAAAAATTCTTTTATAAATAAATACAGTACGGAAACAGTAAAAATAAATCAGAGTATACAAATAATAAAGAAGAGTGTAAATATAAACAAATACACAGAGATTATATAAATAAATATAAATGCAAAGCAGTTTATATAAACAAATATAATAAAGCACAGCGGAATAAATAAAGAGATAAAGGTAAGAGATACTTGACACGGAGATTTACTGATTTACCACCAACTGTGATAAACCAGCAGCCGAGACACTTCCCGACACGATCCAATAAATGTATTCTTTACGGTAGAATACAAACCAAATACAGAGCAAAGTAAACGGTTCTCTAAGCCTCAGCTTATTGAGATATACAGGATCACACACCCGTTATTCAAATACTTACAAGAGGAGTATAACTCACAATGGGTAATCACTCTTGTATAATATCTATCACTTGGATATTTTATAAAAAGGTTTATAAAAAATATATAAATTAAATAAGTGAGAGAGCTGAGAAATGGATGGAGTTGGTTGCTTGCTGTTGTTGTTTGTGTGGTCTTTTTTCTTCACCATCAGCATGCAAATATATAGCATGAAGCTTCCAACGGATATGTGCATCCGCGGTATACCGCCAAATGCACGCGGTATACCGTGCAGTAAAAAGTACACTGACACTTCAACGGCTCTCATGCAAAGTTGACTTCTGGAATACGTACCCGCGGTATACCTGCTAGTCCTCGCGGTATGCCGCCTGTAAAAGTAGCTTCAACCAATCACAAAAGCACAGCAAACTCTGCCGCGGTATACCTGCTGAACCTCGCGGTATACCTGCGTCAGAAAAGGACAGCTTCAAGGACGCAACCAATCTTTGCTGGATCTTCTCAAAAACCTTATTTAATTTAAAATCATTTATAGGGTTTTTAGAAATATCCAAGTGGTATATTATTTTAGGGTGATTTATCATTATAAATTATAAACACTAATGACAACGTAAATCTTCCGTCTTGAACTCTTCAGATAAAATCTTCGTGTTCTTCAAGAACTGTACACTTGGATTGGATTGTTAGATAAACAATAATACGGTGTGTTTGTAATCATCAAAATAAATATATATAAATATATAGAGATGTGGTACACTTGCACCAACAATCTCCCCCTTTTTGATGATGACAAACACAACCGCTAAGCATGAGCATATGCGGTTTCTCTCCCCCGTTTGTCGAAACAAAAAGGGTCAAGAAAGACGGTAGCTTCCCCTCGAGAGATGCTCCCCCTCAAAATATGCATATATTTGAGAGAGCATAATCTCATGGTTAAAAGATAAAAAGCTCCCCCTCAAATTAATAACAAATTATAAAATTTGAGGGACAATAAAATATGCATAAAAAAGCATATAATAGACATAAAACAAAATAACCAAAAAGAAACACTTGCACAAAAAAAAAAAGGATCTTAAGGCTTCGATTTTTCGGTTAATTTTATGTGAGCAAAAATTACCACGTATTATGACCTCGTCAGGGAACACGTATTATATCCTCGTCAGGAAACACGTATTATATCCTCGTCAGGAAACACGTATTATATCCTCGCCAGGAAACACCTACAAAAGGCAAAGAAAATTTTTCGTGGTACCCTTTTCTTATGGGTCCTTTTAACAGTTAGTATAAAACATAAACTGCAAAAAATATGTTGTCGACATAAAACAAACACGACAAACATACAAAGCCATATAAATGGTTTAAAACCATAAACGCATTCCACCCGGATTATCAACATTAAACATTCCTTTCGGAATCCATTTTCTAACCATTTTAATTTTACGATTGTATTTATCATACACATAAAATGAAGCATTTATATTCACATTATTGTTAGGTCTAGAAAAATTACCATTATACATACGAGCATGCGGTTTCCTCCCATAATTCACATTTTTTATTTTTGACATATATGGAGGTTTTCTCGTATCAACTTTAGGAGATGCAAAAAATCTTTTAATGGGTTTACACGAACATTTATCAACACATGTATCGGAACCAATGCCTTTACGACAATTTATACGATTAGGCATATTTAGCATTTTAAGCACTTTATCATTGCTACTATTAAAAGCATTTGCTAATAAGTCATTTTTCTCATGCGATTTACATTTAGCATTTAAACATGCAATTTCATTTTCAAGAATCTCGCATTTTGCACATATAATATCTTCATGTGTCTTTTTATTTAAGCATGCAATTTTATCATTTAAAATAACACAAGATTTACAAATATCTTTTTCACTTAATTTATTTTCTAATTTAGTGATAACATCTAAATCATGAGCAGATTTTTGTTTACCGTCATCTATTTCCTTTTTATATACAGATACGGTTTCTTTTAAATTAGAAATTTCATCTTTATATTTATTTGCGAGAGCAGCCATATCATGAAATGATTTATATAATTCGTCAAGATTATTTTCATCGTCACTATAATAATTATCACTATAATTACTATCACAATTATTTTTAGAAGAATATGATGAAGATACCTCATTATCATGGTCGGCCATGAAACAAAAATTTTTGGCCTCATTTATGCTTGTGCTCAACGCGCCTCCAACTAAAGCTTTTGGTGTGTTGATTTGTTTTGCTCGTTTCGGACACACACTCGCATAGTGATCCTTGTCGCCACACACATAGCAAAAGCCTTTCTTTTTATTGGCTTTTTCATCGTCGCTAGATTCGTCATTTTTGTCTTCACTTTTGTGGACGTTGCGACTTTGGTTTTTACCACCACGACGGTAGTCTCCATTTTCTTGAAACCTATCATTATTAGTAAACTTTTTGTTAGATAAAAGTTTAGAAAGTTTTCTTACCAACTTGACTAAATCGTCAAGATTTTCGGGTTCGTCATCCGAGGAACTTGCATCTTCCTCCTCTTCCTTTTCTTTTGAGGCAACGACTTTGAGAGCGATGGATTTCTTTTTGACTTGCTCCCGGACTTGATTTCTTTTTAGTGCGATTTCGTGCACTTTAAGATTCCCGATGAGATCATCGAGCTTCATCGTTGCGAGATCTCGGGAGTCTTCTAAAGATGTAATTTTTGCCATCCACTCCGAAGGAAGTGCTCGAAGAATTTTCCTTACATAGTCTTCGTTAGGATAAGTGCGACCTAATCCCTTCAAAGTAGTCATAATGAGGTTAAAACGTTTAAACATTGAGTCGATTGACTCATCTTTTGACATTTCGAACAATTCATAATCATGTACTAAAATATTTATTTTAGAGCTTTTAACTTGAGTATTTCCACGATGAGTGTCACTCAAGCTTTGCCAGATTTGATTAGCAGTTTTACAGGTATATACTCTTTCTATTTCATCAGAAGTTAAAGCAGCATATAATATATTTTTAGCCTCAAAATTTAAACAAAAATGAGATTCTTCAGCGGGAGTCCAGTCTTTAACAGGTTTATCAACAATAACATTATTTTTTATAATAGTAGGATTAAAATTCCCATTTTCTATAATATCCCAAATTTTTTGACTTTTGCCACGAACGTGACATTCAAATAGCTCGGCCCAAATGCCAAACTTTTCAGTATCTATCAAAGGAGGTTTAGAGAACACAAAATTAGTTTGTTGAGCCATTTAAAAAAAATTAAGACAGAAATTTTTGAAAGACCCGCTCTGATACCAATTGTTAGACAACCTAAGGGGGGGTAAGGTTGTATTTAAAATCTTTTACTTTCAAAAATTCTTTTATAAATAAATACAGTACGGAAACAGTAAAAATAAATCAGAGTATACAAATAATAAAGAAGAGTGTAAATATAAACAAATACACAGAGATTATATAAATAAATATAAATGCAAAGCAGTTTATATAAACAAATATAATAAAGCACAGCGGAATAAATAAAGAGATAAAGGTAAGAGATACTTGACACGGAGATTTACTGATTTACCACCAACTGTGATAAACCAGCAGCCGAGACACTTCCCGACACGATCCAATAAATGTATTCTTTACGGTAGAATACAAACCAAATACAGAGCAAAGTAAACGGTTCTCTAAGCCTCAGCTTATTGAGATATACAGGATCACACACCCGTTATTCAAATACTTACAAGAGGAGTATAACTCACAATGGGTAATCACTCTTGTATAATATCTATCACTTGGATATTTTATAAAAAGGTTTATAAAAAATATATAAATTAAATAAGTGAGAGAGCTGAGAAATGGATGGAGTTGGTTGCTTGCTGTTGTTGTTTGTGTGGTCTTTTTTCTTCACCATCAGCATGCAAATATATAGCATGAAGCTTCCAACGGATATGTGCATCCGCGGTATACCGCCAAATGCACGCGGTATACCGTGCAGTAAAAAGTACACTGACACTTCAACGGCTCTCATGCAAAGTTGACTTCTGGAATACGTACCCGCGGTATACCTGCTAGTCCTCGCGGTATGCCGCCTGTAAAAGTAGCTTCAACCAATCACAAAAGCACAGCAAACTCTGCCGCGGTATACCTGCTGAACCTCGCGGTATACCTGCGTCAGAAAAGGACAGCTTCAAGGACGCAACCAATCTTTGCTGGATCTTCTCAAAAACCTTATTTAATTTAAAATCATTTATAGGGTTTTTAGAAATATCCAAGTGGTATATTATTTTAGGGTGATTTATCATTATAAATTATAAACACTAATGACAACGTAAATCTTCCGTCTTGAACTCTTCAGATAAAATCTTCGTGTTCTTCAAGAACTGTACACTTGGATTGGATTGTTAGATAAACAATAATACGGTGTGTTTGTAATCATCAAAATAAATATATATAAATATATAGAGATGTGGTACACTTGCACCAACAATCTCCCCCTTTTTGATGATGACAAACACAACCGCTAAGCATGAGCATATGCGGTTTCTCTCCCCCGTTTGTCGAAACAAAAAGGGTCAAGAAAGACGGTAGCTTCCCCTCGAGAGATGCTCCCCCTCAAAATATGCATATATTTGAGAGAGCATAATCTCATGGTTAAAAGATAAAAAGCTCCCCCTCAAATTAATAACAAATTATAAAATTTGAGGGACAATAAAATATGCATAAAAAAGCATATAATAGACATAAAACAAAATAACCAAAAAGAAACACTTGCACAAAAAAAAAAAGATCTTAAGGCTTCGATTTTTCGGTTAATTTTATGTGAGCAAAAATTACCACGTATTATGACCTCGTCAGGGAACACGTATTATATCCTCGTCAGGAAACACGTATTATATCCTCGTCAGGAAACACGTATTATATCCTCGCCAGGAAACACCTACAAAAGGCAAAGAAAATTTTTCGTGGTACCCTTTTCTTATGGGTCCTTTTAACAGTTAGTATAAAACATAAACTGCAAAAAATATGTTGTCGACATAAAACAAACACGACAAACATACAAAGCCATATAAATGGTTTAAAACCATAAACGCATTCCACCCGGATTATCAACATTAAACATTCCTTTCGGAATCCATTTTCTAACCATTTTAATTTTACGATTGTATTTATCATACACATAAAATGAAGCATTTATATTCACATTATTGTTAGGTCTAGAAAAATTACCATTATACATACGAGCATGCGGTTTCCTCCCATAATTCACATTTTTTATTTTTGACATATATGGAGGTTTTCTCGTATCAACTTTAGGAGATGCAAAAAATCTTTTAATGGGTTTACACGAACATTTATCAACACATGTATCGGAACCAATGCCTTTACGACAATTTATACGATTAGGCATATTTAGCATTTTAAGCACTTTATCATTGCTACTATTAAAAGCATTTGCTAATAAGTCATTTTTCTCATGCGATTTACATTTAGCATTTAAACATGCAATTTCATTTTCAAGAATCTCGCATTTTGCACATATAATATCTTCATGTGTCTTTTTATTTAAGCATGCAATTTTATCATTTAAAATAACACAAGATTTACAAATATCTTTTTCACTTAATTTATTTTCTAATTTAGTGATAACATCTAAATCATGAGCAGATTTTTGTTTACCGTCATCTATTTCCTTTTTATATACAGATACGGTTTCTTTTAAATTAGAAATTTCATCTTTATATTTATTTGCGAGAGCAGCCATATCATGAAATGATTTATATAATTCGTCAAGATTATTTTCATCGTCACTATAATAATTATCACTATAATTACTATCACAATTATTTTTAGAAGAATATGATGAAGATACCTCATTATCATGGTCGGCCATGAAACAAAAATTTTTGGCCTCATTTATGCTTGCGCTCAACGCGCCTCCTGTTGGTGCAAGTGTACCACATCTCTATATATTTATATATATTTATTTTGATGATTACAAACACACCGTATTATTGTTTATCTAACAATCCTATCCAAGTGTACAGTTCTTGAAGAACACGAAGATTTTATCTGAAGAGTTCAAGACGGAAGTTTTACGTTGTCATTAGTGTTTATAATTTATAATGATAAACACCCTAAAATAATATACCACTTGGATATTTCTAAAAACCATAAATGATTTTAATTAAATAAGGTTTTTGAGAAACTGTCCTTTTCTGACGCAGGTATACCGCGGTGTTCAGCAGGTATACCGCGGCGGCTTACTGTAGATCTCTGATTGATTGGTCGTACTTTTTTCTGACGCAGGTATACCGCGGTGTTTAGCAGGTATACCGCGGGTACAGTTGGGCGGTATACCGCGATGTTTAGCCGGTATACCGCGGGTACAAGTTTACGTTTGTTTTTGCAGGTTTGACCTTTCTCTTCTGCAAAAGTACTTTTATTACTGCACGGTATACCACGTGCTTTTGGCGGTATACCGCGGATGCATTGTTTCCGTTGGAAGAGTTGCTATATAATGCATGCGATGGTGGAGAAGAATAAAACAACAGATCAACAACACACTGCCATCTATCCATCTGATCTCTCCCAACTAATATTCCATACTACATATTATCACTACATATTTATTTTATAAAACGTTTTTATAAAATATCCAAGTGATAAATATTATACAAGAGTGATTACCATTGTGAGTTATACTCCTCTTGTAAGTGTTTGAATAACGGGTGTGTGATCCTGTATATCTCGATAAGCTAAAGCTTGAGAGCCTATTGCTTTCCTTTGTATTTGGTTTGTATTCTACCGTAAAGAATACTTTTATTGGATCGTGTCGGGAAGTGTCTCGGCTAGTGATTTACCAAGTTGTGGTAGATCACTAAATCTCCGTGTCAAGTATCTCTATCCCTTATCTCTTTATATTTCCGCTGTGCATTTAATTATATCTGTTTATATAATTATTGTATATATACTCTGCTTTATTTACTGTATTTATACTATCCTGTATTTATACGTATCTGTTGTGTTTTCATATACTCTGTTGTATTTACATTATTAAGATATTTTTTATAAAAGGATTTTTGAAAGTAAAAGTTTTAAATACAACCTTACCCCCCCCCTAGGTTGTCTAACAATTGGTATCAGAGCGGGGCTTTCAAAAATTATCTGTTTAAATTTTTAAAGTTATATCTTTTATATAATGGCTCAACAAACTGTTTTGTTTTCAAAACCTCCTATTATTGATACTGAAAAATTTGGTCTTTGGGCAAAATTATTTGAATGTCACGTGCGTGGCAAAAATAGAAAGATGTGGGAAATTATTGAAAAAGGAAATTTTATTCCAACCAAAATCGTAAATGATCTTATTGTTGAAAAAGATTCTAAAGAGTGGACTCCCACTGATGAAGCTTCGTATTGTTTAAATTTTGAAGCTAAAAACATGTTATATGCTGCTTTAAATTCTGATGAAATAGAAAGAGTTTATACTTATGAAACTGCTAATGAAATCTGGCAAAGTTTAAATGACACTCATCGTGGAAACACGCAAGTCAAAAGCAGTAAAATAAATATTCTAGTTCATGATTATGAAATGTTCGAGATGACTCAAGATGAGTCTATCGATTCTATGTTTAAAAGATTTAACCTCATAATGACTACTTTACAAGGATTAGGTCGTACTTATCCTAATGAAGATTATGTAAGGAAGATTCTTCAAGCACTACCTTCGGAGTGGATGCAAAAGATTACATCGTTAGAAGATTCCCGAGATCTCTCAACAATGAAGCTCGACGATCTTGTCGGCAATCTTAAAGTGCACGAAATTGCACTAAAAAGAAATCAAGTTCGGGATCAAGTCAAAAAGAAATCCATAGCTCTCAAAGTCGTTGCCCCTAAAGATGAGGAAGAAGAAGAGGAGGAAGAAGCAAGTTCCTCAAATGACGAATCCGAAAGTCTTGACGATTTAATCGAGATGGTAAGAAAACTCTCTAAACTTTTATCTAACAAAAAGTTTGCCAATATTGATAGGTTTCAAGGAAATGGAGACTACCATCGTGGTGGTAAAAATCAAAGTCGCAACGTCCATAACAAATATGACGAATCTAGTGACGATGAAAAAGCCAATAAAAAGAAAGGCTTTTGCTATGTGTGTGGTGATAAAAATCACTATGCAAATGTGTGTCCAAAACGTGCTAATCAAATCAACACACCAAAAACATTCGTCGGAGCCGCGTGGAGCGCAAACGAAGATAAAGACAAGAATATTTGTCTCATGGCCGACCGTGATAATGAGGTGTTTCCTGACGAGGATATAATACGTGTTTCCTGACGAGGTTATAATACGTGGTTACCTGCCGAGGTTATAATACGTGGTTACCTGCCGAGGTTATAATACGTGGTTACCTGCCGAGGTTATAATACGTGGTTTCCTGACGAGGTTATAATACGTGGTTACCTGCCGAGGTTATAATACGTGGTTACCTGCCGAGGTTATAATACGTGGTTACCTGACGAGGTCATAATACGTGGTGATTTTTTTTTTCACATAAAATTAACCGAAAATCGAAGCCTTAAGATCCTTTTTTTTTGGTGCAAGTGTTTCTTTTAGGTTATTTTGTTTTATGTCTATTATAAGTTTTTTTTATGCATATTTTATTGTCCCTCAAATTTTATAATTTGTTATTAATTTGAGGGGGAGCTTTTTATCTTTTACCTATGAGATTATGCTCTCTCAAATATATGCATATTTTGAGGGGGAGCATCTCTCGAGGGGAAGCATACCGTCTTTCTTGACCCTTTTTGTTTCGACAAACGGGGGAGAGAAACCGCATATGCTCATGCTTAGCGGTTGTGTTTGTCATCATCAAAAAGGGGGAGATTGTTGGTGCAAGTGTACCACATCTCTATATATTTATATATATTTATTTTGATGATTACAAACACACCGTATTATTGTTTATCTAACAATCCTATCCAAGTGTACAGTTCTTGAAGAACACGAAGATTTTATCTGAAGAGTTCAAGACGGAAGTTTTACGTTGTCATTAGTGTTTATAATTTATAATGATAAACACCCTAAAATAATATACCACTTGGATATTTCTAAAAACCATAAATGATTTTAATTAAATAAGGTTTTTGAGAAACTGTCCTTTTCTGACGCAGGTATACCGCGGTGTTCAGCAGGTATACCGCGGCGGCTTACTGTAGATCTCTGATTGATTGGTCGTACTTTTTTCTGACGCAGGTATACCGCGGTGTTTAGCAGGTATACCGCGGGTACAGTTGGGCGGTATACCGCGATGTTTAGCCGGTATACCGCGGGTACAAGTTTACGTTTGTTTTTGCAGGTTTGACCTTTCTCTTCTGCAAAAGTACTTTTATTACTGCACGGTATACCGCGTGCTTTTGGCGGTATACCGCGGATGCATTGTTTCCGTTGGAAGAGTTGCTATATAATGCATGCGATGGTGGAGAAGAATAAAACAACAGATCAACAACACACTGCCATCTATCCATCTGATCTCTCCCAACTAATATTCCATACTACATATTATCACTACATATTTATTTTATAAAACGTTTTTATAAAATATCCAAGTGATAAATATTATACAAGAGTGATTACCATTGTGAGTTATACTCCTCTTGTAAGTGTTTGAATAACGGGTGTGTGATCCTGTATATCTCGATAAGCTAATGCTTGAGAGCCTATTGCTTTCCTTTGTATTTGGTTTGTATTCTACCGTAAAGAATACTTTTATTGGATCGTGTCGGGAAGTGTCTCGGCTAGTGATTTACCAAGTTGTGGTAGATCACTAAATCTCCGTGTCAAGTATCTCTATCCCTTATCTCTTTATATTTCCGCTGTGCATTTAATTATATCTGTTTATATAATTATTGTATATATACTCTGCTTTATTTACTGTATTTATACTATCCTGTATTTATACGTATCTGTTGTGTTTTCATATACTCTGTTGTATTTACATTATTAAGATATTTTTTATAAAAGGATTTTTGAAAGTAAAAGTTTTAAATACAACCTTACCCCCCCTAGGTTGTCTAACACCTCCAACTAAAGCTTTTGGTGTGTTGATTTGTTTTGCTCGTTTCGGACACACACTCGCATAGTGATCCTTGTCGCCACACACATAGCAAAAGCCTTTCTTTTTATTGGCTTTTTATCGTCGCTAGATTCGTCATTTTTGTCTTCACTTTTGTGGACGTTGCGACTTTGGTTTTTACCACCACGACGGTAGTCTCCATTTTCTTGAAACCTATCATTATTAGTAAACTTTTTGTTAGATAAAAGTTTAGAAAGTTTTCTTACCAACTTGACTAAATCGTCAAGATTTTCGGGTTCGTCATCCGAGGAACTTGCATCTTCCTCCTCTTCCTTTTCTTTTGAGGCAACGACTTTGAGAGCGATGGATTTCTTTTTGACTTGCTCCCGGACTTGATTTCTTTTTAGTGCGATTTCGTGCACTTTAAGATTCCCGATGAGATCATCGAGCTTCATCGTTGCGAGATCTCGGGAGTCTTCTAAAGATGTAATTTTTGCCATCCACTCCGAAGGAAGTGCTCGAAGAATTTTCCTTACATAGTCTTCGTTAGGATAAGTGCGACCTAATCCCTTCAAAGTAGTCATAATGAGGTTAAAACGTTTAAACATTGAGTCGATTGACTCATCTTTTGACATTTCGAACAATTCATAATCATGTACTAAAATATTTATTTTAGAGCTTTTAACTTGAGTATTTCCACGATGAGTGTCACTCAAGCTTTGCCAGATTTGATTAGCAGTTTTACAGGTATATACTCTTTCTATTTCATCGGAAGTTAAAGCAGCATATAATATATTTTTAGCCTCAAAATTTAAACAAAAATGAGATTCTTCAGCGGGAGTCCAGTCTTTAACAGGTTTATCAACAATAACATTATTTTTTATAATAGTAGGATTAAAATTCCCATTTTCTATAATATCCCAAATTTTTTGACTTTTGCCACGAACGTGACATTCAAATAGCTCGGCCCAAATGCCAAACTTTTCAGTATCTATCAAAGGAGGTTTAGAGAACACAAAATTAGTTTGTTGAGCCATTTAAAAAAAATTAAGACATAAATTTTTGAAAGACCCGCTCTGATACCAATTGTTAGACAACCTAAGGGGGGGTAAGGTTGTATTTAAAATCTTTTACTTTCAAAAATTCTTTTATAAATAAATACAGTACGGAAACAGTAAAAATAAATCAGAGTATACAAATAATAAAGAAGAGTGTAAATATAAACAAATACACAGAGATTATATAAATAAATATAAATGCAAAGCAGTTTATATAAACAAATATAATAAAGCACAGCGGAATAAATAAAGAGATAAAGGTAAGAGATACTTGACACGGAGATTTACTGATTTACCACCAACTGTGATAAACCAGCAGCCGAGACACTTCCCGACACGATCCAATAAATGTATTCTTTACGGTAGAATACAAACCAAATACAGAGCAAAGTAAACGGTTCTCTAAGCCTCAGCTTATTGAGATATACAGGATCACACACCCGTTATTCAAATACTTACAAGAGGAGTATAACTCACAATGGGTAATCACTCTTGTATAATATCTATCACTTGGATATTTTATAAAAAGGTTTATAAAAAATATATAAATTAAATAAGTGAGAGAGCTGAGAAATGGATGGAGTTGGTTGCTTGCTGTTGTTGTTTGTGTGGTCTTTTTTCTTCACCATCAGCATGCAAATATATAGCATGAAGCTTCCAACGGATATGTGCATCCGCGGTATACCGCCAAATGCACGCGGTATACCGTGCAGTAAAAAGTACACTGACACTTCAACGGCTCTCATGCAAAGTTGACTTCTGGAATACGTACCCGCGGTATACCTGCTAGTCCTCGCGGTATGCCGCCTGTAAAAGTAGCTTCAACCAATCACAAAAGCACAGCAAACTCTGCCGCGGTATACCTGCTGAACCTCGCGGTATACCTGCGTCAGAAAAGGACAGCTTCAAGGACGCAACCAATCTTTGCTGGATCTTCTCAAAAACCTTATTTAATTTAAAATCATTTATAGGGTTTTTAGAAATATCCAAGTGGTATATTATTTTAGGGTGATTTATCATTATAAATTATAAACACTAATGACAACGTAAATCTTCCGTCTTGAACTCTTCAGATAAAATCTTCGTGTTCTTCAAGAACTGTACACTTGGATTGGATTGTTAGATAAACAATAATACGGTGTGTTTGTAATCATCAAAATAAATATATATAAATATATAGAGATGTGGTACACTTGCACCAACAGTAAGGGTTAAATCATCAATCATGGATAGATTTGGATGAATTTAAATGGTGTTTTGAAGTGGATTAGCATTTTCGATGGTTTTAGAGATTGATTCCCCTCAATTTTATCTCATAAATCCGATTTGGGTAGCTTTGGGAAGAAGGGTTTTGAGGAGGACTTCGAGTAGGCTTGAGGACCAGACACCAGAAAGTTGCGCGGGTTCTAGCGTGGCCTAAAGCCGCGGACCAAGCCGTGCAAGTTGTTGTTTGGTCATCCTTCATTTGTTTCCTTTCTCGTCCGGGGCTAGGATCGAGGCGTCGTGTGGGGGATTGTTTAGGGATTATTAGGGATGGTTTTGGGACGTGATTAGAGGGTTTAACACCATTCTTATGTCGTCCAATTCAGGTGTTCGGTTGAGCAAAATTGAGTATTAGGACGCGTGACGATTTGCCAAGCTCAGGTGAGTTTCCTTAACTCTTTTGTGCAAATTAAGCGTTTTGCTAAAGCTTTCATAACTGAATTTGGTATTGAGCATGATGGCATGATTATACACTATGGAAACCATTGTTGTTACATGATGTGGGACTATTTATTAATGCATGCATGTTATGAAAATATTTATAAATGCACATGTTTGGCTTACATGATATTATCCATTAGTTGACATGATGTTTTGGAGTCGGGTTGCACAGTGGGAGTAGTGTACCTTGGGATATCATATATCCCTTGGGAGTTGATTTATTCACCCCGTATGTATGGAATCCGTTTCCTATGTATGTGGGAATGGGGAGTCTGCTTGGGCCCCGTAGGCGAAAGGGGAGTCGGCTTGGGCCCCGATCGTGGATACAACCGTGTGGTAGAGATTGTCTATGAACACTGTGCAAATACCCATGTGTGATGTCGATTGGTTGAAATGTTTTTGATGGGCCTTTAAAGCGGTTTGCATATTGATATATGTGGTTGTTAAACTGTTTTCAGGAGGGAATTGACCAGGGCTGGCCCTGGCCACGTGCAGCCCGTGCCACCGCACATGGCATCAAAACCCAAGGGGCATCAAGTTGTCATCTATTAGTAGTTTTAGGTTTAATAAGTTGGGAATTGGACAACTGAGTTTTGACTATAAATATAGACCAAGGTCTCATAATGATGGATATTGAATGCACATCATGAATCGATGAACACCCAATATTTCAACAACTCGAGCCGATTTTTATTTAGCATCTTAACGAACAAACAATTTTTTTTAATGAACGAATATGATCACAAAAAGTTTTGTTCGTTTATGTTTGTTCGTTTAATATCTTAACGAACGAATACATTTTCTTTACAAATGAACAAGAATACCAAAAGTTCCATTGTTTACCATTCGTGTTCGTTCATTTGTTCGGTTAAGTTAAACTAATGAACATAAACACAAAAACTTCTGTTCATTTACCGTTCGTGTTTGTTTATTCAGTTAAGTTAAACGAATTACCACAAACAAGCCTTCGTTCGTGTTGGTTCAATTCGTTTTGCATATTGAAATTTGCAATGCACATGACACATTAGCACATTACTTATGAGCATAATTGGAGCACGTTGCACAACAATAACAACATTATGATATTTCCTAATTGGGCATTTGTTATTTGCAATGTATATTGCATAATAGCATATATTATGAATTTTACAATTTATCATTGTTCCTTGACTTTTGTTTACTTTGAGATTTGACATTACCATATTAGATTTAGCATTTTAATCTTTAGACCTTTAACTGTATGAGTTTTACTCTTTGCTAACTATGACATCGACTTCCATGTAATTTACTATTTTAAGTTAAAACAAATATTTTCCTTATCTTTTAGTTTTAAGTTCCATATATTGAAGTAATGTTCTATTGTGCTAATTTCAATTTGAAAATGGAATACCGGAAAACACAATCTTAATTTATACTTTATCCTTTTATCATTCTGTATTTTGTAATTCGGGGTTTTGGTTTTTATGCCCCCTTTGTACTTTTGTAATTATAATTAATAAAAATCAATGTGAGGATGAGTCATCTAGCTTGACTAGGTTCCTAACCCTTTAAAAAATGCATGTTTTGTCGTTCATTTGCTTAAAGAGATAGACATAGGGGCATTTGTTTAGCATTCACACCGGGCATCAAAAACCTTAGGACCGACCCTAGAATTCACTAGACCTCATGGTCTAACCATCGCTTTTCAAAAAATTAAAACCATTTTCAGGTTAGAGTTTTGTTTGGGGTTTCATCTAGAGAAGATGGAAAGAGGTGGCACTGTAGAAGAGGAGTAGTATAGTGGAGGCTTGTAGTTCACCGTCGGGCTTCCTGTAGCATCTCAGTTGTGAAGGGGTTTATCCGATGCGTGCTAAGAGTAGAGACCGATGTATTTTGTATATTTTGGGACCGTTTTTGGTTGTAACGTTATGAATTATGTTTTATCGAATTTAGGTTGTTACAAATGGTATCAGAGCCATAGTTTAAGGGATTTAGGTGACCGGATGGGCCTAAACTTAAACTGTGTAGTAGAGGGAGACACAACTGAGATATAGGAAGCCAATAGGAAAGACATTAATCATAGAGAATATTAACAATGGTAGCGAGGACCCTCATGTAAGGTAAACTCAAAATCACATCTGGCCAATGTTATTATGAATTTACAGGTGCATGGGTGTACTCGATCTTTATTGTTGGGATGATTGTTGGGTGTGATGGTATGTAGAAAGTTCTGACCTTGCAATTGATAGCAAAGGGATGAATGGTTGGTTAAGGGAAAACTCCTAGTTTCTAGTGAGTCCCCGTTCTTGGGATTGAGGTGGCGATCAGTTGGGATAGAAAGTGAGGACTATTTTGGAATCTTGAAAGCTTCAATTCAAGATCAGGTGCAGGAATCGAGTCTTTGGCTATTTAGTGAAGTGGTTTAGTGGCAAGAATAATGAAGGAAATATATCAGTGTTGTATTGAAGTATGCATAAGAGTAGAAGGTGAGATAATTGGTCAATTAGGAAACCATGTGGGGTGGTCGATCAGGTGGGTTGTGAAGTACTTGTACAACAAGTTGTTGCAAGGGTGAGAACACAGTTGTTGGTCATAGTAGGGTGTCAATGATAAGTTGATGTGAGTACAACGGTTGACCTTGTTAGACCGAATAACCTTCAATTGCATATTGAGTTTCATGCATTATGTCATTAAATGTGTTACATGAGTTCTTTCATGTTAAAAGTATGTACGCACATAACAAATTTATTGTTTTGGAAATAAGCCAATGTGTACAAGCGTGTGTTTAAAGAAAAAGACAAACTTGTTTACGCTGCATGATAAATTTTGAACTTAGTGATTTGTGAGTTATTTCACGCTTTTTCCACGTTGAGAGAATCTTCGTTGCGAGAATCAAGGAAACGTCTAACTGCAAAGTTTTTATAACCAAAATGAGTATTGACACGCTATGATGATATAAACGAGTGTTGGAGTCGACTGACCCACTTTGTATAAGTGATTTCATTCGGAACTTTTCCAGTCGTATTTGAAGGGTTTCATTGGACACATTTTGTTGTGCTGGCATCGATTTGATTGGACAAGGTTGTGAATTATCGTAGGGTTGCACGTGAGCGATCCTTGCGGTCGCTGTGTTTTACTATTCAGCTTGAATGGTTTTGTGTCATGCATACTCAAGTTTGTTTCGTGATATCGTATCTATTGAAATTGTTTTCAAGTATGCAAATGATTTCAATCGTTGTGTCATCATGCATGAAGGCTATGAACTCGCTAGGTCGGGGAGGATAATACAATTAAGGATGAGGAAAGACTCCGGGAGTCGCGGACAAGGAATTTAGAAATGTTTGTATGAATGTAGTTTAGACTCTTGCTCGGGTATTTGAGAATGGTTATGTTCGTGGTGGAGTTTGAGGTTGTCGAAATGCTTCTAATGGTAGCATGTTAATAAGTAGCGGTGCGGTACTTGATGAAATGTTATCGGCTTTGAGCCTAAGTGCTGAGGTAGTCTTGTAGTTAGATTTTGCGCTAAGAAAGTGTTGTGTTTTCCTCAAGTGAGAACGGTGGGGTATAAAGTTGGTTATGATGAATGGGATGAAGTGGGTTCCGTTGGAAATCCTGGTTTGTTGGAAATGATGGAAACATCATCATGGTATCTATTGATATAGAGGTTTGCGACTGTTTAATATATCCCAATTTAAAGGCATTGCCAGGAGATTGGAACTTGAGAAATAAATCTGTGGTGTGTGGATGTACGAGGTCGTTCGGGAAGGTGTATATTGGCATGATGTTGGACCACCACCTAGTGTGGGCATTTGGAGAACGGAAGATCACAAATGGGCATAGGTGATTTCCAATGAGGTTTTTGATGATTCGTTTATGCGTGAAGTGTTTAGCTCAACGGAAATAGATCGCGACGCGTCGACGAGAAATCAGAACTTGTTTGAATGAGTTAGATGATCATGATTTTGTGGTTCATCTAGACTCGAGAAAGACAAAGTCGTGAAATGACTTCACTTCATACCTTGACGTTATGATTGACATGAAGAAGGCGATATCTATTATGTTTGAAAAGGGGATCGTAAAGAATTTGTTGCAGTGTGATAGTTGTGTGGGCAAGTTGGTGGGATATCAGGCTAAGGGAGTTATGTAAGTCCTTGCTGTGATAACGAGTGGCTGTTATGTTGGGCGGTGGACTTGTGTTGAAATGTGGGATAAGTTTAGGTGTGAATCTTGGTTTGGAGTTTATGGGGGGTATCAAGGATGGCAAGTATGCTTGATTGAAGTGTGTGGGTTTGTAGTCGGTATTGTGCTTTTGTTGTTTTAGAACAAAAGATTGAGTGGTAATTTGTGACTACCTAAAAGAAAAGTATGTATCCTTCACGGATGAGTTAAATTTTGAGTGAGCTCATCTAATTTTGAGTGAATATTGTTGAGAATGCTATATTTGATTAGTTTGTGGTGTTGTGTTGTATATTTAGAATTAATTGGGAAGGTTGAAATATTCCTGGTGTATAAAGAAATTATGGTGAGTAGGTTAACTCTGTTTGGAAAACGGGAAACGCGTGGTGCTTTCGAGCATTGGGTGTTGTTTCAAGGATGACTGACTGATTATCTCGGGTGAGAATTGTGGTATAGCCGTTTGGTTAGGCGTAGTAATGTAAGCATATTTTCGGCACACTTAAAATGGTTAGAAAATAGAGTGGGTGTTGCTGGGTGGACGATGCTACATGCTAGCGTAAAGAGGTGAAGACAGTATGTCTGAATAAGCGGGTAATGGTGTGTTGGTTGATGTGGGAATAGTTCAATTGAATTGGTTAACTTTGGTGTGTGATCAACAGGGTCTCAGAGGAGCGAAGCGCTATTTGTGCCAGAAGTACACTATATTGGAAGGGATGAAAATTCTTAAAGTGGGTGTTGTCGGAAAAAGAAACTCCTGATTGTGAGTTCAATGTGGTATTCAAGGGTGATTTGATATCAAATTGATAATTGAATGGTTCTGGTGGATAGTTGGGATTCTGGTGGATCTTTGGGAGTCATGTTATTATGGCGTTCACTTCAATGAAATTCCTCCTTTTAAGGAAGTGGAGCCATGTGCGAAACCCCTAACTTAGACGCGTGTTAAAAACCGTGAGTCCAGGTGTGTGGACAAAGCGGACAATATCTGGTACGGTTGGCCCGGGATGTTACAGATGGGATGTTGTAGACGGTTGGACTTGGGTTGTTACCGACATGTGGGGCATAATATGGACAAAAATGTAGGATGTTGTTGTGATGTAATGAAACTGGAAGGAAACAGTTGATGGGACGTGAAGTGGACCAGAAAAAGTTGAAAGAATTCTGGGACGGAATTCTGTTAAGGGGAGGTTGTAACAACCTGTATTTATAATTGTAATAATGTGAAATGAATGGGTTAAAAGGAAAAAGTTATGCATTCTAAAGGGACCAAATGTGTAAATGGATGGCTTTGGAATTGCTTTTCACCACCTAATCGTAGGACTCCCTTTTAGAGGACAGAGAGAGAGAGAGAGAGAGAGAGAGAGAGAGAGAGAGAGAGATTTCTTGGGAAAGAAGAGTTCAAAAAGAAAAGAAAAGAAAAGAAAATGAATATGGAGAAGAAAGGGAATCAGATCGATGAGAAGAAAGGAGAAGAAAGAGAAGAAGGAAAGAAAGAGAAGAAAGAGGAGAAATGGTTGGAATGTCTCTCCATTTTGGGTAAGCTCTTATCCTTCATTGGTTTCATTTTCAACATTGTTTGGGTTTTAAATCTTCAAATGAGCAAAATCTATGGAAAAAAAATGTTAGAATTATTGGGAAATACTCTATTGATGTGCACACTTTATAAGTTGAAGATTATGTGTTTTATTGGTGGTGAAATCTTGGATTTAATCATCCTTTTTGGTTTATTAGTGCTCTTAAAATATTAGCTTCCACCATTGTTGGAGGTTTTATTTATTTTTTGGGTTTTGAGTTTTGGGATGGTCAAAGTTAGGAGGTGAAAGAATTTCTTAATCAAATCTTTAATCAATTGACTCCTTGTGGGTTTTGGAGATTTAAGTTGGTTACTTATGGTGAATCTTTGGATTCTAATCAAATCCTTTGTGGGTTTTTAATGTTCTTCATTTTGTGGGATTTAATCAATGTTTTTGATTTGGTATATTTGGTTTATCTCGATGAATTAGTGATTTGGACTAGTTTTATTGGTTGGTTCTTTGAGAAACTCACTATTTTAATGGCTTTATCAAGAATGTAAAGATACCAAGTTGTAAGGGTTAAATCATCAATCATGGATAGATTTGGATGAATTTAATGGTGTTTTGAAGTGGATTAGCATTTTCGATGGTTTTAGAGATTGATTCCCCTCAATTTTATCTCATAAATCCGATTTGGGTAGCTTTGGGAAGAAGGGTTTTGAGGAGGACTTCGAGTAGGCTTGAGGACCAGACACCAGAAAGTTGCGCGGGTTCTAGCGCGGCCTAAAGCCGCGGACCAAGCCGTGCAAGTTGTTGTTTGGTCATCCTTCATTTGTTTCCTTTCTCGTCCGGGGCTAGGATCGAGGCGTCGTGTGGGGGATTGTTTAGGGATTATTAGGGATGGTTTTGGGACGTGATTAGAGGGTTTAACACCATTCTTATGTCGTCCAATTCAGGTGTTCGGTTGAGCAAAATTGAGTATTAGGACGCGTGACGATTTGCCAAGCTCAGGTGAGTTTCCTTAACTCTTTTGTGCAAATTAAGCGTTTTGCTAAAGCTTTCATAACTGAATTTGGTATTGAGCATGATGGCATGATTATACACTATGGAAACCATTGTTGTTACATGATGTGGGACTATTTATTAATGCATGCATGTTATGAAAATATTTATAAATGCACATGTTTGGCTTACGTGATATTATCCATTAGTTGACATGATGTTTTGGAGTCGGGTTGCACAGTGGGAGTAGTGTACCTTGGGATATCATATATCCCTTGGGAGTTGATTTATTCACCCCGTATGTATGGAATCCGTTTCCTATGTATGTGGGAATGGGGAGTCTTCTTGGGCCCCGTAGGCGAAAGGGGAGTCGGCTTGGGCCCCGATCGTGGATACAATCGTGTGGTAGAGATTGTCTATGAACACTGGCAAACACATAAATTAAACCACGATTAAATAAATGCAAGTAAGCTTCTTGGACGTGGAAAAACAGATGACATCAACCATACTAGGTCTTTAGTCAATCCTCGGCATCAATCATACTTGATCTTTAGCCCATCTTAGACATCAACCATACTAGGTCTTTAGTCCATCTTAGACATCAACCATACTAGGTCTTTAGTCCATTTTCGGCATCAACCATACTAGGTCTTTAGCCCTTATTAGACATCAACCATACTAGGTCTTTAGTCCAAGCCATCAAGTTCAATCCTACTGGATCTTTACCTTGGGAAAACCCACCATCCGAAACAAGCTTACTCGACTTAAATATAAATACATGACCCCAAAAGAATAACTAATGCATTCAAATCATGTAAACCTCAAATATGATGCAACTCATGCAATGCAAACCCCAAGCCCACGTCGAGCTTATTAAAACCGGGCGAATGCCATCAAGACTCAACCGAGCCCTCTGCTCAAAAGATCTAATGATCATTTATCAACATCAATTCATGCAAATGAAAATGCATCTAGCCCACAAAATGCAAACACATGCTCCGAGGCATGATAGTCTCACAACCCCTTCTTTGCCACCTTCCCAATGAAGTCAAATCATATATGCATCTATATGTATACGTATGTGCAACTCTTTCATAACTCAACAATGCATATAATTCACCGAGGTTCATTAGTCCCAAAGGTACTAAGAACACGAAAACATCAAACGGTCTTCACACATAAGACCAACACTCAAACCGGCACATATTCAAATAAAATGCACTTAAGCATATAACACATACAAGACTCCACCTCGAGTCTCTAAAACCGGCAAACACTCAAAAGACTCATTTGAGTATAAATCAAGCCTTTAAAGGCCAAAATAATCGTTTAGTTAAATACGTGTCACTCACACGGTTACGTAAACCAAAATACGTCGTTACTCAAACTCTTTACTCTCTTAATTCCTCAATTAGCCATCGGCCCCAAAATGAAAGGTTTATGACTCTCAAAACATTCATATGGTCGGATTGACCAAAATCCCCAACCCACACGTTCACACTTTTCAATACGCCACATCATAGTTATCACATAATCACAAAACACTAAAAGTGTATTTTGACCAAATCCTCTTTACTTATGCAATAAATTAACAAACCCTCTTTTACTCGTGATTTATTCATCAATCACTCAAAATCCCCAATTGTGGGTGTTTTACAGGATATGTAAAATGCAATACTTTGATTAAATCAAAACCCACCAAATAACTCAACAAGAGATAATTTCACATAAAGCACACAATTACTTTAAAAACACATATTTTGGCATGTACAAAGTTTTCACAAATCAACTTGAACTCACCTTGCTAGATTAGGCTAAATCTAGATTTTTCCCAAACGTATGCTCCTTTGAAGAAGTCCGAATCTTCCAAAAACCTAAATACACAATTTCCAACCATAAACATTTATCCCAAACACTTAGAATAATTTCCCCCAACATATTACACCCAATATCACCAATAGATCGAAACCCTAATTTCCAAAATGAAGAGAAGAGAAGATTACCTCAACCATCAAGTGAATCCACCAACCAAACACTTCTATTGTTACCAAAGTGAACCTCAATCTTCATTTCATCCAAAGAAAGGAAAAGGTTTAGGTGAGGGTTGGGTAAAACCCTAGAAAGTGTAGAAATCTTACCAAAACGAAAGTGAGAAGAAGGGTTCTAACCTCCATCCATAATTCCTTGTTAAAAACTGAAAGAGAAGCTTTGGTTTGCAAGATTTATGGCTTCAAGAGCTCCAAAAACGATTTAGAGGGGTAGGGTTCGGTTTGGGAGAGTAAGGGATGAAATGGGAGAAGTGAGGAGTGAAATGGGGCTAAAAATCGCATTTTTAAGGGTCCTGATACCCTCGGGCAATAGTGACGTGCGATAGTGACAGTGTCACAATCGCAGGCACAATCGCACGGGTTGTACCGAGAGTTTTTGGCATCCGGCGATTGTGACATGCGATTGTGACAGTGTCACAATCGCTGGGCACTATAGCACAGAGCGTACCGAAACTTGTTTTGGCCATAACTTCTTCGTTTTAACCCAAAATCCTATTTTTCATAATTTTCTTAAAAGATCGATTCCACACTGATTCGAAATTGTACTTATCCGAAAATTACGGGCGCCACCCCATTGTCATAATTACATGGCACATTCGTTGGGACAACCAACCACTATGTAATGCCGTTGCTATTGTGACATATGTCACAATCACATGGCACTATAGCCAAGACTACCATACCTTCAGTACCATTGGTGCTATTGTGACAGATGTCACAACTGCATGGCACTATAGCCATATTTCATAATTGGTTCTTTCTTTACTGATTCCCCCCCCCCCAGTTCAACATTTCTTCAATTAGGATAAAAATCAGGGTGTTACAGATCAAGCCGCGCAAGTTGCTGTTTGGTCATCCTTCATTTTGTTTCCTTTCTCGTTTGGGGCTAGGATCGAGGCGTCGTTTGGGGGATTGTTTAGGGATTATTGGGGATGGTTTTGGGACGTGATTAGAGGGTTTAACACCATTCTTATGTCGTCCAATTCAGGTGTTCGGTTGAGCAATATTGAGTATTAGGACGCGTGACGATTTGCCAAGTTCAGGTGAGTTCCCTTAACTCTTTTGTGCAAATGAAGAGTTTTGCTAAAGCTTTCATAACTGAATTTGGTATTGAGCATGATGGCATGATTATAAACTATGAAAACCTTTGTTGTTACATGATGTGGGATTGTTTATTAATGCACGCATGTTATGAAAATATTTATAAATGCACATGTTTGGCTTACGTGATATTATCCATTACTTGACATGATGTTTTGGAGTCGGGTTGCACAGTGGGAGTAGTGTACCTTGGGATATCATATATCCAATGGGAGTTGATTTATTCACCCCGTATGTATGGAATCCGTTTCCTGTGTATGTGGGAATGGGGAGTCTGCTTGGGCCCCGTAGGCAAAAGGGGAGTCGGCTTGGGCTCCGATCGTGGATACAACCGTGTGGTAGAGATTGTCTATGAACACTGTGCAAATACCCATGTGTGATGTCGATTGGTTGAAATGTCTTTGATGGGCCTTTAAGGCGGTTTGCATATTGATATACGTGGTTGTTAAACTATTTTTGGGAGGGAATTCACTAGACCTCATTGTCTAACCCTCGCTTTTCAAAAAATTAAAACCATTTTCAGGTTAGAGTTTTGTTTGGGGTTTCATCTAGAGAAGATGGAAAGAGGTGGCGCTGTAGAAGAGGAGTAGTCTAGTGGAGGCTTGTAGTTCCCCGTCGGGCTTCCTGTAGCATCTCAGTTGTGAAGGGGTTTATTCACTGCGTGCTTATAGTAGAGACCGATGTATTTTGTATATTTTGGGACCGTTTTTGGTTGTAACGTTATGAATTATGTTTTATCGAATTTGGGTTGTTACAAGGAATCGGAGAAGCGAACGTAAGCAGGCGAAACAATGGGGAAGAGATAAATGCATTCAATGATAGCATGTTTTTTGAGCAATCGAAGCATATTTTAAACCCTTTGTATCAGTTTTCTGTAAACCCATGACTTTTAGTTTGGTGAGGGTCAGAGGAGATGTTCTGAAAATTTGATGGGGATGGGGAAAGGTGGTCAAGGGAGGGAGAGGGTGGTCGCCAGAGGAAAATGGGGAAAGGGGGTGTTTCATTGTTTCAACTGTGTATATTAATGTGTTTGTATATAAATGTAAATAAAACTAGTCATCGTACCCGCGCGATGCAGCGGGACGCAATTCGATTCTTAAACCAAATACTCAAATCCTCAATCTTGCTACTTCTTTGTATTATTTCTTATCAATCTTGCGCTTATCGAGTCATTTACTTTACCAGGTGAAGGTGACAATGACCGATAATCTTACTTACACGCGATGCGGCGCAAAACATTCCGAATAAGAAATGACCCCCTCTATCCCAAATAAGTGTGTCCACATTTCGATTATAGTTTATCCTTATATAATTGTCCACTTTCAAAATTAAGTGTACTTTCCGATTCTACTCATAATTCATATGAAAAAAATTAATTCCCACTGTTATTAATTACCATTTAGTTAACTGAAAATGTAATAATTATACATTTCTAAATTGTGTTTTTTTTTTCATTGTCGGCATTTATTTTAGGACAAAAAAGGATAGGAGGATTAGATAATTGAGATGATGGGGCGTAGGCATGGGGCGCAAGGCAGAACATGACAAAGAATTAGTAAGAACGTGAACGTGCATACTTGAATATAGAATTTACTAAAGATTTACTCGAATTAATTGACATTAAAATAATTTTGATCAGCTTCTTTGATAATTTCTTCTACTCGTGCATCATCTACTCCCAATTCCTTGTAGGATTATTGATTTTTTTTGAACGACAAGGTAGATTATTGAATTTTATTCATAGTTATATAACCACTGCCATCTTTGTTGTCAAAATACGAAAAATCAACATATATACTCTGTTAAGTTAAAATTAGGGGTGTTCAAAATAACAGTTGATCTGCTTAAACCAGTCGAACTAAGTTAAAGCGGGCCGTTTTTTGGTAGTATAATCGGGTCTGGTGGTCCAATCAGGTTTGAAAAATAGTCAGACTGCTCGGTCCGTTCTATGGTTTGAACGTTTTTTTGAGCAGCGAGACCAAACCGAACCATTGAAATTCACCACAATTGAAGATTTGAAGCATTTGAATTCCAAATGACATATCAAAAAGCAATTTTACCTCTTAACCAGGTGAATCACAACTTTAAATACAAATTAGTGGCGCCAGATTATATGCACCATCATCCAGATTCATCAATACAATACTTAGAAATGGAATCATAAAGTTTCAACCATGGGCCATGTGATTTCTTGAAAGTGAACAATAAACATTGCCCCTTCCCTATTGAGATTAATAAATTACATAGTCTATTATATATTGATAATTGATTACCAACAAATGATCTTTGTTCTTGTAACACCTAAGAAGTTTTTGATAAATTGTTCCCCAAAATGGAAGAACACAAAATGTGTTGCTACTTTGGGTAATAAAAATAAGTTGTCTAAAATGAGAATCGACTCCAAAGTCCAAAGTATGTTACTATTTAAACATATAGAAACACCAAGTATTGAATATTTTAACCAAATCAAATAACTTGGTTTGATTTTTAGCTTTACACATAAGTTAGGCAAAGCTTTACGAATGCATATATAATACAAAAACTAAGAATGAAAACATCATACATAATTACACCGGTTTTGTTTTCACATTTCTTCATGTGTATGAGAAATTGAACTCAATTGACATCAAAATTAGGTCCTAAAGGGTTAGAATTCATTAGAAGTCCATGCTTCATCATCCAGAAAATGAATATGTTGGGGGAAATTGATACTAATGTTGATGAGAGAAGTATGGTTGATGAGAATGAATATGTTGGGGAAATTGATACTATTGTTGATGCTTGAAAATAATAAATAAAAATGTAAAAATACCCATCCAAAATCAAACTCCAAAAATCAAAATGTAAAATTAAACAAACCCACATTGAACTGCAATACTAAAAGAAAACCTGATGCATGTGTTCTTGTAAGACCTTTAATTAAAGTAGGTTATAGTAATTAATTATAAATTTAGAAATTGGTTTTAGTATAATATGAAAAGTATGAAAGCTTTTCTAGCATGATGCATGTCATCTAGAATTTCCAAAAATTAGTGATGATATCTAGAATTTCCACAAACCCAGAACGATTTTTGTAATTTACTATATATCAAACTCAACACAATTATTAAACAATTTTGAGTTCATAATTTACACATAAATACAAAGATGGTAAGAACCATAGTTGATTGTTGAAATTGGCAGGAGAATAACACTTTCATGCATGTCTAAGCTTTCACAAGAGTCTCAGTTGCAATCTTCTATGAATGGCGAACATCTAAGTGCTTTAAGGCTAGCGGAAGGATGTTCTTCCCAAGAGACATCCTTTTAATCTTGGCTAAGAGGACTATTCAAATCCTGGTGAAGTAATGTCTTCTTCATCTATTATCAATTTCAACTTCATCAACCTATTCCCATAGCTCTGGCAGCGCTTCCCTGATGTTATGGATGTTCTCTAAAGCGTAATACACACCTTTTTTTACGCTTCGATGACCCAACCTGTTAAAAACACTGTTGATCCAAACCCTCAGTGATTTGATAATGACTCTTTAAGAAACACTTAGTAAAAATTGTAAGTAGACAATATGTATTAGAGTTTCACTATCGCTGATAAGTACTATGTCTTTACAGTACCGCTGATAGGAAACTCATGCTCTTTAAATTAAACATTCAGCGAAACTGTTCATCAATAAAGCCCTGAGTCTGTTCAGTCTTGTTGATGATCGCTGATAGTTTTAGTTGTTTACTTATGATTCCTGAAGACAAGTTTCACGTCAACTATGTTCTACGCTGAAGTCGAAGATCAAGCCAAAGAACCAGCGACAAGTCTACTAATGAACTGATGCGGATATCAGCGAAGTCAAGATTTGTCTACTCAACGTGAAGTTTCAAGTAGACGACTTCAGCGATCGCTGAGCTTTGTCACTCGATGATAAAGTACTGTTCAACGAACGCTGATCATGAAGTCTTCCTCTACAAGTTACTTTTGTCTTACCCCCTTGCACGCCTCCGTACGATAATGTCAGAAAGGACATCACTTTTTGTCTAGGATCGTACTACCAACTCTGATTCTACATTGTCCATCATGCAGCTACTAGGTTGTCTACAAAGGTCAAACCATGCAACCAATCAGCTGCTGCCACGTGTAAAGTTATACTGTTGTGCATTAAATGCATGCAGTATATAAGAAGAACCCTACTTCAGAAATGAAGTGCTCGGCCATCTTCTTCTCTCTACTACTTTGTGTTAGAATATTATTAGTAATATTCTTATCTCCTTTTCTTTCTTATTTCTAAGTGCAAGAAATCTTAGTGCTCTCTTAACATGTTTAGATTAGGTTTAATCCTTAATCTTGTTCCGCAACAAGTTGTAAATTGTTTGATAAATATCAATAAACAATTTAGAAAAGTAAAATCTGTGTGTTTGTATTCAATCCCCCCCCCCCCCCCCTTCTACAAACTTGTATAACCCCTCCGGGACCAACAAGTGGTATCAGAGCAGACTGTTTAAACTCATAAACAAGATCTTGCTTATACTAATCTTTTCTCTTCCTTACTATTTTTCATTATGGCTACCAACACAAACACAAACTATATTGACAATGGTTCTCTTGCAAAACCCCCTAGATTTTCCAAAGATAACTTTAGTCTGTGGAAAAATAGGATGATACTCTTCTTAGAAGGTGTAGACCCTACTATGCCTTACTATCTGGAAAATGGCCCTTATATTCCTGTTAGAATTGACCCTGAAGTTCCAGGCACTGCTACTAGAGCTACCATTCCTGAAATAGTCGTGCCTAAGGAACCTCACAATTGGTCTGATGAAGATAAGAAGAAAGTGGCTATCAACACAAAAGCCAGATCCATTCTTTCCATGGATCTTCCTGACGAAGTCTACCATTCCGTGATGAATCTGAAAACCTCCAAAGCCATGTGGGACACAATCTGTGTTCAATATGAAGGTACGTCTAAAGTCCAGGACTCAAGAAAGATCAACCTGGTAAGACAGTACGAAAGCTTCATTTGTGGTAAGAATGAAACTCTCTCTGAAGTACATCAGCGGTTTAACTGTTTAATTATTGATCTAAAAACCGTTGGTAAGGAATATTCTAACTTTGAAGTTCTGACAAAGTTCCTAGAATATTTACCTGAAAGCTGGGACAGTTATTCAATGTGTCTCAAGCTATCTAAGGATCTAAAATCTATGACTCTTTCTTCCTTATATGGCACTATACTCAATCATGAGCAGTCGTGTCATCTTAAGAAGAATCTTGTAAAAGATTCCAAAAGCACACCTGTTGCTTTACTCTCAGAGTCACCTTCCACTCAACGATCTACTATCACTATCACTGAGTTGGAAACTAACTCTGAATGCTCATCAGATGATGACTCTTCAGATCTTGATGAATCTATGGCTCTCCTATCTAATAAGTTCAGGAGATTCGCCAAAAAGAAAATTTTCAGAAAGAACAAGCCCCCCGCACTTACCGACATGCCAAGATCATCAACCCCTGTTGATAAGGCTACTGCTACTTGCTATAACTGTGAAAAGATAGGACATTTTGCTAGCGAGTGCAGGTCAAAGAAAGTTTCTAGTCCCTCAGCTTTCCCCAAGAAATCCTCTAACCTCAGGGATAGAGATGACAAGTATCAAAAGCTGAAAGAAAAATATGCAAAACTGAAAAGCTTTAAGAAGAAAGGCAAAGGCCTGATGGCTGACTTTGATTGGGCTACCTCTGATGAAGAAGAATCATCTGACTCTGAAGATGATGATGAGGCCAATCTCTGTCTCTTGGCCAAAATCAAAGAAGAGGAAGAAAATTCTGACATTCCCTCTACTTCAACCTCTGCTACTAAGGTATCACCTTCATTCTTTACACATATTTCAGATATTGATGAAGCTGATAGACTTCGGAAGATCGATCTCCTGACTATGAGTTTATATGATGCCATGAATGGTAAAACTGTTGTTGAAAATCAAAACCTTGATCTCGCTGAACAGCTTAAACACTGTCACCTTCAAATAGGAAAGCTTTCTAAAATTGAAGAAGATTTAAAAGATCAGGTTCATATAAACCAACTAGTCAAAATCGAGCGCGAAGAAGCTATCGCTGCATTAAAAGCTGAAAAAGCTACTGTTGAAGGATGGTGCAAATCCTCAACTATGATCACTGAGATAATTAAGTCTCAGATTCCCCTGAGTGACAAACGTGGTCTTGGTTACAAAGCTGACGCTGAAGAACCAACCACTGATCATTCCATGCTTAAGTTTGGAATGTGCGTGTCCTCTATTCCTGACCCTTCCTCATCTCAGTGTTCCTCTTCTAAAACTCCCATCCCTGAGGAAATCTCTACCTTAACTTCTAAAGGTAAAGAGAAAGTTGTTTATCCAAAACCTCAGAAGGGTACCAAAATACCAAATCTGAAGAATGTTAAACCTTCAGTTAATCATTTCTCATCCTCCAAGGATAAGGTTTATGAAAATGTTTAGCGATACACTCCTAGGATCAAGCTGAACTTTCTAGTTAAGAATCTTGATGAACCTCAGGTTCCCCCAAGATCTGATGCTAAAGGTATTCTTGGTGCTGGCCCTGCTCATTTAAAATTAATGGCTAAGCATGCAAATGGTCCTAAAGCTACTTTTAGCTATAGGAAATGTTATCACTGTGGACTTACCGATCACATTGCTAGTAAGTGCCCCACAGCCACCAAAGCTGAAAAGTTAGATAAGGTGAAGATTAATGCCCCCAAGGCAAAGAAGACCACTGAGGTTAAGAAATTAACCAAAGTGAAGAATAGTTCAGAAGCTGAATCTTCAAATGCTGCGAAGAATGCTGAACTGTTAGTCCCAGATGGCTTAACAAGTATTGTAGAAGGGGGGGTTGAATACAATACACAAGAATTTCACAATTTTAATTCTTATATTTGAAAAACTTTCAAAAGAATTACACACAGAAAACTTAAGATTGTTGCGGAAAAGAACAGATAAACTATTCTAACAATCTTACACAAAGTATACAACAAAACAACTAAGAACACTAAGAGCAAAGCTATTGAGTTTTAAGGCTTAAAAGAAGGTTTCTTGCACTGAGAGAATTTCTTGAAAGCGTGAGAATTGCATGAAGAGCACTTCTCCTTTTATAGTGCCAAGGAGTGCCCAAGCATTAAATGCTTGGGACACTTGTCATCTTCACATATGCTGATAATGTTGACTTCAGGAGAACTGTGAAGTCCTTGTCACTTTTCACTAGGTGCAGACAGAGTAGCTTGAGCAGATAATAGGGACCTTAACTGAAAGTGGATAAAGAGACAAACTGTCACTTTTCTCTGCTGGAGGATATTGTCCCATAATAAATGATCTTCTGTCTTGAGCCTTTAGCACCGAAGTGGTTTCCACCGAGATTTGAGAAATCTTCGGTGGAAAGAAGACTAGTCCACCGAAATTGCAAGCATGTTTCGGTGGTAACTAGTCCACCGAAATTGCGAGCATGTTTCGGTGGTGAGAGGACCACCGAAATTACAAGAATATTTCGGTGGTGAGAGAAGCACCGAAATGGTCATCGGTGGTGGATGGGGCCACCGAAACTGTCCATGCACTTCGGTGGGAGAGGGCCACCGAAAATGTCCTATAAATTCGGTGGAGAGAAGGCCACCGAAATGTCAAGGAATTTCGGTGGTGATGACTTGTTTGAATGTTGCCGAGAGTCTTCTATTTTCCACAAGTAGAGAGTCTTCAAGCTTGGTTTCGGTTGATCTTCGACTTCACCGAACATTTGATATCTTGTACAAGTCATTCAAAGAACTGAACTAAAATATTCTAAGTAGGAGTTTTAGGGAAAACATCGGTGAGTCAATTTCAAATCCTTGGTGACCCAACAATCTCCCCCTATTTGAATTTGAGCTCCTTATCTTAGAATATTCAAGAGTAAATAGAAGTAAGTGCGTTTTTGACCCTTTTTACTCTTTTGGGTTCTTTTCACATAGACCATTCTTTTTGTTCTTTTTGATCTTTTTCTTTTGTATGCGTATGTATACTATGTACAGTATTTACAGGTAACGAAAGATAAAGTATGTACGGAAATAAAATTCAAATAGAGATACTTGTATTAAGATAAGTTCTCGTACAATTTTACAAAATGAGAAACTAACTTTTACAAGTACCAAAAGGAGAGAACTTACTTCTTTGAGGTTTTGCGGCGCTTGATTTCATCCAGTAAGTTTCTATAGAACGGTTGAGCTTCGGGGATGTTCGGAAAGAGGTTGTGAATGCCTTCCAGAAATATAGTATCGGCGATGGACATCTGGGCAAATCTGAAGAATGCCCGACGACCGAGACCGTCGTTAAAGAACAATCTTGGTATTGGTGAGAGGCTTAAGGTTGTGGTAGGATAGGGAACAGAAGTGGGAATGGTAAGGTTAAGATTGTTTACATTCGGGATTTTACCTTCTCTTGCCATTTCCTTGAAGACTGAGTCAGGAGGATTTTTGACTTTGGGGAGGATGATCTTCTCTTTCAGAGACAGCAGTTTGGCTCTTTCTTCGGTGGAGAGGATGATGTTTTGTTTTCTTTTGATCTCCTTCATTTTATTCATTAGACCATCAATGTATTTGACAAAGATGTCTTTCCTTGGATTTAGACTCCTGACAAGGTGTTGAGTGATTTCATACCATTCCGAGAGACCGAAGAGTTGGAGATGGCTTTCTTTCACACTTTTCATAGAACCATCTTCCCAGTTAATAATCAATCTGATGTCTTGAGGGTTTGCCTTGGAGGTGGCAATCTTTACTGAAGAAATTTGTGACCTATAGCTTCGGTGGTGCATGGTCTTTTTGTACCAATTAATTTCTTCATTCTTTTGTTGTTCCAAGGCACTGAGCACCGATTTCTGTGTTTGGATGGCATCGGTGGACTTGACTTTTGTAGCTTCTTCTGCGGCAGCTTTGAGAGACAGATCTCTGGATTTGTCTAAGTCGATTTGAGCTATTCTTGCTTCCTCAATTTCTTGAGCAGAGAGGCCAAGTTCGGTGGTGATAGGTTGAGAAGCAGGCTTGAGTTTGAGAGTTTCAGCGTCCTTCGGTCGAGCCCCATATCTTGCCAGATCCTTTTTCTTCTTTGCTTCTCTGGCCAATTCTTCGGCCGAAAGAGTTCTTTTTCCTTTGTCTTCGGGAGCATTGCTGGACTGCTCCCCCTCAACTGATGCATTAAGGTCAAGAGCTTCGGTGGAGCCAGTATGGGTCGGTGAGAGTGAGACATGTTTCGGTGGAGAAGAGGGTTTCGGTGGAGAAGAGGGTTTCGGTGGAGAAGAGGGTTTCGATGGAGAAGAGGGTTTCGGTGGTGAGGATTTCGGTGGAGAGGAGGATTTCGGTGGAGAGGAGAATTTCGGTGAAGAGGGTTTCGGTGGAGGCTGGTTACTGGAAAGTTTCTTTATGGATGGAAGTTTCGGTGGAGCCGTGGTTTTCTCCCCCTCAGGAACAGTCGGTAACTTGAAACCCAACTCATAGAAGGCCTTATCAAACTTGGAGTGTAGGAAGGCCAGACTCGTTTCGGTGGTATGGGGAACCAAGGCAAAGTCACCAAGATCTATTTCCCACTGGGAACGTTCAGGACTGGGTGAGTCGGTGGAAGGTTTGGAGAGGGACTCCACTGTGGTAGAAAGGGTAGATAATTTTTCTTGAACGGGGCGTAGGGCTTCGGTGATGGCATCAAGAAGAAGATGCGGTAGCTGAGACTCGAGGGTAGAGATGCGGGAATTGGCTTGGGAGATTAAAGTGATGGTAGATTTAAGAAAGGTAGAGGTGCGGTCGATGTGCGGGGAAGTTTGGCCACCGATTTCGGGAAACTGGAAGAGGAGTCGGTGGGGGTCAGGTTCGGGAATGGGAATATGGAGGTAAGGCATCAAGTCGTCGGTGTGTAACATTCGGGGGGGAGTAGGTGATCGGGGGGGTGATTGGTGTGAAGACGAGGGAGACTCGGTGTGATGTTCTTCGGTGGATGGGATGGTTTGGGGAGAACCAGTGTCCGCTAAAAGAAAATCGAAAAAATCAAAGGGTGGAATTGGGGGGGAACCCTTAGAGGGTTGTGCAATGTCTTCGATCGAAAACTGATCGGGTGTAAAGCTGTGTAGTGTGAAGTCAGAACCCTCGAGCGGAGAGATCTCGAGGTCATCTCCACCACCCAAAGAGTCGAGTGGGGAGGTATGTGGGGGGTCCTCCTGAAATGTAACTGAGGCCTTTCGAGAGGCAACAGAGGAGACGGTGGGGTGTGTAGCAGGTACCCTTGGCCCGGAGGGATGAGGTTCAACAACCGGCGATTTTGGAGAATCGACGGTTGGATGAGTCGGTTGGGCCGATGGTTTCCGAGACCTCTTTGGAAGAGATCCCGAAGGGGAAGGTGAGTGCCTCCGCTTGTGAGAAGGGGTGTGAACCGGGGAAGTCTCCGAGGGATCTCTCGGTGACGTGGTTCGAGAAGCGGGAGCGGAGGTGTCGGTGGCCTTTTTTCGTTTCTTTTGAGTGCCACCCGACGTCACTCGGGAACGGGGAGAAGGGACCACAACATTTGGAGTGACCTCGGGAATTTCCAGGTGGCGAAACCCGGGAATTTCCGCATCACCCCAATGAAGTTCGGGAGATATGGCGAAGGAAATCATACCTGGGCGTAATGGGCGATCGGTGGCGAGCGGCTTGACGTTGAGGGTTTTGGTGCCCACAACGGGAGATGGCCATTCATAAGAGAACCGGGGCGAGGAAGAGCGGCGATCGGTTTCCAAAGCTTTGGAAAGTTTGTGTTGTAAGATCATGGAGATGAAGCGGGGAAAAGCGACGTAACACTTCTTGGGAGTTTTGATGACCTCGACAAGCTCTGAGAAGAAATATTGGGCGAAATCCACTTTCCTTTGGAAAATGAGGGCATGTGCGAGTTTGTTGACGTGTGAAGGCGATTGATCATGCCCACTTGTTTTGCGTGAGAGGCAATGGATAACGTGGGCAAAGAAGAAATTCCAAATGCCTCCCATTTTGCTGCGAAGAAGAGTACCGGGGCCTTTGGAGCTTTTGGAGGAGTCGTCGAGCACATAACCGGTGGTAAGGACAATGTCTTCATGTATGGTGTCTAAATACATGTCTTCATAGACGGAAAAGGCGTCGATCTTAAGAGCGAGACGAACATCATCGACCCCAACGTGAGGTCGTGATCACCTTCGGCATTGGTGAAGATGGAGGCGTGAATGGCCTCATTGGAGGGATCGTACACGGAGGTGAGCCAGAACTGTCCAATGAGCATTTTGCTCATCTTGGGGTTGCATGTGAAGGCATGAAGAAGAGGAGAGCGAGACAGAAATTTAGCAATAGTAGAGAACTCGGGATGAGCGGGATCGGATTCGAGGCGGGCAACGTGATTGCACTGGTTGAAGCGGAGGTCTTCAAAACGTGTAGGAATTGGATATCGTGAGGATGCCATGAGAGAGATATGTTTGAAAGAGAAGAGAGAGTTGCAGGTTTGAATTGTGAGAAATGAGTGGGGAGGAAGTGAAGGGAGGTATGTATATATAGGGAAAGGATAAGGCACTATGATGATGATTTTGTATGGGGAGAGGGGACATGCGGCTCATGAGGTGAAAGGGTTATTGGGAATCGGGACACGGAGCGGCGGATAGGCGAAGGGTCTGACGCAAAAGCAATTGAGTGGTCACAAGTGGGCTTTGGGAACCGTGTGAATCGGTGTAGGCTCGGTGATGCTTCGGTGGAGGATTCGGTGTTCGTTCGGTAGACGATCGGTGGAGGTTCGGTGGTGGATTCGGTGTTCATGGGACTTCGGTGGTAGAATGGTTTCACCGATTTGGATGAGGTCCACCGAAATGGGACTTCGGTGGTAGAATGGATTCACCGATTTGGATAGTACCACCGAAATGGGACTTCGGTGGTGGAAAGTTTTCACCGATTTGAGATGACCACCGATTTGAGACTTCGGTGGTGGACAAGTTTCACCGAGTTTTAAAATTTTCACCGAAATGGGCTTCGGTGGTAGACATGCTTTACCGATACTTGAGATTATCACCGAAATTGGACTTCGGTGTTGGAAAAGAGATAGAAATGATTTAACACATAGATTTGTCCACCGATGAGAGATCGGTGGAGAGAGAGAGAAGTAGATAAGAAGGTGTCCACCGATGTGAGATCGGTGGAGCATGAACACATGTTTATTCTAGGAAATTGCACATCCCAAGTTCACTGATGAGAAAGTTGAACCTGGTTTCATCAAGAGGTTTGGTGAAAATATCAGCAAGCTGCAAATCGGTGGGAATGAAGTGCAGTTCAATGTCACCTTTGGAAATGTGATCCCTGATGAAATGATATCTGATATCGATGTGTTTAGATCTAGAGTGAAGAACAGGATTATTTGCTATAGCTATAGCACTGGAATTATCACACATAATTGGGACTTTAGAAAAGAATTGATTATAGTCCCTTAGTTGGTTTCTCATCCATAGAATCTGAGCACAGCAGCTCCCAGCAGCTACATATTCAGCCTCAGCAGTAGAGGTTGATACAGAGTTTTGTTTCTTGCTGGACCAACTTACCAATTTTCCCCCAAGGAGCTGACAGCTTCCTGTAGTACTCTTTCTATCAATCTGGGAACCTGCATAGTCTGAATCTGAATAACCAATTAGTTCAAAACCCGAGTCTTTGGGATACCAAAGACCCAAGTGCAGTGTGCCCTTAAGATACCGAAAAATTCGTTTTACAGCCTTTAAATGTGATACTTTAGGATTGGCCTGATAACGAGCACATAGGCAGGTAGCAAACATAATATCCGGTCTGCTAGCAGTTAGGTAAAGAAGAGAGCCTATCATACCTCGGTAAAGAGTAACATCCACAGATTCACCTTTTAGATCGGCACACAGTTTCAAGGGAGGTGCCATGGGAGTTTTCATAGGAGAGCTATCTAGAAAGTTAAATTTCTTCAGAAGGTCCCGAATATATTTGCTTTGATTTATAAAAATCCCTTCTGAAGATTGTTTGACTTGAAGGCCCAAGAAAAATGTAAGCTCTCCCATCATGCTCATCTCATATTCACTCATCATGAGAGAAGCAAACTCATCACATAGGCATTCATCAGTGGCACCAAAGATGATGTCATCAACATAGATTTGAACAAGAATGATATTACCTGAGGTTTCTTTGATGAAGAGAGTATTGTCAATTTTACCTCTGGAATATCCATGCTTGAGAAGAAAGTTGGCAAGAGTGTCATACCAAGCACGTGGAGCTTGCTTGAGACCATACAAAGCTTTGTCAAGTCTGTACACATAGTCTGGATGAGCTGGGTCTTCAAAGCCAGGAGGTTGTTTCACATAGACTTCCTCTGCAAGTTCCCCATTTAGAAAGGCACTTTTGACATCCATTTGAAAGACCCTAAAATTTCGGTAGGCAGCATGAGCCAGAAAGATCCTTATAGCTTCAAGTCTTGCAACAGGGGCAAATGTTTCATCATAGTCAATGCCTTCTTCCTGTCTGTATCCTTGAGCTACTAATCGGGCCTTGTTCCTGATAACAGTACCATCTTCATCCATTTTGTTCCTGAATACCCACTTGGTTCCAATGATTGTCTTGTTTCTGGGTTTGGGAACCAATCTCCAAACTTTATTTCTCTGGAACTGAGAAAGTTCTTCTTGCATGGCAGTGATCCAACAAGGATCTGATAGAGCTTCATCCACTTTCTTGGGTTCAGAGAGAGAGAGGAAATTCACATAGAGACAAATATTTCCAACTCCTCTGCGGGTTTGGACACCTGCTTGTTGATCACCAATAATTTGATCTATGGGGTGATCTTTGGTCCATTTTAGAGCAGGAGGTAAAGGTGATGGGGTATGAGGAGTAGAGTGAACTGGAGTAGTGGGATCAGAGGTTTGGTGTAAGATGGGATTTTCGGTAGTGGAAGCCATGTGATTTTCGGTGGGATTAGGGATGGAAGAAGGGCTTCGGTGTGGAGTTTCGGTGGGAATAGGGAAATCGGTGTGAGAGATGGGTTGATCAATTTCGGTGGGAGAGAGTGATCCAGCTGGGTTTTTTGAGGTGGATGGATTTGAGGGAATAGAGGAGATATCGGTGGAAGTGACTAAGCGGGTATCACCAATACATGATGAGATCCATCTGTGTAAATCATCCTCATCACTTGAAAGTGATGAACATCTGAGATCATCAAACTTGACATGAATGGACTCATCAATGCATTTTCTTCTGAGATTGTACACCCTATAAGCTTTGGAGGATAAGGAGTACCCAACAAATATTCCCTCATCTGCCTTGGGATCAAACTTCCCAAGATTTTCACGATCATTAAGAATAAAGCAGATACACCCAAAGACATGAAGAAAGCCAATATTTGGTTTTCTGCCATGAAAAACTTCATACGGGGTTTTATCATGTCTTTTGGATATTACTGACCTGTTTTGAGTGAAGCAGGCAGTATTCACAGCTTCGGCCCAAAAATAGGTGGGGAGATTTGATTCACTCAGCATGGATCTAGCGGCCTCACACAGTGTTCTGTTTTTCCTTTCCACCACTCCATTTTGCTGAGGAGTACGAACAGCAGAGAAGTTCTGAGAGATCCCTTTCTCGGTGAAGAAGTCTTCAAGAGCACTATTTCTGAATTCAGTGCCATTGTCACTCCTTACCGAGCGGACAAGCTGGCCATTGAGAACTTCATTTTTCTTGACAAAGTTGATGATTTCTTCAGTAGCATCACTTTTGTACCTGAGAAAGAACACCCAAGTATATCTGGTAAATTCATCAACAATAACAAGAATATACCTTTTGCCTCCAAGACTTGGAGTGCTGAGTGGTCCACATAGATCCATGTGCAGCAATTGAAGAGGAAGAGTGATGGAAGAGCATTGCTTCGTCTTGAAGGATGTTTTGGTGAGCTTTCCCTTTTCACATGCATCACACAGCTTCTCTTTGACAAAGTTCAACTTTGGCATGCCCGTCACCAGCTCTTTGTTGGAGATTTTATGCAAGGTCTTGAAGTTTAGATGAGAGAGACGTTTGTGCCACAACCAGTTTCTTTTGGATGCATCATTTGACACAAAGCAGACATTTGAAGAAGAATTGGATTGTCCCATATCTATGACGTAGACATTTTCCATCCGTCTTCCCGATAACACCACATTGAATTGTTTGTCTACCACAGAGCAGACACAAAGTTCAAAGATAACTTTGTATCCAAGATCACACAGTTGGCTAATGCTGAGGAGGTTATGCATGAGGCCGTCCACAAAAGCCACTTTATTGAAGGTTACAGATCCATTAGAGAGAGTTCCGTATCCTTTGGTGTAACCCTTAGAATTATCACCAAAAGTTACAGAAGGACCTTTTCCCGGCACATAGTTGATGAGAAGAGACTTGTTTCCCGTCATGTGGCGTGAGCACCCGCTGTCTAAATACCAAATTTGATGGTGCTCAAAAGCCTGCATGCAAACACATATTAGTTCTTTGGTACCCATTTTGTAATGGGTCCTTTGGGGTTAGAAGAGCATGATTCCTTAAGCTTGGATCTATCAATCCTATCCTTGGGACAGTCCTTAGCCATATGAAAAGTGTCACCACAGTTATAGCATTTTCTATAGATAAACACCTTTTTAGCATTTTTCATGTTTTGGCTTTTATCATTTGTTCTTATAACCTTGTTAGAGGAGAACAGAGCAGGAGGCTTGGACCCAAGGATTCCTTTGGATAAATCTTTGGAGGTTGATTTTCTTAAAAGCACAGATCTAGGAACATAAGTGTTGTTAGAGGGAATGTTTGGGGTAAAACTTTTAGGATGGGAGCTTGCCATGCAGTTGACCACCGATTTTCCTTTGTCGGCACAGGAGATCCTTTTTGAGTGAACAGGAGTTTCTCTTTTGGGGATCTTTGAGGGCTTAGGTTCGGTGTAGGTATCTATGTGAATAGATTTTAACACTTCATGAAGAGGAATTGGAGGGTCATAGATTGAGGGATTGGTGGGCACAAAGGGGATAAGATCGGTGGGTTTAGATCTTTTGGAAGGATTAGCTTTTGAAGAGTTTGAGGAGGAGGCTTCATCCATGGCCGAAAATTTGAGCTGATCATGGATGGGTTTAGAAACGTCATTTGAATCTTGCTTCTCAATGACTTGCAATGAGGAGTCTTTGGCCTTTAAGGATATGCCATACTTTAAGGCTTCACACAGATCTAACGAGTTCAAAGAGATGGAATCACAAGAGCTAGAATCAGAGAGATCATCACATGCATTGGTGGGGGGAACAAGAGCAAGAGTGGACTCACAAACATCAGTTTTTCCAAATCCTAGACCGAACTTGTTTGAACTACAGATTTGACTTTGAAAGATTTGTTCAAGATTTTTGGAAGAGCTTGACCATTTTTTGATGACTTCTTGTTCCCTTTTTAGTTTCTTAAACAGAGAGTTCTTTTCTTTTGAGATCACATGATTTATTGTTTTCAAGTCCTCAAGCTCATTTTTGATTTCCTCAAACCTTTTAAGCTTAGACATGCAAATTTCAAGTTCAGCTTTGAGCTCTTTCACTTGAGCAGATTTTCTATTCTTACTGTCTTTAACAGAATAAAAATCTTGAGTTAAAGATTCATAGGCATTGATTTTTTCAATATCAGACATATTATTGAAGGGATGTACCTGAGCGTAGGCTGTGGAGCACCCAGTTGCCACTAGAGCCATAGGTGAGGTGGCCTTTTCGGAAACTTCCATTTCTTCTGAGATGGCCACGAAGCATCTATTCTGAGAATCACTGTCGGAGGTGTCTTCGTCGTCCCAATCGTGGGTTTCTGCCATGAGACCCTTCCCTTTTTCTCTCTAGACCCTCACTCCTTTCCTTCTCTTTCTTGTACTTGGCCTTGTATTTCTCAGCACGCTCCTGATGATTTAAGAAGGATGGTGGGGACTTCTTTTTGGGAAAGGTTGATTTGAAAGGCATGTGTTTGGATTTTTCCCTTTTGAAGAGGGATTGTCAGAAGAAGTAAATCTGGACTTGGAGATACGCTTGCTTCTACACTCAGATGCAAAATGTCCTTTCTTGCCACAGTTGTAGCATTCCTCATTAGACTTGTCAGAAGAAGTTTTGAAAGATGAAGTTTTTCTAAGACTTCGAGATTTGTTGAAGGGACGAAACTTGTGTTTAGAACCGGCCATCATTGCCATCTCATCCGACAACTGTTCAACCATGATATCCTCACCTTCATCATCAGCATCACTAAGATATGCTTCCGTTTGGTGGGTTACATTTGTTTGGCTGTCATTGTCAGAGTCAGATGAAGGATAGGTGATTCTAGGAAGATTTTGAGAATTCTTGGAACTTTCACTAACAAGAGCTATAGAGGAGCTCTTTATTTCCTTGATGAAAGATTTCCGTTGAAGCTTGGTTTGCTCAAAGTTGAAAAGAGTACCATATAAAACAGTTAAGGGCATGAACTCAAGGTCCTTGGTAGTTTTGATGCAAGTACATATATTTTCCCAAAAATCTGGGAGACAATCCATGAACTTGCACAAGACTTCCTCATTATCATAGACTCTGCCCAACAACTTAAGATCATTTAAAAGAGAGTTGAAGCGGTTATAGAAGCTAGGAAGAGATTCTCCTTTTTCAAAAGAAAATAGTTCATACTTTCTGATAAGACCAATCTTTTTACATTTCTTGACTTCCTCTGTACCTTCGTACAGAACACATAGAGTGGTCCACATTTCTTTGGCAGTTTCAAAGTTCACCAAAGAGTGGTAGACCTCATCAGGAAGAGAGAGAGCAATAATAGCTCTTACCTTGGAGTCAAGAGTAACCAAACGTTTCTCCTCATCAGTATACTTTTTAGGATTTTTGAGAATATACCGACCAGTAGCACTGGATTTTTCCTCATCAGAATCACTAGAGATTTCCTTTTCAAAGGTTTCTTTACCTGGCCTCTGCGTGTCATAGCGAGCCCAAACTCTGGGGATAATGGGTCCCTCGTTGAGAATGGTTGGATATCTAGTATCCACTCCTTCCATGAATAGCATCATGCGGCTTTTCCACAAAGAGAAGTTGTTGGGATTGAACTTAGGAGGTTTTGAAATGGAGCCATTTTCAGAGAAGTTATTTTGAAAAGAGTTTTCAACAGTAGAAGAAGAAGAGGCAGCCATCGCAGATCAAGTTTATGGAATTAAACTTTCTGCTCTGATACCACTTGTTAGTCCCAGATGGCTTAACAAGTATTGTAGAAGGGGGGGTTGAATACAATACACAAGAATTTCACAATTTTAATTCTTATATTTGAAAAACTTTCAAAAGAATTACACACAGAAAACTTAAGATTGTTGCGGAAAAGAACAGATAAACTATTCTAACAATCTTACACAAAGTATACAACAAAACAACTAAGAACACTAAGAGCAAAGCTATTGAGTTTTAAGGCTTAAAAGAAGGTTTCTTGCACTGAGAGAATTTCTTGAAAGCGTGAGAATTGCATGAAGAGCACTTCTCCTTTTATAGTGCCAAGGAGTGCCCAAGCATTAAATGCTTGGGACACTTGTCATCTTCACATATGCTGATAATGTTGACTTCAGGAGAACTGTGAAGTCCTTGTCACTTTTCACTAGGTGCAGACAGAGTAGCTTGAGCAGATAATAGGGACCTTAACTGAAAGTGGATAAAGAGACAAACTGTCACTTTTCTCTGCTGGAGGATATTGTCCCATAATAAATGATCTTCTGTCTTGAGCCTTTAGCACCGAAGTGGTTTCCACCGAGATTTGAGAAATCTTCGGTGGAAAGAAGACTAGTCCACCGAAATTGCAAGCATGTTTCGGTGGTAACTAGTCCACCGAAATTGCGAGCATGTTTCGGTGGTGAGAGGACCACCGAAATTACAAGAATATTTCGGTGGTGAGAGAAGCACCGAAATGGTCATCGGTGGTGGATGGGGCCACCGAAACTGTCCATGCACTTCGGTGGGAGAGGGCCACCGAAAATGTCCTATAAATTCGGTGGAGAGAAGGCCACCGAAATGTCAAGGAATTTCGGTGGTGATGACTTGTTTGAATGTTGCCGAGAGTCTTCTATTTTCCACAAGTAGAGAGTCTTCAAGCTTGGTTTCGGTTGATCTTCGACTTCACCGAACATTTGATATCTTGTACAAGTCATTCAAAGAACTGAACTAAAATATTCTAAGTAGGAGTTTTAGGGAAAACATCGGTGAGTCAATTTCAAATCCTTAGATAAGGTGAAGATTAATGCCCCCAAGGCAAAGAAGACCACTGAGGTTAAGAAATTAACCAAAGTGAAGAATAGTTCAGAAGCTGAATCTTCAAATGCTGCGAAGAATGCTGAACCTTCCACTTCCTCTACCACCACTGACACATGTGGACCCATGGTTAAATGGGTGCCCAAGTCAAACTAATCTTCCTTTGTTTGCAGGTTCGGAAGGGTATCTGGTATCTCGATAGCGGATGCTCTAGACATATGACTGGAAAGAAAAACCTGCTCACTGAATATAAGGAAGAGAAGGGTCCCTCTGTGACTTTCGGTGGAAACGAAAAAGGCTATACCCGAGGGTTTGGTGTACTCTCTAATGGTACAACAACCTTTGGAAGAGTTGCATATGTTGAAGGACTGAAGCATAATCTCCTAAGCATTAGTCAGCTTTGCGACAAGGATAACAAAGTGATTTTCACTAAGGAATCCTGCTTTGTCACTGACAAAAAGGAGAAGATAGCTCTCAGCGGTTATCGTATGGAAGATAACATGGACTCTACAACCACTGAGAACTCCTGTTTCTTCTCAAAAGCCTCATCTGATGTCAACTGGCTATGGCATAATAGGCTCTCCCATCTCAACTTCAAGACACTGAATACCTTTTCCTCTAAAGAGTTGGTCACTGGTCTACCTCAACACTCATACGCTAAGGAATCCTTATGTTCAGCGTGTGAGAAAGGGAAACAAACAGAAGCTAGTTTCAAATCTAAGCAAGTTTCCTTAGTGTCATCTCCTCTACAACTTTTCCATATGGATTTGTTTGGCCCTGTTAACAAACAATCCATCGCTGGAAAGAAATACACATTGGTCATAGTTGATGAATTCTCTTGCTATACCTGGGTAATGTTTCTCCGTTCTAAGAGTGACACCCCTGAAAAACTCATCACCTTTGTTAGGAAAATGGAAGCCCTGAACAACATGACCGTTCGCTCAATTAGGAGTGATCATGGGACTGAATTCAAAAATAGTTCTCTTGATTCCTTCTTTGAAAGTAAGGGTATTTCTCACAACGTTTCCTCAGTGAGAACACCGCAACAAAACGGAGTCGCTGAAAGAAGAAATCGAACTATCATCGAAGCTGCACGTTCAATGCTCAGCGATTCTCATCTACCTACTTAGTTTTGGGCAGAAGCTGTCAACACTGCTTGTTTTACTCAAAATAGGTCGCTGATTGTCAAAAGATTCAAGAAGACAGCCTATGAACTCTTCCATGGGAGAAAGCCTTCAATTAGCTTTCTTCACATCTTTGGATGTCAGTGTTTCATACTGAACAATAGAGATTTCCTTGGAAAGTTTGGTCCTAAGGCTGATGATGGAATCTTTCTTGGATACTCCTCAGTCTCCAAAGCCTTCAGAGTCTTCAATCGAAGAAGACAAACTGTTGAAGAAACTATCCATGTCACTTTTGACGAATCTCGTTCAGCAAACTCTAGACCTTCTGCTGATACTGAAGAACTGAATCAATGGATGTTTTCTCATCTTGGTGATTCAGAAGACATTCCCACTCCTCCATCTCATACTCATCCGGCTGAAGATGATGATCCTACTGTCATCCCAAGCATGCAGTCATGTGAAGTTGAATCCTCATGGGTCTCAGCTGTTCCTCTAAACACTATGCCTGCCTCTGAACCTTCCATCTCAGATATACCATCTACTTCTCAGCAATCAGTAAATGAAATGACATCTGCACCTCTTCCTCTCTTAGCTGATATACCGGAAGTTGTTGAAGCCTCATCTTCAGCTCCTCCAGAAGTTCAGATTGAGTCACCAAATCATGCTCCGGCTCAACGATGGACTATCAATCACCCTATTGAACAAATTCTTGGTGATCCAAACGCTGGTGTTCAGAATCGACGAAGTGCAGGTAATATTTGTTTATTTGTTAACTTTATTTCTCTGATTGAACCAAAGAAAACAGATGATGCCTTCCAAGATCCAAACTGGGTCAGCGCTATGCAAGAAGAGCTGACTGAATTCGAAAGAAATAAAGTTTGGAATCTCGTTCCTCGTCCATCCGACAAGTCAGTGATAGGAACTAAATGGGTCTATCGAAACAAGTTGGATGAACATGGAACTGTAACCCGCAACAAAGCTCGACTTGTTGCTCAGGGATACAGACAAGAGGAAGGCATAGATTACGAAGAAACCTTTGCTCCAGTGGCAAGACTCGAATCAATTCGTCTATTCTTAGCTTACGCTGTACACAAAGACTTCAAGGTATATCAAATGGATGTTAAGTCAGCGTTCCTTAATGGAAAACTGAATGAAGAAGTCTACGTGGAACAACCTCCAGGATTCTCAGATCCTAAGCATCCAGGTTATGTTTATAAGCTGGATAAAGCACTCTATGGCTTAAAGCAAGCTCCTCGTGCATGGTATGACACTCTCTACCTATCTCCACATTGAAAAATTTGAGCGAGGTAAAATTGATAAAACTCTATTTTTCAGGAAAGTAAAAGGTCATATTATTCTTGTTCAAATATATGTCGATGATATTATATTTGGTTCCACTAACACTGACCTTTGTACTCGTTTCTCTGAAAGGATGAAAGCCGAGTATAAAATGAGTATGATGGCTGAGCTAACATATTTCCTAGGTCTTCAAATCAAATAGAATGAAAAAGGAACTTTCATTCATCAGGGAAAGTATGTTAATGATATGCTGAAGAAATTTGATTTAACTCAGAGTTCAGCTATGAAAACCCCTATGGCACCACCACTGACACTAAACAAGGATCCTTCTGGAAAACCTGTTAATGTCACGACGTACCGTGGGATGATCCGCTCTCTCCTATATCTTACAGCTAGCCGGCCTGATATTATGTATGCAACCTGTTTGTGTGCACGATATCAAGCTGAACTTAAGGAATCTCATTTAATCGTTGTAAAGCGAATCTTTCGTTACCTTAAGGGTACTCCTAACCTAGGTCTTTGGTATCCCAAAGATTCAGGGTTTGATCTAATCGCCTATTCAGATAGTGATTTTGTAGGTTGCAAATTGGATAGGAAACGCACCACAGGAGGCTGTCAGCTCCTGGGTGGAAAGCTAGTGAGTTGGACAAGTAAAAAGCAAAACTCAGTGTCCACCTCAACCGCTGAAGCTGAGTACGTAGCCGCTGGAAGCTGTTGTTCTCAGTTCTTGTGGATGAGAAATCAACTACTGGACTATGACCTTCAGCTCTCAAAGATTCCAATCTATTGCGACATTACAAGTGCCATCGCTATAGCAAATAATCCAGTGCTACACTCAAAGACCAAACACATCGAAATCAGGTATCATTTTATCAGAGATCATGTGATGAATGGTGATATAGAACTTCATTTTATCCCAACTGACTTTCAGTTAGCTGATCTGTTCACCAAGCCTCTTGATGAGACAAGATTCAACTTTCTTATCAGCGAGCTTGGAATGCTGAACTTAGAAGAGTAAAATCTTCAGCGATTCACATTTGATCAGGGATAAAATAAACTTGTATAACCCAATCTATCACCCTGTCTCTGAATAAAATTGATTCGCTGACATCAAGGTATGTTCTCTCTTACTCGCTGACGTTCGCCTATGAATGCAAGATTTCAAAACAAATTACATCGCTGAATATCTCTTCCTTTCAGTGATACTTTTGAAATTTCTAAATCTCACTGATATTTCTATTCAGTGCTTCATGTTTTCAAAAATGTCTCTGAACTTTCAAAAACCTCAGAGACATCCTAAAATATGAAAGGACATTTGTGACGTCATCACAATGAATAAGTCATGGCAGGTTTTCTCTAACACGTTCGCCCGTTTCGACTTCCTTGTCCAATCAAATTCAAGGGACGTGTCCGTGTCATCATGAAAAACTTTCCTGCTCATAGTTTTCTCTCTCTACTCTCACTATATAATCCCTTTGCATTATATTTTTACCTTTACGCGAACATCATCTCTTTCAAGCAAGAATTCCATGTTTCATTCAAACTTGTTTTCTTCAAGAACTCTTCATCTTCTTCAACACTCGAAAGGTTAATATTCTAATTATTTTCCTTGCATTAAAACTTGTTTTCGATCTTATTTTTTTTTTCAAAAGATCAAACAAAATAACTTTCATAAAATGAAATCATCTTCTTTTCATGATTTTATGAACACAATCTAGAAACAGATTGTTCTTCAAAGTTCAAATTAATAATCTTAAACTTTGACATCTAAATATGTTTTTCCAGAATCCTTTCTTTAAAAGGAAACTGGAAAACAAGACATTCCCTAGTTTTTGTATATTTGTTCAAAACTAGAAAAACCCTAATTTCCATCTCTTTCTTTAAATAGAAATTACAAAACCCTAAAAATCCTTATTTTGGACATTTTATCCATTTTAAGATCTTCTGTTCTTAATCTTCATGATTTCAAGAAATGGCATCAACTACTGAAGCTCCATCAACTCAGTCTCCTACTACTCCTTCAAAGAATACACTCACCCCTGCTCCTCAAGTTCATTTCAAATACGAGGAAATCAACTTTAAGGGCAATAACCCTTTTGCTCTCTTCAACTTCCCTCAGAGAAAGCACATCACCCACTTAGACGATGCTGTGAATTTTCTCAACACATTCCCTCTCTCCACAGCTCTGACTGTCACTCCTCCAGCAAATAAACACCAACTTGCTCAGTTCTGGTGGACTGCAAGACGTGTTATGATCACCTCCACCAAAGACCCCAAAAAGGAAATCGAAGTCATCCTTTTTGACACTGACCATGGAACCTACAAGATAACACCTGGAAACATCAGGTGTGCCCTCAACCTCCCCGCAGCCACAAAAGAAAAACGCTTTATCCCTCTACCCAATCCCAAAAACCCCACTGACAGAGACACCATCATTGCATTCTTTGATGCAATGAACTATGTGTGGGAAACTGGGAGAGATAAACTCCGTGAGAAGATGCTGACTGCCATCAAGAAGTCCAAGATGTCAAGCGAGATGAACTTCATCTTCGCTCACCTATTAAGCTGCATGACAGCTAATGTTGGTTCTTCTGACCAAGCTTCTCAACCCCAGCAAGCCATGGGATTTTCACTGCTGAAGGGCCTACACATCGACTGGGCCAAAATCGTCTTTGACGATATGATTCAGAGAGTCGAGGAATCCAAAAGACAGAAGATGGTTCCTTATCCTCGATTTCTCAGCGCTCTCTTCCTACAGGGACTCAAGAACAAATATCCGAAGGTAGGCGACCTGAAGCTCTCACAGGTTGGCACCAAGATTCTCGAGTTCACCCCCATGCCAAATGAGGTACGTCTTTCTACTATCTTATCTATTCTCAATCCCCCAACTTCTTCTACTTCTGCGGCTACCTCAGCGGTAATCCCCACCTCTGATACCCAGGATGCACCCTCCACTCCTTCTAAGAAAAGGAAACACTCTACTACCTCACTTAATTCTCAAAGGATCAAGAAAACCAAGGAGCAATCCCCCAAGCCTTCACAGGCTGAAGACTCCACGACTCTTTCTGTACAAGAGCCATTGGATAGTTTCGTGGTACGCTCTGCCACAGCTGCTCAAGCCACCCCTTCTATACCGACCTCAGCGTCTCTAAACACTGAGGTTATAAACCTGGAACTGAACCCCCCTCCTTCAGACCCTCTAAGGACTGAAGAAGTATTTCTCAACGGACCCAACGCTGACTCTGGCTCCCCAACCCTCTTCTCAACCTTCACTACTCCCACCATTCCTTTGGACACTCCACCTGTTTTCCCCCAATTCTCTACAATAAACATCATCCCCCACGATACATTTGCTGAAACTTTACAGGGGATGATGAATCAAAATATAGGATCTGCAGGCACTTCTATGTGCCAAGGCACTCTGGAAGGCGACATGGAACACTTCACAGGTTATCGAAGTTTCAAGGACTTCACCAACCCGCCTGCAGGTATACACAAAACCATACACACTACTTATTTATCCAAACCCTCAGTGATTTGATAATGACCCTCTCTTAAAACACTTAGTGAAAATTGTAAGTAAACAATATGTATTAGTTTCTCTATCGCTGATAAGTATTAAGACTTTACAGTACCACTGATAGGAACTCTCGCTCTTTAAGTTTAAAGTTCAGCGAACACTATTCATCCAGTAGCTCTGAGCCTTCAGTCTCTGTGATAATCGCTGATAAGTTAGTTGTTTACTTATGATCCCTGAAGACAAGTTTCACGTCAACATATGTTCTTCGCTGAAGTCGAAGATCAAGCTCAAGAACAGCGACAAGTCTACTAATGAACTGATGCGGATATCAGCGAAGCCAAGATTTGTCCACTCAACGTGAAGTTACAAGTAGAAGACTTCAGCAATCGCTGAGCTTTATCATTCGCTGATAAAGTACTGATTCAACGAAAGCTGATCATGAAGTCTTCCTCTACAAGTTACTTTTGTCTTTCCCCTCTTGCACGTCTCCGTACGAAATGTCAGAACGGACATCCCCTCTGTCTAGGATCGTACAACAAACTCTGATTCTACACTGTGCACCATGCGGCTACTAAGGTTGTCTACAAAGGTCAATGACATGCAACCAATCAGCTGCTGCCACGTGTAAAGCAATATTTCCATGCATTAAATGCATGCAGTATATAAGAAGAACCCTACTTCAGAAATGAAGTGTGCTCAGCCATCTTCTTATTCTTCCTTACTACTGTATGTTAGGTTATTACTCGTAATTTCTTTATCTCCTTTCTATCTTATTCTAGTGCAAGAAACTTAGTGTTCTTAACTAGTTTAGATTAGGACTAGTCCTTAATCTTGTTCCGCAACAAGTTGTAAATTGTATTGATTTATCAATAAACAATTTAGAAAAGTAAAAATCGTGTGTTTGTATTCAACCCCCCTCCCCTTCTACAAACTTGTATAACCCTTCGGGACCAACAAGTGGTATCAGAGCGGATTTATTTAATCTCATAAACAAGATCTTATCTATACTAATCTTTTCTCTTCCTTGCTATTTCTTAAAATGGCTACCAACACAAACACTAACTATATTGTCAATGGTTCTCTTGCAAAACCCCCTAGATTCTCCAGAGATAACTTTAATCTGTGGAGAAATAGGATGATTCTCTTCTTAGAAGGTGTAGACCCAACTATACCTTATTACATCGAAAATGGTCCATATATTCCTATAAGAATTGATCCTGAAGTTCCAGCCGCTGAGAATAGAGCTGCAATTCCAGAAAGGTTGGTTCCTAAGGAAATTCATATGTGGACTGATGAAGATAAGAAGAAACTGGCTCTCGACACCAAAGCCAGATCCATACTTTCCATGGCTCTTCCTGACGAAGTCTACCATTCCGTCATGAACCTGAAAACCTCAAAATCCATGTGGGACACAATCTGTGTTCAGTATGAAGGTACTTCTGAAGTCCAGGACTCATGCAAGATCAACCTGGTAAGACAGTACGAAAGCTTCATTTGTGGTAAGAATGAAACTCTCTCTGAAGTACACCAACGTTTTAACTGCTTAATAATAGATCTGAAAACTGTTGTTAAGGAATATTCTAACTTTGAAGTACTGACAAAGTTCTTAGAATGTTTACCTGAAAGCTGGGACAGTTATTCAATGTGTCTCAAACTGTCAAAAGATCTAAGATCTATGACTCTTTCTATCTTATATGGCACGATGCTTAATCATGAGCAATCAAGTCATCTTAAGAAGAATCTTGTAAAAGATTCCAAAAGCACCCCTGTTGCTTTACTCTCAGAGTTACCTTCCACTCAGCGATCTACTATCACTGTCACTGAGTTGGAAGCTAACTCTGAACGTTCATCAGATTCTGACGCTTCAGAGGATGATGAAACTCTGGCATTCCTGGCTAATAAATTCAGGAGATTTGCTAGAAAGAGTAATTTCAGAAAGAACAAACCTCTTGCTATTACTGACAAGCCAAGATCATCAACCCCTGTTGATAAGGCTACTGCTACTTGCTATAACTGTGAAAAGATAGGACAAATTGCTAGCGAATGCAGGTCAAAGAAAGTCTCTAGACCCTCAGCTTTTCCCAAGAAAAACTTTACTCCCAGGACTAGAGATGAAAAGTACAAAAAGCTGAAAGAAAGGTATTCAAAGTTGAAAACCTTTAAGAAGAAAGGCAAAGGCCTGATGGCTGACTATGATTGGGCTGCCTCTGACGAAGAACAATCACCTGACTCTGAAGATGATGATGAAGCCAATCTATGTCTCATGGCCAAACTTGAAGATGAGGAAGAAAATTCTGACATTCCCTCTACTTCAACCTCTGCTACTAAGGTATCACCTTCCTTCTTTACCAATATTTTAAATATTGATGAAGCTGATAGTCTTCAAAGATCGATCTCTTGACTAGAAGTTTATATGAAGCCATGAATGGCAAAACTGTTATTGAAAATCAAAACCTTGATCTCGCTGAACAGCATAAAAACTGTCACCTTCAAATAGAAAAGCTTTCTAAAATTGAAGAAGATTTTAAAGATCAAGTTCATTTAAATCAGCTAGTCAAAATCGAGCGCGAAGAAGCTATCGCTGCATTAAAAGCTGAAAAAGCTACTGTTGATGGATGGTATAACTCCTCAACAAAGATCACTGAGATAATAAAGTCTCAGATTCCCCTGAGTGATAAACGTGGTCTTGGTTACAAAGCTGATACTCTAGAACCAACCACTGACCGTTCCATGCTTAAGTTTGGAATGTTCGTATCCTCTACCCCTGACACTTTCTCATCTCAGTGCTCCTCTTCAAAACCTCCTATCCCTGAGGAAATCTCTACCTTAACTTCTAAAGGTAAAGAGAAAATTGTTTATCCAAAACCTACCTCAGTCTTTAAAAATAAAGGTAAAGGAATTGCTTTTAACCAAAATCCTCAGAAGGGTACCTTTGTACCTAAGCTGAATGCTTCTAAAGCTTCAGTGACTTATCCCTCTGGTTCAAAGAATAAGATTCCTGGATTTATTCAGCGTGGATCTATTCAACGATCTACTCCTAGAATCAAAGTGGATACCATTGGTAAGAAATCCGAAGAACTGAATGTTCCTCCTTGTTAGCTCAAATATTCTGAAATATTAGAAGTATTGAAAAATGGCCAAGTACAGAAGAACTTCCACAGAAGCTCTGCTGAGTGCAACAGAAGCTCTGCCGGGCATCTAAGAAGAAGCAAAGGAAGTTTTGATCAAGAGTGAATAAAGACCGAAGAAACTATAGAAGAACGCTACAGAAGATCAAGACCTCAGAACCTCTGTCACCAATAACAGAGCCTCTGCAGACAACTTCAGAAGACAAGGAACCCAGTGAAGACTACTCTACAAAGGACCAGACCGCAGAACTTCTGCAACACATTACAGAGCCTCTATTGTCCTCACTGAAGACTCAATATACTTATAATATCTTACCACTGTTAAAGAAATATCTTGCTACTGTTTCAGGATCTGTTCATCAACTTGTATGGTAGCATGCCCTGTCCAACTTCAACACGTGTCAAACTCTGAGTGGACTCAATAGGGCTTAGTACAACATAGACGTCTGCGACATTTAATGCATGCAGTCTCTTGTCTAGAATAGATCTTTTGTAGTAGTATAAAAGGAAGACTCATGTTGAGTTCTTCCTAAGAAGCACCGTTTTTACACTTTACAAGTTTACACAATCACTTAACACACAACACAAAACAGTTACACTCAATTAGCGTCAAATCTGTACTAAGTGTTCTTGATATATTAAATACAGTGGGTCTTTGTGCTATAAATCTATTCTCTTCACTGTTTATTTGATAGTGTGTGTTCTAAATCTATCAAACATATCTGTTAGTTCTTCAAATACGCTTCCGCATCAAACATAAATTCGAACTAATAGATCTGACAATCTTGTATAAGCAAAACGGGAACCAACACTCCTATTTCAAATACCAAAAGTTTACTTGGTGCTGGTCCTTCTAATTCAAAATCAAAAGCTCAGCATGCAAATGATCCTGGAACTACTTTTAGTTATAGGAAATGTTATCACTGTGGACTTACCAATCATATTGCTAGTAAGTGCCCCACAGCCACCCAAGCTGAAAAGATAGTTAAGGTGAAAATTATTGCCCCCGAGGCAAAGAAGACCACTGAGGTTAAAAAATTAACCAAAGTGAAGACTGACAAAGCTGAATCTTAAAATGCTGCGAAGACTGCTGAACCTTCCACCTCCTCTTCTAAACCCACTGACAAGTGTGTACACATGGTTAAGTGGGTACCAAGACAAACTAATCTTCCTTTATAATGCAGGTTAAGAAGGGTATCTGATATCTTGATAGCGGATGCTCTAGACACATGACTGGTAAGAAGAACCTGCTCACTGAGTACAAGGAAGAGAAGGGTCCCTCTGTAACTTTCAGTGGAAACGGAAAAGGACATACGTGAGGGTTTGGTGTACTCTCTAATAGTACAACAACCTTCAAAAGAGTCGCATATGTTGAAGGGCTGAAGCATAATCTTCTAAGCATCAGTCAGCTTTGCGACATGGATAACAAAGTAATATTTACTAAAGAATCCTGCTTTGTCGCTGACAAAAAGGAGAAGATAGATCTCAGCGGTTATCGTTTGGAAAATGTTTATGTAATAAACATGGACTCAACAACCACTGAGAACTCCTGTTTCTTCTCAAAAGCCTCATCTGATGTCAATTGGCTATGGCATAAGAGGCTCTCTCATCTCAACTTCAAGACACTGAACACTCTTTCTTCTAAAGTGTTAGTAACTGGTCTACCTCAACACTCATACGCCAAAGAGTCCTTATGTTCAGCGTGTGAGAAAGGGAAGCAGACAAAAGCAAGCTTTAAGTCTAAGCAAGTTTCCTCAGTGTCATCTCCTCTACAACTTCTCCATATGGATTGGTTTGGCCCTGTTAACAAACAATCAATCGCTGGAAAGAAATATACGCTGGTCATAGTTGATGAATTTTCTCGCTATACATGGGTAATGTTTCTCCGTTCTAAGAGTGACACACCTGAAGAACTCATCACCTTTGTCCTGAACAACTTGACCGTTCGCTCAATAAGGAGTGATCATGGGACTGAATTTAAAAACAGTTCTCTTGATTCCTTCTTTGAGAGTAAGGGTATTTCTCACAACTTTTCTTCAGTGAGAACACCGCAACAAAATGGAGTCGCTGAAAGAAGAAATAGAACTATTATTGAAGCTGCACGTTCAATGCTCAGCGATTCTCACCCGCCTACTCAGTTTTGGGCAGAAGCTGTCAACACTGCATGTTTTACGCAAAACAGGTCACTGATAGTCAAAAGATTCAATAAACCAACCTATGAACTTTTTCATGGGAGAAAGCCTTCAATTAGCTTTCTTCACATCTTTGGATGTCAATGTTTCATACTAAACAACAAAGATGCCCTTGGAAAGTTTGATCCTAAGGCTGATGATGGAATCTTTCTTGGATATTCTTCTATCTCCAAAGCTTTCAGAGTCTTCAATCGTAGAAGTCAGAATGTAGAAGAAACGATTCACGTCACCTTTGACGAATCCTGTTCAGCGAATTCTAGACCTTCTACTGATACCGAAGAACTGAATCAATGGATGTTTTCACATCTAGGTCATTCAGAAGATATTCCCGCTCCTCATACTCATACCATTGAAGATGATGGTCCTACTATCATCCCGAATATGCAGACTAGTGAAGCTGAAACATCATGGGCCTCAGCTATTCCTTTAAACACTATACCTGCTTCTGAACCATCTACCTCAGACATTCCATCTACTTCTCAGCAATCAGTGAATGTGATAACATCTGCACCTACTCCTCTCTTGGCTGATATTTCAGAAGTTGCTGAAGCCTCATCTTCAGCCCCTCCAGTTCAGGTTGAGTCAGCGATTCATGCTCCGGCTCAGCGATGGACTATCAATCACCCTATTGATCAAATACTTGGTGATCCAAACGCTGGTGTTCAGACTCAACGAAGTGCAGGTAACATTTGTTTATTTGTTAACTTTATTTCTCTGATTGAACCAAAGAAAACAGATGATGCACTCCAAGATCCAAATTGGGTCAGCGCTATGCAAGAAGAGCTGACATAATTTGAAAGAAACAAAGTTTGAAAACTTGTTCGAAGACCAACTGACAAGACAGTGATAGGCACTAAATGGGTGTATCGAAACAAGTTGGACGAACATGGAACTGTAACCCGCAACAAGACTCGTCTTATTGCTCAGGGATACAGACAAGAGGAAGGTATAGACTACGACGAAACATTTGCTCCAGTAGCAAGACTAGAATCTATTCGTCTATTCTTAGCCTACGCTGTACACAAAGACTTCAAAGTGTATCAAATGGATGTTAAGTCAGCGTTTCTCAATGGAAAGCTGAATGAAGAAGTCTATGTGGAACAACCTCCAGGATTCTTAGATCCTAAGCATCCAGGTTATGTTTATAAACTGGATAAGGCACTTTATGGCTTGAATCAAGCTCCTCGTGCATGGTATGACACTCTCTCTACTTATCTCCATATTGAAATGTTTGAGCGTGGTAAAATCGATAAGACTCTATTCTTCAGGAAGGTAAAAGGTCATATTATTCTTGTTCAGATATATGTTGATGACATTATATTTGGTTCTACTAACCCTGACCTTTGTACTCGTTTCGCTGATAAAATGAAAGCAGAGTATAAAATGAGTATGATGGGTGAGCTAACATATTTCCTTGGTCTTCAGATAAAGCAAAATGAAAAAGGAACTTTCATAAATCAGGGGAAGTATGTTAAAGATATGCTGAAGAAATTTGATCTAACTCAGTGTTCAGCTATGAAAACCCCTATGGCACCGCCGCTGACACTAAACAAGGATTCTTCTGGAATACCTGTTAATGTCATGACATACCGTGGGATGATCGGCTCTCTTTTGTATCTTACAGCTAGCCGACCTGATATTATGTACGCAACCTGTTTTTGTGCACGATATCAAGCTGAACCTAAGGAATCTCATATGATCGCTGTAAAGTAAATATTTCGTGACCTTAAGGGTACTCCGAACCTAGGTCTTTGGTATCCCAAAGATTCAGGGTTTGATCTAATCGCCTATTCAGATAGTGATTTTGCAGGTTGCAATTTGGATAGGAAAAGCACCACATGAGGTTGTCAGCTCCTGGGTGGAAAGCTGGTGAGTTGGACAAGTAAAAAGCAAAACTCAGTGTCCACGTCTACAGTTGAAGCTGAGTATGTAGCTGCTGGAAGCTGTTGTTCTTAGGTCTTGTGGATGATAAATCAACTACTAGACTATGACCTTCAGCTCTCGAAAATTCCAATCTATTGCGACAGCACAAGTGCCATCGCTATAGCCAACAATCCAGTACTACACTCAAAGACCAAACATATCGAAATCAGGTATCATTTTATCAGAGATCATGTGATGAATGGTGATATAGAACTTCATTTTATCCCAACTGATTTTCAGTTAGCTGATCTTTTCACCAAACCTCTTGATGAGACAAGATTCAACTTTCTCATCAGCGAGCTTGGAATGCTGAACTTTGAAGAGTAAAATCTTCAGTGGTTCACATTTGATCAGCGACCGGATAAAACCAAATTATATAACCCATTCTATCATCTTCTCTCTGAACAAAGTTGATTCGCTGATATCAAGGTATGTTATCTCTTTACTCGCTGACATTCGCATGTAAATGCAAGATTTCAAAACAAATCACATCGCTGAATATCTCTTCCTTAATAGCGATACTTTGAAATTTCTAAAACTAACACTGATATTTCTATTCAGCGCTTCATATTTTCAAAATGTCCCTGAGCTTTCAAAACCTCAGAGACATCCTAAAATATGAAAGTACGTTTGTCACATCATCACAACGGATAAACCCTGACACGTTCTTTTTCTGACACACGTTTGCACGTTTCGTTTACCATCCATTCAAATGCAAACACGTGTCCGTGTCATCATGAAAATCTTTTCCCGCTCAAGATTTTCTCTTTCTATTCTCTTTATATAAACTATTTCGAGTTAATATTTTTCCTTTACGCGAACTTCTTCTCCAAGCAAGAAAAACTACTGTTGCACTTTGAACTCAAGTTTTCCAGAAAACTGTTCATCTTCTTCAACGTTTGTAAGGTTAATATTCTTATTATTTACCTATTTTACCTTGTTTATGATCTTATTATTGCTTTTAACGGATCAAACAAATGAACTTCTTAAAATGAAATCATTTCTTTCATGGTTTATGGATACAATCTTCGAGATTGTTCTTCAAGTTTTAAACTCAAAATCTTAAACTTGTTCTTCATATGTTTTTCCAGAATCCTTCTCTCTAAAGGAAATTGGGAAACAAGGCATTTACTATTTTGTATTTCTTATTCAAAACAGAGAAAACCCTAATCTTCATTAAGACATCGTTGTCTGAATGAAATGGACAAAATTCGACAACATCTTATTGGAAATTCTTTCCACATTAAGACATTGTTCTTCATCTCTTCTTCATGTTTATATATGTTAAACAGAAATGGCATCTTCAGCTGCTGCTCCTACCGCTGAGAAATCTCCTGCAACAGAGAAACTGACTCTACCAAAGGCTCCTCAGGTAAAGTTTACGCTTGAGAAAGTAGACTTTTCGAAATCAAACAACCTCTATGCGATTTTCGATTTTCCTCCTCGAAAGCAAGTCACGCATCTGAATGAAGCTGTGAATTTTCTCCAAACCTGCTGCTTATTCAAAGCCTTAACCTTTGTACCCCCTGCCCATAAATTCCTTCTATCTCAGTTCTGGTATACTGCCAGACACACTCAGGTTCCTTCATCCAAAGACCCTAAGAAACTCTTTGATGTCATTATCTGTGACACCAAATTTGGCACAACCAAAATCAACCCTGCCATTATCAGACGAGCACTCAGCCTACCCACTGCCACCAAAGAAACACCATGTGTCTCTCTCCCAAACCACAAAAACCATGCTGATAGGGAAGCCATCACTGCATTCTTTGATGCAATGGGTTACGCATGGGACACAGGGAGGGACAAGGAGATTGAGAAGAAACTGACCCTGATCAAGAAGTCCAAAATGCCAAGCGAGATGAACTTCATCTTCGCACACCTGATAAGCGGCATGACAGCGAAGAGTGGCTCCTCTGATCAAGCTGCTCAACCTCAGCAAGCAATGGGCTATGCATTGCTGAAGGGTGTACATGTTGACTGGGCCTCGATCATCTATGACGACCTTGCATTCAGAGTAGATATGGCTAATAGACCTTCATGGGTTCCATATCCCAGATTCATCAATGCCGTCTTTCAACAGGGACTTGGGGACAAGTACCCAAAAGAGGGTGATCTAAGACTCTCTCAGGTTGGCCCTAAGGTGCTCGACTTCAAGCCGCTGGAAAATGAGGTACGTCTTACTACTCTTTTGTCTCTTCTTAATCCTCATTCTTCTACTTCTGCGGCTCATTCAGTGGAAATCTCCACCGCTGATACCCAAGCTGCACCCTCCACTCCTTCTCGAAAAAGGAAACAATCTACTTCCCAACTTAGTTCCAAAAGGATCAAGCAAACCAAGGAGAACCCCCCCCCCCCCAGCATTCACATGCTAAAGACTCCACAGCTCATCTTGAAGAGCTGATGGATAGTTCAGTGGTACGCTCTGCCACAGCTGATCAAGCCACCCCTTCCATCCCAGCTTCAGCGTCTCTACACGCTGAAGTTATAAACTTGGAACAGAACCCACCTCCTTCAGCCTCTGTAGAGACTGAAGTGATTTTCATCAAATCCAACGCTGAACCCCGCACCCAACCCACTTTCTCAACCATCATTCCTCCCACCTGTCCTTTGGTTACTTAAACTCTTCCCCTATTCTCCTCAACAAACATCTTCCTCAGCGACACTACTGCTGAACATCTTCAGAGGATGATATGACAAAACACAGGACATGCAGGTACTTCCAGTCGCCAGGGAACTATTGAAGACGACTATGAAACTTTCTCAGGGTTACGAGGCTTCAACAACTTCGCCAACCCGCCTGTAGGTATACACATTATCCCAAACACTTCTCTCTCTCAACCCCAAACTTCTGAGCTTTCCTCTGTTCATAAGTTAATAACTGTTTCAGGTCCCAATTTGGGGGATATCAACACCTCCCTGAAGGCCCTGGAAACAAAGGTGGAATCTTACAACACCACTCTCTCCATAAACTCTTCAGCGGTTACAGACGCTGGAGAGAACCTCAAAAAGCTGACCGAGGTTGTTGAAAATAAAGCCTCCAAAGCTGATATGGAGAAGGTGGATGGCAGCATAGGAACTTTTGCTACCACCCTCGCTGAAACCTCCACCAACGTCAACAATCTCAACCTCACCAACACCACCCTCGCAACAAACTTCACCACTATGTCCAATGAAGTCACATCATTGAAGACAGAGGTTGGTACTCTTAAGGGTGAGGTCACCACGGTAAAAGATCTCCTTCAGCAGATACTCAATCGCCTGGACGCTCCAAAGTCTCACTTTACTCTGGCCGATAGAGAGGATCCTTGAAAACTCGCCCCTGCTATATCTGGCCTCGACGACAGATTAGCAGTGGTTGAACTTTGTATGGGACTCACTAGCCAAGAAGATAGTGATTCTCATACTACTGATGCTGATGCTGTTGCTGTTAACTCCCCACCTCATCATGAGGATGAGGGGGAGAATATTGAAGAAAGTCATCCCCATGATGATGAAGGGGAGATAAATAACACTGCTGCTGCTGCTTCTTCTGATAAACCTCAGGGAGTTGAAAACCCTGAGGGAACCGAGAAACCTCCCTCTGCATCTGAGGGGGAGCAACTCGAAGAGCAACATAAAGAAGCCGTTGCTGATGTAACCAAACCTTACGCTGATGAGGTCGAGTCTGAACAAGAAGAAAAAGCTGAAGACGAAGAACCCATCGATATTGATGATGAAGAACCATCATCATCCCCTAATAATGATGATGATGATGACTTCTTCTTCGTTGAGCCCAAGAAGGCCCCTGAGAAAGGGATTTCGATAAATGAACCTTCAGGGGAGACGAACAAGACAAACCCTGCAGCGTCTGAAGCTCACAAAGGCAAAAACAAAGGCCTCGCTGCAGAAGGAAATCTGGCTATCCTTCTGATTAAGCCAGCTTGTCAGGTACAATATCTTCTCTTCCCTTATACTGCATCCCCCCTCCATCCCTTCTGAATCTCAATCCTTCTATCCATAAAACCTCTATACACTTAAACCCCATTCTTTTCTGTCTCTGTCTTCCTATGCTCTTACTTAAATAATCATTGTGTTTCAGCTAGTCCTCTCCCCTGTTTGAGGATCTCGCTGAAGCTCCTACAACTACCCCAACAATAATACCAACCACAAGAGCTGAAGAAATAATCCCAGTCTTGGATTTAACCACTGAGACTGATGAACTTGAAGAACAGCTGCTCTCTCACAAAAACAGACCTTCCTTGGCTCCTTAAAAGCTAAGTGAAGAGGATCAAGAAAAGAGAGATGCAATGATCAAACAGCTTGAAGATCAGCGAATCATTCTTCCTCGTGACAAAATTCCTGTTCCTACAAAGTTCAGACTTACGAAGAAAGAATTCACTGATCACCTCAGAGCTGTAAGATTACTCGCCGAAAAGAAGGAAGCTGAAGAAAAAGATTAGGCTCTTGCCATCCAGCTTGCCCAACAATCGGTGAAAGACCCAGCGCTGAAAAGAACTCCCATCGAAGTCCAACGTCAGTGTTAGAACCAGATTCGTGCAACAAATAAGAAATCAGTAATATTAATCAATAAGAACAATGATTTCCAACTGTCATCCCTTTCATTAACTTTCAGAGAGAATGTTTACAATACGAATAGAAAGCTAAAGAGATGATTAGCTCGTTTTTCCAAGCTAATCTTACATAAAATACAATGGGCCCGTGGTTAACAAGCCCATGGCCCGTTCACTAATCAGGCTCAAATTAAACTATTACAATTCAACCCTTGAACTTTAAATCAACTATAAAACCTGCCCTAACAATCTCCCCCTTTGATTTGAAGTTCGAGTTCGCGCCAGTTTGAAACATATCTTTTGCGCAGCGCGAAGTGAATCTTGAACAATCTGATGGCGCGGCGATAGTCGATGCGATCTTCAATCATTTCCAAAGCATTCGGAGCAATAGTTTCATTCTGATTTGGAACATAAGAGTACCTTGGATTCTCAGACTCGTGCTGAATAATCTTTCGAAGAGCATCTCTGACCTTTAGAAGCGTGCCGTCAAAAAATCTGTCTACCTGACTGAAATGCAGAAACTTCTTTTCGTTATTTTCGTTGATATAGACTATCCCAAATTCAGGTTGTAGAAGCAGTGAGTTCTCGGGATACATCTTCAGCTCAGGGGCATCCAGATTCGGCTTGATCAGATTTACCTTTTTCCCCTTGTTCTCGATAGCCATTTGGAAGTCCGTTAGAAAAGACATCATGATGGTGCGGACCAGGTATCGACAAACAGCTTCGAGCACCTTTGTAATCTCTAGCGGTCGGATGGTTCTTGTACGTAAGTCTTTCAGAATAACCAGAAAGTCGAGCGGTCGGAGGTTCTTAAAGTAAGCTTCTGAAAATTTCCATTCGTTCCCATCTTCACGTCGAACAATGAAAACTGGGTAGACGATCCTCATAATGCGTCTTGAATATATACTGATTACCTCTGTGATCCGAAGTTTGGTTCTGACTTGGTTGACTGGAAGACATCGCTGCATTGCTAGAATATACCGGCGTTGAAATTCTGGGCTAAAGTTGTAAATACCCAGACAGAAGGTCGGCTCGATCGGGCGAAACTTGTGTACGAACAGCTTTTTCAGGGATTCCTCCAGATGAGGGATAAGAACAGTGATCTTCTCCCAACGGATTTGTTGCTGTTGAGGAGGAGGAAGAAGATCAGAAGCTGTCGTGGGAGGAGTAGTTGTCGGAAGATCGGAAGTAGTAGACTCGGGTCTTGTTGATGATGTTCCGGCTGGTTGAGCATACTGAATGGGGAATGTTCCATATAAATTTTGGAGCAGGAACTGATCATAATCAATGTTGTCGTCCTCATCAGTGGGGAAGACCAAATTTACCTAGAGATTTACGGTACTGGCGGCTTTTTCGTACCATGCATCTTCGGTCTCCGGGTTGGCTTCACAATCTGGATCTATCATGTCCATAATCGGTATGTCTGATGAGTCAAAATCAATCAGTTCCTGTGTTGAACCCTCGGGCTTTTCAACCATCGGGTCTTCTTCATCTGAGATCTCCATATCTATAACCATGTCTGCTAAAGGCAACTCGGCTTCAGGTGCTTCTGTTGTAGCTGCCGCAGTTGGGGGTTCCTGATGAACCACAGTTGTAGCTTCAGTCTGAATCAGGGAGGCGGTCTCGGTCAGACGTTGTCTTTTCTCCCCCTCACGGTGATCAGGATCATCCTGGTCATCGTGTTTCCGCTTCAGGCCTCCTGCTTGACTCTTGCAGGTATCTTCGAGTGAGCGGACTCTCTCGGACAGCGTTGTGAGCGCTTGGTTGTAGTCCTTGAGAGTCGAGTTAATGGCGTCTATTCGAGTGGTAATAGATGAAGATGGAGCAGTGACCTGTGATCGGAGAACTGAGATCAGGTCTGCTTCAGTAGAGGCGGTTGTATCTGATTCCTGGAGCAGTTGGGCCAATAGCATCGTCTTCAGGGTGTCCACCGAATAGATAGGTTGCGGTTGAATCGGTGGAGGTACAGGGGTGGTTTCAGTTTCGAAGAGGTGGCCTTTACCTTTGATAGCGCGCATCGCTTTGGCAAGTTCAGCGGCTACATGTTGCTACATCTGTTGCTCCATATCCTGGCGGACAACCTTAAGGGTGCTGTCCAGGGACCCTGGTGACACAAAGTCTGGGCGAGTAACTCCGGGTTCACATAGATTACCCGTTGAGGCATCCGCCACGGAGGCAGAGCCACCTACGTTCACAATTAGCAAATTGGTAGTTGTGGTAGGATTTCCCGCTGATCCTTGTGTTCCACCTAGAGGTGAAGACACTACGATGGTTCCGGTCGAGTTACGAAGAGTCTCGACTTGGTGTTGCTCTGCTTCGAGTGTCCTAGCCGAAGAAGTTTCAATATCGAAAGGCGCTAGACTCGATTGTGCACGAAATGAAGGTGAGACCGGGGGAGGCTGGTCTCTTGTTTCAACACCAGAACCCTCCAAATGAGGGACCAGTGGAAGTTGTGCTTTATCCCCGTGATGTACTGAAACATCCATCTTTTGAGAGACGGATGAGTAGATGAGGAGGTTGTGCAATTGCTCCGCTGGGTCCACGGGGCTTCTTCAATATCCCGTCCCAACGTATGAGGCGGGATAGCAGATGTGGCTACCCGGATATCACGTGGTTGGGTTCGCTCATGAGCCTCTTTATCTTTACGGCTCGATCTTTCTTGGTTCGTTTTCGACCTTAACTCCATCCTTCTCACATGTTCTATGTCCCGGTGAAGGTTCCTCCGACGCTGGCTGGACCATGGGATTCCCTAACTCTCGTCTATATGCTATCACAGGTAGGGCTTCAGGCATATGCAAAGCACTTATATTATCCTGCTCCCCCTCAAAACATACATGGAGATTGACTTGCGTCATCTCAGAGTGAGAGTGTTACTTACTTGGGAGTGATCAACAAAAAAAAACATTTAGACTTATAAGAAAAACAGGGTGAAGCTACCCCTCGTATTGAGGTTGTTGATCCGCCATGGAATGTCTGTAAAAAGACAAAGCACAGTTAGTAACTGAGACGGATGAACAAGTGTCGGTGCGTACCTTTGCATTAGTAGGCTCAATTTGAGACAAATTGAGGATTGGCAATGATGAAACAGGTACAGGACTGAAAATAGCAGTGGCGTCCGGACATAATAATGAGATTGCAAGACATTCCGGACAACACATGTATCCGGACAAAAGGTGTCCGGACAAAATAGGATGGAATGGCAAACCTTTCCGGTCAAAACCATCTTTCCGGTCAAAACAAAGTATCCGGACATAGGGTGTTTCCGGACAGAGTAGGGATTCTGGATAGTCCTACCCGGATACCCATCCGGCCCGAAAAGTCATCCGGACTGATGGGTGTCCGGACACTTTTACACTTTAAAGAATAATTCCATTTTTCAAAGAGATGAAACCTGTAGAATTTTGAAAAGATGGATCTCTCGCTCCCCCTCAACCTGGGAACGGGGAAAAACTTGCTCCCCCTCGGATAGTGTATAGGGATGTTCAATGGAGAGTTTGACACACAAAAACTTTAGACATTTAAATAAAAATTTGTGTCGCTCCCCCTCAAATGATGAGCATTAGATTACATGCTCCCCCTCAGAATGTGTGCGTAGAGTGAAGTGCACACGGGAGTATCCACACACACAAAATAACTTTTTAACATATTTAAGAAAAAGTGTGTGTGACGCTCCCCCTCAACAGTAGAGTAACATACCTGATAGCTGATTATGCTCCCCCTAAACACATGAGCAGCTTGTTAAAGCACAGGTATAGACAAATCTCACGTCTTCTTAATGTGTTTCCTTGTAGATCATGAGCAACTCCCTCCTTCCGATCATGTGTGTGGAGCATCCAGTGTCTAAGAGTCACACATGACCGTCCTGCAAAACAAGATTAGCGGACCTTTGGTACCCAGATTTGCCTGGGTCCAGGAGGGTTAGGTTTGGCACCGTTTGGGGAAGCTTGCTTTGTCCCAGCTTTCCCTTTAGGTGTAGGATTTACACCGGTGGAGGGAACTGGTTTTGGCACTTGTTTCCTCTTCGGTGCAGAATTTACACCTTTAGGAGGAACAGATTTTGTAGTAGCTTTCCACCTGGGTGCCGGTCTAACCTCAGTAGAAGAAGCCCGTTTTGGAATGGGTTTGGTCTCCCGCTGTGGTTTAACCTCTGACTGGAAACCCCGTTGTTTTAGTATTTTCTTTTGTTATTACGGGGTTTGCGTTTGGGTGTCGAATTATACATGTGATATGACCCAAACCAATCATTGTTATGGATATCTTCAAAGTCAATCCAACCATAACTAGAGCAACATAAACAATCATGCGACAATTGAATCAATTGTTGAGTGGAATAAATTTTCATCGGAAAATTAACATCTCTTTTAACAAAATCATTCCTATGATTCCAAGCACAATTGTTTTTGTTCATTCTAGGGTAAAACACAGTATTGAAAGACTTTGATGCTGCATCTTTGACAGATTTCATGGCTAGCCACTTTGGTTTTTCTTGTTTAGCGCGACCGTTTTTATCCGAAACAACAAGGATAGTGCGGTCAGTGACTTTTGAGGAAACAGGAATCTTAGCAGGTGATTGGCCGGTCTTTTGCCTCGGCTGTGATTGTTTTTGTGAAACAGGCTTTGATTTTGAAATCTTAATCACAGCTGGGTCCTTTGTTTTAGAACAGTCACCCTTTAAAAAATTGACCGACCGATTGACTTCTGGTGACAGAAAATCAGTATGACTCGGAAGAGGTTTGTCGAAGGGGAACAACTTGAACACTTCTTCACAGTTACCTTCGGAGTTCATGTACTCAGAAAAATTTATCTCGGGAAGTACTGGACTTGGATCAGGTGGGGAAGGCGAGGAACTCTCTCTGCTTGTGTGCTTTGGGGAATTTGGAGCGGAAGCTAAGAAAAATTCAGAGTTCAAATTCCTTAAAACACTCTCGTCTTGAGAATCTTGACCGTCTTGTGTACTAGAAATCTTGCCTAAGAAGGCTTTGCACGAAGATGTGTCGGATGAATTTGAGGAAGGTTCGGGTGAAATCTTCTTGTCAGATAGCAGTTGGTCAATTTGCTCTTGAAGTTGACCATTTCTCGTGTACTCTTCCATCTTTTCTGTTGCCAAGGCAAACAGTTGTGTGCTGTGAGTCGATTGATTTCACTCCGAAGGATTTCCTGTCCTTCACCAGACACAACTTCGGTTTTGACTTGTTGTAGATTCTCAAGCTTTGTAAGTAAAACTTGCTTTTCCATTTGAAACATTGACCTTTCTTTCTCAATGGAATCCTCCAACTCGACTATCTTTGCTTCCAAGATGAGAGGGGGAACATAGAGTTTAAACTCATCCGTCTCGGTCTTGATTGCAGGTGCTATGTCCTCATCCTTTTTGGAGGAATCCTTGGGTGTAGCTACCTTGTAGGGGTCGAAGGAGTCATTGGAAAGGTACTTTTTGTCCTTTTGATAGGAGTAGTTTAAAGGTTCATAACAAAATGGAAGTTGAATTCCACGTTTTTGTGTGCGCTTATATTCCTCAGTTTCCTCTTCCTTTTAAGGTTCAAGAGGACCAGTCCATTGAATTCCATATTCAGGATACTTTTTATCTAACCCAAAACAAGCAAAATCATACAAAGTGGGTACATGCCATCTTCCCTTTTTCAAATAGTGTGGGTTATCATATCTGATTCCCCACTCTTTGTTAAAGTATGTGAACTCTTTAGGTTTATTCAGAAAGATGGTTTGATCAGTTTGACCCCTTTTGTGGAGATTGGTTTCAAGATCAAGAATTTTAGCAACAAACTCTTTGTGCTGAATCTGAAGAGCAGAACATTGATAAACAATTTCTGCTTTCTCATTCAAGCACTTATCAAACTGAGACTGAAGATCAGATAATTTGGCCCTTAAGTCCTTAGGTGCTAATGAAAGATTTTTGCATTTGTCTTTTAGATTAGCATTTTCAGACTTATATTTTTCAGTTATTCTCTTTTGAACATCTAGCTTTTCAGATAGTGATCTAATCTCAAGCAGTTGTTCATTAGAGGTGGCCTTAAAGGAATCTACCCGTTCAGCAAGAGGTTTCATTCGGTCATAAAGTTCTGAAAAGATAGGTTCACATACCTGACACGGCTTTGTCATGTCTTCTTCAGCAGGAGACATCTTCAGTTGCACTGGATTGATCGTCAGACGATTGTTCGATTCAAAGTGGAATAGTATCAAAGATACTTAAATGTCCTCCTCCTGCGACTTAGCACGGGGGTCCCGGATAAAAAGGCTTTCCGGAAAATTGAAGTTACCGGACGATAAGAACTTACCGGGTGCAAAAGGTTCCGGATAAAAAGGCTTTCCGGATGGCTTAAGTTACCGAATAGAAAACTGAAACAAGATGTTTCTGGATACAATGAAGTTTCCGGGTACAATGGATTGTCCGGATAAGATATGTCCGAAAACACTGGGTTTCCAGAGACAAATGTTACCCGGATTGAATAGGGAATAGAGACTTACCCGGATGCAGTACTTACCCGGAAAGGAGGATGAACCCGGATAGAATTAACACAATTGTCCGGGAACTTTGGATGTGTCCGGAAAAGTCGGCTGAGTTACCCTGACACAACGCCTGTCTTCTTTAATTCGATTGAATCTCGATTAGGGTTGCTCAAATAAGTTCCTGAATGATTAGAAACAATGGCAAGCACAAAAATAACACTACCCAAATCGATTTTGAAGCAAAAAGAACACGTTTTGATGGCTAAAAATCCGATTTTTATCAAGAACACTACCAAAACTTTTGATCTTAAATTGCTTAACAAACCACTCAAAAGATCGAATAAAGATGTGAAAATTTGCAGAATCACTATTAGTAATGATGCTAACAATACCCAATGAGCAAAACGATCAATTTAATCAGAATCAAGATTTTGAAAATTCAAGATGAACACATACGTGAAAAGTCAAAATCTTACCAGAAATCACTAGAGAGGCTTTGAATCGAATCCGTCCGTCTGCTCTGATACCAATTGTTAGAACCAGATCCGTAAAACAAATAAGAAATCAGCAATATTAATCAATAAGAACAATGATTTCCAACTGTCATCCCTTTCATTAACTTTCAGAGAGAATGTTTACAATACGAATAGAAAGCTAAAGAGATGATTAGCTCGTTTTTCCAAGCTAATCTCACATAAAATACTATGGGCCCGTGGTTAACAAGCCCACGGCCCGTTCACTAAACAGGCTCAAATTAAACTATTACAATTCAACCCTTGAACTTTAAATCAACTATAAAACCTGCCCTAACAGTCAGTTATGGGAAGACGTCCAGAGGATCGTTGAAGAAAAGACCAAGGTATTTGATTCTACTTTGGAATGGTGCAACGAAAGACTGAACTATCGATCTCGACCATCCATAATCAACAAGGTAAATATCAGAGGAAAAACGTTTGTAGATGTTCCTGTTGTTGAAGTTGACGTATTCAGAGAAGACGAGGCCAAGCAAACCTTTTACGCTACTTCATTAGAGAAGTTTGGTTTCTCTGAATGGTTGGAGATACGAATATCCATTTAGCGATCTCGCTCAAAATTTAAGAGCCATGTCGAGAAGATTGTAAATTCTCAGATCGACTTGGTTTCTTCTGATGTGGATATTCCTCCTCCCTCTCCTCTTCCAACTCAACAAAGAAGGGCCTCTGCAAAGAAAAATCTGAAACCTTCAGGTTCAGGTCCTCCTATACGGAATGAAACAGGTATTGGTTTCTCTCGTACTGAAGTACTTGGTCCTGACCCTGACCTCTCAGCGCTTGACACCTCTTTGCCTCCTGGTGAAACTTTCATCCCTGGAAAAGTCTTAAGCGAACCCTATGGTATCTTCTTTTTAGACTATGATGGAAGAAAACACTTTCAACGCATCTCTGAGCTTCCCATCACTCCCATCGAACAGCTCAGAGACCTCATCTACTGGTGTGAATTCAGATGCGACCTTCAGGCTCGATACCTTAAGCCCTTGATTTTTGAAGAAGCAAAGAACAAAAAGGATCAAGGAGTAACGGTCCCTGACTGGATGATTCCCACATCAAAGACCCTTGACGAACTTCTCATTAAGGAAGAACCCATTGACGGATAGGATCTCTCTTATAATTCTTCTATCCTTATCTGTCTATATCTTCTGTACTTGTAATTTTATTTGTTGTACTTGTAATTTTTCCACTTCCCTTTGTAATCTGTACGAAGTTTAAAGAAAAATTTCAGCGAATGTACTTTACTCCATCAGTACTGAAAAGATCCCAGAAAACAGTAAAAGGGACAAATATTTTATGAGTTCTTTTTATCCTTATGTTTTCATACTTAGCAATTTTCTTTGTTGCTATGTCATAATCAAATAGGGGGAGATTGTTGATCCAAACCCTCAGTGATTTGATAATGACCCTCTCTTAAAACACTTAGTGGAAATTGTAAGTAAACAATATGTATTAGTTTCTCTATCGCTGATAAGTACTAAGACTTTACAGTACCGCTGATAGGAACTCTCGCTCTTTAAGTTTAAAGTTCAGCGAACACTATTCATCCAGTAGCTATGAGCATGTTTAGTCTCTGGGATAATCGCTAATAAGTTAGTTGTTTACTTATGATCCCTGAAGACAAGTTTCACGTCAACATATGTTCTACGCTGAAGTCGAAGATCAAGCTCAAGAACAGCGACAAGTCTACTAATGAACTGATGCGGATATCAGCTGTAACAACCCGATTTCCAAATAGATAACAAATAACATACATTGTCTAACATCATTACATAACAAAGATACATCATATATCAAATAAGGGCCTTTAGTCTTTACAACCAAAATATGGTATTTCGTTACAAACTTTTCGCTAATTACATACACGATATTTAGTAATGAAACTATAACTACAAAACACATCTTAGTCTTCAAATCACAAGTCTTCATAAAAGCTATCCACTGCTTATTTCTCTTACTTGCTCTTATCCGATCCACGCCCTGGAATACATATTTAAAATAAAATGAGGGTTAGACCTAATGGTCTAAGTGAGAAAATCTATGTTTCTTTGAAAACCCTTTTGCACACCACCATTCACATAATACAAGCACAATTACCAGTTATGACTCAGGTGGTGTTTGTTTTGATGTTTTCAACCCTTAACAAGCCCTGAAGTCTAACTCGGTCAGACTTTTCCATATTCAGACTGTTTGTCTTTTTGTTAAATTCAGAGACACTTAAGTCTGAGAAATATCTGAATAAAAAAGTGGCAGACCTAACTCTAAATCGATCAGACATTTCCTCTATCCACTTCTCTCACTCCCATCTGTCTCCGGCACCGTCATCTACAACACCCCAATCCCGTTCTTCGACCGAACCACGAACTCCACCGCCTCTTTTTCCACCAAATTCTCTTTCACCGTCAACAATATCAACCGTGAAGCATCATCGTTTGGTGACGGACTTTCGTTCTTCCTTTCACCCGACAGCGAAACTCTCGGATCACCTTAACATTTAGGCTAAGATCATGGCTACATAGAGTGGAACCATGGCTGTGAGGACATGGTAAAGGTCCGAACCAGTGATCATTTTGGAAATCCAAAAAAACACCCACAAAAACCCAGATGGGATTAGGGAAAATAAGCTGAAATGAGAGAGAACCCAGGTGGGATTTGGGATAAAACAGAAGTTGAAGATGAAAAAGAAGAAGAAGAGATTTTGAGCAAGATCTATTGAAAATGGAAGGAAGGAAGGAAGAAAAGTGAAGAAGATGATGGCAGACAGGGAAATAAAAAGTTGATGTCTTTTGAGAGCTTTTTTATGGTCTTTTGATGGTGAGAGAGAAATATGGGGGATCTCAAGTGAGCAAGAAAGAAAAGGAAGAAAGACAGTGGACAAATACCATCTGGGTTGTGAATAGCCATTTAAATAAATTTAAATAAACCAAAAGATTTGCACAAGTTTCTTTTAATTTAAAATATGGATGTTTTGATAAATGTATGTGAGTTGTGAATAGATTTTATTTATAAATTCAAAAAGTATAATATTTTGAGAGATAAAATATATAATTATACATATTCAGACATTTGTGGATTGACAAAAACAAACAGTCTAACTAATTCAGATTTCAGACTTCAGCACCACCTCTTAAAAATCAGAAATGAAATCAGATTTCAGCCCCTCTTAAAAAACAAACGCCACCTCAATCATCATGTATTTTCCCATCTCATTCCCTTGGCCATATTAGTTGGTTGCAAGCCGACTAATAAATTAACTTCGCTGTACGACAATTACAACCAACAACGCTGTACTAATATTATAGCCAACACACCGGTCCTAAGCCCGACCAACGTATTCTCGTATAGTAGAATACTCATGTAAATACAATATCTCAATATATTATATTACATACATAAACACATAAGCATACCATCTAACACATTCCCAATCCACGCATATATGTATTCCAGTTTCAAAAACTCACGTATTTGATTATCAAAAACTCTTTCTAGTCTTTTCCACAAAGAATTATGCTTTCACCTTCGATTCACAGTATCTGAAACAAATAGATACATATATCTTTTTACCAAATAGAACACATAAGTCTTACTAAAGCTAGGAACTCTAAAGAACTCCAATCCTCAAATGTTACCCCAAACCCGAACTTAAGTCGAGTCCACAGTACATTTAGTCTTCATTCACTCCCTGTCCAATAACTAACAATACATAGGTTACTGGAAAGTCAAAAGCATCTAAACTCTCAAAATTGACCAAACAGCTAAAGTTCCCGGACAACCCAAACTTCCCGGATAACACAAACTATCCGGACAACACAACTATCCGGTAAACATCAACTTTCCGGATAACATAACCAATCCGGATAACACAACTATCCAGACAGCGTGAACAATCCGGGTAACATCCGGACTCCAAAGCAATCCGGACACTATCCGGTATCTCATGTCAACCGGAAACTTAATGAAAAGAGAAACTTACCGGGTGAGACTCGTCCGGACACCATCGAAAACGGACTACCCGGACACTATCAACAAGATTACCCGGACACCTTCAACTTATCCGGAAACTACTGACTGTTCATCACTTTTTACCCAGAAATTGACTGGAATTACTACTAGAAGCGAAATCGATGATTCTAATCCGATAGGAACTTTCTACTAGCAATTACCAACATAAAATACAAAGCAACATACCTTAATTCCTATTCCAAGTACACCAATTTGAGCTTTAACCTAACCTTCCTTCTTTTCTCCTTCTTGCTCTCTCAAAAACACACACACACTGGAATGATTCTGGATATTTGCAGATAATGAAAATATCTAAATATCCTAAGGGATATTATCTAACCATATTTACCCTTTAAACCTTAAGCTTTCCATTAATGACCCAAAACACCCTTAACTCCTAAATTAACCCAAACTTACCCTAAACATCAATTATAAAGTTAAATAAATTTAACGGAACTAACATTTAACTAACGAACTTACCTGGGGTATTACATCAGCGAAGCCAAGATTTGTCCACTCAACGTGAAGTTACAAGTAGAAGACTTCAACAATCGCTGAGCTTTATCATTCGCTGATAAAGTACTGATTCAACGAAAGCTGATCATGAAGTCTTCCTCTACAAGTTACTTTTGTCTTTCCCCCCTTGCACGTCTCCGTACGAAATTTCAGAATGGACATCCCCTCTATCTAGGATCGTACAACAAACTCTGATTCTACACTATGCACCGTGCGGCTACTAAGGTTGTCTAAAAAGGTCAATGACATGCAACAAATCAGCTGTTGCCACGTGTAAAGCAATACTGCCATGCATTAAATGCATGCAGTATATAAGAAGAACCCTACTTCAGAAATGAAGTGTGCTCAGCCATCTTCTTATTCTTCCTTACTACTGTGTGTTAGGTTATTACTCGTAATTTCCTTATCTCCTTTCTATCTTATTCTAGTGCAAGAAACTTAGTGTTCTTAACTTGTTTAGATTAGGACTAGTCCTTAATCTTGTTCCGCAACAAGTTGTAAATTATCTTGATTTATCAATAAACAATTTAGAAAAGTAAAAATCGTGTGTTTGTATTCAACCCCCCCCTTCTACAAACTTGTATAACCCTTCGGGACCGACACTCCTCTCTCCAAATCCTCAACTTCTGAGCTTTCCTTTGTTCATAAGTTATTAACTGTTGCAGGTCCTAATTTGGGAGATATCAACAACTCCCTGAAAGACTTGGTGACAAAGGTGGACTCTTTCACCACCACACTCTCTGTTAGCTCTTCAGCAGTTACAAACGCTGGAGATGCTCTAAAGACGCTGACCACTGAGGTAGAAAAGAAAGCCTCTAGTGCTGATCTGGAGAAGGTGGAAGGTAGCATTGGAAACTTTGCTACTACTATCGCTGAAAACTCCACCTCCATCAACAATCTCAACTTCACCAACGACACTCTCTCCACCAACTTCTCAACCCTGTCTAGCGAAGTCACATCGCTGAAGACAACGGTTGGTAACCTTTAGGGAGAGATGTCTACCTTGAAAACGGATGTCAGCACTGCCACCGGTCTACTTCAGCAAATCCTCGACTGCCTGAATGCTGCTACTTGTGCTCCTTCGCACTTTACTCAGGTGGATCGAGAGGTTCTTCAAAGAATCACTCCTGCTATATCTGGCCTGGAAGACAGATTAGGTAGGATTGAAACATGTGTTAGGATCTAGGGCCCGGAAGACAGGGATCCAATGCACACTGATGTTGCTGAAATTCCAGTTTCCTCCTCCATCCATCATGTGGAAGAGGGGGAGAAGGATCAAGACCTTCCCCATAATGTTGAGGGGGAGAAGAAAAATCTTGAAGACCTTCCCCATAACTCTGAGGGGGAGGGTATTGTTTCTGATGCTGTTGCTGATAAACCTCAGGGAGATGAAAACCCCGAGGGAACCGAGAAAACTCCCTCTGAATTTGAGGGGGAGCAACTCGATGAGGAAGCTGAAGCTGAAGCTGATGTTACCGAACCCTACGCTGATGAGGAAGAATCTGAAGCAGAAGAAGCTGAAGACGATGAAGACATCGACATCGCTGATGATGAACCATCATCATCTCCTAAAAATGATGATGATGATGACGACGATGATGATGATGTTGGTTTCTTCCTACAACCTAAGAAAGCCCCAGCTCAAAAAGGGATTATGATAAATGAATCATTAGGGGAGGGGACAAAGACAAAGTCTACAGCAACTGAAGCCGACAAAGGCAAAAACAAAGGCCTCACTGCAGAAGGCAATTGTAACATCCCGATTTTTGGAACTTTTAAGATAAATATGAAATTTAGGATTTTGATTTAAATCCTACATTTTATATTCTTATTGGATGAATAATTCAAATACGAGTCCAACGGTTCTTTCCGGAGCAAAAACGGAGCTAAAACGAAGAAGTTATGGCCAAAACAAGTTTCGGTACGCTCTGTGCTATAGAGCCCGGCGATTGTGACACTGTCACAATCGCATGTCACAATCACCGGATGCCAAAAACTCTCGGTACAACCCGTGCGATTGTGCCAGTGATTGTGACACTGTCACTATCGCCCGGGGGTTCTAGGACCCTTAAAAACGCGATTTTCAGCACTTTTCTCATTCTAACTTCACCCATTTCGTTTTTCTCTCCCAAGAACCGAAACCCTTCACCCCCAATGTCGATTTTGAGCCTTTTAGACCCCAAGAATCAAGTTTTCAAGTTTCCTTTCTTCATGTATCATGGTTTTGGAAGCTAAAGCAAGAATCCTTTCATTCCATCATCTTCATCAACGTTTTCTAGGGTTTCATCCAACCCTTTTTCTCCATTTTGAGGATTTGTGGTTTGTGCTTCGTTTTGGTAACTCTAGAGGTGTTTGGTTGGTGAATCCAAGTTTTGGTTAAGGTAATCTTCTCTTCTCTTCATTTTGGAAATTAGGGTTTCGATGTATTGGTGATTTTGAGTGTAATATGTTGGGAGAAATAATTCTAAGTGTTTGGGGATAAATATTTATGGTTGAAAATTGTGGATTTAGGTTTTTGGAAGATTTGGAGCTTGAGGATTCGTGTTTCTTCAAAGGAGCTTACGTTTGGGAAAATATAGATTTAGTCAAAATCTAGCAAGGTGAGTTCAAGTTGATTTGTGAAAACTTTGTACATGCCAAAAATGTTATTTTCCAAATGTTTGTGTGTTTTACTTGAAAATATCAATTGTTGAGTTATTTGATGAGTCTAACTCTTTTGAAGTGTTTATCTTCACAAATATTGTAAAACACCCAATTTGGGATTTTTGGATATTTGATGTATAGAAATCATAAATATATCCTTAAAAGATTAATTGATCAAAATGATGTCTATTTGGTGGTTTAAGCATATTAGTGTAATTGATTTCATAAACCATTTGGGAAATACACGATTTAGTGTCAAGAGTTATTTTGAGAATTATAAAGTTATTAGTCCTTTGGGAAAACCCTTTTGTGTAACCGTGTCGAGTTTTGGGGTTAATGATGATTTGGTGGTACTTGTTTACCTAAACAATGTTTAAATGCATTTATGCGATGATGACCGTTATTTATGGGTCTAACGAGTTTTGAGCTTTTGCGCGGTTTTGACTATTGAGAGAGTCTTAGGGGACAATTGTCCGGTTTTAAATGGCTCGGTGTGGAGTCATACTTATGGGTTGCTTTTATTGCGCCGTATTGCATTTTAATGCACATTATTGATATTTACATGCTTGGGTGTTTTAAACATTCCGGGTTGAGCATGTTTGGTAGACTATGTTGCATTGGATCCATAGGCATGTAAGTCAGTCTTTATTTGGATGGTCTATCTCCTTGTGCATGGATAGTGGACTATTGGAACGCATGGTTATATGCGTTAGGCTGTGGGGCCACTAGCGAGTAGGCAATGGGGGACACTGGAGTCCTTGAGGTGTAACTCGTCTAGACTGGATATGCAATGTGGTCCCTGTAAGTCCTTGAGGTGTAACTCTGTGGAGTAGGCAATAAAGGCAATCTATTTATGGTTTGAGGTTGTGATGTCTTTATGGCATGGGAACTAGGACCAGGACTTGTGGTGTAATCCAGTAACATCATAAGTGACCTAACTTTGTGTGCCTGTCACTTTCGATGGAATCGGGTCTCCCCCGTCACCGAAAGGTGTGGTTTTTGGGTATAAGTTTTTTCCATATTTTCGGTGACACACTTTATTTATATGAAATGTCTTCATGGTTCACTGGCAGAGTTCTATGCCTCATCCTATTTGGATGTTTTAAATATTGGAGTTTTGTCCATGTTTATATTTCTTGGGATATTTACGTTCCAATCACGTTTTGAGTGAGTTGGGGTTGGAATTCATTTTGGAAAACGTTTTATATAATTTGGGAGCTTTTCTCATAGATTTTGTGTGAGTTGGAAAATGGGTGATTTGCATTTAAAGTAAACTCTTTTGAAATCATGACTAAAACTACACCCCTCTCGATTTATAAATTTATATAGTCATGATAAAATGCTTGAACTCACTAGGCGTTAGCCTAACCCTTTTTATTTGTCGGCATGTGCAACAGGCTCAGGTTGGGAGTAGCTTTAGCTACACTGTGAAGTGGCGAGTGCTAGTATAGTGCACGAGAGGTGATTTGTTTTAGTAAAGTCTTCCGCATTTATTTTGAGATTAGCAACTTATACTTGGATTAAGTAACACCCGATGTGGTTTTAGTCTTTGTAATAAATTTGGGGTCATCATTTGTTGAGGTCAATCGTAGACTTTAAATTGAGGTGTTTCCCTTGTTAGTTTATTGGGATAAATTCTGTTATTGTGGATGTATTATCGAAATTTTTAATTAGTTGCTCTTTCCAAATTCGAGGGTGTTACAAGTTGGTATCAGAGCATAAGTTTTAGAGAATTAGGTGTTGATTTTGGATACCTAGACTCAAACTAGCGTTCCTTTAAGTAAACGAGAGTGAAATTCACCATTAGGCACTTTAAGATAGGATGTTTCGAGGTCAATGGATGTTGTTACAAACGAGAATCACGTCGAGAGTAGCAAGGATAATCATGTACGGTGCGTTCATAGTGACACCTGGCCAGTGTCATGGTGAACCTACTAGTACATGTGCATACTTGAATTGCTTTAATGTGATGATCGTTGGGGTAGTGAAGAAGTTTCTAAGCTAGTAGTCGTTGGAATAGATGGACGATTCTAGCATTAGTCACTTAAGAGTGACGATAAGCATGATATTTGCTTTAAGTAGACCGTTTCGGGTCAAGATTGATGGTTGGATTAGAACCATAGACTTATTGAATCGACTTTGATTTGAGGAAAAACCGTAAGGTTAATTGAGGTATTTCCCCAACTTGCTTTAAGAGGTTTGATTATCCGGATGACAACAGTGGACCGGAGGGACTCGGAGGAGTATGAGTTGAGACGTTGAATGCCGACTAAGCTATGCACAAAATGTATTTTGAAAATAAATTGCATCGATTATTTCTGGTGTTTCAAATCCATATATGGATTGCGTTATAAATTTTGGGAAATGTTTAACACACACACAAGATTTTAAATCATGGGTTTTGCACCTGCATGAAATTATTTTATTACGGGAGTTGCAAACCCCGTCGGGACTTGTTCTATCTTGTTGTTGTCCAACGTTACTTTAGGATACAGTGATATCCATATTTTACGACGTTTAAGGTGTTGGGCAAGTAACTACGGCTTATGACTTTAACATTGGATCTCTTCCACATATGTTGAAGTTTGGATGGAAAGTTATCTTCCATTATGTCTATGTAAAACTATTTTGGGAAATTTGTTTAATGTGAGTTTATTAAACAATGTTGTTTATATGGTATTATAACGGAAAGGGGTTTCTGGAATTTTGGCATTTTAGCCATGATTTTGCTTATTGCAATTTGAGTTTTGGAAGCATAACGTTTGGTGCCATTTTATTGACTTGAGGTCGTTAAGCTCATTAAATTTCATGAAGTTTTGTTTTACGACGTGTTGAGTCGTGTGAGTGTAGTTTCACAGTGTGCATACTCCATTTATTTATGTGAAAATTTATGAGTTATATTGGGCATTTTGTACCACTCGAGCTTTGTTGAGAAATATTGATTTTATGCCACAAGGCGACCAAAGAGGTAAGTTTTGAAACTTTGGTGTCGCGTAATTTCTCTTTCAAAGTTTTGTTGCACACCATTTAAAGTGGGCAGTTACTTTACGTGCATAACATGAGTCAATCCATACTAGAACCGTAGCGATTCATTTAAAAGAAACTGTTTATTACGCTTCTGCGTTTTGTTGATAAACTGAACTGCAACGAAATAATTTTCTATATGATTTTTCATACGTGGGACGAGCGTGTCCATTTTTGCACAACTACCAAACTGATACTAGTAGTTTTTATGCGTACGTTTAATTTGATATGAAAAATCTTTGTGTTGAAAATTTCTATGAAAAGTTTTGTTGATTGGCATACTTGTTAAATAATTCACTTGAAAACCTTGAACTCGTTAGGACCTTGGAAGGTTAAGTAATCCCGGTTAAGAGTAAGTGTGTAGAACTTCGACTATGAAAAGTTGGGTGTTTCGACGCGTGATGGTGCTATAGGCCGGATGGTATCGGTGGCAGATTTGATGTACTTGTTGTAACTGAAGGGTTAGATTCGCGGTATCGTATTCTGAGGTTAGTGGTAACCGTTCTTGTCGGCAACCTCGTTTTTGGTCTTGGCCAATTTTCGCATAAGGGACCTTTTAGACACCGTATTGATAACCTTAGTTTTGTGGGAATGCTCGACGAAGGGACTCGTAAGTGGAGTTCTGTTGGAATTCAAAGCTTGGTGGTATAACTAGGTGTCAACCTTTTGGGTCCGAGGCCAGAAACCGTTAGTGTATTCGGAGGGTTGTAGTCCGATTCTAAAGAAATAATGATAACGGTTGTAGTAATCTTAAGATGTTCAATCGTGATGAGTAGTTTTGGTGGAACAACTTTCGTGTGTGGTAAAAGAACCTGTCGGTTTGATGATTCATGTTGGGCGGATTCTTGGAGTCGTATAATTGATGGGTCGTTGGAGATGTATGGAACACCTAAGGTTGGGAGACGATCGAAGCCTGATGGATAAAAGGTACCATAGTAAGTCAAGCGTTACTCGGGTATAGGTATAATATGCCTAAGTGGACATTGAGTGTGAGCATCAACGTTAGGATTATCATGGCAGTCCGGTCAAGAAGGACAATTTGAATCTCAGTTGGAAACTGAGGGGACATGGATAGGTTTGGGCTCGGTAACCGTTGGAAGTACGAGAACTTGATTTCGAGGACGAAATCTCTTTTAAGGTTGGGAGGATTGTAACATCCCGATTTTTGGAACTTTTAAGATAAATATGAAAATTAGGATTTTGATTTAAATCCTACATATTATATTCTTGTTGGATGAAGAATTCAAATACGAGTCCAACGGTTCATTCCGCAGCAAAAACGGAGCTAAAACGAAGAAGTTATGGCCAAAACAAGTTTCGGTACGCTCTGTGCTATAGTGCCCGGCGATTGTGACACTGTCACAATCTCATGTCACAATCGCCGGATGCCAAAAACTCTCGGTACAACCCGTGCGATTGTGCCAGCGATTGTGACACTGTCACTATCGCATGTCACTTTTGCCCGGGGCTTCCAGGACCCTTAAAAACGTGATTTTCAGCACTTTTCTCATTCTAACTTCACCCATTTCGTTTTTCTCTCCCAAGAACCGAAACCCTTTACCCCTAATGTCGATTTTGAGCCTTTTAGACCCCAAGAATCAAGTTTTCAAGTGTCCCTTCTTCATGTATCATGGTTTTGGAAGCTAAAGCAAGAATCCTTTCATTCCATCATCTTCATCAAAGTTTTCTAGGGTTTCATCTAACCCTTTTTCTCCATTTTGAGGATTTATGGTTTGTGCTTCGTTTTGGTAACTCTAGAGGTGTTTGGTTAGTGAATCCAAGTTATGGTTAAGGTAATCTTCTCTTCTCTTCATTTTGGAAATTAGGGTTTCGATGTATTGGTGATTTTGAGTGTAATATGTTGGGAAAAATAATTCTAAGTGTTTGGGGATAAATATTTATGGTTGAAAATTGTGGATTTAGGTTTTTGGAAGATTTGGAGCTTGAGGATTCGTGTTTCTTCAAAGGAGCTTACGTTTGGGAAAATCTAGATTTAGTCAAAATCTAGCAAGGTGAGTTCAAGTTGATTTGTGAAAACTTTGTACATGCCAAAAATGTTATTTTCCAAATGTTTGTGTGTTTTACTTGAAAATATCATTTGTTGAGTTATTTGACGAGTCTAACTCTTTTGAAGTGTTTATCTTCACAAATATTGTAAAACGCCCAATTTGGGATTTTTGGATATTTGATGTGTAGAAATCATAAATATATCCTTAAAAGATTAATTGATCAAAATGATGTCTATTTGGTGGTTTAAGCATATTAGTGTAATTGATTTCATAAACCATTTGGGAAATACACGATTTAGTGTCAAGAGTTATTTTGAGAATTATAAAGGTATTAGTCCTTTGGGAAAACCCTTTTGTGTAACCTTGTCGAGTTTTGGGGTTAATGATGATTTTGTGGTACTTGTTTACCTAAACAATGTTTAAATGCATTTATGCGATGATGACCGTTATTTATAGGTCTAGCGAGTTTTGTGCTTTTGTGCGGTTTTGACTATTGAGAGAGTCTTGGGGGACAATTGTCCGGTTTTAAATGGCTCGGTGTGGAGTCTTACTTATGGGTTGCTTTTATTGCGCCGTATTGCATTTTAATGCACATTATTGATATTTACATGCTTAGGTGTTTTAATCATTTCGGGTTGAGCATGTTTGGTAGACTGTGTTGCATTGGATCCATAGGCATGTAAGTCAGTCTTTATTTGGATGGTCTATCTCCTTGTGCACGGAGAGTGGACTATTGGAACGCATGGTTATATGCATTAGGCTATGGGGCCACTAGCGAGTAGGCAATGGGGGACACTGAAGTCCTTGTGGTGTAACTCGTCTAGACTGGATATGCAATGTGGTCCCTGTAAGTCCTTGAGGTGTAACTCTGTGGAGTAGGCAATAAAGGCAATCAGTTTATGGTTTGAGGTTGTGATGTCTTTATGGCATGGGAACTAGGACCGGGACTTGAGGTGTAATCCAGTAACATCATAAGTGACCTAACTTTGTGTGCCCGTCACTTTCGATGGAATCGGGTCTCCCCCGTCACCGAAAGGTGTGGTTTTTGGGTATAAAGTTTTATCCATATTTTCGGTGACGCACTTTATTTATATGAAATGTCTTCATGGTTCACTGGCAGAGTTCTATGCCTCATCCTATTTGGATGTTTTAAATATTGGAGTTTTGTCCATGTTTATATTTCTTGGGATATTTACGTTCCAATCACGTTTTGAGTGAGTTGGAGTTGGAATTCATTTTGGAAAACGTTTTATATAATTTGGGAGCTTTTCTCATAGATTTTGTGTGAGTTGGAAAATGGGTGATTTGCATTTAAAGTAAACTCTTTTGAAATCATGACTAAAACTACACCCCTCTCGATTTATGAATTTATATAGTCATGATAAAATGCTTGAACTCACTAGGCGTTAGCCTAACCCTTTTTATTTGTCGGCATGTGCAACAGGCTCAGGTTGGGAGTAGCTTTAGCTACACTGTGAAGTGGCGAGTGCTAGTATAGTGCACGAGAGGTGATTTGTTTTAGTAAAGTCTTCCGCATTTATTTTGGGATTAGCAACTTATACTTGGATTAAGTAACACCCGATGTGGTTTTAGTCTTAGTAATAAATTTGGGGTCATCATTTGTTGAGGTCAATCGTAGACTTTAAATTGAGGTGTTTCCCTTGTTAGTTTATTGGGATAAATTCTGTTATTGTGGATGTATTATCGAAATTTTTAATTAGTTGCTCTTTCCAAAATCGAGGGTGTTACAGTAATCTGACTATCTTGCTTCGAAAGCCAGTATGTCAGGTACAATATATTTTCTTTCCTTACACTGCATCCCTCATCTATCCCTTCTCAACCTCAGTTCTCCTCTTCATAAAACCTCTATATACTTAAACCCCATTCTTTTCTCTATCCCTTTCATTCCCAAATGATCTTACTTAAACGATCGTTGTGTTTCAGCTAGTCCTCTCCCCTGCTTGAGGATCCATCTGAAGTTCCTCCGGCTGCAACTACAACAATAAATCCAGCTCCTATCGCTGAAGAAATAATCCCAGTCTTGGATTTCACTGAGGCTGGTGAACCTGAAGAATAGCTGCTCTCTCACAACAAAAGACCTTCCTTGGCTCCTCAAACGCTAAGTGAAGAAGATCTAAAGAAGAGAGAAGCCATGATCAAACAGCTTGAAGATCAGCGAATCATCCTTCCTCGACACAAAATCAATGTTCCTAAGTTCAGACTATCAAGGAAGGAATACACTGATCATCACAAGGCAGAAAAACAACTCGCCGATCGAAGGAAAGCTGAAGAACAAGATAAGGCCTATGCCATCCAGCTTGTCCAAAATTCGGTGAAGGATCCTGATCTGAAGAAGACTCCCATTGATGTCCAACGTCAATTGTGAAAGGACGCCAAGAAGATCATCGAAGAAAAGACCAAGGTATCTGACTCTACCTTGGAATGGTGCAAAGAAAGATTGCACTATCGATTTCGGGCAGCCAGAATCAACAAAGTATATATCAGGGGAAGAACTCCAATAACGTTCCGGTCGTTGAGGTCGATTTATTCAGAGAAAATGGTACCAAGGAAACCATCTACGCCTCTTCAATCAAGAAGTACGGTCTCTCTGAGTGGTTGGAGATGCGAATAGCCATTCAGCGACCTCGCTCACAATTTAAAAGCCATGTCGAGAAAATGATAAATCAATAGATCGACTTAGTTTCATCCGCTGTGGATATTCCTCCTCCACCTCCTAATCCAGATAAACGAAGAAGGGCCTCTGCAAAGAAAATAAAATAATACCTTCAGACTCAGGTCCTCCTATTTGAAACGAAACCGGTGTTGGCTTCTCACGTGCTGAAGTACTTGGTCTTGAACCTGATCTCTCAACGCTCGATACCTCCTTGCCCCCTGGTGAACGCTTCATCCCTGGAAAAGTCTTAAGCGAACCTTATGGTATCTTCTTTCACGACTATGATGGACGAGAACACTTTCAACGCATCTTTGAGCTTCCCATCACTCCTATCGAACAGCTCAGGGACCTCGTCTATTGGTGTGAATTCAGAAAAAATCTTCTCGGACAATACATGAAGCCCCTGATCTTCACAGAAGCAAAGAATAGACGGGATCTTGGAGAAAATGTCCCTGACTGGATGATCTCCTCTACAAGAACCCTTGATGAACTTCTCATTAAGGAAGAACCTTTCTAGCTGATAGGATTTCCTTGTAATTCCTCTATCTTTATCAGCTTATATCTTTTGTACTTGTAAATTTATTTGTTGTACTTGTAATTTTTCTACTTCCCTCTGTAACTTATACGAAGTTTAAAGAAAAATTTCAGCGAATGTACTTTACTCCATCAGTACTCAAAAGATCCCAGAAAACAGTAAAAGGGACAAATATTTTATGAGTTCTTTTTATCCTTATGTTTTCATACATAGCAATTTTGTTTTGTTGCCATGTCATAATCAAATAGGGGGCGATTGTTGATCCAAACCCTCAGTGATTTGATAATGACTCTTTAAGAAACACTTAGTGAAAATTATAAGTAGACAATATGTATTAGAGTTTCACTATCGCTGATAAGTACTATGTCTTTACAGTACCGCTGATAGGAAACTCATGCTCTTTAAATTAAACATTCAGCGAAACTGTTCATCAATAAAGCCCCGAGTCTGTTCAGTCTTGTTGATGATCGCTGATAGTTTTAGTTGTTTACTTATGATTCCTGAAGAGAAGTTTCACGTCAACTATGTTCTACGCTGAAGTCGAAGATCAAGCCAAAGAACCATCGACAAGTCTACTAATGAACTGATGCGGATATCAGCGAAGCCAAGATTTGTCCACTCAACGTGAAGTTTCAAGTAGAAGACTTCAACGATCGCTGAGCTTTGTCACTCGCTGATAAAGTACTGTTCAACGAACGCTGATCATGAAGTCTTCCTCTACAAGTTACTTTTGTCTTACCCCTTGCACCCCTCTGTACGATAATGTCAGAAAGGACATCCCTTTTTGTCCAGGATCGTACTACCAACTCTGATTCTACACTGTACATCATGCGGCTACTAGGTTGTCTACAAAGGTCAAACCATGCAACCAATCAGCTGTTGCCACGTGTAAAGTTATACTGTTGTGCATTAAATGGATGCAGTATATAAGAAGAACCCTACTTCATAAATGAAGTGCTCGGCCATCTTCTTCTCTCTACTACTTTGTGTTAGAATATTATTAGTAATATTCTTATCTCCTTTTCTTTCTTATTTCTAAGTACAAGAAATCTTAGTGCTCTCTTAACTTGTTTAGATTAGGTTTAATCCTTAATCTTGTTCTGCAACAAGTTGTAAATTGTTTGATAAATATCAATAAACAATTTAGAAAAGTAAAATCTGTGTGTTTGTATTCAACCCCCCCCCCCCCCCCTTCTAAAAACTTTTATAACCCCTCCGGGACCAATAAACACCAACGTCGTTCAGCAACATCAGTTATCAAAATTTTACGTTCACATGAGAGTCGACTTACCAACACAGTGTCGAGGCCTGTGACTTTTGCGTATGTATATTCAATGCGGCGCGAAGCATCTCGAAATCGAAACCTAGAACCCAAAATAGACAATCCTGTTTAATGTTTTGGTCTATTTCTTTCCTTCTCGACTTGAAATATTTACAAGTAAATTACAATTTAAAAACAAAAAAGTATTATTAGAATAAACAAATAATATACCCGCAAATTTGAGTGGCTTATTGTACTATTTGAGCCATCTGGCATGGAATTTTTCCATCTCAAACCACAATCAGTATCAAACCAAATGAACCGTTGTGTCACAAAATCTAGTGAGAGAATAAGATCAATATGCACAATCTAGAGAGAGAAAACTTGTCATCCATCTATTACTTCAAAGGTTACAAGTTTCTCTAAAATGGAAAGTTACATGGAAAATAAGCTAACTCATGCTATTTATAGTAAGACATGACAAGCCCATGCCTTTACTATTCATTACAATGAATGACACAGTTTAAGAACATAATGATTAACTACTTCTTGATTACAACATGAATAATACTCCAACATTCTCCCCCTTTGGAATGAAGGCAGTAGTGGTCTTCTTCTTCTTCTAGCTCCAAGATAAGTTTTAATTCTCCTCATAGATCTTCTGAAAGTTATCCTTTCATTTATCTCATCAATAGCTCTGATCAACAAAGATCTTTGCAGTAGAAGGCATTCTATTCTCTCCTCTTTCTTGATCATTCTTTTTTAACCTGTTCTCCAACTGAAGCCTCAGCACTTTCAATGTAACATCTGAATACTTTGCTATTTCACTGAATCTTAAGAACCTCTTGTCTCCTCTTTCATTTCTATACACCACCCCAAACTCTAGTTCATTGGGCACAACATACAAAGGCATAAGCTCCAAACCAGAAATTCTTTAATTTGGCCTCAGCATATTAATGATTGGTTGATCACTTTCCAAACCCAGTTGAAAGTCAAAACACTGAACATAGAGGATGTGTCTTCTCAGGAATCTCTTGATGGCATTCAGGGCAATCGTGATGTTCTCCCTTCTGATTGAAAGATCTCTGAAGTAGTTGTACATGAATTCAAAGTCTTCAATCAATAGATGGCAGAAATCAGCTTCGAGAAAGTATAAGTTTTCCAATCTTGCCCTTGAACCACAAATACCGGATACCAAAGTCTGTAAAACTGTTTGGCATACACCTCTTTTATTGTCACAATCAGCTTCTTACTCTTGACATATTGAACCTTCTGACATTTAGCCCTCATGAAGTACAAATACTCAAACTTGAACTCTTCTAACTGATCACTGATCCCCAAAACTGCATACGGGTTTAATCTCCTTATGTAGTGAGCAAACAATCTCCTTTCAGAGTCCTCCAAGAATGGTATTCTCATTCTTAATGTTCTGAGTCTTTCTTCGGCTTGGTTTAGATTAGGTTGTCTTGAGGTAGAAGGGCCAGGTTGTTGTGAAGTAGAAGGGTTGGATGGACCAACTTGGTTAGTATTTGGGTTAAAGGTTGGAAAGGTAGGAAATTCAGGTTCTTCTGGTTTGGGTTCTCCAGGAAAATCAGGTAACATAGGTGAATTGGTTTCAGGTTGGGTTGGTATAGGTGAAGTAGCTTTAGGTTCAGTTAGTTTTGGCTGGCTTAGAGAAATATTGAATGATGTTGTTTCAAGTTGTGATGGGATGATTGTGCTTGAGATTGGGTCAGGTGATTGGATTGGGCTCATATAAATATCATCTGGAGTGCTAGGCCCGTAGAACTGTTGCAAGAACTCAACCTTATTTTCTGTAAATTCCACATCTTGCTCTATCAAACCATCAGTGATCAGTAACAGATTCTCTAATTCCTCCTTTACCCTCCAGAACTTATCATAATCACTTTCCGTAGCATCCTCCTCTTCATCTGAACTTAGGATCACCACATCAACATAAAGATCCACTAACTCCCTTATTTCATCCTCATTAACCTCAGGTTTTTCAACCGTCGGTTCTGCATCCGGATCCACATAAAGCACTATCTGTTTTCCGCTCTCCTCTCCTTGTGCACCATACTCAAACATGTGCACCACTTCATCAGTAGTAAGAGTTCTACCCATACTGACAGTCTCAATGCCATCTGTTCTCCTTCTCTTGCTCATCTTCCCCTCGTGATCATTATTGTCATCATGATCATGCTTTCGCTTAACACCTTGAACTTGAGACTAGAAAGTTTTTTTCACTTTTGCCACTCTTTTAGATAACAAATCTATTGAGCTCTTCATGTCAGACAAGCTTGTAAGAACTTCTAATTTGAATAAGTTGAACTCACTGGAAGTTACCGTGCTTGTAGAAGTTTGGGCAAGCTGAGGTTGAGATGGACTGGGTTAGAAATTCTCCAATAGGCTCATAAGGGTTTTGTTTTGAGGATCATCGGGGATTATGGAAATCCGTTTAGCATACAACATATCCTTTAATTCATCAATGGAAGCATCATGTTGTGTTGGTGGTTGTTGAACAGGTGATGGTGGAGGTGGAGGTACAACTGTTTGCTTTTAACAACCATTTTATATTCCTTAACTCAATCATCATACGATCTTCAACAGCCTTTAGGGCACCATTGACGAAATCCCTTGACACGAAGTTGGGTAAAGTAACATTATCGGGACCACTTAGGTTACCCGTTGACACAACAGTTGAGTCAACTGTGTGGCCTACGTTCAGCGCTGGAATAGCGTTAACGCTGGTAGGACTTCCACTCAGTCCTCGTAGTCCTGAAGTAGGATCTACTCCGAGTGTTCCGAACGGGGCACTCAGACTCCCTTCAATAGTAGTAAAATGTGCCAGTGTCCTAGTCAAAGAATTAAGTATATCAACAATTGGATCTAGACTCAATGACTGTGCAGGAATGAAGGTCGAAGACTGGGGTAGCTGTCTTCTTGTTTCAATGTTTATACTCTCCTAGTAACAGATAGTCAGACTTTGTGCTAAGTCCCCGTGAGAAAATGAGACAATTTCCTGTTGAGAGGAAGCTGAATGGCTGGCTGAGGTATGCAAATGCGTTAGTGGGCTACTAACGTCTTTTTCAACACCGGATCCCAACGGATGAGATCTAGTGGTAGATGTAGTAGGTTAGGGTAGCACTCACACTCTCCATATTTTTTTCTTCATTTTCTCTCGCAGACTCACTTTCATTTTCAACTAAAACACCCTCAGTTCTCCTTATATCTCCCAATACTATATCAATCACAGTATTCACATCCACAGAAGTTTGAACAGTTTCCACAGCTACAGAAGTTGTATTCACAGATGTTGTCAATTGAGGAAACAACATAAATTCGGAAACATCACCAAAGACATTAGAATCACTAGCACCATTGTCATCTGAAACACCCTAAAAAACACAATAAATTTAAACCTTCAATTTATCAAAATATACTACAATGTCTTCCAAGACTTTCATACATAAATGGATATTAGTAACGAAGATTTGTATTTACAACAGAATTATCAAAAACAACCTACTAATCTAATCCATAACAATAAGATCATATTATAAGGGTTGTTGTGACAACCGTCAAATTTACATTTCAGGTTTGAACCAAACTGAACGTTTCAGTTATTCATATTATAGACGACACAGTCGAATTTAGCAGTAAAAACAGTATTGTTAGGAAAATTTGAGAATTTTGCCTAGCATTCGCTTAAATGAGTGAATTATCCATAAATATCATAAAATGCCAATTCAAATACCTTAAACTCATACTTATGTATATACCTTACAAAATAAATACTAGCAAGAACAACTAGTATTATCTTCTATTAACATAATTAAATGTAATATTTAGCAAATTCAAATTTAAAAAATATATATATATAAAATAAAGTTTTATTAGACAAAATGATTTATACCAAGATTACACTCCACACTCTCTCCCTCTCTCTTCCCATGGCCGGCCACCCCCCCCCCCCCCCTTTAAACCACTCTCTCTTCTTTTTTTCTTCCATATCAAACTCACTCTTCACATCATCTCTCTCTCTCTCTAACTTCTCTCTAAAACTTTCTCTCATTTTCTCTCTCTAAAAACTTCTCTATTTTCTCTCAAATTGTGCTACAACTCCAGCCCATAAATTAAAGAAAGTTCAAGTATTGAAGTGTTCTTAAGGTAAACTCATATGTAGAGCAAAGCCTACACACCCTTTTCTTTAATCTTCTTTCATTGTCTTTAAGTTTTCTTCTTCTTCTACTCTAGTTTTACATTATTTTGCTAGATATATCTTTGAAATCTTAATGTTTGTAGATTCATCACCAAAACACTTTGCATGTTGTTAAAAAGGTGATGAATCCATGATCAAACCTATGTTAAGATCAAAGAAGGAACTTTTGCAAGTTTCTACTAGCATGCATGTGTTCTTCTTTAAAATCTACCTCTTAATCTCTAAGAAGTTTTATGAAAAACTTTATATTAAACTAAAAAAATGTTTTAATCTCCATGCATATGCTAAAAAACTTGTTATTTTTTGTATGGCAAAAACAAGCTCTTGGCTTGACCACTCATGAAATCTTCAAAAAGAAAGCAAGAAGACCCGTTTTGGGATTTTTGAAAGATATCTTTGTTTAATATGCATGCATGTAGTCCTAGAGGTTTAAAAACAAATATTCATCTGAAAATATTTGTTTGGGGAAGTGTCAAATCGAATTCCATGCAAAAGGAACAAAATAATGATAAAACTTAAAGTTAGATGCATTTTCTTAAAGCTACCTTTTGACAGCATTCTGCCAGATTCCTACCTCTCTCTTTAAAAAGTCATAACTCTCTCAGTATTTAACCAAATGAGGTGAAATTTCTTCTGGAATTTATGTATATGTGTTAAGATTCGAACCCAAGTGGTTTCGCTCAAAAACTCAAAGATTTCGACCTTCAAGCAGACGTCACAAAAACAGTGTGCAAACAGCTATCCTTTCTGTAGTACTCATACTATAAAAATTATTTGATGGACTTAAACATCTTCAAAAATAATGGTTTATATGCAAAAAGTTTCCTAACACATAGTGTCAGCAAGAGTTAAAATTTCCAGACCAAAAGAGCCTTGGAAAATATCTAACAATGGACTGAAAGTGACACAAAGATTCTGGACAGAAAAGAAAATTTCCAAGTGTTGTTAGAAAGCAACTTTTAACCTACTTTATCCATTTATTTTATAAAATTTGAGACTTGTGTTAACTAATCAACTTGATAATGAGACATGCAAGATATTTTATACCATCACAAAAATATGAACCTTAAACAAAGTTCTATATAAGGCATTTTATGACATTTTGGGTAAGTAGGTTTCACCAAACCTCTAGAATTAAGCTGGAATCTTATTAGTGCTCTTACGATTCGTAGGATCGGAGTAGGATCATCTTACAAGTTGCACTTGTGAGCATCTCGGAAATATCATCGTTATCATCGTGAGTTTCACAGCCCCCTTTTTTACTAATTTTGTATGTTTTGGGGTGAAAAGCATATTACGATTTATTTACGCACCGGTTGTATTGTTTACTCAAAATGCTACGAACTTTTATGCGCTATGGTATGTATGCTTATGTTAGTTGATTCTGAGTTTCTCTATGGTTCTTTAAGTCCCCGGTTCACTCTACATTACCCATTAACTCAATTCTTGAGCCGTTGGTATATTATGGATAACGTTATTTGGTTGACTCCCCACTCACCTCGCGAGTGCATAATTACCATCTTCTTTATCATGTTTGCGATGGAACATGTGTCTTTGGGGCGTGAAGTCCGGAGGTTTGGGTAGTGGGCTCATTTCTTTAACTTTTTGCATACAACAATATACCCTACGCATGTTGACAACCAAATTATCTATCCACTGTGCGGATTTACAAACATGCATTAAAACTTTTAGTGCATACCGAAAACTTGTGATCTCACCAACTATTCAATAGTTGATACTCTCATTTACATTCTTTTCAGGAAATCTCAAGTAAGGTTGGAACTTTAGAAGGCACCATTAGTAGCTGCATCCAGCACGATCTTCTTTATCATGTCAATTTGTGTTTTGGACAATTTGTATTTTGGAACAAGATGTAATTTTTGTAAACTCTTTAAGCTATGATGATTGTGTGTTTTCTTCTACCTTACGCAATGAAACCTTGAGCTGTGACATCTCGTATTTCTGCTTTAGCGGGGTTTGACAGATTTGGTATCAGAGCCGTAGGTTATAGAGAATACCGGTATTCCATTGGAAAAACCCAACTATAACCAAAATCGGAAACTGACATGAAAACAACTGAACTTACTACTAGTATAACTAAGTCTAGGATGGTATTAACAGACCTCAATTAAACATAGCTTGATCACCTATGTTCGATTAAGGAAGGTTAATGCGAGACTAGAAATGGTTATAGTAGGAGTGACTTAAATTTTCACTTACACTCATCATTCATAGTGTGTAGACATTACATAGGATAGACATTACACTTGTACGATTAGTGACTAAGTACACTTTTGCCTCAATTTCACTATGCCATCATCGTCGTCGCACTCTCACTCTTCTCACTCGGCCTAAGAGTCGGGATATATCACCGGTAGACCTCGCGGCAACCCACCAAGTAACCAAGAAGACGAGGACTTTAGGAATATGGATTCGGATCCTGAAGTTTCAAGAGAGCGAGTTCCTGACAGTGGACCGAGAGTGTCGCCAACCTCGGTACTGCCTCGACCAACCCTGATAATTGTTCAACCAAACCTTAGAGGGCCCCGTATTAGGCAAACGGCGAGAAAGAGCGTCCCAATTCCTAGACGGGTTACGCTTAGGACAGAGCGTCCGGAGGCACCGGAGCCGCCACGTGTGATCACTGGTGTGCCAATCGGACGAGTGTCCGGTATGACTTGGGCAGAGGAGCAGCACCTAAGGGCAATGATGATCGAGCTACACGGTTGTCAGGTGAGGGTGACTCACCAAGGGCATGTCTTGACGGAACTGGTGGAGCTAACACATCTATTGTCCAACGTTTCGACCCAGGCTTTAGAAGGTGCCGTAGGATTTCTTTCTTGGTTTTATAGCATGAATTCGGTACTCCATATTAGTAAATGCTCGGAGGACCGCAAGGTGGAGTATGCGGCATGTCAACTCCAAGGCAGGGCACTGACATGGTGGAACATTCAGGTTCAAACCCGTGGAAGAGTAGATGCATACAAACTTTCATGGGAGGAGTTTAAGGAGTTACTCATTGAGGAGTACTGCCCCAAAAGTGAAATCCAGAAGCTGGAAACTGAATTCTGGAATCACACCATGGTTGGAGCAGATATAGACGGATACACTGCGCGCTTCCATGAACTGGCAAAACTGGTACCTCATATGGTTACCCCCGAGAGCAAGAGAATTGACCAATACTTATGGGGATTAGCGTCAGAAATCCGAGGAATGGTCACGTCAGCAAACCTGACCACAATCCAATCTGATGTGGCCTTGGCAACTAGTTTAACCAATGATGCGGTTAGGGCAGGAACTTTGATTCAGGGAAGCGTTGGTAATAAGAGGAAGTCAGAGAATCAGTAAGGAAAGAAAGTCTTCGGTAGTACAAACAGGGATAGGAAGGTGGTGAGAAACTTCAAAGTAAAGACTCAGGACCCAAGGCAATACAATGGTCCACTCCCAAAATGCAACAAATGCAACTTTCATCATGAGGGAGCCTGCCCAGTTTGTGGCATTTGTAAACAAGCAGGTCATTTCACCAAGTACTGCAGGTTGGAAAAGGGTGTCAGTGACGGGAAAAGGGTATGTTTCGCGTGTGGAAGTCAGGATCACTTCCGGAATAGGTGACCGAGTTTGAATAAGTGGCCGATCAACATCAGCACTGGAAATCAGGTGAGACAGGCCAATCAGGGAAATCAAGGAGGCCAAGCTCGAGGACGGACATTTGTCATTGGAGCTGACGAAGCACGTCGGGACCCTAATGTGGTGACATGTACGTTTCTCCTAAACAAGCACTATGCATCATTATTATTTGACACTAGAGCGGACAGGAGTTTTGTTTCGTTAGAATTTAGGCCACTAATTAACTTGGAATCTAGGAGAATGTCGGATGCTTATATTACTGAGGTTGCTAATGGTCATAAATTTGAGGCTAAGGATGTAATTTTAGATTGCACCTTGAATCTAGCCGATAAGTCGTTTAGCGTTGATCTTTTTCCTATTGAATTGGGGAGTTTTGACGTAGTAGTGGGTATGGACTGGTTATCCAAGAATCGAGCGGAGATATGTTGTTTTGATAAGGCAGTTAGAGTACCTCTGCAAAACGGAGAAACCCTCGTTATACAAGGAGATAAAGATGGAAGGAGCCTAAAGATAGTGTCAAGTGTGAAGGTGCATAAGTATTTGAGGAAGAAGTGTGTCGCATTTTTGGCACGCGTAGTTGAGAAGAAGTCCGAGAAAAGGCGAATCCAAGATATTTCTGTGGTGAAGGATCACCCAGAGGTGTTCCCAGATGATTTTCCTAGACTTCCCCCGTCTAGACAAGTCGAGTTTCAAATTGACCTCGTACCTGGAGCAGCACCTGTAGCTAAGGCACCGTATCGTTTAGCACCTGCCGAAATGCAAGAGTTGTCAAGTCAACTCCAAGAACTTCTGGACAAGTAATTTATTAGGCCAAGTTCCTCACCTTAGGGAGCCACAGTCCTATTCGTCTTGAAAAAGGACGGATCGTTTCGAATGTGCATCGATTATAGGGAGCTGAACAAGTTGACGATCAAGAATCGATATCCTCTTCCTCGAATAGATGATTTATTCGACCAGTTGTAGGGTGCAACTTATTTCTCAAAAATTGATCTTCGATCAGGATATCATCAGCTGAGAGTCCGTGAAGAGGACGTCCCTAAGACAGCTTTTAGGACTCGATATGGACACTACGAGTTCTTAGTTATGCCCTTCGGGTTAACGAATGCACCAGCTGTGTTCATGGATTTAATGAACAGGGTATGCAGACCATACCTTAAGAAGTTTGTGATCGTGTTTATCGATGACATTTTAATCTACTCGCGGAATAGGAAGGATCACGAACAACACCTAAGGATAATTCTTGAGACACTCAAGGATCAGAAACTGTACGCCAAATTCTCAAAGTGCGAATTTTGGATTCGAGAAGTACACTTTCTTGGTCACGTGATTGGAGAGAAAGGAATTCATGTGGACCCGGCTAAAGTGGAAGCCATTAAGAAATGGGAAGCCCCAAAGACACCAACAGAAATTCGTCAATTTCTGGGTTTGGCGGGTTATTATAGACGGTTCATCGAGAACTTCTCAAGAATTGCTAAACCACTCACAGCACTGACCCAAAAGGATAGGAAATTCGTTTGGGGAGAACCGCAAGAGGAGGCGTTCCAGCTGCTGAAGAAAAAGCTGTGCAATGCACCAATTCTAGCGTTACCGGAAGGAACCGATAACTTTGTGGTGTATTATGACGCATCGCATCAAGGTTTGGGTTGCGTATTGATTCAAAAGGACAAAGTTATAGCATACGCCTCAAGACAACTAAAGTTTCATGAGAAAAACTATACCACGCACGATTTGGAGCTTGGAGTTGTGGTATTCGCTGTTAAGATTTGGAGACATTATTTGTATGGCACTAAGTGCACTGTTTTCACGGACCATAAGAGTCTTCAGCATATCCTAGACCAGAAAATGCTCAATATGAGGCAGAGAAAATGGGTAGAGTTACTCAGTGACTATGATTGTGAAATTCGTTACCACCCAGGTAAGGCCAATGTAGTAGACGATGCCCTGAGTAGAAAGTGTTAGCTTCAATCTTCCTAATCATAGAAATACTTAGAAGTAGTGAAAAATAGGCTAAGTATAGAAAAGCCTCTCACAGAGGCTCTGCCACTTCTTCCAGAAGATCAAGTCCAGAAAGCCACAGAAGCTACAGAGGTAATCACAGAACCTCTGTAGTGCGCAAGAAGAAGATCAACTCGGAAACAAGTGGACTGCTCCACAGAAGGTCAGAACATAGAACCTCTGTAATGCCTTACAGAGCCTCTGTGGTCTGCTATGAAGACTTGGAAGATATTACTGGATACGTTCATCAACTTGCATGGAAAAGTACTGTCAAAACACGTGTCAAGCTCTGAGTGGACTCAATAGGGCATGGTACAAAATAGACGTCTGCGCCATTTAATGCATTTACCAATAGTACATCTGCTCCATTAAATGCGCATGGCTCAAACAACTGCTCACACCATCCAGTCCACTGTTCACACCATCCAGTTTACTATTCATGCCGTAAAAGGAACAGTGACCAACTTCATAGTCTTCTAAGAGTAGTATAAAAGGAAGTCTCATGTTGAGATCTTCCTAACGACGAAAACACAAGGAATCACTAATACTCTCAAGCTTTATTGTCAAATATCTGAGTGTTATATTCTCACACACACCAACAGTTCTTAATCTGTTCTTCGTGTTCTTATTATATATTGAATAACAGTAACTGTTCAAGAAATCCTTTTTATTCCTTACTGTTTTCTTTATATATGTGCGTTCTAATATCTATCAAACATATCTGTTAGTTTAATACGCTTCCGCATCAAACTCTAAACTCTACTATTGTTAGATCTGAAGTTTTGTCAATAAACCAAGTGTTGAAGATCTGATAAGAAGGTTCAGAAGTTCTGAGAAGAAGAGTCAGAAGTTCTGAGAAGAAGAGTCAGAGATCTGAGAAAGAGAAGTCAGAAGTTCTGAGAAGCTTGATCAGAAGAATGTTCAGAAGTTCTGAACTACCTGTTCAGAACTTATGACGAGTTTCGTTATTTAGTAATGTGTAAACTAATTAGGACACGTGTTATGTTCTTATTAGTCTTTCTTATTTGTACTGTAGCTTTAAGATGTTTGTTGCAGTATAAATAGAGTGGTTAGCACTACGTTGCTAACTGATTGATTTTCCCATATTACTTGTATTCATTCCTTGTAATCTTTGAGGTGATCTCTCTCTTAGATCTGTAATTCTGTGCATCATTGAATACAATTGGGCTTGATCATACAAATTCTCAATTACTTCTTTCTATATTGATTGTAAGAATAGATCCTGCACTTTCAATTGGTATCAGAGCTAATCAACAAACAAATTCGTTCAAGATTGTGATTGCGAAGATCGATTGATCAATTTCTTGAAGATTTCTTGATTCATTCAAAATTCGATTCCGCTGCTAGGGCTAGTTCTTGAATTCTTAGCAATTCTTGAATTACCTGCTACTTTTCGATCAAGAAAATCGAATTTGTCTTTCTGTTGAATTTTCTTACAATCATGTCTTCTAAAGAATATCTAGCCATGGGATCCGAAACCAAACCGCCTGTTCTTATACCAGAAGAGTATCAGCAATGGAAAACTCGTATGATCCAATTCCTTGACAACATCGATGAAAATCTTATGATTTCTATACGAGAAGGTCCAATCGAAGTATATATCGATGTCGCCGCAACCCCTGCTACAGAGACAACTCCAGAAATTCCAGCGACCAGAGTAAAGAAGAATTATTCCCAATACACTGCTGAACAGAAAAATAGGCATGCTATTGACAAAAGAGCAATTACTTTGATGACTTTGGCTGTCCCGAATGAGGTTCTTAACAGGATTGACAGTGGATCATCAGCTAAAGAAATGTGGGACGAATTGGAAAGGCAAATGTTAGGAACTGTGAGATCTATTCAGGCAAAGTTAAATCAAAGCATAAATGCTTATGAAAGGTTCAAAGCAAAAGAGTCAGAAAGTTTGACACAGACATACAGTAAATTTTGCACTATTCTAAATGACTTGAGAAGAAATGGACTGAAGAAAACAAAATCAGAAATAAATTACAAATTTCTGAACAGTCTAAATTCAGAATGGTCATCATTTGCCATAAGTCTGCAAATGAACAAGGATATGTGTGAAGAAGACTTAAATGATTTGTTCTGTGTTCTTAATCAACATGAAGACTCTGTCAAGTTAGTTGTGGAAGAAAAGAAAAATGTTGCTGATCAGTTAGCGTTCTTATCAAAGTCCAAAGCAATCAAAGCACCCAAAAAGACTGCATATCTATCAGAAATACCAAGTCTGGAGGAATCTGACAAAGAAGAAGGATCAGAAGATGATGAAGATATCAAGATAATGGCTGAAAAGCTAGCTTTGCTGACAAATACTTTCAACAAAAGGTATGGGAAGGGCAGATTTCAAGGAAATTATAAGAGAGCTGGAAGTTCAGATTATAAGAAGAAAGATGACAGAGAAGAAAATAAGATTGAAAAGAGAATAGAGAGAAGTGAAGAAAACAAGGAAGAGAAGGAAGAGAGAAAAGAAAAGAATCTGTGTTTCAAGTGTGGAAAATCTGGCCATTATGCCAAGGATTGCAGAGTTAAAGTTGTGAAAGATTATGAATACTACACGAAGAAGGCTCAGCTTGCAAAGAAGAGAGATGACGAGAGTGCGCTATTGGCTGAACAGGAGAATTGGCTGTACTACACTTCTGATGAAGATGATCATATCAACTTTCCACAGATGCGAAGCTATATGGCAAAAATGAGGAATGAGGATGATTCTGATTTTGAAGATGCTGATTCTGAGTCATCTGCTGAGGTACATTCTTCACTTGAATTAGAGTTAATGACACAGATTGGTGAAATGAAAACTGAATTTGCTAACCTAAGAAAACAGATAAAAGGAGAAAGAACTTTGGTTAACAAATTCAGAATTGAAAAAGAAGTAATAAACGAACAATATGAAGAATCTGAGGCTGAGAAACAGAAAGTTAAAGATGAAAATTCTGAATTGATGAAAAGGCTTTCTGAACTAAAAGTTGAGTTTTCAAAAATAAAGGATGAAAAAGGTGATTTACAAATAAAATTTGATATGTTATTTGAAGAAAGAAAGAATTTATACTCCAAAATCAAAGAATTGGAAGATTTGAATTTGAAAAGAGGTCAAACTCAGCAAACATTAAATCTTTTATTAAGCAATGTTAAAGATACAAGATTTTACAATCCAAAGAAGGGATTGGGATTGGAAGAAAATGTCATTTTAAAAAGAGCTCCAATACTTCAAGTTTCTAAGCCAAAAATCCCAGAAATTGTTGAAGTTTTCATAAGACCTGCTAGTTCTATAACAAGTTCTGACAATTTGCAAAGACCAAACTCTAAAAAGTCAGATGAGACAATTTCTGAGTCTAAAACAGAAAAGTCAGTTGGTTCAGAAGAAAAGGTTAAGAAAGAAGTTTCTAAACCAACAGATGAAAAGCCAAGATACAATGATACTAAATTCAAGTATGATTCCTTAAATGTCAGCTACAAAAATAAACAACCAAGTTTTTCATATCATGACATTGAGAGCATATTTGATACAAGTAAAAATTCTGAAACAGTCAATCAGAAGTCTGAAACTTCTAGTCAGGATTCTGAACTTTGTAGTCAGAATTCTGAGTCTAAAGATCAGACATCTGAGTCTGTAAATCAGAACTCTGACTCAGGTAGTCAGAAGTCTGATTCAACTGGATTTTCTGAAACAAAATCAGATGAATTTTTGCAACTTGAAAAGAGATTTAATCTTGTGAGTCAAGAACTTGAGGATTTAAGGAAAACTTATGATGAACTTGAAAATGATTTCTGTGAGGTGGATATTAAACTTGAAGAAGCTTTGAAAGAAAAGAATATTTTTATTCAGAAAATAACAGAGCTTGAAAAACTGAAGACTGAGTATGATCTTTTTAAAATTAATGCTTCAAGAGAAAATGATAAATTCTTTAATGAATCAAGTACATATGAAAAAGGTGAATCATCTAATTCTTCTAACAAAAAGAACTTGAATTTTTCAGAAAAAGAAGAAAGCAAAAGGAAAGATGATCTTGCAAAGTTGAACGATCTGAAAAGGGAACTTGAGAAGCTTAGAATGAAATCTACTTCTGAACTAAACGCTAGAAATTCTTGTAATAAGGGCAATTGTACTCTGAACAGTATAAATAAAAATGAAATGATCTATGTTTCAGATTTATTGTCACTTGCAAAGAAAAATCTTGTTTGTGTTAGATGTAAAAATGATTCATTCCAATATTCTCACAAATGTCAAGTCAAAATAACTTCTGTTTCATACATAAGAAAAGATATTCAGAAAGTTTCTGTTTCTCAAAATACAGAAAAGAAGAAAATTTTTGTTCCTCAGACTCAGAAGAAAGAAAAGATAAAAGAAAAGAAAGTTGAAAACATAGCAAAACCAAAAGTTACAACTCTCAAAAAGAATTTGAACAAACTTGTAAGCAGAAAATGTTCTGACTTCATAAAAGTTCAAGGAAAGTGGTGTTTGAAGAAAGATTTTGAGTGGAGAGTAAAAGGTACTGATGTTAAATCCAATGACAAAGCTAACAAAGATGGACCCATTCCAAAATGGGTACCTAAACCTAACTGATCTTTTTGCAGGGCTGTCATGTGTGGTTTTTAGATTCAGGAGCTTCAAGACACATGACAGGTCAGAAGTCTTTTCTATCAAACTTCACAGAAAAGGCTGGAGGAGCAGTAAACTTTGGAAACAATAGCAAAGGTCAAGTCAAAGGTTATGGGGATTTAACTAAAGGGGATCTAACTATCCAAAAGGTTTTCTATGTTGAAGGATTACAACACAATCTTTTCAGCATAAGTCAGTTTTTAGACAGTCTTTGTCAAATTAAGTTTCAAATAACAGGTTGCATGATTCTAACTGAAAATGATGTCAAAGTCTTCTGGGCCAAAAGACATATGGACTTATTTGTAGTTAATTTTTCAAAATTGAAAACATTAAATACAGTTTGTCTTTTATCAAAATCAACTGCAAATGAATGCTGGCTTTGGCACAGAAGATGTTCTCATCTGAATTTCAAAGATCTTAATAATCTTGTTGCAAAACATTTGGTTAAAGGCTTACCAAAGCTTAAATTTGAAAAAGAATCATTATGCTCAGCTTGTGAAATGGGCAAGATGAAAAAGAGTTCTCACAAATTAAAAATGGACTCATCTTGCAAAGCACCATTAGAAATGATTCATACTGATCTTTGTGGTCCAATTTCAGTTCAGTCGATGGGAGGAAAGAAATATATGCTTGTGATTGTTGATGAATTATCCAGATACACGTGGGTTGAGTTCCTAAGAGCTAAGTCAGAAGCTGCTACTACATTGATAAATTTTATCAAAAGGATTCAAGTTCTCTTACAACTTCAAGTTCAGAAAATCAGAAGTGATAATGGAACGGAGTTCAGAAATGAGACTCTTCAGAATTTTCTAGAAAGTTCTGGGATTTCTCACAATTTTTCTGCTGTCAGAACTCCTCAACAAAATGGTGTTGTTGAAAGGAAGAATAGAACTCTAGTTGAGGCTGCGAGAACAATGTTGGCTTATGCAAATCTTCCTACTTTCCTATGGGCTGAAGCAATTGCAACTGCTTGTTTTACACAAAATAGAACTTTAATCAATAAGAGATTAAATAAGACTGCTTATGAACTGATAAATAAAAGAAAACCATTAATTAAATTCTTTCATATTTTTGGCTGCAGATGCTACGTTCTCAGAGACAGAGAAAATCTTGCCAAATTCGATAAAAAGGCAGATGAAGGATACTTTGTGGGTTATTCTTTAACTTCCAAAGCATTCAGAATCTACAATAGAAGAACCAAGAGGATGATGGAGAGCATAAATGTAACTTTTGATGAAGCCAGAATGCGGACTTCTGAACAAGACAGTTCAGAACTCATGCTGAACAAGACAAAAATGACTTCTGATACAAATTCTAATCCTATTTGTTCAGAACTCAATTTACTGTTTAAGGATGCTTTTAGTGAACTAATTTCTGATTCTTATGCAGAATATGAAAACCCAAAGATGGTCAAAGAGATGAAAAATAAGACTCCAGAAATAGTTCAATCAACTGTAATTTCTGACAAAGGTCCATCAGAGGAGTGCCCAAATCTAATAAATACAAGTGGTGAAAACTCTGAACCTTGTAATCAGAATTCTGATTCTTGTACTCAGAACTCTGAACAAGTCAATCAGAACTCTGACTTCATTAATCAGAACTCAAACTTGGATGCAACTCCTACTCATACGTCAGAACAAGGTGACAGTTCAGAATTACAAGCAATCATTGATGAGAATGATGCAAACAACAATTATTCAGAGATTGATGTACTCCCTAGTGCTAACAAATGGACTAAAAATCACCCTATTCATCAAGTAATAGGTGATCCATCAGCAGGAGTAAAGACAAGATCAGCTACAGCAAATGAAGTAATGTTTGCTGGTTTCTTAAGTGTAATTGAACCAAAGAAAGCTAATGAAGCCCTAGAGGATCCAGACTGGATTTCAGCAATGCAAGAGGAATTGCTTCAATTTGAAAGAAATAAAGTTTGGAGACTCATTCCAAAGCCTGAAGGTAAATCTATAATTGGAACTAAATGGGTGTTCAGAAACAAAAAGGATGAATCAGGTGTTGTCATCAGAAACAAGGCAAGATTGGTTGCTAAGGGATACTGTCAACAAGAGGGAATTGATTATGATGAGACATTTGCACCAGTGGCAAGAATAGAGGCAATCAGAATATTTTTAGCCTATGCTGCACATAAAAACTTCAAGGTGTATCAAATGGATGTCAAATCAGCCTTTTTAAATGGCAAACTTAATGAAGAGGTGTATGTCCATCAACCTGAAGGTTTTGTTGATCCAGAATTCCCTGATCATGTTTATATTTTAGACAAAGCTTTATATGGTCTAAAACAAGCACCACGAGCCTGGTATGACACTCTTACTAAACACCTGTTAGGTTCAGGATTCAAGAAAGGTAAGATTGACACAACTTTGTTTTTAAAGAAACAGGGTAATGATTTGATTCTGATTCAGATTTATGTTGATGACATAATATTTGGTTCTACCAGTCCAGAATTATGTGATAATTTTTCAAAAGTCATGTCATCTGAATTTGAAATGAGCATGATGGGTGAACTGAATTTTTTCCTTGGTCTTCAAGTCAAACAACTACCAAAAGGTATTTTCATAAATCAAGGAAAATATGTCAGAGATATTCTGAAAAAGTTCAAAATGTCTGATTGTGCTTCTATGAGAACACCTATGGCAACTAACATAAAGTTAGATGCTGATCTCAAAGGTGTTTCAGCAGATATCAAACTTTATAGAGGCATGATTGGATCATTACTTTATTTGACTGCAAGTAGACCAGATATCATGTTTTCTACCTGTTTCTGTGCTAGATTTCAATCTAACCCGAAAGAATCACATATGTTGGCTGTCAAAAGGACTTTAAGATATCTCAAAGGAACACCTGATCTAGGTCTATGGTATCCAAAAGAAACTGACTTCAAATTGACTGCTTTCACTGATGCTGATCATGCAGGAAGTAGGTTGGACAGAAAGAGTACATCTGGTGCTTGTCACTTTTTGGGAGATAAAATAGTGAGTTGGGCATCAAAGAAACAGAATTGTGTATCCACTTCAACTGCTAAAGCAGAGTATGTTGCTGCTGCTGCTTCATGCTCTCAAACATTGTGGATGAGAACACAACTCATGGACTATGGATATCAGCTTAATAAGATTCACATCTATTGTGACTCAGAAAGTGCAATTGCTATTACTCAGAACCCTGTTCAACATTCGAAGACTAAGCATATAGACGTGAGGTATCATTTTATAAAGGACTATGTGGAAAAAGGAACTATAGAGATGCACTTTGTGCATACAAAGTATCAATTGGCTGACTTGTTCACAAAGCCTCTTGATCACAAAAGGTTTTCTTTTCTCATATGTAAAATAGGAATGCTTAATCTGCCTAGTTGAAAATATTTTTTTTTCTTAAAAATGCTAAATTTTTCTAAGTGAAGTTGTCTGAGTAGTGTATTCAGAACTTCTGAGTCTTGAGTTCAGAACTTCTGAGTCTTGAGATCAGAACCTCTGAATCTTAAGGTCAGAAATTCTGAGTCAATACTTCAGCAATCTAACTTTCAAAAATTTATTTTTGAGAAATACAAATAACTTCAACTGTATGGATTATGCTTCTTCGATTATCTTGTTATCTCATCTTTATGTATCATTAATACTCAAATGCATGCTCAAGTCAAGGGGGAGCATCAAAATTCTTTTGGAAATCATTTTGTGATGCTTAAAAGATTTGTTTTCATTTCTTATCTGTTCAAACCTCTTCTGAATAATCAAAATGTTTTATATTGGTCAGAAGTTGATTTTAAAAGACATTTTGGTTACAAGGCAAAATTCTTCTGAGTCATGGAATCAGAACATCTGCGCGTGTTATTCAGATCTTTGACTTGAGTCAAAATTCTATCCACTAACACGTGTCAGCTTCATATTTGTTTGACAATGCCACGTATTTCATTTAAATCCTTTGTGGTATTTCACGTGTGTTGACTCCGTTATAACATTGATTTCGCTTTTCCGTTAAACCTTTCAACTTCGCGGATTTTAAATAGGTCTTAAAATCCCTATTTCAAAGTTCTTTCAAATTCCTGAGCGAAACGTGAGATACGAATCAAATCCAGAGTTCTTTGAATCTGTTTTCTTCTTAAATCATGTCTGAAATACGAAGAAGTGGTCCAATTTCTCTACATTCTACAAAATCGATAATGGATTCATCTGATTCGGAAAATGATGAAGTACAAAATAGAGTTGCAGAGGAAGGGGCAATAAGAAATGATGAAGAAGATGAACAAATGGATGAATCTGAAGGAAATGCGGATGAGGTAAATGTTAATATTGAACATGATCAGAGTGCTGCAGGTTCTATTATGTCAGATAGATCTATTCTAGTGGAAAGAGTTGTTCCTGAGAGTGAATGGTTGAAATTATCTGAAAATAACTGTGTTATATTGTTTGAGGAAAGTCGTTTTAAGCCTGAACACAGAATTATCATGGAGTTATTCAAACATCATCCGTACAGAAAATGGTTTACAAGAAGTAAAAATGTGCCTGTTCAGTACATACAACAATGGTGGAAATATCTTAGGTTAGAAGATAATAAGTTTGTGTCTGAAATTGGAGGAGTGACATTTGTCTTATCTATCTCTGCACTAAGAGAGATGCTGAATCTACCAGAGAAAGATGATGTACAAAGAAGAACAGATTTTGAGGATTTACCCCTAACAGAGGAATTAATAGCAGAGTTTATGAAGTTGGGATACAATGAAGGATTGAGGACTCTCAGTTTGTTCAGAAGAAACAAATTACCACCTATTTGGGCTTGCTTCTTTCATGTGGTAAATAAATGTTTGTCAGGGAAAAATAGTTCTGCTGATCAAGGCTCTAAACAAATTCTTCAGATATTTCAAGGTTTAGTGAAGAATAGGCATTATGACTATACTTTAATACTTTGGGAAGATATGAAGAATACATTTGAGAAGAATCAGAAAGCAATTCAGAAGAAGACAAAGGATGCTCCACTGACATACATTCCCTACATAAGGTACTGGCAAATTGTTATTTGGTATGCCATGCAGGAAAACAGAACAATCTCAAGAAGAACAAATGAAGAGCATGGTCCTACATTTTATTTGGGTAAGATGACCTCAGTAACAAGACTTGAAAATTATCCCAATCATAAACTGTTGCCAAAATCACTTAGGAACTATATTCCAAGGGAGAGTGAGATTTTAAAAGCTTATTGCACCTCTATGGGAATTGAATTACCTCAAATCCCTACCCAAGAGGACCAACCTGAGAAGAGAGGTGAGGGGTCTAGTCGAATTAGAGAGGGGGAGGATGTTCAGATGGGTGAACATTCCGAGAGACTTGAGGGGGAAAATTCTGAGAGCTTGGTTAGACTCAGTGAGGAAAAACAGAATGAGAGTGGTGAGGATGAGAGATTGTTAACAGAGGTTCAAACAGAAAGAGATGCCTCTGAACCAGCTAATCTTGACCAGGTAACCACACATGCTATTGGTTCACATCTCTTGGTGTCCAATATTGAAACAAACACCATGGACCTAGTGGTGGATCTTGAACAACCCATCCATACCCACTCAGAAGCATTTCAACATGCTACTGTTTCACACAAATCCGGGGAACCATCCCAAACTCATTTGGAGGGAGGTGATAAATCCCAACTTATTTTTCAACACATTGAGTCTGAATATCACAGTCCTATTCATATTGAGCCTGAAATTCCTTTTGACACTTGCACAGATCAGGAATTTCGTACTCCTGAAACAACATTCATAGACATGCCTAATGTTGGGTGTCGAGGATTGGATGGAAGTCCTGGTGAGGTGAACATTACAAAAGCCTCATTCAAACGTGCATCTGTTGTACAAGATGACTGTGTGTTATCTACAGGCCATGAGCTCTCTGGGCACATGAAAACTGGACCATCTGTTGGTTCAGGTTCACTGTTAGAAACTTCTGAATTTGAAAAGATTCAGAAACAAAACAAGGAGATGGGGGAAAAAGTAGAAAATTTGGAGAAGAGGATGGAGGATCTGAATGATGAGGTATCAGATTTGAAAGTTGTGTTAGAGAAAAAGTTAATTTCTGTTGAAACCAAGGTAGATGATGTAAAGAAATCCTTGGATTCTCACAAAAAGGAGATCATGGATATAATGTCTGGTTTTCAAAAAGATATGTTAAAACAGATGCAGGGTATGCAGGAATCTATATTGAAAGCACTGAGTGTATCTTTGGCTTCTACTTCAAAGCCTCTTGATCCTGTTCCTATTGCAGAAGCTGAACCTGAAGTTGCTTTTAATCAGAACTTGAAAAGGAAGTTTGATGATAATGATCCTCATAATCATCAAAAGGGGGAGAAAAGACAAAGGTTAAGTTCTGATGATGATATTGGCATAGAAGATTTTGAGATAGCAGACATGCACTTAGCCAATACAAAAAGTACAGAAGATCAGACACAGGAAAATTTAAAGGAGATGATTCAGATAGTACAGCTTGACAGTTCAGATACAGAAGAAATGGAGTTGGGAAGTATTGATAGTAATGAATCAGATAAAACAGAGGAATTGAACTTGGATACTGAGATGGAAGGAAACTCAGATGAAACTGTAGCTATTGAGGAATCTGATTTGAGAATGGAAGAAATAGTGGAAAGTACAGTGGTAAACAGGTGTACAGATATTGTGGTTTATAACAGTGAAAGGGCAATGGAGTCTGAATCAGAAGAAAGGAGGTTAAATGAAGAATTGATCAGAAGAATGCATAATGAAGTAGTCAGAGCTTTGAGTGTTCAGAAAATTCATAAAGGAATAAAAGTGATAAGACCCATTGATCTAATGGGAGAAGAAGACAGAACTGTAGATTACACTCAGGATTTTAAAGATGATTTTAGGTTTAACTTTTGTGATGAGTTAAATACAGAAGAAGAGTATGTGAAAGTGAAAGACTTCTTTATGCCTTCTGAATATGTATTCAGAAAACCAATCGAGATTCCAAAGATTAAATTGCAAAGACTAGAAGAACCTTTGTGTGACTTCATTCTAGAGTTAAGTGATGTACCTTTAGCCAGACAATTTCATGATGATATTTTTCCTGAGGAAATATATGATAATCTCTACTACACAGAAGGAGAGTATGAGCTTTTGGAAAGTAACATTGATGGTTTTATGGATGACAGAGCTCAGATGGTCTACTCAGAAGCTTCTAATATGTTCAGAGTTCCTGACTCAAAACTGCATATTCAGAAAAGAATCGAGAAAGTTCTGATGTTTCAACAAGATGAATTCAATGGTTTAATGTTCGTTAGAATGGAAACACTGAAAGAAAGAAATACAAAGGTTTCCATGTCTACATTTGATTTTCACAGATTGACTCTTGATGATCAGATCTTTCTAGTCAAGTTCTTTGCTAGCACTGAAGAAGCCTTGATAGAAATTGAATGCAGAAAACTTCTGGGTATTTATGTCAGAAATACATACTTGTATGACTTCCAGTTGGCTATAGAAGAAAGAAAAGAAAAGTGCAATCTGAGTTCTCCCACAAAGAAAACAGAAGTTGATCTGCATGTGAAGGGTTTTGTGAATGAAGGAATGGAGGCAGAAGGGTTCACATATATGGTTCACGAAAGACTTGAATTGTTCAGATTAAAAGAGTTGGTGAAGTACAGTGATGCAACTCTGAATTGGTTGTTGATTAGAATGGAAGTAAGTATGGATGCTGAAAAAGAGAGTTTAAAGAAGAGATGCATAAACTGTGTGAAGAGGAGGTTGGATTTTAGAAGAAAAATCAGAAACAGTAGTGAATGGTTGCTATCTGAGGTGAATCCCAAAAAGATTCTACATAATGATTTTGTGTTCCCAGCTGAGTATGAAGTGAATGAAATTTTGTCAGATGAGGCTGAAGAAGTTCAGGACACAACACCTCAGAATGTGCAGATAACTAATATTGATCAAGCTGAACAGTCTGAACCCAAAGAAGATGAAATATTCATTGATCTGAATGGATACTTTCTTGAATTTGATCTGCCTGAGTTCTTCAAACCAAAAGAGGTACAATTCTTGGATGTGTATTATGATAGGTCTAAGGAGACTCAGATCTGGTTGGCTGAAAAATCAAGATGTCTTGGCAAAACAAAGCAAGCCGTTTACTCAGATTTTCTAATCACTGGAATCAGAGAATTGAAGGTTAAGAAATTCAGAAAGATGGAGTACTTATCCTTTGAAGTTTTGAGAGAAGATGGCAAGGTTTATTATTTCACTGATGCAGATTTTGAGAAACTGTCAGTGGTTGACTTCTACAGATTACACAGCTTTCTATGTTTTAAAGAGTCAAGTAAAGACAGAAATGAAAGGAAGGCAAGAAGTGTGGTGATTGAGGCCATGTTCTATATCTTAAGGTGGCATTGCTATACAGATTTCCAAATAGCTCTGTATTTGCAAAAGTCATGTGTTTATCTGGCAAATCCCAATACAGATCATGAGCAGAAAAAGATGTTAAAGACTGGAAGTGTTCACAGATATCCAGAGTTGGGAGTATTTTTGAAGAACAAAAGTGGAAAGATCTTCTTCAGAGCAAAGGAAACTGCAAAATATTGTTCTGGAACTTTAAGGATCATAAAGCACAATTTGGAGAAAAAGATGCTGAAAGTGAAGGAAGCAAACATGATTCAAGAAGTAATTAATCAGCAAGTTGAGATTATTCAAGAAATTATTGACAAGATTGATAAGAGGCTTAATCTGAGGAATGTGCTACTTCAGAAAATTGTTCCTGCTCTGAAAGAATTAGATGATGCAAAGTTTAAGTTTATTTGACAAAAAGGGGGAGATTGTTAGATCTGAAGTTTTGTCAATAAACCAAGTGTTGAAGATCTGATAAGAAGATTCAGAAGTTCTGAGAAGAAGAGTTAGAGCCAATCAACAAACAAATTCGTTCAAGATTGTGATTGCGAAGATCGATTGATCAATTTCTTGAAGATTTCTTGATTCATTCAAAATTCGATTCCGCTGCTAGGGCTAGTTCTTGAATTCTTAGCAATTCTTGAATTACCTGCTACTTTTCGATCAAGAAAATCGAATTTGTCTTTCTGTTGAATTTTCTTACAATCATGTCTTCTAAAGAATATCTAGCCATGGGATCCGAAACCAAACCGCCTGTTCTTATACCAGAAGAGTATCAGCAATGGAAAACTCGTATGATCCAATTCCTTGACAACATCGATGAAAATCTTATGATTTCTATACGAGAAGGTCCAATCGAAGTATATATCGATGTCGCCGCAACCCCTGCTACAGAGACAACTCCAGAAATTCCAGCGACCAGAGTAAAGAAGAATTATTCCCAATACACTGCTGAACAGAAAAATAGGCATGCTATTGACAAAAGAGCAATTACTTTGATGACTTTGGCTGTCCCGAATGAGGTTCTTAACAGGATTGACAGTGGATCATCAGCTAAAGAAATGTGGGACGAATTGGAAAGGCAAATGTTAGGAACTGTGAGATCTATTCAGGCAAAGTTAAATCAAAGCATAAATGCTTATGAAAGGTTCAAAGCAAAAGAGTCAGAAAGTTTGACACAGACATACAGTAAATTTTGCACTATTCTAAATGACTTGAGAAGAAATGGACTGAAGAAAACAAAATCAGAAATAAATTACAAATTTCTGAACAGTCTAAATTCAGAATGGTCATCATTTGCCATAAGTCTGCAAATGAACAAGGATATGTGTGAAGAAGACTTAAATGATTTGTTCTGTGTTCTTAATCAACATGAAGACTCTGTCAAGTTAGTTGTGGAAGAAAAGAAAAATGTTGCTGATCAGTTAGCGTTCTTATCAAAGTCCAAAGCAATCAAAGCACCCAAAAAGACTGCATATCTATCAGAAATACCAAGTCTGGAGGAATCTGACAAAGAAGAAGGATCAGAAGATGATGAAGATATCAAGATAATGGCTGAAAAGCTAGCTTTGCTGACAAATACTTTCAACAAAAGGTATGGGAAGGGCAGATTTCAAGGAAATTATAAGAGAGCTGGAAGTTCAGATTATAAGAAGAAAGATGACAGAGAAGAAAATAAGATTGAAAAGAGAATAGAGAGAAGTGAAGAAAACAAGGAAGAGAAGGAAGAGAGAAAAGAAAAGAATCTGTGTTTCAAGTGTGGAAAATCTGGCCATTATGCCAAGGATTGCAGAGTTAAAGTTGTGAAAGATTATGAATACTACACGAAGAAGGCTCAGCTTGCAAAGAAGAGAGATGACGAGAGTGCGCTATTGGCTGAACAGGAGAATTGGCTGTACTACACTTCTGATGAAGATGATCATATCAACTTTCCACAGATGCGAAGCTATATGGCAAAAATGAGGAATGAGGATGATTCTGATTTTGAAGATGCTGATTCTGAGTCATCTGCTGAGGTACATTCTTCACTTGAATTAGAGTTAATGACACAGATTGGTGAAATGAAAACTGAATTTGCTAACCTAAGAAAACAGATAAAAGGAGAAAGAACTTTGGTTAACAAATTCAGAATTGAAAAAGAAGTAATAAACGAACAATATGAAGAATCTGAGGCTGAGAAACAGAAAGTTAAAGATGAAAATTCTGAATTGATGAAAAGGCTTTCTGAACTAAAAGTTGAGTTTTCAAAAATAAAGGATGAAAAAGGTGATTTACAAATAAAATTTGATATGTTATTTGAAGAAAGAAAGAATTTATACTCCAAAATCAAAGAATTGGAAGATTTGAATTTGAAAAGAGGTCAAACTCAGCAAACATTAAATCTTTTATTAAGCAATGTTAAAGATACAAGATTTTACAATCCAAAGAAGGGATTGGGATTGGAAGAAAATGTCATTTTAAAAAGAGCTCCAATACTTCAAGTTTCTAAGCCAAAAATCCCAGAAATTGTTGAAGTTTTCATAAGACCTGCTAGTTCTATAACAAGTTCTGACAATTTGCAAAGACCAAACTCTAAAAAGTCAGATGAGACAATTTCTGAGTCTAAAACAGAAAAGTCAGTTGGTTCAGAAGAAAAGGTTAAGAAAGAAGTTTCTAAACCAACAGATGAAAAGCCAAGATACAATGATACTAAATTCAAGTATGATTCCTTAAATGTCAGCTACAAAAATAAACAACCAAGTTTTTCATATCATGACATTGAGAGCATATTTGATACAAGTAAAAATTCTGAAACAGTCAATCAGAAGTCTGAAACTTCTAGTCAGGATTCTGAACTTTGTAGTCAGAATTCTGAGTCTAAAGATCAGACATCTGAGTCTGTAAATCAAAACTCCGACTCAGGTAGTCAGAAGTCTGATTCAACTGGATTTTCTGAAACAAAATCAGATGAATTTTTGCAACTTGAAAAGAGATTTAATCTTGTGAGTCAAGAACTTGAGGATTTAAGGAAAACTTATGATGAACTTGAAAATGATTTCTGTGAGGTGGATATTAAACTTGAAGAAGCTTTGAAAGAAAAGAATATTTTTATTCAGAAAATAACAGAGCTTGAAAAACTGAAGACTGAGTATGATCTTTTTAAAATTAATGCTTCAAGAGAAAATGATAAATTCTTTAATGAATCAAGTACATATGAAAAAGGTGAATCATCTAATTCTTCTAACAAAAAGAACTTGAATTTTTCAGAAAAAGAAGAAAGCAAAAGGAAAGATGATCTTGCAAAGTTGAACGATCTGAAAAGGGAACTTGAGAAGCTTAGAATGAAATCTACTTCTGAACTAAACGCTAGAAATTCTTGTAATAAGGGCAATTGTACTCTGAACAGTATAAATAAAAATGAAATGATCTATGTTTCAGATTTATTGTCACTTGCAAAGAAAAATCTTGTTTGTGTTAGATGTAAAAATGATTCATTCCAATATTCTCACAAATGTCAAGTCAAAATAACTTCTGTTTCATACATAAGAAAAGATATTCAGAAAGTTTCTGTTTCTCAAAATACAGAAAAGAAGAAAATTTTTGTTCCTCAGACTCAGAAGAAAGAAAAGATAAAAGAAAAGAAAGTTGAAAACATAGCAAAACCAAAAGTTACAACTCTCAAAAAGAATTTGAACAAACTTGTAAGCAGAAAATGTTCTGACTTCATAAAAGTTCAAGGAAAGTGGTGTTTGAAGAAAGATTTTGAGTGGAGAGTAAAAGGTACTGATGTTAAATCCAATGACAAAGCTAACAAAGATGGACCCATTCCAAAATGGGTACCTAAACTTAACTGATCTTTTTGCAGGGCTGTCATGTGTGGTTTTTAGATTCAGGAGCTTCAAGACACATGACAGGTCAGAAGTCTTTTCTATCAAACTTCACAGAAAAGGCTGGAGGAGCAGTAAACTTTGGAAACAATAGCAAAGGTCAAGTCAAAGGTTATGGGGATTTAACTAAAGGGGATCTAACTATCCAAAAGGTTTTCTATGTTGAAGGATTACAACACAATCTTTTCAGCATAAGTCAGTTTTTAGACAGTCTTTGTCAAATTAAGTTTCAAATAACAGGTTGCATGATTCTAACTGAAAATGATGTCAAAGTCTTCTGGGCCAAAAGACATATGGACTTATTTGTAGTTAATTTTTCAAAATTGAAAACATTAAATACAGTTTGTCTTTTATCAAAATCAACTGCAAATGAATGCTGGCTTTGGCACAGAAGATGTTCTCATCTGAATTTCAAAGATCTTAATAATCTTGTTGCAAAACATTTGGTTAAAGGCTTACCAAAGCTTAAATTTGAAAAAGAATCATTATGCTCAGCTTGTGAAATGGGCAAGATGAAAAAGAGTTCTCACAAATTAAAAATGGACTCATCTTGCAAAGCACCATTAGAAATGATTCATACTGATCTTTGTGGTCCAATTTCAGTTCAGTCGATGGGAGGAAAGAAATATATGCTTGTGATTGTTGATGAATTATCCAGATACACGTGGGTTGAGTTCCTAAGAGCTAAGTCAGAAGCTGCTACTACATTGATAAATTTTATCAAAAGGATTCAAGTTCTCTTACAACTTCAAGTTCAGAAAATCAGAAGTGATAATGGAACGGAGTTCAGAAATGAGACTCTTCAGAATTTTCTAGAAAGTTCTGGGATTTCTCACAATTTTTCTGCTGTCAGAACTCCTCAACAAAATGGTGTTGTTGAAAGGAAGAATAGAACTCTAGTTGAGGCTGCGAGAACAATGTTGGCTTATGCAAATCTTCCTACTTTCCTATGGGCTGAAGCAATTGCAACTGCTTGTTTTACACAAAATAGAACTTTAATCAATAAGAGATTAAATAAGACTGCTTATGAACTGATAAATAAAAGAAAACCATTAATCAAATTCTTTCATATTTTTGGTTGCAGATGCTACGTTCTCAGAGACAGAGAAAATCTTGCCAAATTCGATAAAAAGGCAGATGAAGGATACTTTGTGGGTTATTCTTTAACTTCCAAAGCATTCAGAATCTACAATAGAAGAACCAAGAGGATGATGGAGAGCATAAATGTAACTTTTGATGAAGCCAGAATGCGGACTTCTGAACAAGACAGTTCAGAACTCATGCTGAACAAGACAAAAATGACTTCTGATACAAATTCTAATCCTATTTGTTCAGAACTCAATTTACTGTTTAAGGATGCTTTTAGTGAACTAATTTCTGATTCTTATGCAGAATATGAAAACCCAAAGATGGTCAAAGAGATGAAAAATAAGACTCCAGAAATAGTTCAATCAACTGTAATTTCTGACAAAGGTCCATCAGAGGAGTGCCCAAATCTAATAAATACAAGTGGTGAAAACTCTGAACCTTGTAATCAGAATTCTGATTCTTGTACTCAGAACTCTGAACAAGTCAATCAGAACTCTGACTTCATTAATCAGAACTCAAACTTGGATGCAACTCCTACTCATACGTCAGAACAAGGTGACAGTTCAGAATTACAAGCAATCATTGATGAGAATGATGCAAACAACAATTATTCAGAGATTGATGTACTCCCTAGTGCTAACAAATGGACTAAAAATCACCCTATTCATCAAGTAATAGGTGATCCATCAGCAGGAGTAAAGACAAGATCAGCTACAGCAAATGAAGTAATGTTTGCTGGTTTCTTAAGTGTAATTGAACCAAAGAAAGCTAATGAAGCCCTAGAGGATCCAGACTGGATTTCAGCAATGCAAGAGGAATTGCTTCAATTTGAAAGAAATAAAGTTTGGAGACTCATTCCAAAGCCTGAAGGTAAATCTATAATTGGAACTAAATGGGTGTTCAGAAACAAAAAGGATGAATCAGGTGTTGTCATCAGAAACAAGGCAAGATTGGTTGCTAAGGGATACTGTCAACAAGAGGGAATTGATTATGATGAGACATTTGCACCAGTGGCAAGAATAGAGGCAATCAGAATATTTTTAGCCTATGCTACACATAAAAACTTCAAGGTGTATCAAATGGATGTCAAATCAGCCTTTCTAAATGGCAAACTTAATGAAGAGGTGTATGTCCATCAACCTGAAGGTTTTGTTGATCCAGAATTCCCTGATCATGTTTATATTTTAGACAAAGCTTTATATGGTCTAAAACAAGCACCACGAGCCTGGTATGACACTCTTACTAAACACCTGTTAGGTTCAGGATTCAAGAAAGGTAAGATTGACACAACTTTGTTTTTAAAGAAACAGGGTAATGATTTGATTCTGATTCAGATTTATGTTGATGACATAATATTTGGTTCTACCAGTCCAGAATTATGTGATAATTTTTCAAAAGTCATGTCATCTGAATTTGAAATGAGCATGATGGGTGAACTGAATTTTTTCCTTGGTCTTCAAGTCAAACAACTACCAAAAGGTATTTTCATAAATCAAGGAAAATATGTCAGAGATATTCTGAAAAAGTTCAAAATGTCTGATTGTGCTTCTATGAGAACACCTATGGCAACTAACATAAAGTTAGATGCTGATCTCAAAGGTGTTTCAGCAGATATCAAACTTTATAGAGGCATGATTGGATCATTACTTTATTTGACTGCAAGTAGACCAGATATCATGTTTTCTACCTGTTTCTGTGCTAGATTTCAATCTAACCCGAAAGAATCACATATGTTGGCTGTCAAAAGGATTTTAAGATATCTCAAAGGAACACCTGATCTAGGTTTATGGTATCCAAAAGAAACTGACTTCAAATTGACTGCTTTCACTGATGCTGATCATGCAGGAAGTAGGTTGGACAGAAAGAGTACATCTGGTGCTTGTCACTTTTTGGGAGATAAAATAGTGAGTTGGACATCAAAGAAACAGAATTGTGTATCCACTTCAACTGCTGAAGCAGAGTATGTTGCTGCTGCTGCTTCATGCTCTCAAACATTGTGGATGAGAACACAACTCATGGACTATGGATATCAGCTTAATAAGATTCCCATCTATTGTGACTCAGAAAGTGCAATTGCTATTACTCAGAACCCTGTTCAACATTCGAAGACTAAGCATATAGACGTGAGGTATCATTTTATAAAGGACTATGTGGAAAAAGGAACTATAGAAATGCACTTTGTGCATACAAAGTATCAATTGGCTGACTTGTTCACAAAGCCTCTTGATCACAAAAGGTTTTCTTTTCTCATATGTAAAATAGGAATGCTTAATCTGCCTAGTTGAAAATATTTTTTTCTTAAAAATGCTAAATTTTTCTAAGTGAAGTTGTCTGAGTAGTGTATTCAGAACTTCTGAGTCTTGAGTTCAGAACTTCTGAGTCTTGAGTTCAGAACTTCTGAGTCTTGAGTTCGGAAATTCTGAATCTTGAGTTCAGAACTTCTGAGTCTTGAGTTCAGAACTTCTGAGTCTTGAGATCAGAACCTCTGAATCTTAAGGTCAGAAATTCTGAGTCAATACTTCAGCAATCTAACTTTCAAAAATTTATTTTTGAGAAATACAAATAACTTCAACTGTATGGATTATGCTTCTTCGATTATCTTGTTATCTCATCTTTATGTATCATTAATACTCAAATGCATGCTCAAGTCAAGGGGGAGCATCAAAATTCTTTTGGAAATCATTTTGTGATGCTTAAAAGATTTGTTTTCATTTCTTATCTGTTCAAACCTCTTCTGAATAATCAAAATGTTTTATATTGGTCAGAAGTTGATTTTAAAAGACATTTTGGTTACAAGGCAAAATTCTTCTGAGTCATGGAATCAGAACATCTGCGCGTGTTATTCAGATCTTTGACTTGAGTCAAAATTCTATCCACTAACACGTGTCAGCTTCATATTTGTTTGACAATGCCACGTATTTCATTTAAATCCTTTGTGGTATTTCACGTGTGTTGACTCCGTTATAACATTGATTTCGCTTTTCCGTTAAACCTTTCAACTTCGCGGATTTTAAATAGGTCTTAAAATCCCTATTTCAAAGTTCTTTCAAATTCCAGAGCGAAACGTGAGATACGAATCAAATCCAGAGTTCTTTGAATCTGTTTTCTTCTTAAATCATGTCTGAAATACGAAGAAGTGGTCCAATTTCTCTACATTCTACAAAATCGATAATGGATTCATCTGATTCGGAAAATGATGAAGTACAAAATAGAGTTGCAGAGGAAGGGGCAATAAGAAATGATGAAGAAGATGAACAAATGGATGAATCTGAAGGAAATGCGGATGAGGTAAATGTTAATATTGAACATGATCAGAGTGCTGCAGGTTCTATTATGTCAGATAGATCTATTCTAGTGGAAAGAGTTGTTCCTGAGAGTGAATGGTTGAAATTATCTGAAAATAACTGTGTTATATTGTTTGAGGAAAGTCGTTTTAAGCCTGAACACAGAATTATCATGGAGTTATTCAAACATCATCCGTACAGAAAATGGTTTACAAGAAGTAAAAATGTGCCTGTTCAGTACATACAACAATGGTGGAAATATCTTAGGTTAGAAGATAATAAGTTTGTGTCTGAAATTGGAGGAGTGACATTTGTCTTATCTATCTCTGCACTAAGAGAGATGCTGAATCTACCAGAGAAAGATGATGTACAAAGAAGAACAGATTTTGAGGATTTACCCCTAACAGAGGAATTAATAGCAGAGTTTATGAAGTTGGGATACAATGAAGGATTGAGGACTCTCAGTTTGTTCAGAAGAAACAAATTACCACCTATTTGGGCTTGCTTCTTTCATGTGGTAAATAAATGTTTGTCAGGGAAAAATAGTTCTGCTGATCAAGGCTCTAAACAAATTCTTCAGATATTTCAAGGTTTAGTGAAGAATAGGCATTATGACTATACTTTAATACTTTGGGAAGATATGAAGAATACATTTGAGAAGAATCAGAAAGCAATTCAGAAGAAGACAAAGGATGCTCCACTGACATACATTCCCTACATAAGGTACTGGCAAATTGTTATTTGGTATGCCATGCAGGAAAACAGAACAATCTCAAGAAGAACAAATGAAGAGCATGGTCCTACATTTTATTTGGGTAAGATGACCTCAGTAACAAGACTTGAAAATTATCCCAATCATAAACTGTTGCCAAAATCACTTAGGAACTATATTCCAAGGGAGAGTGAGATTTTAAAAGCTTATTGCACCTCTATGGGAATTGAATTACCTCAAATCCCTACCCAAGAGGACCAACCTGAGAAGAGAGGTGAGGGGTCTAGTCGAATTAGAGAGGGGGAGGATGTTCAGATGGGTGAACATTCTGAGAGACTTGAGGGGGAAAATTCTGAGAGCTTGGTTAGACTCAGTGAGGAAAAACAGAATGAGAGTGGTGAGGATGAGAGATTGTTAACAGAGGTTCAAACAGAAAGAGATGCCTCTGAACCAGCTAATCTTGACCAGGTAACCACACATGCTATTGGTTCACATCTCTTGGTGTCCAATATTGAAACAAACACCATGGACCTAGTGGTGGATCTTGAACAACCCATCCATACCCACTCAGAAGCATTTCAACATGCTACTGTTTCACACAAATCCGGGGAACCATCCCAAACTCATTTGGAGGGAGGTGATAAATCCCAACTTATTTTTCAACACATTGAGTCTGAATATCACAGTCCTATTCATATTGAGCCTGAAATTCCTTTTGACACTTGCACAGATCAGGAATTTCGTACTCCTGAAACAACATTCATAGACATGCCTAATGTTGGGTGTCGAGGATTGGATGGAAGTCCTGGTGAGGTGAACATTACAAAAGCCTCATTCAAACGTGCATCTGTTGTACAAGATGACTGTGTGTTATCTACAGGCCATGAGCTCTCTGGGCACATGAAAACTGGACCATCTGTTGGTTCAGGTTCACTGTTAGAAACTTCTGAATTTGAAAAGATTCAGAAACAAAACAAGGAGATGGGGGAAAAAGTAGAAAATTTGGAGAAGAGGATGGAGGATCTGAATGATGAGGTATCAGATTTGAAAGTTGTGTTAGAGAAAAAGTTAATTTCTGTTGAAACCAAGGTAGATGATGTAAAGAAATCCTTGGATTCTCACAAAAAGGAGATCATGGATATAATGTCTGGTTTTCAAAAAGATATGTTAAAACAGATGCAGGGTATGCAGGAATCTATATTGAAAGCACTGAGTGTATCTTTGGCTTCTACTTCAAAGCCTCTTGATCCTGTTCCTATTGCAGAAGCTGAACCTGAAGTTGCTTTTAATCAGAACTTGAAAAGGAAGTTTGATGATAATGATCCTCATAATCATCAAAAGGGGGAGAAAAGACAAAGGTTAAGTTCTGATGATGATATTGGCATAGAAGATTTTGAGATAGCAGACATGCACTTAGCCAATACAAAAAGTACAGAAGATCAGACACAGGAAAATTTAAAGGAGATGATTCAGATAGTACAGCTTGACAGTTCAGATACAGAAGAAATGGAGTTGGGAAGTATTGATAGTAATGAATCAGATAAAACAGAGGAATTGAACTTGGATACTGAGATGGAAGGAAACTCAGATGAAACTGTAGCTATTGAGGAATCTGATTTGAGAATGGAAGAAATAGTGGAAAGTACAGTGGTAAACAGGTGTACAGATATTGTGGTTTATAACAGTGAAAGGGCAATGGAGTCTGAATCAGAAGAAAGGAGGTTAAATGAAGAATTGATCAGAAGAATGCATAATGAAGTAGTCAGAGCTTTGAGTGTTCAGAAAATTCATAAAGGAATAAAAGTGATAAGACCCATTGATCTAATGGGAGAAGAAGACAGAACTGTAGATTACACTCAGGATTTTAAAGATGATTTTAGGTTTAACTTTTGTGATGAGTTAAATACAGAAGAAGAGTATGTGAAAGTGAAAGACTTCTTTATGCCTTCTGAATATGTATTCAGAAAACCAATCGAGATTCCAAAGATTAAATTGCAAAGACTAGAAGAACCTTTGTGTGACTTCATTCTAGAGTTAAGTGATGTACCTTTAGCCAGACAATTTCATGATGATATTTTTCCTGAGGAAATATATGATAATCTCTACTACACAGAAGGAGAGTATGAGCTTTTGGAAAGTAACATTGATGGTTTTATGGATGACAGAGCTCAGATGGTCTACTCAGAAGCTTCTAATATGTTCAGAGTTCCTGACTCAAAACTGCATATTCAGAAAAGAATCGAGAAAGTTCTGATGTTTCAACAAGATGAATTCAATGGTTTAATGTTCGTTAGAATGGAAACACTGAAAGAAAGAAATACAAAGGTTTCCATGTCTACATTTGATTTTCACAGATTGACTCTTGATGATCAGATCTTTCTAGTCAAGTTCTTTGCTAGCACTGAAGAAGCCTTGATAGAAATTGAATGCAGAAGACTTCTGGGTATTTATGTCAGAAATACATACTTGTATGACTTCCAGTTGGCTATAGAAGAAAGAAAAGAAAAGTGCAATCTGAGTTCTCCCACAAAGAAAACAGAAGTTGATCTGCATGTGAAGGGTTTTGTGAATGAAGGAATGGAGGCAGAAGGGTTCACATATATGGTTCACGAAAGACTTGAATTGTTCAGATTAAAAGAGTTGGTGAAGTACAGTGATGCAACTCTGAATTGGTTGTTGATTAGAATGGAAGTAAGTATGGATGCTGAAAAAGAGAGTTTAAAGAAGAGATGCATAAACTGTGTGAAGAGGAGGTTGGATTTTAGAAGAAAAATCAGAAACAGTAGTGAATGGTTGCTATCTGAGGTGAATCCCAAAAAGATTCTACATAATGATTTTGTGTTCCCAGCTGAGTATGAAGTGAATGAAATTTTGTCAGATGAGGCTGAAGAAGTTCAGGACACAACACCTCAGAATGTGCAGATAACTAATATTGATCAAGCTGAACAGTCTGAACCCAAAGAAGATGAAATATTCATTGATCTGAATGGATACTTTCTTGAATTTGATCTGCCTGAGTTCTTCAAACCAAAAGAGGTACAATTCTTGGATGTGTATTATGATAGGTCTAAGGAGACTCAGATCTGGTTGGCTGAAAAATCAAGATGTCTTGGCAAAACAAAGCAAGCCGTTTACTCAGATTTTCTAATCACTGGAATCAGAGAATTGAAGGTTAAGAAATTCAGAAAGATGGAGTACTTATCCTTTGAAGTTTTGAGAGAAGATGGCAAGGTTTATTATTTCACTGATGCAGATTTTGAGAAACTGTCAGTGGTTGACTTCTACAGATTACACAGCTTTCTATGTTTTAAAGAGTCAAGTAAAGACAGAAATGAAAGGAAGGCAAGAAGTGTGGTGATTGAGGCCATGTTCTATATCTTAAGGTGGCATTGCTATACAGATTTCCAAATAGCTCTGTATTTGCAAAAGTCATGTGTTTATCTGGCAAATCCCAATACAGATCATGAGCAGAAAAAGATGTTAAAGACTGGAAGTGTTCACAGATATCCAGAGTTGGGAGTATTTTTGAAGAACAAAAGTGGAAAGATCTTCTTCAGAGCAAAGGAAACTGCAAAATATTGTTCTGGAACTTTAAGGATCATAAAGCACAATTTGGAGAAAAAGATGCTGAAAGTGAAGGAAGCAAACATGATTCAAGAAGTAATTAATCAGCAAGTTGAGATTATTCAAGAAATTATTGACAAGATTGATAAGAGGCTTAATCTGAGGAATGTGCTACTTCAGAAAATTGTTCCTGCTCTGAAAGAATTAGATGATGCAAAGTTTAAGTTTATTTGACAAAAAGGGGGAGATTGTTAGATCTGAAGTTTTGTCAATAAACCAAGTGTTGAAGATCTGATAAGAAGATTCAGAAGTTCTGAGAAGAAGAGTCAGAAGTTCTGAGAAGAAGAGTCAGAGATCTGAGAAAGAGAAGTCAGAAGTTCTGAGAAGCTTGATCAGAAGAATGTTCAGAAGTTCTGAACTACCTGTTCAGAACTTATGACGAGTTTCGTTATTTAGTAATGTGCAAACTAATTAGGACACGTGTTATGTTCTTATTAGTCTTTCTTATTTGTACTGTAGCTTTAAGATGTTTGTTGCAGTATAAATAGAGTGGTTAGCACTACGTTGCTAACTGATTGATTTTCCCATATTACTTGTATTCATTCCTTGTAATCTTTGAGGTGATCTCTCTCTTAGATCTGTAATTCTGTGCATCATTGAATACAATTGGGCTTGATCATACAATTTCTCAATTACTTCTTTCTATATTGATTGTAAAGAATAGATCCTGCACTTTCAATTATGACTATACTTTAATACTTTGGGAAGATATGAAGAATACATTTGAGAAGAATCAGAAAGCAATTCAGAAGAAGACAAAGGATGCTCCACTGACATACATTCCCTACATAAGGTACTGGCAAATTGTTATTTGGTATGCCATGCAGGAAAACAGAACAATCTCAAGAAGAACAAATGAAGAGCATGGTCCTACATTTTATTTGGGTAAGATGACCTCAGTAACAAGACTTGAAAATTATCCCAATCATAAACTGTTGCCAAAATCACTTAGGAACTATATTCCAAGGGAGAGTGAGATTTTAAAAGCTTATTGCACCTCTATGGGAATTGAATTACCTCAAATCCCTACCCAAGAGGACCAACCTGAGAAGAGAGGTGAGGGGTCTAGTCGAATTAGAGAGGGGGAGGATGTTCAGATGGGTGAACATTCTGAGAGACTTGAGGGGGAAAATTCTGAGAGCTTGGTTAGACTCAGTGAGGAAAAACAGAATGAGAGTGGTGAGGATGAGAGATTGTTAACAGAGGTTCAAACAGAAAGAGATGCCTCTGAACCAGCTAATCTTGACCAGGTAACCACACATGCTATTGGTTCACATCTCTTGGTGTCCAATATTGAAACAAACACCATGGACCTAGTGGTGGATCTTGAACAACCCATCCATACCCACTCAGAAGCATTTCAACATGCTACTGTTTCACACAAATCCGGGGAACCATCCCAAACTCATTTGGAGGGAGGTGATAAATCCCAACTTATTTTTCAACACATTGAGTCTGAATATCACAGTCCTATTCATATTGAGCCTGAAATTCCTTTTGACACTTGCACAGATCAGGAATTTCGTACTCCTGAAACAACATTCATAGACATGCCTAATGTTGGGTGTCGAGGATTGGATGGAAGTCCTGGTGAGGTGAACATTACAAAAGCCTCATTCAAACGTGCATCTGTTGTACAAGATGACTGTGTGTTATCTACAGGCCATGAGCTCTCTGGGCACATGAAAACTGGACCATCTGTTGGTTCAGGTTCACTGTTAGAAACTTCTGAATTTGAAAAGATTCAGAAACAAAACAAGGAGATGGGGGAAAAAGTAGAAAATTTGGAGAAGAGGATGGAGGATCTGAATGATGAGGTATCAGATTTGAAAGTTGTGTTAGAGAAAAAGTTAATTTCTGTTGAAACCAAGGTAGATGATGTAAAGAAATCCTTGGATTCTCACAAAAAGGAGATCATGGATATAATGTCTGGTTTTCAAAAAGATATGTTAAAACAGATGCAGGGTATGCATGAATCTATATTGAAAGCACTGAGTGTATCTTTGGCTTCTACTTCAAAGCCTCTTGATCCTGTTCCTATTGCAGAAGCTGAACCTGAAGTTGCTTTTAATCAGAACTTGAAAAGGAAGCTTGATGATAATGATCCTCATAATCATCAAAAGGGGGAGAAAAGACAAAGGTTAAGTTCTGATGATGATATTGGCATAGAAGATTTTGAGATAGCAGACATGCACTTAGCCAATACAAAAAGTACAGAAGATCAGACACAGGAAAATTTAAAGGAGATGATTCAGATAGTACAGCTTGACAGTTCAGATACAGAAGAAATGGAGTTGGGAAGTATTGATAGTAATGAATCAGATAAAACAGAGGAATTGAACTTGGATACTGAGATGGAAGGAAACTCAGATGAAACTGTAGCTATTGAGGAATCTGATTTGAGAATGGAAGAAATAGTGGAAAGTACAGTGGTAAACAGGTGTACAGATATTGTGGTTTATAACAGTGAAAGGGCAATGGAGTCTGAATCAGAAGAAAGGAGGTTAAATGAAGAATTGATCAGAAGAATGCATAATGAAGTAGTCAGAGCTTTGAGTGTTCAGAAAATTCATAAAGGAATAAAAGTGATAAGACCCATTGATCTAATGGGAGAAGAAGACAAAACTGTAGATTACACTCAGGATTTTAAAGATGATTTTAGGTTTAACTTTTGTGATGAGTTAAATACAGAAGAAGAGTATGTGAAAGTGAAAGACTTCTTTATGCCTTCTGAATATGTATTCAGAAAACCAATCGAGATTCCAAAGATTAAATTGCAAAGACTAGAAGAACCTTTGTGTGACTTCATTCTAGAGTTAAGTGATGTACCTTTAGCCAGACAATTTCATGATGATATTTTTCCTGAGGAAATATATGATAATCTCTACTACACAGAAGGAGAGTATGAGCTTTTGGAAAGTAACATTGATGGTTTTATGGATGACAGAGCTCAGATGGTCTACTCAGAAGCTTCTAATATGTTCAGAGTTCCTGACTCAAAACTGCATATTCAGAAAAGAATCGAGAAAGTTCTGATGTTTCAACAAGATGAATTCAATGGTTTAATGTTCGTTAGAATGGAAACACTGAAAGAAAGAAATACAAAGGTTTCCATGTCTACATTTGATTTTCACAGATTGACTCTTGATGATCAGATCTTTCTAGTCAAGTTCTTTGCTAGCACTGAAGAAGCCTTGATAGAAATTGAATGCAGAAGACTTCTGGGTATTTATGTCAGAAATACATACTTGTATGACTTCCAGTTGGCTATAGAAGAAAGAAAAGAAAAGTGCAATCTGAGTTCTCCCACAAAGAAAACAGAAGTTGATCTGCATGTGAAGGGTTTTGTGAATGAAGGAATGGAGGCAGAAGGGTTCACATATATGGTTCACGAAAGACTTGAATTGTTCAGATTAAAAGAGTTGGTGAAGTACAGTGATGCAACTCTGAATTGGTTGTTGATTAGAATGGAAGTAAGTATGGATGCTGAAAAAGAGAGTTTAAAGAAGAGATGCATAAACTGTGTGAAGAGGAGGTTGGATTTTAGAAGAAAAATCAGAAACAGTAGTGAATGGTTGCTATCTGAGGTGAATCCCAAAAAGATTCTACATAATGATTTTGTGTTCCCAGCTGAGTATGAAGTGAATGAAATTTTGTCAGATGAGGCTGAAGAAGTTCAGGACACAACACCTCAGAATGTGCAGATAACTAATATTGATCAAGCTGAACAGTCTGAACCCAAAGAAGATGAAATATTCATTGATCTGAATGGATACTTTCTTGAATTTGATCTGCCTGAGTTCTTCAAACCAAAAGAGGTACAATTCTTGGATGTGTATTATGATAGGTCTAAGGAGACTCAGATCTGGTTGGCTGAAAAATCAAGATGTCTTGGCAAAACAAAGCAAGCCGTTTACTCAGATTTTCTAATCACTGGAATCAGAGAATTGAAGGTTAAGAAATTCAGAAAGATGGAGTACTTATCCTTTGAAGTTTTGAGAGAAGATGGCAAGGTTTATTATTTCACTGATGCAGATTTTGAGAAACTGTCAGTGGTTGACTTCTACAGATTACACAGCTTTCTATGTTTTAAAGAGTCAAGTAAAGACAGAAATGAAAGGAAGGCAAGAAGTGTGGTGATTGAGGCCATGTTCTATATCTTAAGGTGGCATTGCTATACAGATTTCCAAATAGCTCTGTATTTGCAAAAGTCATGTGTTTATCTGGCAAATCCCAATACAGATCATGAGCAGAAAAAGGTGTTAAAGACTGGAAGTGTTCACAGATATCCAGAGTTGGGAGTAATTTTGAAGAACAAAAGTGGAAAGATCTTCTTCAGAGCAAAGGAAACTGCAAAATATTGTTCTGGAACTTTAAGGATCATAAAGCACAATTTGGAGAAAAAGATGCTGAAAGTGAAGGAAGCAAACATGATTCAAGAAGTAATTAATCAGCAAGTTGAGATTATTCAAGAAATTATTGACAAGATTGATAAGAGGCTTAATCTGAGGAATGTGCTACTTCAGAAAATTGTTCCTGCTCTGAAAGAATTAGATGATGCAAAGTTTAAGTTTATTTGACAAAAAGGGGGAGATTGTTAGATCTGAAGTTTTGTCAATAAACCAAGTGTTGAAGATCTGATAAGAAGGTTCAGAAGTTCTGAGAAGAAGAGTCAGAAGTTCTGAGAAGAAGAGTCAGAGATCTGAGAAAGAGAAGTCAGAAGTTCTGAGAAGCTTGATCAGAAGAATGTTCAGAAGTTCTGAACTACCTGTTCAGAACTTATGACGAGTTTCGTTATTTAGTAATGTGTAAACTAATTAGGACACGTGTTATGTTCTTATTAGTCTTTCTTATTTGTACTGTAGCTTTAAGATGTTTGTTGCAGTATAAATAGAGTGGTTAGCACTACGTTGCTAACTGATTGATTTTCCCATATTACTTGTATTCATTCCTTGTAATATTTGAGGTGATCTCTCTCTTAGATCTGTAATTCTGTGCATCATTGAATACAATTGGGCTTGATCATACAAATTCTCAATTACTTCTTTCTATATTGATTGTAAGAATAGATCCTGCACTTTCAACTAACAGATTGTTAATCTTGATTAAGTGTATATGGGTTCCAACGATTGGTATCAGAGCCTTCCTTGATTTTCAATATCAAGTGATCCACTTATCAAGACTCTTGATAGATATTATTGAGATTTAAAATTGTGTCTGGAAACTGCTTAAACCCAGAAAATCTTCAAGCTCATCGAAGTAACTCTTTAGTCATACTTTCTTTCTAAAATCTTCAAATGACAAATACAAATAATTTCTTTACTACTGGTTCTCTCACTAAACCTCCTACTCTCCTTCGAGATGAGTATCCTCAGTGGAAAATAAGAATGGTCCATTTTTTCGAGGGCACTGAAAAAAATCAAGTACAATATCTGTACAATCCTCCCCCTATTCCCATGACAGTAGTACCTTGTATACCTGCTACTGCTGAATCTGCCGAAATCCCCGAACATCAAAAACCAAAGCCAAAAGGGGAGTGGTCAACCGAAGATAAAGCAGAAGATGAAGTTGCTCAGAAAACCAAGAGGACATTAATTATGGCAATACCCAACGAACTCTTTCAATCCTTGGATTCATGTGAAACAGCACATGATCTGTGGAAAGAACTGGAAAGACAGTTGGAAGGAGGTGCTAAAACACAAAAAAACCGAAGAGCACAGTACATCAATGAATATCATGCATTCAAAGCCTCTGCAACAGAATCTCTGCAAACAACATACGACAGATTCAACTCTCTAATCAACCAGTGCAGAAAATCAGGCATTGACAGAACTTCTGAAGAAAACAATGTCATGTTTTTAAAAAGTCTAAATGAAGAATGGCTCCAGCTGTCTATGTCCCTACAGACAAATCAGGATCTAGACACCTGGACTCTCTCTGATCTTTACGGAACATTAGCCGCACAAGAACCTCAGATAGCACAAGCTAAAACACTAATCATTGCACCATATGCATTGGTTAGTAAAACTAAAGAGGATGCACAGAGACCAAGAAATGATAAAGCCACAGAGGAGAAGAAGAAGGAGAAGAAGAAGATGGTGATAATTGACAGTGAAGAAGAAGAGCAAGCAGAAAAGGAAACAACTCTTGCGTCACTAGCTAAATCTTTAGCTCTATTGACAAAAGAGTTCAGAGGAAACAGAAGAGGTTCCGGAAAAGAAAGATATGATAGAGAAAACCAGGATGACAGAAGAGACAACAGAAGAGATGACAGAAGAGGAGAAGAATCAAGTGGCCGACAGAGGTCAAACGATAGAAATTACAGAGGGAATGACCGACAGAGGTCAGATGACTCGGTAAGCCACACACAGCAAGAATGCTACAAATGCGGCAAACCTGGTCACTATGCAAATGAATGTAGATCAGAGAAAGGCGAAGACCTACAGAAGTCCAATGATCGAACAGGAAACACTCCTCAAGGATGTTTTAACTGCGACAAACCAGGCCATTTTGCGAATGAATGCAGAAGCATATCAAATCGCCCACAGAGGGACTCTGCTTTCTACAAAAAGAAAGCCGAATATTATGCTCAAAAATCCTTAATGGCAAAAGGACATTCTGAGGAGAACACAGAAGACTTCCAGTCAGACTCTACTTCTGACGATGAACATACCGCTAATGCCCTCTTCTGTGGCATGGCAGAAGTCGACTCCTGCACTGACTCTGAGGTATCTACTTCAAATTCCAACTCTTGTATTACCTCTGTAGATGATAATACACTTAGAATTAACATTGAATTAATTGAACTGAAAGAGATAAATCAAAGTATTCAGAAAAGACTCACTTTCAATGAGAGAGAAGTACGGCTTCTCACTCAAGAAAAAGCAATGATTTTTGAGGAAAAAGAGAGAATAGAAAAGAATTGGAACAAAACTCTAGATCCTTTAAAAAAACAAATTTCTGAATTAACCAATACTTTAAAAGATAAAACAAAAGAACTTTCAGTTTCAAGGAGCGAAACTACTGACATAAGATCTCTTAAAGAATACTTTCAAAGAGAAAGAGAGGTATTATGGCAAGATTTACTCAGAAGAGAAGTTTTGCTTAAAAACTATAAAGATGCACAGAAAGTTTATGAAAAAATAAACTCACAAATAGGGAGACGAGGTATAGGGTATGATGATATCACCCTAGGTGTTGAAGGCAAAAGAAACAAACCTCTGTCCTCGTTATTTGTGATTGGAAAAACAAACAAACCAGATTTTCCAAATCTAATCTCTGTAAACAAACGGGCGAAAATCTCTGTGGATCCTTACTTGAAGAAACATAAGAAGATGATTAACGTGTGGTTTGAAAACACAGACTCATCATCTTCAACCTCTGTCAATAGAAGTATCAAACCTAAGAAATATCTGAAAACACAAGATCAGATTGGTATCTTCAAGTTTGGTAAACCAGAGACCCAAACACAGGTTGCATTTGTCTGTTTGATAAACGTTGAAAAGAAATTGTCAGCAGAAGCTCCTGAGTTTAAACCCATTTTTTCAGAAGAAAACTTTAAAAATTTAATTGAAAAAGAAATTTTGGAAATATGGAAATCAAGCGTTTTAGAAAATTTCTGTACATCTTCTATAGATAAAACTCTCACTGAAGAAATCTTATTAGAAACCTCTGCAATCTATGAAAACTATTCTACAGAGGAAGAAAGCTCGTACGATACATGCTCAGAAAATCCAGCCTCTATTGAAAGAATTGACTCAACCTCTGTATACGAGGACGATTCATCCTCTGACAACTCAGAGACTGATTTCAAATCAGGGATAATTCACTGTGACACAGAGGATGTCAAATTCTCCTCTGAAGTTCCTCACAGAACTATTTCTCCAAAAGAGAAACTCACAGAGATTCCAATCTGCCAAGATTTTCTAAAATTGAATCTACATATCAAAACCTCTACTGAGCTTAAAATGTTACAGAAGACCTCTATTGATCCTATAAGTTCTAGATTTTCAAAACCTAAGGTTAATAAATCTTTTTCTTCTGTGACAGTGATGAAAGAAGTTCACCACAGAAGCAACCCACAGAAGGCAGGTCCTAAACAGAGCTTTTGCAAACAACATTCGAGTATTCATAGATCTTCTAGTAATAGGAAATCTAATGTAAAGAAAGAATGTAATGCCTCTGTGGCTGAGTTCAAAAAGTTCAATGAAAAGTTCAAGCAAATTACATCTCATATTCAATACTGTCATTGCTTTGATCTTATGTCTAAACTTAATAATCATTTATCAAGTCAAGTCTGTTTACTCTCTACGACAATTCAAAAGTCAAATCCCACAAAGAAACAATCTGACTCTTCTGCAGAGAACAAAATGTATTTCAAGAATGCCAAGGCAAACTTGAAAAACTCTAACAATATTGGACCCATATGGATATGGGTACCTAAATCTCTGTGATTGTCCTGCAGAAGAAGTATGTGCCAATCTGGTATCTAGACTCCGGATGCTCAAGGCACATGACTGGTGACAGAAGTGCACTATCCACGTACAAAGAAACACAAGATGGTGGATCTGTGACTTTTGGAGACAACAAGAAAGGACACATAAAAGGCTATGGAGTCATAAGGAAAGAAGACGTTTCTGTATACAAAGTTGCATATGTGGATGGCCTTAAGCACAACCTACTCAGTGTAAGTCAACTTTGTGATACAGGATTCAATGTGTTGTTCAAAAGAACTTTCTGCTCTCTACAAAGTGAAGAAACAAGTATGGAACTTCTGCGAGCTGAAAGAATAGGTGATCTATATCTAATGAACTTCAACTCAAAGAACAAAGACAAAGTTTGCCTTGTTGCCTGCAAAAGTGAAGAAGCCTGGTTATGGCACAACAGGTTCTGTCACTTAAATTTTCACACATTGGAAAAACTGGTCAAACTTGATCTAGTTAAAGGTTTGCCAAATGTTAAGTTCAATAAGGATCATTTATGTTCTGCCTGTGAGATGGGAAAACTCAAAAGAGCTTCCCACAAAGGCAAAACAGATGTATCTTGCACTAGACCTCTGTACATGCTTCATGTCGACCTCTGCGGTCCCATTGCCATACAGAGCCTAGGTGGCAAGAAATACATACTTGTCCTAATTGATGAGTATTCGCGTTTCACATGGGTTGAATTCGTTAGAAAGAAATCAGATGTTCCAAAAATATTGATAAATCTAATGAAAAGAATCCAAGTTCTTTATAATTGCAGAATACAGAAGTTAAGAAGTGACAATGGCACAGAATTTAAAAACTCTGTCATTGAAGCCTATCTTTCAACAGAAGGAATATCACAGAACTTTTCTGCAGCTCGCACTCCACAACAGAACGGTGTTGTCGAAAGAAAAAATCGAACACTTGGGGAAGCCGCAAGAACTATGATGTCAGCATGCGGATTATCAATGAAATTTTGGGCAGAAGCAATTTCTACTGCGTGTTATACTCAAAATCGATCAACCATTGTGAAAAGACACCTCAAGACGCCTTACGAATTGCTTAACAAACGGCGGCCAAACATCAAATTTTTCCATGTATTCGGATGCAAATGCTTCGTCTTAAACGACAGAGATTCAAGAGGAAAGTTTGATGTAAAAGCAGATGAAGGCAAATTCATTGGATACTCTGCCACTTCCAAAGCCTACAGAACATTCCTTACAAAGTCTCACAAGATTGTAGAAAGCATCAATGTTTCTTTTGATGATTCATTCCAAATGACTTCTGAACAAATCAGTTCAGAACTCGGAACTAAAGGGAAATCCTCTGTCATCTCACGAGCAAAAGAAGACTTGGATCTTCTATTTTTAGAGATGCTCAACGAAAACATTGATCCTTCTGTTGGAACAATCAGGGTTTCTGAAGAACCATCCTCTGTCGGACAAAATCCTACAGGTTTGTCTCTAACTGGTCCTAATAATGCTTCATCTTCTTCTGTACATACTACAGATGCAATTGCCGAAGCAGAAGAAAGTGCAGAAGATGAAACATCAAGGAAAACGACCACAGAAGCTGCACAAACCACAGAATAACCAATTACAGAGGAAATCGAGGACCAAGACTATACGTCCTCAGAGGAACAAACTCCACCACCACTCATACCAATCATTCCACAAACGGTAGAATCAACTACCAAGGCACGAAGAACAACAGAGGCTACACAAGAAGAAACACAAGAAGTCTCTAAAGAAAGTCTGAATGACATTGATGATCATCTCCCACGCACAACTCAATGGACAAAAAGCCATCCTCCAAGCCAAATAATCGGAGAACCTTCTGACGCAGTAAAAACAAGGTCTGCCACTGCTAACTTTTGTTTCTTTACAAATTTTATTAGTGTGATAGAACCAAAGAAGATTTCTGAAGCCCTAGATGACCCAAACTGGGTAGACGCCATGCAAGAAGAACTTTTGCAATTTGAGCGTAACAGAGTATGGACTCTAGTACCTCTGCCAAGAGGAAAACAGGCCATTGGGACTAAATGGGTCTACAGAAACAAGAAGGATGAAGATGGAGTGGTCATCAGAAACAAAGCAAGATTAGTAGCAAAGGGATATAGACAAGCAGAAGGCATAGACTACGATGAAACTTTTGCCCCTGTCGCACGGCTCGAAGCAATAAGAATATTCTTAGCCTTCGCAGCCCACAGAGGTTTTAAAGTCTATCAGATGGACGTAAAATCAGCTTTTCTCAACGGTGAAATCCAAGAAGAGGTCTACGTTAATCAGCCACCAGGATTTGAAAGCTCAAAGTTTCCAAGGCTTGTATACTACCTTGAAAAAGCTCTATATGGACTGAAACAGGCTCCACGAGCATGGTATGAACGACTTTCTACCTTTCTTCTAGTCAATGGTTACAACAGAGGTACAACAGATACTACCTTATTCTATAAACGCAAAAGTAGTGAGATAATGCTTGTACAAATATACGTAGATGACATAATTTTTGGGTCTACTAATTCAGAAGAGTGTAAAAGATTTGAAAAACTCATGCAGAGTGAGTTTGAAATGAGTATGATGGGAGAATTAACTTTCTTCCTCGGACTCCAAGTCAAACAATCATCAGAGGGAATTTTTATAAATCAAGCTAAATATGTCTCTGACATTCTTTCCAAGTATAGCCTCTCTGATACCTCTGCAATGAAAACTCCAATGGCCACTGGAAACAAGTTATTCTTAGATTCAGATGGCATCTCTGTAGAATTCACTCTCTACAGAGGCATGATTGGATCTCTGTTATACTTAACAGCAAGCAGACCTGACATTATGCATGCCACATGTCTCTGTGCACGCTATCAAGCTAATCCAAAGAAATCACATTATGATGCCGTAAAGAGAATCTTTAGATACCTAAAAGGGACCAAAAATCTTGGCCTCTGGTATCCACAGAACTCTGGTTTTGGTCTTAAAGCTTATACAGATTCAGACTATGGAGGATGCATGCTCGACAGAAAGAGTAGCTCTGGGAGTTGTCAATTCCTAGGTGGTAAACTAGTCAGTTGGACCTCCAAGAAGCAGAATTGTGTTTCCACATCCACTGCAGAAGCTGAATACGTTGCTGCCGCTAGCTGTTGTTCTCAGGTTCTATGGATGAAGACTCAGCTAAAAGACTACGGCCACATTCTGTTCAAAATACCCATCTTCTGCGATTCCAAAAGTGCTATTGCTATCTCTGCCAACCCTGTGCAACACTCAAAAACCAAGCATATCGATATAAGGTATCACTTCTTGAAACATCATGTTGAATACGGTACAATCGAAATGCATTTTGTGCCCACAGAATATCAACTCGCTGACTTATTCACCAAAGCACTAGACGAGAAAAGATTCAACTTCTTGGTAGGTAAGATAGGAATGATTAACATGGTGTGAAAATCCTTAGTAAGTATAGTTTTATATTCTGTAAATAATAAGTAAATACATTGCTTAATTTATTGCTTTGATCGATTCTACTTCTGTATGTAAATTCTTAAAACCTTAAATAGTTCTTAAAATCACAGAGCTTCTGTAAGTCAACTAAGAACCTCTGACGACCCCTACAGAACCTCTGAAAGACCATGACCTATGTTCTATGCAAAACTTATCATTCTTTGATCCAAGCATAGGTCAAGGGGGAGCAAAAAAAAGAAAATTCTTGATCTACAGAAGAGATTAGATCAAGGGGGAGCAAAAGGGGCCCTGAGATGATCTACAGAGGTAAATCTCTCAAAGGAAAGCCGAAGAAGAATGTCGATAATTCTCCATCGACAGAAGAAAGACAAAACTGCCGAGAACAGAAGAACCAAAAGGTATGTCTCTCGCACAAAAGGTTTTTGGAAAACAATTTTCTAGGACAAGAATTGTCAAATATGTCCTAAATATACTGTGAATAACATCTCAAAAATCAAAAGCTCAAAAAGTTTCACAAAATTCGAATTAGGAGAAATTTAAGGTCATAGAGCTTCTGCTGAGCTCAACAGAGCTTCTGCAGGAAATATGCTCTGTGATCACAAATTAACCTTCTGTCGATCTTTTGGAATGTTATCTCGGAAACCGAAAACGCAGACCATGACCTTCTCGAACAAACCGTTTTTTTTTTAAAACAGTTTTCTCGGACACAAACTTTCAAATATGTCCGAAAAACATCTCTTAAACCAAATCAAAAATTGGATGATCAAAAATACTAATAAATTTTTTTTTATGAGATTTTTTCTCTCATAGAGCTTCTGCTGGCCCTCACAGAACTTCTGCAAGTTCCAACAGAGCCACAAAACCTCTGCGAAGCAAATTTCTTCACAAAAATCCGATTTTATCCTCTCCAATGCTTTTACAAATGTTTTTGGTTAAAGAAGAACCCCACAGAAGTCATGATAACAATGAGATATATGAAAAAGGGATAAACATCAAAGATTTTCAAGATCACAAAGCCTCTGTAAACTACAGAAGCTCTGTCAATCTGATTACTTGGGCATCTCTGTAGTATTAACGGTTACTTTTTCTGCGAGTGAAACTCATATGGCTAAGAACAACTCCACGCGCCTAGCATTAATGGGCCGCGCACGACGTCCTGTCATTTTCTGACATGGCCTACGTGTCCCATTTTCATTGGGCAAACATGGAACATTTTTTTTTTTTTTGGTAAGTTGAACCCGCCGCTCAAACTCGAGTGCGGATTCCAAACTTTAATCCATTGCCATATATTTTACCCTTTCGAAGTCTACCGTTTTACCATCCTATAAAAACAAACCTTACCCTCTCATAAAACCTTTTACAAACTCTCATCTTCTTCTCCGGCGATACCCTGCAAAACACTTGCAAATGGCTTCATCTTCTCGAGCTACATCCTCTGAACTCTCTCCGACGAACTCAACGGAAAACTCCCCTGCTCATTCAGAACATTCTGAAAACCCCAGCCTTGCAAGAGATATTGAACAACAAGATTCCGGGGATTCCGCAGACTTTGCTCCGACGACACACTTGCAAAACTTCATAGCTAAGGATCATTTCGAAGCCACTCTTCCTATTAAATCCAACAACTGCTATTTGGTCCCCTCACCCACTACTTTCGGCGAAGCCCATGCCATACTTCTGAACATCATGGAAAACCATATCCTTTTCCCTCTACTATCAAGAACCCCTAACAGAATACCAGTTCGTTATTTGAACCAATTTTGGCAAAGCTGCCGATTTGATAAAGACGATTCTCTTATCAAAGGGTACATTTCAAGACCTGATAAAACTGAGCATCTTGAAATCAAGTTCAACAGAACAATGTTCTCACTTGAATTCAACCTACCAACAAGGGGTCTTCTGGGATTGAAAAGTTATGCAGAGCAACCAACAGACGAAGAGCTCTGTAGATTCGTGGAAATGCTTGGGTACGACACCCAACTACGGAAGAGAAATGACTTCCGCAGAGGCCGATTACCACCTCTGTGGAACACTTTGTTCTCTATTCTTAACAGATGCTTGACAGGAAAGATAGGGAGTATTGACCAGAGCTCACATCAAATCTTGAGCATCATGTATGGGGTTTACTATGATCTTCCACTAGATTATGCGACCATAATGATGCAAGAGATCATAAACACCATCGACAGAAAGAACAACTCGAAAAGGGTCAAAGAGAACGATCCCAACTTTCTACCACCTCTGCAATTCCAAAGAATATTGGGAGTACTGTTCGAACCTCTGCTGCTAATCCAAAATTGGCCAATGGAAGGGCCAACTCCCAAACAGTTCCCGATGAACAAAAATACCCCCACTGATCATGCTGATGGCTACTCACACTGCAGACCTCTGTCAAAGAAACTTCTGCGCTACGCATCGAACATATCCCTTAAGAAAGAGTATATACGCGATCATAGAACTCCAAAACCGAGTCCTATGACACCCCCGCGTTTAGGTGTTCCCCTAGGAACAATGATAGCAAAACCTCTTTCCACTCAAGCAGAAAAGGATCAAAAGTTAGCAAAACACATGGCTATTCAGCTCAGCTTCATAGCCAAACGCGCATAAATAATGGGAAAGAAATCTTCAGCAAAGATCTCTGCTTCTACTCCAAAAGCTAAGAAGAGAAAAACTGCAGAAGGCACATCAACAAGCACTGCAGAAGATAGACCTTCACCTCCCCATGCCACAGAGATTGGCTCCTCTGCACCTCCCCTTTTCACAAAACAGAAAAAGAAGAGATCCAAATCAACAGAGGAAGGGGCACCAAAACCAAAAAGGAGGAAAACCAAAAAGAAGCATGGTAAAACACTTAAAAAGTTGTTTACCATTGCAGAAGTGGAAATCATAGAGGGAGAAACTGCAGAAGAAGAAGATGCAGAAGTAGGAATGACAGAAGAAGGATATCAATCACCATATCAATCTCCAGATAGATTTGCTCACCAAGGAGACCTGAATGATTTCCTACAGAACCCCGAAATTGCAAACACCCTTAATACAGCAGGGTGGACGGCACAACCTCTCGACCACCACACTCCAGAAGAACAAGATTTCTTCATTTCTGGCATTGACACACATCTACACGAAGATGACACAACACCCAGAAATCAACCAGCCGAAACCCCTGTGATTTTACAAAACCCTTTCATTCAAGGATTGGACGTCCACAGAAGAAGTCCAAACCAAGCTTCAGAAGAAACAGAACAAATCGAAGCTGAGTGGAATACAACTAAAGTTACAGAGGCAACGGTTGTAGAAGAAACCACAGAAACAGGGATAGAAATCTCAGAGGTAGATTCAGATGAAGAAGAGGCTATCTGGATACGAAAAGGTCTCTATCATCCTCATGTCATGAGATTATACGGATCTCATCACATGTATGACTCATTGCGCACAGAGCAAGGAACTTCCACAGAACCAGAAGAAGAAACAAGAAAAGATGCCGATGTTGAAGAAGGCACACATCAATCACCCCCTCCCAGTGCAACCCACATTTCTAACTCCGCAGGTCTAGCTGCAGAAGGAGTTATTGAAAAAGAGCAGCACAGCTCGATCCCAACCCAAACCATCCAGCCAGAGGTTACTCTTTCAACCTCTGTGCCCACAGAAACCGGGGAATCCATTCCTAGGGAGTCTCCTCAAAGAGACTCACCTAATGTTCGTGATCAATCGCCCCAGATCACACAAGAACACCCTACAGAGGAATTTGTTTCCTCTGACACGCACTTATTAAGACCCACACTTTTTTCAGAGAGAAGTAGAGAGCACAAAGACAAAGAGACTCTAGACAAGTCTCCTAGTCAACAGAAGGATATTCCAATACCCACCTCTGGAGTGGATTTGGACAATGTTCTTCTTAGAACTTCTGTAGGGATTGAAACTCATGTTTCTTCTCAAGGATCAGAAGGAAATCCTTCCATTCTCAACATACAAACAGGAATGAAAGAAGGTATCCCAGGAACAGGGATTCACTCTGGAGACGAATGTGTTCCTCCAGAGGTTACCACCGGAACACAAGTCACAAGGGATGAGTTCCAAACCCTTGAGACCTCTGTGAACCAAACCTTGAAAGAGTTGCAAAGCTCTTTCAATTCTTTTGCAGAGACAACATCACTGGCACTGCTAAACCTGAACACCAAAATGGACAACCTGTCCACAGAGGTGAAAACTGCCATCTCACAGATGAAGTCTGCTGCTACCGCATCCACCACTTCTACCGCAACAACTACTCCTTCTTCGATTGAGAACTCCATCAACAAGTTCCTTGATCAATTGAACAAACAGACTTCAGTGTCAACGGGCATCACTCCTGCAGATCTACAGAAGGCCCTACAAAAAGTTCAAGAAGAAGCCATGCGAAATACCATGCTGATGCAACCCAAAGACTACATGACAAGAGCACAGCTGACAGAACTTGGGCAGAACGTGATTAATCAAGTGACAGAAGTCATCCTTTCCTTCACCACTGCCAATGCTAACTTCGTCAAAGATTTCAGAGAAAGTGTAGGAAGGATGAGATTCAAAACAGAGGCAGAGCTAGCAACTCTTCTTGGCCTCTGTGATGATGTCTGCGCGAAACTGATCGCTGCTGGAGCCACAATGCCAAAGAAACCTGATGCTTCCTGCAGAGCAGAGGGTACATCAGACAAGGGTCAGGATGACTCTGATGATGATGACCATCCTGGTCCATCAGATCATCCTGAGGGGGAGAAAACTACAGAGAAAACTGCTAGCAGAGAACTTACAGGTCCACCAATAGCCGCAGAACCTCTGAGTCAAGCACCTCCAGAACAGACCCGACAACAACAAACTCAACAAACCACAGAGAATACACCCATCTCTGTGGATTCAACCTCTGAAGAAGCCAACACTACAGAAGCAGATAAGCAAACCTCAGAGGCAACAACCGCCCCTGAGGTAATCATTTTAGAAGAAACAGATGAACCAACCACAGAGAAAACACCCACCTCTGTGGAAACACCCCAAACCATACCCAGAAGAAAGTCGATTGCCACCAAACCAAAAAGAGCAACGACCTCTGCTTCTGACATTCTGAAAAGGATGCACACAACAATAAGTGATCGTATGGTGAAGAGAGAAGAAGAAAGGCACAGGTTCACCTTAGCCTTCAGAATGGCAAGAAGATTCAATGAAAACACTTCATCAACAGAAACTGAGCTCACAGAAGAAGTCACCAAACAACCTCCAACAGAGGTTACAGAGCAAGTCAAGCCAACAGAACCATCGCCACAAAAGTCCTCTAAATCACAATCATCAAAATCCACAGAGGCAACCTCCATCAAACCTACAGAAGTACAAACCTCAAATCCCACAGAAGCAACAGGTTATGCCACGACAACAAAAGATAAAGGCAAAGGGATACTGACAGAGGAACCTAAGAAGAAGAAAACATTGTCAAAGCCAACAGAGAAACTGATGAAAAGTGCGTTTGACGCCTTTCAAACCCCAAAACCCGAAGAAGTTGACTTGGCACATGGATTGAAGCCTCTGTCAGAAACTCCTTTAACTGGTAGAGCTGCAGAAGTTGTTCAACATATGGAGAGTCTCAGAAGACAAATTCCACGACCTGGTCCAACACATGAAGAAATGGAAGAAGTGGTATACAAATACCTCTACAAACAATCCTTTCAGACAAACTATCCAATAGATCATGTGACAGATCCAAGGATCAGAGTAGAATTTGAGAACATCTTCACAAGAACAAAGCCAAGAGCCAAAGCAGATGTCTTCTCAATTCACAAAATCAGAAAAGTGATCTTCTGCAGATTCTCCTTCACAAGAACCTATCCAAGGGTCAGGTACAATCTTTACAAAGTCAGAAGAGAGAACAATTCAGAGTCTACCTTCGCTGATGCTGACTTAAGAAACATCAATCCATACGATCTACCTGACCTTCTGCAATGGACAAAGGACAACTACAACACAGAGGCAAACACCAGAGCCTATCAAGTATTGAGAAAAGCGATGAGGGAAAAGCTTCTGCTATACAGCATGATAGATTTTCAGCTGGGAAAAGATCTTGGTCTCAAACATCTAGATCTACGACCACCAGAAGATCGCTGCCCACCAGACGTTGTGCCCAACTCAATCATCAGAGAACCAAGATTTGGGTTAGTATTTCAAAACCCACAACACCAGGTTAAACTTTTTGTACTCATGGATTGTCAGAAGTACGCAACCAGTACTCTGAGCAAATTCAGAGCAAGCCTTGTAAAATACCGAGGTACAGAGAAAATGGATAGAGATGATGCAGATACTTTCATCAGAGAAATAGACTCAACAATCCGCCTAAGAGAACTCTGCATCAGATTCTACAAAGAGATCAGAAAAGTCGGCAGAGACAACAGAAGCTACAACGATTTCAAAGATGCCAAAATCTGATTCTCAGACCTCCAATCTCTGCAAACAAAAGTTTATCTTTCATTGTACTCAAATGTAAAATGCCTCTGGCATATTTCTAAATGAAAGAAATTTCGAGGTATTGTTTAACCTTTGTCTTATCTAACTTAGCCTAACTAAACACAAAGTCAAATTTTTATTTTTCACTACTTAGGGGGAGATTGTTAGCTTCAATCTTCCTAATCATAGAAATACTTAGAAGTAGTGAAAAATAGGCTAAGTATAGAAAAGCCTCTCACAGAGGCTCTGCCACTTCTTCCAGAAGATCAAGTCCAGAAAGCCACAGAAGCTACAGAGGTAATCACAGAACCTCTGTAGTGCGCAAGAAGAAGATCAACTCGGAAACAAGTGGACTGCTCCACAGAAGGTCAGACCATAGAACCTCTGTAATGCCTTACAGAGCCTCTGTGATCTGCTATGAAGACTTGGAAGATATTACTGGATACGTTCATCAACTTGCATGGAAAAGTACTGTCAAAACACGTGTCAAGCTCTGAGTGGACTCAATAGGGCATGGTACAAAATAGACATCTGCGCCATTTAATGCATTTACCAATAGTACATCTGCTCCATTAAATGCGCATGGCTCAAACAACTGCTCACACCATCCAGTCCACTGTTCACACCATCCAGTTTACTATTCATGCCGTAAAAGGAACAGTGACCAACTTCATAGTCTTCTAAGAGTAGTATAAAAGGAAGTCTCATGTTGAGATCTTCCTAACGACGAAAACACAAGGAATCACTAATACTCTCAAGCTTTATTGTCAAATATCTGAGTGTTATATTCTCACACACACCAACAGTTCTTAATCTGTTCTTCGTGTTCTTATTATATATTGAATAACAGTAACTGTTCAAGAAATCCTTTTTATTCCTTACTGTTTTCTTTATATATGTGCGTTCTAATATCTATCAAACATATCTGTTAGTTTAATACGCTTCCGCATCAAACTCTAAACTCTACTAACAGATTGTTAATCTTGATTAAGTGTATATGGGTTCCGCATCAAACTCTAACCTCGGTACTGCCTCGACCAACCCTGATAATTGTTCAACCAAACCTTAGAGGGCCCCGTATTAGGCAAACAGCGAGAAAGAGCGTCCCAATTCCTAGACGGGTTACGCTTAGGACAGAGCGTCCGGAGGCACCGGAGCCGCCACGTGTGATCACTGGTGTGCCAATCGGACGAGTGTCCGGTATGACTTGGGCAGAGGAGCAGCACCTAAGGGCAATGATGACCGAGCTACACGGTTGTCAGGTGAGGGTGACTCACCAAGGGCATGTCTTGACGGAACTGGTGGAGCTAACACATCTATTGTCCAACGTTTCGACCCAGGCTTTAGAAGGTGCCGTAGGATTGCTTTCTTGGTTTTATAGCATGAATTCGGTACTCCATATTAGTAAATGCTCGGAGGACCGCAAGGTGGAGTATGCGGCATGTCAACTCCAAGGCAGGGCACTGACATGGTGGAACATTCAGGTTCAAACCCGTGGAAGAGTAGATGCATACAAACTTTCATGGGAGGAGTTTAAGGAGTTACTCATTGAGGAGTACTGCCCCAAAAGTGAAATCCAGAAGCTGGAAACTGAATTCTGGAATCACACCATGGTTGGAGCAGATATAGACGGATACACTGCGCGCTTCCATGAACTGGCAAAACTGGTACCTCATATGGTTACCCCCGAGAGCAAGAGAATTGACCAATACTTATGGGGATTAGCGTCAGAAATCCGAGGAATGGTCACGTCAGCAAACCTGACCACAATCCAATCTGATGTGGCCTTGGCAACTAGTTTAACCAATGATGCGGTTAGGGCAGGAACTTTGATTCAGGGAAGCGCTGGTAATAAGAGGAAGTCAGAGAATCAGTAAGGAAAGAAAGTCTTCGGTAGTACAAACAGGGATAGGAAGGTGGTGAGAAACTTCAAAGTAAAGACTCAGGACCCAAGGCAATACAATGGTCCACTCCCAAAATGCAACAAATGCAACTTTCATCATGCGGGAGCCTGCCCAGTTTGTGGCATTTGTAAACAAGCAGGTCATTTCACCAAGTACTGCAGGTTGGAAAAGGGTGTCAGTGACGGGAAAAGGGTATGTTTCGCGTGTGGAAGTCAGGATCACTTCCGGAATAGGTGACCGAGTTTGAATAAGTGGCCGATCAACATCAGCACTGGAAATCAGGTGAGACAGGCCAATCAGGGAAATCAAGGAGGCCAAGCTCGAGGACGGACATTTGTCATTGGAGCTGACGAAGCACGTCGGGACCCTAATGTGGTGACATGTACGTTTCTCCTAAACAAGAACTATGCATCATTATTATTTGACACTAGAGCGGACAGGAGTTTTGTTTCGTTAGAATTTAGGCCACTAATTAACTTGGAATCTAGGAGAATGTCGGATGCTTATATTATTGAAGTTGCTAATGGTCATAAATTTGAGGCTAAGGATGTAATTTTAGATTGCACCTTGAATCTAGCCGATAAGTCGTTTAGCGTTGATCTTTTTCCTATTGAATTGGGGAGTTTTGACGTAGTAGTGGGTATGGACTGGTTATCCAAGAATCGAGCGGAGATATGTTGTTTTGATAAGGCAGTTAGAGTACCTCTGCAAAACGGAGAAACCCTCGTTATACAAGGAGATAAAGATGGAAGGAGCCTAAAGATAGTGTCAAGTGTGAAGGTGCATAAGTATTTGAGGAAGAAGTGTGTCGCATTTTTGGCACGCGTAGTTGAGAAGAAGTCCGAGAAAAGGCGAATCCAAGATATTTCTGTGGTGAAGGATCACCCAGAGGTGTTCCCAGATGATTTTCCTAGACTTCCCCCGTCTAGACAAGTCGAGTTTCAAATTGACCTCGTATCTGGAGCAGCACCTGTAGCTAAGGCACCGTATCGTTTAGCACCTGCCGAAATGCAAGAGTTGTCAAGTCAACTCCAAGAACTTCTGGACAAGGAATTTATTAGGCCAAGTTCCTCACCTTAGGGAGCCACAGTCCTATTCGTCTTGAAAAAGGACGGATCGTTTCGAATGTGCATCGATTATAGGGAGCTGAACAAGTTGACGATCAAGAATCGATATCCTCTTCCTCGAATAGATGATTTATTCGACCAGTTGTAGGGTGCAACTTATTTCTCAAAAATTGATCTTCGATCAGGATATCATCAGCTGAGAGTCCGTGAAGAGGACGTCCCTAAGACAGCTTTTAGGACTCGATATGGACACTACGAGTTCTTAGTTATGCCCTTCGGGTTAACGAATGCACCAGCTGTGTTCATGGATTTAATGAACAGGGTATGCAGACCATACCTTAAGAAGTTTGTGATCGTGTTTATCGATGACATTTTAATCTACTCGCGGAATAGGAAGGATCACGAACAACACCTAAGGATAATTCTTGAGACACTCAAGGATCAGAAACTGTACGCCAAATTCTCAAAGTGCGAATTTTGGATTCGAGAAGTACACTTTCTTGGTCACGTGATTGGAGAGAAAGGAATTCATGTGGACCCGGCTAAAGTGGAAGCCATTAAGAAATGGGAAGCCCCAAAGACACCAACAGAAATTCGTCAATTTCTGGGTTTGGCGGGTTATTATAGACGGTTCATCGAGAACTTCTCAAGAATTGCTAAACCACTCACAGCACTGACCCAAAAGGATAGGAAATTCGTTTGGGGAGAACCGCAAGAGGAGGCGTTCCAGCTGCTGAAGAAAAAGCTGTGCAATGCACCAATTCTAGCGTTACCGGAAGGAACCGATAACTTTGTGGTGTATTATGACGCATCGCATCAAGGTTTGGGTTGCGTATTGATTCAAAAGGACAAAGTTATAGCATACGCCTCAAGACAACTAAAGGTTCATGAGAAAAACTATACCACGCACGATTTGGAGCTTGGAGTTGTGGTATTCGCTGTTAAGATTTGGAGACATTATTTGTATGGCACTAAGTGCACTGTTTTCACGGACCATAAGAGTCTTCAGCATATCCTAGACCAGAAAATGCTCAATATGAGGCAGAGAAAATGGGTAGAGTTACTAAGTGACTATGATTGTGAAATTCGTTACCACCCAGGTAAGGCCAATGTAGTAGACGATGCCCTGAGTAGAAAGGAAAGGGTAAAACCTTCACGACTATGAGCGTTGGGAGCGCTTGTACAAACGAGTTTAAAGACTCAAATTCTCGAAGCTCAGATCGAAGCAATGAAAACGGAAAACTTGAAGGACGAGACCCTTCATGGTTTGGAGGTTAGATTTGAAACTAAGGTTGATGGAGTACACTACTTCAAGGATAGAGTTTGGATTCCTAAAGCTAACAACGTACGGGAAACGGTTCTGGATGAAGCCCACAAGTCTAGGTATTCAATTCATCCAGGGGCGGATAAGATGTATAAGGACTTAAGGGAATATTATTGGTGGCCAGGTATGAAGAAAGATATTGCCTTGTACGTAGGGAAATGTTTAACTTGCTCAAAGGTCAAAGTTGTATACTAAAAGCCATCTGGTCTGCTGCAACAACCGGAGATTCCCCAGTGGAAATGGGAACAAATAACCATGGATTTCATAACCAAACTTCCGAGGACTGCCAAAGGGCACGACTCGATTTGGGTTATAGTAGATCGATTCACGAAATCTGCACATTTCCTACCTATTCGTGAAGATTATAAGATGGAAAATCTTGCTCAGATCTATCAATGAAATTGTTACACGTCATGGAGTTCCAGTTTCCATCATATCAGATAGAGATAGCCGTTTCACATCCCGGTTTTGGCAGTTACTTCAGAAAGCGTTGGGTATGCAATTGAATTTGATCACTGCCTATCATCCTCAAACGGATGGGCAGAGTGAACGGACTATACAGACGTTAGAAGACATGCTTCGGGCATGCATGTTAGACTTTGGAGGAAGTTGGGATAATCACTTGCCTCTTGTCGAGTTTTCTTATAACAATAGCTATCACACCAGTATTCAGTGCGCGCCATATGAAGCCTTGTATGGACGCAAGTGTCGTTCACCCCTTTGTTGGTTGGAAATTGGAGACAGACAGCTATCGAAACCCGATATTGTGCAGGAAACTACCGGCAAGATTGCAAGAATTAGTGATAGACTTAAAGCATCCAGAGATCGTCAGAAAAGTTATGCGGATAATCGTAGGAAGCCTTTAGAATTCCAAGTTGGTGATAAAGTGCTTCTAAAGGTATCTCCATCGAAAGGAATAGTACGATTTGGGAAAAGAGGAAAATTGAGCCCAATGTATGTCGGACCATTTGAGAACTCTGAAAGGATTGGTCCAGTGGCATATAGACTCGATTTGCCTAAGGAGCTAAGTGCTATCCATGATACTTTTCATGTGTCGAACCTCAAGAAATGTTTAGCTGATGACTCATTAATCATACCTCTGGAAGAAGTTCAGATTAACGATAAGTTGCATATCGTAGAAGAACCAATTGAGATCCTCGATAGGAATGTTAAGCGTCTTAAGCAAAGCAAAATTCCGATTGTGAAAGTCCATTGGAACACAAGGCGTGGGCCCGAGTATACATGGGAACGAGAGGATTACATGAAACATAAGTATCCTCACCTCTTTGCTATTAAACCGGTTAATGCTGAAAGTTCTTGAATTTCGGGACGAAATTCTTTTAACCGGGGGAGACTGTGACAACCGTCAAATTTACGTTTCAGGTTTGAACCAAACTGAACGTTTCAGTTATTCATATTATAGACGACACCGTCGAATTTAGCAGTAAAAACTGTATTGTTAGGAAAATTTGAGAATTTTGCCTAGCATTCGCTTAAATGAGTGAATTATCCATAAATATCATAAAATGCCAATTCAAATACCTTAAACTCATACTTATGTATATACCTTACAAAATAAATACTAGCAAGAACAACTAGTATTATCTTCTATTAACACAATTAAATGGAATATTTAGCAAATTCAAATTTTAAAAAATATATATAGAAAATAAAGTTTTATTAGACAAAATGATTTGTACCAAGATTACACTCCACACTCTCTCCCTCTCTCTTCCCATGGCCAGCGACCCCCCCCCCCCCCTTAAACCACTCTCTCTTCTTCTTTTCTTCCATATCAAACTCACTCTTCACATCATCTCTCTCCCTCTCTCTAACTTCTCTCTAAAACTTTCTCTCATTTTTCTCTCTAAAAACCTCTCTATTTTCTCTCAAATTGTGCTACAACTACAGCCCATAAACCCAAGAAAGTTCAAGTATTGAAGTGTTCTTAAAGTAAACTCATATGTAGAGTTGTTGATCCAAACCCTCAGTGATTTGATAATGACCCTCTCTTATACTTAATAAAAATTGTAAGTAAACAATATGTATCAGAGTTTCACTATCGCTGATAAGTACTAAGATCTTCCAGTACCGCTGATAGGAACTCTCGCTTTTTAAGTTAAACATTCAGCGAAACTGTTCACCATAAATGCTCTGAGTCTGTTCAGTCATTATGATGATCGCTGATAAGTTAGTTGTTTACTTATGATTCCTGAAGACAAGTTTCACGTCAACAAAGGTTCTACGCTGAAGTCGAAGATCAAGCTCAAGAACCAGCGAAAAGTCTCCTAATGAACTGATGCGGATCAACGAAGACTCAGATTTGTCCACTCAACGTGAAGTATCAAGTACAAGACTTCAGCTATCGCTGAACTCTATCATTCGCTGATATGAAATGATAGATCGCTGAATCAACGAAAGCTGATCATGAAGTCCTCCGTACAAAGTACTTTTGTCTTATCCACCCTTGCACGACTCCGTACGAAATGTCAGAAAAGAACCTCCTAATATCTGAAATCGTACAAGCACTCTTATACTACACTGTTCATCCATGCGGCTACTAAGGTTGTCAACCAAGGTCAATGACATGCAACCAACCAGCTGATGACACGTGTAAAGTATATACTGACTTGCATTAAATGCATGCAGTATATAAAGAGATGAACTCACTTCATTTGAAGTAACTTGCTAACTCTGGACAAGTTCAAATCTCTTATCTCAAGATAGGTTATTATTAGTAATTTCCTTATCTCTCTTAGTGCAAGAAACCTTAGTGTTCCAACTTGTTTAGATTTAGGTTTATCCTTAATCTTGTTTCCGCAACAAACTGTAAATTGTTAATGATTTATAAATAAACAATTTAGAAAAGTAAAATCTGTGTGTTTGTATTCAACCCCCCCCCCCCCCCCTTCTACAAACTTGTATAGGCCTTCGGGACCAACAAGTGGTATCAGAGCGGATTTGTTTAATCTCATAAACAAGATCTAATCTAAGATATTTCTCTTCCTTGCTATTATCTGAAAATGGCCACCAACACAAACACAAATTATATAGACAATGGTTCTCTTGCAAAACCCCCTAGATTTTCCAGAGACAACTTCAACTTATGGAAAAATAGGATGACACTCTTCTTAGAAGGTGTAGACCCTACTATGCCTTACTATCTTGAAAACGGCCCATACATCCCTATAACAATTAATCCTTCAGTTCCAGCCACTGCAAATAGACCTGCTATTCCAGAAAGGCTGATTCCTAAGGAAATACACATGTGGACCGACGAAGATAAGAAGAAAGTGGCTATAGATACAAAAGCCAGATCCATACTATCCATGGCCCTTCCTGACGAAGTCTACCATTCCGTCATGAATCTGAAAACATCAAAAGCCATGTGGGACACAATATGTGTTCAGTATGAAGGAACGTCTGAAGTCCAGGACTCAAGAAAGATCAACCTGGTAAGACATTACGAAAGCTTCATTTCTGGTAAGAATGAAACTCTCTCTGAAGTTCACCAACGTTTTAATTGTTTAATTATAGATCTGAAAACTGTTGGTAAGGAATATTCTAACTTTGAGGTGCTGACAAATTTCTAGAATGTTTACCTGAAAGCTGGGACAATTATTCTATGTGTCTCAAGCTGTCAAAGGATCTAAAATCAATGACCCTTGCTACCTTATATGGCACGTTGCAGAATCATGAGCAATCAAGCCATCTTAAGAAGAATCTTGTAAAAGATTCCAAAAGCACCCCTGTTGCTTTAATCTCAGAGGAACCTTCTACTCAGCGACCCTCGGTCACTATCACTGAGTTAGAAAGTAACTCTGAAAGTTCATCAGATTCTGATTTTTCAGATGATGAATCCTTGGCTCTCCTAACTAAGAAGTTCAGGAGATTTGCCAAGAAGAAAATGTTTAGAAAGAACAAACCTCTTTCCATAACTGACAAGCCTAAATCATCAGTTTTTGTTGATAAGGCTACTGCTACTTGTTTTAACTGCGAAAAAATAGGACATTTTGCTAACGAGTGCAGGTCTAAGAAAGTTTCTAGACCCTCAGCTTTTACAAAGAAATCCTTTGTTCCAAGGAATAAAGATGACAAATACTCAAAGCTGAAAGAAAAATATGTGAAGCTGAAAATCTTTAAGAAGAAAGGCAAAGGCCTGATGGCTGACTATGATTGGGCTGCTTCTGATGAAGAAGCATCATCATCTGACTCTGAAGATGATGAAGCAAATCAATGTCTCATGGCCAAGATTGAAGAAGTGGAAGAAAGTTCAGACATTCCCTCCACTTCAACATCTGCTATTCAGGTATCACCTTCTTTCTTTACCAATATTGCAAATATTGATGAAGTTGATAGTCTCCGTAAGATCGATCTCTTGACTAGAAGTTTATACGAAGCCATGAACGGCAAAACTGTGGTTGAAAACCAAAACCTTGATCTCGCTGAAAAGCTTAAAAACTGCCACCTTCAAATAGAAAAGCTTTCTAAAATTGAAGAAGATTTTAAAGATCAAGTATATTTAAATCAGCTAGTCAAAATCGAACGAGCAGAAGCTATCGCTGCATTAAAGGCTGAAAAAGCTACTGTTGAAGGATGGTGTAATTCTTCAACAAAGATCACTGAGATAATAAAGTCTCAAATTCCACTAAGTGATAAACGTGGTTTGGGTTACAAGTATGAAACTTCAAAACCAACCACTGAGCGTTCAATGCTTAAATTTGGAACGTTCGTATCCTCAGTCGCTGATACTTCATCTTCTCAGTGCTCCTCGTCCATTACACCAATCCCTGAGGAAACTCCTACCTCCTCAAAAGGCAAGGAGAAAATGGTTTATTCAAAACCTACCTCTGTCTTTAAAGACAAAGGTAAAGGAATTGTTATTTATCAAAATCCTCATAAGGGTACTTTAGTACCTAAGCTGAATGCTTCTAAAGTTTCAGTGACCCATCCCTCTGGATCAAGGAAGCTGATCTCTGAATCTATTCAGCGATCTACTCCTAGACTCGGAGTGGATGTCCTTGTTAAGAAATCTGAAGAACTAAATGTTCGTCCCATTTCTAAAGCAAATAGCTTACTTGGTGCTGGTACTTCTAATTCTAAATTAAAAGCTCAGCATACAAATGGTCCAAGAACTACTTTTAGCTATATGAAATGTTATCACTGTGGACTCACTGATCATATTGCTAGTAAGTGCCCCACAGCCACCAAAGCTGACAAGATAGCTAAGGTGAAGATTGCCCCCAAGGCAAAGAAGACCAACCCTGGTGCAAATCAGGTCAAGGTGAATTCTACCACTGAGGTTAAGAAATTAACCAAAGTGAAGAAAGACAAAGCTGAATTTTCAAATGTTGCGAAGACTGCTGAACCTTCCATTCCAACTACTTCCACTGACAAACGTGTATACATGGTTAAGTGGGTACCCAAGAAAAACTAATCTTCCTTTGTATTGCAGGTTAAGAAGGGTATCTGGTATCTCGATAGCGGATGCTCTAGACGATTGAATGGTAAGAAAAGCCTGCTCACTGAATACAAGGAAGAGAAAGGTCCCTCTGTGACTTTCGGTGGAAATGGAAAAGGACATACCTGAGGGTATGGTGTACTTTCAAATGGTACAACCTCCTTCAGAAGAGTCGCATATGTTGAAGGGCTGAAGCATAATCTTCTAAGCATCAGCCAGCTTTGCGACATGGATAACAAAGTAATCTTTACTAAGGAATCCTGCTTTGTCACTGACAAAAAGGAGAAGATAGCTCTCAGCGGTTATCGTTTGGAAAATGTTTATGTAATAAACATGGACTCAACAACCACTGAGAACTCCTGTTTCTTCTCAAAGGCCTCATCTGATGTCAACTGGCTATGGCATAAGAGGCTCTCTCATTTAAATTTCAAGACATTGAATACTCTTTCTTCAAAAGAGTTAGGCACTGGTCTACCTCAGCATTCATACGCCAAAGAGTCGTTATGTTCAGCGTGTGAAAAAGGGAAGCAGACCAAAGCAAGCTTTAAGTCAAAGCAAGTTTCTTCAGTGTCATCTCCTCTACAACTACTCCATATGGATTTGTTTGGCCCTGTTAACAAACAATCCATCGCTGGAAAGAAATATACGCTGGTCATAGTTGATGAATTCTCTCGCTTCACTTGGGTAATGTTTCTCCGTTCTAAGAGTGACACCCCTGAAGAACTCATCACCTTTGTTCGGAAGATGGAAACCCTGAACAATCTGACCGTTCGCTCAATAAGGAGTGATCATGGAACTGAATTCAAAAACAGTTCTCTTGATTCCTTCTTTGAGAGTAAGGGTATTTCTCACAACTTTTCTTCAGTGAGAACACCGCAACAAAACGAAGTCGCTGAAAGAAGAAATAGAACAATTATTGAAGCTGCACGTTCAATGCTCAGCGATTCTCACCTACCTACTCAATTTTGGGCAGAAGCTGTCAACACTGCTTGTTTTACGCAAAACAGGTCGCTGATAGTCAAAAGATTCAATAAAACAGCCTATGAACTTTTTCATGGGAGAAAGCCCTCAATCAGCTTTCTTCACATCTTTGGATGTCAGTGTTTCATACTGAACAATAGAGATGATCTTGGAAAGTTCGATCCTAAGGCTGATGATGGAATCTTTCTTGGATACTCTTCAGTTTCCAAAGCCTTCAGAGTCTTCAATCGAAGAAGACAAACTGTAGAAGAAACTATTCACGTCACGTTTGACGAATCCCGTTCAGCGAACTCTAAACCGAACGCTGATACAGAAGAACTGAATCAATGGATGTTTTCTTATCTTGGTGATTCAGAAGATTTTCCCACTCCTCATGCTCATCCAGTAGAAGATGATAGTCCCACTATCATTCCAAACATGCAGAATAGTGAAGCTGAAACATCATGGATCTCAGTTGTTCCAATAAACACTATACCTGCCGTTGATCCAAATGTCTCAGACATTCCATCTACTTCTCAGCAATCAGTGAATATAATGACAACTGCATCAATTCCTCTCTTGGCTGATACTCCCGACGTCGCTGAAGCTTCATCTTCAGGTCCTCAAGTTCAAGTTGAGTCAGCGTCTCACGCTCCGGCTCAGCGATGGACTATAAATCACCCAATTGATAAAATTCTTGGTGATCCAAACGCTGGGATTCAGACTCGACGAAGTGCAGGTAATATTTGTTTATTTGTAAATTTTATTTCACTAACTGAACCAAAGAAAGTAGATGATGCCCTCAATGATCCAAACTGGGTCAGCGCCATGCAAGAAGAGCTGACTGAATTTGAAAGAAACAAAGTTTGGAAACTTGTTCGAAGACCAACTGACAAAACTGTGATAGGCACTAAATGGGTCTATCGAAACAAGTTGGACGAACATGGTACTGTAACCCGTAACAAAGCTCGTCTTGTTGCTCAGGGATACAGACAAGAGGAAGGCATAGACTATGACGAAACATTTGCTCCAGTAGCAAGACTAGAATCTATTCGTCTATTCTTAGCATATGCTGTACACAAAAACTTCAAAGTACATCAGATGGATGTTAAGTCAGCGTTTCTAAATGGAAAGCTGAATGAAGAAGTGTATGTAGAACAACCTCTAGGATTCTCAGATCCTAAGCGTCCAGATTATGTTTATAAACTGGATAAGGCACTTTATGGCTTGAAGCAAGCTCCACGTGCATGGTATGACACTTTTTCCACTTATCTCCATATTGAAAAATTTGAGCGAGGTAAGATTGACAAAACGCTATTTTTTAGAAAAGTGAAAGGTCATATCATTCTAGTTCAAATATATGTTGATGACATTATATTTGGTTCTACTAACCCTGAGCTTTGTACTCGTTTCGCTGATAGAATGAGCAAGATGGGTGAACTAACATATTTCCTTGGTCTTCAGATTAAGCAAACTGAAAAGGGAACTTTTATAAATCAGGGAAAATATGTCAAAGATATGCTGAAGAAATTCGACTTAACTGAAAGTTCAGCTATGAAAACCCCTATGGCACCACCGCTGACACTTGATAAGGACACAAAGGGTGTTCCTGTCAATGTCACGCTGTACCGTGGGATGATCGGCTCACTATTGTATCTTACAGCTAGCCGACCCGATATTATGTTTGCAACATGCTTGTGTGCACGATATCAAGCTGAACCTAAGATATCTCATATGAAAGTTGTAAAGCGAATCTTTCGATATCTTAAGGGTACAACGAATCTAGGTCTTTGGTATCCCAAAGATTCAGGATTCGATCTAACTGCATATTAAGATAGTGATTTTACAGGTTGCAAAATGGATAGGAAAAGCACCACAGGAGGATGTCAGCTCCTGGGTGGAAAGATGGTAAGTTGGACAAGTAAAAAGCAAAATTCAGTGTCCACTTCCACAGCTGAAGCTGAATATGTAGCCGCTGGAAGCTGCTGCTCTCAGGTCTTGTGGATGAGAAATCATCTACTAGACTATGATCTTCAGCTCTCTAAAATTCCAATCTATTGCGACAGCACAAGTGCCATCGCTATAGCAAACAATCCAGTACTACATTCAAAGACCAAACATATAGAAATCGGATATAATTTTATCAGAGATCATGTGATGAATGGTGATATAGAACTTCATTTTATCCCAACTGATTATCAGTTAGCTGACTTATTTACCAAACCTCTTGATGAGACAAGATTCAACTTTCTCATCAGCGAGCTTGGAATGCTGAACTTTGTAGGATAAAATCTTCAGCGGTTCACATTAATCAGCGAAAGGATAAAATCAACTTGTATAACCCATTGTATCATCTTCTCTATGAATAAACTTGATTCACTGATATCAAGGTATGTTCTCTCTCTGACAATCGCATGAAAATGCAAGATTTCAAAACAAAATGCATCGCTGAATATCTCTTCCTTAACAGCGATATTTTTGAAATTTCTTAAAACCTTCACTGAATATTTTCATTCAGTACTTCATGTTTTCAAAAGTATCTCTGAGTTTTTCAAAACCTCAGAGACAACCAAGAATATGAAAGGACAGTTGTGACGTCATTGCAACGGATAAACCCCGGCACGTTTTCTCTTCCTGACACACGTTTGCACGTCTCGTTCATACTTCCAATCAAATGCAAACACGTGTCCGTGTCATGATGAAAATCTTATCCCGCTCAATATTTTCTCTTTCTAAAATCTCTATATAAACAAACTCTTTGTTTATATTTTTCTTTTACGCGATCAATCTTCCTCCGCAAGAAAGAATTCACTGTTGCATTTGTGCTTTCAAACTTCAAGAACTGTTCATCACCTTCTTCATCAAACTTCAAGGTTAATATGTTCTTATTTATTACCTAATGCAAAATAACTTGTTTGTGATCTACTCTTTGTTTTTAACAAGATCAAAACAAAAGAACTTCTTAAAAATAAAATCATTTTCTTTCATGGTTTTATGAACACAACCATTTCATGGTTGTTCTTCAAGTTTAAATGCAAAATCTTAAACTTGTTCTTCACATTCGTTTTTTCCAGAATCTCATTCTTCAAAGAAAACTGGAAAACAAGATTTTTTTTGTTTTGAAATTTTCGTTTTCAAAAACCTGAAAAACCCTAATCTTCATTAAGACATTTGTGTCTGAATGAAATGGATAAAATTCGAAACATCTTATTGGAAATTTCTTTCCACATTAAGATCATTCTTATTTGTTAACATCTTTGGTTGAACTGTTAATACAGAGAAATGGCCTCGTCTGACATTCCTGCTAACGCTGAGAACATCTCCGCTGACTCTGAGGAAGTGGAAATCCTCAAGGCTCCACAAGTCAAGTTTGAACTTGACAAACTAGATTGGACTAAGGTGAACAACCTCTCTGCGCTTCTCGAGTTTCCTCCTCGAAAGCAAGTCACACATCTAGATGATGCTGTGAAATTTCTTAAGAATTGCTGCATATCCACAGCCCTGACCATAACACCTCCTGCACATCAGCTTTTGCTCTCACAATTCTGGTACTCAGCGAGACACACTCAATTACCTTCAGTCAAAGACCCCTCCAAAATAATAGATTGCATCCTCTGCGATATCGAATATGGCACCATAAAGATCACCCCAGCCATTATTCGCAAAGCTCTCAGCCTTCCCATCTCCACCAAGGAAAAACCTTTTGTTCCCCTCCCTGACCCCAAGAAAAACTCAGACAGGGAAGCCATCATTGCAGTCTTCGATGCAATGGGCTATGTATGGGAAATAGGCAGAGACATGAAGCCCGAGAAGAAGCTGACGATCATAAAGAAATCGAAAATGCCCAGCGAGATGAATTTCATCTTCGCTCATCTGATAAGCTGCATGACTGCAAAGAGTGGCTCCTCCGACCAAGCCGCTAAACCTCAGCAAGCAATGGGTTATGCACTGCTGAAAGGTCTCAACATAGACTGGGCATCGATCATCTATGATGACTTGGTTCTACGAGTGGACACCGTCGCTGACAGACCTCCATGGGTTCCTTACCCACGTTTCATCCGCGCCATCTTCCAATGTGGCCTGAAGGAAACCTACCCAACTGATGGTGACCTGAAACTTTCTCAGGTCGGTCCAAAAATACTCGACTTTAAACCAACCGTAAATGAGGTACGTCTTTCTACACTCTTAACTCTTCTTAACCCTCATACTTCTTCTACTTCTGCAGCTCCTTCAGCGGACAGACCCACCGCTGATACCCCAGCTGCTACTTCTATTCCTCTTAAAAGGAAACACTCTCACACCCCACTTGATTCTAAAAGGATCAAGAAAACAAAGGAGCAACCCCAGCAATCTCATGCTGAAGACTCCTCAGCTCTTTCTGCAGAGCTGAAGGAACGTTCAGTGGTACGCTCTGCCACACATGAACAAGCCATCCCTTCAATCCCAATCTCAGCGTCCCCAAACATTGAGATTACAGACTTGGAAACTTCCCAACCTCCCTCAGTCTCTCAAAAGACTGATGAAGTGATTCTCAGCGATTCCAACGCTGAACTCAGAACCCAACCTCCAATCTTATCCTTCGCTTCTCCCTCCACTCATTTGGTCTCTCCTCCAGTTATCACTGGAGATGCCATCATTTCTACGGAAGCTAAAGCTGATAATCCAGAAATGATGAAGACAGGACCTGCAGGACAATCCATGGGCACGTTCGAAGACGACATGGAACTTTACTCAGGCACCCGTGACTTTGATGAGTTCACCAATCCTCCTGTAGGTCCTAACTTGGGAGACATCAACGCCTCTCTGAAATCCGTGGAAACAAAGCTGACAGGTCTCACCACCACTCTCTCCAACAACTCTTCAGCTGTAACAAACGCTGGAGAGAATCTTCAAAAGCTGACAACGGTGGTAGAGAAGAAGGCTTCCACAGATGACATGAAGCAGCTTGACAAGACTCTCAGCGACTTCGCCAAGGTGTTCGCTGATATCTACACAGACTACACCTCTATCAAAAGCTCATTTTCGTCCATGTCCAGCGAATTTACAACGCTGAAGACATCGGTTGGAACACTAGAGGGAGATATATCTGCTGTGAAGACAAATGTCAACACTCTGACGACTGACTTAAGCTCTGTAAAGACTGACGTTGGTTCGATGAAGACTACGATCGAACAGCTGTTGCACAAGGCAAATGCTCCTACCCCTAACCCCGTCCCTGAAACTGAAAACTTCACAGCGGCGGATCGCAAAGAGCTGGAAAAGATCAATCCTGCTATTTCTGGCCTTGAAGACAGATTAGCAAAGATTGAAGTTTGTGTAGGTTTCTCTGGCCAAAAAGACAGAGAACCTACCAACGCTGCTGAATCTACCCAATCCTCCCCCAGTCATCATGAAAAAGAGGGGGAGAAGAGCACTGAAAACCCTTCCAAGAGCGCTGAAGACCTTTCCCATGATGAATCTATCAGGGGAGAGAAGAACGAAGACCTCACCTTCACTGAAGAGGGTGAGAAGACTATTGAAGCTGAAGCAGCCGCTGGACCTCAGGGAGATGAACAACCTGAGGGAACCGAGAAGCTCGCCTCTGTATCTGAGGGGGAGCAACTCGAAGAAGACGCTAAAGAATCCGAAGCAGAAGATGATGAAGCCGTCGACATCCCTGATAATGAACCATCTTCTTCTCCAAAGAATGATGATGATGATGACGAAGATGACGATGACTTCTTTATCGTCAAACCTGCTCCAAAGATCAAAGCTCTTAAGGGAATCTCGATAAATGAACCTTCAGGGGAGCGGACAAAGACAAAGCCCTCAGCCTCTGGAGGTGAGAAAGGGAAAGGCAAAAGCGTCGCTGAAAATGACAATCTGACGATCTTGCTTGAAAAGCCGGTTTGTCAGGTACACTAAACATCTCTTACTCCATCCCTCCTCTATCATACACTATCAGTTCCTCTACCCAAGCCTATACACTTGAACATTTTTCTCTCTATCTGATTATACCCAAGTTCTTACTTGTAAGATCGCTGTGTTTCAGCTAGTCCTCTACCCTGTTTGAGGATATCGCTGAAGGCTCTACAACTGCGACTTCACCAATAATACCAGCTGCCGCTGAAGAAATAATCCCAGTCTTGGATTTGATCTCTGAGACTGATGAACCTGAAGAACAGACTCTCTCACACAGACACAGACCTTCCTTAGCTCCTCAAAAGCTAAGAGAAGAAGAACAGAAAAAAAGAGAGGAAATAATAAAGCGATTCGAGGATCAGCGAATCATTCTAAGGCGTGATCAACTGCCTTCAGTTCCTCCAAAGTTCAGAATTTCAAAAGCTGAATACAAGGAACACCTCAGAGCTGAACGCCTCATCGCTGAAAGAAAGGAAGCTGAAGAAAAAGACAGAGAATACGCCATCAAGCTTACTCAAGAATCTGTCAAAGACCCCAAGCTGAAACGTGTTCCCATTCAAGTCCAACGAAAGCTTTGGGAAGAAGCCCAGAAGATCGTGGAAAAGAAAACTGAAGTTTCTCAGACCACCCTGATCTGGTGTAAAGAGAAAATTCACTTCAGATATCGTCCAACGAAGATCAACAAGGTATTCATCTCTGGAAGAACCTCTATCGGAGTACCTATTGTTGACATCAAACTTTTCAGAGAAGATGGCCAATCTGAAACCTTTCGCGCTGACACTGTAAAAAGGTATGGTCTCTCTGAATGGCTGGAGATGAGGTTAGCTATCCAAAAATCACAATCTAAGTACAAGGATCATTTCGAAAAGCTGATAAACAGACAGATCGATTTGATATCTTCTTGTGTGGACATTCCTCCTCTTCCTGATCTTAAGCTGAAAAGAAAAAGGGCCTCTCCAAAGAAGAAACGTCAAGATTCAAACTCAGGTCCTGTCATACGAAATGAAACTGGAATTGGTTTCTCTCGCGCTGAAGTGCTTGGTCCTGACCCTGATCTATCTACCCTTGACATTTCTTTGCCACCATGTGAACTTTTCGTCCCTAGTAAAGTCATCAGTAATCCTTATGGAATATTCTTTCTCGACTACGACGGACGTAAATGTTTTCAACGGATCGCTGAGCTTCCAATCACTCCAATCGAACAGCTCAGAGATCTCATCTACTGGTGTGACTTCAGAAAAGACATTCAGGCACGACACCTAAAACCCTTGATTTTTGAAGAAGCGCTGAACAAAAGAAAACGAGGTGTAACAGTTCCTGACTGGATGATCCCCACTGAAAAGACCCTTGATGAACTTCTCATTAAGGAAGAACCTCTGTAAGCTGATAGGATCGCCTCTTTCATCTATTTTATCAGTTATCCTTTTGTACTTGTAATTTATTTCGCTTGTACTTGTAATCTTTTCATTTTTCTTTGTATCCTGATTCAAAGTTTTAAAGAAAGATTTCAGCGAATGTACTTTACTCCATCAGTACTGAAAAGATCCCAGAAAACAGTAAAAGGGACAAATATTTTATGAGTTCTTTTTATCCTTATGTTTTTCATTAAATAGCAATTTTCTCTGTTGCTATGTCATAATCAAATAGGGGGAGATTGTTGATCCAAACCCTCAGTGATTTGATAATGACCCTCTCTTATACTTAGTGAAAATTGTAAGTAAACAATATGTATCAGAGTTTCACTATCGCTGATAAGTACTAAGATCTTCCAGTACCGCTGATAGGAACTCTCGCTTTTTAAGTTAAACATTCAGCGAACTGTTCACCATAAATGCTCTGAGTCTGTTCAGTCATTATGATGATCGCTGATAAGTTAATTGTTTAATATGCATGCATGTAGTCCTAGAGGTTTAAAAACAAATATTCATCTGAAAATATTTGTTTGGGGAAGTGTCAAATCGGATTCAATGCAAAAGGAACAAAATCATGACAAAACTTAAAGTTTGATGCATTTTCTTAAAGCTACCTTTTGACAGCATTCTGCCAGATTCCTACCTCTCTCTTTAAAAAGTCATAACTCTCTCAGTATTTAACCAAATGAGGTGAAATTTCTTCTGGAATTTATGTTTATGTGTTAAGATTCGAATCCAAATGGTTTCACTCAAAAACTCAAAGATTTCGACCTTCAAGCAGACGTCACAAAAACAGTGTGCAAACAGCTATGCTTTCTGTAGTAGTCATACTATAAAAATTATTTGATGGACTTAAACATCTTCAAAAATAATGGTTTATATGCCAAAAGTTTCCTAACACATAGTGTCAGCAAGAGTTTGAAATCTCTTGACCAAAAGAGCCTTGGAAAATAGCTAAAAATGGACTGAAAGTGACACAAAGATTCTGGACAGAAAAGAAAATTTCCATGTATTGTTAGAAAGCAAATTTTAACCTACTTTATCAATTTATTTTATAAAATTTGAGACTTGTGTTAACTAATCAACTTAATAATGAGACAAGCAAGATATTTTAGACCATCACAAAAATATGAACCTTAAACAAAGTTCTATATAAGGCATTTTATGACATTTTGGGTAAGCTGGAATCTTACTAGTGCTCTTACGATTCGTAGGATAGGAGTAGGATCATCTTACAAGTTGCATTTGTGAGCATCTCGGAAATATCATCGTTATCATCGTGAGTTTCACAGCCCCCCTTTTTACTAGTTTTGTATGTTTTGGGGTGAAAAGCATGTTACGATTTATTTACGCACCGGTTGTATTGTTTACTCAAAATGCTACGAATTTTTATGCGCTATGGTATGTAAGCTTATGTTAGTTGATTCTGAGTTTCTCTATGGTTCTTTAAGTCCTCGGTTGACTCTACATTACCCATTAACTCAATTCTTGAGCCGTTGGTATATTATAGATAACGTTATTTGGTTGACTCCCCACTCACCTCGCGAGTGCATAATTATCGTCTTCTTTATCATGTTTGCGATGGAACATGTGTCTTTGGGGCGTGCAGTCCGGAGGTTTAGGTAGTGGGCTCATTGCTTTAACACTTTGCATACAATAATATACCTTGCGCATGTTGACAACCGAATTCTCTATCCACTGTGCGGATTTACAAACATGCATTAAAACTTTTAGTGCATACCGAAAACCTGTGATCTCACCAACCATTCAATAGTTGATCCTCTAATTTACATGCTTTTCAGGAAATCTCAAGTAAGGTTGGAACTTTAGAAGGCACCACTAGTAGCTGCATCCAGCACGATCTTCTTTATCATGTCAATTTATGTTTTGGACAATTTGTATTTTGGAACAAGATGTAATTTTTGTAAACTCTTTAAGCTATGATGATTGTGTGTTGTCTTCTACCTTACGCAATGAAACCTTGAGCTGTGACATCTCGTATTTCCGCTTTAGCGGGGTGTGACAGTTGTCTAGGTGATCTTCCAAAACATCTTCGTTCTAAATTAATCCCTCCATTTCACCTCCAAAAGCTATGACTCCAAAAGTCACTATCCGCTCATTCACTTCACATCCCTTCCCGAGCCAGCACCTGGTAAAAAATTTAAGTTGAAAACATTAGGCTTGCGCCTAGTGAGAACATCCAAGTTTCAAATCAAAACCTTTATAAGCTTTGAAAACCAAATTTGTAAACTAAGCATATAAATTAACCTGATCGCGAACTTTCTTACCGTACACATAACATCTTTCGATGACGGGAATCATACCCGATTCCATGAGTATGACAAACACTAAGTAAGTCATAATATCATGTTCAAAAGCGCCACTACGAATCACCAATGATTCTAGATTACAGCTCATGTCCAAGAAATTACAATTAAACGACATGCCTATTTCTTGGTGTGGAAGTAGGGATTACAATTAAGAGCCATGCCTATCCCTTATATTCCAATAGAAATCGGGAATTACAATTAAGCGCCCTGCCTATTCCATGATTTCACATCACAATACGAAATGGGAATTACCATTAAGTGCCCGACCTATTCCTCATTTCAAATCAACGGGAATTACGATTAAGCGCCACGCCTATTCCACGTTTATCAAATAATGCTAGTGCCTATGGATCCATTACACTTCCTAGCATGTATGCGTACCAAGTCAAAACACATATCAAATCGTATCATACTCGCAGTCGAGTTATAATTATGTTCGTGCTGTTAAAATCAAGACATGTTTCATATTCGGAAAACACTTGAACAGTACAACCTTGTACAAAAAATATCTAGGAAAAACTTGTCCGGTAAACTAATTCGGAACCAAATCCGGAAAACAGTCCGGAAGAGTATCCGGATATCAAATCCGGAAAACATATCCAGAAACATCGGAATCCCAAGAAATCTGATAACATCCGGAACCCTAGTCCGGGAATCATCCGGAAAAGTATTCGAACTCCAAGTCCAGAACCATCCGGGAAACGTATCCGGTAAATAAATCCGGAAAACAAACCTTGAACTTATCCGAAAAATGCAACTTCCAGAATTGTTCGATAATCAACTTAATTGCACAGTTCCATACCCAGAATTTAAACGATACTTTACTATCAAATTTCATAGAGTACCCAGTAAGTTCATTAAGCCATTTCAAATAGTCAATTTATAGACATGTAACCACAATTTTAATACGGTAGATGAACTCACCTGCAACTCGACACAGTATCGGATTTGATTCACCAAACTCAAACTTCAGACCTATTTACCAGATACTAAATCAATAACCAAATTCAAACACCAAGTTGAATTGGTTTGAGGTTGAATCGAGAAACAACTAAAACTCACCGAACAATCAAGACTTCGGTCTTTCTTTCTTTCTTTCTGATGGAACCGACTTCTCAGGAAACTGAAATTGAGATAATCTCAATTTCAACCGCCTCTCTATTTAAATACATCCAACTATCATCAATTGACACAACTAACCCAAGAGTTTTGCAATTCACAATTAACTTAAAGACTTTGGCCAATTACACTGTTGACCCTTCAACATCAAAATATAACATAACTTTTAAATTTAACATTCTTCATAATAACATACTTTGATCATGGAAATTCGAGGTGTTACAAATTTCCCCAACTTGAAAATGATTTCGTCCCCGAAATCAAAGTTAGGTATATAAATGAAGATATCTATTCTTCATATCCTCTTCAGCTTCTCACGTCACGTTAGCACCTCTATGATGTTTCCATTGTACTTTGACCATGATCACTTCCTTATGTCTTAACTTCTTAGTCGTTCTTTCCAAAATTGCTTCAGATTCCTCAACACAACGACTTTTCTCATCCACTTTTATTTCAGAAAGTGGTATAACATTTTCTTTTTTGGCTAGGCATTTCCAAAGATAACAAACATGGAAAGTATTATGAATTCCTTTCAACTCAGGTGGAAGATCTAACTGATATGCTTGAAGTCCCACTCTTTTGGTTATGGTGAAAGGCCCAAGAAAACGAGGACTTAACTTTCCACGTTTCCCAAATCTTATAATACCTTTTCACGGAGATACCTTTAACATTACCCGCTCCCCAACTTGAAATTCTTTAGGTCTCCTTTTCTGATCTGCATAACTCTTTTGTCGATCTTGAGCTGCTTTCATATGTTTCTGAATTTCCTTCACTTTATCAGCCGTTTGTTGCACAATTTCGGGACCAGAAAATTGCTTTTCTCCAGCTTCCAACCAACATACTGGAGTTCCACATTTCCGTCCATATAAGGCTTCAAAAGGTGCCCTTCCGATACTGGAATGATTACTATTATTGTACGCAAACTCCACTAAGGGTAAATGCGTATCCCAGTTACCTCCAAAATCGATTACACAAGACCTGAGCATGTCTTACAAAGTATGAATAGTTCGTTCATTTTTCCCGTCTGTTTGTGGATGATATGCGGTACTCAGATTCACTCTTGTACCCAGCTCTTCTTGTAGTGACTGTCAAAATCTTGAAGTAAATCGGCTGTCACGGTCAGAAACTATAGACACATGTATACCATGTCTTGACACCACTTCATCAATATATAACTTGTCTAGCTTATCTATTGGTGAAGCTTCTTTCATTGGTAAGAAATGAGCACTTTTAGTTAAGCGATCCACAATTACCCAAATAGTATCGTTGCCTTTTAACGTCCTTGGTAACTTAGTCACAAAATCCATTGTAATCTTATCCCACTTCCATTCAGGGATTTCCAGAGATTGTAAACTCCCATAAGGTCGTTGATGTTCGGCCTTCACCAATGAACACGTCACACATTTCTCTGTACATTGTGCCATATCTAGTTTCATAGCAGGCCTCCAATAGTGTAGTTTCAAATCTTTATACATCTTAGTACTCCCGGGATGTATAGAATAGTTGGACTTGTGGGCGTCTTCAAGAAGTAACTCTCGGTTTCCCCCAATCTTTGGCACCCAAATACGACCTTGAAATAATTTGACTCCGCGACTATCTTCAGTCATTGAAGACGTTGCTTAATGTTGGTTCCTGTTTTGCTTAACAATGATGATTCTATCTAATTAGTTCAAACAATATATAATGCGGAAGCGTTTTAACGAACTAACAGATATAATGAGGTAGAATAACACGCAATATCAAATATATGAAGTGTAAATAACACAGATAAATAGCTCAATGATTCACTGTATTTGATATAATAACAACACCAAGAACACCGAGAGGTTTGACAAGAAACTGCTCTAAAGGTGTGTGTGTTGTGCAAAGCTTAATAGAAGAACTCAACATGAGTCTTCTATTTATACTACTTCTAAAGGGGACAAGATCTGGATAACAAGGACCGAAGGTACTAGGATACAGTTGATGAACAGTTGCTGGAATGTACTAATACACTATTCTATTACTGTTGATACAACGTGCATTAAATGCTCCGTATTCTGCTTTAGGCTGAAACCTATCAGAGTTTGACACATGGAGTTTTCAGGTCACGCCTTGTCAGAATGATCTTCAGAACCTTCGAATGGCAGATATTGTAATTAGCACGTTTGTCCTTGTTTAGATCTTTTGCGTAGATCTTCTTTTTACCACAGAGGCTCTGTCAAGTATGATAGAAGCTCTGTGGCCTTGTCTGTTTAGAAGAGTCTTCTGTTGCTTCTTTACTTCGGTCTTCTTGGATAACCCGGCAGAGCCTCTATCGAAGACTTCTGTCTTCTCGGTTACTCGGCTACTCGACAGAGCCTCTGTCGACGACTTCTATACTTGGCCTATTTTTCAACACTTCTATTAACAGAAAGATTGGAGCTAACAATCTCCCCCTAAGTATTGAAAAATAAAAAATTGAAAAGTGCAGAGTTTTAGGCTAAGTACATAACAAGAGGTGAAACAATATACCTCAAAAGATTTTACATTTCTTTCATACATAAGATATGCCAGAGGCACTTACATTTGATTACATTATGAAAGGAAAGATTTGTAGAGGTTGGTAGAGGATATCAAACGTTGGCGTCTTTGAAGTCGTTGAAGCTTCTGTTGTCGAATCCTAACTCTCTAAGCTCGTGATAGAATCTGATTCAGAGGTTTCTGAAGTTGATTACTTGGTCGATGACCTCTATCAGTCTATCTGCGAGAGCCTGATTCATTTGTTATGTTCCTCTATGCTCCACGAGGCTTGCTCTGAACTCTGTCAAAGTACTTGTTGCGTACTTCTGACAGTCCATCTCTATGAACAGTCTTGAGTTCCCAACAGGATCTTGATAGACTAACCCAACTCTTGGAGATGTAATAATCGAGTTCGGTATGGCAGAGGATGGGCAGTCATTTTCTGGTGGGTGGAGATTTAGGTTTCTTACTCCAAGATCTCGTCCTAATTGGAAGTCGACGAGGCTGTATAGCAGAAGTTTCTCACGCATGGCTTTCCTTATCACCCTGTATGCCCATCGATGTGCATCTGTTGTGAAGTTCTCTTTCGTCCAGTTGAGAAGGTCGGGTAGGTCGTAGGGACTTAGATTTCTCAGATCAGCATCTGAGAATTGGGTCATGGTTCTGTCCTCCCTTCTGACCTTATAGATGTTATAGGAAACCTTAGGTGTGGTTCTGGTTTGTGAAAACTTACAGTATACGACCTTGTCGATTTTGGACTCTGAGAAGACTTGATGTTTTGGCTTGGGTGTTGTTCTTGTGAAGGTGTTCTCAAGGTCAGCATGGAAGTGGGGATCTTGAATGGTTGTGGGCAGAATATCTCTGGCACTTCTGTTGTACAGAATGATAGATCGCTGAATCAACGAAAAGCTGATCATGAAGTCCTCCGTACAAAGTACTTTTGTCTTAACCACCCTTGCACGTCTCCGTACGATATGTCAGAAAAAGAACCTCCTTATTCTCTGAATTTGTACAACCACTCTGATATTACACTGTTCAACATGCGGCTATTAAGGTTGTCAACAAAGGTCAATGACATGCAACCAATCAGCTGCTGCCACGTGTAAAGTGTAAACTGCAATGCATTAAATGCATGCAGTATATAAGAAGATGAACTCACTTCATTTTGAAGTAACTTGCTAACTCTGGACAAGTTCATCCTTCTTATCTTAAGATAGGTTATTGTTAAACCCTAAGGATCAATCAAGATAGAGAAGATGTGAATTTTTCATCTCATTGATCAAGAACACTGTATACAAGATATGAGTTCTGCACTTTCTCTCTCTAAGATATGAATGTGAATTAAGTATGTCTAGAGTCCTCTTTCTAACACACAACTAAACCTATTTATACTAAACACATTACAAGGTGAAAACAACACAATACAACTCAATACATTGACTTTGACTTTGACCTTTCTATATTAAAACCTTGAAGACATATTGCACTAACAATCTCCCCCTTGGATTCAAGGTTTAAACAAATGCAATCAGCAAGCTTTAGCTTTCTTGAATCTTCGGACTTCATCAAAGCTTGTCAAAGTCAAAACGTCATCCAATCTTCAAACGGCAAATAACGAACTTCTTTCTTCGAGCAGGAGAATATCAATCTTCACACAAAGCTTTTTAATACAATTAAGCACAAGTTCAAGAAAAAGAGATCACAGAATGATCAATCGATTTTCCTCAAACTCTTGAAGAATTCTCCCCATTTCCATTGACTTGATAATTTCATTCTTCAGTGTCAATCTTCATAAACGCGCGAGTTCAAAAGAAAGAGATCACTGAAATGATCAATCGTCTTCTTTCTACAAATCTCCCCGTTGACATTAAAACGAATCTTTGATTTTAAACTTTCTTTGACATGAAATTGATGTAGACATTCTCCCCCTTTTTCGATGAAAGTGAGCATCACGAGCATCGAAAATCTTTTCAATTTCAGTCACGGACAATCTCCCTCTTCAAAAACATTTCTTCCCCTTGAAAAACACGAACAATCTCCCCATAAGCGAAAGATCTTGCTCCCCCTAAAAATAAGAAATTTAGAGCAAGTTGATTTTCTCCCCCTGAAAATTTGCATAAAAATTCATCAGCGCACAATTTAACAAACTTATATAAAGAAAAAAAATTTCATTGAACAACATTTTATAACTACTAACGTTTAATCATTTGAACACCAAACAAAAGAAATTCAACTTAATGAAATGTAACAGATATTTCCATCAAGTGAAATCAAATGCATGCGTTTGGATTCAAAAAAACAAGACATCATCGCATATCGAGTTACAAAAGTTCAATTTCAACCCCTTTATAAAATCTATTTGGTGGACTAGCATGCGAAATATGATTAGCAACAAGCAAATGCACCTCTAAAACCTATAAGAATACTTTGCTCTTACTCAGACTATTTGTCCAAAAACAGAATTTTCACAAATTTACAGGTTTATCGCGACTTTGTATTTTCCCCAAGTTTCAAGAGATGTGTGCTCTTAGGCATCTTTTCATATTGTGCACATTGGCAACTTTTATTATGTGCTCATTGGCATCTTTTATAATCAAACAGTTTATTAAGACTAAGATACACCGTAAACGTAACTTTCTAGGTCCTATAGCAGGATTTGGGTCAGCCGATCCCAGACCAGTTGGTCTTAGGGGCTAGGTGACAAGCACCCCTTGGAACTTACTCTCCCGAACCAGAAAGGCTACATCGATATACTTTAATCCCATCTGTACCAGTAGAACATGGCTTTCTACCTGGTTCTATAGCAGGATTTGGGTCAGCCAATCCCAGATCAGTTGATCTTAGGGGCTAGGTAACGAGTACCCCTTGGGACTTAATCTCCCAAACCAGATAGGCCACAGGCACAGACTATCAAACTGAATGATTTTATTATATATATATATATATATATATATATATAATTTTTTTATTATTATTATAGCATCTCAATCACTTGGTTCAAAAAAAACGTAGTGCTTCCCCCATATTTTCGTTTCCATTCATGATTAAGACGAATAGGCTTTGTGAGAATTGTATTCTAAATAAGTCCAGATTTACACAATTTTGCGCTTATATCAAAATCTCAAACATGTTTCGCTGACCTTTCGACTTGTTTCAGAAGCGAAAGTAGAAACAAATATAACTCTGACTATACAAAAATGCTCGTAAAATCATCCTTAACACACATTTTATTCATTGAATGAAAAATTGAAGAATTTTTCACTTCATTGAATTAAATTTGTGAAGGTTCAAACTTTCAACGTTAGTAGACATAAAATATAACACAATGTTACCTTTAAGCACATGTCCTAAAAATAGAAAGATATGACAGTGAAAGGATATCACCTGATAAGTACGAGTTCTAAACTGATATGTTTAGAAGTCATAGCCTTTGAAGTACGGGTTCTGAATTGATGTATTCAGAAGCCATTACCGTTGAAGTTCGGGTTTTGAACTGATGTGTTCAAAAGCCATTACCGTTGAAGTGCGGGTTTTGAACTGATTTGTTCAAAAGCCATTATCTTTTATCTCACTCTCTCTCCCCCTACAAAATACCGAAAGATTTATCAAATATCCCATGTATATATTAAAAGATAGAAAACTCCCTGAAAATATGTGATGTTCAATGTCTTCTTGAATGCACAAGTACTTCATCTTCCGAAAGTTCAACGCTTGTCTCTAAATCTGCAAAACAGATTAAGTAGATTTAGGTACCCAACGAGTCTTGGGTCCTGGCTAGTTAAGCGGAGCTCTATAGGAAGGAAAATGATAAGTACCGTACCAAAAAGAAGTATATTCTTTATGCACAAAATCATTAGTTCCACAATAAGAACAACATATATTCTTTTGTGCTAACCTGATTAAACGATTTGCGGAATAGAATGAATCAGGATTAGCAAAAGATTTAGCTTTCAGATTAGTGTTCTTTTTGTGAACAGATGATTTTGGTAACTCTGTTCTAGGAGACGTACCTTTTACTCTCCATTGCATGTTTACTTTCTTGTATGTAGGAAGATCAGCAGATTGAAATTTGGAAGAATTATCCACTGAAGTATCATATAAAAGATTAGACGGACGAATCGGACATTCAGAATAGCGTTTGGATTTGTTAAGTGACTTCACTTTGTAGGATAAGTCGTTCCGTTCCTTGGTCACCAAATCTAGCTTCTTCTGAATATTAGACTTGACCCTCTTCTCTTTCATGATGTCAGTCGATAATGCAGCCAAATTCATTGTCAATTTATGAATTTCCTGCCGAAATATCTTCCTTTCTTTAGAAAATTCGTCTTTAACGCACCTAGCCTGAAAGTCAGCTTTCTTCATCATTTCTAGCTCTTGACTTTCTTTATCTAGCTCTTGTCTTTCCTTTTCTAAGTCCTTCTGAAGTTCAGATATTTTCTCTGACAATTTCCCATTCTTCGCTTCAAACTCTTTTCTTTTATCTTCAAATTCAATCCTTTCCTTCTCCAACTTCTCATTTTCAAGAAATAAAACTTTCTCAAAATCTGAATTCTGCTTAGAAAGTCTTAAGCATTTGAGTACAAGGGCTTTCTTTTCTTCATTTTCTTTCTTCTCAGAAAAGGAAGCCTTTTCTAGTTCAGAGACTTTCTGGGAAAGAGAAAGAATTTGCTTTTTGTCATCTGAACGAGCAACTCTTTCTTTGTTGTATTTTTCACTTTCCTCTTTAAGTAGCTTTTCTGTGTCAGATAATCTCTTTGAAAGTTCGATAACCTTTTCCTTAAGTTCTTCAATTTCAGCATTTGATAACTTCTGTTCCGTATCCTCTTTCTCAACTTTCTTTCCTTCTTCCTTTCTCTTTGTAAATGCAACTTCAGATCCAAGCATTTGTTTTGATAGCTCGTTCCACATCAGCATTGGGTTTTGTTTGAAACATTCAACATGTTTGAAGATGTGTTGTGGAAGTTTGTGAAGTGCGAAGATCAAGTTGGATGAAGCTTTCTTGTCGGCTTTCTTTCTTTTAATCTCTTCTTCTGTAAAATCATTCTCCATTTTATATCTGATCATTGGACCTTCGGAGAAAGATTTTATCATATTCTCTCCATTTTCGCTACTCGCAATAAAGTCGATGAACGAAATACGCCATCGTTCAAAATCAGATTCTTTGATCAGCACTGGAAGTCGGTTCATGTTCGCTTGACAATCAGAAAAAAAAATTATATAAAACTTTTTCTTGAAAAACTCTTAAAAAGTATGAAATACACTATAAGAAAAATTTCAGTATAAAAAATTTTCTCAAGTCAGAAACTCGCAACTGTGAGAAGCGAAAAGTAAGAAACTCGCAAGCTAAGGTTGCAAAAAGTAGAGAAACTCGCAAGCAGCAGTTGCGAAAAGTGAAGAAACTCGCAAGCAACGGTTGCGCAAAGTAGCCTTGGACACTGAAAGAAATCTGACAGAACACTTTTCGCAAGAGAAGCTTGCGAAAACATTCAGAAAGCGGGTCAGTGGGTTGCGAAAAGCTTAGAATTCGGGTCTGAGGCTTGCGAAAAGCTGTAAAACTCGGGCCTTTGATCTGCGAAAAGAAGACTTGAATGAACAACAATGTTCAAAACGATGAAGCTTGCGAAAAGCTTGATGAATGTTGCGAAAAGTCTGGATCTAGCGAGATTCGACTAAAAAAGACTGAAATCACTTAAATCCTCAAAATCACTGAAATCAAACTATGCAGAATAGTTCGAAATATAGAATCGAACACCTCTTCTTCATATACAAACCTCTGAAAACCTCTGAATCACAAAAAATGAAGATCGAACAGTAGCAAACTTCGAACAGTCCAAAAACTCTGAAAATAGCAAAATTGATCTTGAAATCCTTCGAATTAGTTCTCGATTCTTGAATAAGAATTATTCTCCACACAAAAACGAATCCAAAGAACCAATTCACGAACGAATTCGATCAAAAATCAACAAAATTTGATAAAATCTCAAAAAAACGAAATTTTCTTGAAAAATCAAGAAAATCAAACAAATCTTTTTGAAAAATCCTCAAATTCTACTGATTGATCAACAAAATTCTTCTCTGAATCTTGATCCTGGTCTGATACCAATTGTTAATCCAAGATCTTCAATAACGTGCTCTGATACCAATTGTTAAACCCTAAGGATCAATCAAGATAGAGAAGATGTGAATTTTTCATCTCATTGATCAAGAACACTGTATACAAGATATGAGTTCTGCACTTTCTCTCTCTAAGATATGAATGTGAATTAAGTATGTCTAGAGTCCTCTTTCTAACACACAACTAAACCTATTTATACTAAACACGTTACAAGGTGAAAACAACACAATACAACTCAATACATTGACTTTGACTTTGACATTTCTATATTAAAACCTTGAAGACATATTGCACTAACAGTTATTATTAGTAATTTCCTTCTCTTTCTTAGTGCAAGAAACTTAGTGTTCCAACTTGTTTAGATTTAGGTTTATCCTTAATCTTGTTTCCGCAACAAGCTGTAAATTGTTAATGATTTATCAATAAACAATTTAGAAAAGTAAAATCTGTGTGTTTGTATTCAACCCCCCCCCCCTTCTACAAACTTGTATAGCCCTTCGGGACCAACAAGTGGTATCAGAGCAGATTTGTTTAATCTCATAAACAAGATCTAATCTATACTAAGATTTCTCTTCCTTGCTATTTCTAAAAATGGCTACCAACAGAAACACAAATTATATCGACAATGGTTCTCGTGCAAAACCCTCTAGATTCTCCAGAGATAATTTTAATCTATGGAAAAATAGGATGTCTCTCTTCCTAGAAGGTGTAGACCCTATTGTGCCTTATTATCTTGAAAACGGCCCATTTATTCCTGTAAGAATTGATGCCGCAGTACCAGCCGCTGAGAATAGACCTGCTATTCCAGAAAGGCTGGTACCCAAAGAAGTTCATACGTGGACTGACGAATATAAGAAGAAAGTGGCTATCGACACAAAAGCCAGATCCATACTATCCATGGCTCTTCCTGACGAAGTCTGCCATTCCGTCATGAACCTCAAATTCTCAAAAGCCATGTGGGACACAGTATGTGTTCAGTATGAAGGTACTGCTGAAGTCCAGGACTCTCGAAAGATCAACCTGGTAAGACAGTATGAAAGTTTCATTTGTGGTAAGAATTAGACTCTCTCTGAAGTTCACTAACGTTTTAATTGCTTAATAATAGATCTTAAAACTGTTGGTAAGGAATATTCTAACTTTGAAGTGCTGACAAAGTTTAGAATGTTTACCTGAAAGCTGGGACAGTTATTCTATGTGTCTCAAGCTGTCAAAAGATCTAAGATCAATGACCCTTGCTACCTTATATGGCACGATGTTGAATCATGAGCAATCAAGCCATCTTAAGAAGAATCTTGTAAAAGATTCCAAAAGCACCATTGTTGCTTTAATCTCAGAGGAACCCTCTACTCAGCGACCATCGGTCACTATCACTGAGTTAGAGAGTAACTCTGAAAGGTCATCAGATTCTCCTAACTAAAAAGTTCAGGAGATTCGCCAAAAAGAAAATGTTCAGGAGATTCGCCAAAAAGAAAATGTTCAGATAATGATGAATCTTTGGCTCTCCTAACTAAAAAGTTCAGGAGATTCGCCAAAAAGAAAATGTTCAGTAAGAACAAACCTCTTTCTATAACTAATAAGCCAAGATCATCAACTCCTGTTGATAAGGCTACTGCTACTTGTTTTAACTGCGAAAAAACTGGACATTTCGTTAACGAGTGCAAGTCTAAGAAAGTATCGAGAAACTCAGCGTTTCCCAAGAAATCCTTTATTCCCAAGAATAAAGATGACAAATATGCTAAGCTGAAAGAAAAGTATGCGAAGCTGAAAAGCTTCAAGAAGAAAGGCAAAGGCCTTATGGTTTACGATTGGGCTGCTTCTGAAGAAGAAGAATCATCATCAGACTCTGAAGATGATGAAGCCAATCTCTGTCTTATGGCAAAGATTGAAGATGAGGAAGAAAGTTCAGACATTCCCACTACTTCAACCTCTGCAATTCAGGTATCACCTTCCTTCTTTACAAATATTGCAAATATTGATGAAGCTGATAGTCTCCGTAAAATCGATCTCTTGACTAGAAGTTTATATGAAGCCATGAATGGCAAAACTATAGTTGAAAACCAAAACCTTGATCTTGCTGAACAGCTTAAAAACAGTCACCTTCAAATAGAAAAGCTTTCTAAAATTGAAGAAGATTTTAAAGATCAAGTGCATTTAAATCAGCTAGTCAAAATCGAACGAGCAGAAGCTATAGCTGCATTGAAAGCTGAAAAAACTACTGTTGAAGGATGGTGTAATTCTTCAACAAAGATCACTGAGATAATCAAGTCTCAGATTCCCCTGAGTGATAAACGTGGTCTCGGTTACAAATATGAAACTCAAGAACCAACCACTGATCGTTCCATGCTCTTATTTGGAACTTCATCCTCTCAGTGTTCCTCGTCCAGACCAACTATCCCTGAGGAAATTTCTACCTCTTCAAAAGGTAAAGAGAAAATGGTTTATCCAAAACCTACCTCTGTCTTTAAAGATAAAGGTAAAGGAATTGCTTATAACCAAAATCCTCAGAAGGGTACTTTAGTACCAAAGCTGAATGCTTCTAAAGCTTTAGTGATTTAACCTTCCATTCCAACTACTTCCACTGACAAACGTGTACACATGGTTAAGTGGGTACCCAAGAAAAACTAATCTTCCTTTGTGATGCAGGTTCAGAAGGGTATCTGGTATCTCGATAGCGGATGCTCTAGACACATGACTGGAAAGAAAAGTCTGCTCGCTGAATACAAGGAAGAGAAGGGTCCCTCTGTTACTTTCGGTCGAAATGGAAAAGGACATACCCGAGGGTTTGGTGTACTCTCAAATGGTACAACAACCTTCATAAGAGTGGCATATGTTGAAGGGCTGAAGCATAATCTGTTAAGCATCAGTCAGCTTTGCGACAAGGATAACAAGGTAATCTTTACCAAGGAATCATGCTTTGTCACTGACAAAAAGGAGAAGATAGCTCTCAGCGGTTATCGTTTGGAAAATGTTTATGTAATAAACATGGACTCAACCACCACTGAGAACTCCTGTTTCTTCTCAAAAGCCTCATCTGATGTCAACTGGCTATGGCATAAGAGGCTCTCTCATCTGAATTTCAAGACACTAAACACTCTTTCTTCAAAAGAGTTAGTCACTGGTCTACCCCAACACTCATACGCCAAAGAGTCTTTATGTTCAGCGTGTGAAAAAGGAAAGCAGACCAAAGCAAGTCTCCTCAGTGTCATCTCCTCTACAAACAATCCATCGCTAGAAAGAAATATATACTGGTCATAGTTGATGAATTCTCTCGTTATACATGGGTTATGTTTCTCCGTTCCAAGAGTGACACCCCTGAAGAACTCATCACCTTTATTCAGAAGATGGAAACCCTGAACAATTTGACCGTTCGCTCAATAAGGAGTGATCATGGGACTGAATTCAAAAATAGTTCTCTTGATTCCTTCTTTGAGAGTAAGGGTATTTCTCACAACTTTTCTTCAGTGAGAACACCACAACAAAATGGAGTCGCTGAAAGAAGAAATAGAACAATTATTGAAGCTGCACGTTCAATGCTCAGCGATTCTCACCTGCCTACTCAGTTTTGGGCAGAAGCTGTCAACACCGCTTGTTTTACGCAAAACAGGTCGCTGATAGTCAAAAGATTCAATAAAACATCCTATGAACTTTTTCATGGGAGAAAGCCTTCAATCAGCTTTCTTCACATCTTTGGATGTCAGTGTTTCATACTGAACAACAGAGATGCCCTTGGAAAGTTTGATCCTAAGGCTGATGATGGAATCTTTCTTGGATATTCTTCAATCTCCAAAGCCTTCAGAGTCTTCAATCGAAGAAGACAAACTGTTGAAGAAACAATTCACGTCACATTTGACGAATCCTGTTCAGCGAACTCTAAACCGTCCGCTGATACTAAAGAACTGAATCAATGGATGTTTTCTCATCTTGGTGATTCAGAAGATATTCCCACTCCTCGTGCTCATACAGTTGAAGATGATGGTCCTACTATCATTCCAAATATGCAGAATAATGAAGCTGAAACATCATGGGTCTCAGCTGTTCCTATAAACACTATACCTGCTTCTGAACCCAATGTCTCAGACATTCCATCTACTTCTCAGCAATCAGTGAATATAATGACAACTGCATCCATTCCTCTCTTGGCTGATACTCCAGACGTCGCTGAAGCTTCATCTTCAGCTCCTCCAGTTCAAGTTGACTCAGCGTCTTACGCCCCGGCTCAGTGATGGACTGTAAATCACCCAATTGATCAAATTCTTGGTGATCCAAACACTGGTGTTCAGACTCGACGAAGTGCAGGTAATATATGTTTATTTGTTAACTTTCTTTCTCTGACTGAACCAAAGAAAGTAGATGATGCCCTCAAAGATCCAAACTGGGTCAGCGCCATGCAAGAAGAGCTGACTGAATTCGAAAGAAACAAAGTTTGGAAACTTGTTCGAAGACCAACTGACAAAACAGTGATAGGCACTAAATGGGTCTATCGAAAAAAGTTGGACGAACATGGAACTGTTACCCGCAACAAGGCTCGTCTTGTTGCTCAGGGATACAGACAAGAGGAAGGCATAGATTATGATGAAACATTTGCTCCAGTAGCAAGACTAGAATCTATTCGTCTATTCTTAGCATACGCTGTACACAAAGACTTCAAAGTATATCAGATGGATGTTAAGTCAGCGTTTCTAAATGGAAAGCTGAATGAAGAAGTCTATGTGGAACAACCTCCAGGATTCTCAGATCCTAAGCATCCAGGTAATGTTTATAAACTGGATAAGGCACTTATGGCTTAAAGCAAGATCCACGTGCATGGTATGACACTCTTTCTACTAATCTCTATATTGAACAATTTGAGAGAGGTAAAATCAACAAAACTCTATTTTTCAGAAAAGTAAAAGGTCATATCATTCTTGTTCAGATATATGTTGATGACATTATATTTGGCTCTACTAACCCTGATCTTTGTACTTGTTTCGCTGATAGAATGAAAGATGAGTATAAGATGAGCATGATGGGTGAACTAACATATTTCCTTGGTCTTCAGATAAAGCAAAATTAGAAAGGAACTTTCATTAATCAAGGAAAATATGTTAAAGATGTGCTGAAGAAATTCGACTTAACTGAAAGTTCAACTATGAAAACCCCTATGGCACCACCGCTGACACTTGATAAGGATACTAAGGGTATTCCTGTTAATGTCATGCTGTACCGTGAGATGATCGGCTCTCTTTTGTATCTTACAGCTAGCCGACCCGATATTATGTATGCAACATGTTTGTGTGCACGATATCAAGCTGAACCTAAGATATCTCATATGAAAGTTGTAAAGCGAATTTTTCGATATCTTAAGGGTACAGCGAATCTAGGTCTTTGGTATCCCAAAGACTCAGGATTCGATCTAATCGCCTATTCAGATAGTGATTTTGCAGGTTGCAGAATGGATAGGAAAAGCACCACAGGAGGATGTCAGCTCCTGGGTGGAAAGCTTGTAAGTTGGACAAGTAAAAAGCAAACCTCAGTGTCCACCTCCAAAGCTGAAGCTGAGTATGTAGCCGCTGGAAGTTGTTGTTCTCAGGTCTTGTGGATGAGAAATCAACTACTGGACTATGACCTTCAGCTCTCAAAAATTCCAATCTATTGCGATAGCACAAGTGCCATCGCTATAGCAAATAATCCAGTGCTACACTCAAAGACAAAACACATCGAAATCAGGTATCTCTTTATCAGAGATCATGTGATGAATGGTGATATAGAGCTTCACTTTATCCCAACTGATTATCAGTTAGCTGATCTGTTCACCAAACCTCTTGATGAGACAAGGTTCAACTTTCTCATCAGCGAGCTTGGAATGCTGAACTTTGAAGAGTGAAATCTTCAGCGGTTCACATTTGATCAGCAATAGGATAAATCAACTTGTATAACCCATTCTATCATCTTCTCTCTGAATAAACGTTATTCGCTGATTTCAAGGTATGTTTCTCTCTCTGACAATCGCATGTAAATGCAAGATTTCAAAATAAATTACATCGCTGAATATCTCTTCCTTATCAGCGATACTTTGAAATTTCTAAAACCATCACTGATATTTCTATTCAGTGCTTCATGTTTTCAAAAGTGTCCCTGTGTTTTTCAAAACCTTAGAGACATCCAAGAATATGAAAGGACAGTTGTGACGTCATTACAACGGATAAGCCCTGGCACGTTCTTCTTTCTGACACACGTTTGCACGTTTCGTTTACTCGCCAATCAAATGCAAACACGTGTCCGTGTCATGATGAAAATCTTTTCCCGCTCAATATTTTCTCTTTCTAATCTCTCTATATAAACAATTTCTTGGTTTATATTTTCCTTTTACGCGAATTTCTCCTCCAAGCAAAGAAAGAATTCACTGTTGCATTTTGCTCTCGAATTTTTCAAGAACAACTGTTCATCTTCTTCAAACATCAAAGGTTAATATGTTCTTATTATTTACCAAATGCAAATAACTTGTTTCTGATCTTCTCATTGTTTTAACAAGATCAAACAAAAGAACTTCTTAAAAATGAAATCATTTTCTTTCATGGTTTTATGAACACAACCATTTCATGGTTGTTCTTCAAGTTTAAATGCAAAAATCTTAAACTTGTTCTTCATTCGTTTTTCCAGAATCCCAATCTTCAAAGAAAACTGGAAAACAAGATTTTTTTGGGTTTTCATTTCGTTTTTCAAAAACAAGAAAAACCCTAATCTTCATTAAGACATTTTGTCTGAATGAAATGGACAAAATTCGAACCATCTTATTGGAAAATCTTTCCACATTAAGATTATTCTTATTTGTTAATCTTTGGTTGAACTGATTATACAGATAATGGCATCTTCTGACATTCCCAAGAACACCATCGTTGAGAACACTGCTGCTGATGATACTGTTGAGGAAGTGGAAATCCTCAAGGCTCCTCAGGTCAAGTTCTCTTTTGACAAACTGGATTGGACAAAGATAAATAACCTCTATGCGCTTCTCGAGTTTCCTCCTCGAAAGCAAGTTACACATCTAGATGATGTTGTAAACTTCCAAAAGAACTGCTCCATCTTCACAGCCCTGACCATAACACCTCCTGCACATCAGCTTTTGCTATCCCAATTCCGGTACTCTGCCAGACACTCTCAGCTACCATCAGCCAAAGACCCCTAAAAAACAATTGACTGCATCCTCTGCGATATCGAATATGGCACTATGAAGATTACACCTGCCATCATTCGCAAAGCCCTGAACCTTCCCTTGGCCACCAAAGGAAAACCTTTTGTTCCTCTCCTTGACCCCAAGAAAAACTCAGACAGGGAAGCCATCATTGCATTCTTCGATGCAATGGGCTATATATGGGAAACTGGAAGGGACATGAAGCCCGAGAAGAAGCTGACCATTATCAAGAAATCGAAAATGCCCAGCGAGATGAATTTCATCTTCGCCCATGTGATCAGCTGCATGACTGCGAATACCGGCTCCTCTGACCAAGCCGCTAAGCCTCAGTAAGCAATGGGATATGCACTGCTGAAAGGTCTACATATAGACTGGGCATCGATTATCTATGATGACCTGGTACTCAGAGTGGACTCCGTCGCTGACAGATCTCCATGGGTTCCCTATCCTCGATTCATCAGCGCCGTATTCCAAAAAGGCCTGAAGGACAACTACCCAACAGAGGGTGACCTGAAACTCTCTCAGGTCGGCCCTAAGATTCTCGACTTCAAGCCGATGGAAAATGAGATACGTCTTTCGACTCTGCTAACTCTTCTAAACCCTACTTCTTCTACTTTTGCAGCTCCTTCCGCGGACAAACCCACCACTGATACCCCAGCTGCAATCTCCATTCCTTCTCTTAAAAGGAAACATTCTGACACCCAACTTGGTTCCAAAAGAACTAAGAAAACCAAAGAGCAACCCCAGCAATCTATTACTAAAGACTCCTTATCTCCTCTTGTTGGGCTGAAGGAAAGTTCAGTGGTACGTTCTGCCACAGCTGAACAAGCCACCCATTCTATCCCAACTTCAGCGTCTCCAAACGCTGAGGTTACAAACTTGGAATCTACCCAACCTCCTTCAGTCTCTCAAAAGACTGATGAAGTGATTCTCAGCGAATCCAACGCTGAACTCAGTAACCAACCTCCATTCTTACCCTTCGCTTCTCCCTCTACTCATTTGGACTCCACTCCAGTTATCACTGAAGCACTTGTCATTCCTCCAGAAGCTAAATAAAATACTCTTCAAGGAGTGATGGGCATAGGACCTGCAGAGATGACCATACGTCCACGCACTTTAGCTGACGACATGGGACTTTACTCAGGGACCCGAGATTTTAATGATTTCACCAATCCTCCTGCAGGTACACACCAACCCATATACACTGTAACTGAACCCCAAACTTCTGAGCTTTCCTCTGTTCACAAGTTCTTATATGTTACAGGTCCTAATTTGAGAGACATCAACGCCTCTCTGAAGACAATAGACACGACGCTGACAAGTCTGACTACTACTCTTCCCGACAACTCTTCAGCTGTAACAAACGCTGGAGAGAATCTTACAAAGCTGACAACTATCGTCGAAAAGAATGCCTCCAAAGCTGATTTGGAGAAGGTTGTTAAATCACTCACCGACTTTGCCAAGGTTCTCTCTAACATCTACACCGACTACCTCGCCATCAAAAAGTTTGTTGACACCATGTCCAGCGAAGTCACAACGCTGAAGACATCGGTTGGCAAACTCGAAGGTGACATGTCTGCTGTAAAGACTGATGTCAGCTCCGTCAAGACTGACATGAGTTATGTGAAGACTGATGTCAATACGATGAAGAATGACATCACCTCTATGAACACTTTGTTGCAGAAGATCCTGACCAACACGACCGCCCCTGCACCTGCCCCTGCACCTCCATCTTTTACTACGGCAGATCGTGCTGAACTCGTGAAGATCAATCCTGGTATTTCTGGCATAGAAAACAGATTATCAGCGATTGAAATCTGTGTGGGGATCCCTGGCCAAGAAGACAGGGATACAACGTAAGCTGATGAATCATCATATTCCTCCCCCAGTCATCATGAAAAAGAGGGGGAGAAGAGCGCTGAAGACCCTTCCAAGAGTGCTGAAGACCTTTCCCATTATGAATCTATCAGGGGAGAGAAGATTGAAGACCTCACCTTTACTGAAGAGGGTGAGAAGACAATTGAAGCAGCCGCTGGACCTCAGGAAGATGAACACCCTGAGGGAACCGAGAAGCTTACCTCTGTATCTGAGGGGGAGCAACTCGAAGAAGAAGCTGAAGATGAAGAAGCCATCGACTTGTCTGATGATGAACCATCTTCTTCTCCAAAGAATGATGATGATGACGATGACTCTTTTATCGTCAAGCCTGCTCAGAGAACTATAGCTCTTAAAGGGATTCGGATAAATGAACCTTCAGGGGAGCGGACAAAGACAAACCCATCAACATCTGAAGCTGACAGGGGCAAAGGAAAAAGTGTCGCTGAAAATGAAAATCTGATGATCTTGCTTAAAAAGCCGGTTTGTCAGGTACATTAACCTCTTCCTTACTCCACATCCCTCCTCTATACACTTTATCAGTTCTACTCTCTCCAAACCTCCATACACTTTATCCCACACTTTCTCTATCTCTGTTCTACCCATGTTCTTACCTGTATGATCGCTGTGTTTCAGCTAGTCCTCTCCCCTGTTTGAGGATATCGCTGAAGTTCCTACAGCTGCGACTTCACCAACAATAATCCCAGCTCCCAACGCTGAAGAAATAATCCCGGTCTTAGATTTGATCTCTGAGACTGATGAACCTGAAGAACAAATGCTCTCTCACAAAAACAGACCTTCCTTGGCTCCTCAAAAGCTAAGTGAAGAGGATCAAGAAAAGAGAGATGAAATGATCAAGAGACTCGAAGATCAGCGAATCATTCTGAAGCGTGATCAACTTCCTTCGGTTCCTCCAAAGTTCAGAGTTTCCCAAAAGGAATACAAGGAACACCTCAGAGCTGAACGTCTTATCGCTGACAGAAGGGAAGCTGAAGAAAAAGACAGAGAATGCGCCATCCAGCTTACTCAACGATCAATAAAAGACCCCAAGCTGAAAAGAATTCCCATTGATGTTCAACGTCAGCTATGGGATGATACTCAAAAGATTGTTAGAGAAAAGACTAAGGTCTCTGATACTACTTTGGAATGGGCTAAACAAATGCTGACCTATCGATCTAGACCATCCAAAATCATCAAAGTAAACATCAGAGGAAGACTGTACGCAGACGTTCCTGTTGTTGAAGTAGATGTCTACAGAGAAGACAAGACCAAGCAAACCTTCTATGTTGCTACCTTAGAAAAGTTTGGTCTATCTGAATGGTTAGAAACGAAATTAGCCATTCAGGGATCGCGCTCAAATTTCAAAAGCCATGTCGAGAATATCTTAAACAAACAGATCGACCTGGTTTCCTCTGTTGTGGATATTCCTCCTTCTACTCTTCTTCCTCAACAAAGAAAAGTCTCTGCTAAGGAAAAGAAAGTCTCAGATTCAGGTCCTCCTATACGGAATGAAACAGGTATTGGTTTCTCTCGTGCTGAAGTTCTTGGCCCTGATGTTGATCTCTCAGCGCTTGACACCTCCCTACCACCTGGAGAAACTTTCATTCCTGGCATAGTTGTAAGTGATCCCTATGGTATATTCTTTCTAGACTACTATGGAAATCATCAATTTCAACGTATCTCTGAGCTCCACATCGCTCCCATCGAACAACTCAGAGATCTCATATACTAGTGTGAAGTCAGACGCGACATTAAAGCTAGACACCTGAAGCCCTTGATTTTTGAAGAAGCTCTGAAGAAAAAGAATCAAGGAGTAGATGTCCCTAACTGGATGATTCCCACATCAAAGACCCTCGATGAACTTCTCATCAAGGAAGAACCTTTTGACGGATAGGATCGCCTTGTAATTCTTTCTATCCTTATTTGTCTACATCTTTTGTACCTGTAATTCTATTCGCTGTAGTTGTAATTTTTCCACTTCTCTCTGTAATCTTTACACAGTTTAAAGAAAAATTTCAGCGAATGTACTTTACTCCATCAGTACAGAAAAGATCCCAGAAAACAGTAAAAGGGACAAATATTTTATGAGTTCTTTTTATCCTTATGTTTTCATTAAATAGCAATTTTCTCTGTTGCTATGTCATAATCAAATAGGGGGAGATTGTTGATCCAAACCCTCAGTAATTTGATAATGACCCTCTCTTATATACTTAGTGAAAATTGTAAGTAAACAATATGTATCAGAGTTTCACTATCGCTGATAAGTACTAAGATCTTACAGTACCGCTAATAGGAACTCTCGCTCTTTAGATTAAACATTCAGCGAACACTGTTCACCATAATACTCTGAGTCTGTTCAGTACTTATGGTGATCGCTGATAAGTTAGTTGTTTACTTATGATCCCTGAAGACAAGTTTCACGTTAACATAGGTTCTACGCTGAAGTCGAATAACGTGCTCAAGAATCAGCGACAAGTCTCCTAATGAACTGATGCGGATCAGCGAAGACTCAGATTAGTCCACTCAACGAGAAGTATCAAGTACAAGACTTTTGCTATCGCTGAACTCTATCATTCGCTGACAAAGAATGATAGATCGCTGAATCAACGAAAAGCTGATCATGAAGTCCTCCGTACAAAGTACTTTTGTCTTAACCACCCTTGCACGTCTCCGAACGATATGTCAGAAAAAGAACCTCCTTATTGTCTGAATTCGTACAACCACTCTGATATTACACTATTCAACATGCGGCTACTAAGGTTGTCAACAAAGGTCAATGACATGCAACCAATCAGCTGCTGCCACGTGTAAAGTGTAAACTGCAATGCATTAAATGCATGCAGTATATAAGAAGATGAACTCGCTTCATTTTGAAGTAACTTGCTAACTCTGGACAAGTTCATCCTTCTTATCTTAAGATAGGTTATTATTAGTAATTTCCTTCTCTTTCTTAGTGCAAGAAACTTAGTGTTCCAACTTGTTTAGATTTAGGTTTATCCTTAATCTTGTTTCCACAACAAGCTATAAATTGTGAATGATTTATCAATAAACAATTTAGAAAAGTAAAATCTGTGTGTTTGTATTCAACCCCCCCCCCCCCTTCTACAAACTTGTATAGCCCTTTGGGACCAACAATTTGGGCCACTCGATCCTCTGTGACTTTTGCCTTCGGATCTAGAACAGGTATATTTGACAGAGGGGTAACACCGAAAGGCCATTCTTCTTGTTCTGGCTTTGGTGTCACATATGCATCGAAAGAGCTCTTCATCAATTTTTCTGCTGGTTGATGCTTGGGCTTCTTCTTTTTGGGCTCCTCTGTCATTATCCCCTTGCATTTGTCTTTTGCCTTCGGCTGGAGATCTTCTTGTAGAGATGGGGTTGCCTCTGTGGGGTTTGTCTTTTGGATTTCTGAGGGTGCCTCTGTAGTTTTGGGGGTTGCCTCTGTAGGTTTTGGCACTTGTGTTTCTGAGGACTTTGTTGGTGATGTGGGTTTTGTTGGTGAGGCTTCTGTGGTTTTGCTCAGATGTTTTCTTTTGTGAGCAATGGTTTTGGTTCTGGTTTTTGGTGGGGGAGATGGGGGTTTTGTTGTTGCAGCTTCTGGTGTTTTTGGTGTTGGAGAGGGGAGTTCTTCTGGTGATTTTGGTTTTGGTGATTGGGATGGTTGATCTTCTTCGGAGGATGTTAGGATTTGGAATTTTTCACGGGTTGGGACATCTGCTCCGAATACAAAGGTTCTTTCCACAGAGGTTGGTGTTTTTTCTGTGGTCTTCTGTTGTTGATCTTGGTTGGTTTCAGGTACTTGGGTTTGGATTGTGGTTTCTTGAGGGGTTTCCACAAAGGTGGTTGTAGCCTCTGCGGTTTGTTGCTGGTTTCCTCCTTGGGTTTGAGTTATTGGGGGGACTTGGTTCAGGGGTTCTGCGGATACAGGTGGTTCTGGTAGACCTCTGCTTGCAGCTTTCTCCCTTGGTTTTTCCCTTTGATTCTCCCCCTCAGGATGATCTGATGAATCGTCAGAGTCATCCTGACCCTTTTCTTTAGTACCCTCTACTCTGCACGAAGCCTCGGGTTTCTTAGGCGGTACTGCCCCTGCGGCTATCATCTTGGCGCATAGATCGTCACAGAGGCCAAGAAGGGTCTGGACCTCTGCTTTTGTCTTGAAGCGCATTTTGCCTACACTTGTCCTGAATTCTTTGACATAGTTCGCGTTGGCAGCAGTGAAGGCTCAGATGAATTCTGTCATTTGATCAAGTATTCCTTGCCCAAGCTCTGTCAGCTGAGCTCTGTTCATATAGTCAGAAGGCTTCATGGCCAGTGTTTGTTGCATAGTTTGCTCTTGAACTTCCTCTAATGCCTTCTTTAGGTCTTCAGCGGTAAGGCCCTTAGAGGTGGAGGCTTTGGCAGTCATCGTTTCAAGGAAGAGTTTGATAGAGGTTTTGAATGCAGAGGTAGTGGCTTTTTTGAATTCAGTGGCAGCAGATGCATCAGAGGTATCAGTAGTTGTTCTCATCTGGGCTAAGGCATTTTGCACCTCTGTGGACAGGTTGTCCATTTTGGTGTTCATATTAGTAAAGGCCCGCGTGGTAACTTCTGCAAAAGAATCAAAAGAGCTTTTCAACTCTTTCAATGTATTGTCCACAGAGGTGACAAGGGTTTGGAACTCATCCTTTGTGACATGTGGACTTGGTGTAACCTCTGGGGGAACACATTCGTCCCTAGAGTAAGTCCCTGTTCCTAGGACACCTTCTTTCGCCCTTGTTTGTACGTTGGGGAGAAAGGATTTCCCTCTGATCCTCGAGCAGAGGCATCTTGTGCCTCAGACTCTACAGAAGTTCTGGTAAAGACATTGTCATGATCCACTCCAGAGGTGGGTACAAGATTATCCTTAGGTTGACTCGGAGACTTGTCTAGAGTCTCTCCGTCTTTGTGCACTCTAAGCTCCTCTACAGAGCTGTTTGGACCTATAGTAGTGTGCGTGGCAGAGGAAACAAATTCCTCTGTAAGGTTGGCGATTGTGGTCTGGGGCGATGGACCACGAACTAAGGGTAAGTCCTTTTGAGAGGACTCCCCTAGAATGGGTTCCCCGGATATAAGTGGCACAGAGGTGGAAGGAATTTCCTCTGCCCGGTCAGTTTGGGGTGGGGTCGAGCCGTGCTGCTCTTGTTCAATATTACCTTCTGCTACTAGACTGGCGGTAATAGACATGTGGGATGCACTGGGAGTTGGTTGTGGGAGTGTGCCTCTTCTATTCCAGGCATCATGTCTAGCTTCTGCTTCTGTGGAGCATCCAACCACTTCTTCTCCATCTATAGTCTCAACCTCTTTTTCTATCCTAACTTCTGTGGATGCTTCTGCCCCAGTGAGTAAAGAGTCGTACATTGGACGAGAGCCAATTAATTGACGTACATGGGGATGCAGAGGTCCTTCGTCTACTTGTTCAGCTTCTTTTTCATCAGAATCCACTTCTGCAACTGTGAAAGGTGGGGTTTTAACCTGATCCTCTGGACTTGCTCTTAGGACATCAAACCCTCTTTGGAGAAAGGGGTTCTATAGTACTTCTGGCGTTTCAATCTGAATATTTTGAAGAGTTTGGTCATCCTTTTCCAAGTCAGAAGAGATTCTGAAGTTTGGAGCTTCTGTTGATTGATTGGAGAGGGCTTCTGCGTTCCAGCCAGAAGTATCTAGTGAGTCAGCAATTCCGGATTGTTGTAGGAAGGCAGAGAAGTCACCTTGATCTTCTGCATAGTGGATAGGTGAAGGAGAGAGTAGAGGTTGTTCATTGGTTTCTTCGACCATTTCCGTATCCTCTGTAATGGTTCGCAGAGGAGTATGGGGCTTTTTGGATTTCTTCTTGCTCTTCCTTTTCTTTGGTTTGGGGGCACCCTCCTCAGAAGACTTATGTTTTCTTTTCTTTTTGTCTTTTGGAGGAGAGAGAGGTGCAGAGGATCCTGCTTCTGTTGTATGAGGAGGGGATAGTTGAGCAGCAGAGGTAGAGGTACCCTCTGTAGTTTTCTTGTGGGTTTTCTTCTTCTTCTTCTTGGCAGAGGATTTTCTCTTTTTAGCAGGGGAGAGAATTGCTTCCCTCTGAGCTTGAAAGTTGGCCTGTACAAGCTGATGTTTGGCTAAAGCTGCAGCCCATTGTTCATCTGACATCCTATCTACAACCCTAGTTCCTAATGGGGCTCCTAGACGCGGGGGTGTCACAAGACTTGGTTCTGGATTCCTATGATCGCGTATGTATTCTAACTTAAGGATTTCGTCAGTTGCATATTCCAGAAGCTTTGTTGGCAGAGGTCTGCAGAAATCGTAGTCATCTTCATGTTCTGTGGGGGAGTTCTTTGTCATGGCATACATTCTTGCAGTTGGTCCCTCCATGGGCCATTTTTGTAGAAGGAGCAGAGGTTCTCGGAGTACACCCAGAATTCTTTGATATTGTAGAGGAGGTAGAGTTTTGGGCTCTCTGCCTTTCGCCTTCATGGAGGAGATTCTGCGATCAATGGTGTCGACCATTTCTTGCATCATGAGGGTGGCATAGTCTAGAGGTAGGTCGTAGTATACCCCATACATGATAGCCAAAATTTGGTGAGAGGTCTGATCTGGACTACCCACTTTCCCTGTTAGGCACCTGTTAAGAATAGAGAAGAGAGTATTCCACAGAGGGGGTAATCGATTTCTTCTGAAGTCATTTCTTTTCCTTAGGGTTGTGTTGTACCCCAACATTTCAACAAAACGGCAGAGCTCTTCGTCTGTGGGTTCCTCTGCGTACTTCTTTATTCCAAGAAGACCTCTGGTAGGTTGACTGAACTCAAGTGAGAACATGGTTCTGTTGAACTTGAGTTCAAGGTGCTCGGATTTGTCTGGTTTTGAAATGTAGCCCTTGATTTGTCTATCTGTGGGGTCAAATCTGCTGCTCATCCAGAATTGATTTAGGTATCTGGCAGGGATTTTTTTGACAGTTTTGGATAATAGGGGGTAAAGGTAATGGTTTTCTAAAATGTGAAGAAGGATGGCGTGTGCTTCCCCAAAAGCGGTTTTTGAGGGAACCAGGTAGTAGTTGTTTGGTTTCAAAGGAAGAACACGTTCAAATTGTTCATGAGAAATGAAGTTTAGAAGATGGGTGGTCGGAGCAAAATGTGCTTCATCGCCGGAGTGGTCTTGTTCTATGTTTCTGGCGATTTCTTGGTTTTAGGAGTTCTCAGAATGAGATGGAGAGTTCACTGGAGCGTTGGAGGTGGAAGCCATTGGATTAATCTTGAAGAAAGAGAGTAGAAAATGGGAGTTGCAGGTTTTTGCAAAGTTCATCGGAGAAGATGAAGAGAGTAAGTTCGTAAACGTTTAGAGGTAATGGTAAGTTGGGTTTTATAGTGAAGAGAATGGTAGAATCTGAAAGGGTAAATATGTGAAAGTGAATAAAATTTGGGATCCGTAATTGAGTATATACGGCTGGTTCAACTTTCCAAGAAAACGTGTACCACACACGTCCAATGGGAGAATGCCACGTCAGAAGTGTCAGAACACGATTAGACATCGTGTGCGGCCCATTAATGCTTGGCGCGTGGGCATTTCTTCTTTGTGAGTTCTGTCATTCGCAGTAAATAACCCATACTGTTACAAAATTTCCATAAAAGGTCAAGTGTCAGAGTCAACAGAGGCTCTGTGGTAGAGTAAGCTCTGTGATCTAAAACTTGTCTTTTTGTCTCCTCTGATGCTTGTACCTTTTCCAAAAACGTTTGAAAGATCATTGGAGAGGATCGATAAATCTTTAGTACAAAATTTTCATTCACAGAGGCTTTGAGGCTCTGTCGAGCAGCAGAGGCTCTGAGAGTGAAAATTTCTTATAACTAAAAATTTAGAGAACCTTTTGATCATCCAAGGTTTTCATTGTGTTAAACACTATTTTTAGGACATATTTGGAAATTTGTGTCCTGGAAAACTGTTTTGGAAATGGATTTTGTTAGAGACATACTCTTAGACTGTCTAGTTTGGGCGACAGAGACTCTTTGGTGGAGTGAGCTCTTTGCCCATAAGACTTTCTTCCAGTATCCTTGTATGTGCATTTGTACGTACAAATCCTTAAAGAAGACATTTAAGGTTGATCGACAGAGTTTCCTTATGAAATTTGCAGTTCTAGAGGATCCGGCTTACAGAGGCTCTGTTGAGCTCAGCAGAAGCTCTATGACCTTAAATTTCCCATAACGGAAGGCTCGAAAATCTTTTTGATCATTTCTTGTTTGGAATGTCTTAAACAGTGTTTATAGGACTTATTTTGAAATTTGTGTCCTAGAAAATTGTTTTCAAAAAGGATTTGTACGAGTTACTCACCTTTGGTTCTCCTTTGTTCGGTAAAAAAACCTGACTTCTGTAGATATGGTTGATCATATCTCTTCTTTTGGCTCCCCCTTAAATGATCAACCTTTGTAGATCAGTTCAAGGTCTCCTTCTGCTCCCCCTTGACCTATGCTTGGATCAAATGAGATAAGTTGTATACAGAACATAGGTCAAGATTATCAGAGGTTCTGTGGAGATTGTCATACTCTGAGCAATCCCACATAAGCTCTGTTGGTTACAAAACTTTTGATGATTAAGAATTTACATACTGAAGAGTTTAAATATATATATTTTTACAAGAAGATCATATCTTACTTACAGAGGGTTCAAGTCATTTTAATCATTCCCAACTTACCCACCAAGAAAAGGAATCTTTTCTCATCTAGTGCCTAGGTGAATAAGTCTGCAAGCTGGTATTCAGTGGACACAAAATGCATTTCGATTGTGCCATGTTCAACATGATGCTTCAGAAAGTGATAACGAATATCGATATGCTTTGTTTTTTAGTGTTGTACTGGATTGGCAGAGATTGCTATAGCACTTTTGGAATCACAGAGGATGGGAATCTTGTATATGTTGTACCCATAGTCCTTGAGCTGAGTTTTCATCCACAGAACTTGAGAGCAACAGCTAGCAGCAGCAACATATTCCGCTTCTGTTGTAGATGTAGACACACAGTTCTGCTTCTTCGAAGTCCAGCTGACTAGTTTACCTCCCAGGAATTGACAACTCCCAGAGGTGCTCTTTCGATCAAGCTTGCATCCTCCATAATCTGAATCTGTGTATGCCTTAAGACCAAAACCAGAGTTCTTCTGATACCAGAGTCCAAGATTTTTGGTCCCTTTAAGGTATCTGAAGATCCACTTTACAGCAATATAGTGGGATTCCTTTGGGTTAGATTGATATCTTGCACAGAGGCATGTGGCATACGTTATGTCAGGTCTACTTGCGGTTAAGTATAAAAGGGACCCAATCATACCTCTGTAGAGTTTGCACTCTACAGATGTGCCATTTGGATCTGAGAATAATTTATTTCCAGTGGCCATTGGGGTCTTCATTACAGAGGCATCAGAGAGACTGTATTTTGAAAGTATGTCCGAGACATATTTAGCTTGATTTATAAAAATTCTCTCTGATGATTGTTTTACTTGGAGTCCGAGGAATAAAGTTAATTTTCCCATCATACTCATTTCAAACTCACTCTGCATGAGTTTTTCGAAATCTTTGCACTGTTGTGCATTTGTAGACCCAAAAATAATGTCATCCACATAAATCTGTACAAGCAGAATCTCATCACCTTTTCTTTTGTAAAACAAAGTAGTATCTGTCGTCCCTCTGTCGTAATCATTATTGAGAAGAAAAGTTGAAAGTCGTTCGTACCATGCTCTTGGAGCCTGTTTCAGTCCATACAGAGCTTTGTCGAGGTAATACATGTATTTTGGGTACTTAGAGCTTTCAAACCCTGGTGGCTGCTGGACATATACTTCTTCTTGGATTTCACCATTCAGAAAGGCAGATTTTACATCCATCTGAAAGACTTTGAAACCTCTGTGGGCACCGAAGGCTAAGAAGATCCTTATTGCTTCGAGTCGTGCGACAGGGGCAAAAGTTTCATCGTAATCAATGCCTTCTTCTTGGCGATATCCCTTGGCCACCAATCTTGCTTTGTTTCTAATGACCAGCCCATCCTCGTCCTTCTTGTTTCTGAAGACCTATTTTGTCCCTATGGCTTGTTTCCTTCGTGACAGAGGTACTAGGGGCCATACCTTGTTTCTTTCAAACTGTAGAAGATCTTCTTGCATAGCATCTACCCAGTTTGAATCATCTAGGGCTTCAGAGATTATTTTTGGCTCGATCACACTGATAAAATTTGAAAAGAAACAAAAATTAGCAGTGGTTGATCTTGTTTTGACCTTTTCAGAAGGGTCACCGATTATAAGGCTTGGAGGATGGCTTTTCGTCCACTGTGTTGTTCTTGGAAGATGGTCATTTGAGTCATCAAGATTAACTTATGTGGTTGCACACTGCGGTTCTGGTGCAACCTCTGTTGTTGATGGTTCTTCTGTGCTTATGCTTGGTTCTTCAGCTTGTGGGAGGATTGGAATGAGAGTTGGAATTTGTTCCTCTGAGGAAGTAGAGACCGAGTCTTCGTTTTCCTCTGGTATTGATTCCTCTGTAGTCGCTGGAGTAGGTATTTCAGGAGCCTCTGTGGTTGAGTCCTTGGTTGTGTTATCTTCAGCTTCTGTTCGTTCCCCCTCAGCATGTGCATCTATTTGATTCATAGAAGAGGATGAAGTATTTAATGGACCAGTTAGAGATATACCTGACTCAGTCTGGTTTGTAGAAGATGTTTCTCCAGAGGCTCTGACTGCTCCAGCAGAGGGATCAATATCATCATGGAACATCTCTTCAAATAGAAGATTTAAATCTTCTTCTCTTGTCTTTGAGATGCCAGAGGATTCCTTCTTTAGACCGAGTTCTGAACTGATTTGTTTAGAAGTCTTTTTAAAGGAATCGTCAAAAGACACATTGATGCTTTCAACAATGGTGTGTGACTGCAAAAGATAAACTCTGTAGGCCTTAGAAGTGGCAGAGTACCCAATGAACTTTCCTTCATCTGCTTTCACCTCAAACTTTCCTCTTGCTTCTCTGTCATTTAAGACGAAGCACTTGCATCCAAATACATGGAAGAACTTGATGTTTGGTCGCCTTTTGTTGATCAAATGATAAGGTGTCTTGATGTGCCTCTTCACAATGGTTATCGATTTTAGGTGTAGCAAGCGGTTGACACTGCTTCTGCCCAAAAAGACATTGGTAATCCACAAGCTATCAGCATAGTTCTTGCAGCCTCCACAAGCGTGCGGTTCTTTTGCTCAACCACACCGTTCTGTTGTGGGGTGCGTGCAACAGAGAAGTTCTGTGAAATGCCTTCTTCTATAAGATAGGCTTCAATGACAGAGTTTTTGAATTATGTGCCATTGTCGCTTCTTAGTTTCTGAATCCTGCACTCATATAGAACTTTGATTCTTTTCATTAAATTTATCAGAACGTTTGGAACATCTGATTTCTTTCTGACAAATTCAACCCATGTAAATCTTGAATATTCATCGATCAGAACAAGTATATATTTCTTGCCACCTAGGCTCTGTATAGCAATGGGACCGCAGAGGTCGACATGAAGCATTTACAGAGGCCTAGTGCAAGATATATCAGTTTTGCCTTTATGGGAAGCTCTTTTGAGTTTTCCCATTTCGCAAGCAGAGCACAAATGATCTTTATTAAATTTAACATTTGGCAGACCTTTGACTAGATCGAGTTTAACAAGCTTATCTATAGTATGAAAGTTTAGGTGGCAGAACCTGTTGTGCCATAACCAGGCTTCTTCGCTTTTACAGGCTACAAGGCAGAGCTTGTCTTCCTTGTTCTTGGCACAGAAGTTCATGAGGTAGAGATCGCCTCTTCGTTCGGCTCGCAGAAGTTCGACTCCTGTGTCCTCACCTTGTAGAGAACAGAAGGTTCTTTTGAACATTACGTCGAAACCCATATCGCAGAGTTGGCTAACACTGAGAAGATTGTGTTTAAGGCCATCCACATATGCAACTTTGCATACGGTTATGTTTTCCTTCTTGATGACTCCGTAACCTTTTATATACCCCTTTTGGTTGTCACCAAAGGTCACAGATCCTCCATCGAGTTTATCTTTGTAGGAGGATAGTAGACCTCTGTCGCCAGTCATGTGCCGCGAGCAATCGGAGTCAAGATACCAGATTGGCACATACTGCTTCTGCAAGACAGTCAGAGAGTTTTAGGTACCCATATCCAAATGGGTCCAGCTTTGTTAGAGTTCTTCAAGTTTGCCTTAGCATTCTTGGGTTTGGTTTTAGCTTCTTTTGAAGAACCATTTTGTTTCTTCTTACCCTTGAATTTAGTGTTCTTTTTGGGTGTAGAGAGGAAATAGTGTGGACTTGAGAAGTGTTGATTTAATCGATACATGAGATCAAAGCAATGACAATAGTGAATGTGCGAAGAGATTTGCTTGAACTTTTCATTGAAAACATTAAATGGGGGCACGGAGGCATTACATTCTATCCTAACATTTGACTTCCTATTACAAGAAGACCTATGTAGGCTAGATTGTTGTTTGCAAAATACTTTGTTGAGAGCAGCCTTTTGTGGACCCCTTATGTGGTGAACTTCTGCGGGTTTCACTGTCACAGAAGAAAAAGATTTGTTATTTTCAACCCATTTTCCCTTCTGTTGCCATGTTAGTTTTTCTTTAATAGGATTTAAGGGTTTTGAAGTCTTTGAACTTGTTGGATTTTGAGAGGACGTTTTCTTTTGTTGTTTGATTTTTTCAAGCTCAAGAGAGGTTTTGGCTTGTATACACATGTCTAAAAAATCTGGACAGATAGGAACTCTTGTGATTTTCTCCTTGGGAGGAATAGTTCTGTTAAGAACTCCAGAGGGTAGTTTAAAATCCTCTGAGTCACCAGGTACTATCTCTGACTTAGAGTCAGTCTCAGATTTGTCAGAGGATGAATCGTCCTCATATACAGAGGTTGAGTCACTTAGTTCTCTTTCGACAGAGGCTAGATTTTCAGAGCATGTGCCATACTCACTTTCTTCCTTTCTTTCAGGGATATCTTCTAAGTCAACAAAAGTTTTCATCGAGGTTTCCTCAGAGAGATTTTGGCCATTTTTGAAAGTACTGGGACATTCATAAAAGTTGTTTTAACCGATTTCCAATAATTCCTTTTCAGAAATATGAGTCAGTTTTTCTTCTGTTGAAGCAGGCAAGAACTCAAGTGCCTCTGCCGATAGTTTCTTCTCAGAATCTATAGTGCAGACAAAGGCAACCTGTGATTGAGTCTCGGGATTACCAAACTTAAAGATTCCTATCTGATCTTGTGTTTTCAGATATTTCCTAAGTTTGGGCGCTCTTTTGACAGAGGCTGATGATGGTAGATCTGTGTTTTCAAACCACACATTCACCATCTTCAGAGGTTTCCTTCTGTGAGGTTCACCAGAGACTTTTCGCCTTTTGCTTACAGAGAGTAAATTTGGAAAACTGCGTTTTCTTGTACTTCCAATATGAAATAGAGAGGACAGAGACTTGTTTCTTTTGTTTCCAGTGTATGGATCTATATCACAGAAGCCAATTCCCCGTCTCCCTATTTATGTATTAATTTTCTCGTACACCTTCTGTGCATCTTGATATTTCTTTATTAACAGATCTCTTCGGAGTAAATCTTGACAGAGGACTTCTCTTTCCTATTGAAAATAATGTTTAAGAGCTAAAATGTTCATTCTGTCGGTCTCAACGTCCATAAGTTCTTTAGATTTTGTTTTTAATGCAGAGTTAAGTTCAGAAATCTTTTCTTTCAAAGGATTTAGGTGTTTGTTCCAATTTGTTTCAATTTCTTCCTTTTCTTGAAAGATTTTAGCCTTTTCTTGGGTGAGAAGTCTAGCTTCTCTCTCAAAGAAGGTAAGCTTCTTTTGAACACTTTCGCAGGTCTTTTTAAGTTCTATGTATTCAATGTTTAGTTTAAGAAAATAAGCTTCTGCTTAACTAGAGTTAGAGTCAGAAGTAGATACCTCACTATCGGAGTCGGATGAGCTGACCTCTGCCATTCCACAAAACAAGGCATTTTTGTCGCCTTCATCAGATGATTCGTCTGACAGCCAGTTCTCCTGATTCACCATTAGCGACTTCTGAGCATAAAACTCCGCTTTCTTTTTGTAGTAAGCAGAGTCCCTCTATGGGCGGTTTGATTTGCTCCTACAGTCAGCGGCATAATGACCTGACTTGCCACAGTTAAAATATCCTTGGTTCTGGGAACGGTTGCCAGCTCTGTCGTCCGACCTTTGTCTGTCACCACCTCTTTCAGTGCTACATTCATTGGCGTAGTGGCCTGGCTTACCACAGTTGTAACATACTTGGTTCTGTGGAGTGTTGCCAACTTTATCGTCTGACCTCTGTCGGTCACCACCTTTGTCAGTCGACCTCTGTTGGTCGCTACCTCTGTCGTTCCCTTCATTTAACCCTTTTCTTCCTCGATCATCTCTTCCATAGTGTTCATTACCAGACTTCTTCTGGTAACCTCTACTGAATTCCCTTATCAAAAAGGCTAACGATTTAGCAATAGAGGCCATTGATGTCTCTTCTTCTTCCACCACCTCCTCATCTTCACTATCAACGATCAAGATCTTCTTCTTTTTCTTTTCTTCCACTGCTTTCTCCTTTTTCGGTTTCTCTTTATCTTTTGTAGCCTTACCAACTAGCGCAAGAGGTGCACTGATTTGAATTTTTGCTTGTGCAATCTGAGGCTCTTGGGCTGCCAACGTTCCATAGAGATCTGACAGAGTCCAGGAGTCTATGTCTTGATTTGTTTGCAGAGACATAGACAACTGGAGCCATTCATCATTGAGACTCTTTAGGAACATGACATTGTTTTCCTCATAAGTTCTGTGGATTCCGAACTTCTTGCACTTGTTGATTAGAGAGTTGAACCGATCATATGTTGTCTGCAGAGGTTCTGTCGGCAGAGCTTTGAATGCGTAGTACTCGTTGATGCATTGGGCTCTGCGGTTCTTCGGAGTTTTGGCCCCACCCTCCAGTTGTTTTTCCAGTTCCTTCCACATATCGTATGCAGATTCACACGCATCTAAGGATTGGAAAAGGTCATTGGGTATGGCCATTATCAGAAGTCTCTTAGTCTTCTGAGCAACTTCATATTTTGCCCAATCAGGATTTGACCACTTGTCCTTGGTCTTTGGTTTCGTGTGCTCAGGGATTTCAGGAGTGTCGTTTGTGGCAGGTATACGGGGTACTGTGATCATTGGTACGAGAGGAGGATTATTGATATAGTACATGAGTTCTTTGTCAGTACCCTCGAAGAAGTGAATCATTCGTATCTTCCATTGAGGGTACTCATCTCTGAGTAGTGTGGGTGGTTTGGTTAAAGAACCAGCGGTGAAGAAGTTGTTTGTGTTTGTCATTTTGAAAGGGTTTGAGAAATCAAGAAAAATAGGGTATGAATAGTAAACCTTCAGAGAATGAAGTGGATGTTTCTAATGATTTTTATAATCTTTAAAACCTTTGAACAATGCACTAAAATGGAGATTTAACCGAAGAAACAGATTATGTAAGTTTACCAAAGTCGAAACAAGTCGAGAATGGCAGAAAAACAGATGCTGTTTTGAAAGATATGAAAATAGGTTAAAAGTCCAAGTTTCTACCAAAAATCATTGTAAGTGAGGATCTCTTGATATAGAAAATCAAGAACCGCTCTGATACCAATTGTTGGTTCCTGTTTTGCTTAACAATGATGATTCTATCTAATTAGTTCAAACAATATATAATGCGGAAGCGTTTTAACGAACTAACAGATATAATGAGGTAGAATAACACACAATATCAAATATATGAAGTGTAAATAACACAGATAAATAGCTCAATGATTCACTGTATTTGATATAATAAGAACACCAAGAACACCGAAAGGTTTGACAAGAAACTGCTCTAAAGGTGTGTGTGTGTTGTGCAAAGCTTAATAGAAGAACTCAACATGAGTCTTCTATTTATACTACTTCTAAAGGGGACAAGATCTGGATAACAAGGACCGAAGGTACTAGGATACAGTTGATGAACAGTTGTTGGAATGTACTAATACACTATTCTGTTACTGTTGATACAACGTGCATTAAATGCTCTGTATTCTGCTTTAGGCTGAAACCTATCAGAGTTTGACACGTGGAGTTGTCAGGTCACGCCTTGTCAGAATGATCTTCAGAACCATCGAATGGCAGATATTGTAAGAAGCACGTTTGTCCTTGTTTAGATCTTTTGCGTAGATCTTCTTTTTACCACAGAGGCTCTGTCAAGTATGACAGAAGCTCTGTGGCCTTGTCCGTTTAGAAGAGTTTTCTGTTGCTTCTTTACTTCGGTCTTCTTGGATAACCCGACAGAGCCTCTGTCGAAGACTTCTGTCTTCTCGGTTACTCGGCTACTCGGAAGAGCCTCTGTCGACGACTTCTATACTTGGCCTATTTTTCAATACTTCTATTAACAGAAAGATTGGAGCTAACACTAAACCATAACTTCCTCTTTCAGATTTTCTTCTAATAAGGCTTCCATTTGTGCCACTTTGATTCTTTCAATAAAACTCGACATCACATCAATTCTGGTGTTAATCTCTTTTAAACACCCACTATATTCTTTCCTACTTAAGGCATCAGTTACTACATTTGCTTTACTAGGATGTTAATGCAATTCACAATCATAATTCTTAAGTAGTCCTAACCAACGCCGTTGCCTCATATTCAACTCTTTCTGATCAAAAACGTGTTTCAAACTCTTATGATATGTGAAAAGAGTGCACTTCGTTCCATACAAGTAATGTCATCATAACTACAGAGCAAACACTACTGCTGCCAGTTCTAAATCATGGGTAGGATAATTCTTTTCATGCTCCTTGAGTTGTCTTGATGCATAAGCAATCACTTTGCCACGTTGCATCAATACACAACCCAAACCCATCTTTAACGCATCACTATATACAACCAAATCTAATGTTCCTTCCGGTAGTGCAAGGACATGAGCTTCACATAATTTATTTTGTAAAGTCCTAAAGGCTAACTCTTGCTTTTTTGTCCATACAAACTTTACATTCTTTCGTGTTAGAGCCGTCAGGGAAGAGGCAATCTTGGAAAAATCCTTTATAAACCGTCGATAATAACCTGCCAAACCCAAGAAACTCCGTATCTCTGATGAGTTCTTCGGTGTTTCCCAATTTATCATCGCTTCTATCTTAGCCGGATCCACTTTGACTACTTCAGAAGTAATTACATGACTAAGAAATTGTATCTCCTTTAACCAAAATTCACACTTTGAAAATGTTGCGTACAATTTCTCTTTTCTCAGAACATCTAAGACTTCACGAAGGTGACATTCATGATCGGATTCATTCTTTGAATAAACAAGTATGTCATCAATGAATACGATGATTGACTTGTCTAGGAACGGTCGACACACCCTGTTCATTAAATCCATGAACACAGCAGGAGCGTTTGTCAACCCAAAAGGCATCACGAGGAATTCATAATGCCCATACCTTGTTCTAAACATCGTCTTGGGTATATCTTCATCTCTTACCCTTACTTGATGATAGCCCGACCTTAGATTAATCTTTGAGAAGTATCTCGTGCCTTGAAGTTGATCGAACAAGTCGTCAATCCTTGGGAGTGGATACTTATTCTTAATGGTCACCTTATTCAACTCTCTATAGTCGATGCACATTCTCATAGTGCCATCCTTTTTCTTGACAAATAATACTGGAGCTCCCCAGGGTGATGAACTTGGCCTAACAAAACCCTTTTCAAGTAGTTCTTGTAGCTGAGACATCATCTCTTTCATTTCGGCCGATGCTAAACGGTACGGTGCACATGCTATCGGTGATGCTCCTAGAACCAGATCAATCTTGAATTCTACTTGTCGTTCTGGTGGTAAGCCTGCAAGATCATCAGGGAATACATCTGGAAATTCACATACCACCTTTATATCCTCCGCTCGCTTCTTCTCTACTTTAGCATCCAAAACGTATGCTAGATATGATGAACATCCTTTTAATAGACACTTACGCGCTTTGGCTACAGAAATCAACGAAACCTCCCATTTTCTCTTTTCCCCATAGATAAGTACAACATCATTAGCACAAAGAATTTATTCCCGATTACTCACCAACCAATCCATACCAACAACTATATCAAACCCACCTATTTCCATCAAAATCAAATCAATCGGAAATTCATTTCCTTCTACCATAACTGTACAACCCTCAAGTCTTTCCCGAACTAAGACTTGACCCCCATTAGCTATTTCAACTACTAAGGCATCTTCCAAGGTAGTGACAGGCATAGCTAACTTTTGATAAAATGATTGCGACACAAAAGACAGGCTAGCACCACAATCAATAATGCATGTGTAGGTATAGATTTAACAAGGAATGTACCAGAAACTACATCCATCGATTACTTTGCTTCTTCCGCAGTCATATGAAATGCTCGGCCCGTTGGTTTTGGGGTATTGGGCTTCCTTTCTTGATTCCCACTTTTCTTTAGCTTTGGGCAATCTCTTCGGTAATGACCGGGTTGTTTACATTCAAAACATGTCGGCCCTTAGATGGGATAGTTCCCCATGGTGTGACCATTCTTACCACACTTGAAACATTCTAGTGGAGTTACTCGACACAGACCAAAGTGTTTGCGTTTACATTTACATTTCTGGCACCAATTTGGTTCCCGACGAGGTTCAGAACGAGGATTCCTGACAAATGGCCTAGATTTCTGAGAAGATTCTGATAGACCTTCCCACTTTCTCTTCTTCCGCACTTGATCTTTCTCAGCTTTATCCTTTGCATAGACTTCTTCTATGATCTTTGCTTCCTCAATTGTCTCCTTCAGAGTCAAACTTTGGAATTTCTGACTCTGGACATCATATCAGCTGGTAAGCCTTTCAAATACGCATTGATCTTTTCTTTTTTAGTTGGGTCCACATGCCCCACTAAATTCAGTTTCTCCAGGAATACGCGAGTGTACTCCCTTACTGATGAAGTACCCTTCTTAAGCGTTCGAAACTCTTCTTCAATTCGATCCCTTTCATTTTCGTTTTAGTATTCTTCTAATATCTTCCTTTTGAACGGCTCCCAGCTCATTGCTTCCAAAACCGAAGCCGTCATAGTTAATGTCACGATATTCCACCATGTCAAAGCATTTCCTCGTAACAACTGGGATCCGAATCTGACTTTTGACTCTTCGTCACATTCACAGGCTCTAAACGCTTGTTCTATTTCTCTAATCCAATTTATGCACGCAATTGGATTATCTGATCCAACAAATTCTGGTGGCTTGCAACTCAAAAACGTCTTGTATGAACAAACTTTCTCTATCCTCCTATTTGCATTCAGTGTCGGATTAATAGGTGGATTTATGGTACCAGTACCCATCTCCGGTCTTTGTGACTCAGAACTTCTGTCATTAAAAATTTTCATGAACATCTCCTGTTGCTGAGTCAGTGCAATATTCATGACCCGCATCATATTTTCCATCATACGGGACTCCATCGTAGATTACGTCGTCACTGGATTGGAAGTACCGACATTAGTTCGATGTATTTGACTTCCTCCTTCTCCCAGGATAGGTGGCCTTGGTGGACTCTCATTATCTCCACCCCTTTTAGGTTGATTCTCTGCAAATTCGTTTGCCACCCTATCTTCTGAAGAAGTAGCAGATCTGTTTGGTGTATTAACCATCATGTTCTGTTGAAGCACATAAAGATAACCATAAGAAATGGTTATACACAACCCAAACACAAGAAACGTACTTTAACGTTCATTAATCACCATAACAATTAGAAACAAGTATGCTTACTTAACAATATATTCATAATAACAGTAGCTAATTGAAATTATGAACATACTACACATAAGAATTCTCGTTACCATCATCACAGTTCGTAATTCATGTATTTCCGTCTACTCTAAAACTATCCCGTCTTAGTATTTCTACCCAATCTCACAAATCATAACTTATTCCTCTCAACTTAAGTCTATGTATCTTACGGTCATACCTAGTTCACTTAAACTACAACTCTGATACCAAACTGAAACACCCTAAAAAAACACAATAAATTTAAACCTTCAGTTTATCAAAATATACTACAATGTCTTCCAAGACATTCAAACATAAATGGATATTAGTAACGAAAATTTGTATTTACAACTGAATTATCAAAAACAACCTATTAATCTAATCCATAACAATAAGATCGGATTATAAGGGTTGTCTAGGTGATCTTCCAAAACATCTTCGTTATAAACTAATCCCTTCATTTCACCTCCAAAAGCTATGACTCCAAAAGTCACTATCCGCTCATTCACTTCACATCCCTTACCGAGCCAGTACCTGGTAAAAAAATTTAATTTGAAAACATTAGGCTTGCGCCTAGTGAGAACATCCACGTTTCAAATCAAAAACTTTATAAGCTTTGAAAACCAAATATGTAAACAAAGCATATAAATTAACGTGATCGCGAACTTTCTTACCGTACACATAACATCTTTCGATGACGAGAATCATACCCGATTCCATGAGTATGACAAACATTAAGTAAGTCATAATATCATGTTCAAAAGCGCCACTACGAATCACCACGGATTCTAGATTACAGCTCATGTCCAAGAAATTACAATTAAGCGCCATGCCTATTTCTTGGTGTGGAAGTAGGGAATACAATTAAGGGCCATGCCTATCCCTTATCTTCCAATAGAAATCGGGAATTACAATTAAGCGCCCTGCCTATTCCACGATTTCACATCACAATACGAAATAGGAATTACCATTAAGTGCCCGACCTATTCCTCATTTCAAATCAACGGGAATTACGATTAAGCACCACGCCTATTCCACGTTTATCAAATAATGCTAGTGCCTATGGATCCATTACACTTCCTAGCATGTACGCATACCAAGTCAAAACACATATCAAATTGAATCATACTCGTAGTCGAGTTATAATTATGTTCGTGTTGTTAAAATCAAGATATGTTTCATATTCAGAAAACACTTAAACAGTACAACCTTGTATAGAAAATATCCAGGAAAAACTTTTCCGGTAAACTAATCCGGAACCAAATCTGGAAAACAGTCCAGAAGAGTATCTGGATATCAAATCTGGAAAACATATCCGGAAACATCTGAAATACCAAGAAATTCGATAACATCCGGAACCCTAGTCTAGGAATCATCAGGAAAAGTCTCCGGACTCCAAGTCCGGAACCATCCGGGAAACATATCTGGTAAATAAATCCGGAAACAATCCGGAAAACAAACCCGGAACTTATCCGGAAAATGCAACTTCCGGAATCATTCGATAATCGACTTAATTGCACAGTTCCATACCCGAATTTAAACAATACTTTACTATCAAATTTCATAGAGTACCCAGTAAGTTCATTAAGCCGTTTCAAATCGTCAATTTATAGACATATAACCACAACTTTAATATGGTAAATGAACTCACCTGCAACTCAACACAGTATCGGATTTGATTCACCAAACTCAAACTTAAATCCTATTTACCAGATACTAAATCAATAACCAAATTCAAATACCAAATTGAATTGATTTGAGGTTGAATCGAGAAACAGCTAAAACTCACCGAACAATGAAGACTTCGATCTTTCTTTCTTTCTTTCTGACGGAACCGACTTCTCAGGAAATTGAAATTGAGATAATCTCAATTTCAACCGCCTCTCCATTTAAATACATCCAACTATCATCAATTGACACAACTAACCCCAGAGTTTTGCAATTCACAATTAACTTAATGAATTTGGCCAATTACACTTTTGACCCTTCAACATCAAAATATAACATAACTTTCAAATTAACATTCTTCATAATAAAATACTTTGATCATGGAAATTTGAGGTGTTACATCATCATCATTATTATCATCATCGTCATCATCGTTGTTTCCACCACCCATATCAATTTCCTTAGCCGATTCAGATGTTGTATCAAATTCTGTACTATCACTATATAGTCCGAGTAATCCGGCCGAAGCAGCTGTCCAAATATGTGATGGACTCCGTACCATGTTGGATCGGACCACACGGTTATCTGATTGTGTATCCTGAGACAATAACCATGTGTCTTCAAGTACAGAAGTCCGAACCCCACCAGTTCACCTCTCGAAATTTTCCCTCATCACTCCCCGTTCAGAAGCCCTTGCTTACTGAACCCTCATCGACACCTCTCATCTAGGGACTGAATCTGTGGTAGGTCCCTCCGGTTCTGTCTGGACCATAGACTCCCTATAATCTCTTATGCACTCGGCGTCTTGATCAGCACACCTCAATAAGCCTTCGGGAAGTGGCAATTCATAATCAAAAGCTTGCTTTTGTTTTAGAAAGTACTTCATCGCTTTTTTTGGCACTGCGGGATAATTCAGGCGTTTCGGAATGTCTTTGTTAGACCGCATCATGTTATGAACTATCAGCTGAAGAAACCTCATATATTGTAGAAACGTCTTTGCCTTATTATTCGGCTTAGCATCAACTCGGTCTTGGAGTTCATTCCAGAAAATCACTGCATGGTCGACATGCAAGCCATAGACGACTGCATGGAACAACTTCAGAATTCCCATATTAGCATTATCCATCCCAGAATGCTTGGATGTAAGATAACGGTTGATGACTGAGAAGATACCATAGTAAACTGGAGGGAGATTCACCTTGTAGAAATGGCTAACTTGAGTGAGTTCTCCGACATATCCCATATTTCTGATACCGGGAAGCACCTCTTCCTCAGTCGGATATGGATCAAATGAAACTTTGCCAGGATGGGAATTTGGCTCAGGTAGCCTCAGAACTAATCTCAGTCGATGATAATCTAGTTGAGTTACATATTCATCAATTGGAATGTCGAAGCGACGCCTGTTGTTCTCATACACGAAAGAAATAGACTTACATGCTTGTTGTACATACATCATCGGAACGTTGACTGTGTGAGTCAGAGCATAGGCCAAAGGATGCCTCTTCAGAATTTCAATGAAAATTGGGTTGATGTTGATTCTATCAAAGTCCACATGATGGTTATTGAACTTGATATCCAGGTAATCATCATTTGGATGAATGATGGCATGATCGGGATTGCCTTGGCCAGTATATGAAGGGTGAACATATCGTGTGGATGGAAGTGGAATATCGGGTGTTGCCTCAGGAACATGATCCTCAAAACCTTGGATCATACTTTGTTGATCTAGGTTGTTGAAAGCCATTTGAACTATTGTTTTGAAAAAACAATTCTGAAAACATTAATTTTGACAAAATCCAACTTTGAAAAAAATTTCTGAAAAATTCCTAAGTATGGTTTTCGCAAGCAACTGAGAATAGATACAAGAAGCAAAGTTTGCGCAAACCATAGAAGAAAAGTGAAGGTTTTCGCAGACAACAGGTTGCGAAAACAAAAACTTTTCGCAAGCAACTAACAGAAGTTTTCGCAAGCTATGGTTGTGAAAACTATACTTAGACACAAAAGCACCTAGAAACTTTTCACAGGCAACATGAAAACTTTTCTCAAAGCATTAAGACAAGGTTTTTGCATAGGCTTGTTGCAAAAACGAGACTTAGAAAAAAATTTAATCCCAAAAAGTTTTCTTTATGAACTTGCAACAAAGTTTTCGCAAGTTCATCCCTCCCAGAAATCAAAATTGATAAAAACACAAGATTTGAACCACAAAACATGTACAGAACCCTTCGACAATATAAACCCAAGATTAATCAACGTTAATTTGACATTTTAGAATCCAAATCGAGGATTTTCAAGACTGACCTAAATGACCGAACTCAAGAACACACAAAATCACAGATAGATGTATGAATGATGTACAACAGTGACACAGATCAATTCAACATGTATTAGATAACAAGAAACAACAAACAAATCAAGCAAATAACACCTAAATAAATGAAATCGATATATTCAGAAGATGAACAGTTTACACATTGATTTTGACCAAATAATCATACAGACGGTGGTTAAACGATGAATTCAAGATATGTTTCATATTCAGAAAACACTTGAACAGTACAACCTTGTACAGAAAATATCCAGGAAAAACCTTTCCGGTAAACTAATCCGGAACCAAATCCGGAAAACAGTCCGGAAGAGTAGGATATCAAATCCAAAAAACATATCCGGAAACATCCGAAATACCAAGAAATCCGATAACATCTGGAACCCTAGTCCGCGAATCATCCGAAAAAGTATCCGGACTCCAAGTTCGGAACCATTCGGGAAACGTATCCGGTAAATAAATCCGAAATCAATCCGGAATCAATCCGGAAAACAAACCCGGAACTTATCCGAAAAATGCAACTTCCGGAATCGTTCGATATTCGACTTAATTGCACAGTTCCATACCCGAATTTAAACAATACTTTACTATCAAATTTCATACAGTACCCAGTAAGTTCATTAAGCCATTTCAAATCGTCAATTTATAGACATATAACCACAATTTTAATAAGGTAAATGAACTCACCTGCAACTCGACACAGTATCGGATTTGATTCACCAAACTCAAACTTCAATCCTATTTACCAGATACTAAATCAATAACCAAATTCAAACACCAAATTGAATTGATTTGAGGTTGAATCGAGAAACAGCTAAAACCCACCGAACAATGAAGACTTCGATCTTTCTTTTTTCTTTCTGATGAAACCGATTTCTCAGGAAATTGTAATTGAGATAATCTCAATTTCAACCGCCTCTCCATTTAAATACATCCAACTATCATCAATTGACACAACTAACCCCAGAGTTTTGCAATTCACAATTAACTTAATGACTTTGGCCAATTACACTTTTGACACTTCAACATCAAAATATTGACGGGTGTCGAGTCCGGCAAATAATAATATTTATATATAATCCTATTACCTCTAAACACAACAAATTGTGATAGCGATAAGTAGGGTCGTCTCCTCAGGGACTCGGAATCAACTGTAGGTCCAAGACGATGTCATGTGCAAGTCTTTTTAGAACAATAATAAAAAAGGGGGGTTTGGATTGTTGAAATTAATCTAAATATGCAAAATAAAGTGAGACTACTAATAACAACGAAAAGAATCTAGCAACGAGTGTAACCAATCTTTTATGAAACAATGTATCATTGACTTGTATAAAGAAAAATGAATTTTCTCAATTGATTTCAGACGGGCCGTAAGTGCCAACACGCGTCAAACACTCCGTTTGTCCTTGCGATTAAACTAGCCCGAGGAGCTCGGTGAACTAATTCCTAATTGATTAAGTTAAGTCTAGTTAAGAACTTAGGCTTAACCTATCAATTGCATTAAAAATAGACAAACACCCAATCCTAACTAATGACCAGAAGCCCGACCATTTAAATTAGATTATACAATCCTATAATGCGATCAATTGATATGGAACTCAATTGATGCATCACTTGCTACTAAATCGAAATTAAGAACAATTACGTATTCCTAATTACAATTAGCTATTCAAAATGGGATGATAGGATTCAAGGGATCCATCTCAAAACCAAAAACCCCAAATTGAAGAACACATTTTTAAACAAAGATTGTATAAATGAAATATAATTGATAATTAAAAACAAACAAGTCTCAACAAAGTTTCAACCCAACTAGTTACATCTCATTACTAGAAACAAGAAGATTTAGCTACTCATAATTATGCTTAAAAACTGAAATCAAACTTACAAAATGGTAGAATTCAAAAAATGATGAAGAACCCTAGAAACTTCTCCAAAATTGTCTTCAAATCTAGAAATCGGCCCTTGTTGTTGCTCTCTAGAGAAAATAGAAGAAATTAATTGGACTCCCTTTCAATCGACAGTTTTCTGCTGCATTTATACCCTCCAAGTGAAAAACCGCTAAAAAGGGTTCAAAACCCACGATTTCTGGCCGCTTAATTGACCGGTGCGGATGGTGGCGCAGATAAGTACGCGCGAGGATGGGCGCGGAGAAGGAAGGCAGAGCCTCGAGCGGCTCATGGCGCGGGTTCACTTTCCGGAGAAGTCGCGCCGGTGCAGAAACGCCATCGTCTTGCTGTTGAGGTTCGAACGTTGTTGTGCGACTGTGAGGGTTTGGAAAGATGGGCCTGCGATGCATGAACTGAAAGAAATGGCTGCAGTAAATGGGCTTTATTGTCTTTTTCTTCTATCTCTTTTTTTTCTCGGTGGGCTGCAAAGAGTACAAATAAGTCATACATAAAAAAAATCATTTTTTTTCTTTTCTTGTTGCACACGAGAGCACAACACAAGAAATCAAATTAATAAAACTAAATTATTATTATTTTTCTTTTCTTTTCTTTTTCTTTTGCTGCACTCACGCCAATAATAAGACTTTTTTTTTCTTTTTCAACTTAATTTAATTACTAATAATAAAATACTAAACTTAACAAATTGGGGTATTTTAAGCACACAATCAACACTAATTTTATATAAATTAGACGTAAAAAGCGTATAAAATTAGTGTTTATCAAATTCCCCCACACTTAGATCATTGTCCGTCCCGGCAATGACTTAAGTTAGCACGTGGCATAAAAATTGAATCCAACGAGAGTGTCAACACATATAGCATATCATGAGATTGAGATTTACAACCAAGCATCAAAAATTGAGCACACACCCAACCAAGTAGACACAAGTTAATTACGAGAACTCTCACGAATGGGAAATTAAAACAACACTCAATTCACTCCTTGGGGTTAAAGTATATCGCTCAAACCGTCACTACACTAGCACACATCTACCATAAGCTTGAAAAGTCTCTCACCCTCCACTACTTGGATAACATACATGCATATAAATCAAAAGGTCTTTATTAGGTGTAATGTAAAATAAGGCTTTGGGTAAGGTGGGATATATTTGGGAAGAGTGGCTAAGGACCATACACCAAATGGAAAACCCGGTCATTCAAGCATTTGACTTTCTCTCAACAAGGGCTTAACATCTTTATCTTTGAAGCACATTTCCCTTTGGATGATAGGGAATAAAGATGAAACTTTTATAATCAACCATATCATCATTTCCGTCGTCTTTATTTATTTATTGACGACTCATTTTTCTCATCGATTTTTTTTTCATTTTTCTTTCATTTTCATTTTTTTTCATTTTCTTCCCAACATATAAGTACTACTTCTGAACACATAGGGATACCGGAAATACTCCATTGGTGATTGGTCGGTGGGTCGTGTATGGATTGGTTCATTATGTGGGTGACAAAGGAAATTGGCTAAGGCTCAAAGTGGTGTACAAAAAGGATAGTAATGACATAAAGGTAGGCTTAAGGCTAAATTGTCTAAAATAAAAATGAGAAAAACGATGGCCTTTATCATATTTATTAGCATGTAGTATCATGTAGTCTTAAGGAGAGATAATTCAAGTTCTAGAGGTGCATAACTAGGCATGACGCAATCACACAAGAAATGAATTAGAGACTAATATAAAGTGTTTAGTCTAATAGGCTCAAAGTCTCATGAGGTTAAGCTTGTTCAAGAGATTAGCAATAGTCTAACTTTGATCGGTATACTACCACAAATCGACTCTAAATGCTATCAATCAAGCTCAATCATGCTATACATGTGTTCAAACTCGTCATCATCAACAATTTAAGCTCATAAAAACATGCTAACACATCGTCAAAACGAACAAATATCCACATTTAAGCACAAATTGCAAAAAAATACCCCTAAAAAGCAAGCATTTACCCAAATCATGCAAATAACACCCAAATCATCCCAACTCATGCAAAATCATGCAAATAACCCCCACCCCCACACTTAATTCCTACATTGTCCTCAATGTATTCAATATATATAGGACACTCTAGGCAATGAAAGAAAGGGGGGAACATAAAACTCCCCTGATTTGGTGAGTGGCCTTCCAATGTAAGAATCCGTGAAGATGGGTACGTCTGTTTGAGATTCCAACCAGTCGAGAGAGCCTGAGAACTAGGGGTGCTCAAAAACCCGATCAACCCGATCAACCCAACCCAACCCGACGTGGAAAAACCCAACCCGAAGCAACCCGATGTCCAATCGAGTTGTAAAATATTCAAACCGTATGTATTGGGTTGATATCGGGTTACGATAATTTGAACCCAACCCAACCCGATGAACCCGATATATATATAGTAGATGTTAACATATATATGTAAATTGAGAAAAACATTTGATGACGATATGTTTAAGATTTAAGAAATATGCAAATTGAAAACGTCAAGTTATTTGATCATATTTGGTTTAAAAATTTTTATATATAGTATCTAAGTATTGTCTGAATTATCGGTTGTATTTTAAAGACATGTTTCCTTTATTTGTATGTTTTTAATTTTGATTTCACCTTGTTTAAACACAACCCGACTAACTCGATCAACCCGAACGGGTTGGGTTGGGTTGAAATTTTTTCAAACCGCCAACATTGGGTTGATGTGTCGAAATGCCTTCAACCCGATCAACCCAACCCGTGAGCACCCCTACTGAGAACAGCAGATAGAGCTGAGAGCGAAATTGGAGAATCTAACGAAAACAAGGAAATAACATAAAGCAATAAAAAGCAAGAAATTGAAATTCGTGGGTTGCCTCCCACGCAGCGCCTTTCTTTTAGGTCTTTGGCTAGACCACACTCGGTTCATTCATTGTAGCTTGGCGTGTCCAAAGCTACCCTCTCTAGATCCTCTCCAACAAAACCTTCGTAAAAAGGCTTTAATCTGTGACCGTTCACCTTAAACACTTGACCGGTATATAAGCTTTGAATTTCTACTGCACCATGGTCAAACACATTAGTAACAACAAAAGGTCCCAACCATCTGGACCTGAGCTTACCCGGAAATAATTTCAAACGAGAATGGTAAAGAAGCACTTTCTGACCTTTTGTGAAGTTCTTACGAGAAATCCGGTTGTCGTGGAATGCTTTTGTTTTCTCTTTATAGATCCGGGCATTCTTGTAAGCATCATTTCGGATCTCTTCCAACTCTTGAATCTGTAACTTTCTATACTGTCCCGCCTTATCCAAATCCATATTGCATTCTTTCACGGCCCAGAATGCCTTATGTTCCAACTCTACCGGTAGATGACACAGTTTGCCAAAAACTAGACGGAAGGGAGACATACCTAGGCTTTTTAAACGCCGTTCGATAGGCCCAAAGAGTTTCGTTTAGTCTCAAGCTCCAATCCTTCCGATTAGGATTCACCGTCTTCTCTAAGATTGCCTTTATCTCGCGGTTAGACACTTCGGCTTGGCCATTGGATTGCGGATGCTAAGCGGTGGATATCCGATGTATAACTCCATATTTCTTCATCAAAGCGTCCATAACCTTGTTGCAAAAGTGGGTTCCTCTATCGCTTATGATGGCTCTTGGCGTCCCAAACCTGGAAAAAATATTAGATTTTAGAAAATCTATAACCGTACGTGCATCATCAGCTCGGGTGGCCTTAGCCTCAACCCATTTCGACACATAATCGACAGCAAGGAGGATATACAAATAACCACATGAGGCGGGAAACGGTCCCATAAAATTTATGCCCCATACGTCGAATATCTCACAAAATAGTACGGGAAATTGGGGCATCTGATTTCGGGAACTAATGTTTCCCGTCATTTGACAACGTGGGCAACTTTTACAAAAAATATAAGCATCACGCATCAGAGTCGGACAAAACAACCCACACTCAAGCACTTTCCGAAATGTCCGCTTGTGACCAAAGTGACCCCCACAAGCGTATGAATGACAAAATTGCAAAACCGATTGATGCTCTTGTTGGGGTACACATCGTCTAATGATTTGGTCGGGACAGTGCTTCCACAAGTAAGGCTCATCCCAAATATAAAAATGAGAGTCCCTCTTAATCTTATCTTTCTCAAATCTAGTCAACTCACATGGGAATGTCTTGGTAACCAAATAATTGACAATATCTGCATACCAGGGAGAGACTTGGGCAATAACAAATAGGTGCTCATCTGGAAAGTCATCATTGAGGGGTGATTGCTCGCCATTGAAAGAGAGTCGGCTAAGATGATCCGCCACCAAATTTTCTGCTCCACTCTTGTCTCGGATTTCTAGGTTGAACTCTTGAAGTAATAAGATCCACCGGATTAGCCGTGGCTTCACATCCTTCTTATTCAATAGGTACTTTAACGCTGCATGATCAGAATAAATAATAACTTTAGTACCAAGCAAGTAAGAACAAAACTTATCTAAAGCAAAAACAATAGCTAAAAGCTCCTTTTCGGTGGTGGAATAGTTGCTTTGAGCACTGTCTAGCGTCTTGGAAGCATAGTAGATAACATGTGACGCCCTTCCAATTTTCTGCCCAAGTACCGCACCCACGGCATGGTTGCTTGCATCGCACATGATCTCGAATGGAAGCGTCCAATCCGGAGGTTGGATGATAGGGGCTGAAGTCAACATGTCTTTCAATCGGTCAAAAGCCTCCTTACACTCTTCATTAAAATGGAACTCAACCTCTTTTTGTAGCAACTTGCACATCGGTCGAGTGATCTTGGAGAAGTCCTTTATAAATCTTCGGTAAAAACCTGCATGGCTAAGAAAAGAACGAACTTCCCGCACACTCGTAGGGTAAGGTAAAGACTTAATAACATCAGTTTTTGCCTTATCTACCTCTATACCTTTTCCCGAGACTATATGTCCTAACACCAATCCTTGACTAACCATGAAATGACATTTTTCATAATGAAGCACCAAGTTAGTCTCTAAACATCTTTTAAGAATTTTGGTGAGATTAGATAAACATGACTCGAATGAATCCCCATAAACCGTAAAATCATCCATAAAAACCTCTATGCAATTCTCCACATAATCTAAAAAAATACTAACCATACACCTTTGGAAGGTGGCGGGAGCGTTGCATAGTCCAAACGGCATCCTTCGATATGCAAATGTGCCAAAAGGGCAGGTGAACGTTGTCTTCTCTTGATCCTTCAACGCGACGGGAATCTGATGAAAACCTGAGTATCCATCCAAACAACAATAGTGAGTTTTACCGGCTAAGCGTTCAAGCATTTGATCAATAAAAGGAAGGGGAAAGTGATCTTTCCTAGTAGAAGCATTTAACTTGCGATAATCAATACATACCCGCCACCCGTTTTGGACTCGGGTGGGTACCAACTCACCTTCCGAATTTTCGTTCACAGTTATGCCGGTCTTTTTCGGTACCACTTGGATAGGACTTACCCACTTACTATCAGAGATGGGATAGATCATATCGGCATCACAAAGCTTCAGAATTTTCTTCTTTACGACCTCCATCATCGGAGGGTTCAATCTACATTGCGCCTCTCTAAAGGGTTTGTACTCATCTTCAAGTAGTATCTTGTGTTGGCACAAAGAGGGGCTAAGACCCTTGATATTCGCAATGGTCCATCCGATGGCTCCTTTATGCTCCTTTAAAACTTTTACCAACTCGCCTTCTTCCCTAGGTGAAAGGTTTGCGGAAATGATCACCGGAAGTGTATCCTTTTCACCTAGGTAAGCATACTTCAAATGATCCGGCAACGGCTTAAGCTCCAATTCGGGCGCCTGTTCAATAGAAGGCAAAAGTTTCGTGTTAGATAAAGGTAACTCAATTTTAGAAACTTCATACCTTGATTTCTTTCCGCGCTCCATCCAAGATATCAACTCGGCATACTCTTCATTCAAGTCATACTTTTGGGCTAGCTTCTTCAAACTATCACTATGTAAGTCCCTACCAAGTATCACTTCCAACACATCTTGGTTAGATAAGTCAAAAACATCATCAGATAAAGACTCAATTATATCAACAAAACACAAAGATGAAACATCGCTCGGATATCGCATGGCATCATAGATGTTGAATTTAATAATCTCACCATCGAATTCCATGATCAAATTACCATCATGGACATCTATCTTGGTCCTAGAGGTCTTGAGAAATGGTCTACCCAATAAAATCATTCCGGCCTTGGAGGTATTATTCTCCTCCATATCTAACACATAGAAGTCGGCCGGGAAGACCAATTCATTCACTTGCATGAGGACATCCTCTAGCACACCCTTGGGATATACAACAGACCTATCTGCTAATTGAATGACTACACCCGTTGGCTTAAGGGGGCCCACATCCAAGGATATGTATAGGGCATATGGCATGACATTAATCGATGCCCCCAAATCTAGCATAGCCTGATTGACCGCGACATTGCCTACCTTACAAGGTATGGTAAACATGTCGGGATCATTACATTTAGGTGGTAGCTTTTTCTGTAAGAACGCAGATACATTTTGACTCATAATGATTTTCTCATTACCCTTTAATTTCTTTTTATTGGTGCAAAGTTCCTTCAAAAGTTTGGCATATCTAGGAACTTGTTTGATAGCATCGAGTAAAGGAATATTTACCTGGACTTTCCGAAAGGTGTCTAAGATCTCTTTATCCTCATTCTCTCGCTTTGACTTACCAAATCTGTCTGGAAAGGGTGGTGCTTGCACTATCACCTCGGGTGTCTTCTTTGTCGCTTCATCATCTTTGGCATCTTTGGCATCTTTCCCATTCGAGGTGGATGCCTTAATCTCCAACTCATCTTCTTCATCTTTAGCTTTTTACTTCTTCTTAGCACCGTCTTGGAGTTCCTTCCCACTCCTCAAAGTCATGGCACTTACATTCGCGTTCGGGTTGGTCTCCGTTTGAGAAGGCAACTTGCCTTCATTCACTAGTTGACCCACGGTGCTCCGAAGATCTTGTATGCTCGCTTGCGTGTTTTGAGATTCCTGTTGAAGTTTATCCATATTAGTAGCTAAAGATTTCACAATATCCTCAAGAGACATACCTGACCTGCTAGGGGCTTGAGATGACGTTTGTGGTTGTGGTTGAAATGGTGCCCTTGGTTGCTGAAAACCCGATGGTTGACTGAATTGTTGTTGAAATCCGGGTGGTGCTTGGAATTGTTGACCTTGCTGAAATTGTTGAGGTCGTTGGAAAGGGGCTTTTGGTTGAAACTGTTGACTTTGACCTTGACCTTGCTTCGGGGCGTAGCTCAAGTTGGGATGTTGTTTCCAACCGGGGTTGTAGGTACTCGAGAATGGATCAAACGCCCGATTGTTGGAGCCTTGAAAGTTGCCACCCCCTATAGCGTTCACTTTCTCTTCTTCTTCGTGTAATGTGGGGCATGCGTCAATTGGGTGTGCTATCGAAGAGCAAAACCCACATGCCTTGACTTGAGGCATGTTCCCCAAAGCAATCTGTGTCACCAAAACAGTCAAATCATTAATTTTAGTTTCAAGCGATTGAACATGTACCTCACTAGCTCCTCGACCGATGTCACTCCGAGCTCCAAATTGCTTGGAGTTTTCCGCCATGGTGTCTATCAAGGTCCTTGCTTGGGTTGGCGTCTTGTTCACTATCTCTCCCCCGCTCGCGGCATCCATCATCTTCCTCTCCATCGGTAGTAAACCTTCATAAAAATACTGAATTAATAGTTGTTCGGAAATACCGTGTTGAGGGCAACTTACACAAAGGCGCTTGAAGCGCTCCCAATACTCGTAGAGGGGCTCCGCGTCCTTTTGTTTGATTCTGCATATCTCCCTCCTTAGCTCGGCGGCTTTGGATGCGGGGAAGAACTTGTCTAGGAAAGCCCTCGCCATTTGTGCCCATGTGGTGATGGATCCCGGTGGTAGTTAGAAAATCCATTCCCTAGCCGCGTCAACTAGGGAGAATGGGAATGCCTTTAGCTTTAGATTCTCCACGGTGGTGCCTTGCGGCTTCATCCCCAAGCATACCATGTGGAACTCGGTCATGTGCTTGTATGGGTCCTCGGTAGCTAAACCATGAAAACGAGGTAGTAAGTGAATTAAACCAGTTTTAAGTTCGGTACTTACCTCTTCGGCTGGATACGTAATGCAAAGAGGTTGCTCATCGACGTTGGGTGTTTTCCATTCCCTCAAAGTGCGCTCGGGATTCGCCATGTCCTCTTTTTCCTCGTCTTCGGTCTCGGTGACCGGTTCTTCCTTTTCAGAATGAGGCTTCTCTTCTTCAAAATGCAACTCCTTTTCGCTTTTTGTGTCGGTAGACAACTCAATATCTTTCCAGATATTGACCACCGGTGAAGAAGTCGACTCGCCTTGCTTCTTTCGAAGCTTAGCTTGCTTCCTTAACTTCTTGGCGGATTTCTCAATCTCCGGATCGATTGGAATTGGTGAACCTGCACGAAACGATCTTGGCATAAACAGTTAAACTTGCCGAGTCCCCGGCAACGGCGCCAAAAATTTGACGGGTGTCGAGTCCGGCAAATAATAATATTTATATATAATCCTATTACCTCTAAACACAACAAATTGTGATAGCGATAAGTAGGGTCGTCTCCTCAGGGACTCGGAATCAACCGTAGGTCCAAGACGATGTCATGTGCAAGTCTTTTTAGAACAATAATAAAAAAGGGGGGTTTGGATTGTTGAAATTAATCTAAATATGCAAAATAAAGTGAGACTACTAATAACAACGAAAAGAATCTAGCAACGAGTGTAACCAATCTTTTATGAAACAATGTATCATTGACTTGTATAAAGAAAAATGAATTTTCTCAATTGATTTCAGACGGGCCGTAAGTGCCAACACGCGTCAAACACTCCGTTTGTCCTTGCGATTAAACTAGCCCGAGGAGCTCGGTGAACTAATTCCTAATTGATTAAGTTAAGTCTAGTCAAGAACTTAGGCTTAACCTATCAATTGCATTAAAATAGACAAACACCCAATCCTAACTAATGACCGGAAGCCCGACCATTTAAATTAGATTATACAATCCTATAATGCGATCAATTGATATGGAACTCAATTGATGCATCACTTGCTACTAAATCGAAATTCAGAACAATTACGTATTCCTAATTACAATTAGCTATTCAAAATGGGATGATAGGATTCAAGGGATCCATCTCAAAACCAAAAACCCCAAATTGAAGAACACATTTTTAAACAAAGATTGTATAAATGAAATATAATTGATAATTAAAAACAAACAAGTCTCAACAAAGTTTCAACACAACTAGTTACATCTCATTACTAGAAACAAGAAGATTTAGCTACTCATAATTATGCTTAAAAACTGAAATCAAACTTAAAAAATGGTAGAATTCAAAAAATGATGAAGAACCCTAGAAACTTCTCCAAAATCGTCTTCAAATCTAGAAATCGGCCCTTGTAGTTGCTCTCTAGAGAAAATAGAAGAAATTAATTGGACTCCCTTTCAAACGACAGTTTTCTGCTGCATTTATACCATCCAAATGAAAAACCGCTAAAAAGGGTTCAAAACCCACTATTTATGGCCGCTTAATTGACCGGCGCGGATATGGCGCGGATAAGGACGCGCGAGGATGGGCGCGGAGAAGGAAGGCAGAGCCTCGAGCGGCTCATGGCGCGGGTTCACTTTCCGGAGAAGTCGCGCCGGTGCAGAAACGCCGTCGTCTTACTGTTGAGGTTCGAACGCTGCTGTGCGACTGTGAGGGTTTGGAAAGATGGGCCTGCGATGCATGAACTGAAAGAAATGGCTGCAGTAAATGGGCTTTATTGTCTTTTTCTTCTATCTCTTTTTTTTTCTCGGTGGGCTGCAAAGAGTACAAATAAGTCATACATAAAAAAATCATTTTTTTTTCTTTTCTTGTTGCACACGAGAGCACAACACAAGAAATCAAATTAATAAAACTAAATTATTATTATTTTTCTTTTCTTTTCTTTTTCTTTTGCTGCACTCACGCCAATAATAAGACTTTTTTTTTTCTTTTTCAACTTAATTTAATTACTAATAATAAAATACTAAACTTAACAAATTGGGGTATTTTAAGCACACAATCAACACTAATTTTATATAAATTAGACATAAAAAGCGTATTAAATTAGTGTTTATCAAATATAACTTAACTTTCAAATTAACATTCTTCATAATAAAATACTTTAATCATGGAAATTCGAGGTGTTACATCATCATAATTATTATCATCATCGTCATCATCGTTGTTTCCACCACCCATATCAATTTCCTTAGTTGATTCAGATGTTGTATCAAATTCTGTACTATCACTAGATAGTCCGAGTAACCCGGCCGAAACAGTTGTCCCAATATGTGATGGAATCCGTACCGCGTTGGATCGGACCACACGTATATCTGATTGTGTGTCCTGAGACGATAACCATGTGTCTTCAAGTACAGAACTCTGAACTCCACCAGTTCCCCTCTCGAAATTTTCCTTCACCACTCCCCGTTCAGAAGCCCTTGCTTGTTGAACCCTCATCGACACCTCTCGTCTAGGGACTGAATCTGGGGTAGGTCCCTCAGGTTCTGTCCGGACCATAGACTCCCTATAATCTCTTATGCACTCGGCGACTTGATCAGCATACCTCAATAAGCCTTCGAGAAGTGGCAATTCATAATCAAAAGTTTGCTTTTGTTTTAGCAAGTACTTCATCGCTTTTTCTGGAACTGCGGGATAATTCAGGCGTCTCGGAATGTCTTTGTTAGACCGCATCATGTTATGAACTATCAGCTGAAGAAACCTCATATATTGTTGAAACGTCTTTGTTTTATTATTCGTCTTAGCATCAACTCGGTCTTGGAGTTCATTCCAGAAAATCACTGCATGGTCGACATGCAAGCCATAGACGACTGCATGGAACAACTTCAGAATTCCCATATTAGCATTATCCATCCCAGAATGCTTGGATGTAAGACAACGGTTGGTGACTGTGAAGATAGCTTAGTAAACTGGAGGGAGATTCCCCTTGTAGAAATGGCTAACTTGAGTGAGTTCTCCGACATATCCCATATTTCTGATACCGGCAAGCACCTCTTCCTCAGTCGGATATGGATCAAATGAAACTTTGCCAGGACGAGAATTTGGCTCAGGTAGCCTCAGAACTAATCTCAGACGATGATAATCCAGTTGAGTCACATATTCATCAATTTGAATGTCGAACGACGCCTGTTGTTCTCATACACGAAAGAAATAGACTTACAGGCTTGTTGTACATACATCATCGAAACGTTGACTGTGTGAGTCAGAGCATAGGCCAAAGGATGCCTCTTCAGAATTTCAATGACAATCGGGTTGATGTTGATTCTATCAAAGTCCACATGATGGTTATTGAACTTGATATCCAGGTAGTCATCATTTGGGTGAATGATGGCATGATCGGGAATACCTAGGCCAGTATATGAAGGGTGAACAGATCGTGTGGATGGAAGTGGAATATCGAGTGTTGCCTCAGGAACATGATCGCTAAAACCTTGGATCATACTTTGTTGATCTTGGTTGTTGAAAGCCATTTGAACTGTTGTTTTGAAAAAATAGTTCTGAAAACATTAATTTTGACAAAATCCAACTTTGAAAATTTTTTCTGAAAAAATCCTAAGTATGGTTTTCGCAAGCAACTGAGAATAGAGACAAGAAGCAAAGTTTGCGCAAACCATAGAAGCAAAGTTTGCGCAAACCATAGAAGAAAAGTGAAAGTTTTCGCAGACAACAGGTTGCTAAAACAAAAACTTTTCGCAAGCAACTAACAGAAGTTTTCGCAAGCTATGGTTGTGAAAACTATACTTAGACACAAAAGCACCTAGACACATTTGGCAGGCAACATGAAAACTTTTCTCAAAGCATTAAGACAAGGTTTTCGCATAGGCTTGTTGCGAAAACGAGACTTAGAAGAAATTTTAATCCCAAAAAGTTTTCTTGATGAACTTGCAACAAAGTTTTCGCAAGTTCATCCCTCCCAGAAATCATGTTAGGACTAAAAGTCCTATAAAATAGAAAGTAATATAAAGAAAAGAATTATTTTCTTTATTTGTTTGTAAAAGCCTTTTATGCTAAATGGGCTTAGATTAGTGTTTGTGGTCCATGGGCTTAGGCTTAAAGCCCTTGGTATATAAAGTTGTTTTTCCACTCTTTAGGTTAGTAGTTGTGAGATTAGCCGTGCGCTTAACAGAGTTTAGAGAGAGAGTTTGTTCATCATTCTAATCTTGTAACTCTCTGCATTCAATCAATAAAGGATTAATCGTTTCATATTCATTGTTACTTGATCAATCTGGGATCCACAATTGGTATCAGAGCAGAGGGACAAAGCTATCGATTCAAAGGTATATTTTTTTATTTTTCTTGATCATTCATCGCACGCACTGTGTTCATCTCAAGAATTTGATTGCTTCGATTTTGGTGTTAAAACCTAAAATTGAGGCTAGATAAATTCTTCTTATAAGTTTTCTAAGATATACATGTGTTTTCAAATCGTCTGGTTGAGTAAAAATCCCTGATTTTTAAAATTCTTGATCTGTTTGGTGTTTGCTCCCTGTTCGTGAGAATTATTAAATTTTCTTGTCAAAAGTGCTAGTTGATTCGTTTTTGGTATTGTTTTTGTGTGTTTTTGGGTTAGTTTTCTTGTTAGTACTAAGTTCTTGCAGATTATCTCTCATCAAGACGGCATAAATTCATCGAACCGGGTAAGTTTTTCTTGTTTCTGACTTGGTTTTGAAGTCCCGGTGCTAATATCTCCCGGTAGTAATAACTCCCGGTGCTGATAACTCCCGGTAGTGACTATTCCCGATACTGATATCTCCCGGTAGTAATAACTCCCGGTGCTAATATCTCCCGGTAGTAGTAACTCCCGGTGTAGTCATCTCCCGGTAGTAATAACTCCCGGTGCTAATATCTCTCGGTAGTAGTAACTCCCGGTGTAGTCATCTCCCGGTAGTGATAACTCCCGGTGCAGATATCTCCCGGTAGTGTTAACTCCCGGTGTAGTCATCTCCCGGTAGTGATAACTCCCGGTACTATTATCTCCCGGTACTTCAACTTCCGGTACTGCCATCTCCCGGTACTTCAACTCCCGGTGCTCTTATCTCCCGGTATTTTACGATCATTGAAAGACCCGGTACCAAATCTGTAAGTCCCGGTATCCCATCTCTGTCAGTCCCAGTCATTGTAAGTCCCGGTATCATACAATACCAGAACTTGCTCTCTGCTGCAACTTGGGTTTTGTGATTTTTGAACTTTCATAACTTCAAATCACCATAACTCGCTCAAAAATCAGAATTTTACAATGAAATTTTACAGGGTTACTCAAAATGTGATTCTGAACAAATTCTCTGGGAATGTTTCCTACTAAAGACATCTACAACTATGAGTTCGATCACACCACAGTAAACTCTCAATTCTGGAACAATCTTTGAATTCCGGATCTGAGTTTTTTGTTTAAATTCTGGATCGATATCTTGAATTGTCTCACGATCATTTATTTCAAGTAACAATGTCTTATCCAAACTACTCTGAGCTCAAAGAGAAAGTTTCCCAATTAGAAGCCAAACTCTCTAAGCTAGAAGCCGAAGCTAACATCAAGTATGACTCCATAGGCAAGCTAGCTATTGAAAAGGCTGAGGATAAATGTGTGATAGAGAACTATCAATCTGAATGCTCAGTCATTTCAAAAAGAGCCGAATCCCTAGAGACTCAATTATCTGAAATCACCGAAAAGCTCAGTAAGTCTCAGGAAGAGAATAATAAGATTGTCAATCTTCGCTTAGTCGTTCAAAAAGAAAATGATAAGTTGACTAACAAGCTTAAGGATCTGAATCCAAACTTTACAAGCGAGGACAATCAGACCAAACGATTCATTTGAACAAACCTAAGGAATTCAAATACTACAACTCTCTTTGGGGACTCGGATATGATAATCCGTGTTACCTTAAGAAAATCTTATCTAAGGTTCCCACCCTTTATGAGTTCAACTTTTTGGGACTAGATAAGACATACCCTGAGTATAAGATCAAGTGGACTAAACCGTCACAGGAGGATGAGGAAAAGGAAGACCTTAAAAGAAAAACAGGAATTCCTCTACCCAAAGTAGGGGAAAAGCCTGAAAATATTGAACCTAAATCGGAAGATGAGCCGCCTAGGAAAAACATAAATGTACAGATACCTTTCGTGTACGAAACGCTTAATGCGTCATATTTAAAGAGCAAAACTCCTTATCTCTCCAACGATTACTTTGACATCTGTTCGCTTGCCAAAACGGTGGAAACTCCGGTTCCCGTTCCGGCAACGCCAGATGCAGATTCTAATGATAAATCAGAGTTCAAACGTTATGTTCCACCTTTGATTTTGGAAAACACAATTTTTAAACTTGAAGAATCGATTGCAAGGGATAAGGTCATTTATGAAACCGAAAGAACTGTACTCTTAGCCACTATTGAGAAGCTCAAAAATAACAAACCTGAGACATTACCCGAATCAGAAAGAGCAACATATCGAACCGAGATTGCTAAGTTGAATTCTCAACTGTCCGCATTGGCGACAAAAGCTTTAACGTTGAGAATGGCTAAGGTACATCCAGTGGATACTCCAATGACGCATGTCACTCTTGAAACAATCTCGTTTGACTCTGCTCCAAATTATTTGGATAGTTCCTCGTGTAACGCCTTTATAGGAGTGTCTGATGACACAAATGCCAAGGATTTATGTTTTCTAAATAAAGGTAAGGCGGTTCAAACCGAATCTGCTCAAAGGAATCTTTTCTCTGACTTTACTAATCCCTTTGCGGATGATTCTTTTAACTGTTCCTCATCCGACTATGACGGTGAAAACCCATTTGGTTCTACACGACAGTTTTCTGAGTTTATGAATTCCTCTGTTTGTCATGATGAAGATGTTTCGAAAATTGATTATGCCCCAAAGCCTGTAAGTCATAGTCAACTTTTGGAGAAAATGCCCTCACCGGTAAATTTTGAAAAGGGAGAATGTTCTAACTCCAAAAACGTTTCTAAGACCACTTCTTCAAAATCTAAAAGATGGTCAAAGAAACGCTCAAATACCGGTAATTCTCACAAAAGACAATCTTACTACTCTAGTTCCTCTGACAGTGAGCTTAATGATTCTTCAGATAATCATGTTTTTAGAAAAGTAAAAATGGTTTGGAGAAAGAAATCAACTACAGAAGACAGTGATGGAAACAAGTCTCATAATTCTCCTGTAGTTGATACAAAGTCATTTACTTCCAAGACTGGCTCACATGCTCATGTTTACCCTATAGCTAAGCTAATCAGTCTAAACCGAGCAAAGATCTGCTGCACTTATTGTGGAAAAAGTGACTTTGTACATCCAAGGTATGTGAACAACTGGTATGGTACCTATAGCATCCCCAATCCCCATATTAAAGTCAAGACATCTAACCATCAAGGATCCATCAAAGCATGGATACCAAAATCTTCTTCATTTGTTTTTGCAGGAATGTCATGTGATTCAACCCAGAATAACCTTTTCACATGACTGCATTAGAGGTTATGCCACATTTGAGGGGGGGCATCAGGTATTTGACACAAACATGAACTTTTCAGTGAATTCATAGAACCGTGGTAATGCATTCTGAATAACTTACTTGTGTTTATTATTCTCTGATTTAACTTCCATGTTTGCCGCGTGTTATATTTTCTTTGATTTAGTTATTTCCATGTCTCACATATTTTGTTGATTTTTCGATGGAAATACACCCGCTTGAATTCCAATTTTGTTCTCATAGTACGTCCTTACTTACTAATGATTCAGTTCTTCTCTGGTAAATTAATTGTGACTTGTTCTTCACAATTAAACTTTCTGATCAATTGTTTCATTTGTTGCAAACACTGTGCTTACTGAGTCATCCTAGTCGCGCTTGAACTTGTTCTTTGATCTTCATTCACATTTTATAATGACTTCTGATCAACTCAGATCAGGACTCGTTCTTAAAAGATTGACTTCTAAACATGCCAATTTAGAACTCGTACTTCAATGTGTGCTTAATGTTTTATTGGTTCATTCAAAGAGTGTTAGGAATTACATCGTTTCTATGGTCTATCCAGAACCGGAAGGACCTACCCAAGAAACACATCCTTTTTAGATAACAGTGAGGGGTCTAGATGTATAGACGAGTTTGGAGTGAGAAAAAAAATGGTGAGGATGTGACAGGACTTAGAAGACATATTGGTCCTTACCAAACCGAGTCAGTTAGCCGGGTAACCACACAATCTATTCACTCTCGTTCTTTGGAGATGAATATTGAAACAAACATGGACCCAGTGTCGACAACTCGTGTCACCCCACCTAGCCACTCAAGCATCTCACAAAAGATGTTTGTTTCATAAATGCACGGAGATTTAGCACATAATCTATCTATTCCTCACTCGGAGGTCTTAGATATTGAAAAAGGAAGACATCAGCTCCGGTCTCCGAACTTCATATTCTATTCACTGTGTCAATTGATTTTTAACTTGAGTCCCAGGTTAAATCAATTTTTGAGCCAAATCGATATAATTTATTTCTTTCACACATGCACGAGTCTTTGTGATTCCCATTGCATATCTTCGTGATATTGCCGGAACAGTTTGAGAGGTAATTTTTAATATTTTACTTCAATGATAACTAGAAGTCCTATCAGAGATACCCCGATGCCAACTCTGAACATAGGCCACACAATTATTTTACTTGTTGTGATAACAGTTACTATTGGGTTTCTGTGTTAGATGATTACCCTATTTTGGTTACTTACCGTTTTATCTGGTACTTTTGCTACTCATCAGTGTTGTCTTTGAAGCTACATGATGCTCAGGATGCTCCTAATCATCATGAGGGGGAGAACTGATACAAATTCAAAGACAAAGATCATCATCATGAGGGGGAAAACGTTATAAAAGTTCAAAGACCCAGACTATCAAGTTGAGGGGGAGTAAGCAAAAGTTGAGGGGGAGTAACTGCAATAACTTGTGCTGAAAATATTTCAACGTGCATGGTTTTTCTATCCGTTTAAAAAAGTGTTGAAGTTTTCAAAGCTAATTCAACTCGTGGTTCAACTCGTGATACTAAGAAGACCAAGAGCATATTTCAAGGGGGAGCGTGAAAGATATGAAGACAAGCAACACTAAAGTGCTTCAAAGATTAAAGACGAAGAGAAGATCAAGATCGGAAGAGTTCAAGTTCGTATTTTTTCTTTATATAACTTTAGGGGGAGATTGTTAGGACTAAAAGTCCTATAAAATAGAAAGTAATATAAAGAAAAGAATTGTTTTTTTTATTTGTTTGTAAAAGCCTTTTATGCTAAATGGGCTTAGATTAGTGTTTGTGGTCCATGGGCTTAGGCTTAAAGCCCTTGGTATATAAAGTTGTTTTTCCACTCTTTAGGTTAGTAGTGGTGAGATTAGCCGTGCACTTAACAGAGTTTAGAGAGAGAGTTTGTTCATCATTCTAATCTTGTAACTCTCTGCATTCAATCAATAAAGGATTAATCGTTTCATATTCATTGTTACTTGATCAATCTGGGATCCACAAATCAAAATTGATAAAAACACAAGATTTGAACCACAAAACATGTACATAACCCTTCGACAATATAAACCCAAGATTAATCAACGTTAATTTGACATTTTAGAATCCAAATCGAGGATTTTCAAGACTGACCTAAATGACCTAACTCAAGAACACACAAAATCACAGATAGATGTATGAATGATGTACAACAGTGACACAGATCAATTCGACATGTATTAGATAACAAGAAACAACAAACAAATCAAGCAAATAACACCTAAATCAGTTAAATCGACATATTCAGAAGATGAACAGTTTACACATTGATTTTGACAAATAATCATATAGACGGTGGTTAAACGATGAAATCAAGATATGTTTCATATTCAGAAAACACTTGAACAGTACAACTGTTAGCTCCAACTTCTGTAGTTTAAGAAGTATTGAAAAATAGGCTAAGTATGTAGTCATCGATATAGGCCTCTGCCAAGTCACCGAATGGACCGAAGTGAAGAATCAATTGAAGACGCTCTCAGAGGACAAGGCCACAGAGCCTCTGTCATACTTGACAGAGCCTCTGTGGTATGAAGACTGAAGACTTAGAAGATTATCTGAAGATCAATATGAAGAAGATCATGCTTCTCACGTTTTCTGTTGTACGAAGATCCTGAAGATCGTTCGTACAAGGCGTGCCCTGACAACTCCACGTGTCAACCTCTGATAAGTTTCAGCCTTAGCAGAACACGGCGCACTACATTAACGTTGTACCTGTAGCAGTCCCACGATCGTGTCTTGTACCCTTAGTACTTCTTGTCTCCCTTTTGTCCCCTGATGAATAGTATAAATAGAAGGCTCATGTTGAGCTCTTCTATTAAGCTTTGCACAACACACACACCCTAGAGCAGAATTATCATTATACTTTCAGTGTTCTTGGTGTTCTTATTTAAATCAATACAAAGTGAATCTTTGAGATAATCTCGTGTCTATTTATACTTTGTTTACTTGGTTTAGTGTGTTTTTCTACCATAGAATATCTTTTAGTTCGTTAAAAACGCTTCCGCACTCTTATTTGTTTGAACTAATAGATATAGATATCATTGTTGAGTAAAATTGGGATCAACAATTGGTATCAGAGCCATCCTTGATTTTCTATATCAAGAGATCCTCTCTTACAATGATTTCTGGTAGAAACTTGGTTTGTCTTTAACCTGTTCTTCATATTTTTTCTGCCATTCTCGACCAGTTCGACTTTGGTAAACTTACAGAACCTGTCTCTTTGGTTAAAACTCTCCATTTTAGTGCATTGTTCAAGGTTTTTACACTCATAAGCTCTTTTCTAAAAATCTGACCCATCATCTGAAAGTTTCAGTTCATACTCTGTTTTCTGGCATTTTCCAAAACCATTCAAAATGACGAACACCAACAACTACTTTTCTGCCGGTTCCTTAACAAAACCACCCACTTTGCTCAGAGATAAGTACCCTCAGTGGAAGATTCGAATGATCCACTTCTTCGAGGGCTCTGACAATGAACTTTTTCATTATATTCACAATCCTCCTTTCGTTCCCATGATAACAGTACCTCGTGTACCTGCCACAGACGACACTCCAGAGATTCCTGAGCATGGGAAACCTAAGACAAAAGATAAATGGTCTGCCCCCGACTGGGAGAAATATGAGTTCGCTCAGAAGGCCAAGCGACTTCTGATAATGGCCATCCCCAATGACCTCTTCCAATCCTTAGATGCGTGTGAATCTGCATACGATCTATGGAAGGAACTAGAGAAACAATTGGAAGGAGGGGCTAAAACTCAGAAAAATCGCAGAGCCCAATGTATCAATGAATATTACTCATTCAAAGCTCTGCCAACAGAGTCTCTGCAGACAACTTATGACAGGTTTAACTCTCTGATAAACAAGTGCAGGAAGTTTGGGATTCACATAACTTCTGAAGAGAACAATGTCATGTTCCTAAAGAGCCCCAACGAAGAATGGCTCCAGCTGTCTAAGTCCCTTCAAACTAACCAGGACTTAGACACCTGGAGTTTATCAGATCTTTATGGAACTTTGGCAGCCCAAGAACCCCAAATCGCCCAGGCAAAAGCTCAGACTGTTGGGCCTCTGGCACTTGTCGGTAAGACTACAGAGGCAAAAGAGAAGCCTAAGAAGGAGAAAGCTGTGGAGGAGAAGAAGGAGAAGAAGAAGAAAGTGGTGGTTGTTGATAGTTCTGAGGAGGAGTTGGTAGAAGAGGAGGAGGCAACGATGGCCTCGATAGCTAAATCTTTAGCTCTGTTGACGAAAGAGTTTGGTAGAGGAGGATATAGGAAGAAAGGTTATGAACGTGATGGAAGGGATAATAGAGGAGAGAAGTATGAGTCAAGAAACCAGGGAAGAGATGGTTCTAACGACCAACAGAGGTCGAATGACAGGAATGATAGATGTGATGACCGACAGAAGTCAGACGACAGAGCTGGCAACGCTACCCAGAACCAGGGATATTTCAATTATGGCAAGCCAGGCCACTATGCTGCTGACTGCAATAGCAAACCCAACCGCCCTCAGTGGGACTCTGCTTTCTACAAAAAGAAGGCAGAATATTATGCTCAAAAGTCACTGATGGTGGAACAGGAGAACTAGTTGTCAGATGAATCCTCTGATGAAGGCGACAAGAAGAACGCCTTGTTCTGTGGAATGGCAGAGGTCAGCTCATCAGAATCAGATAGTGAGGTATCCACTTCTAACTATTCCTCTGATGAAACAGAAGCTGCTTTGCTTAAACTGACCATTGAATACACTGAACTTAAAAAGACTTGTGAAAATATACAGAAAAAACTTACATTCTTCGAGAGAGAAACCAGACTTCTCACTCAAGAAAAGGCAAAAAAAATCAAGAAAAGGAAGTGATTGAAACAAATTGGAATAAACATCTAAATCCTTTGAAAGAAAAGATTACAGAACTTAACTCTGCATTAAAAGACAAATCCAAAGAACTTGTGGATGTTGAGAGCGACAGAATGAATATTCTTGCTCTTAAGCACTATTTTCAAAAGGAAAGAGAAGTCCTTCATCAAGACTTACTCAGCAGAGATCTTTTAATTAAGAAATATCAAGATGCACAGAAGGTATACGAAAAGGTCAATACACAAATAGGAAGAAGGGGAATTGGCTTCTGTGATATAGATCCATATACTGGAACCAAAAGAAACAAGTCCCTATCTTCTCTATTTCATATTGGAAGTACGAGAAAACCTGGTTTTCCAAACTTACTCTCTGTTAGCAAAAGGAGAAAAGTGTCTAGGGAACCTCACCAGAGGAAACCTCTGAAGATGATAAATGTGTGGTTTGAAAACACTGATATATTGTCTTCAGCCTCTGTCAAAAGAGACTCCAAACCCAAGAAATATCTGAAAACACAAGATCAGATAGGAATCTTCAAGTTTGGTAACCCCGAGACTCAAACTTAGGTTGCTTTTGTATGCACTATGGATTCTGAAACAAAACTATCTGCAGAGGCACCTGAGTTCATGCCAGCTTCCTCAGAAGAAAATTTGAAACATATTTCTGAAAATGAGCTAATGGAAATCGGTAAAAATAATTTTTATGAGAACTTCTGTACATCCTCTGTCAAACAAAAACTCTCTGAGGAAAACTTGATAAATACCTCTGTTGACTTGGAAGATAGTCCCAAAGAAACGGAAGAAAGTGAGTATTGCACATGCTCTGAAAGTCCAGCCTCTGTCGACAGAGACCTTAGTGACTCAACCTCTGTATATGAGGACTATTCATCCTCTGACGAATCTGAGACTGACTCAAATGAGTCAGAAATAGTTCCTTGTGCTTCAGAGGGATTTAAACTTCCCTCTGGTATTCTTAACAGAACCATTCCTCCTAAGGAGAAAAGCACAAGTGTTCCTATTTGTCCGGACTTTTTGGACATGTGTATACAAGCCAAAACCTCTCTTGAGCTTGAGAAAATCAAACAACAGAAGGAAATGTCTTCTCAAAATCCAACGAGTTCTAAAACTTCAAAACCCTTAAGGCCTTTTAAAGAAAAATTAACTTGGCAACAGAAAGGTAAATGGGTTGAAAATAACAAATCTTTTGCTTCTGTGACAGTGAAACCTGAAGAAGTTCACCACAGAGGAAGGGGTCCACAGAAGGCTACTCCCTACAAGGAATTTTCAAAACAACAATCTAGTCTACATAGGTCTTCTTGTAATAGGAAGTCAAATGCTAGGATAGATTGTAATAAAGCCTCTGTACCCCTTTTCAGTGTTTTTAATGAAAAGTTCAAGCAAATCTCTTCGCATTTTAATTACTGTCATTGCTTTGATCTCATGTATCAATTGAATCAACACTTCTAAAGCCCACACTGTTTCCTCTCTTTGCCCAAAAGGAATGCTAAATTAGAGGGAAAGAAGAAAAAAAATGGTTCTTCAACAGAAGTTAAAACCAAACCCAAGGATGCTAAGGCAACCTTGAAGACCTCTGACAAAAAGGGACCCATTTGGATATGGGTACCTAAAAATCTCTGATTGTCTTGCAGCAGCAGTATGTGCCGATCTGGTACCTTGACTCCGGGTGCTCGCGGCACATAACTGGCGACAGAGGTCTACTATCCTTTTACAAAGAAAAACTCGATGGAGGATCTGTAACCTTTGGAGACAACAAGAAGGGATATATTAAAGGCTACAGAGTCATCAAAAAGAAAAACATATCAGTATGTAAAGTTGCATATGTGGATGGCCTAAAGCACAATCTTTTAAGTGTTAGCCAACTCTGCGATACTGGTTTCGACGTTATGTTCAAAAGAACTTTCTGCTCTCTGCAAGGAGAAGATACCGGAGTCGAACTTCTGCGGGCTGAACGAAGAGGAGATCTATATCTTGTGAACTTTAGTGTCAAGAACAAAGAAGACAAGCTCTGCTTTGTTGCTTGTAAAAACGAAGAAGACTGGTTATGGCACAACAGGTTCTGCCATCTGAACTTTCATACTCTAGACAAGCTTGTGAAACTTAATCTTGTTAAAGGTCTGCCGAATGTTAAATTCAGTAAGGATCATTTGTGCTCAGCATGTTAGATGGGCAAGCTTAAGAGGGCTTCCCATAAAGGAAAGACTGATGTGTCTTGTCCTAGGCCTCTGTACATGCTTCATGTCGACCTCTGTGGTCCAATCGCTTCGCAGAGCCTAGGTGGCAAGAAATACATACTTATGGTGATCGATGAATACTTAAGATATACATGGGTGGAATTTGTCAGAAAGAAATCGGATGTTCCTAACATTCTGATAAACCTAATGAAGAGGATCCAGGTTTTGTACAAGTGCAAAATTCAGAAGTTGAGAAGCGACAATGACACAGAATTCAAAAAATCTGTCATTGAAGCCTACCTCACAGAAGAAGGCATCTCGCAGAACTTCTCTGCAGCGCGCACTCCACAACAAAATGGCGTTGTTAAACGAAAGAACCGAACACTTATGGAGGCTGCTAGAACTATGCTAACAGCGTCTGGATTGCCGATTTCCTTCTGGGCAGAAGCTATATCAACAGCATGTTATACCTAAAATCGATCATCCATAGTCAAGAGGCACATCAAGACTCCTTATCATTTGATCAATCAGAGGCGACCCAACATCAAGTTCTTCCATGTATTTGGATGCAAGTGTTTTGTTCTGAATGATAGAGAAACTAGAGGAAAGTTCGAGGTGAAGGCAGACGAAGGAAAGTGCATAGGATACTCTACCACTTCAAAGGCTTACATAGTATATCTTATGCGGTCTCGATCCATAGTGGAAAGCATAAATGTCTCTTTTGATGATTCCTTTCAAAAGACTTCTGAACAAATCGGTTCAGAACTCGGTCTGAAAAAAGAATCCTCTGGCATCTCAAAGACAAGAGAAGCAGACCCATATCTGCTATTTGAAGAGATGTTCCACGACGATATCGATCCCTCTGCTGGAGCCGTCAGAGCCTCTGGAGAATCATCTTCTGTAAACCAGACTGAGTCAGGTATATCTCTAACTGGTCCATTAAATACTTCATCCTCTTCTATGAATCATGCAGATGCTAATGCCGAGGGGGAGCGAACAGAAGATGACACAAACAAAGATACAACAACAGACGCACTAGAAACACCAACTCCAGCCACAACAGAGGAACCGATACCAGAGAAAAATGAGGATTCAGTCTCCATCGCATCATAGGAATCTATTCCAGCTCTTATTCCAATACCTACACAAGCTAAAGAACCAAGTTCAAGCACAGAAGTACCTTCTACCACCGAAGTTGTACAAGAACAACCATGTGCAACCTCAGAAGCTCAACTTGATGACGCTAATGACCATCTTCCAAGGACAACAAAATGGACTAAAACTCATCCTCAGAGTCTGATAATCGGCGATCCTTCTGAGAAAGTCAAGACAAGATCAGCCACTGCTAATTTTTGTTTCTTTAACAATTTTATCAATGTGATCGAGCCAAAACGTATTTCTGAAGCCCTAGATGATCCAGACTGGGTAGATGCTATGCAAGAAGAGCTTCTACAGTTTGAGAGAAACAAGGTATGGACCCTAGTTCCTCTGCCAAAGGGGAAACAAGCAATAGGGACTAAATTGGTCTTCAGAAACAAGAAGGATGAGGACGGGGTGGCCATTAGAAATAAAGCGAGATTGGTGGCCAAGGGATATCGCCAAGAAGAAGGCATTGATTACGATGAAACTTTTGCCCCTGTCGCACGGCTCGAAGCAATAAGAATCTTCTTAGCCTTCATCGCCCACAGAGGTTTCAAAGTCTTTCAAATGGATGTAAAATCTGCCTTTCTGAATGGTGAAATTCAAGAAGAAGTCTATGTCCAGCAGCCACCAGGGTTTGAAAGTGCCAAGTACCCAAATCATGTTTACTTTCTCGACAAAGCTCTGTATGGACTGAAACAGGCTCCAAGAGCATGGTACGAACGCCTTTCAACCTTTCTTCTCGTAAATAATTTCGAAAGAGGTACAGCTGATAATACTTTGTTTTATAAAAAAAGGTGATGAGATTCTACTTGTACAGATCTATGTGGACGATATTATTTTTGGGTCTACAAATGCAAAACATTGCACTGATTTTGAAAAACTCATGCAGAGTGAGTTTGAAATGAGTATGATGGGAGAACTAAACTTCTTCCTAGGACTCCAAGTCAAACAATCATCAGAAGGAATTTTTATAAATCAAGCTAAATATGTCTCTGACATTCTTTCGAAATTTAATCTCTCTGATGCCTCTGTCATGAAGACCCCCATGTCAACTGGAAATAAGTTACACTCAGATCCAGGTGGAAAATCTGTAGAGTGCAAGCTCTACAGAGGCATGATTGGGTCTCTTTTATACTTAACCGCGAGTAGACCTAATATAATGTTTTCCACATGCCTCTGTGCAAGGTATCAAGCCAATCCAAAAGAATCACATCTTCTGGCTGTAAAGAAGATCTTCAGATACCTAAAGGGAACCAAAAATATTGGCCTCCGGTATCTGAAGAACTCTGGTTTTAATCTAACGGCTTACTCAAATTCAGATTATGGAGGATGCAAACTTGACCGAAAAAGCACCTCTGGGAGTTGTCAATTCCTGGGTGGTAAACTAGTCAGTTGGACTTCAAAGAAGCAGAACTGTGTATCGACATTTACGGCAGAAGTTGAATATGTTGCTGCTGCTAGCTGTTGCTCCCAAGTTCTGTGGATGCGAACTCAGCTAAAGGACTACGGTCACAATATCTACAAGATACCCATCCTCTGTGATTCCAAAAGTGCCATAGCGATTGATACGTGCGAAATGTGTGTTTTAATCGCAGTGGGTTGCAAACTGTCCACAGTGGGAAGTGCAAGTGTACACTGTCCACTATGATCGTCACAGCAAGTAATAGTTGGTAAAATACCAGAATCGAATCCACAGAGACTGGACAATCAAGACAATACGGTTCTCATGAGCTCCTTTTACAAGTTTCAACTAGAGAGGAAAATAATACTTTGGTTTGGTTTGGTAAAATAGCTACTTGAAACGATTTACTAAATGCTAAAAAGGAGGAATGTAGGTTGGATTTTCCCTAAATTTTATCTCAAATACTCGGTCCTTAGAGTGATCCTCGTATTCGTGGTGGACATTTTCGCTAGAAAAGCCCGGTTACAAAATACTCACACCGTTAGATAAAAATCCCATACTCTTAGTACTTGTTGTTTTGTCAATGGTAATCTCTAAATGGACCTTTTCAGGCCTCGATGGAATGTGTAGAGACAAATACTCTAAGTGTTTTTAATACACAAATTAGCTTGCCTACTACTCCAGTGGGCAGAGATTAGCTCACTGTGCCGACCTCACTTTCGTAAGTGTCAAAAGAATTCTTTCGAATCCCCTAGCATCATTCAAGCTCGTGTCACTGCGCTCTACTTATTTCTAAGTTAAGAACTAGACTTTAGATCCTTGCAAGTGATCAGCTTGTTCGCATCCTTGGGTAAATATCGAGAATGAAAAGACCAAAACAACAAATATTCTAAGTATAAAGATTACTCAAGCATTTTTGATAAAATCCAGGTACTTCTCCTTCCTACATCCCAAAGGATGTTTAGCCTAACATTTCCGAAGTAAAGAAAACAAAAGATGAAGATTTGCACATAATAAAACTGAAAGTGACTTGAATTAACTGCTCACAGTGGGGAACGAGAAGTCGTCCCTGCACTGTGTAATACGAACTACAATTTAAACTAAGAAAGTAAATTACTGAAAATTAAAGCTAGTTACTGCAGTAAATAAAAGACTAAAGCTAATGTGGTAGTTGAGAGAATTTGAGACTAAAAGTATTCAAGGATGAAAACCAAGCATGCATTTAATGGCACCCAAGTGCTCCTTTATATACTAGGAGAAGGAGTTGGGTATTACACAAAAGAGGTGGGTCTTCCAATGGGTAAAGACTGCTGAGTTGTGGCAGAATTCAGCTCCTTGTGCAATTCTTTTATCCAATGGTCCCTTCTCCAAGTCAATCTCCAAGTACAAAGAGGTGTACTTGATGCTATCTTCAATGAGAACTACCTTGTACTTCTCCAGCCATTTCTCTGCCATATGAACCTTCCTCCTCCAGAAAATTAGATCCCAACTAAAAGTTTCTTTTTGATTTCTTTTTGATCAGCTCGAAGAGTGGGGAACCGGAGTGGGCACTGTATACGTCACTGCGGATGAAAAATCGAGAAAACACCCAAAACTTCCCCAAATAATTTATTAAAGACCATGGTTCACTCCTTTTGCTCGTTTTCTTAAATCATACCAAGAATGGGGGTTTTTAGAAGTGAAATGGCTAAAATTGACAAAATAAAGTGGAAAATAAATGGAAATAATAACTCTAAAAATAGAGTTATCACAACCTCAAACTTAAATCATTACTTGTCCCCAAGTAATAAAAAGAATAAAATAAAATGAAACACAATGCATAAAAGGTCTTTGAGGGACTTACATATTTCTTGACTTGAATGGGCGTTGATCTCCTTCCTTCGATACTTCCTTCGGTTCCAAACTTGAAAATTTCACTTTTTGTGTTTGACGAAACCTTTCCCTTGTTTACCTTTTGATCAATAGGGCTTTCTTGGGTTTGAAGGGTTTATGGCTTTGAATCTTTTCCCAAGGGTTTTGGCAAAAATTTCCAAACATGGACCGAAGATCTCGCTTTGAGATTTTTATTTCAAGAAGTGGGTGTTTAGTATTTTGCTATGATAAGAACGTACACTTTCAGGCTTTATTTGGGTATAATGAGTATGGCTATTTTTTTGTGAGGGTGGGTATTCTGATGGTCCAGAATAGGCACACCATCGTTTTCTGGGAGTGAGCACTTTGATGGTCCAGAAAAGGCACACCATCAATTTTGTTAGTGCTACTCCGATTTTCTTCTGTTTTTGTATTTTTGTGTTTTCTCTTTTTTTTTTTGGGAGGGGGGTACGGCTTACCCACCTCAAACTTGGACTTCACAGTGTCCTCACTGTGAGCAAACTGGAGGTCACTCTGGAAGTTCCCACCTCAAACTTAAAATCTCACAGTGTCCCCACTGTGACATTGAATTAATGAACAAAGGTGGTGGTTTGGGGGTACAAAAAGGATCGTGTTTGGATGCGAAAAATGGCCTATATCATTTCACGGGACAAGTTGAGATTTGTACTTACAAAAGTGACCTTTTAAGTCGGAAGCCGAAAGTTGTACCTTGAAATGGAAACGAGGTCAAACAAGCATTCAAACAATCAATATGTTAGTACCCAAAAGTACCTACCTACCGGTAGGATTTTCATGCATCGATATTTAAAAAGTTAAAACAGCAAATAGTGTCAATGCCTAGCCATAGGCACAAAAAGATCAACCAAACAAAATAAAATTGTTTTTGGTGAGCAAAAGAGCGAAACCATTGTTTTAAAACAAACCATTCACGAGGTTTGGGTGGCTTGCGGTGACAGATCCGCATCATCATCATCGAACTCATCCTCACTGTCATTAACCGGGCAGATATCTTTCGGGAATTCTGGTAGCTGAGCAGCTAGCATTGGGTTGGCCTCTATCATCATCAGGCCCGTCACCTCATCTCGTTCTCTTGTATACATCCAAAATTTCTGCGTGGCCCGGTTCTGGTATCGCTGCTCACTTTCCAGCAACTCGATCCTGTATGTGAGCTTCTTTAAAGCTGCCAAAATCTCTCCCATTTGGTTGCTTGATGATCCGGCCTCGGTTGAATGGAGTGGGGTACCCTTCTTCCCCACAGTGGGCACTTCAGTGCCCACTATGTGCTCGTCGGCTATTCGCACATTGGGCTGTACCTGGGCAGGCTCAACAGACGGGCCTCCTATCTCTCTTCTCATCTTCTTAATTGTCTGAATACTGATGTTTTTCGTGGAAATGATCCACTGGTCTTCTTCAGCTGTGGGCACTCCGGCATCTATTAGCAATAGTGTAATAAGGCAAGGAAGGGGTAGGATTACCTTGGTTCGTGTTCTGGCCTGATGGATGGCACCATGCATTATGATTCCCAGATTGATCTTCTTTTTAGTGAGAACGCAGTAAAGCATGGCACACTTATGCATGGAGAGAGTCGTGTCGTGCGATGTTGGGGCCACCGAGGCCCTTAGGAATTGGAACCACACAGCAGCCTCAGTGGTGAGGCTGCCAGCATATAGACACCTTCTTTGGCCATCCTGATTCCATGGCCTTCCCTCAACTGCTATTTCTTTTAAAATCAATTCCTCATCAGCCGGAGTCATCTTTGCCAGGAACTGTCCGAAAGCACAAGGTTCCGGAGCTCCTCTACCTAACACTCGGTTTATATTGCCTGGAGTAAAGTCCACAACCTTTCCTCTGATCTTAACAAATGATTCTTTGGCTTGGGAGGCCTCAGCATAAAATTCTCGGACTAATGATGCATTAGCGCGGCGATTGGCAGTGGCAATGGTTGCCCAATCTTGCGCTACAAGTTTATCTTTGACAAAGGGATTTGCTTCTACAAAGTCGGGGTCGAAACCCCTCTCTAAATTCAACTTCCGAGTATAAATACACTCAAAGTGGGTTCTAGCAGCTGGGGAAGTGAATTGCCTCGGTATCCCACTGGGGGCATGAGCAGTCCCCACAGTGGACAGATGTGGATTTTCAGAAAGGTTTTGTTCACTTCCCGTATTAGTATCACTAGAGGAAGAACTTAAAGAGGGTTCGATACCCTTACCTTTCCTCGACGCTTTTCTTTTTGGTTTTGCAGACGATGCCTTCTTGGATGCACCAGATCGTGTAACCATTCCCCTGTTCCTCTGGAGTGCTCTGGTTGGGGTTTCTTCACTGTGGGCAGTGGTGTGGACATCCTCCACACTATCAGCATTTTTGTTCTGGGGAATGTCTAATGTCTGAGTCTGCTCCTTAATCTTCTTCTGTCTTTCTTCTTCCTCACGAGCCAAACACTCCTCCTCTGCTTGTTTCTTTTTCTGCTCGAATATCCTTGCTTCTTCATCCTTCTTTCGTTCTTCCTCTTTCAATCGCTCCTCCTCCTCTCTAACCAATCTTGCGGCTTCTTCCCTCCTCAATCTCTCTTCCTCCTCTCTTTTGATTCTTTCCTCTTCTTCCTTTCTGATTCTTTCTTCTTCTTCCTTTCTGATTCTTTCTTCTTCCTCACGACGCCTCCTCTCGACCTCTTCCTTTCTTTTTCTAATGGCTTCCATTTTCTGTTTGAACTCCTCTGCTAACCGTCTCTCTTCTTCTTCGGCTAGAAGTGTCTCGGTCTCGAAATGGGTGATACTGTTGTCTGAGACTTGCGATGATGAAGTAGCTTTTGGGCTTTCGTGCTTTGAAGAACCCTCGTCGGCTGCACCGGAGATGATCGGGTTTTCGCCGGAGACCGGTGGCGGTTCGTTCAGGTCATTGGTGACGGCTTCCGGTGGTTGTTCCTCGGCGGTCCTGCGGCGGACGGCCGCACGTGTTAGTGCATCGGGGTTGGTGTTCATTCTCTTGGTTCTTGCCATTTTTAGGGTTTTGGAAGGGTTTTGCTGGTGGGTTTTTCGTAGAGAGAGAAAGTTTGTTGGGTAAATTTTGGAAGCAAAGGAGGTTAAGGTGGTTTTTGGAAATGTTTTCTTGTCAAAAATGGGGGGAAACCGCCGGTTTTAGGAGAGAGGGAGAGGATTGACAATGATAGCTTTGCTTGGGAAATGATGAACTATGACACCATGGCCTAAAAGTAGACTTGATGGCAGCAAAAGGTGAAAGCTTGTCAGCATTGGGCCCCAAAAATAGTCCTTTCATTCGTCAGGTGGGGAGTGGGGAGCGCAGTGACCTGAGCCTTCCCCACTGCAAAGTACTTTCCTTGATTTTTCTTCAAAAGGTGGCACGTTCTTCTACACACATTAAAACAAACTACCATGCAGAATTAAAAAGACCAAAAATAATAAAAAGACAACAAATAAGTGAAATAAAATATTTACAAACGGTTGTGAATTTCTCTAACCATAGCGAGGCGGAGAGTGGGCAGGGATGTGGGCACTTTCATGCAAAAAATGCTTTACCCTTTGCCCATTGACTTTAAAGGTTTGACCCGATTGTGGGGATTTCAACTCCACTGTTCCGAAAGGACTCACCTTGACAATGGTGTATGGTCCCGTCCATCTTGATTTAAGTTTACCTGGAAAGAGTTTGAGACGGGAATTGAACAATAGTACCTGTTGTCCTTCCATGAACTCCCTATGGTTGATTCGACGATCGTGCCACATCTTGGTCTTTTCCTTGTACAACTTTGCATTCTCATAGGAGTGATATCGCAACTCCTCTAGCTCATGTATTTGCAGACTCCTTTTGATTCCCGCGGCATCCTCACTCATGTTAAGCTCTTTAAGGGCCCAGAACGCCTTGTGCTCTAATTCAATCGGTAAATGGCAAGCTTTGCCAAAAACTAATTTGAATGGAGACATTCCCAGATGAGTTTTATAGCCTGTTCGATAGGCCGAAAGAGCATCATCGAGTTTGATTGACCAATTTTTACGGTGTGGCTTAACAACTTTTTCCAAAATTCCCTTGATCTCACGATTTGAAAGCTCGGCCAACCCATTGGTTTGTGGGTGGTATGCGGTGGCCACTCTATGATGAATATCATATTTAGCAAGAACCGAGGCCATGACATTGTTTACAAAATGGGTGCCTTCGTCACTAATTAATGCTCGTGGTGTTCCGAAGCGAGTGAATATATTTTTGTGTAAGAACTTCACCACAGTGTTAGCATCATTGGAGTGACAAGCAATGGCTTCTACCCATTTTGAAACATAATCTACCGCAACCAAGATGTAAAAGTTATTGTTGGAATTTGGAAAAGGTCCCATAAAATCTATTCCCCATACATCAAAAAGTTCGACCTCTAGAATGTTGTTAAGAGGCATTTCATTTCTTTGCGATATATTCCCCGTACGTTGACATTGCTCACAATTTTTCACGAATTCAAATGAGTCTTTAAAAACAGTGGGCCAAAAGAATCCACTTTGCAAAATTTTTGCTGCGGTACGGTTTCCACCGAAGTGGCCACCGTAGTGGGATGTGTGACAACCATGGAGTATTTGATGTTGTTCACTCCCATGGACACAACGCCTCAATATTTGGTCCGCCCCTATCTTGTACAAGAAGGGATCGTCCCAAACGTATTGTCGTGTGTCGTGTAAAAATTTCTTGAATGGTTGTCCACTCATCCCGTGGGGCTTAAGTCCACTTGCTAAAAAGTTTGCAATATCAGCATACCAAGGAGTTTCATTATGATGTTGCGCAGATAATAATTGTTCATCGGGAAAAGTTTCTTTTACCGGAGTGGGGTCAGGAGTGGGGTCAACAGTGCCCACTGTCTTCTCGAGCCTGGACAGATGATCAGCAACCTGATTGCTTGTTCCTTTTCTGTCGACGATCTGGAGGTCAAATTCCTGCAGCAACAGCACCCATCTGATCAACCTCGGTTTAGAGTCAGCCTTGTTGATCAAATATTTGATGGCTGCGTGATCGGTGTGTACTATGACCTTTGCTCCAATTAAGTAAGACCTGAAACGATCAAAAGCAAAAACTACTGCAAGTAGTTCTTTTTCGGTTACAGTGTAGTTGATTTGAGCCTCGATCAAAGTCTTGCTTGCATAGTATATTGGATGAAAAATCTTATCTTTTCGTTGGCCTAGTACTGCACCTATAGCCCAATCGCTGGCGTCACACATGACTTCAAATGGGAGTGACCAGTCAGGAGTGGTCACTATGGGTGCAGTAACTAAGGCATTTTTGATTATTTCAAATGCGTTTCTACATTCTTTGGTAAAAACAAACTCTCTTTCATGTTGCAGCAGGTTACATAGGGGTTTAGTTATTTTGGAAAAATCTTTTATGAACCTCCTATAGAAACCTGCGTGACCTAAAAAACTGCGAATGCCTTTTACCGTTGTGGGCTCGGGAAGTTGGGAGATTACTTCTAGTTTTGCTTCATCAACTTCCAAACCCTTTTTCGACACAAGATGACCCAAAACGATGCCCTCTTCGACCATGAAATGACATTTTTCCCAATTTAGAATAAGGTCGTGGGTTTCACATCTCACCAAACTTTTTTCTAGATTCCTCAAACAGTTATCAAATGATGTGCCGATCACAGAAAAATCGTCCATAAAAACTTCTATGGTATCTTCTATCATATCAGTAAAAATGGCCATCATACAGCGTTGAAAAGTAGCGGGAGCATTACATAAACCAAAAGGCATTCTCCGGAATGCAAAAGTACCATATGGACAAGTAAAGGTGGTCTTTTCTTGGTCTTCGGGTGCGATGTGGATTTGGTTATATCCGGAGTATCCATCTAGAAAACAATAAAATTCCTTTCCCGCTAATCTATCAAGCATTTGATCAATAAAAGGTAACGGGAAATGGTCTTTCTTTGTTGCTAGATTCAGTTGCCTATAATCCATGCATATTCTCCATCCCGTAACAGTCCTAGTTGGAATGAGTTCGTTCTTTTCATTTCTGACCACTGTTGTTCCTCCCTTTTTAGGGACACATTGAACGGGGCTCACCCAACTACTACTGGCAATGGGATAGATAATACCGGCATCTAACCATTTCAAGAGTTCTTTCTTAACTACCTCCTTCATGATGGGGTTCAACCTTCTTTGGGGTTGGACTTTCCCCGGGTGGTCACTCTCCAAGTTAATCTTATGTTGACATAAAGAGGGGCTAATCCCTCGAATGTCCGCTATGGTCCAACCAATTGCTCCCTTATGCTTTATCAACAAATCAATCAGAAGTTGTTCTTGTTTCTCACTAAGTTTGGAAGAGATAATGACGGGAAGTTTATTATCCTTAGCGAGATAAGCGTACTTTAAATGGGAAGGCAATGGTTTAAGCTCTAACTCGGGAGGTTGTTCTATTGAAGGGGATTGAACATCTCTATCTTTGAAGTCCAGAGGTTCAAAAGCTGCAACCATTTCATTACACTCATCCTTAAAAGTGTCATTACTCTCTGATTCAGAGTGCTCACTGTCAATCCCCACTGTGGGAACTGTACTCCCCACTGTGGGCAAATTGCCAAAATTGTGGGTTTCATAAATCGAACTTAAGGCAAAACAATCTTCGGTGTCTATATATTTGAGAGATTTGAAAACATTAAAAGTTACCTCTTGGTCATTAACTCGCATCGTGAGTTCTCCTTTGTGCACATCGATCAAAGTACGTCCGGTTGCAAGAAACGGACGTCCTAAGATGATTGGGATTTCTTTATCGGCCTCATAATCTAAAACAAGAAAATCGGCGGGGAAGATAAATTTATCCACTTGGACCAAAACGTCTTCTATTTTTCCCTTGGGGTAGGCAATGGATCGGTCGGCTAGTTGTAATGTCACGGTTGTGGGTCTAGCCTCTCCAATCCCTAACTTGTTAAAAATGGACAAAGGCATCAAGTTGACACTAGCTCCTAAATCACAGAGTGCTTGGCCTACTTCTTGTCCTCCTATAATGCATGGAATGGTGAAACTACCCGGGTCTTTCAACTTAGGTGGAATCTTGCTTGTTAGGAGGGCACTACATTCTTCGGTCAAAGCCACAGTTTCAAATTCACCCAACTTCCTCTTTTTGTTCAAAATATCTTTTAAGAATTTAACATAGCTTGGCATCTGCTCGAGAGCTTCTACCAAGGGTATGTTAATGTGAAGTTGCTTAAAAATGTCTAAGAATTTTTTAAACTGAACATCGACATTTTTAGGCTTCATTCTTTGAGGAAATGGAATGTTTCGTGGGTCAATCTGAGTTTGCTGTGGTATTGGCTTTGGAACAGTAGTCTTTGGGACAGGTCCAAAAGTGGGAAGGTCAGGGATGTCGGTCCCCACTGTGGGGATCACAGTGACTTGAGGAGTGCCCACTGTGGTGCTCACAGTGGGTTTTTGAGGCGAATCATCAGATTCAAAAATGATATTTTTCAGATCCTTTCCACTCCTTAAAGTTATGGACTTGACATGTTCTGGTCCTTTTCCTATCACTCTAGCTTGCTCGGTATCACTCGGTAACGTTCCTGGTGGTCTATTCTTAACTTCAACGGCTAGCTGTCCTACTTGGGTCTCTATATTCCTAATGGCTGCTTGGGTTTGATTCATAAAACCTTTGAGAATCGACTCGATCGATTGTTGAGCCTCAGCTGGTTGGTTGGATCGTGGTTGGTATGGTTGTGGGGACTGCCCACTGTGATGTGGGGATTGCCCACTGTGATGTTGCTGAAATCCCGGGGGATTGTATGGTCTTTGCTGGATGTGACTCGGTCCTTGGGGTTGGAGTCCTTGATTACCGGACCAAGAGAAATTCGGATGATTTCTCCAACCTGGATTATAAGTCTGCGAATAAGGGTTGTTCCTTTGGTTGGTCCCTATGACATTAACAGATTCGGGGTTTGCTGGACAATAGTCGAAAACATGCTCCTCTCCACAAAGGGAGCAGTTATCAGCGAGATGGGTTGCGGAATTGACTTGGCCTCGATTTTGATTTAAAACGATTTTTGTCAAGGCCACTAATTGTGCATTCATGGTTTTGAGTGCTTCGGAATCTATGGTGTTGGTCTTAGACATGGGTGCTCTCGGATTTGACCATTCGGTATTGTTGTTGGACACTTTTTCTAAGATTTGATATCCTTCGTTGTAAGTCATACTCGTAAATGTTCCACCGGCTGTTGCATCTAAGATGATTTTGGCTGCATTGGAAAGACCATTGTAAAAGGTCTCCAATTGGATGCAATGTGGGATGCCATGATGTGGGCACTTTCGAAGTAAATCTTTAAATCGTTCCCATGCATCCGAAACAGCCTCATCTTCCTCTTGCCTAAATAAAATTATATCATTTCGAAATCTAACATTCCTTGTTGGAGGAAAGTATTTTTGCAAAAATCTATCGGCAAGTTCTTGCCAAGTGGTTATCGAGTGAGGTGCATGTGCGTTCAGCCAAGATTTTGCTTTGTCCCTTAATGAAAAAGGGAAAAGCCTTAGTCTTAATGCCTCATCACTAACACCTTGCAATTGAAAGGAATCGGTCATTTCTAAAAAAGATTTTAAGTGCGAGTGCGGATCCTCAGATGGCGATCCTCCAAATTGACCCATGGCTTGGATCATTTGAAACATCACCGGTTTGAGTTCAAAATGCGTTGCAACAATATTGGGTCTCAAAATTCCGGAGCTTAAATCACCAACTCCGGAAGTAGCATAGTCCCGTATTTTTCGATCTTTGTTATCGGCAATCGTGATTGTGGTCTCCACTATAGGTGGCGGTATTGCAGCCATGTTCACAGTGGGGATCACAGGAGGTTGTCGATTTGTTTTCTTGCTTCTTCGTGTTTTTCGCAACGTTTTTTCAATTTCGAGATCTATTGGAACCAAATGTTCGAGTTGTCGCCGTGGCATACAATACGAACAGCTTAGAAAAACTAGTTACTCGGGCTCGAACAAAAACTAATGTCTTGAGATTTAAAATCACGCCAGTCCCCGGCAACGGCGCCAAAAACTTGATACGTGCGAAATGTGTGTTTTAATCGCAGTGGGTTGCAAACTGTCCACAGTGGGAAGTGCAAGTGTACACTGTCCACTATGATCGTCACAGCAAGTAATAGTTGGTAAAATACCAGAATCGAATCCACAGAGACTGGACAATCAAGACAATAAGGTTCTCATGAGCTCCTTTTACAAGTTTCAACTAGAGAGGAAAATAATACTTTGGTTTGGTTTGGTAAAATAGCTACTTGAAACGATTTACTAAATGCTAAAAAGGAGGAATGTAGGTTGGATTTTCCCTAAATTTTATCTCAAATACTCGGTCCTTAGAGTGATCCTCGTATTCGTGGTGGACATTTTCGCTAGAAAAGCCCGGTTACAAAATACTCACACCGTTAGATAAAAATCCCATACTCTTAGTACTTGTTGTTTTGTCAATGGTAATCTCTAAATGGACCTTTTCAGGCCTCGATGGAATGTGTAGAGACAAATACTCTAAGTGTTTTTAATACACAAATTAGCTTGCCTACTACTCCAGTGGGCAGAGATTAGCTCACTGTGCCGACCTCACTTTCGTAAGTGTCAAAAGAATTCTTTCGAATCCCCTAGCATCATTCAAGCTCGTGTCACTGCGCTCTACTTATTTCTAAGTTAAGAACTAGACTTTAGATCCTTGCAAGTGATCAGCTTGTTCGCATCCTTGGGTAAATATCGAGAATGAAAAGACCAAAACAACAAATATTCTAAGTATAAAGATTACTCAAGCATTTTTGATAAAATCCAGGTACTTCTCCTTCCTACATCCCAAAGGATGTTTAGCCTAACATTTCCGAAGTAAAGAAAACAAAAGATGAAGATTTGCACATAATAAAACTGAAAGTGACTTGAATTAACTGCTCACAGTGGGGAACGAGAAGTCGTCCCTGCACTGTGTAATACGAACTACAATTTAAACTAAGAAAGTAAATTACTGAAAATTAAAGCTAGTTACTGCAGTAAATAAAAGACTAAAGCTAATGTGGTAGTTGAGAGAATTTGAGACTAAAAGTATTCAAGGATGAAAACCAAGCATGCATTTAATGGCACCCAAGTGCTCCTTTATATACTAGGAGAAGGAGTTGGGTATTACACAAAAGAGGTGGGTCTTCCAATGGGTAAAGACTGCTGAGTTGTGGCAGAATTCAGCTCCTTGTGCAATTCTTTTATCCAATGGTCCCTTCTCCAAGTCAATCTCCAAGTACAAAGAGGTGTACTTGATGCTATCTTCAATGAGAACTACCTTGTACTTCTCCAGCCATTTCTCTGCCATATGAACCTTCCTCCTCCAGAAAATTAGATCCCAACTAAAAGTTTCTTTTTGATTTCTTTTTTATCAGCTCGAAGAGTGGGGAACCGGAGTGGGCACTGTATACGTCACTGCGGATGAAAAATCGAGAAAACACCCAAAACTTCCCCAAATAATTTATTAAAGACCATGGTTCACTCCTTTTGCTCGTTTTCGTAAATCATACCAAGAATGGGGGTTTTTAGAAGTGAAATGGCTAAAATTGACAAAATAAAGTGGAAAATAAATGGAAATAATAACTCTAAAAATAGAGTTATCAGCGATTTCAGCAAATCCTGTACAGCACTCCAAAACAAAGCATATCGACATCTGTTACCACTTTTTGAAACATCATGTTGAACAAGGAACAATTTAGATGTACTTCGTGAACACTGAATACCAGCTTGCTGACTTATTCACCAAGGCACTTGATGAGAAAATATTCCTCTTCTTGGTGGGTAAGGTGGGTATGATAAACATGAGTTGACCTCTGTAAGTAAGATTTGATCCTCTTGTCTATATCTATATATTTAAACTTATGTATATTCCTTATCACCAAACTTTCTGTACCTAACAGAGCCTCAGTGGGAATTCTCAGAACCTTTGACAGTCTCCACAGAGCCTCTGGAGAGTTTGACCTATGTTCTATGCATTACTTATCTTATTTGATCCAAGCATAGGTCAAGGGGGAGCAGAAGGGGACCTTGAATTAATCCACAGAAGTTGTTAATTCAAAGGGGGAGCCAAAGAGGAGTCGTGGTCAACCATATCCACAGAAGTCAGATAGTTTGCCGAACAAAGAAGAACCAAAGGAAGAATGTCTCGCACAAAACCTTTTTCCAAAACAGTTTTCTAGGACAACAACTTCCAAATATGTCCTAAAAACTGTGTTTAAAACAATTAAAACTTTGGATGATCAAAAAGTTTTATGAATTTTTAGTTATTAGAAATTTCCACTCATAGAGCCTCTACTGGCTCCAACAGAGCCTCAAAACCTCTGTGAATGCAAATTTCGCACTAAGGTTCTATCGATCATATCCAATGTCTTTCAAATATTATTGGTAAAGGTGCAAGCTCAGAGGAGATAAAAAGTAGTTTTCAGACCACAGAGCTCATTCCACTACAGAACTTTTGTCGTTCTGATACTTGGCTTTTTATGGAAATTCTGTAACATGCGGGTTATTTCTGAGAGTGACAGTCATTCAGAAGTAGAAACACCCACGCGCCAGGCATTAATGGGCAGTGCACGACGTCTAATCGTGTTCTGACACCTCTGACGTGGCACATTCTCATTGGACGTGCATGTCACACGATCCTCTGAAATGTTGCTCCAACTGTAGATCTCGAGTGCGGACCCCAAACCAACATTGAATTCACTTTTTACCACGTAATTCTATCCGTTTCTACCCCACTATATAACCCTGTTCATCTCATTTCTCATTCCTGTTACGAATTTACTGATATCTTCTTCTCCGGCGAACATTGCAAACCTGCAACTTCTATTTTTTACTCACATTCTCCAAGATTAAAGCAATGGCTTCCACCTCCAACTCTCCGGCGAACTCCCCAGTTCATTCAGAGCACTCACAGAACCCGAACATGGCCGGAAATATAGAACAAGACAACTCATGTGAGCCAGTGGCCTTTACTCCGACAACCCACCTTCAAATTTTCATGGCACATGAACACTTTGAACGTGATCTTCCCCTCAAACCAAATAATCACTTTCTGGTCCCCTCAAGAACTGCATTTGGGGAAGAACATGCCATCTTGCTTCACATTCTGGAAAACCATTATCTTTATCCTCTGCTAACCAAAACCGTCAAAAGAATCCCTGCCAGATACCTCAACCAATTCTGGCAGAGCTGTCGTTACGACCAAGAAGATAGATAAATCAAGGGATACATCTCTAAACCTGAAAAATCCGAATCCCTTGAACTTAAGTTCAACAGAACTATGTTCTCTCTTGAGTTCGGTCTACCCACCAGAGGACTTCTAGGCATCAAGAAGTATGCAGAGGATCCTTCTGATACAGAGCTCTGCAGATTCGCAGAGATGTAGGGGTACAACACAACATTGAAGAAGAGGAACGATTTCAGAAGAAACAAGTTCCCACCTCTATGGAATACCCTCTTCTCTATCCTAAACAGATGCTTAACTGGTAAAGTGGGTAGTCCAGACCAAACATCTCACCAAATCATGGCAATCATGTACGGGGTGTACTTTGATTTGCCTCTGGACTATGCCACTTTAATGATGCAGGAAATGGTTAACACTATCGACCATAGAATATCCTCACAGAGGGAAAAAGGACCCACAAGCAAAGATCTACCCCCACTACAATATCAGAGAATCCTAGGTGTTCTTCTAGAGCCTCTGCTTCTATTAGAAAAATGGCCAATGGAGGGACCAACTGTTAAGATGTACCCTATGGCAAAGAACACCCCAACAGAGCACTTGGAAGGATACAACTTCTGCAGACCTCTGCTAACCACAATTCTGGGATATGCTAGTGATGAAAACCTTAAGTTAGAATATATACGCGATCACAGGACTCCAGAACCTAGCCCTGTGACACCCCCGCGTTTAGGAGTCCCTATAGGAACCCAGGTAGTGATTAGGATGAGCGAAGAGGAGTGGGCAGTGGCCTATGCAAAACACCAAGAAGTACAGGAAAAATTCCATCTTCAGAGAAGCCAACTAGACACCTCTGCTTCTAAGAGAAAAACTTCTGCCACACCCTCCAAACCAAAGAAGGCCACCAAGGCAAAGAAGACTACGGAGGGAACCTCTTCCAGTGCTGCACAAACCCAACAATCACCACCACATGCAACAGAGGTTGGATCTTCTGCACCTCCCCCTCCTCCTAAAGATAAGAAGAAGAAAAGAAAACACAAGTCTTTTGAGGAAGGTGCCCCCAAACCTAAGCGCAAGAAGATTAAAAAGAAAACCAAGAAGCCCCATACTCCTCTGCAAACCATAACAGAGGAAGCTAAAATGGAAGAAGAAGCCCATGCACAACCTCTGCAAACACCCATTCCCATCAGCTATGCAGATCAGGGTGACTTTTCAGCCTTCCTTGAAAACCCCAAAATTGAAAATACTTTGTATACATCTGGGTGAAACGCATAAGAACTCTCCAATCGGTCAACAGACGAACTAGACTTCAGAATCTCTGAAGTCGACTCTGACTTGGATGAAGATGACAGAACCCCTGAGGGTGTACAGGCAAATACCCCATAAACAATCCCGAACCCCTTCCTCCAGTCCACTCATCCCGACTACGATGTATTCAGGAAAAGCCCAGAGGATACGGTAGAAGCCGAAGGCAATCGGAAAGAAAAAGAGGCTACCATAGAGTCCACTAGGTTAGGAAGCATGTCAGAGGAAGCTTTAATAGATACCACAACAAAACCATCCGACATCATCTCAGAGGTAATCTCTGATATGGAGGTTGACAAAACCTCTGAAGGTATACAGGTTCTACATCCACATGTGCAGAGCTTAGTTGGTACTCATCTATGCTACGATTCCTTAGAACCTAGGAAAGCATCCCAGATGGTTGAAGGTGCAACAGAGGCTGAAACCCAAAAAGATGCCGAAGATAGTAGAGGCACACAACCCAAACCAACTCCCAGTGCAACCCACATCTCTAATACCGCCAGTCTAGTGGCAGAAGGTATTATTGAACAAGAGTAGCACAGCTCGAACCCACCCTAAATTGACCGGGCAGAGGAAACTCTTTCCACCTCTGTGCCATTAGAAACCGGGGAAACCATTCTAAGGGAGTCCTCTCCAAACGACTTGCCTTTAGTTCGTGATCCCTCGCCCCGGATCACATCTGAAATCCCAGCAGAGGAATTTGTTTCCTCTACCACACGCACACACACAGGACCGATCGGCTCTTCAGAGGAGCCTAGAGAGCACAAAGACGAAGGGACTCTAGACAAGTCCCCAAGTCAACCTAAGGATATTCCTGTACCCATCTCTGGAGTGGATCAGGACAATGTTCTTACCAGAACCTCTATAGAGTTTGAGGCTCAAAAAGCCTCTGATCGAGGATTAGAGGGAAATCCTTCCGTCCTCAACCTAAACACAGGGACGAAAGAAGATGTCCAAGGAACAGGGACAAACTCTGGGGATGCATGTGTTCCCTCAGAGGTTACACTAGGTCCACATGTCTCAAGGGATGAGTTCCAAACCCTTGTCACCTCTGTGAACAACTCGTTGAGAGAGTTGAAAATCTCTCTTGACTCTTTTGCAGATTCAACAAAAAGGGCCATTACTGATCTGAACACCAAAGTGGACAACCTGTCCACAGAGGTGAAAAATGCATGTGCCTAGATGAACACACCTACATCAACCTCTGCAACCACCACCGCATCTGAATTTGAAAAGGCCACTACAAGTGCATTTCAGGCCTCTGTCAGAGATCTCCTTGACCAGCTGGAGAAGGAACAAATCCCCTCCTCTAAGGGCCTAACTCCAGAAGGCCTAAAGAAGGCCTTAGAGCAAGTCCAAGAGCATACTACCAAAGAAACTCAGGCCATGAAGCCCTCCGACTACATGACCAGAGCTCAGCTGACAGAGCTTGGGCAAGGGATACTCAATCAAGTGACAGAATTCATCCGGGCCTTCACCACAGCTAATGCAAACTATGTTTAGGAATTTCAAGCAAGTGTAGGGAGACTAAGATTCAACTCCGAACCAGAGGTTGCATACCTGCTCGGCATTTGTGACGACCTCTGTGCTAAAATGATAGCTGCAGGGGCCACCCAACCAAAGAAGCCATCTTCATCGTGTCGAGCAGAGGGTACCACAGATCAAAGGCAGGATGATTCTGATGATGATTCAGAAGGACCATCAGATCATCCTGAGGGGGAGAAGAGAAAAGAAAGATCTGCGAACAGAGGTTTACCTGCACCACCAATATCAGCAGAACCCCTAAACCAAGCACCCCCAACTGAAACCCAAGGAGGAACCCAACAGAAGACCACAGAGGCAACACCCATCTCTGTGGAAACAACCCTTGTAACCGTAGAAGATCTACCATCGCCAACCCCCACAACAACTGAACAATTCCAAATCCTTACCTCCTCCGAAGAACACCAACCATCCCAATCACCAAAACCAACAGAAGACAAACTACCTTCACCAACACCACAAACAACAGAGGAACCAAAACTACCATCCCCTACACCAGAAGCTGAAACGACAAAACCTTCATCCCCCACACCCAAAACCAGAACCAAGTCTATTGCTCACAAACAAAGGAAATATCTGAGAAAAACCACAGAAGCCTCACCAACCAAACCCACATCACCAACCAAGTCCCCTATAAAACCAACAGAGGCAACCCTTACAACTACAGAAGAACCCCCACCTAAGCCCTCAGAAACCCTAAACACAAATCCTACAGAGGCAACACAATCTCAATAAGCACAAAAGCCTATGGCTAAGGACAAAGGAAAGTCCATCATGACAGAGGAACCGAAGAAGAAAAAGCCAAAGCATCAACCTGCAGAGAAACTGATGAAGAGCGCTTTTGACGCTTTTGTTACTCCTAAGCCTGAAGAAGAAGACTGGGCTTATGGACTCACTCCTCTGTCAACCAATCTCACAATGGATTCAAAGGCAAACTTACAGAAGATCGAGTGGCCAAACTAAAAAGTGACTTGGATGCTCTGCGGAAACCTATGCCACCACCTCCTGTTCAGCAAAGAAAAATGGAAGAGGTGTTACACAAGTACTTATACAGCAGAGCAATCAACGATCCTCTGCCACCATCTAAACTGCACCCTGACTTTCTTAAAGAGCTACGAGATCAATTCTACAGAAAGAAAGCCAAATCCGTCAAAGAAGTCTTCTCCAACTCCAAGATAGACAAGGTCATCTATTGCAAGTTGTCCCATACCCACGGAAGAGAGGTTTACTACAACCTCTACAGAGTCAAGAGGGTAGACAGATCAGAAACCACGTTCTCAGATGCAGATCTGAGAAATCTAAACCTCTATGATCTACCTGATCTTCTGAGTTGGGCAAGACAGAACTACGGCCACAGACTCGAAGTACAAAGTACTTACCGAGAAATCAGGATGGCCATGCGCGAAAGACTTCTGATGTATAGCATGACTGACTTCTAACTGGGACTCGATCTTGGCATAAGAGGTTTGAGAATACCACCACCAGAAGATGACTGCCCACCTTCTGCCAGACCAAACTTTTTCATCACCTTTCCAAGGATTGGGTATGTCTATCAAGATCCGGCTGGAAAGTCGAAATTATTCCTAGAGGTTGACTGCCAAAAATATGCAACAAGTACTTTGGTCGAGTTCAGAGCCAACCTCTTGGAGCACAGAGGAACAGAGTTCATGGATCAAGCTCTAGCAGACAGATTGATAGCGGTCATTGATTCCGTCATCAACTTCAGAAACCTCTACATCAGAATATACCGTGAGCTCAGAGATGGAGGACTCGGAGGACACAAGTTCAATGACTTCCCATACGCAAAAGTCTGACATCCATAACCTTCCTCTGTTTACTTTTCATATCATGTACTGTAATCGATTGTAAGTGCCTCTGGCACAATCTTAAATGAAGAGTGACTTTCAACAAAGGTCAAATACCATATGTCGTGTACCTAGCCTAGAAAACCATGCATTTTTCAATTTTTTATTTTTCAATACTTAGGGGGAGATTGTTAGCTCCAACTTCTGTATTTTAAGAAGTATTGAAAAATAGGCTAAGTATGTAGTCATCGACAGAGGCCTCTGCCAAGTCACCGAATGGACCGAAGTGAAGAATCAACAGAAGATGCTCTCAGAGGACAAGGCCACAGAGCCTCTGTCATACTTGACAGAGCCTCTGTGGTATGAAGACTGAAGACTTAGAAGATTATCTGAAGATCAATACGAAGACGATCGTGCTTCTCACGTTTTCTGTTGTACGAAGATCCTGAAGATTGTTCGTACAAGGCGTGCCCTGACAACTTCACGTGTCAACCTCTGATAAGTTTCAGCCTTAGCAGAAGACGGCGCACTACATTAACGTTGTACCTGTAGCAGTCCCACGATCGTGTCTTGTACCCTTAGTACTTCTTGTCTCCCCTTTGTCCCCTGATGAATAGTATAAATAGAAGGCTCATGTTGAGCTCTTCTATTAAGCTTTGCACAACACACACACCCTAGAGCAGAATTATCATTATACTTTCGGTGTTCTTGGTGTTCTTATTTAAATCAATACAAAGTGAATCTTTGAGATAATCCCGTGTCTATTTATACTTTGTTTACTTGGTTTAGTGTGTTTTTCTACCATAGAATATCTTTTAGTTCGTTAAAAACGCTTCTGCCCTCTTATTTGTTTGAACTAATAGATATAGATATCATTGTTGAGTACAATCGGGATCAACAACAACCTTGTACAGAAAATATCCAGGAAAAACTTTTTCGGTAAACTAATCCGGAACCAAATCCGGAAAACAGTCCGGAAGAGTATCCGGATATCAATTCCGGAAAACATATCCAGAAACATCCGAAATACCAAGAAATCCGATAACATCCGGAACCCTAGTCCGGGAATCATCCGGAAAAGTATCCGGACTCCAAGTCCGGAACCATCCGGGAAACGTATCTGGTAAATAAATCCGGAATCAATCCGGAAAACAAACCCGGAACTTATCCGAAAAATGCAACTTCCGGAATCGTTCGATAATCGACTTAATTGCACAGTTCCATACCCGAATTTAAACAATACTTTACTATCAAATTTCATAGAGTACCCAGTAAGTTCATTAAGCCGTTTCAAATCGTCAATTTATAGACATATAACCACAATTTTAATAAGGTAAATGAACTCACCTGCAACTCGACACAGTATCAGATTTGATTCACCAAACTCAAACTTCAATCCTATTTACCAGATACTAAATCAATAACCAAATTCAAACACCAAATTAAATTGATTTGAGGTTGACTCGAGAAAAGCTAAAACTCACCGAACAATGAAGACTTCGATCTTTCGTTTTTCTTTCTGATGAAACCGACTTCTCAGGAAATTGAAATTGAGATAATCTCAATTTCAACCGCCTCTCCATTTAAATACATCCAACTATCATCAATTGACACAACTAACCCCAGAGTTTTGCAATTCACAATTAACTGAATGACTTTGGCCAATTACACTTTTGACACTTCAACATCAAAATATAACATAACTTTCATCATGGAAATTCGAGGTGTTACATCATCATAATTATTATCATCATCGTCATCATCGTTGTTTCCACCACCCATATCAATTTCCTTAGTTGATTCAGATGTTGTATCAAATTCTGTACTATCACTAGATAGTCCGAGTAACCCGGCCGAAACAGTTGTCCCAATATGTGATGGAATCCGTACCGCATTGGATCGGACCACACGGTTATCTGATTGTGTGTCCTGAGACGATAACCATGTGTCTTCAAGTACAGAACTCTGAACCCCACCAGTTCCCCTCTCGAAATTTTCCCTCATCACTCCCCGTTCAGAAGCCCTTGCTTGTTGAACCCTCATCGACACCTCTCGTCTAGGGACTGAATCTGGGGTAGGTCCCTCCGGTTCTGTCCGGACCATAGACTCCCTATAATCTCTTATGCACTTGGCATCTTGATCAGCATACCTCAATAAGCCTTCGGGAAGTGGCAATTCATAATCAAAAGCTTGCTTTTGTTTTAGCAAGTACTTCATCGCTTTTTTCTGGAACTGCGGGATAATTCAGGCGTCTCGAAATGTCTTTGTTAGACCGCATCATGTTATGAACTATCAGCTGAAGAAACCTCATATATTGTAGAAACGTCTTTGTTTTATTATTCGGCTTAGCATCAACTCGGTCTTGGAGTTCATTCCAGAAAATCACTGCATGGTCGACATGCAAGCCATAGACGACTGCATGGAACAACTTCAGAATTCCCATATTAGCATTATCCATCCCATAATGCTTGGATGTAAGACAATGGTTGATGACTGAGAAGATAGCATAGTAAACTGGAGGGAGATTCCCCTTGTAGAAATGGCTAACTTGAGTGAGTTCTCCGACATATCCCATATTTCTGATACCGGCAGGCACCTCTTCCTCAGTCGGATATGGATCAAATGAAACTTTTCCAGGACGGGAATTTGGCTCAGGTAGCCTCAGAACTAATCTCAGACGATGATAATCCAGTTGAGTCACATATTCATCAATTTGAATGTCGAAGCGACGCCTGTTGTTCTCATACACGAAAGAAATAGACTTACAGGCTTGTTGTACATACATTATCGGAACGTTGACTGTGTGAGTCAGAGCATAGGCCAAAGGATGCCTCTTTAGAATTTTAATGACAATTAGGCTGATGTTGATTCTATCAAAGTCCACATGATGGTTATTGAACTTGATATCCAGGTAATCATCATTTGGGTGAATGGAGGCATGATCGGGATTGCCTTGGCCAGTATATGAAGGGTGAACAGATCATGTGGATGGAAATGGAATATCGGGTGTTGCCTCAGGAACATGATCCCCAAAACATTGGATCATTCTTTTTTGATCTTGGTTGTTGAAAGCCATTTGAACTATTGTTTTGAAAAAACAGTTCTGAAAACATTAATTTTGACAAAATCCAACTTTGAAAAAAAAATCTGAAAAATTCCTAAGTATGGTTTTCGCAAGCAACTGAGAATAGATACAAGAAGCAAAGTTTGCGCAAACCATAGAAGAAAAGTGAAAGTTTTCGCAGACAACAGGCTGTGAAAACAAAAACTTTTCACAAGCAACTAACATAAGTTTTCGCAAGCTATGGTTGTGAAAACTATACTTAGACACAAAAGCACGTAGAAACTTTTCGCAGGCAACATGAAAACTTTTCTCAAAGCATTAAGACAAGGTTTTCGCATAGGCTTGTTGCGAAAACTAGACTTTGAAAAAAATTTAATCCCAAAAAGTTTTCTTGATGAACTTGCAACAAAGTTTTCGCAAGTTCATCCCTCCCAGAAATCAAAATTGATAAAAACAGAAGATTTGAACCACAAAACATGTACAGAACCCTTCGACAATATAAACCCAAGATTAATCAACGTTAATTTGACATTTTAGAATCCAAATCGAGGATTTTCAAGACTGGCCTAAATGACCAAACTCAAGAACACACAAAATCACAGATAGATGTATGAATGATGTACAACAGTGACACAGATCAATTCAACAAGTATTAGATAACAAGAAACAACAAACAAATCAAGCAAATAACACCTAAATCAATGAAATCGACATTTTCAGAAGATGAACAGTTTACACATTGATTTTGACCAAATAATCATACAAACGGTGGTTAAACGATGAAATTGAATGGATGGATACATTTGAAACATGATTTCTAGTCGAATGAAACAAATTTCAAACGAAATAGTTACTTGATGAGTGAGATTCGAAGAATTGCAAGTCGACAGTGTTGAGAGCAAGAAGATGAACAGTTGCAAGAGAAAAACGCGTGTTTGCCAAATAAAAGTGGGAACTGATGTTTGTTTGAAAAATATGTATTTATACCCTCAAAAAGATGACACGTGGCACGATTTAAGAGGACCACCCACTTTTCGCAAACAATAGAAAATACTTGTCACAAAGAATTGACAAGGCACTTTCATCAAGAGTTTTCGCAAGACACTATTTGCGAAAACCTTCAAGAAAAAGTTTTCGTAGACAACATGAGATCAGGAGAAAAGTTTTCGCAAACAACTAGTGCGAAAACAAAACTTTTCGCAGACAATAGCATGCAAAAACTAAAGTTTTCGTAGGCAACTGTTGCGAAAACTAAAGTTTTCGTATCCTATTGGTTGTGAAAACTAATGTTTTCGTAGCCATTGGTTGCGAAAACTATTGTTTTCTCAACCATTGGTTGCGAAAACTATTGTTTTCTCAACCATTGGTTGCGAATACTTAGCATTTTTCTCAGAAAATTTCAACTTTTTCAAAAAAAAATCCAACTCTGAAAAATCTCTCATCAGTTTAAAACATTTTAAGCTCGCACTCATTTGAAAGATGTTTTCAAGACAATTTTATGTTTCAAAACATAACACACTTACAGACTGAAGTATTCTTACTCCCCCTTGAAGACTGCATATTCTGAAAATTCATCTTCAGATACACCTGCAATTTCAGATAAAAACTTGGTACTCATTGAACATGAGTCCTGATTTGTTAGATGTATCACTCTTAGAAAAAAAATTATACCCCCCTCAACATGTGCAAATGATCTATATCATGGCAAAATCTGCACAAGTAACAAGACTTGGATTAAAATATCCTTAATTATTAAAACGAGTTATGAATTACCAGGATTGAAGTAAATTCAGAAGTCATTGTCGTTGAAGACCGAGTCCTGATCTGATATGATCAAAAGTCAAAATCATTGAAGTATGGGTCCTAAACTGATATGTTTAAAAGTCATTGTCTCTTTGAATTACGGGTACTGAACTGAATTATTCAGAAGCCAAGTCTCATATGAATTATTCAGAAGCCAAGTAACTACGAAAACTATCAAGAAAACTCCAAATCTTCAAAAATCTTCCATAGATGATCAAGATTTGTCTGAAAAATCCGTTTCGCTCTGATACCAAATGTTGTGTCACATAACCTAGTGAGAGAATAAGATCAATATGCACAATCTAGAGAGAGAGAAAACTTGTCATCCATCTATTACTTCAAAGGTTACAAGTTTCTCTAAAATGGAAAGTTACATGGAAAATAAGCTAACCCATGCTATTTATAGTAAGACATGACAAGCCCATGCCTTTACTATTCATTACAATGAATGACACAGTTTAAGAACATAATGATTAACTACTGCTTGATTACAACATGAATAATACTCCAATATGAACCCAATATATCGCATTCGAAAGAATGTTAAGTATCATTCAATAAACCTGTATGAGCAATATAATATTCTAAAAATTCCATCTTTAAACTTCCCGTACCTTTTTGCTTTTTTCAACTTTGAAACCCTTTAGAGCTTTAAGATTTATCATAAAAGCTTCATGTACTCATCTTTTAAAACCAGATCAACATAAACCTAAGGTCTTGATAAAGTCTAGTGCTTAACATTATAATCCACGATTCTTTAAACATAAAAGGCAAAATAGCATAAACCGATATACTTACATAGCCAGCAACACGTTTGAGATGGAAATAACAACCTGATAATTCCTATTTTAATACATATCAAATAGAACAGTTAGCTAATTCACATATGGAACTGCAAGAACGTGCATACTGTTAATCTGCACGTTTTTTTTTTGACAAATGATTGTCTAAAAAACAAATTAAAGAAATATTTTAAGAATTGAAATGAAATAATATGTACTACAGACAAGTAAAAGGCACATGCACTTTAATTAATATACCTGTAAAGTTTAGCCAGATAACCTAAACCCATTGTACTTGCCAAGTGTCCATAGTCGGGACTTGTGGCAAAGTACTCCTCCTCCCTCCGCTTTGCATAAATCATATCAGTTAGTTTGGGATCTGTTTACGATCCCCACCCAAGGATGCTGAAGACGATAAGCTCTTCCTTCAAGGACCTTTAGAATGTAGAGTATACATCACACATGTAATAAAAAAACGCCCCAAAATCTTCACTTCATCTGTTAAGGTGATAATATTGAAAAGAAAAGGATGATATCATGTCCATTGCATTAGTTCTTCTGTCCATCAGACCAAGTTTAAAAGCATATAAACTGAACTTACACGGTCGTTTTATACGATATAATGGTGCAACATTCGCAACAGATATCTATATGTAAGGCATGAACATCTATATGAAAATGTGTTTTGCAAATCAATCATGTAAAATCTTATCAATAGAACGACATAATCGACATGTATATATGTTTAGAAACCGATTAAAAGCAAATACCTTGCCAAACATGTAACGAATCAACCAAGATAAGGAAATCAGAGGTTTGCTTATTTTGTTCATGAAGAGCCTCTTCAGTATATCATCATTGAAGTTGCTTTCCATCCTCCTAAGAACCGATAAAGCTGATGAAAACAATAAAACAATAATCATTTTTGTCAGTATTTTCATTCTATGAAAACGAAAGCAAAAAAATGTACTCGGTGGTAAATAGCTTCACAAGGAGCTTGAGGTAGATATCACATGTAAGAATTAAAAACCCCCTCACATTTATCATGGAGAACTTACAGTTCAAAAGCTACAGTATTGTTAGACTTTGGAGTTCTCATTAGATGCATGTTTCTATAAGTGCATGCACATACAAAATTACAGTATTGTTAACATATTGATCCATGATACCAACACAAATTGATTAAGATCATAAACATGTATTAAACATACCTTAAGCTCTTCCAACCCATATATAATTGCATTAAAACCCTTACAATCTACTGCTTCTTTGCTTTCCTTGTCAAAACCTGAAAATTAGACAAAGCCAACAAACCCTAAAATTAACGCCTAAACAGTATACAAATCCATTTATCAGGAAAAAAAACAACACAAAGATGAATGGTGAAAAGAATCAAAGACGTTACCCCAACACTTTCTAATATGTTGGCAATATCATAAATCTGCCACCTCTCAACACCTGTAATTCTAAAAAATTGTTTGCCAGAAGACATGGAGAAGAAACTTCAATTCTCAAAATTTGTTGTCCGCATAAGACATGGAACAGATGATTAGAGAGGAGAAATTGGTGCAGGGCAGGAACGTGGAGAAAATGAGAGGAAAGAAATTGGTGCAGAACATCGTGGAGAAGGAGAACTGATCAAAATAACTTTTATCAGGAATAATTCACCAAAATATATAAATGAATAAAGTATTGATTTCTTACCTGTTTAGCAGAAGTTTCACCAAAAAAGATTTGATCCCAAATGAAACCCTAGAATCGCCAACCGAATCTTCCCGATTTATGTATTCCATCTCAAATGTAGAAACAAAAAAAGGAAAGAAAAGAAGAAGAGGTAGAGATTGTGAATTGTGAGATTGAATCGCGGGAGTCTTGTTGGATTCCTGTGTAAAGGCGAGAAATGAGCGGGACGTGGGAGATATCTCCGACGCGTGGGGATAGAAGAGAGGGACGAGGGGGGAGAAGAGAGATCGCCACTTTCAAGCTTGGACGTGGGGAGAGGTCAGGAACATGAAGAAGGGGAGAGGTTATGTGCTTTAGGAGTTTGTACATTCTGCTTACTAAATGGTATTCTTGAATTGTTGAAATAAACTGTAATAACCTTTTAATAAAGTAGTATAGATATTATAAGGGTGTAAAATGAAAATGAATAATGTAGGAGATATAAAACAAATTAATTCGTACATGTTCATGATATTTAATAACATGATTAAATCCAAAAATATTAAATATTAGGCTCATTTCGAAGGTATTGACGGGACCGATTACAATGGTATAATTTGTAAAAAGGAAATGTATTTTTAATGCATTCTAGTTCATATACGATTATTTATGTTAATATGATAAGGGTGTAAAATAAAAAATGAAAAAGTATGGGATTAAAAGTAATTTGAATAACTAATTCTAAAGGTATAAAGTGTAACTTAGAAATTGAAAATTGTTTGATTTTTGAGAGATCGTGAGAGATGTCAGCTTTTAAGGTTGTACATCATGCTTTTTTTATTGTACGTGTTGAAAATAACCGTATATTAAAAATAACCGTTATATTTTTTTAATGTAGTAGTATAGATTATTATTTACTAGAGGTCCAATAGGGAAGCTCCACTAAAGAATATGAAGTAAAAAATGGATCCTCAATCAGAATCTTGGATGGTGTTCAAGTCTGTGATACCTAACCTTGGATGAGCTCAAGCACCCTCTCATTTTGCTTTTTGTTTTTTTGAATTTGGGTTATGTTGTGATGAATTTGGGTGTCGATTTCGATGATTTAGGGTTGGATTTGGGTGGATTTGAGTGGATGGTTGAGTTTGATGGAAAGGGTATATTTGTTTCGTTTTATAAATATGTAAATATTTGTTTCGTTTAAAAATGTCTAGGGACTTGATCATTCAAAATATGAAATTTTGTTAAGTATTTTCAATTATTTTACCACATTAACCAATTTTATATGTCATAAGAATGTATCTAACAGGTTTAGAAAGTCCCAATAATTTATTTAACAGGTTTTCAAAAGTCTAATAACTTATTTGTTCCAAAAAATTGTTTAAAGACTTTATCATTCTAAATACTAATAATATAAAAATAATTAATATAATTAATAGTAATTCTAAATAATTAATAGTTAATATTAATGTTTGCTGTATATTTATAATTAATTAATAATTTTCAAATAATATTAATTATTATAAATTAAAATAATATTAATAATACTAATAATTAATATCTATTAATTTTAGTGATCATTAATAATAATAATAATTAATATCTATTAATTTTAGTGATCATTAAATCTTATTCGTATTAATAATAACTAATATTAATTTATAGTTGATAGTATTAATTAACAATTCATTAAGGTTAAATAATTGAAAAACAATTGCTAAAAAACTTTTAAAACGATATTCCAACCAGTATTTCAATAAGTTAGCATGCATCCGTATTCCGTCCAAAGGATTGCTTAAGAAATAACTAGTTTATGTTTTCCAAACAATGTCAAAGTATCATTTTAGGAGCTTTTTGATAAAAAAATTTATTATAACCGTAATTAATATTAATTGCTATTAGTTAATATTATTATAAATAAATATCAAAAATTAATTTAAACTAATTATTAATAAATTAACAAGTATTAATTACTATTAAGTTAAAATTAGTAATTAATTTTAATTATACATTATACACTAATATTAATTAAATTTTTAAATTTATTTTAATTATATTAACAAATATTAATTATTATTATATTTAAAAGTATCTATATAATTTAATTATACATTACGTTATATTATTTATTAACTATTCAGAAAAAAACTATTAATCATATCAACCTTTTTATATATTTTCTAATTGTTATTTAATATATTTAGTTGTTAAAAAAATATATATATAACCATTTTCAAGAGGAAAGTTCAAATGAAAACTCAAACTTAATTGTAAACATGAGGACAAATCTCGTCCATTGATCGCAGTCATATTTAAGTAATTCCTAAAATTCAGCTTTAGGGGTATTTTCGTCAAATTAGAATGAGCGCATCCTTTATTGACTTTTTATTTTCTTTTTTAATTAAAAAACTTTTACCCCCTTAAATTTTAAAATAAATTATCTCAAAAATTACTAACATTTTAATCAAACAAATTACATCAAAAAAACGAGAATTTCGTGCTCTTCGATATGACATCCATCATGATATAGTTTTTTTTTGTTTTAACCGTTTTTACGTGAAATCGTGTATATGTGTTATATTCAGAGTGAATAAAGGTACATTTATTCAGTTTTGAATATTTACCTTTATTCAGTCTGAATATATAGAGTTATTCAGACTGAATAAAGTTACAAAATTTAAACATTTATTCGTTTTGAATATCTACCTTTATTCAGTCTGAATATAACACATATTCAGTCTGAATATAACACATATTCAGACTGAATATAACACATATTCAGACTGATGTATTTATATGTGTTCTTCAGTTTTTCGTTTTTTGAGGGTTTTTTTTAACCTCCCTCTCTCTCTCTCTCTCTCTCTCTCTATATATATATATATATATATATATATATATTGTGCGTTTCAATTGTAAACCAAACAATTCTAACAAACTATACAACCCACTATATATATATAAGATTATGAACTTAGGAATAAATTAAAACTCAAACGGGAATCATTTTAGCATGCCCCTCTGCAAGTGATCTATTATGATCATTCAAGTAACCAAGATCTCGTATTTGATTTCGTTTATTATGTTCCATTAAATGTTAACTGTGCAAATATGATGTTTGTCAATGGGGTACACCTTTTAATGGAGGAGAATACTGGATGATGAGCAGCAGAATGTATATGGATCAGAAGCCTCGATGATGGGTAGTTTAGAAGGACATTTTGAATAATTACACCATTTTTGTTTATTCAAACCTCATTTTCATGCTTACCTTTCTTTGATATAAATACATCAGTTTGAATATGTGTTATATTTAGACTGAATATGTGTTATATTCAGTCTGAATATAACACATATTCAGTCTGAATATGTGTTATATTCAGTCTGAATATGTGTTATATTCAGTCTGAATATAACATATATACACGATTTCACGTAAAAAACGGTTAAATCGAAAAAAAACTATATCATGATGGATGTCATATCGAAGAGCACGAAATTCTCGTTTTTTTGATGTAATTTGTTTGATTAAAATGTTAGTAATTTTTGAGATAATTTATTTTAAAATTTAAGGGGGTAAAAGTTTTTTAATTAAAAAAGAAAATAAAAATTCAACAAAAATAAGCGTTGATTCTAATCTTTCCAATTTTACCCCTGCGCACTAAATATTCATTAAGCCATGGACAGAGTTTTCAACTTATTTACAAAATTGCCACCGTGTTTTTTTGCCATTGATCTCTTCACCAGATTATTAATCAACGACTGTGGTTTGTCCTCACGTTTACAATTGAATTTGAGTTTTCATTTGAACCCACCCCCCATTTTCAAATATATATATATATATAGGGTCCGTTTCCGTTACAAACCAAATAAATTGTACAAACCCTGCAAACCAATCTTAGTCGTTCATCAACTCTAATCAATATCTGATTTTATTATGTTTCCTAATCTAAAGTCATGATCATAGTTAATGAACGTTATCATCTTCCATATATATCACAATCATTATTAATGGATCATAATAATTACCATAAATATATTTGTTGTTTCCTAATATAGTGGTTTGCAGGGTTTGTACAATCTATTTGGTTTGTAAATGAAACGCACCCTATATATATATATATATATATATATATATATATAGAGAGAGAGAGAGAGAGAGAGAGAGAGAGGGAGCTTCAAATGTAAACATTTTTTTTATGTAAACTTTGTAAACCCACATATACGATAATAGCCGGCATGGGTAAAATGGTCCATACAATCATCTTTAATCGGATCCTCTTATGGAAGGTATCTTCTTAGCTTTTTTTTAGGAAACGAATTTATTAATTAATTGTGTTAATTGATATCCATTCCGATTTTATTGTTAATTGTATCGAGTTGTTTTTCTAAATTATTCCACTGTTCATACGCAAGTTTGCTTCAAAGTTTTCGATTGCTGTCATGGAAAATCAAGAACGTTTTGATGAATCCGAGGATGAACACAGATTTTCAGACTTTTTCACAGACTATATCCATTCCGATTTTATTGTTAATGTTATCGAGTTGTTTTTCTGAATATCATTACATTTTTAATTTCTTTTCTTGATTTCTTTTCCGATTTTATAGTTTTTTCAAACGATCGTACATCGAAGTAAATCGGTTTCATACAGTAGCAAAATTCGAGTTGTTTAATCCAGTAGCAAAATTCGAGTTGTTTCATATTTTTGTTCTTGGTCATGGATAATGATTCACGTCTGGAATCTATTGAAGAAAGATGATGCCATTTACGGATGTTTTTACCGACTATATGCTTTCTGAATTATATGAATCCGATCACAGTGGCGAAGATTGTGTTGGTTGATGCAAAACATTTTTTCGCATGAAAATATTGAATTTATAGGATCGTTGTTCGTATAGTTCGTATAACATGGTTATGAAATTTATGAAATTTGTTCGTATGATATGAAACTTGCATGGTATGAAAAATTGTCATGATATGAAATACCCATTTTATGATAAAAGTGTAATACGGAACATGCATGAAATAATATTTTAATTGTATGAAACATGCATGATATGAAATTTGCATGAAATAATATATTAATGATATGAAACGTGTATTATATGAAAAAAAACATAATATGAAACATGTATTTTATGAAAAAAAAAAAAACATAATGTGAAACATGAATGTAATAATAGTTTTCATTATATTTCATACGTTGTCATTATATCTATTATCGTCAGTATTTCAAATTTGATTTGTTTTTTTTTAAATAATATTTTAATTGTATGAAACATGCATGATATGAAATTTGCATGAAATAATATTTTAATGCTATGAAACATGTTTCATATTATATGAAAAAAGCATAAATATGAAACATGAATGTAATAATAGTTTTCATTATATCTATTATTGTTAGTTTTTCAAATTTGATTTATAATAAATAAAGTACAATAAACAAATATGAAACATGAATGTAACAAATAAAGTACAATAAACAAATTAAGTTCATAAATAGCCAATGTATGAAGTTAGATAAAAACATGCATGAGTAGCAAAGAGAGATATCTGGAGCAGAAAGTAGTTGATCCTTGAACCAGCAAAACATCAGGATAAAATCTAGAAACAGGATAGATACTGACATCAACTCCAATTACCATTGACATCGACTACTAGTGCAAAGTCTTGTGAACTTAATGTCCCTGTGGTTTGCTTCCACGAAACAGTTCCTGTCAGAACATCTAAAACAAGAATAATGGCTCTCCATGTACGTACAGTGACACAATCGGTTGTTATTTCCAGCAGTAATAGTGAAACTCTTACCCAAAGAACTAAAACTTTGAACACACTTATAAATGAGGACTACATATTGATAATGATTATACTACTCCTTGATCATTTGAACCCTACAAGAATAAAAATAAAATCAACCTGAAATATTTTTTAAAACAGTATCATATATAAAATTACTTCCACAAACACAAGCATGGGGGAAATTGTAGTTACTCTGAACCAAATTTTCAGATCTCCATGAATGATACACGTCCATCTATTTCATTTGTTAAAACATCTCTTTCAAAAACATGATATAACCCACCCATTTATTATTACGTTAGTGAATCCAATCTGCAATTCAATTTGGTCTTTGGTTGAATTTTAATTGGACCCTAATATAAATCAGGTTAAATGAAACCCAAACAAACCAACCACCTTTGGTCCCTACTTTACGATCAGAAACTCAATGGTTCATTTACTATGTCCACACTTTTTCAGTATTTCGTAGTCTCAACCTTGTCTTTGTTTTTTATTCTACTTAAGTACCTTTCACATAAGTCAAGCACAATTTAGATAGTGTTTATTTATGTCTTAGTCGACTTCATGGGTTAGATGACTTATTCAGTAAGCCGTACATAAGTGTTTGTGCCACTGACTTGATAGTTAAGTGTACTGTGGTTATGCTTTCCACACCATTTTATTCTAATACTAATCTTCTCGTATCAAGTTTGTCTCTAAATGCTCATTAAGCACATATAACAAACAACAATTATTCATTTACTACATAATCCGACATGACATATATCCCATACAGATATCTTTGAATCGTGTGAGGTCAGGACTTGTTCTTAAGAAAAAGAAAGAAGCTCGTATTTTACTTATAACCTACTATATGGTCATGTAGGTTTTTATTATCTACTTCCACCTTCCCATGGCAACTGCATAGACCATAGATATAGTTAATCGAAAAATGACAATTAGTTGATGTCTAATCCCATCAAAATTGCAACTTGCAAGCAGTTTCACTCATAAAATCACATCCACCCCACTTACATCCTCTAATAACAGCAAAAGGATGCAGTTTCAAATTTTATGAACACTAATTTACAATTTTACATCCATCTAACCCAGAAAACTTGTCATAGAGGCGAAAATAAGGTTTTTTCAGCATATGACAAAGTTTATTTCAATTTCACGAACCAAATACTAACTCAGTAGGAAAAAACATTATCAAATACGAACCGAAAACATAAACTTTACTTAGAATTGATCCAGAAAGCAGCAGGAAGTGGCCTCCTTAGATGCTCAATGAAAGAACCCCACTCCTCCGTACGCACTATTCGTTGCTCCTACAAATCCATTTTTAGATAATACGACATCAATTAAAACTCCAATAGCAAAGAGAGAGAGAGATAGAGAATTATCACCAATATATTTATTTAAGATCATATTAATAGGTGGCAGACTACATAGATTATCTAGAATAATTCTAAAATGACAAAAAAATAATGATCATTTTGAAATTGAAGCTTCTATAAAACACCTGATGTAATAATAACGAAAGCGTTCATTCCATGAGTTGAAACAAAACCTTCAAACACTACAATGTTCTTTTGAAAATATTGCCACATAACGAAAATGAAATGTTAACTAAACATTATAAAAGATTGGTGAACTGAAAGATAAATCCTTCCCATGATCAACTTCACAATGACAACGAGAAGGAGACAGGCACAAGTCCATAAATGCATTGACTGAGAGAGCCAAATAAAGTTTTGTCGAGTACTCTGCAATTTAGTTTTTGGAAAGGTACTCTGCAATTTAGTTGGAATAAGGCCGAAATGAACATGATTATCATTTGTAATCAGAGTGGGGAAGCAAGCAGGCAACATCCCAAGCAAAAAGATGTAAGAAATGAAATTTAATAACCAAATTTTTTTTACTTGTTTATGACAGTGCTAATATTAACAAATTCCTGTCTTCAACAATCTGGATTGCAATAACTAAAATTCTTGTAACTCGTGGCTTGCTTGCTCCATCCACGTTCACTTCGTTATAACTGAAAGATAAAACAAGAGATAAGCAACAAGCAATTTGAAAAAGATGAGCATCCTCGAGAAAAGGATGAAATCTGTTGGGAGGAGAGGAGGAAAAATAGTACGTAATATGTGAGATGATTCAGGAAACGTGGAAGATAGAAATTAGGGCTATTTTTTAGGGATGTGAAGGAGGGGTTGTGCAGTGAAAAGTAGGAGCTCCTTGTTTGCTATAAAGTCAAGAGCATAGTTGTCGTATTCGCTCTCATCGGTCGCCACCTTACCTTCTTCTTCTTCCGAGGCTCCATATCCATTGCTGTTTCAATATCACTTCTCTTTTTGTCTGTGTCTAAATCTAAATACTACCTGTGAATGTGAGTCTTTGAGCGCCGATCGGTGCCGGTGCACTACTTTTCTGCACCAGAAACTTCGATAACTCAGTCTTGTATTTAATTGAGAGATTGAAATTGCAAGAAACAATGATCGAAGTTGTACAATCCTTTATCGAATATGGCTGATAGTTGATGACCGTATCATATGGAGGAAAATGGTTTAAGCAATATGGGAGTTAAGCTGTCCAGAACGTGGAGATGGAGGGAGAGGAATTTGGGGGAGTGAGGAGTCAGGGGAATTTAGGTTGGGAAAGGGACGTGGGAAATGGGAAGGAGAGATGTCAGGGGAGAGGGGTGTGGGAAGTTAACTTCAGCTTACGGGTATTGATAGTGTGCAACTTCAAGCTTCAAAATTTGTACATAATTCATATAAATGAGTACTACTTAAAATTCAACAATAACTTCCTGATCATGCTTATATATATAGTATAGATATATATATATTTAAATTATAAAATAATTAGAATATGTGAGAGTGATCAATTTTTTATAACTTTATAATGGTCATTTAAAATCATAAACTAATATAGATTTTTGAGTAAACTACGATTTTCGTCTTCATGGTTTATTAATTACTTATAACTATTTTCATCCCTCATTTATAAAAACTGCTTTTTTGGTCATTGTAGTTTGCAATTTGTTTCCATTTTCATCCCTGGCCTTAACACCATCTCCTTATCAACCGTTAACTCGGGATAAATGAGTCTTTTTATTAATTTCTCTTATTTTTTATTAAAAATTAAAAATAATATTATATCATACTATTTATATATACAACCAGTCCGACTCATTCCCCCCATTCCCCCCTCGATCTCCCTTCGTCCACAGGTGGCAACCACCATCAATATCTATAGGTCGTGCTTTCCTCAGTCTCTCGCCATCAAAATCGTCGTGACCACACCCAGAATCCTACAACCACCAACATAGCCCGTGGCACCGTCCTTCTCCACCAGTCACCATTTGCAGTCTCCGTCCTCATCTCACTCTACTGGGAACCTCAACCATTATAAACTCATCACAACATCACCCGCTAACCACTATTCCAACCCTGCTGCTTGTTCATACAAAAGGTTGTTGCAGTGATGGGTCTTTTTCATTCCTTCGGTTTGGGTGGTGCTACAAGGGATGCACAAATTCAAGAAAGAAATCTTTCTTGATTTCATCGTTACGACTTCACAGGACGAAAACTATTGTCTTCAATCAAAAATCGAAACTTGAATACCTACATGGCCTAAATTAAACTTAATGACTAGAAAAAATCTAAACTATAACAACGTTGAAATCGATTGTTACTGAATACTAATGATTACAAGATGGATTACATGGGATGGAGTTTTTGTTATTCTCCAGTAACTAACAACCGGTTTGATTCCAACACAATCACATACGTTCAAAATGGGCGGAGAAGGAGGGAGTCGGAGACGATGGTACAAAGACGAAATGGGAGCAACGCGTTCTATTGGAGATATTACTTAGTCCATTGTACATTAGGCTAAGTCTCTTGTACTTTGTTTTATTATTTTATCCCCTGTTTTCTTAGCTTTGGTTAGTCACTTATTTTGGCTATATATATAGCTTGTGCCTTCTCTTGTAAATAGACGCATACATGAAAAAATCCTCCATGATTCTCTTTTTTTCTTCTTCAATGAAGTTCACTCCATACCAGGTTAGGTTTTACTGGTTTCACATGGTATCAGAGCGATATATTCCTATTTCTTTCTCCTTGATCTGCGTCAATAACAAATCGACTTTGATTTTTTGACGGTTGGTCGATTTCTGCACCGATATCTAGGGTTTTCTCGAGATCTAGGGTTTTCTCAAGATGGCGACAAATTTAGAATCTAATGCTTCTGGCAAAGAAGATATCAATAACATAGACAATCCACTTCATCTTCAAACCTCTGATAATCCTGGAATGAAGTTAGTCAGTGATGTTTTTGATGGAACATGCTTTGGAAATTGGAAAAGGTCTATGATCATATCTCTCTCGGCAAGAAACAAATTGTGTCTAGTTGATGATTCTTTACCAAAACCTGATTCATCCTCTTCATCGTACAAAAGTTGGTGCAGATGCAACGATATGGTAATTTCTTGGATTCTTGGGGCTCTTTCCAAAGAAATTGCAAGAAGTGTGATCTATTGTAATTCTCCTCAACAAATGTGGTTGGAACTTGAGGAGAGATACGGAGTGTCCAATGGAGCGAAATTATTTGGTCTATATAAGGAACTATCGGGAATGTCTCAAGGAAACAACAATGGGGCTGAATATTTTACCAAAATCAAGATGTTGTGGGATGATATCGATTCTTTGTGTTTGACTCCTATCTTTTCATGTGGCTGTAAGTGTGGGGCCTCTCAAAAAACAATCAAGTTTCAACAAGATCAGAAAGTTATTCAGTTCCTTATGGGGTTGAACGATTCATATGGTGTTATAAGAGGCTCTATCTTGATGAACACTCCTCTCCCATCATTGGTAGGGCTGTAAATGAACCGAACGAACACGAACGGAGGCTTGTTCATGTTCGTTCGTTTAACTTAACCGAACAAACGAACGAACACGAACGGTAAACGAACGAGATTTTTTGTGTTCATGTTCGTTCGTTAAGAACTTTTGTTTGTTCGTGTTCGTTTATGTTCGTTCATTAAGAGATAAACGAACGTAAACGAACGAACTTAAATGAACATAAACGAACGTAAACGAACGACTTTAAATGAACATAAGTGAACGAACTTAAATGAACATAAACGAACGAACCCAAATGAACAAAAAACAACCACCATACTCATCATTTCGTTCGTAAAAAATACCTTAACAAAATGAAAAACCGTGTTAACTTAGGAGGTATGAAAAATAAATTCTAAAAGACCCTAAACCCTAAACCCTAAACCCTTATAACCCCATAAGGAACTGAATAACTTTCTGATCTTGTTGAAACTTAATTGTTTTTTTAGAACCCTATATAAACATGTTTATATATAAACAAGCATAAACGAACATAAACGAACGAACATAAATGAACATAAACGAACGTAAACGAACATAAACGAACGAACATAAATGAACGAACGTTCACGAACATAAATGACCGAACGAGACCATTGTTCATGTTCGTTTATTTAACTAAACGAACAAAAAAACGTGTTCATGTTCGTTCATTTATTAAATAAACGAACATAAACGAACTTCCCGCCGAACAGTTCACGAACGGTTCGCTGAACGTTCGGTTCGTTTACAGCCCTATTCATTGGGAAGTGTTTACAACTTGATACTTCAAGAGGAAACTCAAAGGGAGATCAACTCTGGCAATCACTTCATGACAGATTCGGCATCCTTACACGCCAATTCTTCCAGGCCTACTTCACATGCTGACTCCCATAGATTTGATGTGATTCCATCACAAATACATGGTAACTATGGCAAAGGAAGATCCACAACTTTCAGCCCAAGTGCTTCAAGAAAATCTCTGATCTGCAATCATTGCCAAAAGCCAGGGCATACCGTTGAGAAATGTTACAAGATCCACGGCTTCCCTGATGATTTTAAGTTCACTAAGAATAGAAAGTTTGCTCAATGAAGTTCACTCCATACCAAGTTTTACTGGTTTCACACGTTCTCTATGTGTTTGCTAGAGAAGAGAAGCAAAATCGACGAAAAAGGAGTTGGGTTCATTGGAATGTTAAAAAAGTGTAGATTGATTTCATTCCAATAAAAAACAATCATTTTTGGCGGTTAGTGGAAACCGTGAACGTAAAAACGGCATAAGCTTTACCTTGTAGAGAGATGATGTTTTTCGGTGTGTATTTGAGAGAGTCAAGCATAGGGTCAAGTATATTTTGAGTTGAAAACCCAAATATCAACAGTTTATACTCCCATTTGATTTGATTTCTTTTTCTAATTGGGTTTTAATTACATTTGGAGAATCACTTGTACCTGAAGGAGTGGGGATTTTACAATCACCAGCTTTGAGGAGTGGGGATTTTACAGTCACCGACTTTGAGGAGTGGGGAGGGAGGGGAAAGTAGTTGGTTCACCTGGGATAGGTTTAGCTTGTGTTTTTTTAAATGAAATATTGTTTAATAAAAAAAGGAAAATAGACAAAGGATAAAAGGCCAACTTACCCATATTTTAACATACTTCTTTTTAATCGAGATAATTAAAAGGACGAAAAACAAAAGAAATTACAAACTATAAGGATGAAAAAAGCAATATTTAAAGACCAAGGACGAAAATAGCAACAAACAATAAACCACAGGGACGAAAATAGTAGTTTACTCTAGATTTTTTCTAAAATTTATTTGAACAAATCCAAACTTTATTATTATTATTAAGAGTAAATTACATATTTGGTCATTGTGGTTTCATGAAAATTTGGATTGGGTCCCCCAAACGAATTAATTACATATATCATCATTATGGTATAGAATTTGTTACGAATTGGATCCCCAAACGAATTAATTTGGATTGGATCCTCAAACGAATTAATTACATATATCATCAATGTTGTAGGTTGGTTACGGTGTTGTTTGGAAGGAATAGTTTAGCAACAAAAAAAACACAAAACAGAGAGATGAAAACACTACACTTTTATTGAAAGAACAATGGCTACTTTTAAGCTTTACAAAACAACCCACTAAACTTTATCTACGGCTCAGTGCAAATTCAACAATGAAACTCTCAATCAAACTAAAAACAATGCTAAATACTATAACTTTATTCCTGAAAACATGGATCACTCCAAAATATGCTCCCTCGTATCTTTGTACAATGTTGGAGTGAGAAACCATCGAAATTTTAAAATTTGGTTACTTACAAGTTTTTTAACACAAAAACATCTATCAGTAACCGATTAGGAAGAATTTAAAGTAAAAAGCTTTAAATCGGTTTACCATTTCCAAAGCCCACTCCATTCAAACCCTAGACAAACACTAGTATCACTACCCCCCGCCACTCCTCATCGGCCCATCATTATATGTTCTCCATATCGTCTATCACGTTGTTGGCCCCTAACATAGATCTTCTTCTTTTTGATCTGTTTTTTTTATCTTTTGATTCATTTGTTGGTGAATCTGCCCAAAAGCCAATCATTAGATGATTTTGTTTGAACATTGTGTCATGATATTAAATGAATAAAATACATTGCCTAATTATTATGTTTATGGATTATTTTATGTTATATCTAACTTAATAATAACCTTAGAATAATGTATTCTAAAATGTCTCTATTCAAATATTAATTTACGTGTATGTTGAATTAATACATTAAGACTAGTATATACAAGGATTCGTATGGAGATAAAAAGTCCACATATGAGTATAAGATGGGATCTCTTGTACCAGGCGTCAGTCTAACATCAGGATTTTTACCCATCTTTTCTTGGGTTAGATCTTTCATATTTCGAGTTAAAATATTTGTTTTTAGCAAGTTTTGGTTTTGGTAAAGTATTAGTAGAAAGCCTCGCGAGAAAAGTCAAAAATCAAGCCAAAAATGGGACACAGGAAGTTGTGCGGTTTACTCTGCCGCTTGAGGGGACAAATTCCCAACTCTTTTTTTTTGGGAAGGGTTTTTGTGACACGCACAACTTACCCCGCGGTTTGAAGCCACGGGACAACTGCCCAAGTGTCTGACCTGCCCATTCTCCTCTCCTACACTTCTCCTCATTGTTTTTCTTCATTCCCTTCTCATTGAATGAGACTTTAATAGCATTAACTCCACTTCTCAACCATATTAAGAGGCTTCTTCGTCATCTAAACTAAGAATCAAAGCTATGACTCAAGATTCAAGCTTCTCATCTCTACTTTTAGGGTTTCTTGATTTCTAGGTTTTCATCTAAAACCTAGCATTGTGAGTTCATCCTAACCTTTTCTAAAACTTTATACATGCCAAAAACTTATGATTTCAGTATCCTAAGTTTCTCCTAACTACATTTCCTCATTTGGTGGATTTTGACCTAACTTGAACATTTTTAGAAGTTTTATGGTTTTTATCATTTTTATGAAAGATGATAAGTTTTATGATGAGTATTATAAAATGGAGTTTTTATGTGTATATTCATTGTTGATACTTGGATAAAAATCATTTTAGACACATTTGTGGTTTCTCTTCATATTGGATAAATACTTGGTAAAAGTTGGGTTTTGGAATGAAATGAATGGGTTATGTGATTTTGTACTAAAGTCATATTAGATCTTGTTAACTTTTGAAAAATATTGAGTTATGAAACTTATTACTTAAATGGAAAATGATTTCATTTGGATATTACATATGATAATGACCCAGGTGAATCAATAACCGTTACTAAATTTAAGATTTAATTTGGTCCGTTTAAACCATTTACAATTAGATCTGGACCGTTTAAACTAATTACTTTATGGTTACAACGCTTCATATCCGCATCCCCACAATTCTCTCCCTAGTCCCACTACCCCTGAATTACCACCCCTGAAATCCAGCCCATTATCAGCCTCCACTTCTTCTTTCTCCCTCTCTACTTCTTCATCTTCCTTCCTCTAATGCTACAATCCAGCCCACAGCTTCCCACGTTCCAGCCCATAGTTTCCCTCCTCCTCTCCTGTTATTTCCCATTATCCAACCACTCATCCCCTTAACCACGCTCATCTTTAACTGCTACAAGTTTTCTAAAGCCCCACACCATGATCTCTTGTATCAATTCCCCCATCGTCCCTTCTATCAATTCCGTTGTTAGAACCAAAGATTAAGCGAGAAGAAATTCACAAATATATGTATATGTTTGTGTGCAAAATTATTACACCGAATCAACAAATTACAACATATACGTATATATGTAATATATATAAATCGAAATTCTTGTCAAAAAGTAAAGAACGACTAACTTGGAATCGACGTTTGCGTAATAACAAGATAGAGGCCTGCAAAGCAGTGTCCTTAAACAGAATTTTGCCCCTACTCGTGCGTAGTCCGAGCGTCCGTTTAGAGGATACAACTATCTATTCGCGTTCTTGCACGAGAACGAGAATCTGTCGAGTTTCCTTTATGTGTCCATGGATCGTATATAGAGAAAACCAGAGAAAAAGGGGATGAAAGTGATGAATAGCGCCGACCACTGTTTGCCTCGATCGATGAATCTCGATCCCATCGAGACCCAAGGCCAAAGGACCAATCTTTGACATTTAATATATATATATATATATATATATATATGTGTGTGTGTGTGTCAAAGAGAGCCCACCAAGAACACCACATTCCAAGCCCAAGCAATTAAATGATTCATTTAAAGCTCTAAGGTTGGAGTTTATTAGGTGTTCTAATTATTGCCTTGGCTCCTATATGGGACAAGGTTTCTAATATTCTTTACAAATATCCAACAATACCCACATTTTCTATTCAAACACCAACAATACCCCACATTTGAATAGAAAATAAGTAATGCAAGAAAGAAATTTTCTATTCCATGAAATAAGATATGACATACATTTGAAAAGGTGTCTTTTAGACTTGAACCTTTCATAACGAGTACAAATCGGATCTACTTTGTGGGTAGTGAACAAGGTCTTGAACTAACCACGTTGTTTAGTAAATCGAGACAATAAGTATCACATACATCATATCTATCACATAGTGTAACTCTTACGGTTGTGTTCATTTCGGTCTTAAACATATCCTTTCTTCATGAGATTCTTAGAGAACGTAGCCATCTCGGTCCTCATAGATGCGACCACACATCAATCTCACATAGGTAATGCTAATCAAGAACATTTCGTCTTGTTCCACTATCAAGGCTATTAGCATTATTAAGAATTAGTATTCAGCCCTTAAACGTCAACGAAAACACACAAAAATTATCATAGGAATGAGCGTACCTTGTGTGTTATTTTGCTTCTTGAGTTTTCCCCAACTAGTTTTCCTATTGAACCTAGACCATGGGATCTCCAATGTTGCTAGGTTAGGTTTCCGTCGAGTAGTAACTCATTAAGTTGAGTTTAAGCCCATCCCCCTCGATGTGTATATGACTTGCTCTCTATTTATCCCTTTCATCAAAGGATCGGCTATGTTTTACTTTGACTTCACATAATCTATTGATATCATACCATTCGGCTATGTTCTTTAGCAAGTCATGAATAGTGTTATGACGACGCCTTATGTGCCTTGATTTACCATTGTATATATGATTATTTGCTCTTGTGAGAGCTGCCATACTATCACAATGTATACAAATGGCTGGTACTGGTTTTGGCCACAAGGGAATACCTTCTAGGAAGCTTTTAAGCCATTCTGCTTCTTCAGCCGCTTTATCTAAAGCCACAAATTCTGCTTCCATTGTTGATCGTGTATTCACCGTTTGTTTGAATGATTTCCAAGACACGGATGCTCCACCAAGTGTAAAGACATACCCACTTGTGGACTTACTTTTAGAGTTGTTGGAAATCCAATTGGCGTCACAATATCCTTCCGAAACAGGAGGATATTTCGTGTAGTTCAATCCATAGTTCAATGTATGTTTGAGATATCGGAGCACTCTTACTAGTGCAAACCAATGATCTCTTCTAGGATTGTGTGAATAGTTACTAAGTCTACTCACCGAGTATGCTATATCATGTCTAGTATAATTCATAATATACATCAAGCTTCCGAGTACTTGAGTATATTCTAATTGAGAGACACTGTCTCCTTGAATTTTCTTCAATTGACTAGATGGATCAAACGAAGTGACTACTGGTCTGTCATCATAGTGTCCAAATTTCCGGAGAACTTTCTCAATATAGTGGGATTGAGATAGGATGTATCCATTAGAACTTCTTTGAATTCTAATATCAAGGATAACGTCGGCTATTCCCATATCTTTCATATCAAAGGAGGAATGTAGCATCTTCTTGGTTTGATTAATAACATCCAAGTTGGTTCCCATGATAAGCATATCGTCAACGTACAAACATATAATAACATACACATTTTTGCATTGTTTAACATATACACATTTGTCACATTCATCGATTTGGAAGCCGTTTGATAACAAAGTGTTATCAAACGTCTCATGCCATTGTTTCGGTGTTTGGTTAAGTCCATAGAGGGACTTCACCAATTTGCAGACCTTTTGTTCTTGACCCTTGACCACAAACCCTTCTGGTTGTTGCATATAGATCTCTTCATCTAATTCGCCATTTAAAAATGCAGTTTTCACATCCATTTGGTGAATCTCCAAATTGTGAATCGCTGATATTACTATCAAAGTCCTAATGGACGTTATTCTACTAACCGACGAATTAGTATCAAAAAAATCTTGACCTTCCTTTTGACGATACCCTTTGGCTACTAATCTGGCCTTGTATTTTTCTATGGTACCATCAGGTCTAAGTTTCCTTTTAAAAATCCATTTATGACCAATAGGTTTGTGTCCCGGAGGTAGATCAACCAATTTCCAAGTATTATTTTGAATGATTGAGTCTATCTCACTGTTGATAGCCTCTTCCCAATAAGGTGCCTCCGAAGATTCCATGGCTGCCTTATAGGATAAAGGTTCACCTTCCACATTGAAGGTCATATAGTTGGGTCCAAGGTCTTTGGCTATTCTTCCTCGTTTGCTTCTTCTAGGTTCAGTTTCTTGTTGAACCTTGGAAGCTCTATCTTGAATGTCTTTCTTACATTGATGTAATTCATCATGACTTGTTTCCTCATAAGTCCTTTTCCTTGGATTAGAGGTTTGACCTTCTGTATCCTTATAAGGAAAAATGTCTTCAAAGAATTCTGCTTCAGCAGATTCTAATATTGTATTAACACTTATGTCATCTACGTTAGACTTGTGAACTAGAAACCTATAGGCCGCACTATTCTTGGCGGGACCAAGATAAATGCAATCTATGGTTTTGGGTCCAAGTTTTGTCCTTTTAGGCAAAGGAACTTGAACTTTCGCCAAGCAACCCCACACTTTCATTCTTTTGAAGGTGGGTAACCTTCCTTTCCAAATTTCGTATGGAGATTTATTGCTCTTTTTGTGAGGGATCCTATTCAATATCATATTAGCCGTGAGGCAAGCCTCACCCCATAAGCTATGTGGTGCTCCCGATGTTATCAACATTGAGTTGATCATATTTTTCAATGTCTGGTTTTTCCTTTCGGCTACTCCGTTCTGTTGAGGAGTATAGGGAGCCGTTGTTTGATGTATAATACCATGAGACGAGCAAAATTCAGCAAAGTCATTTGACTCATATTCTCCTCCTCTATTGGATCTTAGGATTTTGATCCGTTTGTCAAGTTGGTTCTCAACTTCGGCTTTTTATGTCTTAAACATGTTTAAAGCCCCGTCTTTGGTATTGATAAGATACACATTGCAAAATTTGTTGCAATCATCAATAAATGATATGTAATAGTTCTTCCCTCCACGTGTTGGAGTTGCTTTATAGTCACACAAGTCACTATGAATTAGACCAAGTACTTGATTATTTTTCTCAACGGATTTATGTGGATGACTAGAAAATTTAGATTCTATGCAGATTTCACACTTTGTTTTCTTGTTCATTGAACAAGATGGTAACATGCCAAGTTTCGTCATTCTTTGTAAACAACGGCAATTGACATGTCCAAGTCGAGAATGCCATAAGGTAGAGGACTCAATCATGTACATGGAAGTCGAGCTAGAGCCCGTTGTTTTATTATCAATATTAACATTGTTATGTACAGAGCTTATCTTGAAGAGTCCCTCACTAAGGTAACCCTTCCCAACATACAACCCACCTTTAGTAATTACAACTTGTCAGATTCAAACACAACCTTGAATCCCTTATTGCTTAACATAGGACCAGAAATTAAGTTATTCCTAATGTCAGGCACATGAAGTACGTTTGTAAGAACAAGGTCCTTCCCGGAAGTGAGTTTTAGTATCACTTTCCCTTTTCCTTCCACCTTCACAGTTGATGCATTCCCCATAGACATCGGTTCTTCATCACTAACTTTCTGATAGGTTGCAAAAGAGCTTTTGGAATTGCAAATGTGTCTAGTGGCTTCGGTATCAATCCATCGTGTTGGTCACCAGATTTGCTTCTATTACTCCAATGAATTGTGTTTCAGAATCAGCCATGTTTGCTTGGTGGGAAGGACCAGCACCTCCACCACCAATTCCACCACCATGATCTCTCTTGTGTCTACAATCTTTAGCCCTATGGCCGGGCTTTCCACACACCCAACAACTTAGGATATGTGGTTTCTTGAAGTTCTTCCTTTGTGGGGCAAGAGAGTTCTTGAAAGATGGTTTCGGGGCAACACCTTTGCCCTTGAATTTCTGAAACTTTCCCTTTGATGTGCTTGCAGCCACTATGTTTGCATTGGACTCAAAGGAACTTGCATCGGCCTTGTCGCTAATCCTGTTATCCTCCTCAACTCGGAGTTTAAGGACAAGTTGTTCAAAGCTCATATCATCAGTTAAGTGTTTAAGATATAATTTGAAGTCCATGAAGGAGGCAACTTCTCAATTATAGACCCAACCAGAAAGTTAGAGTTTAGTCCCATACCTTCCGCTTCCAACTCGTGAGTGATGACTTGGAGTTCCTCGACTTGTTTGATGATTGACTTAGAGTCGGTCATCTTGTAGTGTAGGAATTTTCCTACCACAAATCGTTTGGAGCAAGCAACTTCGGTTTTGTATTTTCTCTCCAATGATTCCCAAATCTCCCTCGCGGTTTTAAAGGTCGAATATATATCATAAAGGGAATCATCGAGAGCGTTGAGTATGTATTTTCTGCAATTATACTCGTTGCTTCTCCAAGTTTGCACTGATTTCTCAAATTGTTTCGTTTGAGCGGCGGTCGGAACGTTTTGTCCAAGACTCACGGGCGGATTTGTAGGCTCGTCATTCGTCAAAACGTTGGAGACATGAAGAGTTGATAAATAAAACAACATCTTCTGTTTCCATCGTCTAAAATCCGTCCCCTTGAATTTTTCCGGCTTTTCCACATGGTTCTTTATCATGGATGTAGGATCCATCACAAATTATGTTTAAGATTGTTAGAACCAAAGATTAAGCGAGAAGAAATTCACAAATATATGTATATGTTTGTGTGCAAAATTATTACACCAAATCAACAAATTACAACGTATATGTATATATGTAATATATATAAATCGAAATTCTTGTCAAAAAGTAAAGAACGACTAACTTGGAATCGACGTTTGCGTAATAACAAGATAGAGGCCTGCAAAGCAGTGTCCTTAAACAGAATTTCGCCCCTACTCGTGCGTAAACCAAGCGTCCGTTTAGAGGATACAACTATCTATTCGCATTCTTGCACGAGAACGAGAATCTGTCGAGTTTCCTTTATGTGTCCATGGATCGTATATAGAGAAAACCAGAGAAAAAGGGGAAGAAAGTGATGAATATTTCGTATCTGAAAACTGGAGAATAGTCGGGTATTTATAGATTATCATTCCCAACCGAAACAAACTGCCAGAAACCGCCCAGGGTTCCGCGCGGATGCTGGCGCGGGTTGACCCGCGCGGAGCACTGTTCCCCGTGGCGCGGATGAAGACCCCAAGAGCCCCAAGGCCCAAGGCCCAATCTTTGACATTTAATATATCTATATATATATATATATTTATATATATATTTATGTCAAAGAGAGACCACCAAGAACACCACATTCCAACCCCAAGCAATTAAATGATTCATTTAATTCTCTAAGGTTGGAGTTTATTAGGTGTTCTAATTATTGCATTGGCTCCTATGTGGGACAAGGTTTCTAATATTCTTTACAAATATCCAACAATACCCCACATTTTCTATTCAAACACCAACAATACCCCACATTTGAATAGAAAATAAGTAATGCAAGAAAGAAGTTTTCTATTCCATGAAATAAGATATGACATACATTTGAAAAGGTGTCTTTTGGACTTGAACCTTTCATAGTGAGTACAAATTGGATCTACTTTGTGGGTAGTGAACAAGGTCTTGAACTAACCACGCTGTTTAGTAAATCGAGACAATAAGTATCACATACATCATATCTAGCACATAGTGTAACTCTTACGGTTGTGTTCATTTCGGTCTTGAACATATCCTTTCTTCATGAGATTCTTAGAGAACGTAGCCATCTAGGTCCTCATAGATGCGACCACACATCAATCTCACATAGGTAATTCTAATCAAGAATATTCCGTCTTGTTCCACTATCAAGGCTATTAGCATTATTAAGAATTAGTATTCAACCCTTAAACGTCAACGGAAACACACACAAATTATCATAGGAATGAGCGTACCTTGTGTGTTATTTTGCTTCTTGAGTTTTTCCCAACTAGTTTGCCTATTTAACCTAGACCATGGGATCTCCAATGTTTCTAGGTTAGGTTTCCGTCGAGTAGTAACTCATTTTGTATATGACTTGCTCTCTATTTAGCCCTTTCGTCAAAGGATCGACTATGTTTTCCTTTGACTTCACATAATCTATTGATATCATACCATTCTTTAGCAAGTCACGAATAGTGTTATGACGACGCCTTATGTGCCTTGATTTACCATTGTATATCTGATTCTTTGCTCTTGTGAGAGCTTCCATTCTATCACAATGTATACAAATGGCTGGTACTGGTTTTGGCCACAAGGGAATACCTTCTAGGAAGCTTTTAAGCCATTCTGCTTCTTCAGCCGCTTTATCCAAAGCCATAAATTCTGCTTCCATTGTTGATCGTGTATTCACCGTTTGTTTGGATGATTTCCAAGACACGGATGCTCCACCAAGTGTAAAGACATACCCACTTGTGGACTTACTTTCAGAGTTGTTGGAAATCCAATTGGCGTCACAATATCCTTCCAAAACAGGAGGATATTTCGTGTAGTTCAATCCATAGTTCAATGTATGTTTGAGATATCGAAGCACTCTTACTAGTGCAAACCAATGATCTCTTCCAGGATTGTGTGAATAGCGACCAAGTCTACTCACCGAGTATGCTATATCAGGTCTAGTACACATCATAATATACATCAAGCTTCCGAATACTTAAGTATATTCTAATTGAGAGACACTATCTCCTTGATTTTTCTTCAATTGACTAGATGGATCAAACGGAGTGACCACTAGTCTGTCATCATAGTGTCCAAATTTCCGGAGAACTTTCTCAATATAGTGGGATTAAGATAGGATGTATCCATTAGAACTTCTTTGAATTCTAATACCAAGGATAACGTCGGCTATTCCCATATCTTTCATATCAAAGGAGGAATGTAGCATCTTCTTGGTTTGATTAATAACATCCAAGTTGGTTCCCATGATAAGCATATCGTCAACATACAAACATATAATAACATACGCATTTTTGCATTGTTTAACATATACACATTTTTGCATTGTTTAACATATACACATTTGTGTGCAAAATTATTACACCGAATCAACAAATTACAACGTATACGTATATATGTAATATATATAAATCAAAATTCTTGTCAAAAAGTAAAGAACGACTAACTTGGAATCGACGTTTGCGTAATAACAAGATAGAGGCCTGCAAGCAAAGCAGTGTCCTTAAACAGAATTTCGCCCCTACTCGTGCGTAGTCCGAGCGTCCGTTTAGAGGATACAACTATCTATTCGCGTTCTTGCACTAGAACGAGAATCTGTCGAGTTTCCTTTATGTGTTCATGGATCGTATATAGAGAAAACCATAGAAAAAGGGGATGAAAGTGATGAATATTTCGTATCTGAAAATTGGAGAATAGTAGGGTATTTATAGATTATCATTCCCAACCGAAACAAACTGCCAGAAACCGCCCAGAGTTCCGCGCGGATGCTGGCGCAGGTTGACCCGCGTGGAGAACCGCACCAAGCACTGTTCTCCTTCGCGCGAATGAAGTCGCGCCGTGAACCGCGCCGCCCTCTGTTTCACAAACCTTCCAGTGTCTCGCGCGGGTGTTTTTGCGACTCGGGTCACTCCGTAAACCACGCCGACTGCTGTTTGCCTCGATCGATGAATCTCGACCCCATCGAGACCCAAGGCCCAAGGCCCAATCTTTGACATTTAATATATATATATTTATGTCAAAGAGAGTCCACCAAGAACACCACATTCCAAGCCCAAGCAATTAAATGATTCATTTAATGCTCTAAGATTGAAGTTTATTAGATGTTCTAATTATTGTCTTGGCTCCTATGTGGGAACAAGGTTTCTAATATTCTTTACAAATATCCAACACGACCATCTTATTTTCTCCCCCTCTCCATTCCTGGCCTAATTTCTTTCCCCCTCGCTTCCCTCTCGATTTCTTCCTTCCTATAACTACATATCTTCTAACAACTCTAAGAATTGACGTTTCATGGGAAGTCTGGCGATCATAGACCTCATGGTTGAGGATGTGAATCCATTACTTGACAGTGATGCGATGTTGGGTAAAATGGGCGACTACCTAGAGTTTTGGCTTGATAGTCTCATCTGATAATGGGTTTTGGCTTAACATTCGAAACCCCATCTACTTTGGTGGGAGTCAAATGAAAGTGGTTGGTGGCTCCTTTTGTCCTCATCCTTTCCCACAACAATCTTTGCTTCACTTCCAAGGTCTGCTCATCCTCGACTTCGTTTTAGTTTAAAATTTCAGATTTTGTTGAAATTAAGTATATAAATGTTTAACTTCTTCTTTAATTTAAGTACATACTTCAACAAAGGTCAATCTTTATTTTCGGTTGATATGCTATATGCAGGGGCACTCACTGAGGAGAATACGTTGTTCCTTGAGGCACGGAGAACAACTGACTGTGCATATCTTGACAAGAGCTTCAATGGACAAAATTGGTTTAGGCAATGAGAAAAGGCATCCATCTATATAAGTATGTATGTTTGTTGATGCAAAGTTGAATTTATGATAATATTGGTAATTTATAATTTCGTTTGTATAAAAGAGTTCTTGATCACAAAAGGAATTTTCAAGAAATTTGATGTTAACTGTAGTATGTAAACAACTTTTGGCAAAGATTTAATATGCTCGTAATACACATTGAGTTGAAAAGCTCCATTCTACAAGGAGCATGGCCTAAAATCCAATGTTTTCTCAAAGTGGAAACAAACTTAGGAACCATTGGATTTACAACCATCGGATTGAATGCATTTGAATAAAGGTCATATCCGATGAAAGCTCCTAAGCAACCTTCGGATTGATATCCTCATTGAATTAATGTACTCCTTTGAATTATCTCATGCATTTAATATCCGACAAAACTATTCTTTATAAATGTCTATAACTGGTGATTGTTATATAACTTATACGTCAGAATAAATAAATAGGATTTTTACTTGTAAGAGTGTTGTTACTGTCAGTATTGTTCCAACAGTAAAAAGCCTTCAGCAAAATCGAAAACAAGTTGAAGAGTGGTTAGATTTTCACCAAAGAGGATTGGTTTGTCTCTAGCCAAAAGAAGATCAATACAAGATACAGTCAGTATGTAGTCAGACAAATACTACTACTAGCAAGCCAAATTTGAAGTGCAAACTTTGCCAACAAGTTTGGTTCACCAACCCTTCCCGGCTCTCATCCTAAAGTATTATTAAATACTTGTCATACTTTACTTTTCCATCTACACAAAATATGATGAGAAAAGTTAACACTAGTCTGCATCAACACAAAACGATGAAGAGAATTTAATGCAATGAAGGCACTATAAAATGACTTTGTTATGTTAACGTGCAAATCACCACTTTAGATAAGAACTTCTCAGTGAAAAGCTTCAAAGTAAACTTGACGTCAATATCTGAGAGGTATGTTTATTTCTCAGATCTGAAAGAGAAACCATTTTCTTTCTCTTTCAACGTGTGCAAGAACTTACCACCATTCATTATTCTTCTCTCTCCCATCTCTAGCCGAACCTTACCCCCCTTCACATCTCCGAAGTTGTGTTCAAGTCTCCCCTTCCATGATCATGCTCCACATATTTCGTCGAATCAATGTTGGAAGAACTTACCGTAAACGAGAACACAGACACCCCTCTCCTTCCTCCGTGGCCATCTTCTTTTCGCCTTTTTCTTCTACCTTTCGCTGCTACCACAACCACTGAAAAAGAACCCGTTTTTCGTTTTAGAATTTCCTTCATCTGTTTGGATCTGGATAGAGGTTTGAAGAACTTATTTCAGTTGGGTTTTTTATTTAGTATTTGTTTATTTAGACCTCTGTTTTATGAATTTTGCTGGATAGATGGTTAAGGGATTTGGAATACTCACGATAGAAAAAAAAACATGAAGAAAAGATGGGTTGTTATAGGTGTGATGAAAGTGCACATATGGGATTTTGATTTTAATGGTGGTGCGTCTAGATGAGATCTGATACAACTTTCCTTGTTCGTTTAACAACTTATTTCTCCAAGATTAGGGTCATGATTTAGGGGTTTTGAATTTTGATGTTGAGTGAGCTTTGCTTCGTTGTTGAGGGTTGTAGGTTCTGTAAGATTGATTAGATAAGGGTGTTTGAATGGGTTTGATTTTGGTTTTGGGCTTTTTGTTTTTGGTTTTTTTCAATTTGTTTCCATTTACAAGTTTTTTCCTTTTTGGTTTTGGGGTTCCTCTCACTCTGTTTGCCGAATATGATGATTAAAGGGGAAGGTTAGCCGAAGAAGATGATCGGAAAGTGGTAGTGGAAGGTAGTTGTGGATTGATGTATTGTACATATGATTTACCATATTTAAATTGGAAATTATTTTAATTAAAAATTAGAATAAAACAAAAATTGCACTAGTTTTTTAATTGAAATCATATAAATACATAAAAGGCCAAACTACCCCTCAAGTTAACGGACCTATCTATTAGAAGTTAGTTTGGGGGTCCAAAAGTGACACAAAATGGCAACTACAGTGACCAAAACTATAATTAGTTCAAAACAGGGACGATAGTTGATAGTGGGTGACAATTACAGCGACCAAAAATGTAATTTACTCTTTAATATTAAAAAAATATTAGAAACTTAATTTATTTAATGGTTTTTTATTCTAAAAAATTGTCTGAAAAAGTTTAATGGGTTTAATTTCAAAAACATAGTCAACGCACTTAACCATTCAATGGTAGTTCGTTGGGTTTTCCGAACATTTTCCTATTATATTTTTAGGAATTTTGTTTAAATTATATCGTAATTGACTAATTTGTAAATATGTCATTTTTTTGTTATTTTACAATTTTTTTTCTAGTTTATCAGCTAGTTTTGTCGAACGTGATTAGTTATCAACCAACTTATCAACTATCACCCTATCAGTCTACCAACTAACTTATAAGTTAGTTTGTCAAACACAACCTAATTGAGATATCATTTCTTTAAACGTTAAACCTAAATATTCACAAGAAAATAACATAACTTCACTGTGAATGTTAAGTCGTTTCAATTGAATATTTGTAAGAAATTAATTTTCAAAACTCGATAAAATAACAAAAAAACAGTAAAACATAATATTTGTTGATTAAATAAAATAAGATGCTCGTTGTTTTGTTATATAATTTGTTTGACTACATTAGTTTTTAAAAGTTGGGCGTTAAAAATAAGCTAGCAAGCTAGTTTATTTTCTACCTACATTTTTTTATGGACATAGTCATCCACAGCGCATAAATAAAAGCCCTCAAGCATAAAAACCCTCAATGCCACATCAGCGTCACATCAGCTTTTCTTCTCAAGCCCTAAAGACCCCCAACGCATAACTAAAAGCCCTCTTGCCACCTCATTTTTTTAATTCTTTTATTTATACATTTAATTATTTAACAAAATAAAAATATTTATATATTTTTTAATAAATACAAATAAATAATAAAAATAAAAATTCATATCATTCATTAAAAATAAAAATTACAAAATACAAAACACTACCAATTATGAAATTTTTTAATTTGCTCTTTTCTCTTTAAAGTAACCCTCAAAAAATTTTAATTTGCCTAATGAGATGTAAAAATATTGTGGAGGATTTTGTTGCGACCATTGTGGCGGAATTTGTTGCGAAATTTGTGGCGGAATTTGTTGCGAAAATTGCGGACGATAACCTGGTTGTGTAAACGCTTGGAAACCAAGCTCCGGGTCTTCTTGCGGTTGTGGTGTATGTGGTTGGTTACGACGGGATGTAGGTGTTTTGTTTGGATTCATGATGAAATTTGAGAGAGTTTGAGAGATTGTTGGTGTGAAAAAATAAGAGGTTGAGGGTTAATATATATAGTGTGATTAAATTGAAAAAAAAATAATTTTTTTTTTATAAAAGTAGCCATTGGATTTATTTATTTTCAAGATTTAAAAAAAATACAAAAGTAGCCGTTGGAGGCAATCGGGTTCCTCGGGTTTGAAAGCCCGGAGGCCGAGCCCGCAGCCGCAGCCCGCAGGACCCCCACCACTACCCGAGGGAGCCCGCAGCGAGCCCGAGCCCGTGGGCGCTGCGGATGGCCTAAGATAGCTTTTTAATAACCTACCTTGAATAGCTTATGAGAAAATTTTTATGATTTTTTTTAATTACACCCTTATTAATATTAATTATAAATAAAAACTAATTAATAAAATTTAATTATTATTAATTCAAAAAAAAATTAATTAATATTAAACGAAAGCTATTAATTAAGTTTTAATCATCCATTGATATTAATTTTTAACTATTTAATAGTATTGTTAATCATATCAATTACTTTTATAAGAACATTTCAACAAGTTCTCTATAATTTATTTGAAGTAGAGAATAAAAAGTCAAAATCTCTAAATAAGATTACATTTCACTCCAACAGATTCTCTATTTTAGATATTTCAACAATAAATATATATTAAAACGTTATATAATTTTATCATCCCAATACACTTTTTATAAAAAAAAGTTATATAAAATAATGATAGTTTAATTTTATTGGTGAAAATCAATAAAATAATAATAATTTATCTCACCTCCCTGCAAGTTTTAGAGAATTTTTTAAACTTGGAGTTTTCCCTAGTTTTTTCTATTTTAGAGAACAGGATAGAGAATCTGTTGAAGCCAAATAGAGAACAAAACCTTAATTTTCTCTGTTTTATAGAAGCTGTTGGAGACACAACAATAAAATTGAGTTTATAGGATGCCTAAAGTAAATAAGCGTCCTAATAGGGAGTTTTATAGGACCAAACAAAAAAACGTTCTATCTTAAAGTGTTACAAAAAGTTTATAGGACGTCTCTAAGCGTCGTAGCAAGTTTTAAAACATTTGTCGAATAAAGCGTCCTAATAACTATTTTATAGGACACTATTTGAAAAGATGTCCTATAAACACAAATGTTCTCTAAAAAGATGGGTTTATAGGTCACTTTTCAAAAGCGTCATATAAAATTAGCTAATACGATACTTCATTTTGAAATGTCCTAAAAACCTTGTTACAATGCTAAAAAACGTCCTATAAACTTATTGTAACACTTTTAGATATTGTTATAATATTAATATATTATATTATATTTTGAAAGAGACGGTACACGTGACTTATATGAGGTAAAATAGGAATTTACCAATCTACCCTCATACTTGCTCCCTGCTCAATCCACACCCTATAAATACCCCTCATTTCCTTCCCATTTTAATCCATCCATTTCTTCCTCTTTTGCTCTTCTCTTGCCGAAAACCACCAAACCACCAAACACTCTCCCTAAATTGTTTTTGGTATCTAGAGTTTATGTGAGGTTGAGAGTGTTCTTGATATTCGGTGGTGTTCGAGAAGATTTGTTAGTTGATCGTGGATCTTAAGATCCTTGTTAAGCACTTGTAATCTCCTTGGTTGGTAATAAACACTTGCTCTCTCTCTTTGGTGGACGTACACTATCACAGCGATAGTGGAACCACGTTAAATCTCGGTGTTATTTCGGTTGTGTTTTACTTGCCATATATATATATATCGTTATTATATATATATATTTCGTTATTATATATATATATATATATAGGGGTTAAATCATGTGAGAACCACAAATATGTTATAAACCGTGAGAACCGATATAAAAAATATTTTTTTACATGAAATTTTTTCATCAAATGGTAGGATTTATTATATTTTACTTCAAATATATGTGTTTCATAATATGATAGTTTCACATGGATTTGTTTCACCATGTGAATATTTTTTACGAGTATTTTTCATTTCACTAGGTGAAACAAAATTCGTTTTTCACATGTAAACTTATCATAAGGTGAACACGAATATATGTGTAACAATATCTTAAATCATTGGTTTTGATGAAAAAAAATCATGCAAACAAAATTTTTTACATTGATTCTCACGAGTTTGTAACCTATTTGTGGTTCTCATTTGATTATCGTCCTATATATATATATCGTCGATATATACACTTATATATATCTTGCTATATATATATATATATATGTATAGATACTAACGTTTCCATCGTTTTTATCTATTTATATATATATTTCGCATGGGTTTAATTTTCTACGTTAGAGAATTATTGTGTAACATCTAGATTATTGTTATCCGCATTTGTTGTTGAGTTTATTGTGCATTTGGATTTCTACTCGTTTTGGGACCTTAGAAATCATTTGTGAGCTTCTCGTATTTTGGCACGATAAATTTTTCCTAACAATTGGTATCAGAGCTTCGGATCTAGATTTGGGTTTGTGTAGAAAATATACATAAACAGTTTACACATTTTGTTTTCTCTATGGCTGAAGTAGAAAACCCATTTGGTACCGGTCCCTCTAACCAGTCCCAAAAGTCGTACCAAGAAGGTACCTTTAATTTGTCCGGGGCTGGGATTCGTATACAGACTTGGAATGGGGACGGTGACTTTGGTAAATGCCAGTTCACAACATCCGCGACACTTAGAAAAAATGGAGTCCATCCCGTAGTATTTGCAAAAGACGAGTTAGACCCTAATATGTCTGACCTTAAAGCTAAAAAAATGGAAGCATGGGCATTTACTACTTTGCAGATGGCTATGGGAGATAATGTTATATCTGAGATTGTGTCTGAAAAAACAGCTGCAGGTATTTGGAGCAAGCTTGAGAATCTATATCTCAAGAAAACTTTGACCAACAGATTGTTACTGATGCGTTCGTGTCTTTTCTTCAAAATGAAGGAAGGCACAACAATTTAGGCGCACATGACCGAATTCGAAGACATCATCATGAAGTTGAAGGCAACGGATGCGCTTCTTGCTAAAGATGAAGAAGCACTCGCTATCATCCTATTGTATTCACTTCCCAAGAAATATTCTCAATTCACTAACAGTTTTATTTATGGAAGAGAAACTCTTTCTTTGTCTGATGTGAAAACATGAATGATTTATGAAGACCAACGAATTCAGATGCGGATCGGTAACAATCAAAGAGAGAATAATTACAGTCAAGACCTATTTGCTGACAGAGGCCGAGACGATCAGCATTCTTCAAGAGGAAGAAACCGTGGGCGCTCTCCGTCTCGCCGACCTAGTTCTCGGGGGAAATCAAAGGCGTGTGGCAACTGTAATTATTGCCACAAGCCAGGTCATTGGGTGAAGGACTGTCCGAGTCTTAAAACAAAGACAAAGCGGACACCTCCGCCGTTGCAGCCAAAGAGGAGCAAGATGGCTTCTCTGCCACAGTTACACCACCGCAAGGCGACAGGCGATGTGTGTTAGATACCGGGGCATCTTGCCACATGACACCATTCCGGGACTGTTTCTCTACCTTCGAAAAAGTTGAAGGTAACAGTATTTATATGGGAAACAGTACTCCGTGTGTCACTCAGGGTATCGGTACTGTGCGGATCAAGATGTTCGATGGGTGTATTCGGACATTGAATAATGTCAAATTTGTTCCATCCATGACTCGTTCCTTGATCTCTGTTGGACAACTGTCCAAATTGGGCTGCAACATTCGAATCGATGACGGGAGTTTGCGCATCTCCAGAGGGAGTATTATCGTTATGAAAGGCGAACGGGCGGAAAATAATCTTTTCCGTTTGATTGGCGAGACTATTTCTTCTGAATCGTGTGTGGCCGATATTTCTCAGAATCTTGGTGATGCTCGCTTATGGCATCTTCGTTTGGGTTACACATCCGAGAAGAACTTGGAGATTTTGCGCAAGCAAAAGCTCATTAAAGTCTCTGTTCCTGCTAGCCTGGAGTTTTGTTCGGGATGTGTCAAAGGAAAGCAGACACGTGTTTCTTTTGGTGTTGGAAAACACAACACTAAAGGAATCCTTGATTATGTTCATACAGACATCTGGGGACCATCTAGTACTCCGTCCCTCATTAGAGGTAAATACTTTGTTTCGTTTATTGACGATTTTTCACATAAGCTTTGGGTGTATGTGTTAAAGTTCAAGTCAGATGTTTTCGATACGTTCAAGACTTGGTTGGCACGAGTAGAGGTCGAGACTGGCAAGAAGTTGAAAGTGCTTAGATCTGACAACGGTGGAGAGTTTACTAGTGGTAACCTCAAGGACTTTTGTTCGCGTAAAGGCATCCACCGTCACTACACCACTCTAGGCGATCCTCAATCTAATGGGGTAGCCGAACGGATGAATAGGACTTTGCTTGAAAAGATCCGACGTATGTTGTCGACATCGGAGTTCCCCAAAACTTTCTGGGCCGAAGCACTTTACACCACGGAGCATATTGTTAACAGGTTATCTTGTTCGGTCATCGGGGGAAAGATTCCGGAAGAGGTTTGGAGAGGTAAAAGAAACATCTTTTTAAAATACATACGTGTATTTGGTTGTCCTGTTTACGTTCATGTTTCAGGCAATGACAAGTTGGATCCTAAAGCCACCAAATGATTCTTGCTCGGCTATACAGATGGTATCAAGGGTTACCGAATTTGGAACCCCTTGACTCGTAAGGTGATTCATTCTCGACATGTCACGTTTGATGAATCGGTCATGTTGAACTCACAGGATCCTCAGTTGTAAAGCCCGTGTCCCGTTATGGATTTATTTTGGTTTATTTATTGTTTCAATAATTTCTCATAACGTTGTTTTGTTAACGGGGTTAGGCGGCAAGGACCAAAAATGTAATCTTTCTAAAAACTCTTTTTTTGTTTGAAAGGGTAAGGAAATGTAGGGGTGAAAAGTGTCAATTGGGCAAAGTCATGCATGGGGTCGGCTTAAAGACCGACCCCCTCCCCTCTAAATTGTGTTTTCCTTCTTCTCTCGCAAGTATCATCGGCAAAACCCTAACCCCCCCCCCCTCGCTGCCGCCGTCGACCATCAAACCACCACCGCCCTCGTTGCTTCGCCGGCGAGATAAAGAGAGAAGAGCGAGAGAGAGAGAGAGACGATCGGACAGAGAGAAACCGCCGAGTCGTAAGGCTATTGCTGCTGCGTTTTGTTAAAGATGTAAGATTCTCCTTTTGTTTCTCTTTTCGTTTCTCCTTTCGTCGCCCCAAACCGCAAAACCACCCCACCACCGCCGCAACCATGGCTGCCGGCGGTGTGGCCGCCGCCGTGCGCCACCACGGGTGGTGGCAGTGTGTGTGGGTGTGTGTGTACTCGGGAACGTCCAGGTCGAGCGTGGGAAAAGGGTGTGGACGTTATAGGACTGGTCGGGTTTTTTTTTCGTTGGGTCTCGTCGGTTTTCCATAAACCACGATCGCCGCCGGCGACCACCACAGCCGGAGGTGGCAGTGGGTGGTGCGCGGGTGAGCCCAGACTTTAGTAACCTAAAACCCTAATCCGTGACCCGATCGCTTGAACCCGAAACCCGAAAATCTTAAGCTTGAAAGTTATCATTTTATGTGATGATACCGGTTCTGCCCCTGTTTTGCTTCGGCCATAACTTTTCCGTCGTAGCTCGGATTGAGACGAATCTGGTGCCCACGGTTCACATTCTGTGTCGGGCACGTTTTTCGTGTTTTGGCGAAAGCCTGGTTATGTAATAACCGGGTTTATTATTGGCTTATTTAATTTTATTATTTTAGTTTTTAAGGTAAATTTGGGATTAGTTTTGTGGACTTATAAGTTTAAGGGTAAACTTTTATTTAATTTGGAAGTTGGAGGGATTAAACTTGTTGAATGAAGATAGTTGGAGGGTTGTTTGGCTAAGTATGGTGTGAGGTGTCACCATCCATCGACTCTTGTGATTTAATTAGAGAAAAAGAGAGTGACTCATCTGTATGTGTGGTGTGTATTAATAAGAGAGAGAGAGGTGTCATGTTAGGATATATATTTAATGTGTGTGTGTGTTGAATTCGTAAAGAGAGAAAGAGAGAAGGAGAGTTACATATTTTAATTATATAAGTGTGTGAGTGAGAAAAAGAAAAGAAAGAGTTAGATATTGTCATTCTTATGTGTGTGGGTTTTTCTACGGCAAAAGAGAGAGAGAGATCGAGAATTAAGAAAAAGGAAGAAGGAAGTAGATTATTTGCAGCTGGTTTATTAGGAATCAATCTATGAAGAATCAAGGTATTATCTTATTTATATTTGTTGTTTTAGATAATTAATTATAGAGAAGTTCATATGGTTTTATAAATGGGTTTTGATGAATTATGGATGTTTTTGGAAAACTGAAGTTATGGATAGTTGTTATTTATAGTCTTAAGTATTTCTGCAAATTTTCATAAACATCCATGGCTTAAAACTACAAATTTCTGGATTTAAGATGAACACAGTGGACTGAGACAAATATGAACATCATAATTATCGCAGCCTTGAGTTGCGACTTTCTTAAGAATCGCAACAGTGGGTTGCGACTTTGGTGAAACTCGCAGCAGTGGGTTGCGACTTTAGTAAAACTCGCAATAGTTGGTTGCGACTTTGGGTTGAAACTGTAGTAGATGGTTGCGACTTTGAATAGTGTTTTGCGATAATGTCAGTTGGTTGCGATAATGGTTGAGGGTTTTGGGTTTTTGAGACATTAAGATTTAAAACAGATATTTGTATTTATTTGTTACAGCTTCTGTGAATTTGGGATTAAAAGATCGAAGTGCTTGATAATAGCTTTCGGAGGAATTTTGGTGATAAACAAATCAAGTGAGTTTTACTTTAAAATGTTTTCAAACTGGGATACATATATATATATATATATATATATATATATATATATATATATATATATATATATATATATATATGTGTGTGTGTGTGATATATATATGAGATGGATATGTATGGATTGAGAATATGATGCATGATGTGATTATGTGTTTATATATATGTGGAAGAAATATGATGACGTGTTTATAAATGAAAATATTATATATTGAGATATGATTGGAATGTGATAAATAGTATGATTATGTGCTTATGTTGAAATATAATGTATTGAGATGTATATTATATTTACACGAGTGTACGTTGGCCGGGCTAAGGACCGGTGTGTTGGCTGTAATATTCGTACAGCGTTGTTGGCTGTAATATTCGTACAACGTTGTTGGCTGTAATTTTTGTACAGCGTTGATAATTTATTAGTTGGCTTGCAACCAACTAATATGGCCATGGGAAGGATGTGAAGGATGTGAAGAATGAGTGGTACACGATGCACGAGTCTTATTTGGTATTTAAGTATTTGTGATATATGTGTGTTTATATAGAGGATTTTATATAAATTGGTTTTATAACGATTTTGAAATGACAGGGATTACCTCACTAGACCGTTTGGTCTAACCCTCATTTTGTTTTCAAAAATATGTATTCCAGGTCGAGGATCGTTTATTAGCAAAGGGAAGAATAAAGTGTAGGACGCGGTTGATAGCTGACGGAGATTAGGAATTACTTATGTTTTGTATTGTATAGTTTTGAGACTTTGGGACCGCACGTGTTTATTATGTATTTTCGTTTATGAATGTAACGATGTTATGCAATTTATGTTATTTGAAACATGTTTGGGAATCCGGGTTGTTACAGATGGTATCAGAGCCTTAGTTTAAGGGATTTAGGTATTTGGATTTATACCTAGACTTAAACTGCATGTGAAGTAGGATGTCCCTATTATTTTAGAACCTTGGGATGTTAAGTATAAAAAGGTAGAAGGAACATCATGTAAGGTAATTTCAAATTACATTTGGCCAGTGTAATTGTGAACTTACAAGTACATGTTTGAACTGGAATACCTTATTATATGGGGAATGTGCTTACGTGTATATTAACCTTGTTAAATCAACAGAGTGGCAAGTCGGACTCGACGTATGGATATAGACGAAGACAGGTATATTTCTATAAACTTTACACGTGCTAAAGTGCTATTTGACTTCGGTGCAATCCGATCAATTGTGTTTCCATTCTTTTGTTGCTTAATTGCATTAGAAAAGAACTTGATAATTGTATTGGCGATATAGATGGGTGTGGGGTACCTATTAAGTTATTTTCGACAATCTTGTTGGAATTTGAGGTAGTAGTAAGTATAGGATGGTGTTGGAACTTGATCTTGTTAAAACTTTCGATTAGGTAATGATAAGTGATCCTCGGTAATTCGGTATGAGAAAATAAAGTGGATATACTGGAGTAAGTAGTTATGATGAAAGAAGAGATTGTCGGGTGATTGATTTAAAGTTTTCATTTGTTAACAAATTTTATATTGGGGATATATGATTTATTTTTGATAAGGCTTAGTAAGAGTGTAGGTTTGGAAGCATTTGGTGTGAAAAGAGGTTGGTTCTAATTTAGCAAGAGTGTAACAAATATTTTGGATGATATTGAAATTAGTATGTTTATTCATTATGATATTGCTTGGGATAAATTTAAGTGAGAAATCAAGGATGATCGAAACTAGAAAGTGAAGAGTGTTATTGGGAATGAATAGTAAGGAAAAAGCTATTAGTGATCAAAGGCGATAACCCGTTATCATATGTGTTTGAATTTGAAAGATTGTTCAAAGTGGTAATAAAAATTTATTTTTAAAACGAAAGTGGTTGGTAGTTTAATTTGAAATAAATGATCTAACACTTGCAATTATTAACAATTTTCAAATTAAAGGTGCACGTTAATTTTTTTTATGAAAGATAGTGCGAAAGTGTAGAATGTGGCGTTGTATATAATTCACTATTTCAAACGCTAGGTTATGCCTTCAAATGTTAAAGTTTATGTTATGGATGAAATTTCAATTGTGTTAGATAATTTGTGATATATAAATATATATATATATATATATATATATATATATATATATATATATATATATATATATATATATATATTATGTGTTGAAAGAGGCATAATGAGATATTTTGTGCTGAAAAATGCACGGTTCAATATTATATGTTGAAAGAGGTACGATGACATATTTTGTGCTGAAAAAGGGCACGAGGTGAAATAAAGATGTACTGATTTTTATGGTTATTATATTTTGGGGATGAGTGTATAGTGTGAATCCAATTTGTGTTATTATCGTTTTGAAAGAAGATGTTAATAATATTTAAAAAAATGAAAAGTGTGTGGTTGTTTCGAGCATTGAGTGTGATTTCGGCTTAACTTAGTTAAGTTCCGATTTGAGGTGTGGAAATGGTTGGGTAAATGTGTTGGTTAAATATGGTAATCGTTAAATTTGGGTGTGTAAGGTTGGTTTAGAAGTGAAAGGAAGCTAGCTCGTAGGATCGGTCTAGAGTGAGCACCTCCTAGTGAGCTATCCTTTGGGAAACGTGTTTTATGTTGAAAAGAGAGTGGAAGAAAGTAGTCGAAGGTAATGCTTGGGGTAAATGACCATTGGATAGGACGTAGTAGTAGTACGAGAGTGATGTTGTGTCAAGTATGGAAATCAATTGTTATCTAAGAATCGTGGTCGGTGTAATTAATACAAGAAAGTATTGTTTGTCTTAGACATATTTAGGGTTAGAGAAGTGACGGTAGAGTTGGGTATAGTCTATGGAGAAAAAGGTTAACTACGAGTTAAGATGATACTCCAAGTTGATTCTGTAATTTATCGGAGAGTAGGATGCCGTTATTTTTTTGGGGTGTTAAATTATTGGGACGTTAACGTCGGTGAAATGCGTTCTTTTAAGAATAGTAAAATTCTGTGTGAAACCATTAGTTTGGGACATGATCTAAAATCTGAAGTCTAGATGTGTGAATGATATTGGTATTGATATTATTGGATGGAAGTCGGTATGAGTTATAGTGGTGAGGTTATTGAGATAATTGAAATGTTTAAGATTGTGTTTTGTTGATATTCGGGGAATTAAGTTGCTAATTAGACTTTATTTTAATTTGATGATGATATATTGATTGATGTGAAGAAGATGTAACTTGTTGAACGCGTCTGAAAGTTGTCATAAGGATTTTATGGTATCATTATTAAGGTATGATATTTTGGTATGGTATTTGTACAAGTAATAAATTGGTGTTGTAAGTTAAGATAAATGTGTAAGTCTTTGACTTCTTATCAAGTTTTGCAATTATGTTAAGTGATGACATTAAATTGTTATTGTAAACTATGTTATGATGGGAGTTTTATTTGGAAGGTTCTTGATGGGAAGTCAAGAATGAAAAGTGAAATCGATTAAAGTATCGGGATTTAGAGACAGTAATATATTTATGTTTGGATGAGATTATTTTATTCCGATTGGACATCGGGTAAAGTACGTTAATTAATAGTGTTTATTATTTGTTTTAACTATTTTGAATTGAATTGTTAGAAACATTTCTTGTGAGTATAGAAATAAAAGTAGATAGATAAATTTTGTATAGAAATTCGATATATTCCTTTAGTATAAAAGAATGCGAGTAATTTGGTTAATTGTGTTTGGAAATTGAGAAGTGTGTTGTATCTGGAAGCATTTAGTATTATTTTATTATAACTCTCAGTGGAACCGTTTAATCAGACTGGGTCTTGTATGTGTAGATATGATTTTGATGAATGATTTGGTGTCAAGTGCAATTAAGTATTAATGTGTGATTATCGCGGTTATGCTATGCTGGCATAAGAATTGGAAATGGTAGGATGAAGTATACGGGTTTGATAAAATTAAGAAATTTATCCGTGATATAAAATAATTTTGTTGAGTATATTATATTCCATGAGAGAGTATAAGAAATAGGTTGTAATTGCTAAACAAGTTTTATATTGAAAGTGTGTGATTATGTTTTGAGTTAGTATTGTAAAAGTGTAGAACACGACGTTTGTTGTGAAAGGCCGGTGGAGTTAATGGTAATATTAGCGTGGTAACTGTTCCGAGTAAGCATAAAATGTTGGGTTAATTGGATTAGTTTCATGTGAAAATAAGTTATTTCTTTTTATAATATAAGTGCACTTTCGAGTTATTTTGAACCTTCGTGGGATTTGATTATTGGGTGATTATCGTTGTTTTAAAGGGGCGGAATTCTTGTGTAGAATTAAGATTCTTGAGGTTTTGGTTTGAAATATTGAAGTGGGAACAATTAGTAAACTTGAAGCAGTAATGCGGTTGATTTAGTAAAAAGTCCTTTGGGAGTTCCGTAAACACTTTGATGTGTTCGAAGAATTTGAAATCAATTTGATAGTAGTTACCCTCGTTGGTTGCTTGACTGAATTCCGGGACGGAATTCTTTTTAAGGGGGAGATAATGTAATAACCGGGTTTATTATTGGCTTATTTAATTTTATTATTTTAGTTTTTAAGGTAAATTTGGGATTAGTTTTGTGGACTTATAAGTTTAAGGGTAAACTTTAATTTATTTTGGAAGTTGGAGGGATTAAACTTGTTGAATGAAGATAGTTGGAGGGTTGTTTGGCTAAGTATGGTGTGAGGTGTCACCATCCATCGACTCTTGTGATTTAATTAGAGAAAAAGAGAGTGACTCATCTGTATGTGTGGTGTGTATTAATAAGAGAGAGAGAGGTGTCATGCTAGGATAGATATTTAATGTGTGTGTGTGTTGAATTCGTAAAGAGAGAAAGAGAGAAGGAGAGTTACATATTTTAATTATATAAGTGTGTGAGTGAGAAAAAGAAAAGAAAGAGTTAAATATTGTCATTCTTATCTGTGTGGGTTTTTCTACGGCAAAAGAGAGAGAGATCGAGAATTAAGAAAAAGGAAGAAGGAAGTAGATTATTTGCAGCTGGTTTATTAGGAATCAATCTATGAAGAATCAAAGTATTATCTTATTTATATTTGTTGTTTTAGATAATTAATTATAGAGAAGTTCATATGGTTTTATAAATGGGTTTTGATGAATTATGAATGTTTTTGGAAAACTGAAGTTATGGATAGTTGTTATTTATAGTCTTAAGTATTTCTGCAAATTTTCATAAACATCCATGGCTTAAAACTACAAATTTCTGGATTTAAGATGAACACAGTGGACTGAGACAAATATGAACATCATAATTATCGCAGCCTTGAGTTGCGACTTTCTTAAGAATCGCAACAGTGGGTTGCGACTTTGGTGAAACTCGCAGCAGTGGGTTGCGACTTTAGTAAAACTCGCAATAGTTGGTTGCGACTTTGGGTTGAAACTGTAGTAGATGGTTGCGACTTTGAATAGTGTTTTGCGATAATGTCAGTTGGTTGCGATAATGGTTGAGGGTTTTGGGTTTTTGAGACATTAAGATTTAAAATAGATATTTGTATTTATTTGTTACAGCTTCTGTGAATTTGGGATTAAAAGATCGAAGTGCTTGATAATAGCTTTCAGAGGAATTTTGGTGATAAACAAATCAGGTGAGTTTTACTTTAAAATGTTTTCAAACTGGGATACACATATATATATATATGTGTGTGTGTGATATATATATATATGAGATGGATATGTATGGATTGAGAATATGATGCATGATGTGATTATGTGTTTATATATATGTGGAAGAAATATGATGACGTGTTTATAAATGAAAATATTATATATTGAGATATGATTGGAATGTGATAAATAGTATGATTATGTGCTTATGTTGAAATATAATATATTGAGATGTATATTATATTTACACGAGTGTACGTTGGCCGGGCTAAGGACCGGTGTGTTGGCTGTAATATTCGTACAGCGTTGTTGGCTGTAATTTTTGTACAGCGTTGATAATTTATTAGTTGGCTTGCAACCAACTAATATGGCCATGGGAAGGATGTGAAGAATGAGTGGTACACGATGCACGAGTCTTATTTGGTATTTAAGTATTTGTGATATATGTGTGTTTATATAGAGGATTTTATATAAATTGGTTTTATAACGATTTTGAAATGACAGGGATTACCTCACTAGACCGTTTGGTCTAACCCTCATTTTGTTTTCAAAAATATGTATTCCAGGTCGAGGATCGTTTATTAGCAAAGGGAAGAATAAAGTGTAGGACGCGGTTGATAGCTGACGGAGATTAGGAATTACTTATGTTTTGTATTGTATAGTTTTGAGACTTTGGGACCGCACGTGTTTATTATGTATTTTCGTTTATGAATGTAACGATGTTATGCAATTTATGTTATTTGAAACATGTTTGGGAATCCGGGTTGTTACAGGTTAGGCCTCTAACTAGGTACAAAGTGGGAGTTTTTGCAGCAGGTCCGAATCTGCCAGCTTTACGTTTCAATCTTAGAATAATTGTATAAAATTATAGGAAAATCGTTAGAACGCGTATAATATGTCCTTGGAAAGCTAAGACCTAGACCCTCCTGTTTGTGGGACTTAATCTCTGGATTAGTGGGTCTAGAGGGGGATAAGCAGGTCCCGAACAGACCTGCAGTTTAGACCGAAAAGCTGAAATGTCACTCTTTTAGTCTTATGTTTACTTTTGAGGGTTGGGGCTTCGTGTTGACACTTGGTAGCACTTCTTTAGGTGGAAAGAAGTGAGTTGGAGTGGAGGGCGCGTATTGCTGTTTGTGGACATCTGCGTTGCTTATCGAGGTGAGTTCTCTCACTGCGTAGAATAGGGATTATATGTACATTACGGTAGTTTATGTGTATTAGCTGAATTGTTGTGTGTGCTAGCTGAATGGTGGTGCGTAGTACTAGGTTGAATTAATGCCTAGTATAAATGAGTGTTATACACATCTCGGTGGGACCGAGGGCTCGGTGGGACCGAGGAATTGTGTACAAGTAAATGAGTGTTATATACATCTCGGTGGGACCGAGGGCTTGGTGGGACCGAGGAATCGTGTACAAGTATTGTGTGAACTCGGGGAGACCGAGTACTCGGTGGGACCGAGGGATTGTGTACAAGTGTGGGATGAACTCGGGGAGACCGAGGGATGCCTACACGAGTGTTGTATAATCGGGGAGACCGATGGTTTTATATATATACAGATGTTGTTGTATGATCGGGGAGACCGATGGTTTTATATATGTACAGTTGTTGTTGTATGAGTTGCCTGTTTAGGATATGTTCTTGAACTGACATGTGTGGATTAATTGTATTTATCCGTGGTTAGGGGTAGTGTTCATATGATTGCTATCCTATGTTAGTGTTTGAATTCACTAAGCTTCGTGCTTACCCTTTCCCTATAAAATTACTGTTTCAGGTGCGAGTGGCAGTAAGGCGTGACGGTACACACTGGCGCGTTGAGAAGACCTTCGTATTTATTTATTTTTAAACTTAGTACAGTTCCGCTGTTTTATTTGAGATGATCGTTTAACTTAATGAGGTTTTGTATAAACGTTTATTTGGAGTTAAACGCTTGTGATTTAATCTATTAAAAATGGTATTTTAAAAGTTCAAATTTATTGTAATTTTTGGGACGTTACAACTTGGTATCAGAGCACAGCTTGAGTGAATCAAACACATCTTGGTGTGTTTGATCTCAAGTTTGCGGCTATAAAATTCTTCTCTTAAAATTTTTGAGAAATAAAAGAAAGGAAAACCCGTTTGAGAAACGGTGATCGAGGGCGCAGTGTGTACAGTCAGCCGGAGCCAAGGGAAAAGGTACAATACTTAGTGTATTTATTGCTTTCTAGATCATAGGGTATGCATGCTAGATTGCTTGTGTTGGTTACACTGTACTGTAGGGTTATTGCTTGCTAGTAGGAATTAATGCTGGTCATATTAGGTTGTTAAGTGAATGCCCTATAGGTTGTATGCAGTAAGAATCACATAGCCTTAGAATATTTGATTTAGTTCTATTGCACAGCTCTTGTTTGAGTCCAACCGTTCTAGGATAGAATCTTGTATTTGAATGTCTATTTGTTTCACGTTGCATGTGACGGGGTATTCGCAAGGCAACTCGTTATGGCTAGTAGGGATTTCATTGTAGCAAGGGTAGTGTTTTGGGGTGGAATTCCTAGGGAGCTAGGAAGAGTGTGTACATATGCTGGTGCGGGCACATGGGTATAGTTATCGGCGAGAAACTACTTGGGCACTTCGGGATGGGACTCGGAACGAGCAATGATAGGTGTGGAAGGTAGTAGTAGAGCTCCTACTACCGGAAGCACATGATCAATGCTTGAGTCGGGGAAAGTCATGAGGAATCCAAGGAGTTGAGCGTGAGCGTTGTTAGTGTGAGTTATTGGGTGCTAATAACTCGTTGTAATATCTACCCAGAATAGCCATCACAAGGAGGAACAACTATAGTAAACCTGCTAGTACAGGTGTGTACTTGATTTGCTTTGATGTGATGATCGTTGGGGGTAGTGATAAAGGTTCAAAACTAGTAGTCGTTGGAATAGAAGGACGATTCTAGTATTAATCACTTGGAGTGACGATAATGATGAGGTTTTTTTAAGTAGGCCATTTCGGGTCAAGATTGATGGTTGTGCTAGAAGCATAGGCTTATTAAGCCGACTTTGAATTGAGAAAAAACCGTAAGGATTATCTGACGTAATTTCCCAACTTGCCTAAGAGGTTTAAATGTCCGGATGACGATTGTGGATCGGGGAGTTTTGGAGGGGTATGAGTCGAGACGTCGAATGTCGACTGAGTCATGCACAAAGTTTATTTTGAAAATAAATTGCATTAACTAATTCTTGTGTTTCCAATCCTTTTATGGATTGTGTTTTGGAATTTTGGGAAATGTTCAGCACTCACACAAGATTTCGAACTATGGTTTTGAAAGTACATGAAACCGTTTTATCACGGGAGTTGCAAACTTTGTTAGAATTTGTTTCATTTTGTTATTTTCCAACGGTTCTTTCGGGTAAGATGATATCCGTGTTTTGGTGGCGTTTAAAATGCTGGACAAATGACTACGATTTGTGACTTTAACATTGGAACTCCTCCACATATGTTAGAGTTGAGACGGAAAGTTACATTCCACGATGTCTGTATAAAACTATTCTGGAGATTAGTTTAAAATGAGTTTGTTAAACAATGTTGTTTATGGTTTTACCGTGGAAAGAGATTTTTGGGATTTTGGCGTCTCATACCTGATTTTGCTTTTAACAATTTGACTTTGGGGGCACAATGTATGGTGCTATTTTATTGACTTAGAGTCATTGAGGTTCATGAAGTTTGTGTTACTAAGTATTTTGTTGCAAATAGTTCAGTGTATGGATTGATTTATGCGTGACTTAAGTGATGCATGGAAGAATATTTTGGTAACATTTCATAATGAGTTGTTTGGTGCGCTTTTAGTTAGTTAAATGTTTTATTATCATTTCCATGAAAATGCGCTTTATCGACTTAGGGGTATGCATACTTGGGTAACCTTTGTTCTCGACATTTTGATAAACGAGTCGTGCATGAAATTGTTTTAGTTCCTTCTTGTCGGAATGAAAGACCATTTGGTCAAAGGAGTGTTTTAGTGTTGTGAATATCATGCATACGTTTACAATGTGTTATATTTTGAAAATATAAATGCGTAGATTGTTGACATTCGGTTAATTTAGAATTGCCGATTATTTTTGGGAAATTAAAAACTTTTGCTTTGGAGGGAACGAATATTTTGAGCATTTTTGACAAATACATTTTAAACTTTGGTGTTTTGACGTTATATGTCCCAAGTACGAAATGTTGAGGAAATGCTTCGTGATGACGATTTTAGAAAATTCCTTATGGAAGTGTTACCAGTTTGCATGCCTACCCCGATTTAAGGTTTTATGATGTTTTAGTCGATATTGTTCAAAGGATGGAAACGAATTAGTTTGTCTTTAAACTTGGAACTTGCACAAGTTATTTTGTGTTTTGATTGAGGTGTAATTATGAATCGTTTCCTTGTTTTGTATAATAAACTGACGCGCACAAATTTTGATTGGTAAACTTTGTTCCATACCATTTGGATGGTCAGAAAATAATTTTGAGCAAATTGCCGCTTGGGCTTCTTTTGAAGTACGTGTGAAAATTGTTGCACACCGTTTAAATTAAGCAATTACCTTGCGTGCATGTCATGAGTCAATCCATACCAGAACTGTGGTGGTTCGTTTTAAAAGAAATTATTTATTACGTTTTGCGTTTTGTGAGTAAACTGAACTGCAATGGAATGATTTTTCAACATGATTCTCCTACGTGGGACGAGCGTGTCCATTTTTGCGTAACTACCGACCTGGTAATAGTAGTTTTATTACATATGATCTTTTTGAGATGAAAAATCTTGGTGTTGAAAATATTTTGTAAATAATTTTTGTAAACCATTTGAGAAATGCACTTTTGAGTGTTATGTGTCATTTTGAGAATTATAAGGGTGTGAGTCCTTTGGGAAAACCCTTTTGTTTAACCAGTGTTGGTTTTGGGGTTAATGTTGATTTAGAGTATTGCTTGCTTAAACATTGTTTAAACACATTTTTTTTCTTCCGACCTATGGGTCTAGCAAGCGTGGAGCATTTTGCTCGGTTTTGACTTGGAGATAGTCATGGGTCAATTGCCCGGTTTTAATGGCTTGGTGTGAAGTCTTGTTGATGGGTTGCTTTTGTCGCACTGTTTTGCATTTATTGCACGTTGAGTATTTACATGCTTGGGTGAGTGAGTCATCCCGGGATAGGCATGTTGTTGGGAGATTGTATTGCATTGGATCCATAGGCAGTATAGTCAGTCGTTAGTAATGGTCGGTTAGGTATCTCGGGGTGGGACCCCGGTATTTATGTTTTATGACCTTGACTTTCCAGTAGGCACTAGGAGGTTATAGTATTGAACAGTTACCTGGCAGGTAGACGCCGAGATGTATCCTCGATACGGCATAACTTGGCTTCGTAAAACGAGTGTGGAAAATACGTCGACGGTGGAAGGTTGGGTATTCCACGCGTGTTGGTACTGTAGGCCGAATAGTATCGGTTAAGGGAATGATGCCCTTTGTAATTAAGAGAATAAATGCACAATAACCTTTTTGAGGTAAGTGGTATATTTAGGTGTCGACTTTTGGGCTTAAGGCCAAACACCTTTAGTGTAATCGGAGAATTGTAGCCGATTTTAAAATAATTATAGTGATGGTAGTAGTAACCCTGGAATGCTCACTTGTGATGAATGGCTATGGTGGAATGACCTTCGTGGGTGATTATAAATTTGTTGGTTTGATGATTCGTGTGAAATAAATTTTGGGAGTCTTTTAGAACTCGTGGAAGTTAATCGACAGTTAATGGTAGGAATGATCGGATTCGAGTATCCTGTAGGGTATATTAGTGAGCAACTTTAGAATGGTTAGAGCTTGAAACTTGAATCGGGATGTATGGAATATCTAAGGTTGGGAGACAACCGAAGTCGTTTGACTAGGAATGATTCCAGTTGTTGGAGTGTTCTTCCGATCATAATTTCAGTGTTCTTGAAGGAGTTTTGTTGGTAAGAAAAGTATTCGAGATTTTTTTTTAGTCGGTGTGAGAAATTTAGATTCCAGTTAGGGATGTCGCCAAGCGTACAGAGAAATTTAGATTCCAGTTAGTGAAAGTCCGGTGGCAACACCGAAAGGGTTCTGAGTGGACTTGGGAACCCGAGGTTGAGATGCGGGAGAATTATCCGGAGCTATATGCGGACGTAGACTTCGAGGACGAAGTCTAATTCAAGCGGAGGAGAGTTGTAAAGCCCGTGTCCCGTTATGGATTTATTTTGGTTTATTTATTGTTTCAATAATTTCTCTTAACGTTGTTTTGTTAACGGGGTTAGGCGGCAAGGACCAAAAATGTAATCTTTCTAAAAACTCTTTTTTTGTTTGAAAGGGTAAGGAAGTGCAGGGGTGAAAAGTGTCAATTGGGCAAAGTCATGCATGGGGTCGGCTTAAAGACCGACCCCCTCCCCTCTAAATTGTGTTTTCTTTCTTCTCTCGCAAGTATCATCGGCAAAACCTTAAACCCCCCCCTCGCTGCCGCCGTCGACCATCAAACCACCACCGCCCTCGTTGCTTCGCCGGCGAGAGAAAGAGAGAAGAGCGAGAGAGAGAGAGACGATCGGAAAGAGAGAAACCGCCGAGTCGTAAGGCTATTGCTGCTGCGTTTTGTTAAAGAGGTAAGATTCTCCTTTTGTTTCTCTTTTCGTTTCTCCTTTCGTCGCCCCAAACCGCAAAACCACCCTACCACCGCCGCAGCTATGGCTGCCGGCGGTGTGGCCGCCGCCGTGCGCCACCACGGGTGGTGGCAGTGTGTGTGGGTGTGTGTGTACTCGGGAACGTCTAGGTCGAGCGTGGGAAAAGGGTGTGGACGTTATAGGACTAGTCGGGTTTTTTTTCGTTGGGTCTCGTCGGTTTTCCATAAACCACTATCGCCGCCGCCGCCGGCGACCACCACTGCCGGAGGTGGCAGTGGGTGGTGCGTGGGTGAGCCCAGACTTTAGTAACCTAAAACCCTAATCCGTGACCCGATCGCGTGAACCCGAAACCCGAAAATCTTAAGCTTGAAAGTTATCATTTTATGTGATGATACCGGTTCTGCCCCTGTTTTGCTTCGGCCATAACTTTTCCGTCGTAGCTCAGATTGAGACGAATCTGGTGCCCACGGTTCACATTCTGTGTCGGGCACATTTTTCGTGTTTTGGCGAAAGCCTGGTTAGGCCTCTAACTAGGTGCAAAGTGGGCGTTTTTGCAGCAGGTCCGAATCTGCCAGCTTTACGTTTCAATCTTAGAATAATTGTATAAAATTATAGGAAAATCGTTAGAACGCGTATAATATGTCCTTGGAAAGCTAAGACCTAGACCCTCCTGTTTGTGGGACTTAATCTCTGGATTAGTGGGTCTAGAGGGGGATAAGCAGGTCCCGAACAGACCTGCAGTTTAGACCGAAAAGCTGAAATGTTACTCTTTTAGTCTTATGTTTACTTTTGAGGGTTGGGGCTTCGTGTTGACACTTGGTAGCACTTATTTAGGTGGAAATAAGTGAGTTGGAGTGGCGGGCGCGTATTGCTGTTTGTGGACATCTGCGTTGCTTATCGAGGTGAGTTCTCTCACTGCGTAGAATAGGGATTATATGTACATTACGGTAGTTTGTGTGTATTAGCTGAATTGTTGTGTGTGCTAGCTGAATGGTGGTGCGTAGTACTAGGTTGAATTAATGCCTAGTATAAATGAGTGTTATACACATCTCGGTGGGACCGAGGGCTCGGTGGGACCGAGGAATTGTGTACAAGTAAATGAGTGTTATATACATCTCGGTGGGACCGAGGGCTTGGTGGGACCGAGGAATCGTGTACAAGTATTGTGTGAACTCGGGGAGACCGAGTACTCGGTGGGACCGAGGGATTGTGTACAAGTGTGGGATGAACTCGGGGAGACCGAGGGATGCCTACACGAGTGTTGTATAATCGGGGAGACCGATGGTTTTATATATATACAGATGTTGTTGTATGATCGGGGAGACCGTTGGTTTTATATATGTACAGTTGTTGTTATATGAGTTGCCTGTTTAGGATATGTTCTTGAACTGGCATGTGTGGATTAATTGTATTTATCTGTGGTTAGGGGTAGTGTTCATATGATTGCTATCCTATGTTAGTGTTTGAATTCACTAAGCTTCGTGCTTACCCTTCCCCTATAAAATTACTGTTTCAGGTGCGAGTGGCAGTAAGGCGTGACGGTACACACTGGCGCGTTGAGAAGACCTTCGTATTTATTTATTTTTAAACTTAGTACAGTTCCGCTATTTTATTTGAGATGATCGTTTAACTTAACGAGGTTTTGTATAAACGTTTATTTGGAGTTAAACGCTTGTGATTTAATCTATTAAAAATGGTATTTTAAAAGCTCAAATTTATTGTAATTTTTGGGACATTACATCAGTCCTCTCAAAATCCGGAAGTCGTCCCTATTGTTGCTTCTACTGCCGATGACGTGGAGCCAGTAGTCAGTCCTAGTATTCCCAGTTCATCCATTCTTGATATTGTTCCAGAATCACCCGATACTGTTGAAGAAGTCATTCCGCCAGTGACTTCTACTAGTGATTCTGAATGATGGCGGAGATCATGGCGATACAATCCCAGTTATTGCACCTACCAGGCGTAGTCAAAGGACTATTCGCCCGCCTAACAGGTATGAAGATTGGGATTTTGCTAACATGAGTTTTACAGATCAGCTGGAGTTTGCTTTGCATGTAGGGAAAGAGGAGCCGCTTGATGTAAAGGAGGCATTGGCCTCAACCCACAATTCGAAATGGCTTGGTGCCATGCAAGAAGAGATGGAAGCTCTCTCGTAGAACAGCTGTTGGGACTTATGTCCGTTGCCGAAGGGCAGCCGTGCTATTGGTTGCAAGTGGGTTTTCAAAGTCAAAGATGACAATCAGTACAAGTCTCGTCTCGTTGCTAAATGCTTTGCACAACGAAAAGGTATCGAGTATGACGATATTTTTGCTCCCGTTGTTAGACATACATCTATTCGTGTTCTTTTAGCGATCGTGGCTATTCACGATTTGGAGCTAGAACAGCTAGATGTGAAGACTGCCTTCCTACACGGAGACTTGGAGGAAACTATCTATATATAGCAACCCGATGGTTTCATTTCCGACAGCAAACCAGAATACGTATGTAAGCTCCAGAAGTCCCTTTACGGACTTAAACAGTCGCCTCGTCAATGGTATAAGAAGTTTGATTCGTTTATGCTCACTCTGGGATTTGAGCGCAGTGAAAAGGATGCTTGTGTCTATCATAGACAAAGCGGTGGTATTTTCACTTACTTACTTCTTTATGTAGATGACATGCTTATTTCCTGCAAGGACCGGTCAGAGATCGAACGTCTGAAAGATAAGTTGAAGTCAGAATTCGAAATGAAGGATCTTGGCGCGGCGTAGAAGATTTTGGGCATAGAAATCGTGCGAGACAGAAAGTCCCGGACACTCAGGTTGACACAACGAGCATATATTCAGAAAATTCTGAAGCGGTTCAATCTTGATGGTGCCAAGACGTCTAGCACTCCGCTACCGAAGCACATCAAGATTACAAGTGAAGATTGTCCGAAGGACGACAAGGAGAAGGCCGAAATGTCAAAGGTTCCATATGCTAGTGCGGTCGGGAGTCTCATGTATGCCATGGTGTGTACTCGTCCCGATCTCGCACATTGTGTTGGAGTGGTGAGTCGGTTTCTAGCGAATCCGGGTCGATCACATTGGGCAGCCGTTAAAACGGCATTCCGATATTTGAAGGGAACCGAGAAGCATGGTCTTATATTTGGTTTGCACAATAACTGTGAAATTGTTGGATATTGTGATTCTGACTATGCAGGTGATCGAGTTGGTTGGAGATCCACATCCGTTTACAGTCTATTGTTGCATTGTCGACCACATAAGTCGAACTTGTTGCGGCGGTTGAATATGCAAAGGAAGCGGTCTATTTGAAAGAATTGATAAATGACTTGGGTTTCGAGCAAACTTCCGTACGCATTCTCTATGATAATCATAGTGCCATCCATTTGGCAACTAATTTGGCTTTCAGCTCCCGGACAAAGCACATAAATGTGCGTGATGCATATCTTGTTAGATTACATGAAGCGAAGGTCGTCTATTCGAAGAAAGTTCTGATAGACGACAATGCTGCTGATATGTTCACTAAGTCGCTACCGCCAGCTAAGTTTGGGCATTGCTCAAGCTTGATCCAACTCCGTTTGTGTTAGAGCCGTTGGGCACTTTGCGAGAGAGAGAAGATATTACCACAGATGACAAAATGACATCTTTGAAGGAATTACTTTGTTAAATGTTTAGAGCTTTGCTTATGCTCTACCTTGTTCAGTGGATTGTGCATTTGAGGTTATTTGTTTGCTTGTAACTTTGACGGGTGATGGCCATGCCGAAGCTCGTCACGGTTGGAATGCATTTTGCTACCTCATGCCAATTTACTTTGCTACCTACTTGCTAAGATCAACCGTTGGGAAGACTCGTTTTCGTTGGATTGGGAGTTTCGCTATCAAGGATCACGTGCATCATGGTGGAGTGTTATAATATTAATATATTATATTTCCATTTTTGAAAGAGATGCTACACGTGGCTTATATGAAGTAAAATGGGAATTTACCAATCTACCCTCATACTTGCTCCCTACTCAATCCACACCCTATAAATACCCCTCATTTCCTTCCCATTTTAATCCATCCATTTCTTCCTCTTTTGCTCTTCTCTTGTCGGAAACCACCAAACCACCAAACACTCTCCCTAAATTGTTTTTGGTATCTAGAGTTTATGTGAGGTTGAGAGTGTTCTTGATATTCGGTGGTGTTCGAGAAAATTTGTTAGTTGATCGTGGATCTTAAGATCCTTGTTAAGCACTTGTAATCTCCTTGGTTGGTAATAAACACTTGCTCTCTCTCTTTGGTGGACGTACACTATCACAGCGATAGTGGAACCACGTTAAATCTCGGTGTTATTTCGGTTGTGTTTTACTTGCCATATATATATATATATATATATATATATATATCTCGTCAATATATATATATATATTATATATATATATATATATTTCGTTATTATATATATATCTCGTCGATATATACACTTATATATATCTTGCTATATATATATATTTATAGATACTAACGTTTCCATCGTTTTTATCTATTTATATATATATATATATATATATATATATATATATATATATATATTTCGCGTGGGTTTAATTTTCAACGTTAGAGAATTATTGTGTAACATCTAGATTATTGTTATCCGCATTTGTTGTTGGGTTTATTGTGCATTTGGATTTCTACTCGTTTTGGGACCTTAGAAATCATTTGTGAGCTTCTCGTATTTTGGCACGATAAATTTTTCCTAACAGATATAACGTTTTTTTGTTAGGTCTTATAAACTAATGTCCTATAAAACAATAAATTAGGAAGCTTATTTATTTTAGGCATCTTATGAACCCAAATTTTTTGTAGTGAGATGCTCTAAATCATCTAGTTTGTCAAACATAGCCTTATATTTAAAGGTAGTCCGACTCAAATAGTTATCCAAGTCAATGTGTCTAAACCATTTCTTCTCATTTTTACCAAAATGTCATTACATCCGCAATATGTAAGTCTGTAATTGTTGACCTAGCTCAAAAACACAAAAATATGAATCTGATCTTTTTTTTTACCTAAGACCGCAATTGCGGATCTAGGTCGTAATTATTTTAAGAAAAAAGCCACCAGATTCATAATTCTTGTGGTTTTAAACTAGGTCCACAATTACGGACATGTATATTGTAAAACTAGTGACATTTATACAAAAACAAAAGAAAATTAGCCAAAAAAACCGAGTTTATTGTGTTGAATAATTATTTTAATTTCCCTATATTTAACTATAGAATATCCGTGCGTCGTATTTGACCAATTTACAACTAAAATCTTTTAAATAAAGAAATAGTTGTCTAAATTTTTTTTGACGGTGGAAGAATTTATCTAAACTTATTTAATGGCCGAAAATCCCTATCACATTTCTCACCAACTCGGATTTTTCTTAGGTTCTCTCTCTCTCTCTCTCTCTCACACACACACACACACACACACATATATATATATATATATATAATTATAGGGTCAGGTTCAAGGGAAAACCTCAAATAAACGGAAAACTAAAGAACACTTTGATAGCCCTTCATCTGGACGATATGTACTTGTGCATACAAGTAATTTGTAACATTCACATATGCATATGCACAAATGCATAATGCACATGTGCATATGCACAAATGCAAATGCATAATGCACAAGTGCATAAAAACCAAAAAACCAACTGAATTTACTTGTATGCACAAATGCATACCGTCCAGATGAAAGGCTACCAGAGTATTCCTTAGTTTTCCATTTTTTTGAGGTTTTCCCTTGAAACTCCATCTATAATTATATATATATATATATATATATATATATATATATATATCAATTTCATCATAAAGATAAATATGTAACAACTTAATTATAACGTTTTATCATATATGATAATTTATTCGATACCGTATCATTCATTTCTGATTTTTTTAACAAGATTTTATTATCATATATGATAATTCTAGATATTTTGTTAAAAACACGTGATTATGTAAATTTACATTTATAGATTTTTTTGTTACGCAAATATTTATCATATGTGATAATACGTCACTTATATTCAGAATATATTATCACATGTGTTAATACGTAAAGGATTCGTTAGGAATCGATAGTCGTTGGCTAGACATACGAGTCACAACCGGCCAGGAAGAGGAGAGATCAACGTTATATTCGCAATCCTCACTCAAGGTCCGCGGTTGCAGACCTAGGACACGTGTTGACTCCCCAACAACTCTGATCAGTTCGATTTTTCTTTAATTTATTTTGGCTATTTGTGCAAAACTCGAATTCGCAATCCTCACTCAAGGTCCGCGGTTGCAGACCTAGGACACGTGTAGACTCCCCAACAACTCTGATCAGTTCGATTTTTCTTTAATTTTTTTTGACCCAAGTCTGCAATATACAAAATAAAATTAAGAAAAAACTGTCAGATTCTTACTTTTTGAGCAGGTCCTCAATTGCGGATGCTGAGTGCGGATTGCACACTCATTGGCTATTTATGCAAAACCCGAAAGAAAATAACTAGAAGACCAATTTTGAATATTGTTTTGGCTATTTGAGTTAATTTCCAAAAAAAATAACATTTCTATTTTTATTAGAACATGATAGATGTCAAAGTTAACAGAATACAATACTCGTTTTTTTCAATATAATTTATTTTGACGCAAATTTTAATATTATTTCGTAGTAATAAAATAATAATAATAATAATAATAAAACAATAAGAGTAAACTACAAATTTGGTCCTTGTGGTTTAGTGTTTATAACATATTTGGTCCCTACAATTTAAAAATTACACTTTAGCCACTACAATATGTATTGTGGTCCGGATTTGGTCCCACGTTAACTTCGGTATAAATCTCAGTTAAGTCGAGGGTACTTTAGTCTTTTTATACCTTTTTTGTATTTTTCTGTTAAAATAAAATAAAATAAATATTTATATTCTATTATATGTTATATATATTTATATTATATATAGAGAGAGGAAAGTTCAAATAAAAATTCATTTTCAATTGTGAACATGATGACGGATCTTGACCCTTCCATTTATATTGATTCAATGACTCATATTAAATAGAGTTTTTAATTGAAATTATTAATTAAGGTGATTAGGGGTAAAAAAGGAAGATAATTAAAACCCACGTCTACCATGTTTGACTTTTTATTCTCTTTTTTAATTAAAATTTTTACCCTCCTTAAAGTTTAAAATAAATTAACTTAAAAATTACTAACATTTTAATCAAACAAATTACATCAAAAAAATGAGAATTTCGTGCTCTTCGGTATGACATCCATCTCGATATAGTTTTTTTGTTTTAACCGTTTTTACGTGAAATGTCATATATGTGTTATATTCGGTATGAATATTTATGTATGTTCAAGTACGTACAACATCTCGACACCGTAAGTCCGTAACTCGACATCACCTTCTACAACACTTTCTTCAGCGTCCTAAGGTATCGTGTTCTTCATTACCATAACCCAACACCTATCGAGATGAATCGGGAACCTATCGAGTTTCGATTGTGAACCGATGAACAAAAGAGAGTGCGTCACGTCTCCACACCTTTCACGAGTCACTCATGTATTATTCTTCATGAATAATGTATCATTCAGTATGAATAATACATCATTCAGGGTGAATAATACACGATTCATGAATTCATGTATTATTCATCCTGAATACTGTATTATTCATCCTGAATATTGTATTATTCATCCTGAATATTGTATTATTCATCATGAATAGTGAATGAACGTTCACCTTTGTTATTCATACTGAATGTGGACACCTGAAGAAGTGCATACATATTCATAAAGAATAAAACCAAGTTTCGGTTGTGAATCGGAAAACAAAGAGAGTGCGTCATGTGTTCAACCTTCACGGGTCATTCATATATTATTCAACATGAATAATGTGTTATTTAGGGTGAATAATGTGTTATTCAGGGTGAATAATGTGTTATTGAGGGTGAATAATGTGTTATTCAGGATGAATAATACACGATTCATATTTTATAATACATGAATCAGGAATTCGTGTATTATTCATCCTGAATGTTGTATTATTCATTTTATTCGTCATGAATAGTGAATGAACGTTCCTCTTTGTTATTCATACTGAATATGCACACCAGGAAACGTGTATACATATTCATACCGAATATAACACATACCTAGCATTTCACGTAAAAACGGTTAAAATGAAGAAAAAACTATATCGAGATGGATGTCATATCGAAGAGCACGAAATTCTCGTTTTTTTGATGTAATTTGTTTGATTAAAATATTAGTAATTTTTAAGATAAATTATTTTAAACTTTAAGGGGGTAAAAGTTTTTTAATTAAAAAATAAAATAAAAAGTCAAACATGGTAGACGTTTATTCAAAATTCTAGATTTGCCCTTAATCACTTCTCAATTGGTTTAATTAAGTTTTAACCATTGATTAGTTTTTCAAATCTTGATCAATGATTGTGACTTGTCCTCATGTTTACAATTGAAAATGAGTTTTCATTTGAACCCACCCCTATATATATATATATATATATATGGGAAATTAATTAAAATACCCTAAGTCAAACCAACTGTTACCAAAATACCCTAAAATTTTTCAACTTTGCAAAAATGCCCAAAATACCCGCGATGGGGTCCCGCGATCGCAGGATACGCTGACGTGGCACGTATTTTGGGGCCAAATGCCCCGCGAAGCCCCTCAACTTTGGCCGCGGTGCACTTTTGGTCCCTGCCCGCGATCGCAGTCCGCGATGGCCCAAAAAATTACACTTTTGGTCCCTGAAATTTTACACTTTTGGTCCCTGAAAATTTACACTTTCAGCCCCTATACTTAGACGAATTTTGCATGCTTTTACTGTTTTTTTCCACAATTATTGCAATTTAAAGACCGATTTGTGGTTGAAATTCATTTGCATGTTTCAATCAATGTTAAATCAATGTTTTTGGAATACCAGTTTGTGGATGAAATGAGAGATTGGTTTTCTGATATGTTGGTTGTTTCATTGATAAATAGACGTAAAATTCAAGCCATAATCCCCACACAACGATTTCATTGTTGGAATATTTCTTTCTGCAATATTTTGTGTTTGAGATACTACTGAAAAAATGAGTTCATCTGTTGCAAAAGCTAAGCTATATTTCTGTTTTGATGGTGAATGGGTGCAAGATAACAATGAGTGGAATTTTGCTTATAAATCTAAGCATGGTGTAAAAGTGTCAGTAAACTACACTTATCAGAAGTTTGTTGCATACGCCATGCAAAAATGTGGAATCAACTCTTCTGATATTTGCAAGTTAGTATTTAAAAATGGCGATGGGTCATTTGTGGATTTATCCAACGATGGGGATATCTCTACTTTTCTGCACCTTGCAGTCGATTCAGAAAGACCCCCATTACTCTTTGTGTATCCCGGCGTATCCGACGGTGACGACGACGGTGACGACGACGGTGACGAGGAGGGTGATTCTCAACAAATAGAGCATCCTGATTCTCAACAAATAGAGCAGCCTGATTCTCAACAACAACAACCACCACAACCACACGAATGGCGTACTGCTGGAGTTGCTGATGACGAAACCCACGTTTTCAGAACGGTTAATTCTGAAATAGACAGATCAGACACCGATAATGATGATCACGAAGAATATACCCCTAGTAGAAAATCATGTAGTCAGATAAATGACTTTTTTGATATGCCCCCTATTCTTCCAGACTCCCATACCCAGACACAAAACTACGAACCTACACCTTATATTCGCAGTGAAAGTTTAACAGCAGGTCATATATTCGATTCGAAGGATCTCTTAGCAAGTCAGATCGGACTCAAGTTCTTGGAAGAGGGTTTCCAAAGTCGCGTGCGGGCATCTGACAAAAGCAAATACGTAGTTGAATGTGCTAGAGAAAAGTGTGAGTGGAGGTTGTACGCGATTCACACGGGTCCTAAAGGAGGGGCGATAATGATTAGAAAGTTGCACGACGTACACACTTGTACGAGGACGCAACTTAATCCCCACCACAAACAAGCCGGCAAAAAGACTTTGGGTGCGATCCTGAAAAACAAATTTCTTGATGTTAGCAGGTCATTGCGTCCAAAGGACATCGTCCACGACGTTCACCGGCAGTTCGGCGTCACGATTGATTACCACCAAGCGTGGCGTGCGCGCTGCCATGCACTGTTTATGGTGAGAGGCACGTTCGAGGAGTCGTATGAACGACTCCCGACATATTTATATAATTTGCAGCTGCAGAACCCTGGTACTGTCACGCAGCTACGGACCGATTCACGTGGACGGTTTGAGATGTGCTTCGTGGCCCTTGGACCTGCGGTACGTATTTTAACACGTCATATGTTTACACATTATAAACTATAACATTTACACATTATAAACTATAACATTTTAACCTATGTTTTTGCAGATCCGCACATTTCTGGAAAATCTACGTCGTGTCCTGATAATAGACGCAACCCATTTAAAGGGTCGTTACTTGGGTATGATGTTCCTGGCGGTTGCCATGGACGGGGATAACTCCATCGTTCCAGTAGCTTTCGGCGTAGGCATGTCAGAAACCGGGGACGAGTGGACTTGGTTTCTGTCCATGTTGAGACAAGCTATCGAAGACCCGCAAGGGTTGGTGTTTATGTCTGACAGGGCTCCTTCCATAAGCGCCGCAATCTCTGCCATGTACCCAAACGCCCCTCACGCCATATGCTGTCGACATTTGGAGATGAACGCCAAATCCAAGGACAAACGTATTACCACCTACAAGGATGTCTATTGGGCGGCATGCAGAGCATATACGGATCGGGAGTTTAACAAGTACATGAATATGCTACGATACAGTGTCAAGGAAGCAGCCAAAGTCTTTGACGATGCTGGACCGGAGAGGTGGTCCGCGACCCATTTTCCTGGACAACGGTATGACATTCTGACCTCGAATAGTGCAGAGTCTGTGAATGCACTCTCCCGTTTTGCGCGTAGATGTCCGATTGTTAATCTTATGGACTACTTTCGGGCCTTTCAACAAGAGTGGTACCAAATTCGACTCCTAAAAGGAGCTAAGATGCAAAATGCACTCACACCAACGGCGGAGAATATCGTTCAGTACAGGGCGCGTCGTGCGGCGACATGGCCGGTAAGAGCAATCGGGTATGGGAAGTACGAGGTGCATGATGACTATATTAACGCAATTGTGAATATGGAAGACCACCTTTGTTCGTGTCGCGAATGGGATAAATCTGGGTTACCGTGCGGCCATGCCATCGCTGCAGCAACATATATGGGTCGTACAGATTGCAGCGACTTGGCTGTACCTTTCTTCACGTCCGAATATTACCGGAAAACATACGTGGAGGTAATAAACCCAGCTGGACCCCCTGCAGCATGGGTGTATCCACCCGACCCGCTTCCACCATGCTATCCACCTTTAATGGATAAGAACAGGGCCGGGAGACCGAGAAAGAACGACCGACGTCCATCACGTGGTGAAAGTTCGATACAACGAAGATGTACTCGGTGCCAATGCGTAGGACACACTCGTGGAGAGTGTCCAAATCCCGCCCCTTCAACCGTGCCAAGGAGACATTCTGTCAGTCACACCCCGGGCCCGTCACAGCTTGATACTGTTGATCTAAACACTGATTTGTAAATGATATATTTACACACATACATATGCTTCTAAATGAACATTGATAACACAACTAGTTTGTAAATGATATATTTGGCGAATGATGATTCATGTGTGTTTAAAGTTATACATTAAAATTCATAACCTTATAGTTAATTATTTAATTTATGGTACATCTCTTATTTTTTTTTTCAATTTTGTTTTACACTCCTATCGCATTAACATAATAATCATATATTAACTAATTCATTAAATCGTTTTAAATTATTATTATTTGAATGTGTTTATAGATATCGTGAATGGCAATAGGAGAAGGTTTCACGAGAAGAATATTAAATGGGGTTTTGACAAGTTGGTATCACTGGACTCATTTAAGAATTGTGAAAATGGGTATTTGGCGAATGATGATTCATGTGTGTTTAAAACACTTCAGCTCCAAACACACATGAATCATCATTCGTCAAATACCTATTTTCACAATTCTTAAATGAGTCCAGTGATACCAACTTGTCAAAACCCCATTTCATATTATATATATACACACATACATATGCTTCTAAATGAACATTGATAACACAGCTAGTTTGTATTCCATCCAACAAGCTCTTCATCTTCAATCTTTCTGACCCTTCTTCAACGGCTTCTGCTTTTGCAACCACGTATGGCCATTGTGTACCACAACCCGCACACACTTTAGCAAATGAGTTGAGGGTTGTCATATATTCTACAAGAGGAGTAGGCCCACGAATGAGGTAACCTCTGACTTGACCTTGCATGATGTATCCAACCTAACTGTGGTTCAGCGGCTTAAAAACTACTTTTCAGAGAAATTAACAACAACAAAAAATACAAAACAACAACACAGTAAAAAAAATACAAAACAAGAAAAAAAATACAAAACAACTAAAACAACCACCACCTACTTAAAAATTGATTTAGTTTCATCAATCCAAGCTTGCTTCTCGTTTACATTCGCTTGAATAATTGCGATGTCTTGCAGAATATGGTGAATTGCTTCTTGTTCTCGACGAACACGAGCCTCCCTAGCTTTTATATCCCCTTTCATCCTTTTGATCTCCCTGTCTTCCTCTTCGATCTTTCTCAAATGGACTGCCTTCCTGTCCATAATTTTTTTCCACTCTTCTGTTAGTTCATCTATCTCCTTTTCCTTTTTTGCTATGGCGACCTCGATTTGAGGTGGCATTTTTTCAGGAGTAGCCTTAGGGTTTGATGACGATGCCATTTGTGGATTAAATGAGAGAAGAGAAATCAAGAGAGAAAACAATTCAAAGAAAGAAAGCAAGAGAGAAATCAAGAAAGAAAGCAAGAGGAAGTGTGAATTGTGAATTGCATCTTACTGGTATTTATGGATGAAATCTCAAACATGCAAATGAATTTCAACCACAAATCGGTCTTCAAAGTACAATAATTGTGGAAAAAAACAGTAAAAGCATGCAAGATTCGTCTAAGTTTAGGGGCTGAAAGTGTAAATTTTCAGGGACCAAAAGTGTAAATTTTCAGGGACCAAAAGTGTAATTTTTTGGGCCATCGCGGGCAGGGACCAAAAGTGCACCGCGGCCAAAGTTGAGGGGTTTCGCGGGGCATTTGGCCCCAAAATACGTGCCACGTCAGCGTATCCCGCGATCGCGGGACCCCATTGCGGGTATTTTGGGCATTTTTGCAAAGTTGAAAAATTTTAGGGTATTTTGGTAACAGTTGGTCAAACTTGGGGTATTTTAATTAATTTCCCTATATATATATATCCATGGTGAACCAACCCCCTCCCCCCTGAACCACCTCGTCGGCCCACCCCAGCCCTTGCTGATGCCGACAGCTCCACCTTGACGGTGTTGCTGTAATTAGCAGTTGCAATCCCGATCTTTGTTTTGGATAATTGGTTAAATAGCATGTTAGTTCTATTGGGCAAACATCAGTAGACAGAATCAAGAAGTTACTTTGACAACCACACATAAAATATAGAAAATGCTTCCTTCAAGCGAATTAAAGATTATAGTACAATATTCATAATTACAAGCAGCCATGGGCTACTTGTCTCCAACATCAGTGGCATGGTTCAATGTATTCTCTCAGCCTTCAACGACTCAATTACACAACTTGAAAACCAATGCAACATAACAAAGAAATTAAAGCATGTCTTAACTAAAAGACTGCGGAAAGTCATTTATCAGAGCTACAAAAATCTGAATCGGACATCATAAAAATATACAACATATCTCCAAGAAAACCAATCAAACCCTAATTTGTTCCTACACTAACATACAAAGAATTGATCTACTAAATATCCAGCTGTTATGGTCAATAATAAGATTGAAAACGAAAACTTTCGATTACAATAAGCTTCAATTAACCTCCGTGCAAAGATAAGCGAAGGTTACGAATTATTAGTACAGACAGCTACCTCCTTCAATAAATCATCCTTTTGCCGAACGATTCTATTGCTGGAATCGGCAAGAATTTCACAATCTTCACGGATCCAACGTTGTGGTTGAACGGGATAAGGCCATTGAGGTTGTCGGTGAGTGGGAAAGAGAAGCGGCGAGATTGGGGAAGCAGGTTTTTAGGATCACTTTCATAATCGTAGCCGAATACGTGTTCTTTCTGGAACTCGTTTTTTGGAGATGGTCATGGGTGTATCTGGTGGCCGGAGATGGGGGGGACGACAGCGGTCGCCGGAGATCGCCGAATGGTCCTTTTTTACCAGATTCCGGTTAGCGTGGGAGAAAGACGGAGAACAACGAGCGGGAGATGGAAGTGGTCTGTTTATATGGAGGAAGAGGGTGGAGTGGGGGTCTGATCACCGGAGATGGCAGATCAGTCGCCGGAGATGGCGTCTGATGATGTCGTGTCACGTGTGTGTAGTATGTATGTATATATGGATATAATATAAGAAATTAGAGTAAATTACAATTTGTTCCCTTTAGTTTAAATTAGAGTAAATTACAATTTGGTCCCTCTGATTTTAACAAAATTGTACAACTCATCATTCCAAAGAAAAATGACAAAAATACCCCTTAATTTAACTGAGTTTTTCAACAGAGATAACGATGATGAACCAAATCCAGACCAAAATACATATTGTAGTGGCTAAAGTATAATTTTTAAATTGTAGGGACCAAATGTGTTATAAACACTAAACCACGAGACCAAATTTTTAGTTTACTCAAACAATAATAATAATAACTGTACCAACAAAAGTAATACTAATAACAATAACAATAATAATAATATTAATAATAATAAATATACATCAAATATTTTTACATAATGTATTAAATATTGGTACATTAAAAAAAACTTACTAAGAGGGCAAAATACTAAGATGACATAAATTAGTTTGATTTCAATAAAATGAAAAAATTCATGTCAATAAACACAGGTGACATATAGGTTAGTACCTTGTTTAATAGGTAAAATATGTATAAAATAAAAAAAGATAGAAGTTTGTTGTATTAATTGAGAAAAAATAAACTTCGTTATATTAAACAGGAACTAAACCAAACTTTATTACATTTATACGCATTTTGCCCTTTTATATACGCTAAGTCAAATGTTTTTTTAACATCATATTGATGCATGGGTGCTAGGGGTGAGCAAAACCCGACCGACCCGAAACCCGATGTACCCGAACTTGAGCCACCCGATTCACCCGAACCCGAAAGTATATATCGGGTATTTCGGTTCGGTTTGGGTTGGGTTTTCCCAAACTCGAACCAGACCGAAACCCGAACTTTAAAAAAAACAGTTTTTTTATAAAATATAAATCGTGGGTCTGGTATGTTTTATACTATCGGTGCTTTGGATGTTTGGGTCCGGCCCTTGGCATTATCGGTGTGAATGCATTATTGGCTTTGGTACTTGCATCATGTGATTTCATTCGTGGTGTGGCTTGCATAGTTGCCACTCATGATCTGATCCAGCTGTTACAGCAAAGTGATGTGATTCCATTTGGCTGTTAAGCTAATATGACATGAGGAGTCTGATTGGATGATGTTCTATTGCCATAGCGATGATTGGTACCTTCTATCTCATTTAGACAATCCTTCCTTTCTCAAAGTTAATTTTGTGCAAAAGAAAGCAAGTAATGTTTTGGTTATTAAAAGTTGGCATGGCGTGGGTTTATCTTTTAATAGTTCAAAACTTCAAGACTCTTGTTCAAAATCTCCCCCATGAACACAAACATACACATACTTATCTTTTAATAGTTCAAGGAAAACCATATGGAAGGGAACGTTGGGCTAAAAAACACCAAAAAACTGGGCTTGGGATCGGCCCAACCCGCACAACCCGACCGAGGAACCCGAACCCGAAATGGCCCGAAACCCGAGCTACACTTTGGACGGGTTTCGGGGCCTCCTCCTTCCACCCGAAACCCGATCGGGTTAGGGTTTTTTGGGCCCGACCCGACCGATGCACACCCCTAATGGGTGCATTTTTTGAGACTGTACAATTTCGATAACTAAGAAATGCATGGGTGCATTTGATGCATGGTACGATTTTATCATCACAAGCTTTCAATTTTTTTAAAACCGTACAATTCGATAAAAAGAATTTAATGGATGAGACAAGAGCACCCTATTCAGCCTCGTGGTTAGTTGACAGAGTAAGAAATGCGTAGGTTGGATTGATTTAATAATGAATCGTTTGGAACTTTAAATTTGTAGGTAATTATCTCACTACATGTAAATGACAAACATTGGGTTACTGCGTTTCGGTTTCGAGATGTTCCCGAGAAGAAAGAGCTCGCGAGAAAGCTCGTCAGTGGAAATTGTAAAAAGTCTCGATTTTGGCGGCTAAAAGACGACGCTCGATAGAGAGGACCGAATACCCCCCCCCCCCCCTATCACTTCCTCCGGGGAATACGGGTAGGGAACCCCTTGTGGGGGCTGATTCGATTGACCTGCTTCGCCCCCGGGGAGCATTAGCAGGCGGCACGTGTCCCAATTCTAGACCAAAGAAAGAACTTCAAATGTTTAACCATTTAGCTATGGATGCTTAGCGGGGGTTGAGAGATCCCTTGTCGCCGACAAAGAAAAGAAGTTCTCCTAATCGACTACTTATCATAATGAACATTCCAAAACTAAAAAAAGCCCTTTCTCGGATTTTAAGCGATGACTTAAGCCTCTTTCTTAGCTTAGGGCCTTTAAAGTGAAAGAGCGTGACTCTTTAAAATAAAACAATTTGATTCAATTCATGAATTAGCCCAAACCTAGCTACACACATAGTTGATCAAGATATATGATAGCATACATGCACTACGTCCTATAACGATTGTCTTGAACAACTTCAAAAATTGACAATTTGCTTGTCTTCCCACCTACTTAATAGCGGATGTTCTCTTTTCCTAAAAGATGGAGTCTAACCACGTTTATGTCACAAATGTTCTCCAACAAGCTATCGATCCAGTTGATTGCGGGGTTTTTGTTTGTATGTTTATAGAGCAAATTATGACAAATGACGTTAGGAATTGTAGGATACATATTGCAATGAGTTGTATAGAAAAAATATTCACTAATATATGATAATATGTGTAATGAGTTGTCTCATCGCATTGAGTTGTTGCATCATCTAAGTTGTCACATCATCTGAGTTGCCACGTCATTATTTTAGGTGTATATATTCAACTCGATGATGTTCGTTTTTCATCTCTCTAATATATATTGTTTTAGGTATATATATTCAACTTGTATATTCAAATGATGGTTGCTTCCTCTTCAAAACCAAGTTCTTCTCAAACAATGCTAAAACAAATGAAGAAATCAATCGAAGAACAAGAAGCTGGTGAATCAAGGCAGCGTCTTCCTACGATGCCTAGATTTCTACGGAGAACAAGTTCGTAAATAGGAACGAAAATTCAAAAGCCTCCAAAAAGAAATTAGGCAAGAGAAGGATCGACGTAGATACATCGAGATCGTATAGAATTTGTTGAATCGGAGATTATGGAGAAACAAAGTTGGGTTGACATATGCAAATCACTATATCCGTAGAAGCTTCTCTATGAGTCTTTTATGTGTGTTGATGTATGTTGCATTAATGTTTATGTGTGTTTTATGGTGCTTTAGTGTTTATGCTGTAATGGTGAATGTTTTCACCATAACAAAATTATGAATATTTTATTTTATGTTAATGTTAATGTTGGTTTAATGAAAACATAAAAATAGGTGTTTGTTTTTATATCAGTAATCTGATCATTGATAAAACAACAAATGAAAATATTTATCTAACTATGTTTATTTAAATCAAAGTTACGCACAGTTGGTTTTTTTGCAGCTGTCAAACCCGAATGTCGTGCGACTAGCTGCTTTTAACGTCTCTACATCGGCTGGTAATGTACTTGGACAATTCCGAAGATTATGTGCATTCTTATTGCATCTACTACAGAGTTTACCTACCGAGACCTCTCCTAATGATGGAATACATACACAAGTACGTTGTTGATTTCCTCGTTGTCTATCCGAAGTGGTCGTTTAACAGTTATGTATTCAGCGGGAAATTCCCGTGTAGCTGGAGGATTAACAAGATTTACCGGCTCCATGTATGTAGCTCGATAAACATGTATCGTGTAGCATTTTACCGCTCACACCCGTCCTACTTCTAAGGATAGATATTAAAGGCGGGAGAGGGTTTCACTATCTCTTTTCTTTTCGAGTCTGCTTGACTTTTTTTTTCCTTATGCATGACTAGTAAGTGGTTTTGGTATATCTTATGCAATCAATTGATTCTAGAAGATCCATTCTTAGGTAGTGCATATGCTTCTGCGTCTTCCTCTAGCCGAGTGACTACTTGCGTGTGTATAATTCATGGCACTTAGACATTAATTGAACCTATGGCCCTCTGTACCCAAAACGGACGCACTAACCATATTGCACTACACATCGTCTCACCACCCAGAGCATATAGATTCACCTAATCGATGAGCACTCAAACCGAACTCACCCATCCTTTTGGGCATAGGGACGCGGGAACGTAAGAAACCTTTTTTTTTCGAAATCTACCTCCAACAAGATAGGGCGAGGCAAAAAAGTCATATTTATTTTACTTGAAACTTCTATCACATGACCACATGGTGAAGCAGATAGTTGTCATTGCATACTACAAGTCCTCCCTTGTAGATCAAAAACATTTTTCCTATGAGCGTTACTTACTTTAAACACGGTGTTTGTAACAGGGTGTATTGCCCATGTTTCACTTTTGTTAATCCTTTTAATTACTTTGGCCTCCGCCTAAGCGATAAGTTCTTGTTCAAGTAATATTGCATAGTGTATAGTTCATTAGTTTTAATAACGAGTATGTATTAGTTTTACTGCAGATGTTTATATCTACCTCCAGCCTCATGAAGCCTCATGATGCCTCATAATACCACTGTTGCAGCGAGATTCAAAAAGTAATCCAATCAGCATTGCAATCGGAAGGTGTGGTGCATACTTTGACAATGAGTTCAAGGACTCCGTACTATTGGAAATCATCACATTATGACATACTCTCTTGACCATTTTGTTTTTGTTCGCTATGTTAAGTGTTTTCCTTGCACTAACTCGTAGAGTTTGACGTAGTTCGACCAACTTTCGTTCAAAGTCTTCCATCGTATATGCTTTAAAAGTCTTCCAAAATGTCATTCCCAGCAATAAGTCTTTTTTGCCTTAAACCGTAAGTTCGTCTCCAAATGTCGACAAGAAAGCCCATGTTTTGCTGTAGGGAAGACCACTCTAATGGCAATGTTAATACAAGCAGGTCAAACACATATAATGCAAATATTTTCTGGCTCAACGATGCATTCATGTTCATGACTCCCCACTCTGTGTCTTTGCCACCCTGTAAGCAATGGGCAAAATTTGTTTTTTTTCCATCCACGCCAACTGCCAAGAACATGGTACGCAAGTAAGACCCTTCAGATGCGCATCATGTATGATAATAACCGGTCGTAAGTGATTCACGAACGATCAAATCTTCAAATAAAATAGGGGTTACATACATATATATATATACCCAAATTGATTCGAAGACGACAATGAACATTTTCTTACCAAACAACCAATGCCAGCAAAGAACCGCTCAAAACATGTCCTTTCATCTGTCTCATTCATTGTTACGGTCCTCAGATTAACCTACTCTAAATTGTAGCAATACATTGGGAGTACAAAAAACGATTCCTTGGGTTACCTCTTAGAAGGAGAAAGACATAACACTTTGCACGCCAAGCTTTCATGTAGCTAACTGAGATTTTGTAGTTGTTCTTCATATCGATGATGATGTCATGGATCTTGTATATTTTACTAGTGTAATTCATTGCATCTTTCAATATATGAGTCAACACCTTCTTGTTCACTTGAAGGTGATTGGGATATACATTCGTTTTTGAACATGTGTGTATGTCCTTAAATATCCGAACCTAGAACAACTTCGTACAATCAATTATGGTTGCTCTTATTCACCATTCACACTTTCACATAAACATACTGCTTCAAAACCTAGATTGCGTGGATCAGTTGGTTTTCATCTAATAACACTCTTCAAGACATTCAATCATAGGGCTAGTTTCATGTCTTCTTTGAACTTAAATATTTGTCCAACTTTCGCACATTTAAAGCATTGATAATTGGCAATGTGGATTGTGTTGGTAATGGGGGAGGCATGTCTGAAAAAAATTACAACGTACTGGACCACTAATATTCCCACCATCAATACCTTCTTTATCTTCATCCTCCGGCTTGCTATCACTACCATCTGAATGTATTCCCCAATATTCATCTGTATTGGGATGATACAAACAATCCCAGAAACAACCCCATAATAAAGATATGGATCGACCTTATATTTCTTAGAAGGAGTTTTTGTGTGATCCAAGTCGGCTACATATTCTTCGATAGGAATTTCAGAAATACGAATTTCATAATCAGATGGTAGATCTTGGTATTGATGTCTTTCGATTTTAGTACAACTTATCTGGAGTTTCTTATGACTGATATGGAGTTATGTACGCCCACTGGCTTTGAAACGAGTGATACTAAGATTGGTACGACTCATATGGAGTTTGAAATGGTTGATATCGAGTTTGGTACAACTGATATGAAGTGCTCGGAGTTGCATCATCACTTTGGAACAAATTTTATGGAATGAGTGGAAGAGTGTATTGGTGGTGACCCGATTCATATGAAGTGACTGAAATGAAATGGGTTTTGGTTTGGCTCATACGAAATGAGTGGAATTATGTATCGAGGGTGGACAGCCTCATACAGAATTTTGGTTTTGGTCTGGGTTCGGTTGATTGCTTCCAACCCCATAATCACGATCGTTTGTGGTGAAATTCCCACACCAATAGCTAGAAAATTCTCAGATTGTCGTTCTCAAATAACTCGACAACCGCATGCACAACAAATATTTGTACGTTAATCGAAAACCATTTTATCCGTCACCTCTTTCAGACTCGATGGGGCCAACATGGATTTTTGTGGGACCTCTCTCTTTTCCTGATAATTTTGGAGAAACATGTGGTTATTTTTGAAAAAAATGTATTTTTAGGTTTTTTTTGAATTTTTTTACAATAAATAATTAAGTTAAGAACCCACATAAACAGTGTTGCTACTACCAATTCGATGGCATGCATTAAATACTTGTTCAGTTCTTCTCATGTACTTTTAACTATGACACTAATCATATGTTTAACCACTACAAAATATTCCGAGTATTAATCAAATATTTGAACACTTGAAAATTAATCAATACAACTTCAAGTTGGTAATAGAAGGCCTTGAGTTATTATTAAATGAAAAAAAGTAGGTATATGCACAATCTTTTGTTTTCCTTATTTGTGTTTATGAGATTTCCACAAAATAAGTTGATGACAACGTACCCGTAATCTACAACTACAAAATATAAACAGAGATGAATTAGAGTACCAAACTTCCTCGAATCCCCAATTAGTAACATCACACAACGGCTAAATTAAAGCAAAACCGTGTATGTGCTATGGCTATAGGTCCCATCTTTTGTTACCCTACATGACCCACTGTATCACATTAATTTGGAAGTAGGGTCTAGGAAGGTAAGTTGTACGTAGACCTACACGAATTGAGTGTTTCCAGAAAGACGTGGAATAAAAACGCTGAATAAACTTGATCTAAATGTTGACCGAAACAGATATTGTAGTACATACATACCAACGATCGAGGAATAAAGAAGCTTCAACAATTTGGACCACCAAGGAGGAGCGGATTTTGGTGCGGTTGGAGAAGGCTTTGCAGATTTTTCACAGCACTGTCGTAATACACAAAACCCATGAACCAGAACTCATGATTATCAACCGATATAAGTTGGATGTACTTTTCAGCAGGATTGGTTTTGCTTCGTGAAGGATTGACCGATTTGAGTTGAAGTAATGGAATAACCACCTATTTCATAAGATAAGCAATGAAATATTATATAGCATTGCACAAAGATTAGAAAAAGTATGAGATAGAAAATCATTGTGTAAATTATTTTTATGTCATTCAAACACTAAATTTATTTATTTAGTAAGCTGCATCTCATGTCCTACCACTTTTCACCCAATGATCGTATTCTCTAGCTAAGAACGAACGAATTAATTAGTTTGCCTTTCGGATTTTCGTTTGAAAATAGGATCGTGGGTAAAAATTAGTCAGAAAACAAATTCATACTATCATGGCAAAAAAGGATTTCAATCAATAACACAAGTCGAGCAAATATCTTGTATGAAATAAAGCATAACAAAAACACAAAACACCGATTCACCTTGTAATAGCTCCATTTCTTCTCTTCACCAACTTTATATGCAAGCGGGTTGTCACTGCAAAACGCGAGCTTTGCATTTGACACGTATAATAATCCCATAACAGGGCCAGCAGAAGTTGATAGGTAGCATGCAAATGACTTCAGAAGACGCTCCTCGGGAATTGTTTGGAATGTTGTTCTAAAGATTTTCTCGTAGCCACCTTCGGCAAGAACTTTGGTTCCCTGGGCAATTCTTCCAACAGCAGCATCAGTAATACTGGGACCCGTTTTCACTGGTCCAAAAGTAAAGATTAGTATATATAATTAGAGGACAAATGAAATAGCCACATGAGGAATATATGAATTAATATGTCAAGTCATTGACAATTCTTATGATTTTAGTGACAGGATGATGCTCCATTTGAATTTGAATGTGAATGTTTCATTTAAATTTAACATCAGATACAACATCTAAATAAACATCATAGCTAATGGAAATAGGCTATTTAAGGAGATTGCAGTTAAAGTTTGTTAGTATTGAGTTTTATTAACGTATGTTAGTAACTTCAAAGTTTGTCCCTGAACTTTTACTAACTTATTTATTTTCACACATTGAAGCCAATATAAATATATACAATTTTGATCTCTTGACCTAAAATGTTAAAGATGCTTCTTTGTAATAGTCATGTGCCAAATTAAAGTGCAAAATACACACACAGTTTTCATCGTCCTCGTCAAATGGAGGTTTGTAGAGCATTGGCGGTAACAAGTTCTTTACTTTGCTATTCTCGCAAATCAAACCTATGACAATAATGACAAAGACGGAAGCATTCTCGAATGTTGGTTTTGTAACATGTATTTTTGTTTGGTTTTATTACATCTAAAGAGTTTATAAAAGTCTTGTTAAAAATTATTTTGGTTATAGCTCAAGTGCTCCTTTACTGTTGTTGCTTGCTGAAGTTATTAGTTATAATTTGAAGACTTGACTCAGTTTGTGATATTTCTTTAGATAATTATATTCATTAATCAACAGGATTAGTAGAAAGTTGGTTTTACAATTAGACTTTTTCATACTTTTATATAATATATCATCACTTAATTTGAAGTCTAGACTACATAATGGATCAAAACCAATGAGTTTTAATCTGCATAATGGTGATCTGTTGAGGTAAACATGCAGTTGAGGCAAACAGATGAATTATGCAGGAATTTTATTTAGGCATTACTCCATATAATATATCATCACTTAATTTGAAGTCTAGACTACATAATGGATCAAAACCAATGAGTTTTAATCTGCATAATGGTGATCTGTTGAGGTAAACATGCAGTTGAGGCAAACAGATGAATTATGCAGGAATTTTATTTAGGCATTACTCCATATAATATATCCTATAAATGGCCATTAATCAATAGAATGCTCCCTTACAGTGTTATCCAGAATAATCAAAAGTCAGAAGAAACTTACAGTGTTGCCACACATCTCCAGCATAATCTTGCCCCTTCTTTGTTGCCTCAGCAGCCTTCTTTGCCCATCTCGCAAACATAATCTTCACCGTATCCATTGTATCTGCCCAAGAACAATAGATACGCAACCATCTATATATCACAAATAGAATAAAAGATTTAACACAAAAACACGTAATCAAACAGAACATTTATATTCCATTAATCCCCTCAATAAGTGAAATAAGAAATAAAACGCATCAAAATAGGCAACCATCTATATATCAGCATCAGGTGTAAACTCACTATTCGTGGGAGAAACCCCCACGGGAGCAGACGACACGTAAGGATTGGACGCGTCAGGCACAGTTGAAGCGCCTCTCTGCGCCGGTTGTCCGACAGCAGGTGGCACAGCTGGAAGGTTTCTAGAAGCGACGACCACAGATGTCCAATTGTCACCGGAAGCCGGATACGAAGGAGGAACGCCGTCGTTCCGATCTACATTAGGGCTTGGAGCGTTGTCGGCGGAGTGCCAACCGTCAGGTTTCGCCGGCTGTTGTGTTGGATTGGCTGATTGATTCGAATTCATCGCCGATTATGTGATCGAAAAGGAAAGAAACCTAGAAAATTGTCGAATTGCGATTCCCAGAAGCTCTTCTTGCAAATTTTTTGATTGGATCCTATTGAAATGGTTGAAGATTCCAAGGGTTTTGATTTTAGCCTGAATTTTGACCGTTTGATCTGAGAGAGCATAACTGTGGCCTCAAGTTTTCTTATTGTTATGCCACCTAGCGGTGCATGTCGTTGTCTAACCGTTAAAACATTATTTTCAAAATTTTAAATTGAGTGAATTACATTTTTGGTCCTTTGATTTATGATTAATCAACAATTTTGGTGTTTTTAAAACCATTTTCCATTTTGGTTTCTGCAATTACTTTTTTCTTTTATTTGTGTTCCTCTTTTTGTTACTGATAGTTGATTCATCTTAGGCTATGTTTGAAAAATTAGTTGATAAGCTAGCTGATGACTTATAAACTAGTTGGTAGCAGCTAGCTGATAAATAAGTTAAGTTTGACAAAAACTAGCTTATAAGCATGTAAAATGATCAAAAATGACATCTTAAAAAAATATCAATTACAATATTTAATGATATAATTAAAACAAATTTATAGCAATATAGTATGTTAATTAATACAAACAAGATAGTAAAGAAAAATTAAATAATAGAATATGTTAATTAAAAAAATTTAAAATCTATTATTTTATATATGCTATAAATTTTGAATTTTTAAAACAAATTTAAAAAAAAATTATATAAACTTATCTATACTACTATATTAAAAGAATAGTAGACGGTTTTTTCAACAATCCGTTTTTCTCAGCCACGTTCTCTTCTCCCCTCTTCTTCTCCCCACGTCCTCTCCAAACTTCTCCTTCTCCCCACTCCTTCTGCAATACACCCTGCTCCTCCTCACACGACCTCCCCTCCCCTCTCCTTCTCCATGATGAAGCACCCCCAATTTTCTCACCCTCCTCCCTCTCAACTACTCCCTATAAGAAGCACACCGGGATTGAAGATTTCAATTTTTGCGGCTTTTCCCCTCTCCCCGTACGGCTCTTTCGTCTCTCCCTCACTGCTGCCACGATTGCTTTCGCTATGTTGTTTATGAGTTGGATAAGTACATATGTGGGTTTCGATTGGTTTGCCCTTTCAGGGTTTCAATTGATTTTTGATTTTTTGAAGATCTTCACGATATCGATTGGTTTCTTTGATTTTTCCGTTTCACGATTTGGTTCTGCCAATTTCTGCCTCTTCGCATACAGAGTACGATTTCAGGTACGCATCTATTGTTTATTTCCTTTCACGGTTTTGATTGGTTTTTGGTTTCTTGAAGAATCAATTCACGATTTCGAATGGTTTCTGGCATCTTAAATAAGTTGGATTCGTCTTGAACTCCTGAAAGCTTTGGAATTGTAGACTTCTGTTTTTCGATTGAGACTGGTTTCTTTGATTTTGGTTGATATGGTTGCAAACGCACATAGGTATGATTTGGGTTTCTTTGCAATTGTTATAAGTTTCTTCTCATCTTAGTTTCTTCACGGTTTCTTTCTTTCTTCGATTTTGGTTTCTTCTCATGTCTGAGTTTCAAGTGGTACACAAATTTGTTAGAGCATTCGAACTCTGACAATCGTTCAATGTGTCAATCAGCACATTTGGCTGCAACTGGGAAATGCAAATCCAACAAATAAGGCTCGGTTCAGGTAATTTGTCTTGTTTTTTGTATCTTCACGCTTCCTGGTTGTGTGTTGATTTATTTCAATTGATTCAAAATGGTTGTTGGTTTGTTTTTGATTTCCAATTACTTCTCAGCTTCAATTATGTTCATTTTTTGGACTGCATTTCTTTTGGATTCAAGGTTTTTTTCCCTTCTTTTCAGTATGTTGCAAATATGTAGGGAAGGTGTTTGAGGAAATGCCTCAACGGAATTAGCTATAAAACCCAATAAAAACTATTTTATTGGGTTCATGAATATTAATGAGTTTGCTTTCATCTATTACTATAATTTGTTTGCTAATGTTTTGGAGAAAATTTATTCTATTATAAAATATGCAATCCATGTTTATCTTCATTTATTTTTTTGTAATGCAGACTTGATGGAACTAAGAAAGCTGATGTGCGGTTAATTCCAGACTATGGTGCTTTGGATGTTGCAAACAGTTTAAAGGTGGAATGTATGGCAGTTTTGTTAGTTTACACACACACACACACACACACACACACACACACACACATATATATATATATATATATATATATACTAAATGAGTAGAGAAACAAGAGATCTAATCCCCATTTTACCCGTAAACCAGTCAGACCTGATCGCATGTTTTGACCGGCTGGGCACTTCATGTCAAAGCGAATGGTTTTGAAAACCTCAAACTGCTATTTGTGGTTTGGTCTGTTAAAAAGAATCTTAAACTGCCCAAACTATATTACAAACACGCATCTGACCCAAAAGTCTTAAAGCATCTAGCCCAAAAGTTTTTCTTCCTTTTTAGTTTTATAACTTTACATGAATTTAAATTATTCCATGTGATTATTCAACTCTTAAAGACAATCTTCTAAGCATTTGACTACTCAACTTTTGAATACTACTTCGAGTTTAATGCAATTATTTTTAATTTGGATTCGACGTTGCTAAAGGAGCGTGATTCAGGCAATTTTGTTATGTTGGTTTTTCTACCATGGGTTTCTATTTTTTACATACTTCTCTACTTATGATTTGATTATTTTGCATGACCAACATTTATAGATGGTGCCATTTCTACTCTCTTTGGTTTGGTACTTTGGTTTTTGTACGTCTGGTGAGTTGGCTATTGATTCTTGGTTTCTAATCCTCTAAAGATTTAGGAATGGTTATCATTTGTTGTTTACAATTTGAACTAATTTAGAATACAAAGTGGAGCTCATATGGGTTACCTGTGTTCATTCATCTATCTTTTATTCATTTATTTGCTGCTGATATGAGGTTTAGTATTCAATGGATGTTATCCCTTCGGGCTCAAATTGTATGTCCTGGGTGTGATAATCTACTAATGTATCTGTTTGGGAATAGTATGAATTTCTTGTTGGGATCTGCGTGGAATCATAATGCCTGGATTTTTAATCACTGGTTGTTTGAATTGGCCCATGATCAAACCGGTCATGATACTCTCAAAGTTAGTGTTTTGTTATGTTTTCCACAGTTTCTTCCTCTTAATCCATATTTTTTTTCATAAAGTTTCAAGACTTCTTATATCCATGCTTCTTGCTTGAAATAATTATTCCTTATACATGTAGATGTCCTTGGGAATCTTAAACTAAACCTGGTTTGGATTCCCTTTATTTTCTCAGCATGTTGTATTCTTGATTTGAGCATGTGCTTGAGGACTCTGTTTGCTGCTTATTCTTTCTTGGCTGATTGAGAATTTTTTTCTGATGTTTTCATCTTCCAGACCAAGAAATATTGTGATTGTGATTGGATTTTTTTATCTAATTCATTAAGTGTGAATATATCCAATCCCCTCTCTAATACAAACTTTATTAGCAGTTTATTCTTACACACATATTGTTACTACATGATATACATGTGGTTTTATGCTTCCATGATTTTTATCTATACTACTTCATAATTTGTCTAGGGTTAGTTTATTTCAAGAGGTAGTTTTTGTGAGCCATGTGCAACTATGTGTTGGAAGTTGGAACAAGTTAATGCAATAGAAAATTTGATAGAATCTTAGAATGTATGATTTGATTCACTGATTGATTACCATGGCCGATATTTTAAATTTTCATGCAGAAAGAAATTGCCTTGTATACTTCTGCGAAGATGAATAGCGAATTTTGCTGGTTTGATATAGATGGCGACATTGAACCCTTGTTTAAGGTATGTGTGAACATTTTTAGTTTTAGTATACAATGTATTTGTTTTTCCTTTGAACTTGAATACTTCCCTATGATCGATGTTTTAATCTTTTATAGGCATCCATTAATTTCTGTTGTCTTAATCTGGCTACTCATTGATCATAGGAACTAAGAGCATCTCCAATAGATTCCCCAAAGTTTCTCCAAAATGGAGAACCAAAAATCAAAATCTCCAAAAAAAAAATTACATCCATCTCCAACAGATTTGGCACTTTTCACCAGAACTCAACCATGTATATATAACCCCTTGGAGATAGTTGAACCGGTAAGACCTTGGGTTTGCTCTCCTTAGTCATCAGCTCGAGTCCCCTTAGGAACACCGGAGGTTTGCGCAACTGCTAACTTCAGGGTCACATGGGATTAGTTCAGGTGCACAAGCTGGCCCAGAGTTATGAAAGAAACAAATATATATATATATATATGACCAACAGTAGAGCTTAGCAACAATAGTGGATTAAGGTTTAAATGTTTGTATAATTCTTATAGATTAAATTGCCACTGTAGAAGATGTTTAAAGTATAATGATCAAGCCTTTTTGAGGACTATATGCAATGAAAATGTTTAATTCGTGTTCGTGCAATACATGATATAAAGGTTAGAATTTATGCTACTGTAAACACATGCAATTCTTTTTATGATTCAAGTTCATATGATTTGTTCATCAGATCATGTAAGGCACCTTGAGGGTACCAGCATTATTGACCATTTTAGATCAGTCAAATACCCCTTGATTACATGTCTATTTGCTTGCATATGGAAATATATTTTGCTTTTAAAATTAATTTTGCTTTTGTTGTTCGGTTCCCGACTTGACGCGCTCACCGGAATGAATCTGTAAAATGTAAGAAGGCAAAGGCATAGCAAAATCTCTGCGGATATTTCTCAAAGAAACATGTATTTCTCATTCGATGTCTCTTCTTGGTGATGGCTCTTTTCAAGCACACTCCCTATGATACCTATTCTTGTAGTTTGTATGGCACTATTTTATATGTTGAATTTTTCATTATGTTGCAATTGGTTTCAATAGAATGGTTTACAATGAATCTGGATTACGTGATGGTTCCATTTACATAAATTAATTATGTTCTTAATCTCACTGTGATTGAGAAACATTGGTGACACTGGAAACAAGGTTTTGACTGAAATGGTTGAAATGCGTATGCCAGATGAGGGAGATAAAGAAGAAGAAGAAGAGCCTGGAAAGAACGAAAAACTTAATTTTATCGAGCCTGGCATTGCTGCCCGGTATGGGTATATATGTATACACTACTGGAGTAATACATATCATATATACACACCATCTATATATTGCTTGCTTATGGATTACAGCAGCAGCAGCAGCAGCTGCTGCCTGCATAAAAACAATAGGGGTATCTTCTGCTATATAGCTAATAAAGAAGCTATGGATGTTATGTGGGCAATCAGGTTTTCATAGCTGGTCTGATGAGAAGTGCCTTGACAATGAGCTAAATGATGGCGTTTCAGACGTTGCCAGGAAACATTATACTGAAGAGGGTAAAGTAATTGCTAACTCCTCTTGTTAAACAACGATATATGTTTTTGACTGACAAATCAACACAATATCGAGTCCCATCCCCTCCTCTCTATATTAAAAAACATCTCATTTTAACTTCCATATGTATAATCTTTTAGTTTATATAACATGTTAAAAACGGAAAACTATCGAGGGTGGCTTGAAGAAGATGCGAACTGACAGAGATACTGAAGGGTGGCAAGAGATATCAACACGTCTGCCATCTCATTGGTGTGATGTTCCCAAATTGAAAAACAAGCAGCCGATACAAGAAGGTCCATTTTTTGTTGAGGAGCATTGGAAACTTGATTTTTCATTTGAAGATTACAATGATGGAGGTGTTGCTGTGACAATGTTAGTGTTACTTTTTTATATTTAAAGTACTATTAGTTTATAATAATTTTTTAATTACCAATTGTAATAAATTCTTATTCTTTATCCACAAACTTTTCAATCTTTTTAGAGGTATGCTACATTAAAATTTTTTGTTTACATTCCATAAATTAGATGATACATTTATGTGCTTAGCACAAAAGGTACAAAAGAAGGTAAATCATTGGGACAAGAAATTGAACAATTGCATGGAATTTTCTGATTGACAATTGGATGAAAGGACGACGTGTATCTCGTTTTGAAGAGTTAAAAAGATTAGCATTTAAGCAAGGGAAGACTTTGAAGGAGAAAGAAAAAAACATGATAAGCAACATCGAAGACAATATTATTGAATTGTGTCCCGCTGCATCGCGCGGGTACGATGACTAGTGATTTTAAATAACCGTTACATATAATATAAAAAAATAATCAAATAATACAACACCCGTATTTTTGGTAAATATTTATCTCTCCTTTCATAATAATCTTTAATTATAATCTGTAGTTGGAACTTTAGTATGGGATTAGAATCTTGTATTGGGAGCGTTGCAATTTGATGAAGTCATAAAAATTGGGCTCAGTACACCCCGTGTGAGAATGTCGGTGATTTGTGACAGGGTATCACTCTCGTCGGGCACAATCGCGACATATGTTAGGGGTGTGAAACAAGTGATTGTGACAGAGTGTCACTCTCACGGGGCACTATCGTGGTCAACCCCTGAGACCTAAGAACACAATTTTTGGATACCCCTTCTCATTATTGTGTAACAACCCAACTCAACCAATATAGCATAATGACATTGTTAATGCCAAAAACCGTCCAAAAGGATAACTTAAGGTTGATTGTGGAATTTAACAACTAAAGAAAGGAATCTTTCGACAAAGCGTGCGATAAAGACAAAAATGTAAATGAGACAGAGAATTTGGTGATGCGGGAAAAAACCTCAACGAGGAAAAAACCCGCGGGCGACTGTGGAAGTCGTCGCTGCACTATAGTCGCCAAACAGGGGCGATGTCCTTATGTTTCGGGTGTCGATCGTACAGAGATTACAATACAAATGAAAGAAATACTTTTAAATGTAAAGTAACAAGTGTTTCGAATGTAAAAATAATGTGCGTCGTGTGTAAAAATGAAGTGTCGTGCGTCGAGAGTGATTCTTCGAAAGAGAATTCTTTGCTTCGAGCGTTCTTCTGAATTCAGCTGATAGTATGTGTTGTATGTTCTCCTCCCTGAAATGATGATTGAACTTGATATTTATAGTCTTCGGGTTCTTTAATTGACTCATTAAGTGCTTCATGTAACGGTTGAAAACGGACGTCGACTTTAATGCTGTTAATGGCCTTTGTCGGTTATATCCGTTGGTCATCAATGATATTGGTTCCTGCATTAATCACTGAAAAAACGTAACAGTAATATTACACGTTAGTCGGTCGAGGTCGCAAGGTCCCATGCGACGGTCGTGTGAACTAGAAGACGCCGTGGTCGAGTGTAGTGAGGTGAGTAACTTTCGATTTCAACTTTAATCAGGGGATAAAGTACTATGATTTTACCTTACTATGGAAAAGTGTAATAAGTGTTTTCCTTACCTTGGTCGTGGTCGACACTGGCAAAATTTTACCCAAACAGTTTGCCCCCAAAATTTGAAAATAGAATTGCAAATTCAAATTTTAAATTTTGTCAGTCGGACGCTTAGGATTGTGACACGTGTCGAAAGTTACCTTGGTTGTCTTGGAACCAGATCGGTCCAATTCTAACTAAAGGGGAAGTCGAAAAGAGGATAGGATCGTGACGTCACGCTGACGCACGATTATGCTTAGCAGCTGTCATTGCCAGGTGTCGACGATCTGTGAGGTCATACGAAAAGACAAGGGCGCGTGTCGATCATCGAGGGATTCGACCTGATACGATCGTTTGCATAAATAGAGACCACGATGGATCTTTTCCTGTTTACGATTTTAGAGAGTTTTAAGCAGATATTTCTTCTTGATTTCCTTGCCATTCTTTGTTCAATCTTTTCTAAACCTGCAAGAATCTCAGAATCAGTTAGGATTTTTCGAGGTCTAGAGCGCCTATATAAGGTACGATTCTTCAGCCTTTGCATGCGTCAAAAGTCCATTGCTAGAAAGCCTAGGAAAAACTGGGATATCTGGGGCCTTTCAGAGAGACAGACTCGGTTGACAGGGTTAGCTATGTCGATAGAGCCTAGAAGTACCATTCGGAACGAAGAGGATCTCGACGACTTCAGAAGTTTAGCGAAAATCCCTGCGGGGATTACGGTAAGCAAGGCTGGCAAAATTCGTCCGGAGATGTGCCCTGAAGGGTACGTCGTGGTATATGAGTACCCGTTCAAGATAGGCTTCCACTGGCCATATTCGCCTCTGGCCAAGGCATTTATGTGCGAATTCGATCTTTCGCCGGGGCAACTGATGCCCCAGTTTTGGAGAGTCATCCAGGTCATCGAGCGACTTACCTCAAATTGGGAGTCGCCAATGAACGTGAGGAATTTACTGACGGCGTACCAGGTCAAGAAGGATACCTACCGTCATTACAGCCTGTTTTCGAGATACAAGGGCGAGCGCACCTTGGTTTTGAAAACTTCGGTCAACGACCGTAAATGGAAGACCAGGTATGTACTTGTGCGGGTGGCGACGCTGGACCCTGAAAGTGACTGGATCAGGTCTGGCTGGAACATGGCAGGTGAGTTTCTAGCTTTAGTCGAGCGTGTTCATTGTATTTATCTCTTTGTTTCTCAACTAACTTCCTCTTTCTTATGTTTTCAGACATTAATTTTGACAAGGTAAAGTCCGACAAAGACTCCAAGACTAAGGTTGAGAAGTTCTTGGAGTTTAGCGCTGACTGTTAATGCCAAAAATCGCATCAAAGGGACAACTTAAGGTCGATGTGGACTTTAACAACTAAAGAAAGGAATCGTTCGACAAAGGCGTGCGACAAAGACAAAAATGTAAATGAGACAAAGGATTTGATGACGCAGGAAAAACCTCAACGAGGAAAAAACCTGTGGACGACAGTGGATGTCGTCGCTGCACTATGGTCGCCAATCAGGGGCGATGTCCTTGGTGTTCCGGGTGTCGATCGTACAGAGATTACAATACAAATGAAGGAAAGACTTCGAAATGTAAAGTACAAGTGTTTGGAATGTAAAACAAGTGTGCGTCGTGTGTGAAAACTATGTATAAACTGTTGGTCGATAGCGAGAGTCGTGCGTCGAGAGCGATCTTCTATGAATGATTTCTCTGCTTCGAATGAATATTCTTCGAGTGTTTGCGTTTGCTTCTGTTGTTCGATGCTCTTGTTCTTTCTCTCTCTCTGTGTTATTCGATGTTGATCAGATGTTTTGAACTGATGATTGAGCTGGGATTTTATAGTCTTCGGATGACTTTAATTGAATCATTAAGATCTTTGATGATTATTGTAACGGTCGTCGTCTTCAATGTGAGTTTAGATGCTCATAACTGATTTCGTCGGTTATAGCCGTTGTCCATTAATGACTTTGACTCCTGCATTAAATACTTAAACAAATATAACAGTTGTATAACGCGTTAGTCGGTCGAGGTCGCATTGTTTTATGCGACGGTCGTGCGGAACGGGGGACGTCGAGGTCGAGTGTCGTGAGGAACTCTCGACTTACCTTTTAGGAGGGACGACGGAGGTTTTTTGGGCCTTTGTCGAGACCTTATCTTAATACAAGATATAGCTTCATAACATGTGTCTTACCTTTTCTGGTCGTGGTCGAGACCTGTGAAATTTTGCCCAAACAGTTTGCCCCCAAAATTTGAAAGTAGGATGGCAAATTCGAGTTTTAAATTTTGCTTGTCGGGTGTTCAGTGCCTTGTGTTGAAAAATACCTTGGTTGTTTCGGAACCGAATTGGTTCAATTCTAACTGAACGAGAATTCGAAGAGAAAACGAGGTCGTGACGTCATACTGACGCACGATTGTGCTTACCAGCTGTCTTTGACAGGTGTCGACGATCCGTGTGGTCATACGAAAAGACGGGGACACGTGGCGATCATCAAAGGGCTTGACCTGACACGATCAATTGCATAAATAGGAATCCTAATGGATCGTTTCCTTTTATATCCTCTTGAAAAGTTTCTTAGTGCGGAATTCTTCTTTGATCCCTTGTTGTTCTTTCCTCAATACTTTTCGAAAATTTTGAGTGTTCATACGAGGTATAGCTTCTCGATTTCTCTCAAGCCTTCCAAGATTGGAGGCTCTTTGAGAATGATTATGTCCGAGTCGATGAAGACTTTGGTTGCGATAGACGCGACGTTCGTGGATCTTGCGTATCTGGCGACGATGTCCTCTATATCCATGTCGACCCTTTCGTCAGCCGTCGGGGGCAAGGGTTTAAGGACGGGAGAGGGTGCGGAGGAAGTTATGACGATCAACTTTACGTTGTCGTTGATCCTCTTGACTGACTGTGTCCTTGACGGGACGAAGTCATTTCCGCATCTGGGGAAATATCAGCTCTTATCTTTCAAGGAGCGTTTTCAAAAGATCTCCATCGAAGAGACGGGATCGCGTTTAGCTGGACTAGCGTTCTTTGTGAGTTTTCTTTCGAAACTCGTGTTCCCAATGTTTCCATTGAATGTTTGTTTAACATACCCCCTTTTGTATTTTTCAGATGTTTCAATCTTCTTTAGTTAGATACGCGAAGATAGAAGAGATGTTGGACTGGAAGTCGACCGTCGAGAAGATCATATTCCTTCCTCTAACCTTAACATTAATCTTAAGAGCCGCATTCTGAAAATGTCGCGGCGTAGGTTGTCGCCTAACATACTCGTTTGATCCCTGCATTAGCTTCTTAGCGCATTTTCGGGTATGACGAGGATTCGAAGGTCGAGACCGAGCATACGATCGGCGCTCCACTCTAGATTAGGAAATGCTATGTTTTTTCCATGTCTCGACCGTTGGTGGTCGAGCCATTTTAACTTTGTATACTCGACCGTCGGTCGCTCCTATGTAATTGTTCGTTTCGTAAATGAATTTCATTCTTCTGTCGAATTTTTATTTCGATTTATACATGTCGTAGATAGATGTAATATCAATCGTATAACTTTGTTAAGTATAGAACGAGCGAAGAATCGTGCGACTTAGGCATTCATAGCAATATAACGATTGAAATATCATACGTTTGACTTGTATTGGTAGACTCAATTATTGACGTGTTAGAACGTACAAAATTTTCTGAATCCAGAAACTCAGATCGAGAGGTCGCTCAAACCTTATGATCGTGTAACCAAATTTCATGGTGAAATTTGAATCATGTGCCCCTGTGATAAAACAATTAAGTTGTATGAGAGGAAGATGATTTTAGAAAAAAATACTTTTTCAAGTGCGTCGCGTTCCAACGGCGTGGGATTTCTTGATTGTCGAGAGTCTGGAGTCGATAGGCTCCTTTACCAACGACTTCGGAGATGCGGTAAGGACCTTCCCATTTAATAAAAAGTTTACCGGCATTGAGTTCTTGAGTGTTTTAGAACACTCGACGGAGGACGTAATCGCCTTCTTGAAAGACTTTGACTTTGACGTGTTTATTGAAATGTCGCTCGACTGCTTGCTTCTGAGATGCCATTCTGATTAAGGCTGATTCTCTAATCTCTTCGAGGGCGTCGATATCATAATTTAAATCAATCATGTTGTGGTCGACGGAAGTATGCCTCGAAGTTGGGAGCTGGACTTCAATTGGCAGGACTGCTTCGCAACCGTAGACGAGAGAGAAAGGGGTTTGTCCTGTGGACGTGCGCGGTGTCGTGCGATTTGCCCATAGGACTGAAGGGAGTTCTTCGACCCATCTTCCTTTTGAAGCTTTTAACCTTTTCTTGATCGAGGCTATAATGGTCTTATTACTTGATTCAACAAGTCCGTTCGCCTGAGGGTATCTGGGAGTCGAGGTTGTCAACTTGATGCTCCTGTCTTCGCAAAATTGTTGTGTCCTGTCGCTTATGAATTGGGATCCGTTGTCACAGACGATTTCGGATGGAATCCCAAATCTGCATATGATGTTAGTCTGGATAAAAGAGATGACTTCCTTGTCCCTGATTTGGAAAAAAGCAGCCGCCTCAACCCACTTAGAAAAATAATCGGTGAGTACCAGGAGGAATACCTTTTGTCCCGGGGCCGGGGGTAGCTTGCCAACAATATCCATTCCCCACCTCATGAAGGGCCATGGGATGAGTGTCGAGTGCAAGGGTTCAGCGGGTTTATGTGACATACCTGCATGTCGCTGACAAGGGTCACAGTTCTGGACGTACTTGACGGCGTCTTGTCGCAATGTTGGCCAAAAATACCCTTGTCGAGAGATACGATTAGCCAAACTGCGACCACCGGAATGATTGCCACATTCGCCGTCATGCATCTCATGAAGGATTTTTTGGACCTGACTCTTGCAAATGACGCATCTTAGGTTTAATCCTGTCGATGATCGTCGATAGAGCTTATCTCCAATTATGGTGTATTTAGATGCTTTGAACCTGATCTTCCGGGCTTCCATCTTGTCTTCTGGGAGTTGGTCGTGCATAAGGAAATATCGGATGTCGCACGACCAATCATCTTTTTCGTCCTCGATCTGGACGACATCGATGTTTTCGATAGACGATGTCGCCAGATGGATCATGGGAATAACGTCGAATATGGGTTCAACTAAAGCAGATCCGAGATTTGCTAAAGCGTCGGCTTGAGTATTCTGGTCTCTCGGGATTTGTTTGATAGAAAAAGATTTAAATTTTTCGGTATTCTCTTTTGCTACCTTCAGGTATGCTGTCATTTTTGAATCTTTGGCTGCGAATTCTCCATTGATCTGGTTCACCAGCAGGAGAGAGTCACTTTTGACATGTAACGCAGTTGCCCCCGAGTCGTAGGCCATATTCATTCCTATGATCAGGGCTTCGTATTCAGCTTCGTTGTTGGTAGTCTTGAAATCGCATCGAACTGAGTATACCATCTTGCCCCCCCTGTGGCGACTTTAAGACGACGCCTAGTCCCGAGCCTCTAATGTTGGATGACCCATCGATGTGCAAGATCCAGGGCGCGTCGTCGTGAGTCGCCACAGTCGATACCTCGAGTTCTGCTTCTTTCTCCAATTCAGGGCTGATGTCAACAATGAAGTCGGCCAAGGCTTGCGACTTGATCGCGGTCCTGGGCTTAAAGTCAATGTCGTAGCTGCTGAGATATATGCTCCATTTTGCTAAGCGACCTGTCAACTCAGGTTTTCTTAAGACAGACTTAAGAGAAAAGTTAGTTACGACAGTAATGGGATGCGACTCAAAATAATGTCGCAGTTTTTTAGCAGCTGTGACTAGCGACAAGAGCAATTTTCCATAGAGGAATACCTGGTTTCTGCGTCCAGAAGAGATTTACTTACATAATAGATTGGCAGTTGCTGCTTTTCATCTTCTCGTGTTAGGACATCACTTACCGCGTTTGGACTAACAACCAGATATAGTTGCAAGATTTCATAATCGCGAGGTTTCGATAATAAGGGAGGCGACGTCATGTACTTTTTGAGCTTTTGCAATGCCTGTTCATGATCGTCGGTCCAGTCGAAGCCTCTGTTTTTCCTGAGGACGTTGTAAAATAGATGACATTTATCTGAAGATCGGGAGATGAACCTGTTTAGAGCTGCTACTCGACCAGTGAGCCTTTGGACTTCTTTGAAATTCCGAGGACATTTAATCTCGACAATGGCTTTGATCTGGTCGGGATTGGCTTCGATGCCTCGGCGAGTGACCATATAGCCCAGGAATTTCCCAGCGCTGACACCGAAAGAACATTTCGTCGGGTTGAGCTTCATGCTATACTTTCTAAGGATATCAAACGATTGCCTCAGATGCTCGACATGGTCGATCGCTTGTTTTGACTTGACCAGCATGTCGTCGATATACACTTCCATCGTGTCGCCGAGATGGTCTTTAAACATTTTATTCACTAGACGCTAGTAGGTAGAACCTGCATTTTTTAGTCCGAAAGGCATAACTTTATAACAGTAAATACCTCGGTCCGTCATAAATGCGGTTTTTCTTGGTCCTCGACGTGCATTAAGATTTGATTGTATCCGAAATAGGCATCCATGAACGTCAGTAGTTCGTGCCCAGCTGTCGCGTCGACCATGGCGTCGATATGATGTAATGGAAAAGGATCTTTTGGACAGGCTTTATTGAGATCCGTGAAGTCGATACAGACCCTCCACTTTCCATTTTTCTTCGCTACCACCACGACGTTAGCAAGCCAGTCGGGGTATTTTACCTCTCGAATCTTCCCTGTCTTGAGAATATTGTCGACTTCGTCATTTATCACCTTATTCCTTTCAGGAGCGAATTTCCGTCGCTTCTGCTTGATAGGTTTGAACGATGGGTCAACGTTGAGCTTCTGAGAGATGATGTTAGGATCTATGCCGACCATATCTTCATGCGACCAGGCGAAACAATCAGCATGTTCCTGCAAAAAAGATATTAACTTTCCCCTGAGACAAGGATTGAGAGACGACCCGATTAAGACTTTTTGGTCAGGCTTGCTTGAATCTAAAATGACTTCCTCCAGGCGATAATCGTTGACTATTTCAAGTGCATCTGGTGCATTTTCGAGCCCCTCATGTGCTGGGACAGCGACTTGTTCGTTATTCGCCATTTTCCTGAAACAGAGAACAGAAGAAACTCCAAGAAAACGTAAGTAGGACGCACGTTTGTCGAAGATTTTCTCTAGATGGGGTCCCACGGATGGCGCCAAACTGTTAATGCCAAAAATCGCATCAAAGGGACAACTTAAGGTCGATGTGGACTTTAACAACTAAAGAAAGGAATCGTTCGACAAAGGCGTGCAACAAAGACAAAAATGTAAATGAGACAAAGGATTTGATGACGCAGGAAAAACCTCAACGAGGAAAAAACCTGCGGACGACAGTGGATGTCGTCGCTGCACTATGGTCGCCAATCAGGGGCGATGTCCTTGGTGTTCCGGGTGTCGATCGTACAGAGATTACAATACAAATGAAGGAAAGACTTCGAAATGTAAAGTACAAGTGTTTGGAATGTAAAACAAGTGTGCGTCGTGTGTGAAAACTATGTAAAAACTGTTGGTCGAGAGCGAGAGTCATGCGTCGAGAGCGATCTTCTATGAATGATTTCTCTGCTTCGAATGAATATTCTTCGAGTGTTTGCGTTTGCTTCTGTTGTTCGATGCTCTTGTTCTTTCTCTCTCTCTGTGTGTTATTCGATGTTGATCAGATGTTTTGAACTGATGATTGAGCTGGGATTTTATAGTCTTCGGATGACTTTAATTGAATCATTAAGATCTTTGATGATTGTTGTAACGGTCGTAGTCTTCAATGTGAGTTTAGATGCTCATAACTGATTTCGTCGGTTATATCCGTTGTCCATTAATGACTTTGACTCCTGCATTAAACACTTAAAAAAATATAACAGTTGTATAACGCGTTAGTCGGTCGATGTCGCATTGTTTTATGCGACGGTCGTGCGGAACGGGCGACGTCGAGGTCGAGTGTCGTGAGGAACTCTCGACTTACCTTTTAGGAGGGACGACGGAGGTTTTTTGGGCCTTTGTCGGGACCATATCTTAATACAAGATATAGCTTCATAACATGTGTCTTACCTTTTCTGGTCGTGGTCGAGACCTGTGAAATTTTGCCCAAACACTAACGACCGTTCGTTCGTCACACGCCACTTGGTTGACGAGGACGATGACTTGGTGTTCTTGGGTGAACGCCTACGGGCGAGGAGGGGAGAAGGAGAGGACGAAGAGGAGGGAGAAGAGACTGAGGAGGAAGAGGAGAAAGAAGAGAAAGAGGAGGAAGAGGAAGAAGAGTCGAGGAGAGAGCAGGAAGAGATGCCTGGTAAGTGTCCCTTTGCTTCCTTTTCGCTCGACCTAGTCTTTCCTTCCCTCAATCGTCTAATAATTCTTTCTTTTGCCATATAGGAGAACCTCAGGCGAAGATGGCGTCTGCAGCTGCCAAGAAGGAGGCTCAAATCGAACTGACTCGTAAGGCGAGGGAAAACAGGAAGAAGGATGCCCCGACAACTGGGTCGGGGGTCCTAAAGAGAAAAGAGGCCCCGACAACTGGATCGGGAGTCCTCAAGAGGACGAGGACGTCCGTCCTGAAGGAACCGTCTTTGAAGACGGGCGACTCGTTGAGAGTCGTTACGCCTGAGAAGGCGAAGGCGTCGACCGTGTCTGTCGAGAAGACTTCTGACACGATCGGCGCAACGTCCGTCGATACTGCGCAACCGGCGAAATCGATGGTGTCTCCTACTGCCACGTCAGGCCCCTCGTCGGCCGACAAGGGCAAGGGCGCGCAGACGGGCTTTGGAGAGGAAACGACGGTAAACTTTACGCTGCCGTCAGATTTCCTGGTGGATAACGTCTTGGACGAGACGAAACTGTTCCCTCACTTGGGAAAGTATTTGCTCCCCTCTTTCAGAGAGCGTTTCAACGGGGTCTCCCTCGAAGATGCGGAGTTCCATGTCGCTGGACTAACATTCATGGTAAGTCTATCTTTCAAGACTTTGTTTTTCGTTTGTCGTTGTCGTTGTCATGTATTTTACTAACGTGTTTTCGTATGTTTCAGACGTTTCAGTCTTCCTTAGCATTGCATACCGAAACGAAAAAGATAGAAGGCCTAATAGCTTCTGCTATCAAGAAGGAGCATGCAGCGTTAGAAAGGGAAAGGTCCGCTCTGGAACGTGAGGAGGCAATGTCGGTGCGACTTGACGAGGTGAACTCTCGTTTAAAGCAGTCCCTATCTCTGATGTACGACCAAAGGGAAGAACTGGAGGGGATGAAGGGATCCTTGGCTATGAAAGGAAAAGAAGTCGAGGAGTCCAAGTCCAAGGTGGTGAGATTGGAGAAGGAGTTGAAGGAGCTGAGGGACGAAAATAAGTCCCTCTTTTCCTTTGCTTGACTTACTGCCCGTGTGGCGATCATGCGACGTCACTTATCGGGCAAGAATCCTCTAGCCTCGGCGTCGGATGAGCTAGACCTCTTCTACAGGGAGGTCGGGACCGAGAGAGATCTCGATTCGGACGATGAGAAGGATGATGAGGAGGAGGAAGGTCCCCAGGGTGAGGCGTCAGGCAAGGATGCGACCGACACTCCTCCTCCTCCTTAGAAAATATCTTTGTAAATTTGTTTCTTCGTTACTCGATCGTTGGTGGTCGAGTTTTTTGGGTGTAAATGTCAGTTTATTCAGTGAATGAAACTTAGATTTCTTTTGAACTTGTGTGTTATACATTTTGTAAATAAATACAACGTCAATTGTGAAATTGATTAAGTATAGAATGAAATAAGAAATCATGCGACTTAGGCATCTATCACAACACAACAACTAGAACGTAAGTCATAAGACTTTTAAATCGTGTTGGCGAACATAAGCACGTGCGATCACAACATTCATTCAGAACATAAAAATCTCCTAAGTTAGAGAATTGAAATCATGGGGTCGGTAGACCATGTGGTCGTACGACTAGATCATATGATGAATTTGGATCACGCGTTCCTGTGACGAAATAATCGAGTTATGGACCCGATCGCTTATGTCGCGTAATTCTATGAAAATGTACTGATGTCATGTGACAGACATAACAACTTATGTCGTGCGATCCTGTGATAAAATATTGTCAGAGGTTGGTCGTTGTCTAACCAACGACCCTCCGATGCTTAAGTCAGAAATCGTTCGTGATAAAAAATCGTATGAAAGAAGAAAAAAGGAATTAGGAGAAATGCCTTCACAGATTCTTCTTGTTCAATGGAGTATTTGCCCCTCATCATTTATCATCCTATTCCTTTTCAGGAGCAAATAGGTTTAAATGATGGGTCGACGCTGAGTTTCTGAGAGTTAACGCCAAGGTCTATGTCGACCATGTTTTCGTGCGACAAGGCAAAATTGTCGGCATGTTCCTGCAGGGGTGGCATTAGTCTGTCTAAGATTAGGGATAGAAAGACGAACCTGTTAAGACCTTCTGACCAGGCTTGCTCTGATCCAGGGTGATTTCCTCGACCAGTGACTGCCAGACGGCTTACTTCCGTGGCTTCAGAGTGGTCTTATAACAGTCACGGGCGACTTTCGGCTCACTTTTGATTTCTTAGACTCCCCACGGCGTAGGGAACTTCATGGTCTGATGATACGTCGAGGGAACGACCTTCATTTCATGGATCCATGGTTGACCTAAGATGATGTTATAGGCCGACGCACAGTCGATGACGCTGAACTTGGTCTGCTTGTTGATTCCTCTGGCATAGACGGGCAAGATTATCTCTCCAAAGGTACTCGTCGCGTCTCCATTGAAACCGACCAAAGTTGTCGAGCGTCGGGTGATTTCCGATTGATCAATTCCCATGGCTTTGATGGTATCAATGAAGATGACGTTTGCTGAACTGCCTGCATCGACCAAGACTCGCCGGGTTAAACAATTGCCAATCGTTAGTTGAATGATCAACCCGTCATGATGCTTGCGATACGAATCTCTGAGGTCATCCTGGTCGAACGAAATCTTCAAAGCCTCCAACTCTAGATCTCCTTTTGGTATTGATGAACGCAGGAGAGGTCGATCGTCGGTTGCTTGACTGGCGTGACGTTTGGCTGCGGAATACGTTAGACCGCACACGTCGGAACCACCAGTGATGCAATTGACGACCTTTGAATGTCCGGGGGTCGGCGGTCGATCGTCGTTAGCTGGGGTAACGATGTCATCGATGATGCTCTTGAGACTTCCTTTCGGGACATGATATGCTAGCTCCTTTTTGAGAGCTATGCAATCATCTGTCGCATGACCATGGTCGACATGGAAGTCGCACCACTTCGACTTATCTTTCTTGGCGTCGTCCTGATCGGATTTCTTTGGCCACCGGATGGTCGCCTGGACGGTCTTCAGAGCCTCGACCAAGTCCTTAGTGGTCCCCTTGAATCCGTATGAGGATATCTTGGGGTAATGAGAAAATTTGGTCGCGGTCCTGGCTTCCGCTTTGGTTTTGAATCGAACGTTTGAAATGTGTCGCGCGGGTTCTGGTCTGGATACTGCCTTTGTCTTGAACTCTGGCCTCTTTACACCTAACGACCTCTTGTCATCGGTGTGCTTGCGATGAAATGCAGCATCGTCCTCTACCCTCATATACGCCAGGGTTCGGGCTCGGACGTCTTCGAAATTCTCCGGGGGGTACTTGGTCAAATCAGTGTATAAACCCGAACTGTCGTCTAGACCACACTTGTAAGTTTCGATCGCGGTCTTGATATCAAAGTTGCGGACACTGATCATCTCTGCATTAAATCTATTGAAATAACTTCGGATCGATTCTCCAGCTTTTTGCACGACGTAGTACAGACCGCTGGTTTGCTTCTCCATCTTGCGAATACTGGCGAATTGCTGGGAGAACTGGTTGATCAACTCAGCGAACGACCCGATGGATTTGGGTTTGAGGTTGATCAACCATTGGAGGGTTGCCCCAAAACCTTTGCACATGCATACTTCCTGATACATTTGAGGGATCGAAATCGTCCACATTAATTGCTTATATTGCGCGATGTGTTCCGTCAGATCGGTTATCCCTGAATATTTGGGCGTGAAGGCGGGGATATTATACTTCTTCGGGACATCGACGGTCGCTATCGTGTCGACGAAAGGCGACGCCTGATATCCTGATCGAGGCTCGACGTCGACGGGTACGGCTGCTCCTGGCAGCTTAGCGAGCAAGGACAGGACGCGCTCGTTCTGGTCTTCTAGCATCTTTAACCGTTGGGCGACGGGGTCATTAGGATCGGGATTCGTCCCTGCCAACAGATTAACTCCTGAACTGGTGCCATTGCCGTACGACGAACCGTTGGCGTCCCCGTTGAAATGGATAAAAAATGGTTGCGACCCATTTTGAAATGGCTGAGACCCATTCTGCATGGGTGGTGGCCTTATATACTGAGGAGGAACCGTCCCGAATTGGGGATTTGGGTTTAACGTCCCCTGCTGCTGGTTCTGCATGAATGGACCTGGCCCGGGATTACGGACGAACGGAGCCGAACCAGGGTTATGGACAAATGGAGCGGATCCTGGATTCTGACCGAACGATCCTTGACCTGGATTCTGGACGAATGGTCTTGGACCGTTCTGCGGTCCGAAGGGATTCCTCAGTCGTGCGATTTCTTCAGCTGCTCTTCGAATCTGCTCAGCCATGGCATTGATTTGATTTCGTGCAACTTCTAATTCATGATACATCTGGGCAATGACATGCTCTTGATTTCCGGGGTCTTCCATTTACGTGAAACAGAAAACAGAGAAACTACAAGAAACCGTTAGTAAGACGCACGTTTGTCGAAGATTTTCTCTAGATGGGGTCCCACGGATGGCGCCAAACTGTTAATGCCAAAAATCGTCCAAAAGGATAACTTAAGGTTGATTGTGGAATTTAACAACTAAAGAAAGGAATCTTTCGACAAAGCATGCGATAAAGACAAAAAATGTAAATGAGACAGAGAATTTGGTGACGCGGGAAAAAACCTCAACAAGAAAAAAACCCGCGGACGACTGTGGAAGTCGTCGTTGCACAATAGTCGCCAAACAGGGGCGATGTCCTTATGTTTCGGGTGTCGATCGTACAGAGATTACAATACAAATGAAAGAAAGACTTTTAAATGTAAAGTAACAAGTGTTTCGAATGTAAAAATAATGTGCATCCTGTGTAAAAATGAAGTGTCGTGCGTCGAGAGTGATTCTTCGAAAGAGAATTCTTTGCTTCGAGCGTTCTTCTGAATTCAGCTGATAGTATGTGTTGTATGTTCTCCTCCCTGAAATGATGATTGAACTTGATATTTATAGTCTTCGGGTGCTTTAATTGACTCATTAAGTGCTTCATGTACCGGTTGAAAACGGACGTCGACTTTAATGCTGTTAATGGCCTTTGTCGGTTATAGCCGTTGGTCATCAATGATATTGATTCTTGCATTAATCACTGAAAAAACGTAACAATAATATTACACGTTAGTCGGTCGAGGTCGCAAGGTCCCATGCGACGGTCGTGTGAACTAGAAGACGTCGGGGTCGAGTGTCATGAGGTGAGTAACTTTCGATTTCAACTTTAATCAGGGGATAAAGTACTATGATTTTACCTTACTATGGAAAAGTGTAATAAGTGTTTTCCTTACCTTGGTCGTGGTCGAGACTGGCAAAATTTTACCCAAACAGACATTAAAATAAATAATTTGTCGAAACGACCTCAAAATACCATCTCAAACATATGAGTACAACACAAGGTTTCCGGAAACAACCTATTACACATCTGATATTTCTAAAGACTATGCTTGACATGCTAAATATAACGGCTTCCTTCTAGTCCAAAGCTTCACGCTCACGCTTTCTCTTTGCCCTTACTAGAGCCTTCTACTAAGTGCTTACCTGAAAATGGTTTAGTTTTTTTGGAAATGCGAGGGTTAGACCATGAGGTCTAGTGAGTTTCCTCTAAAAACAAACATCTGCACCACATAAAACATTTTAAATAGTTTATAAGCATTTATAAACAATTCTCAACTTTAAAACATTCCAACTTTCAAACACAAGAACTACACATGTAAATGGCACACTGAAGTCACGCACACCTGTGACAACGTGTCAGTCTCACACTGCCTTAACTGGAACACACCCTCCATGGCATAAATGGGACACACCCCCGGTATGAGCACTGGCGAGACACACCCCCAGATTTAGCCATAACATGTCCACTTCCAATTGTATGCACACATAGTATCTCAACTTCCTCAAACATATCAAAATATGAAGTTTCATATAAAAGATAAAACATGTAGTTTCACAACATCTCACACGTTTTAAATAGTACATAAGCCAACACATTTTCAGTTAGAAAGACTCACCTACAGTCCTCGCTTAATTCCTTCTTACTTACGCCTGTGTTCTTCAAACCGAACACCTACGATAAAATATAAGAGAGTGATAAGTCACCCGATCATCCCTTGAGATTTACCCTAAACTCTCTCTTAAGACCCCTTTAACTCGCCTCACAAATAGCTCGACTACTCACGAAAGTTAAAACCAACAGAGCCCGAAACAAATTTCCGGATAACCCATCCGGATTCCATTTCCGGATACCACGTCCGGATACCTCATTTCCGGATACCACATCTGGATACCCATTTCCGGATACAACGTCCGGATACCCATTTTCGGATTTCAAACTTACCCGGACACTAGAGATTTTCCGGATAATCGCATTGTGTGATTAGAAAAACCCTTTTAAGTTTAATCCCCAAACCCAAACGGTTTCAAGCCTTCAAAATCAATAGGTTTTCATCCAAACCACTTTCATATCATTAACTAAATATCCATAAACCCATTTCTATCAAAATCCCACCATCGATTAACCCCATTTGTTCTAAACCCTTTTAAGCATGAAATTCCACCAGAATCAGTAATAAGAGTTAGAGAATTTGAGGTTACCTTGAAGAATATAGATGTAGAGATCACATGCAATTCATCACCCTTCTCGATACCTTGAAATTGCACTCTGATCAAGCTTCCAAAATCTCTCTGCTCTTTCTTTCCAGCCTCCATTTTCACTAACAAGATAAAAATAGGGGTTTAGGCTCTTTTATTACTTTCCTTTATTGCAAAACGGTCCATTTCTTTATTTGCACTTAGACCCTTGAACTTGAGTTTCCATCAAAATTCCACTAAACATCCACTTCCTTTACGATAAGATCCCGGTTATTACAATACCTCCCCCTCAAAAGAATTCCGTCCTCGAAATTCCATCATCGAACAAGCTTGGGTATTTGGACCTCATGTCCGCCTCTATCTCTGTATAACGCCACGGTACTCCCACAAGGTCAATCCCGTTGGTCCTCCACTCTTTGACTCTAAGGGCAATGATTGTCCTCGACCCTATGACTAAAGTCAACTTCTTATCGCTTGCATTTCTTGTAGAGTTATCGATAATTCAACTTCCAACAATTGCTCTCTATAATAGAGGCGTGAAACATGTTGTGAATTCTCCAAAGTCTCATCGAGCACAACCAGATCATACACTATCCTTCCAACACCTTCCATAATTCGACGAATCCAAAGAAAACGTGGACCAATTCCACCTTTCACTCGAATCCACCACCCCATTCTATGGGGACGTCTTCCGCATCAACTGCCCCTTCTCAAACTCAAGGCTCAGAAGTCTTATGCTTTTAAACCCAATCAACTTAGCCCACTCAGATTCTGATTGACATCATAGTCGTACCCGATGCTTCGGCACCGCCCCTCAATTAACCACCACTTTCTTACGACGGGTTACCTCGTGTGACGTATTTGCAACCTCTCCAATCGATTATACAATTGCAACATTCTAGGCCAACCGTATAAGATATTGTCCGCTTTGTCCGCACACCTGGACTCACGGTTTTAAACGCGTTTGATCAAGGTTTTATCGTACAACTTCACTTCCTTAGAAGAAGGGACTTTGCTGAATTCCATGCCACGATAACCTGGATCCCTTACCAAATATAACCACTCAACTTGCCAACTTGGCACAATGCCAATCTTGAATATCACTACAAACTCACAGTTATAAGTTTCTTCATCAGATAACATGCAATTCTCTACTCACTTCCCTTAACACGACATACGTCTAACGCATATAGTACTTTATTTTCCGAATCACATTGATTGCAACTCATCAATACTAACCATTCCTTACGCTCCCGCCACGACATCACCCCACACTTATGCATAGTTAATATAGGAACCTCCACTATCCATCATCTGAAGCATTCACCAATCTAAGTTGAACCCATTCTGAAGACACATATCAACTTCTCACTGCATCTAACAATCGTCTAACCATATATGAGATAAAATCAAGTTTCACTCTCTTTACAAGGAGTGACCATACCCACACAAAACTATTCCCATTAGCTTAACACTGGACGGTAAGCTCACTTAAAACATTTTCCACAATAATACCAAGTCTAATACAATGGTCCTTCGCTCCGAGCACTACCACTTCAACTACCTCTTCCCACTTTCTTCTCGAGCACACAAAACATGCTCCCATAACATGGCTCACTAGGAGATGCACGCTTTCGAGTTTCGACCATCCGCACAAGTTAGTTTTCCTCGACCCTTGAACCATTAACATACACACAAATCTGCTATCTCATACCTTCACTAGGAGTCTATGTACTCGACAATGATCATCCATAAACCTTGTTTCCCATTTTATGTGTCACTTGGCAACCATCTTGCTTCCAATTCACCCACTTATTTCATCATATTAGCTCCACCTCTTCAGGCTAGTATGAAACATTGCCCGCCCAACATTGTCCACTCCTTTCTCTGACCATTCCAAATGCGTTGATAGCACATTTTCATTAATACGCTTAACTAACGGTTTCACCACGAATCCACTTGAAGAAACTTAACCAAATCACTCCTAAATAACTCCCAATGCCCAAAGCCTCCACACACTTCTCGTTTCCCAAACGAGGTCAACACACTCATGAGAATTCCTTTACACACAAGGAATAATTCAACATCCACAATGATTTCGTATCTACTACGAAACATCATTAACTCACCAACCCAATCATCTTCATAACATTCAATGGCACAAGACAAGCTCGCCCAACCGCTCATTGCAATCAAAGAGCACACAGTTTCTCTCTTTGGTAGCTACAACTACCACTCCATTCTTTTATTCTCAAAATAGCAAAACCATAATACTAATCAAGCATCCCTGTATCTCAACACACATATTTACCATTTTTAAACTTATCAAAAACCTTCGAGTAAGGATTCCCAATTACACTTGTCCTATATCAACAACTCCAATCCACCACTTAGCCTCATAGCGACTCATTATCGCACCAATGACTTGCACGTCTACGTTATGCAAGCTACCACTATCTTATCCACACAACCACCACCACACCACAACATCACCCTCGAGGCAAAACCCTCACAATCATTTGTACACATAGTAGGCCTTGCCTTCTCCATCCCAACCCTAACATATAATTGAAATGAGGCTATCTCACGACTTTGACCTTCTTGAACTTAGATGGGCCACAAATTTTTGATCGCCTACCTCACTCGTACAACCATTGTTCCAAGCCGACTCGTTGACGTCTACACAAACAAGCTCAAATAACCCAAAAGTAGTGCACTCCCTTGCAGACCAACATAACCAATATGCCCCACTGCAGTTGTGTGCTAATTGCTTCATTCATAAACGGATCATCAACCACATAGGAATTCATGTATCCAATAAGCAATCTTCTACTCTCATAACACCCACACAAGGCAGTTCAACATCCTGTCAGGTACACACCTTTCCCCGTACGCTCTCTTACATATTGTATATACCCAACAAAATAATCACACCAGAGTTACCCCTTTTTTTCTTCCAGTTCCAGCCACCCGACAATGGTCTCAACAAACGGTTGTTGACTTCGCATCGACTGCCGACATGGTAACGCTTTAACGGTGTCCCCGCCAAACAAGGATTCCCAGCAGCATCTACTTCTTCCAGCGCATCATAACTAACTTTGTGCCCTACAACACTCACATGATGACGGTACAAGACTACTTGCTACCCAATCAAAATACGAAGCCACTTCAAAACTCCGACTCCACACCGATACCATTCCATCAGAATACCACAACGCTACATAATAACAAGCTATTGCTAAAAAGCATCTATCCGACTTCAAAATTCATTTGAGGCAAACCACTAGCTGATATCCACATCTCAAGTTTCCGAACAAGAGCACAAACTACCACAATATAACCACCACTAAAGTCATAGACTAAGATTTCCATCGTCCACCGCCCTTCCCTAAAGGGAACACCAAGGTCATGAATCGACCACACATTCCCACTTTCGAGACCTATCCTCATCCTTACTTGCAATATCTTCCCCGACCAAGAGAGTTCATAGCCTTCATGCATAACGACAAAATGATTTAAATCGTTTTGCACATTTAAAAATTCAACAAGTACAACACCGCGACACAAGGTTAAGTATGCATGACATGACACCACTATACTGAGTAGCCACACACATATCGATCTCGAGGATCGCTCACACGCAACTCCATGACACCTCACCACCTTGTCCAACCAAAAATATGTCGACGCAGACGAAAATGTAATCACTGAAACTCTTTTCAAACGATTAAAAAAATATGACAAAAATTTCTTACACTGAGCGAGTCAGTTGACTCACACAATCATTCGTATGACAACAACGCATCCATACCACTCTCACTTATAAAACCATGCATTTAAAGGTTGCTATGATTTCCAAACAAGGTTAACCCACTCATAAAAGTGGGGAATCAGTTCACCATACACACAGTTCAAAATTTATCACACGACACAAATAAACTCGTCTTTTCTTTCAAACACACTCTTGCACACGTCAGCTCATTTTCAATACAAGAACTCACAAGACACACATGTCCGCACACATTTATAATAATTTTATTTTTGACATGAAGGACTCCTGTAACTTGTTTGAAAACATAATGCATGATACTCATTTTACATTGAAGGCTATTTACTCTAGCTAGATTAGTCGTTTGCATTCACAAAAATTCATCACCGACATCTTACCTCCGATCAAACAACCAGGTTTCACACGTTTACAACAACCTTTGGCACTGGTGCTTCCCAACATCCTCGTAGGTCCAAACTGCACAGTTACCACCTTGACACATATTTGCAAATTATGCGGCTTCACTTTGACCCGAAAATCTAACCAACAATAGCCCTTCTTTCAATCTATCATTGCCCCATATTAACATTCAACACTGCCATCACTCCTCAACCACCCTTCTGTTGACTAAAGAGCCAAAGGATCACTTATAATGCTCAATTCTAGAGTCGAAGCTTGTTAGGACATTATTGTATTCAAGATTTACTGTGATGTCATTATATGTGTAAAGTCAATGTCTTAGAAAGTCAACATTGCTTATGCCTTTATACCTTGTAAGTCTTTAGTATAAATAGGCTTATCATGTTCTTGCTTAGAGGTTGGTTGTCATATGCTTGTAACTCTTGTATATGAATGACAATGAATTTTCTCTCTAGAATCTCCTACTCTGATTGCTTTACACTAGATTTTGGGATTAACATTTGGTATCAGAGCTCAAACAGAGAATTTCAGACAGATTATTGAAGGATTATTGAAGATTTCTTGACTTTTTGGAAGAAATTCACATCTACTGTTCACATATCAAAATTTCTGATTTCTGTACAATCTGGATTGGATTTTATGTTCATTGTCATCGATTCATCCTCTTGAACACTTTTGTTTCAGGAATTTACACCTAATTCAGTCTAGATTTCAAGAATTTTTGAAATCTTTGAAGTTTTTGTTCAAAAAGTTGATGTTACTGAGGTTGTATCGAATCTTGATTTCATGGACGAATCAGACGTTTGTAATAACTAGAAAAGTGTGCGCAAATCATTTTCGAACAAATCTGTGAAAGAACCATCAAAATTGATTAAGAATTGAAAGAAAAACGGCCGAATTTGTGTTTTTCGATTAACTGTTCGCAAGATCTGAAGAACTCGGATCATTCATCAAGAATTCAGATCACTCATCAAGCTCATCTGAAGTTTTCGCATCAAGGGTTTAAAGAAAAGGGTTGTTTTCGGTTTGGTAAAGGTGCGAATAATAGAAGTTTTCGGATTAGTTTGATACGAAAGGAGTGGTTTTTGGATTGTTACTGATACGAGAAGCTGAGATTTCATATCTGTTTGTTCCGAGAAGTTTATTATTCGGATTGTATTTGATTCGGGAAGTGTGGAATTCAGATTCTATTTGATACGAACATTGCGGGTTTCGAATCAGTTGGATACGAGAAGTGTGGAATTCCGATTGTTGTTTATCCGAAAAGTTAAGATTTCAGATCTGATTGATACGAGAAGTAGAGAATTCGGATCAAGAAGGATCCGAAACGTTTGCCATTTTAGTTGGATCCAAAAAGGTTGATAGTTCACAATGTAGTGCGAAAAGTTTGATAACACAAGGAATTTTTCAAAGTTAGATACGAAAACTTTTTCTGAAAAAGTTTTTCAAGTGTATTTCATACACTTTTCTGTCTGAATCTCTGAAAGATCTACAATCTAGTGACTGAAATCATGTCTATGTCTGATGATCAGATATTTTATCATCAATATTTGATAATAGAAGATTTACGAAGAAAGATTGCAGTTCTTGAAGCTACACAAGAGAAAAATCCTGAAGCAGAGAAAGACATCTCAATTCTTAACGATGAAATCAAGAAGCTTCAAGAGATGACAATTTCTTTTGAAAGAGAAAATGCCAAGCTGTCGAAAACTCTACATTGAAAGAGAGAATTTCTAGTCTTGAAAGGGAGCTACAAGATCTGAAAGGAGCTCGTGCTGAAAAAGACAAAGTTGCCAAGAAACTCGTTTTTGACAACACTGATTTTCAGGACAAGAAAATATGTTTGGAAAAATCTTTCGAAACTGAAAGAAAATCTTTTAAAGAAAAATAATTTGAATTTTCAAAAAGGATTTCTGATTTGGAAAGTGAAAACACTGTTTTAAAAGGGAAAATTTCTGAATTCACATCTGAGTTTACAAAAGAAAAAGAAAAAGAAAATTAGAAAAAATTTGTGTAAAAAAGTTAACAAATTTTTCTAAGAAATCTTTTGAAGAAAAGAAAGAGGTTGAACTGAAATGTATAAAACTTTCAAAACAAGTCTCTGATTTTGAAAAAGTTTTATTTCTTGAAAAAGAAAAACTTGAAAAAGAAAGGATGGAATTCAATGAAGAAAGAAAATCTTTTGAGACAAAAAGTGTTGAGCTTTCTATGAAGTTATCTGATTTTGAAAATATCTTAAAGAATGAAAGAAAAGAATTTGCTGAAAAAGAAAAGCTTTTTGAGAAGGAAAAGAACAATCTTCAAAGTGTTGAGCTTTCCATAAAAATTTCTGATTTAGAAAATATTTTGGAAAATGAGAGAAAAGCTTTTGCGGAAAAGAAAGATCTCTTTGAAAAAGAAAATAAAAATCTTAAAAAGAAAAATATGGTGATTTTCAAAGAAATAACCGATAAAAGAAAATTTTTGGAAAAAGATTTTGCATCGGAACGAAAATATTTTGAAGATGCTATTTGTTAATCTTACCAGAAAATTATCTGGTTTATCAACAGATATTATGAAGGATCAAATGATAAAATCTGATCTCAAAAAGAGAAATATGATCTAATTTTTAAGGAGAAAAATGTTTTGATCAACAAAATAAAAGAACTTGAAGACATCATTTTTAAAGTTGATGTTTCAAAGCAAGCAAGTCCTGAATCAATTATTCAGACTCCACTTGTAGATTCAAATGATTCTGAATGTTCTTTTAAAACTACTTCAAGTTCAAGCTTTAAGAACATTTCTTCTAAACAATTTAATAGATCAAATGATTTCTCAAAAGATCAGATTCGTTCTTCAATTCTCTTCTATAATCCTCTGTTTGATAAATCAAATGATAATCCAAATGTACCTAAAGTGAATATTTCTTCCAAACCTAAAGAGATTCCATTCTTCAAGAAGGTGAAGATGGAATGGAGAGTCAAATGCACAACTCTGAAGAAAGATGTTCCAAAATCATCGGCTTCCATATCAAATTCCAAGAGGAACAATGCTCCGAAAGGTAAGTCTTCTGTTCAACCTAATCCTGTCTAATCTGCAAATCATCTGATTAGGTTGGCACACAAGCAAATTTTTTGTTCCTACTGTGGATCAAATGATTTTGTTCATAAAGATTATACTTCTTATTGGTACGGTACTTACCGAATTTCTTAAAAGAAAACTGCACCTAACAAACCAGGACCCAAGTTCCGTTGGGTACCAAAATCTACTTAATCTGTTTTGAAGGTTCATCATGTGTTGTGCTGATTGTTAGATATATATACCACACACATGAGTGAAAAAACAAAAAAGAAGTTGTGCAGTTTATTGAAGAAAAGTGCTTGTACTTTTAAGGGGGAGCAAAAGATAAATGGTTTCTAAATACTTCAGTTTAGGACCCGAGAGTAAAGGGATTTTGGCTTCTGAATAATTCAGTTCAGAACCCGTACTTCAAAAAGATTATGACTTCTAAACACATCAGTTTAGGACTCGTTCTTCAAAGAAAAATTGGCTTCTGAATAATTTAGTTCAGAACCCGTTCTTCAAAGATTTTGATTTCTGATCATATCAGATCAGGACTCGGTCTTCAATGACTATGACTTCTGAATTTACTTTCAATCCTGGTAATTTAGAACTCATTTTAATGATTAAGGATACTTTGATCCAAGTCTTGTTACTTGTGCAGATTTGTTCAGATAAAGATCCTTTGCACATGTTAAGGGGGAGCTTATAATACTTTAAATAATCCAATAATGATTTGAGGGGGAGCTCAAACATTTATAAATGTAAGTATCTTCTAATCTTAATCTCTGATTGTTTGAAAGAAGAACAACTTTCAAGCATGAAAAACGTTTTTTCCTTAAATGTTCAAACCACTTCTCTATTTCAAACTGATTTTATGAATTTAGAAGTGTGATTTTAAATGTTTTTCATGGAAATCTCGGATTATAGTAACACCATTTATGACCGTGTGTTTCCAAAGATTAATACTTGTGTATTATATTTTCTCTACTTTCAAGTATTCATACACACCGGTACAGCTTCATATTGACTTTGTTATTACCATGTCTCAAAACGAAACAAATTTTTCGATGGTAATACTCCCGTTTGTATTCCAATTTTGTTGAGCATCATATATTTTTTCAGCGTGAGAACTTAAATATTTCATTCAAAGATTGTTTATATTTGTTCATATAAACAAATTTCAATTCTTTGATACGCTCTCCTTTTATGATCATCATTCATAATATTTGATCTGATTGATACATTGTCAGATTCTCAAACAAGTCCTTCGAATTCATTTCATTTCATTCATTATCCTTGATTTGAGAAAATCTTCAACGTTCAAATGCTCAAATATTAATGATTATTATTGAGGAGCATACATTCTGATGACAATGTCATTCAAATGCTGACATTCATATTTGTTCAAGCTAAACTGTTGAACAACATAAATTTTTAGGACAAAAATTCATGGGACCAGTGTGTGAGAATTATTAAACTTCTATGGGTTCGCGTTAACCAGCGTTTCCTACCCAAGAAGTTATCCTTGAGTGATTGAGGGGGTGAGGGGTCTACATCAAAGAGTGGGGGAGATAACTCATCCAGTTGAGTAATCTCATTGTGCTGAGGTAAAATGTAAATGAGAGTTTGGGTAGAAGTGAGCGGATTAAAAACAAAAAGAGGGTGTGAGAACAGAGTTAAAAGAATAAGAGAACTCTGCACCAACCATTTTCTAAGCCGGGAAGCCACATTACTGATTGGTTTACATTCTTTGGTGACCATCATTGAAACAGGCAGTTAGCCCATGCCAACTCTTGCATTTAACCCCACCAGCTACTCATTTCTTTCTTAACAAAGAAATGTTTCAATTTTTCTTGGGGATGCAACATATAATCTATCTAATCTTCATTTGGAAGGTTTGGGTATTGAAAAAGAAGGAAGTTTGCCCCACCTTCGCTCTTCATTCATGCACATTAAGTCCATGGAAAATTGTTGCTGTCTCAACAGTTTACACAATTTGAGCCTATTATTCAAGCATATGTTGCTTTATTCATTTCTTACACGAGCACGTACACACAAGGAATATGTTTTCTTGTCATAACGTTCATAGAAATTCCTATGTGGGTTTTCGATGATTGAATGGAAGCCCTGGGGGAGTGAACATCAAAAAGCTCATTTCCAAAGTACATCTGTTGTACTAAGTGGCTACATGCTGCTTACAGACATTTGAACTGATTCATTTGTTGTTTCAGGGTTACCACAATTGTTTTGGTCCGAATTTGAAAAGATTCGGATAAAATTCTCTTGGAATTGACGGCTGTATTATATCAAAAGGAGGAGAATGTTAGTGGTGAACAAAGATCGTGCTGAATTGATAAAGGTTTTGATGATCATGATGCTCACAATCATCAAAAAAGGGGAGAAATAGTATAATGAAGATCAGGGAAGATTAAGGAGGAGAAATGATCTGTCAAAGTCAAGAAGATGTTATGAGATTGTTCGAGAAAGTTCGTTGTTCAAAAACAATTCAAGGTCAGAGTAATGAAGATACAGAAATTCAATCCCCAGTCAAAGTTTTCGCATCAAAGCTCAAAATGAACAATAACCTTCAAAGTGTTCGCATCAAGAAGGATATGAGAAGCTAAGTGTTCGCATCAAGAAGGATCCGAGAAGCTAAGTATTCGTATGAAGAAGGATACGAGAAGAGTGGTTCTCGCATGCTGCTTGATACGAGGCGTTTTGTGTTCGCATGCTAAGGATGCGAGAAGTGAGGTTTTCACATAGTGTTGAATGCGAGAAGTGGAGTTTTCGCAAGCAGTTGGATGCGAAAAGTTTCTTCACTTAATCAGTTGGATGCGAAAAGTTTTTGTGATTCTCTGTTGGATGCGAAAAGTTTGAACCTTCAAAGATTTTAAAACTGCAAAGATCTGAATTTCGTGTACAAGACTTGATGATGTTTTGTTGAAGTTTTTGTTTAAGAAGATTGATTTTACAAAAGGGTATATTGAAGATTATTCTGTGTTTGAAGATGGTCAGAGCTTCAATGATTAAAGCGGTCAGAGTTAAAGCTTTAAAGATCAAGAGCTGAAGACTGCTGCTATATTTTTGTTAAATCTTGAATCCGAAGGGGGAGAATGTTAGGACATTATTGTATTCAAGATTTACTATAAAGTCAATATCTTGTAATAGTCAATGTTACTTGTAAATGCCTTTATACCTTGTAAGCTTTAGGTATAAATAGGCTTATGGTGTCATAGTTAGAGGTAACCTTTCATAACTCTTGTAACTCTATTAACTTTGTCATTTGTACTTACTTGAGAATATATGGATGACCAATGACTTTCTCTCTCTAGATTCTCTTATGCTTTGATTGATTACACTAGATTTTGGGATTAACAAAGCTCTTAAGATCCCAATTGATCAATTTAACAAACTCCCATGATGGAGTCTCACTAGAAACTAGGAGCTCACCTCCAAATAGTTATACTTCCCTTTTACACCCAAGAGGTTCTACCTCATTTCCGATCACCAACTCCTCTAACAACACTCCTTCTAGAAGGTGTTAACATTCACACCAAAGACGATCTCGTATACCACACCAAATCAATGCTATCGTCGCAAGGTTAAAATTTACTCTATTCCACCACCCCTCCAACACCTATCTCAAAAAGTATCGACCTTCCGGATATGACGAGAACGGAGCTAACCACATAAAACCAACACTCTATTGTAAGCCTCGCATAATAAGGCAATTTAAGCACATATATGTACCTGTAAATTCGCAATTACACTAGCCAGGTGTAATGTAAATTTACCTTACATGACCGCCCTCATTACCTTATCTTTAGTGCACTTAGAGTGATATTCCTAAAGGCATCCTACATCTCAGCTGTGTCCCCTCTACTCCAGAGTTTAAGTTTAGGCACATTCGGTCACCTAAATCCCTTAAACTATGGCTCTGATACCAATTGTAACAACCCAACTCAACCAATATAGCATAACGACATTAAAATAAATAACTTGCCGAAACGGCCTCAAAATACCATCTCAAACATACGAGTACAACACAAGGTTTGCGGAAACAACCTATTACACAACTGAGATTTCTAAAGACTATGCTTGACATGCTAAATATAACGGCTTCCTTCTAGTCCAAAGCTTCACACTCGCGCTTTCTCTTTGCCCTTACTAGAGCCTTCTACTAAGTGCTTACCTGAATATGGTTTAGTTTTTTGGAAATGCAAGGGTTAGACCATGAGGTCTAGTGAGTTCCCTCTAAAAACAAACATCCGCACCACATAAAACATTTTAAACAATTTATAATCATTTATAAATAGTTCTAAACTTTAAAACATTCCAACTTTCAAACACAAGAACTACACATGTAAATGGCACACTGAAGTCACGCACACCTGTGACAATGTGTCAGTGTCACACTACCTTAACTGGAACACACCCTCCATGGCATAAATGGGACACCCCCGGTATGAGCACTGGCGGCACACCCCCCCCGACTTAGCCATAACATGTCCACTTCCAATTGTATGCATACATAGTATCTCAACTTCCTCAAACATATAAAAATATGCAGTTTCATATAAAAGATAAAACACGCAGTTTCACAACATCTCGACCTCGACCGTCGTAACATACCTCGAAGTTAAAATCATAAACACTTTATCAGCTGACAAAAGTTAAAATCGAAGGTTACTCTCGACCTCGACCGTCGTAACATACCTCGCGACCTCGACCGACTAACGTATGATATTTCTGTTACATTTTTAGTGTTTAATGCAGGGTTAAAGACATTAATGACCAATGGTCGTAACCGACAAGGACAATGATGAGCATTAAAAGCAGCGACCGTTGCGACCGTTGCTCCTACAATCATGAGGGTCAGTTAAAACTACGAAGACTATAAATATGAAGACCCTAGCTTCATTTTAGAGATCCTGAATCATCTGGCATTATCACAAAACAAATGAACACTCATAGCAAGAACGCTCGAAGCAAATAATTCTCTCTTAACAATTCGCTCACGACGCACGACTCTCACACACGACACTTAGTTTTTACACACGACGCACTCGTTTTACATTCGATACACCTGTTTTACTTTAGATTTAAAAGTCTTTCTTTCATTTGTATTGTAATCACTGTACCCCCGACACCTGAAACACAAGGATATCGCCCCTGATTGGCGACCATAGTGCAGCGACGACATCATCATTGTCGTCCACAGGTTTTTTCCTCGTTGAGGTTTTTCCCGCGTCACCAAATTCTTTGTCTCATTTACATTTCTATCTTTTTCGCATTGCATTGTCGAAATACTCCCATCTTTAGTTGTTTAGCTCCACAATCAACCTTAAGTTATCCTTCTAGACAATTTTTGGCATTAACAGTTTGGCGCCCACCGTGGGGCCCCATCTAGAGAAAGTCTTCGACAAACGTGCGTCTTACTAACGTTTTCTTTGAGTTTCCTCTCTTTTCTTTTTCAGGAAGATGGCAGGTAATGGAAACCCAGAGCAAATCAATTCCCAGATGCACTGGGAGCTTGAGAATGCGCGTCGCCAGATCGATGCTCTTGCTGATCAAAGTCGAAGGGCGGCCGAAGAGATCGCGCGGCTGGGAAATCCATTCGGACCACATAACGTTCCTAGACCATTCGTTCAGAATCCAGGTCCAGGGTCGTTCGGTCAGAATCCAGGATCCGCTCCCTTCGTCCATAACCCAGGTTCAGGTCCGTTCATTCAGAATCCAGGACCAGGACCATTCGGTCAGAATCAGCAGCAAGTTCCATTCGGTCAGAATCAGCAGTAAGTTCCATTCGGTCAGAACCAGCAGCCGGGATCGTTCATCCCAAACCCCCAGTCTGGGACGGTTCTTCCTCAGCATCTGAGACCTCCACCCATGAACAATGGGTCCCAACCATATTTTGTTCCTTTCAACGGGGATGACAATGGCTCGTCGTTTGGGAATGACACCAGTTTAGGGGTTAATCCTCAAACCGGTGCGAATCCTGATCCTAATGACCCTGTCGCTCAGCGGTTGAAGATACTAGAAGATCAGAATGAGTGTGTCCTATCCTTGCTCGCTAAGTTACCAGGGGCAGCCGTGCCCGTCGACGTCGAACCTCGTTCGGGGTATCAGGCGTCGCCTTTCGTCGACACGATCACGACTGTCGACGTCCCAAAGAAATATAATATCCCCTCTTTCATTCCCAAGTATTCGGGGGTGACTGATCCAACGGAGCATATCGCGCAGTACAAGCAGCTAATGTGGACGGTCTCGATCCCACACATGTATAAAGAAGTCTGTATATGCAAAAGTTTTGGGGCGACCCTCACAGGTCCTGCCCTCCAATGGTTGATCAACCTCAAACCCAAATCCATCGGGTCGTTCGCTGAGTTGGTCAACCAATTCTCCCAGCAGTCGCAAGATGGAGAAGCAGACCAACGATTTGTACTATGTCATGCAAAAAGCTGGAGAGTCGATCCGTAGTTATTTCAATTGATTCAATGCAGAAATGATTAGTGTCCGAAACTATGACGTCAAGACCGCGATCGAAGCCTACAAATGTGGTCTAGACGACAGTTCGGGTTTATACACCGATCTGACCAAGTATCCCCCAGAGAATTTCGAAGACGTCCGAGCCAGAACCCTTGCTTATATGAGGGTGGAAGATGATGCTGCCTTTCGTCGGAAGCACACTGACGATAAGAGATTGTTAAGCGTAAAGAAGCCAGAGTTCAAGACAAAGGCATCATCCAAGTCAGAGCCTGTGCGACAAATCTCGAACGTTCGATTCAAGACAAAAGCGGAGTTCAAAACCGCGACCAAATTCCCCCAGTACCATAAGATATCCTCCTACGGATTCAAAGGGACCACTAAGGATTTAGTCGAGGCTCTGAAGACCGTCCAGACGACCATCCGGTGGCCAAAGAAGTCCGACCAAGCTGACGATAAGAAAGATAAATCGAAGTGGTGCGACTTCCATGTCGACCATGGTCATACGACGGATGATTGCATAGCTCTTAAGAAGAAGCTAGCATATCACGTCCCAAAGGGAAATCTCAAGTATATCATCGATGATGTCGTTACTCCAGGTAACGACAATCGACTGCCAACCCCCGAGCATGCAAAGGTCGTCAACTGCATCACTTGTGGGTCCGACGTGTGCGATCTGACATATTCCGCAGCCAAACGTCACGCTAGCCAAGCACCTGACGATCGACCTATCCCGCGTTCATCAAGACCAAATGTAAAGCCCGTATCCCGGTATGTATTTTCGTATTATTAATCTTTTTTTAAGCTATTATTTAACGTGGTTTCCGTTAACGGGATTAGACGATTTGGACCTAATTGTTAAATATGTCAACTATTTTGTTGGTTTGCGAGAAGAGTTTAGTTGAGGGGCCAAAAGTGGCAAGGGGGCCAAACTTGTGCATGGGATCAGCCAAGAGACACCCCTTCCCCTTCCCCTTCCCCTTCGGTTTCATGTTAGTAACCCCCAAGAACCTTTAGCCATCTCCCCTCCCCCTCCTTGTTGTTTTCGGCCGAGAAAGGAAAAGAGAGAGAGAGAGGAATCGGAAGAGAAAGGGAGGAAGAGAAAAGCCGAGAGAGAAAGAGAGCAAGGGTCGAGAGGAGGAAGGAGGCGATCGCCGGCGTGAGGGAACCAGCGTCGGGAGTGGTCGGAAAGGAGGAGGAAGAGGGATTCCGTTAAGGTAAGTGTCCCGTTCGTTTTATTTGATGTTTTTCCTCGTCGGAGAATGTAAACCGCCACCACCACCGCCGTAGCCACGGCTGCCGGCGGCGGGGCCGCCGCTGCACGCCGCCGCGATGGCGGCAGAGAGTGCGTGCGCTTGCGGGTGTGTGGGTGTGTGCGGGTGTGGGGTTGCTGGTGATGTTGGGAGGTTTCGCCGGAGGTTATCGACCGCAACCACCGTCGTCGCCGCCTGTTGGGTTAATCTTAAATCATACCTCAGAAGAATATATATATATCAGACCAAGGTGAAAAGATGTGTCTTTTCACCCTCAACCGCCGGCCACCAACCGCCGTTCGTGAACAGTCGCGATGGTTCAATAGGCACCTGTTCACTTAGTATAAATAGGAATCAAATGTAATCAATTTAATGTACTTTTACTCTGAATAATATGAAACTTTAGTTTGATAAACATCTTGGATAAACCTGTGATATCCATCAATTGGTATCAGAGCCTTTTGGTTAGAAATCAAACCAAAGGTTATCATCATCTACCGGAACTCTCTCCAACACATCGGTGCCAGAAGATTCAACAGAAGAACACCAGGAGGTGTTGATTGAATCAACGGGAGAAACCCAGGGCGGCCGATAAACCAGAAGGAACCTACCACCGACTGGTCTCACACCGAGAAAAGGAGAACATACCTTAAATCAGAACCAGAGAAGACAACCGGAGACATACCAACGGTGAGAAACACCGTCAATCGCAGCCTCGATCAAAGCAGAAAGCAATCGGGCCTGTTTTCATCAAGACAATCAATCATTGTCTAAAATCAGAGTAAACCAGAGGAAGATCGACAAAGGACCGTCGATCAAGAAGAACGACAAAGCACCGTCGAAGAACGCCGGCGAAGATCGAATGGAGAAGAAGAAGGGTTCGCTACCCTGGTTTTTTCGTTCACGCTACACACACAGAGGTGTAAAATCCCCTTTTCCTTTTCTTTTCAATCTAACCTAAATTTTATTTAGGTTAATATAAATAAAAAGGAAATTAACCTTTTTTCATTTATTTTGTTTCTTTAAAAAAAACTTAAGACTTTATTAGTTTCTTTAAAAAAAAAGGAAAACAAAATAAAAAAAAGTTTGTTTAAATTTTTTTTATAATCGGCCAATTATAAAATAATATTTTAAAAAAAATAATAATAAAAGGGAACAAATAAAATTATGACGGGGAAAGAAGACAAGGAACCTGGAGATAGTTCCAAGATTAGAGAAATTGGGTCAAACACCCATTTTCAGTGTCCTATGTTGAAAGGATCAAACTACAACATTTGGGCAATTCGGATGCAAGTAATACTGGAAGCAAATGGACTTTGGGAAATGATTGAACCACAACCAGAAACTCAAGCCGATAACAAGAAGGACAAAACCGCTATCGCATACCTTTACCAATCACTACCAGAAGATCAATTGCTACATATTTCAAAATACAAGACTGCAAAGGCAGTTTGGGATGCATTGAAGATTAGACACGTAGGAGTAAATCGTGTCCAGCAAGCAAAGCAACAGACACTCAAATCAGAATTTGAGATGTTGCAGATGAAAGACAATGAATCAATAGATTCATTCATTACGAAGATAACGAGTATTATCAACAAAGCAGCAAGCATTGGATTGACATATGAAGACCCTGTTCTCGTACGGAAACTACTAAATGCCGTACCCGACAGATTTCTTCAAATAGTCGCATCCATTGAACAATACTCAGATCTAGACACTATGTCATTAGACGAAGCAATCGGGAGATTGAAGACATTTGAAGAAAGACTGAAATTTAAGAAAGAAAGACTAGTGGACAGTCAGGAGAGACTAATGTTTACACAGCATGAAGGTCGAGGCCAACCTTTCAGAGGACGTGGTCGTGGAAGATTTAACCAGCCACGAGGCCGAGGGAATAACAAATTCAGATCAGGAAGAAAGAATTGGGAATCCTCACAAAATAATTTCAAGAAAGAAAAGGACAACAATTCAAAGAAATTCACTCCTGATAGGAGTAAAATACTATGCTTCAACTGTAAGAAATACGGACATTATGCAACCAAATGTCCACAGAAGTTTCAAGAAGGAGAGCAGTCAAATCTCACTGAAGAGGATTTAGAGCCAACATTACTAATGGCAACTATTGAAGAGCACCACGAAGTTTGCTTAAACGAGAAGAATTTCGAACCAAGCAAGACAACTTCAAATAATGAAAGTCTATGGTATCTAGACAACGGTGCAAGTAATCACATGACAGGAGTCAGAAACCACTTCAAGGAGATCGACGAAAAGATTACTGGAAACGTACGATTCGGGGATGGATCATACGTAGAGATCAAAGGAAAAGGATCTATACTATTGGAATGCAAAAACAAAGAACAACGCGTCATATCGCAAGTTTACTACATTCCAAATTTGAAGAGTAATATATTGAGCTTAGGCCAATTAACAGAAAATGGGTGCAAAGTAGTGATGGAAGAAGACACATTACTACTATATGATTCAAACAACAATGTTCTACTCAGAGTTACGCGATCAAGGAACCGCCTTTATAAGGCAAACTTGAGGATAGGCGAACCTACATGTCTCTTAGCCAACTTACATGATGAAACATGGCTATGGCATGCAAGACTAGGCCATTTAAACTTCAAATCTTTGAAGTCAATGGCAACGAAGAATTTGGTCCAAGGAATACCTTCTATTAAACTCTCTACAGATGTCTGCGACATATGTTTAATAGGAAAGCACGCTAGAGCTCCATTTCCACAACAAGCAAAGACAAGGTCAGAAGCACCACTGGATTTAGTATTTGGAGATCTATGCGGTCCAATATCACCACCTACACCATCAGGCAAAAGGTACATATTTCTATTAGTAGATGACTAGTCAAGATATATGTGGGAATATTTTTTGAATTCAAAAGATCAAGCTTTTGGGATCTTCAAAGAATTCAAAATAAGGGTGGAAAACGAACTTGGAACCAAATTAAAGATGTTTAGAACAGACAGAGGAGGGGAGTTCACATCAAATGAATTCTTACAATATTGCAAAGAAAATGGCATCACTAGACAATTAACTGCACCATACTCACCTCAACAAAACAGAGTCGTTGAGCGAAAGAATAGAACAATTCTTTCAACTACAAGATGTATGATGAAAGCAACAGGAATGCCACAAAACTTCTGGGCAGAAGCAGTTAGACATGCCATACTACTATTAAATTGCACACCAACAAAGTCACTAGAAGACATTACTCCATACGAAGCGCTGAAGGGAAGAAAACCAAACCTACGTCATCTTAGGATTTTTGGATGCATCGCATATGCAAAGGTACCTTCACAGCACTTGACAAAGTTAGATGATAGAAGTATACAAATGGTGTACTTAGGCAGTGAGCCAGGATCAAAAGCATACCGCTTGTTTGATCCAACGACGGAGAAAATTTGCGTCAGTCGAGACGTCAAGTTTAAAGAAGACGAGGCATGGAATTGGAAGGAATATACAAAAGATTTCGATCTAGAAGAACCAGAATGGAGCGATTTCATTATAAGGAATAATGAAACACCCAGTACTCAACCTATCTTAGATGAAGATGAGGAGATCGAAAATGATGTTACACCTGGTAACAATGACGAAGATGATGAAATACCTTCACCAACCAATTCACCAACTAATACGCCAATACCCCATACAAATACGTACGAATATAGTCCTCAACAATCCACTAACTACTCACCAAATTCACAAATCGGGACACCTTCAACAACTGACTCAAGAATTGATCATACACCTATAAGAGGTTATAGAACCTTGAATGATCTATTCGACAACACTGTCGAACTTTTGCTAGTTGAAGATGAACCAAGAAACTACAAAGAAGCATCTAAAGATGACAAATGGATTGAAGCTATGAAGGCCGAGATAGACTCCATCAACAAGAACAATACATGGAAACTAACCACTTTACCAAAGGATCATAAGGCAATTGGTCTAAAGTGGGTATTCAAGACAAAACGAGATGCAAATGGAGAAATAGTAAAGCACAAGGCACGATTAGTAGCCAAAGGATATATTCAAGAACATGGAATAGACTTTGATGAAGTCTTCGCACCAGTAGCACGAATCGAGACGATACGATTGATACTAGCTCTGGCAGCATACAACAAATGGGAAGTACATCACTTGGATGTAAAATCAGCATTTCTACATGGCGAGTTAAAAGAAGAAGTTTATGTCTCACAACCTGAAGGATTTATAAAACCAGAAGATAAAGGAAGAGTCTACCGGCTCATGAAAGCCCTATACGGACTAAGACAAGCTCCACGGGCATGGTATACAAAATTAGACAACACATTGAAGATACTCAACTTCAAGAAGTGTGCTTTGGAACAAGCTGTCTACACAAGAACAACTAAGACATCAACGTTATTGATTGGAGTTTACGTTGATGATTTGATAGTCACTGGAACACCGAAGAAAGAAATTGAATCTTTCAAGAAACAAATGCAAGAGAAATTCGAGATGAGTGATCTTGGATTACTTGCCTATTATCTTGGCATAGAGGTTACACAAAAATTGGGTGAAATCTCGATAAAGCAGACTGGCTACGCTAACAAGATACTCAAAGACACAGGGATGTTAGACTGCAATGATGCAAAGATACCTATGGAACCAGGACTCAAGCTAACAAAGCTAAGCGAAGAAAAATATGTAGACACTACGGAATATCGAAGCATAATTGGATGCTTGCGATATCTTCTACACACAAGACCCGACTTAAGTTTTTCAGTTGGATTACTAAGTCGCTTTATGCAAGAACCACAAGAACAACACATGAAAGCAATCAAGCAAGTACTGCGTTATATCAAAGGTACAAAAGATTATGGTATAACTTATGGGCATGAAGGAGGAAACAAGATACAAGGCTACAACGACAGCAGTTATGGTGTCAACACACAAGAAGGAAGAGGCACAACTGGAATAGTTTTCTACTATGGAAACTCACCTATCAGCTGGAGCACTCAGAAACAAGGAACAGTAGATTTATCATCATACGAATCAGAGTTTATTGCAGCAACAGCAGCAGCAACACAAGCACTTTGGTTAAAAAGGCTTCTCAGCAAAATTACAGATACAAAGGAAGAGAAGATTATGATCTATGTTTACAACAAATCAGCAATAGCTCTTATGAAGAATCCAGTGTTTCACGGAAGAAGTAAACACATTGATACAAAGTATCACTTCATACGAGAATGCGTTGAGAAGGAAGATCTAATGGTCGAGCACATAAGCGGAGAGCAACAAAGAGCCGACATACTTACAAAACCACTACCAAGGATAAGATTCGTCACAATGAGACAAATACTTGGAGTCAAGAATCTTCTTCAGCATGATCAAGATTAAGGGGGTGAATGTTGGGTTAATCTTAAATCATACCTCAGAAGAATATATATATCATACAAAGGTGAAAAGATGTGTCTTTTCACCCTCAACCGCCGGCCACCAACCGCCGTTCGTGAACAGTCGCGATGGTTCAATAGGCACCTGTTCACTTAGTATAAATAGGAATCAAATGTAATCAATTTAATGTACTTTTACTCTGATTAATATGAAACTTTAGTTTGATAAACATCTTGGATAAACCTGTGATATCCATCACCGCCAACCACCACCACCGCCGGAGGCGGCAGTGGGTGGTGCATGGTGTGGTTCAGCCTATGTCAACCCTAAAACAGTAAGTCATGTTGCTTTGCGGGTCTGTTTGGATTAAGACGTCTCATTGGGTTCAAGTTCAAAAGGTTATCATTTTATGTAAATTGTACAGTTTCTGCCCTGTGTTGTAAAAGTTATAACTTTTGCTAGGAATGTCGGATTGGGATGGAGCTGGTGCCAAAAGTTCCCATTCTGAGTCTAGTAACTTTTATATGTTTTGTGGAAAAACCAGTTCGGGCCATAGCTAGTGTCAAATTGCCATTTTATACGGACAGGTCCTGTTTTAGCTGCTCTGAGAGGTGGTTTTGTAAAATTCATATAGAGTGCTAGGAATATCGTTAGGACGCGTGCGATACGTCCCTGGAACCGTAAGACATTGAACTTCCTGAATGTGGAATTATATTTTTGGTTTGATCAGTTTAGCAGGGGTAAAATGGGTCCCGAACAGACCTGCGTTTTTAGTATAAAAGCTGGAATTTTTAGTTTCGTTAAACTAGTAAAAGTGTCGTGAGTTGGGACCATCCGTTGACGTTTTTAGTGCGTAATTAGGTGGGAAAATGTGAGGAAGGTTGACGTGCTGGTGTTGCGGCTCGGGATTTCATGCATATCGTTATTTTGTGTTACGTGTTATTATGTGTTATTACGTGTTTACGTGAATTAGTTGGGATGTGATATCTAGTTGTGATCTGTTGAATGTGTATGTGAATTATGTATGCTTGTGTACACCTCAGTGGGACTGGGGGGCTCGGTGGGACCGAGGGCTCGGTGGGACAGAGGGCTCGGTGGGACTGAGCTTGTATCAATGTCCTTACTCGGTGGGACCGAGGGCTCGGTGGGACTGAGCTTGTATCGATATATTTTTGGTGTGCTCGGTGGGACCGAGGTTCGTATTTATACGCTAATTGTTATGTGGATTTATATCCGCGGTGATGGTGATGTTGCCTACTGGCGAGTAGGGGCGATATACGTGGGGTTGCTACCTGCGTGTGTGATAGGATTCACTAAGCGTTTAGCTTACCCTTTTCCCAATATGTTGTGATTTCAGGTGCGAGCGGCAGTCGGGCTTGACGGTACACACACTAGGCGCGGAGTGTCAAGAATTGTTTAAGTTTCACTTTCAAACCTTTGGATTTTATTTTATGAAATTTCCGCTGCATAAACTTTATTGACTGTTCGAGTTAACGACGTTAACTTCATTTGAGTTACGAATTATTAAATTGTGATTGTTTTATAATGAAATGCATGTTTTTAAAATTTTAAATTCCTTGTAATTTTTGGGACGTTACACCAAAAGGAGATCTGGAGTTGGAAGCTATGAAAATCGTGTTCGACCAAGACGACCTCGGTGACTCGTATCAGAAGCATCATAATGGGTTGATCATTCAACTCACGATTGGTAATTGTTTAACCCGGCGAGTCTTGGTTGATGGAGGCAATTCAGCGAACGTCATCTTCCTTGACACCATCAAGGCCATGGGAATCGATCGATCGGAAATCACCTGACGTTCGACAACCTTGGTCGGTTTCAATGGGGAAGCGACGAATACCTTTGGAGAGATCACCTTGACTGTCTATGATGGAGGAATCAACAAGCAGACCAAGTTCAACGTCATTGATTGCTCGTCGGCCTATAACATCATCTTAGGTCGACCTTGGATCCATGAAATGAAAGCTGTTCCTTTGACGTACCACCAGACCATGAAATTCCCTACGCCATGGGGAATCTAGGAAATCAAAAGTGAGCTGAAGGTCGCCCGTGACGTCTATAAGACCACCCTGAAATAGCAGAAGTAAGTCGTCTAGCAGTTGTGGGCCGATGAAGTCGTTCTGACTGAAGCAAGCCCGACCGGAAGGTCTCGACAGGTTCGTCTCTCTATCCCCGCTTTAATGACAAACTAATATATTTCTTACAGGAACATGTCGATTGTTTTGCATGGTCGCACGAAGACACGGTCGACATCGACTCTGGCGTCAGTTCCCATAAGTTCCATGTCGACTGGTCATTTTAACCTATTTGCTCCTGAAAGGAATAAGATGATAAATGACAAGAAAGGTCCTAGTCGTATCTCAGAAATCGTGGGTAAAGGTGCCTATCGGCTCCAAACCCTCGACAATCAGGATATCCCACGTAGCTAGAATGCAACATGTCTAGAAAGGCATGTCTTCTAAGTCCTTTTCTATCTTTCATACGATTTTTTACCACGACGATTACTGACTTAAGCATCGGAGGGTCGTTGGTTAGCCAACGACCAACCTCTGACATTGTTTTATTGCAGATCGCATGGCATAAGATTGTTAAGTCTACTACACGACTTTAATCTCGCAAGGTCGCACGACATAAGTGATCAGGTCTATAACTTAGTTATTCTATCATAGGGACACATGATTCCAGTTTCGTCGTACGATCTAGTGGTACACACCCCCCGGTATGAGCACTGGCGGCACACACCCCCCGACTTAGCCATAACATGTCCACTTCCAATTGTATGCATACATAGTATCTCAACTTCCTCAAACATATCAAAATATGCAGTTTCATATAAAAGATAAAACACGCAGTTTCACAACATCTCACGTGTTTTGTTTGGGTAAAATTTCACCAGTTTCGACCACGAACAAAACACTGAGAGCATTTATTACACTTTTCCATAATAAAGTTAAATCATAAACACTTTATCAGCTGACAAAAGTTAAAATCGAAGGTTACTCTCGACCTCGACCGTCGTAACATACCTCGCGACCTCGACCGACTAACGTATGATATTTCTGTTACATTTTTAGTGTTTAATGTAGGGTCAAAGACATTAATGACCAACGGCCGTAACCGTCAAGGACAATGATGAGCATTAAAAGCAGCGACCGTTGCGACCGTTACTTCTACAATCATGAGGGTCAGTTAAAACTACGAAGACTATAAATATGAAGACCCTAGCTTCATTTCAGAGATCCTGAATCATCTGGAATCATCACGAAACAACTGAACACTCATAGCAAGAACGCTCGAAGCAAAGAATTCTCTCTCAATAGTTCGCTCACGACGCACGACTCTCGCACACGACACTTAGTTTTTACACACGACGCACTCGTTTTACATTCGATACACCTGTTTTACTTTACATTTAAAAGTCTTTATTTCATTTGTATTGTAATCACTGTACCCCCGACACCTGAAACACACGGATATCGCCCCTGATTGGCGACCATAGTGCAGCGAAACCATCATCGTTGTCGTCCACGGGTTTTTTCCTTGTTTAGGTTTTTCCCGCGTCACCAAATTCTTTGTCTCATTTACATTTCTATCTTTTTCGCATTGCTTTGTCGAAAGATTCCATCTTTAGTTGTTTAGCTCCACAATCAACCTTAAGTTATCCTTATGGGTGATTTTTGGCATTAACAGTTTGGCGCCCACCGTGGGGCCCCATCTAGAGAAAGTCTTCGACAAACGTGCGTCTTACTAATGTGGGGCCGAAGAGATCGCGCGGCTGAGAAATCCATTCGGACCACAGAACGGTCCTAGACCATTCGTTCAGAATCCAGGTCCAGGGTCGTTCGGTCAGAATCCAAGATCCGCTCTCTTCGTCCATAACCCAAGTTCAGGTCCGTTCATTCGGAATCCAGGACCAGGACCATTCGGTCAGAATCAACAGCAAGTTCCATTCGGTCAGAATCAGCAGCAAGTCCCATTCGGTCAGAACCAGCAGTCGGGATCGTTCATCCCAAACCCCCAGTCTGGGACGGTTCTTCCTCCGCATCTGAGACCTCCACCCATGAACAATGGGTCCCAACCATATTTTGTTCCATTCAACGGGGACGCCAATGGCTCGTCGTATGGGAATGGCACCAGTTCAGGGGTTAATCCTCAAACCGGTGCGAATCCTGATCCTAACGACCCTGTCGCTCAGCGGTTGAAGATGCTAGAAGATCAGAATGAGCGTGTCCAGTCCTTGCTCGCTAAGCTACCAGGGGCAGCCGTGCCCGTCGACGTCGAACCTCGTTCGGGGTATTTGGCGTCGCCTTTCGTCGACCCGATCATGACTGTCGACGTCCCAAAGAAATATAATATCCCCTCTTTCACCCCCAAGTATTTGGGGGTGACTGATCCAACGGAGCATATCGCGCAGTACAAGCAGCTAATGTAGACGGTCTCGATCCCACACATGTATCAAGAAGTCTGCATGTGCAAAAGTTTCGGGGCTACCCTCACAGGTCCTGCCCTCCAATGGTTGATAAACCACAAACCCAAATCCATCGGGTCATTCGCTGAGTTGGTCAACCAATTCTCCCAGCAGTTCGCCAACAGTCGCAAGATGGAGAAGCAGACCAACGATTTGTACTATGTCGTGAAAAAAGATGGAGAATCGATCCATTGTTATTTCAATTGATTCAATGCAGAAATGATTAGTGTCCGAAACTATGACGTCAAGACCGCGATCGAAGCCTACAAACGTGGTCTAGACGACAGTTCGGGTTTATACACCGATCTGACCAAGTATCCCCCGGAGAATTTCGAAGACGTCCGAGCCAGAACCCTTGTTTATATGAGGGTGGAAGATGATGCTGCCTTTCGTCGGAAGCACACTGACGACAAGAGATTGTTAAGCATAAAGAAGCCAGAGTTCAAGACAAAGGCAGCATCTAAGTCAGAGCCTGTGCGACAAATCTCGAACGTTCGATTCAAGACAAAAGCGGAGTTCAAAATCGCGACCAAATTCCCTCAGTACCATAAGATATCCTCCTACGGATTCAAAGGGACCACTAAGGATTTAGTAGAGGCTCTGAAGACCGTCCAGACGACCATCCGGTGGCCAAAGAAGTCCGACCAAGCTGACGATAAGAAAGATAAATCGAAGTGGTGCGACTTCCATGTCGACCATGGTCATACGACGGATGATTGCATAGCTTTTAAGAAGGAGCTAGCATATCACGTCCCAAAGGGAAAACTCTAGTATATCATCGATGATGTCGTTACTCCGGGTAACGACAATCGACCGCCAACCCCCGAGCATGCAAAGGCCGTCAACTGCATCACGGGTTGGTCCGACGTGTGCGATCTGACATATTCTGCAGCCAAACGTCATGCCATCCAAGCACCTGACGATCGACCTATCCCGCGTTCATCAAGACCAAAAGGAGATATGGAGTTGGAAGCTATGAAAATCGTGTTCGACCAAGACGACCTCGGTGACTCGTATCAGAAGCATCATGATGGGTTGATCATTCAACTCACGATTGGTAATTGTTTAACCCGGCGAGTCTTGGTCGATGGAGGCAGTTCAACGAACGTCATCTTCCTTGACACCATCAAGGCCATGGGAATCGATCGATCGAAAATCACCCGACGTTCGACAACCTTGGTCGGTTTCAATGGGGAAGCGACGAATACCTTTGGAGAGATCACCTTGCCTGTCTATGATGGAGGAATCAACAAGCAGACCAAGTTCAACGTCATAGATTGCTCGTCGGCCTATAACATCATCTTAGGTCGACCTTGGATCCATGAAATGAAAGCTGTTCCTTTGACGTACCACCAAACCATGAAATTCCCTACGCTATGGGGAATCCAGGAAATCAAAAGTGAGCTGAAGGTCACCCGTGACTGCTATAAGACCACCCTGAAACAGCAGAAGTAAGCCGTCTAGCAGTTGCGGGCCGACAAAGTCGTTATGACTGAAGCAAGCCCGACCGGAAGGTCTCGACAGGTTCGTCACTCTATCCCCGCTTTAAAGACAAACTAATATCTTTCTTACAGGAACATGTCAATTGTTTTGCCTGGTCGCACGAAGACACGGTCGACATCGACTCTGGCGTCAGTTCCCATAAGTTCCATGTCGACTCGTCATTTTAACCTATTTGCTCCTGAAAGGAATAAGATGATAAATGACAAGAAAGGTCCTAGTCGTATCTCAGAAATCGTGGGTAAAGGTGCCTATCGGCTCCAAACCCTCGACAATCAGGATATCCCACATAGCTAGAATGAAACATGTCTGTAAAGGCATGTCTTCTAAGTCCTTTTCTATCTTTCATACGATTTTTTACCACGACGATTACTGACTTAAGCATCGGAGCGTCGTTGGTTAGCCAACGACCAACCTCTGACATTGTTTTATCGCATATCGCTTGGCATAAGATTGTTAAGTCTACTACACAACTTTAATCTCGCAAGGTCGCACGACATAAGTGATCAGGTCTATAACTTGGTTATTCTATCACAGGGACACATGATTCCAGTTTCGTCTAGCGACCCTATGATCTGAGTTTCTTAACTTAAAAAAGTTTCGTCTTCTGAATGAAAGCTTTGGTCGTATGTGCTTATATTTGCCAACACGATCTGAAAGCACAAAGGTCTTATGACTTGTATGCTAATCGTTGTAATTGTAATGTATGCCTAAGTCGCACGATTCCTTGTTTGTTCTACACTTAATGAATTTCACAATTGATGTTATACTTATCCATGACGCGTATGAGTCAAAATAACACACGAGTTCAACAGAAAAGTAAAATTTCATTCACAAAATGGACGATTACATCTAAACCGCTCGACCACCAACGATCGAGCGATAAAAAACAAAACTCAAAGATGAAAATTTTTCTAAGGAAAAGGAGGATCGACCACTGCGTCCTTGCCCGAGGCTTCACCCTCGAGGCCCTCATCCGCCTCTTCTTCCTCAGCCTCCTTCTCATCGTCGGAGTCTAGATCTCTCTCAGACCCGACTTTGGCTAAGAAGAAGGCCAACTCTTCAGTCGCAGACGCAAGGGGACTCTTCCCCGATAGGTGTTGCCGCATAATCGCCGCTCGAGCTGTCAAGCGAGCTAGGGCAAAGGTGGACGCAACCTCGTCCTTGAGTTCCCACACCTCCTTGTCCAAATCCGCCACCTTGGACCTGTACTCCTTGACCTCTTTCTCCTTCATGGTCAAGGACTCCTTCATCTTGTCCAACTCCTCCCTTTGGTCGGCGATCAGAGAGAAGGATATCTTCAGACGAGAGTTCACCTCATCCCTTGCATGTCCAACAGCCTCCAGCTCGTTCAGAGCATCGTCGAGTTGAACCGACATGTCCTCGGCACGCGCCAAGGCGGACTTCTCCCTCTCCAATGCCGCGTCTTCTCTCTTAAGAGCAGAAGACACAAGACCTTCTATCTTCGTCGTCTCATCATGCAGGGACAAAGAAGACTGAAACGTCTGAAACACATAAAAGCATGTTAGTAGATACTCGACAACGACAACGTAAAACAAGTCTTGAAAGAGAGACTTACCATACACGCCAGTCCGGCAACATAGGACCCCGCACTTTCGACAGAGACCCCGTTGAAGCGCTCCCTGAAAAAGGGTAGCTGAAACTTATCCAAGTGAGGGAACAAGCTCGTCCCGTCCAGGACATTATCAACCATGAAATCCGATGGCAATATGAACTTTACCAATGTGAATTCTTTCTCACCCTCTCCCGTCTGCGCGCCCTGGCAATTGTCGGTCGACGAGGGACCCGACGTGGCAGTAGGGAACACCGTCGATTTTGCCGGATGCGCAGGATCGATGGGTGTCGTGTCGGTCATGTCGGAAGTCTTCTCGACGAATGCGGTCGACGCCTTTGCCTTCTCAGGCGCGATGACTCTCGACGAGCCGCCCGTCTTCAAAGATGGTTCCATCAGGATGAACATCCTTGTCCACTTTAGGACTCCCGACCCAGTTGTCGGGGCCCCTTTTCTTTTTAGGACCCCCGACCCAGTTGTCGGGGCCTCGTTCCTCTTTTCCCTCGCCTTGCGAGCCAGTTCTGCTTGGGCTGCCCTCTTGGCCATCGCAGACGACACTTTCGGTTGGGATTGATGGGATTCTCCTGTGAAAAAATATAGAGGAAGAACAGTTAAAACACTAAAACAAAGGAAGAAATATGTCGCACAGAGAAAGGTACACTTACCGGTCATCTCTACCTCTGCCTCTTCTTTCGACTCCTCTTTCTTCTCTTCTTCCTCAGTCTCTTCAGACTCCTCTTTCTCTTCGTCTTCCTCTTCCTCTCGACTCTAATGACGTCTCTCGCTCAAGAAGACTAAGTCATCGTCTTCGTCTATCAGATGACATGTGACGAATGATCGATCGTCAGTATTGATCTCCAAGAACTTCTCGATCTTGGCCTTGGAGTCGTCGTTGGGCTTCACCTTGTCGAAATCGATATCTAAAGGCGCATAAGGGAGACGATTAGTCAAAAATAAATAAACAAGCGCAAGAAAAATGCTCGATTAAAGCTAAAACTCACCCGCCATGTTCCAACCGGACCTGATCCAATCACGTTCGGGGTCCAGCGTCGCTACCCGCACGAGTACGTACCCGGTCTTCCATTTGCGGTCGTTGAACGCAGTTTTCAGAACCAAGGTACGATCGCCCTTGTGTTTCGAAAACAGGTTGTAGCGACGGTATGTATTCTTCTTGACCTGATAAGCCGTCAGCAGGTCCATCACGTTCATCGGAGACTCCTAATTCGAGGTAAGTCGCTCGATGACCTGGATAATGTTTGGGCAAAAAATCACGTCGTACGACCACGACCATGGCAGGTAAGACGCATGATTGTGAGCTAAATCTTGTTAAGATAAGGTCTCGACAAGAACCCATAAAACATCCATCGTCGCCCGTAAAAGGTAAGTCGTACGTCTCCCATGACGCACGACCTTAGCATCGCCCGTCCCGTACGACCATCGCGTAAGATCATTGTACCTTCGACTAAAGCTAACGTTAACCTTGACTGTTACGTTTGTTAAGTGTTTAATGCAGGAGTCAAAGTCATTAAAGAGCAACAGACATAACCGACACAACCATTAACGATCGATAGCCGTAACGGACGAAGATCATCATGGATAATCACTCTCGGCGACCGTTTCCAGCCGTTGTAGCCGTTGATCAAATCATTAATGGAACTAATTAATGACGCGAAGACTATAAAAGACAAGCTAAAACATCATTTTAAGGGACATCGGTTAACATCCAATACACTCCAGCGAACATCATCAAACAGTAGAGAAAATCATCCAAACTCATAGTAAAGAACATTCAAACTCTGAAGATTAAGTACTGAAAGCCAGAATCTTACAGCGAACTCAAGAACACTCGAAGGAAAGATCAAGTATCGCTCTCGACGCACGACAACAGTCCTCGACCAGAAGTTCACACTTTGTATTCACACACGACAAACACCTGTTTTCACATTTAAACACTTGTACTTTACATTTCGAAGTATTTCCTTCATTTGTATTGTAATCATCGTACGACCGACGCCAGTACTAAGGACGTCGCCCCTGATTGGCGACCATAGTGCAGCGACGACATCCCTTGTCGTCCGCAGGTTTTTTCCTCGTTTGAGGTTTTTCCTGCGTCATCAAATCCCTTGTCTCGTTTATTTTTTCCCTCGTTGCACGTCTCGTCGAAAAATCCTTTCTTTAGTTGATTAAGTCCACATCGACCTTAAGTTGTCCCTTTGGTGCGATTTTTGGCATTGACAGTTTGGCGCCATCCGTGGGACCTCATCTAGAGAAAATCCTCGACGAACGTGCACCCTACTAATAGTTTCTTGGAGTTTCTTCTATTTTCGGTTGCAGAAAAATGGCAGCCTTTGGAAATCCACAGCAAGCTATTTCTCATATGTATCAGAAGCTCGAAGTCGCCAGGAATCAACTCAATGCAATGGCAGAGCAGAATCGTAGAGCAGCTGAGGAGATCGCGCGGTTAAGAAATCCTCTTGGGCCTCAAAATGGTCCTAGGCCGTTCGTGCAAAACACAGTTCCAAGATCGTTCGACCAGAATGGCCCTAGACCATTTTTCCCGAATCCAGGTTCATCCGCGCAGAACCAGTATTCAGGCCCGTTCATGCAGAATCAACAGCCAGGGCCGTTCAACTCAAATCCTCAGTTTGGGACAGTTCCTCCTCAGCACATAAGGCGACCACCCATGAATAATGGGTCTCAGCCATTACAAGGGTCACAGCCTTTCCAGCAAGGGTCGCAACCATTTCAGCAGCCATTTCAGAATGGACCTCAAGGTGGATCGCAGCCTTTCCAGCAAGGATCGCAGCCGTTTCAGAATGGACCGCAGCAATTCCACTATGGGCCGCAGCCATATTTCATCCCGTTCAATGGGGACACCAATGGTTCTTCGCATGGTAATGGCACTAGTCCAGGGACCAATCCCTCGACATGGGCAAATCCCGATCTTAACGATCCCGTCGCTCAGCGTTTGAAGATGTTAGAAGACCAAAATGAGCGCGTCCTGTCCTTGCTCACCAAGTTGCATGGGGCAGTCGTGGCCGTCGACGTCGAGCCTCACTCGGGATATCAGGTGTCGCCTTTCATCGAAGAGATTGCCACCGTCGAGGTCCCAAATAAGTATAACATTCCTGCCTTCACTCCCAAGTATTCGGGTGTGACCGATCCAACTGAGCACGTCACACAATATAAGCAGCTCATGTGGACGATCTCGATCCCATTTATATACCAGGAAGTATGCATGTGTAAGAGTTTTGGAGCAACTCTCACTGGTCCAGCTCTCCAATGGTTAATCAATCTCAAACCCAAATCCATCGGGTCGTTTGCTGAGTTGGTTAATCAATTCTCCCAACAATTCGCCAGCAGTCGTAAGATGGAGAAGCAGACTAGCGACCTATATTACAGCGTGCAGAAAGCTAATGAGTCTATTAAAAGTTATTTTAATAGATTCAATGCCGAAATGATCAGCATCCGCAATTGCGACGTAAAAACCGCAATCGAAGCCTATAAGCGTGGTTTGGACGATAATTCGGGTTTATATACCGACCTGACCAAATATCCCCCGGAGAATTCCGAAGACGTCCGAGCTCAGACCTTAGCATATATGAGGGTCGAAGACGATGCATCCTTTCGTCGCAAGCATACTGACGACAAGAAGTCGTTAGGCGTCAGAAAGCCAGAGTTCAAGACAAAGGCTGTTTCTAGAGTAGAGCCAGCGTGCCAAATTTCAAATGTTCGTTTCAAGACGAAAGCAGAGGCCAAGACCGCGGCTAAGTTCACTCAGTACCCCAAGATATCCTCTTACGGATTCAAAGGATCTGCAAAGGACCTAATCGAAGCTCTGAAAAGTTCCCAAGCTACCATTCGATGGCCAAAGAAGTCCGACCTGGACGATGCTAAGAAAGACAAATCAAAATGGTGCGACTTCCATGCCGATCATGGTCATGCGACAGACGACTGTATCGCATTGAAGAAGGAAGTAGCATATCATTTTCCGAAAGGAAATCTCAAAGGTATCATCGACGATGTCACTATTTCAGCTAACGGACATCGACCGTCGACCCCCAAGCACGCGAAAGTCGTCAATTGCATCACCGGTGGTTCAGATGTATGTGGTCTGACGTATTCAGCGGCCAAGCGTCATGCCAGTCAGGCGCCCGATGATCGGCCTATTCCTCACTCGTCTAGACCCAAAGGAGATTTGGAGCTAGAAGCCATGAAGATTGTGTTCGACCACGTCGACCTTGGCGACTCGTATCAGAAGCATCACGACGGGTTGATCATTCAGCTTACAGTCGGTAACTGTCTAACGCGTCGAGTCTTGATCGACGGGGGCAGCTCAGCAAATGTTATTTTTCTCAACACCATCAAATCCATGGGAATCGATCGCTCGGAAATCACCCGACGTTCGACGACTTTGGTCGGTTTCAATGGAGAAGCGACGAGCACCTTTGGAGAGATAATTTTGCCCGTCTACGCTAGAGGAGTCAACAAGCAGACCAAGTTCAGCACTGTGCGTCGGCCTATAACATCATCTTAGGTCGACCATGGATCCATGATATGAAAGTTGTTCCTTCGACGTATCATCAAAGTCGCTCGTGAATGCTACAAGTCTACCTTGAAGCCGAGAAAATAAACTGAAGTCGCAAGATCAAGCTCTCGACAGGTTCGTTCTTCTATCCCTAAATTAATATATTTTCCATAGGGATAAATCTACTACGGTGCCTCGTCGCACGACAACATAGTCAACCGCAGGACAATATTTCTCCGTGTCATTCTGTCATTTAAAACCTATCTTTTCCTCCCAAAAAGAGTACGGTAATAAATGACAGGGGGCAAATAGAGAGAGTCTGAAATGGTACGTTCTCTAACTCTTTCTCATACGATTTTTTCTCGCAAAACATTTACTGACTTAAGCATCGGAGGGTCGTTGGCTAGCCAACGACCAACCCCCGACATCATTTTATCGCAGAATTGCACGACAGATTATCGCAGAGTCACTCGACAGTAATCATTAAGTCTACTATATGACTTTAATATCGCAAGGTCGAACGACATAAACGATCAGGTCTCTAACTTGATTATTTCTCCACAGGGGCATACGATACAAACTCGCTGTACGATCCGGTCGTACGATCGCAGAGTCTAAACGACTTTACCCCTAAGTTCCTTAACTGAATGGATGCTTTAATCGCATGTTTTTATATTTGTTTTACGTTCTTGTCATCGTATAACAATGAATGCCTTAGTCGCATGATTTCATATGTATCTTATGTTCGACTTTATAATCAAACGTGATTCGAATAAAGCATAAGCAAAAGATATATATTCATAAACCACTGTATACATACTCAACCCCCGATAGATCAAGTGGCAAAAACAAACAAGGAAAGAAAAAAAAACTTAGACGACAGAAGGAACATTGGTCGTATCCCCGCTCGAAGTCCCGACCTGAAGGCCTCCATCTGCCACTCCTACCGCACGAATCTCCTGCAATTCATATTGAGCATCGAAAAGTTGGACGGCCAGCTCATCGGCACGCGCCATGGCCAACTTCTCCCTATCTAAAGCCACTCTCTCCTTCTCCAATGCTGCAGCTTCCCTCTCAAGAGTAGATGCCACCAGATCTTCAACTCTTGACGTCTCAGCATGTAACGCCAAGGAAGACTGGAATGTCTGTGAAAAATAAAAGGTGCATTCAAGAACATTCGACAAAGATTACAAATTACACAAGTCATGAAAGGTTGACACTCACCGTGAACGCCAGACTGGCAACTCGAGATCTCATCTCTCCGGCCGGAACTCCGTGAAAACGCTCCCCGAAAGACGGGAGCAAATACTTCCCTAGATGAGGGAACGACGTCGTCCCGTCTAGGACACCATCCGCCATAAAGTCAGACGGCAATGTAAAATTGACCGTCATAACTTCGGCCGACGATCCCTTGCCCCTGTCGGCAGGTATTGGGATCGACACTTGAGACACCGGTTTCGTCACCGTCGCCGGAGGCGCAGAACTTGCTGGTGTCGCGTCCATCACGCCAGGACGGCTAGATGACGCCTTCGCCTTCTTAGGCAGAACAACTCTCGATGAGTCATCAACCCTCGACGACGGTTCCCTCAGGACCGTGCTCTTGGTTCTCTTCTGGCTCGATGCAGCTGTCGAGACATCTCCTCCTCGAAGGGCATGCATGATTTGCTTCCCTCTCGACCTAGAAACTGATTTCCTTTCAGTTGGCACTGATCAGGAAAAATGCGAAGCGTCAGACATGAATAAGAAATAAATGGTAAAAGACAGGAAACCATAATACACCCACCTGTCAGTTCCTGTCGTCCACTTTCCTCTTCTCCTTCTCCTTCTTCCTCCTCCACAACGTCCACCATCACGTCCTCGTCCTCGGTCGCCAGTTGCCACGTGGCGAAAGATCGGTCCTCGATGCTGTAACTAAGGGATCTGTCAATCTTGGCACGAGAACCTTCATTCGGGTGCGGAACGCCGAACTTTATATATGAAGACAACAAAAGGAGAAGAGTAAATAAAAGGTTAGAAAAACCATACTCTGGTCGAAAAAGAGCATACCTCCCATATTCCAGTCGGGATGGATCCACTTGCTGGCGGCATCCAGCGAATCAACACGTACGAACACATACCTGGACCCCCACCCACGATCGTTCACTCCAGTATTCAAAACTAAGGCACAATCGCCTTTATATCTAGAATACGGGCTATAACGCCCACGTTTATCTCCCTTAACTTGGTACGCTGCCAAGAAATCATTCAAAGACATAGGGGGGTCCCAATCCGCAGACAAACGCTCAATAAACAAAAGAACCCGCCAGAGTTGAGGCATCAACTGCCCCGACGACAAACCAAAGCATCGCATCAAATTCTTAGTCAAAGTCGAAAACGGCCATTCTAAGCCAATCTTGAAAGGATATTCGTATATCACAAAATACCCCTCGGGGCAATCCTTAGGACGAACAGTCCCCGGACTTATTAGCTCTACTTCTAAAGGAATCTTCGCTAGACGCCTAAAGTCGTCTAAATCTTCCTGGCTAACGATGGAACTCTCTAGGTCAGTCGACATTTCTTACCAGGGGAAAGAAGGCAGTGAAAGCTGAAAGGAAGAAGCAATGAGTTATATAAACACCCTAAATCCCAAACAATCTCCGCTAAATCAAAGGGATTCGGAAGAAGAATGGCAAGAAGAGCAAGGCGGAATTTCTTTCCAAAATAAACTCAGCGTAAGAAAAGAAAGGATTCGTCGTAATCTTTATTTATGCAGTCGATCATGTCAGGTCGAATCCTTGGAAAACCGTTGCGCGCCCCCGTCCTTCCGTATGACCGCAGGGATCGTCGCCACCTGTCCTTAACAGCTGGTAAGCATCATCGTGTGTCAGTATGATGTCACGACCTCGTTTCCTTTTCAACTTCTCGTTTAGTTAGAAATGAACCAGTCTAGCTCCAAGGCGATTGAGGTAATTTCTAACTCTTGTCTTATTTCCTGTGCGTCTGATGGACAAAATTTAAAACTTAAATTTGACATTCAATTTTCAAAATTTGGGGGCAAACTGTTTGGGCAAAAAATCACGTCGTACGACCACGACCAGGACAGGTAATACGCACGATTATGAGCTAAGTCTTGTTAAGATAAGGTCTCAACAAGAACCCATAAAACATCCGTCGTCGCCCGTAAAAGGTAAGTCGTACGTCTCCCATGACGCACGACCTTAGTATCGCCCGTTCCGTACGACCATCGCGTAAGATCATTGTACCTTGGACTAAAGCTAACGTTAACCTTGACTGTTACGTTTGTTAAGTGTTTAGTGCAGGAGTCAAAGTCATTAAAGAGCAACAGACATAACCGACGCAACCATTAACGATCGATAGCCGTAACGGACGAAGATCATCATGGATAATCACTCTCGGCGAACGTTTCCAGCCGTTGTAGCCATTGATCAAATCATTAATGGAACTAATTAATGACACAGAGACTATAAAAGACAAGCTAAAACATAATTTTAAGGGGCATCGGTTAACATCCAATACACTCCAGTGAACATCATCAAACAGCAGAGAAAATCATCCAAACTCATAGCAAAGAACATTCAAACTCTGAAGATTAAGTACTGAAAGCCAGAATCTTACAGCGAACTGAAGAACACTCGAAGGAAAGCTCAAGTATCGCTCTCGACGCACGACAACAGTCCTCGACCAGAAGTTCACACTTTGTATTCACACACGACAAACACCTGTTTTCACATTTAAACACTTGTACTTTATATTTCGAAGTATTTCCTTCATTTGTATTGTAATCATCGTACGACCGACGCCAGTACCAAGGACGTCGCCCCTGATTGGCGACCATAGTGCAGCGACAACATCCCTTGTCGTCCGCAGGTTTTTTCCTCGTTTGTGGTTTTTCCTGCGTCATCAAATCCCTTGTCTCGTTTATTTTTTCCCTCGTTGCACGTCTCGTCGAAAGATCCTTTCTTTAGTTGATTAAGTCCACATCGACCTTAAGTTGTCCCTTTGGTGCGATTTTTGGCATTAACAGATAACACGCCAGAATTGGGGCATTAGCTGCCCCGACGACAGGTCAAACTCGCATATAAACACCTTGGCTAAAGGCGAGTATGGCCATTGGAATCCTATCTTAAATGGGTACTCGTATATCACGACGTATCCCTCAGGACACATCTCCGGTCGAATTTGTCCGGCCTTGCTCACTGTAATCCCCACAGGGATTTTGGCTAAACTTATAAAGTCATCAAGATCATCTTGATTTCGAATAGTGCTCCTAGGTTCTGTCGACATCGCTAACCCTGTTAACCAAGTTTGACGATCTGAAAAACCCCAAATGTCCCAGTTCTTTCTAGGTTTCCTAGCAATCGACTTACGACGCATACAAAGACCGAGAAATCGTACCTTATATAGGAACTATAAAACCTCGAAATCTCTAACTTGGTCGAATATTCTTGCAGGTTTGGAAAGGATTGAGCGAACGACAGCAAGAAATCGGAGAAAATCTATGCCTTAAACTCTCTGAAATCGTAAAGTGGAAAAGATCCATCGTGGGTCGCTATTTATGTAAATAATCGTGTCAGGTCGGGTCACCTGATGGTCGACACGTGCCATTTCCTTTTCGAATACTCGACAGATCGTCGACACCTGGCGCTTACAGCTGTTAGGCATGATCGCACATCAGCATGATGTCACGACCTTATCCCCTTTTCGACTTCCTCTTTAGTTGGAATTGGACCTATTCAGTTCCAAGGCAACTGAAGGGATTTTTGACACGTGTCACGACCCTAGACGTCCGACTAACAAAATATAAAAACTTTTTGAACTTGAATTTGCCACTCTATTTTTAAATTTTAGGGGCAAACTGTTTGGGTAAAATTTCACCAGTCTCGACCACGACCAAAACACTGAGAGCATTTATTACACTTTTCCATACTAAAGTAAAATCATAAACACTTTATCAGCTGACAAAAGTTAAAATCGAAGGTTACTCTCGACCTCGACCGTCGTAACATACCTCGCGACCTCGACCGACTAACGTATGATATTTCTGTTACATTTTTAGTGTTTAATGGAGGGTCAAAGCCATTAATGAACAACGACCGTAACCGACAAGGACAATGATGAGCATTAAAAGCAGTGACCGTTGCGACCGTTACTCCTACAATCATGAGGGTCAGTTAAAACTACGAAGACTATAAATATGAAGACCCCAGCTTCATTTCAGAGATCCTGAATCATCTGGCATCATCACGAAACAACTGAACACTCACAGCAAGAATGCTCGAAGCAAAGAATTCTCTCTCAACAGTTCGCTCACGACGCACGACTTTCGCACACAACACTTAGTTTTTACACACGACGCACTCGTTTTACATTCGATACACATGTTTTACTTTACATTTAAAAGTATTTCTTTCATTTGTATTATAATCACTGTACCCCGACACCAGAAACACAAGGATATCACCTCTGATTGGCGACCATAGTGCAGCGACGACATCATTATTGTCGTCCGCGGGTTTTTTCCTCGTTGAGGTTTTTCCCGCGTCACCAAATTCTTTGTCTCATTTACATTTCTGTCTTTTTCGCATTGCTTTGTCGAAAGATTCCCATCTTTAGTTGTTAAGTTCCACAATCAACCTTAAGTTATCCTTCTGGACGATTTTTGACATTAACATGTTTTAAATAGTACATAAGCCAACACATTTTCAGTTAGAAAGACTCACCTGCAGTCCTCGCTTAATTCCTTCTCACTTACGCCTGTGTTCTTCAAACCGAACACCTATGATAAAATATAAGAGAGTGATAAGTCACCCGATCATGCCTTGAGATTTACCTCAACTCTCTCTTAAGACCCATTTAACTCACCTCACAAATAGCTCGACTACTTACAAAAGTTAAAACCAACAGAGCCCGAAACAAATTTCCGGATAACCCATCCGGATTCCATTTCTGGATACCACGTCCGGATACCTCATTTCCGGATACCACGTTCGGATACCCATTTCCAAATTTCAAACTTACCTAAACACTAGCGATTTTCCGGATAATCGCACTATGTGATTAGAAAAACCCTTTTAAGTTTAATCCCCAAACCCAAACGTTTTGAAGCCTTCAAAATCAATAGGTTTTCATCCAAACCACTTTCATATCATTAACTAAGCATCCATAAACCCATTTCTATCAAAATCCCACCATCGATTAACCCCATTTGTTCTAAAACCTTTTAAGCATGAAATTCCACCAGAATCAATAATAAGAGTTAGAGAATTTGAGGTTACCTTGAAGAATATTGATGTAGAGATCACATGCAATTCAACACCCTTCTCGATTCCTTGAAATTGCACTCTGATCAAGCTTCCAAAATCTCTCTGCTCCCTCTCTCTCTCTCTCTCTCTCTCTCCAGCCTCCATTTTCACTAACAAGATGAAAATAGGGGTTTAGGCTCTTTATTACTTTCCTTTATTGCAAAATGGTCCATTTCTTTTATTTGCACTTAGACCCTTGAACTTGAGTTTCCATCAAAATTCCACTAAACATCCACTTCCTTTACGATAAGATTCCAATTATTACATATTGTGATACCCCTTCTCATTATTGTGATACCCCTTCTTATTTACTCTCTTAAAACTCACCCACGACATTTATGGCCATTTAAGAGAATTGAATGCTTGATTTTGATCTTTAAAAGAGTCTTACTCTCCTAAGCTTTGGAATTGAAAGCTTTTCTTCAAGAACTCTCATCTCACCATCTTCATCCACAATGTTATAGGGGTTGAGGATTTCTAGGTTTTCTCACAAAACCTAAGTTGCGAGTCATTCTCATTTTCAAAGCTCTATACATGTTTAAATCATCTTTTTCTGACCATGATTATCTCTTTGTCTTTATTTTTCATTTTATGCAAGTTTAACCTAGAACTCATAATTTTGGGAGATTTTTAGAGTGTTGGTTATTGTTGCTAAAAGTGTTCAAAATGGGAATATAAGGAGTCTATTTGTGCATTTATGACTTCTTAAGATGAAACTAACAACCTTTCTCTTATTCATTGATTTTGGAAATGTTGATCCAAACCCTCAGTGATTTGATAATGACCCTCTCTTTTATACTTAGTGAAAATTGTAAGTAAACAATATGTATCAGAGTTTCACTATCGCTGATAAGTACTAAGATCTTACAGTACCGCTGATAGGAACTCTCGCTCTTTAAATTAAACATTCAGCGAACACTGTTCACCATTAATGCTCTGAGTCTGTTCAATCATTATGATGATCGCTGATAAGTTAGTTGTTTACTTATGATCCCTGAAGACAAGTTTCATGTCAACAAAGGTTCTACGCTGAAGTCGAAGATCAAGCTCAAGAACCAGCGACAAGTCTCCTAATGAACTGATGCGGATCAGCGAAGACTCAGATTTGTCCACTCAACGTGAAGTATCAAGTACAAGACTTCAGCTATCGCTGAACTTTATCATTCGCTGAATAGATAATGATAATGCTCTGAATCAACGAAAGATGATCATGAAGTCCTCCGTACAAAGTACTTTTGTCTTAACCACCCTTGCACGGCTCCGTACGAAATGTCAGAAAAGAACCTCCGACTGTCTGAAATCGTACAACCACTCTGATACTACACTGTTCATCTATGCGGCTACTAAGGTTGTCAACAAAGGTCAATGACATGCAACCAACCAGCTGATGACACGTGTCAAGTGTATACTGACTTGCATTAAATGCATGCAGTATATAAAGAGATGAACCCACTTCATTTGAAGTAACTTGCTAACTCTGGACAAGTTCAATCTATTATCTCAAGATAGGTTATTATTAGTAATTTCCTTATCTCTCTTAGTGCAAGAAACCTTAGTGTTCCAACTTGTTTAGATTTAGGTTTATCCTTAATCTTGTTTCCGCAACAAGCTGTAAATTGTTAATGATTTATCAATAAACAATTTAGAAAAGTAAAATCTGTGTGTTTGTATTCAACCCCCCCCCCCCCCCCCATCTACAAACTTGTATAGGCCTTCGGGACCAACAGGAAATTTTAGGTAAAAGTAAGGTTTTGGAAACTCTTGGTTATTGATGAAACTAAACTTGGATGATGGCTTGTCATACTTGAATGATCATTTATCTCAAATATTATATGATTTAGAAAGAAATGGTGGTTTACTATACTTGAAGTACTTGGTATATTTTAGTTATTATGGTATTGATCCTCATGGTTCTTACATATTTGTGAGTGGAATATTTGTTATGCACTCTTGCAAGGTATTTGGTGTTAAACTTACGATTTCCGGATTATAGGTGGAGATGTGCATTTACTTATGATGTACTTTCTAAATTATACCTTTATCTTGTATGGTGATGGCTCAAGGTAGAGACTCGAATGGAGTTAAACATGGAAATCTTGAGTGAAAGACTTGGATAGAGTTGAATTCAATGTTATAGGGCTAAAGACTCGGATAGAGTAAGAGAGACTAAAGACTCGGATAGGGTTGATGTCCGATACGACTAAAGACTCGTATAGAGTTGATGTATAACACAATTAAAGACTCAGATAGAGTTGATGTCAAATATGACTAAAGACTCGGATTGAGTTGATGTCCGATATGACTAATGACTCGGATAGAGTTGATGTCCGATACGACTAAAGACTCAGATAGAGTTGACGTCTAAATTTATCAAAGGCCTCACCAAGAGTTGTAAGCAAAGTGTTGTCATTTGAGAATTATAAAGACTACGTGATATATTTATGTTTTAACAGTCTTACTATTTAACTGCTTGATCTTACTAGGTGTTAGCGTAACATTTTTTCTCGAAATGATATGTATATCAAGTTCCCTTAGAGGCATGACTCGCAAGAGTTGAGCGATGAACGTGTTGGCCGTTAGCGACAACTTTTGTGTATTTATCTTTTGGAAACTTTTGGCGTACAGATCCGAATAGAAGTCTTTTGGTGAATTGGTTGACAGTTGTATTAATCTAGACATAGATAGTTTAGATTAGTGTATTGTCATTGTTAATTCCTATTTATCAATTTGTAAAAGCTATTTACATTTTCCCTTTTTGGGCGATTACATTTATAGAATTTCCAAATTCACGACATTTTCCAGGTTTAACTTTGTCCCTCTTTTTAGGGTGTTACAAATAATAATTAAAAAATAGTAATAATTGATAACTAAAATATATTGATATATATATATATATATATATATATATTGATAGGGTAGGGTTCAATAGAGAAGTCCAAATATTTAGAGAAATAGAGAAGTGATCTTAGCCATTTATTCGGTCAAGATCGGCGGCTTTGACCGAGAAGTAGCGGATAATTACTCGTGTGGTCTGCACAAGATAGAGGGGTAGTTTCGTAAAAAATACACGGGCTGAGTTCATATATGAATCTGTGTGATTCACATATGAACTATACGTTCATATATGAACCTTTGTAGTTCACATATAAACTCTTTTTAACTGATTCATATATGAACCTTTGTGATTCATATATGAATCAGTTAATTTGTTCATATGAGAAGTAGTTAAAAAAAATTCATATATGAATCACAAAGATTCATATATGAACACAAATGTTCATATATGAATTAGTTAAAAAAATTCATATATGAATCACAAAGGTTCATATATGAACACAAAGATTCATATATGAATCAATTAATTGGTTCAACTGATTCATATATGAACCTACAGTTAATTAGTTTTATATATGAAACACAAAGGTTCATATATGAATCACAAGATTCATATATGAATTAGTTATAAAGAGTTCATATATGAATTACAAAGGTTCATATATGAACGTATAGTTCATATGTGAATCACACAGATTCATATATGAACTCAGCCCGTATTTTTTGTAAAAGTTACGAAATTGCCCTTCTCTTTTTGGAACAGCCGCAACTTTTGACCAGTCAAAGCCGCAATTTTTGACCAGTCAAAGCCGCAACTTTTGACCAATTATAACCGATCTTGATCGAATAAATGGCCAAGATCACTTATCTATTTCTCTAAATATTTGGACTTCTCTATTGAACCTAAGGCTATATTGATATATATATATATATATATATATATTTGATATGATTAACAATAATTCTAAACAATTAAAACTTAATATCAATGTATAATTAAAATTTAATTAATAATTGTCGGTTAATATTAATTAAATAATAATAGTTAATATTTATTTATAATTAATAGTTAATAAGTAATAATTAATATTAATGAAGGCATAACTGAAAAAAGTCACAAAAGCCCCTCATAAACTACTCGAACTAGCTTATCAAAAAGCTACCTTATATCCATCTAAGAGGGTGTTTGGGATTGCGTTTTGAGGGTGCTTATCTCCTTATCGCGTCTTGTCACCGGAGAAATCACGAGGTGAGTGTTTGGATAAACTCCTTATCGCGTTTTGTCACCGGAGTTTTTGGTTGAAACGCGATTTTTTGAGAAGTAGGTGGAGACCTACTTTTCCAAAACGCGATTTTGAAACGTGATTTGAAACGTGATTTTCATACGTGATTTCTCCGACGCAATCCCAAACACCGCCTAAACATATACCCAAAAAATAAGGTAACTTATTTTTGCCAAACGATGTCTTAGTAGAAGGTTAAAATGGTCAAACCATCTCAAACTTTTTTCTCATGTATTTAAATTTATTTATTTAATAGAGAAAAAATTGACATTAAAAACGTGAAGATGATGTTTTGATTCTGATTTTGATTGTGATCTGCTTTTCTACATGTAAACATAATCTTAATATATAAATAATCCGTACTCAATGCAATTTACAAAGTTTACCCTTTCTATAATATCTTAATTAACAACAACGAAATTAAAGAGCGACAAAACGGGTACACACAAGTCAAATGAGAGACCAAAAATGAAAATTGGTTTTACAAGACCAAAATAGTCGAATCAAAGCAAGTTGCACCATATTTTGCAGTTTGGTGGTGTAGTTTGGTTTTTGGTTTGAAAAATAGTTAAATTATGCAGTTTAGTCCAACTGAGTTTGAAAGTCTAAATTTGTGGTTAGTGTGTGTAATGTAGGAAATTTTTGTGTAAGGACCGGACCGTAGGGACGAACTTAAAGCCCTTGGATGAAACTAGCCTTAAGATTCGACGTCATGGTGGCATTTTGGTGACAAACCAAAACTTCGAGTGCAATGATGTAACATGCATGGAGGTTAACATACATTAATTCCTATGAAATGCGTTAACTTGTCTTAAGTTCCCAACATTAACATAAGTTAACATGAAATTATTCAACTTGAACATACCTTAGCTTTAACAAATATGAACATACCACACAATCTTAACATAAAAACCTTAATATATCTTGACATTCAATATTATCATAACTTAACATGAAAAAAAGAACATTAAATTTTTTTTACATGCAAAACATTAAATATAAACGTGCCTTAACTAAAGTTGACAAATATTCATCGTAGATTACCTAGAAAATGTTTAACAAACATTAACGTAATCAGTTTCGACCAATCCTGAAGGATACTCGACCCCAACCAGCCCCGATGTAAAGTTGATCTACCCTCGTTGAGAAGAAGCAGTGTGCACATGTGGCCACAAATCTATCCACACGCCTTCAAGATCAACGCCATGCTAGGGCGTTCCTATGAAATTTTGAATTCCTACCCGAACAAAACCCTATACACACGTACATACCTAGATTTCATAGGAAATCTAAATATCATAGTAAGTAGGGGTGTTCAAAAAACCGTTGGACCGCTCAAATCGGTCGAACCAAGTCAAACCGTTCCATTTTTGGCGGTTTGAGCAGTCTGACGATCCGTTCTAGTTTGAAAAATGGCCCAACTTATCCTAAATTCCTAATGCCCCAAACATAAAGCCTATTTTGAAATCCCTAAAAGTTTTGTTAGGTGTTTCACCCACCTAAAACACTTGATTTAGCTCTTCAAGTTCGATTAACATCATATTTTTATAAATGAGCTAATGGAAAACCCAATTTAGATGTTGTCGTGTGTTCATGTTACAATAGCGTTACACTGCAACTTAGGGCATTACAATGAAGTTGTTCCCATTCTTGAACACCAAAAACGTTTCTTTTATACTTTTGTTGAACTTTGTTTTTGTTAAAATGGACAACTCAAGAGTTGATGACTTAATTAGATTAAACTTTTAAGCCCATAAAAAGGACAAACCGCCTAAACCGATTGGACCAAACCTCTTAAACCGTGGTCCAGTTTGACCAGCCTGGGCACTTATTGTCATGTTAAACCGCTTGGTCTACCAATCCACCACCTGCAGTTTGGTTTGGGGTCTGAGAAGTTAGAACACCCAAACTGGACCGCAAACACCCCGAATAGGAAGTGTAGGAAGACCATGACCCTTGGATGAACTCGATTGCAGATTCGACACTCCACATAGACATGGTGGCATTTTTGTAACCATGGTACTTCATGGCAACGTTGTAGGTGGACATATGGGATAAGAAAAGTTAACATGGAAATATTCAACCTTAACATGTGTTAATGTATTTTAACAACTATGAACATACATGAACATAAGTTAACATACCTCACAACTTTAACTTTTGTTAACATCTAGACCTTAACAAATATAAAAATGCAATGGTAAAACGCCTTAACATTGAAAACAATGAACATTAATATACTTTCACATGAAAAAAACAATGAAAGTTAACATACATAACAAAACATGAAATGCAAAAAATTGAATGTTATGGGTCATTTACCCAAACACTTATCCAATAAGTGTCTATCAGTAAGATTCAACAAAATCACTTAACTTAACGGGCAAGATTCAAAACAATACCGTATGGAAACATTTACCAGTAAGTACTAATCGGGTAAGAGTAGTCACCATCTCTTACCGGATATGACCCTTGGTCCTTGGCATCTCTCTTATTGGGTAAGATTCCCAGTCATTGTCATGTGCATCCGGTAAGGTAAGGTGACTACATAAGCGCTTACCAGGTAAGCATTTGGTAGACGCACTCTTAATGTACTTTAATATAAGTTAACATAAATTAACACACATTATCCACGAATATGGACATACATTAACTATGTTAACATACGTTAACCTAGAAAATGTTAACATACGTTAAAAAAATCGAAACCAACAACACATATGACAAAGGTCGAATGACCAATCTGCCCTCCCTCGGCCTCGACAATGAGTATTGATTGATCTGTGCGCCCTCATGATCGTGGCTCACAATGCTTACTACCATTCTTACCAAAATTTGATTTCTCACCGAAATCTAACCCTATATATACCGCATATCATATAACAACTATCTAAAAGTTAGAAACCGTGAAAAACCAGTTTCATGTATGGTTTCATAGATGAAGCTACACGTGTGAAACTAAGCCCGTGAATATCAACTAATACCATCCAATGAGTTAGATTTTAAGTTATGGATCGTATGATTTGTTCATGTGTGTCAGTATGAGTTTATGTTTCATGTGTAAAACTATTTCTGTTTTTTTATCACACGCAAACTATCTTTTGATGTTTCATCTATGAAATAACACTGTATGTTCACATGTGTTGTTTCATCTATGAAATAACACATGCAAGCTGGTTTTCACAGTTTTCTACTTTAAGACGGGTTCTATATGATTTGCCACACACACACACACACACACACGCACACACACACACACACACACACACACATATATATATATATATATATATATATATATATATATGTGTGTGTGTGTGTGTGTGTGTGCATAGAGAGAGTGAGTTACATTGTTGTGAGAATGAACGTTTTGGTGAGAACGAGATAATAGAACCATCATTTACCTTTTTTACCTATTTCTATCAACATAATCAAAACTTTGATAAATTAATGCATATGAAAGTGATTGAAGATTATATATATGTATATATGTGAGTATGTGAACATGGTCGACCCTATACAAGGGTTCCCTAAGAGCGTTTGCAACAACTACGCTAAAATCATAATTTTGCTAGTCAGAAGTCATATTTTTGTTGACATGTTCTAGTTGGTGATAAAGTTGTATTCTTCACCACTTTCAATAGGAACCAACTATGTTGAGACTAGTAATTTGTATGCAATTTCTTAGGTAATTACATTTTTATGCGCATAGTAGCATCTTGGTACTTCACTCAATTGTATGGATAACAACGTTAGATCTTGTTCAAGTTTTGTTTTGTTTAAATTAGGGACATTATTAAGTTTTTTCGATCTCAGCACCAAAAACCATAGGACCCACCTTGTTCGTAAAGATGGCTAAAGTTGAAGATAACGGTGAAAATGAAGGTAGATGAAGGTCCATATTTTTGTTAGCTATCGATGTAATGTAGTTGAGGTTCCTATTTTTAGCACCTAAATAAAAAAATCAACTTATTCAAAGGCTAAAAAATATTTTCATCTTCTCATGCTAAGTAATCACATGATCAAAACATTACATACAAGGAAAGTTCCATTAGGAACATAAAATTGACCCGGAACAAGGATCGCCCAAATTTTGACATGTGGCATATTCATCGGAATATGGATGTGTTATTCATGATTCATGATGAATAACGCGACCAAGGCATGTCCATATTGATCATGAATGTGTGATTCATGATGAATACTACTTTCTTATTCACCATGAAAGTGTTATTCATGATAAATATTTATCCAAAAGAACACATGCACACAATGGGCAGTTCCTAATCAATTTTGGGTTCCTAATGGAACTTCCATCTCTCTGTACACACACACACACACACACACACACACACACACACACACACACACACACACACACACACACACACACACACACACACACACACACACATATATATATATATATATATATATATATATATATATATAGGCTGGGTATCAAATACAAACCAACTAGTTTGTACAAACCCGTACAAACTCAATCTACCTTCATGAATTTGCAATTTTTTTAATTTGGCTTCATGAATCTATATTTTGGCTTCATGAATATATAATTTGGCTTCATGAATCTATATTTTCCGGTGGAGCCCTAAAATACCCTTATAAATAAATAAAAAGGAAGTTATGGAGCCAAATTATATATTCATGAAGCCAAATTTTATATTCAAGAAGCCAAAATATAGATTCATGAAGCCAAATTAAAAAAATTGCAAATTCATGAAGGTAGATTGAGTTTGTACGGGTTTGTACAAACTAGTTGGTTTGTACCCGATACCACCCCTATATATATATATAGCTATAGGTTCAAATGAGAAATGCTAAGTTTGTGAGAAATAGAGAAGTAATCCTAGCCTTTCATACGGTCAAGATCGAATTTGATTGGTAAAAAATTGCGGCTTGGACTAGTCAATAATTGGGGCCTTGACTCGTCAAAAGTTGCGGCTATTTCAAAAATAGAAGCATAGTTTCGTACCTTTTACAAATATGCGGGGCGAGTTCATATGTGAATCTGTGTGAGTCACAGATGAACTATATGTTAACACCACCACCACCACCACCACCACCACCAACGGCGGGAGGTAACAGCAGCATCAACAGTAGTAACCTCAGGACCCTGTCTTCTTGGCATGGGTGCCCTGAAGTGGATGGTTGCAGATTCTCAACCTCTGCCATTCTGTCTTCAAGGCCAAAAATAGCAGGGGTAGCTTCCATAATAAACTCCACAGCCATCTCTAACTTTTCCCGGTCATCCTGAGAAAAGTGAGATAGAGGGATAGTGGGGGCTTCCAATTGTTCGAGGATTTTGGTGGGCAGCGTATTAGAATCATCAACTTTAGAGGACAAACTGCTCACCTCACTCTTCAGCGTTCCAACCTCGCTGCTAAGGTTGGAGTAGTTGGTGAATAGTTCGGTGATGGTGGTTTGAAGACTTTGGATGGTTTCGGTGTTGTTGGTGACGCTGGTTTCAAGAGTTGTTTCTCCCCCTTGCAGTGATGAAATATCTGCAGAGGTGGCCTTGTCAGCAATGGAGGAGGAGACAGTCTTCAGTGATTCTCCAGCATCAGTGGTGGTGATTGTGTTGTTGGAGATGTTTGTAGAGAGAGTGTCCACCTTGTCAGTGATGCCCTTGAGGGACGTGTTGATTGTCCCCAAATTAGGACCTGAAAAAGAAAATGACTTGTGAGCAAAGGAAAGCTCAGAAGTCTGGTTTTCAGAGAGGGGTAAGGATTGTGTTTGGATACTTGTAGGATTTGGGTTGGAGAAGGCACCGAAGTTACGAGTTCCTCCACAATGTTCCAAGTCGTCCTCGAACGAACGAGTAAGGATTGATGTAGAGGATCCTACAGGCCTGTGAAATTTTGTTGAGTCAAGCTTTGTAGAGTGGCGGCGCTTGCATCCATCAGTGGGAGTGATGGAATCGTTGGTGCAATGCTGAAGGTGGAGAAGACAAAATGAGAAGAAGAAGCAGTGGTTGAGAAGAGTGGTGTAACTGATTCAGCGTTGGAGACGCCGATGGAGACCTCTTCAGTGCTTTGAGGCGCTGAAGATGTTGGGGTAGGTTTCATAGAAGCTTCAGAGATTTGATTCTCTAGAGTGGTTGATGGGGTGGCTGTTGCAGTTGTGGAGGAGGTAACCACGAAACCATCAAGCGTGGCCTATGAAGTGACCAAGGCTGAGTCTTGAACCTGTGAAAGATGAGGTTTCTCCATGATGGTCTTCTTAGACTTATGGATGCCAAGGATGATAGTAGATTGTTTTCTCTTTTTATAGGAGGTGGTGGTTGCATTCTGGTTTGGAGTGGAGGCTTGTGCCGCTGACGAGGTAGATGCAAAAGGAGAAGAAATGGGGCGTAGAAGAGAGAGAATAGTAAAAAGACTTACCTCGCCCTGGATGGGTTTGAAATCGAGCACCTTAGGGCCAACCTGAGAGAGTTTGAAATCTCCCTTTTTTGGGTTGTTGCTTCCAAGAAGCAGTTGAAGAATGGCGCTAAGAAAACTTGGGTGGGCAACAATGGAGGATCTCTCAGGTTTCTCGACCCGGTCCATCAGGTCTTCAAAGATGATGCAGGCATAGTCCACATTCATCCCTTTCAGCAATACGTATGCAATGGCGACCTGAGTCTTGGCCGCTTGGTCTGTGGAGCCCGTTTTGGCTATCATGCAACTGATGACGTGGGTGAAGATGAAGTTTAACTCAACAAGCATCTTTGTATTTGAGGACCTTGGTGAGTTTCTTGTCGTCCTCTATGCTGCGGGTTTTGTCCATGAGGTCGAAGAAAGGGATCAGTTATGTTTCACCTTCAGTGGTGTTTGGGTCAGTGAGAGGGATGAAAGGTTTTGTCTTGGTACTGCCAGGAAGGTTCAATGCCTGGCAGATGGCTGAAGGAGAAATAACTTCTTTACCCAGTTCGGTTTGAAACCCAATCACTGAGTATTCCTTTCCAGTTTTCTTGGAGATGGCAGTGGTACGGAACAGTGTACCAGAATTGTTGTAGGAGGTTGCGGTGTGCAGGGGGTGTGATGGTCATAGCAGTGGCTGAGGGGTATGTCTTGATGAAGTTGACAACGTTAGTGAGATGTGGGGCTGGCTTTTTCTTTGGGAATTCCAGTAGGGCATAGGAGTAGATTGTTTCTAGGATTATTTGGTTCAGCTCACATTTCAGATTATCAGCCCTTGTCAAGACGGTAGCAGTGTTGGTAGCAGTAACGTGTGAGGATGCCATTTCTGAGAGAAACAAAAAAAAGAAGGATAAAGAAGGAACTTCTTAAAATGGAAATGTTTTATCCAAAATAAGGGTTTTGAAGATTTTAGGGTTTTACATTTTCCTTTTTAGGGAAGAAACAATAAAATGAGGGTTTTCTAGTTTCAAAAGAGTTTAAAACTAGTGAAAAACAATGTTTTTCAGTTTCCTTTTATGCAAAGGGATTCAATAAAAACGTATGAATGTTTAAGTTCAAGATTTTAGTTTTAAACTTAAAAGAAAAACTATATTTCAAGTTTTGGTCATAAGATCATGAAGAAGATGATCTTATGTTTGAAAAACATTTGTTTTGATCCATAAGAACAAGAAATGGGATCATAAAACAAGTAATAAGAAGATTTAAGATGAGAAGAAGATATGAACCTGTTTGAGTGAAGGTTAAAGATTCCAGTAACAGGTTTCAAAATCACAAATCTAAGAATACGAATGCTTAGGAAATCTTTCCGCTTTTAGAGAATTTGAGAGCGTAAAAGGAAAAAATATATGAACATGAAGTGTTTATATAGTGAGAGTAGAGAGAGATAGCGATGAGTGGGGAAAAAGTACTCATCATGACACGAACACATCCCTTGAAGCTTATTGGACAAGAATTCAAAACAGGCGAACGTGTCAGACAAAAAGTCGTGTCAGGGTTTATCCGTATGATGACGTCACATAGAAAAGTGTCTTTTCACTTTAAAAAACGTTTCCCTGAAGGTTTTGAAAACATTAAAGAGGATTTTAAAAAGAAGAGTCACTGATAAGAAATATCAGTGAGCATTGTTATTTCAAAAGAATCACTGAAGGAAAAATATTCAGCGATCAAGTTTGTTTTGAAACACATATACTGAAATAAACTTCAGCAAAAGGGAATAGAAACGCATACCTTGGAATCAGCAAACTAGTTTGTTCAGAGATTATTTAATAAATAAGAGATAGAATTTCCTTTATCACTGACCTAATGCGTAACCACTGAAGAATTAATCTTTAAGGTTCAGCATGCCAAGTGTTAGCTTCAATATTCCTAATGATAGAAGTATTTGAAAGTAGTGAAAAATAGGCCAAGTGAAGAAAGCCTCTTACAGAGGCTCTGCCGTTTCCGAAGGATCAAGGTCAAGAAGCTACAGAAGTTACAGAGGAGATCACAGAACCTCTGTGATACGCACAAAGAAGACCAGACTCGGAACCCGGTGAAGACTGCTCTACAGAAGACCAGACCCAGAACCTCTGTAATCCTTTGCAGAGCCATTGTGGTTCAAACTAAAGACTTGGAAGATATTTATAAAATATCTTTCTACTGTTACTAGATCCGTTCATCAACTTGCATGGAAGCGTGCCCTGTCAAACCACAACACGTGTCAAGCTCTAAGTGGATTGAATAGGGCTTAGTACAACATAGACATCTGCTCCATTAAATGCAAAACAGCACGAACAACTGCTCACACCATCCGTTCTACTGTTCATGTCGTCGGAAGAACAGTAGCTCATGCTTTATGGTCTTCTAGAGTGGTATAAAAGGAAGACTCATGTTGAGTTCTTCCTAAGTGAAATTAATCAAGAAAAAACACAAGAATCTGAGTTTCATGCTTATGCTTTATATCGTCAAACCTGTTTAAACTTTACACCAAAACAGTTCTTAATCTATTCTTGGTGTTCTTTGATATATATCGAAATACAGTAAACTTTGAGATAAACACTTATTCTTAAACTATTGTTTCTTTATATTGTGTTCTAAATCTATCAAACATATCTGTTAGTTCATCAAATACGCTTCCGCATCAAACATAAATTCGAACTAATAGATCTGACAATATTGTATAAGCAAAACGGGAACCAACAATTGGTATCAGAGCCATCCTTGATTTTCAATATCAAGTGATCCTCTTTGTTACAAGATTGGTGATAGACATCATTCCTTTTTAACCTATTCCTCATTTCTAGGTTAAAACTCCATTAAAGTGTACTCTGGGAACTGTTCAAACCCAGAAAACTTTCCAGATCATCAGACTCATACTCTTTAATCATACTATCTTTTCAGAACCTTTACAATGACAAATACAAATAACTTCTTTACTGTTGGTTCACTCGTCAAGCCTCCTACTCTCCTTCGAGATGAGTATCCTCAATGGAAAATAAGAATGGTCCATTTCTTTGAGGGTACTGAAAAAAATATAGTACAATATCTTTACAACCTTCCTCTTGTTCCCATGATAGTTGTACCACGAGTACCAGCTACTGCTGAATCTCCTGAAATCCCTGAACATCAAAAACCGAAGCCAAAAGAAGAATGGTCAAATGAAGATAAGGCAGAAGATGAAGTTGCACAGAAAACAAAAAGAATATTGATAATGGCTATCCCCAATGAACTTTTTCAATCCTTAGATGCATGCGAAACTGCGCACGATCTTTGGAAAGAATTAGAAAGACAGTTGGAAGGGGGTGCTAAAACGCAGAAGAACCGAAGGGCACAGTACATAAATGAATATCATGCATTCAGAGCCTCTGCAACAGAATATCTGCAAACGACGTACGACAGGTTCAACTCTCTCATAAACAAATGTAGAAAGTCTGGCATTCACAGAACCTCAGAAGAAAATAATGTCATGTTTCTAAAAAGCCTGAATGATGAATGGCTCCAGCTGTCTATGTCCTTACAAGCAAACCAAGATCTAGACTCCTGGACTCTCTCTGATCTCTATGGAACAATAGCCGCACAAGAGCCTCAAATAGCACAGGCTAAAACACTAACCATTGCACCATATGCATTGGTTAGTAAATCTACAGAGGCTGCAGAGAGACCAAGAAATGAGAGAGCAACAAAGGAGAAGAAAAAGGAAAAGAAGAAAATAGTGATGGTTGATAGCGAAGAAGACGAGCTGATAGAAGAAGAGATAACTCTTGCGTCATTAGCTAAATCCTTAGCTCTATTGACAAGAGAGTTCAGAGGAAACCAAAGAGGTTCAGGAAATGATCGATATGGCAGAGACAACCAAGGTGACAGCAGAGATAACGGAAGAAGAGAAGAATCAAGTGACCGATAGAGGTCAAATGAAAGAAGTGACCGACAGAGGTCAAGCGACAGAAACTACAGAAGTAGTAACCGACAGAGGTCAGATGACAAGGTGAGCCACACACAACAAGAATGTTACAAATGTGGCAAACCTGGTCATTACGCAAACGAATGCCGATCGGAGAAAGGTGGAGACCGACAAAAGTCCGACGATCGTGCTGGAAACACTTCCCAAGGTTGTTTCAACTGCGGGAAGCCAGGCCATTTCGCAAATGAGTGCAGAAGCAGACCAAATCGCCCACAGAAGGACTCAGCTTTTTACAAAAAGAAGGCTGAGTATTATGCCCAAAAATCTCTAATGGCGAACAAAGGGCATTCTGAGGCGAACAAAGAGGACTTCGAGTTAGACTCTACCTCTGACGAAGAATACACAACCAATGCCCTGTTCTGTGGCATGGCAGAAATCGCCTCCGGCACTGAGGTATCCACTTCAAACTCTACCTCTTGTACTAATTCTGTAGATAATGATTCACTTAAACTTATTGAACTGATTGAACTAAAAGAATTAAATGTAGGCATTCAGAAAAGACTCACCTTTAATGAGAGAGAAGTACGGCTTCTCACTCAAGAAAAAGCCAAAATTTTTGAAGAAAATGAGAGAATAGAAAAGAATTGGAACAAAAATCTAGATCCTTTAAAAAAACAAATTTCTGAATTAACCTCTGAGTTAAAAATCAAAACAAAAGAACTTTCAGTTTCCAGAAGTGAAACTACTGACATAAGAGCTCTCAAGGAATACTTTCAAAGAGAGAGAGAGGTACTTTGGCAAGATCTACTCAGAAGAGAAGTTTTACTCAAAAACTATAAAGATGCATAGAAGGTTTATGAAAAAGTAAACTCACAAATAGGAAGACGAGGTATAGGGTACGATGATATTACCCTAGGTGTTGAAGGCAAAAGAATTAAACCTCTGTCTTCTCTGTTTGTGTTGGGAAAAACAAACAAACCAGATTTTCCAAACTTACTCTCTGTAAGTAAAAGGGCTAAAATCTCTGTGGAACCTCACTTAAGGAAACATACGAAGATGATCAATGTGTGGTTTGAAAACACAGATTCATCATCTTCAACCTCTGTCAATAGAGGAATCAAACCAAAGAAATATCTGAAAACGCAAGATCAGATTGGTATCTTTAAGTTTGGTAAACCAGAGACTCAAACACAGGTTGCTTTTGTCTGTATGATAAATGTTGAAAAGAAATTATCAGCAGAAGCTCCTGAGTTTACACCCACTTTTTCAGAAGAAAAACTTACAGAAACAACTGAAAAGGAAATTTTGGAAGTATGGAAAACAAACGTTGTAGAAAACTTCTGTACATCTTCTGTAGATAAAATTCTCGCTGAAGAGATCTTATCAGAAACCTCTGCCATCTATGAAAATTATTTTACAGAGGAAGAAAGCTCGTATGATACAGGCTCGGAAACTTCAGCCTCTATCGAAAGAGATGAATCAACCTCTGTATATGAGGACGATTCATCTTCTGACGACTCAGAGACTGATGTTACATCAGGGATAGTTCACTATGACACAGAGGATGTTAAATTCTCCTCTGAAGTTCTTAACAGAACTATTTCTCCAAAAGAGAAAATCACAGAGATACCTATCTGCCCAGATTTTCTGAACATATCTTTACAAGTCAAAACCTCTGCTGAGCTTGATATGTTAAAGAAGACCTCTGTAGATCCTAAAAGTTCAAAATTTTTAAAACCTTTAAGGCAAATTAACGAAAATCCCATTTGGCAACAAAAGGGAAAATGGCCTAAAGTTAACAAATCATTTTCCTCTGTGACAGTGAAGAAAGATGTTCACCACAGAAGAGACTCACAGAAGGCAAGAACTAAACAAAGCTTTTGCAATCAACATTCTAGTACTCATAGATCTTCTTGTAATAGGAAATCTAATGTTAAGAAAGAATGTAATGCCTCTGTGGCTCAGTTCAATGAATTCAATGAAAAGTTCAAGCAAATCACGTCTCATATTCAATACTGTCATTGCTTTGATCTTATGTTCAGATTAAATAATCACTTCTCTAGTCAAGATTGTTTATTTTCTACCCAAATTCAAAAGTCAAATCCCACAAAGAAACAATCTGATTCTTCTACAAAAGAAAAAATGTATTTCAAGAATGCTAAGGCAAACTTGAAAAATTCTAACAATATTGGACCCATGTGGATATGGGTTCCTAAATCTCAATGATTGTCTTGCAGAAGCGGTCTGTGCCTATCTGGTATCTAGACTCCGGATGCTCGAGGCACATGACTGGCGACAAAAGTTCACTATCCAAGTACAAAGAAACACTCGATGGTGGATCTGTAACTTTTGGAGACAACAAGAAGGGACACATCAAAGGCTATGGAGTCATAAAGAAGAAAGACGTTTCTATATACAAAGTTGCATATGTGGATGGCCTTAAACACAACCTACTGAGTGTAAGCCAACTTTGTGATACAGGATTCAATGTGTTATTCAAAAGAACTTTCTGCTCTCTGCAAAGTGAAGACACGGGAATGGAACTTCTGCGAGCCGAAAGAAGAGGTGATCTGTATCTAATGAATTTCAGTTCCAAGAACAAGGACAAAGTTTACCTTGTAGCCTGCAAAAGTGAGGAAGCCTGGTTATGGCATAATAGGTTCTGTCACTTGAACTTTCACACCTTGGATAAACTGGTCAAACTTGATCTAGTTAAAGGTTTGCCTAATGTTAAATTCAATAGAGATCATTTATGTTCTGCCTGTGAGATGGGAAAATTCAGAAGAACTTCCCACAAAGGCAAAACAGATGTTTCTTGCACTAGGCCTTTGTACATGCTTCATGTCGACCTCTGCGGTCCAATTGCAATACAGAGCCTAGGTGGCAAGAAATACATACTTGTCTTAGTTGATGAGTATTCGCGTTTCACATGGGTTGAATTTGTCCGAAAGAAATCAGATGTTCCAATCATCTTGATAAATCTAATGAAAAGAATCCAAGTTCTTTATGAAAACAGAATACAGAAGTTAAGAAGTGACAATGGCACAGAATTTAAAAACTCTATCATTGAAGCCTATCTTTCTACAGAAGGAATATCACAGAACTTCTCTGTCGCACGCACTCCACAGCAGAATGGCGTAGTCGAAAGAAAGAATCGAACGCTCGTGGAGGCTGCAAGAACTATGCTATCAGCATGCGGATTACCGATGAACTTTTGGGCAGAAGCGATTTCTACCGCTTATTACACACATAATCGGTCAACCATTGTGAAAAGACACATCAAGACTCCTTATGAACTGATCAACAAAAGGCGGCCAAACATCAAGTTTTTCCATGTGTTTGGATGTAAATGTTTTGTCTTAAACGACAGAGATTCCAGAGAAAAATTTGAGGTAAAAGCAGACGAAGGAAAATTCATTGGATACTCTACCACTTCCAAAGCCTACAGAGTATTCCTTACAAAAATTCGCAAGATCGTAGAAAGCATCAATGTTTCTTTTGATGATTCATTCCAAAGGACTTCTGAACGAATCAGTTCAGAACTCGGACTTAAAGGGGAATCCTCTGGCATCTCACAAGCAAAAGAAGACTTACATCTTCTATTTTTAGAGATGTTCCACGACGACATTAATCCCTCTGTTGGAACCATCAGAGCTTCTGTAGAACCATCTTCTGTCGATCAAAATCCCGAAGAAGAGACTGCAGAAGATGAAACACCAAGGAAAACGACCACAGAAGCTGCTGAAGAACAAACTCCACAATCCACAGAGGAACCAATTACAGAGGAAATAGAGGACCAAGTTTATACGTCCTCAGAGGAACAAACCCCATCACCACTCATACCAATCTTTCCACAAACTGTAGGATCAACTACAAAGGCACGCTCTACGACAGAGGCTCCACCAGAAGAAGTAGAACAACAAGAAGCCTCTGAAGAACTAGTAGATGACATTGGTGACCATCTTCCACGCACAACTAAGTGGACAAAAAGCCATCCTCTGAGCCAGATAATTGGAGAACCTTCTGACACGGTAAAAACAAGGTCTGCCACTGCTAATTTCTGTTTCTTTACAAACTTTATTAGTGTGATAGAGCCAAAGAAGATTTCTAAAGCCCTTGATGACCCAAACTGGGTAGACGCCATGCAAGATTAGGTTCTGCAGTTTGAACGCAACAAAGTCTGGACTCTAGTACCTCTGCCACGGGGGAAACAGGCCATTGGGACTAAATGGGTCTACAGAAATAAGAAGGATGAAGATGGGGTGGTCATCAGAAACAAAGCACGTTTAGTGGCCAAGGGATATAGACAAGAAGAAGGCATAGACTACGATGAGACTTTTGCCCCTGTCGCACGGCTCGAAGCAATAAGAATATTCTTAGCCTTCGCAGCCCACAGAGGTTTTAAAGTCTATCAGATGGACGTAAAATCAGCTTTTCTCAACGGTGAAATCCAAGAAGAGGTTTACGTAAATCAACCACCAGGTTTTGAAAGCTCAAAGTTCCCAAGGCATGTATACTACCTTGAAAAATCTCTGTACGGACTGAAATAGGCTCCAAGAGCATGGTACGAACGACTTTCTACTTTTCTTCTAGTCAATGGCTACGACAGAGGTACAACAGATACAACCTTATTCTATAAACGTAAAAACAGTGAAATAATGCTTGTACAAATCTATGTGGACGGCATAATTTTTGGGTCTACTAATGCAGAAGAGTGCAAAAGTTTTGAAAAACTCATGCAGAGTGAGTTTGAAATGAGTATGATGGGAGAATTAACATTCTTCCTCGGACTCCAAGTCAAACAATCATCAGAGGAAATTTTTATAAATCGGGCTAAATATTTCTCTGACATTCTTTCCAAATATAGCCTCTCTGATTCCTCTATCATGAAAACTCCAATGGCCACTGGAAATAAGTTATTCTTAGATCCATATGGCATCTCTGTAGAATGCACTCTTTACAGAGGCATGATTGGATCTCTGTTATACTTAACTGCAAGTAGACCTGACATTATGCATGCCACATGTCTTTGTGCACGTTATCAAGCTAATCCTAAGAAATCACATTATGATGCTGTTAAGAGAATCTTTAGATACCTAAAGAGGACCAGAAATCTTGGTCTCTGGTATCCACAGATCTCTGGCTTTTGTCTTAAAGCTTATACAGATTCAGACTATGGAGGATGCATGCTCGACAGAAAGAGTACCTCTGGGAGTTGTCAATTCCTAGGTGGTAAGCTAGTCAGTTGGACCTCCAAAAAGCAGAACTATGTGTCAACATCTACGGCAGAAGCTGAATACGTTGCTGCTGCTAGCTGTTGTTCTCAGGTTCTGTGGATGAAGACTCAGCTAAAAGACTACGGCCACACTCTATTCAAAATACGCATCTTCTGTGATTCCAAAAGTGCCATTGCCATCTCTGCCAATCCTGTGCAACATTCCAAAACCAAGCATATCGATATAAGGTACCACTTCTTGAAACATCATGTTGAACACGGTACAATCGAGATACATTTCGTGCCCACAGAATACCAACTTGCGGACTTATTCACCAAAGCCTTAGACGAGAAAAGATTCAATTTCTTGGTGGGTAAGTTAGGAATGATTAATATGACATAAAAATCCTCTGTAGAGTATAGCTTTATCTTCTATGAATAAATATATATTTTTACTACTTTATTTAAATGCTTTGATTGATTTCTTTCTGTATGTAAATTCTCAATCTTAAATAGTTCTTGAAATCACAGAGCTTCTGTAGGTCTGCTCAGAACCTCTAACGACCACCACAGAACCTCTGGTAAAAATGACCTATGTACTATGCAAAACTTATCCTATTTTGATCCAAGCATAGGTCAAGGGGGAGCAGAAGGAAATAACTCGATCTACAGAGATGGTTAGATCAAGGGGGAGAAAAAGGAACCTTGAAATGATATACAGAGGTTAATCTTTCAAGGGGGAACCAAAGAAAAGTGTCAAATAAATCTATATCGACAGAAGTCAAACATCACTGCCGAGAAAAGAAGAACCAAAAGGTACGTCTCTCGTACAAAAAGTTTTTGAAAACAGTTTTCTGGGACACAAATTGTCAAATACGTCCTAAATATACCGTGGATAACATTTCAAAAATCAAAAGATCAAAAAGGTTCATAAAATTTGAGTTATGAGAAATTTGATGCTGTTAAGAGCCTCTCCTGAGCTCAACAGAGGTTCTGCCAGAAATATGCTCCCTGATCGCAAATTTAACCTCTATCGATCTTTTGGAATGTTATCTCGGAAACCAAACACACACACCATGACCTTCTCGAACAAAATTTTTTTCATAACAGTTTTCTCGGACACCAACTTTCAAATATGTCCGAAATCGTTGATAGATTTTTAGTTATGAGAAATTTTATTTCATAGAGCTTCTGCTGGCCCTGACAGAGCTTCTGCAAGTTCCTACAGAATCTCAAAACATCTGAACGAAATTTCTTCACTAAAATCCTATTAATCCACTCAAATGCCTTTACAAATGTTTTGGTTAAAGAAGAACCTAAAGAGTCATGATAACAATGAGATATATGAGGCCTGAACATCAAGTTTTTCAAAATCACAGAGCTTATGTAAACCACAGAGGTTCTGTCAATCTGCAACTTGGGCATTTCTGTAATAATAACGGTTACTTTTACTGAGAGTGAAATTCATGTGGCTAAGAACAACCCCACGCGCCTAGCATTAATGAGCCGCGCATGACGTCCTGTCATCCTCTGACATGGCCTACGCGTCTCTTTTTCATTGGGCGTACATGGAACATTTTCTATGGAAAGTTAAACCCGCCGTTCTAACTCGAGTACGGATTCCAAATATTTATCTATTGCCATATATTTTTACTCTTTCGAATTCTACCATTTTACACTCATAAAAAACCCAAGCTTAACCACTCATAAAACCTTTACGAACCCTCATTCTTCTCCGGCGAAACCCTGCAAAAACCTACAAGTATCATATTCTAATTACCAATGGCTTCATCTTCTCAAGCTATCTCCCCTGCACACTCTCCGGGGAACTCAGCGGAACATTCACCTGCTCATTCTGAACATTCAGAAAACCCCCACCTCGCCAAAAATATCGAACAAGAAGATTCCGGCGAATCAGCGGACTTTGCTCCGACCACTCATCTTCAAAACTTTATAGCAAAGGATCATTTTGAAAAAATACTGCCAATCAAATCCAATAACTGCTATTTGGTCCCCTCACCCACTGCCTTCGACGAAGTCCATGCCATTCTTCTGCACATAATGGAAAATCATATACTCTTCCCTTTACTCTCAAGAACCCCAAAGAAAATACCTGTTAGGTATTTGAACCAATTTTGGCAGAGCTGCAGATATGATAAATATGATTCTCTGATCAAAGGATACATCTCAAAGCCGGATAACTCAGAGCATCTGGAACTCAAATTTAATAGAACAATGTTCTCTCTGGAGTTCAATCTACCAACAAGAGGTCCTCTGGGATTGAAAACATATGCAGAACAACCTACAGACGACGAGCTCTGTCGTTTTGTAGAAATGCTTGGGTACAACACCCACCTGAGGAAGAGAAATGACTTCCGCAGAGGTAGACTACCACCTTTGTGGAACACCTTGTTTTCGATCCTCAACAGATGCCTGACAGGGAAGATAGGCAGCATTGACCAGAGCTCGCATCAGATCTTAACCATCATGTATGGGGTCTACTACGATCTCCCACTCGATTACTCGACCATCATGTTGCAGGAGATCATCAATACAATCGACAGAAAGAACAACGCCCTAAAGGCTAAAGAGACTGATCCTACATATCTACCGCCTCTGCAATTCCAAAGAATCTTTGGAGTTCTGTTCGAACCTCTGCTAATGATGCAGAACTGGCCAATGGAAGGACAAATTCCCAAACAGTTCCCGATGAACAAGAACATCCCCACCGATCATGCTGAAGGCTACAACCACTGCAGACCTTTTTCAAAAAGGCTTCTGAAATATGCCACGAACAAAACCCTTAAGTGAGAGTATATACGCGATCACAGGACTCCAAAACCAAGCCCTGTGACACCCCCGCGTTTAGGTGTCCCCCTAGGAACTATAGTTGTAGAACCCCTCTCTACAAAATCAAAGAAGAAGAAATTGGCAAAACATTTGGAAATCCAACATAGTTTTATGGCCAAACGTGACGAGCTCATGAGGAAGAAGTCTTCTTCTAAAGCCTCTGCCTCTAACCCAAAAACAAAGAAGAGGAAAACTGCAGAAGGCACCTCTACAAACATTACAGAAGATCAACCTTCACCTCCTCGTGCCACATAAGTTGGCTCCTCTGCTTCTCCCTCTTCTCCAAAACCAAAGAAAAGAAAATCAAAACCCACAGAAGAAGGGGCACCAAAACCCAAGAGAAGGAAGACCAAAAAGATGCATGAGAAATCACTTGATCAAATGGTTACCATCGCAGAAGAGGCAGCTGCAGAAGATGTTGAAGAAGAGATCGCAGAAACCCGGGTCGAAGAAACTGCACAAGAAGAAACTGCAGAAGATGAAAATGCAGAAGTCGAAGTTGCAGAAGAGGAATATCAATCACCTTATCAATCCCCAGATTGATTCGCTAATCAAGGAAACTTAAACGATTACCTTCAACACCCTGACTTTGCTAACACCCTAAATACAGCTGGGTGGAATGCACCACCACTTGACCACCACACCACAGAAGAACAAGACTTCTCTATCTCTGGCATTGACACCAATCTGCAAGAAGATGATCAAACCCCCAGAGATCAACCGTCTGAAACCCCTAACATTCTACAGAATCCCGTCATCCAACAGGGACTGGACGTCCACAGAAGGAGTCCAAGCCAAGCTTCAGAAGAAGGAATAGAAGAAATCGACTTGTCAGATGATAAAACTAGGGAAAGGCTTAGGCTACAAGCAGAAGCTCTGTGGAACAGAGATGAAGTTTAAAAGGCCTTAGATAGAATGAGAGGAAAAGAAAATGAAAAAGAAAAAGATGCCAAAGTTGCAGAAGTCACACATCCCTCACCCCCTCCCAGTGCAACCTACACATCTAACTCCGCAGGTCTAGCTGCAGAAGGAGTTATTGAAAAAGAGCAACACGGCTCGATCCAATCCCAACCCATCCAGCCAGAGGTTATTCTTTCAACCTCTGCGCCCACAGAAACCGGGGAATCCATTCCTAGGGAGTCTTCTCGAAGAGACTCACCTATAGTTCGTGATCCATCGCCCCAGATCACACTAGAAAATCCTACAGAGGAATTTGTTTCCTCTGCCACGCACAATATAGGGCCAAAACTTCTTTCAGAGAGAAGTAGTGAGCACATAGACGAAGAGACACTAGACAAGTCTCCAAGTCAACAGAAGAACATTCTGATACCCACCTCTGGAGTGGATTTGGACACTGTTCTTCCCAGAACTTCTGTAGAGACTGAAACTCTTGTTTTATCTCAAAGATCAGAAGGAAATCCTTCCATTCTCAACGTTCAAACAGGAATGAAAGAAGGTGTCCCAGGAACAGGGACTCACTCTGGAGACGAATGTGTTCCTCCAGAGGTTACACCAGGGACACAAGTATCAAGGGATGAGTTCCAAACCCTTGTCACCTCTGTGAACCGAACCATGAAAGAGTTGCAAAGCTCTTTCACATCTTTTGCAGAGACAACATCAACGGCCTTGCTAAATCTGAACACCAAAATGGACAATCTGTCCACAGAGGTGAAATCCGCCATAACAGAGATGAAGTCTTCTGCTCAAACAACTGCCATAACAACAACCACTTCTGCTGCTAAAGATTTCGGAATAGCCGCAACATCTGCAATCAAGGAAATAGTCAAGCATTTCCTTGAACAAATGAACAAACAATCCAACAAGTCATAGAGCCTCACACCTACAGATCTACAGAAGGCTCTGCCAAACGTTCAAACAGAAGCAATGCGCAACACAATACTGATGCAGCCAAAAGACTACATGACCAGAGCACAGCTAACAGAGCTCGGGCAAAATGTGATAAACCAGGTCACAAAAGTCATCGTCTCCTTTACTTCTGCAAATGCCAACTACGTTAAAAAATTCAGAAAAAGTGTCGAAAAAATGCGCTTCAACACAGAAGCAGAGCTTGCAACTCTAATCGGCCTCTGTGATGATGTATGTATGAAGTTGATGGCCGCAGGAGCAGAACTACCAAAGAAACCCAAAGCTTCCTGCAGAGCAGAGGGTACTTCTGATAAGAGTCAGGATGACTCTGATGATGACCATCCTGGTCCATCAGATCATCCTGAGGGGGAGAATATAAGGGAGAAAGCTACGACCAGAGGACTACAGGCTCCACCAATCGCAGCAGAACCAATCAGCCAAGCCCCTCCACAACAAACCAAAGATCAACAAACTCAACAGACCACAGAGACAACACCCATCTCTGTGGAATCAACCGCTGAAGAAACCCATGTACCAGAAACTGCTCAAAAGACCATAGAGGCAACAACCACCCCTGTGGTAATAATCTTGGAAGAAAATCCAACAAACCAACAACCTGGAGAAAAAGGTCAAAAGACCACAGAGGCAACACCCACCTCTGTGGAATTCCCTACAATGTTTGGAGTAGATGTTCAACATCTGTCATCCTCCACAGAAGAAGATCTTCACTCTCCAACTACAAAATCAACAGAAAAACCCCAAACCATACCAAGAAGAAAGTCTATTGCCCAAAAACCAAAAAGAGCAACGACCTCTGCTTCTTCTGTTCTAAGGAATATGCACAAAACAATGACTGAACGAATGGCACAGAGAGAAGAAGAAAGGCACAGGTTCACATTAGCTTTCAAATTGGCAAGAAGATTTGATATCCAACCTTCACGAACAGAAACCAAGCTCATAGAAGAAGTCACCAAAGAACCTCCAACAGAGGTTACAAAGCAAATCAAGCCAATAGAACCAACGCCACAAAAGTCCTCTCAAAGACAAGTGTCAAAATCTACAGAGGCAACCCCCATCATTCCAACAGAAGCACCAACAACCAAACCTACAGAAGCAACATGTTCTGCACCTCCAAAAGCCAAAGATAAGGGAAAGGCAAAAATGACAGAAGAGCCCAAGAAAAAGAAATCAGTGCCCAATCCTACAGAAAAACTGATGAAGAGCTCCTTTGATGCCTTTCAAACTCCAAAGCCTGAAGAAGAGGACGTGGCATATGGATTAAAGCCCCTGTCAGACATTCCACTTACTGGCAGAGCTGCAGAAGTTGTTCAACAGATGGAGAGTCTCAGAAGACAAGTACCACCACATGGTCCAACATATGAAGAAATGGAAGAAGTGGTGTACAAATATCTCTACAAACAACCCTTTCAGAACCTCCATCCAAAAGATCAAATCACAAATCCGAACACCAGAGAAGAATTTGAGAACATCTTCAGCAGAACAAAGCCAAGAACCAGAGCAGAAGTCTTCTCAATTCATAAAATCAAAAAGGTAATCTTCTGCAGGTTCTCCTTCACAAGAACCTATCCAAGAGTCAGGTACAATCTTTACAGAGTCAAAAGGGTAAACAATTCAGAAACCACCTTCACTGATTCTGACATAAGGAATCTGAATCCCTATGATCTACCTGAACTTCTACAATGGACGAAAGACAACTACAACACAGAGCCAAACACCAAGGCCTATTAAGTTTTGATAAAAGCAATGAGGGAAAGGCTTCTAATCTACAGTCTGACAGACTTTCAGCTGGGAAAGGATTTTGGTCTCAAACATCTGAACCTACGACCACCAGAGGATCGCTGCCTACCTGACGCCGTGCCCAAGGATTTTGGTCTCAAACAACTCAAACATCAGAAGCCACAAGGCAAAGCTAAACTTTTTGTGACCATGGACTGTCAGAAGTACGCAGCCAATACTCTGAACAGGTTCAGAACAAGCCTTGTAAAATACAGAGATACTGAGCAAATGGATAGAGACGATGCAGATGAAATCATCAGAGAAATTGATGCAACAATCCGCTTAAGAGAACTCTTCATCAGTTTCTACAAAGAGATCAGGGAAGTCGGAAGAGATAACAGAAGCTACAATGATTTCAAAGACGCCAAAATCTGATTCTCAAGCAACCAGTCTCTGTAAACCATGTTAAAGTTTATCTTTCATTATACTCTAATGTAAAATGCCTCTGGCATATCTCTGAATGAAAGAACTTTCGAGGTATTGTTTAACCTCTGTCTTATCTAACTTAGCCAAAAAATACTTAAATGTCAAATTTTTATTTTTCACTACTTAGAGGGAGATTGTTAGCTTCAATCTTCCTAATCATAGAAGTATTTGAAAGTAGTGAAAAATAGGCCAAGTGAAGAAAGCCTCTTACAGAGGCTCTGCCATTTTCGAAGGATCAAGGTCAAGAAGCTACAGAAGTTACAGAGGAGATCACAGAACCTCTGTGATACGCACAAAGAAGACAAGACTCAGAACCCGGTGAAGACTGCTCTACAGAAGACCAGACCCAGAACCTCTGTAATCCTTTGCAGAGCCTCTGTGGTTCAAACTAAAGACTGGGATGAAATTTATAAAATATCTTTCTACTGTTACTAGATCCGTTCATCAACTTGCATGGAAGCATGCCCTGTCAAACCTCAACACATGTCAAGCTCTAAGTGGATTGAATAGGGCTTAGTACAACATAGACGTCTGCTCCATTAAATGCAAAACAGCACGAACAACTGCTCACACCATCCGTTCTACTGTTCATGCCGTCAGAAGAACAGTAGCTCATGCTTTATGGTCTTCTAGAGTAGTATAAAAGGAAGACTCATGTTGAGTTCTTCCTAAGTGAAATTAATCAAGAAAAAACACAAGAATCTGAGTTTCATGCTTATGCTTTATATCGTCAAATCTGTTTAAACTTTACACCAAAACAGTTCTTAATCTATTCTTGGTGTTCTTTGATATATATCGAAATACAGTAAACTTTGAGATAAACACTTATTCTTAAACTACTGTTTCTTTATATTGTGTTCTAAATCTATCAAACATATCTGTTAGTTCATCAAATACGCTTCCGCATCAAACATAAATTCGAACTAATAGATCTGACAATATTGTATAAGCAAAACGGGAACCAACACCAAGCTCGCTGATGAGAAAGTTGAATCTTATCTCATCAAGAGGTTTAGTGAAAAGATCAGCTAACTGAAAGTCAATTGGGATAAAATGAAGTTCTATATCACAATTCATCACATGATCTCTAATAAAGTGATAGCTGATTTCGATGTGTTTGGTCTTTGAGTGTAGTACTGGATTATTTGCTATGGCGATGGCACTGGTGCTATCGCAATAGATAGGAATTGTGGAGAGCTGAAGGTCGTAGTCTAATAGCTGATTTCTCATCCATAAGACCTGAGCACAACAGCTTCCACCAGCTACATACTCAGCTTCAGCGGTAGAAGTGGACACTGAACTTTGCTTTTTACTTGTCCAACTTATCAGCTTTCCACCCAGGAGTTGACAGCCTCCTATGGTGCTTTTTCTATCCAGCTTGCAACCTGCAAAGTCACTATCTGAATAGGCAGTTAGATCGAACCCTGAGTCTATGGGATACTAAAGACCTTGGTTGGGTGTACCGTTCAGATATCTGAAAATTCGCTTTACAGCGATCAGATGTGATTCTTTGGGTACATATTGATATCGTGCACGTAAACAAGTAGCATACATAATGTCAAGATGACTAGCTGTAAGATAAAAAAAAGAGTCGATCATCCCTCTGTAGGCAGTGACATTAACAGGCTTCCCTGAAGGATCTTTGTTAAGTGTCAGTGGAGGTGAAATAGGGGTTTTCATAGCTGAGCTTTGAGTTAAATCGAATTTTTCAGCATATCTTTAACATACATACCTTGGTGGATAAACGTACCCTTATCATTCTGCTTGATTTGTAGTCCAAGGAAGTAAGTTAGTTCACCCATCATACTCATTTTATATTCACATTTCATTCTTTCAGCGAAACGAGTACATTGAGAAGGGTTAGTAGAACCAAATATAATGTCATCAACATATATTTGAACAAGAATGATATGACCTTTTACTTTCCTGAAAAATAGAGTGTTGTTGATTTTACCACGTTCAAATTTTTCAATAAGGAGAAAAGAGGATATAGTCTCATACCATGCACATGGTGCTTGTTTTAGACCATAGAGTGCCTTATCCAGCTTATAAACATAACCTGGATGCTTAGAATCCGAGAATCCTGGTGGTTGTTCGACATAGACTTCTTCATTCAGTCCTCCATTTAGAAACGCTGACTTGACATCTATTTGAAAAACTTTAAAGTCTTAGTGAACTGCATAGGCTAGACAGAGTCGAATCGCTTCGAGTCTTGCCACAGGGGCAAATGTTTCATCGCAGTCTATGCCTTCCTCTTGTCTGTATCCTTGAGCAACTAGACGATCTTTGTTGCGGGTTACAGTGCCATTTTCATCTAAGTGTTTTGATAGACCCACTTAGTGCCTATCACTGACTTGTTAGATGGCCTTGGAACAATATTCCAAACTTTGTTTCTTACGAATTCAGTCAGCTCTTCTTGCATAGCACTAACCCAGTTCGATCTCTGAGGGCATCATCAACCTTCTTTGGTTCAATCAGTGAAATAAAATTATCATATAAACAAATGTTACTTGCACTACGCCGAGTCTGAACACCTGCGTTTGGATCACCAAGAATTTGATCGATGGTATGATTTATAGTCCATCGCTGAGCAGGAGCATGAGCCGCTGACTCAGAGTGAACTACTGGATGTGCTGAAGAAGAGGCTTCATCGATTTCAGGTAATTCAGACAAGATAGGTAGAGGTTCAGATAAGAATTCATTCACAGATTGCTGATAAGTCGATGGAATGTAAGATGTTGATGGTTCAGAAGCAGGCATAGTATTGATGGGAATGGCTGAAACCCAAGATGAGGAATCAGCTTCACTTGTCTGCATGTTGGGAATGATGACAAGATCATCATCAGCGGTTGGATTGTTGTCCTGAGGGTCAGGGTTGAGATTAGCTTCTGAATCCTCAAAATGAGAAAACATCCACTGATTAAGTTATTCGTTATCAGCAGAAGGTCTAGAGTTTGCTGAACGAGATTCGTCAAAGGTGATATGAATAGTTTCTTCTACAATTTGTCTTCGCTTGTTGAAGACTCTGAATGCTTTGGATATAGAAGAATATCTAAGGAATATTCCGTCGTCAGCTTTGGGATCAAACTTTCCAAGAGCATCTATGTTGTTTAAGATGAAGCATTGACAACCAAAGATGTAAAGAAAGCAGATAGATGGTTTTCTTCCATGAAAACGTTCATAGGTAGTCTTGTTGAATCTCTTGACAATCAACGATCTATTCTGTGTGAAACATGCAGTGTTGTCAGCTTCTGCCCAAAATTGAGTTGTAAGATGAGCATCGCTAAGCATTGAACGAGCAGTTTTAATGATTGTTCGGTTTCTTCTTTCAATGACGCCATTTTGTGGTGGTGTTCTCACTGAGGAAAAGTTATGAGAAATACCCTTACTCTCAAAGAAGTTATCAAGGGAACTGTTTTAGAATTCAGCCCCATGATCACTCCTTATTGAGCAAACGGTAAGGTTGTTCAAGACATCCATTTTCCTGATAAAAGATATGAGTTCTTCTGAGGTGTCACTCTTAGCACGGAGAAACATCACCCAGGTGTAGCGAGAGAATTCGTCTACAATAACCAGTGTATATTTCTTTCCAGCGATGGATTGAATGCTGACAGGGCCAAACAAATCCATGTGGAGAAGTTGAAGAGGAGATGTCACTGAAGAAACTTGCTTTGACTTGAATCTTGCTTTAGTTTGTTTTCCCTTCTAACACGCTGAACAAAGAGATTCATTAACGTATGAGTGTTGTGGGAGACCAGTGGCCAACTCTTTTGAAGAAAGAGTATTCAATGTCTTGAAGTTGAGATGAGAGAGCCTCTTATGCCATAACCAGTTGACATCAGTAGAAGCCTTGGAGAGAAAACAAGAGTTTTTAGTGGTTGTTGAGTCCATGTTTATTACATAAACATTTTCTAAACGATATCCACTGAGAGAAACTTTCTCTTTCTTTTCAGTGACGAAACATGCTTCCTTAGTGAAACAGACCTTGAAGTCCTTGTCACATAGTTGACTGACGCTAAGAAGATTGCGCTTCAATCCTTCAACGTATGCAACACTTCTGAAGGTGGTAGTACCATTAGACAGTACACCAAACCCTCGGGTATATCGTTTACCATTTCCTCGAAAGGTCACTAAGGGACCTTTCTCTTCCTTATATTCAGTGAGCAGGTTCTTCTTTCCAGTCATGTGTATAGAGCATCCACTATCGAGATACCAGATACCCTTCAAGACCTGCAAGTAAAGGAAGATTAGTTTGAAATAGGCACCCATTGTACGATGGGTCCACACTTGTCAGTGGTAAAGGATGTAGAAGGGGCAGCGATCTTCGCCGCATCTGAAGATTCATCGTCAGGATTAATCTTCACCTTGGTTAATTTCTTAACCTCAGTGGTATTTTTCAGTTTAGCCTGATTTGCACCAGGGATAGTCTTCTTTGCCTTGGGGGCAGTGATCTTCACCTTAGCTAATTTCTCAGCTTTGGTGGCTGTAGGGCACTTACTAGCAATGTGATCGGTAAGTCCACAGTGATAACATTTCCTATAGCTAAAAGTAGCTTTAGGACCATAGGCAAATTTATTTGACAATTTCAAATGGGCAGCCCTGTACCAAGAATACATTTGGCATCAGATATCGGAGGAACCTTTGGTTCTTCGTATTTCTTGCCAATCACATTTACTCTGATTCTAGGAGTAGATCGCTGAATATGTTCAGGGATCTTAGTTTTTGAAGTAGAGGAATGATTAGCTGAAGGTTTAGAAAATTTCAGATGTGGTACTTTGGTACCCTTCTGAGGTTTTTGAACAACAATTTTTTCTTTACCTTTAAGTTTAGCACTTATGGTAGGTTTATCCTCAGGGATGGGAGTTTTAGAAGAAGAAGAGCACTGAGATGACGAGGTGTCAGGGATAGAAGACACGAACATTCCGAAATTAAGCATGGAACGGTCAGTGGTTGGTTCTTCAGCGTCAGCTTTGTAACCAAGACCACTTTTGTCTTTGGCAGGGATCTGAGCACCTATAATCTCAGTGATCTTTCCTGAGGATTTATACCATCCTTCTACAATGTTCTTTTCAGATTTCAGTTCAGCGATAGCTTGTTCTCGCTCGATACTGATGACTTGATTCACATAGACGTGATCTTTCAATTTTTCTTCTATGCTTGAAAGCTCTTGTATTTTCAAATGACAGTTTTTAAGCTGTTCAGTTAAGTCTATATTGAGTTGTTCAGCTTTGGTCTTGCCATTCATGGCATCATATAAATCAACAGTCAAAAGATCGATATCTCGAAGTCTATCAGCTTCAGTGAGAGCAGGAGAAGGAGTAGGAGAGAAAGATACCTGAGAGGTAGAGGCAGAAGTAGAGGGAATTTCAGATTGTTCTTCCTCTTCTTCTTTGATTTTGGGCATAAGACAGAGATTGACCTCATCTTCTTCATCTGAATCTGATTCTTCATCAGATTCAGCCCAGTCATGATCTTCAACGATCAGACCTTTGCCTTTCTTTTTATAGCTCTTCAGCTTTTCGTATTTTTCTTTGAGCCTTTGATACTTGTCATATTTACTCCAAGGAGTAAAGGATTTCTTGTAGGATGAAGAAGAAGGTTTGAATGCTTTCTTTGACCTGCATTCACTTGCAAAGTGTCCTACTTTTTCACAGTTAAAGCAGGTAGCAGTAGCCTTATCAACAAGAGTGGATTTAGACTTCTCAGTGAGGGAAAGAGGTTTAGTTCCTCTGAAGTTACTCTTTCTATCAAACCTCTTGAAAGAATTTGTCAGGAGTGCTAGAGATTCAACAAGTTCTGAAGGATCAGCTTCTGATGAATCATCAGAGTTAGATTCTAATTCAGTGATCGTGAGAGGTGATCGCTGAGTAGGCACTGACTCTAAGGAGAGTAAAGCAACAAGTGTGCTTTTGGATTCTTTGACAATATTCTTCTTATGTTGACACGACTGCTCATGATTGAGCATATTGCCAAATAAGGTAGAGATGGTCATGAATTTAAGATCCTTAGATAGTTTAAGACACATGGTGTAATTTTCCTAACTTTGAGGAAGACATTCTAAGAATTTTGTCAGGATCTCAGAGTTACCATAGGTCTTACCAACAGTCTTTAAATCAATAATTAAGCAATTAAAGTGTTGATGAACCTCAGAAAAAGTTTCATTCTTACCACAAATGAAACTTTCATACTTCCTTACCAGGTTTATTCTTTTAGAGTCCTGGACTTCAGCGGTACCTTCATATTGAACACATTAAGTGTCCCACATGGCTTTTGAGCTCTTTAGATTCATGATGGAATGGTAGACTTCATCAGGAAGAGCCATAGAGATGATGGATTTGGCCTTGGTGTCGATGTCCACTTTCTTCTTGTCTTATTCATTCCACTGAGAAACTACCTTGACAATTTCCCTTTTAGGAATTGCAGGAGTAGTAGCAGTGGCTGGAACAGCAGGATTTAGGATATAAGGAACATAAGGTCTATTTTCCACATAGTAAGGAATTGTGGGATCTACACCTTCTAAGAAGAGCATCATTCGATTCTTCCAAAGATTGAAGTTGTCTTTGCTAAATCGAGGAGGTTTGGCAAGAGAGCCATTATCTATGTAATTAATGTTTGTGTTATTTGCCATATAGAAGAAATAGCAAGGAAGAGAGTATAAGCAATATCTTATTTGCCACTTGTTGGTCCCGAAGGGTTATACAAGTTTGTAGAGGGGGGGGGGGGGGGGGGTTGAATACAAACACAAATTTTTGTCTTTAAAATTGTTTATGGATATATATATATATATATATATATATATATATATCAAACAATTTACAGTTTGTTGCGGAATAAGATCAAGTATAAAACCTAATCTAAACAAACTAGAGAGTCACACAGATTTCTTGCACTAGAAAAGATAGAGTGAAAATAAGAACACCTAAGGAAAGATTTTCTTGCACTAAGTAGTTCAGAGAGAGGAGGCTCTTTCACGAATGAAGTAGGGTTTCCTATTTATACTGCATGCATTAAATGCAAGTCGGTACAACTTTACACGTGGCACCGTCTGGTTGGTTGCATGGATTTGACATTAGCAAACATCCCTTTTGGCCGCATGATGAACAGTGTAGTTGGCAGAGTGGTTTGTACGATCTTGGACAAAGGGATGTCCTTCTGACAAATCGTACAAAAGGCATGCAAGGAGATAAGACAAAAGTTACTTGTAGAGAAGGCTTCATGATCAACGATCGCTAAATAGATCTTTATCAGTGAATGATAAAGTTCAGCGCTCGCTGAAGACTTCTACTTGAAACTTCGCGTGAAATGGACAAGTCTTGGCTTCGCTGATATCCGCATCAGGTCACTCGTAGACTTAGTCACTCGTTCGTCAACTTGGTCTTCGATTTTAACTTTGAAGTCAGTTGTCGCGAATCTTGTCTTCAGGGATCATAAGTAAACAATTACGAATGGAACTATCAACGATCATCAGTGAGACTGAACAGGCTCAGGGCTCACTGATGTACATGCATCGCTGAAGTATAAATTAAAGTGCATGTTTCCATCAGCGATACTAAACATACTTAGTATATTTTTCATAGATGGCAAAACATTAATACATATTGTTTACATACAATTTTCACTAAGTAATTCCGAGAGTCGTTATCAAATCACTGAAGGGTTTGGATCAATAAGCCTGTCATCTCCCTTTAGAATTAGAACACAAAGCCTATTAGGCTATCAAAGAACTGAACATGTGTTTGAAAACAGCTGGTAATAAAAGGAAATTGCAATTGTGTGAAATGGAGGAACACCACCACATGTCCTATGAAAATGCCAAACTCTATAAGGAGAAAACAAAGAAATGGCATGATAATAGGATTAATCACAAAGAATTTCACGTTGGCTAGAAAGTCCTTTTGTTTAATTCAAGGTTAAGATTGTTTCCAGGAAAGCTAAAAGGCAGATGGTCTGGACCTTTCAAGATTCACAAAATCTATCCGTATGGAGCAATTGACCTTGTTAATCCAGAAGACAACACAGTTTTCAAAGTAAATGGGCCGAGAGTCAATTTATACCATGAGAGAGTGGAAATCCTAGGGCAATGCTTTGTGGATCTTGCCACAATCTGTTAAGAAGAATGTCGAAAAGGGTGTGGACCAGCCTGGGTCCACACATTTGTTTGTAAAAAATTTTGTTATTTCCTTAGTTATAATTTAGGTAGATTAAAATGTTAATTCATGTTGAGTTTTGCAGCCGAAAGGAACACATGAGTTGAATGCTGTCTCAATGCTACAACATTGCCTGCTGGCAGCCGAATATTTGTCTCAAGCCGTCAGATTCAAGATTTTTGGAGAAAAAGAAAGTTGGGAGTAAACCAAGCCTAGAGAATTAAAGTCAAAACGTTAAAATGATCAGTACAAGTGAAAACTTGAAAAAATATAGTTTGGAGGTGGTATAAGAGTGAAGTCATGGGATTTTCTTAAAACACATATCTCATAAACTTTTTGTTATAAGGAATCATTATGATGATATTCTTTGGCCCATCCTTTCAACTGAAAAAAAAATGTTTTGTAAAGAAAAAGGAATCTCTTGTCCTATCATATGACTTTTGCAATTTTTAAAGTCAACTTTTCTTGAATTCTTTGGAAAGGGCAAATACATTTATTAAAGGGGGTTTAAAAATGAAAGGGGGGGGGGGGGGGGTAAATGTCGAATGGAAGATATCAGATAACAACAAAAAGGAAGAGAATCTTTGCTTTTATGAGGACATGTACTTCCAAAAAGAGGAAGTCTTTTCATAAGAAAAAAAACCATCATGAATATTCTCTTAAGAAAAAGCAGAAAAAGGGATAATACTAAATATTTTGTGTACTTCCAATCTGATGCTTGGTTTCTAGTTTTCAACCAACTAGAAGCCAACAAGTCTTGTTAGGATCCAAGTCAAAAAGGAAAGAAAAGTTTCTAGAATAAAATCTTTTTTCTTTTCCCCCCAAAAACCATTTTTTCTCTCTCCTAGCTTATAAAGAAAAGTAGACCCCTCAATTTTCCTCTAACTCTTCATCTTTCTCTCGGCTCCACCGTCCCATACTCTTTTGTCGGAAACCATCCATCACCGTCGATGTCGTCCACCACCACCAACCATACCCTTTTCTTTTCCATCACCATTCGCCTCACACTCTCTCCTCTGTCGCTATCTTAATCATCCCCTCTCGCCACCATATTGCAAAACCCTAAACATCTTTGACGATGGCTAGAGTAAAACGAGCAGCCGTTCGCACCGATAACACTTTCATTCCATATCGAAGCAGACGCCAAAGATCTGAGGTCTCCATTGATGCACCCCAAGCAGCCGGCGAAGCCAACATCCAGGTCGTCGGTGGAGACATGCCCACTGTCGGCACCCTAACCGCACCATGCTCATTTGGTTCAGACCACTATCTACACCCGCAAAAAGCCACCTACAGTAAAGAAGCCATCGTCGACCGTCGCCCCCACCATTGGTGCCCCGTCTCCTAGCTCGAGAAATGAGGAGGTATATTATCCAACCCTAAAAACTTTTCCAGAAATAATGATGAGGTTGATGTGACCCATATTTTAAAACCAAATGTCATCCTTGCACTTCCATGGGTCACGGTTAAAACCAAAAACCCCGCTGTGAAACCGAACACATTCCGGTTGAGACTGAAAACCCAGTGGTTGAAAAATCGAAGTAACCTGCATCGTTGGAAACCACGGTTAGGAAAGTTTCCATTCCCGACCTCAACCAAGAATTTGTGTGTCACAACACCTCACCATCACCCACCAATGTGCCTATACCAAAGAAAAAGAGGCTTTTTACAAAAAAACGTTTTTCGTATGTCTCAAAATTGGGGGCTGATGGAGGAGTTCAGAAAAGCAAGAGAACTTTTGAAAAAATCGGTGACTTGAACAAACCAGCTAGCCCTAGTCATCCACCCATTACCCGTAGGTCATCTCGACAGAGGGTCAATGCTGCAGCAACCCGTCAGTATTCACCCAAACAACCCAGCCATGACTCCATTTCACAGCCTATTCCATAACCTACCTTGCCATTCGGGGGTTTTAGTTGCAAGGAAGCCCAGGAGATGCTTGGGCGTTTTAAAAACAAACTTGGGCTCATTGATAAGGGGTTTGACGAAAAAAGCCTTATGGAGTTTTCCTTTATTAATCAAGGGGTAGACCACCATCGTTTGCACAAGTTGTGTGAGGTCCCTACCTCATACAATCTGACTTTGTTGAGGGATTTTATGTCGAGCTAGCCGTGACTCCTAATGATAAGATCCGGATACGAGTTAAAAAGATGTCCTATTCCGCCTAGAGGATCAACAATTTTCTGGACCTCAAACATGTCCCTAACTTTGATTATGAAAGGTTGTTGAGTGAAGCCACCGAAGAAGATTTAGACCAGGTGATTGAACTTTTGGGACAACCCAACACTCGATGGGAACCTCATTCGAACCCTATGCTTCAAGTCTTTAAGACTAAATACCTTAAAGCCGATGCTAATGTTTGGATTAACTTTGTCAAGCATTCGCTCTCACCCACCACTCACGATAGCTCTATTGCTATGGAGAGGATGCTTCTGTTATATTGTTTAATTGCAGGAAAAAGCATCAATTATGGGGAAGTTATCATCAAAAGCATGCGGTTTTGTTCGGGAAGGTCTATGGGAAAGCTTTATTTTCCGGGTTTGATTACTCAACTTCTTTTGGAACGGGAAGTACCACAATATGTTGAGGTTGTTATGATTAATGAAGGCGGTGATAGGTGGAAAATTGATACAAAGACGGTATCGAGATAGCGCGATAACAAGGAAAAGGTGCAAGCGAGTACGAATATGATGGGATTCTTGAAAGATATATTGGCCAAAAACAGTGAGTTGACAAACTTTGTTTTGAACCAACAAGAAAAGTTCAAAAGGTAGAACGACAAAGTGAAGACCAAAGTGTTGGCTAAGCTGGAGGACGCTAATTCAAAAACACGCACAGAAGTTGCTGAGTTGAAAACCAAGGTTGAGGAAATGGAGAAGAATCAAAAGAAAATGGAGGCTGAAATGAAGGTTCTGGTCGAGGAAAATCAAATCTTGAAGAAAGTTGTCTCAGGCACCAATGCTGCAGCATTGGTTTCAGCATCCACTAGTTCGTACCCTACTCTGTTGGAGTAGGACAGATTTCATCATATTCCTTTAGCTCCTTTAATACTTATTCTTTTTAGTTTTGAGTCTTGGATAATCTTTTACACTTATTAGGTTTCTTTTTTTTTAATTGCGAAACTTGATCATATTTGTTGATAGCATGCATATATAGCCCAAGTAATTCATCAAGTTACATGCGTCATTCCCATGCCATGTGGTTCTTGCTAGAACTAGTTTTACACTTCTTGGGACACATCTTGCACGCAGGTTTGTTTACTACAATTTAATATGGGTCTTTGTTTCTTTTCTCACCTAGACATTCACACCCAATTCATTTATACCCTTCCTACATCCAATGAGAACATTGTCAAAATTAAAGTTTGGAGGTGTGGGGGGGGGGGGGGGTACTTTCATGGCTAATATAGTCAAAACACATACACAAAAATTACCAACATCCATCATGTGTTAAATCATTGGCACGAAAATGTCCCATAGGGGCAAAGTGCAAAATATCAACGAAAAGAGCACAAAAAGTGCCCAAAATTGAAAAAAAATCATCGTTGATACAAGTGAGAGAAAAGGCAAAGAAAGAAAAAATATGCCAAAACGAGTGATCCAACCCATATTAATTCCACGTGTCCTGTATATAAGAGAGAGAAGTTAATACTAGCTTATGGTCCAAACCACTACGCATGAAATGATGACGTCACTTGGGAATTATGATAGGCTGTATGTTGCATTCTTTATCAACGCTATATGCGTGCACTTAATGCTTTCAAGAACTTGCAAAAAATTTCAGATTGAGTCATTTTCTTTATAGTCTTTTTCTTGCTTGGGGACAAGCAAACTTTTAAGTTTGGAGGTGTGATACGTGTTGCTTTATCAACGTGAAAACACATATTTTCACATTTATTTTAGTTTAATTTCATCATTTATATCCCAACTTTGAGTCTTTTTATCTCATTTTCCATTTATTGAGTATTGGAGCTAAAAGTTATGATTTACCTGTTTTTACATCAATAAGTGGGTTAATGTGGATTTGTTGGGACTATTTGTGTTTTTACAGGAATGCTGCAACATTCACATAGCATTCGGACCTATGATATTGGCAAGTTCGGCTCAATCAATGAAGATGGATTTTGTACTAGAAGACAAAGCTATGGGCTTCTAGTGATTTTGAAGACAACTCCCGGTTATGTAGCTTAATTTAAATGATGGGAATCTTTTGACTATTTGGCTTTTTGGTTATTACCCTTTGGAATATTCCTTTTTATTGCCTATTGGGTAGAAGCTTAGTTTTATTCTCTTGTTAACTACCATTTTGCCATCTCCTAGTAGTATATAAGGAGGGTTGAGGTAGCTTTAGAAAGATCATCTATTATCCTTGTAGTAGCAAAATACTTTGATTTCCATCTCAAGAACTAAAACTCTTGTAGTTTAGTTCTTGTTGCTTTATACTACTTTCGGTTTAATATTTATGCAAGTATCATTTCGCTTATTTACTTATTGTCATTTAAATTTCGTTATTAAATTTTATGCACTTACTTTATGTCATTTATTTTATCTTGCAATTAACTTTACGTTATGAGTAGCTAATCTTTAGTAGTTTGGGTGTGAAATAAAAAAGGTGAGATTTTAAACCAAAGGAAAGTAGCCACGTTTTATAAAAACAACATTTTATTGTTTTCATTCAAGTTTATCAAGCCAACATACTTTTTGACGAATTGATCACTCGAAGAGTGTTAAAGTGCCATGGACTTAGAGATAAGCCACTCGAATGCACGTCAATTTGGATGATATAGAAAGTAGACTTGAGAGAGTTGCTAACAACGAGAGTTGTTGCCTATATTTTTTTTCATTTTAAATTATTCTCGACGAGTTGGTCACCAGTCAAAGTGTTAAAGTGTAGTAGATTCAGAGATGAACTACTTGGAACACACCAACTTGAATGATATGGGAATCGACCCGAGAGGGTGATTTTAACAAAGAGATTTGTTACTCCATATGTTTTAAGAACACCATTGTTGCTACCTCGTTAACTGTGGGACTGTTATAAGAGATTATGCATAACTCTGAAGACAAATGTTGATACAAACGGTAAAATTCGTATTTGTAAAACAATGTTGTAGCATTACCACCACATTGGCTACTGGAAATTGCGTTTAAATCTCACCAAACATCTTACACCCATTCTTCTCTCTTTATATTCTATTAAGTTCAGTGTTAACCTCAAGATAACTGAAATCAAAACAATCATCTTCAAAATCGCCATTTGAAATCATTTCCTCCATTTACTTTTTAAACTACTTTTACTCCAATCTCCGTGGGACGATATCTGGTATCTTACCGTTTTATTACTTGATAGATGATAATAGATCTCATTGTATACTTACTTTGGGGTTTAATTAATCACAAGTCTGTAGGTGTATTCAAGGCACTATCACCTACCTTATATGGAAGCCTTGCATGGGTTCTACAATATCTAACATCCACCCATCCGGATATCGCATATGCGGTCCAATGGATCTTCCTTTACATGCATGGTCTTCATGAAAACCCATTTTATTTCCCTAAAGCGTATTATTTGTTATATTAAGGGTACACTCTCGTGTGCTATTCATCTTCATCCGTCCTCTGTTGATAAATTGGTTTCTTATTCCAATGCTAACTGGGTAGGCTGTCCTCAAACTTGCCGGTCCACCTTTAGGTTATGTGCCTTCCTTGGTGTCCACCTTGTGTCGTGGTCTTCCAAACGTCAACATGTAGTCTCTCGTTCCAGCGCTGGAGCTGAGTATAAAGGGGTTGCTAATGTCGTTGCTGAAGCTGCTAGGCTTCACAACCTTCTTCTAGAGTTGTCCTGTCCTGTCCTCTTTCGCGTACGACTGTTGTTTTTCTTACAATGTTAGTGCCATGTACTTACCTTCTAACCCATTTCAGCACCAAAGAACCAAACATGTGGAAATAGATTTACATTTTGTTAGGGAACGTGTTGCTATTAATGGTACATTTATGTTGTAATCAAGGCTTATTATGTAATGCTTTTGTAATAAGTGTAGTTTGACTTTGTTTAGTCAAGGGGTATATAAACCCTTGTGTTAAGCTTTTGTAACTAACAGTTCACAATTTGAGAGTAATAGATGACGTACTTCTCTCTCTAGATTTCTATCTCTATTCTTGTTTGATCTTGGAATAACAATTGGTATCAGAGCTGGAACAAGATTTAGAGAAGGATTTCTACTGATCAATCATACGAATTTGGTGATTTCTGAAGAGAATTTGATCGATTTTCTTGATTTTTTCAAGAAAATATCGTTTTCTTAGATTTCTATCAAATTTTGCTGATTTTTGATCGAATTTGTTCGAGTTTTGGTTCTTTGGATTCGGTTTTGTGTGAAGATCATCTTTGTTTCACGAATCAAGAGCTAATTCAGAGTTTTGGATCATCAATTTGAAGGTTTTGTGGTTTTCTGAACTGTTTGCGATTTTCTTCTGCTCGATCTATTCAGACGTGTTTTTAGAGGTTTTCAGACGATATTTCTTGAAGATCTTGTACTAGGATTTCTTTTTCGAACACTTATGTATCAGTTAGATTCAGTAATTTTGAGATTCAGAGTGTTTTTGATCGATTCAGTGAGTATTGCGCCAGATCTTAGAATCGCGCCAGTTCATATCACTTTGCGCCAGCATTTGCGCCATCCACAGTACTAGTCTCATTTGAACCTGTCAAGTGAGAATCTCGCCACACTTTGCGCCACCAACTGAAGAGAATTTTGTCACTTTGCGCTACTGCCTATAGCGCATTTGGTACTTTACGCTACAATCAGAGAAGTTTCAGAGTTTCGATTTTTTCTAAGTGATCTTTGCGCCACCCTCTTTGGCGCATTTCGTACTTTGTGCCACCCTCTTTGGCGCATTTTGAGCTTTGCGCCACTGCCTCTGGAGAGTTCCTGTCTACGAATTTTTTCGGGATTTTTCAGTTTCCACAATCTGTTTTGATCATGGCTTTTCAAGAAAATCAGTATAAGAACGATATTATGATGTCATTGGGGTCTAACACGAGGCCTCCGGTTCTTATTAACGAAAATGAATTCTCTCAATGGCAAGACCATTTTATTAACTTTGTTGAGACGCAAAACAATGGAGAAAACATCATGCGTTCTCTTTTGGAAGGTCCGTTTGTCAAACCATATGTGAATGTTCCGGCAACCACAACCACTCCGGCTACAAGATCTCTAAAGAAACCCGAAGATTATACGCCGGAAGAAAATTTGCGATCTCAAGGAGATAGGGAGGCAAAGTCATTCCTCATTCTAGCACTCCCAAATCACATCTACAATAGAATCGATTGTTACAAGAATAATATAACAATGATGTGGTCTCAACTTGAGAAGGTTATGCTAGGATCCGCGGTTGCTACACAACTTAGACAAACTCGGTTCATGAATAATTTTGATGGTTTTAAAGCCAAAGAGAATGAGTCTTTGAAGAGCGTCTTTGATAGATTTTGGGCGGTAATGAATGATCTTTATAAGATCAAAGTTACCAAGACTGAGTTAGAGGCGAACTTGAAGTTCTTAAATGCTCTTCAACCGGAGTGGAACAAATCTTGTCATAGGCTTCGAAATGATGTGAGGATTTCAACAATGCAGATTCAAGAGTTATACGAGATTCTGATGACTGATGAAGAGATGGTCAAGGGAAAGAAGGCTAAGATGGATAAGAAAAACAAAGGAAAGACGATTGACCCGATTGCTTTACTTGCAAGTCAGTTAGCCGAGAAGAGCTTGATGGAAAGTGCATATGATGGGAATGTCGAAGATGATGGTGAAGAGCTAGAGAAAGCTATGATACTTCTCACTCAACATTTTCAGAAGAAGTATCAAAATAGACCGGGATCGAACAATCTGAGATATACTTCGTGTTCAAGGAAATTTAATCAAGAGAGTCGTAATGCAAAACCTTATGTCCCAAAATTCGATACTACCAATCAGTCTGAGAAAAGGAAGGAAGATCAGAAAAAGGTAGTTACTTGCTTTAAATGTGGCAAAACGGGGCATATGGCTAGAGAATGCAAAATCAAAGTGGCTCGTGACTCATCTTATTACAAGAAGAAGTTGGAATTGGCCGAGAAAAAGGAGAATGGAACAACCTTGCTTGTTGAAGAAGAATATTTTTTGGATTATTCTGATGATGAAACCCAGAATGAGGAAACGGCCGATTTGTGCTTTATTGGAGATGATGCAAGTGATGATGAGGTGGATGATCAAGAGAGCTCAAGCGATGAATCTGAGGTACCTTCTAAGTTTGATTATGACTTTCTTTTATCTCAAATGAACATGATCGTAAATGCTATTCGTACGCTTCGTTCAAAACTTATTTCTGAAAAAGAAATTAATAATGGAAATAGATAATAACCGCTCGTAGAGCATATCAGAAATACCTGAACCTCCTTCTCAAGTTTTGGAAAGTGTTCAAGAGACAGTTGATCCTCTCCCTCACACAACAAAATGGACACAAGCACATCCAATTCATCAAATCATTGATGATCCATCTTCATCTGTTTCTACAAGATCCAAGTCTGCGACTCCTAATGAATGGTTATTCGCTTGTTTTTTAAGCAATGTTGAACCATCGAAGGTATGTGAAGCATTGAATGATCCGGATTGGATTATTGCCATGCAGGAAGAGCTAAATCAGTTTGAAGCATTGAAGGTGTGGAGACTTGTTCCAAGGCCTAAAAGAAAAAGCATAATTGGCACTAAGTGGATTTTCAAGAACAAAAAGGATAAAGATGGTATTGTTGTGAGAAATAAAGCCCGTTTGGTAGCAAAGGGTTATCGACAACAAGAAGGTATAGATTATGATGAGACATACGCACCGGTTGCAAGATTAGAAGCTATCCGAATGTTTCTTGCTTTTGCAGCTTATCGAGACTTTACCGTATATCAGATGGATGTCAAGACAGCTTTTCTGTATGGGGGACTTAAAGAAGAAGTTTATGTTTCTCAATCAGAGGGGTTTATTGATCAAGATAAACCTGATTTTGTTTATCGTCTTGATAAGGCCTTGTATGGTCTAAAACAAGCACCGCGCACGTGGTACGACGAATTGTCAACCTTTTTGCTAGGATCAGGATTTATCAAGGGAGCTATTGACACAACTTTATTCATTTATCGTGAAAATCATGATATCTGCTTAGTACAAATTTATGTAGATGACATTATTTTTTGGTGCTACTAACAAATCTTTGAGTACATGGTTTTCAGATCTCATGACTTCCAGGTTTAAAATGAGCATGATGGGGGAAATTAATTTCTTCCTTGGACTTCAAGTTAAGCAATTACCTGATGGAATCTTTATCAACCAGTCAAAGTATGTCTTTGATATTTTGAAGAAATTCAAAATGGATAAGAGCACTACAATTCGCACTCCGATGGCTCATGGTGCAAAGCTTGGTCTAGATCCAGATGGCAAAGAAGTCGATGTTCGAGAATACCGAGGGATGATTGGATCGTTAATGTACTTAACAGCTAGTATGCCAGACATCACGTTCTCTACATGTTTGTGTGCCAGATTTCAAGCAAAACCCAAAGAATCTCATCGAATGGCAGTCAAGCGAATTTTCAGATATCTGAAAGGAACTCCATATTTAGGTTTGTGGTATCCAAAGAGTTCAAATTATAAACTAATTGCTTATTCTGATGCAGATTATGGTGGAAGTCAACTGGACCGGAAAAGTACATCGGGTCATGTACAATTTCTAGGAGATAGACTGATTAGTTGGGCGTCAAAGAAACAGAACTATGTGTCAATTTCAACGGCTGAAGCTGAATACGTGGCCGCCGCCAGTTGCTGTTCTCAGGATGAAGACACAGTTACAAGATTATGGATTGCTGTATAAGACCATACCGATCTATTGCGATAGCAAATCAGCAATCGCCATTTCAGTCAATCCGGTTCAGCAGACAAAGACTAAACACATCGACATGCGATATCATTTCATAAAACATCATGTGGAGAACGGTACAATCGAATTATATTTCGTACCTACTGACTATCAACTTGCCGATATTTTCACCAAGGCATTGGATGAAAAGCACTTTAATTTTCTTTTATCAAAACTCGGCATGTTGAACTTGAAAGTTTGAACCTTCACAAATTTAATTCAATGAAGTGAAAATATTTCTATTTTCATTCATTGAATAAAATGTGTGTCAAGGGTGATTTTACAAGTAGTTTTGTGATATCTGAGTTTTATTTGCTTCAACTTTCGCTTCTGAAATAAATCGAAAGGTCAGCAAAACATGAATGAAATTTTTGATATAAGCGCAAAACTATTTAAATCTAGACTTATAAAGAATACGATGCTCACAAAGCCTATTTGTCAGAATGAAGAATGTAAATGAAAATATTAGGAAAGCACAAAGTTTTATAACCAAGTGATTGAGATGCAATAAAAAAAATCATTAGGTTTGAAAGTTTGTGCCTGTGGCCTATCTGGTTTGGGAGATTAAGTACCAAGGGGTACTCGATACCTAGCCCCTAAGATCAATTGGTCTGGGATTGGCTGACCCAAATCCTGCTATAGAACCAGATAGAAAGCCATGTTCTACTGGTACAGATGGGATTAGGATATATCGATGTAGCCTTTCTGGTTTGGGAGAGTAAGTTCCAAGGGGTGCTCGACACCTAGCCCCTAAGGCCAACTGGTCTAGGATTGGCTGATCCAAATCCTGCTATAGAACCAGATAGAAAGTTACGTTTACGGTGTATCTTAGTTTTAATAAAGTTTTTGATAAAAAGATGCCAATGTGCACAAAATAAAAGATGCCAATGAGCACACATCTCTTAAATCTTGGGGAAATTACGATGTCGCGATAAACTTATAAATTTGTGGAAATTCTGATTTCGTCATATAGTGTGAGTAAGAGCAAAGTATTCTTATAGGTTTTAGAAGTACATTTGATTGTTGCTAATCATATTTCACATGCTAGCACACCAAATAGATTTAATAAGTGGTTGAAACTGAACAAATTGTAACTTGATATGCAAGCATGACTTGTTTCTGAATCCAAAAGCATGCATTTGATGTCATTTGTTTGAAAAACTTGTCTACTTTCACTGAGTTGAATTTTATTTGTTCGGTGTTCAAACATTCTATAGTTAGTAGTTATGTTATATAATTTAATGCTTTTCAGTTTCCATAACTGATGTTTTACGTGAAATGTTTCATACTGTGATGTGTGAAGTTATACTGTGTGTGATTTTGAGGGGGAGCGATTTCAAAAGATAAGATAATTTTGAGGGGGAGAGAGTTCATGGATTATTATCTTGAAGGGAAGAAATATCATAGGTTCTCTATTTGAGGGGGAGCACAATCTGCTGAATGGTACGTATCTGTTAGTACGAAGATTGAGCAGGTAATCGGTTTCTGAGATTTTCTTCAAGTAAGTTCTCCAAATGCTATTTTAATCTGAGTTTATCTAATGCATTTGTGTAGGGGGAGTGAAAGAAGTCTAAAATGAGAAAACTCATTTTTTTTGAAAAAAATGCAAAAATACGATTAAGTCCATATTGCGCTACCCTTAGTGGCGCAAATCTAGATTTGCGAGACTGTAGGTGGCGCAATTCTCATTAATTCAGTATTTTTGAATTTTTTTAAAAATCGTTTTTCAAAGGGTTTTTAAAAAGGGTTTGACCATTTGTTGACTTTCACTTCATTCTTTCTTCTTGCGATTTCTCTCTGGCATTTCTCTCGACTCTTATTCGATTCAATTTATGAGTGTGGGTACTGTTCATCGTTTCCAGGTATGTTTTCGATTATTTCTTCTTGTGCTCATGATCGATTTCTTTTCAGTGTTTATACATTTCAATCGATTTCTGAAATAATCGATTTCTTCTTGTACTCATGTTTGTTGATATAGTGTTCATCGATTTCATCTCTTTTGGTTGAAATTAGGGTTTAAGTTTTTCTTGCTTAGGATCGTTTTTTTGTTAGAATGTGCCTATATATTGATTCGTTGCCTTTAATCATCTCTATTTTGCCTATTTTTTGTTTTGATTCGATCTGACTTTTTTCGCGATTTTTGAAATCTGAGTTCAAGTGAGAATTGCGCCACTGCCTTTAGCACAATTTCCCACTTTGCGCCACTACTGGTAGCGAAATTCTCACTTTGCGCTAGTGCTTATGGCGTTTTTCTTCTATATTTTGTCTATCTCAGAATTGCACCACAGCCTATGGCGCATTTCATGCTTTGCGCCACAGACTATGGCGCATTTTAGTCTTAGGAAAAAAAAATTTCTTTTCAATTTTTTTTTGTTTTTTTTTCTCTTTCATAGTGATTCTTGCTTACTAATTACATCTTGTTTGTGTACTCCTTAGGAGAGATATGGCTTCAAATGACAATCAGGATCCTCAAGTTCAGGAAGATGAGAATCAACCATCTGATCATGCTTCTCGAGATCGACCTCTTCCTTCTTTTCCTTCTTCGGGTGCTGATTTGTCTGCTAGAAGGAGTTCTCCGGAAGATGTTTTCCCACGCGATATGCATGTCTTGCCTTACAGGCCAAACAATCACTTTGTCAATCTTGACAGAGTGAGAATACATCCGATCATTCTTTCCATTCTTCGAGGTCATCCAATCAGTTATGCGTTAACGACACGTCATGGAATTTCTGAAGTTTATCTACAACAAGCCTGGCACTCGATCAGAAAGATAGATGATGCTTCACTACATCGATTCTCGATTCAGATAGATCAGTTTGAGACTTTTCTGGATTATCGTCATCTTCGTTTGATACTCTGTCTTCCAGAAGCTGATTTAAGACCGGGACGCAAAGATTTTGATGATTATCCTCCGGAAGAAGAGATTTTAGATGGGATTCGAGATTTAGGGTATATTGGCACTTTTACTATGGTTAGTCAGATAGAGAAAGCACGTCTTCCACCAGTCTGGTATGCGTTGTGCTCAGTCATCAACAGATGTTTGACTTCCAAACATTCTGGTACAGATAACGCCAGTCTTCACTACTTACGTCTTTTTCATGCCATTATAGATGATTTGCATGTGGATTATGCTCTTATTTTTTGGACCGAGCTGTGTGAACTTGTGTATTCTAAAGACACGTTCAAGGAATGGAAGTTTATATCATTTATTCGGTTTATGGAGCTAATTGTCTGGAGCATGCTAAGGAGTAATAGAGACATTCCAAGAAGACATAACTGGGTTCAAGCTCCTGATTTTGAAATGAGTTACATCAACAAGCAGAAACGTTCATTTGATCACTTTATGCCTATTCCACCGGAGCTTATTCAGACATATGCAGATCCAGAAGATGACGCGGTTATTGATTACTGTGAAGAACATGGAATAGAACTTCAAGTGCAAGATGCTCCAGCAGAATCTGAACAAGAAGAACAACAACTTCAAAGTGAAGAAGATGCTGAATCAAGTAGTACTGAAAGTGACGATGACGAAGCGGATGCTGAAGATTTTGATGATGATGATAATGGGGGAAATGGTGGCGAAATGGATTTTGGTGAATCTGTGTTTCGAGAATCTACAGTTGAGGTCACACATGTTTCTGAAAGAAATTTATCGGAAGATAATACGGTTGACACTTCGGATACAGTTCCGATAGATACAAATGTGGCAAATATTGAGGTAGATGAACTTGATCTTCAAGCTACTAGAGGTCAAGGAACGTCGGGCACAATGACACTTGATGAGCTTTTGAAGTCAATGAATGACCGAATGGATGCCGAAAAGAATGAGCAGTTACTTAAAATGAAGGCGATGCTGAAGGGTAAAGGGAAAGTATCAGACATTTCTGAGATTCCAGTTGATATTCCGTTTAGACGACCGACGAGTGTTGTTATTCGGGAGCCTTCAAGTCGACCAGTTTCTCAACCGCCAATTCAGCCATCAGTTCAAGCTCCACCTTCATCGCAATAGGGTATTCAGGATATTCCGGTTTCAGAACTTTCTGCTATGGTCTACGCGCGGTTATTATCTATGTCTTCTCCGGAGCATCAAGATAAAGATCTTCTTTCTCTTCTTCGCAATTTTCAACCAACTCCGCCTCTATCTTCTACTCCTACCCCGGTGCCAGTTTCTGATCCTCGAGTATCTACATTGGTGAATGAGTTCCAATCTTTCAGAACTGAGGTTAAAGATAGTTTTACTGAAATTCAGAAGGGCTTAAAGTTGATGACAGATGCCCTTTCTATGCTTTCTGAAAGAGTGGCTTCACATGAAGAAACTTGCAAAGCTGGTGCTGGTTCGTCTCTCAAGCGTAGACATGACCAAGATGATCCGGGTCATCAAGCTCATGAGGGGGATAATTCTAAGAGACGAAGAGTTGAAGGAAGTATGAATGAAGAGACAACTGAAAATGTTATTGAAGAAAGGGTGAATGAGGAAAGGGCGAATGAGGAAAGAGATGAAGAAGTTGATCCGGGAAATCTAGTTGATGAGTTATTAAATGAAGTGGATTTGATGGCTATGGCTTCAGATATTAACTATGTTGAGCCCGCGAACATAAATAATCTGCAACTAGTTGTATATGTTGATCCAGATTCTGTACCTGTATCGATTGGATGTCAGGAGACTTCAAATGTGCATGAATCTGAAGACTTTGATGATATGCGTAATTTCTTCTCCAACTATGTTGAGATTGATTCTAATGATGATGTTCAAAGGAAATTTGACAAGTTTTGGAAGATCAAAGAAGAAGATCAAGATGATATCATAGTTATATCAGATTCAGAAGTTGATGTTGAAGTTGATGAGAAAGATAATGATGTTGTCAACATGCTTTATGGAGATTTATCAGACAATGAAGATTTTGGTCACCAATTTCCTTTAGCACATTCTCCAGTTCAAGTTCCAGAAGTTCCAGTTCAACCAAGTTCTCCGGTTGTTCCTGTTGTTCCAGCTCCGACCACCACTACCTCAGAAAGAACATTTATTCAGGGTGAGTCGTCTAGAGCTAACTCAGAAATTCCTGATCAATCTCTAAATGTTCCACCTAGCATTCTTCAACCAGGTCCCGCTTTGAATAGACAGCAACGAATGCAAAGACTTGAAGAAAGATACCAAGTAACCAGAATGAGGTCTGCTTTTCTTGAAGACACTGAATGGAATTTTTATGTCAAGAAAAGAAGAAGAGTGAATATTCATGCAATTCTGGGTATTGAAAAGGAGCCTGATTGGTATCAGTACGAATATCTGATGTTCATCAAGTGTATTCGTCAAGGAAGACTCCTGGTGTTCTCGAAGCATGGAATCGTAAGGGTACTTAAGGTGGAGATAGCTAACTTTGTCAGAATTTGGTATCCAATATTTTATGTTGAACGTCAAGATTGTCAAAGATATCGGTTTTCTGAAGCAGACTTTAATGATCTATCTATTGATGACTTTGAGGTAATCTATCATCAATTTCGAGACATGACTATTCGTACGGATGATATCCTCAGGGCTTTGGAAGCAGTCAAGCGATTCTTACGTCGTCAAGTCAGATTCTATATATGCTTTGACTTCCAGCTTGCTGTTGAAAGCTTCCAGCCAGTTGTCAATGTGAGAAGACCTGATAGAGATTTGCCGAATATTGACAGCTATCCTCTATTTTCTATTGTAGAAGACCCTTATGGAATTGTGTATAGAGATCAATCAGGTGTCAGACGTTTTCTCAGATTTGAAGAAATTGGTAAGTATTCTGATGGAACTTTGAAGATCATTCGATTACAGTTAGATCACAAACTGAAGGAAGTTATAAAGAAGTTCATGGAAACAAGAAGAAATACTTACCAGGTTGATAATGCTGAGATTAGACTTTTGAGGAGAACAATAGAAACAATCGATACAAGACTGAACTTCAGGAGAACTCTAAGACGCTTGGAAATTTTGATTGGCAAGAATCTCCAACACAGAAGATTCGAGCGCCCTTGATTACAAAGGGGGAGATTGTTAATGCTACATTTATGTTGTAATCAAGGCTTATTATGTAATGCTTTTGTAATAAGTGTAGTTTGACTTTGTTTAGTCAAGGGGTATATAAACCCTTGTGTTAAGCTTTTGTAACTAACAGTTCACAATTTGAGAGTAATAGATGACGTACTTCTCTCTCTAGATTTCTATCTCTATTCTTGTTTGATCTTGGAATAACAGTTGCTATTGGCCATGTGCGTGTATTGCATGCTCCTTATACTCATCATTCATAGATATTTTTACAAAGGGTTTACCTATATAGTTATTTTTTAGACTTTAGAAACACTTTAAGCATCCATCAACTTTCTGCTCAAATTGAGGGGGTGTGTTAAAGCATGTATTTCTTGTTATTTTTGTATGGTATAAGGACCCCTTTGTAACTTTCTTCTTTATTTTTGAGTGAGCAATAATACACAAATCCTAACGGGGATTTCCACATATCCCAACAATATGTATTGTTTTGTCCATTCAAGATCTAAAATACACACGAGTTGCAGCACATACAATCCATCCCCGTTCCCACCCTCATCATAGTTGCAAAAGTAGGTTCTTTTTGCAACCATTATGTAACACCATCAAATTTGGAAAGAACAACTAAACAAAAACTTTGATTTAACAACAAACAAGGACACAATTTCTTATACAAACCAGTTTTAGAAATACCTCAACAACGAAATCGTAACAACTTCGAAAATTCAATATCCTAAGTCTTACACCAAGATATAAGAGGTCGGGTGCTACTCAACTCAATACAAGGTTGCTATTCCCAAAACGCGGAAGACTTCACCAAGCCACTTACTTCTTGAACTCATATCTAGCTTTCAACTATTTACAGTGTCACTAGAATTAATACCCGACTGGAACTGTGGCACATGCCGACAAATAAAAAGGTTAGGCTAACGCCTAGTGAGTTCAAGATTTTCCATCATGGTTAAAACATTTAGTTAGACCAAATAAGTACACTCAAAATCATGATTTTCCAAAAAGGATTTTAATTAAATATGTGAACAACCCATTTTCCAACGCACACAAAACCCGTGCCGAAAACTCCAAAATGATGGATTTAGATCCAAAACACGCTTGAGAATGAATAAATATTAAGTTTTTAAATAAGTTGGACGTGAATAAAACTCTAACATTTCAAATGCCCCAAAAAGGAGAAGAAACAATATGACACCCATAAGAACATGGAAAACAATCCAAAATTGATACATTCCCGAAGCATATGACTGACTCGACAACCCACGCAAAGCGTAATTATAAATAAAGTCCAAGCAAACCTTAATATACGTGGAGGGGTTCCAATATTAAAGTCAATACTTGTAATTACTCGCACAAGGCTTAGTGTAATTAAAACATGCATATCATAAGACTCAATATAATATCGACAACAACGGGGGAGACCCGTATCCATTGAGGGTGGAGGAAACAGTTAAGTATACCACCCGTACAACGTTAATCATACAACACCTCGCGACTAGACGTCCAAGGGTTCCTACGACTTCTCAACTAGTTTCACCTCATGAGACGGTTGACCTTAGTGTCTTTTCTCACGAATTACACCACAAGGCCCGACACGCTTAGGACTACCTCCAAGGCATCCCCTTCAAAGTGGCGAAGGTCCTAGTGCCTACCTCCAAGGTAGCACCTCCAGACTTAACCTTCCCAGTGCCTACTTGAAAAGTTTAAGGTCATAAACATGGGTCCCGGAGTCCAACCCCGCAATACTCATGTAACCTCATAAAGAAGACCGACTCATATGTTATGCATCCAATGCAGATATAGTCAAACAATTACACAACCCATAAAAGAATGTCCAACATCTTTAACACATGTAATTAAATAATAGATATGACTCAAATGCATATAGTCTCAAAACTCGACATAGAGTAATTCACCTTGGACGAAAGTCCCCAAGACTCACTAGGCTCAACAATACGATTGACCAACAATAAAGGTCATTAATACAATAAAATGCATTTAAGTGTCATATATGCAAAGGCATACCTCCAGGATATGATAAAATCCAAAATCCCATCATTTATTTGATTAAATCATTTTCCACACAATTCACAACCACATATATATATATCCCAATGACTCATAACAACATTCATGCATGTTTCCAACAACACTAAGGTGCATTCTTTAACAAAGACCCCCTATTTGTACCCAAAAACCCATTTGACACTTTTTCTTGAGATACATTCACTCATTTACTCAAAATACCAATGTGGGTGTTTTATAATGTTTTCAAGATTAAACACTTCAAATCGTCAAAACCCAATAAATGACTCAACCATAGATAATTTTCATGTAAAATACACAAACACTTGAAAATGGACATTTTGGCATGTACAACGTTTTCACAAATCAACTTGAATTTACCTTGCTAGATTTAGGCTAAATCTAGATTTTCCCTATCTTGAGTTCCTTTGAAGGAAACTTGAATCTTCAAGTCAAATCTTCCAAAACCTAGATCCACAAGTTTCCAACCGTAAATAATCATCCCCAAATACTTAAAATCGTTTCCCTCAACATAAAACGTCAAAATCCCCGATAATACCAAAACCCTACTTTCTTAGATGAAGAAAAGAGGAGCTTACCTCAACCACCACATGAATCCAACAACCAAACACCTCTAGGGTTTCCAAAATAAGTCTTGAACTCTAAAAGGGTGAAAGGGTTTTGAAGAGAGTTGGATGAAACCCTAAAATCAAGAAATCTTCAAGATAAGATGAGATGAGAAGTTCCACTCCATAGATCATCAAGCTTCTCCTAGATGCAAAAGATCTCAAGGGTTTCCAAGGATTGAGGCTTTAAGGGTGCAAAAACCCAAGTCGTACCGAAGGCTTCGGCCATCCCGCGACATTGCCAAGCGATTGTGCCCGAGGGCACTCTTACCGGGCATAGTTGCCCCAAATGTACCGAGGGCTTGTCCCTCCTCGCGAGATTGACACGGCGATAGTGACTCTATCACTATCGCAGGGCACTGTTGGTCCCGAAGGGTTATACAAGTTTGTAGAAGGGGGGGGGGGGTGGTTGAATACAAACACATGATTTTTACTTTTCTAAATTGTTTATTGATAAATCAAGACAATTTACAACTTGTTGCGGAACAAGATTAAGGATTAACCTAATCTAAACAAGTTAAGAACACTAAGTTTCTTGTACTAGAAGGAGATAAGGAAATTACGAATAATAACCTAACACACAGATAGAAAGAAGAATAAGAAGATGGCTGAGCGCACTTCATTTATGAAGTAGGGTTCTTCTTATATACTGCATGCATTTAATGCATGGCAGTATTGCTTTACACATGGCTGCAGCTGAGTGGTTGCATGTCATTGACCTTTGTAGACAACCTTAGTAGCCGCATGGTGCACAGTGTAGAATAAGAGATTGTTGTACGATCATAGAGAAAAAGGATGTCCGTTCTGACAGTTCGTACGGAGACGTGCAAGGGAGGTAAGACAATAGTACTTTGTAAGGAGACTTCAAGATCAGCTTTCGTTGAAACAGATCTTTATCAGCGAATGATTAAGTTCAGCGATTGCTGAAGTCTTCTACTTGATACTTCACGTTGAGTGGACAAATCTTGGCTTTGCTGATATCCGCATCAGTTCATTAGTAGACTTGTCGCTGGTTCTTGAGCTTGATCTTTGACTTCAGCGTAGAACATATGTTGACGTGAAACTTGTCTTCAGGGATCATAAGTAAACAACTAACTTATCAGCGATCATCTCATAGACTGAACAGGCTCAGAGCTACTTGATGAACAGAGTTCGCTGACTATTAACTTTAAAGAGCGAGAGTTACCATCAGCGGTACTGAAACAGTCTTAGTACTTATCAGCGATAGTGAAACTCTAATACATATCATTTACTTACAATTTTCACTAAGTCTTAAGAGAGGGTCATTATCAAATCACTGAGGGTTTGGATCTACAATCTCCCCCTATTTGATTATGACACAGCAACAGAGAAAATTGCTAATTAATGAAAACATAAGGATAAAAAGAACTCATAAAATATTTGTCCCTTTTACTGTTATCTGGGATCTTTTCAGTACTGATGGAGTAAAGTACATTCGCTGAAATATTTCTTTAAACTTCGTAAAGGTTACAGAGGGAAGTGTAAAAATCACAAGTACAGCAAATAAAATTACAAGTACAAAAGATGTAGACAGATAAAGATAGAAAGAATTACAAGGCGATCCTATCCGTCTAAAGGTTCTTCCTTAATGAGAAGTTCACCAAGGGTCTTTGATGTAAGAATCATCCAGTCAGGGACCATTACCCCTTGATCCTTTTTGTTCTTTGCTTCTTCAAAGATCAGGGGCTTGAGGTGACGTGCCTGAATGTCGCGTCTGACTTCACACCAGTATATTAGGTATCTGAGTTATTCGATGGGAGTGATTTAAAGCTCAGATATGCGTTGAAAGTGTTATCGTCCATAGCAGTCTAGAAAGAAGATGCCATAGGGGTCACTTAAGACTTTTCCAGGGATGAAAGTTTCACCAGGAGGCAGGGAGGTGTCAAGTACTGAGAGGTCAGGGTCACGACAAGTACTTCTTCGCGTGAGAAACCTATACCTGTTTCATTCCGTATAGGAGGACCTGAGTCTGAGGTATTCTTTTTCTTTGCAGAGACCCTTCTTTGTTGAGATGGAAGAAGAGTGGAAGGAGGAATATCCACAGCAGAAGAAACCAAGTCGATCTGAGAATTTAAAATTTTCTCGACATGGCTCTTGAACTTTGAGCGAGATCGCTGAATGGCTAATTTCACTTCCAACCATTCAGAGAAACCAAACTTCTCTAATGTAGCAACGTAAAAGGTTTGCTTGGTCCTGTCTTCTCTGAATACGTCAACTTCAACAACAGGAACGTCTATGAACAGTTTTCCTCTGATATTTAACTTGATGATTTTGGATGGTCGAGATCGATAGTTCAGCATTTCTTTACACCATTCCAAAGTCGAATCAGATACCTTAGTCTTTTCTTCAACGATCCTTTTAGCATCATCCCATAGCTGACGTTGGACATCAATGGGAGTTCTTTTCAGCGCGGGGTCTTTCACCGATTGTTGGACAAGCTGGATGGTGAGAGCATTATCTTTTTCTTCAGCTTCCTTCTTTTCGGCGAGTAATCTTCCAGCTTTTAAATGATCCTCGTATTATTACCTTGATATCCTGAACTTTGTGGGAATAGGGATTTTGTCACGAGGAAGAATGATTCGCTGATCTTCAAGCTGTTTGATCATTGCATCTCTCTTTTCTTGATCCTCTTCACTTAGCTTTTATGGAGCAAAGGAAGGTCTGTTTTTGTGAGAGAGCAGCTGTTCTTCAGGTTCATCAGTCTCAGTGGTTAAATCCAAGACTGGGATTATTTCTTCAGCTCTTGTGGCTGGGATTATTGGTGTAGTTGTAGGAGCTTCAGCGGGATCCTCAAACAGGGGAGAGGACTAGCTGAAACACATCGATCGTTTAAGTAAGAAAAGTTGGGAAGAAAGAGAAAAGAATAGAGTTAAGTGTATAGAGGTTTTATGGAGAGGAGGATTGATATTGAGAAGGGATAGAAGAGGGATGCAGTATAAGGGACTAGAAGATATTGTACCTGACAAGATAGCTTAATCTGAAGAATAGCCAGATTGCCTTCTGCAGCGAGGCCTTTGTTTTTGCCTTGATCAGCTTCAGATGCTGCAGGCTTTGTCTACTCCCCTGATGGTTCGTTTATCGAAATCCCTTTCTCAGGGACCTTCTTGGGCTCAACGAAGAAGAAGTTATCATCATCATCGTCATCATTATCATCTTTAGGGGATGATGATGGTTCTTGATCCTCAAGGTTGAGGTCTTCGTCATCTTCAGCTTCTTCAGCTACAGATTCATCATCGTAGGGTTTGGTTACATCAGCAGCAGCTTCAGTTCCCTTATCCTCTTCGAGTTGCTCCCCCTCAGAATCAGAGGGAAGTTTCACGGTTCCCTCAGGGTTTTCAAGTCCCTGAGGTTTTGAGTAGAAGCAGCAGTTTCATTTTTCTTCTCCCCCTCATCATTATGGGGAAGGTCTTCAGCTCTCTTCTCCCCCTCTTCCACATTATGAGGAGGGGAGGCAAGAGGAACATTAGCAACATCAACAGCAAGCATCAGTAGTATGAGGATCACTGTCATCTTGGCCAGTGAGTCCCATACAAAGTTCAACCACTGCTAATCTGTCTCCGAGGCCAGATATAGCAGGGGCGAGTTTCCGAAGATCTTCTCTATCGGCCTGAGTAAAGTAAGACTTTGGAGCATCCAGTCGATTGAGTATCTGCTGAAGTAGATCTTTGACCGTCGTAACCTCACCCTTAAGAGTACCAACCTCTGTCTTCAATGATGTGACTTCATTGGACATTGTGGTGAAGTTTGTTGCGAGGGTGGTGTTGGTGAGGTTGAGACTGTTGACGTTTGAGGAAGTTTCAGCGAGGGTGGTAGCAAAAGTTGCAATGCTACCATCCACCTTCTCCATATCAGCTTTGGAGGCTTTCAAGACACCAACCTCGGTCAGCTTCTTGAGGTTCTCTCCAGCGTTTGTAACCGTTGAAGAGTTGGTGGAGAGAATGGTGTTGTATGATTCCATCTTTGTTTCCAGGGCCTTCAGGGAGGTGTTGATATCCCCTAAATTAGTACCTGAAACAGTTATTAACTTCTGAACAGAGGAAAGCTCAGAAGTTTGGGGTTGAGAGAGAGAAGTGTTTGGGATAATGTGTATACCTGCAGGCGGGTTGGCGAAGTTGTAGAACCCTCGTAACCCTGAGTAGGTTTCATAGTCGTCTTCAATAGTTCCCTGACAATTGGAAGTACCTGCAGGTCCTGTGTTTTGTTCTATCATCCTCTGAAGATGTTCAGGAGTAGTGTCGCTGAGGAAGATGTTTGTTGAGTAGAATAGGGGAAGAGATTGAATGACCAAAGGAGAGGTAGGATGAATGTTGGTTGAGAAAGTAGGTTGGGTGCGAGGTTCAGCGTTGGATTCGCTGAAAATCACTTCAGTCTCTAGAGAGGCTGAAAGAGGTGGGTTCAATTCCAAGTTTATAACTTCAGCATTAAGAGACGCTGAAGCTGGGATGGAAGGGGTGGCTTGTTCAGCTGTGGCAGAGCGTACCACTGAACTATCCATCAGCTCTTCAAGATGAGTTGTGGAGTCTTCAGCATGTGAATGATGGAGGGTTGCTCCTTGGTTTTCTTGATTCTTTTGGAACCAAGTTGGGAAGTAGATTGTTTCCTTTTTCGAGAAGGAGTAGACGGTGCAGCTTGGGTATCAGCGGTGGGGATTTCCACTGAATGAGCCGCAGAAGTAGAAGAAGGAGGATTAAGAATAGATAAAAGAGTAGTAAGACGTACCTCGTTTGCCAGTGGCTTGAAGTCGAGCACCTTAGGGCCAACCTGAGAGAGTCCCAGATCACCCTCTTTTGGGTATTTGTCCCTAAGTCCAAGTTGAAAGATGGCGCTGATGAATCTGGGATATGGAACCCATGAAGGTCTATCAGCCATATCTACTCTGAACGCAAGATCGTCATAGATGACTGAGGCCCAGTCAACATGTAGACCTTTCAGCAATGCATAGGCCATTGCTTGCTGAAGTTGAGCAGCTTGATCAGAGGAGCCACTCTTCGCTGTCATGCAGCTTATTAAGTGTGCGAAGATGAAGTTCATCTCGCTTGGCATTTTGGACTTCTAGATCAGGGTCATTTTCTTCTCAATCTCCTTGTCCCTCCCTGTGTCCCATGCGTAACCCATTGCATCAAAGAATACAGTGATGGCTTCCCTATCAGCATGGTTTTTGTGGTTAGGCAGAGGAACGAAGGGTTTTTCTTTGGTGGCAGTGGGTAGGCTGAGTGCTTTCCTTATAATGGCAGGGTTGATTTTGGTTGTGCAAAATTTGGTGTCACAGAGAATGACATCAAGGAGTTTCTTAGGGTCCTTGGATGAAGGAATCTGAGTGTGTCTAGCAGTATACCAGAACTGAGATAGAAGAAATTTATAGGCATGGGGTACGAAGGTTAAGGCTTTGAATAGGCAACAGGTTTGGAGAAAATTCACAGCTTCATTCAGATGTGTGACTTGCTTCTTCGGAGGAAAATCGAAAAGCGCATAGAGATTGTTGGATTTTGAGAAGTCTACTTTCTCAAGCATGAACTTGACCTGAGGAGCCTTGGGAAGATTCAGTTTCTCCGTAGCAGGAGATTTCTCAGCGGTAGGAGCAGCAGTAGAAGATGCCATTTCTGTTTATCATATCAACCATGAATCATAGAAAACAAATACAGTCTTAATGTGGAAATATTTTCCAATAAGATATTTTCGAACTTTGTCCATTTCATTCAGACATAAATGTCTTAATGAAGATTAGGGTTTTCTTGTTTTGAAAAAGAAATGCAAACCCAGTAAAAGTCTTGTTTTCCATTTTCCTTTAGATAAGGATTCTGGAAAAAACGAATGAAGAACAAGTTTAAGATTTTGAGTTTTAAACTTTGAAGAACAACCATGAAAAGGTTGTGTTCATAAAACCATGAAAGAAATGATTTCATTTTAGAAAGGTTTCTTTTGTTTGATCTGCTAAAAGCAACAAGAAGATCAGAAAGAAGTTAAAACAGGTAAATAATGAGAATCTTAACCTGGTTGTCGAAGAAGAAGATGAACAGTTTTCTGGAAAAACTCGAGTTCAATAAACAACAGAAAATCTTTTCTTTCTTGGAGAAAAAGTTCGCGTGAAGGAAAAATATAAACTCAAAATAGTTTATATAGTGAGATTAGAGAGAGAGAAAAACTAGAGCGGGGAAGTTTTGCATCATGACACGGACACGTGTTTGCATTTGATTGGATGGTAAACGAAACGTGCAAACATGTGTCAGAAAAAGAACGTGCCAGGGTTTATCCGTTGTGATGACGTCACAAACATCCTTTCATATTTTAGGATGTCTCTGAGGTTTTAAAAACTCATGGACTATTTTGAAAAACATGAAGCACTGAATAGAAATATCAGTGTTAGTTTAAGAAATTTCAAAGTATCGTTGTTAAGGAAGAGATATTCAGCGATGTGATTTGTTTTGAAATCTTGCATTTACATATGAATGTCATCGAGTAAAGAGAGAACATACCTTGATATCAGCGAATCAACTTTGTTCAGAGAGAAGATGATAGAATGGGTTATATAAGTTGGTTTTATCCGATTGCTGATCAAATGTGAACCACTGAAGATTTTATTCTTCAAAGTTCAGCATTCGAAGCTCGCTGATGAGAAAGTTAAATCTTGTCTCATCAAGAGGTTTGGTGAACAGATCAGCTAACTGATAGTCAATTGAGATAAAATGAAGTTCTATATCACCATTCATCACATGATCTCTGATAAAATGATACCTGATTTCGATATGTTTGGTCTTTGAGTGTAGTACTGGATTACTGGATATAGCGATGGCACTTGTGCTGTCGCAATAGATTGGAATTTTCGAGAGCTGAAGGTCATAGTCTAGTAGTTGATTTCTCATCCACAAGACCTGAGAACAACAGCTTCCAGCGGCTACATACTCAGCTTCAGCGGTTGAGGTGGACACTGAGTTTTGCTTTTTACTTGTCCAACTCACCAGCTTTCCACCCAGGAGCTGACAACCTCCTGTGGTGCTTTTCCTATCCAATTTGCAACCTGCAAAATCACTATCTGAATAGACGATTAGATCAAACCCTGAATCTTTGGGATACCAAAGACCTAGGTTCATAGTACCCTTAAGGTAACGAATGATTCTCTTTACATCGATCATATGAGATTCCTTAGGTTCAACATGATATCGTGCACACAAACAGGTTGCGTACATAATATCGGGTCGGCTAGCTGTAAGATACAAGAGAGAGCCGATCATCCCACGGTACAACGTGACATTAACAGGGATTCCATTTGAATCCTTGTTTAGTGTCAGCGGTGGTGCCATAGGGGTTTTAATAGCTGAACTCTGAGTTAAATCGAATTTTTTCAGCATATCTTTAACATACTTTCCCTGATTAATGAAAGTTCCTTTTTCATTTTCCTTTATCTGAAGACCAAGGAAATATGTTAGCTCACCCATCATACTCATTTTATACTCTTCTTTCATTCTATCAGCGAAACGAGTACAAAGGTCAGGGTTAGTAGAACCAAATATAATGTCATCAACATATATCTGAACAAGAATGATATGACCTTTCACTATTCTAAAAAATAGAGTTTTGTCGATTTTACCCCGCTCAAAATTTTCAATTAGGAGATAAGAGGATAGAGTGTCATACCATGCACATGGAGCTTTATTTAAGCCATATAGTGCCTTATCCAGTTTATAAACATAACCTGGACGTTTAGGATCTGATAATCCTGGAGGTTGTTCCACATAGGCTTCTTCATTCAGCTTTCCATTGAGAAATGCTGACTTAACATCCACCTGATAAACTTTGAAGTATTTTTGTACAACATATGCTAAGAATAGACGAATAGATTCTAGTCTTGCTACTGGAGCAAATGTTTCGTCATAGTCTATACCTTCTTCGCCATGTTCGTCCAACTTGTTTCGATAGACCCATTTAGTGCCTATCACTGTCTTCTCAGTTGGTCTTCGAACAAGATTCCAAACTTTGTTTCTTTCGAATTCAGTCAGCTCTTCTTGCATAGCGCTGACCCAATTTGGATCTTTGAGGGCATCATCTATTTTCTTTGGTTCAATCAGAGAAATAAAGTTAACAAATAAACAAATATTACCTGCACTTCGTCGAGTCTGAACACCCGCGTTTGGATCACCAAGAATTTGATCAATTGGGTGATTGACAGTCCATCGCTGAGCCGGAGCATGAATCGCTGACTCAAATTGAACTGGAGGAGCTGAAGATGAGGCTTCAACAACTTCTGGAATATCAGCCAAGAGAGGAGTAGGTGCAGATGTCATCTCATTCACTGATTGATGAGAATTAGATGGAATGTCTGAGACATTTGGTTCAGAAGCAGTCATAGTGTTTAAAGGAACATCTGAGACCCATGAAGTTTCAGCTTCACTATTCTGCATGTTTGGGATGATTGTAGGGCCATCATCTTCAACGGTATGAGTATGAGGAGTGGGAATATCTTCTGAATCACCAAGATGTGAAAACATCCATTGATTCAGTTCTTCAGTATCAGCAGAAGGTCGAGAATTCGCTGAACGGGATTCGTCAAAGGTGACGTGAATAGTTTCTTCAACAGTTTGTCTTCTTCGATTGAAGACTCTGAAGGCTTTGGAGACTGAGGAGTATCCAAGAAAGATTCCATCATCAGCCTTAGGATAAAACTTTGCAATGGCATCTCTGTTGTTCAATATGAAACACTGACATCCAAAGATGTGAAGAAAGCAAATTGAAGGCTTTCTCCCATGAAAAAGTTCATAGGCTGTTTTATTAAATCTTTTGACTATCAGCGACCTGTTTTGCGTAAAACAAGCAGTGTTGACAGCTTCTGCCCAAAACTGAGTAGGCAGGTGAGAATCACTGAGCATTGAACGTGCAGCTTCAATAATAGTTCGATTTCTTCTTTCAGCGACTCCGTTTTGTTGCGGTGTTCTCACTGAAGAAAAGTTGTGAGAAATACCCTTACTCTCAAAGAAGGAATCAAGAGAACTGTTTTTGAATTCAGTCCCATGATCACTCCTTATTGAGCGAACGGTCAAGTTGTTCAGGACTTCCATTTTCCTGACAAAGGTGATGAGTTCTTCAGGTGTGTCACTCTTAGAACAGAGAAACATTACCCATGTATAGCGAGAGAATTCATCAACTATGACCAGCGTATATTTCTTTCCAGCGATGGATTGTTTGTTAACAAGGCCAAACAAATCCATATGGAGAAGTTGTAGAGGAGATGACATTGAGGAAACTTGCTTAGACTTAAAGCTTGCTTTGGTCTGCTTCCCTTTCTCACACGCTGAACATAAGGACTCTTTGGCGTATGAGTGTTGAGGTAGACCAGTGACTAACTCTTTAGAAGATAGAGTGTTCAGTGTCTTGAAGTTTAGATGAGAGAGCCTGTTAGCTTCAGTCTTCCTAATCATAGAAGTATTTAGAATTAGTGAAAAATAGGCTAAGTGAAGAAAGCCTCTTACAGAGGCTCTGCCGACATTACCGAGAAATCAAGGTCAAGAAGCTACAGAAGCAGCAGAGGCTTCCTACAGAACCTCTGCTGTACTCAAAGAAGACCCAAGACTCGGAAACAAAGGTGGACTGCTCCACAGAGGACCAGACCACAGAACCTCTGTAACTCATTACAGAGCCTCTGTGGTCCTCACTGAGACTTGAAGATATTTATAATATCTTGCTACTGTTACAGGACCCGTTCATCTACTTGCATGGTAGCATGCCCTGTCCAACGTCGACGTGTCAAACTCTGATTGGACTCAGTAGGGCTTAGTACATATTAGACATCTGCTGCATTAAATGCAATACAGCACGTCTTACTGTTCATGCCATCCTTGCAACTGTTCACGACATCCGCTCTACTATTCATACGTACCTTTTGAATAGTAGCATATGCTTTATGGTCCCCTTTAGAGTAGTATATAAGGAAGACTCATGTTGAGTTCTTCCTTACAACAAAAAACACACACACACAACTTCAATCGAACATCAAGAACACAAAAGCTTATTCACCTTAAAAGTCATATCTGTTTTAAAGCTTTTCTTACTCACGGTTCATAAACCCGTTCTTGATATATATTCAGTAAACTTTGAGATATAATATTTTGTTCACTGTTTATTTATATTTTGTTCTAAATCTATCAAACTTATCTGTTAGTTCTTTAAATACGCTTCCGCATCAAACCTTAAACTTGAACTAATAGATCCGATGATCTTGTTTAAGCAAAACGGGAACCAACAATTGGTATCAGAGCAAAGCTTGATTTTCAATATCAAGCGATCCTCGTTTTACAACTTTTATTTGATAGATTATTTTCTCTCTTCATCACCATATTTCTAGATATTAGTCGTACCCAGAAAACCTTCCAGATCTTCATACTTAGAAATCCTCCATCAGATTATCCTTTCCTCAAAATGACAAATACAAATAACTTTTTCAATGTTGGCTCACTAACCAAACCTCCTACTCTTCTTAGAGATTAGTATCCTCAATGGAAGATAAGAATGGTTCATTTCTTTGAGGGTACTGAAAAAACTCTCAAACAATATCTTTACAATCTTCCTCCAGTTCCGATGATAACTATGCCACGTGTACCAGCTACTGCTGAATCTGCTGAAATCCCTGAACATCAAAAACCTAAGCCAAGAGAAGAATGGTCAAATGAAGATAAGGCAGAAGATGAAGTTGCACAGAAAACAAAGAGAATATTGATCATGGCAATCCCCAACGAACTTTTTCAATCCTTAGATGCATGCGAAACAGCGCACGATCTCGGGAAAGAATTAGAAAGACAGTTGGAAGGGGGTGCTAAAACTTAGAAGAACCGAAGGGCACAATACATAAATGAATATCATGCTTTCAGAGCCTCTGCAACAGAATCTCTGCAAACAACATACGACCAGTTCAACTCTCTCATAAACAAATGCAAAAAGTCTGGTATTCACAGAACCACGGAAGAAAATAACGTCATGTTTCTAAAGAGCCTGAACGATGAGTGGCTTCAGTTGTATATGTCCTTACAAACAAATCAAGATCTAGACTCCTGGACACTCTCTGATCTCTATGGAACACTTGCTGCACAAGAGCCTCAAATAGCTCAAGCTAAAGCACTAACCATTGTGCCATACGCATTGGTTAGTAAATCTACAGAGGCTGCATACAGACCAAGAAATGAGAGATCTACAGAGGAGAAAAAGAAGGAGAAAAAGAAGATGGTAATGGTTGATAGCGAAGAAGACGAGCTGATAGAGGAAGAGATAACTCTTGCGTCATTAGCTAAGTCAATGGCTCTATTGACAAGAGAGTTTAGAAATAACCAAAGGAATTCTGGTAGAAGAGATGATGGAAGAAGAGAAGAATCAAGTGACCGACAGAGGTCAGACTACAGAAATCATGACCTACAGAGGTCGAGCGACAGAAGCTACAGAGGAAATGATCGACAGAGATCAGATGACAAGGTAGGACACACACAAGAATGCTACAAATGTGGTAAACCCGGTCATTACGCAAACGAATGCCGAACAGAGAAAGGTGGAGACCTACAGAAGTCTGACGACCGAACTGGAAACATCTCCCAAGGTTGTTTCAACTGCGGCAAGCCAGGTCATTTCGCAAAAGAATGCAGAAGTAGACCAAATCGCCCACAGAAGGACTCAGCTTTTTACAAAAAGAAGGCCGAGTATTACGCCCAAAAATCTCTAATGGCGAACAAAGGGCATTCTGAGGCAAACAAAGAAGACTTCGAATCAGACTCTACCTCTGATGATGAATTTCCCACAAATGCCCTGTTCTATGGCATGGCAGAAGTTGACTCCGGCACTGACAATGAGGTATCCATTTCAAATTCTACCTCAAGTACTAATTCTGTAGATGATGATTTATTTAAACTTAACATTAAACTGAAAGATATAATTGAAAGCATTCAGAAAAAGCTGACCTTTAATGAGAGAGAAGTAAGGCTTCTCACTCAAGAAAAAGCCAAAATCTTTGAAGAAAAAGGAAAAGTCGAAAAATATTGGAGCAAAAATATAGATCCTTTAAAAAGGCAAATTTCTGATTTAACCTATGCTTTAAAAATCAAAACAAAAGAACTTTCAGTTTCAAGAAGTGAAACTACAGATATAAGAGCTCTCAAAGAATACTTTCAAAAAGAAAGAGAGGTACTTTGGCAAGATCTTTTAAGAAGAGAAGTTTTAATTAAAAACTATAAAGATGCACAGAAGGTGTATGAAAAGGTAAACTCTCAAATAGCAAGACGAGGTATAGGGTACAGTGATATTACCTTAGGAGTTGAAAATAAACGACTAAAACCTCTGTCCTCTTAATTTGTTTTGGGAAAAACTAACAAACCAAACTTTCCAAACTTACTCTCTGTAAGTAAAAGGGTTAAAATCTCTGCAGAACCTCACTTGAGGAAACATACAAAGATGATCAATGTGTGGTTTGAAAACACAGATTCATCATCTTCAACCTCTGTCAATAGAGGAATCAAACCAAAGAAATATCTGAAAACACAAGATCAGATTGGTATCTTTAAGTTTGGTAAACCAGAGACTCAAACACAGGTCGCTTTTGTCTGTATGATAAATGTCGAAAAGAAATTGTCAGCAGAAGCTCCTGAGTTTAAACCCATCTTTTCAGAAGAAAAACTTGAAGAATCTATTGAAAAAGAAATTTTGGAAGTTTTGAAATCAAATGTTTTAGAAAATCTCTGTACATCTTCTATAGATCAAAAACTTGCTGAAGAGATCTCATCAGAAACCTCTGCCATCTACGAAAGTTTTTCTACAGAGGAAGAAAGCTCGTATGATACATGCTCATAAAATCCAGCCTCTGTCGAAAGAAACGACTCAACCTCTGCATATGAGGACGATTCATCCTCTGACGACTCAGAGACTGATTTCAAATCAGGGATAATTCACTGTGACACAGAGGATGTCAAATTCTCCTCTGAAGTTCTTTACAGAACAATTTCTCCAAAAGAGAAAATCACAGAGATACATATCCATCCAGATTTTCTCAAAATGTGTATACAAGTCAAAACCTCTACAGAGCTTGAAAATCTGAAAAAGGCCTCTGAAAATCCAAAAAGCTTAAAATTTTCAAAACCTTTAAGGAAAATCAAAGAGAATCCCACTTGGCAACAAAAGGGAAAATGGCATGAAGCTAACAAATATTTTTCCTCTGTGACATTGAAGAAAGATGTTCACCACAGAAGAGAGTCACAGAAGGCAGGAACTAAACAAGACTTTTGCAAACAACATTCTAGTATTCATAGATCTTCTTGTAATAGGAAATCTAATGTAAAGAAAGAGTGTAATGTCTCTGTGGCTCAGTTCAAAGAATTCAATGAAAAGTTCAAACAAATCACATCTCATATTCAATACTGTCACTGTTTTGATCTTATGTTTAAATTGAATAAACACTTCTCAAGTCCAGATTGCTTTCTCACCACTGAAATTCGAAAGTCAGAACCAAAAGAGAAACAATCTGATTCTTCTACAAAAGATAAAATGTATTTCAAGAATGCTAAGGCAAACTTGAAAAATTCTAACAATATTGGACCCATGTGGATATGGGTACCTAAATCTCTGTGATTGTCTTACAAAAGCAACATGTGCCAATTTGGTATCTTGACTCCGGATGCTCAAGGCACATGACTGGCAACAAAAGATTACTATCCACATACAAAGAAACACACGATGGTGGATCTGTAACTTTTGGAGACAACATGAAGGGACACATCAAAGGCTATGGAGTCATACAGAAAGAAAATGTCTCTGTATACAAAGTTGCATATGTGAATGGCCTCAAACACAACCTACTAAGCGTAAGTCAACTCTGTGATACAGGATTCGATGTGTTATTCAAAAGAACTTTCTGCTCTCTACAGAGTGAAAACACAGGAATGGAACTTCTGCGAGCTGAAAGAAGAGGTGATCTATACCTAATGAATTTTACTTCAAAATCCAAGGACAAAGTTTGCCTAGTAGCCTGCAAAAGTGAAGAAGCGTGGTTATGGCAAAACAGGTTCTGTCACTTAAACTTTCACACCTTGGATAAACTAGTAAAACTCAATCTAGTTAAAGGTTTGCCAAATGTTAAATTCAATAAGGATCATTTGTGTTCGGCCTGTGAAATGGGAAAACACAGAAGGGCTTCCCACAAAGGCAAAACTGATGTGTCTTGCACTAGGCCTCTGTACATGCTTCATGTCGACCTCTGCGGTCCCATTGCCATACAGAGCCTAGGTGGCAAGAAATACATACTTGTCCTAATTGATGAGTATTCACGTTTCACATGGGTTGAATTTGTTAGAAAGAAATCAGATGTTCCAAATGTATTGATAAATCTAATGAAAAGAATCCAAGTTCTTTATGATTGCAGAATACAGAAGTTAAGAAGTGACAATGGCACAGAATTTAAAAACTCTGTTTATTGAAGCCTATCTTTCAAAAGAAGGAATATCACAGAACTTCTCTACAGCTCGCACTCCACAACAGAACGGTGTTGTCGAAAGAAAAAATCGAACACTTGTGGAAGCCGCAAGAACTATGCTGTCAGCATGCGGATTATCAATGAACTTTTGGGCAGAAGCAATTTCTACTGCGTGTTATACTCAGAATCGTTCAACCATTGTGAAAAGATACCTCAAGACGCCTTACGAATTGCTTAACAAAAGGCGGCCAAACATCAAATTTTTCCATGTATTCGGATGCAAATGCATTGTCTTAAACGACAGAGATTCAAGAGGAAAGTTTGATGTAAAAGCTGATGAAGGCAAATTCATTGGATACTCTGCCACTTCCAAAGCCTACAGAACATTCCTTACAAAGTCTCACAAGATTGTAGAAAGCATCAATGTTTCTTTTGATGATTCATTCCAAATGACTTCTGAGCAAATAAGTTCAGAACTCGAAATTAAAGGGAAATCCTCTGACAGCTCAAGAACAAAAGAAGATTTGGATCTTCTATTTTTGGAGATGTTCCACAATGACATTGATCCTTCTGTTGGAACCATTAGAGTTTTTGAAGAACCATCCTCTGTCAGACAAAATCCTACTGGTATGACTCTAACTGGTCCAAATAATGCTTCATCTTCTTCTATAAATACTACAGATGCAATTGCCGAAGCAGAAGAAAGTGTAGAAGATGAAACATCAAGAAAAACGACCACAGAAGCTGCACAAACCATAGAAGAACCAATTATAGAGGAGATCGAGGACCAAGACTATACGTCCTCAGAGGAACAAACTCCACCACCACTCATACCAATCATTCCACAAACGGTAGAATCAACTACCAAGGCACGAAGAACGACAGAGTCTACATAAGAAGAAACACAAGAAGCCTCTGAAGAAAGTTTTGATGACATTGATGATCATCTTCCACGCACAACTCAGTGGACAAAAAGCCATCCTCCAAGCCAAATAATTGGAGAACCTTCTGACTCAGTAAAAACAAGGTCTGCCACTGCTAATTTTTGTTTCTTTACAAATTTTATTAGTGTGATAGAACCAAAGAAGATTTCTGAAGCCCTAGATGACCCAAACTGGGTAGACGCCATGCAAGAAGAACTTCTGCAATTTGAGCGTAACAAAGTATGGACTTTAGTACCTCTGCCAAGAGGGAAACAGGCCATTGGGACTAAATGGGTCTACAGAAACAAGAAGGATGAAGATGGAGTGGTCGTTAGAAACAAAGCAAGATTAGTAGCAAAAGGATATAGACAAGAAGAAGGCATAGACTACGATGAGACTTTTGCCCCTGTCGCAAGGCTCGAAGCAATAAGAATATTCTTAGCCTTCGCAGCCCACAGAGGTTTTAAAGTCTATCAGATGGACGTAAAATCAGCTTTTCTAAACGGTGAAATCCAAGAAGAGGTTTACGTAAATCAGCCACCAGGTTTTGAAAGCTCAAAGTTCCCAAGGCATGTATACTACCTTGAAAAGGCTCTATACGGACTAAAACAGGCTCCAAGAGCATGGTACGAACGACTTTCCACCTTTCTTCTAGAAAATGGCTACAACAGAGGTACAACAGATACTACATTATTTTATAAACGCAAAAATAGTGAGATAATGCTTGTACAAATATACGTAGATGACATAATTTTTGGGTCTACAAATTCAGAAGAGTGCAAAATTTTTGAAAAACTCATGCAGAGTGAGTTTGAAATGAGTATGATGGGAGAATTAAAATTCTTCCTCGGACTTCAAGTCAAACAATCTTCAGAGGGAATTTTTATAAATCAATCCAAATATGTCTCTGACATACTTTTAAAATATAATCTCTCTGATACCTCTGCAATGAAGACTCCAATGGCCACTGGAAATAAGTTATTCTTAGATCCAAATGGTATTTCTGTCGAATATACTCTCTACAGAGGCATGATTGGATCTCTGTTATACTTAACAGCAAGCAGACCTGACATTATGCATGCCACATGTCTTTGTGCACGCTATCAAGCGAATCCAAAGAAATCACATTATGATGCTGTAAAGAGAATCTTTAGATACCCGAAGGGGACCAACAATCTTGGTCTCTGGTATCCACAGAACTCTGGTTTTAGTCTTAAAGCTTACACAGATTCAGACTATGGAGGATGCATGCTCGACAGAAAGAGTACCTCTGGGAGTTGTCAATTCCTAGGTGGTAAACTAGTCAGTTGGACCTCCAAGAAGCAGAATTGTGTCTCCACATCCACTGCAGAAGCTGAATACGTTGCTGCTGCTAGCTGTTGTTCTCAGGTTCTATGGATGAAGACTCAGCTAAAAGACTACGGCCACATCCTGTTCAAAATACCCATCTTCTGTGATTGCAAAAGTGCCATTGCTATCTCTGCCAACCCTTTGCAACACTCAAAAACCAAGCATATCGATATAAGGTACCATTTCTTGAAACATCATGTTGAATACGGTACAATCGAAATGCATTTCGTGCCCACAGAATATCAACTTGCTGACTTATTCACCAAAGCACTAGATGAGAAAAGATTCAACTTCTTGGTGGGTAAGTTAGGAATGATTAACATGGTGTGAAAATCCTCTGTAAGTATAGCTTTTTCTTCTGTAAATAAGTATAAATATCTATTATTACTTAAGTTATTGCTTTGATAAATTTATTTCTGTATGTATTTTTTTGTGTGTGCAAAAATAATTCTTGGTTACAGAGCCTCTGTGGGTCCGCTCAGATCTTCTGATAACCCTTACAGAACATCTGGTAAACATGATCTATGCTCAATACAAATCTTACCATTCTTTGAACCAAGCATAGATCAAGGGGGAGCAAAAGGAAAATTCTTGATCTACAGAAGTGATTAGATCAAGGGGGAGCAAAAGGGACCCTGAAATGATCTACAGAGGTAAATCTTTCAAAGGAAAGCCAAAGAAGAATGTCGATAATTCTCCATCGACAGAAGTAAGACAAAACTGCCGAGAACAGAAGAACCAAAAGGTATGTCTCTCGCACAAAAGGTTTTTGGAAAACAGTTTTCTAGGACAAGAATTGTCAAATATGTCCTAAATATACTATGAATAACATTTCAAAAATCAAAAGTTCAAAAAGTTTAACAAAATTCGAAATAGGAGAAATTTAAGGTCATAGAGCTTCTGCTGAACTCAACAGAGGTTCTGCAGGAAATATGCTCTGTGATCACAAATTAACCCTCTGTCGATCTTTTGGAATGTTATCTCGGAAACCGACAACACACACCATGACCTTCTCGAACAAAACGTTTATCAAAATAGTTTTCTCGGACACCAACTTTCAATAATGTGCGAAAAACATCTCTTAACACATATCAAAAATTGGATGATCAGAAAGTTAATAGAATTCAAGTTATAAGATTTTTTCTCTCATAGAGCTTCTGATGGCTCTCAGAGAGCTTCTGCAAGTTCCATCAGACCACAAAACCTCTGTGAGTAAAATTTCTTGACAAAATCCTATTGATCCTCTCCAATGTCTTTACAAACGTTTTCGTTCAAAGAAGAACCTACAGTGTCATGATAACAATGAGATATATGAGAAAAGGTTAAAAAAAATCAAGATTTTCAAAATCACAGAGCTTCTGTAAAACACAAAAGTTCTGCCATTTTGTTATCTGGGCATTTCTGTAGTAATAACGGTTACTTTTACTGAGAGTGAAACTCATGTGGCTAAAAACAACCTCACGCGCCTAGCATTAATAGGCCGCGCACGACGTCTTGTCATATTCTGACAAGGCCTACGTGTCCCATTTTCATTGGGCGTACATGGAACGTTTTTATTTGGAAAGTTGAACCCGCCGCTCAAACTCGAGTACGGATTCCAAATTTTAATCCATTGCCATATATTTTACTCTTTCGAATACTACCGTTTTACCCTCCTATAAAAACCAAGCTTACCCTCTCATAAAACCTTTTACAAACTCTTATCTTCTTCTTCGGCGAAACCCTGCAAAAGCTTGCAAAAACCTTGTTCTTAAAATCAAATGGCTTCATCTTCTAAAGCTATCTCCCAAGAACTCTCTCCGGCGAACTCACCGGAACACTCACCTGCCCATTCTGAACATTCAGAAAACCCCAACCTTGCAAGATCTATTGAACAACAAGATTCCGGGGACTCAGCAGAATTTGCTCCGACGACGCACTTGCAAAACTTCATAGCAAAAGATCACTTCGAAACCATACTTCCTATCAAATCCAACAACTGCTATTTGGTCCCCTCACCCACTGCTTTCGGCGAAGCCCATGCTATTCTTCTGAACATAATAGAAAATCACATCCTCTTCCCTCTACTCTCGAGAACCCCAAACAAAATTCCAGTCCGTTATCTGAACCAATTTTGGCAAAGCTGCCGATTTGATAAAGACGATTCTCTTATCAAAGGGTACATTTCAAGACCTGATAAATCTGAGCATCTTGAAATCAAGTTCAACAGAACAATGTTCTCACTTGAATTCAACCTACCAACAAGGGGTCTTCTGGGATTGAAGAGTTATGCAGAGCAACCAATAGACGAAGAGCTCTGTCGCTTCGTAGAAATGCTTGGGTACAACACCCAACTACGGAAGAGAAATGACTTCCGCAGAGGAAGATTACCACCTCTGTGGAACACTTTGTTCTCTATTCTTAACAGATGCCTGACAGGGAAAATAGGGAGTATTGACTAGAGCTCACATCAAATCTTGAGCATCATGTATGGGGTTTACTATGATCTTCCACTAGATTATGCGACCATAATGATGCAAGAGATCATAAACACCATCGACAGAAAGAACAACACGAGAAGGCTCAAAGAGAACGATCCTAACTTTCTACCACCTCTGCAATTCCAAAGAATATTGGGAGTACTGTTCGAACCTCTACTGCTAATCCAAAACTGGCCAACGGAAGGACCAACTCCCAAACAGTTCCCGATGAACAAGAATAACCCCACTGATCATACTGATGGCTACTCACACTGTAGACCTCTGTCAAAGAAGCTTCTGCGCTACGCATCGAATAAATCCCTTAAGAAAGAGTATATACGCGATCATAGAACTCCTAAACCGAGTCCTATGACACCCCCGCATTTAGGTGTCCCCCTATGAACAATGATAGCAAAACCTCTTTACACTCAAGAAGAAAAGGATCGGAAGTTAGCAAAGCACATGGCTATTCAACTCAGCTTTATAGCCAAACGTGCAGAACTTATGGGAAAGAAGTCTTCATCAAGAACCTCTGCATCTACTCCAAAAGCTAAGAAGAGAAAAACTGCAGAAGGCACCTCAACAAGCGCTGCAGAAGATCAACCTTCACCTCCTCATGCCACAGAAATTGGCTCCTCTGCTCCTCCCTCTTCCCCAAAAATGAAGAAGAAAAGAAGATCGAAATCAACAGAGGAAGGGGCACCAAAACCTAAGAGAAGGAAAACCGAAAAGAAGCATGGTAAATCACTTGAAAAGTTGGTTACCATTGCAGAAGAGGAAACTGCTAAAGATGAAGTTGCAGAAGAAGAAATGGCTACAGAAAAGTATCAATCACCCTATCAATCTCCAGATAGATTTGCTCACCAAGGAGACCTGAACGACTTCCTACAGAACCCTGACATTGCCAATACCTTAAATACAGCAGGGTGGACGGCAGAACCTCTCGACCACCACTCCCCAGAAGAACAGTATTTCTCCATCTCTGGCATTGACACACATCTGCAAGAAGATGACTCAACACCCAAAGATCAACCAGCTAACACACCTGTTATTTTACAGAACCCTTTCATTCAAGGATTGGACGTTCACAGAAGAAGTCCAAACCCAACTTCAGAAGAAATAGAACAAACAGAAGATGAGTGGAATAGAGGTGAAATTACAGAGGCTTCTGAGAAAATGATGGAAGAAGAAAAAGAAAAAGGGGCCGAAGTTGTACAAAAAGAGGGATTTACAACAACATAGACAGGAATAGAGATCTTAGAGACAGATTCAGATGAAGAAGAAGCTGTCTGGATACGTAAAGGTCTCTATCATCCACATGTCATGAGATTATTCGGATCTCATCAAATGTATGACTTCTTACGACCAGAGCAAGGAACTTCAACAGAACCTAGGGAAGAAGCACCAAGCCGTAGGATAGCTACAGAGGATGAAATGATAGACAATAATGTAGTGCTTGGATGCTTAACAGAGGAAGAAGCAAGAAAAGATGCCTGGATAAATAGAGGCACACAACCAAAACCAACTCCCAGTGCAACCCACATTTCTAACTCCGCAGGTCTAGCTGCAGAAGGAGTTATTGAAAAAGAGCAGCACAACTCGATCCTAACCCAACCCATCCAGCCAGAGGTTACTCTTTCAACCTCTGTGCCCACAGAAATCGGGGAATCCATTCCTATGGAGTCTCCTCAAAGAGACTCACCTATTGTTCGTGATCAGTCGCCCCAGATCACCCTAGAACACCCTACAGAGGAATTCGTTTCCTCTGCCACGCACACATTAGGACCAAAACTTCTTTCAGAGAGAAGTAGTGAGCACAGAGACGAAGAGACTCTAGACAAGTCTCCCAGTCAACAGAAGGACATTCCAATAACCACCTCTGGAGTGGATTTGGACACTGTTCTTCACATAACTTCTGTAGAGATCGAAACTCAGGTTTCTTCTCGAGGATCAGAAGGAAATCCTTCCACCCCCATCGTATAAACAAGGGTGAACGAAGGTGTCCAAGGAACAGGCACTCACTCTGGAGATGAATGTGTTCCTCCAGAGGTTACACAAGGAACACAAGTATCAAGGGATGAGTTCCAAACCCTTGTCACCTCTGTGAACCAAACAATGAAAGAGTTGCAAAGCTCTTTCAAATCCTTTACAGAGACAACATCTACGGCTATCCTGAATCTGAACACCAAAATGGACAATCTGTCCACAAAGGTAAAAACTGCCATCTCAGAGATGAAGTCTTCTGCCGAAACTACTGCCAAAGCAACAACCAATTCTGCCGCTCAGGAATTCGGAACAACTGCAACTTCTGCTTTCAGGGACTCTGTCAAAAATTTCCTTGAACAAATGAATACGCAATCCAACAGAGCAGAGGGCATTACTCCTGCAGACTTACAGAATGCCCTATCACAAGTCCAAGCAGAGGCAATACGCAACTCGACAATGATGCAACCAAAAGACTATATGACCAGAGCACAACTTACAGAGCTCGGACAGAACGTCATTAACCAGGTCACAGAAGTCATTGTCTCCTTCACAACTGCAAATGCCAACTATGTCAAGAATTTCAGAAAGAGTGTCGGCAGAATGCGTTTCAAAACAGAAGCAGAGCTTGCGACATTGATTGGCCTCTGCGATGATGTCTGTGAAAAGCTGATGGCAGCAGGAGCTGAATTACCGAAGAAGCCCAACACTTCTTGCAGTGCAGAGGGTACTTCTAGTAAAAGTCAGGATGATTCTGATAATGACCAACCTGGTCCATCAGATAATCCTGAGGGGGAGAATCTAAGAGAGAAAGCTACGAGCAGAGGAATACAAAGTCCACCAATCGCAGCAGAACCAATCAATCAAGCCCCTCCAGAACAAACCCAACAACAACAAACCCAAAAGACCACAGAGACAACACCCATCTCTGTGGAATCATCTCCTAACGAAACCAAAATTCCAGAAGCAGATCAGCAAACCACAGAGGCAACAACCGCCCCTGAGGTAATCTTTTTGGAAGAAACAGATGAACAAACCACAGAGAAAACACCCACCTCTGTGGAAACACCCCAAACCATACCGAGAAGAAAGTCGATTGCCAACAAACCAAAAAGAGCAACGACCTCTGCTTCTGACGTTCTGAAAAGGATGCACACGACAATGAGTGATCGTATGGCGCAGAGAGAAGAAGAAAGGCACAGGTTCACTTTAGCTTTCAAAATGGCAAGAAGATTCGATGTCAATACTTCATCAACAGAAACTGAGCTCACAGAAGAAGTCAACAAACAACCTCCAACAGAGGTTACAGAGCAACTCAAGCCAACAGAACCATCGCCACAAAAGTCCTCTAAATCACAAATGTCAAAACCCACAGAGGAAACCCCCATCAAGCCAACAGAAGTGCCAACCTCCAAACTTACAGAAGCAACAGTTTCTGCCCCGCCAAAAGCCAAAGATAAGGGCAAAGGAATACTGACAGAAGAGCCTAAGAAGAAAACATTGCCAAAGCCAACAGAGAAACTAATGAAGAGTGCGTTTGATGCCTTTCAAACCCCAAAGCCTGAAGAAGTTGACTGGGCACATGGATTGAAGCCTCCGTCAGACATTCCTCTAACTGGTAGAGCCGCAGAAGTTGTTCAATAGATGGAGAGTCTCAGAAGACAAGTACCACAACCTGGTCCAATATATGAAGAAATGGAAGAAGTGGTATACAAATACCTCTATAAACAATCCTTTCAGACCAATTATCCAACATATCATGTGACAGATCCAAGAATCAGAGAAGAATTTGAGAACATCTTCACAAGGACAAAGCCAAGAACCAAAGCAGATGTCTTCTCAATCCACAAGATCAAAAAGGTAATCTTCTGCAAATTTTCCTTCAGAAGAACCTATCCAAGGGTCAGGTACAATCTTTACAAAGTCAGAAGAGAAGACAATTCAGAAACTACCTTCGCTGATGCTGATTTAAGAAATATCAATCCTTATGATCTACCTGACCTTCTGCAATGGACAAAGGACAACTACAACACAGAGGCAAACACCAGAGCCTATCAAGTGATGAGAAAAGCGATAAGGGAAAAGCTTCTGCTCTACAGCATGATAGATTTCCAGCTGGGAAAGGATCTTGGTCTCAAACATCTGGATTTACGACCACCAGAGGATCGCTGCCCACCGGACGCCGTACCTAACTCAATCATCACAGAACCACGGTTTGGGTTAGTATTTCAAAACCCTCAAGGAGAAACTAAACTATTTGTATGCATGGACTGTCAGAAGTACGCAACAAGCACTCTGAACAAGTTCAGAGCAAGCCTTGTGAAATACAGAGGTACAAAGAAAATGGATAAAGATGCTGCAGATACTATCATGAGAGAGATTGACGCAATAATCCGCCTAAGAGAACTCTGCATCAGATTCTACAAAGAGATCAGAAGAGTCGGAAGAGACAACAGAAGCTACAACGATTTCAAAGATGCCAAAATCTTATTCTCAGACCTCCAATCTCTGCAAACAAAGTTAAAGTTTATCTTTCATTGTACTCAAAAGTAAAATGCCTCTGGCATATTTCTAAATGAAAGAAATTTCGAGGTATTGGTTAACCTCTGTCTTATCTAACTTAGCCTAACTTAACTCAAGTTCAAATTTTTATTTTTCACTACTTAGGGGGAGATTGTTAGCTTCAATCTTCCTAATCATAGAAGTATTTAGAAGTAGTGAAAAATAGGCTAAGTGAAGAAAGCCTCTTACAGAGGCTCTGCCGACATTACCGAGAAATCAAGGTCAAGAAGCTACAGAAGCAGCAGAGGCTTCCTACAGAACCTCTGCTGTACTCAAAGAAGACCCAAGACTCGGAAACAAAGGTGGACTGCTCCACAGAGGACCAGACCACAGAACCTCTGTAACTCATTACAGAGCCTCTGTGGTCGTCACTGAGACTTGAAGATATTTATAATATCTTGCTACTGTTACAGGACCCGTTCATCTACTTGCATGGTAGCATGCCCTGTCCAACGTCGACGTGTCAAACTCTGATTGGACTCAGTAGGGCTTAGTACATATTAGACGTCTGCTGCATTAAATGCAATACAGCACGTCTGACTGTTCATGCCATCCTTGCAACTGTTCACGACATCCGCTCTACTATTCATACGTACCTTTTGAATAGTAGCATATGCTTTATGGTCCCCTTTAGAGTAGTATATAAGGAAGACTCATGTTGAGTTCTTCCTTACAACAAAAAACACACACACACAACTTCAATCGAACATCAAGAACACAAAAGCTTATTCACCTTAAAAGTCATATATGTTTTAAAGCTTTTCTTACTCACGGTTCATAAACCTGTTCTTGATATATATTCAGTAAACTTTGAGATATAATATTTTGTTCACTGTTTATTTATATTTTGTTCTAAATCTATCAAACTTACCTGTTAGTTCTTTAAATACGCTTCCGCATCAAACCTTAAACTTGAACTAATAGATCTGATAATCTTGTTTAAGCAAAACGGGAACCAACAGAGCCTCTTATGCCATAACCAGTTGACATCAGATGAGGCTTTTGAGAAGAAACAAGAGTTCTCAGTGGTTGTTGAGTCCATGTTTATTACATAAACATTTTCCAAGCGACAACCGCTGAGAGCTATCTTCTCCTTTTTGTCAGCGACAAAGCAGGATTCCTTAGTAAAGATTACTTTGTTATCCATGTCGCAAAGCTGACTGATGCTTAGAAGATTATGCTTCAGCCCTTCAACATATGCGACTATTCTGAAGGTTGTTGTACCATTAGAGAGTACACCAAACCCTCGGGTATGTCCTTTTCCATTTCCACCGAAAGTTACAGAGGGACCCTTCTCTTCTTTGTACTCAGTGAGCAGGTTCTTCTTACCAGCCATGTGTCTAGAGCATCCGCTATCGAGATACCATATACCCTTCTTAACCTGCATTACAAAGGAAGATTAGTTTGTCTTGGGTACCCACTTAACCATGTGTACACACTTGCTAGTGAGGGTAGAAGAGGAAGTGGAAGGTTCAGCAGTCTTCGCAGCATTTGAAGATTCAGCTTTGTCATTCTTCACATTGGTTAATTTCTTAACCTCAGTGGTCTTCTTTGCCTTGGGGGCAATGATCTTCACCTTAGCTATCTTTTCAGCTTGGGTGGCTGTGGGGCACTTACTAGCAATATGATTGGTAAGTCCACAATGATAACATTTCCTATAACTAAAAGTAGTTCTATGACCATTTGCTTGCTGAGCTTTTGATTTTGAATTAGAAGGACCAGTACCAAGTAAACTTTTGGTATTTGAAATAGGAGGAACATTCTGTTCTTCGGATGTCTTACCAATAGTATCCACTTTGATTCTAGGAATAGATCGCTGAATAGATCCACGCTGAATAAATCCAGGGATCTTATTCTTTGAACCAGAGGGATAAGTCACTGAAGCTTTAGAAGCATTCAGCTTTGGTACAAAGGTACCCTTCTGAGGATTTTGGTTAAAAGCAATTCCTTTACCTTTATTTTTAAAGACTGAGGTAGGTTTTGGATAAACAACTTTTTCTTTACCTTTAGAAGTTAAGGTAGAGATTTCCTCAGGGATAGGCGGTTTAGAAGAGGAACACTGAGAAGAGAAAGTGTCAAGGATAGAGGATACGAACATTCCAAACTTAAGCATGGAGTGGTCAGTGGTTGGTTCTAGAGTATCAGCTTTGTAACCAAGACCATGTTTATCACTCAGGGGAATCTGAGACTTTATTATCTCAGTGATCTTTGTTGAGGAATTATACCATCTATCAACAGTAGCTTTTTCAGCTTTTAATGCAGCGATAGCTTCTTCGCGCTCGACTTTGACTAGCTGATTTAAGTGAACTTGATCTTTAAAATCTTCTTCAATTTTACAAAGATTTTCTATTTGAAGGTGACAGTTTTTAAGCTGTTCAGCGAGATCAAGGTTTTGATTTTCAACAACAGTTTTGCCATTCATGGCTTCATATAAACTTCTAGTCAAGATAATCTATCTTTCGAAGACTATCAGCTTCATCAATATTCAAAATATTGGTAAAGAAGGAAGGTGATACCTTAGTAGCAGAGGTTGAAGTAGAGGGAATGTCAGAATTTTCTTCCTCATCTTCAAGTTTGGCAATGAGACATAGATTGGCTTCATCATCATCTTCAGAGTCAGATGATTCTTCTCCGTCAGAGGCAGTCCAATCATAGTCAGCCATAAGGCCTTTGCCTTTCTTCTTAAAGGTTTTCAACTTTGAATACCTTTATTTCAGATTTTTGTATTTTTCATCTCTAGTCCTGGGAGTAAAGTTTTTCTTGGGAAAAGCTGAGGGTCTAGAGACTTTCTTTGACCTGCTCTCGCTAGCAAAATGTCCTATCTTTTCACAGTTATAGCAAGTAGCAGTAGCCTTATCAACAGGGGTTGATGATCTTGGTTTGTCAGTAATAGCAAGAGGTTTGTTATTCTTGAAATTACTCTTTCTAGCAAATCTTCTGAACTTATTTGCCAGAAATGCCAGAGTTTCATCATCATCTAAAGCGTCAGAATCTGATGAACGTTCAGAGTTAGTTTCCAACTCAGTGACAGTAATCGTAAATCGCTGAGTGGAAGGTATCTCTGAGAGTAAAGCAACAGGGGTGCTTTTGGAATCTTTTACAAGATTCTTCTTAAGATGACTCGATTGCTCATGATTCAACATCGTGCCATATAAGGTAGAAAGGGTCATGGATCTAAGATCTTTTGACAGCTTGAGACACATTGAATAACTGTCCCAGCTTTCAGGTAAACATTCTAAGAACTTTGTCAGTACTTCAAAGTTAGAATATTCCTTACCAACAGTTTTCAGATCTATTATTAAGTAGTTAAAACGTTGGTGTACTTCAGAAAGAGATTCATTCTTACCACAAATGAAGCTTTCATACTGTCTTACCAGGTTGATCTTTCGAGAGTCCTGGACTTCAGAAGTACCTTCATACTGAACACAGATTGTGTCCCACATAACTTTTGAGGTTTTCAGGTTCATGACGGAATGGTAGACTTCGTCAGGAAGAGCCATGGAGAGTATGGATCTAGCTTTGGTGTCGATAGCCACTTTCTTCTTATCTTCATCAGTCCACATATGAATTTCCTTGGGAATCAGCCTTTCTGGAATAGCAGGTCTATTCTCAGCGGCTGGAACTGTAGGAGCAATTCTTATAGGAATATATGGGCCGTTTTCAAGATAGTAAGGCATAGTAGGGCCTACACCTTCTAAGAAGAGAATCATCCTATTTTTCCATAGATTAAAATTATCTCTGGAGAATCTAGGGGGTTTTGCAAGAGAACCATTGTCAATATAGTTAGTGTTTGTGTTGGTGGCCATTTTCAAAAATAGCAAGGAAGAGAAATCTTAGTATAGATCAGATCTTGTTTATGAGATTAAACAAATCTGCTCTGATACCACTTCTTATCTTCTAAATTGTTTATTGATAAATCAAGAAAATTTACAACTTGTTGCGGAACAAGATTAAGGATTAACCTAATCTAAACAAGTTAAGAACACTAAGTTTCTTGCACTAGAAGGAGATAAGGAAATTACGAATAATAACCTAACACACAGATAGAAAGAAGAATAAGAAGATGGCTGAGCGCACTTCATTTCTGAAGTAGGGTTCTTCTTATATACTGCATGCATTTAATGCATGGCAGTATTGCTTTACACGTGGCAGCAGCTGAGTGGTTGCATGTCATTGACCTTTGTAGACAACCTTAGTAGCCGCATGGTGCACAGGGTAGAATCAGAGTTTGTTGTACGATCATAGACAAAAAGGATGTCCGTTCTGACAGTTCGTACGGAGACGTGCAAGGGAGGTAAGACAATAGTACTTTGTAAGGAGACTTCAAGATCAACTTTCGTTGAAACAGATCTTTATCAGCGAATGATAAAGTTCAGCGATTGTTGAAGTCTTCTACTTGATACTTCACGTTGAGTGGACAAATCTTGGCTTTGCTGATATCCGCATCAGTTCATTAGTAGACTTGTCGCTGGTTCTTGAGCTTGATCTTCGACTTCAGCGTAGAACATATGTTGACGTGAAACTTGTCTTCAGGGATCATAAGTAAACAACTAACTTATCAGCGATCATCTCATAGACTGAACAGGCTCAGAGCTACTTGATGAACAGTGTTCGCTGACTATTTAACTTTAAAGAGCGAGAGTTACTATCAGCGGTACTGAAAGAGTCTTAGTACTTATCAGCAATAGTGAAACTCTAATACATATCATTTACTTACAATTTTCACTAAGTGTTAAGAGAGGGTCATTATCAAATCACTGAGGGTTTGGATCAACAGGCACTATCGCCCCTGAGGTACCGAAGCTCGATTTTTGTCCCGAATGAACCCGATTTTTTGAGCTCCTTTCGTAAGGTACTCCCCACTCCTCATTTTTAATTCAAAGCCTTCGTTGGGGCATGAGGGGAATCTCTTATTTTAACCAAACTCCGGGTGTTAAAATCTTCCCAACCTTAAAATGATTCCGTCCCTGAAATCTAATTTCCGTACTTCCAACGGTTACCGAGCTCAACACCTTACTTGTCCCCTCAGCTTCCAACTGAGATTCGGATTTTCCTTCTTGACAGACTGCCCCGATAATCTTCGCATTGATGCTCACACACAAAGTCCCTTAGGAACATTATACTTACATCCGTGTATCATTTTAACTTACTAGGGTAGTCTATATTCACAAGAATTCGATTGTCTCCCAACCTTAGGTGTTCCATGCTTCCCCAACGGCAGATCCCGTCTTTCAATCAGTACCTAACTACATGCTAATAAACTTTTATCCAAGTCAACCCAAGGTTTGCTCACCACCGAAACCAGTAGAATTTCCAAAATCAACTGTTCTCGCTACTGAACTGTCATTTAACTTTAACGGGCTCCAATAGACTACAAAACAGATGGTCGTCCCTGACCCATCGATCATACCACTCCAAGAATACGTCCAATTACCAAACATCAAATCGACAGATTCTCTACCTTTCAAGGAAAGTCATCCCACTAACTCCCCTTACTACAACTGAACTTCTTAAGACCACAACAACCGATACCACTATCCCTTACGATTGGACTACAACGCTCCAAATACTTTGATGGTTTATGGCCTCAAAATCCGAATGTTGACACCTACCTATACTACCAAGATTCGAACCACTGTAGAGCTCCATACGCGAGATTCATTCATCGAGCGTCCCCACAAAACCAAGGTTATCTACACGGTGTCTAAAGAGTCCTAATCCTTCTCACAAAACTGGCCAAACCCCAAACAAGGCTGCCGAAATAAACGGTTACAACAAGCTTTAACAGAAGGTACTACGTACCTCACCCTTCAGTTACCAAAAAGAAGATATGTCGATCTTGCGAACAACACCATTCAGTTTACGGTACTATCACGCGTCATAAAACCCAATCTTTCTTCGAAAGATTCTACACGCCCTCACTCCTAATCGGGGTTGCTTAACCATCCCAAGCCTAATTAGTTCAAGGTTTTTAAGTGATAGACTCAACATTTATGCCAATCAGAAATTTTATAGAACTTTTTAACACGAACGCTTTCATAAAAATTTGCCGTACGTATAAAATCTACCACCACTTCTTCAGTAGTGTGCAAAATGGGCACGCTCACCCCACATACGAAAATCGTTTGAAAATTAATCGATCACTACTCGATTCACTAGCAATTGCAAGAGTATGCTCAACAAACCTTTAAAATGGACCGCACAGTTTTATTTAATCTACGAACGTAAAGTAATTTCCTGCATTAAAAAAATAGTGTGCAACAAATTGTTTGTATGAACTTCAAAAAGATTTTTAAACGACATCCACTCCAAAAACTTCTCCTTTAATCGTAAAACGACACGGAATTCACCAACAAAATTCGCATGAGTCGGTTCATTTCGCAAAACGGTGAAAAGATCCATATATGCCCTTTGGTTAAAATATATAAAATGATTTGCGTTAGTTCAAAATTTAAATCCAAATAACAATCACGTTTTCATCATTCGAAAATATCGACTAAAACATCACGAAGAAATCTCAAATCAGAATATGCATGCAAACTTGCAACACTCTCCCAGTAATTTTCTAGAAATAAAACACATGCAACAGATAGTCCATACGAAATTTCAAAGGAGGAGATTCATTAAATCGAGTTCTGAAACTTCCCGTTTAGTCATATAATGACATGGAAGTAAAATCTTCTAACAAGTCTCACATACATTAAGATAATTTCTCAGAACTTAGGAAAACAGTAAGTGAATGAAATTTGGTTGACACTTAGGAGAATTTAAAGAGACTTCAAAAATTTGGACCGTACAAACGATGCTTATTAAAGCTCCAAAATAGCGGCTACTAAGTTATGCATACCCATAGATCAACATAATGCAATTACGTGAAATGATAGTAAAAGAATCAATTAACCGAAAGTGCATACAGCAAATCATTGAGATAAACAATCAGGATGCTCTTATCTGCATTACTCATGCCACGTATAAATCAATCTGTACACTGAACAAGTTGCAACGAAATATGCTAACACAAATCTTAAAAAGAGGAGTTACGTGACACCAAAATTCCAAAAACCATTCCTTTTGGTTGTCTTACGGCATAATATATTTCTCAACAAAACCCGTGTGAGACAAAATGCCCAATATAATTCATAAATTAACTCACATAATAATTAAAGCATGCACATTTCAAAGTTGTACCCACGCGGCACAAAACATCATGAAACAAAACTCCATACAACTCAATGGAGTTCAATGGCCTCAAATCAATTAAATGGTACCGAAACTTTGTCTCAAAAATCAAATCGCATAAAACAAAGTTATGGATAAAACGTCATAATTTCCCAAATTCCCACTTGTTGCAATACAATATAAAATAATACTCTTCCAGGAAACTCGCATGGGATAAAATTCCCAATAAAACTCAAACACCAAAATAGCGGAAAGTAACTCTCCGTTCAAACCTTAACATATGTGGAGAAGATCCAATGTTAAGGTCATATGTCGCTGTTACTTGTCCAAAATTTTAAACAACATTAATGGATAACACGGCATCTGATAATAACGTTGAACAACATCAAAAGTCCCGACAAACTTTGCAATTACCTGCAATAAAATAATTTCATGCATGTCCAAAATCATGATTTAAAATCTTGTGTGTGCTAACCGTTATTTTTTTCGAGATCCATAACACAATCCTCATGACAATTTGAAACACAAGAAACACATGATGCAATTTATTTTAAAGATAAATTTTGTGCATGAATTTAGTCGGCATTTGTTAGGACCATAAATGTCCTATTAGTTAGAAAGTTATATAAAGTAATTATAGAGGTTAATTATTTATTGTAAAAGCCTTTAATTGTTTAACGGGCTTAGATTAGCTTAATGAGCCATGGGCCTTAGGCTTTAGGCCTTGGTATAAATAGTTTGTTTAGCCTTAGAAATTAGGTTAATCGTTTATTACTCTTATTAAATATTCTCTCTGAACGTATTGTAACCTTTTTGAATATCAATCATATGGATGACGACCTATTGATCTAAGTTGTTGATTATTATTGTTACTTGATTGTTAAACTGAGATCTACACGTGGTATCAGAGCATACAAACTGGTTGATTCAAAGGTTTCTGGTAAGTTTATTTGTGTTTCTGTCGACTGATAGGTTGTTCAAAGAGATTCATCATTTTGTTCTTGGTGAAATTGATTGATTTTGTTTATTGCATTCGTTTAGTATTGCTTCCGATAGTGTTTCTGCATCGTTTCAAAGTTTAATTCGACTGATTGAGTGTTTTTCAAGCAAAATCAATTTTTCCAAGTTTGAGTTTCAGTTCTTTAAAAAGTTCGATTTTTTGCATAAAAAATCATGGTTTTTTGCTTAGAATTCGATTAGGGTATTGTTATTTTCGTGTTTTGGTTGTTTCTTAACCTTTCAGGAACAAATTCTAGCAACCCTAATTCGTTCATCGATCCGATTTAGTCGAACAACCGCTCTGTCCGGACGCCCTCAAAGTTTCCGGGTAAGTTCCCTATTCGTCATTTTCCGGACGTCATTTGTCCGGATTGTGTTTTGTTTCCAGAAACCCATAGTATCCGGGAGTCACAAGTATCCGGTATTTTGTCCGGATTGCCCAAACTATCCGGTAACATACCCGAATTGTAATTGTTCCCGGATACTCCTTGTTCGGACACTCCAGCTTCCCGGACACCCCATCCGGTAAGTTATTTTATACGGTAACTTTTTCCATCCGTTTTCTCCAATCTTTCCGGTAAGTTCTTTATTCGGTCACTTATTTTTCCCGATTTCTTTTGTTTTATCCGGTAACCTTATGTTATCCGGTAAACTTAATTTTATCTAGTTACTCTGCTATTCGGACACTTCACACACCCGGATCCGGTCACTCCCAGATCCGGACACTTCTCTTATCCGGATTCCTATCCGGTAAGTTTTGTTTATTTAATTTCTTACAAGTTTACTTTAAGACACTCTTAGAACCTACGTTAGGACTGTCACTCGTAGTGCCTTGCGTTAGGATTTCCAATCTTGAATCAACCCTACCGTCTGACGATCACGTTATTGCACACATCACGATGTCTCGCGAATCCTTAGCAATCGGTACCGACGCCAAGCCTCCGACTCTCTATCGAGGCATATACAGCCAATGGCGATACAAATTCATAATCTTTATCGAAGCTAAAGATAACTTCGAATACATCTGGAAAGCTCTCACTGAAGGCCCACAATAAACTCCAATGACAACTGTACCAGCTCAAGCAGAAGATGATGAAGCTCGACCTACGACCAAGACTTACATCCAGATTACCGACGAGGAGAAATGCAGATTTGATGGTGAAAAGCATGCCAAGAGATATCTAGTCCATAGTCTACCAAACGAGATTTACACGACAATTGACGTCTATAAGGACACTTCCAAAGGTATGTGGGATCAAGTCGAGAAGATGATGAGCGGGAGTAAAGTAGGAAACCAACTGAAGGTCAATAACTGCATCACCAAATTTGACGGTTTCAAGCAGCGCAAGGGCGAATCAATTACTCAGGCATATGAACGATTTTGCCTTCTTCTGAACGAGCTCTACAAGAACAAGATCACTCGATCTAACATGGAGAATGCCCTTAAGTTCTTAAACAATCTCCTGCCAAAATGGAAACTGTTCGCTTCTCATATCAAATACAACAATCTAATTGAGAACGTTCCAATTCATGAACTTTACGAGATGCTCATGCAAGACGAGGATGAAGTCATGGATATAATTAGCACTCAGAAATCATCTTTCAAGTCACAAGTCAATCCCCTCGCTCTTGTATCTTCAAAAAGCGGCAAGTGATCAAGCCGTCACTCCAAGAGAACTCAAGAGTCCAGTGGATCTGAACTAGAATATGAAGAAACAGAGGAAACCGACTCTGACCATGAGCTGACTGAAATCAAGAAAACAATGGCCCTGATCACCAAGTCTTTTCAAAGAAAGAAGTTCTTCAAAAAGCCTTCCTCTAATAATCAGCGCTACTCTACTACTCCCAACAAGCGCCACGATTACAAAGAGAAATATGAAGGAAAGAGAAAGTCTGACGAGCACAAGCAATCAGATCACAAGGAGAAGAACGAACGAAAGCCCGAGCCAAAGAAAAAGGATGAGCCAGTCATGTTCTATAACTGCGGATAATTGGGCCACTTTGCCAAAGACTGCCAAAAGCCCATTGTGCGTAACATGGAATACTACAAGGCAAAACTTCTGTTAGCAGAACAGAAAGCTGCAAGAAAGGCACTGTTAGTTGAAGACGACCACTAGTTAAATCGTTCTGACGACGAAAGCGATTCTGAAGATGTCGACGCTTTCATGGGCAACCACTCTCCTCCGCCAAATCAATAAAATATTTTTCAGGTATGTGCCCCTATCTATCAAAACTTAGTCGATCAGATGCAACCACTTGTTCAAAGAATAGTCTCTTATAAGGCTTCCACTAATGAACAACATCTTGAAATTAACTCTTTAAAAGAAAATCTAGATGTTCAAAAGAGAATCACTGAAAAATATAAGTCCGACAATGACAATCTGAAAGAAAAGTGTGCAAATCTTTCCATTGCACCCAAAGATCTTAGGGCTAAGATATCTGAGTTAAATTCAAAGCTTGATCAGTGTGAGGATGAGAAAGCAGAGATTATTTATCAACGCTCCTCTCTTCAAGTTCAACACAAAGAGTTTTTTACTAAAATAACTGATCTTGAAACTAAACTTCACAAAAGAGGTCAAACTGATCAGACAATTCAAATGAACAAACCTAAGGAATTCACGTATTTTAACAAGGAATGTGGAATTGGGTACGATAACCCATAATACTTGAAAAAGATTTTGACAATGAGACCTACTCTTTACGAATTTAACTCTCTTGGTCTTGACAAAAAGTTTCCCGAATACAAAATCAAATGGACTGGACCTCTCAAAGAAAAGGAAGAGGAAACTGAGGAATATAAACGCACACACACCACTAAAATGCAATTACCTTTTGCGTATGAACCTCTTAACTATTCATACAGGAAAAATAAATCCAAGTATCTTTCGAATGACTACTTTGACGGCTATAAGGATGCAAAGCCCAAGGATTCCTCTAAAAAGGATGAGGCGCCAGCAGCTGAACCTAAAACTGAGACGGACGAGTTTAAACTCTATGTTCCTTTTCTTATTTTGGAATTAAAAATAGTCGAGTTAGAGGAGACACTCGAAAAGGAAAGGACTAATTTTCAAAAGGAAAAATAAGAGCTTTTAACTGAACTTGAGAAACTCAAATCAACCAAAACCGAACCTGCATGTGTTGAGGACAAGGAACTCCTTCGGGTAGAAATCAATAGGATCACATCCAAAACTGTCTGCCTTGGCAACAGAAGTGATGCAAGAGCAAGTGAGTAAAAGTCAACTCCAAGAAAAGTTTGACCAACTGCAAAAAGAAAAGCTGAATCTACCCGAACCTTCCTCGGACTCATTAGATACATCTTCATGTAAGGCCTTTATTGGGAAAACATCTTCTAGAAAAGGAAAAGAGTCTCAATAAAACTGTGCCCAAAAGAATCTTAACTCTGAATTTCAAAAAGCTTCCGCAACAGATTCTTCTAAAAACACAGATTTAAAGTGTTCCTCACCTCCCTCAACCAATGTTGTTCCATCTGGGCCTGATATTGATTTTTCAGCCTATATGAATTCCGATGAAAGTTCATATGAGGAGTTTGCTAAGTTTGAATTCGACAAACCGCTTCCAAACCAATCCGACTTTCTTTCAAAAGCTGTAAACGACTGGTCAAATTTCTCAAAGGTGAATGTTCCACAAAAATAAAAACCTGTTCTGTGAATGAAGTTTCTAAAACCGATTCCAATTCTCAAAACATTCACAGACGCGACAACCGACCGGTCAACCAAACGATAGACATCCTTCCTACTCAAACTCAACTGATCATACCTTTAATGATATCTCAGATATTAATGGCCGGAGAAAAAGGTTCAAACAAGTTTGGGTAGTAAAAAAGTCAAATGAAAGCACAACGAATACAAAGTCATTTAAGTCAGTTTCGCATACAATCATTTAATTCTCGTACTTCTGTTGAACAAAATGTGATGTTTCCTTTAGAAGTTTACTCAATTCAAAAGTTGCTTCAACTTTCTCATGATTGTATTTGTTGTTCTGCATGTGGTTTGAATGATTTTATTGAACAAAAATATGAATTTCATTGGTATGGTACTTATAGTATCCCCGGTCATCACTATAATAGGGCATATAACCATTAAGGATCCATCAAAGGATGGATACCAAAATCTTTCTAATCTGTTTTGCAGGAATGTCATGTGGGCTTAGTTCAGAACATTTTTTTCACATGACTGCATTCGAAGGTTATGCCACATTTGAGGGGGAGTATAAGGTATTTGACACATACATTTTTTTAGTGAACTCAAAGAACCATGGTAATTTATTCTGAAAAACGTACTCGTGTTTGTTTTTCTTCGATTCTAAATTCCAGGATTGCCATGTGTCATATTTTCTTGATTATTATTTCCATGTCTCTTATATTTGTTGATTTTTCGATGGATATACACTCGCTTGAATTCCAATTTGTTTTCACAGTTCATCATTTCTTGTTAATGATTCAATTCTTATCTGATATATTAATTGTGACTTGTTATTCATAATTAAACTTTCTTATCATTGTTTCATTTTTGAACATAATGTGCTCAATGAGTCATTCTGTTTAAAGCTTGATTTTGTTTCTTGAAACTCTCTATTTCATATTCATTTTAATGACTTCTGATCATCTCAGATCAGGACTCGTTCTTAAATGTTATGACTTCTAAACATTTTAGTTTAGAACTCGTATTTAAATGTGTACTTCACTGTTTTCGAAACTGTTCCATTCAATGCATGAAACGAGTGTTAGGACTTATATCGTTTCTATGGTCTATCCAGAACCGGAAGGACCTACCCAAGAAACACATCCAGTTCATAGATATCAGTGAGGTGTCTAGATGCATAGATGAGTTTAGAGTGAAAAGAAAAATGGTGAGGTTGTGACAGGACTTAAAAGATTTATTGGTCCTTACCAAACCGAGTCAGTTATCCGGGTAACCACTTAATCTATTCGTTCTCTCTCTTTGGAGATGAATATCGAAACAGACATGGACCTAGTGTCGATAACTTGTGTCACCTCACCTAGCCACTCAAGTATCTCACAATAGATGCTTGTTTCATAAATGCACGGAGATTTAGCACATAATCTATCTATTCCTCACTCGGAGGTCTTAGATTTTGAAAAAGGAAGACATCAGCTCCAGTCTCCGAACTTCATTTTCTAATCACTGTGTCAATTGATTTTTAACTTGCATCCTAGGTTAAATCACTTTTTGAGCCAAATCGATAAAATTTAAATTCTTTCACACATGCACGAGTCTTTGTGATTCCATTTGCATATCTTCGTGATATAGCCGGAATAGTGTGAGAAGTATTTTTTAAAATTTTACTTCAGTGATAACTGGAAGTCCTATCAGAGGTACCCCAATTCCAACTCTGAACATAGGCCACATAATTATTTCAATTGTTGTGATAACAGTTACTATTGTGTTTCTGTGTTAGATATTTACCCCATATTGGTTACTTAACGGTTTTACCTGATATTCTGCTACTCACCGGCATTGTCTTTGAAATTACATGATGCTTTGGATGCTCCTACTCATCATGAGGGGGGGAAATGCTACAAATTCAAAGACACGAATTTTCATGTTGAGGGGGAGTAACTGTTGTTTGATCAAATCCGAGTTCCAAGATTGATCAGTTCCGAAAAGAGTTCAAAAGAGTTTACAAGTGATTGATTCTTCTAATTCCTTATCAAGTGGTGTTCGCTACAAACTATTCCTCCACCGAGCATACTAGTTCTACAAGTTCTTAAAGCTAGAGATACTAGTTCTACAAGTTCTTAAAGCTAAAGCTGAAAGCAAATTCAACTCGCAGTTCAAAGACAGATCCATTGAATCTGGTGATAAAGTTGAAGATATGAAGACTAAGAGCTTTATTCAAGGGGGAGCGTTGAAAGTCATGAAGACAAGCAACACCAAAGTGTTTCAAAGATTCAAGAGGAATAGAAGATCAAGACCTAAAGTTTTTAAGACCATTTTCTCTTTATATAACTTTAGGGGGAGATTGTTATGACCATAAATGTCCTATTAATTAGAAAGTTATATAAAGTAATTATAGAGGGTAATTATTTATTGTAAAAGCCTTTACTTGTTTAATGGGCTTAGATTAGCTTAATGGGCCATGGGCCTTAGGCTTTAGGCCTTGGTATAAATAGTTTGTTTAGCCTTAGAAATTAGGTTAATCGTTCATTACTCTTATTGAATATTCTCTCTGAACGTATTGTAACCTTTTTGAATATCAATCATATGGATGACGACCTATTGATCTGAGTTGTTGATTATTATTGTTACTTGATTGTTAAATTTGGATCTTCAACGTCTCAAAACCACACTCTTCCAATCCCTCCGGTCATACTATCATCATCCTGATGCTCAAACATCTTAAGGCAATAACCTGAATCTACACCGATTAACCTTATATTTTCTCCTAGAATTAAAGTCGATTCAATAAGCCTATGGTTCTAATCCAACCAACAATTTCGACCTAGACGGTCCACTTAATGTAATCATCATACTTACTATCACTCCAAACGACAATGTCATAATCATTAATCCCTTCTAATGGATACTCGCCTAGAAACTCTTTTACTACCCCAACGGTCATCACATCAAGCAGCCCAAGCATACACATGTAACTTGTAGGTTCACCATACAACTGGCCAGGTGAAATTATGAACAATCCATACATGATCATCCGTATCAGTCTAGACGTGATTTCTCATTTTTAGTGACCCCATCAACCCCCAAATATCCTATCTTAAAGTGCCTAATGGTGCAATATCACTCTCATTCGCTTAAAAGAACGCTAACTTGAGTCTAGGTATTCAAAATCAACACCTAAATCTCTCAAACTTATGCAAACAAACTAGAAGACATAGTTGATTAGATCAAGAAACTTCAACATTCCTCAAATTCTGATACCAACTTGTAACACCCTCAAATTTGGAAAGAGCAACTAAACAAAAACTTTGATTTAATAACAAACAAGGACAAAAATCCTTATACAAACAACTCTTAGAAATACCTCTATAATGAAATCGTAACAACTTTGAAAATTTAATATCCCAAGTCTTACACCAAGATATAAGAGGTTGGGTGCTACACAACTCAATACAAGGTTGCTATTCCCAAAACGCGGAAGACTTAACCAAGCCACTTACTTCTTGAACTCATATCTAGCTTTCAACTCCTCACAGTGTCACTAGAATTAATACTCGACTGGAACTGTTGCACATGCCGACAAATAAAAAGGTTAGGCTAACTCCTAATGAGTTCAAGAGTTTTCATCATGGTTAAAACATTTCGCTAGACCAAATGAGTACACTCAAAATCATGATTTTCCAAAAAGGATTTTAATTAAATATGTGAACAACCCATTTTCCAACGCACACAAAACCCGTGTCGAAAACTCCAAAATGAAACGTTCCTCAATAATGGATTTAGATCCAAAACATGCTTGAGCAGGAATAAATATTAAGTTTTCAAATAAGGTGGACGTGAATAAAACACTATCATTTGAAATGCCCCAACAATGAGAAGAAACAATATGACACCCATAAGAACATGGAAAACAATCCAAAATATAATACATTCCGGAAGCATATGACTGACTCGACAACCCACGCAAAGTGTAATTATAAATAAAGTCCAAATACCAAAGCAAGGAGTAGTCATTCAAGCAAACCTTAATATACGTGCAGGGGTTCCAATATTAAAGTCAATACTTGTAATTACTCGCACAAGGCTTACTGTAATTAAAACATGCATATCATAAGACTCAATATAATATTGACAACAACGGGGGAGACCCGTATCCATTGACGGTGGAGGAAACACGTAAGTATACCACCCGTACAACGTTTATCGCACAACACCTTGTAACTAGACGTCAATAGGTTCCTACGACTTCTCAACTAGTTTCACCTCAAGAGACGGTTGACCTTAGTGTCTATTCTTACCAATTCCACCACAAGGCCCGACACGCTTAAGACTACCTCCAAGGCATCCCCTTCAAAGCGGCGAAGGTCCTAGTACCTACCTCCAAGATTTAGGCTAAATCTAGATTTTCCCCATCTTGAGCTCATTTGAAGGAAACTTGAATCTTCAAGTCAAATCTTCCAAAACCTAGATCCACAATTTCCAACCGTAAATAATCATCCTCAAATACTTTGAATTGTTTCCCTCAACATTAAACGTCAAATTCCCCAATAATACCAAAACCCTACTTTCTTAGATGAAGAAAAGAGGAGCTTACCTCAACCACCACATGAATCCATCTACCAAACACCTCTTCGATTTCCAAAACAAGTCTTGAACTCTAGAAGGGTGAAAGGGTTTTGAAGAGAGTTGGATGAAACCCTAAAATCAAGAAATCTTCAAGATATGATGAGATGAGATGAGAATTTCCACTCCACAGATCTTCGATCTTCTCCTAGATGCAAAAGATCTCAAGGGTTTCCAAGGATTGAGGCTTTAAGGGTGCAAAAACCGTAAAATATCAAGAGGGTTTGGTTTTGAGAGAAAAGGAGAAGGTTTGGTTGAAGTGAGGAATGAAAAAGAGGCTAAAAGGGTTTTAAATTGCTTCCTGCACCCCGACCACGATTATGCCCTGCGATTTTGCCTAGGGCATAATCGCCCAGGTTGTACCAACGGCTTCAGCCATCCCGCGACATCGCCCTGTGATTGTGCCCGATGGCACTATCGCTGGGCATAGTCGCCCCAAATGTACCGAGGGCTTGTCACTCCTCGCGATATTGACACGGGCGATAGTGCACTATCGCAGGGCACTATCGCCCCAGAGGTACCGAAGCTCGATTTTTGTCCCGAATGAACCCGATTTGTTGAGCTCCTTTCGTAAGGTACTCCCCATTCCTTATCTTTAAATCAAAGCCTTCTTAAGGGCATGAGGGGAATCTCTTATTTTCACCAAATTTCGGGTGTTACACATTACACAAGATTGCTTATGGGTTCTCAAATGAAGTCTTCATGACCTGCTAAAACACATAGACCAACCCAAATGTTTTTTTGCATCTCAAATGTAGACAAATCCAGATGAAGATAAAATCTAAATGGAGACACATATTTGTATACATGGTCTATAATGTATTTAGTTTCCAAACAAAGACGACCAACCTTGTTGCACCACTAGTAAAAAAACAAACCCTTATGACATGCCAAAAAAGAGACCAAGATGTGTTATGGGTCGAAATGGAAGAGAAGGGGATGGGGTGGGCTTTTAATGGAGAGGTAGATTCAATTACTAGGTCGTATATGGTTGTATTTCTATAAAATAAGGGAAACTAGAGAGAGGGTGGGGTGCGGACAGTGGCGGATCCAGGATCAGGAGTTTGTTTGAGTGGGTGCACCTCTGAGGTGGATCAAAGGTTTGCAAAATAACAGTTTGATTTGGGAGAAAATTCAGCACAGTTTAACCCAGGGAAAGTCAATCGTGTTGATTTGAGAAATAAATTATATTTATTCAAATGACATAGGCTAGATCTTTAAAATAAATACACGTTACCTTGAAAAATGAATAAAAACGACGAATTTAAGATAATATGCATTAGGAGGAAAATCTAAATGGAAGAAAGATTAACAAAACAATACCTTAGCAAAGTGGTAGTAATTCCTATAATTGTACATGAGGTTGGATATTCGATCTTGTTACCTATATTTTTGTTGTTAATATTTTTGAAAAATAACATTGTACGACCTGAGTTAATATGTCAGCCCTGGGGCATATAATTAAAGGATAAAAAATAGACTTTCACATTAAATAACATTCAAACCCATGACCTCTTGCATGTAGAATGCTAAACCACAGGTGGTTAACTTTTGTTATAAATTTGGTTTCAAAGTATTTAAGGCTACCTCTCAAAATCAAGCGAGCTAATTTTTTTGTCTTGAAGTAATCGAGTGAGTAGCACGAAAGCCCTCTCAACTCTTAATTGGTCCCCCATGGGAGTGCAGCTCATGTCTATGGTTGCAACTTCTGCCATCAATCCAAACATGGAAAATTTTGGTTCTGTAAGATCTGTTTTGTATACTGAAAGTCGTCTCCCCCATTCAAGGTCATCAAGAAAGGATGAACCAAAGGATTGTCGTCATAGAGGAGCGAGAAGAAATTATAAAGAGAGAAAACAAGAGAGAATCATTGGTAGAGGGTGGGGTAGGTGGGGCTGGGGATGATGGAGGGACCCGCCTTAGGTGCATTAGTTATAGAGAGATATAATAATGTAATCAAACAAAAAAGTAAAAAAACACTTAACAGACCTCTTTTAACGGTCATTAGAACTAGGACGAAAAGGGAAATGAAATACAGGCCACAATCCACTAGCGTAATAAGTGATGACCAAGGATGAAAAGTAAGATTTTCAACACACCACGGTTAAATGTCAAAATGCCTCTCACTTAACAAAAACAATTTCTCTCTCTCTCTCTCTCTCTCTTTATATATATATATATATATATATATTAATATATTTATATATATATATGTATATATATATATGTATATATATATGTATATATATATATATACATATGTATATATATATACATACATAGATAGAGGGAGGTTTAGAGGAAAACCTCAAAAAATGGAAAACTTAAGAACACCCTCGTAGCCCTTCATCTGGACGGTATGCACTTGTGCATACAAGTAAATTAAGTTGTTTTTTGGTTTTTATGCACGTGTGCATCATGCCTTTGTACATATATACGCATGCATGTTACAAATTACTTGTATGCACAAGTGCATACCATCCAGATGAAGGGCTAAGAGGGTGTTCCTCAGTTTTCCGTTTTTAAGGTTTTCTCGTGAACCTGGCCCTACATATATATATATATATATATATATATATATATATATATATATATATATATATATATATTCATATATATATATATATACTAGCAATGTGCCTGTGCAATGCACCAGGCGAGCGAGGTATGACACTTTTATTGCAAGTGGAAAATAAAACCCTCCGACATGCAACTCAAATGCTCAAATATACAACAGGTTAAAGTACGAATTGCACGGGAAACACATTTGATCCCCTCTGCTAGCTTCAGCCGCTCAGTTAGCTTGGACATGTCTCCTCAAATGTGGTTTATGTGAGGTCTGTCGGAGTTGTTGGTAATCAACTTTTTACACAAAAATGGAGGATGGAAAATTAATGTAATTCTTTCTAATAAGAAAATTTTGGTCCCGAAGGGTTATACAAGTTTGTAGAAGGGGCAGGGGGGTTGAATACAAACACAGATTTTTATCTTACTATATTGTTTATTGGTATAATCAAACAATTTACAGTTTGTTGTGGAATAAGATCAAGTTAAAAACCTAATCTAAACAAACTATGAGAACACACAAATTTCTTGCACTAGAAATATAGAGAGAAAGAAATAAGAAAACAAAGGATAGTTTTCTAACACTAAGATAGTTCAGCGAGGAAGAAAGCCGAGCACTTCAAATGTGAAGTAACATTTCCTTTATATATTGCATGAATTTAATGCAAGTCAGTAAACCTTTACACGTTGCTACCTCTGATTGGTTGCATGATTTGACTTTAGCAAACATCCTAGTGGTAGCATGATGTACAGTGTAGTTACAGAGTTGGTTGTACGATTCTGGACAAAAGGGATGTCCGTTCTGACAAAATCGTACGGAGACGTGCAAGGGGATAAGACAAAAGTTGCTTGTAGAACAGGCTTCATGATCATCGTTCGTTGAATGAATCTTTATAAGCGAATGATAAAGTTCAGCGATCGCTGAAGTCTTCTACTTGAAACTTCGCGCAGAATGGACAAGTCTTGTCTTCGCTGATGTCCGCATCAGGTCACTATTAGACTTAGTTACTAGTAGACTTCAGGTCACTAGTAGACTTCGAATTTGGTTGACGCGAATCTTGTCTTCAAATATCATAATCAAACAATTACATGATAAACATTCAGCGATCATCAGTGAGACTGAACCGGCTCAGGGCTCACTGATGTACAATGTTCACTGAAGTATAATTTAAAGCTTGTTTTCCATCAGTGATACTAAACAAACTTAGTATATTTTCTTTGATGGCAAAACATTAATACATATTGTTTACTTACAATTTTCACTAAGTGTTTCTCAGGGTCATTATCAAATCACTGAGGATTTGGATCAACAATCTCCCCCTATTTGATGATTATATAGCAATAAAAGAAAATTACTAAGTTAAAAACATAAGGATAAAAAGGACTCATAAAATACTGGTCCCATTTACTATTTTCAGGTATCTTTTCTAGTTCTGATGGAGTAAAGTACTTTCACTGAAATTTTTCATTAACTTCGTATAAGATTACAAGGGAAGTGGAAAAATTACAAGTACAATGAAAAATAATTACAAGTACAAAATGATACAAGCTGATAAGATAGAAGAATACAAAAAGATGATCCTATCAGCTACTCAGGTTCTTTCTTGATGAGAAATTCGTCAAGAGTATCAATCTCTGGAATCATCCAATCAGGGACTATTATTCTGTGATCCCTTCTAACTTTTGCTTCGCGATTGATTAAGGGCTTCAGGAATGATCCGAGGCCACCTTTATAGTCGCACCAATACAGTAGATCTCTGAGTTGTTCGATGGGAGTTTTGTATAACTCATAAATATGCTGAAAGCCTATGCGACCAGTGAAATCATAGAAAAAGATGCCGTAGGGATCATTGAGAACTTTACCAGGGATGAAGTCTTCAGCTGGAGGTAAGGAGATGTTTAGACCAGATAGATCAGGATTGGGACCAAGAACTGTTGGTTCCATATGCTCAAGAATGATTATAAAATAATATTACCGGTAATATATGATCCTATAGGGTCACACCATATAGCAAGTAAACACCAAAATTGATATTTATAAGAATTTGATTCTTGATAAATAATAATTATTTCTTGAAAATATTAATGAATATGATTCATAATATTTTAGATGCAAATAATAAATTTTAGTTTAGTTAATACATATGATGGACTCATATGTAACTAAAATTGAAAGGAGGGATTTAAAGGAGAAAGTTTAAAATAGTTAAAATGTGATTTTAACCATTTTAAACTAGAAGGGATGAGAGTGTAAAATTGCATGGCCTTCTTTTTTCTCATTGGCCATGTTGGGTGGCAATATGCTTTTCATTGGACCCTTTTGTGGTCCAATAGAAAATGCTCCCTTGTCTCTTGACTTGTAGTAAAAAGAGAGACCATATTTTGAATTACAAAACACTTGAAAATTGGCTCTCTCTCTCTCTCTCTCTCCTTTCCCATTTCGGCCGAAAACACACACATAGTGTGTGTGTTTTGTTCTTCTTCTTCTCAGATCTATTGTAGAGTGGTGAAGGAGTTCTTTTGCATCAAACAACAAGAAGGTACTAGCATACCAAAGGTGTTGGAGCTTGCTTGGTGGACTTCTCTAGAGGAACCCTTCTTGAGTTCTTGCTATCTTCATCTCATCATACAAGAAGACTTGTTCAAGGGACTACAAAGGTTGTAATTTCTACAAACCCCCTATGTTTGGTTTTTAATCTTTCATGTTCATGCAAATGGATCCTTGGTGGGTATTAAAATGTTTTAATGTTGTTCGAATTTTTTAAGCTTCCGTTGCAAATATTATGTTTTTGAAATCATGTTTCGAACAAAACCCATCAAGTGGTATCAGAGCCACTTTTGCATGCATGTTAAGATTTCTTGTTTATATGAAAAACTTGGTTTTTGGAAGCCATGGGTGATTTTTCATCTTGCATGAAGAAGTTCATGTATGGCAAAAAAAAATTGTTTATAATTGTTATTTTATGTGACCAAAATTTACATGCATTTTTGGTCATAAAAGTTGTCTTAGAAAAACAAAGTGTTTGTTTATTTTTGTTTTATGTATATGATGTGTATAAACAAGCCAAAGACCCATTGTGATGATGGTTGTGTTGTTTATTCTTTTGGTTGTAATATTTATTTATTCATAAAATATGTAATAGTAAATAGGCTTTTTTCATTTTGTTAATTTTTGTATTAGATAGATTAATGTTAGATTAGTTTATTTATATAAAAATGTAACAAGTTTGAAGAATGAAGACTTTCAAGGAGAAAACACACACACCATGGAGTTCCTAGAAGATTTTCATGCAAATGGTTGTTTTGGCAAGTGGGAGCTTGAAGACATCATTTGGAGTTTTGGTTCTTTGTCCCTTAAGAATGGACTTGACATTCTTGTTTGGTTCACAAGAATTGTCACTAGAATTTTGGTTTGGTTTATACACTTTTTACATTATGTTGATTATGTTTATGTTGATATTATCATGTGTGGTTGAAATAGGATTTTGCATGCTAGATAATATTTTGAACATAAAAGTAAATCATCTTTTTGGAGTTTGGCTTTTCAAAATAACATTTTAAAGTAAAATGATAAAAATGGTTTTTTAAAAATAAAAGGAGTTTTATTATAAAAACTCTTAATTTTTTTTCGAAGTAGTAAAATGAGTTAAAATTGTGATTTTAAAACTCATCCAAGCTCCATATCTAAATAATAAAAGGTTGTTTTATTAAAGGACTAAAATTGGTTCTAATGCGCTCAAACTCGACCATTAATATAGGATATTAGTTTAAAATTGACCGCAACGAAATAGTTAACAAAATGGAGATTTTATTTTGAACTAAAAGAACCAATAAAAGAAAAATATAATTTTTTAAATAATAAGTACCATGTGATATTGAATGCATGCAATATACATGATACAATATGTTGTTTATAAAACTAGAATTATAATACATCTAAAATCCCTTTTATAAACGCAAGTCTATGCCGTCCTTTTTTGAAAACACTCGCACGTCACTTTATGATCCTTGTGGGATAAATGTCACCTAACTACTTGGATCGTCTTTTGATGGCCGAGGTGGTTTCACGTTTTCTAGAGGGATAAAGGTCACCTAACCACTAGTTATGCGCCGATTCCACATGTTGTTCAAGTTGGATGACTTGATCGGGAATCTTTTGTGATAAAGGTCACCTAAGCATTAGAAACCCGATGCAATGATGGGATCAAACATGCCAAATTAACAAAACGTTGTTAAGGATCCCATATTGCTAGGAATTACATTTGGATGAAATTGGTGAACGTCACCTACCTTGTTGAATTAAATAGATGGGATAAAGGTCACCTAACCATTTATTTGTTTTGCAACGTTGGATCCTAGAGCTTATGCAAATTATTTTTTTTAGAAAACTAAAGGGTAATTAATTTGCTAAAAATTAATATTGAAAATACTATATTAACCTTGTTAAAATTTTGTAGATGGCCCAAAATGCAAACACTACAATTGACACCCCCCTGAGAGCTTTTCTTAACGAAGAAAAATTAACCACTCAGAACTTCCCGAGTTGGTTTCACAGATTGAGACACGTTCTCAGACGTGAAAACAAATCATACGTAATTCTCGTACCTCTTCGTCAAGAACCTCCTCTTACCTCCATAGAAGCTCACAATGCTTGGTTGAAACATAATGATGATTCAATCGATGTATCACGTCTTATGCTTGAAACCATGGTTCCATCCTTACAAGAAAGAATGGAAACGTTTCCACTAAAGGCATTTGACATGGTAAACCGATTACGGGAATATTACCAAATGTATATGGTCCGTGAACGCCTCGATACTATTGGGGTACTTCACAGGACAAAGATGGAGGAAGGCCAAGATGTAAGCTCTCATATTCACAAAATGAGGATGCACCTTGACTATTTGGATAGACTTGGCTATCCTTATTCCAATGGGAGAGCCATAGATGTGATCCTCAAATCTCTGACCAAAGCATTTGATGTTTTTGTCGAAAATCTGAATATAGACATCGAGAAGATTTCAATCCCAGAATTGCATACGATGCTAGAAGCTGCTGAAAGGAATCATCCCATGGTAACAGTTACATGTGATAGATGTGGCAACATTGGTCATAGAAGAGGAGATTGTCTTTCTGAGAAATAAATGTTTTCTAACGAAGGAAAGTCCTTCATTTATCTATATTTTAGATGGAACTTTTTACCTTTCTACCTTACACTTGTGTATTTGATACTAAGTGTAGAACTCACTTTTGTAATATGTTACAAATGATCAAGAAAGGTAAGTGACTGAATGACAAGCAAATGGTGATCCATATAAGCAAGGAAGCAAGATTGCGTACCAAGCTTATAGGAGATTTTATTATGAAACCATATGGCTTGTATTGTTAAACAAGTTTGTTTCGAACATTGTGTAAACTTAGTTTGACTAAATTATTATTTTTCAGTCACATGTTTGTTGATTGAATGAAATTCACTTAACCGTTTTGGAAACGATTATATTCATATTCAAAATGAATTATTCCATTTCGAGAACTGTCCTCTTAATTGAATAATAAAGTGAATCTCAAAGGCTTTCTAAACCATAGTTCTATATAAACACCATAAGACTCAAATGTGATTTGAAACAAATCTACACATGAAATAGTCAACTTAATCAAGTAACATTAAACGCATATCTCAACTTCAAAAGTGTGGTATTTTGAAGGCAAATGATAATGTTTCATTTAACATATGCGAGTTCTGATAAGTTGATTATAGCTCTTCTCTCTAGTTATTGTAGTAAAAGAGAAAAGTCTTTGGTTAAGATGATACATATTGATGTATATGGTTTTAAAAACCAAGTCTAGATATGGTGATAGATAATACATATCTTCCCTGACGATTTCAAACGTTGAAGTTATGTTTATGAAACATAAGCATGAAGCATTTGATGCTGATTCAATTTGTTTCAATGTGAAGATTTAGAAAACAACTCAGCAGGACCATTAAAGTCATTTCAGATATAGGAGGAGAGTAACTAAACCAAGAACTCTTGGATCATCTTAGAAATTGTGTATATCCGAAAGGATGAACCGAACCTTATTAAATATGGTTCGCTCTATGATGAGTAGAAGTACTATTCCTATATTAATTCGGAATTCTGCCCTAGTTACTGTAAACCGTACTTTAATGACACCAACCAAAAGGTAGACAAGACACCTTATAAGATTTCGTATGAAAGTTTTTCATCCTTAGTCTTAGTTGAAGGTGTGGGTTTATGAAGCTCATGTAAGACAATAAGCTTCAAGTAAACTCGACCCAAAATCTACTAAATGCATATGTTGTAGAATATACTATAAATTTTTTAAGATACCAATTCTACAATCCCACAAACAATAAAACTGTTTATTGTTCCAAAGCCAAGTTCTTAGAAAGCAAGTTTTAATGGGCAAGGCAAATGGGAGATTTAAGGAAATTGAAGGAAATCAAGAACCTCGTGCACTTATTGGTTGGCGCTAGTAATCAAACAAAGGTTGTTAAAACTGAGAAATTTGATTGATCAGAAACTTAGTAAAAACACCAAGTGTTCGCAAATCTAGTGGAATCATTCAGAAATCCGAGAAATATCGATTTCTCATGAGTAATGAAGAATGATGTATGATAGGTTTCTAGTAAGCCTATCAACCACTAAAGGGCTATGTCAGATTCTGAATCTGATGAGTGGCTTAGAGTCATGAACACTAAGATGCAATCCATTCATGGATCAGTACATGTATCTCAAACTTGGAATCTTCATTTTGACAGAAAAATTGAAAGTTTAATTTTCACCAAAATAAAAGATGACTCATGCATTTACTAAGAAGCTAGTGGGAGCGCAGTAAAATTCCTAATGTTGTATGTGCAAGACATACTAGTATTTGGATATTAACTTTCCGACTTAGCAAAACATCATGTTTTGCCTCGGACAGTATTTTCTAAATAAAATACTTAGAAAAGGAAAATTTTGTTCTTGAAATAGAGATATTTAAAGTTGGATCAAGACGACTTATAGGTTTAAGTCAAAGTGCATATGTTGACATAATCTTGAAAGGTACAAGATGCAAGGCTCTAAAGGTAGTTTCTTGCAAGTATGATATCACATCATTTTGAACATATCTCAATATTCTAGCACAAAGGCTGAGCTAGATAAAATGATGTGTGTTCCATATGCTTTGGCAATTGGATCTATCATATATGCCATGACATGCACTAGATCGAGTATATCAATAATTCTTTAGAGCATTAGAAAGAGATACCAACGAAATACGAGAGAAGGTCATTGGATGACCATAAAGAACAATTTAAGGTACTTACGAAGAACCAATGAAGTGTTCCTTAACTGAGGGTTGGAAGAAGATCATAGTAAAACGTAGTACTGATGATAGCTTCCATAAAGATCGAGAAAGTTCTCGATCACAAAAGGGGAAATGTCTTCATTATGAATGAAGAAGTAGTTCATTTGAAAAGGTTCCAAGCAGAAGGTAAAATTGCATAATACACTACAAAATAAGAATACACTACTGCTTTAAAATCTGCAAAAGAAAGATGCTTTGATGAAAGAGTTCATTGAAAAGCTAGGTAGATGCCTCCCATTCAGGATCACCTAGAAATCTTTTGTGAGTATGTGGGTGCCATTACGCAAGCTAAAGGACCCGATGTCACATCGGAGCACCAATCATCTACTCCAAACATTTAACTATATTCGGAATAAAGTTAAAAATGGAGATGTTAGTGTTCACAAAGTTCACTCAAATCAAATTTCCTTTTGGGTGGACCCATTCACGAAGCTCCTTTCATAGGCTAAACTTAAGGGGTCATGTTTTGAGCTATAGGACTTCGTTATTCTAGTAATGGGATTTGATTTGAATTTAGTATTTGGATATTGGAACAAGTTAAGCAACAAGTATAGCATTTAACTTAGATATATAGGATATGATCTCTTACATACTCGTTGTGTTCTATATTAGCATGTTTAATCCTTGAATAAACCAGTTATTCTAAATGTCCATAGTCGATCATAGTTGTGGGAGCACCTATGAAGTAAGACTAATATGAATTGGATTGGTTGACTCTTAAAAGTAAAAGTAGCAAAGTGTTGCAACCAAGTTCATAGGTACTTGCTGGGGAACAAGTACTGGACATGACCCATTTCAAGATCACTTCATGGATCGTCGTCATTAGTGACACTTGAATAAAGGTTTTTATATTTATATCCTTTGACCTGAGATGCATATTTGGGACTCAAGTGTAGGGAGTGTTATGTTTTGATATGGTTAACCGTTGTTCTTGAAAAAGGCAGCTATAAAGGCCATTATTGGGCATGGCATGAGCTGCATGAGAGGCGTATGTTGTCAAGATGGGATTTGTTTCTCAAAATATGTTAAGAGTGAGACATCTAAGGCGCGTTACCAAAAGTTGAACAATAGATGAGAATGATAGTGATCCATGTCTCATGTTCAACATGATGTCTAAACAAAGGGATAACTGATAACACACCTTATACATCAATTGAAGCTATGAGCTTGTGGGAATTGGATGTTGTTAAATGGCTTTTACAGTCATATATTGCTGGGGCAGTGAGATGTTGCTAGACGTCTACCACTATCTATATCATTCTATAACACAATCTTGACCAAAGTGGGAGATTGTTGGTTCTATATGCTCAAGAATGATTATAAAATAATATTATCGGTAATATATGATCCTATAGGGTCACACCATATAGCAAGTAAACACCAAAATTGATATTTATAAGAATTTGATTCTTGATAAATATTAATTATTTCTTGATAATATTAATGAATATGATTCATAATATTTTAGATGCAACTAATAAATTTTAGTTTAGTTAATACATATGATGGACTCATATGTAACTAAAATTGAAAGGAGGGATTTAAAGGAGAAAGTTTAAAATAGTTAAAATGTGATTTTAACCATTTTAAACTGGAAGGGATGAGAGTGTAAAATTGCATGGCCTTCTTTTTTCTCATTGGCCATGTTGGGTGGCAATATGCTTTTCATTGGACCCTTTTGTGGTCTAATAGAAAATGCTCCCTTGTCTCTTGACTTGTAGTTAAAAGAGAGACCATATTTTGAGTTACAAAACACTTGAAAATTGGCTCTCTCTCTCTCTCCTCTCCCATTTCGGCCGAAAACACACACACATAGTGTGTGTGTTTTGTTCTTCTTCTTCTCAAATCTATTGTAGAGTGGTGAAGGAGTTCTTTTGCATCAAACAACAAGAAGGTACTAGCATACCAAAGGTGTTGGAGCTTGCTTGGTGGACTTCTCTAGAGGAACCCTTCTTGAGTTCTTGCCATCTTCATCTCATCATACAAGAAGACTTGTTCAAGGGACTACAAAGGTTGTAATTTCTACAAACCCCCTATGTTTGGTTTTTAATCTTTCATGTTCATGCAAATGGATCCTTGGTGGGTATTAAAATGTTTTAATGTTGTTCGAATTTTTTAAGCTTTTGTTGCAAATATTATGTTTTTGAAATCATGTTTTGAACAAAACCCATCAAGAACTTCTTCACGAGAGAATTCAATCCATGTCTCGTTTCTTATTGTCGGTCCTGAAGAGGAAGGAGTCTTCTTCTTCTTTGTAGCAGTTCATTTCAGCTGAATTGGTGGAGGAGGTGGAATGTCAACCGCCGAGGTTACCATGTCGATCAGCCTATTTATGGCTTGTTCAACACAGGGCTTGAAAGTTGAGCGGGATAACTGAATTGCGATTCTTATTTCCAACCACTCAAGGAAACCGAGTTTATCCAGGTTTGTTGGTCCCGAAGGGCTATACAAGTTTGTAGAAGGGGGGGGGGGGTTGAATACAAACACACATATTTTAATTTTCTAAATTGTTTATTGATAAATCAGTAACAATTTACAGCTTGTTGCGGAAACAAGATTAAGGATAAACCTAAATCTAAACAAGTTGGAACACTAAGTTTCATGCACTAAGAAAGAGAAGGAAATTACTAATAATAACCTATCTCAAGATAAGAAGGATGAACTTGTCCAGAGTTAGCAAGTTACTTCAAAATGAAGTGAGTTCATCTTCTTATATACTGCATGCATTTAATGCATTGCAGTTTACACTTTACACGTGGCAGCAGCTGATTGGTTGCATGTCATTGACATTTGTTGACAACCTTAGTAGCCGCATGTTTGAACAGTGTAGTATCAGAGTGGTTGTACGAATTCAGACAATAAGGAGGTTCTTTTTCTGACATATCGTACGGAGACGTGCAAGGGTGGTTTAGACAAAAGTACTTTGTACGGAAGACTTCATGATCAGCTTTTCGTTGATTTAGCGATCTATCATTCTTTATCAGCGAATGATAGAGTTCAGCGATAGCTAAAGTCTTGTACTTGATACTTCATGTTGAGTGGACAAATCTGAGTCTTCGCTGATCCGCATCAGTTCATTAGGAGACTTGTCGCTGGCTCTTGAGCTTGATCTTCGACTTCAGCGTAGAACCTATGTTAACGTGAAACTTGTCTTCAGGGATCATAAGTAAACAACTAAATTATCAGCGATCTGTAAAGCTCGTGTCCCGGTATGGTTTTAAAATTTCCTAATGTATTTATTTTATTGTCGTTTAAAGCGAGTCTCTTTATCGGAAGTTGTCAAAGGGACCTCGAATGTGATATATGGCAAACCTTACTCTTTTTTTTACAATGTTATGGAAATTCAGGGACCAAAGGTGTCAAAGTGTTGGAGTCTAGGGGCCAAAGGTGGTCATTGGGATTTTGTGCATGTGAACGGTTAAGGAAAGGGGGACCGACCCCCCCCCCCCCCCCCCTCTTCTTCTTCTCGGCAGTTTCACGCAGCAAACAAACAGCCCTTTGTTTTATTTTTTTTTGGTTTCATTCTTCATGGGTTTTGGGATTTACCGGAAAGGATCGTGAGTGTGAGGAGAGAGAGAGACCGCGAGATAGAGAGAACCGAGCAAAGGGAGAGAGAGTGGGTCGCCGGAGGTTTGTTTTCCAGTCGCCGGAGATCGCCACCAACACCACCAGTCGCCGGAAGAGTCGAGGGAGGAGGAGCAATCGTCGAACGGTAAGTCGCTCCCTTGTTCCGTTTAGTTTTTCTCTTTGTTCGTTTTTCCGGCGAGGCAACCACCGCCGCCCGCCGCCACTACGGTGGCCGTGGGTGGACGGCGGTGGCTGTGGGCTTGCGGGTATGCGTGTGTGTGTGCTGGTAGGGGTCGCATGTGGCAGCCGTGAGGGGGAGCGAGAGGGTGAGGGTGGTACGGAGAGATGAGGGGTGTGTGTGGGTGTGGGTGTCGCCGGAACGCCGCCGCCGCCGCCATGCCCCACTGCCGGAGGTGGCAGTGGGTGGTGCCCGTGGCGTAACCCTAAAACCACCCTGACCGTAACCTTAAACCTTAAGCCGTTAATCCTAATCTCGAACCGTTTTATCATTTCATGTGAATTATTGTAATCTGCCACTGTTTCGCGTAGATCATAACTTTCTGCTCGTAACTCCGATTGAGCCGAAATTGGTACCCACGGTTCCAGTACGGGGTCGGTCACGTTTTTCGTGTTTTAGCGGAAAACTGGTTCAGCCTCTAGCTAGGTGAAAAAGTGGTCGCAAGTTGGTGATTTGTCATTTTATGTGAAGGTCGATTTTCTGCCACTGTTTTGTCGTGGCCGTAACCTTTTACTCGTAGCTCGGATTGATATGAAATCAGTGGCCGAAGTTCACTAATTGAGTCAGGAAAGTTTTTCGTGTTTTGCCGAAAGTCTGTTTAGGCCTGTAGCTGGGCCGTATGGGGCTGTTTATACAGTCTGGTCCGAAAAACTTCCAGCTTTCTGTCAGTGTTTTGTTTTACGCATAACTTTTGCTTGGAATGTCGGTTTGGGATGGGACTGGTGTCAAAAGTTTCGTTTCGGAGTCTATTAAGTTTCCTCTGTTTTGTGGAAAGACCAATTCGGACCATAGCTAGGGCGAAGTCGCCATGTTGTACTGAAAGGTCCGGGTGTTCGCTGTTCTGCGAAGCGTTCTTGTAAAATCTATAGTAAATTATAGAAAAATCGTTAGGACGCGTGCGATACGTCCCTGAAACCGTAAGACTTATAACTTCGTAATTATGAATTTTAATTTCTGTATTTATCAGTTTTAAGGGGGTAAAACAGGTCCCGAACAGACCCGTAACTTTTAAGAAAAAGCTGGAATATTTAGTCGTTTGAAAGCTAGTAAACGTGTTATGGGTCGGGACTTTCCTTTAACTTTTTATACGTATTTAGGTGGGAGAAAGTGAAGAAGATTTCCGGGTTGGTGTTGTGTTTCGTGAGCACGTTGCTTAGCCTTGAGGTGAGTTCTCTCACCACGTAGTTAGGAATTTCATGTATGTCGTTATTTTGTGTTACGTGTTATTATGTGTTATTACGTGTTTACGTGAATTAGTTTGGATGTGATATCTAGTTGTGATTTGTTAAATTCGTATGTGGAATATATATATGCATGTGTACACCTCGGTGGGACTGAGGGGCTCGGTGGGACCGAGGGCTTGGTGGGACTAAGCTAGTACAGCAACTTTACTCGGTGGGACCGAGGGCTCGGTGAGACTGAGCTTGTATTTATGTATTTTGTGTACTCGGTGGGACCGAGGTTCGTGCTTATATAATAATCATTATGTGGTTTGATATTCGTGGTAATGGTGATGTTGCCTACTTGCGAGTAGGGGCGATATGCGTGGGGTTGCTACCTACGTGCGTGGTTGGATTCACTAAGCGTTTAGCTTACCCTTTCCCAATGTGTTGTTATTTCAGGTGCGGGCGGCAGTCGGGAGTGACCGTACACACATGGAGCGCGGAGTGTCAAATATTATTAAACTTTCACTTTTGAACCCTTGAATTTAGTTATGAAATTTTCCGCTGCATAAACTTTGTTGATGGTTTGAAGTAACGACGTTAATTTTATTTAAGACGTGAATTATTAAATCATGGTTGTTTTATGATGAAATGTATGTTTTAAAAATTTTAAATTTCCTTGTAATTTTTGGGACGTTACACGATCACCATAAGTACTGAACAAACTCAGAGTATTATGGTGAACAGTGTTCGCTGAATGTTTAATCTAAAGAGCGAGAGTTCCTATCAGCGGTACTGTAAGATCTTAGTACTTATCAGCGATAGTGAAACTCTGATACATATTGTTTACTTACAATTTTCACTAAGTATATAAGAGAGGGTCATTATCAAATCACTGAGGGTTTGGATCAACAATCTCCCCCTATTTGATTATGACATAGCAACAGAGAAAATTGTTATTTAATTAAAACATAAGGATAAAAAGAACTCATAAAATATTTGTCCCTTTTACTGTTTTCTGGGATCTTTTCTGTACTGATGGAGTAAAGTACGTTCGCTGAAATTTTTCTTTAAACTTTGTAAAGATTACAGAGGGAAGTGGAAAAATTACAAGTGCAGCGAATAAAATTACAAGTACAAAAGATGTAGACAGATAAGGATAGAAAGAATTACAAAGCGATCCTATCCGTCAAAAGGTTCTTCCTTGATGAGAAGTTCATCGAGGGTCTTTGATGTGGGAATCATCCAGTCAGGGACATCTACTCCTTGATTCTTTTTCTTCTGAGCTTCTTCAAAAATCAAGGGCTTCAGGTGTCTAGCTTTGATGTCGCGTCTGACTTCACACCAGTATATGAGATCTCTGAGTTGTTCGATGGGAGCGATATGGAGCTCAGAGATATATTGAAAGTGATGATTTCCATAGTAGTCTAGAAAGAATATACCATAGGGATCACTTACAACTGTGCCAGGAATGAAAGTTTCTCCAGGTGGTAGGGAGGTGTCAAGCGCTGAGAGATCCACATCAGGGCCAAGAACTTCAGCACGAGGGAAACCAATACCTGTTTCATTCCGTATAGGAGGACCTGAGTCTGAGACTTTCTTTTCCTTAGCAAAGATTTTTCTTTGTTGAGGAGGAAAAAGAGTTAAGGGAGGAATATCCACAGCAGAGGAAACCTGATCTGTTTGTTTAAGATCTTCTCGACATGGCTTTTGAATTTTGAGCGTGATCCCTGAATAGCTAATTTCGTTTCTAACCATTCAGAGAGACCAAACTTTTCTAAGGTAGCAGCATAGAAGGTTTGCTTGGTCTTGTCTTCTCTGTAGACATCCACTTCAACAACAGGAACGTCTGCGTACAGTCTTCCTATGATGTTTACTTTGATGATTTTGGATGGTCTAGATCGATAGGTCAGCATTTGTTTAGCCCATTCCAAAGTCGTATCTGAGACCTTAGTTTTTTCTCTAACGATATTTTGAGCATCATCCCATAGCTGGCGTTGAACATCAATGAGAGCTCTTTTCAGCTTGGGATGTTTTACTGATCGTTGAGTAAGCCGGATGGCGTATTCTTTGTCTTTTTCTTCAGCTTCCTTTCTTTCAGCGATTAGGCGTTCAGCTCTGAGGTGTTCCTGGTATTCCTTTTGGGAAATTCTGAACTTTGGAGGAACCGAAGGAAGTTGATCACGCTTAAGAATGATTCGCTGATCTTCGAGTCTCTTGATCATTTCATCTCTCTTTTGTTGTTCCTCTTCACTTAGCTTTTGAGGAGCCAAGGAAGGTCTGTTTTTGTGAGAGAGCATCTGTTCTTCATGTTCATCAGTCTCAGAGATCAAATCTAAGACCGGGATTATTTCTTCAGCGTTGGGAGCTGGGATTATTGTTGGTGAAGTCACAGCTGTAGGAACTTCAGCGATATCCTCAAACAGGGGAGAGGACTAGCTGAAACACAGCGATCTTACAAGTAAGAACTTGGGTAGAACAGAGATAGAAATAATGGGATAAAGTGTATGGAGGTTTGTGGAGTGTAGAACTGATACTGTATAGAGGAGGGATGTGGAGTAAGGAAGAGGTTAATGTACCTGACAAACCGACTTTTTAAGCAAGATCATCGGATTTTCATCTTCAGCGACACTTTTTCCTTTGTCCTTGTCAGCTTCAGATGCTGATGGACTTGTCTTTGTCCGCTCCCCTGAAGGTTCATTTATCCGAATCCCTTTAAGAGCTATAGTTCCCTGAGCAGGCTTGACGATAAAAGAGTCATCATCATCATCGTCATCATCATCATTCTTTGGAGAAGAGGATGGTTCATCATTAGACAAGTCGATGGCTTCTTCATCTTCAGCATCAGACTCAGTTTCTTCAGCTTCTTCTTCGAGTTGCTCCCCCTCAGATACAGAGGTAAGCTTCTCGGTTCCCTCAGGGTGTTCATCTCCCTGAGGTCCAACGGCTGCTTCAGTTGTCTTCTCACCTTCTTCAGTAAAGGTGAGGTCTACAGTCTTCTCTCCCCTGATAGATTCATCATGGGAAAGGTCTTCAGCGCTCTTGGAAAGGTCTTCAGCGCTCTTCTCCCCCTCTTTTTCATGATGAGTGGGGGAGGAATGTGATGATTCAGCAGCTTGTGTTGTATCCCAGTCTTCTTGGCCAGGGATCCCCAGACAGATTTCAATCGCTGATAATCTGTTTTCTATGCTAGAAATACCAGGATTGATCTTCACGAGTTCAGCACGATCCGCCGTAGTAAAAGATAGAGGTGCAGGGGCAGGTGCAGGGGCGGTCGTGTTGGTCAGGATCTGCTGCAACAATGTCTGAATAGAAGTGATGTCATTCTTCATCGTATTGGCATCGGTCTTCACAGAACTCATGTCAGTTTTTACTGAACTGACATCAGCCTTTACAGCAGACATATCACCTTCGAGTGTGCCAACCGATGTCTTCAGCGATGTGACTTCGCTGGACATGGTGTCAACTGATTTCTTGATGTCGAGGTAGTCTGTGTAGATATCAGAGAGAACTTTGGCGAAGTCGGTGAGTGATTTATCAACCTTCTCCATGTCAGCTTTGGAGGCATTCTTTTCGACGACAGTTGTCAGCTTTGTAAGATTCTCTCCAGCATTTGTTACAGCTGAAGAGTTGTCGGAAAGAGTAGTAGTGAGACCTGTCAGCGTCGTGTCTATTGTCTTCAGAGAGGCGTTGATGTCTCTCAAATTAGGACATGTAACATATAAGAACTTGTGAAAAGAGGAAAGCTTAGAAGTTTGGGGTTCAGTTACAGTTTATATGGGTTGGTGTGTACCTGCAGGTGGATTGGTGAATTCATCAAAATCTCGGGTTCCTGAGAAAAGTTCCATGTCGTCAGCTAAAGTGCGTGGACGTATGGTCATCTCTGCAGGTCCTATGCCCATCACTCCTTGAAGAGTATTTTCTTTAGCTTCTGGAGGAATGACAGGTGCTTCAGTGATAACTGGAGTAGAGGCCAAATGAGTAGAGGGAGAAGCGAAGGATAAGAATGGAGGATGGGTACTGAGTTCAGCGTTGGATTCGCTGAGAATCGCTTCATCAGTATTTTGAGAGACTGGAGGAGGTTGGGTAGTTTCCAAGTTTGTAACCTCAGCGTTTAGAGACGCTGAAGTTGGGATTGAATGGGTGGCTTGTTCAGCTGTGGCAGAGCGTACCACTGAACTTTCCTTCAGCTCATCAAGAGGAGCTGAGGAGCCCTTAGCAATAGATTGCTGGGGTTGCTCCTTGCTTTTCTTAGTTCTTTTGTAACCAAGTTGGGTGTCAGAATGTTTCCTTTTAATAGAAGGAATGGAGGTTGCAGCTGGGGTATCAGCGGTGGGTTTGTCCGCTGAAGGAGCTACAGAAGTAGAAGAAGTAGGATTTAGAAGAGTTAGAAGAGTAGAAAGACGTACCTCGTTTTCCACCGGTTTGAAGTCGAGTACCTTAGGGCCAACCTGAGAGAGTTTCAGGTCACCCTCTGTTGGGTAGCTGTCCTTCAGGCCTTTTTGGAATACGGCGCTGATGAATCGAGGATAGGGAACCCATGGAGATCTGTCAGCGACGGAGTCCACTCTGAGTACCAGGTCATCATAGATAATCGATGCCCAGTCTATATGTAGACCTTTCAGCAATGCGTATCCCATTGCTTGTTGAGGCTGAGCGGCTTGGTCAGAGGAGCCACACTTGGCAGTCATGCAGCTGATTAAATGAGCGAAGATGAAATTCATCTCGCTGGGCATTTTCGATTTTTTGATGAGGGTCAGCTTCTTCTCGGGCTTTTTATCCCTCCCAGTTTCCCATACATAGCCCATTGCGTCGAATAATGCAATGATGGCTTCCCTGTCTGAGTTTTTCTTGTTGTCAGGGAGGGGAACGAAGGGTTTTTCTTTGGTAGCGATGGGAAGGCTGAGGGCTTTGCGAATGATGGCAGGTGTAATCTTCATGGTGCCATAGTCAGTGTCGCAGAGGATGCAGTCAATTGGTTTTTAGGGGTCTTTGGCTGATGGTAGCTGAGAATGTCTGGCAGAGTACCAGAATTGGGATAGCAGTAGCTGATGTGCAGGAGGTGTTATTGTCAGGGCTGTGGAGATGGAACAGTTCTTCAGGAATTTCACAGCATCATCTAGATGTGTGACTTGCTTTCGAGGAGGAAACTCGAGAAGAGCATAGAGGTTATTTACCTTGGTCCAATCCAGTTTGTCAAGAGAGAACTTGACCTAAGGAGCCTTGAGGATTTCCACTTCCTCAGCAGTGTTATTAGCAGCAGTGTTCTCAGCGATGGTGTTCTTTGGAATGTCAGAAGATGCCATTTTATGTATTATCAGTTCAACCAAAGATTAACAAATAAGAATAATCTTAATGTGGAAAGAGTTTTCCAATAAGATGGTTCGAATTTTGTCCATTTCATTAAGACAAAATGTCTTAATGAAGATTAGGGTTTTTCTTGTTTTAAAAAAAAACGAAATGCAAACCCCCAAAAAAATATCTTGTTTTCCCGTTTCCTTTGAAGATTGGGATTCTGGAAAAACGTATGAAGAACAAGTTTAAGATTTTGCGTTTTAAACTTGAAGAACAACCATGAAAGATTGTGTTCATAAAACCATGAAAGAAATGATTTCATTTTAAAAAGGTTATTTTGTTTGATCTTGTGAAAACAACGAGAAGATCATTAACAAGTTTGAAGAAACAAGTAAAATAAAAGAATTATTAACCTGGTTCGTTGAAGAAGATGAATGTTCTTGAAAAACTCGAGAGCACAGATGCAACAGTAAATTCTTTTTCTTAGCTTGGAGAAGAAGTTCGCGTAAAAGAAAAATATAAACCCAGAATGAGTTTATATAGAGAGATTAGAGAGAGAAAATCTTGAGCGGGAAAAGATTTTCATCATGACACGGACACGTGTTTGTATTTGATTGGCGAGTAAACGAAACGTGCAAACGTGTGTCAGAAAGAAGAACGTGCCAGGGCTTATCCGTTTGTAATGACGTCACAGCTGTCCTTTCATATTCTTGGATGTCTCTGAGGTTTTGAAAAACTCAGGGACACTTTTGAAAACATGAAGCACTAAATAGAAATATCAGTGTTGGTTTTAGAAATTTCAAAGTATCGCTGATAAGGAAGAGATATTCAGTGATGTAATTTATTTTGAAATCTTGCATTTACATGCGATTTGTCAGAGAGAGAAACATACCTTGATGTCAGCGAATCACGTTTATTCAGAGAGAAGATGATAGAATAGGTTATACAAGTTCATTTTATCCTATTACTGATCAAATGTGAACCGCTGAAGATTTTACTCTTCAAAGTTCAGCATTTCAAGCTCGCTGATGAGAAAGTTGAACCTTGTCTCATCAAGAGGTTTGGTGAACATATCAGCTAACTGATAATCAGTTGGGATAAAGTGAAGTTCTATATCACCATTCATCACATGATCTCTGATAAAGTGATACCTGATTTCGATGTATTTTGTCTTTGAGTGTAGCACTGGATTGTTGGCTATAGCGATGGCACTTGTGCTGTCGCAATAGATTGGAATATTTGAGAGCTGAAGGTCATAATCCAGTAGTTGATTTCTCATCCACAAGACCTGAGAACAACAGCTTCCAGCGGCTACATACTCAGCTTCAGTTGTGGAGGTGGACACTGAGTTTTGCTTTTTACTTGTCCAACTTACCAGCTTTCCACCCAGGAGCTGACATCCTCCTGTGGCGCTTTTCCTATCCATTCTGCAACATGCAAAATCACTATCTGAATAGGCGATTAGATCGAATCCTGAGTCTTTGGGATACCAAAGACCTAGATTCGTTGTACCCTTTAGATATCTAAAAATTCGCTTTACAGCTTTCATATGAGATATCTTAGGTTCAGCTTGATATCGTTCACACAAACATGTTGCATACATAATATCGGGTCGGCTAGCTGTAAGATACAAAAGAGAGCCGATCATCCCACGGTACAGCGTGACATTAACAGGAATACCCTTAGTATCCTTATCAAGTGTCAGCGGTGGTGCCATAGGGGTTTTCATAGCTGAACTTTCAGTTAAGTCGAATTTCTTCAGCATATCTTTAACATACTTTCCCTGATTAATGAAAGTTCCTTTTTCATTTTGCTTTATCTGAATACCAAGGAAATATGTTAGTTCACCCATCATGCTCATCTTTCATTCTATCAGCGAAACGAGTACAAAGATCAGGGTTAGTAGAGCCAAATATAATGTCATCAACATATATCTGAACAAGAATGATATGACCTTTTCCTTTCCTGAAAAATAGAGTTTTGTCAATTTTACCTCGCTCAAATTGTTCAATATGGAGATAAGTAGAAAGAGTGTCATACCATGTACGTGGAGCTTGCTTTAAGCCATAAAGTGCCTTATCCAGTTTATAAACATAACCTGGATGCTTAGGATCTGAGAATCCTGGAGGTTGTTCCACATAGACTTCTTCATTCAGCTTTCCATTTAGAAACGCTTACTTAACATCCATCTGATATACTTTGAAGTCTTTGTGTACAACATATGCTAAGAATAGACGAATAGATTCTAGTCTTGCTACTGGAGCAAATGTTTCGTCATAATCTATGCCTTCCTCTTGTCTGTATCCCTGAGCAAAAAGACGAGCCTTGTTGCGGGTAACAGTTCCATGTTCGTCCAACTTGTTTCGATAGACCCATTTAGTGCCTATCACTATTTTGTCGGTTGGTCTTCGCACAAGTTTCCAAACTTTGTTTCTTTCGAATTCAGTCAGCTCTTCTTGCATGGCGCTGACCCATTTTAGATCTTTGAGGGCATCATCTACTTTCTTTGGTTCAGTTAGAGAAATAAAATTAACAAATAACCAAATATTACCTGCACTTCGTCGAGTCTGAATACCAGCGTTTGGATCACCAAGAATTTGATCAATTGGGTGATTTATAGTCCATCGCTAAGCCGGGGCGTGAGACGCTGACTCAACTTGAACTGGAGGAGTTGAAGATGAAGCTTCAACGACGTCTGGAGTATCAGCCAAGAGAGGAATAGATGCAGTTGTCATTATATTCACTTATTGCTGAGAAGTAGATGGAATGTCTGAGACATTGGGTTAAGAAGCAGGTATAGTGTTTATAGGAACAGCTGAGATCCATGATGTTTCAGCTTCACTATTCTGCATATTTGGAATGATAGTAGGACCATCATCTTCAACAGTATAAGCACGAGGAGTGGGAATATCTTCTGAATCACCAAGATGAGAGAACATCCATTGATTCAGTTCTTCAGTATCAGCGGACGGTTTAGAGTTCGCTGAACGGGATTCGTCAAACGTGACGTGAATTGTTTCTTCAACAGTTTGTCTTCTTCGATTGAAGACTCTGAAGGCTTTGGAGACTGAGGAGTATCCAAGAAAGATTCCATCATCAGCCTTAGGATCAAACTTTCCAAGGGCATCTCTGTTGTTCAGTATGAAACACTGACATCCAAAGATGTGAAGAAAGCTGATTCAAGGCTTTCTCCCATGAAAAAGTTCATAGGCTGTTTTATTGAATCTTTTGACTATCTGTAACATCCCAATTCCCATATACACAACAATTCACATAATGTAACCATACATTCATGTAACAAAAGAAACATCATATTACAAGTTCGGTCCTGCAGTCTTTTACAAATAAAAGAAACCATTGTACTACAAACTTTGTACTGTTTACATACATAACATTTAATATCATAATACAACTGCAAAAACAAGCCAAAATCTTCATCTTATAATCCTTCACAAAAGCCATCCCTTGGTTACTCTAATTACTTGCTCTTACATGATCCACCACCAGGAATACATATTTTAAAACAAAATGAGGGTTAGACCTTGTGGTCTAAGTGAGAAAAATCCCTGTTAGTTTACAAACCATTTATATAAACTTCATTCATATAAATCACGCGACACAATCATATATATCTAATCAAGCTCACATATCATGTACCTTCCCTTCTCATTCTTCCTGGCCATATTAGTTGGTAGCAAGCCAACTAATAATATACAACGCTGTACAACATCTACAGCCAAACAACGCTATACGAATTCTATAGCCAAACACACCGGTCCTAAACCCGACCAACGTATTATAACACCTTATAATACTCATGTAAATATAATACCTCAATATATTATAATTCACATATAAACACATAGTCATCAACTATTACATTCCCAATCCACAGATATACGTATTCCAGTTAAAAATGTTTTTAAAGTAAAACTCACCTGATTGCTTATTAACACGTTTCCAAGTCTTCTTAACCGGTTCAGCCTTTTACCCAGAATTCACAAGATCTGTAACACATAGATACAGACATCTCTTTACCACATAAAACACATAAGTCTTACTAAGGATAAAAATTCTAAAGAACTTAAACCCTCAAATGTTGCCCCAAAACCCGTACTCAAGTCAAGACCACAGGACAGTCAATCCTCATTCACTCCCTATCTAATGGTTAACAAAATACAGGTTACTGGATACTCGACAGCATCTAAACTCTCAAAATTGGCCAAACAGCAAAAGTATCCGGACACAACAGAGTTTTTCCGGACAACACCAATAATCCGGACAACATGACTATTCCGGACAGCATGACTATTCCGGACAGTATGCCTTTTCCGGACAGCATACGTAATCCGGACACTATCCAGAAACATACTTCATCCGGGCAATCAAGAAAAGAGAACTTCCCGGAAAAAGACTTTTCCGGATACCGATGAAGAACTACCCGGACACCCTCAACAAAACTATCCGGACACCCTCAACAAAACTATCCGGACACCTTCATACTGTGTCCGGACACCTCTGTCGGTTTCACCACTTTCGACCCAGAATCAACAGAAATCACTACTGGATGCGTAATTGGTAATTCTACTCCGATAGAAACTACCTATTGGTAATTATAGACATAAAACATACAAGAAACATACCTTAATTTTACTTCCAATTGCACCAATTTGGATCCCAAGCTTTTTAACTTTCTTCCTTCTTCTTTTCTCTCAAAACACACACTAACACACACTAACGGACTTACCCGGGGTATGACACAAACGATCGGTTTGTACCTGAATCAAATAACACCTTAGCACGTGTAGAGTTTATTAACAATCGCTGGCCTGCCTGAAGATCCACCTTGCTGTATCCTTCCCCTCGGACAGTCTGACTGAAGGTGATCTGGTGAATTGCATAAGAAACATAGCCGCGTTACCTTACAATCTTTGATGACGTTTCCGGTCTTCCCACACTTATAACATGCTCGTAAATCACCTCGGAAATTTCCTTGGTGGACACGGTTACACTTCTGACATGGTCTTTCCGCTGGTCGAAACGGCGGACGGTTATCATACCTCTGAAATCGGGACTTCTTCGGATCGTATTGTGGTCCTTCCCACTTTCTCTTCCCGATACTTTTATCGCCAGCATCTCTTCTCATATCTCGTTCAACATTCTCCGCGGCATCAACTGCAACTAAGAAGGTATCGGGTCCTTTTGCAGTCACTAGCCTTCTAACCTCTGAGTTCAGCCCGAAGATAAACCTTTCCGTGTTCATCGCCTCCGTAGCAACGTAGTATTCTGCGAACCGAGACTTTTCCAGGAAGCTAGCGGTGTAGTCTCGAACGGATAAGTTTCCTTGTTGTATGTTCATAAATTCCCCTTCCAGTTGTTTGACGGCTGCTTGGGGACAAAATGCGTTCCTGTAGGCTATCACAAATTCTTCCCAAGAGATGGGAAGAATAAACATCAGATCCCTTAGAATGAATAAAGGATTCCCACCAATACAAAGCATCCCCCTTTAACATTGTTGTTCCATACAATACTCTATCTTCGTCAGCGCACTTACTCGTCTTGAAGATAGCTTCTATTTCCTTCATCCATCTCATTGCTTTCACCGGATCCCTGTCTCCTGAGTAGGTCGGAGGTCTACAGCTTAAAAACATTTTGTAGTCGCACCTCCTTTGTACTGGTACAACAGTCGATGTGATTGGCATTTCATCTTCCGGTCCAGGATCCGGTATTCCAGTTTCATTATGACGGTTCAGATCAAACATTGTTTGTATGCTAGCCTGCAATCTTCCCATTTCTGCCATTAGATCATCCCTGGTAACAAACTCTGTACCCTGTGGCTGGACTCTGCCTCCGGCTCGACCTCCAGCTCTACCTCCGGTTCTACCCCCGACTCTGCCCCCAGTTCTGCCTCCCCTGTCTTCCGTTCCTATCGGCGGATTCGTACTATTCGGATTTCTTCCTCCTCCTCGATTCGAATTCCGTGTACCGCTTGCCATTCTGTATATTTAAACAAGGTTAATATACACATAAGCACATACCCCATATAACAAGGTATTCCAGTTCAAACATGTACCTGTAAGATCACAATTACACTGGCCAGGTGTAATATGAAATTACCTTACATGATGTGACTTCTACCTTTTTATACTTCATCATCCCAAGGTTATATAATGATAAGGACATCCTACTTCACATGCAGTTTAAGTGTAAGTACAGATACAAATACCTAAATCCCTTAAACTAAGGCTCTGATACCATTTGTAACATCCCAATTCCCATATACACAACAATTCACATAATGTAACCATACATTCATATAACAAACGAAACATCATATTACAAGTTTGGTCCTGCAGTCTTTTACAAATAAAAGAAACCATTGTACTACAAACTTTGTACTGTTTACATACATAACATTTAATATCATAATACAACTCCAAAAACAAGCCAAAATCTTCATCTTATAATCATTCACAAAAGCCATCCCTTGGTTACTCTAAGTACTTGCTCTTACATGATCCACCACCTGGAATACATATTTTAAAACAAAATGAGGGTTAGACCTTGTGGTCTAAGTGAGAAAAATCCCTGTTAGTTTACAAACCATTTATATAAACTTCATTCATATAAATCACACGACACAATCATATATATCTAATCAAGCTCACATATCATATACCTTCCCTTCTCATTCTTCCTGACCATATTAGTTGGTAGCAAGCCAACTAATAATATACAACGTTGTACAACATCTACAGCCAAACAACGTTATACGAATTCTATAGCCAAACACACTGGTCCTAAACCCGACCAACGTATTATAACACCTTATAATACTCATGTAAATATAATACCTCAATATATTATAATTCACATATAAACACATAGTCATCAACTATTACATTCCCAATCCACACATATACATATTCCAGTTAAAAATGTTTTTAAAGTAAAACTCACCTGATTGCTTATTAACACGTTTCCAAGTCTTCTTAACCGGTTCAGCCTTTTACCCAGAATTCACAAGATCTGTAACACATAGATACAGACATCTCTTTACCACATAAAACACATAAGTCTTACTAAGGATAAAAATTCTAAAGAACTTAAACCCTCAAATGGTGCCCCCAAACCCGTACTCAAGTCAAGACCACAGGACAGTAAATCCTCATTCAATCCCTATCTAATGGTTAACAAAATACAGGTTACTGGATACTCGACAGCATCTAAACTCTCAAAATTGGCCAAACAGCAAAAGTATCCGGACATAACAGAGTTTTTCTGGACAACACCAATAATCCGGACAACATGACTATTCCGGACAGCATGACTATTCCGGACAGCATGCCTTTTCCGGACAGCATAAGTAATCCGGACACTATCCGGAAACATACTTCATCCGGACAATAAAGAAAAGACAACTTACCCGGAAAAACACTTGTCCGGACACCGACGAAGAACTTCCCGGACACCCTCAACAAAACTATCCGGACACCTTCATACTGTGTCCGGACACCTCTGTCGGTTTCACCACTTTCGACCCAGAATCAACAGAAATCACTACTGGATGTGTAATTGGTTATTCTACTCCGATAGAAACTACCTATTGGTAATTATAGACATAAAACATACAAGAAACATACCTTAATTTTACTTCCAATTGCACCAATTTGGATCCCTAGCTTTTTAACTTTCTTCCTTCTTCTTTTCTCTCAAAACACATACTAACACACACTGTACATCTGATTTTTATGAAATATCTGAATTGCCTTTAGATAATATCTACTAAGTTTTACCCTTTTAACCCTATTCTATTCTTTAATGACCATAACCCCCCTTTAACTTATAAATTTACTTAACTTACCTAAAATAGAAACTTTTAGGTTAAATAATTTAACGGAAAAATATTTTTAACTAACGGACTTTCCCGGGGTATTACACTATCAGCGGCCTGTTTTGCGTAAAACAAGCGGTGTTGACAACTTCTGCCCAAAACTGAGTAGGCAGGTCAGAATCGCTGAGCATTGAACGTGCAGCTTCAATAATTGTTCTATTTCTTCTTTCAGCGACTCCATTTTGTTGCGGTGTTCTCACTGATGAAAGGTTGTGAGAGATACCCCTACTCTCAAAGAAGGAATCAAGAGAATTGTTTTTAAATTCAGTCCCATGATCACTCCTTATTGAGCGAACGGTCAAATTGTTCAGGGTTTCCATCTTCCGAACAAAGGTGATGAGTTCTTCAGGGGTGTCACTCTTGGAACGGAGAAACATAACCCATGTATAGCGAGAGAATTCGTCAACTATGACCAGTGTATATTTCTTTCCAGCGATGGATTGTTTGTTAACAGGGCCAAACAAATTCATATGGAGTAGTTGTAGAGGAGACGACACTAAGGAGAATTGCTTTGACTTAAAGCTTGCTTTGGTCTGCTTCCCTTTCTCACACGCTGAACATAAAGACTCTTTGACGTATGAGTGTTGAGGTAGACCAGTGACTAACTCTTTTGAAGAAAGAGTGTTCAGTGTCTTGAAATTCAGATGAGATAGCCTCTTATGCCATAGCCAGTAGACATCAGATGAGGCTTTTGAGAAGAAACAGGAGTTCTCAGTGGTTGTTGAGTCCATGTTTATTACCTAAACATTTTCCAAACGATAATCGCTGAGAGCTATCTTCTCCTTTTTGTCAGTGACAAAGCAGGATTCCTTAGTAAAGGTAACTTTGTTATCCTTGTCGCAAAGCTGACTGATGCTTAAAAGATTATGCTTCAGCCCTTCAACATATGCGACTCTTCTGAAGGTGGTTGTACCATTAGAGAGTATACCAAACCCTCGGGTATGTCCTTTTCCATTTCCACCGAAAGTCACAGAGGGACCCTTCTCTTCCTTGTATTCAGCGAGCAGGCTTTTCTTTCCAGTCGTGTGTCTAGAGCATCCGCTATCGAGATACCAGATTCCCTTCTTAACCTGCATCACAAAGGAAGATTAGTTTTTCTTGGGTACCCAGTTAACCATGTGTACACGTTTGTCAGTGGAAGTAGTTGGAATGGAAGGTTTAGCAATCTTCGCAGCATTTGAAGATTCAGCTTTGTCAGTCTTCACTTTGGTTAATTTCTTAACCTCAGTGGTCTTCTTTGCCTTGGGGGCAATCTTCACCTTAGCTATCTTTTCAGCTTTGGTGGCTGTGGGGCACTTACTAGCAATATGATCAGTGAGTCCATAGTGATAACATTTCCTATAACTAAAAGTAGTTCTAGGACTATTTGAATGCTGAGCTTTTGATTTAGAATTAGAAGGACCAACACCAAATAAGCTTTTGGATTTTGAAATGGGAGGAACGTTTAGTTCTTCAGATTTCTTACCAAGGACATCCACTCTGAGTCTAGGAGTAAATCGCTGAATAGACCCACACTGAGTAGATCCAGAGATCTGATTCCTTGATCCAGAGGAATATATCACTAAAGCTTTAGAAGCATTCAGCTTTGGTACTAAAGTACCCTTCTGAGGATTTTGGTTAAAAGCAATTCCTTTACCTTTATCTTTAAAGACAGAGGTAGGTTTTGGATAAACCATTTTCTCTTTACCTTTTGAAGAGGTAGAAATTTCCTCAGGGATAGTTGGTCTGGACGAGGAACACTGAGAGGATGAAGTGTCAGCGACTGAGGATACGAAAGTTCCAAATAAGAGCATGGAACGATCAATGGTTGGTTCTTGAGTTTCATATTTGTAACCAAGACCACGTTTATCACTCAAGGGTATCTGAGACTTAATTATCTCAGTGATCTTTGTTGAAGAATTACACCATCCTTCAACAGTAGCTTTTTCAGCTTTCAATGCAGCTATAGCTTCTGCTCGTTCGATTTTGACTAGTTGATTTAAATGCACTTGATTTTTAAAATCTTCTTCAATTTTAGAAAGCTTTTCTATTTGAAGGTGACAGTTTTTAAGCTGTTCAGCGAGATCAAGGTTTTGGTTTTCAACTATAGTTTTGCCATTCATGGCTTCATATAAACTTCTAGTCAAGAGATCTATTTTACGGAGACTATCAGCTTCATCAATATTTGCAATATTTGTAAAGAAGGAAGGTGATACCTGAATTGCAGAGATTGAAGTAGAGGGAATGTCTGAACTTTCTTCCTCATCTTCAATCTTTGCCATAAGACACAGATTGGCTTCATCATCTTCAGAGTCAGATGATGATTCTTCTTCTTCAGAGGCAGCCCAATCGTAAACCATCAGGCCTTTGCCTTTCTTCTTGAAGCTTTTCAGCTTCTCATACTTTTCTTTCAGCTTATCATGTTTGTCATCTTTATTCCTGGGAATAAAGGATTTCTTGGGAAACACTGAGTTTCTCGATACTTTCTTAGACCTGCACTCGTTAGAAAAATGTCCAATCTTTTCGCAGTTAAAACAAGTAGCAGTAGCCTTATCAACAGTAGCTGATGATCTTGGCTTATTAGATATAGAAAGAGGTTTGTTCTTTCTGAACATTTTCTTTTTGGCGAATCTCCTGAACGTTTTAGTTAGGAGAGCCAAAGATTCATCATCATCTGAAGAGTCAGAATCTGATGACCTTTCAGAGTTACTCTCTAACTCAGTGATAGTGACCGAGGGTCGCTGAGTAGAGGGTTCCTCTGAGATTAAAGCAACAGGGGTGCTTTTGGAATCTTTTACAAGATTCTTCTTAAGATGGCTTGATTGCTCATGATTCAGCATCGTGCCATATAAGGTAGCAAGGGTCATTGATCTTAGATCCTTTGACATCTTGAGACACATAGAATAACTGTCCCAACTTTCAGGTAAACATTCTAGAAACTTTGTCAGCACTTCAAAGTTAGAATATTCCTTACCAACAGTTTTTAGATCTATTATTAAGCAATTAAAACGTTGGTGAACTTTAGAGAGAGTCTCATTCTTACCACAAATGAAACTTTCATACTGTCTTACCAGTTGATCTTTCGAGAGTCCTGGACTTCAGCAGTACCTTCATACTGAACACATATTGTGTCCCACATGGCTTTTGAGGATTTCAGGTTCATGACGGAATGGTAGACTTCGTCAGGAAGAGCCATGGATAGTATAGATCTGGCTTTTGTGTCGATGGCCACTTTCTTCTTATCTTCTTCAGTCCACGTATGAACTTCTTTGGGTACCAGCCTTTCTGGAATAGCAGGTCTATTCTCAGTGGATGGTACTGTGGCATCAATTCTTACAGGAATAATGGGCCATTTTCAAGATAATAAGGCATAGTAGGGTCTGCACCTTCTTAGAAGAGAGTCATCCTATCTTTCCATAGATTAAAATTATCTCTGGAGAATCTAGGGGGTTTTGCAAGAGAACCATTGTCGATATAATTTGTGTTTGTGTTGGTAGCCATTTTCAGAAATAGCAAGGAAGAGAAATCTTAATATAGATTAGATCTTGTTTATGAGATTAAACAAATCCGCTCTGATACCACTTGTTGGTCCCGAAGGGCTATACAAGTTTGTAGAAGGGGGGGGGGGGGGGTTGAATACAAACACACAGATTTTAATTTTCTAAATTGTTTATTGATAAATCATTAACAATTTACAGCTTGTTGCGGAAACAAGATTAAGGATAAACCTAAATCTAAACAAGTTGGAACACTAAGTTTCATGCACTAAGAAAGAGAAGGAAATTACTAATAATAACGTATCTCAAGATAAGAAGGATGAACTTGTCCAGCGTTAGCAAGTTACTTCAAAATGAAGTGAGTTCATCTTCTTATATACTGCATGCATTTAATGCATTGCAGTTTACACTTTACACGTGGCAGCAGCTGATTGGTTGCATGTCATTGACATTTGTTGACAACCTTAGTAGCCGCATGTTTGAACAGTGTAGTATCAGAGTGGTTGTACAAATTCAGACAATAAGGAGGTTCTTTTTCTGACATATCGTACGGAGACGTGCAAGGGTGGTTTAGACAAAAGTACTTTGTACGGAAGACTTCATGATCAGCTTTTCGTTGATTCATCGATCTATCATTCTTTATCAGCGAATGATAGAGTTCAGCGATAGCTAAAGTCTTGTACTTGATACTTCATGTTGAGTGGACAAATCTGAGTCTTCGCTGATCCACATCAGTTCATTAGGAGACTTGTCGCTGGCTCTTGAGCTTGATCTTCGACTTCAGCGTAGACCCTATGTTAACGTGAAACTTGTCTTTAGGGATCATAAGTAAACAACTAACTTATCAGCGATCACCATAAGTACTGAACAGACTCAGAGTATTATGGTGAACAGTGTTCGCTGAATGTTTAATTTAAAGAGCGAGAGTTCCTATCAGCGGTACTGTAAGATCTTAGTACTTATCAGCGATAGTGAAACTCTGATACATATTGTTTACTTACAATTTTCACTAAGTATATAAGAGAGGGTCATTATCAAATCACTGAGGGTTTGGATCAACAAGGTCTGACATGTAGCAGGTTCTTCTGTAGCCATTTTCTCTGACTATTCGGACATCGACAATCGATACCTTCTTGACTATCTTCCCTCTTATGTTCACAGCGCTTATTCTTGATGCATGGCTTCTGAAATGACACTTTTTCTTACACCAGGCCAATGTGGAGTCACTGACCTTGGTCTGCTCTTGTCTTTTCTTCTGCGCATCTTTCATCAGCTTTTGCTGAATTTCCAGGGGAAACTTCTTCAGCTGTGGATCCTTCACTGAACGTTGTGCTAGTTCAAGAGCATAGTTTTTGTCACTATATTCAGTCTTTTATTTTTCAGCGGGGATTTATTCAGCTTTCAAGGCTTCAACAATTTCCCTTGAGGTCAAGCAACGTAGATGAGGAGGAACCAGACGCTGATTGTCGAGCTTTTCGATCATCGTTGCTTTCCTTCGTTGTTCATCTTCACTTGTCCTTTGAGGAGGCAAGGAAGGTCTTCTTGGACGTGAAAGCAGTTCTTCTTCTTCAGCTAGAGCTTCAGTAACTTCCAGAGCAGAGACTGGGATTATTGGTTCTTCAGCGTTGAGCGCTGGGATTATTTGTTGTTGTAGATGGGGAGCTTCAGCGATAGTGTTGGTTCCTGTTTTGCTTACCAATGATGATTCTATCTAATAGTTCAAACAAGATATAATGCGGAAGCGTTTTAACGAACTAAAAGATATAATAATGTAGAAGACACACAATATCAAATATATAAAATGGAAATAACCTAGATAATTAGCTCAATAACCCACTGTATATTGATATAAATAAAGCACCAAGAACACCGAAAGTTAAACAAGGAATCTGCTCTAATGGTGTGTGTATCGTGCAAAGCTTAATAGAAGAACTCAACATGAGTCTTCTATTTATACTACTTCAAAAGGGGACAAGTTCTTGACAACAAGGACTGAAGGTACAAAGACACTATTCAGGTATTGTTGCAGGTATAACGTTAATTAAATGCATCGGCTTCTACTAAGGCTAAGACCCATCAGAGTTTGACACGTGGAGTTGTCAGGTCACGCCTTGTACGAATGATCTTCAGGATCTTCGTACAGCAGAAATCGTGAGAAGCACGATTGTCCTTGTATAGAGCTTTAGTATTTTATACCACAGAAGCTCTGTCAAGTGTGACAGAGGCTCTGTGGCCTTATTCGCATTGAAGTGTCTTCTTACGATTCTTTACTTCGGTCTTCTCGGTTACTCGGCAGAGCCTCTGTTGAAGACTTTTATGCTTTGGTCTTCTCGGTGACTCGGCAGAGCCTCTGTCGAAGACTTCTATACTTAGCATATTTTTCAATACTTCTATAAACAGAGGATTGGAGCTAACAATCTCCCCCTAAGTATTGAAAAATAAAAAATTGAAAAGTGCAAGGTTTTCTAGGCTAAGTACATAAGAAGAGGTGAAACAAAATACCTCAAAAGATTTTACTTTTCTTTCATACAGAATTATGCCAGAGGCACTTATATTTGATTACATTATGAAAGGAAAGATTTGCAGAGATTGGTAGAGGATGTCAGACGTTGGCGTCTTTGAAGTCGTTGAAACTTCTGTTGTCGAATCCTAGTTCTTTAAGCTCTTGATAGAAACTGATGCAGAGGGTTCTAAAGTTGATTACTTGGTCGATGACCTCTATCAGTCTATCTGCAAGAGCTTGATTCAGATCAGTAATGGCCCTGAAAGTTGTATCTGCAAAAGAATCAAAAGAGCTTTACAACTCTTTCAATGTGGTGTCCACAGAGGTGACAAGGGTTTGGAACTCATCCCTTGATACATGTAGACTTGGTGTAACCTCTGGGGGAACACATTCGTCCCCAGAGTGAGTCCCTGTTCCTTGGACACCTTCTTTTGTCCCTATTTTGATGTAGAGGACTGAAGGATTTCCCTCTAGTCCTTGAGCAGAGGCTTTATCAGCCTCAGACTCTATAGTGGTTCTGTTAAGGACATTGTCCTGATCCACTCCAGAGGTGGGTACAGGAGTATCCTTAAGTTGACTCGGAGACTTGTCTAGAGTCCCTCCGTCCTTATGCACTCTAAGCTCCTCTGAAGAGTCTGTTGGACCTATATGTGTGTGCGTGTCAGAGGAAACGAAATCTTCTGTAGGGATTTCTTTTGTGATCAGAGGCGACAGATCATGAACTAAGGGTGAGTCCTTCTGAGAGGACTCCCCTGGAATGGTTTCCCCGGCTATTAGTAGCACAGAGGTGGAAGGAATTTCCTCTGCCCGATCAGTTTGGGGTGGGTTCGAGCTATGCGGCTCTTGTTCAATATTACCTTCTGCCACTAGAGTGGCGGTAATAGAAATGTGGGTTGCACTGGGAGTTGGTTTGGATTGAGTGCCTCTACTATTCCAAGCATCTGTGCTGGATTGTTTCTCTGTTGGGCATCCTATCACTTCTTCTTGATCTATTGTCTCAGCCTCCTTCTCTTTTCTATGGCTCACAGTACCTACCTCTGTTCTAGATTCTGGGCTTTTTCCTAGCGAGTCAAAGCAGGGATGAGTTCCAACCATTTGCTGTACTTGGGGATGATATGAGGACAAATGCCTACGATCTTGGTGTAGAGATGCGTAGTTTATCTGATCATCTTCTTCATCAGAATCCACTTCTGAGACTAGGACTGGTGGGGTTTTGGTGGTAGCTTTTGCCTGATCCTTTGGGCTTGCTCTTAGCACATCAAATTCGGGTTGGGTGAAGGGATTCTGTAGTACTTCTGGAGTTGTAGACTGAATATTTTGTGGGGTTTGGTCATCATCATCCAAGTCAGAAGAGATTCTGAAGTTTGGAGCTTCTGTTGAATGATGAGATAGAGCTTCTGCAGTCCATCCAGAAGGGTCTAAAGAGTGTGCAATCCCAGGTTGTTGGAGGAAGACAGAAAAATCACCCTGATCTTCTGCATAATTGATGGGTGAAGGTGATTGCATAGGTTAGTCTTGGTTTTCTTCGACCATATCTGCTTCCTCTGCGATGGATTGCAGAGGAGTGTGGGGTTTCTTGGATTTCTTCTTGCTCCTCCTTTTCTTTGGTTTGGGGGCACCCTCCTCAGAAGACTTATGTTTTCTCTTCTTTTTGTCTTTTGGAGGAGGGGGAGGTGCAGAGGATCCAACTTCTGTTGCACGAGGAGGGGATTTTTGAGCTTCAGCAGCACTGGTTGAAGTGCCCTCTGTAGCTTTCTGTTTCTTGTGGGCTTTCTTCTTTTTCTTGGAAGTGGTGGTAGAGGATTTGATCTTGGAAGCAGAGGAGAGAATTGAGTTTCTTTGAGCATGAAACTTCTCGTGTACTTGTTGATGCTTAGCCAAGGCCACTGCCCATTCCTCATCTGTCATCCGCTCAACTACCTGATCTCCTATAGAGGCTCCTAGACGCGGGGGTGTCATAGGACTCGGTTCTGGAGTCCTATGATCGCGTATGTATTCTAACCTAAGGGTTTCGTCTGTAGCATATCCCATAAGCTTGGTTAGCAGAGGTTTGCAGAAAGGGTATTTGTCTTCGTGCTCTGTTGGGATGTTTTTGTTTAGGGGATACATTCTGGCCGTTGGTCCCTCCATTGGCCATTTTTCTAGACGGAACAGGGGCTCTAGAAGGACACCCAGAATTCGCTGATACTGTAGAGGAGGTAGAGCATCGGTCTTGCATCCTTTGGCCTTCTGGTAGGAGATTCTGCGATCAATGGTGTTAACCATTTCCTGCAGCATGAGGGTGGCGTAGTCTAGATGAAGATCGTAGTAGACTCCGTACATAATGGTCAAAATTTGGTGAGAAGATTGATCTGGACTACCCACTTTCCCTGTTAGGCACCGATTTAGGATGGAGAAGAGCGTGTTCCACAGAGGGGGTAATCGATTTCTTCTGAAATCATTTCTTTTTCTTAAGGTTGTGTTGTGTCCCAACATTTCAACAAACCTGCAGAGCTCGGTGTCTGTGGGTTCCTCTGCGTATGCCTTTATCCCTAGAAGACCTCTTGTGGGTAGACTGAACTCAAGTGAGAACATAGTTCTGTTGAACTTGAGTTCAAAATGCTCGGATTTGTTTGGTTTTGAGATGTAGCCCTTGATCTGTCTATCTTCGGGATCAAATCTGCTTCTTTGCCAGAATTGATTTAGGTATCTTGCAGGGATTTTTTTTGACAGTTTTGGTTAATAGGGGGTAAAGATAATGGTTTTCTAGAATATGAAGGAGGATGGCTTGAGCTTCCCTAAATGCGGTTTTTGAGGGAACCAGGTAGTAGTTATTGGGTTTTAAAGGAAGAACGCTTTCGAAGTGTTCATGTGCGATGAAGTTTAGAAGATGGGTTGTCGGGGCAAAGTCTACTGTGTCGCCGGAGTTATCCTGTTGTAGGTTTCCGGCAATTACTTGGTTCTGAGAATGCTCAGAATGGGATGGGGAGTTCACCGGAGCGTTGGAAGTAGAAGTCATTTGAGATTATCTTCAAGAAAGAGAGTAGAAAATAGAAGTTGCAGGTTATTGCAAGGTTCGCCGGAGAAGATGAAGAGAGTAAGTTCGTAAAGGTTTAAGAGAGAATGGGAACGGGGTTTTATAGTGAGGGTAGAAACGGATAGAATTATGTGGTAAAAGTGAATTCAATAAACATTTGGGGTCCGCACTTGAGTTTTACAGCGCGGCGCAAGTTTCAGAAGAAACGTGTGGCACGCACGTCGAATGAAAATCTGCCACGTCAAATATGTCAGATCACGATTAGACGTCGTGCGCGGCCCATTAATGCTTGGTGCGTAGGTATTTCTTCTGTGTGGGGTCTGTCACTCGCGGTAAATAACTCATTTTTACAGAATTTCCATAAAGAGTAAAGTCAGAATCAACAGAGGCTCTGTAGTGGAGTGAGCTCTGTGATTCTGAAACCTACCTTTAATGTCTCCTCTATGCTTGCACCTTTATCAAAAATGTTTGAAAATTCATTGGAGAGGATCGATAGTCTTTAGCACAAAATTTTCATCCACAGAGGCTTTGGGGCTCTATCAAATCCAGCAGAGGCTCTATGAGTAAAAATTTCTAGTAACTAAAGATTCATAAAAGTTTTTGATCATCCAAAGTTTTAATTGTTTTAAACACTGTTTTTAGAACATATTTGGAAATTTGTGTCCTAGAAAACTGTTTTGGAAAATATTTTGTGCGAGACATACTTTCTTTGATTGTCTAGGTTGGGCGACAGAGACTCTTTGGTTGAGTGAACTTTCGACCAAAAGACTTTCTTCTAGTATCCTTGTGTGTTCATTTGTACGTACAAATCCTTAAAGAAGACATTTAAGGTTGATCGACAAAGTTTCCGTATGAAATTTGCAGTTCTAGAGGATCTGGCTTACAGAGGCTCTGTCGAGCTCAGCAGAAGCTCTTTGACCTTAAATTTCTCATAACGGAAGGCTCGAAAATCATTTTGATCATTACTTGTTTGGAATGTCTTAAACAGTGTTTCTAGGACGTATTTTGAAATTGGTGTCCTAGAAAATTGTTTTCAAAAAGGATTTGTACGAGATACTTATTTTTTGGTTCTCCCTTTGTCGACAAAAACTTTTACTTCGGTGAATTTGATTGATGACGTCTCTTCTTTGGCTCCCCCTTGAATGATCAACCTCTGTAGATCAGTTCAAGGTCTCCTTCTGCTCCCCCTTGACCTATGCTTGGATCAAATAAGATAAGTAGTGCACAGGTCATAGGTCAATCTCATCAGAGGTTCTGTGGAGATTGTCAGAGACTCTGAGCAATTCCACAGAAGCTCTGTTGGTTACAGAACTTTTGATGATTAAGAATTTACATACAGACGAGTTTTAAATATATACATATTTACGAGAAGATCAGATCTTACTTACAGAGGATTCAACTCATGTTAATCATTCCCAACTTACCCCCCAAGAAAAGGAATCTTTTCTCATCAAGTGCCTTGGTGAATAAGTCTGCAAGTTGGTATTCAGTGGTCACAAAGTGCATTTCTATTGTGCCATGTTCAACATGATGCTTTAGAAAGTGGTAACGGATATCGATATGCTTTGTTTTTGAGTGCTGAACTGGATTGGCAGAGATGGCTATGGCACTTTTTGAATCACAGAAGATGGGTATTTGGTATATGTTGTGGCCATAGTCCTTTAGCTGAGTTTTCATCCACAGAACTTGGGAGCAACAGCTAACAGCAGCAACATATTCAGCTTCTGTTGTAGATGTGGACACACAGTTTTGCTTCTTCGAAGTCCAGCTGACTAGTTTACCTCCCAGGAATTGACAACTCCCAGAGGTGCGTTTTCGATCAAGCTTGCATCCTCCATAATCTGAATCTGTGTATGCCTTAAGACCAAAGCCAGAGTTCTTCGGATACCAGAGCCCAAGATTTTTGGTCCCTTTAAGGTTTCTGAAGATCCTCTTTACAGCAATATAGTGGGATTCCTTTGGGTTAGCTTGATATCTTGCACAGAGGCATGTGGCATACATTATATCAGGCCTACTTGCGGTTAAGTATAACAGAGACCCAATCATACCTCTGTAGATCTTGCACTCTACAGATGTGCCATTTGGATCTGAGAATAAATTGTTTCCAGTGGCCATTGGGGTCTTCATTACAGAGGCATCAGAGAGACTGAATTTTGAAAGTATGTCAGAGACATATTTAGCCTGATTTATAAAAATTCCCTCTGATGATTGTTTTACTTGGAGTCCGAGGAAGAAATTTAATTCTTCCATCATACTCATTTCAAACTCACTCTGCATGAGTTTTTCAAAATCTTTGCACTGTTGTGCATTTGTAGACCCAAAAATAATGTCATCCACATAAATCTGTACAAGCAGAATCTCATCACCTTTTCGTTTGTAAAACAAAGTAGTATATGTCGTACCTCTGTCGAATTCATTATTGAGAAGAAAGGTTGAAAGTCTTTCGTACCATGCTCTTGGAGCTTGTTTCAGTCCATACAGAGCTTTGTCGAGGAAGTACACGTATTTTGGGTACTTGGAACTTTCAAACCCTGGTGGCTGCTGTACATATACTTCTTCTTGGATTTCACCATTCAGAAAAGCAGATTTTACATCCATTTGAAAAACTTTGAAACCTATGTGGGCTGCGAAGGCTAAGAAGATTCTTATTTCTTCGAGCCGTGCGACAGGGGGAAAAGTTTCATCGTAATCAATGCCTTCTTCTTGGCGATATCCCTTGGCCACCAATCTTGCTTTGTTTCTAATGACCACCCCATCCTCGTCCTTCTTGTTTTTGAAGACCCATTTTGTCCCTATTGCTTGTTTCCCTCGTGGCAGAGGTACTAGGGTCCATACATTGTTTCTCTCAAACTGTAGAAGCTCTTCTTGCATAGCATCTACCCAGTTTGGATCATCTAGGGCTTCAGAGATTCTTTTGGGCTCGATCATACTGATAAAATTTGTAAATAAACAAAAATTAGCAGTGGCTGATCTTGTCTTGACCTTTTCAGAAGGGTCGCCGATTATAAGGCTTGGAGGATGGATTTTCGTCCACTGTATTGTTCTTTGAAGATGGTCATTTGAGTCATCAAGATGAACCTTTGTTGTTGCACACGGTGGTTCTGGTGCAACATCTGTTGTAGATGGTACTTCTGTGCTTGTGCTTGGTTCTTCAGCTTGTGGGAGGATTGGAATGAGAGTTGGAATTTGTTCCTCTGAGGAAGTAGAGACTGAGTCTTCATTTCCTTCTGGTATTGATTCCTCTGTAGTCGCTGGAGTTGGTATTTCAGGAGCCTCTGTTGTTGAGTCCTTGGTCGTATCATCTTCTGTTCGCTCCCCGTCAACGCGTGCATCTGTATGATTCACAGAAGAGGATGAAGTATTTAATGGACCAGTTAGAGAGATACCTGACTCAGTCTGGTTTGCAGAATATGTTTCTCCAGAGGCTCTGACGGCTCCAGCAGAGGGATCAATATCATCATGGAACATCTCTTCAAATAGAAGATTTAAGTCTTCTTCTCTTGTCTTTGATATGCCAGAGGATTCCTTCTTTAGACCGAGTTCTGAACTGATTTTTTCAGAAGTCTTTTGAAAGGAATCGTCAAAAGACACATTGATGCTTTCTACAATGGTTCGTGATCGCAGAAGATAAACTCTGTAGGACTTAGATGTGGCAGAATACCCAATGAACTTGCCTTCATATGCTTTCACCTCAAACTTTCCTCTTGGTTCTCTATCATTTAAGATAAAGCACTTGCATCCAAATACATGAAAGAACTTGATGTTTGGTCGCCTTTTGTTGATCAAGTGATACGGTGTATTGATGTGCCTCTTTACTATGGTTGACCGATTTTGGGTGTAGCAAGCGGTTGATACTGCTTCTGCCCAAAAGGACATTGGTAATCCCGATGCTGTCAGCATAGTTCTTGCAGCCTCCACAAGCGTGCAGTTCTATCGTTCAACCACGCCATTCTGTTGTGGGGTGCGTGCAGCAGAGAAGTTTGTGATATGCCTTCTTCTGTAAGATAGGCTTCAATGACAGAGTTTTTGAATTTTGTGCCATTGTCGCTTCTTAGATTCTGAATCCTTCACTCATACAGAACTTGGATTCTTTTCATTAAATTTATCAGAATGTTTGGAACATCTGATTTCTTTCTGACAAATTCAACCCATGTAAATCTTGAATATTCATCAATCAAAACAAGTATATATTTCTTGCCACCTAGGCTCTGTTTAGCGATTGGACTGCAGAGGTCAACATGAAGCATGTACAGAGGCCTAGGGCAAGATACATCAGTCTTGCCTTTATGGGAAGCTCTTTTGAGTTTTCCCATTTCGCAAGCTGAGCACAAATGATCTTTATTAAATTTAACATTTGGCAGAACTTTGACTAGATCAAGTTTAACAAGCTTATCTAGAGTATGAAAGTTTAGGTGGCAGAACCTGTTATGCCATAACCAGGCTTCTTCGCTTTTACATGCAACAATGCAGAGCTTGTCTTCCTTGTTCTTGGCACAGAAGTTCATGAGGTAAAGATCGCCTCTTTGTTTGGCTCGCAGAAGTTCGACTCCTGTGTCCTCACCTTGAATAGAGCAGAAGGTTATTTTGAACATTACGTCGAAACCCGTATCGCAGAGTTGGCTAACACTGAGAAGATTGTGCTTAAGGCCATCCACATATGCAACTTTGCATATGGTTATATTTTCCTTTTTGATGACTCTGTGGCCTTTTATATACCCCTTTTTGTTGTCACCAAAGGTCACAGATCCTCCATCGAGTTTATCTTTGTAGGAGGATAGTAGACCTCTGTCGCCAGTCATGTGTCGCGAGCATCCGGAGTCAAGATACCAGATTGGCACATACTGCTTCTGCAAGACAATCAGAGAGTTTTAGGTACCCATATCCAAATGGGTCCAGCTTTGTTAGGGGTCCTCAAGTTTGCCTTAGCATTCTTGGGTTTGGTTTTAGCTTCTTTTGAAGAACCATTTTGTTTCTTACCCTTGAATTTAGTGTTATTTTTGGGTGTAGAGATGAAACTGTGTGGACTTGAGAAGTGTTGATTTAATCGATACATGAGATCAAAACAATGACAGTAATGAATGTGCGAAGAGATTTGCTTGAACTTTTCATTGAAAACATTAAATGGGGGCACAGAGGCATTACATTCTATCCTAACATTTGACTTCCTATTACAAGAAGACCTATGTAGGCTAGATTGTTGTTTGCAAAATCCTTGGTTGAGAGCAGCCTTCTGTGGACCCCTTCTGTGGTGAACTTCTGCAGGTTTCACTATCACAGAAGAAAAAGATTTGTTATTTTCAGCCCATTTACCCTTCTGTTACCATGTTAGTTTTTCTTTAATAGGCCTTAAGGGTTTTGAAATATTTGAACTTGTTGAATTTTGAGAGGACTTTTTCTTTTGTTGTTTGATTTTCTCAAGCTCAAGAGAGGTTTTGGCTTGTATACACATGTCCAAAAAATCTGGACAGATAGGAACTCTTGTGATTTTCTCCTTGGGAGGAATAGTTCTGTTAAGAACTCCAGAGGGTAGTTTAAAATCCTCTGAGTCACAAGGTACTATCTCTGACTTAGAGTCAGTCTCAGATTCATCAGAGGATGAATCGTCCTCATATATAGAGGTTGAGTCACTTAGTTCTCTTTCGACAGAGGCTAGATTTTCAGAGCATGTGCCATACTTGCTTTCATCCTTTTTAGTGAGATTATTTTCCAAGTCAACAGAAGTATCTATTAAGGTTTCATCAGAGAGATTTTGATCGATGGAGGATATATAGAGGTTTTCGTAAAAGTTATTTTTCTCGATTTCCATCAACTCTTTTTCAGATATATCTTTAAGTTTTTCTTCTGAAACGTTAGGCTTGAACTCAAGTGCCTCTGCCGATAATTTCTTTTCAGAGTTTGTCATGCAGACAAAGGCAACCTGTGTTTGAGTCTCGTGGTCACCAAACTTGAAGATACCTATCTGATCTTGAGTTTTCAGATATTTCTTAGGTTTGGATTCTCTTTTGACAGAAATTGAAGGTGACAAATCTGTGTTTTCAAACCACACATTTATCATCTTCAGAGGTTTCCTCTGGTGAGGTTCCCTGGAGAGTTTTCGCCTTTTGCTTACAGAAAGTAAGTTTGGAAATCCAGGTTTTCTTGTACTTCTAATATGAAATAGAGAGGACAGAGACTTGTTTCTTTTGTTTCCAGTGTATGGATCTATATCACAGAAGCCAATTCCCCGTCTTCCTATTTGTGTATTAATTTTCTCGTACACCTTCTGTGCATCTTGATATTTCTTTATTAAAAGATCTCTTCTGAGTAAATCTTGACAGAGGACTTCTCTTTCCTTTTGAAAATAATGTTTAAGCGCTAGGATATTCATTCTGTCGCACTCAACGTCCATAAGTTCTTTAGATTTTGCTTTTAAGGCTGAGTTAAGTTCAGAAATCTTTTCTTTCAAAGGATTTAGGTGTTTGTTCCAGTTTGTTTCTATTTCTTCCTTTTCTTGAAAGATTTTAGCCTTTTCTTGAGTGAGAAGTCTAGCTTCTCTCTCAAAGAAGGTAAGCTTCTTCTCAACACTTTCGCAGGTCTTTTTAAGTTCTATGTGTTCAATGTTTAGTTTAAGCAAATCAACTTCTGCTTGATTAGTGTAAGAGTCAGAAGTGGATACCTCACTATCGGAGTCAGAGCTGACCTCTGCCATGCCACAGAACAGGGCGTTCTTCTTTTCTCTTTCGTCAGAGGATGTATCTGACTGCCAGTTTTCTTGATTCACCATGAGTGACTTCTGAGCATAATATTCTGCTTTCTTTTTGTAGAAAGCAGAATCCCTATGAGGGCGGTTTGATTTGCTCCTGCATTCATTGGCATAGTGGCCTGGCTTGCCACAATTGTAACATCCTTGGTTCTGTGGAGCGTTGCCAGCTTTGTCGTCTGACCTCTGTTGGTCACCACCTCTGTCAGTCCTGTCATTCGACCTCTGTTGGTCGACACCTTTGTCGTTCTTATCATTTGATCCTTCTCTTCCACGATCATCTCTTCCGTAGCGTTCATTACCAGACTTCTTCTGATATCCTCTGTTTAATTCCCTTGTCAAAAGAGCTAACGATTTAGCTATCGAGGCCATAGTTGCCTCTTCTTCTTCCACCACCTCCTCCTCTTCACTATCAATGATCAAGATTTTCTTCTTCTTCTCCTTCTTTTCCTTCTTTTCTTCCACAACTTTCTCCTTCTTCGGCTTCTCTTTTGCTTCTGTAGCCTTACTGGCCAGCGCAAGAAGTGCACTGATTTGAGCCCTGGCTTGTGCAATCTGAGGCTCTTGTGCTGCCAACGTTCCATAGAGATCTGACAGAGTCCAGGAGTCTAAGTCCTGATTTGTTTGAAGAGACATAGACAACTGGAGCCATTCTTCAATGAGACTCTTTAGGAACATGACATTGTTCTCCTCAGAAGTTCTGTGGATTCCGAACTTCTTGCATTTGTTGATTAGAGAGTTGAATCGATCATATGTTGACTATAGAGATTCTGTCGGCAGAGCTTTGAATGCGTAGTACTCGTTGATGCATTGGGTCTGCGGTTCTTCTGAGTTTTGGCCCCACCCTCCAGTTGTTTTTCCAGTTCCTTCCACATATCGTATGCAGATTCACACGCATCTAGGGATTGGAAAAGGTAATTGGGTATGGCCATGATCAGAAGTCTCTTTGTCTTCTGAGCAACTTCATATTTTGCCCAATCAGGATCTGACCACTTGTCCTTGGTCTTTGGTTTATCGTGAGCAGGGATTTCTGGAGTGTCGTCTGTGCCAGGTACACAGGATACTGTGATCATTGGTACGAAAGGAGGATTTTTGATATAGTAGATGAGTTCTTTGTCAGTACCCTCGAAGAAGTGAATCATTCGTATCTTCCATTGAGGGTACTCATCTCTGAGTAGTGTGGGTGGCTTGGTTAAAGAGCCAGCGGTGAATAAGTTGTTTGTGTTTGTCATTTTGAAAGGGTTTGAGAAATCAAGAAAATAGGGTATGAACAGTAAACCTTCAGAGAATGAAGTGGATGTTTCTAATGGTTCTTATAAGCTTTAAAACCCTTGAACAATGCACTAAAATGGAGATTTAACCGAAGAAACAGATAATGTAAGTTTACCAAAGTCAAAACAGGTCGAGAATGGCAGAAAAACAGATGTTGTTTTGAAAGATATGAAAAATAGGTTAAAAGTCCAAGTTTCTACCAAAAATCATTGTAAGTGAGGATCTCTTGATATAGAAAATCAAGAACCGCTCTGATACCAATTGTTGGTTCCTGGTTTGCTTAACAATGATGATTCTATTTAATAGTTCAAACAAGATATAATGCGGAAGCGTTTTAACGAACTAAAAGATATAATAATGTAGAAGACACACAATATCAATTATATAAAATGGAAATAACTTAGATAATTAGTTCAATAACCCACTGTATATTGATATAAATAAAGCACCAAGAACACCGAAAGTTAAACAAGGAATCTGCTATAATGGTGTGTGTATCGTGCAAAGCTTAATAGAAGAACTCAACATGAGTCTTCTATTTATACTACTTCAGAAGGGGACAAGTTCTGGACAACAAGGACTGAAGGTACAAAGACATTATTCAGGTATTGTTGCAGGTACAACGTTAATTAAATGTGTCGGCTTCTACTAAGGCTAAGACCCATCAGAGTTTGACACGTGGAGTTGTCAGGTCACGCCTTTTACGAATGATCTTCAGGATCATTGTACAGCAGAAATCGTAAGAAGCACGATTGTCCTTGTATAGAGCTCTAGTCTTTTATACCATGGAAGCTCTGTCAAGTGTGATAGAGGCTCTGTGGCCTTGTCCGCATTGAAGTGTCTTCTTGCGATTCTTTACTTCGGTCTTCTCGGTTACTCGGCAGAGCCTCTGTCGAAGACTTGTATGCTTTGGTCTTCTCGGTGACTCGGCAGAGCCTCTGTCGAAGACTTCTATACTTAGCCTATTTTTCAATACTTCTATAAACAGAGGATTGGAGCTAACTGATAGCCTCATGTAGGGGAGAGGACTAGCTGAACCAAAATGATCGATAGAGTTAAATCATTTGAGGAGAAAAGATTGAGAAATGAGAGCCAAGTGTTTAGACGTTTAAGAAGGAGAAGGGTTGAGATTGAGAAGGGGTAGAGGAGGGATGCAGTATAAGGAAAAAGGATGTAGTGTATCTGACAAGTTGGATTTTTAAGAAGTAAAGTCAAGTTGTCAGCGGCGATACCTTTTTGTTTTTCTTTGGAGGCCTTCTTTGCAGGAGACTTCGCCTTGGTTCCCTCCCCCGGTTCGTTTATAGAAACCCCTTTAAGAGCAGGGGCTTTGATTGATGCAGGCTGAAAAAAGAACCAATCGTCATCATCATTTTCATCTTTTGGAGATGATGACGGTTCTTCATCGTCAAGAGCGATGTCTTCTTCTTCCTCTTCCTCTTCCTCTTCCTCTTCCTCATCATCAGAGAGGACTTGAACATCGCCTTGCTCCCCCTCAGATTGAGAGGGACTTTCAGCGGTTCCCTCAGGATGATCAGATTCCTGAGGGTCTTCATTCATTTTGGTTCCCTCAGGATGATCAGATTCATGAGGGTCTTCATTCATTTCCTCCCCCTCAACATTCTGGGGAAGGCCTTTGTCTGTTTTCTCCCCGTCTTCTGCTGAATGGGTGGGGGAGGCAATGGTTGCGGCAGCAGCATCGGTTTCAGGGATCCTATCTTCTTGGCCAGGGTTCCCTACAAGTTGTTCCACCACTGCCATTCTGTCTTCGAGGCCAGAAATGGCAGGTGTACTTTTGAGAATGAATGGCACTGCCATCTCCATCTTATCTCGGTCATTCTAAGAAAAATGAGATGGAGGGACAGTGGGAGCATCCAACCTTTAGAGGATCTTGGTGCGCAAGTCATTACTGTCAGCGACCTTTTTGGAGAGGCTGCTCACCTCAACTTGTAGACCGGACTACTTGGTCTTCAGAGAACTCACCTCACTGGAGAGATCAGTGATGGCGGTGGTGAATTTGGAGATGTTGGAAGTGTTGTTAATGATGGCGGTTTTAACAGTGGTTAGTCCCCCATCAATTTTGGAGACGTCACTGTTAGAAGCTTTATCAGCGACAACAGTGGAGATATTTTTTAGTGTTACTCCAGCGTCTGTAATTGCTGAAGTATTGTTAGAGATGGTGGTGGAGAGATTTTTCACTTTATCAGCTATGTCCTTGAGGGAATCGCTGATGGTGCCCAAATTTGGACATGTAAAAGAAAATAACTTGTGAGCTAAGGAAATCTCAGAAGTTAGGGGTGCAGAAACAGAAGTGGATGGTGTTTGGATACCTGTAGGAGGGTTGGAGAAAATGTTGAAGTCTCGGGTCCCTGAGTGATGTTCCATGTCGTCTTCAAGAGAACCGACAGGGATCGAAGTGCCTACAGGTCCAGACGCATTCCGCTGTATTAAGCTTTATAGGGCGGCAGCGCTGGTATCCACCAAAGGGAATGGAGGCATAGACGGGGCGATTGTATAGATGAAAGGAGTAGAAGAAGCGAAGGTTGAGAAAGGTGGGGTTGTAGTAACTTCAGCGTTGGATCTGCTGAGAAAATCCTCTGCAGCACTTAGAGGTGATGAGATTCTAGGGTTCTCGTCCAAGAAAGTATCAGAGAGCTGAGTCTCTGAAATGGGTAGTGAAGGGGTGGCTTCAGCAGATGTGGTGGAGTAGACCACAGAATCTTCCATCGCTGCCTGTGAAGGGGCCAGCGTGGAGTCTTCAGCCTGATAAGGCTTGGGGATCTCCTTTGAGGACTTCTTGGTCTTACGGCTGCCAAGAGTGGTTTCAGAATGTTTCCTCTTTTTAAGACAGGAGGTTGTAGTGGTCGGGGTATCAGCGTTTGGGAATACCGCTGCTATAGTAGTAGCCACTGAAGAAGAAGGAGTGCGGAAAAGAGATAGTAGGGTAGAAAGACTTACCTCGTTTTTCACCAGTTTGAATTCAAGAACGTTTGGACCGACTTGGGAGAGCTTCAAGTCTCCTTGTTTAGGGTAGAGGTCCTTGAAGCTATACGAGGATAGCGTTGATAAACCACGGGTTGGGAACAGTGTTGGGGAGGTCAGGCATTTCAACTCTATCCACCATGTCTTCGAATGTAAACCCTTGAGGAATGCATAGGCCATGGCACACTGAAACTTGGAAGCTTGATCACTGGAGGCGGTTTTCGTTGTCATGCAACTAATCACATGACCAAAAATGAAGTTGATCTCTGAAGGCATTTTGTTCTTCAGGACCGTGGTGATCTTCTTCTCAGGTTGACCGTCTCGGGCGGGGTTCCAGAGGTATTTCATCTTGTCAAGGAAGGAGATGATTTCCTCCTTTCCTTCAGGGGAATTGGGGCCAGGGAATGAAACGAATGGATTTTTTTTGTTGCCAGCGGGAAGGTTCAGGGTTGCGCGGATTGCAGCGGGTGAAATGGTTCTGTGACCCAGCTCAGTCTGAAAACCGACGATGATTGAGAATTCCTTCTTGGTTTTGGTAGAGGTAGCAGTGGTACGGTGAGTAGTGTACCAAAACTGCTGGAGAAGATGCTTGTGCGCTGGAGGTGTGATGGTCATCGATGTGGCAAGAGGGCAATTCTTGATGAAGTTCACAACGTCTGTCAAGTGTGGTGCAGGTTTCTTCTTGGGAAATTCAAGGAGGGCGTAATAGTTGTTGCTGACAAACGTGATTTGGTGCAGTTCATACTTCATATTTGCAGCTTTCACCATTGAAGAAGGAGCAACAACGGTAGTAGTAGAAGCATCAGTGGTAGCAGCCATTTCTGTGAGAAGAAGAGTATAGAGAAAAAATTGAAACAAATTCTTAGAATGGAAATGGGTTTCCAAAATAAGGGTTTTAAGGGTTTTTACAGTTTCCTTTTAGGGAAAGAAATGTAAAAATAGGGTTTCTAGTTTTAAAAAGAGTTCAAAACTAGTAAAATTCTTGTTTTCCAGTTTCCTTTTAAGGAAAGGATTCGGGAAAACGTATGAAAGTTTAAATTTATGATTTTTAGTACAAACTTAAGAGAAAAACATATTTGTAAGTTTTGTTTTTATGAACATGAAGAAGATGATCATAGGTTTAAAAACACTTTTGATTGATCTTTTAAAAACAAGAATAAGATCATAACAAGATAGAAGATGTTTGGGATGAAATATTAACCTGTTTGTTGAATGTTTGAAGAATCAAACACAAGATTTCCCACAATAATCTGAGAAAACAAGAATGCAAGGAGTTCTTTCTGCTTGAGAGTTTGAGAGCGTAAAAGGAAAAAATATAAACAAGGGTTGTTTATATAGTAAGGGTAGAGAGAGAAAGTGATGAGCATGAAAAAGTTGCACATCATGACATGGACACGTCCCACGAAGAGTATTGGTCAAGAATTTCAACAGACGAACGTGTCAGAGAAAACGCGTGTCATAGGTTATCCGTTGATGACGCCACAACTGTCCTTTCACATTTCTAAGTTATCTAAAGGTTTTGAAAGTTTCAGGGATAATTTAAAAGAATCACTGATGAGAAATATCAGTGAGCATAGTTATTTCAAAAAGAATAACTGAAGGAAGAGATATTCAGCGATACAAATTATTTTGAAATTCTGCATGCTGAAGTAAACTTCAGCGTTTTGAGAGAGAACATACCTTGTTATCTGTGAATCATTTTTGTTCAGAGATTAGATGCTGAATAGGGAGACAAAATTTCCTTTAGCACTGATCAAACGCGTTACCGCTGAAGAGTTATTCTTCAAGGTTCAGCATTCCAAGCTCGCTGATGAAAAAGTTGAATCTTTTCTCATCAAGAGGTTTGGTGAAAATATCAGCTAACTGAAAGTCAGTTGGAATAAAGTGAAGTTCTATGTCACCATTCATCACATGATCTCTGATAAAGTGATACCTGATCTCGGTGTATTTGGTCTTTGAGTGTAGCACTGGATTATTGGCTAAAGCGATGGCACTAGTGCTGTCGCAATAGATTGGAATTTTGGAGAGCTGAAGATCATAGTCCAATAGTTGATTTCTCATCCATAAGACTTGAGCACAACAGCTTCCAGCGGCTACATACTCAGGTACATACCAAATACCTAGGTTGGGAGTACCCTTCAGATATCTGAAATTTCGATTTACAGCGATCAGATGTGATTCTTTGGGTTCAGATTGATATCGTGCACAAAAACAAGTAGCATACATAATATCAGAATGGCTAGCTGTAAGATAAAGAAGAGGGTCGATCATCCCACGGTACGCAGTGACATTAACAGTCTTCCCTGAAGGATCTTTGTTAAGTGTCAGCGGCGGCGCCATAGGGGTTTTCATAGCTGAGCTTTGAGTCAGATCAAACTTCTTCAGCATATCTTTGACATACTTACCTTGGTGGATAAACGTACCCTTATCATTCTGCTTGATTTGGAGTCCAAGGAAGTAGTTCAGCTCACCCATCATACTCATTTTATATTTAAATTTCATTCTTTCAGCGAAACGAGTCTGAAGGAGATGGGTTAGTATAACCAAATACAATGTCATCGACATATATTAGAACAAGAATAATATGACCTTTTACTTTCCTGAAAAATAGAGTGTTATCAATTTTGCCACGCTTAAATTTTTCAATGAGAAGAAAAGAGGATAGAGTGTCATACCATGTACGTGGAGCTTGTTTCTGTCCATAGAGTGCCTTATCCAGCTGATAAACATAACCTGGATGCTTAGGATCAGTGAATCCTGGAGGTTGTTCAACGTAGACTTCTTCATTCAGCCTTCCATTTAGGAACATTGAATTTACGTCCATTTGATATACTTTGAAGTCTCGATGAATAGCGTAAGCTAGAAATAGACGAATAGCTTCGAGTCTTGCCACTGGGGCAAAGGTTTCGTCATAATCTAAGCGAGATTTGTTGCGGGTTATAGTTCCATTTTCATCTAACTTATTTCGATAAACCCACTTGGTGCCTATCACTGATTTGTCAGATGGTCTTGGAACGAGATTCCAAACCTTGTTTCTATCAAATTCAGTCAGCGCTTCTTGCATAGCGCTGACACAGTTTGGATCTCTGAGGGCATCATCAACTTTCTTTGGTTCAGTTAGTGAAATAAAATTTACATAAAGACAAATGTTACCTGTTGTGCGTCGAGTCTGAACACCTGCGTTTGGATCACCAAGAATTTGATCAATAGGGTGATTTATGGTCCATCGTTGAGCAGGAGCATGAGCCGCCGACTCAGAATGAAACTCTGGAATCATTGAAGAGGAAGCTTCAGCGACGTCAGGTAGTAGAGGCACGATTGGCAGCACAGATGAAATTTCATTCACTGGCTGCTGAGAGGTTGATGGAATACCAGATGATGGTTCAGAAACAGGCATAGTGTTAATGGGAACAACTGAAACCCAAGATGATTCAACTTCATTTGTCTGCACGCTGGGAATGATGATAGGATCATCATCAGCGGTTGGTGTGTTAACCTGAGGGTCAGGGTTAAGAACAGTTTCTGAATCTCCAAAATGAGAAAACATCCACTGATTAAGTTCTTCGTTATCAGCAGATGGTCTTGAGTTCGCGGAACGGGATTCATCAAAAGTGACAAGAATGGTTTCTTCTACAGTTTGTCTTCTCTTGTTGAAGACTCTAAAGGCTTTGGATATGGAAGAATATCCAAGAAATATTCTGTCGTCAACTTTGGGATCGAATTTTCCAAGAGCATATCTATTGTTTAAGATAAAGCACTGACAACCAAAGATGGGAAGAAAACTGATAGATGGTTTTCTTCCATGGAAAGGTTCATAGGCAGTCTTGTTGAATCTTTTGACGATCAGTGATCTATTCTGCGTAAAACATGCAGTATTGACAGCTTCAGCCCAAAACTTAGTAGGTAGATGAGAATCGTTGAGCATTGAACGAGCAGCTTTGATGATCGTACAATTTCTTCTTTCAGCGACTCCATTTTGTTGAGGTGTTCTCACTGAGGAAAAGTTGTGAGAAATACCCTTACTTTGAAAGAAGCTATCAAGGGAACTGTTTTTGAATTCAGTTCCATGATCACTCCTTATTGAGCGAACAGTGAGATTATTCAGGACTTCCATTTTTCTGACAAAAGACATAAGTTCTTCTGAGGTGTCGCTCTTAGCACGGATAAACATAACCCAGGTGTAGCGAGAGAATTTTTCCACTATAACCAGTGTGTATTTCTTTCCAACGATGGATTGAACGTTGACAGGGCCAAACAAATCCATGTGCAGAAGTTGAAGAGGAGATGACCCTGAGGAAACTTGCTTTGACTTGAAGCTAGTTTTGGTTTTTTTCCTTTTTCACACACTGAACAAAGAGATTCCTTAGCGTATGAGTGTTGAGGAAGACCAGTGACTAACTCTTTTGGAAAAAGAGTATTCAGTGTCTTGAAGTTTAGATGAGAGAGCCTTTTATGCCATAGCCAGTTGACATCAGAAGAGGCTTTGGAGAAGAAACAAGCATTCTCAGTGGTTGTTGAGTCCATGTTTATTACATAAACATATTCCAAACGATATCCACTGAGAGCAACTTTCTCCTTCTTGTCAGTGACGAAACATGCTTCCTTAGTGAAGCAAACTTTAAAGTCCTTGTCACATAGCTGACTGATGCTAAGAAGATTGTGCTTCAGCCCTTCAACGTATGCAACTCTTCTGAAGGTTGTTGTACCATTAGAGAGTACACCAAACCCTCGGGTACAGCCTTTTCCATTTCCACCAAAGGTCATAGAGGGACCTTTCTCTTCCTTGTATTCAGTGAGCAGATTTTTCTTTCCAGTCATATGTCGAGAGCATCCACTATCAAGATACCAGATACCCTTCGAGACCTGCAAACAAAGGAAGATTAGTTTTGAACAGGTACCTACTTAACTATGGGACCACATTTTTCAGTGGTGGTAGAGGAAGTAGAAGGTTCAACAATCTTCGCAGCATTTGAAGATTCAGCTTCAGTGACATTCTTCACTTTGGTTAATTTCTTAACCTCAGTTGTGTTTTTCACCTTGGCCTGACATTCTTCTTTGTCCTGTGGGCAGTTATCTTTACCTTGGCTAATTTCTCAGCCTTGGTAGTTGTGGGGCACTTACTAGCAATATGATTGGTAAGTCCACAGTGATAACATTTCCTATAGCTAAAAGTAGCTTTAGGACCATATGCATAATTATTTGACAACTTCAAATGGGAAGTGCATGTACCCAGAATACCTTTAGCATCAGATCTCGGAGCAACCTTAGGTTCTTCAGAGCTCTTAGCTAAAAAATTAATCCTTATTCTATGAGTTGATTTTTGAGTCAGTTCAGGGACCTGAGCCTTAGAAGTAGAGGTATGATTAACTGAAGGCTTTGAATTCTTCAACTTTGGTACTTTGGTCCCCTTCTGAGGGTTTTGAACAATTATTTTTTCTGTACCTTTAAGTTAGGCATTTAAGGTAGAGTTATCCTCAAGGATGGGAGTTTTAGAAGACGAGCATTGAGATGAAGAGGTGTCAGGGATATATAACACGAACATTCCAAATTTAAGCATGGAACGATCAGTGGTTGGTTCTTCAGCAACAACTTTGTAACCAAGACCACGTTTGTCACTAAGAGGGATTTGAGCACCTATTATCTCAGTGATCTTTGCTGAGGATTTATACCATCCTTCAACAGTATATTTTCTGCTTTCAGTTCAGCGATAGCTTGTTCATGCTCGATACTGATAACTTGATTTACATAGACCTGATCTTTCAAAAAAAAATCAATGTCCGAAAGCTCTTGAATTTTTAAATGACATTGTTTGAGTTGTTCAGCTAAATCTTGGTTTGGTTGTTCAACTTTGGTCTTGCCATTCATGGCATCATATAAATCAATAGTTAGTATATCGATAGCACGAAGTCTATCAGCTTCAAGGAAGGCAGAAGTAGCAGTTGAAGAGTTTGATACCTGAGAGGTAGAAGTAGAGGTAGATGGAATTTCAGCTTTTTCATCCTCTTCTTGTATTCGGGACATAAGGCAGAGATTAGCCTCATCTTCTTCAGAGTTGGATGATTCTTCATCAGATTCAGCCCAGTCATGATCTTCAGCGATCAGACCTTTTCCTTTCTTTTTGTATGCTTTCAGCTTAGCATACTTTTCTTTCAGCTTTTGGTATTTGTCATCTCTAGCCTTGGGGTTAGAGGATTTCTTGAAGGAAGAAGATGAAGGTTTAAAGACTTTCTTTGACCTGCATTCACTAGCAAAGTGTCCTACTTTTTTGCAGTTTAAACAGGTAGCAGTGGCCTTATCTACAGGTGTGGATTTTGGCTTGTCAGTGAGTGAAAGAGGTTTATTCCTTCTGAAGTTACTCTTTCTGGCAAATTTCCTAATGGAATTTGTCAGGAGTGCCAGAGATTTATCAAGTTCTGAAAGATCAGCTTCTGATGAATCATCAGAGTTGGATTCCAACTCAGTGATAGTGACAGTAGATCGCTGAGTGCGCATCGACTCTGAGGAGAGTAAAGCAACATGTGTGCTTTTGGAATCTTTTACAAGATTCTTATTAAGTTGACACGACTGCTCATGATTGAGCATAGTGCCAAATAAGGTAGAAAGGGTCATGAATTTTAGATCCTTAGAGAGCTTAAGACACATGGAATAATTGTCCCAGCTTTCAGGAAGACATTCTAGGAATTTTTTCAGGATCTCAAAATTAGAATATTCCTTACCAACAGTTTTTAAGTCTATGATTAAACAGTTAAAACGTTGATGTACTTCAGAAAGAGTTTCAGTCTTACCACAGATGAAACTTTCATACTGTCTTACCAGGTTGATTTTTCTTGAGTCATGGACTTCAGTAGTACCTTCATATTGAACACATATAGTGTCCCACGTGGCTTTTGAACTCTTCAGGTTCTTGACGGAGTGGTAGACTTCATCAGGAAGAGCCATAGAGATGGTAGATCTGGCCTTTGTATCAATGGCCACCTTCTTCTTATCTTCTTCAGTCCACTGAGAGACTTCTCTGATGAAGAGCATCATTCGATTTTTCACATGGGGAACATAGGGTCCATTTTCCACATAGTATGGTATAGTAGGGTCTACACCTTCTAAGAAGAGCATCATTCGATTTTTCCAGAGGTTGAAGTTATCTTTACTAAATCGGGGAGGTTTGGCAAGAGAGCCATTATCTATGTAAATTGTATTCTGATGATTTTCCATTTTAGAAGATTAGCGAGGAAGAGAAAAAGAGAGTATAAGCAAGATCTGGTTTATTAGATTAAACAATATGCTCTGATATCACATGTTGGTCCCAAAGGGTTATACAAGTTTGTAGAAGGGGGGGGGGGTTGAATACAAAGACCGATTTTTATCTTTCTAAATTGTTTATTGATATAATCAAACAATTTACATTTTGTTGCGGAATAAGATCAAGTTAAAAACCTAATCTAAACAAACTATGAGAACACACAGATTTCTTGCACTAGAAATACAGAGGGGACGAAATAAGAAAACTAAGGATAGTTTTCTAACACTAAGATAGTTCAGCGAGGAAGAAAGCCGAGCACTTCAAATGTGAAGTAGGGTTTCCTTTATATACTGCATGCATTTAATGCAAGACAGTATATCTTTACATGTGGCAGCCTCTGATTGGTTGCATGATTTGACTTTAGCAAACATCCTAGTGGCCGCATGATGAACAGTGTAGTTGCAGAGTTGTTTGTACGATTCTGGACAAAAGGGATGTCCGTTCTGACAAAATCGTACGGAGGCGCGCAAGGAGATAAGACAAAAGTTGCTTGTAGAACAGGCTTCATGATCAGCGTTCGTTGAATGAATCTTTATCATCGAATGATAAAGTTCAGCGTTCGATGAAGTCTTGTACTTGAAACTTCGCGCAGAATTTACAAGTCGTGTCTTCGCTGATGTCCGCGTCAGGTCACTAGTAGACATAGTCAGTTGTTCTTCAGCTTGGTCTTCGATTTCAGCTTCGAACTTGGTTGGCGCGAATCTTGTTTTCATGGATCATAAGCAAACAATTACATGATAAACATTCAGCGATCATTAGTGAGACTAAACAGGCTCAGGGCTCACTGATATACAGTGTTCGCTGAAGTATAATTTAAAGCTTGTTTTCCATCAGCGATACTAAACAAACTTAGTATATTTTCTTTGATGGCAAACCATTAATACATATTGTTTACTTACAATTTTCACTAAGTGTTTCTCAAGGTCATTATCAAATCACTGAGGGTTTGGATCAACAGAAAAGTTATTTATGGAGTAAATGTATATTTATTGGGAATTAGTAGGGATAAATGTCTATCAATAGAAATAAGCACCTATTAATTAATTAATAGAGATAAGAACATATTAGTAACGATCGCAAACCAAAGCTGCTCCTAGTTGGTGTTTCGTGAACTCTAAAACAGGGTCTAAGTTGTCCCCATCCATCGATGATAACAGGTAAGGCCAAGGTTGCACACAAACTCAAAACGACACTTATTTTAAGACAAACTAAGGGGCCATTTATCTAATCACTTCTCCGGTAAGAGTTTACTCATAACATTCAACACTATCCCTTACCTTACCCGGTAATAATTTAGTCCCTCAAAACGACATCGTTTGCAACAATTTACCCGGTAAGCACTAAACTAACCATGTAAGAGTCATCACCCTTAATTACTTGTAGGGGTAAAAGTCTCGGTCCTTGACATCGCGCTTACGAGGTAAGATTTGATCATTGTCATGTTTATTCGATAAGGTAATTGGACTTGGTAAGTGCATACCAAGTGAGTAAGAAATATGATGGTCCTTAAATTTGTGGTGTGAAGTCCAATATGTGGATCTTAAGACGTTTTCTACCAGTATTGCACATCATAATAATCATCTGCAAGGCAATGTTAACAATTAACCTAAGATGCAAATAGTGTTGAAAAACCATGTGTTTTTCTTATGCTATATAAATCACCAAACCTATTTTTGCATGAAAAGGGAAAAAAGAAAAAGAAAAAAAAAGGAAAAGAAAAATGTCTTATGGATGACAACTAAGAAAAAGAAGGATACAACAGATGGTTGGCATTACATGCTTGGTCACTATTAGTGTAAGAATTGTCTTCAATATTTAATGTGTATTTGTATAATTGTAAAGATTAAAATGTAATAGTGAAAGTCAAAGTAAAAGGTCTTGAAGGTCAAAGTCAATGTTAGTAAGTGATAGTCAAAAGGGTATATAATGTGGAGTGTAAGGAGTTGTAGAGTGAAGTGCATATACGTGAGATCATTGTGTGTAAGAGAGGGATGACTTTCTAGAGAGAGTCTAGAGAGAGAAATTGGATCTAACTCCATTATTGTATTCTTTCTTTCATCTATCAAAGATCTCTTGTTCATATCATTGTTACTTGATTAGATTGGACTCACAAGTGGTATCAGAGCAAGCAGATTCAAGCGATTTTGGTGAAAACTTTGAGAGTTTTTGGGCATTTTTTAGTTTTTCGGACCTATAATCAAAGTGTGTGATTTAGGATGTTTTGTGTGTGATTAGTGATTCAGAGGAGTTCGATTTAGTTGTTTGGATAATCTGGGCAAGAAATTTGATCGAAAGAACTCAAGTCAGTGGATTTCTATGGATTTTTAGGATTTTTTTAGAAACCTACTGCTGTGGATCGAAAGTTGTTGATTTAGTGAGTTTTTGGTGTTTTGTTCTACACAAGAAGTGTTCAGAATAGCATCGCGATCATTCCTATAAAGTTTGGTATCAATTGGATGATTTTAGAGTGAGAGTTTGGACTTAGAAGAAAATTATATTCGGAGTTCATAGTAGTCGCACAAAGCAGTTCTTCGTATCTTCAAAGTTGCCGCATAACACTGAGATTCATCCTTGTCGCATAAAACTTGAGCGATTATAATTTTCAGTCGCACAAGTGTTGGGCGACAACTATTGTTCACTTGATTTGATCGCACGTGCTGTGACCGAGAAGTACTGTTTACAGACCTTTGTTGACCGACAACTATTCCTGATCACACAGACTATTGACCGAGAACTTTTTACTCGCACATGTTTTGCCCGAGAACTACTGTTCATTTTTCTCATCGCACAAGTGTCGTGTAATTAGTACTATTCATCGCATATTTGTTGTGCGATAACTTGTTACTGTTCACTGATTTTGCTTGTCTGTTTAAAGATCGTTAACAGGTAAACTGAAAAGATGATGAAACATGAAGTGATGATGTCACTTGGAACCGAATCTTGTCCGCCTATCTTGCTTGAAAATGAGTATGAGCAATGGAAAGAAAGATTTTTGGACTTTATGGAGAGACAACAAAATGGAGATAATCTAATATTGTCTTTGAAAGAAGGACCAATGACACCTCTTATGACTATTGTTCCTGTTGCACAAGGTGAACAAGGAGGTGAGGGCCAGAAGTTGAAAACTATTGGAGAATACTCAATTGAAGAGAAGGCACGATACGATGCTGATAAGAAAGCTAGATCTTACTTAATCATGGGCATTCCAAATGAGATCTTTAACAAGATAGATAGTTTTAAAGATAATGCACATGATATGTGATAGGCGGGTTTACACCCTCCTAATCTAACCGCAAGTGTACGGGTCGAAGTCAAGTAATAGTACAAAAGTACGAGTATCGAACACAGGGAACTAGTAACTAAGTATCACAATGACTATAACTTCTATTAACTGAACGGTCGTAAATTGAGTTGTTGGTATGAATTAATTGATTGCGAATAATTAAATCACAACGGGACAGTAAACAACTGAAGAAACTTTTGATAGAGAAAACAATTGAGGGTTGGAAATCCTAAGGTTTTCACGTACAAACAATTGACTCAAAACAAATACCAGTTTTTCCGTATAATGAATACCCAATCTCTAAAAATCACCGTTGTTCTTTCGCAAGCAACAACGGGTTTTACGTTGAAAACATAAGTTTCATCTCTCGATCTTAACCTATAGAATTCAAAGCACATTAAACTCAAGATTTTAATAGGACTAAGGCTTACTTGGTATATCTCTATCCAATTTCACACCTTAGGCATGCAATTTCTAGTTCTAGTTACAATTAATTCTCTCGAACTTAATTGGAAACAAACAAAACAATTGGAAGTTGGCCAAACTCACAAAAGCATTAAAAACTCAAATCACATGCTTCATTAAATAGGAAAAACTGATAAAAGTCTCAAATCATCTGTTCATAAGTTTAAACCAAATTCATTCCAACCCCCAACATCTAAAGATTAGTTCATGTTGGTGGTGGATAAAAATGTAAGAAAAGGAAGAAGAATAGTGTGTGTAAACATGATAGTCGTGAACGTGATGAAAGTAATGGTGAACTCCATTCTCTCGGCTCTAATCCGCTCTGCATGGTGAACGTATCCTCAATCCGTCCTCTATCGTGGCTCCAAAGTGTGTGAAAAACCTCTGAAAATCGCCCCAAAATCGTCTCTTGTCGTCGTGTGAGAAGTGATGCCCTAAAAGTCGAAAAACGTGGAATATAACAAACGAACAGGGACATGCGCGGTTTTACCCGCGACTTACAAACCGCGCCAGAAACCGCGCGTGTTTCTGATGTGTTTACGGGTCAGGTTTGTTTCATGGTTCGGGCACGGGTCTTGGGCTTGGATCTCGGGCTTCCGTTGGCTTCGTTTTGTACTTGTTTTGGGCTCTTTTTCGCTTCTTTTCTCGATGTTTGTCTCCTTTTTAGATTACCTGCATATTTCACTCGATACAACATAAAATTCCGCCTTTTTGCTAGAACACAAGCCAATCTCATTGGTTTGAAGACCGAAAATAACGCCAAAAAGTGGCGTTATCAACAACCCCAAACCAAGCGTTGCTTGTCCTCAAGCAAATTAGCGATAAAATAGAATAAAAGCATATATCAGTTAAATAATAACTGCACAATTCCCAATCGATACCACGTAATGCACTGGTGATTTCCCATACCCGTAAATGTCTATCTCACTCTCGCCTCATTCTTATTATGTTTGATCTATGGCCTTCCATTGTGAGTTGAACTCGTGACTGCTCCGATTCCATTAGGGTGGTACTAGGTTCAAACATACTAGGGGAAACATTTTGCCTCGACCCTACCTCATGGGAGACTCTCATTTCACTCGAACCTAGGTTATCGCACATGTTGTCATGTATATGGACGTTATGTACAAGAATACTCAAAGGTCACATGACAACTCTAATGAAAGACGCACAAATGTCCAAAAGTTGATCTCAGAAGGGAATCAGGTAGCAAGACAGGGAATATTGGTAAAAGTAGTCGTATACGCTAATCACGTCTTCCAGAAGATCATCCAGGTCTTTATACGGGTTGTAATGGGGTTAAGGTCATGGCTAAGAAACGAAGGTTAAACAGGATGACAAATCCTCGGTGTGTCAACTATTAGCAGCTCTGAACTTCTTTACTTCACTTTCTATCACTTGGCCCTATTTGTCACTACTGGAGTCACTTTGACTCTCTTATTGAGCTGTTGTAAAGCTATCTAAATAACTGTATTTATTTATTTTATTTTATTTTAATTTTTTTTTCTTTTCAAGTTGGGACTTCATTAGTCCTCCTTATTTGATTTGGGGCTGCATTGGCCCTCTTTTCCTTCTATTTTCATGACTGGCCTATACTGCTTCGTATTGACACACTTTCGGATAAGGGTTGGCTAAGGCTTTTGGCTAGGGTTTAATGGTAGGTCTGAAATGAACAAATGGTGAGTGTTTGGCTACAAATGGGCTTTGGAAACACACATAAAGGGTCAAAGGGAACGATAGCTAAAACAGGTTAACATACACACACAATGCCTGGAATCATCTCTCAAGGTTCACACGATATGGTCTACTATACCCTTACCCAATATCCCGATGGTTGTCTTTGCTACTCAATGCAATAATATAGCGAGATCACTCTATATTCGCGACAAGGAACTCGAAAAAGTGTATATGAATTAAGTGTTTAAATCCCTCGAAATGAAAAACGTCTTTTAGGCTCAAAACTCGCTATTGGGTGGTCTCCACTAATGTCCCTAGTCATGTCTTTTCCTGGTCTTTCCCTAATGGTCACGTTACTATCACAAGATTCTTTCAACAATGGTCGGTCTCAATCATTCATAATAAAAATGTTAGCTAATGTGATCTAGACACTTAGAAGTGCAGGAAATCTACGTGCATAAACGTGGGCCCGATTGGGCAACCCCAAACCTTACGCACACATTGTCCCCAATGTGCAAGTGTCGGTGTAGGTGATGCGACAAAATGCATTGTGTAGTTATTACAGTTCTCATACAGGAAAGACAAATCATTAAAGTAACATATCTATAAGCGAAACCATAGTTATTAAAATATGGCCACTCCAAGCCTAGGCCGTGGCCAAGTTTGCCAACTAAAGCCAACCCCAAACCTCGGTGAAACCGAGGTTTGTATAGGATTAAAAGTGAGTGTGTAGATGTTGAAAAATGAGGCACCCCAAACCTAAGTGCAACTTAGGTTTGTTGTATCTCGTTTATCTAATAAGGGAATACACATCGTACACCACTCGTTAAACAAACAAAGTTAGAGCATACCTGTTTGACCGGACGAAGGAGATTCTCTTGAAAGGTTTTGAGCGACCAGATGGAGAAATTGAAGGAGGCGGAGGGAGAATGCACACACAAAAGAAAACAAGGTAAAAGACGAAAAACGCACGAAAATGAACACACAAAGCAGGAAAGGAATGAAAAATTGCACGAAAACAATTAGAAGCATCAAGGGATCGCGCGACTTGCTGCGCGGTTTGTAAACCGCGGGATATCCCGTGGAACCCCTGTTTCACAAAACCTTCAGAGCGCCCAGCAGCTTGTGGCGCGGTATGTAAACCGCGAGCCAAACCGCGTATGTCTCTGACCTTTTTCAATTTTCAAATTTGTTTTTGTAAATAAAAACACTCTAAAACGTAAATTAAAAGCAAAACATGCAATCCTCTGGGGGTTGCCTCCCACCCAGCGCCGTAGTTAAAGTCGTGGCACGAGAATGTAGATCTCAACTTGGCTCAGTATCCGCGGAATCGAATCGCCCACACTTGCTGTTCTTCGCGGATTCTTCCACATCTGGCTCTCCTTGACCAGCTCCGTCTCTACGCTTTCCACTCTCGAACATCTTGAACACCGCCTTCTCATCACCCACCCTTAGGGTCATTTCACCTTCTTCCATGTCGATGAACGCTCTGCTCGTGGCCAGAAACGATCTTCCCAAAATCAGCGGAACTTCTATGTCTTCATCAATGTCCAGCACTACGAAGTCCACCGGAATGTAGAACTTGTCGACCTTGATGAGCACATCTTCTATCACTCCATACGGGTACACTATGGATCTATCCGCGAGCTTAATGGTCATGTATGTTGGCTTTACCTCTCCCAAACCAAGTTTCCTGAAAACAGATAAAGGCATTAAGTTAATACTGGCTCCTAGATCACACAACACCTTATCAAAGTTAAGATTCCCAATTTGAATAGGGATCGAAAAACTCCCTGGATCCTTAAGCTTCGGGGGAAGCTTGTTCTGAATTATCGCGCTGCACTCCTCAGTAAGTGCAATGGTAGACTGATGTTCGATTGCCCTCTTCTTGGATAAGATCTCTTTCATGAACTTCATGTATGAGGGCATTTGTGCCAACGCATCTGCAAAAGGGATGTTAATATGTAGCTTTTTAAATACATCAAGAAATTTAGAAAAATTAACATCATCCTTGTGCTCTTTAAGTCTGTCCGGATAAGGCACTCTTGAAGTTGCCGGCTTGACCGGTAGTTGCCTTGGCTCCTTCACTTCACTCTTCTTGTTTTCTTCAATCACAACCTCTTCATCAGCCTCCAACTCATCCATGTCTACAGTCTCAACCTCTTTCTCTTTAGGATCGGTTTCCTTTGATGACGGTTCTCGTGTAGGCTCCTCGATCAGCTCCTTGCCACTTCTCAGGAAGATGGCATTACATTCTTCTCTCGGTTTCCTTTCCGTCTGACTTGGAAACGTTCCTGGGGCTCGGTTTTGTAAAACTTCCGAAATCTGCCCCACTTGTCTTTCCAGGATCTTGATGGATGCGGTGTTCTGTTCAGTAGCCTCCTTGACCGTGCTAACTGTGCTCGCTAACTCTCCAACCATGTTGTCCATGTTGGTCATGAACTTCATCATCATATCCTCCGGGTTTCTTCTCCCCGGATTGTCCTTCATTGAAATACCTTTGGTTGAAACCTGGAGGACGGTAAACATTGTTAGCATTAGAAGAATTAGAAAAGTTGGAGTTATTACCTTGTGGTTGTTGACCGGGTTGACTCCATGCAAAGTTCGGGTGTTTCTTCCACCCCTCATTGTAGGTATTCGAGAACGGGTCGTTCCTCGGCTGGTTGTTCCGGTTTTGCACAACCTGAACCTGTTCAGGTTCTTGAGGACTGCCTCCTTTCAGATGGTTCGTGATCGCAGCTAGTTGAGCTTTTATTTCCTTCAGCTCATCCGATTCTTGAACACTCGCAACTCTTCTAACGGCTGATCTTGGAGTAGAAAAACTATGTTCGGCCAGATTATCTATCAGCTCGCATGCTTCCTCATAAGATTTATCCATTAGGGCTCCACCTGATGCAGCGGTGATGTCGTTTTTGAACTGTGGGTGGAGTCCGCTAAAGAACGTCTGGATGATGACCCAACCTTGCAACCCATGATGAGGGCACTTCTTTAGCACGTCTTTATACCGCTCCCAAGCCTCATATAACGTCTCTTGGTCTATTGAGCGAAATGGGTGATCTCGGCCATGAGTTGGGTGGTTCTGCTTGGTGGAAAGAATTTCTGAAGGAAAGCAGCCTTTAGTTGTGCCCAAGTGGTTATCGAGTCCGGTTGGATACTCTCGGTCCATGTCTCGGCTCGGCCCTTGAGAGAGAAACTGAACAGTCTTAGCTTGATGGCGTCTTCGTTCACCCCCTTGATCTTGAATGTGTTGCAAATCCGTTCAAATGCACGAAGATGTGCATGGGGATCTTCAGTTGGTGCTCCCCCAAACTGGTTCTGTTGTACCATTATGATGGTACTCGGTTTAAGCTCAAAATAGTTCGCCCCAGTGGCGGGCGGTTGGATGCCTATGCGTGCGGCTGCCACGTTCGGATCGGCAAACGATCGCATAGGGAGTCTCTCAGGAGGTGCTGGAGGTGGGTCATTGCGAGGAGGAGCTTCGTCGCCCATCTTCAGATGTCTTTTAACTTTTGATTCTTTTATTAACTTACGGGCGGTCCTTTCGATTTCCGGATCGAGTGGTTCGAGTCTTTCCCCTCGGGTTTTCCTTGGCATAAACCAATTAGTACCTGAAACGGAAAGTAAACAAAATTAGCAATCCAAAAACTGAAAGTGATGAAATAAAATAAAAAAAATAAAAAAAAAATGTTCAATGTAATAGCGCTTATAGCTGGTAGTGCTATCAGTTGCAACTAGTTCCCTGGCAACGGCGCCAAAACCTTGATAAGCGGGTTTATACCCTCCTAATGTAACTGCAAGTGTACAGGTCGAAGTCAAGTAATAGTACAAAAGTACGAGTATCGAACACAGGGAACTAGGAACAAAGTATCACAATGACTATAAGTTCTATTAACTGAACGGTCGTAAACTGAGTTGTTGGTATGAATTAATTGATTGCAAATAATTAAATCACAACGGGACAGTAAACAACTGAAGAAACTTTTGATAGAGAAAACAGTTGAGGGTGGGAAATTCTAAGGTTTTCACGTACAAACAATTGACTCAAAACAATTACCAGTTATTCCGTATAATGAATACCCAATCTCTAAAAATCACCGTTGTTCTTTCGCAAGCAACAACGGGTTTTACCTTGAAAACATAAGTTTTATCTCTCGATTTTAACCTATAGAATTCAAAGCACATTAAACTCAAGATTTTAATAGGACTAAGGCTTACTTGGTATATCTCTATCCAATTTCTCACCTTAGGCATGTAATTTCTAGTTCTAGTTACAATTAATTCTCTCGAACTTAATTGGAAACAAACAAAACAATTGGAAGTTGGCCAAACTCACAAAAGCATTAAAAACTCAAATCACATGCTTTATTAAATAGGAAAAACTGATAAAAGTCTCAAATCATCTGTTCATAAGTTTAAACCAAATTCATTCCAACCCCCAACATCTAAAGATTAGTTCATGTTGGTGGTGGATAAAAACGTAAGAAAAGGAAGAAGAATAGTGTGTGTAAACATGATAATCGTGAACGTGATGAAAGTAATGGTGAACTGCCTTCTCTCGGCTCTAATCCGCTTTGCGTGGTGAACGTATCCTTAATCCGTCCTCTATCGTGGCTCCAAAGTGTGTGAAAAACCTCTGAAAATCGCCCCAAAATCGTCTCCTGTCGTCGTGTGAGAAGTGATGCCCTAAAAGTCAGAAAACATGGAATATAACAAACGAACAGGGACATGCGCGGTTTTACCTGCGACTTGCAAACCGTGCCAGAAACCGCGCGTGTTTGCGATGTGTTTCCGGGTCAGGTTTGTTTCATGGTTCGGGCACGGGTCTTGGGCTTGGATCTCGGACTTCCGTTGGCTTCGTTTTGTACTCGTTTTGGGCTCTTTTTCGCTTCTTTTCTCGATGTTTGTCTCCTTTTTAGATTACCTGCATATTTCACTCGATACAACATAAAATTCCGCCTTTTTGCTAGAACACAAGCCAATATCATTGGTTTGAAGACCGAAAATAACGCCAAAAAGTGGCGTTATCAATATGTGGGTTCAATTAGAGAAGATGTTACAAGGCTCTCAAATAGGAAATCAAATGAAAATAACTCTTTGTATTAATAGATATGAGGAGTTCAAGGCGAAAGAAGATGAGAGTTTATATCAGACCTATGACAGATTTATCACTCTTTTGTACGAGCTAAGTAAGAACAAGATAAATAAAGAGACAATTGAGGTCAATGTGAAGTTTCTGAGTATTTTACAACCGGAGTGGAAGAGTGTGTCTCGGCGAATGAAACAGAATCCACGACTTTCTACGATGGCTTTGCATTAATTGTTTGAAACCATCCAACAATATGAGGAAGAAGTGTAAGAAGTCAAGAAGAAAAGGAAGCAGAAGCAGAAGAAGAAGGAGATTCCTGATCCGGTGGCACTCAAGGTTGATATGAATTCTAACAGTTATCTGAATGAGAGTTCTGATTTGTTTGAGACTGGTTATAACGGAAATACTTCAGATGATGGAGCAGAGTTAGAACAAGATATGCTTCTACTTACAAGGCATTTTTAGAAAAGATTTTATAAGACGTCGTCTTCGAACAATCTGAGGTACATATCTGGTTCTAGGAAGTTTGAGAACAAAAACAGATATGAGGGAAAGTCGTTTGAGGAGAAGAAGTTTGAGGAAGTTGAAAAGAAGTTTGAGAATATAGGTGATGGTAAGAAGAGGTTTGAGGAGAAGAAGTCAACTGATGTTCCGAAGTGTTATAACTGTGGCACACCCGGTCATTATCCTAAAGACTGTAGGAAAAAGTAGTTCGGAATTCTGACTACTACAAAACAAAGATGATGCTAGCCAAACAGAAAGAAGCGGGGAAGGCTTTACTTGTTGAAGATGAATATTGGCTAGTAATGACCGATGATGAGGTGGAGAATGAAGAACAAGCCAATATTTGCCAAGCAGAGTTTAATTCAGATGAAGAGGACACTTCGTACAGTGATTATGAGGTAAATTCATTTCCTATACCTCCCTCGGTAGATGTTGAATTAACTACTTTACGTAATGAACTAGCAGATTCACGTAAATAATCGACTACTTTATATCGTGAATTAAAATTCATGACACTGGCGGTTCAAGATTTAAGAGACAAGTTGGAAAAAAAAACTTGGTTAAATTACCAAAATGCCACTTCAAATCCATATAAATACATGCACGTGAATGTGCAGCACAAAATCAGGAAACTTCTTCTCCTTTGCTTTGCTTCTTGTTTTCTTTCTTTATTGATTTATATATATATATATATAAAACATCTTGTCGATATATATACGTATATATATATATATATTTCGTTTGTGAGGAAACATTTGGGTAGCTGATTTGTTGATCCAAGGATCTCGTAAACACGTTCTAATTTTCTCCCGATTGGTAATATATCGAACTCATCTCTCCCTGTGGACGTACACTATCACACCGATAGTGGAACCACGTTAAATCTTGTTGTCTCGATTTATTTGTTGCTTTGTCATATTTTATCGTATATTCGATAACTGCTAAAAATTTACGTTTGTGGATCGGTATGAATCATTAGACCAAAATAGACGCTCGCCTAACATATCGGTCTGAAGTTTCTTTGATCACTTAGGACAGACAATCTTTCTAAAAAAACGGCCTAGCTAACGCGCCCCTTATTGAAAAGTCAAGGATATTGAATGATCGATATGAGAAAGAAGTAGGGGTGAAATCCGTAAATATACGAAGGAACACCAAAAGCGAAGGCAGCTCTCTGGGTCCCTACCAACCTCGGAACTAAAGCTGGTTCTATTCCGGACAAGAAAGGAAAGCCGGGGACCTCGCCTCACTCAGAAACTCTTATCACGACCTCTCTCATGTATAAGGGGAAGGCTCACAGTGAGCGATGCCCGGGTGGTATCGCGAATGATTTCCCTCTTCTTTGTCTTGAAGGTTGTTCCGACCTGAGATAATAAGCTCATGAGCTTGGTCTTACTTCACTGTCGAGAAACGAAAGAAGACTTCCATCTCCAAGATTAACTCAGACGTAGCTCCCTTCTTTTTGGGTGTGAAGCAGTGTCAAACCAAAATACCCAACAAGCATTAGCTCTCCCTGAAAAGGAGGTGATCCAGCCGCACCTTCCAGTATGGCTACCTTGTTACGACTTCACTCCAGTCACTAGCTCTGCCTTCGGCATCCCCCTCCTTGCGGTTAAGGTAACGACTTCGGGCATATGGCCCTAAATGACCGCTCAGAAGGCCTACCTCGTTTTTTCCCAATCTCTCACTCGCTCGTCCCTCTCTCATGAAAGATTGTCTCTCCAACGATTCTACATTCTAGAAAGAACCAGACCAGGCCAACCAAGAGATAGGATCAGATGAAGGAGATTGTATTCGGTCGGTTGCATCGTGATTTATTGTTATCACTTTGGGACCGTAAATCACTTGAATACGATATTGTAACTGCTACCGACCTTGCAGTTGGTATCAGGGCTTGATAGATCTAAATTTGACTTAGATTGCATATTTTTAAGTTGCACGTTAGGTGCTTGGTAAAAATGTCTGTTGATTCAGGAAATCCGTTTGCCGGTTCCGTTTCCAACTCGTACTCAAATGTTTATCAAAAATATACTTTTAAAGTATTGGGGTCCGAGATTATAGAAAAATGGAACGGGGAAGGTGACCTTGGTATATGGCAGTTTACTTCTGCAACAGCCGTTAGGAAAAACGATGTCCACCCCGTAGTCTTTGCTCCAGAAGAAAAAGATCCGGATATGTCCATCTTAGAAGCTAAGGAAATGGAGGCTTGGGCCTTCACTACCTTACAAATGGCTATGGGTCCATATGTTATTTCTGAAATCGTTTCTGAAAAGACAGCCGCAGGGATTTGGAAAAGACTTGAGAATCATTATCTCAAGAAAGCTTTGACCAACCGACTGTTATTGATGAGGTCGTGTCTTTTCTTCAAAATGAAGGAAGGTACTACCATTCAGGCCCACATGACTGAATTCGAAGACATGATAATGATATGAAGGCAACAAATTCTATTTTTTTCCACAGATAATGAGGCATTCGCTTTGATTCTGTTGTATTCACTTCCCGAAAAATATTCCCAATTCACTAATAGTTTTATTTATGGAAGAGATTCCATTTCTTTGTCTGACGTGAAAACAGGGATGATCTGTGAAGAACAAAGAATTCAGATGAAAATCGGTAACAATTCACGGGATAACAACCACAATAGTCAAGGTATATCTGCTGAAAGAGACCAAGACGATCAGCTCAGGGGAAGAACTCGTGGCCGCTCCCTATCTCATAAACCTGGTTATCGCGGGAAATCTAAGCAACGTGGCAATTGTAATTATTGTCACAAACCAGGTCACTGGGTGAGAGATTGTCCGAGTTTGAAAAACAAGGACAAGAACAAAGCAGAATCTTCAGCAGTTGCAACCGAAAGAGATACGGTTTCTCAGCAACGGTTACATCACCAAAAGGCGACGGGCGTTGGGTGTTGGATACCGGAGCTTCGTTCCATATGACACCATTTCGGGACAGTTTCACTACTTTCGAGGAGTTCGAAGGTAACCATATTTATATGGGAAACAGTACATCGTGTGTCACTCGGGGCATCGATTCGGTCAGAATCAAAATGTTTGACGGTACTATTCGAACCTTATTAAATGTTAAACTTGTACCGTCTATGGCTCGTTATATGATTTCTGTTAGACAACTGTCCAAACTTGGTTGTAAGATTCGAATTGAGAATGGGAGTATGCGCGTCTCCAGAGGGAACTTTATTGCATGTGATGAAAGGTGAGCAGACAGAAAATAACCTGTTTCATCTAGTCGGCGAGACAGTCAGTTCTAATGCATGTGTTACGGATAGTTCGAAAAGTTTAGATGCTACCCGTTTGTGGCATCTTAGACTGGGCACACTTCAGAGAAGAATTTGGAGATTTTGCGCAAGCGGAAACTCATTACAGTTGACACGCCTACGAGTTTGGACTTTTGTTCAGAATGTGTTTCGGGTAAACAGACGCGTGTTTCTTTTCGTGTTGGAAAACACAACACGAAAGGGATCCTCAATTATGTTCATACAAACGTCTGGGGATGATCTTCGACACAGTCTCTCAGTGGAGGTAAGTACTATGTTACTTTTATTGAGGATTTCTCGCATAAACTTTGGGTGTATGTGATTAAGTTAAAGTCAGACATTTTTTAAATATTCAAAACCTGGTTAGCACAAGTCGAAGTCGAGACTGGTAGAAAATTAAAAGTGGTAAGATCTGACAATGGTAGTGAATACACTAGTGGTAACTTTAAAGACTTTTGTTCACGTAGAGGTATTCACCGACACTACACAACACCTGGCGATCTGCAATCAAACGGAGTCGCCAAGCAAATGCATAGAACCTTGTTAGATAAAGTCTGATGTATGTTAGTTACATCTGGTTTCCCTAAAATATTTTTGGCTGAAGCACTTCACACTGCTGTACACATTGTGAATCAGTTACCATGTTCAGCCATTGGGGGAAATATTCCAGAAGAAATTTGAAGGGGTAAAGGTGATATATGTTTGAAATACATACGTGTAGTTAGTTGTCCTGTATATATTCATGTGACAGGCCAGGACAAGTTGGATCCCAGAGCCACCAAGGGATTCTTACTCGGCTATACAGATGGAATCAAGGGTTACCGAATCTGGAACTCGGTCACCCAAAATGTGATTCATTCTCGACATGTGACCTTCGATGAGTCGATTATGTTCAAGTCTAATCATAATCGACTACCCGCTCCAGAACCGGAATTTATCTCTTATGTTTCTCCAACAACCGATAGAGATGAGATAATTGTCAATCCTATTGTACCCAGCTCATCTGCTCGAGGTTTTTCTTTGGGGTCGGAATCTGAAGTAGATGTTCGTCCACAAGAGACATCTACTTCTGATCCATTTAGTTCAGTTTCGGAAGAAGTTCTGAATGATGGTGGAGGTCAAGGCGATACAATTCCAGCATCAGTACCTACGAGGCAGAGCCAGAAAACTATATGTCCTTTTAATAGGTATGGTGATTGGGATTTTGCAAATATGAGTTTTACTGACCAACTTGAGTATGCTTTGCATGTTGTACAGGATGAGTCATTTGAATTTTTGGAGGTACTAGCTTCGAACCACTATGATAAGTGGTTAGTAGCTATGCAAGAGGAAATGGTAGCTCTATCAAAAAATAACACTTGGGAGCTTTGTCCATTACCGAAAGGCAGTCGTGCAATTGGCAGCAAATGGGTCTATAAAGTCAAAGACGATATGTGTTATAAAGCTCGCCTAGTTGGGAAAGGCTTTGCACAGCGGAAGGGTATCAAGTATGACGATATCTTCGCTCCCGTGGTTCGACATATATCTATCCGGGTCCTTCTGGCCCTTGGGGAAATTCATGACCTGGAGCTCGAACAGTTAGATGTGAAAACATATTTTCTGCCCGGAGATCTTGAGGAAACCATCTATATGAAGCAACCGGAAGGTTTCATCTCCGAACACAAATCCGATTGGGTCTGTAAATTGAAAAAGTCCCTTTATGGACATAAACAGTCGCCTCGACAATGGTACAAGAAGTTTGATTTGTTTATGCTCTCGTTGGGTTTTGAGCATAGTGAGAAAGACGATTGTGTCTATCAATGATCAAGCGGTGGAGTTTATAATTATCTACTTCTTTATGTTGATGACATGTTGATAGCTTGCAGGGATCGATCTGAAATCAATTGTTTGAAAGATAGGTTGAAATCAGAATTTAAAATGAAGGATCTCGGTGAAGCTCGTGTTATTCTTAGCATGGAAATTGTTCGGGACAGAAAGTCCCGTACTCTCAGGTTAACACAAAAGTGCTATATTCAAAAGGTTTTGAAGCGGTTTAATCTTGATGGTGCAAAGTCGGCGTCTACGCCACTTCTGAGACACATCAAGCTTACAAAAGACGACTGTCCGGTAGACGATGTTGGAAAGGCTGAGATGGCAAAGATTCTGTATGAGAGTGCAGTCGGGAGCCTCATGTATGCTATGGTATGCACTCGTCCCGATCTTGCACATTCCGTTGGAGTGATTAGTCATTTTCTATCGAACCCGGGTAAGTTACATTGGGCTGTAGTGAAAACTGTATTTCGTTACTTGAAAAATACGGAAACTCACGACCTCATTTATAGAATGCGAAACAACTGTGTTATTGTTCGTTACTGCGATTCATATTACGCAGGTGATCGTGTCATTTGGAAATCCACTTCTGGTTATGTTTTTACATTAGGTGAAACAACTGTCAGTTGGAGATCTCGATTACCGTCTGTTGTTGTATTATCGACTACCGAAGCTGAACTTATTGCAACGGTCGAGTCTGCTAAAGAAGCAGTTTATTTACAAGAATTGTTAATTGGTTTAGGCCTAAAGCAGCCTACTGCCCGTATTAATTGTGATAGCCAGAGTGTTATTCACTTCGCTACAAATTTGGCGTTCAGCTCTCGAACAAAGCACATTAATGTGCGTGATGCATTTCTGGTAGCTTTGCACGACACAAAGGTTGTGTATTTGAAGAAAACCTTATCTGAAGATAATGTTGCCGATATGTTCACCAAGTCGTTACCGCCAGCCGCATTCGAGCATTGCTCGAATTTGATCCAGCTCATATTGTGTTAGTGTCGTTTGACACTTTATAGGAGAGATGAGAAATATTGCTACAGATGACATAGCGACATCTTTGGGGAGTTATTACTTGGCACGTGTTTTTAGGTTGCTTAACTCGTTCGTTTATTTAGATTGCTCACTTGAGGATTTTTGCTTTTGATTTTGACGAGTGATGGCCGAGCCAAAGCTCGACAAGGTAAAAATGCATTATGTTACCTCGTATCAATCTCTATCAGCTATTTGTTCGTGTTAGGTGGATTGGTTCGTGCTTTGGTTTCGTCGGTTGATTTACATATCATGGTGGAGTGTTGAAAAACCATGTGTTTTTTATGCTAGATAAATCACCAAACCTATTTTTGCATGAAAAGGGAAAAAAGAAAAAGAAAAAAAAAAGAAATATGTCTTATGGATGACAACTAAGAAGAAGAAGGATACATCAGTTGGCATTCCATGCTTGGTCACCAAGCTTGGTTAAATTACCAAAATGCCACTACAAATCCATATAAATACATGCACATGGTGGACGTGAATGTGCAACACAAAATCATGAAACTTCTTCTCCTTTGTTTTGCTTCTTGTTTTCTTTCTTTATTGATTTTTATATATATATATATATATCACTGATATATATATATATATATATATATATACAAAATCTTGTCGATATATATACATATATATCTCGTTCGATATATATATATATATATATACATATATATATATATAGGGGAGGTTTCTTTTGCAAACCACTCCATTGTTAGAAACTATAGAAACCACTTTATAGCCAATCAATTTAAATAATTTTAGTTTTTGTTTATTTCCATTTAATATAATCCAAAAGGGCTGTTGTGTAATTTTACAATTGATTTATTTTTTTAATTTTATTAATTAAGGCTTAATTATAGCAACTTAGCACATTTTGATTTTTAGGGATATTTATCATTACGAAGATGACGTATCAAACAGATTTTACACATATCTTTCTCCTTATAATCTGTTTCAGTATATGGAATTATTCATGAAGCAAATAATTGTAATCATGAATCGGCGGTGAATCGGTGGTCCGATGAATCGGCGGTGAATCGGTGGTCCGATGAATCGGCGGTGAATCGGTGGTTCGATGAATCGGCGGTGATTCGGCGATTCAACCCAGAAATCTTCAACCCATGAAATCACGAACCCAAAATCATGAATCCATGAAATCTTCAACCTAGAAAATCTTCATCAACCCAGAAATTCTTCATCAACCCAGAAAATCATGAATCCAAAAATCCTATATTGGCGCTGTCTTTCTTAAACAATTATTCCACATGACCTAAACCACTATCAGAGCATGACATAAGCAAGGTCAGGGTGACCAGAAACAACAAATTAAAATAGAGGATTTTAGGTACTCATCAAGTCTTATGAAGATGTCTAAGAACATGAAAACAAGACTTTTCAAAAGAGTTGCACCCAAAAATTTGGCATATTTTTATTTATAAAGCTTTATATTATTGGCTCCCTCTCTTTAAAATTCACATAGCAATATGGCTGGAATTCAGAAGATTGAAGGGCTAGTTTCTATAGAAAATCATGAATCCAAAAATCAGAGAAACCCAAAATCATGAATCCAGAATTCGGCGAGAGAAGAGAGTAGGGTAGAGGTCTAATTCTTGCCGCTGGGTTGAAATCGACGAGAGAAGAGAGTAGGGTAGAGGCCTGATTCTGGAAGGGTAGAGGCAGAAATCGAGAGGAAGAAGGGGGTGGGGGAACTGTGAGGTGCGATGGTGCAGCGAGAGAGGGAGGTACGGTGGTGGTGGTGCCTGTGGTGGACAGCGGCGGCGGCTGTGGTGCGCGGCGGTGGTGGTGGTGCACGGCGGCGGTGGTGGTGTGCGACGGCGGTGGTGGTGCCTGTTGTCGGCGGCGGCGGCGGCGGCAGCGGCAGCGATTTGATCGGAAGGAGAGGGAGTGGAGTAGGGTTTCAGATTCACCATGGTGGTGATATTATTAATTGAAACTTGAAAGAGACGTGGTGACTATCCTTATTTGGGTTTTCCAAAGTCTCCCCAAATTCCATATTTACCCCTACGCACCTCTTTTAATTATGAAATTAATTATATAAAGCCCCTTAATTACACAATATGCCACCGCATGAATCTGGACTGTTGATCTATTTTGATCTGCTTAATGGATGGTCATTAGATTGGTTCTATAGTTTCTAAGAAAGGGGTGGTTTGCAAAAAATACCACCCCTATATATATATATAGGGTCCGTTTCCATTACAAACCAAATAGATTTTACAAACCCTACAAACCAATCTTAGCCGTTCATCAACTCTAATCAATATCTGATTTTATTATGTTTCTCAATCTAAAGTCATGATCATAATTAATGAACGTTCACAATCATTATTAATGGATCATAATAATTACCATAAATATGTCTGTTGTTTCCTAATATAGTGGTTTGCAGGGTTTGTATAATCTATTTGGTTTGTAAATGAAACACACCATATATATATATATATATATATATATAGAGAGAGAGAGAGAGAGAGAGAGGAAGGTTCAAACGAGGAGCGTACCTATTTACGAGAAACGCGAGGAGCGTCCCGAAAAAATCGGGTAGCGAGCGACCTGGTTCGCGAGTCGCGTGGAAGTCGCCCGGATCACATGTGATTTTAGGCGTGAATAACATGTGATCCACTACATGGGCGGAATCCCCCCGATCAGGTGTGAATCACATGTGATTTTGTACGTGAATCACATGTGATTCAGTACAGGGGCGGTGCTCCTCGCGTTTTCTTAAATTGTTACGCTCCTCGTTTGAACCCGCCTCTATATATATATATATATTTCGTTTGTGAGGAAACATTTGGGCAGCTGATTTGTTGATCCTAGGATCTCGTAAACACGTTGTAATTTTCTCCCGGTTGGTAATATATCAAACTCATCTCTCCCTGTGGACGTACATTATCACACCGATAGTGGAACCACGTTAAATCATGCTGTCTCGATTTATTTGCTGCTTTGTAATATTTTATCGTATATTCGATAACTGCTAAAAGTTTACGTTTGTGGATCAGTCTGAATCATTAGACCAAAATATACAATATTTAGATCTCGTTATTCCGCATTTGTTGTATTCGGTCGGTTGCATCACGATTTATTATTATCACTTTGGGACCGTAAATCACTTGAATGCGATATTGTAACTGCTACCGACGTTACAAATAGTTGACAAAAACAATAGGGCATAACTCTGGATTATATGTAGAGCAAAATACGAGGTCACAAAATCAAACAGTCTTCTTTGTACATTATCATTCTCTAGAACTACCCAAGATCAATGATTGAAACTACGAGAAAAAATAATACAATCTAGAAACATAAATAAATTTTAAAACTATACAATTTGAATCTAAGAAGTCCATCATCAAGTTTAGAGCTCCCAATGCTTTGTCCATGGTCTCCAAAATTCTTTGGATGGAGCTTAAGTAATAAACCACTACAAAAGAGAAAGTAAAGCGTGAAGCAAATAAAAGAATGAAAACTTATTTTAGTGGCATTCCACTAAGTTATGGTTCACTCTGTAAATGGACTAAAAAGAAACGTCAAAACCAAACATCACAAAAGGGTGAACCTTCAGAACAAAAGGATTTTGGTATCCTTGGTTTAGCATAACACTTGCAACAGCAAAAAACAAAGTCATAACCTGCACTTATCCCTCTGCGTATCCACCTAAAATACCACTAAAGCATAAGCATTCAAGTAAATATATAACCAAATAAAATCACTTTGGAGACTAAGGTCAGTAGTTGTTATTTTCTTTTGTGGGAGAGGAGGGAGCTCCAATTGATGCTCTACTATTTGTACTTACATCCGATCTATCTACAGATTGTTGTTAATTTTAAGGGTAAAGTAGCATTGTTTAACCACATCTACACCACTGACGTTTATAAAGTGACATTTGCTTTAAAGATTATAAATATATATACTAGTTACGTACATGTGCGTGATGTGGCACGAAGCATCCTGAAATTGAAATTGAGAACTCGAAACGGTAATCATTTTGTTGTTCTATTCCCTTCCTTCTCGATGTTAATTTTATGAATCTATGTAGTTTTATATCGCAAATTGGATAGTATATAAATTAGAGGTTAATATGGTCAATTGGTCAAAGACTTTGAAATGAAAATTATAGATAATGAGGTTTTCAAACTCAAAAAAAAATTGAAATTTATGTTTATACATGCTCGAAAGTTTTGTAAGAAAAATATGGTAAAAATGTCCAAAAACTATCTCTTCTATGATGAAAATATTGAATCACACAAAATTCCAAAGAAAACAGACTGATAAATAAATTGGAGAGTCTCGTGACTTTCTTTAAGGATTCTTTTTCGGTATTTCATATAGAACTATGGATGAAAATCAAGTTGATTTACTATAATTTAAAACCTTATGCAATATGAAATAACGGGGCTTCATATTAAAATGAAGAAGTAAAAAGATTAAATCCAAAAAGGGATATCTAATTTTGAGACCCGTGCAATACATCGTATGTTAAACTTTTTGTAAATCTATGATATGAAGTTTATGTTTTTTTTAAACTTTAAACTTCATAATTAAAATACAATTGTATTTACAAAAGCAATGGAACCAAAACTTAAATGTTATTTCAAACATAGAGTAGAAGAGCTAAAATGTAATTTCAAACCTAAAAAAGAAACACAAATTAAATGTCGTTTCAACCTAAAGAAGAAAACACAAAATTAAACATTGTGTGTTGTGGATAATGACATAGAATTCATCGTGGTTGGTGGTCTTGATGATTGGTTTCTCAATATCGAAATTCCAGAACGTTGAATGATGACTAATCATTCTCGTCTTGATAAAACTGTTTTCGTCTTTAGGTGATCAAGAAACTCTCCTCGACATCCTATTGTTTTCTATTCCAAATTTAAGATCCTTGTTATTCTTTCGTGTTTCTTATTCTTTTACACCTATTTTTACTTCCTTGTTTATATTTGTTGTTTTCGTTTACACCTTTTCTTGCTTCTTTGTAAGTTCATAATTTTGTTCCTAAATTTCACACATTTTTTTCCCAAAAATAACTAACAATAAATAAAATGTTTGTATGTACCAATGAGTAACACCAAGCATTGAAGAAAAGAAATAGATATACATCCATCAAAAAAATAAAGATGATAAAAATGAATAAAGTAATACAAATCCAATTATGAGAAATCCAATTTTCAACAAACAATTTAACACATATGTCCCAAGAGTTTCCCATTCACACAATTACTCGATACCTACACTTTGGACACAGGAAGCTTTAAACCAAATATATACACGTAAGTACTCGCCGTTCTCCCCTGATCACTGTCAACAGTAATGTCAATCACAATCCAGATTCATCAGGAAGTTGTAGTCGGTTTTTTCTTAAACAATTGCCAAATGGATGGGAATAACGGGGGAATCGAGAGCACAAAGAAAAATGTGAACACCGTTGTATGTATATATATAGGGAAGGGTTCAATAGAGAAGTCCAAATATTTAGAGAAAATAGAGAAGTGATCTTGGCCATTTATTCGGTCAAGATCAGCGGCTTTGACCGAGAAGCAGCGGATAATTACTCGCGTGGTCTGCACAACATAGAGGGTAGTTTCGTAAAAAATACACGGGCTGGATTCATATATGGATCTGTGTTATTCACATATGAACTATACGTTCATATATGAACCTTTGTAATTCACATATAAACTCTTTTTAACTAATTCATATTTGAACCTTTGTAATTCATATATGAATCAGTTAATTTGTTCATATGAAAAGTAGTTAAAAAAATTTCATATATGAACACAAAGGTTCATATATGAATTAGTTAAAAAAAATTATATATGAATCACAAAGGTTCATATATGAACACAAAGATTCATATATGAATCAATTAATTGGTTCAACTGATTCATATATGAACCTACAGTTAATTAGTTTTATATATGAAACACAAAGGTTTTTATATGAATCACAAGATTCATATATGAATTAGTTATAAAGAGTTCATATGTGAATTACAAAGGTTCATATATGAACGTATAGTTCATATGTGAATCACACAGATTCATATATGAACTCAGCCCGTGTTTTTTGTAAAAGTTACGAAATTGCCCTTCTATTTTTGGAACAGCCGCAACTTTTGACCAGTCAAAGCCGCAATTTTTGACCAATTATAACTGATCTTGACCGAATAAATGGCCAAGATCACTTCTCTATTTCTTTAAATATTTGGACTTCTCTATTGAACCTAAGGCTATATATATATATATATATATATAGAGAGAGAGAGAGAGAGAGAGAGAATGGTTCAAACGAGGAGCGTAACAATTTAAGAAAACGTGAGGAGCACCTCCCATGTACAAAATCACATGTGATTCACAACACAAGGACTAAAATCATATGTGATTACACGCGCGGTTTGTTACGCGGCTTGCGAAAGCGCGCGGCTTGTCCCGCGGTTTGTGTTGTGAATCACATATGATTTTGTACATGGACGGTGCTCCTCACGTTTTCTTAAATAGGTACGCTTCTCGTATGAACCCGCCTCTCTCTCTATTTATATATATATATATATATATATATATATATATATATATAATACAAACATCATGAGGCTGCTGATGCCTTCTCCAATTTTTCTTTCTCAATTGTTGCTCGTCTCTGATCATCATGTTGAGCAACTCTATTTGTCGGTGCCTGATAATGGAAGTCATGTGTCTGAGAGAAGTTCTGCCACGTTGTTGGATCTGATGCTTGCAGAACCACGGATTCATTACATAAAATAAACCAAATTTTGATGTTAGCACACAAAACCAAAGGCTTAATATAAACAAAATCATAGCCAATAAGAGTTTGTCGGGTGGACCATATGCAACTACCTTTCATAACACCCATAAAGAGAACAAAGGGATCCACTTCATCAATAAGTGACTGCAAGCCTTCATCACGACTAAAGTCATCATCAGTTGACTGAAATGCCTTTGCCTGAAGATAAGTTTGTTAGTAGAAAATCCAACAAATATGGACAATTTTATCTTACTGATGTAAAGAACTTGTCATTAATAAAAGAAAAGGTTCTCCTTAACTACATACTTAGTTTCATTTTTAATATATTTAGTTAAAGTACAACTCTGTGTCTCTGTTTCATGATTGTTCTAGTATCATACTTAGATCCCCACTATTTTTTTCTATGTTTACTATGTGTGCATACATGTATCAATTTCGATGTGAATACATGTGTTCACCGCACACAGAGAAAGAAAACTAATGTATGAACAAAGTGAGACTGGTGAGTTGAAGTGAGATTGTGACAGTGACACGTGGAAGATTTGAAGGGATCTTTAGAGACTAAATATAGAAGTGTATATACATATACGCGATACTATGGTGAACTTGAGAAGAACTGAAGAAGAAAATAGGAGAACCAAAACTCGTGAAGGAAAACACAAAGTAGCAGATAGGGCTTAGAAGAATTTGAGAACTTGCAAGAGTTTTCAAAGAAGAACTCGAGAAAGTTTCATGCCTTTTTAAATCATTTTGCCTCTATAGAAAGGTGTATGCCTCTATCGCCTCAGACCATCGACGCTTGGGAGCATAAAAGGACCTTATGAGGGGCACACGGTGGCACGTGCCACCGTATTATTTCTCCAACGAATTGTAAAAAATTTTGGTTTCGTGAAAGGTGCAACCATATCGTTTTAGGAGGTGCTATCGATTCTTTTGGAAGTGCAATCGTACCTCGTAATTAACCAAAAAAACTCTTGAAATCAACCGAAAAAGACTCTTGAAATCAATTGAAAAAACTCTTGAAATCAATCAAAAATACCAAAAAAAGTCTCGAAATCGATAAACAAAATCCTAAAATCAAGTCAAAAACTTTAAAAATCCCTCGAAACGCCGAAATTTAGCGAAAAACACCTCTGCCGATATTGAACGTTATAAAAAGATACACATGTCGATAAAAACCGTATGAAAAAATATGGTGCCACCGTATGAAAAAATTTCTCTCCCTGGTTGGGAGGCACCGCCTCAGGTTCGAGTTTGGGCCCCCACGCCTGGAGGGCATACACCTCATCCGCTTTTTACAAATGATGGATGTGTCATAAAGTTGGGCTTGACATGCTAAACTGTAAACTGTGAACTATGAACCCTGAAAACACACCATGAGATAAAGGTGCATAATCACCACCCTAAAGTTTTGACATAACAGCTCAGAGAAACATTGAAGGAATTCGCTTCTTTACAAACCACCTACTTATGGAGTTATGATAACTATGTTGTTGTAATTCACAGTGGGATATAAAAACAAGAAATGTCTTTTTTAGCAATTTAAGACCTTACAAAGGTTTCAACTTAGTGATCACCAAGCAGCAATATATTCAAACAACATTAAAAAAATGCAGTAGTCCTACAAATTTGGAGTATAGATGGACTTGCCAATGTTGCTATTCTACGGACTACCGTATCCATGTATACAACTAAATATTGTCCTAAACTCCCAATGTTGACTCTGCATTGTTTAACAAAAGTGTTTGGAAACTTTGATACAAATTACAAAACAGAGAAAGCAAACAGGTCTGGAACTCTGGTCTTTGGAATTGATGCATAAGTGATTAGGTTTATAATTTCATGATTTTATATGGTTATAGTCTTTTAGAGTTATTACCTAATCGGGTTATGCATAATTATGATGATCACTTTTTGGTAATTGGTACTTTTCTTATGAATATGGTAGAGAAAAAGGTATTCATGGTCCTCAAGGCTACTCTTGGGGCAAGTCACATTATCTATCGAATTGATATGGCAAGGACCAAAAATCTTAGAATGCAACGACCGAGAGTCTTACCCGGTAAGTGAGTGCGACGACTCTTACCACGGTTAGCGCTTACCGGGTGTATTGTTGCATATGAGACCGATTTTGCGGACTAAAATCTTACCCGGTAAGTAAGTAATAGTGTTAAATTTTACTGGTAAGCGCTTACCCGGTATGGGTTTGGTAAACAACCTCTTATTTGTTCACATGCTTTTCCCTTGCAATTTGCAAAGAGGCAGTTTAATAGGTTGCTCCAGTGCTTTGGCCTTAATTGTTTTTTTTTTGTTTTCTTCCAATTAGATCCATGAGTAAGCACATATAAGAAAGCAACAATCAAACATCCAAGAAAAAATAGTTTGGGGTAGAATTTTCAAATGTGATAATGGAGATTTTAAAGGTCATCTATTTATGAGCTTGACAATTGGGTTGAAGGGAGATAGTGCAGAAAGTTATTCACAGGGGCCAACTTCATCCTCTATATGTCGCAAAGAAATGTAGACCATAATTTGAAAGATTAGAAGAGGATATTTCAAATATCTTGTATGTGGCAATCAAGTTGCAAAATCATTACTTTGTAAAACATGAAGCATATACACTCTACAGTGTGATAAAAGATAGAGTAAAATCATATACAATCAAGTTGCAAAATCATATACAATCAAGTTGCCAAAGCATATACAATCAAGTTGCAAAATCATTACTTTGCAAAATCATGTACGTGTATATAGTCTTTGTGTTTTCCATAGTTCCAATTAGGTAGAGATTTATATTTGATTAAAAGATAGAGTAAAGGTATTCCAAGTGTAATCCAGTTATCGTGATATATATTGGCAGAGGCTCAATCAGAAATTCACTGAGTTCTTTGCAAAAACACTTGGCATGAACTTCTTATGTGATATAAAGTAGAGCTTTGCCAAACGTTAAGGAGAATTAGGCTTCTTGGTTCCCAGTCTTCAGCTGAAATTGTTTGACTTCCACCATGGGAGTCCACATTTTTGTGTCAAATAGAGTACATTTTCTATTCAGGATTGATATGATCAAATCTTAACTTAAAAAATATTAGAAATTATACCTAGAAGCATAGGAAGTACCTCGATAATTTATCATGATAAACACATAATAACATTCATATCAAATTTGAATTAGAAAAGTATCAACTTTGGCATTCAAAAATGAAGCAAAGAGACAGACAATTTGCTTACAGGGATGATGACGCGTAGTGGTACTGAATAACCTGAAAAACAACATACAATAAAAAACATTAAATTGTGATAAAAAAAATATAAATCAAAAGAAGAATTAGAAACAATGTTACTTGGAAGAACGAATTTGAGCAAAGAGATGGAGAATTTGGTTACCTGGAAGAACGAATTTGTTGATCCAAACCCTCAGTGATTTGATAATGACTCTTTAAGAAACACTTAGTGAAAATTGTAAGTAGACAATATGAATTAGAGTTTCACTATCGCTGATAAGTACTATGTCTCTACAGTACCGCTGATAGGAAACTCATGCTTTTTGAATTAGACATTCAACGAATCTGTTCATCAATAAAGCGCTGAGCCTGTTCAGTCTTGTTGGTGATCGCTGATAGTTTTAGTTGTTTACTTATGAACCCTGAAGACAAGTATCACGTCAATAAAGGTTCTACGCTAAAGTCGAAGATCAAGCCAAAGAACCAGCGACAAGACAAGTATACTAATGAACTGATGCAATATCAGCGAAGCCAAGATTTGTCCACTCAACGTAAATGTTGGTCCCGAAGGCCTATACAAGTTTGTAGAAGGGGGGGTTGAATACAAACACACAGATTTTACTTTTCTAAATTGTTTATTGATAAATCATTAACAATTTACAGCTTGTTGCGGAAACAAGATTAAGGATAAACCTAAATCTAAACAAGTTGGAACACTAAGGTTTCTTGCACTAAGAGAGATAAGGAAATTACTAATAATAACCTATCTTGAGATAAGAGATTTGAACTTGTCCAGAGTTAGCAAGTTACTTCAAATGAAGTGAGTTCATCTCTTTATATACTGCATGCATTTAATGCAAGTCAGTATACACTTTACACGTGTCATCAGCTGGTTGGTTGCATGTCATTGACCTTTGTTGACAACCTTAGTAGCCGCATGGATGAACAGTGTAGTATCAGAGTGGTTGTACGATTTCAGATATTCGGAGGTTCTTTTCTGACATTTCGTACGGAGTCGTGCAAGGGGGGTTAAGACAAAATTACTTTGTACGGAGGACTTCATGATCAACTTTCGTTGATTCAGCGATTATCATTTACTATTCAGCAGATGATAAAGTTCAGCGATAGCTGAAGTCTTGTACTTGATACTTCACGTTGAGTGGACAAATCTGAGTCTTCGCTGATCCGCATCAGTTCATTAGGAGACTTGTCGCTGGTTCTTGAGCTTTATCTTCGACTTCAGCGTAGAACCTTTGTTGACGTGAAACTTGTCTTCAGGGATCATAAGTAAACAACTAACTTATCAGCGATCATCATAATGACTGAACAGACTCAGCGTTAATGATGAACAGTGTTCGCTGAATGTTTAACTTAAAGAGCGAGAGATCCTATCAGCGGTACTGGAAGATCTTAGTACTTATCAGCGATAGTGAAACTCTGATACATATTGTTTACTAACAATTTTCACTAAGTATATAAGAGAGGGTCATTATCAAATCACTGAGGGTTTGGATCAACAATCTCCCCCTATTTGATTATGACATAGCAACAAAGAAAATTGCTATTAAATGAAAACATAAGGATAAAAAGAACTCATAAAATATTTGTCCCTTTTACTGTTTTCTGGGATCTTTTCAGTACTGATGGAGTAAAGTACATTCGCTGAAATCTTTTTTTAAAACTTTGAATCAGGTTACAAAGAGAAATGGAAAGATTATAAGTACGAGCGAAATAAATTACAAGTACAAAAGGATAACTGATAAAATAGATGAAAGAGGCGATTCTATCAGCTTACAAAGGTTCTTCCTTAATGAGAAGTTCATCAAGGGTCTTTTCAGTGGGGATCATCCAGTCAGGAACCATTACACCTCGTTTTCTTTTGTTCAGCGCTTCTTCAAAGATCAAGGGTTTTAGGTGTCGTGCATGAATGTCTTTTCTGAAGTCACACCAGTAGATAAGATCTCTGAGCTGTTCGATTGGAGTGATTGGAAGCTCAGCGATCCGTTGAAAACATTTACGTCCGTCGTAGTCGAGAAAGAATATTCCATAAGGATTACTGATGACTTTACCAGGGACGAAAAGTTCACATGGTGGCAAGGAAATGTCAAGGGCAGATAGATCAGGGTCAGGACCAAGCACTTCAGCGCGAGAGAAACCAATTCCAGTTTCATTTCGTATGACAGGACCTGAGTTTGAATCTTGACGTTTCTTCTTCAGAGAGGCCCTTTTTCTTTTCTGCTTAAGATCAGGAAGAGGAGGAATGTCCACACACGAAGATATCAAATCGATCTGTCTGTTTATCAGCTTTTCGAAATGATCCTTGTACTTAGATTGTGACGATTGGATAGCTAACCTCATCTCCAGCCATTCAGAGAGACCATACCTTTTTACAGTGTCAGCGCGAAAGGCTTCAGATTGGACATCTTCTCTGAAAAGTTTGATGTCAACAATAGGTACTCCGATAGAGGTTCTTCCAGAGATGAATACCTTGTTGATCTTCGCTGGACGATATCTGAAGTGTATTTTCTCTTTACACCAGATCAGGGTGGTCTGAGAAACTTCAGTTTTCTTTTCCACGATCTTCTGGGCTTCTTCCCAAAGCTTTCGTTGGACTTGAATGGGAACACGTTTCAGTTTGGGGTCTTTGACAGATTCTTGAGTAAGCTTGATGGCGTATTCTCTGTCTTTTTCTTCAGCTTCCTTTCTTTCAGCGATGAGGCGTTCAGCTCTGAGATGTTCCTTGTATTCAGCTTTTGAAATTCTGAACTTTGGAGGAACTGAAGGCAGTTGATCACGCCTTAGAATGATTCGCTGATCCTCGAATCACTTTATTATTTCCTCTCTTCTCTTCTGTTCTTCTTCTCTTAGCTTTTGAGGAGCTAAGGAAGGTCTGTGTCTGTGTGAGAGAGTCTGTTCTTCAGGTTCATCAGTCTCAGAGATCAAATCCAAGACTGGGATTATTTCTTTAGCGTCAGCTGGTATTATTGGTGAAGTCGCAGTTGTGGAGCCTTCAGCGATATCCTCAAACAGGGGAGAGGACTAGCTGAAACACAGCGATCTTACAAGTAAGAACTTTGGGTAGAATCAGATAGAGAGAATTGGTTCAAGTGTATAGGCTTGGGTAGAGGAACTGATAGTGTATGATAGAGGAGGGATGGAGTAAGAGATGTTTAGTGTACCTGACAAACCAGCTTTTCAAGCAAGATCGTCAGATTGTCATCTTCAGCGACGCTTTTGCCTTTGCCTTTCTCAGCTCCAGAGGCTGAGGGCTTTGTCTTTGTCCGCTCCCCTGAAGGTTCATTTATCGAGATTCCCTTAAGAGCTTTGATCTTCGGAGCAGGTTTGACGATAAAGAAGTCATCGTCATCTTCATCATCATCGTCATCATTCTTTGGAGAAGAAGATGGTTCATTTTCAGGGATGTCGACGGCTTCATTATCTTCTGCTTCGGATTCTTCAGCGTCTTCTTCGAGTTGCTCCCCCTCAGATACAGAGGCGAGCTTCTCGGTTCCCTCAGGGTGTTCATCTCCCTGAGGTCCAGCGGCTGCTTCAACTTCAATAGTCTTCTCACCCTCTTCAGTGAAGGTGAGGTCTTCGTTCTTCTCTCCCCTGATAGATTCATCATGGGAAAGGTCTTCAGCGCTCTTGGAAGGATTTTCAGCGCTCTTCTCCCCCTCTTTTTCATGATGACTGGGGGAGGAATGGGTAGATTCAGCAGCGTGGGTAGGTTCTCTGTCTTCTTGGCCAGAGAGACCTACACAAACTTCAATCTTTGCTAATCTGTCTTCAAGGCCAGAAATAGCAGGATTGATCTTCTTCAGCTCAGTGCGATCGTCCGCTGTAAAATGTTCAGATTCAGGGACAAGGGCAGGAGCAGAAGTATTCGCCTTGTGTAGCAGCTGCTCGATCATAGTCTTCATTGAACCAACGTCAGTCTTTACAGAGCTTAAGTCAGTCGTCAGAGTGTTGACATTTGTCTTTACAGCAGACATATCTCCCTCTAGTGTTCCAACCGATGTCTTCAGCGTTGTTACCTCGCTGGACATGGACGAAACTGAGTTTTTGAGAGAGGTGTAGCCTGTGTAGATATCAGCGAGCACCTTGGCGAAGTCGCTGAGAGTCTTGTCAAGCTGCTTCATGTCATCTATGGAAGCCTTCTTCTCCACCACCGTTGTCAGCTTGTTCAGATTCTCTCCAGCGTTTGTTACAACTGAAGAGTTGTTGGAGAGAGTGGTGGTGAGACCTGTCAGCTTTGTTTCCACGGATTTCAGAGAGGCGTTGATGTCTCCCAAGTTAGGACCTGTAACAGATAAGAACTTGTGAACAAAGGAAAGCTCAGAAGTTTGGGGTTTAGTCACAGTGTTTATGGGTTGTTGATTACCTGCAGGAGGATTGGTGAACTCATCAAAGTCACGGGTGCCTGAGTAAAGTTCCATGTCGTCTTCGAACGTGCCCATGGATTGTCTTGCAGGTCCTGTCTTCATCATTTCTGGATTATCAGCTTTAGCTTCCGTAGAAATGATGGCATCTCCAGTGAAAACTGGAGGAGAGACCAAATGAGTGGAGGGAGAAGCGAAGGATAAGATTGGAGGTTGGGTTCTGAGTTCAGCGTTGGAATCGCTGAAAATCACTTCATCAGTCTTTTGAGAGACTGAGGGAGGTTGGGAAGTTTCCAAGTCTGTAATCTCAACGTTTGGAGACGCTGAGATTGGGATGGAAGGGATGGCTTGTTCAGGTGTGGCAGAGCGTACCACTGAACGTTCCTTCAGCTCTGCAGAAAGAGCTGAGGAGTCTTCAGTATGAGATTGTTGGGGTTGCTCCTTGGTTTTCTTGATCCTTTTAGAATCAAGTGGGGTGTGAGAGTGTTTCCTTTTAAGAGGAATAGAGGTAGCAGCTGGGGTATCAGCGGTGGGTTTGTCCGCTGAAGGAGCTGCAGAAGTAGAAGAAGTATGAGGGTTAAGAAGAGTTAAGAGTGTAGAAAGACGTACCTCATTTACGGTTGGTTTAAAGTCGAGTATCTTTGGACCGACCTGAGAAAGTTTCAGGTCACCATCAGTTGGGTAGGTTTCTTTCAGGCCACATTGGAAGATGGCGCTGATGAAACGTGGGTAAGGAACCCATGGAGGTCTGTCAGCGACGGTGTCCACTCGTAGAACCAGGTCATCATAGATGATCGATGCCCAGTCTATGTTGAGACCTTTCAGCAGTGCATAACCCATTGCTTGCTGAGGTTTAGCGGCTTGGTCGGAGGAGCCACTCTTTGCAGTCATGCAGCTTATCAGATGAGCGAAGATGAAATTCATCTCGCTGGGCATTTTCGATTTCTTGATGATCGTCATCTTCTTCTCGGGCTTCATGTCTCTGCCTATTTCCCATACATAGCCCATTGCATCGAAGAATGCAATGATGGCTTCCCTGTCTGAGTTTTTCTTGGGGTCAGGGAGGGGAACAAAAGGTTTTTCCTTGGTGGCGATGGGAAGGCTGAGAGCTTTGCGAATAATGGCTGGGGTGATCTTTATGGTGCCATATTCGATATCGCAGAGGATGCAATCTATTATTTTGGAGGGGTCTTTGGCTGAAGGTAATTGAGTGTGTCTCGCTGAGTACCAGAATTGTGAGAGCAAGAGCTGATGAGAAGGAGGTGTTATGGTCAGGGCTGTGGAGATGCAGCAATTCATCAGAAATTTCACAGCATCATCTAGATGTGTGACTTGCTTTCGAGGAGGAAACTCGAGAAGCGCAGAGAGATTGTTCACTTTAGTCCAATCCAGTTTGTCAAGTTCAAACTTCACTTGTGGAGCATTGAGGATTTCCACTTCCCCAGAGTCAGTGGAGATGTTCTCAGCGTTAGTAGGAATGTTCGACGTTGCCATTTCCTGTATTTTCAATTCAACCAAAGATTAACAAATAAGAATAATCTTAATGTGGAAATAAATTTCCAATAAGATGTTTCGAATTTTATCCATTTCATTCAGACACAAATGTCTTAAAGAAGATTAGGGTTTTTCATGTTTTTGAAAACGAAAATTTCAAACCCAAAAAAAATCTTGTTTTCCAGTTTTCTTTGAAAAAATAGATTCTGGAAACGAATGTGAAGAACAAGTTTAAAATTTTTGCATTTAAACTTGAAGAACAACCATGAAATGATTGTGTTCATAAAATCATGAAAGAAAATGATTTTATTTTAAGAAGTTCTTTTGTTTGATCTTGTTAAAACAAAGAGTAGATCACAAACAAGTTATTTTGCATTAGGTAATAAATAAGAACATATTAACCTTGATGTTTGATAAAGAAGATGATGAACAGTTCTTGAAGTTTGAAAGCACAAATACAACAGTGAATTCTTTCTTGCGGAGGAAGATTGATCGCGTAAAAGACAAATATAAACAAAGAATTTGTTTATATATAGATTTTAGAAAGAGAAAATCTTGAGCGGGAAAAGATTTTCATCATGACATGGACACGTGTTTGCATTTGATTGGAAGTTTGAACGAGACGTGCAAACGTGTGTCAGGAAGAGAAAACGTGTCGGGGTTTTATCCGTTGCAATGACGTCACAACTGTCCTTTCATATTCTTGGTTGTCTCTGAGGTTTTGAAAAACTTAGAGATACTTTTGAAAACATGAAGCACTGAATGAAAATATTCAGTAAAGGTTTTAAGAAATTTCAAAATATCGCTGTTAAGGAAGAGATATTCAGCGATGCATTTTGTTTTGAAATCTTGCATTTTCATGCGCTTGTCAGAGAGAGAACATACCTTGATATCAGTGAATCAAGTTTATTCAGAGAGAAGATGATAGAATGGGCTATACAAGTTGATTTTATCCTTTCGCTGATCAATGTGAATCGCTGAAGATTTTATCCTTCAAAGTTCAGCATTCCAAGCTCGCTGATGAGAAAGTTGAATCTTGTCTCATCAAGAGGTTTGGTAAATAAGTCAGCTAACTGATAACCAGTTGGGATAAATTGAAGTTCTATATCACCATTCATCACATGATCTCTGATAAAATGATATCTGATTTCTATATGTTTGGTCTTTGAATGTAGTACTGGATTGTTTGCTATAGCGATGGCACTTGTGATGTCGCAATAGATTGGAATTTTGGAGAGCTGAAGATCATAGTCTAGTAGCTGATTTCTCATCCACAAGACTTGAGAACAACAGCTTCCAGCAGCTACATATTCAGCTTCAGCTGTGGAAGTGGACACTGAGTTTTGCTTCTTACTTGTCCAACTTACCAGCTTTCCACCCAGGAGCTGACATCCTCCTGTGGTGCTTTTCCTATCCATTTTGCAACCTGCAAAATCACTGTCTGAATAGGCGGTTAGATCGAATCCTGAATCTTTGGGATACCAAAGACCTAGATTCGCTGTACCCTTAAGATATCGAAAGATTCGCTTTACAGCTTTCATATGAGATATCTTAGGTTCAGCTTGATATCGTGCACACAAGCATGTTGCAAACATAATATCGGGTCGGCTAGCTGTTAGATACAATAGAGAGCCGATCATCCCACGGTACAGCGTGACATTGACAGGAACACCCTTTGTGTCCTTATCAAGTGTCAGCAGTGGTGCCATCGGGGTTTTCATAGCTGAACTTTCAGTTAAGTCGAATTTCTTCAGCATATCTTTAACATACTTTCCCTGATTAATGAAAGTTCCTTTCTCAGTTTGCTTAATCTAAAGACCAAGGAAATATGTTAGTTCACCCATCATGCTCATTTTATACTCATCTTTCATTCTATCAGCGAAACGAGTACAAAGCTCAGGGTTAGTAGAACCAAATATAATGTCATCAACATATATTTGAACTAGAATGATATGACCTTTCACTTTTCTAAAAAATAGAGTTTTGTCAATCTTACCTCGCTCAAATATTTCAATATGGAGATAAGTAGAGAGAGTGTCATACCATGCACGAGGAGCTTGCTTCAAGCCATAAAGTGCCTTATCCGGTTTATAAACATAACCTGGATGCTTAGGATCTGAGAATCCTGGAGGTTGTTCCACATACACTTCTTCATTCAGCTTTCCATTTAGAAATGCTGACTTAACATCCATCTAATGTACTTTGAAGTTTTTGTGTACAGCATATGCTAAGAATAGACGAATAGATTCAAGTCTTGCTACTGGAGCAAATGTTTCGTCGTAATCTATACCTTCCTCTTGTCTGTATCCCTGAGCAACAAGTCGAGCTTTGTTGCGGGTTACAGTACCATGTTCGTCCAACTTGTTTCGATAGACCCATTTAGTGCCTATTACTGTTTTATCAGTTGGTCTCCGAACAAGTTTCCAAACTTTGTTTCTTTCGAATTCAGTCAACTCTTCTTGCATGGCGCTGACCCAGTTTGGATCTTTGAGGGCATCATCTACTTTCTTTGGTTCAGTTAGTGAAATAAAATTTACAAATAAACAAATATTACCTACACTTCGTCGAGTCTGAATCCTAGCGTTTGGATCACCAAGAATTTGATCAATTGGGTGATTTATAGTCCATCGCTGAGCCGGAGCGTGAGACGCTGACTCAACTTGAACTGGAGGAGCTGAAGATGAAGCTTCAGCGACGTCGGGAGTATCAGCCAAGAGAGGAATGGATGCAGTTGTCATTATATTCACTGATTGCTGAGAAGTAGATGGAATGTCTGAGACATTTGGTTCAGCGTTAGGTATAGTGTTTATAAGAACAGCTGAGACCCATGAAGTTTCAGCTTCACTATTCTGCATATTTGGAATGATAGGACTATCATCTTCTACTGGATGAGCATGAGTAGTGGGAAAATCTTATGAATCACCAAGATGAGAAAACATCCATTGATTCAGTTCATCTGTATCAGCGTTCGGTTTGGAGTTCGCTGAACGGGATTCGTCAAACGTGACGTGAATAGTTTCTTCTACAGTTTGTCTTCTTCGATTGAAGACTCTGAAGGCTTTGGAAACTGAGGAGTATCCAAGAAAGATTCCATCATCAGCCTTAGGATCAAACTTTCCAAGAGCATCTCTGTTGTTCAGTATAAAACACTGACATCCAAAGATGTGAAGAAAGCTGATTGAAGGCTTTCTCCCATGAAAAAGTTCATAGGCTGTCTTTCTGAATCTTTTAACTATCAGCGACCTATTTTGCGTAAAACAAGCAGTGTTGACAGCTTCTGCCCAAAACTGAGTAGGCAGGTGAGAATCGCTGAGCATTGAACGTGCATCTTCAATAATTGTTCTATTTCTTCTTTCAGCGACTCTATTTTGTTGCGGTGTTCTCACTGAAGAAAAGTTGTGAGAAATACCCTTACTCTCAAAGAAGGAATCAAGAGAACTGTTTTTGAATTCAGTCCCATGATCACTCCTTATTGAGCGAACGGTCAAATTGTTCAGGGTTTCCATCTTCCGAACAAAGGTGATGAGTTCTTCAGGGGTGTCAATCTTAGAACGGAGAAACATTACCCAAGTGAAGCGAGAGAATTCATCAACTATGACCAGCGTATATTTCTTTCCAGCGATGGATTGTTTGTTAACAGGGCCAAACAAATCCATATGGAGTAGTTGTAGAGGAGATGACACTGAAGAAACTTTCTTTGACTTAAAGCTTGCTTTGGTCTGCTTCCCTTTTTCACACGCTGAACATAACGATTCTTTGGCGTATGAATGCTGAGGTAGACCAGTGACTAACTCTTTTGAAGAAAGAGTGTTCAGTGTCTTGAAATTTAGATGAGAGAGCCTCTTATGCCATAGCCAGTTGACATCAGATGAGGCCTTTGAGAAGAAACAGGAGTTCTCAGTGGTTGTTGAGTCCATGTTTATTACATAAACATTTTCCAAACGATAACCGCTGAGAGCTATCTTCTCCTTTTTGTCAGTGACAAAGCAGGATTCCTTAGTAAAGATTACTTTGTTATCCTTGTCGCAAAGCTGACTGATGCTTAGAAGATTATGCTTCAGCCCTTCAACATATGCGACTCATCTGAAGGTGGTTGTACCATTAGAGAGTACACCATACCCTCGTGTATGTCCTTTTCCATTTCCACCGAAAGTCACAGAGGGACCTTTCTCTTCCTTGTATTCAGCGAGCAGGCTTTTCTTACCAGTCATGTGTCTAGAGCATCCGCTATCGAGATACCAGATACCCTTCTTAACCTTCAATACAAAGAAAGATTAGTTTTTCTTAGGTACCCACTTAACCATGTATACACGTTTGTCAGTGGAAGTAGTTGGAATGGAAGGTTCAGCAGTCTTCGCAGCATTTGAAGATTCAGCTTTGTCTTTCTTCACTTTGGTTAATTTCTTAACCTCAGTGGTAGAATTCACCTTGACCTGATTTGCACCAGGGTTGGTCTTCTTTGCCTTGGGGGCAATCTTCACCTTAGCTATCTTTTCAGCTTTGGTGGCTGTGGGGCACTTACTAGCAATATGATCAGTGAGTCCACAGTGATAACATTTCCTATAGCTAAAAGTAGTTCTAGGACCATTTGAATGCTGAGCTTTTAATTTCAAATTAGAAGTGCCAGCACCAAGTAAACTATTGGCTTTAGAAATGGGATGAACATTCAGTTCTTCAGATTTCTTACCAAGGACATCCAATCTGAGTCTGGGAGTAGATCGCTGAATAGATTCAGAGATCAGCTTCCTTGATCCAGAGGGATGGGTCACTGAAGCTTTAGAAGCATTCAGCTTTGGTACTAAAGTACCCTTCTGAGGATATTGATAAATAACAATTCCTTTACCTTTATCTTTAAAGACAGAGGTAGGTTTTGAATAAACCATTTTCTCCTTGCCTTTTGAGGAGGTAGGAGTTTCCTCAGGGATTGGTGTAATGGACGAGGAGCACTGAGAAGATGAAGTATCAGCGACTGAGGATACGAACGTTCCAAATTTAAGCATTGAACGCTCAGTGGTTGGTTTTGAAGTTTCATATTTGTAACCCAAACCACGTTTATCACTCAGTGGAATTTGAGACTTTATTATCTCAGTGATCTTTGTTGAAGAATTACACCATCCTTCAACAGTAGCTTTTTCAGCTTTTAATGCAGCGATAGCTTCTGCTCGTTCGATTTTGACTAGCTGATTTAAATATACTCGATCTTTAAAATCTTCTTCAATTTTAGAAAGCTTTTCTATTTGAAGGTGGCAGTTTTTAAGCTTTTCAGCGAGATCAAGATTTTGGTTTTCAACCACAGTTTTGCCGTTCATGGCTTCGTATAAACTTCTAGTCAAGAGATCGATCTTACGGAGACTATCAGCTTCATCAATATTTGCAATATTGGTAAAGAAAGAAGGTGATACCTGAATTGCAGAGGTTGAAGTGGAGGGAATGTCTGAACTTTCTTCCTCTTCTTCAATCTTGGCCATGAGACATTGATTTGCTTCATCATCTTCAGAGTCAGATGACGATGCTTCTTCATCAGAAGCAGCCCAATCATAGTCAGCCATCAGGCCTTTGCCTTTCTTCTTAAAGCTTTTCAGCTTCGCATATTTTTCTTTCAGCTTTGAGTATTTGTCATCTTTATTCCTTGGAACAAAGGATTTCTTTGTAAAAGCTGAGGGTCTAGAAACTTTCTTAGACCTGCACTCGTTAGAGAAATGTCCTGTCTTTTTGCAGTTAAAACAAGTAGCAGTAGCCTTATCAACAAAAGCTGATGATCTAGGCTTCTCAGTTATGGAAAGAGGTTTGTTCTTTCTAAACATTTTCTTTTTGGCAAATCTCCTGAACTTTTTAGTTAGGAGAGCCAAAGATTCATTATCATCTGAGGAGTCAGAATCCGATGACCTTTCAAAGTTACTTTCTAACTCAGTGATAGTGACCGAGGGTCGCTATGTAGAAGGTTCCTCTGAGATTAAAGCAACAGGGGTGCTTTTGGAATCTTTTACAAGATTCTTCTTAAGATGGCTTGATTGCTCATGATTCAGCAACGTGCCATATAAGGTAGCAAGGGTCATTGATTTTAGATCCTTTGACAGCTTGAGACACATAGAATAATTGTCCCAGCTTTCAGGTAAACATTCTAGAAACTTTGTCAGCACCTCAAAGTTAGAATATTCCTTACCAACAGTTTTCAGATCTATAATTAAGCAATTGAAACGTTGGTGAACTTCAGAGAGAGTTTCATTCTTACCAGAAATGAAGCTTTCGTATTGTCTTACCATGTTGATCTTTCTTGAGTCCTGGACTTCAGACGTTCCTTCATACTGAACACATATTGTGTCCCACATGGCCTTTGATGTTTTCAGATTCATGACGGAATGGTAGACTTCGTCAGGAAGAGCCATGGATAGTATGGATCTGGCTTTTGTGTCTATAGCCACTTTCTTCTTATCTTCATCAGTCCATTGAAAGATTTCCTTAGGTACCAGCCTTTCTGGAATAGCATGTCTAGTCTCAGCGGCTGGAACAGCAGCATCAATTCTTACAGGGATGAATGGACCATTTTCTAGATAGTAAGGCATAGTACGGTCTACACCTTCTAAGAAGAATGTCATCCTATTTTTCCATAAGTTGAAGTTATCTTTGGAAAATCTAGGGGGTTTAGCAAGAGAACCATTGTCTATATAATTTGTGTTTGTGTTGGTGGCCATTTTCAGATAATAGCAAGGAAGAGAAATATCTTAGATTAGATCTTGTTTATGAGATTAAACAAATCCGCTCTGATACCACTTGTTGGTCCCGAAGGCCTATACAAGTTTGTAGAAGGGGGGGTTGAATACAAACACACAGATTTTACTTTTCTAAATTGTTTATTGATAAATCATTAACAATTTACAGCTTGTTGCGGAAACAAGATTAAGGATAAACCTAAATCTAAACAAGTTGGAACACTAAGGTTTCTTGCACTAAGAGAGATAAGGAAATTACTAATAATAACCTATCTTGAGATAAGAGATTTGAACTTGTCCAGAGTTAGCAAGTTACTTCAAATGAAGTGAGTTCATCTCTTTATATACTGCATGCATTTAATGCAAGTCAGTATACACTTTACACGTGTCATCAGCTGGTTGGTTGCATTTCATTGACCTTTGTTGACAACCTTAGTAGCCGCATGGATGAACAGTGTAGTATCAGAGTGGTTGTACGATTTCAGATATTCGGAGGTTCTTTTCTGACATTTCGTACGGAGTCGTGCAAGGGGGGTTAAGACAAAAGTACTTTGTACGGAGGACTTCATGATCAGCTTTCGTTGATTCAGCGATTATCATTTACTATTCAGCAGATGATAAAGTTCAGCGATAGCTGAAGTCTTGTACTTGATACTTCACGTTGAGTGGACAAATCTGAGTCTTCGCTGATCCGCATCAGTTCATTAGGAGACTTGTCGCTGGTTCTTGAGCTTTATCTTCGACTTCAGCGTAGAACCTTTGTTGACGTGAAACTTGTCTTCAGGGATCATAAGTAAACAACTAACTTATCAGCGATCATCATAATGACTGAACAGACTCAGCGTTAATGATGAATAGTGTTCGCTGAATGTTTAACTTAAAGAGCGAGAGATCCTATCAGCGGTACTGGAAGATCTTAGTACTTCTCAGCGATAGCGAAACTCTGATACATATTGTTTACTTACAATTTTCACTAAGTATATAAGAGAGGGTCATTATCAAATCACTGAGGGTTTGGATCAACAATCTCCCCCTATTTGATTATGACATAGCAACAAAGAAAATTGCTATTAAATGAAAACATAAGGATAAAAAGAACTCATAAAATATTTGTCCCTTTTACTGTTTTCTGGGATCTTTTCAGTACTGATGGAGTAAAGTACATTCGCTGAAATCTTTTTTTAAAACTTTGAATCAGGTTACAAAGAGAAATGGAAAGATTATAAGTACGAGTGAAATAAATTACAATTACAAAAGGATAACTGATAAAATAGATGAAAGAGGTGATTCTATCAGCTTAAAAAGGTTCTTCCTTAATGAGAAGTTCATCAAGGGTCTTTTCAGTGGGGATCATCCAGTCAGGAACCGTTACACCTCGTTTTCTTTTGTTCAACTCTTCTTCAAAGATCAAGGGTTTTAGGTGTCGTGTCTGAATGTCTTTTTTGTAGTCACACCAGTAGATAAGATCTCTGAGCTGTTCGATTGGAGTGATTGGAAGCTCAGCGATCCGTTGAAAACATTTACGTCCATCGTAGTCGAGAAAGAATATTCTATAAGGATTACTAATGACTTTACCAGGGACGAAAAGTTCACATGGTGGCAAGGAAATGTCAAGGGCAGATAGATCAGGGTCAGGACCAAGCACTTCAGCGCGAGAGAAACCAATTCCAGTTTCATTTCGTATGACAGGACCTGAGTTTGAATCTTGACGTTTCTTCTTCAGAGAGGCCCTTTTTCTTTTCTGCTTAAGATCAGGAAGAGGAGGAATGTCCATACACGAAGATATCAAATCGATCTGTCTGTTTATCAGCTTTTCGAAATGATCCTTGTACTTAGATTGTGACGATTGGATAGCTAACCTCATCTCCAGCCATTCAGAGAGACCATACCTTTTTACCGTGTCAGCGCGAAAGGCTTCAGATTGGCCATCTTCTCTGAAAAGTTTGATGTCAACAATAGGTACTCCGATAGAGGTTCTTCCAGAGATGAATACCTTGTTGATCTTCGCTGGACGATATCTGAAGTGTATTTTCTCTTTACACCAGATCAGGGTGGTCTGAGAAACTTCAGTTTTCTTTTCCACGATCTTCTGGGCTTCTTCCCAAAGCTTTCGTTGGACTTGAATGGGAACACGTTTCAGCTTGGGGTCTTTGACAGATTCTTGAGTAAGCTTGATGGCGTATTCTCTGTCTTTTTCTTCAGCTTCCTTTCTTTCAGCGATGAGGCGTTCAGCTCTGAGGTGTTCCTTGTATTCAACTTTTGAAATTCTGAACTTTGGAGGAACTGAAGGCAGTTGATCACGCCTTAGATTGATTCGCTGATCCTCGAATCACTTTATTATTTCCTCTCTTCTCTTCTGTTCTTCTTCTCTTAGCTTTTGAGAAGCTAAGGAAGGTCTGTGTCTGTGTGAGAGAGTCTGTTCTTCAGGTTCATCAGTCTCAGAGATCAAATCCAAGACTGGGATTATTTCTTCAGCGGCAGCTGGTATTATTGGTGAAGTCGCAGTTGTGGAGCCTTCAGCGATATCCTCAAACAGGGGAGAGGACTAGCTGAAACACAACGATCTTACAAGTAAGAACTTTGGGTAGAATCAGATAGAGAGAATTGGTTCAAGTATATAGGCTTGGGTAGAGGAACTGATAGTGTATGATAGAGGAGGGATGGAGTAAGAGATGTTTAGTGTACCTGACAAACCGGCTTTTCAAGCAAGATCGTCAGATTGTCATCTTCAGCGACGCTTTTGCCTTTGCCTTTCTCAGCTCCAGAGGCTGAGGGCTTTGTCTTTGTCCGCTCCCCTGAAGGTTATGTTGGTCCCGAAGGCCTATACAAGTTTGTAGAAGGGGGGGGGGGTTGAATACAAACACACAGATTTTACTTTTCTAAATTGTTTATTGATAAATAATTAACAATTTACAGCTTGTTGCGGAGACAAGATTAAGGATAAACCTAAATCTAAACAAGTTGGAACACTAAGGTTTCTTGCACTAAGAGAGATAAGGAAATTACTAATAATAACCTATCTTGAGATAAGAGATTGAACTTGTCCAGAGTTAGCAAGTTACTTCAAATGAAGTGAGTTCATCTCTTTATATACTGCATGCATTTAATGCAAGTTAGTATATACTTTACACGTGTCATCAGTTGGTTGGTTGCATGTCATTGACCTTGGTTGACAACCTTAGTAGCCGTATGGATGAATAGTGTAGTATCAGGGTGGTTGTACAATTTCAGATATTCGGAGGTTCTTTTCTGACAATTCGTACGGAGTTGTGCAAGGGTGGTTAAGACAAAAGTACTTTGTACGGAGGACTTCATGATCAGCTTTCGTTGATTCAGCGATTATCATTTACTATTCAGCAGATGATAAAGTACAGCGATAGCTGAAGTCTTGTACTTGATACTTCACGTTGAGTGGACAAATCTGAGTCTTCGCTGATCCGCATCAGTTCATTAGGAGACTTGTCGCTGGTTCTTGAGCTTGATCTTCGACTTCAGCGTAGAACCTTTGTTGACGTGAAACTTGTCTTCAGGGATCATAAGTAAACAACTAACTTATCAGCGATCATCAAAATGACTGAACAGACTCAAAGCATTAATGATGAACAGTGTTCGCTGAATGTTTAATTTAAAAGAGCGAGAGTTCCTATCAGCGGTACTGGAAGATCTTAGTACTTATCAGCGATAGTGAAACTTTGATACATATTGTTTACTTACAATTTTCACTAAGTATATAAGAGAGGGTCATTATCAAATCACTGAGGGTTTGGATCAACAATCTCCCCCTATTTGATTATGACATAGCAACAAAGAAAATTGCTATTTAATGAAAACATAAAAAGAACTCATAAAATATTTGCCCCTTTTACTGTTTTCTGGGATCTTTTCAGTACTGATGGAGTAAAGTACGTTCGCTGAAATATTTCTTTAAAATATTGAATCAGGTTACAATGAAGAACAAAAAGATTACAAGTACACGCGAAATAATTTACAAGTACAGAAGGATAACTGATACAATAGAGAAAAAGGAGATTATATCAGTTTTCAAAGGGTTCTTCCTTAATGAGAAGTTCATCAAGGGTCTTTTTAGTGGGGATCATCCAGTCAGGGACTTTTACTCCTTGATTCTTTAACTTCAGAGCAGCTTCAAAAATCAAGGGCTTCAGGTGTCTAGCTTTGATGTCACGTCTGACTTCACACCAGTGTACGAGATCTCTGAGTTGTTCGATGGGAGCGATTTGGAACTCAGAGACACGTTGAAATTGATGATTTCCATCATAGTCTAAGAAGAATATACCATATGGATCACTTACCACTGTGCCAGGGATGAAGGTTTCTCCAGGGGGTAGGGAGGTGTCAAGCATTGAAAGATCAGCATCAGGGCCAAGAACTTCAGCACGAGAGAAACCAATACCTGTTTCATTTCGAATGATTGGACCTGAATCAGAAACTTTCTTCTTAGCAGAGGCTTTCTTCGGTTGAGGAAGAGTAGGAGGAATATCCACAGCAGATGAAAGCAAGTCGATCTGTTTGTTTAAGATCATCTCAACATGGCTTTTGAATTTTGAGCGTGATCCCTGAATGGCTAATTTCGTTTCTAACCATTCAGAGAGACCAAACTTTTCTAATGAAGCAGCATAGAAGGTTTGCTTGGTTTTGTCATCTCTGTAGACATCCACTTCAACAACAGGAACATCAACGAACATTTTTCCTCTGATGTTGGCTTTGATTATCTTGGATGGTCTTGATCGATAGGTCAGCATTTGATTAGCCCATTCCAAGGTTGTATCAGAGACCTTTGTCTTTTCTCTAATGATTTCTTGAGCATCATCCCAGAGCTGACGTTGAACATCAATGGGAACTCTTTTCAGCTTGGGGTCTTTGATTGATCGTTGAGTAAGCTTGATGGCGTATTCTCTGTCTTTCTCTTCAGCTTCCTTTCTTTCAGCGATGAGGCGTTCAGCTCTGAGGTGTTCCTTGTATTCAGCTTTTGAAATTCTGAACTTTGGAGGAACTGAAGGCAGTTGATCACGCCTTAGAATAATTCGCTGATCCTCGAATCGCTTTATTATTTCCTCTTTTCTCTTTTGATCCTCTTCACTCAGCTTTTGAGGAGCTGAGGAAGGTCTGTTTCGGTGCGAGAGAGGTTGTTCTTCTGGTTCATCAGTCTCATAGATCAAATCTAAGACTGGGATTATTTCATCAGCAGCAGCTGGCTTTATTTGTGAAGTCGCAGTAGTAGAACCTTCAGCGACATCCTCAAACAGGGGAGAGGACTAGCTGAAACACAACGATCTTACAAATAAGAACATGGGTAGAAGAACTTGGGTAGAAATAGAAAGATAAATATGTTCAGGTGTAGGCTAGGGTAGTAGAACTTATAGTGTGGAGGAGGGATGGAGTAAGAGATGTTTAGTGTACCTGACAACCCGGCTTTTCAAGCAAGATCATCAGATTGTCATCTTCAGCGATGCTTTTGCCTTTGCCTTTCTCAGCTCCAGAGGCTGAGGGGTTTGTCTTTGTCCGCTCCCCTGTTGGTTCTTTTATTGAAATTCCCTTAAGAGCTTTGATCCTTGGGGCAGGTTTGACGATAAAGAAATCATCGTCATCTTCGTCATCATCATCATCATCATTCTTCTTTGGAGAAGAAGATGGTTCATCATCAGGGATGTCGACGGCTTCATCATCTTCTGCTTCGGATTCTTCAGCGTCTTCTTCGAGTTGCTCCCCCTCAGATACAGAGGCGAACTTCTCGGTTCCCTCAGGGTTTTCATCTCCCTGAGGTCCAGCGAAAAGATCTTCATTCTTCTCTCCCCTGATAGATTCATCATGGGAAAGGTCTTCAGCGCTCTTTTCCAGATCCTCAGCGCTCTTCTCAGCGGGATGTTCAGCGCTCTTCTCCCCCTCTTTTTCATGATGACTGGGGGAGGAATGGGCAGACTCTTCAGCTGTGGGAGGCTCTCTGTCTTCTTCGCCAGAGATACCCACACAGCTTTCAATCTTTGCTAATCTGACTTCCAGGCCAGTTATAGCAAGATTGATCTTTTCCAGCTCTTCGCGATCCGCCGCTGTGAAAGTTTCCAAAGCAGGGGCAGGGGCAGGTTGTAATAACCGGGTATTTTATCGATTTAATTAATTTTTATAATTTTGGTTTTAAGGTAAATTTAGGATTAGTATTATGGAGTTATAAGTTAAAGGAGTATACTGTAATTTTTATTGGAAGTTGGAGGGTAGATTGTGCCAATTAAGAGAAGTTTGGGGTTCGTTTGGTAAATATCTATAATATCTAGATATTATAGATATATGTATATTGTGTGTGTGTTTGTGTGGGAATTAAAAGAGAAAGAGAGAGTGAGAGACGTCAGAGAGAGATGGGAGAAAGAAGAAGAGAGGAAGAAGAAAAGAGAGTTTCAACTAATGATTTAAGTTATCATCTTCAAGGTATAGTCTCTAATCCTTATTCTTCTTTACTTTTTCTCCATTTTTGGTTAGATTAGCATATGGTGTGGATTGGTTAATCATATGTTACTTGAGTTTTAATCCATGAGGTAGATTGCAAATAATGTTGGGATTGATTCCATATGAGTTTTGATGAATCAGTAAGATGCTTCATCTTGAATTCTTGATAAATCTCAATTTTTCCATGGATAGAGTTTTTGGGTTTTTGGGTTTAAAATTGGGTTGAGTGCATATGGGTTTAGAGTTGTTACATGGATTTCTCCATGTTATTTGATGTTAAAACCTCAATTTATGATGCTAAAAATCCATAAAAATGAGCCAAAACGACTTGGAATTGTTTAGGGTTCGAGTTGGGGTGTTAAGAGCTGAAAAAGGGGTTGTTTGCTGTCAAACAGAGGTCCGCGCCGATCTCGGCGCCTATGGGTTGGCGCCACAATCGGCGCCAAGCACTGTTTCAGCATTTTTCCGATTTTGTTTCTCGCGTACCGGAGTCGTTTTAAGGCGCAATATAGGGGTATGGGTACTCGTTTTGAGTGTAAGATAGCATTTGAACACATTGAACATATTTGTAAGTGCCAATTACAAACCCAAATTCTTTTGATTGATGTCGGTTGTCCAGTTTCTAGCTCGGTTGTGTTTCGGGAGTGTCCGGTGAGTTGTTAAGGTTGTCAATTGTCATAGTGAGTCTTGTATATATATAAGTATATGGATTTCATTAATGTGTATATATTACAGGCTCGATTGCCCCTCGTTAGTGTGGCTTGGGTGGTGTTCGGTTGTGGCATTATTTGCCGGTTTTGCTCAATTGTATCGTTTGCGCGTGTGTGGCTTCAAACTATCATCAAGGTGAGTTTTGCTTTAAAAAGTTTTTGAACTGGGATACATATATATGTGTATATATATATATATATGAGATGATCATGTGGTAGGAATATGGTTATGTGTATATAAATGACAATATGATGTAATGAGATATATATTGTATTTATATAAGCTTTGCACTACACGAGTGCACTTGTTGCCGGGTTCCGATGTGCGGACCGGTGATGTGTCGTAGTTGTTGTACGGCGTTGATTGGTCGTAGTTGTTGTACGGCGTTGATTGGTCGTAGTTGTTGTACGACGTTGATTTATTAGTTGGCTTGCAACCAACTAATATGGCCATTTGTGGAGGAATAAGGTGGGATGAGATGTGTATTATGCACAAGTCTTGATTGGTATTTATATACGTGTGGTATATGTGTGTTATACAAAGGTTTTATATAAACTAATTGGATATATGGTTTTTTATAAATTAGTTTTATAACGGTTTTTGAAATGACAGGGATTATCTCACTAGACCGTTGGTCTAACCCTCATTTTGTTTTCAAAAATATGTATTCCAGGTTGAGGATCTTTTATCGACAAGGGAAAGGATAAGGAGTAGATTGCTTTTAATGATGGACTTGATTTGGAAGCCTTTATGTATTTTGTGGTTTCGAGACTTTTGGGACCGTACGTGATTTATTTTGTATTTTTTATGAATGTAACGATGTGATGCAATATATGTTATTTGAAACATGTTTGGGAAACTGGGTTGTTACAGATGGTATCAGAGCCCTAGTTTAAGGAATTTAGGTATTTGGATTTATACCTAGACTTAAACTGCATGTGAAGTAGGATGTCCCCATTATTTTAGAACCTTGGGATGTTAAGTATAAAAAGGAAGAAGGAACGTCATGTAAGGTAATTTCAAATTACATTTGGCCAGTGTAATTGTGAACTTACAAGTACATGTTTGAACCGGAATACCTTGTTATATGGGGTATGTGTTTATGTGTATATTAACCATTGTTTGAATCAACAGAGTGGCAAATCGGACTTAACGTATGGATGAAGACGAAGACAGGTATATTTCTATAAACTCTACACGTGCTAAAGTGTTGTATGACTTCTGTGCAAATCGATCATTTGTGTCTCCATTCTTTTGTTGCTTATATGTAATTTGATAAATATGTTAGAGATAAAGAGGGATATGCTTAATTACTGTTGTTCCGATTTTGCTAATGTGTGGGGTGTGAGGGCTTGAGTGTAAAGAATAATAGTAGTGTGTGGAACGTGATGAATATGGGTGGAGAGTAATGGTAGTGTGTGTAGTCTTGACCTTGTCATAAAGGCGACGATTTAGTGTATTGTGTAGATTATACTTAGTGTAATTATTGACGCTATCTAGAAGGGTGATTGAATTAAAGTTTCCGTTTGTTAGCAAATTTTATATTGGGAGTATATGATTTATTTTTGAGAAAGGCTTAGTAAGAGTGTAGGTTTAGAAGCATTTGGTGTGAAAAGAAGGTGGTTCTAATTTAGCAATAGTGTAACAATTATTTTGGATGATATTGAAATTAGTATGTTTATTCATTATGATATTACTTGGGATAAATTTAAGTGAGAAATCAAGGATAATCGAAACTAGAAAGGGAAGAGTGTTATTGGGAATGATTAGTAAGGAAAAGCTATTAGTAATCAAAGGTGATAACCCGTTATCATATGTGTTTGGATTTGAAAGATTTATCAAGGAGGTAATAAAATTGATTGTATGAGAACGAAAGTGGTTGGTAGTTTAATTTGGAATGAATGATCTAACACTTGTAATTGTTAGCAATTTTCAAATTGAAGGTGCATGTTAGAATTTGGAAAAGATATTGCGAAAGTGTAGAATGTGGCGTTGTGTATAATTCAGTATTTCAGACGCTAGGTTATGCCTCCAAATGTTAAAGTTTATGTTATGAATAAAATTTCAAATGTGTTAGATGATTTGTAATATATATATACTTTTGTGCTGAAAGAGGCACGATGATATATTGTGTGCTAATCGAGACACGAGGTGAAATAAAGATGTACTGATTTTGTTAATAAGATATTTTTATGGTTGTTATATTTTTGGGGATGGGTGTATAGTGTGGATCCAATTTGTTTTTTTTTCGTTTTGAAAGAATATGTTATCGATATTTGAAAAATGAAAAAGTATGTGGTTGTTTCGAGCAATGAGTGTGATTTCGGATTAACTCGGTTAAGTTCCTGATATGAGGTGTGGTGAAATTATTGATTAAGGATAGTAATTGTTGGAATTGGGTGTGTGCGATTGGTTTGGAGGTGAAAGAAAGCTAGCTCATAGGATCGATCTAGAGTAAGCACCTCCTAGTGAGCTATCCTTGGGGAAACGTGTTTTATGTTGAGAAGAGAGTGGAAGAAAATAGTCGAATGTAATGATCGGGGTGAAGGACCATTGGATAGGACGTGGTAGTAGTACGAGAGTGATGTTGTGGCAAGTGTGGAAATCAATTATAATCTAAGGTTCGTGGTCGGTGTAATTAATGCAAGAAAGCGCTGTCTGTCTTAGATGTATGTTGGATTAGAGAAGTGACGATAGAGTTGTGTATAGTCTATGGAGAAAAGTTTAACTACGGGTTAAGGTGATACTCCAAGTTAATTATGCGATCTGTTGGAGAGTAGAGTGTCGTTACTTTTGGGGTGTTAAATTGTTGAGACATGAACGGTGATGAAATGTGTTCTTTTAAGAATGGTAAAATTTTGTACGAAACCATTAGTTTGGGGCATAATTTAAAATTTGGAGTCTAGATGTGTGACTGATATTGGTATGATTGATTTGAGATGATTATACCTTGTTCATGCTACGCAGGTTTTCTTCTAGAAGTAAGAGTTGTTGTAGTTGGGAAGATACTAAATTGTTGTATACTCCTTAGTAACGAAGGGTTACGCATAGTGGGAGTTCATTCGACATTTTTCGTTAGAAAACACCGGAAGGGATTAAAAGTGGAATAATGTGGAGGAAGTATTAGCGATGGTAGGTCGCAAGGTGAGAAAACTAGGTTGCTGATAACCTAGACTTAAGCTAAGAGGGAATATTTATATTATTAGTGTTATGATTAGCGGGAAGAAAGCGATGTTTAATTATTTTGATGATCGTGTGATGAACTTTGTGGTATAATTGGTAGTAGATTTATTATATGATTAGTTGGCGATTGTTACGGTTAAATAAAGTAAGGGCAATGTTGATGAACTTTCTATATGAAGTTGTTTAAGTTAAAGAGTGGTTTTAGACTTTATCTTAATTGTTGATATATTGATTGATGCAATGAAGACATAATTTGTTGATTGCGGCTAAAAGTTGTCATAAGGATTTTATGGTATTATTACATGGGTATGATATTTGGTGTAGTATTTGTACAATTGAGAAATTGGCATTGTAAGTTAAGGTAGATGTGTAAGTCTTTGACTTCTCATTGAGTTTTTCAATTATGTTAAGACATTGTATTGTTATTGGAAACTATGTTTTAATATGAGTTCTATTTGGAAGAGTATAAGAAATAGGTTGTAATTGCTACGCAGGTTTTTATCTGGAAAGAGTATAATTATGTTGTCAAGTTAGTTTTGAAAAGTATAGAACAAGACGTTTGTCGTGAAATGCTGATGGAGTTAAAAGTAGTATTAGTGTAGTAAATGTTTCGAGTAAGCATTTAATGTTGTGTTATTTGGATTAGTTTCATATGAGTATAAGTTATTTCTTTTTGTGATATAAGTGAACTAGCGAGTTATTTTGAACCTTCGTGGGATTTGATTATTGGGTGATTCGGCAGAGGATTTCGATTATGATTATGTTAAGATTTGGATCGAGTTTGTGGGATGGATTAATTGAGTAAATTGCGGAAGATGTGTGTAAAGTTCAAATAAAGTGGTTAGTATTAATAAGTTGGTGGTTATCGTTGTTTTAAAGGGGTGGAATTTTTGTGTGGAATTAAAATTCTTGATGTTTTGGTAATATTGAGAATAATGTGTTGTATGAGTTTAGAAGCGATTTATGGTAATTGATTAACCTCGTTTATTGCCTAACCGAATTCCGGGACGGAATTCTTTTAAGGGGGAGATGTTGTAATAACCGGGTATTTTATCGATTTAATTAATTTTTATAATTTTGGTTTTAAGGTAAATTTAGGATTAGTATTATGGAGTTATAAGTTAAAGGAGTATACTGTAATTTTTATTGGAAGTTGGAGGGTAGATTGTGCCAATTAAGAGAAGTTTGGGGTTCGTTTGGTAAATATCTATAATATCTAGATATTATAGATATATGTATATTGTGTGTGTGTTTGTGTGGGAATTAAAAGAGAAAGAGAGAGTGAGAGACGTCAGAGAGAGATGGGAGAAAGAAGAAGAGAGGAAGAAGAATAGAGAGTTTCAACTAATGATTTAAGTTATCATCTTCAAGGTATAGTCTCTAATCCTTATTCTTCTTTACTTTTTCTCCATTTTTGGTTAGATTAGCATATGGTGTGGATTGGTTAATCATATGTTACTTGAGTTTTAATCCATGAGGTAGATTGCAAATAATGTTGGGATTGATTCCATATGAGTTTTGATCAATCAGTAAGATGCTTCATCTTTAATTCTTGATAAATCTCAATTTTTCCATGGATAGAGTTTTTGGGTTTTTGGGTTTAAAATTGGGTTGAGTGCATATGGGTTTAGAGTTGTTACATGGATTTCTCCATGTTATTTGATGTTAAAACCTCAATTTATGATGCTAAAAATCCATAAAAATGAGCCAAAACGACATGGAATTGTTTAGGGTTCGAGTTGGGGTGTTAAGAGCTGAAAAAGGGGCTGTTTGCTGTCAAACAGAGGTCCGCGCCGATCTCGGCGCCTATGGGTTGGCGCCACAATCGGCGCCAAGCACTGTTTCAGCATTTTTCCAATTTTGTTTCTCGCGTACCGGAGTCGTTTTAAGGCGCAATATAGGGGTATGGGTACTCGTTTTGAGTGTAAGATAGCATTTGAACACATTGAACATATTTGTAAGTGCCAATTACAAACCCAAATTCTTTTGATTGATGTCGGTTGTCCGGTTTCTAGCTCGGTTGTGTTTCGGGAGTGTCCGGTGAGTTGTTAAGGTTGTCAATTGTCATAGTGAGTCTTGTATACATATAAGTATATGGATTTCATTAATGTGTATATATTACAGGCTCGGTTTCCCCTCGTTAGTGTGGCTTGGGTGGTGTTCGGTTGTGGCATTATTTGCCGGTTTTGCTCAATTGTATCGTTTGCGCGTGTGTGGCTTCAAACTATCATCAAGGTGAGTTTTGCTTTAAAACGTTTTTGAACTGGGATACATATATATGTGTGTATATATATGTGTATATATATATATATATATATATATATATGAGATGATCATGTGGTAGGAATATGGTTATGTGTATATAAATGACAATATGATGTAATGAGATATATATTGTATTTATATAAGCTTTGCACTACACGAGTGCACTTGTTGCCGGGTTCCGATGTGCGGACCGGTGATGTGTCGTAGTTGTTGTACGGCGTTGATTGGTCGTAGTTGTTGTACGGCGTTGATTGGTCGTAGTTGTTGTACGACGTTGATTTATTAGTTGGCTTGCAACCAACTAATATGGCCATTTGTGGAGGAATAAGGTGGGATGAGATGTGTACTATGCACAAGTCTTGATTGGTATTTATATACGTGTGGTATATGTGTGTTATACAAAGGTTTTATATAAACTAATTGGATATATGGTTTTATATAAATTAGTTTTATAACGGTTTTTGAAATGACAGGGATTATCTCACTAGACCGTTGGTCTAACCCTCATTTTGTTTTCAAAAATATGTATTCCAGGTTGAGGATCTTTTATCGACAAGGGAAAGGATAAGGAGTAGATTGCTTTTAATGATGGACTTGATTTGGAAGCCTTTATGTATTTTGTGGTTTCGAGACTTTTGGGACCGTACGTGATTTATTTTGTATTTTTTTTATGAATGTAACGATGTGATGCAATATATGTTATTTGAAACATGTTTGGGAAACCGGGTTGTTACACAGGTTCAGGAGCAGGAGTTCTTGCCTTGTTGAGCAGCTCTTCAAGCATTGTTTTCATCGAACCAACGTCAGTCTTTACAGAGCCTAAGTTAGTCGTCAGAGTTTGAACATTTGTCTTCACAGCAGACATATCACCCTCTAGTGCTCCAACCGATGTCTTCAGCTTTGTTACTTCGCTGGACATGGAGGAAACTGATTGTTTGAGTGAGGTGTAGTCTGTGTAGATATCAACGAGCACCTTAGCAAAGTCGCTGAGAGTCTTATCAACTTGCTTCAAGTCATCTACGGAAGCCTTCTTCTCCACCATCGTTGTCAGCTTTATCAAATCTTCTCTAGCGGTGGTTACAGCTGTAGAGTTGTTGGAGAGTGTGGTGGTGAGATCTGTCAGCTTTGTTTCCACGGACTTCAGAGAAGGGTTGATGTCTCCCAAATTAGGACCTGTAACACATAAGTACTTGTGAACAAAGGAAAGCTCAGAAGTTTCAGGTTTAGTTACAGTGTATATGGGTTGATTTGTACCTGCAGGAGGATTGACGAAATCGTCAAAGTTGCGGATTCCTGAAAAATGTTCCATATCTTCCTCAAAAGTACGGTGAGGTATGGTGATCTCTGCAGGTCCTGTCTTCATCATTCGTTGAGAAGCGTCAGCGGTGGCTTCTGGAATGATGGCATCTCCAGTGTTCTTTGGAGGAGTGTCCAAGTGAGTGGAGGGAGAAGCGAAGGATAAGAATGGGGTTCGGGTACTGAGTTCAGCGTTGGAATCGCTGACAATCACTTCATCAGTCTTTTGAGAGACTGAGGGAGGTTGGGTAGGTTCCAAGTTTCTAACCTCAGCGTTTGGAGACACTGAAGTCTGGATTGAAGGGATGGCTTGAATGGGTGTGGCAGAGCGTACCACGGAACTTTCATTCAGCTCTTCAGAATGAGCTGAGGAGTCTTCAGCATGGAATTGCTGGGGTTGCTCCATGGTTTTCTTGATCCTTTTGGAATCAAGTTGGGTGTGAGAGTGTTTCCTTTTCTTAGAAGGAGAGGATTGTGTGGCCGGGGTATCAGCGATGGGTATTGTCGCTGAAGGAGCCACAGAAGTCGAAGAATTAGGGTTAAGAAGAGAGAGAAGGGTAGAGAGACGTACCTCATTGTCGACAGGTTTGAAATCGAGCACCTTAGGGCCAACCTGAGAAAGTTTCAGGTCACCCTCTTGAGGATAGCTGTCCTTCAGGCCATATTGAAAGATGGCGCTGATGAAACGGGGGTAGGGAACCCATGCAGGTCTGTCAGCAGCAGAATCTACTCTTTGTACTAGGTCATCAGAAATGATAGATGCCCAGTCAATATGTAGACCTTTCAGCAGTGCGTATCCCATAGCCTGCTGAGGTTGAGCGGCTTGATCAGAGGAGCCGGTCTTCGCTGTCATGCAGCTGATCAGGTGTGCGAAGATGAAATTCATCTCGCTGGGCATTTTGGACTTCTTTATCAGCGTTAGCTTCTTCCCGGGCTTCTTGTCCCTTCCAGTTTCCCAGATGTAACCCATTGCATCGAGGAAAGCAATGATTTCTTCTCTGTCATCATGCTTCTTATGGTCAGGGAATGGAACAAACGGTTTTTCTTTGGTAGCATTTGGAAAGTTCAGGGCTTTTCGAATGATAGCGGGGGTTATCTTAATTGTACCATACTCAGTATCGCTGAGTATGCAATCGATGGTTTTGGATGCATCTTTGGCGGAGGGTAGCTGAGTGTGTCTGGCAGAGTACCAGAACTGGGATAGTAGTAGCTGACTTGCGGGAGGTGTGATGGTCAATGTTGTTGAAATGCAGCAGTTTTTCAGGAAATTCACAGCATCATCCAGATGTGTGACTTGCTTTCGAGGAGGAAACTCGAGAAGCGCAGAGAGGTTGTTGACCTTGGTCCAATCTAGTTGATCCAGCTTGAACTTAACCTGAGGGGCTTTGATGATGTCCACTTCCTCAGAGTCAGCGGAGATGGACTCAGCGGTAACATTTATCTTTGAAGATGCCATTTCTCTGTATTATCAGTTCAACCAAAGATGTTAACAAATAAGAATTGTCTTGATATGGAAAGAATTTCCATTAAGATGGTTCGAATTTTGTCCATTTCATTCAGACATAAATGTCTTAATGAAGATTACGGTTTTTCGTGATTTTGAAACGAAATGTAAAACCCATAAAGTCTTGTATTCTAGTTTAAAAAAATCTGGATACGAATGAAGAACAAGTTTAAGATTTAGATTTAAAACTTGAAGAACAACCATGAAATGGTTGTGTTCATAAAACCATGAAAGAAATGATTTTATTTTTAAGAAGTTCTTTTGTTTGATCTTGTTTAAAACAATGATAAGATCAGAAACAAGTTATCTGCATTTAAAAAAATGAACATATTAACCTTGATGTTTTGATGAAGAAGATGATGAACAGTTCTTTGAAGATTTGAGAGCACAAATGCAACAGTAATTCTTTTCTTGCGGATAAAGATTGTTCGCGTAAAAGACAAATATAAACCAAGAGTTGTTTATATAGGGAGTTTTAGAGAGAGAAAACCTTGAGCGGGAAAAGGTTTTCATCATGACACGGACACGTGTTTGCATTTGATTGGAAATTTGAACGAAACGTGCAAACGTGTGTCAGAAAGAAGTCGTGCCTGGTGTTATCCGTTGCAATGACGTCACAACTGTCCTTTCACATTCTTTTAGGATGTCTCTGAGGTTTTGAAAGCTCAGGGACTCTTTTGAAAAACATGAAGCACTGAATAGAAAATATCAATGAAGGTTTTAAGAACTTTCAAAATATCGCTGTTAAGGAAGAGATATTCAGCGATGCATTTGTTTTGAAATCTTGCATTTTCATGCGTTTGTCAAAGAGAGAAAACATACCTGGATATCAGTTTAACCAAGTTTATTCAGAGAGAAGATGATTGAATAGGTTATACGAGTTGATTTTATCCTATCGCTGATCTAATGTGAACCGCTGAAGATTTTACCCTTCAAAGTTCAGCATTCCAAGCTCGCTGATGAGAAAGTTGAATCTTGTCTCATCAAGAGGTTTGGTAAATAAATCAGCTAACTGATAATCAGTTGGGATAAAATGAAGTTCTATATCACCATTCATCACATGATCTCTGATAAAATGATATCTGATTTCTATGTGTTTTGTCTTTGAGTGTAGCACTGGATTGTTTGCTATAGCGATGGCACTAGTGCTGTCGCAATAGATTGGAATTTTGGAGAGCTGAAGATCATAGTCTAGTAGCTGATTTCTCATCCACAAGACTTGAGAACAACAGCTTCCAGCGGCTATATATTCAGCTTCAGCTGTGGAAGTGGACACTGAGTTTTGCTTCTTACTTGTTCAACTTACCAGCTTTCCACCCAGGAGCTGACATCCTCCTGTGGTGCTTTTCCTATCCATTTTGCAACCTGCAAAATCACTATCTGAATAGGCGGTTAGATCGAATCCTGAGTCTTTGGGATACCAAAGGCCTAGATTCGCTGTACCCTTAAGATATCGAAAGATTCGCTTTACAGCTTTCATATGAGATATCTTAGGTTCAGCTTGATATCGTGCACACAAGCATGTTGCAAACATAATATCGGGTCGGCTAGCTGTAAGATACAACAGTGAGCCGATCATCCCACGGTACAGCGTGACATTGACAGGAACACCCTTTGTGTCCTTATCAAGTGTCAGCGGTGGTGCCATAGGGGTTTTCATAGCTGAACTTTCAGTTAAGTCGAATTTCTTCAGCATATCTTTAACATATTTTCCCTGATTTATAAAAAGTTCCTTTTTCAGTTTGCTTAATCTGAAGACCAAGGAAATATGTTAGTTCACCCATCATGCTCATTTTATACTCATCTTTCATTCTATCAGCGAAACGAGTACAAAGCTCAGGGTTAGTAGAACCAAATATAATGTCATCAACATATATTTGAACTAAAATGATATGACCTTTCACTTTTCTAAAAAAAAGAGTTTTGTCAATCTTACCTCTTTCAAATTGTTCAATATGGAGATAAGTAGAGAGAGTATCATACCATGCACGAGGAGCTTGCTTTAAGCCATAAAGTGCCTTCTCCAGTTTATAAACATAACCTGGACGCTTAGGATCTGAGAATCCTGGAGGTTGTTCCACATAAACTTCTTCATTCAGCTTTCCATTCAGAAACGCTGACTTAACATCCATCTGATGTACAGTGAAGTTTTTGTGTACAGCATATGCTAAGAAAAGACTAATAGATTCAAGTCTTGCTACTGGAGCAAACGTTTCGTCATAATCTATGCCTTCCTCTTGTCTGTATCCCTGAGCAACAAGACGAGCTTTGTTGCGAGTTACAGTACCATGTCCGTCCAACTTGTTTCGATAGACCCATTTAGTGCCTATCACCGTTTTGTCAGTTGGTCTACGAACGAGTTTCCAAACTTTGTTTCTTTCGAATTCAGTCAGCTCTTCTTGCATAGCGCTGACCCAGTTTGGATCTCTGAGGGCATCATCTATTTTCTTTGGTTAAGTTAGAGAAATAAAGTTAACAAATAAACAAATATTACCTGCACTTCTACGAGTCTGAATACCAGCGTTTGGATCACCAAGAATTTGATTGATTGGGTGATTTACAGTCCATCGCTGAGCCGGAGCATACGTCGCTGACTCAGTCTGAACTGGAGAAACTGAAGATGAGGCTACAGCTACTTCTGGATTATCAGCTAAGAGAGGAATGTTTGCATTTGTCACTTCATTCACTGATTGCTGAGAAATAGATGGAATTTCTGAGATATTTGGATCAACTGCAGGTATAGTGTAAATAGGAACAGCTGAGACCCAAGATGTTTCAGCTTCACTATTCTGCATATTTGGAATGATAGTAGGACCATCATTTTCTACGGTGTGAGCATGAGGAGTGGGAACTTCTTCTGAATCACCAAGATGAGAAAACATCCATTGATTCAGTTCTTCAGTATAAGCGGACGGTTTAGAGTTCGCTGAACGGGATTCGTCAAACGTGACGTGAATAGTTTCTTCTACAGTTTGTCTTCTACGGTTGAAGACTCTGAAGGCTTTGGAGACTGAGGAGTATCCAAGAAAGATTCCATCATCAGCCTTAGGATCAAACTTTCCAAGGGCATCTCTGTTGTTCAGTATGAAACACTGACATCCAAAGATGTGAAGAAAGCTGATTGAAGGCTTTCTCCCATGAAAGAGTTCATAGGCTGTCTTTTTGAATCTTTTAACTATCAGCGACCTGTTTTGCGTAAAACAAGCAGTGTTGACAGCTTCTGCCCAAAACTGAGTAGGCAGGTGAGAATCGCTGAGCATTGAACGTGCAGCTTCAATAATTGTTCTATTTCTTCTTTCAGCGACTCCATTTTGTTGCGGTGTTCTCACTGACGAAAAGTTGTGAGAAATACCCTTACTCTCAAGGAAGGAATCAAGAGAACTGTTTTTGAATTCAGTTCCATGATCACTCCTTATTGAGCGAACAGTCATATTGTTCCGAGTTTCCATCTTCCGAACAAAGGTGATGAGTTCTTCAGGGTGTCACTCTTAGAACGGAGAAACATTACCCATGTGTAACGAGAGAATTCATCAACTATGACCAGCGTATATTTCTTTCCAGCGATGGATTGTTTGTTAACAGGGCCAAACAAATCCATATGGAGTAGTTGTAGAGGAGATGACACTGAGGAGACTTGCTTTGACTTGAAGCTTGCCTTGGTCTGCTTCCCTTTTTCACACGCTGAACATAAAGACTCTTTGGCGTATGAATGTTGAGGTAGACCAGTGACTAACTCTTTGGAGGAAAGAGTATTCAGTGTCTTGAAATTTAGATGCGAGAGCCTCTTGTGCCATAGCCAGTTAACATCAGAAGATGCCTTTGAGAAGAAACAGGAGTTCTCAGTGGTTGTTGAGTCCATGTTTATTACATAAACATTTTCCAAACGATAACCGCTGAGAGCTATCTTCTCCTTTTTGTCAGTGACAAAGCAGGATTCCTTAGTGAAAATCACTTTGTTATCCATGTCGCAAAGCTGACTGATGCTTAGAAGATTATGTTCAGTCCTTCAACATATGCGACTCTTCTGAAGGAGGTTGTACTATTTGAAAGTACACCATACCCTCGGGTGTGTCCTTTTCTATTTCCACCGAAAGTCACAGAGGGACCCTTCTCTTCCTTGTATTCAGCGAGCAGGTTTTTCTTTCCAGTCATGTGTCTAGAGCATCCGCTATCGAGATAACAGATACCCTTCTTAACCTGCATTTACAAAGGAAGATTAGTTTTGCTTGGGTACCCACTTAACCATGTATACACGTTTGTCAGTGGAGCTAGTTGGAATAGAAGGTTCAGCGGTCTTCGCAGCATTTGAAGATTCAGCTTTGTCTTTCTTCACTTTGGTTAATTTCTTAACCTCAGTGGTAGGAGTCACCTTGACCTGATTTGCATCGGGGTTGGTCTTCTTTGCCTTGGGGGCAATCTTCACCTTAGCTATCTTTTCAGCTTTGGTGGCTGTGGGGCACTTACTAGCAATATGATCGGTAAGTCCACAGTGATAACATTTCCTATAGCTAAAAGTAGTTCTAGGACCACTTGTATGCTGAGCTTTTAATTTCGAATTAGAAGTGCCAGCACCAAGTAAACTATTGGCTTTAGAAATGGGACGAACATTCAGTTCTTCAGATTTCTTACCAAGGACATCCACTCTGAGTCTAGGAGTAGATCGCTGAATAGATCCATAGATCAACTTTCTAGATCCAGAGGGGTAGGTCACTGAGGCTTTAGAAGCATTCAGCTTTGGTACTAAGGTACTCTTCTGAGGATTTTGATAAATAACAATTCCTTTACCTTTGTCTTTAGAGACAGAGGTAGGTTTTGAATAAACCATTTTCTCCTTACCTTTTGAGGAGGTAGGAGTTTCCTCAGGGATTGGTGTAATGGACGAGGAGCACTAAGATGATGAAGTGTCAGCGACTGAGGATACGAACGTTCCAAATTTAAGCATTGAACGTTCAGTGGTTGGTTTTGGAGTATCACATTTATAACCCAGACCACGTTTATCACTCAGAGGAATCTGAGCCTTAATTATCTCAGTGATCTTTGTTGAAGAATTACACCATCCTTCAACAGTAGCCTGTTCAGCTTTTAATGCAGCGAAAGCTTCTGCTCGTTCGATTTTGACTAGCTCATTTAAATAGACTTGATCTTTAAAATCATCTTCAATTTTAGAAAGCTTTTCTATTTGAAGGTGGCAGTTTTTAAGCTTTTCAGCGAGATCAAGATTTTGGTTTTCAACCACAGTTTTTCCGTTCATGGCTTCGTATAAACTTCTAGTCAAAAGATCTATCTTACGGAGACTATCAGCTTCATCAATATTTGCAATATTGGTAAAGAAAGAAGGTGATACCTGAATGACAGATGTTGAAGTGGAGGGAATGTCTGAACTTTCTTCCTCTTCTTCAATCTTGGCCATGAGACATTGATTTGCTTCATCATCTTCAGAGTCAGATGATGATGCTTCTTCATCAGAAGCAGCCCAATCATAGTCAGCCATCAGGCCTTTTCCTTTCTTCTTAAATCTTTTCAGCTTTGCATACTTCTCCTTCAGCTTTGAGTATTTGTCATCTTTATTCCTTGGAACAAAGTTTTTCTTTGGGAAAGCTGAAGGTCTTGTGACTTTCTTTGACCTGCACTCATTAGCAAAATGACCTGTCTTTTCGTAGTTGAAACAAGTAGCAGTAGCCTTATCAACAAAAGTTGATGATTTAGGCTTGTCAGTTATGGAAAGAGGTTTGTTCTTTCTAAACATTTTCTTCTTGGCGGATCTCCTGAACTTTTTGGTTAGGAGAGCCAAGGATTCATCATCTGAAAAATCAGAATCTGATGAACTTTCAGAGTTACTCTCTAACTCCGTGATAGTGACTGTGGGTCGCTGAGTAGAAGGTTCCTCTGAGATTAAAGCAATAGAGGTGCTTTTGGAATCTTTTACAAGATTCTTCTTAAGATGGCTAGATTGCTCATGATTCAGCAATGTACCATATAAGGTTGCAAGGGTCATAGATTTTAGATCCTTTGACAGCTTGAGACACATGGAATAATTGTCCCAGCTTTCAGGTAAACATTCTAGAAACTTTGTCAGCACTTCAAAGTTAGAATATTCCTTACCAACAGTTTTTAGATCTATAATTAAGCAATTAAAACGTTGGTGAACTTCAGAGAGAGTTTCATTCTTACCAGAAATGAAGCTTTCGTATTGTCTTACCAGGTTGATCTTTCTTGAGTCCTGGACTTCAGACGTTCCTTCATACTGAACACATATTGTGTCCCACATGGCTTTTGATGATTTCAGGTTCATGACGGAATGGTAGACTTCGTCAGGAAGTGCCATGGATAGTATGGATCTGGCTTTTGTATCTATAGCCACTTTCTTCTTATCTTCGTCGGTCCATTGATGGATTTCCTTAGGAATCAGCCTTTCTGGAATAGCAGGTCTATTTGCAGTGGCTGGAACTAAAGGATCAATTGTTACAGGGATGTGTGGGCCGTTCTCAAGATAGTAAGGTATAGTAGGGTCTACACCTTCTAAGAAGAGTATCATCCTATTTTTCCATAAGTTGAAGTTATCTCTGGAAAATCTAGGGGGTTTTGCAAGAGAACCATTGTCTATATAATGTGTGTTTGTGTTGGAGGCCATTTTCAGATAATAGCAAGGAAGAGAAATATCTTAGATTAGATCTTGTTTATGAGTTTAAACAAATCCGCTCTGATACCACTTGTTGGTCCCGAAGGCCTATACAAGTTTGTAGAAGGTGGGGGGGGTTGAATACAAACACACAGATTTTACTTTTCTAAATTGTTTATTGATAAATCATTAACAATTTACAGCTTGTTGCGGAGACAAGATTAAGGATAAACCTAAATCTAAACAAGTTGGAACACTAAGGTTTCTTGCACTAAGAGAGATAAGGAAATTACTAATAATAACCTATCTTGAGATAAGAGATTGAATTTGTCCAGAGTTAGCAAGTTACTTCAAAAGAAGTGAGTTCATCTCTTTATATACTGCATGCATTTAATGCAAGTTAGTATATACTTTACACGTGTCATCAGCTGGTTGGTTGCATGTCATTGACCTTGGTTGACAACCTTAGTAGCCGTATGGATGAATAGTGTAGTATCAGAGTGGTTGTACGATTTCAGATATTCGGAGGTTCTTTTCTGACAATTCGTACGGAGTTGTGCAAGGGTGGTTAAGACAAAAGTACTTTGTACGGAGGACTTCATGATCAGCTTTCGTTGATTCAGCGATTATCATTTACTATTCAGCAGATGATAAAGTTCAGCGATAGCTGAAGTCTTGTACTTGATACTTCACGTTGAGTGGACAAATCTGATTCTTCGCTGATCCGCATCAGTTCATTAGGAGACTTGTCGCTGGTTCTTGAGCTTGATCTTCGACTTCAGCGTAGAACCTTTGTTGACGTGAAACTTGTCTTCAGGGATCATAAGTAAACAACTAACTTATCGGCGATCATCAAAATGACTGAACAGAGTCAGAGCATTAATGATGAACAGTGTTCGCTGAATGTTTAATTTAAAAGAGCGAGAGTTCCTATCAACGGTACTGGAAGATCTTAGTACTTATCAGCGATAGTGAAACTCTGATACATATTGTTTACTTACAATTTTCACTAAGTATATAAGAGAGGGTCATTATCAAATCACTGAGGGTTTGGATCAACAGGTTTATTTATCGAGATTCCCTTAAGAGCTTTGATCTTCGGAGAAGGTTTGACGATAAAGAAGTCATCGTCATCTTCATCATCATCATTCCTGTTAGAATTGACCCTGAAGTTCCAGGCACTGCTACTAGAGCTACCATTCCTGAAAGATTTGTGCCTAAGGAACCTCACAATTGGTCTGATGAAGATAAGAAGAAAGTGGCTATCGACACTAAAGCCAGATTTATTCTCTCTATGGTTCTTCCTGACGAAGTCTACCATTCCGTCATGAACGTGAAAACCTCTAAAGCCATGTGGGACACAATCTGTGTTCAATATGAAGGTACGTCTGAAGTCCAGGACTCAAGAAAGATCAACTTGTTAAGACAGTACGAAATCTTCATTTGTAGTAAGAATGAATCTCTCTCTGAAGTACATCAGCGGTTTAACTGTTTAATAACAGATCTGAAAACCATTGGTAAGGAATATTCTAACTTTGAGATTCTGACAAAGTTCTTAGAATGTTTACCTGAAAGCTGGGACAGTTGTTCATTGTGTCTTAAGCTGTCAAAGGATCTAAAATCTATGACTCTTTCTACCTTATATAGCATTATGCTCAATCATGAGCAGTCGTGTCATCTTAGGAAGAATCTTGTAAAACATTCCAAAACCACCCATGTTGCTTTAATCTCAGAGTCACCTTCCACTCAGCGATCCACTATCACTGTCACTGAGTTGGAAACTAACTCTGAATGCTCATCAGATGCTGACTCTTCAGATCTTGATGAAACTATGGCTCTCCTATGTAATAAATTCAGGAGATTCGCCAAAAAGATAAATTTCAGAAAGAACAAGCCCCTAGCACTCACTGACAAGCCTAGATCATCAACCCCTGTTGATAAGGCTATTGCTACTTGCTATAACTGTGAAAAGATAGCACATTTTGCTAGCGAGTGCAGGTCAAAGAAAGTTTCTAGACCCTCAGCTTTCCCCAAGAAATTCTCTAACCCCAGGGCTAGAGATGATAAGTACAAAAAGCTGAAAGAAAAAATTTCAAAGCTGAAAAGCTTTAAGAAGAAAGGCAAAGGCCTGATGGATGACTTTGATTGGGCTGCCTCTGATGAAGAAGAATCATCTGACTCTGAAGATGATGATGAGGCCAATCTCTGTCTCGTGGCCAAAATTGAAGAAGAGGAAGAAAATTCTGACATTCCCTCTACATCAGCCTCTGCTACCAAGGTATCACCTTCCTTCTTTACACATATTTCAGATATTGATGAAGCTGATAGTCTTCGAAAGATCGATCTCCTAACTATGAGTTTATATGATGCCATGAATGGCAAAACTGTTGTTGAAAATCAAAATCTTGATATCGCTGAACAGCTTAAACACTGTCACCTTCAAATAGAAAAGTGTTAGGACACTGAAGTTGTCCTTAATATTAGAAAGTTTTGTAAAGCAAAGGCTTTGTAAATGGGCTTGTGCTTAGGCAGTGTAACAAGTGAGGAAGACTATAAATAGTACTTGTTATGTAGTTTGTAACTAACAATTCCTAATACAAAAATGTAGATCTCTAATCTCAAAAAAAAATTAAGAAAAAGGGGGAGATTGTTAGGAAACTATTGTTGTCCTAAATATATTAGAAAGTTTTGTAAAGCAAAGGCTTTGTATATGGGCTTAGGCTTAACTGCCGTAACAAGTGAGGAAGTATAAATAGCATTTGTAATGTAGTTTGTAACAACACTTTCATAATTCAAGATGTAGCCATTAAACAATCTTGTTCTCTCTAGATTAGTTTTCTTTCTATAATAAATTGTTCTTCCTCTTCTTGTTACTAGATCTTGGATTGTTGAAGATCATGGACTAACATGTGGTATCAGAGCCAAATCGACGAATTTTTCATCGATACGATCATCGGATCTCGACAATTCAAGTGTTTTTAGCCCATTTCTGCACTGATTTCGGATCCTTATAGTTGTTTGTTCGAAAAATGTCGAACTCACTGTTTTTGGATCAAAACTCTATCAAATCGATCGAATTAGATCTTGTAATCAACTAGAAATTTGTGCATCTTCATCTTGCGAATCTATCTGTGCAAGAATCATTGAAATTGGTCAAGAATTGAAGAAGTTATGATGATTTTAGTGATTTTTGGATGCTGCTGCATGGTTTCGGATCACTCATATGTTAGTTTCGGATCATTCATAGATGGTTTCGGATTGTTCATAGTTGGTTTCTAATGATTCTTAATGGTTTCGGATCACTCTTTAATGGTTTCAAATTGTTCAAAGTTAATGGTTTCGGATCATGTGAAGTCTGAAATGTTGCTGAATTTGGTTATCTTAGTTCTGAGCGTCTCGGAATGTGCTTACACCTAAAAGTTCAACAATGTGGATGGTTTCGCATCATACTGATCTGAATTCTAATGGTTTTGGATTCCATTTATTCCGAATTGGCATGGTTTCGCATTTGCCTTGATATGAATTCGTTTGGTTTCGTATCCTTATGATCCAATTTCTATTGGTTTCGCAACCAACTTGATCCGGATTCTCATGGTTTCGTATCCTTATAGATACGGATTCCATGATCTCGCATCCAACTTGATACGAATTCCCATGGTTTCGCATCTGCCTTGATACGAATCCCCATGGTTTCGCATCCAACTACATCCGAATTCATGGTTTCGCATCCAACTTGATCCGAATCCCCATGGTTTCGCATCCAACTACATCCGAATTCATGATTTCGCATCCTTCTTGCTCAGAATTCAGATGGTTTCGCATCAGCCTACATCCGAATTCATGGTTTCGGATCCTTTTAATCAGAGAATTTTATTATTTGGGTTGTGAATTGTATTTCAAATGGCGCTGCCCCTCGACCCCGTAAGGGCGTTGCCCCTTGACCCCATCCGCGAACCAGGTAGCGGAACCCCCGTGCTAAGTCTCAGGAGGGGGACATTGTTCATGGATTTTAGCATAAAGCGTGTGTGACATCATTCTCATATTCAGTTTGCCACATACTTTTAGCAATTGTCCAAATTTAAAAGAGCTCAAGTATTTCAAGATTTTCAGAAGGTGGGTGTTGGAATTCAGTCTTTGATTGAATTGGAAGAGAAGCTTGAGTATTTGCAATCATTATTCTGAAGTTTTGTTGACGATGCTAGACCGTTGAGTGCTCTTAATCATTCTTCTAACCTGATCAATCAGAATTGTGAGTGCTTGCAATCATTGTTCTGGTGCTTTGGTTGTGATTCAGACTTTTGAGTGCTTATAATCATCCAACGATTTCTTGAAGATTGAAGTTCTGGATTCTCTTCATTTAGTGGTTTGAAGTATTTTGAAGATGAGCATTTCTCTACAGTTGCTGAACAATGTTATTTTCTTGGGTTGTCTCATCCCTACCGAGTAGCGCGTGTTTCTACCGTTCCTCCTTCGAGCAAATTCGGACCAAGCTCTTAAGCCGAATTCTTACTCAACTCTTGGTCCAACGACGGATTCTTTGTTTTTACACTAAGATGCATATACTTTGAAGATGATTTTAGTGCACTTAGTCGGGGTTATGGAGTACATTGAATCTGATTTTTCAAGGTTGAAAATATGATGCGTAAGAGCAACTTTCAAGGGGGAGTCGAGCTTACTTTTGAATAATGCACCGCTAAAGTTTTTTCAAGAAAATCAAGGGGGGGAGGAGCTAAAGATTTCAAGATGATTTGTTTTCCAAAACTTTAGGCGGAGAATGTTAGGACACTGAAGTTGTCCTTAATATTAGAAAGTTTTGTAAAGCAAAGGTGTTAGGGTAATATTTGGTTGATTAGAAGTTCAAGGGGCTAATTGTATTAGTTTAAATTAGGCCTTGTTAGTGAACGGGTCGTGGGCTTGTTAACCACGGGCCCGCAGTATATAAAGCAATCTAGCCTTAGAAAAATAGGCTAGTTGTCTCATTTGCTTTCCTACTCTTTTATTGTAATTCTCTCTCAATTGAAAGCTTAATAGAGATGGCTAGTTGAAATCGTATACTATATTGTTTAATCTTTTGATTTCATTAATCGTTGCACGGATCTGAGACTCACAATTGGTATCAGAGCAGACGGACTACTTCGATTCAAAGTGTTCAATTCGAATTCTGGTAAATTTCTTCTTTTTCACGGCTTTGTTCTTAGGTGTCAATCGATTTTTTGATTCTGGTAAAATTGATCGATTTCGCTTATTAGGTATTGTTAGTATCATTGTTATTAGTGATTCTGCAATTTTTCACATCTTACTTCGATCATCTGAGTGAGTTTTAAGCGATTTTAAGTTCAAAAGTTTTAGTTGTGCTCTTGATAAAAATCGGATTTTTAGCCATCAAAACTTGTTGTTTTGCTTTACAATCGATTTGGGTAGTGTTATTTTTGTGTTTGTTTGAGTTTCTAACCTTTCAGGAACGATTTTGAGCAACCCTAGACGATTTCCAATCAATTTTGACATTCCAGCCGTCCTTTCCGGATAAAACAGCAGCCGTTTCCGGACAAAACACGACTTTCCGGAACTTCGCTAACTCTTTCCGGACACGATCCAACTTTCCGGGTAAGTTCTCTAATTCCAATCTTTCCGGGTAAATTGTTCCGGAAACCCAAAGTTTCCGATAAAAATATTTTATCCGGACAACTCGAAGTTTCCGGTCAATCCGATTCTTTCCGGACCAGTTCATCCGGAAAGCCTATCATCCGGAAAGCTTTTTCATCCGGAAACTCCAATCACCCTGTAAGTTTTTTTGTTCTGTATTCGCATCCGGTAACATCTCTACTACACAAGACGACAACGATTCTCAAGATGAGTGTGTTAAAAGGAATCTACACTCTGATTTTTCAAACGCTTCCGCACCGGATTCCACAAAACACACTGACACAAAGTGTTCCTCGCCTTCCTTGACCAATCCAAGTCTTGAAATTCCGGAGATAGATGTTTCTGAATACATGAACTCCGAAGGTAATTCTGAAGGAGAGTTCGAGTCGTTCCCTGTCGACAAACCTCTCCCGAGTCATACTGATTTTCTGTCACCAGTTGTCAATCGACTGGTCAATTTTCTAAAGGGTACCTGTTCTAATTCAAAGGCCCCAGCTGTGATTAATACTTCAAAGTTAAAACCTGTTTCACAAAACCAATCACAGCCGAGGCAAAAGACCGAGCGATTGCCAGTAAGAACTCCTGTTTCTTCAAAAGTCACTGACCATCCTGTCCCTGTTGTTTCAGATAAAAATGGTCGAGCGAAACAAGAAAAACCAAAGTGGCTGAACTAGGAACCTGTCAAGGATAAAGCATCAAAGTCCTTCCCTACTGCTTTTAATTCTAGAATAAACAAAGACAATTGTGTTTGGAATACTTGGAATCGTTTTGAAGTTTCTTATCCGATTAAACTTAATTCAGTTCATCAATTGATTCAATTATCGCGTGATTGTTTATGTTGTTCTAGATGTGGTTGGAATGGTTTTGATGAAATGAACCTAAATGATTGGTTTGGATCATATCACACTTATAATCACACACCCAAAAACAAACCCCGTAATAACAAGAGAAAATACCATAAACAACGGGGTTCTCAAACAGAGGTTAAACCACAGCGGGAGACCAAACCCATTCCTAAACGGGTTGCTCCTACTGAGGTTAGACCGGCACCCAAGAAGCAACATGCTACAAAACCTGTTCCTCCAAAAGGTGTAAATTCTACACCTAAGAGGCAACATGTGCCAAAACCAGTTACTCCAAACGGTGTACAATCTACACCTAAGGGGAAGTCTGTGTCAAAGCAAGTTCCTCCACGAGGTGCCAAACCTAACACTAACCCTCCTGGACCCAGGCAAATCTGGGTACCAAAGGTCCGCTAATCTTGTTTTGCAGGACGGTCATGTGTGGTTCTAACACTTTGGATGCTCCACACACATGACCGGAAGGAGGGAGCTGCTTACGATCTACAAGGAACAACATTACGAAGACGTGAGGTTTGTCTATACTTGTGCTTTCACGAGTTGTTCATGTGTTTAGGGGGAGCATGATCAGCTATCAGGTATGTTACTCTACTGTTAAGGGGGAGCGTCACACACAATTTTTTTTTAAATGCTGAAAAGTTTTTTTTATGTGTGTGGATACTCCCGTGTGCACTTCACTCTACACGCACATTCTGAGGGGGAGCATGTCATCTTTTGCTCATCATTTGAGGGGGGGGGTGACACAAGTTTTTCTTTAAATGTCTAAAAGTTTTGTGTGTCGAAATCTCCATTGCGCAATTTTGCAGTATTCGAGGGGGAGCAAAGCCATCCCTATGCTCAGTTTGAGGGGGAGCGAGAGAAAGTTCTGTCCAATTCCTAAGATATTCCATGGCGGAACAAGAACAACAACAACACCGTGACGAGCAAAATCCTCCTCAATTCCCCCATGTATGTTTTGAGGGGGAGCAGGATAATATCCGTGTTATGCATATGCCTGAAGCCCTACCTGTGATAGCATATAGACGAGAGTTAGGGAATCTCATGGTCCAGCCAGCGCCGGAGGGACCTTCCCCGGGACATAGAACATGTGAGACCGAGGGAGTAGTAGATGCTGAATTAGATCATGTGAGAAGGAGAGAAATGCGTTCGAAAGCGAACCAGGAAAGATTGAGCCGTAAAGATAACGAGGCTCCTGAGCGAACCCAGCCACGTGTAATCTGGGTAGCCACATCTGTTGTCCCGTCTGATTTGTTGGGACAGGGTATTGAAAAAGCCTCCGTGGACCCAACCGAGCAATTGCACAACCCCCTTATCCACTCATCCGTCTCTCAAAAGACGGATGTTTCAGTCTCACACGGGGATCAAGCACAACTTCCACTGGTGTCTCATTCGGAGAGTGCTGGTGTTGAAATAAGAGACCAACAGCCCCTGGTCTCGACTTCTTTCAGCGCACAGTTGAGTCTAGAGCCAATTGATACAATACATTCTTCGGCTAGGACACAACAAGAGGAACAACACCAAATCGATATTCTTGGTGACTCGATCGGAACGTCTGTAGTGTCTCCGTCTGGCGGAACACGAGGATCGAACGGAAATCCTACCACAGCTACCATCTTGCCAACTGTGAACGTAGGTGGCTCTGTCTCTCAGGTAGATGCCTCAACTGGTAACCTAAGTGGTCCCGGAGTTACTCACCCTGACTTTGTGTCGCAAGGGTCCCTGGACAGCACCCTCAAGGCTATCCGAGAGGCAATGGAGCAGCATGTCGCCGCCGAGCTTGCCAAAATAATCCAAGGCAAAGCAAAGATCGTCGAAACTGAAACCGCACCTACACCTCCACCGACATTCATTCAGCCAATCTATTCGGTGGATACTCTGAAGACGATGCTTTTGGCTCAACTACTCCAGCAATCTGAATCCGACGCCTCAACTGAAGCAGACCTGATATCTGTTCTGAAATCCCAGGTCACTGCTCCTTCATCATCCATTACCACTCGTGTAGACACCATTGACTCGACTCTCAAGGACTACAACCAAGCGCTCACAACGCTGTTCGAGAGGGTCCGCTCACTCGAAGATACATGTAAGAGTCAAGTTGGCGGTCTGAAACGCAAGCACGATGACCAGGATGATCCTGATCACTTTGAGGGGGAGAAACGTCTAAGAACTACCGAGACCGCCCCTATCCTCACAGAATCTACAACTGTGGTTCATCTGGAACCAGCAACTGCGGCAACAACAACCGACGCCGAACCTGAAGCCGAGTTGCCATTAGCCGAAATGGTAATAGATATGGACATCTCAGATGATGAAGACCCGACGGTTGAAAAGCCCGAGGGTTCAACACAGGAACTGGTCGACTTTGACTCATCAGACAGACCAATACTGGATATGATCGATCCAGACTGCGAAGCCAACACGGAGACCGAAGATGCATGGTACGAAAAAGCCGCCAGTGCCGTAAATCTCTGGGTAAACATGGTTTTCCCGACTGATGAAGACGACAACATCGACTATGATCAGTTCCTGCTACAGAATTTTTATGGCATCTCTCCCGTTCACTCAAACAAATCCGCCGAAACTTCTGAAAGACCCCAATCTGCAACTGAAAATCCTACGACATCTCCTCTACAACAACAGACAGCTTCTGATCTTCCTCCTCCACCTCAGCAACAAATCTGTTGGGAGAAGATCACCGTACTTATCCCTCATCTGGAGGAAACCCTGAAGAAGTTGTTTGTACACAAGCTACGCCAGATCAAGCCGACCTTTTGCCTTGGTATTTACAACTACAGCCCTGAATACCAATGCTGATACATCTACGCAATGAAACGGTGTCTACCAGTTAGCCAAGTCAGAACCAAGCATCAGATCACAGAGGTACTTAACACACATTCCAGCCACATCATGAAAATTGTCTATCCAGTATTCACCGTCTGCCGAGAAGATGGTAATGAATGGAAATTTTCTGAAGCTGACTTCCAGAACCTCCGGCCGTTTGACTTCCTGGCTCTTCTGAAAGACCTTTGTTCTAGAACCATCCGACCGCTTACCGTTACAAAGGCGCTCGAAGCTGTTCGTCGATTCCTGGTCCGCACAATTATGATATCTTATCTAACGGACTTCTAAATGGCTATCGAGAACAGGGCAAAGAAGGTAAATTTGATAAAGCCGAATCTGCAAGCTCCTGAGTTGAATATGTATCCCGAGAACGCTATGCTTCTAGAACCAGAATTTGGGATCGTCTACATCAATGAACAGAAAGAGAAAAGATTTATGCGGTTCAGTCAGGTAGAAAGATTCTGCGACGGCACGCTCTACAAAGTTCGAGATGCTCTTCGAAAGATCATTCAGCACGAGTCTGAAAATCCAAGGGTTTCCTATGTTCCTAATCCAAATGAAATAACTGCTCGGAATGCCTTGGAAATGGTTGAAGAACGCATCGACTATCGATGTGCTATCAGATGGTTCGAGATCCACTTCGCGCTTCGAAAAAGATATGTCGCAAACTAGCGCCAAATCGAACTTCAAATCAAAGGGGGAGATTGTTAGGGTAATATTTGGTTGATTAGAAGTTCAAGGGGCTAATTGTAATAGTTTAAATTAGGCCTTGTTAGTGAACGGGCCGTGGGCTTGTTAACCACGGGCCCGCAGTACATAAATCAATCTAGCCTTAGAAAAATAGGCTAGTTGTCTCATTTGCTTTCCTACTCTTTTATTGTAATTCTCTCTCAATTGAAAGCTTAATAGAGATGACCAGTTGAAATCGTATACTATATTGTTTAATCTTTTGATTTCACTAATCGTTGCACGGATCTGAGACTCACAAAAGGCTTTGTAAATGGGCTTGTGCTTAGGCAGTGTAACAAGTGTGGAAGACTATAAATAGTACTTGTTATGTAGTTTGTAACTAACAATTCATAATATAAAAATGTAGATCTCAATCTCATTGTGTTCTTTCTAGTTTAGTTTTTCATTTCTAATAATGTTTTACTCTTCTTCTACATTTTCTTGTTACTTAATTCTTGGATTGTTGAAGATCATGGACTAACAAAAAGCTTTCTAAAATTGAAGATGATTTAAAAGATCAGGTTCATATAAATCAACTAGTCAAAATCGAGCGTGAAGAAGCTATCGCTGCATTAAAAGCTGAAAAAGCTACTGTTGAAGGATGGTGTAAATCCTCAACAACGATTACTGAGATAATAAAGTCTCAGATTCCCATGAGTGACAAACTTGGTCTTGGTTACAAAGCTGACGCTGAAGAACCAACCACTGATCATTCCATGCTTAAGTTTGGAATGCTCGTGTCCTCAATCCCTGACACTTCCTCATCTCAGTGTTCCTCTTCAAAATCTCCCATCCCTGAGGAAAAACCTACCTTAACTTCTAAAGATAAAGGTAAAGAAAAAGTTTTAAATTAAAAACCTCAGAAGGGTACCTTTGTACCAAAGCTGAATGCTTCTAAAGCATCAGTGACTTATCCCTCTACTTCTAAGAATTAAATCCCTGGATTTATTTAGCGATCTACTCCTAGAATCAGAGTGGATATTATTGGTAAGAAATCTGAAGAACTGATTGTTCCTCCCATTTCCAATGCCAAAGGTATACTTGGTGCTGGCCCTGCTCATTTAAAATTAACGGCTAAGCATGCAAATGGCCCTAAAGCTACTTTTAGCTATAGGAAATGTTATCACTGTGGACTTACAGATCATATTTCTAGTAAGTGCCCCACAGCCACCAAAGCTGAAAAGTTAGCTAAGGTGAAGATTAATGCCCCCAAGGCAAAGAAGACCACTGAGGTTAAGAAATTAACCAAAGTGAAGACTAGTTATGAAGCTGAATCTTCAAATGTTGCGAAGATTGTTGAACCTTCTACTTCCTCTACCACCACTGACAAGTGTAGACCTATGGTTAAATGGGTGCCCAAGTCAAACTAATCTTCCTTTGTTTGCAGGTTCGGAAGGGTATCTAGTATCTTAATAGCAGATGCTCTAGACACATGGCTGGAAAGAAAAACCTGCTCACTGAGTACAAGGAAGAGAAGGGTCCCTCAGTGACCTTCGATGGAAATGGAAAAGGCTATACCCGAGGTTTTGGTGTACTCTGAAACGGTACAACAACCTTTGGAAGAGGTGCATATGTTGAAGGACTGAAACATAATCTTCTAAGCATAAGTCAGCTGTGTGACAAGGATAACAAAGTGATCTTCACTAAGGAATCCTGCTTTGTCACTGACAAAAAGGAGAAGATAGCTCTCAGCGGTTATCGTATGGAAAATGTTTATGTTATTAACATGGACTCTACAACCACTGAGAACTCCTGTTTCTTCTCAAAAGCCTCATCTGATGCCAACTGGCTATGGCATAAGAGGCTCTCTCATCTAAACTTCAAGACACTGAATACTCTTTCCTCTAAAGAGTTGGTCACTGGTCTACCTCAACACTCATACGCTATGGAGTCCTTATGTGCAGCGTGTGAGAAAGGGAAACAAACTAAAGCAAGCTTCAAGTCTAAGCAAGTTTCCTCAGTATCATCTCCTCTACAACTCCTCCATATGGATTTGTTTGGCCCTGTTAACAAACAATCCATCACTGGAAAGAAATATACATTGGTCATAGTTGAAGAATTCTCTCGCTATACCTGGGTAATGTTTCTCCGTTCTAAGAGTGACACCCCTGAAGAACTCATCACTTTTGTCAGGAAAATGGAAGTTCTGAACAACATGACCGTTCGCTCAATAAGCAGTGATCATGGGACTGAATTCAAAAACAGTTCTATTGATTCCTTCTTTGAAAGTAAGGGTATTTCTCACAACTTTTCCTCAGTGAGAACACCGCAACAAAATGGAGTCGCTGAAAGAAGAAATCGAACTATCATCGAATCTGCACGTTCAATGCTCAGCGATTCACATCTACCTACTCAGTTTTGGGCAGAAGTTGTCAACACTGCTTGTTTTACTCAAAACAGATCGCTGATTGTCAAAAGATTCAAGAAGACAGCCTATGAACTTTTCCATGGGAGAAAGCCTTCAATTAGCTTTCTTCACATCTTTAGATGTCAATGTTTCATACTGAACAACAGAGATGCCCTTGGAAAGTTTGATCCTAAGGCCGATGATGGAATCTTTCTTGGATATTCTTCGGTCTCCAAAGCCTTCAGAATCTTCAATCGTAGAAGACAGACTGTAGAAGAAACAATTCACGTCACTTTTGACGAATCCCGTTCAGCGAACTCTAGACCTTCTGCTGATACTGAAGAACTGAATCAATGGATGTTTTCTCATCTAGGTGATTTAGAAGATGTTCTTACTCCTCCATATCATACTCATCCCACTGAAGATGATGATCCTACTATCATCCCAAGCATGCAGACTAGTGAAGCTGAAACATCATGGGTCTCAGTTGTTCCTCTTAACACTATGCCTGCCTCCGAACCTTCTGTCTTAGACTTACCATCTACTTCTCAGCAATCAGTGAATGAAATGACATCTGAACCTCTTCCTCTATTGGCTGATATACCAGAAGTTGCTGAAGCCTCATCTCCAGCTCCTCCAGAAGTTCAGGTTGAATCAGCGACTTACGCTCCGGCTCAGCGATGGACTATAAATCACCCTATTGAACAAATTATTGGTGACCCAAATGCTGGTGTTCAGACTCGACGAAGTGCAGGTAATATTTGTTTATTTGTTAACTTTATTTCTCTGATTGAACCAAAGAAAACAGATGATGCCCTCCAAGATCCAAACTGGGTCAGCACTATGCAAGAAGAACTGACAAAATTCGAAAGAAACAAAGTTTGGAAGCTTGTTCCTAGACCATCTGACAAGAAAGTGATAGGCACTAAATGGGTCTATCGAAACAAGTTGGATGAACATGGAACGGTAACCCACAACAAGGCTTAACTTGTTGCTCAGGGATACAGACAAGAGGAAGGTATAGATTACGATGAAACATTTGCTCCAGTGGCAAGACTAGAAGCCATTCGTCTATTCTTAGCCTACGCAGTACATAAAGACTTCAAAGTTTATCAGATGGATGTGAAGTCAACGTTCCTCAATGGAAAGTTGAATGAAGAAGTCTACGTGGAACAACCTCCAGGATTCTCGGATCCTAAGCATCCAGGTTATGTTAATAAACTGGATAAGGCACTTTATGGCTAAAAGCAAGCTCCTCGTGCATGGTATGACACTCTCTCCTCTTATCTCCAAATCGAAAAATTTGAGCGAGGTAAAATCGACAAAACTCTATTTTTCAGGAAAGTTAAAGGTCATATTATTCTTGTTCATATATATGTCGATGATATTATATTTGATTCCACTAACCCTGACCTTTGTACTCGTTTCGCTGATAGAATGAAAGTTGAATATAAAATGAGTATGATGGGTGAGCTAACCTATTTCCTTGGTCTTCAAATCAAGCAGAATGAAAAAGGAACTTTCATTCATCAAGGAAAATATGTTAAGGATATGCTGAAGAAAGTTGATTTAACTCAGAGTTCAGCTATGAAACCCCCTATGGCACCACCGCTGACACTAAACAAGGATCCTTCTGGAAAACCTGTTAATGTCACAATGTATCGTGACATGATCGGCTCTCTCCTGTATCTTACAGCTAGCCGACCTGATATAATGTACGCAACCTGTTTGTGTGCACGATATCAAGCTGAACCTAAGGAATCTCATTTGATCGCTGTAAAGCGAATCTTTCGTTACCTTAAGGGAACTCCTAACCTAGGTCTTTGGTGTCCCAAAGACTCAGGGTTTGATCTAATCGCCAATTCAGATTGTGATTTTGCAGGTTGCAAATTGGATAGGAAAAGCACCACAGGAGGCTGTCAGCTCCTGGGTGGAAAGCTGGTGAGTTGGACAAGTAAGAAGCAAAACTCAGTGTCCACCTCAACCGCTGAAGCTGAGTACGTAGCCGCTGCAAGCTGTTGTTCTCAGGTCTTGTGGATGAGAAATCAACTACTGGACTATGACCTTCAGCTCTCTAAGATTCCAATCTATTGCGACAGCACAAGTGCCATCGCTATAGCCAATAATCCAGTGCTACATTCAAAGACCAAACACATCGAAATCAGGTATATTTTTATCAGAGATCATGTGATGAATGGTGATATAGAACTTCATTTTATCCCAACTGACTTTCAGTTAGCTGATCTGTTCACCAAACCTCTTGATGAGACAAGATTTAACTTTCTCATCAGCGAGCTTGGAATGCTGAACTTAGAAGAGTAAAATCTTCAGCGGTTCACATTTGATCAGTGATAACAATGAACTTGTATAACCCATTAATCATCTACTCTCTGAACAAAATTGATTCGTTGATATCAAGGTATGTTCTTCTTTACTCGCTGACGTTCGCCTATGAATGCAAGATTTCAAAACAATTTGCATCGCTGAATATCTCTTCCTTTCAGTGATGCTTTGAAATTTCTAAATCTAACACTGATATTTCTAATTCAGTGCTTCATGTTTTTAAAATGCCCCTGAACTTTCAAAAACCTCAGAGACATCCTAAAATATGAATAGACGTTTGTGACGTCATCACAACAGATAAGTCATGGCACGTTTTCTATGACACGTTCGCCCGTTTCGACTTCCTTGTCCAATCAAATTCAAGGGACGTGTCCGTGTCATCATGAAAAACTTTCCCGCTCATAGTTTTTCTCTCTCTACTCTCACTATATAAACCCTTTGCGTTTATATTTTTACCTTTACGCGAACATCATCTCCTTCAAGCAAGAATTCTATGTTGCATTCAAACTTGTTTTCTTCAAGAACTGTTCATCTTCTTCAACAATCGAAAGGTTAATATTCTTATTATTTTCCTTGCATAAAACTTGTTTTCGATCTTATTTTTGTTTTCAAAAAGATCAAACAAAAGAACTTTCTTAAAATGAAATCATCTTCTCTTCATGATTTTATGAACACAATCTGGAAACAGATTGTTCTTCAAAGTTTAAACTAATAATCTTAAACTTTGACATCTTAATATGTTTTTCCAGAATCCCTTCTTTAAAAGGAAACTGGAAAACATGACATTCACTAGATTTTGAATTTTTCTTTGTCAAAACTAGAAAAACCCTAATTTCTATTCGTTTTCTAAATAGAAATTACAAAACCCTAAAAACCCTTATTTTGGATATTTTATCCATTTTAAGAACATATGTTCATAATATTCATGTTTAAACAGAAATGGCATCTCCTACTGAAGCTCAGACTCCCACTGCTTCTTCAAAGACTACACTCACCCCTGCTCCTCAAGTCCGTTTCAAATACGAGCAAATCAACTTTCAGAGAAATAACCCTTTTGCTCTCTTCAACTTCCCTCAGAGAAAGCACATCACCCACCTAGACGATGCTGTAAATTTTCTCAAGACATGCCCTCTCTCCATAGCTTTGACTATCACTCCTCCAGCCAATAAACACCTCCTTGCTCAGTTCTGGTGGACTGCAAGACGAGCTATGATCACCTCCACCAAAGACCCCAAAAAGGAGATCGAAGTCATCCTTTTTGACACTGACCATGGTACCTCCAAGATCACGCCTGGTACTATCAGGCATGCCCTAAACCTCCCCGCAGCCACAAAAGAAAAACGTTTTATCCCTCTACCCAATCCCAAAAACCCCACTGATAGAGACGCCGTCATTGCATTCTTTGACGCAATGAAATATGTATGGGACACAGGGAGAGACGAACTTCTTGAGAAGAAACTGACTGCCATCAAGAAGTCCAAGATGCCAAGCGAGATGAACCTCATCTTCGCACACCTGATAAGTTGTATGACATCTAAAGTTGGTTCTTCTTGCCAAGCTTCTCAACCCCAGCAGGCTATGGGATATTCACTGCTGAAAGGCCTGCACATCGACTGGGCGAAAATCATTTTTGACAATATGATTCAGAGAGTCGAGGAATCCAAAAGACAGAAGACGGTTCCTTATCCTCGATTTATCAGCGCTCTCTTCTTACAGGGACTCAAGGACAAATACCCGAAGGTGGGCGACCTGAAGCTCTCACAGGTTGGCACCAAAATCCTCGAGTTCACCCCCATGCCAAACAAGGTACGTCTTTCTACTATCTTATCTATTCATAATCCCCCAACTTCTTCTACTTCTACGGCTACCTCAGCGGTAATCCCAACTGCTGATATCCAGGCTGCAACCTCCACTCCTTCTAAGAAAAGGAAACACTCTACTACCTCACTTGATTCTCAAAGGATCAAGAAAACCAAGGAGCAACCCCCCAAGTCCTCAAAAGCTGAAGACTCCGCGACTCTTTCTGTACAAGAGCCGCTGAATAGTTCCGTGGTACGCTCTGCCACAGCTGGTCAAGCTACCCCTTCCATACCAACTTCAGCGTCTCTAAACGCTGAGGTTATAGACTTGGATCTGAACCCCCCTCCTTCAGACTCTCTAAGGTCTGAAGAAGTATTTCTCAGCGGATCCAAAGCTGAACCCGTCACCCAAACTCTCTTCTTAACCGTCATTCCTCCCACCATTCCTTTGAACACTCCACCTGTTTTCCCCCCATTTTCTGCAACAAGCATCATCCTCCAAGATACATCAGCTGCAACTTTACAGGGGATGATAAATCAAAATATAGGATCTGCAGGCACTTCTATACGCCAAGGCACTCTGGAAGGCGACATGGAACACTACTCAGGTTATCGAATTTTCAAGGACTTCACCAACCCGCCTGCAGGTATACACAAAACCATACACACTCCTCTCTAAAAATCCCCAACTTCTGAGCTTTCCTTTGTTCAAAAGTTATTAACTTTTGCAGGTCCTAATTTGGGAGATATCAATACCTCCCTGAAAGACTTGGTGACAAAGGTGGACTCTCTCACCACTACACTCTCTGCTAACTCTTCAGCGGTTAGAAACGCTGGAGAGAATCTCAAGACGCTGACCATTGAGGTCGAAAAGAAAGCCTCCAGTGCTGATCTGGAGAAGGTGGAAGGTAGCATTGGTCAATTTGCTACTACTATCGCTGAACACTCCACCGCCAACAACACTCTCTCCACCAACTTTACAGCCCTGTCCAATGAAGTCACATCATTGAAGACAATGGTTGGAAATCTTCAGGGAGAGGTGTCCTCCTTAAAGACGGATGTTAGCACTGCGACCAACCTCCTTCAGCAAATCCTCGACCGCCTGAATGTTGCTACTTATGCTCCTTCGCATTTTACTCAGGTGGATCGAGAGGATCTTCAAAGAATCACTCCTGCTATATATGGCCTAGAAGACAGAATAGGTAGGATTGAAACATGTGTTGGGATCTCTGGCCTGGAAGACAGGGACCCAATGCACACTGATGTTGCTACTGCTGATATTCCAGTTACCTCCCCCACTAATCATGTGGAAGAGGGGGAGAAGAATGAAGAAGGTCTTCCCCATAATGCTGAGGGGGAGACAACTGAGACAACTGCTGTTGCTGCTACAACCGAGAAACCTCAGGGAGTTGAAAACCGTGAGAGAACCGAGAAACCTCCCTCTGAATTGGAGGGGGAGCAACTCGATGAGCAACCTAAAGTTGTTGCTGATGTCACCGAACCCTATGCGGATGAGGTTGAATCTGAAGAAGAAGCTGGAGATGATGAAGACATTGACATCGCTGACGACGAACCATAAGCATCACCTGGTCATGGTGATGATGATGATTTCGACTTCTTCGTCCAGCCTAAGACAGCCCCAGCTCAAAAAGGGGTTATAATAAATGAATCTTCAGGGGAGAAGACAAAGACAAAACCTGCAGCATCTGAAGCTGACAAAGGCAAAAACAAAGGCCTCGCTGCATAAGGCAATCTGACAATCCTACAAAGAAAGCCAGCTTGTCAGGTACAATATCTTTATTTCCCTTACACTGCATCCCTCCTCTATCCCTTCTCAACCTCAATTATCCTCTCCATAAAACCTCTATACACTTAAACGCTATTCTTTTCTCTATCTCTTTCTTCCCAAATGATCTTACTTAAATGATCGTTGTGTTTCAGCTAGTCCTCTCCCCTGCTTGAGGATGCAGCTGAAGTTCCTCCTACTGCATCAACAATAATCCGAGCCCCAAGAGCTGAAGAAATAATCCCGGTCTTAGACTTCGCTGAGACTGAAGAACCTGAAGAACAGCTGATCTCTCACAAAAACAGACCTTCCGTGGCTCCTCAAACGCTAAGTGAAGAAGTTTAGAAAAAGAGAGATGCAATGATCAAACAACTTGAAGATCGGCGAATCATCCTTCCTCGTAACAAAGTCATCCCTGACCCTAAGTTCAGACTATCAAAGAAGGAATACGTCGAACATCTCAAGGTTGAGAAATAACTCGATGATCAAAGGAAAGCTGAAGAACAAGATAAAGCCTACGCCATCCAGCTTGTCCAACAATCAGTGAAGGATCCTGATCTGAAGAAGACTCACATTGATGTCCAACGTCAATTGTGGAAAGACGCCAAGAAGATCATCGAAGAAAAGACCAAGGTATCTGATTCTACCTTGGAATGGTGCAAAGAAAGACTGCACTATTAATCTCGGGCATCCAGGATCAACAAGGTGAACATCAGGGGAAGAACGACCATAAAAGTTCATGTTGTTGAAGTTGACATATTTAGAGAAAATTGTACCAATGAGACCATCTATGCTGCTACGATCAAGAAGTATGGATTCTCTGAATGGTTGGAGATGCGAATAGCCATTCAGCGATCTCGCTCAAAGTATAAACGCCATGTCGAGAAAATTATAAATTCTCAGATCGATTTGGTTTCATCTGCTGTGGATATTCCTCCTCCTCCTCCTAATCCAGCTCAACAAAGAAGGGCCTCTGCAAAGAAAAAGATAATACCTTCAGACTCAGGCCCTCCTATCATAAATGAAACAGGTATTGGTTTTTCACGTGCTGAAGTACTTGGTCCTGAACCTGACCTCTCAGCTTTCGACACCTCCCTGCCCCCTGGTGAACGCTTCATCCCTGGAAAAGTCTTAAGCGAACCTTATGGAATCTTCTTTCACGACTATGATGGACGAGAACGTTTTCAACGCATCTCTGAGCTACCATCACTCCTATTGAACAACTCAGAGATCTTATCTACTGGTGTGAATTCAGAAAAGATCTTCTCGGACACTTCATGAAGCCCCTGATCTTTACTGAAGCACAGAATAGACGAAATCTCGGAGAAAAAGTCCCTGGCTGGATGATTCCCTCTATAAGAACCCTTGATGAACTTCTCGTTAAGGAAGAACCTGAATAGCTGATAGGATTCCTTGTAATTCTTCTATCCTTTATTAGCTAAAAGGGACAAATATTTTATGAGTTCTTTTTATCCTTGTGTTTTCATAGTTAGCAATTTTCTTTTGTTGCTATGTCAATATCAAATAGGGGGAGATTGTTGATCCAAACCCTCAGTGATTTGATAATGACTCTTTAAGAAACACTTAGTGAAAATTGTAAGTAGACAATATGTATTAGAGTTTCACTATCGCTGATAAGTACTATGTTAGCTCCAATCTTTATGTTTAAAGAATTATTGAAAAATAGGCTAAGTATAGACATCGACAGAGCCTCTGCCAAGACACTGAGAGAAGGTCTAAGTGAAGACTCAACAGAAGACGTTTACAGAGGATAAGGCCACGAAGGCTCTACCAAACTTGACAGAGCCTCTGTGGTATGAAGACTAAAGACTTCGAAGATTATTTGAAGATCAATATGAAGACGATCGTGCCTCTCATGTTTCCTGTTGTACGAAGATCCTCAAGATCATTCGTACAAGGTGTGCCCTGCCAACTCCACGTGTCAACCTCTGATGGGTTACAGCTTTAGCAGAAGACGGCGCACTACATTAACGTTGTACGTGTAGCAGTCCCACGATCGTGTCTTTTTACCCTTAGTACTTCGTGTCTCCCCTTTATCCCCTGATGAATAGTATAAATAGAAGGTTCATGTTGAGCTCTTCTATTAACTTTGCACAAACTCACACACACCTGTTAGACCAGAATTCATTTTACCTTCGGCGTTCTTGGTGTTCTTAGCTAATCAATATACAGTGAATCATTGAGCTGAATATATGTGTTATTTCTATTTCACGTATTTGATTGTGTGTTTTTCTACCTTAAATATCTCTTTAGTTCTTATAAAACTCTTCCGCACCATTACCTGTATTGAACTAATAGATATAAATATCATTGTTGAGTAAAATCGGGATCAACAATTGGTATCAGAGCCATCCTTGATTTTCTATATCAAGAGATCCTCTCTTACAATGATTTTTGGTAGAAACTTTGACTGATTTTAACCTGTTCTTCATAATTTTCAAACAATCTTTGTTTTTCTGCCATTTTCGACAAGTTCGACTTTGGTAAACTTACAGAACCTGTTTCTTCGGTTAAAACTCTCCATTTTAGCGCATTGTTAAAGGCTTTTAAGTTTACAAGCTCTTTCCTACAAATCTGACCCATCATCTAAAAGTTTCAGTTCATACTCTGTTTTCTAGTGTTTTTCAAACCATTTAAAATGGCGAACACCAACAACTTTTTTACTGCTGGTTCCCTAACAAAACCACACACTTTGCTCAGAGATGAGTACCCTCGGTGGAAGATACGAATGATTCACTTCTTCGAGGGTACTGACAAAGAACTCGTTCACTATATCCACAATCCTCTTTTCGTTCCCATGGTCACCGTACCACGTGTACCTGCCACAGATGATACTCCAGAAATTCCTGAGCACGAGAAACCTAAGACAAAAGACAAATGATCTGCACCTGACTGGGAGAAATATGAGATCGCTCAGAAGACCAAGAGACTTCTGATAATGGCCATACCCAATGACCTCTTCCAATCCCTAGATGCGTGTGAATCTGCATACGATCTATGGAAGGAACTGGAGAAACAATTGGAGGGAGGGGCCAAGACTCAGAAAAATCGCAGAGCCCAATGCATCAACGAATACTACGCATTCAAAGCTCTGCCGACAGAATCTCTGCAATCAACGTATGACAGGTTCAACTCTCTCATCAACAAGTGTAAGAAGTTTGGAATCCACAGAACCTCTGAGGAGAACAACGTCATGTTCCTAAAGAGCCTAAATGAAGAATGGCTCCAGCTTTCTATGTCTCTGCAAACTAATCAGGACTTAGACACCTGGACTCTGTCAGGTCTTTATGGAACATTGGCAGCCCAAGAACCTCATATTGCACATGCAAAAGCTCAAACTAGTGTGCCTCTTGCACTTGTTGGTAAGGCGACAGAAGCTAAGGAGAAACCAAAGAAGGAGAAGTCTGTGGAGGAGAAGAAAGAGAAGAAGAAGAAGGTGTTGGTCGTTGATAGTGAAGAAGAGGAATTTGTAGAAGAAAGGAGGCAACCATGGCCTCAATAGCTAAATCTTTAGCTCTTTTGACCCGAGAATTCAGCAGAGGATACCAGAAGAAGTCTGGTTATGAACGCAATGGCAAAGATGATCGTGGTGATTCAAGGAATCAGGGAAGAGAAGGATCGAATGACCAACAGAGGTCAACTGACAAGAATGACAGAGGTGGTGACCAACAAAGGTCAGGCGACAGAGCTGGGAATGCACCCCAGAACCAGGGTTGTTTCAATTGTGGCAAGTCAGGACACTATGCTGCAGACTACAGGAGCATACCAAACCGCCCTCAGAGGGACTCTGCTTTCTACAAAAAGAAGGCAGAGTATTATGCTTAGAAGTCGCTCATGGTGGAGCAAGAGAACTGGCAGTCAGATAAATCCTCTAATGAAGGTGAAAAGAAGAACGTCCTGTTCTGCGGGATGGCAGAGGTCAGCTCCTCCGACTCTGACAGTGAGGTATCCACTTCTGACTCTTCCTCTAACGAAACAGAAGACCTGCGAAAATGTACAAATTAAGCTTGCATTCTTTGAGAGAGAAGCCAGACTTCTCACTCAAGAAAAGGAAAAAATATTTAAAGAAAAGGAAGAGATTGAAACTAACTGGCACAAACATCTAAATCCTTTAAAAGAAAAGATTTCAGAACTTAACTCTGCCTTAAAAGCTAAATCTAAAGAACTTATGGATGTTGAAAGTGACAGAATGAATATTCTTGCTCTCAAACACTATTTTCAAAAGGAAAGAGAAGTCCTTCATCAAGACCTACTCAGAAGAGATCTTTTAATTAAAAAATATCAAGATGCACAGAAGGTATACGAAAAGGTCAATACACAAATAGGAAGAAGGGGAATTGGCTTCTGTGATATAGATCCATATACTGGAACCAAAAGAAACAATCCCTGTCTTCTTTATTTCACATTGGAAGTACAAGAAAACCTGGTTTTCCAAACTTACTCTCTGTTAGCAAAAGGCGAAAAGTCTCTAGGGAACCTCACCAGAGGAAACCTCTGAAGATAATAAATGTGTGGTTTGAAAACACGGATCTATCACCTTCAACCTCTGTCAAAAGAGACTCCAAACCTAAAAGATATCTGAAAACACAAGATCAGATAGGAATCTTCAAGTTTGGTGACCCCGAGACTCAAACTCGTGTTGCTTTTGTCTGCACGGTAGATTCTGCTTCCACAGAAGAAAAACTGACACATATTTCTGAAAATGAGCTAATGGAAATCGGTAAAAATAATTTTTATGAGAACCTCTGTACATCCTCTGTCGAACAAAAACTCTTTGTAGGTTTATATTTTTTTCCTTTACGCGAAAAAATTCTCCTCCAAGCAAGAAAAAGAAAATTACTGTTGCATTTGTGCTCTCAGGTTTTCAAGAACTTCTTCTTGTTCAACGAACCAGGTTAATAATTCTGTTATTCACCTATTTCTTAAACTTGTTAATGATCTTCTCATTGTTTTTACAAGATCAAACAAAAGAACTTTTTCAAATGAAATCATTTCTTTCATGGTTTTATGAACACAACCTTTCATGGTTGTTCTTCAAGTTTAAACGCAAGATCTTAAACTTGTTCTTCATACGTTTTTCCAGAATCCTAATTCTCAAAGAAAACTGGAAAACAAGATTTTTTGTATTGGGTTTGTTTTTTTTTTTAAACCAAGAAAAACCCTAATATCTTCATTAAGACATTTTTGTCTGAATGAAATGGACAAAATTCGAACCATCTTATTGGAAAATCTTTCCACATTAAGATTATTCTTATTTGTTATATCTTTGGTTGAACTGATAATAGAGAAATGGCATCTACTGACATTTCCACTGCTAAGAACACCACTGCTGAGAACACTGCTGCTGCTGAGGAATTGGAAATCATCAAGGCTCCTCAGGTCAAGTTCACTCTTGAAGAACTGGACTGGACAAAAACCAACAACCTTTATGCGCTTCTCGAGTTTCCTCCTCGAAAGCATGTCACACATCTGAATGATGCTGTGAATTTCCTGAAAAACTGTTGCCTCTCTACAGCCCTGGTTAGTCGATTTTGGTTTGATCGATTTCTACATTCTTCGATTTTTGGTTAGTAAGCTTCGATTTTGAAGCTTCGATTTTTGTCTACTCGATTTTGGCTCTGCATGTTTCTTCGATTTTGAAACACTTCTTCTGTTCGATTTTGAAACACTTCTTATGTTCGATTTTGATGTTTGATAAAAAAGTTAATGCTATATGTGTTGCTTCAAGGATAAAGAAATCAGCATTTGACTTTTGAGTATCAAACGAATGATACCCTATTTAACCTTAAGAATCAATAAGAACCATAGATTAAGATATGATTATTACATTAGACCCTAAAGATGGCAAAAAATTGAAAGCATTCGTGTCATTATTTTGTTTGAGAAATAGTATTGGCAAAAAAGTTGCATACAAAATATAAACAATTGAGATTCAGAATGATAATTAGTGTTGAAAGTTTTATTATCTTGTCTTTATACATGTAAATTCCCTAACAGCCCGTTTGGTTTGCCTGATTTGGAATTCAATTCCATTTCATTTATGTGTTTTGTTTGAAGGAAAGTTTGGATTTGAAATCCCACAACTAGCAATTTAGAAATCTCTTGTAGATGAATGTCATTTCAAATCCAAATTGTTCCCATCACATATCTTACCCTGCTAAAAATCTATATTTCTTATAGCGGTTTAGAAATCCCTTAGAATTGAACAATGTGTTTTGCCAAAATCCATTGTTGATGACAGTTTCAATTTTCTGCTTGCGCAGGATGTGATTGACACCCATGTGAAAGAGGTAATGACAGATGCTGCTGAGACATTAGTTGATTTCCATTACTTGTGGGTGACTCATCAATATTCTAGGTAAATATGAGGTGTGCTTTTTTTTATAGAAAGTAGTTATGATTTTAAATTTAACTGAGTAATTTAAAAAATTGTACTTAATTACAGGTCAGTATTTGAGGTGCTTGACCTGCATTAAATAGCCATAATAGAAACACTTATCAATCGTTAGTAAGTTAGTGTCAAGGATAATCGTGCGACGATCGCACGTTTCGGTGGACACTTCGGTCGTACGACGGGGATACCTTACTGGCGACGATTAAAGATACGGTCCTACAAATTTTAAGGGACCTTATCTTAATACAAGACTCATCGTATGAAACAAGCCCTTTGTTTTCTTGCGTCGGTCGAGGGTGTGATTTTTTACCCAAACAGATATAAAAATATTTTTTTACATGATATTTTTTCATCGAATGCAAGGATTTAAGATATTTTGCTTCACATATATCTGTTTCCTAATATGATAATTTCACATGTATTTGTTTTACCAACGTGTATTTTTCATTTCGCTAGGTGAACCAAAAAAAATTCACATGTAATTTTTTCACAAGGTGAACACGAACATATGTGAAACAATATCGTAAATTATACGTTTTGACGAAAAAATCATGTAAAAAATATTTTTATATTGGTTATGTTAATGCAAAATAATTGCACTAAACTGTCTTATGCCAAAAATCGCACAAAAAATATGATCTAAGGTTTGGTTTCGGACCTTATCAACTACATATTGAACCATCGAAATAAACAAGAAAAATAACGAAGAAAATGTAAATGAGACAAGAGATTTTGGTGACGCAGAAAACCCTATTGAGGGTAAAAACCGCGGACGACAATAGAAGTCGTCAATGCACCATGGACATTAACTAGCGACGTCATCCTTAATAATAGTGATTACAATTACATATCATGGATAAAAACGTCGGTCGTTTTTAATAAGTGATGTCGTGCGGACAGAACGTGGATAATAGTTGTTGTTGCTAGTTCTGGACGTGAGGACACTGCTGTCGCTAGACCACGACGTGAGGACGCTGATGTCGCAAGACCAAGACGTGAGGACGATGCTGTCGCAAGACCAGGAAAATAAGGATGGCCTCAAAATAAATAAAGTAACAATTCTATTTGTAGAGAACTACTTTTAGAGCACTCGTGAGCCAATCCCCCCTTTTTCCATTGTCTTTGTCTCTTATTTATATGTGGGCATTTGTAACCGCCGCTTTAATGATCATAATGATTATAACGGTCGTGTCTTAATGACAGAATTAAATGTTGGTTGTCAGTTACGTTTGATGTATTGATGAGATGAATCTTGGTCATAACTCTTCTATTATAAATGAGACTTACAATAAATACGTAATAGTAGTAGCAAATTGACCAATCCTACCTTCTACCTTCTCCAGATCAGCACTGGAGGATTTCTTATCAACCACATCGGTCAGTCTTTTGAGATTCTCTCCAGCGTTTGTAACCGCTGAAGAGTTGGTGGAGAGAGTGGTGTTGTAAGAGTCCACCTTTGTCATCAGATCTTTCAGGGAGTGTTGAATATCTCCCAAATTAGGACCTGTAACAGTAAATAACTTGTGAACAGAGGAAAGCTCAGAAGTTTAGGGTTGAGAGAGAGAGAGAGGAATGTGTATGGTTTTGTGTATACCTGCAGGCAGGTTGGCGAAGTTGCCGACAACGACCGCCAACTCTAAGTCGTGAGTGGGGTATCGCCTCTCATAATCTTTCAATTGACGAGATGCATAGGCAATCACTTTCTCACGTTGCATTAAGATACACCCCAATCCCTACTTAGATGCATCACTATATACCACAAAATCATCGGTACCGTCTGACAAGGTAAGAATTCGAGCGCTGCTCAACATTTCCTTCAACTTCTGAAAGGCTTCCTCTTGACTTTTCGACCAATTGAACTTGGCGCTCTCTTTAGTAAAGGAGGTCAATGGGGTAGCAATCCGAGAAAAGTCCTTGATAAACTTCTGGTAATACCCCGCTAGACCAAGAAAACTCCGAACCTCCAATGGCGTTCTAGGCGGTTCCCAGTTCCTTATAGCCTCTACCTGCGTTGGGTCGACCTTTATTCCACTTTGGGACACCACGTGTCTCAAGAACTGAACCTCCCGAAGCCAAAATTCACATTTTGAAAATTTTGCATAAAGTTTCTCCTGCTTCAACAATTCCAGCACGACCTAAGATGCTCCTTGTGATCCTTCTCCGACTTCGAGTAAATCAGGATATCATCTATAAAGACAATCACAAACTTATCCAAGTAGGGTTGACACACCCTATTCATCAGATCTATAAAGGCGACGGGGTGTTCGTCAATCCAAATGGCATCACCAAAAACTCAACCACCAGTCTGCCGCCAGTCTGCCGGAGAGGTGTGGATTATACTATGGTGGTGACTGGCGGCAGACTGGCGGCAGACTGGCGGCAGACTGGTGGTTGACCATCTAGGACTGGTGGTTTACAATTATACTACTATGAACTAGGGAGGAAATATAAAGAACAAAGAGAAAAACTAGAGAGAATTATAGAAAGATGAGTTTATTTCTTTCAAGGGATGATTTACAAGTGATGGGAAGCCTTCCTTCTATAGGCAAGGAAAAGGCTTACTTACATAAGCATGACATAAGCCATGCATCACAACTAATAATTCAAAGTGAGGTAAGCACTTACATCACTTGAAAGTGACAAGTTACTTCCTTTATACAAACATTTATTTAAAAAGAAATACTGAAAAGTAAATACGAAAAGTAAATACTGGATAGGAAATAATTATTAAGACAACGCTTAAATAATTATTTAAGATGGATCTCGGGATCATCCATCAGTGTTGTAGTCGATCATGTACGCTTCTCCATCATTGTCTGAGCCTGATTCATCAGAAGTGTCTATAGTTGGGGAAAGATATCCATGGTAGTCATCCACAGAGAGGAGACTGGGTGTTCAGTAGACCATAAGCCCTCATTGAGTAAGACATTTGCCGGGATGGAACCATGTTCAACGTTATTGGCGTTGGCTAGGTTAAGCCGGTTTGTTATGAACTTGTCAGGGTGTCTTTTCTCGAATGATCGGCTTGCACAGTTGCTATTACTCCACTCATGGATGTAGGCTGAGGGAGAGTGATAGACAATAGAGTGAGGCTGATTGATGGCTGCCGAGCTGGGTCTGTGGAACATGATTATGGTGTACCTCTTCTTGGATACAGATAGGTGGGGGGTCCATAAATGGGCTGGTAGGAACCATTGCAGTAGTATGAGGATACCCATTGCTTGCTTCGGAACATGACCAAACTGGCATAGGAAGAGGTATTGAACTAGCTTTGGTGCGTTGAAAGTGATGGCGGTGGTGTGGGCTTCAAACAGATACCAGAAAAAACACAAAGCTTCTTTTGGGAACCTGTACAGATCATGGAAATGGAAGACATTGAGGAAAGGGTAGTCGGGGTGGAATAAGAGGTTTCTCATGAACAATCCATGTTTTCGGAGAAGGACAATGAAGAAGGTTCGGTAATGTAGTTGGGATCTATCTCTGAAAGTTAACTCGGCGATGACATCTAAGACTTCGGTTGGAAGTGTCATGGTAGAGAGAACGTCTGTGATGGTTTGTGAGGATGATCTGCCAGTGGATTGAACGTTGTGCCGGGCAGAAGATTCCGGGGTATCAGCTGGTGCTATGGGAAGTGAATGTAATGCGTAAAAAATATAGCGGTTTTTTAGACATGAAAATTCTGTCAAAAACCCAAATTTTGACAGATTTTTGAAATTGATTTAACGGTAACCATTTGGTCAAAAAACAACATTTTTTATGGAACCTAAAACGTTTTCGACGGACCTTGGTCAAACATAGTTGACTGTATTGGTCGAATTTTCAATGGATGGAACCTTTGAGACTTCTTTTGGTGGAAATCCATTTTACTGGGATGAACCGGTGGCTTCCCCGTTGAAGGGGAACATTTGCGGCAGGATCGTCGGGGTCGGGAACTGCGCCGATTGACTTTGAGGGATTTGGACGAGAGTGAACGCTGTGGGCCTTGGCGGTGGTGGAAGCAGAGGTCCTAACGAAGGTGCACCAAAGAGTGGACCTGGACCATTTTGTTCTCCAAATGTTCCATTCTGGTTTTGATTCCTCAGACACACGATTTCTTCAGCCGCCTTTCGACTTTGCTCGTCCAAGGCATCGATGCGATTACGCGCAACTTCCAATTCCCAGTGGCATCTGGGCGATGATCTGCTCTTGATTTCCCTGACTTGCCGTTTTCCTGAAAAGAGAAAAACTGGAAAACTCCAAGAAACTGTTAGTCGGACGCACGTTTGTCGAATACTTTCTCTAGATGGGCCCCACGGTGGGCGCCAAACTGTTAATGCCGAAAATCGTCCAAAAATACAATTTAAGGTTGATGTGGAGCTTGACAACTAAAGAAAAGAAATCTTTCGACAAACTATGCGACAAAGACAAAAAATAAAGAAGACGAGAGGAATTTGGTGACGCGGGAAAAACCTCAACGAGGAAAAAACCCGCGGACGACAGTGAGTGTCGTCGATGTACTATGGTTGCCAATCAGGGGCGACGTCCTTGGGTTTCAAGAGTCGAGAGTACAAGCGATTACAGTACAAATATCATAAATGACTTAATTGTAAAATAAATAGTAAGATGTGTCTTGCCCTTTTTCTGTTGTGGTCGTGACTTGTGAATTTTTACCCAAACACCAGCTAATAACCTAAAGGTTTCCACCACCTCCCTCTCTTGAAAAGAGCTCGCTGGCTCGGAGGATACAGAAAAATCTGGGACAGAGATTTGCGCTACATATAGGTCCATAAGGTCCCTATTTGTGGTGGTCTTTCTAGCTATTGATTTCTTCCGCATGGTTAAAAGTGTAAAGATCGTACTTTAGATCTCTAAAACCTCGAACGAACGAATGAAAGCACTGGTAGATCTCACTGAAATGTCTCTCGAACAATACCGTAAGCATAAAAAAGGAAGTGATCTCCGGTATCGCGTTATTTATAGCAAGGTCGTGTCAGATCAGTCCAGCGGATGGTCTACAGCTGTCCACCACCTTTTCGCATGCAACATCCGAATGAACGACACCTGTCCTATAACGGCTCCACGCCTCTGACACGTCGCCATGACGTCACGACCACTTCACCTCCCTTGGTTAAAATCGAACCAAGACGGTTGGGATTCAGCTAGACCCTCTCCCCATACGACACGTGTCATGTTACTTCGTCAAATTTAAAAATTCGAATTTCACGCCAATTCAATTTTTGGTGGCAAACTGTTTGGATAAAAATCCACACCTCACGACCGACGATGAAAGTAAGAAAAACAGCAAACCTTCACAGCAAAAACACTGTGAAAGTTTACCATCACAGTACCTTCACAGTCTTTTGCTGTGAAGGTTTAGTGTTAATTTTTTGGTCTCACCGTTTTGCTTATTGAAAAAGTTTCCTTGACCCGACATTTCCTGAAAAATAGAGAAAGCTCAAGAAACGATTAGTAAGACATACGCTTTGTCAGAGATTTTCTCTAGATGGGGCGCCAAATTGTTAATGCCAAAAATCACCCAAAAGATACCTTATGGTCGATGTGGTGCTTTAAAAAATAAAGAAAGGATCCAAACGACAAATCGTACGACGTATAACAAAAACAGAAAGAGACAAGGGAATTTGGTTACGCGGAAAACCCCTATCGAGGGTAAAAACCACGGTCGACTATGGAAGTCGACGGTGCACTATGGTCGTCAAACAAGGACGGCGTCCTTTAGTAACAAATGTCGTGAGTACAATAGATTACAATTACAAAAGAAATAAACTTAGTTGTAAAATAGTATTGTGCGTCGTGTGAAATAAAGCTTCGTCGTGCGTTTTTGCAGATGATGAGGATGCGATTGATCGTATAAATGCCTTGAGATCTTGGAAACAAGCTGGGTTGATCTTCGACCAGAAAAATCGAGACCTGTAAGTTCATCATCATCTCTCCTCCTTCAAATCCACATTGGGGGTTCTATTTCATCTTAAAATTGAGACATGTATATTTGGTGTTTGTGTAGGTCTTTTTTCCCTCCTTTTATCTCTCAATTTGTTGTACTTGACATGTCTTTTTCCAGATTCTAGTGGATTCTCTCTTGGATGCTCAAGATTTCTCTGCTAATTAATGGTAAGACACTATTACTAGAATATCACTCTTTTTTTCTTTTGATTTCAAACATTTCGTAGTGAAGCATTTTTCAATATATCCATCAATTATTAATAATATAACTGAATTGTTACTAGGACTCTCCACTAGGACCCTTGGACAGATAGAGATGACAACTAAAATATGAATTGAGCTAATTATTGTTATATGTGTGGAATCATGATCAAGGCTACAAAATGACAGTAAAACAACCTCTAGGATGCTGACCAAAAAATTGAATAGCATAGGATTTTGCATCAACGCTCGAATTCTTAGACCAGGTCATAGTGTTCAGAATTTGAAGGCTGACTCTATGTCTATTCGACTTTTAGAGAAAAAAATGAGATATTACAAGCCTCTCCAGGAGATTGATTTTTTCATCCAATCCAGGATTCTTGACATCAATGTGGGGCAAGGCTGTAATGTAGTGTAATTAATAGCAATATTAATCACAAAAATGGTTGTTGTGAGATGGGGTTAAAGGGTGTGTGATCTAAAAACATTTCATGAACTTGCCTTTAAAGATATGGTTTTTTTATCTCTTAGTTGGGATTAGTTGAGTGGTTGAAAAAAATAGATTTAATTTATAGGATTGGAAAGGAAGTTAAATAATTGAAAATTGATTAAAGGGATAGAATATATAAATGACCATTGACCATTGACCTTATTGTATAAAGTTGTATATATTAATAGGCCAACATAGAACAAGAAACCTATTCAAATGCATGCATGGCTGGAGACGAAGTGAAGCTATTCGGATTTTGGGGAAGCCCTTACACACTTCGTGTGAAATGGGCACTCAACTTAAAAGGGATTGATTATGAATACGTTGAAGAAGATATCTTGAATAAAAGCTCGATCGATGCTTTCGCAATACAACCCTCTTTACAAAAAGGTTCCGGTTCTTGTGCACAATGGTAAACCGATCGTGGAGTCGCTTGTGATAATTGAGTACATCGATGAGACATGGAAGAATCGTCCATTACTTCCTGGAAATCCTTTTGAGAGGGCTATATCTCGTTTTTGGGCAAAATTTGTGGATGATAAGGTAAACCAGCCGCTGAGAATAGAGCTGCTATTCCAGAAAGGTTGGTTCCCAAGGAAATTCATATGTGGACTGATGAAGATAAGAAGAAAGTGGCTATCGACACCAAAGCCAGATCCATTCTTTCCATGGTTCTTCCTGACGAAGTCTACCATTCCGTCATGAACCTGAAAACCTCCAAAGCCATGTGGGACACAATCTGTGTTCAGTATGAAGGTACGTCTGAAGTCCAGGACTCACGTAAGATCAACCTGGTAAGACAGTACGAAAGCTTCATTTGTGGTAAGAATGAATCTCTCTCTGAAGTACACAAACGTTTTAACTGCTTAATAATAGATCTAAAAACTGTTGGTAAGGAATATTCTAACTTTGAAGTACTGACAAAGTTCTTAGAATGTTTACCTGAAAGCTGGGACAGTTATTCAATGTGTCTCAAGCTATCAAAGGATCTAAAATCCATGACTCTTTCTACCTTATATGGCACAATGCTTAATCATGAGCAATCGAGTCATCTTAAGAAGAATCTTGTAAAAGATTCCAAAAGCACCCTTGTTGCTTTAATCTCAGAGTCACCTACCACTCAGCGATCTACTATCACTATCACTGAGTTGGAAACTAACTCTGAATGCTCATCAGATCCTTTTTTAGCATAGGGAATAGGTGAACTGTATGGCACGATAACTTAGGCAAAAAATCAGCCATATAATTAACCAGGCCAAGGAACAGTGGGATTTCCTTTTGTGATGTCAGTTCGTCGGGAAATTTGTGCAATTCTTGGGATATGTGTGGCTGCGGTTGGTATTTTCCATCTGTGGTCTGCATGCCAAGAAAATCGATAGAACTGACTCCTATCACCATCTTATTTTCTGATAACATGATCCCATGTCTTTTGACGATAGAATGGAATTGAGACAGCAACTCAACATGAGAGTCCTCATCTGGGGAAAACAAGAGGATGTCATCAATGTAAACCAGGGTATGCTGAAGGATAGGCTCAAAAATCCTTGTCATTGCTTTTTGGAAAACTGAATGAGCATTCTTTAGACCAAAAGGCATGACGTTCCACTAGTAGTGATGGTCAGGGATACAAAAGGCGGTTTTTGGCCTATCATCGGGATGTATCCCTAGTTGCCAGAACCCAGCTTTGAGATCGAATTTGGATAGTATTCGTGCATTGGTCAGAGACTGGAACAGGGACCTTTTCTGAGGTAGTGGGAATTTATCGTCGGCTAGAAAGTGATTCTGGGGCTGGTAATTTATGACCAGCCGTAGTTTTCCGCGAACTTGCTCACTTCTTTTGTTGACGTAAAATGCCTCACATGCCCATGGTGAGGTAGTAGTTTCGATAATTCCTTGATTAACTAGCTCTGAACATTCCTGGACCGCTAGTTGATAGTGGTCAGAGTTCTTCCCGGGGTGACTTGCTTTGGTTGGGTTAACATCTTCATTCCTTTTGAACGGGAGGCTGACGAAGAATGATGGATTTAACCATAACGGGGAGTCGTTTTTGGTTAGGAATTCCAAGTGATTAGAAGCACAGGAAGAAAGAATAATCTTTTTTTCTTCATATCTTCCATGGTAGGGGTTGATGCCATGTATAGGTTTGGGACAGGGCTCCATGGGTTCAGAAAGCTCTTATAACGGAGACCTTGTTCTGCATACCTTAATCCTGGCAACTTGTGGAGGATATCAAATCCGATGAGAAGGTCTTTGTCATGGGAACTTGATCCTAACAGTCTGTGTTTGACAACACATTTAGGAAAAAGTCTGATAAAAATAGGAATACTGATTTTATCAATGACAAATGTGTTTCCACTGGCCGCAAGGAAGTGCTGGTGGTGTGGTCGCCAATAGCTTTGGGGTAAGATGTCAGGATTCAATATTGAAACTGAAGATCCTGTATCAACGAATGCAATGGCGGGGATTGGCTTGGAGTATGTAGAAGTGAGGAGATGTACTTTGGCTATGGGAGTTGGTTGGGGTTTTTGCAACGATAGTATTTTGGTATGATGGGGGTGGGATGTGTGGCTGGCCAACTTGGAGGACTTCGAGTGGTTTTATCATGAATACATTTATATCCGGGTGTTCTGAGATGGACTCATCGTCTGAGAAGTCTGAATAGGCAATGGAGCACAGACTCAAGGATAATACGATTTGCGTTTATCAACGCATGTCTTAATTCCAGTAACTGTTGAGCATGGTGTAATTCAAACGTTCTGTTGCAGGGGTTGATATCATGTCAGGCATGAATAAATGCTGTAGGGAAGTGGTAAATCATGGATTGTTCACCACCAACAGTTGCGGCAGGCAAGAAAGAACAGGGCATTTTGAAGAAGATCACCACATAAGTTTTTTGGCTTATGTGTAACCTTTGGACCCATTGATGTGTTGGGAGGAACCACTGGAAGAGGGTAAACAGGTGTTTAGACTCTTTGGGAACATGCTCAAACTGGCCCTGAAACAGGTAAGTGAACAGTTTGCAAGCATTGAAGGTGATGGAAATAGTGTGGGTTTCAAAGAGATACCAGAAGAATCATAGTGCTTCTTTGGGTAGTCTGAACAGATCATGGATGTGGAAGATGTTAAGAAAGAGGTAATCTGGGTGGATCCTGTGGTTTTTTAGAAAGGGACCATGTTTGGCAAGGAGGACGTTATAGAACACTTTCCAATTCAGTACTGACCTTTGAGCCAGGGTTAGGTCAGCTATGATCTCTGTTATTTCTTCGGGACAATGCTGAGTGGCATCTTGGGGAGTGGAGGAACTAGGATTGGCTTTATCCATAATGAAAACTAAGGGAATTACCGTATGTTGTTGGATGCTAGGATCACTGCATTTATAGTGCTTTGGTTTCGACAGAAAATCTGCGAGACTATTTTCTGACCCTTTGATGTGTTTCACTGTAAACTTCCACTATAAGAACCAATTAGTCCACCTCAAAAGCTGTACTTCTGGGAGCATCTTTCTTTTGGATTGGAGCATGTGTGGGAAAGACGACATGTCCAATTCGATTTGGAAATCGTGTCCGATAAGATGGAATTGGAATCTTTCAATTCCTCTTTTGGCAGCAAGGACCTTTTTTAACGTGGAGTGATAATGTTGCTCAGATTCTGTGAACGTGCCACTTTTGTAGCCACGTATTGTTCTGGCACCACTTTTGTCTTCTACCAGTAGTACTGCTCCCCAGTACTCATCACTTGCGTCAGTCTGGAGTATTCTCTTGTCAGTTTCTGTAGGAATCTTTAAAGGCGGCATCACATCAGCAAGTTGCTCTGTTGTTTTTATTGCTTCGGTCTGTTTTTTGGTTAGGAATTCCAGGTGATTTGAAGCACAGGAAGAAGGAATTATCTTTCGTTTCATATCTTCCATGGTGGGGGCTGATGCCTTATAAAGATTTGGAACTGGACTCCATGGATTCAGAAAGCTTTTGTAACGGAGACCTTGTTATGCATACCTTAATCCTGGTAGTTTGTGGAGGATATTAAATCCAATGAGAAGATCCTTTCCATGGGAACTTGATCCTAACAATCTGGGTTTGACAACACATTTAGGAAAAAGTCTGATAAAGATAGGAATACTGATCTTATCAATGACAAACATGTTTCCACTAGCGGCAACGAACAGCCGGTGGTATGGTAACCAATAACGCTGAGGTAGGATGTCAGGATTCAATATTGAAACTGAGGATCCTGTATCGAAAAATGCAATCACAGGGATTGGCTTGGAGTTTGTAGAAGTGAGGAGATGTACTTTGGCTAAGGGTATTGGGTGGGGTTTTTGGGGGGATAGTATCTTGGTGTGATGAGGAAGTGGGATGTGTGGTTGACTAGCCTGGAAGACTTCGAGTGGTTTTATCATGAATACGTTTATATCCGGGTGTTCTGAGATGGACTCATCGTCTGAGAAGTCTGAATAGGCAATGGAGCACAGGGTTTTGTCAGTAATCTCATCTTCGAGAGAGTAGAGGGACTCAAGATCTGAAATGTCCATTGGCTCTATTAGGTTAAGAGCTTGGATTAATGATTGAGACTTTCTCTTGTCTTTGCAGTCTTGTGCAAAGTGTCCCTTTTTGTTACAGATGTAACATCTGTCTGAGCTTCTTCCTCTGTGTGACTTCTTCTTTAAAAATTTCCATCTTTTATCCCTAGTCTTCTTGTAAGAATTTATTGAAATTCTTAAACTGAGGCTTTTTCTCTTTGTGAGAGCACTCACATGAAGAGTTGGTCTTGCACTTTATTTGCAGGTACTTGTCATTACAGGCAGGACCGAGCGTTCTACTTGTTTTTTCAAATTCCGTGAAGAATTTTTGATGGTCGCAGAGTTTGGCCAATGCATTGAGTATCAACTGGTAGAGTTCTCCAAGTGTGGCATTGGCTAATGATACGTTCTTCTGCTCTAAAAATCTGAACGATTCATTTGCAAGCGACTCTGGGAAAGAATTGAGGAAGACCTGTTTAAGGTTGACATCGTCGATACCATGAAGACAGTAAAATTGTTTTGACATACGATCATAATGTTCTTCAAGATCTGACTTTAAAAATGAACAACACTTCATTTTTAAGAATTCTTCCCTTGCATGGACAGTGTGCTCGACCGGATTCCCTATGAATTCTACATAGATCATGTTTATGAATTCTTCGGGAGATGAAACTTGTTGGAGTTGTAGTTGCCTGTATTCTCCAAGACTTGTGTACCAATCTCTAAGACGGCCCTGGGCTCTAGTGATAAATCTTTTGATGACTGTGGCAACGTCATAGTATTGGAGTTCTGCTGAGCACCAAGTCAACATTTCAACACTTCTTTCCCTCCATTTGGATGGAGGAATATCGTCAAAGGTGAATTGTTGGTTTGTGTCGGACTTCGGAGTCTTATTTTGCTGTCTGGGTTGTCTTGTTTCTGAAGCAGCATCACCAATCGTGAAAGTATCAGTATACTCTTGTTCGACTGTGGGTTCAGGTTCTGCCATGAACAAGTGCTCAAAGGCATCTGTTGGCGAGTCAGAATCTTCATCCGTAGGGGATGAGATAATTGGTGCCACAAATGTAGGGTCAGCGGGTTCTTCTTTGTGGGCTAGGGAGTGTAAAAGGGTTGAGATGGGGTTTGTTTCACAAATGGATAGAATTGTTGTGGGTGTCGAAGAGGCGATCATTGAGTCATCATCTTGGAACTCTCTTGTTCGGCTGGATGAAGCACGATCTTGGATGGGTGGGGTTCTTTGCAATGGCTTAGGGCGTATTTTCTTTTGTTCGGAAGACCATAAGGCCAGGGAGGGAGAGCCCTGTTTCAGAGGGAAGGAAGGTAGTGGTAGTGGAGCAAAAGATGTCCCTAAAAAGGGGGTAGGGGCCAATCGCCAGGGTTCATCAGATTGGGTTGATGCCCGTTTTTGCCTGTGCTGATTCTCAAAGTCATTGAGTTGATATTGCAAAGATTTCATCTCAGCTTGTTTCTGGCTAAAAACATGTTGCTCGCTGGGCAAGGGTTTATGTCGAACCATCCAGAGAAGTTCAAAATGGAGGGCTTCCATTTTTTCTTTGACTTCATCTATGATGCTGGTGAGAGACCTTACCTTTGTGGTAAGAGTTTCTTGAGTCTTAGTGATCTGTGTTTGTTGAGCAAGAATGGCTGTGAGGGCTTTGTTTTGTGCAACAGCATTTTCACTCTGCCGGTTGAGTGTGATTTCAGCAGGACTAATAGCAGTGGGAACACCCGTGGAGCTAATAGTCGTAGGATTCTTGATTTTCCAATCATGTTTGGTCCGCTGAACCGTATTTTCGAAGGAGCTTAACGGCGGGAACTCGGCTTCGTAGTTAGAGGACGAGCTGGCTGGAGCAATAACACAACATTCACCTAATGATCGGTCGAATGACTGGTCCAAAGGCGGCTGGCAGCATGATATGTTTGTTAACTTCTTTCGGGTGGGCAAATCGTTATACAGAACGTAGTAATCGAATTTGCCTGAGGGTTCGCCAAGGAGTCCGACAACGGGATCACCTTTATCGTATCGGTCTTTTAGTCTCTTTTGTGAATTTTTCGTCTTTCGAGGAAAATCTTCATCATAATCAACTTTGTATGCTTCGTCTAAGCAATCTTGGCAGTTGCATACATCATAACAACAGTGCTGGCTTTGTTTGGCTGGCTGAACCATGTGGACCGTGGGAAAAACGTCTGCTACGCTTGATTTTTCTTTGGAAGAAAAATTGACTTCGATGAGTCCATTTTCGTGTCTGATGAAGTCTGGAGCTGTAGTTGTTTGAACGGGAGCCTGATGAATTCTTTCGTAGTTGGTTACCCACTTTTCTAGAAGGAGTTTCAGTAACTCCTCTCTCGTTAGTTGTCTGGGAACGTAAGTGCATGTTGGGGTTGCACTGGAGTTCACGTCGATGAGCAAAGCATCTTCACTATGCTCTTGGCCAGGGACTATTATGTCTAGAGCATGGTTCTGAACACGGTGTGCCATCTGGTAATGGAAGGTGGCTTGGAAGGTGTTAACCTGGGTGGTTCCTCCTCTTTGGATCTTTGGCTTTGAGGGCAGTATGCAAGGATGGATCGTTTAATGGCATGTTGAAATTAGGATAGAAGGTAACGAATATGGTTCCTGCATTTAAGGTAGTTTGGATGGTGCCGATGCAAGCATGTTGGTATTCAACAAATCGAGTGTCTACCAAAGCGATGCGAGAAAAGGCTGGGAGACCCTTTCTTCCATGGAAGGTAAGGGCTAGGCGGATTGCTCCAAAATGGATATGCGTATATCCTTGAGCATACCCCTTGGTATCAAAGCCTAACCTCTCTTTTATCTTGATGGAATCGGATTAGTATGCTCTGTGTCTGCCGTTTTATACGGATCTCTCACATCAGAAAACCATTATTACAGATAAACTGAGTGACCTGGTATTTGTGTAAAAGAAATTCTTCGAGTTTTGTTTCTTGCCCAAGTATAAGTCGACGTTGAGTGAGTCGCAGTCAAACCTTGTACGGAAGATATAGTTGTTATGATGTATGCAACTGCCAAGATTTTTCCCACGGTCCAAAGAAAGATCAAGCGTAGCAGACGTTTTTCCCACGGTCCACATGGTTCAGCCAGCCAAACAAAGCCAGCATTGTTGTTATGATGTATGCAACTGCCAAGATTGCTTAGACGAAGCATACAAAGTTGATTATGATGAAGATTTTCCTCGAAAGACGAAAAATTCACAAAAGAGACTAAAAGACCGATACGATAAAGGTGATCCCGTTGTCGGACTCCTTGGCGAACCCTCAGGCAAATTCGATTACTACGTTCTGTATAACGATTTGCCCACCCGAAAGAAGTTAACAAACACATCATGCTGCCAGCCGCCTTTGGACCAGTCATTCGACCGATCATTAGGTGAATGTTGTGTTATTGCTCCAGTCAGCTCGTCCTCTAACTACGAAGCCGAGTTCCCGCCGTTAAGCTCTTTCAAAAATACGGTTCAGCGGACCAAACATGATTGGAAAATCAAGAATCCTATGACTATTAGCTCCACGGGTGTTCCCACTGCTATTAGCCCTGCTGAAATCACACTCAACTGGCAGAGTGAAAATGTTGTTGCACAAAACAAAGCCCTCACAACCATCCTTGCTCAACAAACACATATCACTAAGACTCAAGAAACTCTTACCATAAAGGTAAGGTCTCTCACCAGCATCATAGATGAAGTCAAAGAAAAAATGGAAGCCCTCCATTTTGAACTTCTCCAGATGGTTCGACATAAACCCTTGCCCAGCGAGCAACATGTTTTTAGCTAGAAACAAGCTGAGATGAAATATTTGCAATATCAACTCAATGACCTTAAAAATCAGCACAAGCAAAAACGGGCATCAACCCAATCTGATGAACCCTGGCGATTGGCCCCTACTCCCTTTTTAGGGACATCTTTTGCTCCACAACCACTACCTTCCTTCCCTCTGAAACATGCCTCTCCCTCCCTGGCCTTATGGTCTTCCGAACAAGAGAAAATACGCCCTAACCCATCGCAAAGAACCCCACCCATCCAAGATCGTGCTTCATCCGGCCGAACAAGAGAGTTCCAAGATGATGACTCAATGATCGCCTCTTCAACACCCACAACAATTCTACCCATTTGTGAAACAAACCCCATCTCAACCTTTTTACACTCCCTAGCCCACAAAGAAGAACCCGCTGACCCTACATTTGTGGCACCAATTATCTCATCCCCCACGGATGAAGATTCTGACCCGCCAACAGATGCCTTTGAGCACTTGTTCATGGCAGAACCTGAACCCACAGTCGAACAAGAGTATACTGATACTTTCACGATGGGTGATGCTGCTTCAGAAACAAGACAACCCAGACAGCAAAATAAGACTCCGAAGGCCGACACAAACCAACAATTCACCTTTGACGATATTCCTCCATCCAAATGGAGGGAAAGAAGTGTTGAAATGTTGACTTGGTGCTCAGCAGAACTCCAATACTATGACGTTGCCACAGTCATCAAAAGATTTATCACTAGAGCCCAGGGCCGTCTTAGAGATTGGTACACAAGTCTTGGAGAATACAGGCAACTACAGCTCCAAAAAGTTTCATCTCCCGAAGAATTCATAAACATGATCTATGCAGAATTCATAGGGAATCCGGTCGAGCACACTGTCCATGCAAGGGAAGAATTCTTAAAAATGAAGTGTTGTTCATTTTTAAAGTCAGATCTTGAAGAACATTATGATCATATGTCAAAACGGTTTTATTGTCTTCATGGTATCGACGATGTCAACCTTAAACAGGTCTTCCTCAATTCTTTCCCAAAGTCGCTTGCAAATGAATCGTTCAGATTTCTAGAGCAGAAAAACGTATCATTAGCCAATGCCACACTCGGAGAACGTATCATAAGCACTATGCTTCTTCTGGTATCTCTTTGAAACCCACACTATTGCCATCACCTTCAATGCTTGCAAACTGTTCACTTACCTGTTTCAGTGCCAGTTTGAGCATGTTCCCAAAGAGTCTAAACACCTGTTTACCCTCTTCCAGTGGTTCCTCCCAGCACATCAATGGGTCCAAAGGTTACACATAAGCCAAAAAACTTATGTGGTGATCTTCTTCAAAAGGCCCTGTTCTTTCTTGCCTGCCACAGCTGTTGGTGGTGAACAATCCATGATCTACCACTTCCCTACGTCATTTATTCATGCCTAGCATGATATCAACCCCTCCAACAGAACGTTTGAATTACACCATGCTCAACAGTTACTGGAATTAAGACATGCCTGATAAACGCAAATCGTATTATCCTTGAGTCTGTCCCCGTTGCAGTCATAGAAGGAAAAGAAAAATGGCCAGAAGCACACCCTGATATAGTCTTATGGGAAGAGACACTATGTCAATGGTTCCGTACTCATCTTGCAAAAATTATTGACTCCTCTGATGATGATTTCGATCTGGATGATGACCCAGATAGTTACTATTATCTTGGAGATGATAATGATTACGATCCATATGAAGACGACCCGTCTCACCCAGACTGACGCTGGTGATAGTATCCCAAGATCCAAGAATCAGCCCCGCCATCGTCTTAATAATTATGTAAGCGTTGTCTTAATAATTATTATTTCCTATCCAGTATTTACTTTCCGTATTTACTTTTCAGTATTTCCTTTTAAATAAATGTTTGTTTAAAGGAAGTAACTTGTCACTTTCAAGTGATGTAAGTGCTTACCTCACTTTGCATTATTAGTTGTGATGAATGGCTTATGTCATGCTTATGTAAGTAAGCCTTTTCCTGGCCTATAAAATGAAGGCTTCCCATCACTTGTAAGATATCCCTTGAAAGAAATAAACTCATCTTTCTATAATTCTCTCTAGTTTCTCTCTTTGTTCTTTATATTTCCCCCCTAGTTCATAGTAGTATAATGGTAAACCACCAGTCCTAGATGGTCAACCACCAGTCTGCCGCCAGTCACCACCATAGTATAATCCACACCTCTCCGAATCCTACCTACCGTCCCATGATCCAGCCCGTTCCGCTACTCCTTTCATAGGAATCCCCCCTAAGCCCGTTCCGGTACTCCTTTCATAGGAATCCCCCCTTGTGCTTGTAAAATGACCAAAAAACTAATAAATTGTTTCAAATAAGTTAATAAGTTAATAAGTTAGAATAGAATGACTTATCAAAAACTTCTTATCACTGATATCAAACCGGTATAAGCATTTTTCCCCGTCCAAACACTAAAAACTGCTCATTACCGATACCCTGCCAAAATAAGTTAATAAGCACTTTAAATAAGCAATCTCAAACACACCCTAAAAAACAATCTAAATTCACACTTCTATAACAAAACCCAACATTGAGACCAAGATAAACGAAGCAATTTAAGCCTACAAAAGACAAACAAAATAATCAAACCAGACATGTTAGTAGATATTACCGGTATATTTTGTATCGGCTAGTATATAACATTGTGTTCTCTAATTCAACGAGAAAAAAAAGAAATAGATGGAAAAGAAAGGGAGGGAAAATAAAAGAAATGAAAATAATTTTTTCGTTGGTGTTCTTGAAAGAAAAGAAAAAAGAAAGGAAAGGAAAGGAAAGAAAATGTAATTTTTCGTGTTCTTAAACATGAGTGAAAAGAAAGAAAATGTGTCACTTTTACTAATATACCCTTACAAAATATATATCTTTTATAATAAAAGATTGGGGTTTTGGAAGAAAACTTATCATATTTTTTCCTTTTCTTTCTCTTTTAACAAAGTTTTGAAAACACAAGTTTTTTTTTACTTTTCTTACCTTTTCCTACATTTCCTTTCCTTCGTAAAATGTGTTTCGTAAAATGTGTTTCGTAAAATGTGTGTCGAGAACAAATATATTTTTGCTGAGGATTTCTCTCAACCGGATCCCAACGTATTATTTTAGTGAGATTTTTGCTACTCTATTTGTGTATTTTTCCCAACACCATGGCCTCAGAGCATGAAATGGTTAAAAGCATCACTTTCCATTAGAAAAGTTTTCTTCCTCCATTTAGATCTTTTGGTCAGAGAAAAGAATCAAGTAGAGGGGGAAAAAATAAAAGCAACAATCAAGAAGAACATGGACATGAAAAGGTTGAGAATCTTACTCGGTAAGATCAAGAACAAAGCCCGAGAGTTTTACTAAGAAAGGGAGAGTGACGACCGTTACCTGGTAAGCTCTTATGATATAAGATGTTCCATACGATGTCGTTTTAAGGGACCAAAATCTTACCCAGTAAGTTAAGTGGACATGTTAAACTCTTATCGGTAATCACTTATCGGGTAAACGTTGGGTTAACCGCCCATATTTAGCATGTATCATAAAGCAAAAGCATTAAAATAATACATTTAACATGTATATATACATATTTTACTTTAGTTGGTTGATATGCACCATCAATTACCTTTCATTTTGTTCCACATCTAAAATTGCAGATCATGATTCTATCTTAGCTCCAAGCACAACCAACACTCAATATTTCGACGGTGTCTTCCAGCAGGAGATTAAGACTTTATGCATCAAAGGTTGGTTTCCATTTCCATTTCGACCGGTGTCTTCCAGCGGGTCAATTTACATGTGAAAATCACAGGGATAAGTCAAAAAGGATACCTAATAGAAAAGAAAAACCATAAGAATTGCTAAATTGTCATATATGAAGCCAGCGAAATCCCCAAAACAATACTGATTTGGGAGGTCATATACACATATACAAAGTGACCCCAACTACAAATAAAGAAGCTGCACACTTGGTAAGCTCATTTTACACATTCACAATGAGTAATTTACATATAAGTTTCATGTATCAAATTAACCATATATCTATCAAGCCTCATTTATGTTGAATGTTGTATTCACAATGCCATTATTCTTTTTTCATCTCTTATTTTCTTAAGTTTTTGGTAACTTCTGTGCTGTTTAAATGGTGACAACCAACTTGCAGAAAATGTTGCTGCTTTACCGAGAAAGTTAATTGTCTTTGCCACTCATCATCATCGTGATCATGTTGATGGTAAGCAATAACAGAAAGAAACATAACTGAATTACTTTTTCATGGGGAGATTGTGGGTTCAAGCAAGGGACGGTAAATATCCCACGACCATTGATGGAGTCAGATATAAAAACACCGGATTGTTTTGGACACATATTCATAACCATTGGATTAAGAACACTGGATCACTTGATAGAATAATCAGAATTAATTGAACAGAAGGGGCTTATATAGACATACTAATAAAAAAGAAAAGGAAAATGTGAAATAAAAGGGTTAGCAAAAATAGGCATATAGAAAACCAGTCATCGTCATGACCACATTAAGATAATTTCACCACCAACACCATTAATCAACATATGGCAAAACAGTGGGTGTTTATAGCTTAGTATAACTTTTCTTCAAACTTCACCATCAATAAAACTTCAACATTTGTATATGAGTATTCGTTGCTAATCAAATTCCTAACTATGATATTAAAATGTGATGCAAATATGCAACAACTACCTATGAAATCAAAGTGAGTCAATTACCTACGAAATCCAAGTGAACCCACAGAAAACAATGAAATTAAAGTGAATCAATTACTTGAGAAAGATTTGTCGAGCAACTATGTCGTGTAGCAGTGGTTTAGGGTTCACTATGAAGTTATATTAAATCAAAGTGCACCAAAGAAAACTATGAAATCAAACTGGGAGATTTCAAGAATGCCATACCTGGGAGGGATCGATAGGAGCGATAACCACAAGAAATTGTATGAGAAGACATAAAGGAGCGATGGAAAACAACATACACACCCGAATCGATAGAGAAACGATGAATCGATTGAGTGAATCGGTAGAGGAGGGGCGAAAGAAATTACCGTAATCGTATCCATATATCATTCTGAATTAGTAATCATCAGAGCATCCGCAACAAGGATTTCATTTGGATTCCAAAAGTGTCGCGTAGGATCGCTAAATTAGAAATTGTAGGGGTTGTTATCATTGCTAAATTAGAAATTGGTTTTGGTAATTTGCAAATATCAAATCAGTACTTTTTGCTGATGTGTCAGTGAATAGTATAAGAAATTGTAGAAAATAATTTCTAAAATTAAAAATTGTTTTATGTCAAATCATGTTTTGTGATGTTTTGTAGAGAATGTTTATGAAAAAATGTATGAATAATTTTATTTGTTAATAAAAATATTAATTTTTTTTTGAAAGGCAAATATTAAAAAATACAAAATATAATTTATATTAAAGTACAATAAAATAAATTACATATTAAAAAAATACAAACTTAACACATAAAAATACATCATACGGTGTAAGCCCGGACACCGTTGACGAATATTTACAAATCGGGGAAACAACGACAATAGAATGCGTGAAGAAGTTCGTACATACTATTATTGCCATGTTTGGGGACGGGTATATGAGATTTGGCAAAGATTTAGAGAAAAAGAAAATGACGATTAATGTAATATTTTTACTTTGTATTTTAATTTAATGTTTTATAAATTAAATATTTTATTTAATTAATTTATTTAATTTTATTATAGTTACTTAATTAATAAAATATTTCATATTAAATTATGAGTAAATTACACTTTTGGTCCCTGTGGTTGCCAGCTACTATCAAGACTGGTCCCTATTTCAAAGTAATTACAAAACCAGTCATTAGGGTTTCTGTTTTGTTTCAATGTTGGTCCCAGTGTGGTTTCCAGCTATTCACGCATATGATTTTAAAACAACGCCGTGAAGTATCCAGGGGCAAAATGGTCCAAACCCATTTAGCCCCTTTCACCTCTATTTACCGCATACGCATCATCTGAGCATCTAATTTCAATTAAGTTTTCATCGTCTCCTACATTTTCTGCCCTACGATTAATGAAGATTCTATGGTAAAATCGATCCTATGGTAAAATCGATCCAACATTGAAGACGAAATCAGTAAGCTCTCTCACGGTTAAAATCAAATTTCGATCGTTTGGTCGTATTATGTGGCACATCAGACAACGGGATGAACAGTTTGCTTAAGAGATTTATGGTAAGTTTTGTATTTCAGATTTCTTTTAAGGTGTTTAGAGTTGTTTATGTTGTGTGATTGTTTATATTTACTCATCCAGTATTTTTTTTTCACCTCACAGAACTATATCCCACATTAATGTCTATGAAGATGCATCATGGTGGATTCTTTACGAAGGGTGATGGTAGGAAATACTTGAATGGTAAAATTACTTATGTAGATTTAATAGACACCGGTTCTTTATCGCTTCATGATCTTGTTTCTGTTACACAAGAGTTGGGTTACGCAGACCACGAAGTAATTTATTACCACTTCATGAGACCCGATAGTGATCTGTGTTTTGGTTTGCAAGCATTACGGAACGAGGAATATCTACTTATGTTGCTGAATTACTTTCCTAAGTTCAAGCTAATTGATGTATACACTGAACATTGTGAAACCAATCTGGATAACTATTCAAAGACTCCACAGGAATATGATGTTGAAATTCAGGAATTACCATACGATAAATTACTTTTGGAATGGCATTCAGACAATATAGGCGAAGGTAGTGGGTTGGGTCAAGATGGCATAGATGTGGGGATGGATGAACCCCAAATGAGTGATGATTTTGATCATTTCCTTAGTCAAAGCATGGATGAGGAGGAATCCGAAAACAATGAAAGTATGGAATATTTGGTAGATGATGGGAATATGATAGATGATATTGAATTTGACATGACCAATCTTGAAGATTTTGATAGTCAAACAGACGACTCTGATATCAAATCAACAAGAAAAAAATGTTTAAGAAAGGTACAAAAGGAGAAAGAAGTTGTGGTTTCATCATATCCTAATTTTTATGTTGGTCAAACATTTGGTAGCAAGGCTGATGTGAAGAAACTGATAAAGCTTCATGCAATAGAAGCTAGGAGGAATATAGTGATAATAAAAAATGATCGGACAAGGTTGCGGGCAATTTGTAAGGGCAAGTTACCAATCTTTACTAGCGGGCCAAGTGAGACAATAAAGGAGGAAACATCAAGTGAAAAATGTACTTGGGTGTTGCATGTCTCAACAAGTAAAGATGATCAACCTTGGATGGTGAAGACATATACTGAGACCCATAAGTGTTTGCAAACCAGAAATGTAAATGCTTGCACTGCATCTTTTCTCTCACAACACATTGCAGAGACCATTGCACCAAATCCAGATATCCCTATCATAGCCATTCAAGAGCAACTCGAAAGGACATATTCAGTTAATGTTTCTGTTTTGAAAAGTTTTAGAGCAAAGGCCATGGCTTTAAATAAACTAAGGGGGGATTATGCTGAACAATATGGTAAGATAAGGGATTACATTTTAGAGCTGCAAAGAACCAATGATGACACTACGGTGAAGATACATGTCGAGAATGCACCAGACCCATCTTCCAATACAAGGCAGTTTAGTAGGATTTACATATGTTTTGGTGCATTGAAGAAGGGGTTTAAAGCATGTATGAGAGATCTGTTGGGGCTTGATGGTTGCTTTATGAAGGGACCATATCCTGGTCAAATACTAACTGCTGTTGGTGTTGACCCGAACAATGGCACTTACCCCCTAGCATATGCTATAGTTGAGGCGGAGTCAAAAAGGTATGTTAATTGTATACTAATCTGTTAAATTAAATTTATGCCTAACGTACTTTAATTGTATACTAATCTATTTTTCACTTATGTACTTTAGTTCATGGACTTGGTTCTTGGAATGTGTTGGCGATGATCTTGATTTATCAAGAAATTCCAATTTCACTTTTATTAGTGATAGACAGAAGGTGTGTGAAAATATTATTTATATTTCTTTACTATTGTACACATTTCAATTTTGTTGTATACTTATGTTTATTCTTTATGTTTAAAGGGGATTGCTCCAGCCATAGCTTCTTTATTCCCATGTGCTGAGCATAGGTTCTGCTTGAGACATATACACGAGAATATGAAACTATACTGGAAGGGGAAAGCATTTAAGGATCATTTGTGGAAATGTGCAACTGCCTCCAATGTCTCAATGTTCAATAAAGCTATGGATGATTTCAAAAATTTCCATGATGAAGCACATAAATGGTTGAAACTGATTCCCCCAGAACATTGGTCCAGAGCTTATTTCATTGGTAATCCATCTGTAAATATGAGATATAGTCATTATTGAGTTGTCATGTGATACATATTCTTTTAATGTTGTAACAGGTAGATGTCACTCTGACATTCTCTTGAACAATATATGTGAAGTTTTCAACCGACAACTGGTAAATGGTCGGGACAAGCCTATAATCATGGCATTGGAGTTCATCAGACAATATTTGATGAAAAAATTTGTCAACGTTCAAAAGGTTATTGCCAAGTCTATTGGACCACTCACTCCGGCAGCTACAAAGTTGTATACCACCATCAAGACGGAAGCTATTCACTACACTGTCCAGTGGAATGGGAGAAGCAAATATGAGGTGACTGGACCATGGCAGGATAAGTGTATTGTGGATGTTCAAGAGAGGAGTTGTTCGTGTAGGCGTTGGGAGTTAACAGGGATGCCATGCAAGCATGCAGTGGCCACAAATTGGTACATGGCATTAAATGGGGAAGATGTACGCCAACCTGAGAATTGGGTGCACCCTTGCTATTTGCTAAATACTTGGAAGAATGTGTACAGTTTCAAGATGACTCCCATCAACGGACCAACGCTTTGGCCTAAATCTAATTGTCCAACTACCCTAACTCCCCCTAAGCATCATGTACAAGTTGGAAGGCCGAAAAAGAAACGAAAGAGGACCAAAGATGAGCTAAGTCAATCGATTGTTAAAGGAAGTAAAATATCGAGGGCTGGAACAACCGTCACTTGTGCAAAATGCCGTAAGAAGGGTCATAACTCTAGGACTTGTAGAGGACAAGGTGTTTAGATGAAATGGGTATGCTCTTTTGGTTTCATTTGATCTTTTAGTTGTAAGTAAGAAGGGTCATAACTCTGTATTGTTCTTTTGGTACGTTTGGCTTTTGCCTTTTGGTTGTAAGTAAGAAGGGTCATAACTCTGTATTGCCTTTTGGTTGTAAGTAACAGCTTAGTGCAGTTGGTATGTAGTTGTATAGTTGTCCTTTTGCTTTGTAAACAACTATTGGTAAATACATTAAGCATCTGCTGTTACATTAAGCATCTGCTGGAATTTTAATTGTGCATCAAATCTGTCCATTTTATTGTTATATTAAATCTGCCATTTTTTGCATCAAATCTGCCATTTTAGATCATAAAATCTGCCCATTTTTGTGTTATATTGAATCTGCAATTTTAGTGCAGCAAATCTGCAATTTTAGTGCAGCAAATGTGCATTTTTAAGTGCAGCAAATGTGCAATTTTAGTGCAGCAAATGTGCAATTTTAAGTGCAGCAAATCTGCAATTTTAGTGCAGCAAATGTGCAATTTTAGTGCAGCAAAACTGCAATTTTAAGTGCATCATAAGCTGCCAATGTAGAGCTTAATTACTACCAAACCAAATGACATGAAAATGAGATAAAAATGGTAGCAAATCTGCTGCAATTACCAAACCAAATGACATGAAAATGAGATAAAAATGGTAGCAAATCTGCTGCAATTACCAAACCAAAAGACATAACATTGATTGAACTTTTCATCGTACATAAATCAAAACAGTTACAACCATGACACAAGTCTTCGTCCGTACTAAAAACAACTACAAATCATAACAATTACAATGATGGATCACTACTCTCATCAGTCAACGGAAAAAACATAAAAGATGGCAAATGCCACCCAACTTATACTAAACCCGAACTTCCATTTACGTGTTTCCTTTTTACTTGTTTCCAAAGCATCTTCCAGCTTGTTCATTGACCTCAATAAACCGGGTATGATCTGAACAGCTCGTGGACACAATGGGTCGTCAACCAACCAAGAAACCTACATCTTGCACCCTGTATCAAAATAACCCACTGTAAGAAATTGAGAAAAAATTAAGCCACTGTAATCAACCCACTGTAAGAAGTTAAGCCACTGTAAAATTCAGCTACATGAGTAAAAAAAGCCACAAAAACCACTATCCCAAATTAAGCCACATTGAGTAATAAAACTCTATTGTATCCAATTAAGCCACAAAATAAGCCACTATCCTAAATTAAGCCACATTGAGTAAAAAAATTCTACTATATCAATTTAAGCCACAAAATAAGCCACTATTCCAAATTAAGCCACATTGGGTCAAAAAACTCTACTGTATCAAATTAAGCCCCAAAATAAGTCACTTCCAAAAAATTCAGCAACTTACTTCTCAAATCGCAAATAAAAAAAAAACATTTTGCTTACATTTCTTGAACAAGAGAAGAACCTTCATCCTGGATTATTGGAGGTCCAGGAGGTTCGTACCACACCTGTTGCACCACAATCGCATATCACCATGGAACTTTGAGGAGACGAAAATCTAAGGAGAAGAAGTACTAATAGTGGACATAAAATCAGAGATGGGGATCGATTTTGTGTTAATCGTAATCAGATTCAACCTAAGAGAAGAAATCAAAGAGGATGAAACTCGATTTCATGTTAATCGATTTGCTGAGAATCGCAGAGAATTTTGGGGTCGATGGTTTTTTTGAAATCAGGTGCGTAGTAATAGAATTGGGTCAATAGGGTTTTTTGAAAGGGTTAAATGGGAATGGACAATTTTGCCCTTTAATTGATTTAACACTTCACGGTATATGGATGGCGTGAATAGCTGGCAACCACACAGGGACCAACATTGAAACAAAACAGAAACCCTAATGATTGGTTTTGTAATTACTTTGAAATAGGGACCAGTCTTGATAGTAGCTGGCAACCACAGGGACCAAAAGTGTAATTTACTCTTAAATTATAGTAAAGAGTATTTAATTGTAGTTTTGTTGTTATTTGATTAAAATATAGTTTTTTATGATGAGGTGTCACTTTAGAAAGTGGGTGAAATTTCATTGTTGTGGCGGATAATTTCAAGATAATTGCAAAGCTGATGTGGCTCATTTGCAATTGGAATGAAATTTCATTGTTGTGGATGCTCTCATAGAGGTTGAATCGTCATTTTGGGGAACTGATTTCTGAATCGTCGATTGGGAAAGATGAGAGCGTGAACGGGATGAGAGCATGTATGTCACGGTAGCATCTTGGAAAGATAATCTTCTCACGGGATACTATATTGCATTGATAAGTTGTACCTCTTGCATAAAAGGGTGTTTTTAAGACTTTAAGACTTTTATCCAACATGCTTTATAAGATAGTATAGATATATATATATATATATATATATATATATATATATATATATATATATATATATATATATATATATATATATATATATATATATATATATATATATATATATATATACTAGCAGTGTACCCGTGCAATGCACTGGGGCAACAAATTTTCTTGTAAATCAAGTTTGAAAAACCTTCTTTAAACAATTCTTCATTGGTGTCCAGAGACTTCTCATGCTCCAATTCTTTTCTTCACAAGCCTCACATACTTTAATCACATCAAGCTTAATAATTCATTTTACAGATGGAAGCCGCAAACATATTATATTTTCTTAAAGAAACAACACATACGAAGTGGTAAAAATATCAACTTTTTGAGTTAAAAGTGGAGCATGCAATGTGTTCAAAAGATATGTTAAATATGTAATTTTAAAGATAATTATCCTGTAAACGTAATTTGTCTTGAACTAATGCACGACATTAGTGTCCATGTGGCAAACCAAGGGTCATCCTAAGTCATCCACAAGAACAAATCACTCTAGACTTCCAATATTGTTAAGTTGGCAACAAAATGATCAAACTAATGTGGGGACAAAGTTCATAAACCACGCGAAGAACCATGAAATCATGGCATAGGACACCGTATGGCTCTATGTAGATCCACCCTTGGATTCACTTGTTATAACTTATATGTAATACAAAAAAAAATTCTTTCATTAAAACTAACATAACCTTCGTACAAGAGTTTGTGTTGTTTGAGGATATTTAAAAAATTTAGCTCATCAAACTCAAAACAATATGTTGAGGTTCGGAGGTTGAACGTGAAGGTTGGTTATCTGTTGTGAACGTCTTTTGTTTCATGCATTTATATTCGTTACCTTCACTATAAAGTTCGTGCGAACATTTGATTAGTTTTTGTTAAGGTTTGGTTTATATGAATATATTTTTTTGTCTCATTTGAATATTTGGTTATTTCTTGTTCATGTTTTGTTTTTTGTGAAACTTATGTAGTCTTGTGAAAGTCTCATTTCTATGTAATAAATGGTTGTTACATTTGTGTTGATGTTCCTTTGTTTTCTATGAATTTTTGGTTTTTTGTATAATAATGTTATCACGTTGTTATAAAAGTGAAAAGGGTGAGCGCTTATCATGTCACTTTACCTTACCGAATGAACATTGCAATGATCGAGAAACTTACCCGGTAAGAGTGACAGCAAGGGTCAGAGAGTGAGAAGTTGTTATCTACAATTCATGGGAAGGTTGACTCATAGTCTCATACCAGTAAACGCTTAACGGGTAAGACGTACCAAATATGGTGAGAAGCATGGGAAGTTGTTATCAACTGTTGGATGAAAAATGGACAAACATTAATATGAGATGCACTGATATACGATGCACCAGGTCAATTTTTTTAAGCTACAATTCATGGAAGATATTTGATTTAAAGTGATCAACGATTTAAAAGTACTTCTCACCCTTCTCGTAAAAAATGACACTTCTCATAAAAAATGATCCCATACCTTTGGTAAACGTCCCCCAAGACCTACTTAGGAAGATATTGTTTTCTTTATGTTGATCCCATTTTTGAGCAACAATAGAAGAAATATAAAGTCCATATTTAAATATAGAGATAAGATATACATGAAGAACAATCATAAAGAAACTTATCTCATATTCATTGATGATTAAATATGGAGAGGAGAAATATTGAAGAACACCACACTAAACATGAAACGACTCTCATAAGAAACTAGTCTATGTGTGTTTTTGTGTGCTTTCCATATCTCTCACTACTTGAAATAAGACTATGGACACCTCTTATATAAGGCCATTTACACATTAGATATTTAAGATATCTAAAATCTAGACAATATCTAAAATATCTATATAAAATATCTAAGTAAATATCTATAAGTAAATATCTAAAACATTAAAATATCTTTATAAAACATTCATTTAATTAGGAGCTAATTAAAGCTAACAATCTCCCCCTAATGTTTTATAAAGAAAGCATCATCTTATAGTCTCCCCTTTGCTTTCTTTAGAACCTTTGATGTTCCGTTCTTCAAGTCTTCAAAGCATCATGTGCTCCCCCTCAAATGTAGGCTCATCCACTGAGCTTTAAACGTGAATAACAGAGGATGGAGTGACATTTAAAATGTGACAAATGTAGCTTGACACCATGAAGAACCGTTGAGAGAACACCGTTCATGAAAGCGGAAAGAGCATGAGTGAAATGCGATGCTTTCGGTGCATCAAGAGTCCATTGACTTTGACACAGATTCTGACCATTAAGCACACTGATTCAGACCAAAATCAAAAAATGAAAAAGTTTCACCTATGTCTTAGGAATTCAACGCAACTGGACTCATGCGAATCGGAGCACCGAGTAGGAAGTTATGCGCGTGTTTCTAAAACAGTGCAAAGCTGACAGCAAGTAAACAAAAATCAGGCTCTGAGGTTGAGTCGCAGAGGTTCAGTCCACAGAGGCTCTGTCGGATTTCACAGAGGCTCTGTGGTGAACAGTACCACAGAGGTTGGTCGCGTGCGGCAGAGGTTTGGTCGCGTGCGGCAGAGGTTTGGTCGCGTGCGACAGAGGTTTGGTCGCCGCTCGGCAGAAGCTTAACAGAAGTGTTACACTTACTTTGACACTGATTTAGACCATTTTACCTCTGGAGTTTGCAAAAACTCAAAATACAAACAACTTTCATTAGTTTGTTATCTGTTCATATCATCTTGAATTACCTCTTTTCGAGCTCGTACGACAAAGATATGGTTGATTTACCACAGTCGCGCAGATCTGTCCATCAGCTTTCCATCAGCACACTGTTGTCTACTTCAACGATGCATATGACCCTTATAAATTTCGAATCTCTGAATTATCAAAACACGAAAGCTGTTCATCAATGTGTTTTGAATCCAGGGCCTTTTGAATCGCATCAATCGGTGTTTTTATGAGTGAGATATGATCAGTTTAATACAGCAGCGCAAATCTGTCATTAAATCTGATTTGATGTAAAAGATAAGACGATCTTCATATAATTTTTAAAACCGTGAGTGCAAATAATTCGATCTCTAATTGATCAAGTCAGAAAACTAATTAGAAGAACTCAAAGTTTTAAAAAAAAACGTTTCAGATCAGACTTTGAACATGTAACCAAACATCAAATCTTTCTCAAACAACTTTCTCAAGACCCAAATGATTTTGTTATCCATATATAAATATTTATGAGCAGCGGAAGACAAACAAAATCTGGATCAAAGATAGTCCAATCTTGAAAATAAAGGTCAGATCAAACAATGATCAACAACCTTACTACCAAGATGCAAAAAGAATTGCTATGGACTTAAGCACACACAAGAATGAGATCATAGATCAACCATCTAGTTAGTGCTTATCAAATAAAACCAATGAATGAGAAAGAATCAAAACACACACATGAAGTATATCATAAACTAAACCATCTAAAACTTCCATTGTTGCATAGATGATCGATTTTGAAGAAAAGTTTCTTCAATCGGCTCTGATACCAATTGTTGATCCCATTTTTGAGCAACAATAGAAGAAATATAAAGTCCATATTTAAATATAGAGATAAGATATACATGAAGAACAATCATAAAGAAACTTATCTCATATTCATTGATGATTAAATATGGAGAGGAGAAATATTGAAGAACACCACACTAAACATGAAACGACTCTCATAAGAAACTAGTCTATGTGTGTTTTTGTGTGCTTTCCATATCTCTCACTACTTGAAATAAGACTATGGACACCTCTTATATAAGGCCATTTACACATTAGATATTTAAGATATCTAAAATCTAGACAATATCTAAAATATCTATATAAAATATCTAAGTAAATATTTATAAGTAAATATCTAAAACATTAAAATATCTTTATAAAACATTCATTTAATTAGGAGCTAATTAAAGCTAACACTTTAGATAAGGTTTGTCAAACTAAGGAAGATATTTTTTTTTACGTCTTGTCGATTTTCTATCAAAGTTCTGTAAAGTAATAGTGTATAGCACAAGGACCAACTTGCGTAATGTAATGTTTTAAACACACCTCCATAATACACACTCTCCCTCCCATATCCTTTCATGGGTCTCATTTGTCATTCGCTTATGTTTATCACCTTAGCTTTATTGTTTTATAATTGTTATTTTTACCATATAATATGGTAATAACAATACTATTATAATAATTAATTTATTCACTTTAGAAGGTTAAAAATAATAAATAATAGGATGAGATTTGTGTGAGTATGGATATATGAAAATCTAAGATTTGTGTGAGGCTTTAAATCAGACAACAGGTTGGGTTATTTAAGGTTGTGGGTCATACAAGGGCTTTTTCTTCTTTCAATTCTCATAAAAGAGGTGCTTGAACAAGTTCTATTATTTGTCTTCCTTGCAGCATCTCATCTAAAAAGTCAGATGACAATTGACAAAGTACCCTTTTTTCCCAAAGATAATTTAGTTCGCACATCTGAATCGTCCGAAGGAAATTATATTTTACTAATAAATAATAAATTTTCAGTCATCAACACACACAAACACACACACATGTACTGTTACAACCGATTCGAGATGGTCAGTCTCCAAGAGAAGAAATAACAGACTAAGAAGAGAGATTGGGGTAATTTTCTGCATATTTCATTCCAACATACCATTACAATACTTATAGGAAGAAAATAACCAATTAACTAGTGGACTCATGACTCCTACTTTTAAGCAAAAAGACTCCTAAAAACACACCCACAATCTCCTTAAGGGAGGATCTGATGGTTTATTGATGCTCCTAAATGCAAGCAAAATTAAAGATAATGCATAAGACTAAGTCTTTGGTTCCAACTGTCAATCTCTCAAACGTGCAGGTAAAGTTCTCTTTCTAACGGGCCTGGCATAGATGGCATGTTCAGCTGTTGTGGGCTTGTCTTGGTGGGTTGTGTCCATGGCTGTATCAGTACCCTCCCCTGGAAAATCGGCCTTGTCCTCAAGGACAATAGGCGTATCATCAGTAGGGATGGCAGATGGTTGCTGGAAATCTGGAAAACTCTTGAAGAAGTCGGCTTGATCTTCCCAGGTTGCTTCTGTAATGTCACATGTGGACCAGTGAATAAGGAGTTGAGGTACCTGTTTTCCATGCCGTATGACCATGCGATGATTCAAAATTGCCTCCGGTAGAAGGACCGGAATATCGTCCCTGGATGTTGTGGGTAATGGGGACTGACCGGATGTGTGATCACCATGACAAGGTTTTAGTAACGACACATGGAAGATGGGGTGAATGCGGCTGCCGCTTGGCAACTCCAGACGATATGCGACCTCGCCAATGCGTTTAAGGATTTTATAAGGGTCGAAAAACCGTTTGGCTAATTTGGCGGAGTCTCGAGAGTGGACAGAAGTTTGGCGGTAAACTTGCAGCCGAAGGTAAACATAATCACCAACCTCAAAGTGCTTTTCCTGTCGATGTTTGTTTGCCTGATCTGCCATGCATTGGCGTGTGCGGTGGAGGGTGTCCTTGAGTTGGGCCAATAGATGTTGATGTTGGGCAAGGGTGGAGTCAATGGAAGCAACAGAAGAAGATCCAAGAGCGTATGATGGCAAGGTAGGTGGTTCTCGACCATATAATGCTTGAAAAGGGGACATCTGTATGGCGCTATGGAATGAAGAATTGTACCAAAATTCTGCTAAGTAAAGATAACGAGACCAACGTTTGGGTTCATCATTAGCAAAACATCGGAGATACGATTCGAGGCACCGGTTGACAACCTCTGTTTGCCCGTCTGTTTGAGGGTGATAAGCACTTGAATGGTGTAAGGTAGTGCCAAGTTGTGAGAATAACTCCTTCCAAAACCTGCTAAAAATAGAGGGTCACGATCCGAGACAATGGATTTAGGGAGGCCATGGAGTCGGTAAATGGTCATCAAGAACGTGTTTGCGAGGGTGGCAGCTGTGTAATTACGGGCGAGGGCAATGAAATGGGAGAATTTGGACAAGCGATCAACGATAACCCAGATTGTCGATTTTCCTTGAGAGGGGGGTAAATGGGTAAGGAAATCCATAGAGATGTCTTCCCAGACGTGATTGGGAATGGGAAGAGGTTGTAATAGGCCAAATGGTTTATGGGTAGGGTATTTAACCTGTTGGCACACGGAGCATTGTCGAATGAAATCGGCAACAGATTTGTGCATATTTGGCCAATGAAATGAGGCGGTCAAGCGGCGCAATGTAGGTTGGACTCCCGAGTGGCCCCCGGATGGGGTGGAATGAAATTCATGGATAAGTTGTTGTTGGATATCACCAAGGGGCGGAACGAAAATGCGTCCCTGGTAATACACAAGGCCATCATGGATGCGGTAATCAGGATGGTCTGTTGGATTGGCGGCAAGCTGCTGGAGTCGATCTAAACCCACAACATCAGTAGAGTAGTAAGTCCGAATGGGTGCTAGCCAAGGAAAGGTAGGAGTGGAGACCCCTAGATAGATCGGTTCCTCTGCACGGCTAAGAGCATCAGCCACAATATTGTCACGTCCCGGCTTATAAAGGATTTCAAAATCATAACCCATAAGTTTGGCTGCCCATTTGTGTTGGTCCAGTGTTTGGATAACTTGAGTCAGCAAGTGGCGTAGGCTACGATGATCTGTAAAAATACGAAAACGACGTCCCAGTAAGTATTGACGCCACTTACGAACCACTTCGGTTATGGCAAAGAGTTCCTGAGTATAAGTCGAAGAAGCTTGCATCGTAGGGCTCATCTTTTTACTGAAGAAGGCAATAGGATGATCATCCTGCGAAAGCAACGCTCCAATACCGATGCCGAAAGTGTCGGTAGTGACATCAAAAGGTTTGCTGAAATCAGGTAAATGGAGGATAGGCAGACGAGTCATGGCACGTTTGAGAACAACAAAGGCAGTAGCAGCTTCTGGTGTCCAGTGAAAGTTCGAACCTGTAAGGAGGTTAGTGAGAGGCGCGGCGAGACGGGCATAATGATGCACGAAGCGACGATAATAACCGGTAAGCCCCAGAAATCCTCATAAGGCCGTGAGGGATTGAGGAGTCAGCCAATCGAGGATGGCACGAATCTTGTCGTGGTCCACTAAAACCCCTTGAGCAGAAATAACATGTCCGAGATAATGGACTTCTTCAACGAGAAAGACACACTTGGACAGTTTAGCGAAGTAGCGATTTGTGGCCAATGTGTGGAGAACAGTCGCAAGGTGTTGGAGGTGCAACTCGCGAGAGGGGCTGTAAACGAGAATATCGTCGAAAAAGACAAGGACATAACGGCGCAAAACATCACGAAACAGATCATTCATTGCCGCTTGGACAGTAGATGGAGCATTCGTCAAGCCAAAAGGCATGACAAGAAATTCGTAGTGGCCATCCACAGTCCGGAAGGCCGTTTTGTGGGTGTCGGAGGCCGCAACTCGAATTTGGTGGTACCCGGAGCGTAAATCGATTTTGGAGAAGAAACGGGAACCATGGAGTTCGTCGAGAAGTTCATCGATGGTGGGTATGGGAAAACGGTCACGGATAGTTATGGCGTTAAGGGCGCGATAATCCACGCAAAAACGCCATGAGCCGTCTTTTTTGCGAACGAGTAATACTGGAGAAGAAAACGGGCTGGTGGTAGGTTTAATAATTCCATCGCGAAGCATGTCGTTGATAAGGGTCGTCATGATAGACTTTTGGTAATGTGGGTACCGAAAGGGACAGACGTTAACCGGGAGTGAGTTGGGAAGCAATGGGATGTGGTGGTCATGGGGCCGTGAAGGCGGCAAGCCCGTAGGAGGGTGAAAAAGTTCATTGTATTGGAAAAGTAGGGAAGCCAGATCAGGGTCGGTGGGTGTATCACAAGTTTGAGAGGGGGAAGATGGGGCAGTGGGCATTGGGACAAGAAGGTAAAAGAAAGAAACTGCTTATTTTTGGATGAGGTTGTAAACCGCAGGGGTAGAGACGGAGCTGGATATAGATTCACCCTTAATAGTGACAGACGAACCGAGATGGGAAAAACTAATTTCGGGAACGGAGAAGTCGGCCAAAATTGGACCGAGAGAGCTAAGCCAAGACATGCCGAGGACAATGTCGGCGCCCTCGATGGGAACGACATAAAGGGAAAGGGAGAATTGAGTGTTTGCGAGGCGGAGAGGAACATCAGAACATTGACCCGTACATTGGAGAAGGTGGTCGTTGCCAACCATGACGGAAAATGAGGGTGTGGTGTCTAACGGAAGATTAAGAAAAGAGGCGACTCGAGGCTGGATGATGTTGTGGGTGCTCCCGTTGTCTATAAGGACGGTAACTGGGGTGCCCAATATGTAACCGGTAAGTCATAGTGAACGGGGGGATGAAGTGCCATGTAAGGCGGCAGGGGAGAGAGCGAGGAATTGAGGGTCAGGAGAGGAACCAGGTAATTCCGGGGAGCCAGGAAGAGTAGGTGGGTCATCGACAGGAGAGAGGGTGTCACTCGGTGGGTCGATGGAAAGAGAATCTGGGATAGCCTCGTTAGGCTCAAGGAGAAGAAATTGAGGGGGGTTACATCGGTGTCCAGGATGATATTTTTATGGGCATCGAAAACAGAGGCCTTGAGATCGGCGCGATTGAACTTCCTCGGGTGAAAGGCGGCGAAGAGGTAAACTGGATGGTTGTTTAGGCAGAGTGGGAAGGAGGGGGGGAGCAACAGAGGGAGCAGGTGCCCGGTTGGCCGAATAGGATGTGGCGGGAGGAGCGCGGACGGGAGGGATAGACGAGAAGGATGGAGAGCGGGAAGCTGATGTGTAACGGGGAATTTTATCAACAAGTTTTTCCTCAATTAACTTGGCCAAACCTGTGGCATCATGAATAGTGCGTGAGTGATGAAGGGAGAGCTCATTTTGGATGTCTCAGCGGAGACCCGAGATGAAACAATTTAGGAGTGCCTCCGGAGAGAGACCGACAACGCAATTGCTAATGCGTTCAAATTCAGTTTGATAGGCGGAAACCGAGGTGGTTTGCCGGAGTTTGAAGAGGATAGCTTGGTGATTTTCAAACGACGATGGTCCGAAACGTATCTCGAGGGCACGAGTAAAAGTATCCCATGTGCCGAGGAGACGGTTATTGTGCAGACACTTATACCAACTAAAGGCGTCACCCTGGAGGTAAAAGACGGCGATGGAAAGGCGACGGTCGGCAGGAACATTGTAGAAACTAAAATATTGATCAGCTTGAAACAACCAATCTAAGGGGTTTGTGCCATCGAAGAAGGGAAGGTGGATTTTTGGGGGTTTGTAGGGAATGTCGTGAAAGGGTGGGGGCGTGGGTGGGGGTGGGGGGTTTTTCTGGCCGGTGTTGGAAACGGTAGAGATCAGAGTAGAGGTTTGTTCGAACTGAGTGGCGAGTTGTTTGGCGATGGTGTCGAGTTGGGAATGGGACGCTGATTGGCTAGCGAGAATTTTGTCGGTGTTGACGTAAGTGGAGGAGATGAGTTTGGCTATGTTCTTAACCATGGCTGCCATGGATTCTTCGAGGGATGGCGGGTCACATTTTGGAGGCATGGGAACGAGTCAATGAAAGCACCAATTGTTACAACCGATTCGAGATGGTCAGTCTCTGAGAGAAGAAATAACAGACTAAGAAGAGAGATTGGGGCAATTTTCTGCATATTTCATTCCAACATACCATTACAATACTTATAGGAAGAAAATAACCAATTAACTATTGGACTCATGACTCCTACTTTTAAGCAAAAAGACTCCTAAAAACACACCCACGATCTCCTTAAGGGAGGATCTGATGGTTTATTGATGCTCCTAAATGCAAGAAAAATTAAAGATAATGCATAAGACAAAGTCTTTGGTTCCAGCTGTCAATCTCACAAACGTGCAGGTAAAGTTCTCTTTCTAACGGGCCTGGCATAGATGGCATGTTCAGCTGTTGTGGGCTTGTCTTGGTGGGCTGTGTCCATGGCTGTATCATGTACATATATATATGAAGGAAAATAACTTGCATATAATCATGCCGAAACACCTAAATGTATAAATGGAACCATATTGAGACGATAAGAGTATGGACAACCAGCTGCATTAACCAAACTCAAGCATAAAGACAAAGCATGAAAACAATGAACACCCTATTGCAATCTCTTCCGTTTTCGACTACCAACCCTGATTACATCTTAGTGTTGGTTGAATCGCATCTTGGGCAGTTGAGAGCTTGTTCATGTTGTGGCTTTATCTTTCTTTCTTGCACTTGATTATAGCTTCCATTATTTCTAACATCCCGTAATCGATCAACTCCTCCCCATGTCAGAACTATTTAGGATTAAAGATTATAAAGAAACAAAAAAAGATTGACATAAACCACAGATAAATTGCAACAAGAAACAACAATAACTTTTTCTGTCTTTGAGGATCCACAAATGGCAAAAGAAAAAAAAAACAGATTGAATTGAATCGAAGAACTTTCCGGTGACGTTATCATGTGGATGTGAGATTTGTGATTAGGGTTTGAGTTTTGGGGGGATGAAGCATATCGGTGGTAGGGTTGGGTGGTTTTTCTTTTTATTGGTTGCAGGGAGTTGATAGATATAGGTTGGTGTTTTTGAAGAGAGGCAATCCATATTAAATGAGAGTCGTTTGATTGATTTTGATCGGATGGTGACGATCTCTTTACGGATCCTGATCTGTGTGGTGTGCTTTCTCCATAGTCTTGATATTGCAAAAGGTACACCAATGCAGCAAAAGTGATGTATGAACATACCAATATCTGTTGGGTGGAACGGGTTTAAAAATCAATGCACCAATGACTTGTAACTTATGCATACCAAACTGTGATTAAGAGTTTTTTGGAATCTATGCATTAAATAGCAGTAACTTATGCATAAAGGGTTGTAATTAAGACAATTGGTTAAAACCAATATTAAAGTAGTAATAGATAATATATTTATATATATATTTCAAAAAATGTTGGAAAACGAGGTTTTTTCTATTTGCACGTGAAGGTAGAGAAGGTGGGGGGTAATGGCGAGGGTTAGGACGGCAGATGAAGAAGAGGTGGGGTCGGTAGAATGGCTCAAAAGGAAGGAAAAGGGGTATACGTGCACTGCTAAACAAAACGCATTTTTCGGCAGAAATTAAAGAAGTCAAATCCCGTTGACTTTCGCCGGAAATATTTTTTATTAGTTAAAAAAATATTTTTTCATAGTCCGCCGGAAATCTTTTTTAAAAATAAAAAACATTTTTTATTATCCGCCGAAAAAAAACTTAATCATCTTGTTAATTAAAATTTGGCTGATCGGACCCGTTTTTTTCCGGCGGATTTTCGGCGGCCGTTTCCGCCCAACACGAAATCCGTCGGAAAAATCCGGTTGCGGCGCCTGAATTTCCGACGGCCTATTCCTCCGAAAATGGTTTTTTACGGCGGATTTGTCCGCCGAAAATGTTGTCCTGTCTTGTATGTCTTGTAGTGGTACTGGTGGCACACATTGATTAGTTACATTAAAAGTGTTTTTAATTAATATATAAGATATGTCTTAAAAAAATTAATATATAAGATAACTATGTTGCTCCTGACTTAATGGATTTTACTTAACGGTGTTAATGTTGGGGATTCAGTTTGAAACGAAATGCAAACTATATGAACGTATAATCCCCTTATATCAAAATAAGGACCATATCCAAATTTTGAGTTAACCATAGGGACCAACAATGAAATTTACTCTATATTCAATGAACCGGTCACAATCAATTTTAAACTATTTTTATAACATTTGGATGGGTGTTAATTGACTATGCAAGGATCACCGAAGATACATGCATCACCTATTAAATAAAAAAGATATTGAATATAAAAATGAATTTTTGACCATCGATGATATATATTTAATATAATTGTATATAAGATAGGATGATAGTTAGACCATATTAAACAAGAAACATATTCGAATGGCTGGAGACGAAGTGAAGCTATTGGGATTTTGGGGAAGCCCTTTCGCACTTCGGGTGGAATGGGCACTCAGACTAAAAGGGATCAAGTATGAATACGTCGAAGAAGATCTCTCGAACAAAAGTTTGATGCTTTTGCAATATAATCCGTTGTACAAAAAGGTTCCGGTTCTTGTGCACAATGGTAAACCGATTGTGGAGTCGCTTGTGATAATTGAGTACATCGATGAGACATGGAAGAATCGTCCACTACTTCCTGAAGATCCTTTTGAGAGGGCTACATCTCGTTTTTGGGCAAAATTTGTCGATGATAAGGTACTCTAAATACCTATAATTCTTGTTCTTGTTAACTGCTTTTGTTCAATTATTTTGTATTTTTAAACAAGAACATATCATGAAAAACATTTTTATTTAGAGCGAAAAAATAAGATACAATTTTATGATTTGATTTGTTTAAATCAAAATTTTAATTACATTATAACAATAAAACCATATCTTTTTCCACCATTACAATAAAATGATAAAATTAAATTGTTATATATCATTATGTATATATATACATATATTTGTGTATAATTATATATATATATATAGGGGTGGGTTCAAATGAAAACTCAAATTCAATTGTAAACGTGAGGACAAACCACAGTCGTTGATTAATAATCTGGTGAAGAGATCAATGGCAAAAAACACGGTGGCAATTTTGTAAATAAGTTGAAAACTCTGTCCATGGCTTAATGAATATTTAGTGCGCAGGGGTAAAATTGGAAAGATTAGAATCAACGCTTATTTTTGTTGAATTTTTATTTTCTGTAGGTTCCCAGATTCACGTTGTATCATATTAATGGTAGTAAAATAGACAGCGGAAGCATATTAAATAAAGCCATTAAAATGAGTGATTGTGTAAACGATAAGTGAACTATGAGAATCAAAATATTGAACAGTAAAATGATAACAAGATCAGATATAAAAGCTGCTCATATATTGATAATGAATCACACCAAGAACAAGTTAAAGTGTGTTCGGAAATCTCATAGGACAACAATATCGTACGGAGGTAGTGCTCGGGATTGCTGCAGTGTGTGCTTAAACAATTGTGGAAAACTACTCTTCCCAAAGCTTACAATTGTTGTTCCACTACCTCGCTATTTATAGACCTGATAAAGTGTAGACAGTGTACTATCGTACCCTTGAATGACACGTGGAAAGTGTGTCTCCAATCTTTAGGGCATACGTGGAAATTGTGGACACGTGTCTAACACTTAAGGTTTCCTACGAGACTTAGGCTGACAGAGGTATTTTACTTCACAGAGCTCTGTCGCAAGAGCTCTGTTGGTCTTCTGTTGAATACTTGTTCTCTTGTTGGAATTCTTCGACAGAGCTCTGATGAGCTCTGTTGGATCCGTCAGAGCTCTGTTGAGCTCTGTTGGTCTTCTTTGATGAACATCTTCCAGGTCTTCTGTCTGATCTCTGTTGGTCTTCTGACTTGGAACTATTTTCAATACTTTTACATCAGATGCTTTGGGACTAACAATCTCCCCCTAAGTATTGAAAATAAGAAAATACAAAGTAGCAGAGATATAAACAAAAGAACAGAGAACTTTTCCCTCTGTTAGCCTTTGTACTATTCCTTCAAGATATTATAATGAAAAAAAAAGAACGAGTACAAGTTTAAGCAAAATTATCTCCCCTTAAGATTCTGTCAAATCTTCTGATGAGTTCTCGGAAGTTCAGCAGAAGGTTGATTTCGGTGGTGAAGCTTCTCTGTTGTTCTTCCGGACACTTGTCTCTTGGGAGATTCTGAATGATGTCTCTGAGGTACTCCAGCGACTCTGATGAATACTTGCGGGTTTCAGAAGCTCTGAGGGCCTTCTTGATTTTTCTTTGTCGGCAGATGAACACTGGAGGATCTCCAACTACGGTTCCGGTTCTGTAGTGCTCATAGCCTTGAAGGCTCTCATTTGGTGGAGCAGTCGCTAGTTCTTCTACTTCGAACTCTATGCCTAGCTGAAAGTCAATCTGAATTCTTAGATTTATGTGCTCTTGCATAGCGAAGCGTACCTCAGGAAGTGCTGTTCTTGCCTCTTTGTATCTGTCACTGAAGTTGTAACAGTAGGCATAGAGTTGAATCAGATCATAAGGGTTCAGAAGTACCAGGTCGTTTTCATTGAAGTGCTCAACCCTGTTGTCGTTTGATTCAACTATGAACTCGTGATAGCTCATTTGTATTCTGTTGTGCCGAAAGGTCTTCTGCTTGATGTCTACGATTCTGCGGATTCCAAAGTCTGAGTTTATATTTCTGTTCAATCTGGACTTGGTTTCGATGAATTTCCGTCTAACGTCAGAGATCGTATTTATCCTGCAGGGGCTTAAGTATGGATTGATGGGCACAACATTTGTGGGGATGGTGTCATGGTCACCATAAAGATAGGCAAAGATTTCTTCTAGTGGAGGTTTGCCAGAATGTTGAGTTGAGGATTCGGGGTTCTGTTCTGTTGGCATGGGATTTGGGTCTTCATGAGTTTCTGCCATGAGTATGTCAATGTGGGCAGATTCTTGTGTTGTTTGGGTTTGGAGAGGTTGGGCTTGGTTCAATGTTTCTTCAGCAGAGAATGGGTCGGTTCTCTCTGGTTCTGTTCTTGGTGAAGTAGGAGGGGTGTCCAGGATAATAACCTCAGGTGGTTGTTGAGAGGATTCTGTAGGCTTGATGATTCTGTCTTTGAACATGTAATCAAAAACCACCATAGTCACCTCTGGTAAGTCTTCAGAAGTATTCCCTTGGTCTCCTACTTTAGTTGCCTCAGCCTCAGATACCTTTTCTTTTCCCTTAAAGATCCCTCAGCCTCTGTTGCAGGTTCCTTTTCCTTCTCTTTTTCCTTCTCTTTCTCCTTCTCCTTCTCTTTATCCTTCTCTTTCTCTTTCTCCTCCTTCTCCCCCTTTTGTTGTTCTGAGGACTCACCCATCTGATTGTCTGACTGATCTTCTGTAGCATCCTCAAAGTCATCATCATCGTCAGAGGATTCAATTCGAGCTTTTGGTGAGGGCGGAACAACAAACTTTGGGTTAGCCTTATGCCTTTTGCTCGAAGGTTCTTCTGCAGGTGCTTCTTCAGCAGGTCGTTTTGATGTAGAGGTCTGTAAAATAATATTAGTGAAGTCTAAGGGTGCTTTTCGCATCACCTCTTCTACCTCTGTTGCTGCACCTCTGATTTCTTCCACTTGAGATTCGAAGTTGACCTTGTGTGTATCGAGTGAGGCTTGCACATGCTGTTCTGTTGATTTGGCCTTCATCACGAATTTTGAGGAGATTGACATCATTTTGCTTAGAACTTTTCTGCTGAACTCACCCATCTGACCGACAGTCATTGGTAAGTCATTGGGTCTGGGTCCAGAGAGCTGGATAGGTGCGGCAAAAGAAGTCGTGGCTTCTGTGATGGCGGTCTTAACAGAGTTGTTGATCAGCTCTGTCAAGGTTCTGATGTTGGAGTCTGATAGAGAAGGGGTTGGCAGGGTTCTGTTCATCTGAGTCGTTTGATTTTCTGCTAAGAGCGTCTTCAGAGCGGCTACTTCTGTCGTTAATGTCATAACCTTTTCCTGGAGAGAAGCATTCTCCTTGCGGATCAGCTCCTCCTTTTGATCATTGATAAGTTTATACTCATTCAAGGAGTTGTTGATACTGTCACAGAAGCTTGTGAACTCTGCTCGTGTGACAGTGTCAACGGGGATATCCTTGGTACCAACACATGGTTCCAAGTTAACCTCGAGCTCAGAGGTGCCTGCTTCAAGAGTTGTTTTTAGGTTGGCTCTTGCAGGACTTCCACCCGATCCTTGATGTTCCCTTTGAGGGGAAACAACTACAGGTGTTCTGATCAGAGTTTCCTCTTCCAGCTCAGGTTCTGAAGAAGGAAATCTGGTGTGATGGGAAGCATTTGGATCAAGCATTGTCTTCCCTTGTTCTTTTATGGTCTCCCATTGTCCCTGAGTCGGACAGATGCTACGTGAGATTACAAAGATCTCTGGTCTAATTTGTGTAGTCTCTAAATGAGCCACAGAGGCATCATCGTGTGGAGGTGACCTATCGATGTCGTGGGGCAAAGTGACATCATTACCGAATATGGATCCCCCAGTTTCGTGCATATCAAAGGCATGAAGAGTTGCCTCTGATGGTATAGGTTGGTTGGGGTTCGAGGTGTGCACCTTTGTTTCAATATCCCTCTGGTCTTGATCACCAGGGATAGCATGTGTGGAAGCACTGGGATGTGGGCTAGGATTTCTCTCAGATGTGTCATCTTGGACATCTTCTTCTATCCTCACATTTTCCTCGGATCCTATGGCTGTAGAACACTCGGGTTCCTCTCTGTTATCCTCTTTCTCACCAGTATCAGAGGAAAGAACTTCGACCTCTGGTGACCTCTGTACTTTATGAACAACCTCTCTAGGAGTTGCTCTGTCCTCTAATTCCACTCTAGAGGAAGACCCCACTTCGGGTACTCTTGCCTCTTCTTCCACTCCTATTTCCTCACTTGTACTCTCTTCAGATGGCTCAGAGCCTAAGTATGCTGGGGTTCTCACCTCAGGTTCTTGAGGTTGAGCAGCATGTCTATAGTTTTGGATAGAAATGTGGTCTGGGCTTATCAGAGCGAGCATTGTACCTGGAACGCGTCGAATGAGGGGATATTCTCCTGAAGTGGTGGGATTGAATCTGGTCATGACCCAGTTCCTGAACGTGTTGCCTTGTTGAGTCAATTCCAGACTCTGAAATGCTCTTCTGATCACCAACCCGATAAACCTTGGAAACTTGATGTTCTTTAGGAATCAACTTCTCCTCCTTTGGCAATGGCAGAGGTCTTGAGATTGACAGCAGTGAGAAGGTCGGTGTAGAGAATGCTGGCATAGTCAAGATTTCTTTGAAAGAACAATCCATACATTATCTGTAGGATTTCTATACTGGCTTGATCTTGACTACCAGATTTTCCTGTGAGGGTTCGGTTCAGTGCAGAGAACATGAAATTCCACACTGGTGGTAGATTCGGTCTTTTGAATGCTCCGATTCGGGTGATATCTTTGTTGTAGCCTAGAAATCGTACAAACTCCAGAAGGACAGCAGTATTGGGTGGCTTCTCGAAAGCTTCTATGTTGAGCTGTCGCTTGCTCTTCATTCCAAGGATTCTCCGCAGGGTAGTTGCTCTGATTCTGATCGTTCCAGAACCTCCATCTCGACCAGAATCCACATTGCCGATTATTCCGTTGAGCACTTCTACGTGTTGGCATGTAGTCCACCATTGCTTGATGTAGAGCTCAGGAATGTTGTCGTCGAAGTCTGTTAGGGCTTTGAAGATTTCTGAGTTTCTGAAGAACTCCAGAAATATGTGGTATGTGGGTAGATAGAGAGCAGGGTTTGGATCTAATCGATGGTTGCTTTCAGCAAATTCGTATGGAAGAATAACAATTTGGTCGACGGGACCAATACGGCTTGAATCTGCTGAGTGTTGGGGGTTTGCCATTGTTGCAGGTTTGGGTTTTGAAGGTTTGAATGAAGAGAAAAGATGAACAAGGTTTTAGATAACTTAGAAGGCGTAAGAAATGGAAAGGTTTAAAGGAAATGGGTATTTATATGGGAAATGTGTGGCTGGATCACGGTCATAGGTACTGTAGGTACTCGAGGGTTGATTAGTGGAACGGTTGCTACAGTGAGAACGTGGGAACAGCTAGCGGTTTGTCTTTCAATCAGAGATTGCCACGTGGATTTGTTCTGACCACTTTTTGTGCAAGTAAACCGTCGTGGTTGGAGATGTGTGGGTTACAAGTGGTTGACGTTTAGAAATGACCCGCACTCTGATGACGTGTTTCTGATGACGTGGCAGAACAAGCTAACAGAGCTCTGATGGAGCTGTGTTAAGTTGCTTCTTTTGTGTGGCCTTCATTTCTTACCGTTACCTTTACCAGAACTTGTTCTGATGTGAGATGGTCAGAACTTTACATGATTAAACAGAGTTCTGATGAGAAGCAACAGAGGCTCTGATGAGATGTCAGAGTTCTGACTGATTCTCCAAAAGATTTAGCTTTAAGCTCAAAAAGCAAAGTCAATTTGGTTTGGAAATTTGATTATTGACTTGCTCCCCCTAAAACCATGCAATTTTCCTTTATAAGCTCCCCCTCGATAGATTAGTCCCCCTTTTTTTATTGATAAACAAAAGAACGCTTTTGTACGACCATGGAGAGAAAAAATGCATGACAGAATTCTTGTGTACAACAGAACTCTGTTGAACTATCCTACCCAACCTTTTGACAGAGCTCTGGTAGAAGCAACAGAGCTTCTGTTGATTTTAAACAGAGTTAGGAGGACAAGTTCAGCATACCCAGTTTGCTGATTAGGAAGTTAAATCTCCTTTCATTTAGGGCTTTTGTAAACAAATCAGCAAGCTGGAGGTCTGTTGAAACAAAGTACATTTCAATAGTCCCTTTTTCAACATGATCCTTTATGAAGTGATACCTTATGTCGATGTGCTTGGTCTTTGAATGCTGAACTGGATTCGCAGTTATGGCAATGGCACTCTTGGAGTCACATAGAATTGGAATCTTACCATACTCCAGACCATAATCTATGAGTTGTGTCTTCATCCATATTACTTGGGAACAACAACTAGCAGCAGCAACATATTCCGCTTCTGCTGTAGAGGTTGAAACACAGTTATGTTTCTTGGATGTCCAACTCACCAACTTTTCTCCAAGCATTTGGCAGCTACCAGAGGTACTCTTTCTGTCGTTCTTGCATCCTCCATAGTCTGAGTCTGTGTAAGCTACAAGCTCGAAACCAGAGTTAAGAGGATACCAGAGACCCAAAAATTGAGTCCCTTTCAGATATTTAAAGATACGTTTGACAGCTGTTAAATGAGTTTTGGTAGGATTTGCCTGAAATCTGGCACAGAGACAGGTTGCAAACATTATATCAGGTCTAGTGGTGGTTAAGTACAAAAGTTACCCTATCATGCCTCTGTAGTGCTTGACATCTGTTGGTTCACCATTAGGATCAGAGTCAAGTTTAACTGCAGTGGCAATAGGAGTTTTCATTGGTTTTGAATCATTGAGCTTATATTTTTTCAACATGTCAGAGATGTATTTGGACTGACTTATGAAAGTCCCTCTGTCAGATTGTTTGACTTGTAAACCCAGGAAGAAAGAGAGTTCTCCCATCATGCTCATTTTAAATTCACTTTTCATTAAAGTTTCAAACTTATCATAGTACTCTTGCCGTGTAGACCCAAAGATAATATCATCAACATATATTTGTACCAGAAGTATATCATTTTTATATCTCCTGAAGAATAGAGTTTTATCGACGGTACCTTTTTCGAAGTGATTGACCAACAGAAATTTAGACAGAGTTTCATACCGGGCTCTGGGAGCTTGCTTAAGACCGTAGAGAGCTTTGTCTAGCTTGTAAACGTGGTCTGGAAACTCTGAGCATTCAAAACCAGGTGGTTGCTGGACATAGACTTCTTCTTGTAGTTTGCCATTCAGAAATGCAGACTTGACATCCATTTGATAGACCTTGAAACCCTTATGAGCAGCATAGGCTAGGAAGATTCTGATTGCTTCTAGCCTAGCCACAGGAGCAAAGGTTTCGTCATAGTCAATCCCTTCTTCCTGTCTATATCCCTTTGCAACCAGACGGGCTTTGTTTCTGATGATAATCCCATCTTCATCCTTCTTGTTTCTAAACACCCATTTGGTTCCAATGGCTGTTTTTCCTTTTGGGAGTGGAACCAAGGACCAGACTTTATTTCTCTCAAATTCCAGAAGCTCTTCTTGCATAGCTTCGATCCAATTTGGGTCCTCTAGGGCTTCAGAAATCTTCTTCGGCTCAATCATGCTTAGAAAATTTACAAAGAAAGCTTCATTGATTGTGGCCGATCTTGTCTTTACACCATCTTCAGCATCACCAATTATAAGATGATGAGGATGATCCTTTGTCCATCGTGTCATGGGAGCATGGACAACGGGTGGCGTCTGTGCTTCTGATGGGAAAAGACGAACTTCAGCATCAGAGTTCTGTAGGTTTTGGACCAGGGCTCTGTGGCACACAACTTTGGAGAGTGGCCTCATTGCTCTGAGAGTCATTAACAGGGCTCTGTGATGGTGAACTTTCAAACAAGGAATTTCTTCCGACGTTTGTCATCAGAGGTGATGAAGGCTCTTGTTCAGGTTCTCTTTCATTCTGGTGAGGTTCCTCATTTCTCTGAATTACTCCTGTAGACAGAGAAGTAGATGGTGAAGTATTAGAGGGACCAGTGAGAGATGTACCTGTCAGATTTTGATCTGTTGAGTTCTGAGCTTGATCTCCTCTGTTAATGTTATCATAGGAATCATCATCGAAGAAATCATTGAACATGAGATTGATGTCTTCTTCCCTTGATCTAGAGGAAGTTATCTTCTCTTGTTCTGTCTGTATCCCCTCTGTTGATTTTCGATCAGAGGAGCTTGATATGCTTTCATCAAAGGACACATTTACACTCTCTTGAATGACCCGACATCTGGTGTTGTAGACTCTGTAGGCTTTAGAGGTTAAGGAATAACCAATAAAGATTCCTTCGTCTGCTTTCTTGTCAAACTTTCCCAGATGTTCTCTGTCATTCAGTATGAAACACTTGCAACCGAAGACATGAAAGAATTTCACATTTGGTCTTCTGTTGTTAATGAGTTCATAAGGAGTCTTCTTGAATCTTTTTACAAATACAGCTATGTTTTGGGTAAAACATGCTGTTGAGACTGCTTCTGCCCAGAAGTTCATTGGAAGGACAGAGCCAGCCAACATGGTTCTGGCGGCTTCTACCAGAGTTCTGTTCTTTCTTTCCACAACTCCATTCTGTTGTGGAGTTCTGGCAGCTGAGAGGTTTTGGGAGATGCCTTCCTCTGTTAGGTATGCATTGATTCTGTCATTCTTGAATTATGTCCCGTTATCACTTCTCAACTTTTGTACCTTTAGATCTAACAGAACCTGTATCCTTTTCAACAAACTTATCAGAATTATGTCCCGTTATCACTTCTCAACTTCTGATGAACTCAATCCAAGTATATCTAGAGTATTCATCAATTAAAACAAGGATATATTTCTTGCCCGACAGACTTTGCACAGAGATTGGACCGCAGAGATCCACATGAAGCATATGCAAAGGTCTGGGACAACTATGATCACTCTTTGTTCTGTGTGAAGATCTTTTCATCTTTCCTAGTTCACAAGCAGAACAGAGATGGTCTTTGTCAAATTTCAGAGAAGGAAGTCCTTTTACTAACTTCAGTTTCACGAGTTTGTCAAGATTTCGAAAGTTTAAATGAGCAAATCTTTTGTGCCAGAGCCAGGCATCTTCATTATTCAAAGACACTAAACAGAGTCTCTCTATTGTAGTGTTTTGGTTTGGTTTGAAATTCATTTTGTAAAGATTGCCTTTTCTATCAGCTCTTAAGAGTTCTTGACCAGTCTCGGAAAGTAACAAGGAACAATACTTCTTCCTAAAATTGACATCGAAACCGTGATCACAGAGTTGACTTATACTGAGAAGATTATGATTTAATCCTTCAACATAAGCAACTTCAGAGACTGAAACACCACCATTTACTAATGTACCATAACCTTTAATCTGTCCGCCATTGTCTCCTCCGAAGGTTACCGCACTTCCCATCTTGTTTTTGAAAGAAGTTAACAGCTCCTTATTCCCCGTCATGTGCCTGGAGCATCCAGAATCCAAGTACCAGATCTGCACATGAGGTTTCTGCAAGACAGATTAGTTCCTTTTAGGTACCCATCTCATAATGGGTCCTTTCTTTTTAGGTTTTGGTGGTGCGTTAGAGGTTTTCCTTTGTGTGTTCGGAGTGGTCGTGGAGTTTTTCTTTTGAACAGAACGACTCAGAACACAGTGAGGACCATTCAGATGATTATGTAATTTCAATAACAGTTGAATACAATTGTAGTTGATGGAGCATGACTGACGCACATTGTTTTTATTCAAAAACTGTTTGGATGAAGCATGATTCTGAAAGATTTTAGGACCAGATGTCTTTGCATACAATCTGTCCTGACTTCGTTTCTTAAAAACAGACTCGATTGATGTGAGGTTCTTTGAATTTGACTCTTTTGACATGAAATTCTTGGAAATGGACTCATTTGAGCGAAAAGAATTTCTTCCTTGATTTACACCGGAATTTGGAACAGACTTAGCTATGCACTTTCCCTTCTGTTCTGGTGTGAATCTTACAGGTTTGAAAGCAAGAGGAACATTTGAGTTTACAAAGACACTTTTGTTTTTCTCTTTCTTCTCTACTTCTACTGCATTAGAAGCAAGAATCTTGAAATCTTTGTTGTTAAAGCTTGTTACTGGTATAAATCTTGACTGTTTCTTAAAAAAGAAACATCCTCTTTTAGATCCGAAGATCCTACCGGTAGTTGCTTTAACTTGTGTAAGATGTTCTTTTGACCACAGAAGATCTGTTCATCTACCTCGGAGTCAGAGTCACAATTAGAGGCTAGAAAGTCTCTAGTGGCTCTGTTGGAGGAATTTGATTCAACGGGTATGACAGGAATATTTGTTTTAACAGATCTGAACTTTCTCATCTTTGGCTTTAAAGAATCAGAGATAGCATTTTCTTCAATAACTTTCAACAAATCTTCTTCAAAAGATGTTCTTATAGATTCAGAGGTAGGAGAGAAAACTGGTGCTTCTGGATTCAGCTTGCTCTCTGGTATTTCAACAGAGGGGTCTGTCGCAGAAGTAACAGACTTCTGTCCTTTGAAAGAATTGAAGTTGAAGATCTCTTTAGTGCCCAAGTTCTTAACAGAATTAGGAAGTATGATTCTAGCTCTTCCTTGATCAAGAATAAACTCTGAGGATGGTTTTAAAACCTTCTTTTGACCGGAGGAGTCATAGCTGACGTTCCTATAGTTAAGATGTTTTGGTTTTGAGAAAGCATCTGAGATTTTGGTTCTTTTGAAAACGGCATTACCAGATATCACGTCCTCTTGGATTTTCCCAATACAGAAGGCGGAGGACAGAAATGTCTTCTTCCTTTCGTTGTAGGGAGCAAGGTCAGAGAAACCAAGACCTTGCGTATCCATCTGTGAATTTATCTTGATATGCACATCTTATGCATCTTGGTACTTTTTAATCTGAATTTCTTTCTTTTGTAGGGATTGATGAAGTATTTCCCTTTCTCTTTGAAAATAATCAGTTAAAGCAACAGAGTTAAGTCTCTCTGTTTCAGACTGTTTCAACTTTTCAGACTTCTGTTTCAAATCATTTTCATAAACTTTGATCTTTTCAGAAAACAGACTTTCCTTCTTCTTTTGTAAGATTTCTAACTCAGATTTTTCTTTGAAGATTTCTTCCTTTTCTTGTTCCAAGAGTGTCTTTTCTCTCTTGTAAAAAGATAGGTCCTTCTGAGCTAGTTTTCTTAGCTCCTTTTCTTCAGAAAGTTTTTGTTTTAGAAGCTGAAATTCCTCATTCAACATGGAAACATGCATTTCTAATTCTGAGTCAGATTTAGATTCAGATGAGCATACCTTGGCACTGGGTCTGGTGGTCTCCAGCGCTCTGTCGTCAGATTCTGTCATGGTAAGAGCAAATGCATGAGCTAGATCTTCTTCTTCTGTTGTTCCCTTCATTATTTCTGGTTCTCCAGTCATCCAGTCAACAGCTGCTTCTAAACTTTCATCATCCACAGCAACTCCACAGAAGTTGGCTTGTTCTGGTTCATCATCAGAAGATGAGTCAGAGACCCAATTTTCCATTTCAGCAACATAACTTCTTTCTCTGTAATTGTACTTGTATTTGTTTTTGTAGTAGTCCTGATATTTTACCAGTTTGCCTCTACAATTAACAGAGAAGTGTCCAGGTTTGCCGCATCTGGAGCAGCGTCCATCATTTTGATTGATGGGCTGGGCTGCATCGGCCTTCTGTTGTGCTGGTGGATTTTCTCTTCTTTGTGGAGGTTTCCCTAATTCTGTGGCAACTCTGTTGGAACTTTGCTCTGGTGCTGTATATCCTCTTCTGTCTTCCCTTCCTTCTCTCTCATATCTGCCTCTTCTGTCGAACTTATTGCCAAATCTCTTGTTAAATTGCTGAGTTATTAAAGCAAGAGATTGGGCAAAGGCTTGAATGTCATCATCCTCTGATGAGCTCTCATCTGTTTCACTTTCTGCAATCAAACTTTTCTTTCCTTTCTTTTCTTTGCTTGAACTCTCTCTGTTGGACCTTTCAGATGTGGTTTTCTTAGAATCAGAAACTAAGGCGATTGGACCAGCACTGATGGATTTGCCTTTTTGCTTGACAACCTCCTTTTCTTGTGCGGCCAAAGTGCCATACACATCCGTTAAAGACCATACGTCTAAGTCCTGATTAGCTTGTAAAGACATGGACAGATTTAACCATTCATCATTCAAACTTTTCAAAAACAGAACATTGTTATCTTCCTTCGACCTAACAACCCCACATTTTTTGCATTTATTGATCAACACATTAAATCTGTTGTAGGTTTGCTGTAAGGTTTCCTCAGGAAGTGCCTTGAAATCGTTGTATTCATTTATACATTGGGTCCTTCTGTTCTTTTGGGTCTTGATACCACCCTCAAGTTGATTAAGAAGTTGATCCCAGATTTCCTTAGCAGTAACACATGAATCTAGTTCTTGAAATATTTCGTTTGGAATGGCCATAATCAGTAGTCTAACTGCTTTAAGATCATTTTCCATTTTTAGATTTTCCTCATCAGTAAAACCTGTGGTTTTAACTTCATAATGAGTTGGAATCTCAGCAGTAGTTCCTGTTGCGGGTACACGGGGAACAAAAACCATGGGTTGGAATGGTCCATCCGTGACAGATCGCATGAGGTCTTTATCCATACCATCGAAAAAATTAACCATCCTGATTTTCCATTGAGGATATTCATCTCTCAGAAGAGTAGGAGGTTTTGTTAAAGAGACAGCAGTATAGATAGCATTTATACCGTTGTTAGCCATTTTGAAAGAAAAACAGAGTACAGTTTGTTGCAAAACGATTTTTGGCTAGAAACAGAGTTTCAAACAGTAACCAATGGAACAGTAACTTTTTGAGAAGATTTTAAGCTAAACTAGAAAGTTTTAAACACAGTTATATGAGCTCTGAAGGCTTGGTTAGACTAGAAAGCAGTAAAACAGAGTATATTATGAAGCTTTTAAAGTCGCACAAACACAATCAATAACAGTGAATCAACCTTGGTAGATTGGATCGTTTGGCTTAAGAAAACCAAAGTAGCTCTGATACCAATTGTAGGTTCCCAGATTCACGTTGTATCATATTAATGGTAGTAAAATAGACAGCGGAAGCATATTAAATAAAGCCATTAAAATGAGTGATTGTGTAAACGATAAGTGAACTATGAGAATCAAAATATTGAACAGTAAAATGATAACAAGATCAGATATAAAAGCTGCTCATATATTGATAATGAATCACACCAAGAACAAGTTAAAGTGTGTTCGGATATCTCATAGGACAACAATATCGTACGGAGGTAGTGCTCGGGATTGCTGCAGTGTGTGCTTAAACAATTGTGGAAAAACTACTCTTCCCAAAGCTTACAATTGTTGTTCCACTACCTCGCTATTTATAGACCTGATAAAGTGTAGACAGTGTACTATCGTACCCTTGAATGACACGTGGAAAGTGTGTCTCCAATCTTTAGGGCATACGTGGAAATTGTGGACACGTGTCTAACACTTAAGGTTTCCTACAAGACTTAGGCTGACAGAGGTCTTTTACTTCACAGAGCTCTGTCGCAAGAGCTTTGTTGGTCTTCTGTTGAATACTTGTTCTCTTGTTGGAATTCTTCGACAGAGCTCTGATGAGCTCTGTTGGATCCGTCAGAGCTCTGTTGAGCTCTGTTGGTCTTCTTTGATGAACATCTTCTAGGTCTTCTGTCTGATCTCTGTTGGTCTTCTGACTTGGAACTATTTTCAATACTTTTACATCAGATGCTTTGGGACTAACATTTTCTTTTTTAATTAAAAAACTTTTACCCCCTTAAATTTTAAAATAAATTATCTCAAAAATTACTAACATTTTAATCAAACAAATTACATCAAAAAAACGAGAATTTCGTTCTCTTCGATATGACATCCATCATGATATAGTTTTTTTTCGATTTAACCGTTTTTTACGTGAAATCGTGTATATATGTTATATTCAGACTGAATATAACACATATTCAAACTGATGTATTTATATCAAAGAAAGGTAAGCATGAAAATGAGGTTTGAATAAACAAAAATGGTGTAATTATTCAAAAGGTCCTCCTAAACTACCCATCATCGAGGCTTCTGATCCATATACATTCTGCTGCTCATCATCCAGTATTCTCCTCCATTAAAAGGTGTACCCCATTGACAAACATCATACTTGCACAGTTAACATTTAATGGAACATAATAAACGAAATCAAATACGAGATCTTGGTTACTTGAATGATCATAATAGATCACTTGCAGAGGGGCATGCTAAAATGATTCCCGTTTGAGTTTTAATTTATTCCTAAGTTCATAATCTTTTATATATATATATAGTGGTTTGTATAGTTTGTTAGAATTGTTTGGTTTACAATTGAAACGCACAATATATATATATATAGAGAGAGAGAGGGAGGTTAAAAAAAACCCTCAAAAAACGAAAAACTGAAGAACACATATAAATACATCAGTCTGAATATTTGTTATATTCAGTCTGAATATGTGTTATATTCAGACTGAATATGTGTTATATTCAGACTGAATAAAGGTAGATATTCAAAACGAATAAATGTTTAAATTTTGTACCTTTATTCAGTCTGAATAACTCTATATATTCAGACTGAATAAAGGTAAATATTCAAAACTGAATAAATGTACCTTTATTCACTCTGAATATAACACATATACACGATTTCACGTAAAAACGGTTAAAACGAAAAAAAAACTATATCATGATGGATGTCATATCGAAGAGCACGAAATTCTCGTTTTTTGATGTAATTTGTTTGATTAAAATGTTAGTAATTTTTGAGATAATTTATTTTAAAATTTAAGGGGGTAAAAGTTTTTTAATTAAAAAAGAAAATAAAAGTCAATAAAGGATGCGCTCATTCTAATTTGACGAAAATACCTCTAAAGCTGAATTTTAGGAATGACTTAAATATGGCTGCGATCAATGGACGAGATTTGTCCTCATGTTTACAATTGAATTTGAGTTTTCATTTGAACTTTCCTCTCTCTCTATATATATATATGTATATATATATATTTGTGTGTCTATAGTTATATATGTATATATTTGTGTGTGTATAAAAATATTGTTTTACTTTTTTATAGAAGAAAGACAAAATTTAGAAAAATGGCTAAAATGGTCCTTAACTTAACGAAGTTAACGAAAACGTTAGTCGAGGGACCATGGCCAAGAAAATCTGAATACCACAAAGACCAAATCCACAATAAACATAGTATCGGAACTTTAGTCACAAAAAACAAAAAAAACACAGGACCAAATCCACAATTCACTCTTAAATTAAAATGAAACAATTATAAGAAGCGAAAATATTTAATGTTTAGATATACTGCTTTATAGGACTAGAGTTTATATGACCAAACAATTATGAGTTATGTGCAAAAGAGTTGTATATCAGATGTTTTTCAGTATTTTAACAAGTTTTGGATAAGCTAACTTTTTTCTGAGTACATGTTTGAATGACCATAAGCTAGCTTTTTAAAACGCTACTTGAAGTAGTTTTTTGTAGTTTTTTGTGAATATTCCAATATTGTCCATATTAATATTAGTCATTATTTATCAACTATTAATATAAATAAATATTAATTGTTTAAATTTAATTATTATTAATTAATTAATATTAACTGAAGAATTGGGTCTTGCCTAAGGCCGTGCGTACCACCTTCGGATACCACGGCGGGTTCACATCGGGTAGGGCACGGGTATCATGGGTAGACGGTACGGGTAGGGCGGGTAGGTGGGTCGCGGGTAAAGGGTGGGTTCGGGAACCCGTCTAATTTTATTTTTTTTATTTTTTTTAAATATAACCGTTGCTAACCGGCTATTTTTTTTTATTTTTTTTTTCAAATTATTAACACTATATATATTAACCTCTACCACCTTCATTTTTTCACACCAAAAAATATCTCAAATTCATTACTTTCTTCCATTTCTTTCAAATTCAATACTTTCTTCCATCGTGAATTCAAACACCACGCCTACATCCCGTCGTAACCGATCGAGGAGTTCGGATACACCGCAACAAGACCCGAACCTTGGCTTCCAAGCATTTGCTCAACAAGGTTATATTCAGCAACACCCTTATATTCCTCATCAATTTACATATCAAGGTTTGCTCCAACAAGGTTTTACTCCCGCTAATCACCCTTATTATTATTATTATTATATAAATGTAGAGAGTTTTTGGAAGCGAATCGAGAAGGTGTTTTATAAAATTGTGGGTCGTCAAAATTATAGAACATTTCATCAACTGAACACCAAATTTAAAGACCTAAACAAGAAAATAACGTGTTTTGCCGGCATCTACAACAACTTCCTCAATAATAGATCAAGCGGAATGAGTGAAGCCGATATTTTACAAACGGCACACTACCGGTACCGAGAGGATAATGGGGTTCCTTTCATCGATGAACAAGTTTGGGAGGTCCTAAAAAAATCTCCAAAATGGAATCCGGTTCCAACGATGTCGACAAATACATCCCGGGCTTCAAAACGTAGCAAAACTTCCGATGATGACGATGAAGATGTTCGGGTCGACGAGATAGAGCAACTTCAACGACCCATCGGGAGAAACAAGGCAAAAAGGGAATCAACGAGTAATACGACCGGGTCGAATCCGGACGAAAGCGTTACTCAGTTGTCCTCATCAAATAAGCTCGTTCAACCATCGGGCTGACAATACAATGGATTACAAAATGAAAAAACTTGAACTCGAAGAAAAACAGTTGCAACTCGAGTTAGAAAAACGATTTGATAAAGACTTCGAGTTTGCTCTTTAAGTCGCATGGTACCCGCATGCTCTTTAAGTCGCATGGTACCCGCATTTGCTTCTAGTTATGGGTTTTTACTTGTTCTTCGATCCCCAATAATGAAATAAAGCGATAAACACAATCCGTGCATGATAGCTCATAACACACATGTGATTTTGAACGCGACTGAAATCACGGGGTAAGTCATGTAAGGGAATATTTCTCAGTTTTCGATGCCAAATTCTAGACTTCTTTCGGATTCGGTTTTTCCTCTTCCAAATATTAGAAAAAGACCTAGTTAACTCGGTAATCCTCTTTGTATCAGTCACCCTCACTTGAAAAGAACTCAACCTCGAGTTCACTCGAAACGCATCTACACTCGACTCATAGAAGCTTCTCCTCTTCAATATAATTGGATCCATATCCCGACTTTCAAAATACGATAACGATGACCAAACTTCAAGTCTCAATAGTTGTCATTGTGGTTGCCTCCACACAAGTGATAATCTATCAAGCTCAAAAGGTACGAGACTAAAGAAGCTTTATCGGGAACTGTTTTGGTTTGATCTGAAACATTGGGTGCTGGAATAACAGAAACAAAATCTTCGGGATTAATTTTCTTGACTTTTTGCAACAAAGGTTTCGTTGGCACGGGAATGTCCTCAACTAACTCTTCTTTGGTTTCTTTGATTGCTAACCCGAAATATGTGGCCGCCTTTTTGGGATCGGTACCGTTCTCGTGCTGTAATTTGAGAACGAATTTATCTTCAACCTTGTCAGGTAAGACTTCGTCTTTTTCAGGTGGTTTTTTTGGGAATGGGTGGATGTTTGATTAGGGAAGAGACAAAATGCATAATAGAGTCATAGTTGTTGTCACACCAAAGCTTGATTGATTTTTCGTGCCTATCACTTCTCCGGTGGTTTCCGTTGTCGGGTTTACGATAGAGTTTGTTAAGGAGCCGTTCATAATCTTCCGCTAAGAATTGTTCCATTATAAGCTGCTTCATTATCCTCCAAGATCGAACTAGTCTCTTATGTTGTCCTTGTCTTTGCACGATCAGTTTATCCCACTAAATGGCGGCGACGCTCTTTAGACCGAAAGGAACCAACTTTGTTTGCTTGTCTTTGGAACCTCCATAACGTTAAAAAATTAGTCGACATCGATTTGCCAATCTAGAAATTCTTCTACTCCCATGGTTCCATATAAAAGCGGAATGTCCACTTTCATACGATAATCGTGTTCGTTTCTTCTGAGGTTCTTCGGTTCTTCTTCCTCCTCCTCTTCGAATTTGAAACTAGAGAGATTTACCCGGTTATGGTTGCCATTGGCTAGAAACCTAACCGGTTCTTCAAAGCTGTCTCTTCTTCGACGGTTATCGTTGACGAAATTGAGTTAAAGTCTGTTGACAACTGATAGGAGGGTTATCACCCCCCTAAATCTAACCGCAAGTGTACGGTGTCGAAATCAAGTAATAGCGTACGGTAAGTACGAGTATCGAATCCACGGGAACTAGGAACTAAGTATCACAATTACTATAAGCTCTATTAACTGAACTATCGAAATTGAATTGGTTGGTATTAAACTAATTAATTGCAAGAAAATAAATCAAACACAAGACAGTAAACATCTTTGGAAACTTCCGATAGAGAAAACAGTTGAGGGCTGGAAATCCTTAGGTTTTCACATACGAAAAGCAGACTTAAAACGATTACCAGTTCTTCCCTTAATGAATACCCAATCTTTAAAAGTCACCATTATTCTCTTTCGAGCAACAACGGGTTTTATTTTGAAAAGGACAAGTTTTATCTTTCGATCCCAACTTATGGATTCCAAAACACATTAAGCGCAAGATTTATTATGAACGTATAGATTTAATCTCTCGATATCAACCTAATTGGTTCACTTAGGACTAAGGCGTATTCGGTATATCTCTATCACCAAATTCTCGCCTTAGGCATGCAATTCCTAGTTCCATCTAACAGTTAATTCTCTCGAACTCAACTGGAAGCAACAGAACAATTGAAAGCTAGCTAAACTCTCAAAAGCATTAAGAATCAAATTACATGCATTCATTAAAAAGGAAAAACTGATAAAAGTCATTCGTCATCCGTTCATATGTTCAAACCTAATTCAATCCAACCCACAACATCTTAAGATTAGTTCATGATGTTGGGGAATACAAACGCAAGAAAAGGGGATGTAAAAGTGTGTGCAAACATGATAACGAGAATGTAAAAGATGTAATGGTGAATGATGATGAACTCCCTTCTCCAAGCTCGAATCCGCTTCGCGTCGTGAATCACCCTTCGATTGATCCTCTATCCTGGCTCCGAAAGGCGTATAATCTCTCCCAAAATCGCCCTCTCAGCTGCCGTAGTCGTCGTGTGTGTGTTGCGTATCGAGAATTGACCTAAAATTGGAATAATAAAGCTGAAAGTCGTGGAACAGAGGGATACGCGGTCTTCCACGCGACTTATATGTCGCGTGGGAAGTCGCGCGCTATTCTGATCTCATCTGGGTCGTTTTCTGGTTCAGGTTCGGGTCCTGGTTCGGGCGCGGGTCTTGGGCTTAGATCTCGGGCTTGCGTTGGCTTCGTTTTGGACTCGTTTTAGGCTCTTTTTAGCTTCTTTTCTCGATGATTGCCGTCTTTTAGCTAACCTGTATAAATCACTCGATAAACCATAAAATTCCGCTTCTTTGCTTAAATACAAGCCAATCTCATTGGTTTTAGGACCGAAAATAACGCCAAAAAGTGGCGTTATCAACAACCCCAAACCGAGCGTTGCTTGTCCCCAAGCAAATTAGCGATAAAATAGAGTAAAAGCACATATCAGTGAAATAATAACTGCACAACTCCCAATCGGTACTACGTGATGCACTGGTGATTTCCTATACCCATGAATGCCCATCTCACTCTCGCCTCATCCTTATTCTGTTTGATCTATGACCTTCCGTTGTAAGTTGAACTCGTGACTGCTCCGTTTCCATTAAGGTTGTTCTAGGTCCAGACATACTAGGGAAAACATTTCTACTCGACCCTACCTCACAGATTCTCTCATTTCGCTCGAACCTAGGTTATCGCACATGTTGTCATGTATAGGGAGTTTATGTACAAGGATATTCAAAAAATACATGACAACTCTAATGAAAGACGCACAAATGTCCAAAATTGATCTCAGAAAGGAATCAAGTAGCAAGACAGGGAATATTGGTAGGGGTGGTCGTATACTCTAATCACATTTTCCAAAAGCTCATCCAGGTCTTCACAAGGGTTGTAACGGGGCTAAGGTTATGGCTAAGAAATGAAGGGTAACAAGGTACAACGATCCTTGGTGTGTCAAGTTTTAGCAATTCTGAACTTCCTAGTTTTATGCTCTATCATTTGGCCCTCTTTGTCACTATTGGAGTCGCTTTGACTCTCTTATTTCTGCTGTAAATAATATCTGAACTGGTTTTTTTTTGGGACTTTATTTGTCCTCTTTATTCAAGTTGGGGCTGCATTGGCCCTCTTTTCTATTTATTTTCATGACTGGCCTGATTTCCTTCTTTTCCGCTCTAGCTTTTTCAGTTCATTATCGCTCAGATTGACACACTTTCGGATAAGGTTGGCTAAGGCTTTTGGCTCGGGTTTAAAGATCGGTCTGAAATGAAAAGGTGATTGTATGGCTACAAAGGGGGCTATGGTTACACACAAATGGGTGAAAAGGGTACGATAGCTAAAACAGGCTTAAACAAACACACAATACCTGGAATCATCTCTTAAGGTCCACACGATATGGTCTACTACACCCTTTCCCAATATCCCGATGGTCGTCTTTGCTACTCAATGCAATAATATAACGAGATCATTCTATATTCACGACAAGGAACTCGAAAAAGTGTATACGATTTTCGTGTATGAATCTCTCGAAGTGAAAAACGTCTTTTAGGCTCAAATCTCACTAATGGGTGGTCTCCACTAATGTCCCTAGTCATGTCCTTTCCCGGTCTTTCCCTAATGGTCACGTCACTGTCACAGGATTCTTCCTACAATGGTTGGTCTCGATCATTCAAAACAAAATTTTTAGCTAAAGGGATCTAGGTATTCAGAAGTGCAGGAAATCTACGTGCATAACGTGGGCCAGATTGGGCAACCCCAAACCTTACCCACACATTGTCCCCATTGTGCAAGTGTCGACGTAGGCGATACTAAAACAAGTATCGTTGTGCGGTTATTACAGGTAACAGACAGGCAAAACATAGTATAACATGAAGCACAAAGAGTTATTCTAGCATTTTCAATAACATGGCCACCCCAAACCTAGGTCGTGGCCTAGGTTTGTCAAAAACGCAAACCCCAAACCTCGGTGAAACCGAGGTTTGCACAGGATTAAAGAATGAGTGTGTAGATGTTGACAAGATGAGGTACCCCAAACCTAAGTGAAACTTAGGTTTGTTGCATCTCGTTAACTAATAAAAGGCAACCATCTTACACACCCGTTACATACAAAGTTTAGAGCGTACCTGTTTGCCCGGACGGAGGAGATTCTCTTGAAAGAGTTGAAATGATCACGATTGAGAAGCATCGGAGAAGGGAAAAGCAAAACAAAGCAAACAAAACAAAAGACGAAAGGAAACACACAAAGCAGGAAAAAAATAACACACTGCATGAGGACAGGAAGCCGCGCGGCTTTCGCCGCTGTATGGAAACCACGGGAAAGACCGCGCACCCCCCTATTTCAAAAAACACACAGAGGGCCCCGCGGTTTGGCACGCGGCTTGTAGGCCGCGGCAGAAGCCGCGTAAGTCCCTGTTTCAGCTATTTTTTGATTTTTCGATTTTTTTCATTTTTTATCGCTAAAACACACTCAAAAACAGGAAATTAAAAAGAAAACTAACCTCGGTGGGTTGCCTCCCACCCAGCGCTGTATTTAAAGTCGTGGCACAACTTTCTTTCTGATCACTCCTTCGGCTTTTTATGCTTGCCCAGCTCCTCTTCACTTCTACTCGCGAACATCTTGAATGTCACCCTTTCGCCGCCAACTCTTAGCGTCATCTCCCCTTCTTCCATGTCAATCAAAGCTCTGCTCGTGGCCAGAAAAGACCTTCCCAAAATCAGTGGGACCTTTATGTCCTCATCGATGTCTAACACCACGAAGTCCACCGGGAAGTAGAATTTGCCGACTTTGATCAATACGTCTTCGACTACTCCATGTGGATATACTATCGACCTATCCGCAAGCTGAAGGGTCATGTTTGTCGGCTTCACTTCCCCGAGGCCGAGTTTCCTGAAAACAGATAGAGGCATTAGCTTAATACTAGCTCCTAAATCGCGTAATACCTTATCAAAATTAAAACTCCCAATTTGGATAGGGATCGAAAAACTCCCTGGATCCTTAAGCTTCGGGGGAAGCTTGTTCTGAATTATAGCACTGCACTCCTCAGTGAGTGCAATTGTGGCCTGATCCTCAATCTTCCTCTTCTTGGATAACATGTCTTTCATAAATCTCGCATATGAGGGCATTTGTGCCAAAGCATCTGCAAAAGGAATGTTAATGTGCAGCTTTTTAAATATATCAAGAAACTTAGAAAAGTTAACATCATCCTTATGTGTTTTCAGTCTGCTTGGATAGGGCACTCTCGGTACCACCGGCTTGACCGGTGGTTGCTTTGGCTTTGCCTCCTCACTCTTCTTGTTCTTTTCATCCTCCTGGTTCTCCTTCATCACTAACTCTTTATCAGCCTCCAACTCATCCATGTCAATGATCTCCACATCTTGCTCGATCTCTTTTGATGACGATTCTCGTGTTGGGTTTCCAATCAGCTCCTTGCCACTTCTCAGGTAAATGGCATTACACTCCTCTCTTGGTTTCTTTTCAGTCATACTTGGGAATGCGCCGGGAGGTCGGTTTTGTAGGGCTTCAGAAATTTGCCCCACTTGCCTCTCCAAGATCTTGATGGATGCGGTGTTCTGATCAGTGGCTGCCTTTACTGTGCTTACCGTGCTCGCTAGCTCTCCAACCGTGCTATCCTTCTTGGCCATAAACATCATCATCATATCTTCCAGCCCCGGTCTCTTCTCTACGGATGGTCCTTCGTTCCTTTGGTTGAAACCTGGAGGACGGTACACATTATTAGTATGAGAAGAATTAGAAGAGTTAGAAAAATTACCTTGTTGTTGACCGGGTTGACTCCATGAAAAATTGGGGTGTTTCTTCCACCCTTCGTTATATGTATTGGAGAACGGGTCGTTCCTCAGTTGATTGTTCCGGTTTTGCAAAAATTGCACTTGTTCAGGTACTTCCGGATTACCTCCCTTCAAGTGGTTCGTGATAAAAGCTAGTTGAGCCTTTAGTTCTTTCAGCTCATCCGATTCTTGAATGCTCGCGACTCTTCTTACAGCTGATCGTGGAGTAGAGACGTTTTGTTCGGCCAAGTTCTCGATCAGCTCGCATGCTTCTTCATAAGTTTTATCCATCAATGCTCCACCCGATGCGGCAGCGCCAAAAACTTGATAGGAGGGTTATCACCCCCTAAATCTAACCGCAAGTGTACGGTGTCGAAATCAAGTAATAACGTACGGTAAGTACGAGTATCTTATCCACGGGAACTAGGAACTAAGTATCACAATTACTATAAGCTCTATTAACTGAACTATCGAAATTGAATTGGTTGGTATTAAACTAATTAATTGCAAGAAAATAAATCAAACACAAGACAGTAAACAGCTTTGGAAACTTCCGATAGAGAAAACAGTTGAGGGTTGGAAATCCTTAGGTTTTCACATACGAAAAGCAGACTTAAAACGATTACCAGTTCTTCCCTTAATGAATACCCAATCTTTAAAAGTCACCATTATTCTCTTTCGAGCAACAACGGGTTTTATTTTGAAAAGGACAAGTTTTATCTTTCGATCTCAACTTATGGATTCCAAAACACATTAAGCGCAAGATTTATTATGAACGTATAGATTTAATCTCTCGATCTCAACCTAATTGGTTCACTTAGTGTTGGTGATTTTAGTGTCATCAATATATTTTAGTGTAGTCATATTTAATATCGAGACAGACTGAGTTCATTTTACATTCCGAGTCTGGAGGTGCGGGGTGCACACTCGGATAGTTAAATGTGGACTCAGGAAATCGGGGGTCCGGGGGCAGCGCCCCTGGGGACGGGGTTCCAAAAAAGAAATTCTAGCGGGGGTTCCAAAAACGAATTGTTATGGCCAAAAACGGTTTTCCCGCCAAAAACAGTTTTCCCGCCAAAACCGCCTTTCCCGCCAAAACCGTTTTCCCGCCAAAATTTTCCCGGCAGAAATTTTTCCCGCAAAAAAAAATTCCCGCCAAAAAATTTTCTATAAATTTTTGATTTGTTGGAATATTGAAAAGGACAACGAAGGAAGAAAACGATTTCTTCTCTGCAACTCACTGTCTCTGAAAAACGCAATCCATCGCAAAGTATTCTGTGTTTGTGGATTTGGATTAGGCTTGTAATCCGAATCTGATTTCTTGGATTATCCCACTTCCGAATTCGTGTAACCCCAAGCAATAGGGACGAATTACAGATTTCGGAAAGTGATTCAATCACGATCCTAGAAATTATCCAAGTATTATTGTTATTCTGTAATCCCTAAAACTAACATTCGAAATCTGTAATTTTTATGTAAAGGAATAACAATGGCAGAATCTGTCAGGGACATGAGTTCCAAATTCGGAAAATTTGATAAGTTTGAAGGAAACGACTTTCGTCGTTGGCAGAAGAAGATGCACTTTCTTCTCACCACTCTGAAAGTTGTGCATGTTTTGAGTACCCCTGCCCCTGAAGCCCAAGAAAACGAAACGCTGGAACACACCAGAAAACGCTGCAAGTGGGAAAACGATGACTACATCTATCGTGGACACATCCTGAATGGTATGTCTGACTCTCTCTTTGATATCTATCAAAATCATGAATCTGCAAAAGATCTGTGGGATGCCCTTGAATCCAAATACATGGCAAAGGACGCTTCTAGTAAGAAGTTTCTCGTGAGTAATTTTAACAATTACAAAATGGTGGATTCGAGGCCTGTCATGGAACAGTACAACGAACTCATGAGGATTTTGGGACAATTTGAACAACACAAGATGAATATGGATGAGTCCATATCTGTCTCAAGTGTTATTGGCAAATTGCCCCCATCCTGGAAAGATTTCAAACACACTTTGAAACACCAAAAGGAGGAGTTGTCTCTTGTACAACTTGGCAGTCACTTGAGAATTGAGGAGGGCCTATGGGTCCAAGAAAGTGGCAAAGGAAAGGAGAAAGAGATTCCTGGATCTTCTGTGAACATGGTGGAAGATGACAAAAACCAGAAAAACAACAAGTTTGGGAAAAGAAAGAAGAAGGACGACAATCAAAAGGGTTCCAACAAGAAAGCAAAACTTGTGTGTTGGAATTGCAACAAACCTGGTCACATAAAACATGATTGTCGTCTGAGAAAGAACAAGAATGGTGCAAGCACTTCTGGACAGGGATCTAAGGATCAAGGTCCAAAACCACAACAAGGATGATGATCATACATGGTGGGTAGACTCGGGGGCGACGAGTCATGTATGTAAGGATCGCCGTTGGTTCAAGGAGTATGAAGTAGTAGATGATGGATCGGTGCTGTATATGGGAGACCATAATAAAGCTTCAGTTGTTGGTCGTGGTTCTGTGTCTTTAGTTTTTAGTTCTGGAAAAAGTCTTCATCTTAGAAATGTAATACATGTTCCTAAGATTAGGAAGAACTTGGTTTCTGGTGGTGTATTAAATAAGTGTGGTTATAAACAGGTTTATGAGTCTGATAAGTATATCTTATCAAAGTGTGGTACATTTGTTGGATTTGGGTATTTTACAAATGGTATGTTTAGATTGAATGTAAATAACAATAATGCAGATTGTATATATATGGCTTGTTCTAGTATTGATGATTCTTCTCTTTGGCATTCACGTTTAGGGCATGTTCATTATAAACGTATGCTTGAAATGTCTAAAAATGGATTAATTCCACCGTTTGATGTTAACATAGAGAAGTGTAAAACCTGCATGTTAACTAAGATAACTAGACAACCATTTTCAAATGTGAAAAGAGATTCTGTTATGCTTGAATTAATACATAGTGATCTATGTGACTTTCATGCAACTCCATCCTTAGGTAATAAGAAATACATAGTAACGTTTATTGATGATTACTCTCGGTTTTGCTATGTGTATTTATTACATTCTAAGGATGAAGCCCTTGATAAATTCAAAATTTATAAAACTGAAGTTGAGTTGCAACAAAATGACTTAATCAAGAAACTTCGTACCGATAGAGGTGGTGAGTATTATGATCCTAGTCATTTCCAATCTGTAGGAATCATTCATGAAATTACATCACCATACAGTCCTCAACAAAATGGTATTTCTGAAAGGAAAAATAGAGTTCTCAAGGAAATGGTGAATTCTATGTTGTCATACTCAGGATTGAGTGATGGGTTTTGGAAAGAAGCAATAAATGATGAAATGGATTCCATCATGGGAATAACACGTGGGTTTTATCTGATCTTCCTCCTGGATGCAAACCTTTGGGTTGCAAGTGGATATTTAAGAGGAAGATGAAAGTAGATGGAACAATTGACAAGTTCAAAGCTCGATTGGTTATTCAAGGTTTTAGACAAAAACCTGGGATTGACTACTTTGATACTTATGCACCTGTTGCTCGTATTTCTACTATTAGATTGCTGATTGCCTTAGTTGCAATTCATAATCTAGTCATTTACCAAATGGATGTCAAAACAGCATTCCTGAATAGTGATTTGGATGGAGAAGTATACATGAAGCAACCTGAGGGTTTTGTTATGCCAGGTAATGAGCATAAAGTATGCAAATTGGTTAAGTCTTTATATGGGCTGAAACAAGCGCCTAAACAGTGGCATCAAAAGTTTGATGATGTTGACTTAAGTAATGGTTTTATGCTAAATCAATCGGACAAGTGTGTATATAGTAAGTTTGATGCGTCTGGTAAAGGAGTGATCATATGCTTGTATGTGGATGATATGTTGATCTTCAGTACTGATCAAAGGCAAGTTGATATGACCAAAGAATTTTTATCTTCTCAATTCTCTATGAAGGATATGGGGGAGGCAGAAGTGATTCTTGGTATAAGAATCAAGCGTGAACATCAAGGAATTTCTATTTCACAGTCTCATTACATTGAGAAAGTACTTAAGAAATTCAATTGTTTGGATTGTTCTCCTGTGAGTACTCCGTTTGATCCAAGTATGAAGCTTATGCCTAATACTGGTCAAGCAGTTTCACAGCTTGAATATTCAAAGGTCATTGGTTGTTTGATGTATGCCATGACCAGCACAAGGCCTGATATTGCTTTTGCTGTAGGAACGCTAAGTAGGTTTACTAGCAATCCTAGTACTCATCACTGGCAAGCAGTAAGGCGGGTGTTGAAGTATTTGAAGAAAACCATGGATTATGGTTTGACTTATGTAGGGTTTCCTTATGTGATTGAAGGGTATACTGATGCTAGTTGGATTTCAAACATGGAGGACCACTCCTCAACAAGTGGTTGGGTTTTTCTTCTTGGAGGAGGTGCAATCTCCTGGGCATCCAAGAAGCAAACTTGTATCACAAAGTCAACTATGGAATCAGAATTTGTAGCCCTTGCAGCTGCTGGGAACGAAGCAGAATGGTTAAGGAATTTGATTTATGAGATTCCTTTGTGGCCAAAACCGATTTCACCCATTTCTATACACTGTGACAGTTCTGCCACTTTGGGCAAGGCCTATAGTCAAGTGTATAATGGAAAGTCGCGACATTTGGGTGTTAGACATAGTATGGTACGTGAGCTCATAACTCATGGTATTGTTTCTGTTGATTGGGTTCGATCTCAACAGAATTTAGCTGATCACTTGACGAAGGGGTTAGCTAGAGACTTGGTAGCAAAGTCGGTGATAGGGATGGGTTTAAAGCCCACTTGATATCTCTATGGATAAGATACCCAATTCCCTTCTAATACGATGTTAGAAGCTGAATTCAATGTGGAAAGCTTATTTATGGAGATTGAAGCGCATTTGTATTACATCATCCCAAGGTATGTGCTTAAACCTGTAGAGTTAAGGTAGGTTGAATTAAGTTCTTAATAGTTCTTTTGAAAAAGTGTATTTACAGGTGCATGATTTAAAAGGACTACCTATATGAGTGTGAAGTGTTGCCGCTTCAGAAGGCTTTGGGCTAGGCTTTTTATGCACTCATGAATGGATAGGACACATGGCGGTAATAGTGTCAAGTATGAAACATTAGAATTTGTGTAAACTTATGTGTATAGTATCTTCAGTTACTCAAATGAGTTGATGGGTTCAATCCTTAGGACACCCAGATTCTCGAGTATTTGAAATGTGTATTATACTAATATGAAAATTCAATCTTCAAGACATTTTCATTTATGCATGAGTTTGGTTTTGCGTTTGCTTTTAGTTAATTAACGATTACACTAAAATAGGGGAGGAATGTTGGTGATTTTAGTGTCATAAATATATTTTAGTGTAGTCATATTTAATATCGAGACAGGCTGAGTTCATTTTACATTCCGAGTCTGGAGGTGCGGGGTGCACACTCGGATAGTTAAATGTGGACTCAGGAAATCGGGGGTCCGGGGGCAGCGCCCCTGGGGACGGGGTTCCAAAAACGAATTTCTAGCGGGGGTTCCAAAAACGAATTGTTATGGCCAAAAACAGTTTTCCCGCCAGAAATTTTCCCGCCAAAATTTTTTTTTCCCGCCAAAAAAATTCCTATAAATTTTCGATTTGTCGGAATATTGAAAAGGACAACGAAGGAAGAAAACGATTTCTTCTCTGCAACTCTCTGTGTCTGAAAAACGCAATCCATCGCAAGGTATTCTGTGTTTGTGGATTTGGATTAGGCTTGTAATCCGAATCTGATTTTTTGGATTATCCCACTTCTGAATTCGTGTAACCCCAAGCAATAGGGACGAATTACAGATTTCGGAAAGTGATTCAATCACGATCCTAGAAATTATCCAAGTATTATTGTTATTCTGTAATCCCTAAAACTAACACTTAGGACTAAGGCGTATTCGGTATATCTCTATCACCAAATTCTCGCCTTAGGCATGCAATTCCTAGTTCCATCTAACAGTTAATTCTCTCGAACTCAACTGGAAGCAACAGAACAATTGAAAGCTAGCTAAACTCTCAAAAGCATTAAGAATCAAATTACATGCATTCATTAAAAAGGAAAAACTGATAAAAGTCATTCGTCATCCGTTCATATGTTCAAACCTAATTCAATCCAACCCCAACATCTTAAGATTAGTTCATGATGTTGGGGAATACAAACGCAAGAAAAGGGGATGTAAAAGTGTGTGCAAACATGATAACGAGAATGTAAAAGATGTAATGGTGAATGATGATGAACTCCCTTCTCCTAGCTCGAATCCGCTTCGTGTCGTGAATCACTCTTCGATTGATCCTCTATCCTTTCTCCGAAAGGCGTAGAATCTCTCCCAAAATCGCCCCCTCAGCTGCCGTAGTCGTCGTGTGTGTGTTGCGTATCGAGAATTGACCTAAAATTGGAATAATAAAGCTGAAAGTCGTGGAACAAAGGGATACGCGGTCTTCCACGCGACTTGCAAGTCGCGTGGGAAGTCGCGCGCTATTCTGATCTCATCTGGGTCGTTTTCTGGTTCAGGTTCGTGTCCTGGTTCGGGCGCGGGTCTTGGGCTTAGATCTCGGGCTTCCGTTGGCTTCGTTTTGGACTCGTTTTAGGCTCTTTTTAGCTTCTTTTCTCGATGATTGCCGTCTTTTAGCTAACCTGTATAAATCACTCGATAAACCATAAAATTCCGCTTCTTTGCTTAAATACAAGCCAATCTCATTGGTTTTAGGACCGAAAATAACGCCAAAAAGTGGCGTTATCAACAACCGATGTCAGATTTGTAACAACCCATCCCAAAACATACATCGTATAACACAATTTACATCTCGTCATAAGATAAAAAAATACATATTATATCACATTGGTTTCTTGGTCCCAACTATACAATACATGTTTCGGTACAAATTTTTCGCTAATATTTTACATTACAAACCACCAAAAACTATTCATACAACATATAAGGAAAACTACTTAATCACAAACAGTCTTCAAAAGCATATCACATTTTATCCTTTCCTTTGCCCTTACTCGCTCTTTGACCTAGAATATATATTTTTGAAAACAAATTGAGGGTTAGACCAATTCGTCTAAGTGAGAAAATCTTCGTCTGTTTAATAATCATTTTGTAAAATACAGATATACAACAAGTATATAAATACCAAACAGGGCTCGTATGCATTGTGTACAACTCTTTCACATGGCCATATTAGTTGGTTGCGCTAAACCAACTAATCAATTTACTCCGCTGCACTAAAATACAGCCAACTCCGCTGTCCCTCCGTACAGCCAAACTCCACCGGCCCTGAGTCCGGCCAACATGCAACCGTGTAGTATAATGCTTATAGAAATACCACATACATCTCAATATATCATATTTTAATCATAAGCACATCATCACGCTACCTACCACATACTTATCCAGTATATATATGTATTCCAGTTTGAAAATAATTAAAGTAAAACTCACCTGAAAGAAATAGCACAACTAACTCCTTCTCTTGAAAATCACGGAGATTTTACTTTTCAATAAACTTCACCGAATCTGAATTACACAAAATACATATAACCATTTACCACATAAAACTACTCGACAGGTTGAGAATCCTAAATAAGCCAATCATACCTTTACCCAGAAAACATTGACAAATGTCCCTCTTCGACGACTTAGCACCCGGATAACTCATCCGGAAACCCTTATCCGAAAAACCTTATCCGAAACCCTTATCCGGGAAATAATAATCCGGATAAACCACCCGGAAATCCATCTGGATTTTACCCGGTAATCCCAATAATCCGGATATTCCCGGTCCGGACAACGAGAATCTGGTAACTAAATCCGGATACCATCCGGGAATTAATCTACCCGGAAAACACTGGAATCCGGGAAAATTCGAATCCGGAAACCAAAGAATCCGGACAACTGATCGAAACCCCAAACTCGATCGAAACTACTAAAAATCATGAAATTGACAAATCTAAACCGACAGAAATGGTCTGCTACTAGATACAAAGATAAATTGAAAAGAAGCTATACCTCAAATCTTCTCAAACGAATTAAATCTCGGTCCTAATCGAACGAACCTCTTCCTCTCCAATCTCTCTTTCTCTCGATTCTTCCCACACACATAAAGGAAACCGAATGAAATAAAAATAGAACGCAGTTCAATTTATAAGGTTCTCAAGTTACGATTGAGGGTTCTAACTTTACTAAAACAACAGATACACCCCTAAACTTTTAAACCAACACAAGTTACCCTAAACTAATAAACATAAAATAAATAAATAACACGGAACGAAAATAATAGCTAACAAACTTACCCGAGCCATTACAAGATTAGCGAGTACTGAGGAGTGAGGACAAGGCCTCATTCATCTCTTCTAAGGTCGCTTTGGTTGTCGGTTGTCGATCTACCATTGTTAGTGAAATGACAGACGAATCGTGCTCTGATACCAACTGACGCAACGCATGTTTTCCATAAAGATCGACAAGCGTCTAGACCCTTTTGATATCGATTACGAATTGTAAAACTCGAAAAACTAAGAGAAAACTCTTCAAATATGAACTTTTATTAATTGATAGATGAATAAAACTGAAAACAGTAAACCCTATCTATAACTTAAACTAGGTAAAAGATAATTACAGAAATTAAATCTAATCCTAATTTACTTAAAAGGGATAATTAAAGAATAATTATAAAAGGAATAGACAACAATTAAATAAATAACAAGGAAGATATGGAATTGGCAACGTGGGACTATATGCGGCTCTCATGCATGTATAGTCGCATGAAAGCCGCATGGAGGATAATCACACAATGCTTCGCTGGTGTGATGCGACTTAAGTCGCATGGTACCCGCATTTGCTTCTGTCTATGGTCTTTGACTTGTTCTTCGATCTTTCAATAATGAAATAAAGAGATAAACGCAATTTGTACAGCATAGCTCATAAAACGCATGCAATTTTGAACGCGACTCAAGTCGTGGGGTAAGTCGTGTAAGAGACTATTTCTCAATTTTCGATGCCAAATTTTAGATTTTTTTCGAGTCTTTTTTCCTTTCCAAATATTAGAGAAAGACCCAGTTAACTTTGTAATCCTCTCTGTATCAATTCTGATCAAAACCATCATCCCTCTTTGAAAAACCAAGCACTTGAATGCATAAAAGTCTAGTATAAAAGGCCATTTTCTACTTCCTCGTAGGCAAATTAAAGAAACCCACAGATTTAATCTACTCGTTAAGTTAGGGTTAAGAGCAAGAAGAAGTTGGTGTTAGGTTTTAGACAATCTCGGGGGGGGGGGGGGGGGGGGGGGGGCTTAATTTTTTTAAGGACATACAATGTGATTTTGTTTGAAGCACAATACCAAATGCGTAGTTCACTTTTATTGCTATATTGTTGTTGTTATTAAGCAAATAACTAAGAATTGGTAAATGTAAAAAGGTTAGTTTCACAATATTAATGAAAGGAACAACACAAAATTGTTTCATGCATAGCAAGAACCAAAATGATTTTCAATGTATATTCTATACACCTTACTACAATTTCTACTTCCAGTTTGTGCCATTGATCAGTAAGATGTCATCGAGTACACGAGAGCAGAAAGATAATGTTGCCGAAGAGGCTCGCGAGATTCTGAAGACACTTGAGAGTTGTCTGAACCTGGATAAACCCTTCCATGGAGGTAAATTCTTAGGATTTATGGACATTGCAGTTGCATGGATTGGAATATGGGCTCCAATGCTCGAGAAAATCATAGATGTTAAACTTTTGGATGAGGAGTATATGCCATTGTTGAACACCTGGTTTAGAGATGTTCTTGAAGTTCATGTTATCAAAGAGTGCGTCCCCCCTCTCGACAAGTTGTTAGAACACTACAAAGATTATTATGACCGGTTTATGGCCACTAAATCTTGACCACTGAACTACACGTCTATGAAGTTGTATTTTTTTCAAAGTGCCTATGCATTGGTAGAATAAATTGAGATTAAAGTTTGGGAGTATGGGGCATAATGGGTTCAAGGCTTATCTCTCATCCACAATGCTATGTTGCTGAACGTGTGTCAAACCCCGTTTTTGGGTCTTACATTTGCATCGCTTATAATAGTTAGGTTTGAGAATGAAACTTGTATAAAATGTTTCCAAGTGTTATTTCTTGTTTAATGTAACGTGTTAGGAAGCAACCATTTATTGATGATTTACTAGGTAACATTGCACTTTTCAAGATGAACGGAATACAACTCTTTTAGTCCATTTCGAAAAGTTTAGTTATGACCAATTTTCAGGTTTTTCGTGAAACAAGAAGCAACATAGTTACTAGCTAAGGCTGTAAACGAACCGAACAAACACCAACGGAGATTTTTTCATGTTCGTTCGTTTAACTTAACCGAACAAATGAACAGTAAACGAATGAAATTTTTTGTTTCCGTGTTTATTCGTTAAGAAAATGTGTTTGTCCATGTCCGTTCATTAACATGCTAATTAACAAACGAAATTAAAGAAACATATATGAACGAACACAAATGAACAAAAACAACCACCATTAATCATCGTTTTTTTCTTTCTAAAATAACATCACAAAATGTAAAACCGAACATAGAAGTGATAAGAATTCTAGAAAACATAACTTAATTACTGATTTTCCACATATAGTTTAATAATATATAAACATAATTATATAGGGTTGGGTTCACGTGAGACCAACCTGTTTTCGTGAGACCGTGAGACCAACAAATTAACACTAAACATTCACAGTAATTCATTGTGAAGGTTTACCATCACAGTACCTTCACAGTCTTTTGCTGTGAAGGTTTAGTGTTAGTTTTTTGGTCTCACGGTCTCACGGAAATAGCATGGTCTCACATGATCTCAAGTCTAATTATATATATATATATATATGAAAATAAACATAAACAAATGTACACGAACGTACATAAATAACCCTAAACGAACATAAATTGAACGAACACTCACAAACGATGCCATTGTGTTGGAACCCAGATACGCTTAATCAAGATTAACAGTCTATTAGTTGAGTTTAGAGTTTGATGCAGAAGCGTATTAAACTAACAGATATGTTTGATAGATATTAGAACGCACATATATAAAGAAAACAGTAAAGAATGAAAAGGATTTCTTGAACAGTTACTGTTATTCAATATATAATAACAACACGAAGAACAGGTTAAGAACTGTTGGTGTGTGAGAATATAACACTCAGATATTTGACAATAAAGTTTGAGAGTATTAGTGATTCCTTGTGTATTCGTCGTTAGGAAGATCTCAACATGAGACTTCCTTTTATACTACTCTTAGAAGACTATGAAGTTGGTCACTGTTCCTTTTACGGCATGAATAGTAAACTGGATGGTGTGAACAGTGGACTGGATGGTGTGAGCAGTTGTTTGAGCCATGCGCATTTAATGGAGAAGATGTACTTTTGGTAAATGCATTAAATGGCACAGACGTCTATTTTGTACCATGCCCTATTGAGTCCACTCAGAGCTTGACACGTGTTTTGACAGTACTTTTCCATGCAAGTTGATGAACGTATCCAGTAATATCTTCCAAGTCTTCATAGAGGACCACAGAGGCTCTGTAATGAATTACAGAGGTTATGCGGTCTGGTCCTCTGTGGAGCAGTCTTCGCCGGATTCCGAGTCTTTGGTCTTCTTTGTGCGTATGACAGAGCTTCTGTAGGAAGCCTCTGCTGCTTCTGTAGCTTCTTGACCTTGATTTCTCGGTAATGTCGGCAGAGCCTCTGTAAGAGGCTTTCTTCACTTAGCCTATTTTTCACTACTTCTAAATACTTCTATGATTAGGAAGATTGAAGCTAACAATCTCCCCCTAAGTAGTGAAAAATAAAAAATTTGAACTTGAGTTAAGTTTGGCTAAGTTAGATAAGACAGAGGTTAAACAATACCTCAAAATTTCTTTCATTTAGAAATATGCCAGAGGCATTTTACATTTGAGTACAATGAAAGATAAAACTTTGTTTGTAGAGATTGGAGGTCCGAGAATCAGATTTTGGCATCTTTGAAATCGTTGTAGCTTCTGTTGTCTCTGCCGACTTCTCTAATTTCTTTGTAGAATCTGATGCAGAGTTCTCTTAGGCGAATTGTTGCGTCAATCTCTCTTATGATTGTATCTGCAGCATCTTTTTCCATTTTCTTTGAACCTCTGTATTTCACAAGGCTTGCTCTGAACTTGTTCAGAGTATTTGTTGCGTACTTCTGACAGTCCATGCATACAAATAGTTTAGTTTCGCCTTGAGGGTTTTGAAATACTAACCCAAACCGTGGTTCTGTGATGATTGAGTTTGGTATGGCGTCTGGTGGGCAGCGATCCTCTGGTGGTCGTAGATCCAGATGTTTGAGACCGAGATCCTTTCCCAGCTGGAAATCTATCATGCTGTAGAGCAGAAGCTTTTCCCTCATCGCTTTTCTCAATACTTGATAGGCTCTGGTGTTTGCCTCTGTGTTGTAGTTGTCCTTTTTCCATTGCAGAAGGTCAGGTAGATCGTATGGATTGATGTTTCTTAATTCAGCATCAGCGAAGGTAGATTCTGAATTGTTCTCTCTTCTGACTTTGTAAAGATTGTACCTGACCCTTGGATAGGTTCTTGTGAAGGAGAATCGGCAGAAGATCACCTTTTTGATCTTGTGAATTGAGAACACATCTGCTTTGGTTCTTGGCTTTGTTCTCGTGAAGATGTTCTCAAATTCTTCTCTGATCCTTGGATCTGTCACATGATCTGTTGGATAGTTTGTCTGAAAGGATTGTTTGTAGAGGTATTTGTATACCACTTCTTCCATTTCTTCATGTGTTGGATCAGGTCGTGGAATTTGTCTTCTGAGACTCTCCATCTGTTGAACAACTTCTGCAGCTCTACCAGTTAAAGGAATTTCTGACAGAGGCTTCAATCCATGTGCCCAGTCAACTTCTTCGGGTTTTGGGGTTTGAAAGGCGTCAAACGCACTTTTCATCAGTTTCTCTGTTGGCTTTGACAATGTTTTCTTCTTCTTAGGCTCTTCTGTCAGTATCCCTTTGCCTTTATCTTTTGTTGTCGTGGCAGAACCTGTTGCTTCTGTGGGATTTGAGGTTTGCACTTCTGTAGGTTTGATGGAGGTTGCCTCTGTGGATTTTGACGATTGTGACTTAGAGGACTTTTGTGGCGATGGTTCTGTTGGCTTGACTTGCTCTGTAACCTCTGTTGGAGGTTGTTTGGTGACTTCTTCTGTGAGCTCAGTTTCTGTTGATGAAGTGTTTTCATTGAATCTTCTTGCCATTCTGAAAGCTAAAGTGAACCTGTGCCTTTCTTCTTCTCTTTTCACCATACGATCACTTATCGTTGTGTGCATCCTTTTCAGAATGTCAGAAGCAGAGGTCGTTGCTCTTTTTGGTTTGGTGGCAATCGACTTTCTTCTGGGTATGGTTTGGGGTGTTTCCACAGAGGTGGGTGTTTTCTCTGTGGTTGGTTCATCTGTTTCTTCCAAAGTAATTACCTCAGGGGTGGTAGTTGCCTCTGAGGTTTGCTTATCTGCTTTTGTAGTGTTGGGTTCTTCAGAGGTTGAATCCACAGAGATGGGTGTATTCTCTGTGGTTCTTTGAGTTTGTTGTTGGGTTTGTTCTTGAGGGGCTTGGCTGATTGGTTCTGCTGCGATTGGTGGAGATTGAATTCCTCTGCTCGTAGCTTTCTCCCTTAAATTCTCCCCCTCAGGATGATCTGATGGACCAGGATGGTCATCATCATCAGAGTCATCCTGACTCTTATCCGAAGTACCCTTTGCTCTGCAAGAAGTGTTGGGCTTCTTTGGCAATTCAGCTCCTGCTGCCTTCAATTTTTCACATATATCATCGCAGAGACCAATAAATGTCGCAAGCTCTGCTTCTGTCTTGAAACGCATTTTGCCGACACGTTTCTTGAAGTCCTTCACATAGTTGTCATTTGCAGTTGTGAAGGAGACAATGACTTCTGTGACCTGGTTTATGACGTTTTGTCCTAGCTCTGTTAGCTGTGCTCTGGTCATATAGTCTTTTGGATGCATCATTGTCGTGGTTCGTATTGCCTCTGCTTGAACTTGTGATAACGCATTCTGTAAGTCTGCAGGAGTAATGCCCTCTGCTCTATTGGATTGCGTATTCAATTGTTCAAGGAAATCTTTGACCGAGTCCCTGAACGCAGAAGTTGCAGTTGTTTCGAGTTGATGAGCAGCAGAAGTGGCTGTTTCTTTGGCAGTGGTTGTTGCAGAAGACTTCATCTCTGAGATGGCGGTTTTCACCTCTGTGGACAGATCGTCCATTTTGGTGTTCAGATTCAAGAGAGCTGTAGATGTTGTCTCTGCCAAGGATTTGAAAGAGCTTTGCAACTCTTTCATTGTTTGGTTCACAGAGGTGACAAGGGTTTGGAACTCATCCCTTGATACTTGTGTTCCTTGTGTAACCTCTGGAGGAACACATTCGTCTCCAGAGTGAGTCCCTGTTCCTGGGACACCTTCGTTCACCCTTGTTTGTACGATGGGGGTGGAAGGATTTCCTTCTGATCCTCGAGAGGAAACCTGAGTTTCGTTCTCTACAGAAGTTCTGTGAATAACAGAGTCCAAATCCACTCCAGAGGTGGGTATTGGAATGTCCTTCTGTTGACTAGGAGACTTGTCTAGAGTCTCTTCGTCTCTGTGCTTACTACTTCTCTCTAAAAGAAGGTTTGGCCTTAATGTGTGCGTGACAGAGGAAACGAATTCCTCTGTAGGGTGTTCTTGTGTGATCTGGGGCGATTGATCACGAATATTAGGTGAGTCTCTTTGAGGAGACTCCCTAGGAATGGATTCCCCGGTTTCTGTGGGCACAGAGGTTGAAAGAGTAACCTCTGGCTGGATGGGTTGGGTTAGGATCGAGCTGTGCTGCTCTTTTTCAATAACTCCTTCTGCAGCTAGACCTGCGGAGTTAGAAATGTGGGTTGCACTGGGAGTTGGGTTTGGTTGTGTGCCTTCTTCAACTTCGGCATCTTTTCTTGTTTCTTCCTCTGGTTCTGTGGAAATTCCTTGCTCTGGTCGTAAAAGGTCATACATGTGATGAGATCCGTATAATCTCATGACATGAGGATGATAGAGACCTTTTCGTATCCAGACAGCCTCTTCTTCATCTGAATCTACCTCTGAGATTTCTATCCCTGTTTCTGTGGTTTCTTCTACAACCGTTGCCTCTGTAACTTCAGTTGTATTCCACTCAGCTTCGATTTGTTCTGTTTCTTCTGAAGCTTGGTTTGGACTTCTTCTGTGGACGTCCAATCCTTGAATGAAAGGGTTTTGTAAAATCACAGGGGTTTCGGCTGGTTGATTTCTGGGTGTTGTGTCATCTTCTTGTAGATGTGTGTCAATGCCAGAAATGAAGAAATCTTGTTCTTCTGGAGTGTGGTGGTCGAGAGGTTGTGCCGTCCACCCTGCTGTATTAAGGGTGTTTGCAATTTCGGGGTTCTGTAGGAAATCATTCAGGTCTCCTTGGTGAGCAAATCTATCTGGAGATTGATAGGGTGATTGATATCCTTCTTCTGTCATTCCTACTTCTGCATCTTCTTCTTCTGCAGTTTCTCCCTCTATGATTTCCTCTTCTGCAATGGTAAACAACTTTTTAAGTGTTTTACCATGCTTCTTTTTGGTTTTCCTCCTTTTTGGTTTTGGTGCCCCTTCCTCTGTTGATTTGGATCTTTTCTTTTTCTGTTTTGTGAAAAGGGGAGGAGCAGAGGAGCCAATCTCTGTGGCATGGGGAGGTGAAGATCGATCTTCTGTAGTGCTTGTTGAGGTGCCTTCTGCAGTTTTTCTCTTCTTTGCTTTTGGAGTAGATGCAGAGGTTCTTGATGAAGACTTCTTTCCCATAAGTTTTGCACGTTTGGCTATAAAGCTGAGTTGAATAGCCATGTGTTTTGCTAACTTCTGATCCTTTTCTTCTTGAGTGGAAAGAGGTTTTGCTATCATTGTTCCTAGGGGGACACCTAAACGCGGGGGTGTCATAGGACTCGGTTTTGGAGTTCTATGATCGCGTATATACTCTTTCTGAAGGGATTTGTTCGATGCGTAGCGCAGAAGTTTCGTTGACAGAGGTCTGCAGTGTGAGTAGCCATCAGCATGATCAGTGGGGGTACTTTTGTTCATCGGGAACTGTTTGGGAGTTGGCCCTTCCATTGGCCAATTTTGGATTAGCAGCAGAGGTTCGAACAGTACTCCCAATATTCTTTGGAATTGCAGAGGTGGTAGAAAGTTGGGATCGTTCTCTTTGACCCTTTTCGAGTTGTTCTTTCTGTCGATGATGTTTATGATCTCTTGCATCATTATGGTCGCATAATCTAGTGGAAGATCATAGTAAACCCCATACATGATGCTCAAGATTTGATGTGAGCTCTGGTCAATGCTCCCTATCTTTCCTGTCAGGCATCTGTTAAGAATAGAGAACAAAGTGTTCCACAGAGGTGGTAATCGGCCTCTGCGGAAGTCATTTCTCTTCCGTAGTTGGGTGTTGTACCCAAGCATTTCCACGAATCGACAGAGCTCTTCGTCTGTTGGTTGCTCTGCATAACTTTTCAATCCCAGAAGACCCCTTGTTGGTAGGTTGAATTCAAGTGAGAACATTGTTCTGTTGAACTTGATTTCAAGATGCTCAGATTTATCAGGTCTTGAAATGTACCCTTTGATAAGAGAATCGTCTTTATCAAATCGGCAACTTTGCCAAAATTGGTTCAAATAACGGACTGGAATTTTGTTCGGGGTTCTTGATAGTAGAGGGAAGAGGACATGGTTTTCCATGATGTTCAGAAGTATGGCATGGGCTTCGCCGAAAGTAGTGGGTGAGGGGACCAAATAGCAGTTGTTGGATTTGATAGGAAGAGTGGCTTCGAAATGATCCTTAGCTATGAAGTTTTGCAAGTGTGTCGTCGGAGCAAAGTCTGCGGAGTCCCCGGAATCTTGTTGTTCAATATCTCTTGCAAGGCTGGGGTTTTCAGAACGTTCTGAATGAGCAGGGGAGTTTTCCGTTGAGTTCGCCGGAGAGAGTTCAGAGGATGTAGCTCGAGAAGATGAAGCCATTTGCAAGTGTTTTGCAGGGTATCGCCGGAGAAGAAGATGAGAGTTTGTAAAAAGTTTTATGAGAGGGTAAGGTTTGTTTTTATAGGATGGTAAAACGGTAGACTTCGAAAGGGTAAAATATATGGCAATGGATTAAAGTTTGGAATCCGCACTCGAGTTTGAGCGGCGGGTTCAACTTACCAAAAAAAAACGTTCCATGTTTGCTCAATGAAAATGGGACACGTAGGCCATGTCAGAAGATGACAGGACGTCGTGCGCGGCCCATTAATGCTAGGCGCGTGGAGTTGTTCTTAGCCATATGAGTTTCACTCTCAGTAAAAGTAACCGTTATTACCACAGATAACAAAATGGCAGAACTTTTGTGTTTTACTGTAACGTCCCAAAAATTACAAGGAAATTTAAAAATTTTAAAACATACATTTCATTATAAAACAACCATAATTCAATAATTCACGTCTTAAGTGAAATTAACGTCGTTGACTCAAACCGTCAACAAAGTTTATGCAGCGGAAAATTATATAATTAAATTCAAAGGGTTCGAAAGTGAAAGTTTAACAATCTTTGGTACTCTGCGCTTGATGTGTGTACGGTCACGCCCGACTGCCGCCCGCACCTGAAATAACAACATATTGGGAAGGGGTAAGCTATAATGCTTAGTGAATTCAACCACACACGTAGGTAGCAACCCCACGCATATCGCCCCTACTCGCAAGTAGGAAACATCACCACTACCATGAATACGAAGCCACATAATGATTCATGCATACATACAAACCTCGGTCCCACCGAGTATACAAAAATATAGCAATACCAGCTCAGTCCCACCGAGCCCCCGGTCCCACCGAGTAAAGGTAAATAGTTGTACTAGCTCAGTCCCACCGAGCCCTCGGTCCCACCGAGTAAAGGTAAATAGATGTACTAGCTCAGTCCCACCGAGCCCTCGGTCCCACCGAGCCCCCCAGTCCCACTGAGGTGTACGCAAGCACAAATAATCGACATATAATTTCAACAATCACAGCTAAATCATCCCATCCAAATTGGTCCACGTAAACACGTAATAACACATAGCACAAAAACAGCGGTATACATGAAATTCCTAACTACGCGGTGAGAGAACTCACCTCAAAGCAAACCGACGCGCTCCCGAGCCGCAACACCAGCACGTCAACCTTCCTCACTTTTTCCCACCTAAATACGCACTAAAACGTCAACGGGAAGTCCCAACTCACGACACTTTTACTAGTTTAGCAAAGCTAAAATTCCAGCTTTTATACTAAAAACGCAGGTCTGTTCGGGACCCATTTTACCCCTGCTAAACTGATCAAACCAAAAACTTAATTCCACATCCACGAAGTTCAATGTCTTATGGTTCCAGGGACGTATCGCACGCGTCCTAACGATATTCCTAGCACTCTATACGAATTTTACAAAAACATCTCGCAGTGCAGCTAAAACAGGACCTGTCAGTATAAAATGGCAATTTGACACTAGCTATGGCCCGAACTGGTTTTTCCACAAAACATATAAAAGTTACTAGACTCAGAATGGGAACTTTTGGCACCAGTTTCATCCCAATCCGACATTCCAAGCAAAAGTTATGCTTAAAACAAAACAGGGACAGAAAGCTGGAAGTTTTTCGGACCAGGCTGTATAAACAGCCCCATACGGCCCAGCTACAGGCTTAACCAGATTCTCGGCAAAACACGAAAAACTTTCCTGACTCGATTAGTGAACTTCGGCCACCGATTTCATTTCAATCCGAGCTACGAGTAAAAAGTTACGGCCACGACAAAACAGTGGCAGAAAAATCGTCATTCACATAAAATGACAAATCACCAAATTTGCGACCACTTTTTCACCTAGCTAGAAGCTGAATCGGTCTTCCGCTAAAACACGGAAAACGTGGTCGACCTCGAACTTGAACCGTGGGTACCAGTTTCGGATCAATCGGAGTTACGACGGAAAAGTTATGGCCGTCGAAAAACAGAAACGTAACGAGAGCCATACCTTACAACGACGACTCGCAACCGTGCCTGCAATCCCTTCTTCTCGACCTCTCCGACGAAGGACGTTGACACCGGTGGTTTTCCGGCGACGGCGTTTCTCCAGCGACCTCTCTCTCTCTCTCTCTCTCTTTTTCTTCCTCTCTCGGCTTCTCACACTCACGATCACCCTCTCGGCAAATCAAAAACTATGGAGCCAAAATAAGCAAATAACAAAAGAAAACTATATGTTGGTGCAATTTGGAAACTGCCGAGAAGAGGAAGAGGGGGGGGGGGTCGGTTCCCCTTCCCTTGGCCGTTCAACCACCCAAACACCTCCATTGTCCACCTTTGACCCCTAGGCTCAATCCCTTTGACACTTTTGGTCCCTGAATTTCTATATTATTGCAAAAGGGAGTAAGGTTTGCCACACATAACATTCAAGGTCCCCTTTGACAACTTTCGTTAACAAGACTCGCTTTAAACGTCAATAAAATAATTACATTAAGAATTTTAAAAACCCTACCGGGACACGGGCTTTACAACTCTCCCCCGCTTGAGTTAGACTTCGTCCCCGAAGTCTACACCCGCACACAGCTCCGGATAATTCTCTCGCATCTTCGCTTCAGGTTCCCAAGTTTACTCGGAGCACTTCCGGTGTTTCCACTAGACCTTCACTAACAGGAATTTAAGATTTCCCACACCGCCTAAAAACCTCTCGAATACTTTTCTTACCACAAAACTCCTTCAAGTACACCGCAAGTATGATCGGAGGAACATTCCAACAACTGGATTCATTCCTGGTCAAACGACTTCGGTTGTCTCCCAACCATAGATAGTCCAAACATCCCGATTCAAATTTCAAGCTCTAACCATTCTAAAGTTGCTCACCAATATACCCTACAGGATAATCGAATTCGATCATTCCTATCATTAACTGTCGATTAACTTTCACGAGTTATAATAGACTCCCACAATTTACTCCACATGAATTATCAAACTAGTAAATTTATAATCATCCACGAAGGTCATTCCACCACAAGCAAACATCTCATGATTACTACTATCATCAACATAATTTCCTTAAAATCGGCTACAATTCCCCAATTACACTAAGGCATTTGGCCTCAAGCCCAAAAGTCGACACCTAAGTATACTATTTACCTCAAAAATTCTACGCATTTATCCTCTTTATTACAAAGGGCAGCATTCCCTAACCGATAATATTCGGCCTACAGTACCCACACGCGTGGGATACCCAACCTTCCATTAAGACCGAGAAATTGACCCATGACTATCACGGACAAAATTCGGAATTTTCCCCCGAAACTCTCTCACGATTGGCATTTTCCACCGCTTCACAGCCGTAATCTTGGCCGGGTCCACCATAATACCATTCTGGTTCACGACATGCTCTCGAAAGTGGTCCTCTCGTAACCAGAACTCACACTTGGAGAGCTTAGCATACAGCTTCTCCCGCCTCAAAACTTCCAAAACTTCTCGCAAATGCATCTCATGCTCTTCCTTCGACTTCGATTACACAAGAATATCGTCGATGAACACGATCACCGATCGATCCCACATAGGGCTACATACCCGGTTCATGAGGTCCATGAACGTTGCGGGTGCATTGGTGAGCCCGAGAGGCATCACCACAACTTGTAAATGGCCATGACGTGAACGAAAGGCCGTCTACTCCGTATCCTCTCTCCTCACCCGCATCCGATGATACCCCGATCTCAAATCAACCTTAGAGAACCACGAGGCTCCCTGAAGCTGATCGAACAAGTCATCGATCCTTGGCGGAGGATAACGATTCTTCACCGTAAGCTTATTCAACTCACGGTAGTCTATACACATCCGTTGGGACCCGTCTTTCTTTTTCACAAACAGAATCGGGGCTCCCCACGGTGGACAACTCGGCTTGATGAACTCCTTTTCGATAAGTTCCTGCAACGAGTGTACAACTCCTTCATTTCCGATGGAGCCAGGCGATAAGGTGCCTTGGCCACCGGAGCAGCATCCGGAATCAAATCAACGTGGAACTCTACCTGTCGCTCGGGAGGTATCCCCGGTAACTCCTCGGGAAAATACGTCAGCAAACTCCCGTACAATTGGCACATCCTCCACAGACTTCTTCTCTCCGTCGTCGCGCGTGTCGATCACATACGCCAAAAATCCCTGACCACTGTGCTGCAAGTACCTCCGAGCCCTTGCAGCCGAACATATCGCTGAGGTCCGCCTGGGCAAGCCGCCCTGAACTAGCATTTCTCCCCCGCTTGGGGTTCGAACTCGTACTTGTTTGCGACGACAAACAATCTCCGCATCATACGCATCCATCCAATCCATGCCCACAGTCACGCACAACTCCCGCATAGCGATCGGAATCAAATCAATCGGGAACCTCACACCAGAGATCTCCAAAGTGCACCCCGGGTACACGTCAGTAACCGTCAAGGTCCTGTCTTCAGCAACTGCAACCACAAGTGGACAGCCTAACCGTCCTACAACTCGGCCCCAAACACTCACTGACTATGTGAGACACGGAAGGATGAGTAGCCCCGCTATCAATCGTCACCACAGCAAGCACCGGGTTAACCAAGAACGTACCTGTCACCACTTTATACGTAGGTTGTGCCTCCTCCACTCCCAGTTGACGAACTCTACCTCAGGCCGCCTCCATCACTACAGCAAGTGAAGCATACTGCGCGGTACTTACGAACTCCCTGATCTTGGTACGTAACATATCCTTGCACCGTGTCCTCTTCATGTCCTCAAAAGCAGCATGCTAAGGATAGAATAATGTCATTTTCGTAAACTTTCGGTTCACCTCCTTTATGGCCTCCGTAGTCTGATAGAGCTCCAAGAACTCTTTGGCACTCCTCTCCATCTCCACTAGAGGCACATGCTCTACACGAAACATACGACGAACTCCTCCCAGGTCAAGTAGTGAGCCCGTTAAGCGTCAAAGCAATAGCACACCAGTCCTTCGCTCCGTCTCGTAACAGATTCACCGCGAAGCGAACCTTCTAGTTCGCAGGACAACCACTGGTAAGGAATGTGCACTCTATAACCGATCCCGACCCTCTTGTTCGGGGCTGCCCACCCGCAGGGGGTGGAATCGCCGCGATGCGCTCCTCCATCGACACTATTACCTCATCACGAATGGCGGTAATAATATCGGGGATCGCCTCCTCAAAATATGCGTCACCTCGACCGCAAACATCTCACGAATCTGATCAGCAATAATTCCAGCATCAGCATCTGGATCAACATTGTTGTTTCTCTTTAACGAGCTACTAACACACATTAAAACCTGCTAACTACGCTCACACTCAACTCTTCGGATTCTCCGTGACTTTCCCCGACTCGAGCACGGATCCTGTGCTTCAGATAGTAGGAGCTCTGCTACTACCCTTCACACCTATCCTTACTCGTTTCGAGTCCTGTCCCGGGACGTCCAAGTAGTTGCTTACCACAAACAAACACATATGCCCATTCCGGCATATGCAAACACTTTTCCTAGCTCCCTAGAAAAGTCATAATACCCCACTACCCTTGCTAGATCGGAACCCCCACTAGCCCTGACGAGTCGCCTCGTGAACGCACAGTCGTATACAGTGGAAACCAGATAGACATTCGAATATAAGATTCTATCCTACAACGGTTGGACTCAAACAAGAGCTGCGCAATAGAACTAAATCTAACATTCTAAGGCTATTCGGTTCCTACCGCATACAGCCTATAGTGCATTCGCTTAACAACCTATCAAGGTTAGCATAAGTTCCTAATAGCAAGTAACAACCATACAATACCACAAAATCCACGTAAGCAATCTAGCATACATACTCCTATGTTCTAGAAAGCAATCTAGCATACGTACTCATATGTAAACGCTATTCCCAGCTCACTAGGAATTTCATCTCATCCCACTACTCTTGCTACAACGGAATCCCTGTTAGCCATAACGAGTTGCCTCGCGAATACCCAGTCGCACGCATCGTGAATCAAATAGACATTCGAATACAAGATTCTATCCTAGAACGGTTGGACTCAAACAAGAGCTGCGCAATAGAACTAAATCAAATATTCTAAGGCTATATGATTCTTACTGCATGCAACCTATAGGGCCTTCACTTGACAACCTACTATAACTAGCATTGATTCCTACTAGCAAGCAGTCATCGTACAGCACAGTGTAAACAACCTCGGCAATCTAGCATGCATACCCTATGCCTAGAAAGCAATAAATACACTAAGTGATGTACCTTCCCAATTGGCGTCGGCTGACTGTACACACTGCGCCCACGATCACCGTTTCCCAAACGGGCTTTCTCCGTTCATTTATTTTCAAAGATTTTAATAAGAGAGTTTAAAAACTTCATAGCCGCAACTTGAGACCAAACACATCGAGATGTGTTTGATTCACTCAAGTTGTGCTCTGATACCAAGTTGTAACGTCCCAAAAATTACAAGGAAATTTAAAAATTTTAAAACATACATTTCATTATAAAACAACCATAATTCAATAATTCACGTCTTAAGTGAAATTAACGTCGTTGACTCAAACCGTCAACAAAGTTTATGCAGCGGAAAATTATATAATTAAATTCAAAGGGTTCGAAAGTGAAAGTTTAACAATCTTTGGTACTCTGCGCTTGATGTGTGTACGGTCACGCCCGACTGCCGCCCGCACCTGAAATAACAACATATTGGGAAGGGGTAAGCTATAATGCTTAGTGAATTCAACCACACACGTAGGTAGCAACCCCACGCATATCGCCCCTACTCGCAAGTAGGAAACATCACCACTACCATGAATACGAAGCCACATAATGATTCATGCATACATACAAACCTCGGTCCCACCGAGTATACAAAAATATAGCAATACCAGCTCAGTCCCACCGAGCCCCCGGTCCCACCGAGTAAAGGTAAATAGTTGTACTAGCTCAGTCCCACCGAGCCCTCGGTCCCACCGAGTAAAGGTAAATAGATGTACTAGCTCAGTCCCACCGAGCCCTCGGTCCCACCGAGCCCCCCAGTCCCACTGAGGTGTACGCAAGCACAAATAATCGACATATAATTTCAACAATCACAGCTAAATCATCCCATCCAAATTGGTCCACGTAAACACGTAATAACACATAGCACAAAAACAGCGGTATACATGAAATTCCTAACTACGCGGTGAGAGAACTCACCTCAAAGCAAACCGACGCGCTCCCGAGCCGCAACACCAGCACGTCAACCTTCCTCACTTTTTCCCACCTAAATACGCACTAAAACGTCAACGGGAAGTCCCAACTCACGACACTTTTACTAGTTTAGCAAAGCTAAAATTCCAGCTTTTATACTAAAAACGCAGGTCTGTTCGGGACCCATTTTACCCCTGCTAAACTGATCAAACCAAAAACTTAATTCCACATCCACGAAGTTCAATGTCTTATGGTTCCAGGGACGTATCGCACGCGTCCTAACGATATTCCTAGCACTCTATACGAATTTTACAAAAACATCTCGCAGTGCAGCTAAAACAGGACCTGTCAGTATAAAATGGCAATTTGACACTAGCTATGGCCCGAACTGGTTTTTCCACAAAACATATAAAAGTTACTAGACTCAGAATGGGAACTTTTGGCACCAGTTTCATCCCAATCCGACATTCCAAGCAAAAGTTATGCTTAAAACAAAACAGGGACAGAAAGCTGGAAGTTTTTCGGACCAGGCTGTATAAACAGCCCCATACGGCCCAGCTACAGGCTTAACCAGATTCTCGGCAAAACACGAAAAACTTTCCTGACTCGATTAGTGAACTTCGGCCACCGATTTCATTTCAATCCGAGCTACGAGTAAAAGGTTACGGCCACGACAAAACAGTGGCAGAAAAATCGTCATTCACATAAAATGACAAATCACCAAATTTGCGACCACTTTTTCACCTAGCTAGAAGCTGAATCGGTCTTCCGCTAAAACACGGAAAACGTGGTCGACCTCGAACTTGAACCGTGGGTACCAGTTTCGGATCAATCGGAGTTACGACGGAAAAGTTATGGCCGTCGCAAAAACAGAAACGTAACGAGAGCCATACCTTACAACGACGACTCGCAACCGTGCCTGCAATCCCTTCTTCTCGACCTCTCCGACGAAGGACGTTGACACCGGTGGTTTTCCGGCGACGGCGTTTCTCCAGCGACCTCTCTCTCTCTCTCTTTTTCTTCCTCTCTCGGCTTCTCACACTCACGATCACCCTCTCGGCAAATCAAAAACTATGGAGCCAAAATAAGCAAATAACAAAAGAAAACTATATGTTGGTGCAATTTGGAAACCGCCGAGAAGAGGAAGAGGGGGGGGGGTCGGTTCCCCTTCCCTTGGCCGTTCAACCACCCAAACACCTCCATTGTCCACCTTTGACCCCTAGGCTCAATCCCTTTGACACTTTTGGTCCCTGAATTTCTATATTATTGCAAAAGGGAGTAAGGTTTGCCACACATAACATTCAAGGTCCCCTTTGACAACTTTCGTTAACAAGACTCGCTTTAAACGTCAATAAAATAATTACATTAAGAATTTTAAAAACCCTACCGGGACACGGGCTTTACATTTACAGAAGCTCTGTGATTTTGAAAATCTTAGAGTTTTAACCTTCTCATATATCTCATTGTTATCATGACTTTGAAGATTCTTCTTTGAACAAAAACGTTTGTAAAGATATTGGAGAGGATTAATAGGATTTTGTCAAGAAATTTTACTCACAGAGGTTTTGTAGCTCTGATGGAACTTGCAGAAGCTCTGTGAGAGCCAGCAGAAGCTCTATGAGAGAAAAAATCTTATAACTTGAATTCTATTAATTTTCTGATCATCCAATTTTTGATCTGGGTTAAGAGATGTTTTTCGCACATTTTTGAAGGTTGGTGTCCGATAAAACTATTTTGATAAACGTTTTGTTCGAGAAGGTCATGGTGTGTGTTGTCGGTTTTCGAGATAACATTCCAAAAGATCGACAGAGGGTTAATTTGTGATCACATAGCATATTTCCTGCAGAAGCTCTGTTGAGCTCAGCAGAAGCTCTATGACCTTAAATTTCTCCTATTTCGAATTTTGTTAAATCTTTTGAACTTTTGATTTTTGAAATGTTATTCACAGTATATTTAGGACATATTTGACAATTCTTGTCCTAGAAAACTGTTTTCTAAAAACCTTTCATGCGAGAGACATACCTTTTGGTTCTTCTGTTCTCGGCAGTTTTGTCTTTCTTCTGTCGATGGAGAATTATCGACATTCTTCTTCGGCTTTCCTTTGAGAGATTTACCTCTGTAGATCATCTCAGGGCCCCTTTTGCTCCCCCTTGATCTAATCACTTCTGTAGATCAAGAATTTTCCTTTTGCTCCCCCTTGATCTAATCACCTCTGTAGATCAAGTAATTTCCTTTTGCTCCCCCTTGACCTAATCACCTCTGTAGATCAAGTAATTTTCTTTTGCTCCCCCTTGACCTATGCTTGGATCAAAGAATGATAAGTTTTGCATAGAACATAGGTCATGGTCTTTCAGAGGTTCTGTAGGGGTTGTCAGAGGTTATGAGTTGACTTACAGAAGCTCTGTGATTTTAAGAACTATTTAAGGTTTTAAGAATTTACATACAGAAGTAGAATCAATCAAAGCAATAAATTAAGCAATGTATTTACTTATTATTTACAGAATATAAAACTATACTTACTGAGGATTTTCACACCATGTTAATCATTCCTATCTTACCCACCAAGAAGTTGAATCTTTTCTCGTCTAGTGCTTTGGTGAATAAGTCAGCGAGTTGATATTCTGTGGGCACAAAATGCATTTCGATTGTACCGTATTCAACATGATGTTTCAAGAAGTGATACCTTATATCGATATGCTTGGTTTTTGAGTGTTGCACAGGGTTGGCAGAGATAGCAATAGCACTTTTGGAATCGCAGAAGATGGGTATTTTGAACAGAATGTGGCCGTAGTCTTTTAGCTGAGTCTTCATCCATAGAACCTGAGAACAACAGCTAGCGGCAGCAACGTATTCAGCTTCTGCAGTGGATGTGGAAACACAATTCTGCTTCTTGGAGGTCCAACTGACTAGTTTACCACCTAGGAATTGACAACTCCCAGAGGTACTCTTTCTGTCGAGCATGCATCCTCCATAGTCTGAATCTGTATAAGCTTTAAGACCAAAACCAGAGTTCTGTGGATACCAGAGACCAAGATTTTTGGTCCCTTTTAGGTATCTAAAGATTCTCTTTACGGCATCATAATGTGATTTCTTTGGATTAGCTTGATAGCGTGCACAGAGACATGTGGCATGCATAATGTCAGGTCTGCTTGCTGTTAAGTATAACAGAGATCCAATCATTCCTCTGTAGAGAGTGCATTCTACAGAGATGCCATCTGAATCTAAGAATAACTTGTTTCCAGTGGCCATTGGAGTTTTCATTGCAGAGGCATCAGAGAAGCTATACTTGGAAAGAATGTCAGAGACATATTTAGCTTGATTTATAAAAATCCCCTCTGATGATTGTTTGACTTGGAGTCCGAGGAAGAAAGTTAATTCTCCCATCATACTCATTTCAAACTCACTATGCATGAGTTTTTCAAATCTTTTACACTCTTCTGAATTAGTAGACCCAAAAATTATGTCATCTACGTATATTTGTACAAGCATTATCTCACTACTTTTGCGTTTATAGAATAAGGTAGTATCTGTTGTACCTCTGTTGTAACCATTGACTAGAAGAAAGGTAGAAAGTCGTTCATACCATGCTCGTGGGGCCTGTTTCAGTCCATATAGAGCTTTTTCAAGGTAGTATACATGCCTTGGAAACTTTGAGCTTTCAAATCCTGGTGGCTGATTAACGTAGACCTCTTCTTGGATTTCACCGTTGAGAAAAGCTGATTTTACGTCCATCTGATAGACTTTAAAACCTCTGTGGGCTGCGAAGGCTAAGAATATTCTTATTGCTTCGAGCCGTGAGACAGGGGCAAAAGTTTCATCGTAGTCTATGCCTTCTTCTTGTCTATATCCCTTTGCTACTAATCTTGCTTTGTTTCTGATGACCACTCCATCTTCATCCTTCTTGTTTCTGTAGACCCATTTAGTCCCAATGGCTTGTTTTCCTCTTGGCAGAGGTACTAGAGTCCATACTCTGTTACGCTCAAATTGCAAAAGTTCTTCTTGCATGGCGTCTACCCAGTTTGGGTCATCTAGGGCTTCAGAAATCTTCTTTGGTTCTATCACACTAATAAAATTTGTAAATAAACAAAAGTTAGCAGTGGCAGACCTTGTTTTTACCGCGTCAGAAGGTTCTCCGATTATTTGGCTTCGAGGATGGCTTTTTGTCCATTGAGTTGTGCGTGGAAGATGATCATCAATGTCATTCAGACTTTCTTTAGAGACTTCTTGTGTTTCTTCTTGTGTAGCCTCTGTTGTTCTTCGTGCCTTGGTAGTTGATTCTACCGTTTGTGGAATGATTGGTATGAGTGGTGGTGGAGTTTGTTCCTCTGAGGACGTATAGTCTTGGTCCTCGATTTCCTCTTTAATTGGTTCTTCTGTGGTTTGTGCAGCTTCTGTGGTCGTTTTCCTTGATGTTTCATCTTCTGCACTTTCTTCTGCTTCGGCAATTGCATCTGTAGTATTTATAGAAGAAGATGAACCATTATTAGGACCAGTTAGAGACAAACCTGTAGGATTTTGTCCGACAGAGGATGGTTCTTCAGAAACCCTGATTGTTCCAACAGAAGGATCAATGTTTTCGTGGAGCATCTCAAAAAATAGAAGATCCAAGTCTTCTTTTGCTCGTGAGATGACAGAGGTTTTCCCTTTAATTCCGAGTTCTGAACTGATTTGTTCAGAAGTCATATGGAATGAATCATCAAAAGAAACATTGATGCTTTCTACAATCTTGTGAGACTTTGTAAGGAATGTTCTGTAAGCTTTGGAAGTGGCAGAGTATCCAATGAATTTGCCTTCATCTGCTTTTACATCAAACTTTCCTCTTGAATCTCTGTCGTTTAAGACAAAGCATTTGCATCCGAATACATGGAAAAATTTGATATTTGGCCGCCTTTTGTTAAGCAATTCGTAAGGCGTCTTGAGGTGTCTTTTCACAATGGTTGATCGATTTTGAGTATAACACGCAGTAGAAATTGCTTCTGCCCAAAAGTTCATTGATAATCCGCATGCTGACATCATAGTTCTTGCGGCTTCCACAAGTGTTCGATTCTTTCTTTCGACAACACCGTTCTGTTGTGGAGTGCGAGCTGCAGAGAAGTTCTGTGATATTCCTTCTGTTGAAAGATAGGCTTCAATGACAGAGTTTTTAAATTCTGTGCCATTGTCACTTCTTAACTTCTGTATTCTGCAATTATAAAGAACTTGGATTCTTTTCATTAGATTTATCAATATATTTGGAACATCTGATTTCTTTCTAACGAATTCAACCCATGTGAAACGCGAATACTCATCAATTAGGACAAGTATGTATTTCTTGCCACCTAGGCTCTGTATGGCAATGGGACCGCAGAGGTCGACATGAAGCATGTACGGAGGTCTAGTGCAAGATACATCTGTTTTGCCTTTGTGGGAAGCTCTTTTGAGTTTTCCTATCTCACAGGCAGAACATAAATGATCCTTATTGAATTTAACATTTGGCAAACCTTTAACTAGATCAAGTTTGACCAGTTTTTCCAATGTGTGAAAATTCAAGTGACAGAACCTGTTGTGCCATAACCAGGCTTCTTCACTTTTGCAGGCAACAAGGCAAACTTTGTCTTTGTTCTTTGAGTTGAAGTTCATTAGATATAGATCACCTATTCTTTCAGCTCGCAGAAGTTCCATACTTGTTTCTTCACTTTGTAGAGAGCAGAAAGTTCTTTTGAACAACACATTGAATCCTGTATCACAAAGTTGACTTACACTGAGTAGGTTGTGCTTAAGGCCATCCACATATGCAACTTTGTATACAGAAACGTCTTCTTTCCTTATGACTCCATAGCCTTTTATGTGTCCTTTCTTGTTGTCTCCAAAAGTCACAGATCCACCATCTTGTGTTTCTTTGTACGTGGATAGTGCACTTCTGTCACCAGTCATGTGCCTTGAGCATCCGGAGTCTAGATACCAGATTGGCACATACTTCTTCTGCAGGACAATCACAGAGATTTAGGTACCCATATCCATATGGGTCCAATATTGTTAGAGTTTTTCAAGTTTGCCTTGGCATTCTTGAAATACATTTTGTTCTCTGCAGAAGAGTCAGATTGTTTCTTTGTGGGATTTGACTTTTGAATTGTCGTAGAGAGTAAACAGACTTGACTTGAAAAATGATTATTAAGTTTAGACATAAGATCAAAGCAATGACAGTATTGAATATGAGATGTAATTTGCTTGAACTTTTCATTGAAATTTTTAAACTCAGCCACAGAGGCATTACATTCTTTCTTTACATTAGATTTCCTATTACTAGAAGATCTATGAATACTCGAATGTTGTTTGCAAAAGCTCTGTTTAGGACCTGCCTTCTGTGGGTTGCTTCTGTGGTGAACTTCTTTCATCACTGTCACAGAAGAAAAAGATTTATTAACCTTGGGTTTTGAAAATCTAGAACTTATAGGATCAATAGAGGTCTTCTGTAATATTTTAAGCTCAGCAGAGGTTTTGATATGTAGATTCAATTTTAGAAAATCTTGGCAGATTGGAATCTCTGTGAGTTTCTCTTTTGGAGAAATAGTTCTGTGAGGAACTTCAGAGGAGAATTTGACATCCTCTGTGTCACAGTGAATTATCCCTGATTTGAAATCAGTCTCTGAGTTGTCAGAGGATGAATCGTCCTCGTATACAGAGGTTGAGTCAATTCTTTCAATAGAGGCAGGATTTTCTGAGCATGTATCGTACGAGCTTTCTTCCTCTGTAGAATAGTTTTCATAGATTGCAGAGGTTTCTAATAAGATTTCTTCAGTGAGAGTTTTATCTATAGAAGATGTACAGAAATTTTCTAAAACGCTTGATTTCCATATTTCCAAAATTTCTTTTTCAATTAAATTTTTAAAGTTTTCTTCTGAACAAATGGGTTTAAACTCAGGAGCTTCAGCTGATAATTTCTTTTCAACGTTTATCAAACAGACAAAAGCAACCTGTGTTTGGATCTCTGGTTTACCAAATTTGAAGATACCAATCTGATCTTGTGTTTTCAGATATTTCTTTGGTTTAATACCTCTATTGACAGAGGTTGAAGATGATGAGTCTGTGTTTTCAAACCACACGTTAATCATCTTCTTATGTTTCTTCAAGTAAGGATCCACAGAGATTTTCGCCCGTTTGCTTACAGAGATTAGATTTGGAAAATCTGGTTTGTTTGTTTTTCCAATCACAAATAACGAGGACAGAGGTTTGTTTCTTTTGCCTTCAACACCTAGGGTGATATCATCATACCCTATACCTCGTCTCCCTATTTGTGAGTTTATTTTTTCATAAACTTTATGTGCATCTTTATAGTTTTTAAGCAAAACTTCTCTTCTGAGTAAATCTTGCCACAATACCTCTCTTTCTCTTTGAAAGTATTCTTTAAGAGCTCTTATGTCAGTAGTTTCGCTCCTTGAAACTGAAAGTTCTTTTGTTTTATCTTTTAAAGTATTGGTTAATTCAAAAATTTGTTTTTTTAAAGGATCTAGAGTTTTGTTCCAATTCTTTTCTATTCTCTCTTTTTCCTCAAAAATCTTTGCTTTTTCTTGAGTGAGAAGCCGTACTTCTCTCTCATTGAAAGTGAGTCTTTTCTGAATACTTTGATTTATCTCTTTCAGTTCAATTAGTTCAATGTTAATTCTAAGTTTATTATCATCTACAGAGGTAATACAAGAGTTGGAATTTGAAGTAGATACCTCAGAGTCAGTGCAGGAGTCGACTTCTGCCATGCCACAGAAGAGGGCATTAGCGGTATGTTCATCGTCAGAAGTAGAGTCTGACTGGAAGTCTTCTGTGTTCTCCTCAGAATGTCCTTTTGCCATTAAGGATTTTTGAGCATAATATTCGGCTTTCTTTTTGTAGAAAGCAGAGTCCCTCTGTGGGCGATTTGATCTGCTTCTGCATTCATTCGCAAAATGGCCTGGTTTTCCGCAGTTAAAACACCCTTGAGGAGTGTTTCCTGTTCGATCATTGGACTTCTGTAGGTCTCCGCTTTTCTCTGATCTACATTCATTTGCATAGTGACCAGGTTTGCCGCACTTGTAGCATTCTTGCTGCGTGTGGCTTACCGAGTCATTTGACCTCTGTCGGTCATTCCCTCTGTAATTTCTATCGCTTGACCTCTGTCGGCCACTTGATTCTTCTCCTTTTCTGTCATCTCTTCTGTTGTCTCTTCTGTCATCCTGGTTTTCTCTATCATATCTTTCATTTCCGGAACCTCTTCTGTTTCCTCTGAACTCTTTTGTCAATAGAGCTAAAGATTTAGCTAGTGACGCAAGAGTTATTTCCTTTTCTGCTTGCTCTTCTTCTTCACTGTCAATTATCACCATCTTCTTCTTCTCCTTCTTCTTCTCCTCTGTGGCTTTATCATTTCTTGGTCTCTGTGCATCCTCTTTAGTTTTACTAACCAATGCATATGGTGCAATGGTTAGTGTTTTAGCCTGTGCTATCTGAGGTTCTTGTGCGGCTAATGTTCCGTAAAGATCAGAGAGAGTCCAGGTGTCTAGATCCTGATTTGTCTGTAGGGACATAGACAGCTGGAGCCATTCTTCATTTAGACTTTTTAAGAACATGACATTGTTTTCTTCAGAAGTTCTGTCAATGCCTGATTTTCTGCACTGGTTGATTAGAGAGTTGAATCTGTCGTATGTTGTTTGCAGAGATTCTGTTGCAGAGGCTTTGAATGCATGATATTCATTGATGTACTGTGCTCTTCGGTTTTTTTGTGTTTTAGCACCTCCTTCCAACTGTCTTTCCAGTTCTTTCCACAGATCATGCGTTGTTTCACATGAATCCAAGGATTGAAAGAGTTCGTTGGGTATTGCCATAATTAATGTCCTCTTGGTTTTCTGAGCAACTTCATCTTCTGCTTTATCTTCGGTTGACCACTCCCCTTTTGGCTTTGGTTTTTGATGTTCGGGGATTTCGGCAGATTCAGCAGTAGCAGGTATACGAGGTACTACTGTCATGGGAATAGGAGGAGGATTGTACAGATATTGTACTTGATTTTTTTCAGTGCCCTCGAAAAAATGGACCATTCTTATTTTCCACTGAGGATACTCATCTCGAAGGAGAGTAGGAGGTTTAGTGAGAGAACCAGTAGTAATGAAATTATTTGTATTTGTCATTTGAAGATTTTAGAAAGAAAGTATGACTAAAGAGTTACTTCGATGAGCTTGAAGATTTTCTGGGTTTAAGCAGTTTCCAGACACAATTTTAAATCTCAATAATATCTATCAAGAGTCTTGATAAGTGGATCACTTGATATTGAAAATCAAGGAAGGCTCTGATACCAATTGTTGGAACCCAGATACGCTTAATCAAGATTAACAGTCTATTAGTTGAGTTTAGAGTTTGATGCGGAAGCGTATTAAACTAACAGATATGTTTGATAGATATTAGAACGCACATATATAAAGAAAACAGTAAAGAATGAAAAGGATTTCTTGAACAGTTACTGTTATTCAATATATAATAACAACACGAAGAACAGATTAAGAACTGTTGGTGTGTGAGAATATAACACTCAGATATTTGACAATAAAGTTTGAGAGTATTAGTGATTCCTTGTGTATTCGTCGTTAGGAAGATCTCAACATGAGACTTCCTTTTATACTACTCTTAGAAGACTATGAAGTTGGTCACTGTTCCTTTTACGGCATGAATAGTAAACTGGATGGTGTGAACAGTGGACTGGATGGTGTGAGCAGTTGTTTGAGCCATGCGCATTTAATGGAGCAGATGTACTTTTGGTAAATGCATTAAATGGCACAGACGTCTATTTTGTACCATGCCCTATTGAGTCCACTCAGAGCTTGACACGTGTTTTGACAGTACTTTTCGATGCAAGTTGATGAACGTATCCAGTAATATCTTCCAAGTCTTCATAGAGGACCACAGAGGCTCTGTAATGAATTACAGAGGTTCTGCGGTCTGGTCCTCTGTGGAGCAGTCTTCGCCGAATTCCGAGTCTTTGGTCTTCTTTGTGCGTATGACAGAGCTTCTGTAGGAAGCCTCTGCTGCTTCTGTAGCTTCTTGACCTTGATTTCTCGGTAATGTCGGCAGAGCCTCTGTAAGAGGCTTTCTTCACTTAGCCTATTTTTCACTACTTCTAAATACTTCTATGATTAGGAAGATTGAAGCTAACACATTGTCTATGTTCGTTCATTCAACTAAACAAACAAAAATTGTATTCATGTTCGTTTGTTTCTTAAGTAAATGAAAATAAACGAACTTTCCGTCATACGGTTCCACTAGTACAAAACTCACATTTGCCACGGTTAAACCATGCCCATAGGCTTTGGCCATAATTTTTTTTCCAATTAAACCGTAGCCTATTCTCACATGTCCATTGATACCCTTTTGGCAATGTTTAAAATGCTTTAATTACCATATCAAATGAAAAATCAAAGTCATACCCTAAACCATGGCTACAAACGTATCTAATTTTTATGGTATTGAAGCATTTTTACTATAACCATAACCATAAACTACTTATCGCCACACAAACTCACGTTAAACGTGGCCCAGTCATTACATATATTATTACCTAGTTTTAATAAGTGTGGCTATTAGCTACCTTTTGTTCACACATAATAATGACAATAAACTACTTATGGGCACACAATTTGTTTTTAAGGTGACCAATGATTACCCAATAATCACCAATATTTGTTTTAACGTGACCATAAACTGCTTATCGTCACATGAATTTTATATTAACTGCGACCAAATCATGACATATGGTTACCATAAATGTTAGAACCGTAACTATTAGTTACTTTTAGGTGATACAAAACAACTAAAAATGTAGCCTTAAACAACTTATAGCCGTGCAATTAACGACATATGGCTACAGTGAATTGTTTGAATTGTGACTATTGATTATATTTTGGTCACATTGACCAACTAAAACCGTAGGGAGAAACCATTTATGTTGGAACCCATATCCTACTTGATAGTGATATATGTAAGAAAGATGAAAGAAAGCTTAGAACAATCTATCACAATTGATCAAAACAGTAGACTACAAGGATAAAGAAATAACCAATTGAAGAACCATCGTAGTCATATTGTATTGAATGTGATTTCTGGAGTTTCTAGCAGGGAACACCAAAAACACACCTTGTATGCGTGTAAAAACTCTCTCTAGAAATCTCTCTCTAGGTTGTTACATATTTCACAAGATATAAAAGTGCGTTTGTGAGCGTTGTGAGATGCAATCATATCTACTATTTATAACCTAAATCAGGAAAGTCAATACACTAACCAGTTTTGAAGCTCCACGTGTAAAGGTTAAATAACCGCTTCTTGCTGACGTGACATGCTTCAATAAGGATACCACACTTAAAGAGATTTTGCAAATGGTTGAACACAAATAAAAAGTCAGAGGGCCTGGAGGCTATGATCGGTTGGATCATCCTCTGGTTGAATGTGCCTCTAGTTTAGCATCTTCTAGGTTGCCTCTGGTTCAACGTTGCTTTCAATCAAAGCTACCTCCAGTCTTCTATACTTAGAGTATTTTCAATACATTTAAAATTAGAGATACTTGGGGCTAACAATCTCCCCCTAAGTATTGAAAATAAAAATTGGAAGTACCGAGGTAAACTCTTAAGAAATAGGAGAAAATCATCCTCTATTAAAAGATACTTTACTTTAAGGAAATTACAATACATTGAAAGAAGGTAAGATAACTAGGTATCAAGAGACCCACCTTGATAGGTTTGGTGATATCTAATGATCAGACATCTACACTCAATCATAATGTTTATTTCAAAAATGATTCTCTGAGCAGGCTCGAATGGGCATTTGGTTTTGTGCAGTCTTTTGATGACTTCTTCTCTTAACCACCCTAGAGTTTCTGTAGAGTACTTTGCTGATTTAGAGGCTCTGAAGAAATTATTTACACCCATTTCATCCTTGTAAGCAAACCCTGTAGGCTCTGGTATAACTGTTGCTCCTCGTAGACTCTCTATGATGTCTACCCTCCATTTGGGGTTGTTACTGCCAACTATTCAACTCCAAGCTCTAAGGAAATATGAAAATCAGTCTTCGATCTCAAATCCAACAGTTTACCCATAGCCTTCCTTACTTTAGATAGTATTATATTGAACTTCATCCCTCTGTCCAATCTTGGACTAAGATAGGCTTGAAGCTCAATCAAATCATAAGTGTAGAACTTGTTGTTGGCTCTCTCCACAATAAGTTCAATATACCTTATGGCATCGTGGGGGAATTTGTTTTACTTTGACCTCATGCACCCTTTTGATCCCTTCGTTTGAGAATACTGTAGTCGGATCTCGTGTCATATCTCTAATGAACCAAGCTCTGACTATATCCATTGTCTTTGGTTTGAGCCTTGGGTTAGTAATAAACACCTCTTCATCCTTATCAGAGTATATAAACCTCTTTATGTCTTCTTGTAGAACATATTCTTTTTCTATAGTCTTGGAAGATGAAGCCACTTCTGGTAGTGGTCTTTTAAGGGTGTCCATTTGTTCCACAAACTTTCTACCTTGTCTTCTGGCTGAGAAATTGGTATTTTAGAGGTGTTGGCTGTAGCTTGATCAAGTTCAAATAAATGATCCCTCATAACCACCCTAGGTCTCTCTGGTGATTCAAACACGTCATATGAGGAAACCTCAATTTTTGCTTCTTCATCATCTGAGTAATCAACCAATATGGGATCTTTGGGGTTGGCTTTGGCATCTTTTAGATTGTTAGGTAATGGTTGGATGGGATCTTTTGGTCTTGAAGAGGCAAGAATTACAATTGGGACTGTTGGAGAGAAATCCTTGGAGTTGGGGATTCATCAGTAAAGGGTCCGGGAGGAGACCTCTTTGGTTCAGTTCTTGGCAAAGGATGGGGCTATGAATGGTTTCCCTCTACTTTTATTGGTGAGTCTGTTTGAATGGGATCTGATTGCTAGGATTCTGGCTTTGTTCTGTCTTGTTCATCAGTAAGAGTATTAAACTCCCTTGGTTCTCTCTGATCTTCAGCCACTTTATCTTTGACCTGGTCGTCTGGAGCTGAAGTGGTAATAGAAGGTGGAACACTCCTAAGGGGGACTGCGTGCTTAAAGATGTACTCCCACTTTTGATGATCAGAGGCACCATCTTCATCGTCATCCTCTGCATCACCAAACTTGTTAGGTTATAATGTAATTGTATTAAGATGAGGGGCTTGTTGTGTAAAATACCCAAAGGTTATAAATAGTTTGTTTTGTACTAGGTTTAACCTAGGATTCACATTGTGCTTTACACAATTTGTATTTAACTCTCTCGCTCTCTCTCTATTGAAATAGGTATATGACATATTAGTTGAATCATCATTGTTCTTATTTGATATTGTTTTATTACATGAATATGAGTTTAGCAATTGGTATCAGAGCAGAGAGATAATCGTTTTAATATAATATTATTAGATTTTGAAGACTTTTTGAAGAACATCGCACAAATGGCGCTGAGTTTGTGTCGACTGATTGAAGTTGAGGATTTTGAAGAAATGGTATTCAATATGTGTTATACTTGATTCGTTATACATATTGGGTACCTTCTGAATCTATTCAATCAGTAGAGTGTTAGATTTGATTCTTAATTTTGTGCATATCCGACTCCTTCTCAAGAACGACTTGCTCTTATTGTTATGGACTGATTTATGCAAAATTAGTTTATTTCAATACATGTTTGCTATTTAGATCTTCATTAATTGTGATTGTGTATACAACATGTATTCCATGACTGAATTTCATCGAGTTTGGGTAAGTTTTTGACTTGGATTTTCGATCTGTTGAAATTTGTGTTCATCACATGTTCTTCATATACATCGCATATTAAGGAGATTTTAAGTTTGTCTAAATTATCACACAACTCTATTTATCGCACTCTTCAGATGCGATATTGGAGTTTATCGCACTCAATAGCCTGCGATATTTGACTTTATTGCACGATACTACCTGTGATACTTGACTTTATCGCACGATACAGCTGCCTGAGTATATCGCACAATATTATTTGCTATAGTTGGTATAATCACTCATTTCTCTACGATAGTTCACTGTTCATTCTTTGTCTGCGATTATTTCTGGTTCTTCGATAGATTTGGGGCTCTCTGTTGTTCTTCGATAGATTTGGGGTTCTCTGTGATATCTGTTGTCTGGGATAAGTAGCTTCAGAAGTCTGCGAAAGTTTGTCGTCTGTCAACGTTCTTCAGAGTTTGACTCTTGGATCAACACAGTTCATTATCTTACCGATCATTCAAGTTTTTAAAACAATGTCTTCTCAAGAAGCCGTGGCTATTGGAACTAATTCTAAACCTCCAATACTTTTTATAGGTGAATATCAACAGTGGAGGGACACGTTTTTGTATTTCTCTGAAACAAAATCATAGTGAAGATATAATGGCATCTTTGACAGATGGTCCAAAGGTGTTTACGTAAGCAAACATGTCGTACTAGTGGATAATATAGCTGCTATGTTAAACACAGATTCAAGTAATAAACAATAATCAATGAGAAGAAATATAGATTCAACTCAATCAGTCATATCACTATTTAGAATAAGATAGAGATGTTTACACGTGAAAGCTCACAATATGAATCCTATGTTAAACCTAGTCAAAACAAACTATTTATACCCTATTGGGTATTTACACAATATGCCCTTCAACTTTAATACAATCATATTATAACCTAACAATCTCCTCCGTTGTATTAAAGTAGCAAAATAAACAAATCTTCTTTTTTTCTTTCTGAGACCAAGATAGACTTCAAAACGTGTGGCTATGTTCCTGTATTGCATCTTGTCTTCAATCATCTCCAAGATTCTTGTGATCAACTCTTTGTCTTTTTCATCTATTTTGACCTTTTCATCATTATCCACTTTTATTATGTTACTCAATTGAAGTTTGATAATCTTCAAGGTACCGTCAGAAAATGCGGCAATTTCACTGAACCATATGAAGCTTTCCTTTGCCATTCTGAAATACAATCCCAAGTTTAGGTTGCTCCAAGATCATATAAAGAGGAAGATTTACAACATAAGTAAGGCTCTAGTCTGGCTTAAGAAGATTTACTTTCCATTGATTGCTTTCTGCGCCAATCTGCAAATTATTTATATAAGCCAACTTTACTCTTGCCTTAATGAACCTGATAACTATTGCAAAAGCAATTTGCACGTCATGTGGTCTGATGGTTCATTGGCGAAGTTCAAAATACAAATCTAACAGATCTTGTAAATCTAATAGAGGAAAATCAGCTTCAGTGAACATCCACACCCTTCCGTCTTGTCTTGTTACATGAAATACTGGGTACCAAAGAAGACGAAGTTTTCTAGTGTAGACTTGAATGATAGTTACAATTTTGTGCTTAGACTTGACACAACTTCCACTTTTCCGTTGAGATCTCATCATATGCAGATATTCAACTTTCCGATCGTTGTTGAACTTTTTATTTCCAAACACCCTCACCAAATCTAAATCGTTTACACTTTTGAAAAAAAAAAAAATTGGTACATTCTCACCATGTAACATGTTCTAATTTAGCCTAGGCACTCTTGGCGCTTGTAGACGTTCCATCTCTTTGAACTAAAGGTTCAGGTGGTTGCACTTTCTTAGGTGATTTGGGTATCACTTCATTCAACATATTTATCATGTCGAAGTCTCCCCTTGAAATTCGTTATCATAAAAATTAAATAAGTTTTCGATCTCAACTTTGATTTGTTGCTTTGCTGATTCTGACTGTTTTCAAATCCGAAGCTATGTCAATCACCTCTTTTATCATGTCCGCCGCCATGACCCCTTCCTCCATTCTTTTGTTAGCAACCTCAGACTTTTCAACCGTCGGTTCGACCTCATCGATAACTTTCATTTCCATATCTCTCACTTCATTCTCTTGCACTCCTTCTGACCCTTGTACATTTTGTCTTCATCGTTTCATAAAGTCTATGGTGTTTTTTCTCCCCTCATGGTGATTAAGATCATCCTGATCGTCATGTTTACGTTTCGATGAACCCGCCTGTGTTCTACAAGTATATTTTAAAGGTACAAACCCTGACAGATAGCGTAGAGAATGAGTTCTGAATTGATGCAACTGTCGATTGGATCAACTTTGTGACACCAGTAAAACTGTTCCTGATTTAAGTATGAAATTCTTAAAATTTTGATCTCGTTACAAGTTCCCGCTAGGTCTTTGTGTGTCTTCTTAGAATCCCAATTAAATATGCATCTGTCTGATCAACCTCATCAGCATGAGACAGTAATTCGACATAGAGTAGAGATTTTAGTTCATCTATAGCTGGCTTCGGCTGAATATGGTGGAGGTGGAGGCGGAGCGACATGATTCCCTATGATCAACCTTTGCACATCTTTAGAAAGGTGCGAGACAGAGTTGTTAGTCAGCTCAGGATGCTGAAAGAAGGTATTGTTGATCGCCTCTATAGCCTTTTTCAATAGGCCTTTGGTGATAAAGTGTGGGTAAATAACCGGACCTTGTCCACCAAGGATATGAGTTGCTACAATGATTGAATCAACCGTGCGACCTACATTTAACATTGTAATATCGGTAATGTTGGTCGGATTTCCATCCGATCCTCGTGAAATATGAATAGATGGTACCACTACAGATGTTCTGGTTGGGCCACTAAAGCTCGCAACAACAGACTCAATATATGTCCTAGAGTGTATCGACACTAGACTCAATGTGTTGTGGAGAGAAGTCGATGGTGGGAGCATCTTCCTATCTATTTCAATACCGGAATTCTCCAAATGAAAAGCCGATAACATATGAGATTGATCTATTGAGAGGATGAACAACCATCTGTTGAGAGATGGTTGAGTGGATAGGTGGAGTTAGTGTTTGTTTCGTTGGGTCCACGACGTCTTCTTCAATGTCTTGTTTCAACAAATGAGACTCGATAGTGGACGTGGCTACTCGGCTAGACCGGCTAGATACGTTTACGTGAATCTCACTCTCATCAGTTTCTTTTTCTCGCCCTTCACGCAAGCTCACATTTACTCATTTTCAAATACTTCTCCCTCTGCTCGTCTTATCTCTCCAATAGTGGTATCGGTTTAGGTGGCGTCATCATCCAAAAGAAGAGGACTCTTGTCGATGTGAAGAGGTAGCTGATTAACATTATCATTATCATTATCATCATCATCACCATCATCATCAACATATTCGTTTGAGTCATCGTCAGAGTAGGCATCCAGGTCACCTTCAGTAGCGGTCTCTTCTTCTTCTTCACAGGCATCCTCCTTATCAAAAGAGGACACTGAGATAATCAGTGTGATCGGAATTTCCATTTGCAAGTGCATAGTCGTGTCACCACTTAAGATCTCATTGGCATTTTCAGCACAGTTTGGAGCACCGCCCACCTCTTCCCCTCTCTAGTTCATTTTCCGTCGGCTCTTCCCGTTTAAGAACCCCAGTTTCCAACCTGCTCGCTTAAGTCTATACCCTTACGTCTCTCGGGGTTTTGTCTATGGGTAGGTCATGTCGGATCGGGCTGGACCATCAGTGCATGTAAGTGTAATAAGCTAACACACTCGGTGCTCGATGAATAGAATATGCCAAGGGATATTCCGATAGAAGCTTGGGCACGATGTTCGGATATTCAGCCTTGCATCTCAGATAGTTCATTGCATATTCAAGGCACGCTTCAGCTGATCGCCTCTTACGAATCTTTTTGTTTGAGCTATGTCTATGGATGAAAAGCTGTAAGAATCTATGAAAGGGCACGAATTTCCTTGGATGGCTTATCTCTGTCACAATACACATGGGTCAAATTTCTCATAACTAAGGATGAGTCCCCATAGTTGATAATCTATTTTATCAAGAGTGAACAGGTAAACGTGTAGGTGGATATGTAAGTATATCGTGTAACAGTTGGCAAGTGTGCTCCTGTTTCCAACATCAAATTCGAAATGAGATTTAATATGAATTTTTAGTGGTAAAAGAGTTTTTTTGTGCTCATGGTTGTTGTTTGTTTTTAGAATTAGAATTGCGGTGATTCTAATCTTCAGCTGCTCGCCTCTTACGAATCATTTTGTTTGAGCGCATGGCTATAGATGACAAGCTGTAAGAATCTATGAAAGGGAACGAATTGTCTTCGATGGCTTATTGTTAGTGCATAAAATGTATTCAAGATTTAATGTATATTTGTATAAATGTAAAGCGTCAAATGTAATAGATAAAGTCAAAGTAAGGGTGTTAAAGGGTCAAAGTTAATGTATTAAATGAGAGATAGTCAAATGTATAAATAGGTGTTTGTAAGGGAATTGTAAGTAGTTGTGTGGGATGACAACCTAGAGAGAGAGAGTTTAGAGAGAGAAAGGGGATCTCATTCCAATCTTTGTATTCTTTCTCATCTAATGAAGAGTTCATGGTGTTCTTGATTGTTACCTGATTGATTCTGGGATCACAAGTGGTATCAGAGCTAAATCAGATCAGATTATGCACAATTTGAAGAAATTTTCATCAATTTTTGAAGAAAATTGAAGTTCTTGAGTTTTTGAGATTTTTCTAGAAAAATCTTCAAAAATTCGGAATTAGTTTGTGTTTTTGATTGATTTGCTCACATTAATCATCACATATTGATTTCTTTCTTGATTTAGAACAGATTGCGATTCAAAATCAGTACCTAATTTGTTGTTTTTGAGATTTTTTGCAGATTGAAGATGTTCATCGAAGCCTCAAGAAAAATCTCAAGAAGATGGTGTTTGATCTTCATGTTTGAATAAGTTTGAGCATTTTGTTGTTTAAAAGATTGATTGCAATTCAGATTTGCAACATATTGCAAGCTTTAAGACAGAAAATCATCAAGAATTGAATAATTTACACCTGCCGGAAGATAGCTCGCCGGAAAATCGTTCATTTGCTGGATTCTGCATTTTTTGACCGGAAAACTCATAACTGTCGGTCAAGCTTTGTCCGACTTGTTCATAACTGTCGGACGTTGAATGTTCATAACTGTCGGACACCATTACTTCATAACTCTCATACAACCCACTTGTTCATAACTGTCGTACAACTGTCGTACAACCCTTTGTCCGATAAGACTTCATAGTCGCACAACACTCTTAGTCGCACAACATTCTAGTCACACAACATTCTAGTCGCACAAAAGAACATGGTCGCCTGAAAATTTCTTTTCTCGTCGGAAAATCGTTGGATTGCCGGAGTCTGTTTCATGGATTTAACAGCGATTGATGTTGTTGCATGATCTTGTTGTTGATGATTTTCTGCTTGTTTAACATTCTAAAGATCGAAAGAAACAAAAAGAAGTCGATTTCATTGTAAAAATATGACGAAATATGCAGCCGAAACAATCAGATCGTTGAGGTTGACGTTGATGAACAGTACTTAACGGAGTCTGTTAAGTCTCCGTTAAGTCTGTTACAGTTTCAGTCCTTTCCGTTAGTTTTAGTTAGAGTCTGTTTAGTAGTTTTAGGAACTGACAGATTTAGTCCCGTAGTTAGTACTTTGTGTTTATTACATTTTCAGTCGTTATAGTTTGGATTTCATTTTATTACATTTTCGGTCCTTGTAGTTTAAGTTTAGCTTTTTGGCAATTTTAGTTCTTCTACTTAAGTTTTAGATTTTTACACTTTTAGTCCTTAGACTTTTATTTTTAGAAATTTTCACTTTTAGTCCTTTGAGTCTTTCGTTTCGTACTTTGTCATTTTTAGTCCATATTTTTAGTATTTTCTCATTTTTTTGTCTGCTTTATCAATTTTTACCTGCTTTTGATCGAAACTGATATATTTCTCTTATTTTTGCAGGTTTGTCGATTTAAAGTCCAGTATTCCGCATTAATTCTTCAGAATTAATTTTTGAACGACAAATTTTATAATTTGTTATTCAAAATTTGATTTTGAAAATTTTTCTGTGTTTAATCGATTTTTCTCTGATTATCGTGTGTGCATAATTCTACTTCTCACGAAGTATCTGACAACGATCATTTTTAATCTTTTCAGGTAACAATGGATGAGTATTACATGGAAGTATTTTTTGATAATTTTGCGAAGAAGAGTACATTGCAAGAAGAAAAAGAAGAAAACAAAAATCTAAGTCAAACTATTCTTGATAAATCTTTTATAGATCACCAAGAAAAGCTTGATGAGGATAAGAACTCTTCTAATTCTCAAATATCTGAGCTTAAACAGAAAATCAGGGATTTGGAAGAAATGAATAGTGAGAGCGAACTTTCTTTGAAAAATATTACCTCTCCAAACACAGAATTTTTAGACAAAATCAAACATTTGGAAAAGAAGCTGTATTTGAGAGATCAAACTGACCAAACAATTTTCATGAACAAAGCCAAGACTTGTAAGCAATGTCAATAAGTATTAGGGACTTGGTTACGAAAACCCAAAACATTTGGTCAAAGCTATCTTTGCATTACCGACATTGTATAATTTCGAATGTTTAAATTATGCAAGATATTGGCCCGATTTTGAAATTCCTTGGACTGGTGTAAAGGAAACATTAGAAGAGGAACAAAGAAAAAGATCATTAACAACTCATATACAACTTCCATTTTGCTATACTCGTGAGACAGAGAATACTCTCAACAATCTAAATGGACCACTTCCAAATAACTATTTTGACATATGTGCTACAAAGACAACCACTCAACAAGTATTTGAAACTAAGAAATATGTTCCTACATTGGTTCTAGAAGGGAGAACTGTTGAACTTGAGATCTCCATTGCAGAACAAAGGATCAAATTTGAATATGAAAATGATCTCCTTTCAGCTGTTTATTCAAATAGCTTTAAGGAAATTTCTTCTAGTTTCAAAGACGAGGTGGAGAAGGAGACTGTTAAAATTGAACATGCTTTGATCAAAAAGTTTTCTGTTTCATCAAAAGCCATTTTTGATGCTAAACAAAAGATTGATAAAAAATGTCTCCAACTTTCAAAGAAAGTGGCGGATCTTGAAAGTATTCTTCTCTCCGAGCATACACAAATTGAGAATGAAAAGGTCAATTTCATTAATGAAACAAATTGTTTCGAGGAAAATATTCGTGAACTCTCTCAAAAGATCATGATATTAGAAACTGAATTGCAAAAGGAAAGAAATTCTTCCAATGATAAAAGAAAAATATCTGATATTGAGAAAGTTTTAAATCTTGAACGCGAACAATTTGAAAACGACAAAGTTGTATTTGAAATTGAAAAACAGTCATTTGAAGAGAAAATAATTATGCTTTCTCAAGATGTGACTGAATTAGAAAAGGAATTGGCAAAAGAACGAAGAGAAAATGCTTTCAAAAGATGGAATACACCTGATTCTACTAGGGATTTTGAAATTCACAATGCCGATTCTAATTCTGATTGTGATTTTGTACCTAATGATCATATTTTCGAAACCAAGTCAAAGCCAAAGGAAAATGACAAAGGCAAGTCAAAAACAAAGGAAAATGACAAAGGAAAAGCTTGTTCATTTGATTTCTCAAAGAAGCTTCCAGACTATACTGATTTTATTGTTACAAATGAAAAACCTTCAAGTATTTTTGTAAAGGTGAGTGTTCAAACACAAAGAAACCATCTTTAGAGGAAAGAAAGAAGAGTCAAAAGTCAAAGAAAATTCCTGTTCCAAGTTCTAAAGGTCAGATTTGTTCTACAAATCTCTTCTATAATCCTTTGATTGATAAATCAGATAATAAACCAAAAGTGCCTAAAGTTAACACTTCCAATCCTAAAGAAGTTCCAGTCTTCAGGAAGGTGAAGATGGAATGGAGAGTAAAGGTACAACACCTTCAAAGAATGATGTACCAAAATCATCTGCTTCCACATCAAATGCCAAGAAGAATAACGTTCTAAAAAGTAAGTCTTCTGCTAAACCTAATCATATTCATTCTGCAAATCATCTGATTAGGTTGGCACATAAGAAAATTTGTTGTTCTTACTGTGGATCAAATGATTTTGTGCATAAAGATTATACTTCTTATTGGTACAGTACTTACAGTATTCCTTCAAAGAAATCTACACCTAACACATTAGGACCCAAGAACCGTTGGGTACCAAAATCTGCTTAATTTGTTTTGCAGGTTCATCATGTGTTGTGCTGAATGTTACATATATATCACACACATGACTGAAAACAGAAGAGAAGTGATAACACCACTTTTTGGCGTTATTTTCGATCCTCAAACCAATGAGATTGGCTTGTGTTCTAGCAAAAAGTCGGAATTTTATGGTTTATCGAGTGAAATGTGCAGGTAATCTAAAAGGCGGCAATCATCAAGAAAAGAAGCTAAAAAGAAGCGGAAAAGAGCCCAAAATGAAGCCCAATGGAATCCCAAGACCCGTGCCTAAACCATGAACCGAACCTGACCCGAAACAGCTTTTGGAAACCGCGCGATTTACCCCGCGGTTTACAAACCGCGACTAAAACCGCGCAACCCTCTGTTGCGTTTTACACTTCATGTATTCCGGATTTTAGGTAATCATTAAATCATCTCGCACACACGACGGCCAGCGACTTGGGGGCGATTTTCAGAGGTTTTTCGGAGCTTCTGGAGCGACGATAGAGGATTAATTGAGGAGGAATTCACGACGCAAAGCGGATTAGAGCTGGGAGAAGGGAGTTCATCATTACATTCACCACGATCACGTTTACTATGTTTGCATACATTATTTCTTTCCCTTTTCTTGCGTTTTTGTCCACCGCCAACATGAACTAATCTTTAGATGTTGGGGGTTGGAATGAATTTGGTTTAAGCTTATGAACATGTGACTTGATACTTTTATCAGTTTTCCCTATTTTAATGAAGCATGTGATTTATTTTTTAATGATTTTGTGAATTTGGCCAATTTACATCTGATTTGTTGTGAACAATTAAGTTCGAGAGAATTAATTGTTAGCTAGAACTAGAATTTGCATGCCTAAGGTGAGAAACTGGATAGAGATATACCAAGTAAGCCTTAGTCCCGTTGAAATCTTGCTTTTAATGTGTTTTGAGTTTCATGAGTTGAGATTGAGAGATAAAACTTGTGATTTCGAAATAAAACCCGTTGTTGCTCGAGAGAGAACACGGTGATTTTAGAGTTTGGGTATTCATTAAGGGGAATAACTGGTTATTGTTTTGAGTCAGATGTTTATATGTGAAAACCTTAGGATTTCCAACCCTCGACTGTTTTCTCTATTAAAGTTTCTGAAGTTGTTTATTGTCCCGTCTGTGATTTGTTTTCTTGCAATTAATTAGTTTAATATAAACCACTTAAATTTTCGACCGTTCAGTTAATAGATCTTATAGTCATTGTGATACTTAGTTCCTAGTTTCCTGTGTTCGATACTCGTACTTTTGTACTATTACTTGATTTCGACCCGTACACTTGCGGTTAGATTTAGGGGGGTGTTAACCCGCCTATCAAGAAGCGGTGCAAATTTTGAAGAATATATGTACCATTAAGGGGGAGCAAAAGATTAGATGGTTTCTAAAGACATCAGTTTAGAACCCGAACTTCAAAGAAACAATGGCTTCTAAACATATCAGTTTAGGACCCGTACTTCAACGAGTTTGATTTCTAAACACATCAGTTTAGAACTCGTATTTCATTGTTTTTAAACTTTGATTGTCACATATACTGATCTTGTTTAATTAAGATCTTTTGCAGATTTTGAGGGGGAGCTTATCTGATTGTTAATCAGTCTATCATGAGTTGAGGGGGAGCATAATCGATTTTGACTGTATGTATCTTTTGAACTTAATCTGAGATTGTTTGAAAGAAGAACGACTTTCAAGCATGAAAAATGTTTTCTTAAATGTTTAAACCACTTCTCTAATTCAAACATATTTTATAATTTTAGAAGTGTGATTTTAAATGTTTTTCATATATATATACATATATATATCTCAGATTCTCGTTAAATCTTTTCTGACCGTGTGTTTCCAAAGATTAATACTTGCGTATTATCTTTTCTATATACTTTAGAGTCTTCATACACATCGGTTCAGCTTCATATTGACTTTGGTATTACCATGTCTCACAATTAACCAATTTTTCGATGGTAATACTCCCATTTGATGTCAAATTTTGTTGAGCATCATATTCATTTCAGCGTAAGAGCTTAATCGTTTCATTCAAAGATTGTTTATATTTGTTCATATAAACAAATTTCAATTCTTTGATACCTTAAACCTTACATGATTATCCTTCATGATTATATTTCATATTTAATCTGATTGATACATTGTCGGATTCTCAAACAAGTCTTTCAAATTCAATTCATTCTTTCTATATTCTTGTTTTGAGAAATCTTCAAAGATCAAATGCTCAAATCTTCATGATATTATTGAGGAGCATACATTCTGATGGCAATGTTAATAAAATGCCAATATTCATAATTGTTCAAGCTAAACTGTTGAACAACGCAAATTTTTAGGACAACATTTTCATGGTAATCAGTGTGAGATATTAAAGAACTTCTATGGATCCACGTTAACCGGTGTTTCCTACCCAAGAAGTTATCTTTGAGTGATTGAGGGGTGAGGGGTCGAAATCAAAGAGTGGGGGAGATTACTCATACGGTTGAGTATCTCATTGAGCTGAGGTAAAATGAAAATGAGAGTTTGGTTAGAAGTGAGCAGTTTAAAAACAGAAAGAGGGTGTGAGAACAGAGTTAAAAGAATAATAGAACTCTGCACCATCCACTTTCTGAGCCGGGCAGCCACATTACTGATTGGTTCACATTCTTTGGTGACCATCATTGAAATAGGCAACTAGCCCATGCCAACTCTTGCTTTAACCCCACCAGCTACTCATTTCTTTCTTAACAAAGAAATGTTTCATATTTCTTGGGGACGCAACATATCTTCTATCTGATCTTCACTCGAAAGGTCTAGATATTGAAAAAGAAGGAAGTTTACCCCACCTTCGCTCTTCATTCATGCACATTGAGTCCGTGGAAAACTTGTTGCTGTCTCAACAGTTTACACACTTCGAGCCTATAATATCCAAGCATAAGTTGCTTCAATCATTTCTACACTTGCACGTACACACAAGGAATATGTTTTCTTGTCATAATGTTCATAGAAATTTCCTTTGTGGTTTTTTGATGATTGAATGGAAGCCCTGGGGGAGTGAACATCAAAAAGCTCCTTTCCAAAGTGCATTCGTTGTACTAAGTGGCTCCGTGCAACTTACATGCATTTTAACTGATTCATTAGTTGTTTCAGGGTTACCACGTTACTATTGTCTGAATTTGAAAAGATTCGGATAAATATTTTTGGTTATTCCGATCGAATGGAGGAGATTGTTATTGATATATTCAAAGACTCCTGAAATTGAAATGAGAATTTTGATGATCATGGTGCTCACAATCATCAAAAAGGGGGAGAAGATATGAAAGTTTCAATTTCAAGATAAAGTGAAGTTTTATTAAAGTCAAGAAGCTCGAGTTAAAAAGGTCAAGATGTTTCAAGATGTTTCGACAAAGATTCAAAATTCAAAGATGTTCATTGTTCAAGAAGTGAAGATACACAGTTCAAGATATACAAAGCCCGTTAAAGCTCAAACCCAGTTAAAGCACAAATACCAGTTCATATTCAAAAGACTGAAGATATCTCTCAAAGACGCAAATATCTGTGCTACAATGATTCAAAGATCGGTGATACAAAGATTCGATGTTATGAAGATTTTATTTGAAGACTTTGACCAACACTTCAAAGATATGAAGTTTGTGCTTCAAGACTTTGGTGACTACTTGATTTTGAAGATCCAGTTGAAGACTAAAGAAGTCAGATTGGATTTCTGAAGACAACACTTATTTGAATATTCTTCAGAGTTATTTTTCGAAGATTGATCTTCCTTCAAAGCGAAGAGGGAGACTGTTCAAAGAGCTAAAGTGTTGAAGTGTTGAAGATCTGAAGATACAAAGAGCTGAAGACTATCGTCATCAATTTTTTAAATCTTGAATCCATAGGGGGAGATTGTTAGTGCATAAAATGTATTCAAGATTTAATGTATATTTGTATAAATGTAAAGATTCAAATGTAATAGATAAGGTCAAAGTAAGGGTGTTAAAGGGTCAAAGTCAATGTATTAAATGAGAGATAGTCAAATGTATAAATAGGTGTTTGTAAGGGAATTGTAAATAGTTGTCATTGTATACGTAAGATTGTAAAGTGAGAGGGATGACAACCTAGAGAGAGAGTTTAGAGAGAGAAAGGGGATCTCATTCCAATCTTTGTATTCTTTCTCATCTAATAAAGATTTCATGGTGTTCTTGATTGTTACCTGATTGTTCTGGGATCACACTTATCTTTGTCACAATACACTTGGGTCAAATTTCTCATAACTAAGGATGAGTCCCCAGAGTTGATAATCTATTTTATCAAGAGTGTACAGGTAAACATGCAGGTGTATATGTATGTATATCATGTATCAGTTGGCAAGTGTGCTCTTGTTTCCAGCATCAGATTCAAAATGAGATTTAATATGAATTTTTAGTGGTAAAAGAGTTATTTTTGTGTGCTCATGGTTGTTGTTTGTTTTTAGATTTAGAATTGCGGTGATTCTGGTCTCAGCTGGATGATGATGTTATTGGTGGATGATGATGTTGTTGCTGATACTAAAATATGGTAAGTGGATATTAACCTTCACTTGGCTATGGCTACTAGTTGCACGCTTCAGCTGATCACCTCTTACGAATCTATTTGTTTGAGCACATGGCTATGGATGACAAGTTGTAAGAATCTATGAAAGGGCACGAATTGCCTTGGATGGCTTATCTTTGTCACAATAAACTTGTGTCAAATTTCTGATAACTAAGGATGAGTCCCTAGAGTTGATAGTCTATTTTATAGTGTACAGGTAAACGTGCAAGTGTATATGTATGTATATCGTGTATCAGTTGGCAAGTGTGCTCTTGTTTCCAACATCAGATTCGAAATGAGATTTAATATGAATTTTTGGTGGTAAAAGAGTTATTTTTGTGTGCTCATGGTTGTTGTTTGTTTTTAGATTTAGAATTGCGAAGATTCTGATCTCAGGTGGATGATGATGTTATTGGTGGATGATGATGTTGTTGCTGATACTGAAATAGGGTAAGTGGATATGAACCTTCACTTGGCTATGGCTACTAGTTGCACGTTTCAGCTGATCGCCTCTTACGAATCTTTTTGTTTGAGTGCATGGCTATGGATGACAAGCTGTAAGAATCTATGAAAGGGCACGAATTTCCTTGGATGGCTTATCTTTGTCACAATACACTTGGGTCAAATTTCTCGTAACTAAGGATGAGTCCCCAGAGTTGATAATATATTTTATCAAGAGTGTACAGGTAAACGTGCAGGTGTATATGTATGCATATCGTGTATCAGTTGGCAAGTGTGCTCTTGTTTCCAACATCAGATTCGAAATGAGATTTAATATGAATTTTTAGTGTTAAAAGAGTTATTTTTGTGTGCTCATGGTTGTTGTTTGTTTTTAAATTTAGAATTGCGGTGATTCTGATCTCAGGTGGATGATGATGGTGTTGTTGATACTGAAATATGATAAGTGGATATGAACCTTGACTTGGCTATGGCTACTAGTTGCACGCTTCAGCTGATCGTCTCTTACGAATCTTTTTGTTTGAGCACATGGCTATGGATGACAAGTTGTAAGAATCTATGAAAGGGCACGAATTGCCTTGGATGGCTTATCTTTGTCACAATACACTTGGGTCAAATTTCTCATAACTAAGGATGAGTCCCCAGAGTTGATAATCTATTTTATTAAGAATGTACAGGTAAACGTGAAAGTGTATATGTATGTATATCGTCTATGAGTTGGCAAGTGTGCTCTTGTTTCCAACATCAGATTCGAAATGAGATTTAATATGATTTTTTAGTGGTAAAAGAGTTATTTTTGTGTGCTCATAGTTGTTGTTTGTTTTTAGATTTAGAATTGCGGTGATTATGATCTCTGGGGGATGATGGTGTTATTGGTGGATAATGATGTTGTTGCTGATACTGAAATAGGGTAAGTGGATATGAACCTTTACTTGGCTATGGCTACTAGTTGCACGCTTCAGCTGACCGCCTCTTACGAATCTTTTCGTTTGAGTGCATGGCTATGGATGACAAGCTGTAAGAATCTATGAAAGGGCATGAATTTCCATGGATGGCTTATCTTTGTCACAATACACTTGAGTTAAATTTCTCATAACTAAGGATGAGTCCCCAGAGTTGATAATCTATTTTATCAAGAGTGTACTGGTAAACGTGCAGGTGTATATGAATGTATATCGTGTATCAGTTAGCAAGTGTGCTCATGTTTCCAACATTAGATTTGAAATGACATTTAATATGAATTTTTGTGGTAAAAGAGTTATTTTTGTGTGCTCATGGTTGTTGATTGTTTTTCGATTTAGAATTGTGGTGATTTTGATCTCATGTGGATGATGATGTTATTGGTGGATGATGATGTTGTTGCTGATACTAAATAGGGTAAGTAGATATGAACCTTCACTTGGCTATGGCTACTAGTTGCACGCTTCAGCTGATCGCCTCTTATGAATCTTTTTGTTTGAGCGCATGGCTATGTATGACAAGCTGTAAGAATCTATGAATGGGCACGAATTTTCTTGGATGGCTTATATTTGTCACAATACACTTGGGTCAAATTTCTCATAACTAAGGATGAGTCCCTAGAGTTGATGATCTATTTTATCAAGAGTGTACAGGTAAACGTGCAGGTGTATATGTATGTATATCGTGTAACAGTTGGAAAGTGTGCTCATGTTTCTAACATAAGATTCAAAATGAGATTTAATATGAATTTTTAGTGGTAAAAGAGTTATTTTTGTGTGCTCATGGTTGTTGTTTGTTTTTTGATTTAGAATTGCGGTGATTCTGATCTCAGGTGGATGATGATGTTATTGGTGGATGATGTTGTTGTTGCTGATACTGAAATAGGGTAAGTGGATACGAACCTTCACTTGGCTATGACTACTAGTTGCACGCTTCAGCTGATCTTCTCTTACGAATCTTTTTGTTTGAGCGCATGGCTATGGATGACAACTGTAAGAATCTATGAAAGTGTACGAATTGCCTTGGATGGCTTATATTTGTCACAATACACTAGGGTCAAATTTCTCATAAGTAAGGATGAGTCCCAGAGTTGATGATCTATTTTATTAAGAGTGTACAGGTAAACGTGCAGGTGTATATGTATGTATATCGTGTAACAGCTTGAAAGTGTGCTTCTGTTTCCAACATAGATTCGAAATGAGATTTAATATGAATTTTTAGTGGTAAAAGAGTTATTTTTGTGTGCTCATGGTTGTTATTTATTTTTAGATTTAGAATTGCGGTGATTCTGATCTCAGGTGGATGATGATGTTATTGGTGGATGAGGATGTTGTTGCTGATACTGAAATAGGCTATGTGGATATGAACCTTCACTTGGCTATGGCTACGAGTTGCACGCTTCAGCTGATCACCTCTTACGAATCATTTTGTTTGAGCGCATGGCTATGGATGACAACTGTAAGAATCTATGAAAGGGCACAAATTGCCTTGGATGGCTTATATTTGTCACAATACACTTGGGTCAAATTTCTCATAACTAAGGATGAGTCCCCAGAGTTGATGATCTATTTTATCAAGAGTGTACAGGTAAACGTGCAGGTGTATATGTATGTATATCGTGTAACAGTTGGAAAGTGTGCTCATGTTTCCAACGTCAGATTCGAAATGAGATTTAATATGAATTTTTAGAGGTAAAAGGGTTATTTTTGTGTGCTCATGGTTGTTGTTTGTTTTTAGATTTAGAATTACGGTGATTCTGATCTCAGGTGGATGATGATGTTATTGGTGGATGATGATGTTGTTGCTGATACTGAAATAGGGTAAGTGGATATGAACCTTCACTTGGCTATGGCTACTAGTTGCACGCTTCAGCTGATCACCACTTACAAATATTTTTGTTTAAGCGCATGGCTATGGATGACAACTGTAAGAATCTATGAAAGGGCACGGATTGCCTTGGATGGCTTATATTTGTCACAATACACTTGGGTCAAATTTCTCATTACTAAGGATGAGTCCCCATAGTTGATGATTTATTTTATCAAGAGTGTACAGGTAAACGTGCAGGTGTATATGTATGTATATCGTGTAACAGTTGGAAAGTGTGCTCCTGTTTCCAGCATCAGATTCGAAATGAGATTTAATATGATTTTTTAGTGGTAAAAGAGTTATTTTTGTGTGCTCATGGTTGTTGTTTGTTTTTAGAATTAGAATTGCGGTGATTCTGATCTCAGGTGGATAATGATGTTATTGGTGGATGATGATGTTATTGGTGATACTGAAATAGGGTAAGTGGATATGAACCTTCACTAGTCTATGGCTACTAGTTGCACGCTTCAGCTGATCGCCTCTTACGAATCTCTTTGTTTGAGCGCATGGCTATGGATGACAAGCTGTAAGAATCTATGAAAGGGCACGAATTGCCTTGGATGGCTTATCTTTGTTACAATACCCTTGGGTTAAATTTCTCATAACTAAGGATATGTCCCCAAAGTTGAAAATCTATTTTATCAAGAGTGCACATGTAAACGTGTAGGTGTATATGTATGTATATCGTGTAACAGTTGGAAAGTGTGCTCATGTTTCCAACATCAGATTCGAAATGAGATTTAATATGAATTTTTAGTGGTAAAAGAGTTATTTTTGTGTGCTCATGGTTGTTGTTTGTTTTTTGATTTAGAATTGCGGTGATTCTGATCTCAGGTGGATGATGATGTTATTGGTGGATGATGTTGTTGTTGCTGATACTGAAATAGGGTAAGTGGATACGAACCTTCACTTGACTATGACTACTAGTTGCACGCTTCAGCTGATCTCCTCTTACGAATCTTTTTGTTTGAGCGCATGGCTATGGATGACAACTGTAAGAATCTATGAAAGGGTACGAATTGCCTTGGATGGCTTATATTTGTCACAATACACTAGGGTCAAATTTCTCATAACTAAGGATGAGTCCCAGAGTTGATGAACTATTTTATCAAGAGTGTACATGTAAACGTGCAGTTGTATATGTATGTATATCGTGTAACAGCTGGAAAGTGTGCACCTGTTTCCAACATAGATTCGAAATGAGATTTAATATGAATTTTTAGTGGTAAAAGAGTTATTTTTGTGTGCTCATGGTTGTTATTTATTTTTAGATTTAGAATTGCGGTGATTCTGATCTCAGGTGGATGATGATGTTATTGGTGGATGATGATGTTGTTGCTGATACTGAAATAGGCTATGTGGATATGAACCTTCACTTGGCTATGGCTACGAGTTGCACGCTTCAGCTGATCACCTCTTACGAATCTTTTTGTTTGAGCGCATGGCTATGGATGACAACTGTAAGAATCTATGAAAGGGCACGAATTGCCTTGGATGGCTTATATTTTTCACAATACACTTGGGTCAAATTTCTCATAACTAAGGATGAGTCCCCAGAGTTGATGATCTATTTTATCAAGAGTGTACAGGTAAACGTGCAGGTGTATATGTATGTATATCGTGTAACAGTTGGAAAGTGTGCTCATGTTTCCAACGTCAGATTCGAAATGAGATTTAATATGAATTTTTAGAGGTAAAAGGGTTATTTTTGTGTGCTCATGGTTGTTGTTTGTTTTTAGATTTAGAATTACGGTGATTCTGATCTCAGGTGGATGATGATGTTATTGGTGGATGATGATGTTGTTGCTGATACTGAAATAGGGTAAGTGGATATGAACCTTCACCTGGCTATGGCTACTAGTTGCACGCTTCAGCTGATCACCACTTACAAATATTTTTGTTTGAGCGCATGGCTATAGATGACAACTGTAAGAATCTATGAAAGGGCACGGATTGCCTTGGATGGCTTATATTTGTCACAATACACTTGGGTCAAATTTCTCATAACTAAGGATGAGTCCCCAGAGTTGATGATTTATTTTATCAAGAGTGTATAGGTAAACGTGCAGGTGTATATGTATGTATATCGTGTAACAGTTGGAAAGTGTGCTCCTGTTTCCAACATCAGATTCGAAATGAGATTTAATATGAATTTTAAGTGGTAAAAGAGTTATTTTTGTGTGCTCATGGTTGTTGTTTGTTTTTAGATTTAGAATTGCGATGAATCTGATCTCAGGTGGATGATTATGTTGCTGCTGATACTGAAATAGGGTAAGTGGATATGAACCTTCACTTGGCTATGGCTACTAGTTGTAGGAGGTTTCACAATCCCATTATTCTGTTAGCATATTGAAACTAGTATCTTGTGCATACTCTTTGCAACTATAGCCAAATTTTATAAAAAATCTAGGAGAATTTGAACTTGCCTTGTATATGTTGCAACAGATATTTGATTTCTTATGGATTCTAACAACTAATTTACCTAGTGTGAGTGATATCAGGTATTATTTGTTTGGGGTGTGAATATCGTTGTTATTAGCAGCATAATGAAAATGTTGTTGTGTTTTTGTGGTGTAGGGTTGCTGCATGCATTTTAGGTCTGCATTTGAGCAGCATCGACATGGAAAGCGGTTTGAACAAATGAGTATAAAAGAAATCGAGCAGGTGGTTAAACATATACTTTCCGGTACTAGCTATATATTTAGATTCATTGTACACTTGTTTTATACTAATTTTTGAAAATAGATACATCTCACCCTTTCATTTAATTTGTTTGAAATATGTAATGTAGGTGCATTAATTGTAGATGTACACCATGATTGGTTTTGAGCATTTCCCCTGAACGGGACCCTATATAACAAAATAATTATAACTATTAAGAATCACTTACACTCTCAATCAACCATTAGTTTTTCCGTACATCAAAATCCTTGTTCGATACTTGAAAAAACATGGTCAAATGGTGACCCGACGAATCTATAAGAACGTTCTTAATTTAAGTTTATCACCGTATCGTTTCCACCATGTGGTACGTGAAAACCACTAGACACATCCCTTGACGTCCCGCCTTCTCGTCCTTCATAGCAACCATAATCCAATTTTCTAGTAGATCCAACACTAACACTTCGAAAGCTCTTCTTTTGACTACTTTCCATAGGAAACGCCATATGTGAGCTTGTGGGAACGCTTGTGATCGGGTTCACAAAAAGATCCCGTGCCTCAATTGGTAACCGTAACGTGTACCTCTCAATGTTTTCAATGGGTCGAACTACCACTGAATGACCCGTTGAATGTGAACGGGGAATTTCAGTGGTAGCATCTATATTACATTTGGACTCGTTTGGAAGAAGAAACTCAGTCGACGCACAATCCATTTCCGGGTCAAGTGGGCGATCCAACGACTCAGTCACATGACTGAGTTCACCGGGTCTAGCCATTAGGTCAGCTCGGCAAACCGGGCACGTGACATGTGAAGCCAACCAAGTGTCTATACAATCTGAGTGGAACACGTGGCTGCATTTGGGTAGCAAGCGTAGGGTTTCATGGTCTTGGAACTCATTTAAGCACACGGCGCATTCTAGCACAGTCTGCCCTATCTTTATACCCTTGACACTTGAATACGAAAATATCGCAAATGTCGCGATCACGGCTGGGTCAAGCCCATGCACGACCGATCTCATCGACCCAGTCTCACTCCCGTTTGTGGTACTCGCCGCAAGTCTGATTTGTCGTTCGGCGTAGTGGCGGAAGTAGGCGGAGACCACACAAATCATGAAGAACGCACTTAAAAAGCACACCAACACAATCGCCATTGTTGGGTCGACCTTGGATGCAGATTTCTCAGGCAGCGGCGTCAATGGCGGTGATGCAATTGCTTTGCTATATTTAAGGATTTGCATTGAGAAATCTAATCGTAACATATAATTTTTGAGTTTCTGTGAAGCTACTATCGTATGCGAATTGGGGTTTGATGTTAATTGACTTTGTGTTGGGATCAAGTAACTAATTAGTTTTAGTCATGAGCTTCAACAATAAGCTTGAAAATGATGCTATCTTGCGCCTGCTTAAAAAAAACATATGAATGTCGTGTTGCTGAGGAGATTGCCATTTTTGGAGAAAGGTTAGAATGCAACAAATGAAGGAGTCAATGAAAGATAATTATTTCGATGATTACGAGAGAGTTTATCGAATATAAAATTGAGTGATGACGCCATATTATTATTATGGACGGCTGTTGGTTTTTATGGGATTTTATGGGAACTATTATAGTTATATATATATATATATACTAGCAGTGTATCCGTGCAATCCACCGGATGAACAATATGTGAAAATTATTGTAAATGGATACTAAAACACCTGTAGACATATAGTTCAGTTGGTAATTGATGTAGACTTTGATCAAATAAACAACATTCGAATACGGTTAGAATTAAAATAGGCTTGAATACCTCCGCTAGAGAATGCAACATTCTTTTTCTTTTTTCCTGGAAAATTCATGTTCAAAGATTACATGTTATCATAATGATAGTTTTTTGTAAGTACATTCTCCTAATAATAAATAAATTTGTAGATTATAGAAAAGCACAACGACTATAAAAATGAAGGCCATTATTCATTGAAATCCAATAACATGTCTTTCACAAATACCAGTGCATTTATTTATACTGTATTTACCTAGTAGACTTTTATTTCATCAACTAAATATAAAATCAAAATCATTAATTTTTATGTGAAAAAATAAAATCAAAATCATTAATTTTATGTTTGTGTAAATATGTGCAGTTCATTAGTTTATGGTTTTCTTTTTCTTACTTATTTCTTGTTTGTATAGGAATAACTTCAGGATAACTTTCCTACAATAAATAAATATTATGTAGTAGTGAGTATATGTACATATCATCTTCTTACTCAATTCAGTTAATAATCAGATCAGACAAATTTGATCAAGAGAAATATCAACCAACTACAACAACTACATACATACAAACACTTGCCAATTATACCCACTTACCAGTAATGAATGAAGACTACCTAACATCATATTACTAACCAACTTTCAGATGATAATGATCCACCAACCTTTTCCATGTTTCACTGCCTACCCAACATCAAAAACAACTCTGCCAAAAACATCCCTAACTTCCTGCAATCGACCTAATGCCAATGAATCGTAGTCGATTTCACTTCCTTCTTTTCGACCTAATACAAGAGTGGTATGGACGATCAGGATCTAGAAGTTTAACCAAGCTAGCAAACAAGGACTGCAAAACAACATCACCAGTACACATGTTAAGCGGCCATACTACTTGGCTTAGAAAATCTAGTGCTCTCATTGATGTATCAATCTTCCAACACACTGACGATCAGGATCTAGAAGTTTGTTGGGCATTTTAAATGAAAATGTAACCTACAATTTCTTACGAGTGTTGCAATTTGGCCATACGCCATTTGCCAAAAGATAAGCTATAAACAGCACCACCAAATGAAAGTTTCATCACTAAGACCAAACAAAAAACCAACTTTTAAAATTGATCCATGTAATAAAGAAAAAGTACAGCAACATCCAGAGCAAAAATAATCAAAAACAGACCCTCCTATCAACCACTTTGCAAGCAAAAATTAAAATAGTTTTTGACCAAATCAACTTACAAGGAATAACATTGAAATCTTTAGCTTGCTCTTGGCATCTCTTGTCTAAAAAACTCTACCAGGTTTAATAGTTTGTTTTTGGCATCTCTTTCCTTGAAGTTGAATAAAAGAAGGAAAAAGAATAAAAAATATTTAGCAAAAAATATCTATAAGAATTTAATCTTAAGCACAAAAACAAATCAAGCAACAATAGATTTACAGGAGCAACATGTTAAAAACAGGAAATCATACCTAGAAGTCGAGGAGCAATAAGCTAAAAAAAGGAAATCAAATCGCCTATTTAGACATTCTTCCATCACAATAATGAAGTTTGAGTGATAAACAGTCATCAAACAAATGACAACATCGTGGGTGAAAATTAACGGATTGTAACTTTACTAATTCTACCATTTATAAAAAATACACTGCTTGATCCCTGCAACCAGTTAAGTTTACTTCATACAAGCAATGAATGGGTTTGTCACATGTGATACACCTCGTGTGACCATATAAATGCCACTGGGATGAGCAAAGAAATACAAGTACCATGACATGTTTATTCTCTTTTGTCAAGACCCTTCCTCCTTCTATTTCGTGGTCTCCTTGTCATCTTCATGTTTAAAATAATGAAACTGTTGAGGTTGTCCGATACAAAAATTTCAAATCCTTGGATAAACATATATCATCTAGATAAACATTATGTACAAACAGGGGGAGAAGGGGGATTCGGATAACGGAAAAGGATAGTGAGAACAATAAAGATAAATCTTCAACCTGAGATCGAGATCTACCGAATATACAACACAAGTTAGCCTATAGCCATGTTGCAATACCTTCCGCCCTGCTTCTGAATGATATAAAAGTTGTTAGTAATAGTTGATGATATTTTGTACATAAATCATATACTTTATAATTGAAATTACTTTTGATTTTAGATGGCAAATACTTTTTGCAAACTTACACGCAGGTGTTTAATTCTTTAGGTGGATTTTTTTTCGTAGAGCTTGTTTTTATCATCATTTATAAATATACTTAAATAAGCTAAATCAACTTACAGAACAACCAAACAAAATTAGCAAAAAATTCAATCAGAGACAGCCACTTCTTCAGTTTCGAGAAAGACTCAGATCACTTTGATCTCTGTTGTTGTTCACTAAGAAACTCACAAGCTCACTGCAATGGAACGGATCACACCAAGAAAAACTCAGATCTAGAGTGCTTCAATGAAAAGGACCACTGGAAAAATCGTTGTTAGATCAGTTGGACAAATTACAAACTAACCACTGTTTGGAGTTTAGACCGTTGGATGCTCCACACATCAAGCCACCGGACAAAAATATAGATGGATTTCTCCTTCATGAACCCCCACCCCCTAAAAAAACATGGAGTTATACCTGGATTTCCAAAACGCTCGTAAAGATAAGCATGACACTTGGCTGCTCCAAGGAAGATACATAGCCTTGTTTTCCAAGGAATTGATGGCAAAGCCCTGCTGGAAAAGTTCATAAATCGATACAACCATGACCAGAAACCCATAAATAGAATCAATGATATAAACCTTAGGCCAGAATCAATACATCAGCAAATCGATACATACGCAACTCGATACATAAGCAAATCGATAAAAAAAATCAAAAGACCTATAAAGTTTTAGTTTACCTTGAAATAGGTTAAGAGAAGTAATCCATATAGCCACCATAAATCAATCAGAAGTAATAGTTGAAGCTTACCTTGAAGACGTCATTTAGCATTTAGCAAGGGTTTTGAGTTAGACACACGAATGCGGGCGATGGGTGGTCGTCATTTCATCGAGGGGATCGAGAGCATAAAATTGAAGACTGTGGGGAAGACAAAAATAGACAATCAGGGAATGATCTTTATCTCTATTTCATAACAAATCATAGAGGTAGAAGGCGTAATAAAGGGGTGGGAAATTCAAATCAGAATGGGAGATACAAGGGATGGAGGTTGTCAGAAAGCATGGTTGCATGCGTACTTTAGGTAGTGGGCTGAAAGTGGATCAGAAAGAGTGGAGGTATAAGAGATGGACGTGGATCAAAAAGCATGGGCCAAACGTACACTCTATTAATTGGGTTGGCTTTAAGTTTCTTGTATTAACAACTTGTACATTGTGCATTAAAACTTGTCTTTAAGAATTTTTTGAATTTGATGCTTTAAAGTGTGGTACATTGTGCTTTAAAATTTGTCTTTAAGACATTTTTCCTAAATGCTTATATATGTAGTATATATATATATATATATATATATATATATATATATATATATATATATATATATATATGTGTGTTGGGAACTGAAGATTTGCCAAGTATGGTTAGTACTGCCAGAACAACAATACTACTGCCAGAGCAAAGTTAGTACTACAAGTAAAAGTTAATGCTGCTGGAACAATGTTAGTACTGCTTGTGCATAACGATGTTAATGCTGCTTGTGATCATAATTATGGAATGCGAGAATGTTGGAGATAAAGATGGAATGATTGAAGATAAGCATGAAAGAATATTCTAAAGATCAATTTTGTTTTGATAGTTATCTTGTAATTATTTAGTATAAATAGATTTTGATAGATAGCTATTCGGTGAGATTCTTTAGAATTCGTTTTTGTTTTAGAGAGAATTAACCTCAAGGTTTAGAACCCTATTTCTAGAGAAGTAGAAGTCGTCTTGTGGAGCCTGTTCAACAAGATTGAGGTTTGGTTGTAAACTTGTGAGTTGAAGTATTGAATACAAACAGATTGTGTTTTCTGATTAGTTGTTCATTGAGTGTGTTTGAATTAAAGTTCTATTCCGCAAGATTCTTTAATTCTGATTTCTAAGTATAATTATTCTTATTTGGAATCGATTTTGACAAGTGGTATCAGAGCTTGGTTTCTTAGAAATCTACAATCATTATGGACAACACAGTTGAATCAAACAGTACTCTTGTTTCAAAGGTTCCCATGCTCAGGCCTAATGAGTTTGACATGTGGAAGATTAGAATCAAGCAGTATATTTTGCTTACTAATTATTCCATCTGGGATATTATAGAGAATGGTCCATGTGCTGAAGGAAGGGTTGGACCAGATGGGAAAAGACCCCCTCCAAAGACTGATGCAGAAAGAAAGGTTAGACAAACAGAGATGAAAGCCTTAAGCACTCTGCTTTTGGCTATTCCCAATGAGTATCAGCACCAATTTCATCACTGCACTGATGCTCAGATTTTATGGAATGCATTGGAAAAGAGATTCACTGGTACCAAGAGCACCAAGAGGAACCAGAAGGCAATTCTTAAGCAACAATATGAAAATTTTACTTCTACAAAGAATGAGTCTATGACTCAAACTTTTGATAGATTTAATAAGTTGATTGGAGAATTGGCTACAGTTGGAGTTCGTATGGAGGCTGATGATGTAAACAGGAAGTTTCTAAGATCATTAGGTGAGGAATGGACAATGTATACTGTGTCTTTCAGACAGAATGACCAGTTAGAAGATAAAGAGCTTGATGATCTTTACAATAATCTTAGGGTATTTGAAGCAGAGGTTGAAGCCAAGAAGAAGCCCTCAAGATATGTGTATAATGCTGCACTCCTATCAGCATCAACTGATTCCACTGCTAACCCTGAATCAGTTAGTACTGCTGGTGGAGTCAATCAGGAGAAGGCCAATGATTCTGTACTAGAAGCTTTCTTTTCTAGTCATGTTAACTCCTCATTAATTAATGATGACTTAGAACAGATTAATGCTGATGATCTTGAGGAGATGGATATCAAGTGGCAGATGGCTATGCTTTCTATGAGGGTGAAGAAGTTTATAAAGAGGACTGGAAGAAACAACTTTTCCCAAAGAAGAGAAGATGGTGCTGGGTTTGACAAGTCTAAGGTGGAATGCTACAAGTGTCATAAGATGGGACACTTTGCCAGAGAATGTAGAGGTGGAGTATCTCAAAACAACCATCAACAAGCTCAGACTGGAAGCTTCAACCAGAACAGAAACTCTGTTCAAGCCCTTGTTTCTCAACAAGGAATGGGATTTGATTGGAGTGATCAAGCAGAAGAGGCAATTCAGAATCATGCACTCATGGCAGAAGTCTCAGATCTTCATACTGAGGTAAAATCTAATCTCTGTTCTCAAGCTTGTATAGACACCGTGAAAAAGTATAGAGATCACAACCAGGGAATGTGTGATGACCTTAAGAGATTAGAAAAGGATAGAAGAGATTATGTAGTGATTGTTGAGAGGTTTGAAGAACAAATTAAGGCTTTTCAAGCCAATGAACTTCAACACTCATATGATACAAACTACTGGAAGTGGGAAAAGAATGGTCTGGAGTTCCAACTGAAAGAGTCTAGGGAGGAATGTGAGAAATTAAAAGGAGAACTTGAGAAAGTAAAACTTGATGTTGAAAAGTTTTCATGTGCTTCTAAAGTCATGGACACCATAATAAATGCTCAAATCCACAGTAAGATGAAACCAGGCCTAGGGTACAATGCCACACCCCCACCCTACAACAACACATACATCCCTCCTAGGTCAGACCTGTTAGAAACCAAGGATAGGAAGGACTTACCTGAAGGAGCTACTAAAGTAGATCCATTATATGAAGTTGTTGTTGAGGATAAAACTGAAAAAGATGAGTCTAAGAAAAGGAACAAGAATGTCAGTGGTGAGATCCCCTTAGAGAATTACATCAAGACTAATGAGGAAGGTGGAAGTCCCTGGGATAAGAACAATGAGATGAAAAGATCTGAAAAAGGAAAGGGAGTTCATTATACACAGACCACTGTTGTGAATTCCAATACTTGTGAACATTGTTCTTGCAAGAATTCTCAAAAGAATGAACCCAAAAAACATGATAAAAAGAGGGGAAATCAAAGAAACTGGAATAATCAGTGTGCTAAAAAACAAGGAGTTGATCTGCAAAGGATTAACAGACCAAAACCTTGTTTTATCTGTGGCAAATTGAATCACCTTGCCAAACAATGTTATTTCAATCCTATTAACCAAAGGATAAATTTTCAAAGAACTTTTCAAAAATCAAATGGTTATAGGAAGCCTGTAAGAAACCATGTGGCTAAGAAACAAGCTAAATCCAAAAGCCACATGAGGAAAAAGACTGAAAAAGAATGTGTCACAATGTGGGTTCCTAAAAGCACTAGTGTATGTACTGCTGCCTCAGATAGTACTGCTGCTAGCAGTGTTAGTGCTTCTAACATTGTTAGTACTTCTTCTAGAAGCAATACTGCTGCTAGTAGTGTTAGTACTGCTAACACTGTTAGTACTTCTTCTAAAGATAATACTGCTTCTAGTGTTTGTGCTGCTAGACCAATCATCTTGACAAAGTACTCCAGTACTGAAGTTCCTCAGGTTGAAAAACTTATCCAAACTGAATGTAAGTACTTTGATGAGCAAGGGAGACCCAAGACCACTTTGGCTTGGGTTCCCAATAAAAACTAATTGATTTATCTTATGTGCAGGGCAACCAACAGCTCAAGGGGAAGAGCATCTGGCATGTTGATAGTGGTTGCTCCAGGCACATGACAGGTAACATGGCCTGCCTCAAGAATTTCAAAAGAATTGATGGAGGACATGTTGCTTTTGGGAAAAATCCTGCAGGAGGTAAGATAAGTGGTAAAGGTGATGTATCAAAAGGTAAGATGACATTTGAGGATGTTTACTATGTTGAGCAATTGAGATACAACCTGTTAAGTGTATCACAGGTTTGTGACAAGAAACATAGCATAATATTTACTGATTCTGAATGCATTATTCTTGCTCCTGGATTCAAAGTAGATGAAAACATGATACTATTGAGAACTCCTAGAAAGGATAATGTGTATTGTTTAGATTTAGAAAGTGTTTCATCTGATTCATCCCTAAACTGTTTGGTATCAAAAGCTTCAATGGATGAATCATCACTTTGGCACAGAAGGATGTGTCACATGAATTTTAAAACAATGAATAAACTTGTTAAAAATAATCTTGTTAGGGGTTTACCATCAAAAGTTTATTCATGTGATGATCATTGTGTTGCTTGTCTCAAAGGCAAACAACACAAAACTTCTCATAAGTCCAAAGAGATAAACACTATCCCAAATCCTCTTCAGTTGTTGCATATGGATCTGTTTGGCCCTACAAATGTCATGAGCATTGGCAAGAAGTCATACTGTTTAGTTATTATTGATGATTACTCTAGATTTACCTGGGTATATTTTCTGAGAACTAAAGATGAGACAAGTGGACTGATCAAATCTTTTATTCTTAGAATTGAAAACCAATCAAATCAAAAAGTGAAAGTCATTAGATCAGATAATGGGACTGAATTTAAAAACCTTGATCTAAACACCTTTTGTGAGGAAAAAGGAATTGAGAGACAATACAGTGCTCCTAGGACTCCACAACAGAATGGTGTTGCTGAGAGAAGGAATATGACACTGATTGAGGCTGCTAGATCTCTGTTAGCTGATTCAAAATTACCCACTACTTTTTGGGCAGAAGCAGTTAATACTGCTTGTTATGTCCAAAACAGAGTTTTAGTAATAAAGCCTAAAAACAAGACACCTTATGAGCTTTTTCAGAAAAAGAAACCATTTATTGGATTTTTCAAACCGTTTGGGTGTCCTTGTACAATTCTCAATACCAAATCTCACTTAGGTAAGTTTGATAGCAAAGCAGATGATGGTTTTCTTGTTGGTTACTCATCTCAGAGTAAGGCTTACAGAGTATTTAATACCTCTTCTAGAATAATTGAAGAAAGTGACAATGTCAAATGCAATGAGAACACACCAAATCCTATTGGTTCAGGTCCTGATTGGCTATTTGACATTGATTCACTCACTAATTCTTTGGGTATCAGTAGTGATGTAAATGCAGGACAAAGGGATGCACCACCATCAGATCACAGAATTCAGTCTGTGATATTTCCACTCCCTACCATTGATCCTGTTGACTTCTGTGAACAAGAAAAGGAAGTTGAACCCATTCAGAATGAAGAAGAGAGAAGAATAGAGGAAAATCAGCCTTCAAGTCCAAATTCCACAGAGTCTGAAGTGACTGAAGAAGCTGAAGAAAATCCAGACTTAAATGAGTCAAATCTGGATGTGAACTTACAAGAGGAATCTGGTCATCCATCAAGAACTCAGAAAAATCATCCTCCTGAGTTGGTAATTGGAGACATTGCTTCTCCCATGATGACTAGGAATCAAAGCAGACTTCAAGAGCTACAAGATCAGCAAAATACAGTTAATACTGTACTCACTTGCTTTCTATCCCAAATTGAGCCCAAAAAGGCTTATGATGCTATGAAAGATCCAAGTTGGATAGAAGCAATGCAAGAGGAGCTGCTACAGTTCAAGCTACAGAATGTTTGGAACTTGGTGGACCTTCCAAAAGGTCATAGGGCAATTGGCACCAAGTGGATTTTCAGAAATAAGAAGGATGAGAGAGGAATTGTGATCAAGAACAAAGCCAGGCTGGTTGCACAAGGGTATACTCAGGAAGAGGGTATAGACTATGAGGAAGTCTTTGCTCCATTTGCAAGGATTAAGGCAATTAGGTTGTTTCTAGCCTATGCCTCATATATGAAGTTCAAGGTCTACCAGATGGATGTAAAAAGTGCTTTTCTATATGGGACTATAGATGAAGAAGTGTATGTCTGTCAACCCCCTGGATTTGAGAATCCATTGTATCTTGACAGAGTGTACAAGTTAAAGAAGGCACTTTATGGTCTACATCAAGCCCCAAGAGCATGGTATGACACCCTGTCTACCTATCTCTTGGAAAATGGATTTGAAAGAGGAATCATTGATAAGACCTTATTCATTAAAAGGAAAAAGAAGGACACCCTACTTTTTCAGATCTATGTGGATGACATTATCTTTGGATCCACAAATGATCACATGTGTAAAGACTTTGAGGAGTTAATGCACAAGAGCTTCAAGATGAGTTCCATGGGTGAACTTACTTTCTTCCTTGGGCTTCAGGTGAAACAGAAGAAGGATGGGATTTTCATATGCCAATCCAAATATGTGAAAGACATCCTGGATAAGTTTGGATTATTAGACTCAAAGCCAGCAAGCACACCGATGGAGACACACAAACAGATCATTGCTGATCTTGAGGGGGAGGATGTGGATGTCCATCATTACAGATCAATGATTGGATCACTCATGTATCTCACAGCCTCTAGACCAGATATTATGTTTCCAATATGTGTATGTGCCAGATTTCAAGTTACACCAAAGCAATCACACCTTCATGCAGTCAAGAGGATATTTAGATACCTAAGAGGGCAACCTAGATTAGGTCTCTGGTATCCTTATGAATCATCCTTTGATCTACTTGCAAACTCAGATAGTGACTTGGGTGGAGCTAACATGGATAGGAAGTCTACTTCAGGTGGATGTCAGTTTTTGGGTGCAAGACTAGTATCTTGGCAGTGTAAGAAACAAACCACAGTGTCCTTATCTACAACAGAAGCTGAGTATATAGCTGCTGCAAGCTGCTGCTCTCAGGTTCTATGGATACAGAATCAGATGTTGGACTGTGGGGTAACATTTCTTCACACTCCAATCTTCATTGACAACAACAGTGCTATTAGCATTGTTAACAATCCAGTCAAACACTCAAAAACAAAGCACATAGAGATCAGGTATCACTTTATTCGAGATTGTAATGAAAAGAAATTAATTCAAGTTGCTAAAGTTCATACCAATGACCAGTTTGCTGATCTATCACAAAAGCTTTTGATGTGGGTAGATTCACTTTCTTGGTAACAAGTGTGGGCATGATCAACCTTGAATAAAGTCATGATTTTCAGTTTTTATACCTGTATTTCCTTCTATATTTGGTACTACTAACTCTTCTTCTCAGGATCTTCTGTATGACTCAGATTGACAAGTGCTGAAAAGTTACTACTGCCAGTGCATAGTTACTACTGCCAGTGCATAGTTACTACTGCCAGTGCATAGTTACTACTGCCAGTACATAGTTAATACTGCTTCGTACTTAATACTGCATGTGTCGTTAATACTGCTTTAAAAGAAAAATTAGGGCTAATACTGCTATAAATACCTCTTTCAGCCCGCCAAAGTTCACAACGTCTCTTTGAATTCTATTCATCTCTCTCTCTTTCTAACTATTCTCTCCCAAGAATCTCTGTTTTCTGTCAAGAATCCTCAGGTACAATGGAGTTTATCGACGAACACAACGAGATTGCCATGCTCCAGAAGCCAAAATAGTCCACAGGTTTTCACGACATTGTTGATTTCCTCAAATACACGCATATATCCTATGCCCTAACGGTGACCCCGACAATCTACACCGAGCATCAGAAACAGTTCTGGGAAAATGCCACCGTGGTGTCTGAAGATGGGCAGAAAATCATCAAAACAAGGGTGTGTGACAAACCCTTGAATGTTACAGAGGAGCTTATTCGCATCACTCTTCGATTGGATGATGCCTCAGGTATGACGTCTATTCCTAATGAAGATCTATACTCAACCTTAACGAGAATGGGGTATGAAGGTCCCATTGGAATCTTTAAGTTTTTCAAGTCTAAATTTTCTACACAATGACGATTCTTTGTTCATACCTTATTACATTGCATTTCAAAGAAAACTACTGGATGGAGTGAGTTTAGCAGTACCATTGCTTATGCCCTGGTCTGCTTGGCCACTGCCAGGAAGTTTAATTTTTCACAAATGATTTTCAATGATCTTGTGTCAAACCTGGAATCCAAAAAGAGTTTTTATATGTACCCAAGGTTTGTCCAAGCAGTGATTACTCAGGAATTGACGGATTTGCCTCAATTTACTGAGGTATATGTACCTAAACCCCCTAAAGGAAAGGTCTTCTCAAATATGAGAAGAACTTCCAGGGACTCGGAAGGAGTTGACACTCCATTGTTCTCTACAATGATGGGTGTGTCCCACACACAAGAAGGTATGGCATCAGGGTCAAGGCCCTCATTAGACCAACCCACTGATAGCCAAACCCCACCTTCAATCACCAAAGAAATTCCTCAGTCCATTCTTCAAAGACCCACTCCTCACATAACCAAAAAGTTTACAAGAAGAATGGTACACAAGGCTCCTTCCCTTGATGTACCTCCTACAAGCCCAAAGCCTTTAAGCCCTCTATTGGAGCATTCTCCATTAGAGAATATCGAAAGGGAAACCACAGGGGTGTCTCCCAACCCCAAGAAGGTGCTCACTAAGGAGAAGGTTGAGCATGTGAGTAGAAAGTCTGCCACTACTTCTGCTAGCACAGAGAAGGACAGTGGTAACATAACTAAGACCTTCCTCACGGCAACTCAGAATGAGAAATCATTCAGAGGTCCCAGGTGCCAAGAAACCACGGGGGTAGGCAGTGCTTTTGCTAGGCAAAAGACACCTACTAAAATTTCCAGTGATCCTTTAAAGGAAGTAAAAACTCCTAAACAAGGTGAGGATAGATATACATATGAGGAATTGATGGAAACCATTGCCAATATCAACACAGATGTTGTAAGTCAGCAAAAGGAGATAGATGGACTCAAGAAAGTGGTCCTATATCAACAAACACAGCTTGAGAAGCATAAGAAGCTGATTACAAAGTTGATGCACAAGAAGAAGAAAGCTCAGTATGTTCTTAAAAGAAGAAGCCCCAACAATGATGCTCCCAAAAAGGGGGAGTCAGAAGCTGAATTCAACATGGAGAGTGCACAGGAAAAGGGGGAGAATGAGTGTGTTGAAGAAATTGCAAAAGAAGCAGAAACTGATCATGCAGCAGAAAAGGTTAATGCTGCTGAAATTCAGAAAGAAGCAGAAACTGAACCAACAGCAGAAACGGTTAATGCTGATGAAAGTCAAAAAGCAGAAGCGGCATAAACCATTCCAGAGGCAGCAAAAACAAAAGAAGCAGCAGAAACCATGCAAGAAGCAGTATCTACAAAGGAAGAAGCAACAGAAACTAAAATGCCTACTTTGGAAGAAGTTGAAGTTGCAGAGGCTTTGATTAAAGCCAAACATGACACTCCTAAAAAGCAAGAAGAAACCCTGGGTGAAAAGCTGGTGTCACTGAAAAGAACAAGAACCAAGTCTATAGCTACCAAGAGGAAAGTTGTCAAGAAACCTAGGGTAGAACCAGTGGTAGAAGAAGAAAAAGAAGAGGATGTTCCAGAAAAGAAAGATGATACAAAGGTTGCTGAAGAAGAAGTAGCAACTCCATCAGGTCAACCAAGTAATGCTCAATGTGATATGTATATCACTATGGTTGATACTGATCCAATCAAAGTTGACCCATTATCTTCCATGCCTCCTGAGATCATCTTCTGGGATACCTTGGTAGATCAGAGAAAGGAGTACATTAGAGTCAAAAGAGCAGATGGGAAGTATGAGGTTTGTTCTACATGGGGAAGACTTATCAGAATGTGCTCTAGATCTGACGTAGAGGAGATGTACAAGGTTGGAATGAAGCTGTATGGAAATATGCTGAATGAGAAAGGGATGTCTATCACCAAATTGGTTCTTGAATACCCGTGCCTAATGTTCAAACCAGAAGCAGTTCAGTATATGATAGAAAGAAATTTTCAAGCCATTACCAACTGGATGCTCATTGAAAAACGTGGAGTGTATGTCATCACACTTGACTATACATATCATGAGTATTATTTGGTGGATGTTGCATACAAGCACAGCAAGAAAAGGTTGAATGGAATGCTACATGCTAAGTTGGCTTGCAACAAGGATTCTGAAATGGGAAGATACTTGGTGAGAAGGATTATCAATCAAAGCCTGGGTTTGAATCCTGATTTATGTGTTCATGATTAGGTTTTGGAAGCATCATCTGAAGAACTTGACTTCTCAACCTAAAAAGTCAAGTTAGGGGGAGATTGTTGGGAACTGAAGATTTGCCAAGTATGGTTAGTACTGCCAGAACAACAATACTACTGCCAGAGCAAAGTTAGTACTACAAGTAAAAGTTAATGCTGCTGGAACAATGTTAGTACTGCTTGTGCATAACGATGTTAATGCTGCTTGTGATCATAATTATGGAATGCGAGAATGTTGGAGATAAAGATGGAATGATTGAAGATAAGCATGAAAGAATATTCTGAAGATCAATTTTGTTTTGATAGTTATCTTGTAATTATTTAGTATAAATAGATTTTGATAGATAGCTATTCGGTGAGATTTTTTAGAATTCGTTTTTGTTTTAGAGAGAATTAACCTCAAGGTTTAGAACCCTATTTCTAGAGAAGTAGAAGTCGTCTTGTGGAGCCTGTTCAACAAGATTGAGGTTTGGTTGTAAACTTGTGAGTTGAAGTATTGAATACAAATAGATTGTGTTTTCTGATTAGTTGTTCATTGAGTGTGTTTGAATTAAAGTTCTATTCCGCAAGATTCTTTAATTCTGATTTCTAAGTATAATTATTCTTATTTGGAATCGATCCTGACAAGTGCTGCTTGTGATCATAATTATGGAATGCGAGAATGTTGGAGATAAAGATGGAATGATTGAAGATAACCATGAAAGAATATTCTGAAGATCAATTTTGTTTTGATAGTTATCTTGTAATTATTTAGTATAAATAGATTTTGATAGATAGCTATTCGGTGAGATTCTTTAGAATTCGTTTTTGTTTTAGAGAGAATTAACCTCAAGGTTTAGAACCCTATTTCTAGAGAAGTAGAAGTCGTCTTGTGGAGCCTGTTCAACAAGATTGAGGTTTGGTTGTAAACTTGTGAGTTGAAGTATTGAATACAAACAGATTGTGTTTTCTGATTAGTTGTTCATTGAGTGTGTTTGAATTAAAGTTCTATTCCGCAAGATTCTTTAATTCTTTTTTCTAAGTATAATTATTCTTATTTGGAATCGATCCTGACAATATATATATATATATATATATCCATAGAGGTGTGTTCAAACGAGAACGCTAACTATTTACGAGAACACGAGAACGGCCGCCCATGTACAAAAGCACATGTGATTCACGTACAAAATCACATGTGATTCGCGCGACTTGCCACGCGACTTGCAAGTCGCGTCCCAGGCCGCGCGTGTCCAGAATTTTAATCACATATGATTTTGTATGTGAATCACATGTGATTTTGTTCATGAGCGGCCGTTCTCGTGTTCTCGTAAATAGTTAGCGTTCTCGTTTGAACTTTTCTCTCTTTATCTCTCTATATATATTGGTGTAATGTAATAAAATTTATTATCAATCGAAAATAAACAAGGATGATGAATTTTTTACTAACAAAATCCAAAATTTATAAAATATTCTACCAGATTCAACATTTATAATGTTTCAAATATATTTATGATTTAATTTTAGTTATTAGGAGCTCAAATGTTCAATTTTAATAATTTATGTACTGTATAGGTCAACTAGTTATGTATGTGCGCGATGCAACCCGGGTGAATCCCATTTTTTTTGAAGCAAATGAATGAGAATTCTAGTGAGCTTCGGCATTGCCATCACCCACTTGAGACACATTCGATTCATTGATATGTAAACTTGTACAATAATTAGTCATACATGTCTTAAGGAAATCCGGAATTTCATGAAAGATAAAAGGACAAGTTATAGTACGGGAGTGCCTCGCAGTCAAGTGAGCCAACTCGTTTGCTTGTCGCCCAATAGCGTGGATAGCGAAACTCCTATTGTAGTTAAGAAGGCCGCGAATGTCTCTAATGATGTCGCCAAATTCAGAGCCGTCGTTAAAAGAACCGTAGATGGCATCCACTACAACTTTCACATCGGTTTCGAAAATAACGGAATTGTCATCCCAATTGGAGACCCATTAGAGAGCATCAAGGATGGCTAAGGCCTCACACTCTCGAACGGAAGGAAGGAAATTGACGGGGGAGGCCTTGGCCGAGATGAATGCGCCGTTGTGGTTTCGAATAACGGCCCCATGTCCCGCCTTTGAATCCGACTCGGAAACCGTTGCATCAACATTGCACTTGAGAAACCCAATTCTCGGTGGGATCCAAGAGGAGGGTCTAGTCTGCTCGCCAGTGTTGGAGGGAGGTGGAGACAAGTTCCTTGAGAGCTTCCAATCCGTATAGAGGTTTAAGGCACGCCTCACCACCGAGGTCGGGTCCCGGGGACCATCGTACCATATGATATCGTTGCGGAGGTACCAAATACTCTACATGGTTATAAGAAGACTGTCCCCCGTAAAACCGAGATGAACCTGCAAAAGTTTAAAAAGGAGATATGCGAAAGAAGTGGCATCGTTAGCATAAGAATCAATTTACGGCCACAAACCCACCTCAATCCAAACCGATCGCACCATGGGGCAATTGATAAGCGCGTGCCAAGTGTTCTCCAAATTACGGTTGCAAAGGGGGCAGAGTGGGGGATCCGAATACCCCTAGATTGGAGAGCACATCGGGTGGGGATGACATTACGTAAGGCACGCCAAATAAAAAATTTAATTTTATTTGGGATGTTCGCTTTCCAAATTCTTTTCCAATTCCCCTCTATAAATAGTTGGGAAGTCGGTGCAATTTTCTCCGTGATAATTCGATAACTTGACTTTACGGAATAAATTCCGTCAAGGCCCCAATGCCAAATTATTTTATCCGGGTGAGAACCAGTTGGCGGCGGAAGTTGCAGAATTCGGGTGCGATCTCGGGGGGAAAAGGGTGGTTGATTAAATCCATATTCCAACATAAGGACCGAGGGTCCATCAAGTCCCCAACCGTCAGATTTGGCCGAGCAGGATCCATCGGCGTTTCCACTTTAAAGTTCTCATCATCTCTTAACCAAGGGTCTTTCCAAATATTGATCGAACAGCCGTTACCGACCTTCCAACGCATGCCCTTTTTGAGAACGAGGTTGGAGTGCCAAATACTTCTCCAAATGAAAACTAGGAGAGTGTCCCAAGTGGGCCTCCAAGAAATCCCCGGCCGTGTAATAATTAGCTTTTAAAATGCGACTGACTAGAGAAGAGGGATTAGACATCAGTCTCCAACCTTGTTTTTCGAGCATGGAAAGATAAAATACAGCAAAGTCTCGAAAGCCAAGACCACCATATTTTTGAGGCGTGCACAACTTGTCCCACGAAAGCCAATTTATAGAGCGAGGGCCATACGATTTTCGGCTCCACCAAAAAGAATTAATCAATCGTTCTAAATTTTGGGTGGTTGATTCCGGAATAAGGAAGACATTCATGTAGTAAACCAGAATGGCTTGAGCCGCGACTTTAATGAGAGTGGCTTTACCGGATGAAGAAATCGGCTTTTTTCCAATTCTGAAGTTTTAACCATAGTCTATCACGAATATGTTGGAAAATATTTTTCTTTGAACGACCCACAAGAGAGGGGAGACCCAAATATTGTCCAGTATTGATGGGGTTGCTGATTCCAAGGATATGAGAGAATCCTTGCATGATATCGGGAGCCAAATTGCCACTACCCATGATTCCTGATTTGGTGTAGTTAATAGCTTGTCCCGATGCTTCTTCATAGTTGGTGAGCATGGATTTGAGGTGTCGTATTTCATCGATCGAGGCCCTGCAAAAGAAAAAAGCATCATCCGCAAAAAAGAGGTGTGTTGGTTCCCGGTTTGTTTATACAAGATTATTAGATCTATTAGTTCAAGTATGAGTTTGATGTGGAAGCGTATTTGAAGAACTAACATATATGATTGATAGATTTAGAACACAATATAAATAAACAGTGAACAGGAAATAATATCTCACAGTTTACTGAATATATATATTAAGAACAGATTCAAGAACAGTGAGTAAGCAAAGCTTTTAAAACAGATATGACTCTCAAAGTGTTTAAAGCTATGTGTTCTTGTGATGTTTTTCTCTCTTGAATTCTAGATTCGATTGTTCGATTGATCGATCGATGGATAGGAAGAACTCAACATGAGTCTTCCTTATATACTACTCTAAGAGGACCATAAAGCATAAGCTACTATTCACAAAGGACGATATGAATAGTTGGACGAATGGCATGAACAGTTTGGACGTGCTGTATTGCATTTAATGCAGCAGACGTCTATTATGTACTAAGCCCTATTGAATCCAATCAGAGTTTGACACGTTGCAGTTGGACAGGGTACGTTGCCATGCAAGTTGATGAACAGGTCCAGGAACAGTAGCAAGATATTATAAATATCTTTTAAGTCTTTGTTGAAGACCGCAGAGGCTCTGTGAAGTGTCACAGAGGTTCTGCGGTTTGGTCCTTAGAAGAGCAGTCTTCACCGGATTCCGAGTCTTTGGTCTTCTTTGCGCGTATTACAGAGCTTCTGTAGGACGCCTCTTTAGCTTATGTAGTTTCTCGACCTTGATCTCTCGGTAAGTTCGGCAGAGCCTCTGTAAGAGGCTTTCTCACTTAGCCTATTTTTCACTACTTCTAAATACTTCTATGATTAGGAAGATTGAAGCTAACAATCTCCCCCTAAGTAGTGAAAAATAAAAAATTGAACTTGAGTTTAATTAGGCTAAGTTAGATAAGACAGAGGTTAAACAATACCTCGAAAGTTCTTTCATTCAGAAATATGCCAGAGGCATTTTACATTTGAGTACAATGAAAGATAAACTTGATTTGCAGAGATTTGAGGTTTGAGAATCTGATTTTGGCATCTTTGAAATCGTTGTAGCTTCTGTTGTCTCTTCCGATTCTTCTGATCTCTTTGTAGAAACTGATGCAAAGTTCTCTTAGGCGGATTGTGGCATCAATCTCTCTGATGAAAGTATCTGCAGCATCTTTATCCATTTTCTCCGTACCTTTGTATTTTACAAGGCTTGCTCTGAACTTGTTCAGAGTACTAGTTGCGTACTTCTGACAGTCCATGCACACAAACAGTTTGACTTCGCCTTGTGGGTTTTGAAATACTAACCCGAATTTTGGTTCTGTAATGATAGAGTTGGGCACGGCGTCGGGTGGGCAGCGATCCTCTGGTCGTAAATTCAGATGTTTGAGACCAAGATCCTTTCCCAGTTGAAAATCTATCATACTGTAGATCAGAAGCTTTTCCCTCATTGCTTTTCTCAGCACTTGATAGGCTCTGGTGTTTGGCTCTGTGTTATAGTTGTCCTTTGTCCATTGCAGAAGTTCAGGTAGATCATAGGGATTCAGATTCTTTATGTCAGCATCAGCGAAGGTGGTTTCTGAATTATTTACCCTTTTGACTCTGTAAAGATTGTACCTGACTCTTGGATAGGTTCTTGTGAAGGAGAATCTGCAGAAGATTACCTTTTTGATCTTGTGGATAGAGAAGACTTCTGCTTTGGTTCTTGGCTTTGTTCTGCTGAAGATGTTCTCAAATTCTTCTCTGATCCTTGGATCTGTCACATGATCTATTGGGTGATTGGTCTGAAAGGTTTGTTTGTAGAGGTATTTGTATACCACTTCTTTCATCTCTTTATGTGTTGGACCAGGTTGTGGTACTTGTCTTCTGACACTATCCATCTGTTGAACAACTTCTGCAGCTCTACCTGTTAGTGGAATGTCTGACAGAGGCTTCAATCCATATGCCCAGTCCTCTTCTTCAGGTTTTGGAGTTTGGAAGGCATCAAAAGCGCTCTTCATCAAATTTTCTGTAGGTTTGGGCAATGATTTCTTTTTCTTAGGCTCTTCTGTCAGTATTGCTTTGCCCTTGTCTTTGGCTTTTGGAGGTGCAGAACCTGTTTCTTCTGTAGGTTTGGAGGTTGGTGCTTCTGTTGGCTTGATGGTTGCCTCTGTAGGTTTTGACACTTGTGTTTTAGAGGACTTTTGTGGCGATGGTTCTGTTGGCTTGAGTTGCTCTGTAACCTCTGTTGGAGGTTCTTTGGTGACTTCTTCTGTGAGCTCTATTTCTGTTGGTGAAGATTGGACATCGAATCTTCTTGCCATTTTGAAAGCTACTGTGAACCTGTGCCTTTCTTCTTCTCTCTGCGACATTCGATCAGACATTGTATTGTGCATCTTTCTCAGAATAGAAAAAGCAGAGGTCGTTGCTCTTTTTGGTTTGGTGGCAATCGACTTTCTTCTTTGTATGGTTTGGGGTTTTTCTGTTGATTTTGTTGAAGGACTCTTTTCCATGTTGATTACCACAGGGGTGGTTGTTGCCTCTGTGGTATGCTGATCAGCTTCTGGAATATTGGTTTCTTCAGGAGTTGATTCCACAGAGATGGGTGTTGTCTCTGTGGTCTGTTGATTTTGTTGTTGATCTTGGGTTTATTCTGGAGGGGCTTGACTGATTGGTTCTGCTGCGATTGGTGGAGCTTGTATTCCTCTTGTCGTAGCTTTCTCCCTTATATTCTCCCCTCAGGATTATCTGATGGACCAGGATGGTCATCATCAGAATCATCCTGACTTTTATCAGAAGTACCCTCTGCTCTGCAGGAAGCTTTGGGTTTCTTTGGTAGTTCTACTCATGCGGCCATCAACTTCGCACATACATCATCACATAGGCCAAATAGAGTTGCAAGCTCTGCTTCTGTGTTGAAGCGCATTCTGCCGACACTTTTTCTGAACTCTTTGACGTAGTTGGCATTTGCAGTAGTGAAGGAGACAATGACTTCAGTGACCTGGTTTATGACATTTTGGCCGAGCTCTGTTAGCTGTGCTCTGGTCATGTAGTCTTTTGGCTGCGTTATTGTACTGTTGCGCATTGCCTCTTCTTGAACATTTTGCAGAGCCTTCTGTAGTTCTGCAGGTGTGATGCACTGTGATTTGTTGGATTGCTTGTTCATTTGTTCAAGGAAATGTTTTACTGATTCCTTGAATGCAGAAGTTGCAGCTATTCAAAAATCTTTAGCAGCAGAAGTGGCTGTAGTTGTGGCATTTGTTTGAGCAGAAGATTTCATCTCTGTGATAGCTGTTTTCACCTCTGTGGACAGATTGTCCATTTTGGTGTTCAGATTCAGCATGGCCGTTGATGTTTTCTCTGCAAAAGATGTGAAAGAGCTTTGCAACTCTTTCATGGTTTGGTTCACAGAGGTGACAAGGGTTTGGAACTCATCCCTTGATACTTGTGTCCCTAGTGTAACCTTTGGAGGAACACATTCGTCTCCAGAGTGAGTCCCTGCTCCTGGGACACCTTCGTTCACCCTTGTTTGTACGTTGGGGGTGGAAGGATTTCCATCTGATCTTCGAGCAGAAGCATCTAGTGCTTCAAACTCTACAGAAGTTCTGTGAACGACATTGTCTAGATCCACTTCAGAGGTGGGTACTAGATTATCCTTTTGTTGACTTGGAGACTTGTCTAGAGTCTCTTCGTCGTTGTGCTCACTACTTCTCTCTGAAAGAAGGGTTGGCCCTATTTCGTGCGTGGCAGAGGAAACGAATTCCTCTGTAGGTTGTTCTAGTGTAATCTGGGGCGATTGATCACGAACTATAGGTGAGTCTCTTTGAGGAGACTCCCTAGGAATGGATTCCCCGGTTTCCGTGGGCGCAGAAGTCGAAAGAGTGACTTCTGGCTGGTTAGGTTGGGTTTGGATCGAGCTGTGCTGCTCTTTTTCAATAACTCCTTTTGCGGCTAGACCTGCGGAGTTAGATGTGTGGGTTGCACTGGGAGGGGGTGAGGGATGTGTGCCTTCTTCATCTTCGGCATCGTTTTCTTTTACATTTTCTTTTCCTCCAGATGTTTCTACCCTATCCTTTGTTGAAGTTCCTTGCTCTGTGCCTAAGAAGTCATACATTTGATGAGAGCCGTATAACCTCATGACATGTGGATGATAGAGACCTTTTCGTATCCAGACAGCTTCTTCTTCGTCTGAATCTACCTCTGAGACCTCCATTCTTGTCTCTGTTACTTCATCTCTATTCCACTGAGCTTCTGTTTGTCCTATTTCTTCTGAAGCTGGGCTTGGACTCCTTCTGTGAACGTCCAATCCTTTCTGAATGAAGGGGTTCTGTAGAATAATAGGTGTCTCAGCTGATTGATCTCTGGGTGTTTGATCATCTTCTTGCAGATGTGTGTCAATGCCGGAAATAGAGAAGTATTGTTCTTCTGGGGAGTGGTGGTCGAGAGGTTGTGCCATCCACCCTGCTGTATTTAAAGTGTTGGCAATGTCAGGGTTCTGTAGGAAACCGTTTAAGTTTCCTTGGTGAGCAAGTCGATCTGGGGATTGATGGGGCGATTGATATCCCTCTTCTGTCATTTCTACTTCTGCATCTTCTTCTTCTGCAGTTCTTTCTTCTGCGATTGCTTCCTCTTCTATGGTAACCAATTTCTCAAGTGATTTACCATGCTTCTTTTTGGTTTTCCTCTGTTTAGGTTTTGGTGCCCCTTCCTCTGTAGTTTTTGATTTTCTTTTCTTCTTTAGTTTTGGAGAGGAGGGAGAAGCAGAGGAGCCAATTTCTGTGGCATGAGGAGGTGAAGGTTGATCTTCTGCAGCGCTTGTAGAGGTATCTTCTGCAGTTTTCCTCCTTTTTGATTTTGGAGTAGAGGCAGAAGATTTTGAATAGCCATGTGTTTTGCTAATTTGTGATCTTTTTCTTCTTAAGTGGAAAGAGGTTCTGCAATCATTGTTCCTAGCGGGACACCTAAACGCGGGGGTGTCATAGGACTCGGTTTAGGAGTTCTATGATCGCGTATATACTCCTTCTTAAGGGTTTTATTCGAGGCATACTTCAGAAGTTTCGTTGACAGAGGTCTGCAGTGTGTGTAACCATCTACATGATCAGTGGGGATATTTTTGCTCATTGGGAACTGTTTGGGAATTGGCCCTTCCATTGGCCATTTCTATATCAGCAACAGAGGTTCGAACAAGACTCCCAGTATTCTTTGGAATTGCAGAGGTGGTAGAAACTTAGGATCGTTCTCTTTGACCCTTCTTGTGTTGTTCTTTCTGTCGATGGTGTTGATGATCTCTTGCATCATTATGGTCGCGTAATCCAGTGGGAGATCATAGTAAACCCCATACATGATGGTTAATATCTGATGTGAGCTCTGGTCAATACTGCCTATCTTCCCTGTCAGGCATCTGTTAAGAATTGAGAACAAGGTGTTCCACAGAGGTGGTAATCTGCCTCTGCGGAAGTCATTTCTCTTCCTCAGTGGGGTGTTGTACCCAAGCATTTCTAGGAAACGACAGATCTCGTTGTCTGTTGGTTGCTCTGCGTACTTCTTCAATCCATGAAGACCCCTTGTTGGTAGGTTGAATTCAAGTGAGAACATTGTTCTATTGAACTTGATTTCCAGATGCTCAGATTTGTCGGGTCTTGAAATGTATCCTTTGATAAGAGAATCATCTTTATCAAATCGGCAACTTTGCCAAAACTGGTTCAAATAACTAAGTGGAATTTTCTTTGGGGTTCTTGAGAGTAAAGGGAAGATGATATGATTTTCCATTATGTTTAGAAGAATGGCATGGGCTTCGCCGAAAGCAGTGGGTGAGGGGACCAAATAGCAATTGTTGGATTTGATTGGTAGTATCTTTTCGAAATGATCCTTTGCTATGAAGTTTTGAAGATGTGTGGTCGGAGCAAAGTCTGCTGAATCGCCGGAATCTTCTAGTTCAAAATTTTGGGCAAGGTTGGGGTTTTCTGAATGTTCAGAATGAGCAGGTGAATGTTCTGGTGAGTTCGCCGGAGAGTGTGCAGGGGAGATAGCTTGAGAAGATGAAGCCATTGGTAAAGAGAATAAGATACTTGCAGGTTTTTGCAGGGTTTCGCCGGAGAAGAATGAGGGTTCGTAAAAAGTTTATGAGAGGGAAAGCTTGGTTTTTATAGAAGGGTAAAATGGTAGATTTTGAAAGAGTAAAATATATGGCAATGGATTAAAATTTGGAATCCGTACTCAAGTTAGAACGGCGGGTTCAACTTTCCACAAAAAACGTTTCAAGTACGCCCAATAAAAATGGGACACGTAGGCCATGTCAGAGGATGACAGGACGTCGTGCGCGGCCCATTAATGCTTGGCGCGTGGGGTTGTTCTTAGCCACATGAGATTCACTCTCAGTAAAAGTAACCGTTATTACTACATAAATGCCCAAGTAACAGATTGACAGAACTTCTGTAGTTTACAGAAGCTCTATGATCTTGAAAATCTTTGATGTTTATCCCTTTCTCATATATCTCATTGTTATCATGACTTATGTGGGGTTCTTCTTTAACCAAAACGTTTGTAAAGGCATTGGAGAGGATCAAATAGGATTTTTAGTTAAGAGTTTTTACTCGCAGAGGTTTTGTGGCTCTCTTGGAACTTGCAGAAGCTCTGTGAGGGCCAGCAGAAGCTCTATGAGTGAAAAAATCTCAAAACAAAAATTCTATTAAATTTTCTGATCATCCAATTTTTGATTTGTTTTAAGAGATGTTTTTCGGACATATTCGAAAGTTGGTGTCCGAAAAAATTGTTATGGAAAAAGTTTTGTTCGAGAAGGTCATGTTGAGTCTGTTTGGTTTCCGAGATAACATTCCAAAAGATCGATAGAGGTTAAATTTGCGATCTCAGAGCATATTTCTGGCAGAGCTTCTGTTGAGCTCAGCAGAAGCTATATGATCTTAGATTTCTCATAACTCAAATTTTATGAAACTTTTTGATCTTTTGATTTTTGAATTGTTATCCACAGTATATTTAGGACATATTTGACAATTTGTGTCCTAGAAAACTGTTTTTAAAAAACCTTTTGTGCGAGAGACATACCTTTTGGTTCTTCTTTTCTCGGCAGTGATGTCTGACTTCTGTCGATATAGATTCATCGACATTCTTCTTTGTCTTTCCCTTGAAAGTTTTACCTCTGTAGATCATTTCAGGGTCCCTTTTTGCTCCCCCTTGATCTAATCACCTCTGTAGATCAAGTAATTTCCTTTTGCTCCCCCTTGACCTATGCTTGGATCAAAGAATGATAAGTTTTGCATAGAACATAGGTCATGTTTTCCAGAGGTTCTGTAGGGGTCGTCAGAGGTTCTGAGTAGACTTACAGAAGCTCTGTGATTTTAAGAACTATTTAAGATTGAGAGCTTACATACAGAAATAAATCAATTAAAACAAAAATAATAGAAATACATACATATTTACAGAAGATAAGGCTATACTTACAGAGGATTTTCACGACATATTGATCATTCCTAACATACCCACCAAGAAATTGAATCTTTTCTCGTCTAAAGCTTTGGTGAATAAGTCCGCGAGTTGGTATTCTGTGGGCACGAAATGCATCTCGATTGTACCGTATTCAACATGATGTTTCAAGAAATGGTACCTTATATCGATATGCTTGGTTTTTGAGTGTTGCACAGGATTGGCAGAGATAGCAATGGCACTTTTGGAATCACAGAAGATGGGTATTTTGAATAGGATGTGGCCGTAGTCTTTTAGCTGAGTCTTCATCCATAGAACCTGAGAACAACAGCTTGCAGCAGCAACGTATTCAGCTTCTGCAGTGGATGTTGAGCCACAATTTTGCTTCTTGGAGGTCCAACTGACTAGTTTACCACCTAGGAATTGACAACTCCCAGAGGTACTTTTTCTGTCAAGCATGCATCCTCCATAGTCTGAATCTGTATAAGCTTTAAGACTAAAACCAGAGTTCTGTGGATACCAGAGACCGAGATTTTTGGTCCCCTTTAGATATCTAAATATTCTCTTAACGGCATCATAATGTGATTTCATTGGATTAGCTTGATAACGTGCACAAAGACATGTGGCATGCATAATGTCAGGTTTGCTTGCATTTAAGTATAACATAGATTCAATCATGCCTCTGTAGAGAGTGCATTCTACAGAGATGCCATCTGGATCTAAGGATAACTTATTTCCAGTGGCCATTGGAGTTTTCATTGCAGAGGTATCAGAGAGGCTATACTTGAAAAGAATGTCAGAGACATATTTGGCCTGATTTATAAAAATTCCCTCTGATGTTTGTTTGACTTGGAGACCGAGGAAGAATGTTAGTTCTCCCATCATACTCATTTCAAACTCACTCTGCATGAGTTTTTCAAAACTTTTGCACTCTTCTGTGTTAGAAGACCCAAAAATTATGTCGTCCACATAGATTTGTACAAGCATTATTTCACTATTTTTACGTTTATAGAATAAGGTAGTATCTGTTGTACCTCTGTTGTAGCCATTGACTAGAAGAAAGGTAGAAAGTCGTTCGTACCATGCTCTTGGAGCCTGTTTCAGTCCGTACAGAGCCTTTTCAAGGTATTATACATGCCTTGGGAACTTTGAGCTTTCAAACCCTGGTGGCTGATTTACGTAAACCTCTTCTTGGATTTCACCGTTGAGAAAAGCTGATTTTACGTCCATCTGATAGACTTTAAAACCTCTGTGGGCTGCGAAGGCTAAGAATATTCTTATTGCTTCGAGCCGTGCGACAGGAGCAAAAGTCTCATCGTAATCTATGCCTTCTTCTTGTCTATAACCCTTGGCCACCAATCGTGCTTTGTTTCTGATGACCACTCCATCTTCATCCTTCTTATTTCTGTAGACCCACTTAGTCCCAATGGCCTGTTTCCCTCATGGCAGAGGTACTAAAGTCCATACTTTGTTACGCTCAAACTGCAGAAGTTCTTCTTGCATGGTGTCTACCCAGTTTGGGTCATCTAGTGCTTCAGAAATCTTCTTTGGTTCTATCACACTAATAAAATTTGTAAAGAAACATAAATTAGCAGTGGCAGACCTGGTTTTTACTGAGTCAGAAGGTTCTCCAATTATTTGGCTTGGAGGATGGCTTTTTGTCCACTGAGTGGTGCGTGGAAGATGGTCATCAATGTCATCGAACCTTTCTTCAGAAGCTTCTTGTGGATCTTCTTCTTGTATAGCCTCTGTCGTTCTTTTTACCTTGGCAGAAGATTCTACCATTTGTGGAATGATTGGTATGAGTGGTGGTGGAGTCTGTTCCTCTGAGGACGTATAGTCTTGGTCCTCAATTTCCTCTGTAATTGGTTCTTCTGTGGATTGTGGAGTGTGTTTTTCAGCAGCTTCTGTGGTCATTTTTCTTGATGTTTCATCTTCTGCATTTTCTTCTTCGGCATTTGCATCTGTAGTATTTATAGAAGAAGATGAAGCATTATTTGGACCAGTTAGAGTCATACCTGTAGGATTTTGTCCAACAGAGGATGGTTCTTCAGAAACTCTGATGGTTCCAACAGAAGGATCAATGTCATCGTGGAACATCTCTAAAAATAGAAGATTCAAGTCTTCTTTCGTTTGCGAGATGCCAGAGGTTTCTCTTTTAAGTTCGAGTTCTGAACTGATTTGCTCAGAAGTCTTTTGGAATGAATCATCAAAAGAAACATTGATACTTTCTACGATTTTGCGAGATCTTGTAAGGTATACTCTGTAGGCTTTGGAAGTGGCAGAGTATCCAATGAATTTTCCTTCGTCAGCTTTTACTTCAAACTTTCCTCTGGAATCTCTGTCGTTTAAAACAAAGCATTAACATCCAAACACATGGAAAAACTTGATGTTTGGCCGCCTTTTGTTGTTCAGTTCGTAAGGAGTCTTGATGTGTCTTTTCACAATGGTTGACCGATTCTGTGTGTAACAAGCGGTAGAAATTGTTTCTGCCCAAAAGTTCATCGGTAATCCGTATGCTGATAGAATAGTTCTTGCGGCCTCCACGAGCGTTCGATTCTTCCTTTCGACTGCGCCATTCTGCTGTGGAGTGCGTGCAGCAGAGAAGTTCTGTGATATTCCTTCTGTAGAAAGATAGGCTTCAATGACATAGTTTTTAAATTCTGTGCCATTGTCACTTCTTAACTTCTGTATTCTGCATTCATAAAGAACTTGGATTCTTTTCATTAGATTAATCAAGATGATTGGAACATCCGATTTCTTTCGAATAAATTCAACCCATGTGAAACGCGAGTAGTCATCAATTAAGACAAGTATGTATTTCTTGCCACCTAGGCTCTGTATGGCAATGGGACCGCAGAGGTCGACATGAAGCATGTACAGAGGCCTAGTGCAAGACACATCTGTTTTGCCTCTGTGGGAAGCTCTTCTGAGTTTTACCATTTCACAGGCAGAACAAAAGTGATCCTTGTTAAATTTAACATTAGGCAAACCTTTAACTAGATCAAGTTTGACCAGTTTATCCAAGGTGTGAAAGTTCAAGTGACAGAACCTGTTATGCCATAACCAGGCTTTTTTACTTTCGCAAGCTACAAGACAAACTTTGTCCTTGGTTTTTGAACAAAAATTGATTAGATACAGATCACCTCTTCTTTCGGCTCGCATAAGTTCCATTCCTGTGTCTTCACTTTGCAGAGAGCAGAAAGTTCTTTTGAACAAGACATCAAATCCTGTATCACAGAGTTGACTTACACCGAGTAGGTTGTGTTTAAGGCCATTCACATATGCAACTTTGTATACAGAGACGTTTTCCTTCTTTATGACTCCATAGCCTTTGATGTGTCCCTTCTTGTTGTCTCCAAAAGTTACAGATCCACCATCGTGTGTTTCTTTGTACGTGGATAGTAAACTTCTGTCGCCAGTCATGTGCCTTGAGCATCCGGAGTCAAGATACCAAATTGGCACATACTGCTTCTGTAAGACAATCACAGAGACTTAGGTACCCATATCCATATGGGTCCAATATCGTTAGAATTTTTCAAGTTTGCCTTAGCATTCTTGAAATACATTTTATCTTTTGTAGAAAGATCAGATTGTTTCTCTCTAGGTTTTGACTTTGGAGTTTGAATTTTAGTGGAGAGTAAGCAATCTGGACTTGAGAAGTGATTTTTCAATTTGAACATAAGATCAAAACAATGACAGTATTTAATATGAGATGTGATTTGTTTGAACTTTTCATTGAATTCATTGAACTGAGCCACAGAGGCATTACATTCTTTCTTAACATTTGATTTCTTATTACAAGAAGATCTATGAATACTAGAATGTTGTTTGCAAAAATCTTGTTTAGGTCCTGCCTTCTGTGAGTCTCTTCTGTGGTGAACGTTTGTCTTCACTGTCACAGAGGAAAGATATTTGTTAGCTTCAGGCCTTGATGGTTTTGAAAATTTTGAGCTTTTAGGATTTTCAGAGGCCTTTTTCAAATTATCAAGCTCTGTAGAGGTTTTGACCTGTATACACATTTTGAGAAAATCTGAACAGATAGGTATCTCTGTGATTTTCTCTTTTGGAGAAATTGTTCTGTTAAGAACCTCAGAGGAGAATTTAACATCCTCTGTGTCACAGTGAATTATCCCTGATTTAGAATCAGTCTCTGAGTCGTCAGAAGATGAATCGTCCTCATATACAGAGGTTGAGTCATCTCCTTCGACAGAGGCTGGATTTTCTGAGCATGTATCGTACGAGTTTTCTTCCTCTGTAGAAAAACTTTCATAGATGGCAGAGGTTTCAGATGAGATCTCTTCAGTGAGAATTTGATCTATAGAAGATGTACAGAGATTTTCTAAAACATTTGATTTCAAAACTTCCAAAATTTCTTTTTCAATTGATCTTTTAAGATTTTCTTCTAAAAAGATGGGTTTAAACTCGGGAGCTTTTGCAGATAATTTCTTTTTGACATCTATCATACAGACAAAAGCGACCTGTGTTTGAGTCTCTGGTTTACCAAACTTAAAGATACCAATTTGATCTTGTGTTTTCAGATATTTCTTTGGTTTGATTCCTCTATTGACAGAGGTTGAAGATGATGAATCTGTGTTTTCAAACCACACATTGATCATCTTCGTATGTTTCCTTAAGTGAGGTTCTGCAGAGATTTTAACCCTTTTAGTTACAGAGAGTAAGTTTGGAAAAGATGGTTTATTTGTATTTCCTATTACAAACAAAGAAGACAGAGGTTTAAGTTTTTTGCTTTCAACACCTAGAGTAATATCATCGTACCCTATACCTCGTCTTCCTATTTGTGAGTTTACTTTCTCATACACATTTTGTGCATCTTTATAGTTTTTAAGTAAAACCTCTCTTCTGAGTAGATCTTGCCAAAGTACCTCTCTCTCTTTTTAAAAGTATTATTTGAGAGCTCTTATGTCAGTTGTTTCAGTCCTAGAAACTGAAAGCTCTTTAGTTTTGACTTTTAAAGCAGAGGTTAATTCAGAAATTTGCCTTTTTAAAGGATCTACATTTTTGCTCCAATATTTTTCTACTCTTTCCTTTTCTTCAATAATTTTGGCTTTTTCTTGAGTGAGAAGCCTTACTTCTCTCTCATTAAAGGTGAGTCTTTTCTGAATACTTTCATTTATCTCTTTGAGTTCAATCAGTTCAATGTTAAGTCTAATTGAATCATTTTCTACATATTTAATACAAGAGGTAGAGTTTGAAATGGATACCTCATTGTCAGTGCCGGAGTCGACTTCTGCCATGCCACAGAACAGGGCATTGGTGGTGAATTCATCATCATAGGTAGAGTCTGACTCGAAGTCCTCCTTATTTGCTTCAGAATGCCCTTTGTTCGCCATTAAGGATTTTTGCGCATAATATTCAGCCTTCTTTTTGTAAAAAGCTGAGTCCTTCTGTGGGCGATTTTGTCTACTTCTACATTATTTTGCGAAATGGCCTGGCTTGCCGCAGTTGAAGCATCCTTGGGAGGTGTTTCCAGTTCGATCGTCGGACTTCTGTTGGTCTCCACCTTTCTCTGTTCGGCATTCGTTTGAGTAATGACCAGGCTTACCACATTTGTAGCATTCTTATGTGTGACCTACCTTGTCATCTGACCTCTGTCGGTCATTTCCTCTGTAGTTTCTGTCGCTCGACCTCTGTCGGTCACTTCTGTAGTCTGACCTCTATCGGTCACTTGATTCTTCTCTTCTTTCATCATCTCTTCTATCTCTCTGGTTGTCTCTGCTATATCTGTCATTTCCAAAATTTCTTTGGTTACCTCTGAACTCTCTTGTCAATAGAGCCAATGATTTAGCTAATGACGCAAGAGTTATTTCTTCCTCTATCAGCTCGTCTTCTTCGCTATCAACCATCACTATCTTCTTCTTCTCCTTCTTCTTCTCCTCTATTGCTCTCTCATTTCTTGGTCTCTCTGTAGCCTCTGTTGATTTACTAACCAATGCGTATGGTGCAATGGCTATTGTTTTAGCCTGTGCTATTTGAGGCGCTTGTGCAGCTAGTGTTCCATAGAGATCAGAGAGTGTCCATGAGTCTAGATCTTGGTTTGTTTGTAAAGACATAGACAGTTGAAGCCACTCATCATTCAGACTCTTTAGAAACATGACGTTATTTTCTTCCGAGGTTCTGTGAATGCCAGACTTTCTACATTTGTTTATGAGAGAGTTGAACCTGTCGTACGTTGTTTGCAGAGATTCTGTTGCAGAGGCTCTGAGTGCAAGATATTCATTTATGTACTGTGCCCTTCGGTTCTTCTGTGTTTTAGCACCCCCTTCCAACTGTCTTTCTAATTCTTTCCAAAGATCGTGCGCAGTTTCGCATGCATCTATGGATTGAAAAAGCTCGTTAGGGATAGCCATTATCAGGATTCTTTTTGTTTTCTGTGCAACTTCATCTTCTGCCTTATCTTCATTTGACCATTCTTCTTTTGGCTTTGGTTTTTGATGTTCAGGGATTTTAGGAGATTCAGCAGTGGCTGGTACTCGTGGTACTGTTATCATGGGAACAGGAGGAAGGTTGTAAAGATATTGTACTAGATTTTTTTCAGTACCCTCAAAGAAATGAACCATTCTTATCTTCCATTGAGGATACTCATCTCGTAGGAGAGTAGGAGGCTTGGTGAGTGAACCAGCAGCAAAGAAATTATTTGTATTTGTCATTTTAACGTTCTGAAAAGATAGTATGATTTAAAGAGTATGAGTCTGAAGATCTGGAAAGTTTTCTGGGTTTGAACAGTTCCCAGAGTACACTTTAATGGAGTTTTAACCTAGAGATGAGGAATAGGAAAAAATGATTTCTATCACTAATCTTGTAAAAACGAGGATCACTTGATATTGAAAATCAAGCTTCGCTCTGATACCAATTGTTGGTTCCCGGTTTGTTTATACAAGATTATTAGATCTATTAGTTCAAGTATGAGTTTGATGCGGAAGCGTATTTGATGAACTAACAGATATGATTGATAGATTTAGAACACAATATAAATAAACAGTGAACAGGAAATAATATCTCACAGTTTACTGAATATATATATTAAGAACAGATTCAAGAACAGTGCGTAAGCAAAGCTTTTAAAACAGATATGACTCTCAAAGTGTTTAAAGCTATGTGTTCTTGTGATGTTTTTTCTCTTGAATTCTTGTTTCGATTGTTCGATTGATCGATCGATGGATAGGAAGAACTCAACATGAGTCTTCCTTATATACTACTCTAAGGGGACCATAAAGCATAAGCTACTATTCACAAAGGACGGTATGAATAGTTGGACGGATGGCATGAACAGTTTGGACGTTCTGTATTGCATTTAATGCAGCAGACGTCTATTATGTACTAAGCTCCATTGAATCCAATCAGAGTTTGACACGCTGCAGTTGGACAGGGTACGTTGCCATGCAAGTTGATGAACAGGTCCAGGAACAGTAGCAAGATATTATAAATATCTTTTAAGTCTTTGTTGAAGACCGCAGAGGCTCTGTGAAGTGTCACAGAGGTTCTGCGGTTTGGTCCTAAGAAGAGCAGTCTTCACCATATTCCGAGTCTTTGGTCTTCTTTGCGCGTATTACAGAGCTTCTGTAGGACGCCTCTTTAGCTTTTGTAGCTTCTCGACCTTGATCTCTCGGTAAGTTCGGCAGAGCCTCTGTAAGAGGCTTTCTTCACTTAGCCTATTTTTCACTACTTCTAAATACTTCTATGATTAGGAAGATTGAAGCTAACAAGGTGAGAGATGGGTGGGGCTCCTCTAGCCGCTTGACATCCGTGTATGCGACCCTCACCTTCCTCGAAATTCAAGTAGGCCAAAAGGCCTTCCATGCACTTAATAAAGAGATACGGGGAAAGAGGGTCGCCTTGTCGGATGCCCCTCTTTGGGATTATAGGGCCGATCAATTCACCGTTGACTTTCACAAAGTATTTAACGGAATCAACGCTCATCATTATCATGTTGACCCAATGAGGAGGGAAGCCAAGGGCCATCAAGATATGGCGAAGGTAGTCCCAATTTAGACGGTCGTAAGCATTTCTTATGTCGATCTTAAGGGCCACCTCTCCAACTTTCTTGCGAGTATTTTGGTGCATGGAGTGAAGCATCTCAACGACAATGATGATATTATCCGTTATCAATCGGTCTTTAATGAAGGCCGTTTGGTTGGCCGAGATGATAGACAGAAGAATCGGTTTGATCCGATTTGCCAAAACTTTGGTGATAATCTTCATGATAATGTTGCAAAGCGCAATGGGCCTAAAATCTTTAAGGCACGAAGGAGCTTCGATTTTAGGAAAAAGAGCAATGATGGCGTCGTTTGCTCCCTTCGGTAAGACTCCATTTCAAGCCAAGATTTGCTGGAATTGAAGATTTCGTCACCTAAGACCACCCATTTCTTTTGGAAAAAGTGAGGATTGAAACCGTCCGGCCTTGGGGATTTATCCGGGTGCATTTGGAAAAGGGCTTGTCTAAACTCCTCTTTGGTGAAAGGTTGTTCCAATCGATTTATATCCTGCAAAGAAAGTTTATTTTCAACAAATCTGGTAATTTCCTCCGGGTTGCCTGAACCGACCGAGAAGGTAAGGTTGAAATTCTCGGTTACAAGGTTGCAGATATCCGATGGGTCTTCAACCCAGTTGCCGTTAACGTCTTTTAATTTCAAAATCCGGCTGTTCATTCGCCGCCCATTCGCAAAGGCATGAAAGAATTTAGTGTTGAGATCTCCTTCTTTTAGCCAATTGATAGACGTTTTATGCAACCCTCTAAATCTACCACAAGTGTACGGTGTCAATCAAGTAATACGTACCAAGTACGAGTATCGATCCAAGGAACTACGAGTTTAAGTATCACAAAGGCTAGCCACACATCTAAATGGACGGTTGATAAAGTTTTATTTGAGTTTTGATTAATTAACTAAATATCTCAAGAATGAAAGTAAACAAAGAAGAGCAAGTTAACAATGATTCATATAACCCAAAGAAATTACCAAGAAGATGAGAAAAGGCTAGGGGTAAGATTTCATTTAGATTTCACCAACAATAGATAACACACATTCATAAGTCATGAACACAAGGTTGCTATTCTCTCTCAAGAAATAGCAAGAATGCAACATGTAATGTATATTAACGTCTCTCAACCAATAAACATAAACAATCAACTCATTAAGCATAAGAATCACAAACACAAAACTAGGGTTTACTTGGTATATCTCTATCCAATAACTCACCCTAGGTTTATCTAGCTTTTATCAAGTTATAAAACCAATTTCTCAAAAGGAAATACAACCAAAAGATTAGTAAGAAGGCCAATCTCACAAACAATAAGAACAAGCAAGACAAACTTCAACCAACAAGTGTAATGACTAAATAAATGCAATAATCAAATATTTAACGGTAAAAATCCAAAATCCATCTTTCCCCCAACCTCAAAATGTGTAGCTCATGTTACTAGTAGCAAATAACATCGAAGAGAAGAAGAAGACAACACCCAAGAACATTGTTTCTCAACAAATACAATGGAAATGAAGAAACTCCCTCAAGATTTGATACACACTACCATTTTGTAGCTCCAAAATGAGTCTCCACCTTCAAAATCAATGCAAGGTCTTATTTGTCTTTGAAAAACGGTTCTAACAGCTCCCCTAGAATCCTAGCCTCCAAAAATCCCGTGATAACCCTAAAAATTAAGATTCTGCAGCTTTTTATAGTACCAGCCCCCGACGGCTAAAGTGACGCGCGAGAGTGACATGGTGTCACTTTCGTCGTGTCACATTCGCTGAACTTCAAAAATCGTTCGGTACATTCTGAGCGATAGTGACAAGCGAAAGTGACACATGTCACTTTTGCATGTCACTTTAGCATAGATCCAACATTCTCTTTTTCTTCGCTTGTTCACTTGGTTCGACGCATCCTTCATCCGGTATCTCAAAATGGAGTATAAGTAAGCATTTTTCCTTCCAATTGACACCATGTATGGCTGCACAACACTTGCACGAAATGTTAGTCCGAAATGCCAATTCTTACTTCAAGACAAGCCACAAACGTATGATTTGGAGGGTAAAAACCCGTCAGATAACGAAGTTATCAACAACTCCAAACGTAGCTTTTGCTTGTCCTCAAGCAAAAATTGGCGTAAGACAATAGATAACGATAAAACAGGCAAGCTTCCAAAGTGATGGGTTTTCGAAAGGGGATAATATGAACAAACATTTTAATCATAAAAAGCGCAGCAAGACTAATATGAAATTAATAAGAACCAACATACACTACCTAGCTTCTTGATTAACCGAGTTTAGATAAAACTATCATTGACATGAGACTATTATCAAGTGAATGCTCATTTTGATCAATTTCATCATGCACACAATTAGTGGAGGATTTCGCTTCGACCCTAGCCTCACGGGATGCTCTCTTACTCTTGAATCCTAGGTTCACACATATCACAAACACATGCGGGGGAGTGGATATACAAAAATTAGCAAGATCATCCGCATGTGATAGTATAGAAACACGTAGTAGTCAAACAAGATCTCATGAAAGGAATTGAGTAATAAGATAAAATTTAAACATGCATTAATAACAAATCATGTTTCCTAAAAGATCAATCGTAGCTTAAGGGGTAAGAAATGGTTTAGAGTAGTGGAATAGAAAGAATGGCAAGGTACAATTAGTCCTAAGTGCATCAAAACTAATAGTATATCTTCCTTTCTTTGAATCACGCAATTTCCATCCGTGCATGTAATGCAAACTTTTCGACTAACATACTTGTATAACGACCTGCTTACAGCAGATGCAAGTTTTATTTTATTTTATTTTTGATTTTTTTTACTAAATCCCCTCATGCTTCAACGATCATTCCCAGCTATTTTGGCGCTATTGGCCACATTTCTCACTCCATGATGCACTTAGACTATGGGTAAGTTAGTGTATCCGGATAAATCAAAGTACGTAGGCTTAGTAACGGCTGCAAAGTGGCTAAGGGAATCACACATCAACAAGGGGATAAGAGAAAGGGAGATAAAGATGATAGACCAAAGAATTTTCACACATAGCCCAATATCATTTCTGAAGGTACACCCAATTCACAAGTAATAAACATGTTAAATTGGAAGTTTAATCTTTACTACAAAATGCAAGGAAAAATGAGATCAATTATCAATTTGAAAGAATTCAGACGTGTATAAGGATGGTGAACAAAGATAGAACATCTCTCAGAACTGATGGCATTAAGGCTCAAAGTCTCACTAGGGTGGTCTCCACTAATGTCCACAATTAGTATACACAACTATTTTATCCATCCACAAGCATGACTCAACATAGATACTGTTTGGGCAAAAATTCACGTCGTACGACCACGACCAGAAAAGGTAAGACGCGCGTCATGAAAGACATCTTGGATTAATATAAGGTCCCGACCAAAACCCGCAGAACGTCCGTCGTTCGTCGTAAAAGGTAAGTTGAGAGTTTCCTAGGACGTACGACCTTAGCGACGCCCGTCCTGCATAATTATCGCATCGAGCCATACGTCTTCGACCAAAACTAACGTTAACCATGACTGTTACGTTTTGTTAAGTGTTTAATGCAGGAGTCAAAGCTATTAAAGGAGCAACGGCTATATCCGACGCAATCCGTTATCCGATGCAAGATGTTACTCGTAACGGACGAAGACCATTATGGATGATCACGCCGGCAGCCGTTACAGACCGTTGCGACAATTAAAGCTGTTAATGAAGCAATCAATGAGCTAATCAAAACTCCCAAAGACTATAAAGCTAGAGCCGAATCCTCATTTCAGGGGGACCCGAACATCGAATATCCGGCGATTAACAACCGAAGCAATATTCAAGAACACCTGAAGTGAAGAACCATTATTCTAAGTATCGCTCTCAACGCACGACAACAGCCCTCGACCAGCAGTTCACACTTTGTATTCACACGACAAACACCTGTTTTTACGTTCAAACGCTTGTACTTTACATTTCGAAGCATTTCCTTCACTTGTATTGTAATCACTGTACGATCGACACCAGTATCCAAGGACATCGCCCCTGATTGGCGACCATAGTGCAGCAACGACATCCCCTGTCGTCCGCAGGTTTTTTCCTCGATTGAGGTTTTTCCTGCGTCATCAAATCCCTTGTTTCTTTATTTTATTTATCGTCGCACGTCTCGTCGAAAGATTCTTTCTTTAGTTGTTTAAGTCCACATTGACCTTAAGTTGTCCCTTTGGTGCGATTTTTGGCATTAACAGTTTGGCGCCATCCGTGGGGCCTCATCTAGAGAAAATCCTCGACGAACGTGCATTCGACTAACGGTTTCTTGGAGTTTTCTTCTGTTTTCTATTGCAGGAAAATGGCAACCCCTGGAAATCCACAGCAAGCCGTTGCTCAGATGTATCAGGAGCTCGAAGTCGCCAGGAATCAGCTCAATGCATTGGCAAAGCAGAATCGCAGAGCATCTGAGGAGAATGCACAATTGAGAAATCCTTTCGGACCTCAGAATGGTCCTAGGCCGTTCGTGCAGAATCCAGTTCCGGGATCATTCAATAAGAATGGCCCTAGACCATTTGTTAAGAATCCAGATACATGACCAGATCCTTCCGCGCAGAATCAGCATCCAGGTCCGTTTACGCAGAATCAGCAACCAGGGCCGTTCAACCCAAAACCCCAGTTCGGACTAATTCCCCCTCAGCATCTCAGGCCACCACCCATGAATAATGGGTCGCAGCCGTTACAAGGGTCGCAGCCTTTCCAGCAGGGGTCGTAGCCATTTCAATAGCCATTTCAGAATGGACTTCAAGATGGATCTCAGCCATTCCACGGTGGTTCGTAGCCTTTCCAGCAAGGATCACAATCTTTCCAGGAGAGATCGCAACCATTTCAGCAGGGACCACAATCGTTTCAGAATGGACCGCAACAATTCCACTATGGGTCGCAGGCATATTTTGTCCCGTTCAACGGGGACACCAATGATTCGTCGCATGGTAATGGCACTAGTCCAGGGACCAATCCCTCGACAGGGGCAAATCCTGATCTTAACGATCCCGTCGCCCAACGTTTGAAGATGTTAGAAGACCAAAATGAGCGCGTCCTGTCCTTATTCACCAAGTTGTCTGGGGCAGCCGTGCCTGTCGACATCGAGCCTCGCTCTGGGTATCAGGCGTCGCCCTACATCGACGAGATCGCCACCGTCGAGGTCCCAAAGAAGTATAACATTCCTGCCTTCACTCCCAAGTATTCGGGTGTGACCGATCCAACCGAGCATGTCGCGCAGTATAAGCAGCTCATGTGGACAATCTCGATTCCACACATGTACCAGGAAGTATGCATGTGCAAGAGTTTCGGGGAGACTTTCACTGGTCCAGCTCTCCAGTGGTTGATCAATCTCAAACCCAAATCTATCGGGTCGTTCGCCGAATTGGTCAACCAATTCTCCCGGCAATTCGCCAGCAGTCGTAAGATGGAAAAGCAGAGTAGTGATCTGTACTATGTCGTGCAGAAGACCAATGAGTCTATTCGAAGTTATTTCAATAGATTCAATGCCGAAATGATCAGTATCCGCAATTGTGACATCAAAACTGCGATCGAAGCTTATAAGCGTGGTCTAGACGATAGTTCAGGTCTATATATCGATCTGACCAAGTATCCCCCAGAGACTTTCGAAGACGTCCGAGCTCGAACCTTAACATATATGAGGGTCGAAGACGACGCAGCATTTCGTCGCAAGCACACTGACGACAAGAAGTCGTTAGGCGTCAGAAAACCGGAATTCAAGGCCAAAGCTGTTTCCAGAATCGAGCCCGCACGCCAAATTTCAAATGTTCGTTTCAAGACGAAAGCAGAGGCCAAGACCGCGACTAAATTTCCTCGATACCCCAAGATATCCTCTTACGGATTCAAAGGGTCCGCAAAAGACTTAGTCGAAGCTCTTAAGTCCGTCCAAGCGACCATTCGATGGCCAAAGAAGTCCGACCTGGATGGTGCTAAGAAAGATAAATCAAAGTGGTGCGACTTCCACGTCAATCATGGTCACGCTACAAACGATTGCATCGCGCTGAAGAAGGAGCTAGCATATCACTTCCCAAAAGGAAATCTCAAAGATATCATCGACGATGACGCTACTCCAGCTAGTAACCATCGACCGTCGACCCCCGAGCATACAAAAGTCGTCAATTGCATCACCGGTGGTTCAGACATGTATGGTCTGACATACTCCACAGTCAGGCGCCTTTGACAGGTTCGTTCTTCTAAAATTATATCTTTTCCACAGGGATAAGTCTACTATGGTGCCCTATCGCACGACAATATCTCATCAGATCGCAGTGTCATCCTGTCATTTAAAACCTATCTTTCCTCCGAAAAGAATAAGATAATAAATGACAGGGGGGAATATCCCACTAAAAAGAGAATCTAACGGTATGTTCCTAAATCTTTTTCATACGATTTTTTCTCACAACTGACTTAAGCATCGGAGGGTCGTTGGTTAGCCAACAACCAACCCTTAACATCGTTTTACCGCAGAATTGCACGACAGCTTATCGCAGGATCGCACGACAGTAGTCATTAAGTCTACAATATGACTTTAATTCATAAGGTCGCACGATATAAACGACCGAATCTATGATTTGATCATCCTTTACAGGGACATACGATTCAAATTAAAAACACGACTTAGTCGTACGATTGTGAGGTCTAACGATCTCATGATCTAAGCCTCTTAACTTGGAAAAATTTCATACTCCGAATGTATGCTTTAGTCGCATGTGCTTATGTTTATACACACGATTTAAAAGTCTTATGGCTTACGTACCAGTTATTGTGTTACAATGAATGCCTTAGTCGCATGATTCCCAGATTCAATTTCATAATTGATATGATATTTGTTTACCAAATATATAAAACGCAAGTTCAAACAAAAGTTCAAAGTTTCATTTACAAAACTGTCGGTTATATTCAAAAGAACTCGACTACCGACGGTCGAGTATACAAAGTTAAAATGGTTCGACCACCAACGGTCGAGACATGAAAAGACATAGCATTTCCTAAACCTATAGAAAAGCGTCGATGGAAAGCTCTGCCCAAAAGTCTCGACCTTCGAAGCCCTGCCAATCCCGAAGAACTGATGCAAGGATCAAACGAGTATATTAGGAGTGGTCTTCCAACTCCTTACGCCTCGACATTCTGAGAATATGGCTCTAAAGATTAATGTTAAGGTTGGAGGAAAGAATATATCCTTCTCAACGATCGATCTCCACTCCAGCATTTCCTCTACCTTCACATATTCAATGAGAGGAAACAGAAGCATCTGCAAATTACAAAAGAAACATACTAAATGCTCAGCGAAAGAACTTCGATAACACAAGTTTTGAAAGAAAAACTTACAAAGAACGCTAGTTCGGCAAAACACAGTCCGATCTCTTCAACAGAGATTCTTCGAAAACGCTCCTTGAAAGATAAGAGCTGATATTTCCCCAGATGCGGAAGTGACTCTGCCCTGACGAGGACATAGTCAATCAAGAGGGTTGACGACAACGCAAAGTTGTTCGTCGCCATAAACTCTCCCTCATTCTCTCCCGTCTTTACACCCTTGCCCCTGGCGGCTGACGAAAGGGTCGACGAGGATGTAGAGAACATCGTCGCCAGTTGTGCGGTATGAAACATCGTCGCCAGTTGCGCAGTATGAAACACCGTCGCCAGTTGCGCAGTATGAAACATCGTCGCCAGTTGCGCAGTATGAGACCTCGTCGCCGGTTGCGCAATATGAGACATCGTCACCAGTTGTGCAGTATCAACAGATCCAATCCAATCACCGTCCGTATCCAGCACATACCTTGTCTTCCATTTGCGATCATCGACAGCAGTGTTCAAAACTAAGGTACGATCACCCTTAAGTCCTGAAAGTAAACTATAACGACGATATTGATCGGTCGTGACTTTTTACGCCACTCACAGTGCGAGGTAAGTCGCTCGATGATCAGGATAACTCGCCAGAACTGGGGCATCGGTTGCCTCGGTGAAAGATCGAATTCACGCATGAACACTTCGACCAAAGGAGAATACGGCCAGTGGAAGCCCATCTTAAACAGGTACTCATATATCACGGCATATCCATTAGGACACATATCCGGTCGAACCTCGCCAACCTTGCTTATGGTAATACATATAGACTTCCAAAGTTGTCAAAATCTTTTTCATTTCTAATAGCACCTCTGGGCTCCATCGACATTCAGCTGGTAAGCACGATCGTATGTCAGCATGACGTCACGACCTCGTTCCCCCTTTTAACTTCTCGTTCAGTTAGAGGCAAACCAGCCCAGTTACAAGGCGGTCAAGGTAATTTTTTCTGACCCTTGCTCTATTTTTTACGCGTCTGATTGACAAACATTAAACTCAAATTTGCCATCCTTCTTTCAAATTTTGGGGGCAAACTGTTTGGGCAAAAATACACGTCGTACGACCACGACCAGAAAAGGTAAGATGCGCGTCATGAAAGACATCTTGGATTAATATAAGGTCCCGACCAAGACCCGCAGAACGTCCGTCGTTCGTCGTAAAAGGTAAGTTGAGAGTTTCCTAGGACGTACGACCTTAGCGACGCCCGTCCTGCATAATTGTCGCATCGAGCCATACGTCTTCGACCAAAACTAACGTTAACCATGACTGTTACGTTTTGTTAAGTGTTTAATGCAGGAGTCAAAGCTATTAAAGGAGCAACGACTATATCCGACGCAATCCGTTATCCGACGCAAGCTGTTACTCGTAACGGACGAAGACCATTATGGATGATCACGCCGACAGTCGTTACAGACCGTTGCGACATTTAAAGCTGTTAATGAAGCAATCAATGAGCTAATCAAAACTCCCAAAGACTATAAAGCTAGAGCCGAATCCTCATTTCAGGGGGACCCGAACATCGAATATCTGGCGATTAACAACCGAAGCAATATTCAAGAACACCTGAAGTGAAGAACCATTATTCTAAGTATCGCTCTCGACGCACGACAACAGCCCTCGACCAGCAGTTCACACTTTGTATTCACAGGACAAACACCTGTTTTTACGTTCAAACACTTGTACTTTACATTTCGAAGCATTTCCTTCATTTGTATTGTAATCACTGTACGATCGACACCAGTATCCAAGGACATCGCCACTGATTGGCGACCATAGTGCAGCGACGACATCCCCTGTCGTCCGCAGGTTTTTTCCTCGATTGAGGTTTTTCCTGCGTCATCAAATCCCTTGTTTCTTTATTTTATTTATCGTCGCACGTCTCGTCGAAAGGTTCTTTCTTTAGTTGTTTAAGTCCACATCGACCTTAATTTGTCCCTTTGGTGCGATTTTTGGCATTAACAGTTTGGCGCCATCCGTGGGGCCTCATCTAGGGAAAATCCTCGACGAACGTTCATTCTACTAACGGTTTATTGGAGTTTTCTTCTGTTTTCTATTGCAAGAAAATGGCAACCCCTGGAAATCCACAGCAAGCAGTTGCTCAGATGTATCAGGAGCTCGAAGTCGCCAGGAATCAGCTCAATGCAATGGCGGAGCAGAATCGCAGAGCATCTGAGGAGATTGCACAATTGAGAAATCCTTTCGGACCTCAGAATGGTCCTAGGCCGTTCGTGCAGAATCCAGTTCCGGGATCATTCAATCAGAATGGTCCTAGACCATTTGTTCAGAATCCAGATACATGACCAGATCCTTCCGCGCAGAATCAGCATCCAGGTCCGTTTGCGCAGAATCAGCAACCAGGGCCGTTCAACCCAAAAGTGGACAAGAGAACAAACCGAATTTCTTCCATCACCCTAGTGTTGATGCGCCAACGGCCTCGCGTGTAACAGCAGGTCAAGAGGTTGGTGAATCTGTTCTGGCGAAGGGGTGATATGGTACGGGGTGGCGGTCCAGATCATGGCGGGCTAGAGGGTGGCGTTGCAATAATGTTGGCAACTCACTCTAGAATCGGCCCGTGGGCTAGCTGCGTGTTCCGTACCTCCTGAATCGCCGCAAAAATTTTAGCTGGTGGTGGTTGCTGCTATCGTGGCTGGCGTGGCTGGAGTGGTTGCTGCGGTGGGGAATCGGCATCGCGAACCTGTGGCTCCTCCTCCTTAACAACAGCTCCATGGCGTCCCCGGCACCGGTAGTGACGTACGAATGAAATGTTAAGCAATCCCTGGCGTGTGCAGAAAAGATTGTACGTCTTTTTGCACAGATCTGCCGGGGGTGCCACAAGTTCCGCCTGGACTGAGGCTGCCGCAATCCCTGCTCTCCTGCAGAAATGAGTAATAAGGCAAGGAAAGTTTAGGAGACACTAGGTGTTGCAGCCGGTCTTCACTAGGCTGCCGAGAATGAAGTGGCCCACATCAAAATTCACTCCGACTCGGATGGGATGATGTTGTGCTTTAGGAACACCGACCAGAAAGCCATGTCTGGTCGTAGGTCGCCGTGGTGCAGATCCATCCTTTTGGGCACCCAGACATCAGATCCATCCTGACGTAGGATAGCCGCCATGTCGCACAACTGGGGTCCGAACCGGGCTCCAGCAGGGAACCCATCAGGATACTCCTCATCAGGATCGGTAGGGGTGTGGAGATACTCGTTAGTGGCTTGGGAGGTGATCTCCAATGGTACTCCTCTCACCCAAACTCTTCCGAGCGCCCTGAATACCTCCGGTACCATGGAGGCGTAGAATTCCCTCACTAGACCCGGATGATACAGCTGGCGAGTGCGGGTGAAGTCAGCCCATGTGCGTTGTCCAATAGTATCTGGGATGGTTATAGATTTGTGCCCTCGAATGTAGATTCCCCTTTCTACAAGAAATCCTAGCTCTGATGGGCATTAGGACCATTAATCAATGGTTCCTGCTCCTCTTCGGGAAGCTCATCATAGAGTTGGAACCGATCCTTGGAGTGGAAGTTGCTGCGCACCATGTTGGGAATCTGCAAGTAAACTTGGAAAGCTAAGCCACGGGTAAAAGTTTATAAAAAATAATGGATATATAACAAGGTAGCATGTTGAAAGTAATGCACGGAGTCATAACGATCAATCAAAGCAGAAGATGCATGTAGTGTCTTAATGGTCTATCCTTGTGCGACAAATTTAACCACAAGTACAAAGAGGTAAATCATGCTTCCAAAACATACATATCCCAACATTAAGCATCATAACCAAGATTACCTTAAAACATGCTATCAAAGTCAAAAATCCCCCAATTGGGCACAAAACAATTACTCGACACGAAACATTGCATGATACGACCTAAAATGTTACATAATGAGATTACAATGTCATACCATCAATAACTAAGGTTAACCCCCACAAGAAGCAGGCCAAAGATGATAATTGCAATGTAGAACAATGGCAAAGATTTGAAAGCTCAAAGTGGGTATTATAGGTCACTAACACAACATGCAAGAGAGATATATGCGATTCAAGCACAACTATGCATGCTTGGCACAACTTGACATCAAGAGGATAATACTCAAACAAATGATAGATTTAAGTGTACTAGTGTGCAAGAACTCAACAAGCTCAAGTAAAGTAGCAATTAACCAAAACCCACAATGTGTAAGTCATTTTAGCATAAAAGTCAAAATGTGTGCCCTAGCTTCAATCCATGGTGAAATTGTATGAATGAAGAACAATGTGGAGTTAAATAATGTATTCACAAGTAGCAAACAACTCCAAACCTAAAATGTAGCACAATTTCACAAAATATATGAACATGGAAATTTTTTTAACCAAACCTTGAAATCTCAACGATGGAGATGAGGAGAAGTGAAAAAGAGATGAAGAACACTTACATTGGGTTGGAATTGCAAGATGGAGCAACAAAATCGGAGTATATTGGAGGAAGAAACAAGAAAATCGACCCAAACCCTTGTCAAAATCGCCCAAAAGATCGCCCCTTAAAACTGAGTATGTGTGCGTGAGTGACAGATTGGTCGAACTAGGGTTGTAAAACCCTTTACCCCTGTGGCGAAAGTGACCAGCGAATATGCCCAAGTCACTTTTGCATGGTAACTATCGCGAAAATTGTACCGAATGTAGGATGGGGTTGCAGCGATTATGACAAGCGGAAGTGACACAGTCACTTTCGTGAGGGAACTTTCGCCCAATTTGTACCGCGAGTCTAGGGTTCCAGCATAAAAAGCACGTGTTATAGGTTGGTGCGAGAGTGACACGGCGAATATGACATATGTCACTATCGCATGGTCACTTTCGCACAAAATGTACCGAAACTCAAACTTTCAACAATTTTTCAATGGTGCGATTATGACACGCGATAGTGACCAATGTCACTTTCGCGGTGTCACTTTCGCTAAAACTGTACCGAAAGTCATTTTTTCAAGGGTGTGTCACACTTGCAGCTACTTTGACACAGGACCAAAAATGGAGTATTTTGGCTGGTTTTCATGGGAAAACACATTGCCAAACAAAATTGAGCTAAATATAGACAAAAATATGACTAACCTTGGTGGGTTACCTCCCACCTAGCGCCTTATTTAGGGTCGTGACACGACCTTGACGATCCTTAGGCCGGTGCGGATAATGGGATCGAGTCCTTCACTTGCATCGACTCTCCTTCGAGATACAACTTCAATCTTTGGCCGTTAACCTTGAACACCTCTCCATCATCACCCTTTAGCTCGATGGCCCCGCATGAGTGGACTTTAACCACCATGAGCGGACCAGACCATCTTGACCTCAATTTGCCCGGAAATAATTGGAGACGAGAATTGAACAATAACACCTTTTGACCTTCATAGAACGCCCGATTCACGATAAATTTATCATGAAAGCGTGTGGTTCGCTCCATGTAGATGCGTGCATTCTCGTACGCCTCTAGACGAATTTCGTCGAGCTCGTTTAGTTGCAATGTTCGCTTCTTTCCTACTGCATTTAGCTCAAAATTTAGGGCTTTGATCGCCAAATAGACGCGGTGCTCCAATTCCACCGATAAATGACACGATTTCCCGAAGATTAGTCGGTACGGTGACATTCCTATGGGCGTTTTAAATGTTGTACGGTACGCCCATAGTGCATCATCAAGCTTTGCCGACCAATCTTTTCTAGATGAACTAACCGTCTTTTCCAAGATTTGTTTGAGCTCTCGGTTGGACACTTCGGCTAGCCCATTAGCTTGGGGGTGATAAGGGGTAGTGACTCGGTGTGTGACGAAGTATTTTTTTAGCACGACATCCAAATAGCAATTACAAAAATGACTACCTCCGTCACTCACCAGTGCTCTAGGAACTCCAAACCGAGAGAAGATATGTTTCCATAGAAAGTTGATTACCACCTTTGAGTCGTTTTTGGGGGTTGCGATTGCTTCGACCCACTTAGACACATAATCCACCGCTACCAAAATGTACTCGTTCTTGTAGGACGGCGAGAATGGCCCCATGAAGTTGATGCCCCACACATCGAAGATCTCTACCTCCATGAATATCTTCATGGGCACTTCTTTCCGTTTTGAGATCTTTCCGACTCTTTGGCATCGGTCCCAATAAGCTATGAAGTTTCGGGCATCTTTGAACAAGGTCGGCCAACAGAAGCCGAATTGTAAGACCTTCGACGCGGTGCGATCGGTGCTAAAGTGACCGGCACACTCGAGAGAGTGACAATGCTTTAACACATTTGATTTTTCTTCATCGAGCACACAACGCCGAATCATCCCATCCCCACAATGCTTATAGAGATATGGCTCCTCCCAAAAATAGTACTTCACATCGGCTAAGAATTTCCGCCTTTGATGTGAGCTTAGGCCATGAGGAGTCACACCACTTGCTATAAAGTTGACCACATCCGCATACCATGGGTCGGATACCCCAAGGGCATACAATCGCTCATCCAAAAAGGATTCATTGATTGGGATGGCGTCCTCTTGTTTCACTCCCTCTAGCCGGTATAGGTGGTCCGCTATGAGATTCTCCGTTCCCTTTTTGTCCACTATCTCGATATCGAATTCCTGCAAAAGTAAAATCCAACAGATTAGTGTAGGTTTAGCATCTTTCTTGGACATAAGATATTTAAGTGCGGAATGATCCGTGTAAACAATGACTTTAGATCCAACAAGATATGATCTAAAATTTTCACATGCAAATACAACCGCTAGCAACTCCTTTTTCGTGGTGGCATAATTGACTTGTGCCTCATCCAAGGTTTTGCTAGCCTAGTATATTGCATGGAGTTTCTTGTCTTTTCGTTGGCCTAAAACAGCCCCCACGGCCAAGTCACTAGCATCACACGTGACTTCGAAGGGTAGGGTCCAATCCGGTGCGGTAAGAATCGGTGCGGATGTGAGCTCCTTCTTTAGCCTATCATAGGCTATTTCACAACTCTCGGTGAAGTAAAACTTGGCATCTTTGAATAGCAACTCGGAGAGGGGCTTGGCAATCTTGGAGAAATCCTTGATGAACCGTCGGTAGAACCCCGCATGACCCAAGAAGCTACGGATCGCTTTCACAAAAGTGGGATATGGAAGTTTCTCAATCACTTCAACTTTTGCCTTGTCAACTTCAATGCCCCTAGCCAACACCTTGTGGCCCAATACAATGCCCTCCGTCACCATAATGTGGCACTTCTCCCAATTCAAGACTAAATCGGTATCTTGACATCTCTTGAGGACCAATTTGAGATTTCCCAAGCAGACATCATAAGAATCCCCAAAAATAGAGAAGTCATCCATGAATATTTCCATTGTTTTCTCTATCATGTCGGAGAAGATGGCCATCATGCAACGTTGAAATGTAGCGGGAGCGTTGCATAATCCGAAGGGCATACACCGATAGGCGAAAGTGCCATCTGGGAAAGTGAACGTTGTCTTCTCTTGATATTCGGGGGCAATTCAGATTTGGTTATATCCCGAATAGTCATCAAGGAAGCTATAATAGGCGTGCCCGACCAATCTCTCCAACATTTGATCGATGAATGGTAGAGGAAAATGATCTTTTCTAGTGGCGTTGTTAAGTTTGCCATAATCAATGCACACTCTCCAATCGCTAACGGTTCTTGTTGGAATTAATTCGTTCTTGTCGTTTTTCACTACCGTTACCCCACCTTTCTTGGGAACTACTTGAAGGGGGCTAGTCCAAGGACTATCGAAAATCGAATAAATAATGCCTGCGTCAAGTAACTTCAACACTTCCTTTTGTACCACTTCTTTCATATTGGGGTTTAACCTCCTTTGATGCTCAATGGATGGCTTAAACCCATCCTCCATATTGATCTGGTGCATGCAAAAGGAAGGGCTTAACCCCTTCAAGTCGGCGATTGTCCACCCGATGGCGGATTGATGCTCCCTCAACACTCTTAGTAGCTTCTATTTTTCCAACTTACTTAGGTGTGATGAAATGATCACGGGCAAGGTAGAGTTTGCCCCTAAGTAAGCGTACTCTAAATGAGAGAGTAATGGCTTAAGCTCGAGCTGTGGAGGCACTTCCGCCGACGGTTGGGGTTTAGCCTTTTTAGGCCCCAAGTCTTCGAATTATTGGTGCCTTGAAACTTTCCGAAAGGGTGTTGCTCCCAAATGCATCACACATTCTTTTCTTTCACTCTCATCACCGTCTTCTTCAAAGATACCATTAGACAACACGTTACCGAGCTCGTCATCGGTTGATTCCCATTCAAAAACCTCTCGCACCACTTCATCCATAACGTCCACACTAAAGCATGCATTCATGTCGCGTTGGCTTCTCGTGCAATTGAACACATTGAAGACCACTTCCTCATCTCCCACACGAAGGGTCAATTTACCCCCTTGGACATCGATTAACACACCCCCGGTTCCTAGGAACGGTCTCCCTAGAATGAGAGGTACATCGACATCTTCTTCCATGTCCAAAACCACAAAGTCTACGAGGAAGTAGAACTTCCCGACCTTGGTTAGGACATCTTCAATTATTCCATGTGGGTGCTTTATCGATCGGTCCGCAAGTTGTAGAGTAACCCTTGTGGATTTGATTTCCCCAAGACCGAGTTTCCTGAAAATAGATAACGACATAAGGTTAATACTTGCCCCTAAATTACATAAAGCTTTACCAAACTCAAAATCACCAATTTGTATAGGGATAGTAAAACTCCCCGGATCTTTTAGCTTGGGTAGAAGTTTGTTTTGGATGATGGCACTACACTCTTCGGTGAGTGCTACGGTAGCGTGTTCTTCAATCTTCCTCTTATTGGACAAAATGTCCTTCAAGAACTTGGCATATGACGGCATTTGAGCTAAAGCGTCTGCAAAAGGAATGTTGATTTGTATCTTCTTGAAAACGTCCAAGAATTTAGCAAATTGTTGTTGGTCCTTGTATTCCTTAAGACGGTTTGGGAATGGTATCTGTGGCTTGTAAGCTTTCACGACCGGTTTAGATGGTGACGGTGCCTCTTGTGTCTTCTTGGATGTTTCTACAACATCTTCAACCTCTATTTCCACAAGATCGGGCTCTTGCGTGGGTGGCACTTCTTCTTCCTCGGGACCCATGTCATCTATTGTCGGGTCCTTGATCAACAGCTTTCCACTTCTTAGCGTAATGGCCTTGCATTGTTCTCAAGGATTTTTCTCGGGTTGGCTAGGCAAGTGGCCTTGGTTCCTTGATGATTGTGCGTGGGCCAATTGACTAAATTACCGTTCAAGATTTCGGATAGCCAACGTATTTTGCTCATTGCCTTGGACAACCGCTTTGATGGCGGCGGTATTTTACTCATTACCTTGCATAACCGTGTCCATCTTTGACAAGCATTTCATCATCATTTCTTCCAAACCCGATTTCTTCTCATTTGACGATCCCTCCCCATTGTTTCTTATGTTTTGATTTCCTTGGTTTTGGAAACCGGGAGGTCTAAAAGTTCGATATGACGAGAATTGTTGTTGTTGTTGTGGTTGACCTTGTTGTTGTTGTGACCGACCCATGTCACCCCTTTGTTGCTCTGGTTAGACCAAGAAAAGTTGGGATGATTCCTTCAACCCGGATTGTATGTGTTGGAGAAAGGGTCGTTGGGTTGTCGGTTTGGGCGATTTTCCATGTAATTGACTTGTTCAACATCGTTGTCTTCCAAAGATGCAACAAACCGGCATTCTTCAGTTGGGTGAAATCCACCACATATTTGACAACTTAGGGTACCAACCGCTCTCACCGACATACCCCGCAATTGGTTTGATAATCCTGTAACTTGAGCCTTCAAAGACGTGATTTCGAATGTATCTTGTGAAGTTGACCCAATTGGTTTTCGTGAGTGATTACTTCTCTCGGAGTGCCATTGATACTTATTGTCGGCCATTTCACAAATCAAAGCGTATGCGTCGTCATGAGGTCTTCCCATAAGTGCACCTCCCGCCGCAGAATCGACAATACCCTTGTAATGCAGGGTGAGTGCATTGTAGAACATTTTGATGACAAGCCATGATTGAAGACCATGGTGAGGGAACTTTCGGAGCAGCTCCCTATACCTTTCCCAAGCATCATATAGTGATTCTTGGTCCACCTGCTGGAACTGTGTGATCTCCGCTCTCAACCGTGCGGCACGACCAGGAGGAAAGAATTTTGTCAAGAATGCCTTCACCAATTCATCCCATGTAGTGATTTGTCCGGCAGGAATACTCCTTTGCCACGATTTGGCTCGATCTCTCAAGGTGAACGTAAATAATTTAAGACGAACGACTTAATTTGTTAAACCATTTAACTTAAATGTACCAAGAATTTCGGTGAACCTATCGAGGTGAGCAACCGGGTCTTCGGAGGGTAACCCGCTAAATTGTTCTTGTTGAACCATATTTATGATGGCCGGCTTGATTTCGAAATTTTCCGCCGCCGTATTTGGTGGGCGGATGCCTTGTCGGTTTCCATCATAGGTGGGGATTGCAAAATCCCTTAGCGGTCGATTATCCGCCATGTTTTGCTCACGCGCTCTTCTCCTTTGTCGAAGTGTACGTTCGATTTCGGGATCTAAGGGCACTTGCGCTCTTCCGAATTTACGTCTTCTTGGCATACACTAGAGAGAGTGCCAGAAAACAGACCAATAGAATAATGAGTGACAAAGAATAATTAAATAAAATAATGGTGTCCAATCTAGAACCGGTAGTGATATTAACACTACAAATAGTTACCCGGCAACGACGCCAAAAACTTGATAGACGGTTTATGCAACCCTCCAAATCTACCGCAAGTGTACGATGTCAATCAAGTAATACGTACCAAGTACGAGTATCGATCCAAGGAACTACGAGTTTAAGTATCACAAAGGCTAGCCACACATCTAAATGGACGGTTAATAAAGTTTGATTTGAGTTTTGATTAATTAACTAAATATCTCAAGAATGAAAGTAAACAAAGAAGAGCAAGTTAACAATGATTCATATAACCCAAAGAAATTACCAAGATGATGAGAAAAGGCTAGGGGTTAAATTTCATTTAGATTTCACCAACAATAGATAACACACATTCATAAGTCAAGAATACAAGGTTGAATTTAGCAATTCCAAAAATACTTACTATTCTCTCTCAAGCAATAGCAAGAATGCATCATGTAATGTATATTAAAGTCTCTCAACTAATAAACATAAACAATCAACTCAATAAGCATAAGAATCACAAACACAAAACTAGGGTTTACTTGGTATATCTCTATCCAATATCTCACCCTAGGTTTATCTAGCTTTTATCAAGTTATAAAACCAATTTCTCAAAAGGAAATACAACCAAAAGATTAGTAAGAAGGCCAACCTCACAAACAAGACAAACTTAAACCAGTAAGTGTAATGACTAAATAAATGGAATAGTAAAATATTTAACGGTAACAATCCAAAATCCATCTTTCCCCCAACCTCAAAATGTTTAGCTCAGGTTACTTGTAGCAAATAACATCGAAGAGAAGAAGAAGACAACACCCAAGAACATTGTTTCTCAACAAATACAATGGAAATGAAGAAACTCCCTCAAGATTCTTTACACACTACCGATTTATAGCTCCAAAATGAGTCTCCACCTTCAAAATCAATGCAAGGTCTTCTTTGTCTTTGAAAAATGGTTCTAACAGCTCCCCTAGAAGCCTAGCCTCCAACAATCCCGAGATAACCCTAAAAATTAAGATTCTGCAGCTTTTTATAGTACCAGCCCCCGACGGCTAAAGTGACGTGCGAGAGTGACATGGTGTCACTTTCGCTGAACTTCAAAAATCTTTCGGTACATTCTGAGCGATAGTGACAAGCGAAAGTGACACATGTCACTTTCGCATGTCACTTTAGCATGGATCCAACATTCTCTTTTTCTTTGCTTGTTCACTTGGTTCGACGCTTCCTTCATCCGGTATGTCAAAATGGAGTATTAATAAGCATTTTTCCTTCCAATTAACACCATGTATGTCTGCACAACACTTGCATGAAATATTAGTCCGAAATGCCAATTCTTACTTCAAGACAAGCCACAAACGTATGATTTGGAGGGTAAAAACCCGTCAGATAACGAAGTTATCAACAACTCCAAACCTAGATTTTGCTTGTCCTCAAGCAAAAATTGGCGTAAGACAATATGATAACGATAAAACAGGCAAGCTTCCAAAGTGATGGGTTTTCGAAAGTGGAAAATATGAACAAACATTTTAATCATAAAAAAACGCAGCAAGACTAATATGAAATTAATAAGAACCAACATACACTACCTAGCTTCTTAATTAACCGAGTTTAGATAAAACTATCATTGACATGAGACTATTATCAAGTGAATGCTCGTTTTGATCAATTTTATCATGCACCTCCAAAGGCTTCTTCTAATTTTTTTTCCTTGGTAATGTCAGACAAAAATGGGGTTTTTGTGATAAAGAATTAGGGGTATTGACCGGTGGTTTTCATCTTTTTCTTCCCAAGTTGACTTTCCAGTTTTAGTAGGCGCATGGAACCTACTTGAAAGGTTACTGAATCTTTTCCATTCCATTTTTGTTGGCTTCATCTTCCTCTTTTCCGGTGAGATCTTCCTTTGCCGGCCGGTTAACATCAGAATGGTTATCCTCTTTGTCTTGTGTAATGGCGTCGGTTTCTTGGGTTTTTGGGCAAGGTTTTTCGATATGCCATTCTCGGTCGCCTAAACGTGGGGTGAAGCAACAACCAACATAGTCTAAGTTGAGCCAAGGACCATACAGCAACAGCCAACATAGCCAGCTGGTTAAGATTTCCAATTAGTCTCCTATGGAAATATGAATCATGGAAATATCTTTATTCAAGGGATATATCAATCATATTGTGAGTCTCAGATCCGTGCAACGAACAGTATTAAATCAATAAGTAATAACAGGTCGGAATGATTTCAACTGGTCATCCAATTTAGCTTTCAATTGAGAGAGTTTACAAGAAGGAATAATGAAAGCAAAATGAACAACTAGCCTATTTTCTAAGGCTAAGCAAACATTATATATGACGGGCCCGTGGTTAACAAGCCCACGCCCGTTCACTAACTAAGCTCAAATTAAAGAATTACAAAACAAACCCTTGAACTTTAATTCAACAATAAATGACCCTAACAATCTCCCCCTTTGAATTGAAGTTCGAGTTCGCGCCAGTTAACATATCTTTTACGGAGCGCAAAGTGTACCTCGAACCATCTGATAGCACGGCGATAGTCGATGTGTTCTTCAACCATTTCCAAGACATTCCGAGCAGTTGTTTCATTAGGACTGGGAATATACGAAAGCCTTTGATTTTCTGACTCGTGAGCAATGATCTTTCGAAGAGCATCTTGAACTTTGAAGAGTGTGCGGTCGCAGAATCTGTTTACCTGACTGAAGCGCAGGAATTTTTTCTCTTACTGTTCATTGATGTAGACTATCCCAAATTCAGGTTCTAGAGGCAAAGCGTTCTCGGGATACATCTTCAACTCAGGAGCTTTCAGATTCGGCTTTATCAGATTTACCTTCTTTGCCCTATTCTCGATTGCCATTTGGAAGTCCGTTAGATATGACATCATGATGGTACGGACTAGGAATCGACGAACAGCTTCGAGCGCTTTTGTGACTTGAAGCGGTTAGATGGTTCTTGTACGAAGGTCTTTCAGAATAGCGTAGAAGTCGAACGGTCGGAGGTGCTGGAAGTCGGCTTCAGAAAATATCCATTAATTACCATCTTCACGTCGGACAGTGAAAACTAGATAAGCGACTTTCATAATACGGCCTGACTGAATTTTGAGCACTTCGGTGATCTTATGCTTGGTTCAGACTTAGCTAACTGGTAGACACCGCTTCATTGCGCTTATGTATCGGCGTTGGTATTCGAGGTTGGAGCTGTAAATACCAAGGCAGAAGGTCAGCTCGATTGAGCGAAGCTTATGGACGAACAACTTCTTCAGATATTCCTCCAGGTGAGGAACAAATATCGGGATCTTCTCCCAACAGATTTGTTGCGGTTGAGGAGGAGGAAGATCAGAAGTTGTCGGTTGGTGAGGAGATGTCGGAATGTCGGTGGTTGTAGTCTCGGGTCTTGTTGAATTTTCAGCGGGCTGAGCAGAGTGAACGGGAGTAGCATACAAATTCTGGAGCAGAAACTGGTCGTAGTCTATGTTGTCATCTTCATCAGTAGGGAAGACCAAATTAACCTGGATATTTGCGTAACTGATGTGTAACTGATGTGTCACAAGTATCGGTGTAACTGATGTGTCACAAGTAACCAGTTCCTGTGTAGTTCCCTCAGGCTTTTCAACCGTCGGGTCTTCATCATCTGAAATATCCATATCCATTACCATCTCGGCTAAAGGCAACTCGGCTTCGGGTGCAGCTTCAGTTGTAGTTGCCGCAGTTGAGGGTTCCTATTGAACCACAAATGTTGTTTCAGTCAGGATCGGGGCGGCGGTCTCGGTTAGTCTTTGTCTTTTCTCCCCCTCATGGTGATCGGGATCATCCTGATCATCGTGCTTGCGCTTCAGACCGCCTGCTTGACTCTTGCAGGTATATTCGAGTGAACGGACTCTCTCGGACACCGTTGTAAGTGCTTGTTGAACATCCTTAAGAGTCGAGTCAAGGTGATCCATCCGAGTGGTGATCGATGATGAAGGAGCAGTGAGCTGTGATTTCAGAACGAAGACCAGGTCTACTTCGGTAGAGGCATCGGTTTCGGATTGTTGGAGCAGTTGAGCTAGAAGCATGGTCTTCAGGGTATCCACTGAAAGATTTGGCTGAACTGGAGACGGTGGTGGTGTTGGTGCAGTTTCAGGTTCTACCATCTTCTCTTTACCTTTGATCAGAGCCTTCAGTTTGTCGAGCTCATCGGTGAAGCGCTGCTCCATAGCCTCGCGGACGGCCTTTAGGGCGTCGTCCAGATATCCCTTTGACACTGAGTCGGGTAAATTAACTCCGGGATCACTTAGATTACCCGTTGAGGCATCTACCTTAGAGGCAGAGCCACCTACGTTCACGGTTGGCATAGGGGTAGCCGTGGTAGGATTTCCCTCCGATCCTTGCGCTCCGCTTAAATTCGGAGACACTACAGAGGTTCCGATCTAGTCACAAAGAGCATCGATTTGTGAGATCTCATCTTGTGTCCTAGCCGAAGAATGTAATATATCAAGTGGCGCTAGACTCAGTTGTGCACTCTCCGATTGAGGGACCGGTAAAAGTTGTGCTTGATCCCCATAAGAAATTGAAACACCCGTCTTTTGAGAGACGGATAAGTGGATGAGGAGGTTGTGCAATTGCGCCGCTGGGTCCACGGAGGCTTCTTCAATACCCCGTCCCAACGGATGAGACGGGATAGTAGATGTGGCAACTCGGATGACATTGGTTTGGGGTCGCTCAGAAGCCTCGTTATCTTTATGGCTTAATCTTTCTTGGTTCACTTTCGTCCTTAATTCCCTCCGTCTAACATGTTCTATGTCCCGGGGAAGGTCCCCCCGGCGCTGGCTGGACCATGGGATTCCTAACTCTCGTCTATATGCTATCACAGGTAGGGCTTCAGGTATATGCATAGCTGGGGTATCCGTTGAGTTACTTACCGGGTAAGTGTTCGTAAAGCCTCGATTTGAAAAAAAATGAAAGATTTTCTACTCCCCTCGACCCTAGAACGGATATTATCTGGCTCCCCCTCAAAACATACATGAGTGAGAATGTGATTTACTTGGGAGACATCAACACAAGAAAAAAAAACCTTTAGACTTTTAAGAAAACAGTGTGACGTTCCCCCTCAAGTGATGAACATAATGATGTTGCTCCCCCTCAGAATGTGCACAATGTGTGATGTGAAGTGCACACGGGAATGTCGACACACACAATTTTTTTTCTGGCAGTTGTAAAAAAATTGTGTGTGACACTCCCCCTCAACAGTAGAATGAACTTACCCGATCGCTGATTATGCTCCACCTAAACACATGAGCAGCTCGTGAAAGCACAGGTATAGACAAACCTCACGTTTTCGCAATATTGTTCCTTGTAGATCGTGAGCAGCTCCCTCCTTCCAGTCATGTGTGTGGAGCATCCAATGTCAAAGTACCACACATGACCGTCCTGCAAAACAAGTTTAGTGGACTTTGGGTACCCATATTTGTATGGGTCCCGGAGGGTTAGGTTTGACACCCTTCGTAGGAACTTGCTTTGACCCTTCCTATCTCGCTGTGGTTTAACCTCTGATTGGGAACCCCTTTGTAAATGATGTTTCTTTTTGTTTTTATGGGGTTTGCGTTTGGGTGTATGATTATATATGTGATATGACCCAAACCAATCATTATTGTTAATATCATCAAAGTCATTCCAACCACAACTAGAACAACACAAACAATCATGCGACAATTGGATCAATTGCGGAATGGAATAAATTTTAATCGGAAAATTAACATATCTTTTAACAAAATCATTCATATGATTCCAAGCACAATCGTTTTTGTTCCTTCTAGGGTAAAACACAGTATTGAAAGACTTTAACGCATCATCCCTGATAGATTCCTTGGCTAGCCACGTTTGGTTATCCTTTTTAGCGCGACCGTTTTTATCTGAACCAACATGGACAGCATGGTCAGTGGCTTTTGAGGAAGCACTATTTTTGGTAGGAAACCGCTCGGCCTTTTGCCTTGGCTGTGATTGTGTTTGAGAAACAGGTTTAGATTTAGAAATCTTAATCACAGATGGGGCCTTTGTTTTAGAAGTCACCCTTTAGAAAATTGACCGGTCGATTGACTACTGGTGACAAAAAATCAGTATGACTCGGAAGAGGTTTGTCGAAAGGGAACGACTCAAACTCTTCATCAGAATTTCCATTGGAGTTCATATATTCAGAAAAATCGACATCCGAAATTACAAGACTTGGATCGGTCGAGGAAGGTGAGGAACACTTAGTGCTTTTGTGATTTGGGGAATTTGGTGCGAAAGCTAAGAAAGAATCAGAGTTCAAATCCCTTAAAACACTCTCGTTTTGAGAATCTTTATCGTCTTGTGTTGAAGAAGTTTTTCTTACGAAAGCTTTACACGAAGACGTGTCTGATGAGTTAGAGGAAGAATCGGGCGAAATCTGCTTTTCAGATTGGAGTTGGTCAATCTGCTCTTGGAGTTGACCATTTTTCGTATGCTCCTTCATCGCATCTGTCGCCAAGGCAACCAGTTTTGATGTGAGCATATTGATTTCACACCGAAGGATATCCTGTCCTTCATCAGACACAGTTTCGGTTTTGACCAATTTTAGATTCTCAAGTTCTTTGTTTAGCGCTTGCTTTTCCTTTTAAAAAATAGACCTTTCTTTCTCAAGTAACTCCTCCAACTCGACTATCTTTGCTTCCAATATGAGAGGGGGAACATAGAGCTTGAACTCATCCGTCTCAGTCTTGGTTTCGGTTACTTGGTCCTCATCCTTTTTGGAGGAATCATTGGGCTTTGCTACCTTGTAGCAATCGAAGTAGTCATTCGAGAGATACTTCTTATTTTTCTGATAGGAATAATTTAAAGATCCATAGCCAAATGGAAGTTGCATTTTGGATGTGTGTGTGCGCTTGTATTCCTCAGTTTCCTCTTCCTTTTCAGGTTCAAGAGGACCAGTCTATTTAATTGCATATTCCGGATAATCTTTGGGTATTCCAAGACAATAAAAATCATACAATATAGGTCTTTTGGCGATACCCTTTTTCAGGTAGTGCGGGTTATCGTATCCGATTCCCCAGTCCTTGTTGAAATACGTGAACTCCTTTGGTTTATTCATATGGATAGTCTGATTAGTTTGACCTCTTTTATGAAGTTTGGTTTCGAGATCAAGAGTTTTAGAAACGAATTCCTTGTGCTGAATTTGAAGAGCAGAGCATTGATAAACAATTTCTGCTTTCTCATTCATACACTGATCAAACTGAGACTGAAGTTCAGATAATTTGGCCCATAAGTCCTTAGGTGCCATTGAAAGATTTTTGCATTTGTCTTTTAAGATAGCATTTTCAGACTTATATTTCTCAGTTATTCTCTTTTGAACATCTAGCTTTTCAGTTAGAGATCTGATTTCAAGCAGTTGTTCATTAGAGGTGGCCTTATAGGAACCTAACGGATCAGTAAGAGATTGTATTTGAACAAGGAAATCTTGAGCATTAGATTCACTTACCTCACTTGACGTTGCCTTTTCTACATCGGCGGGAGACATCTGCAGTTGCACTGGAGTGATCGCCAGACGATGGTTCGATTCAACGTGGAACAGTATCAAGGATACATAAATGTCCCCCTCCTGCGTCTTAGTACGGGGTCCCGGGTGGAACAGAAAGCTCCCGGATTATGGAATCCGGGTGGTTTCCGGATAAGGAATCCGGAAAAATAAGGTTACCAGATACAATGGGTTTCCGGATGAAATGGAATAAACACAAACTTACCAGGTGGAAAGGGTTTCCGGATGATACGCTTTTCGGATGATGGAGTGTCCGGGAAGAATCAATATAACGGGAAACTTCGAGTTGTCCGGATAAAATAAGTTACCGGAAACTTTGTGTTTCCGGAACAAATATACCCGGAAATATTGGAATTAGAAGACTTACCCGGAAAGTAGAGACATGTCCGGAAAGATTACGCGATTATCCGGAAAGTTTAGAGCTGTCCGGAAACCGCGGCTGATGTATCCAGAAAGGACGGATGGAATATTCAAATTGAATGGGAATCGACTAGGGTTGCTAAAAAACGTTCCTGAAAGATTAGAAACACTACCAAACACAAAAATAACACTACCCAAATCGATTTCAAAGCAAAAACAACAAGTTTTGATGGTTAAAAATTCGATTTTGACCAAGAACACACCCAAAACTTTTGAACTTTAATTTGCTTAAAACACACTCAAATGATCGAAATAGAGTATGAAAACTTGCAGAATCACTAATAACAATGATACTAACAATTCCCAATAAACGAAATCGATCAATTTAAGCAGAATCAAAATATGGATTGACAACTTAGAATACAACCGTGAAAAAGAGAAAACTTACCAGAATTCAATATGAACACCTTGAATCGATCTATCCGTCTGCTCTGATACCAATCATATTGTGAGTCTCAGATCCGTGCAACGAACAATATGAAATCAATAAGTAACAACAGGTCGGAATGATTTCAACTGGTCATCCAATTTAGCTTTCAATTGAGAGAGTTTACAACAAGGAATAATGAAAGCAAAATGAACAACTAGCCTATTTTCTAAGGCTAAGCAAACATTATATATGACGGGCCCGTGGTTAACAATCCCACGACCCGTTCACTAACTAAGCTCAAATTAAAGAATTACAAAACAAACCCTTGAACTTTAATTCAACAATAAATGACCCTAACACATATCCTTGCTGTATTTTTGTATAGCCTTAGAATAGTTCCGTAAATTGATTCTTGTATGTTCTATATATTGTATCCTCTACTGATTGTGGAAAAATACAAAAAATAAAGACCATTGTTGACATGGTATTAGAGCACAATATTCGGCTTCCTGTTCTTTGATTAAGCAGGGGTCAAGTTTCTGCTCAGACTTCATGGCTGGTAGCAAAGACGACGAAAACTGCACCAAAACCATCTTGATGATCTAACATAAAAAATGACAGACGTGTTGTCGAGGGCCCATACATCTGCTTCTCCCTTTATTGATTCTTCGGTGGCTCCGATCGGCATTAAGTTGGACGGTTCCAACTATGGACTATGGACCTAGGTTGTTGAGATGTTTATCTCAGGAAAAGACAAACTGGGATACATCAATGAAAATTACCCCCAACCACCAGAAACCGACCCGTCTTTTCGAAGGTGGCGCACCGAGAACGCCATGGTAAAAGGATGGTTGATCAACTCCATGGATAGTTCCTTGGTCGTGAACTTTATTCGATATCCAACAGTTAAACAGGTATGGGATGCTGCAACTACTACTTACTTTGACGGCACTGACACCTCACACGTATACGAACTTAGACGCCGTGTATCTCGAATGAAACAAGGAAACGGATCCATAGAGAAATATTAAAACAATTTGCAAGGTTTATGGCGAGAAATTGATTTTCGTCGACCGAATCCAATGAAGTGTGAAAGCGAAATAAAAGATTACAACTCTATTCTACACGAAGAACGGGTGTATACCTTCTTTGATGGACTGGATAATCTATTAGACCATGTTCGAAGCGATGTCCTTTGAATGAAACCCTTCCGTATAATTGACCAAGCATATGCTCATATTCGGGGAGAGGATTTTCGACAATCTGCGATGATATGGGGAACAGAAACAATGGCGAGTGCTGCTGTAATGGCCATCAAAGGAGTGAAATCCGGCCATCCACCAAGATTTGGGTCTCGATCCGAAGGTTCAACCGATGAGAATAAATACACCCATTGAGGAAGTACAAAACATACTTGGGAAACATGTTTCAAACTACACGGTTACTCATACTGGTGGCATGAACTACAAGCCCGGAAAAAACGTCAAGCACCTACAACTGAACAGGTCTCGGGCCGAGCAGCCGTAGTCATGGATGAATCGGAACTTTCACTAATTCCCGATCAAGGTAATCGTTGTCAAGTTTTTTGCAGCTATTCTAACCAAAATAACTACGGTTGGATTATCGACTATGGAGTGACGGATCATATGACGTTTGATCCAAATGATTTTTTCTGAAATATCCCAACCAAGAAGGAAGTGCATTGCCAATGCAAACGGAGATACTTATCCAGTTATAGGGGTTGGAACTGTGCCTCTGTCTCCCACTCTATCTCTAGCTCACACTCTTCTTATTCCCTTTCTCTCTAACCGATTGATGTCTATGAGTAAAATCACCGAAGAGCCTAATTGTGTTGTGCTAATGTACTCTACCTTTTGTCTTATTCAGGATGTTCTCAGCAAGAAGATAATTGGGCGTGGTACTAGTAAGGGGGGACTGTACTACCTTGATGACTTGTGTCCAGTAAGAGAAAATCATATGCACTATCCAAAAAGTACTGATGAACAACAAATTTGGCTATGGTATACTCGTTTGGGGCACCCATCTTTTGGCTATCTTCAGCATTTACTTCCATGTTTATTTTCAAATTCTTCAACTGTTGACTTTAAGTGTGATACATGTATCAAGGCTAAAAGCTAACGAGTTTCTTATCCAGTTAGATTGAATAAAAGTAATACCCCGTTTGCTTTGATACACTCCGATGTGTGGGGACCCTCCCCGATACCAAATAAGTCTAGTCTGGTCATAATTGGTTTCAAAAATTTTGTTGATGATTGTACTCGAATAACATGTCTATATCAACTAAAAACTAAAGACGAGGTTTTCACCAATTTTCAGGCCTTTCATGCCATGGTTCAACCCCAATTTTTCACAAAAATAAAAATTTTCCGTTCCGATAACTGTGGCGAATTCCTCAACCACCGTTTTCATACTTATTTCCATCAAAATGGTCTTCTCCATGAAACCTCTTGCTCTCAAACACCACAACAAAGTGGTGTTGCCGAGAAGAAAAAACGACACATCTTGGAAACTTCTCGTGCCCTTCTACTTGGCGCTACGGTACCTAGTTTCCATTGGGGGAAGCTGTGGCCAATGCGGTGTTCCTCATCAACCGTATGCCATCTAAAATCCTAAATTTCAAAACTCTTTTACAAAGCCTTTCTACTCATATATCCCTCCCCTCAGTAATGATGCTTCCTCCTAGAAATTTTGGTTGTGTTGCTTTTGTCGACCTCCACAAGAATCAATGTACCAAACTGGACCCTTGTGTTGTCTGGTGCTTATTCTTGGGATATGGTTTACATAAGAAAGGATTCCGGTGTTATGACCCCACCACTAACCGAACCTATATCACCATGGATATTACATTCCTTGAATCTGAATACTTCTATTCTCCACGAACACCCAATTCTTCTCTTTAGGGGGATACTCGAGCAGAAGAGATAAATTGGTTGATGGCTCCCGTAAATGAGCATGTAACTGGTAATAGAGATGATCAACTACATGAGGTACAACCAAACATTGAAGAACCAGAAAATGAAACCGAAGAACCAGAAAATGATCCTTTCTTCGGCTTCGTTTTCTGATATCGAGCACTTTCTGCTTCTTCATCTTCAGGTTCTTCGACTTCCATTTCAGGTTGTAGAGAGGATCAACTACATGAGGTACAACCAAACATTGGAGAACCAGAAAATGAAGCCGAAGAACCAGAAAATGAAGAACCAGATATCGACGTCGTGGAAGCCGAAGAACCTGAAGATGAAGAAGCAGAAAGTGCTCAGTCCCCTCACTCCTCTATATCTGAAGATCCGTCTCCACCCGAGAGCATCCCTGAGGTAAGTACTCCGACTGCACAGGTACATACAAATATTTTGGATTCTTCGACTCCTTTTTCTACTGGTTTTGTGATGCCTATTAGACATAATCCTGGGAAACCACCAAACAGATACACCCCAGATGAGGAAAGGAGGAACTCCAACTATCCGATTGCAAATTATGTATCCACACAAAGTCTATCCAAGCCACTCAAGGATTTCGCTCACACCTTATCTTCCTGCCCTATTCCAAGTAGGGTTGAGGAAGCATTGTCAGATTCGAGATGGGAAAAAACAATACAAGAAGAACTATGTATTGAAGAAAAACAACACTTGGAAGTTGGTCTCATTACCGGAGGGAAAAAATCAGTGGGATGCAAATGGGTGTTCTCAATAAAATATAAGGTCGATGGGTCAATTGATCGATACAAGGCGAGATTGGTGGCAAAGGGCTTTACCGAAACATATGGTGTAGACTACTCAGAAACCTTCTCACCGGTAGCGAAATTGAACACCGTTAGAGTCTTAATATCACTTGCGGAAAAGTTAGATTGGCCACTACATCAACTCGATGTGAATAATGCTTTCCTTCAAGACAAGCATGATGAGGAAGTCTACATGGATAATCCGCCGAGGGATATGGGATCGAGCGTGAAAGCATTTGTTTCGTTTACATACTAACTATTTTCCCAAAGTTAAGAGAGTCAAGACGATCTTCCTTTTCACTCAAAATTCACTAAGTCACCTAGAATCCGACATTATTGTGGGATATAGTGTCCAGAGTCATTAACTATTGGTAATATTTCTAATAATAGCAGGGTCCTTTTGGGTTGCCCTTAAGACCCAAATAACAATCAGAAGAATGAAAGGGAGTTAAAGTAGTTAGTTTATTAATTTGTCATTTGATGATAAATTAATTATAAGCTACCCTATAATTAAGCGGATTAATTATAGGGACTAAATGAAAACTGGTTAAAAGAGTTTTTTAACAAGCTTATCGGTTCAAGGGGGCTAGGTTTAAATAAGGGGATTATAAATAAACTACTAGGGATCAAACCCTAATGAGTTTTTTGATCAATCTCTCTCTCTCTATTGAGGTCGTAACCTCCCCTCTCCTCCCTTCCAAAATCGTAAACCCTAAATAAGGGTTTGGGGTTTAAAGCTTAAATCTTGATTGTTGGTTTGGTGTTCTTAAGTGTGAGCCACTAGAGGGATTCACACTATTGATCCTTGACATCCAAGAAGCACGAACAAGGTTAATTCATCTTTGTGTTTTCGACAATCACAAGAAACAAGTAAGTGTTCTTGATTCTTTCTATTGTAGTTAGGCATCTAGAACGTATGCATCTTTATAAGTTGCTTTTTTGTATTGCCATGGATAATTCAATTCTAAATATGCTTCCGTTGCCTATATCATGTGGTAGTACGATTTAACAAAAACCTTTCAGTGGTATCAGAGCCAAAGTTCTTAGATTTGAGCTCAATAGCATAAAATACGTATTGAATTTCCTGGAAAAACGCAACGAGCCGTTTTACCTATTTCCGGAGTTTGAACCGTCGGATCGTCGCGGTTTTTGGACAGTAGTTTCACGACATTCTGTTTTACCTTCTGGACGGTTGGATTAATCGTTTGAGGTCCAGAAGGCGCCTGTTTAATTTTCGACATAGTGCAGTAAGTTTGTGGCCATTGATTTGCTTAATCCCTAAGTTAGAGTTTCATGGTCATAACCTCAAAAGCTATAATTTTGGAAACTGAAAAAAACTCTTGCTTGCATGAAAAAGTTTCTATTTTTAGCGATTAAAGTTTTATAGGTATCCCTAAAGGGTATAGGGTAGTAGTCGTTTTTTATGCATGTTATACCATAATTGTGTTTGGCGTAGTAGTCGGTTTTTTGCATGTTATCCCATAATTGTGTATGGCTAGTTTCCTAACTTGCCTAAAGAAAATACATAAACATTGAATTTTGGAAATATTGAATGGATAATCTTGAATTGAATAAGATAATCTTAAATACCTTCTTACAATAAACAAATATATTCAAGTTTGGATAATATTGTAAGATAAACATTAACATTATTTATATAGTGAATATAAATTGTATGTCAAATATTTATATTAATTATTAGCATGCGTCCTCACATGTTTAATTGGAATTAATTATGGAAACATTTATATTAATTATTAGCATATGTCCTCACATGTTTAATTGGAATTAATTATGGAAACATTTATATTAATTATTAGCATGTGTCCTCACATGTTTAATTGGAATTAATTATGGAAACGATTATATTAATCATTAGCATGTGTCCCCACATGTTTAATTATGGAAACGATTATATTAATTATTAAAAACAAAATCTTGTTTTAGATATACTAAGAAATGTGAAAGTCTTATGCTACCCATGAGAAGAACACACATATTCTTATAGTTTGTTAACGGAGCGTGCGCGGTTTGCCGGCACGTTAATGTGAAACTATAGTCGAAAATGATGTGGCGCTCGTGATTCTCAAGCGTACTTGAGCCGAGGGGTCCATGTGTTTTTCCATGGTCGATTCACTGTCTTGTTTGTGATCCTCGGCATCCCAGTCACAAATAGAAGATACGCATAATCGAGATTAACATGCCATTGACATATGTCAATGAATCTCAAAAGACCTAGGAGTTTCATAGTGAATGAAATTAACAAATAGCATTTGTTTACCTAAAATAACCTTGTGATGTGATTACGTCATCCCTTTTCACATCATAAGATAAAATATGGATCCTAGCCTTGTTAAATATTTTTGGATAATTATTTATTAAGGGTTGAATATCAAACTGACTAAAATTAAAACTATATCTACAGATGGCTGAAAATAATCCTCATCCTCCTCCTCCTTCTCACTCAACATCCAACCTTACGTTACTCTCTATCCTAATTAAAGATAAGCTAACTGGGCCAAACTACTTGGATTGGATTCGTGCCTTGAGAATTGCCTTGAGGTACGAAGACAAAGAGTATTTGCTCGACGAGGATCTTCCTATACTTAATGATGATGCAAGCCCTGAAGCAGTAATTAATACAACAAGCAATATGCGGAATCCACAAAAGTCGCGTGTCTCATGTTGGGGTCCATGTCCCCGGAACTTCAAAAGAGTTTCGAGAACATGGGGGCGTTTGAACTAAATGAGCAGCTTCGTGAAATGTTTCAGGAGCAAGCGAGGCAAGAAAGGTTCCAAGTCATAAAATCGCTTATGGAATGTAAGCAACAGGACGATGCCCCTGTATGTGCGCATGTGCAAAAGATGAAAGCGTACATTGACAGGTTAGGCAATCTAGGTGTCGATTTCCCAAGAGAGCTTGCTATTGACATGGTGCTAAACTCTCTTAGTGGGGCATATAAACAGTTCATAGTGAACTTCAATATGAACAATATGGACAAGACCTTGATGGAGCTCCATGGCATGTTGAGATCTGCTGAAGCAAGTATGGGTAAGACCCAAAAGTGGTCACTCAACTGCTCCCGTCCGGGCCATTATGGAAGGTGGCTATAAGAAGAAGAAAGTTTCTCATCCCAAAGGGAAGGGAAAGGCTAAAGTTGTTCCATGCAACCAAGGCCTTAAGAGAAAAGCTGATTCTTCTGACATACCACCCATAAGTGACCCTAAAGAGGCCATATGCTTTTACTGTCAAGAAAGGGGCCATTGGAAGAGAAGCTGCCTAAAATATCTAGAGGACTTGAAAATGAACAAGGTCAAAGGGTGTGGCACCTCAGGTATTTTTACAATTGAACTCCATAGTACTTCGATTTCTAACTCTTGGGTCCTTGATACGGGATGTGGTACTCACATTTGCTCTAATTTTCAGGGACTAAAGGGAAGTAGAACGATGAAGCGTGGGGAGCTGAATCTGATCATGGGAAACAGGATGACTGCCGTTGTTACCAAGATTGGAGATTTTGAGCTCATGCTTAGTAGTGGTTTTTCAATAAAGTTATTAGATTGCTGCTACTCGCCAGAAATGGATCGAAACATTATTTCTTTTCATGCATTGTACAAGGATGGTTTTGAATTTCAATTCGATAATAATGATGGTTGCATTTTGGTTTATAAACATGGTTGTTTTTTAAAGCCTCTCCTTGTAATGGTGTGTATGAAAGCGTGATTTGTGTTGGTAGAAATAATAAAAACTTAACTCTAAATGTTGGTTCCTCCAATAGTGAATTGGATAAATCATCGTTATGGCATCATCGTCTTGGCCACATAAACAAGAAACGCATCGCCAAGCTCCAATCGGACGGGGTCTTGGAACCATTTGACTTAAAGTCTGATGAAGAATGCGAGTCTTGCTTACTTGGCAAGATAACGAAAGCACCTTTCAAAGGAAAAATGGAAAGGGGTAAGGATCTGTTGGACTTAATCCACACAGATGTATGTGGACCGTTCAGATCTGCCACGAGAAACGGTGAGAGATACTTTGTTACCTTTACGGACGATTTCAGTAGATATGGATTTATCTATCCAATGAAAAACAAATCGGCCACCTTTGAAGTGTTCAAAGGATTAAAAAACGAAGTAGAAAACCAACTGGGCAAGAAGATCAAGATGCTCCGATCCGACAGGGGTGGAGAATACATGAGTCATGAATTCTACGACTATCTAAGGGATTGTGGAATAGTTTCACAATTATCTCCTCCCAGAACACCACAACTCAATGGTGTTGCTGAGAGAAGAAATCAATCGCTACTTGATATGGTTCGGTTCATGATGAGTCGTGCTACACTTCCAATATCGTTCTAGGGCTATGCCTTAGAAACTGCAAGCTCACATCTTAAACCTCGTTCCAACTAAGAAGGTTGCAAATACACCCTCTGAAATGTGGACTGGGACTCGTCCCTCGTTGGCACATATAAAGGTCTGGGGTTGTAAAGTCTTTGTTCGGCGCGAAACTAACGACAAGCTAGAACCTAGAGCAGAGAAGTGTCGGTTCATTGGTTATCCCTACAAATCCTTTGGATATATATTTTACAAACCTTCGGAAAACAAAGTGTTTGTAGCAAGAAGGGGAGTCTTCCAAGAAATGGAGCTCATTTCCAAAAGGGATAGTGGGAGCAGCATTGATCTTGAAGAAATTCAAGAAATAACCAATGATGAACCTATAGTTGACACTAGCCCTCAACATGAGGTTGAACCACCTGTTGAGGAAACTAACATACCTCCACCACCTGTTGAGGAAACTAGTAGAGTTAGTCAACCTCCTGAGTTTTATTATGGTTTTCATATTACAAACGAAGGAGACACACTAGTCAATGATAAAACATTTGATAGTGCGGATGAGCCATCCAACTACGAGGAAGCGATGGCAGGCCCTGAGGCTGCCAAATGGAAAGAGGCCATGGAAAGCGAGATTCAATATATGTACGACAACCAAGTTTGGAAATTGGTTGATCACACACCAGGTCACAAGACAGTTGGGTGAAAGTGGATCTTCAAAAGAAGACCGACATGGATGGGAATGTGCACAAATTCAAGGCTAGACTGGTTGCAAAAGGTTACACTCAAACTTAAGGAATTGATTATGATGAAACCTTCTCACCAGTGGCAAAGATTAAGTCTATCAGGATATTGCTTGCCATAGCTGCATTTCATGACTATGAAGTATGGCAAATGGATGTAAAAACCGCTTTCCTCAATGGGAAACTTGATGAGGATGTGTATATGGCACAACCTGAAGGTTTTGTACATACCGAGTATCCAAATAAAGTGTGTAAGCTTGAAAGATCCATTTATGGACTTAAACAAGCGTCTTGTAGCTGGAATCTTTGTTTTCATGAAAAGGTCAAGGAATTTGGATTTTCTCGAAGCGAAGATGAGTCCTGCGTATATGTTAAGGCTAGAGGGAGTAATGTTGCATTTCTAGTCTTGTATGTTGATGACATACTACTCATAGGAAACAATATTCCGATGTTGCAAGATGTAAAGGTCTGGCTCGGGAAATGTTTCGCTATGAAAGATTTGGGAAATGCATCATACATACTTGGAATAAGAATTTATCGAGATAGGACCAAACGTTTAATTGGACTAAGCCAAAGTACATACTTGGATAAGATATTGAAGAAATTCAATATGAGTGAATCCAATAAAGGGTATTTGCCTATGCAACATGGCATAAGATTGAGTAAAGATCAATGTCCCAGCACTAGTAAAGAACTGGACAGAAGGAGTCGAATCCATATGCATCTGCTATAGGATCGATCATGTATGCCATGACATGTACTAGACCTGATGTCTCATTTACTTTAAGCATGGTGAGGAGATATCAAGGGAACCCAGGTGAAAGTCATTGGACGGCTGTAAAGAACATTCTTAAGTATCTTCGGAGGACTAAAGATGTGTTCTTAGTCTATGGTGGAAAAGATGAATTACGAGTAACAGGTTATACTGATGCGAAAGCATTAACTCGACCCAAACATGAGTATCATACTGAAGCCATAGGTGTTAGAATTATCAATATATCTTGAATGTTTTAGTTGTTAGTTTGATGCATTAAAAACGTATTAAATTGTATTTGTTTTGGAGATTATTATATGGAGATTATAATATATGCTGGATTGCATCCATTTACATTTAATTTATTATCGTGTTTTGTTTTGCATGTTTAGAACCAACTTCCTGAGTATTAATTTACGTAAAACTCCACAGTCAGTCATACTCCTGGAAGTAAGTAGTGATTCAAGACTGTCATGGAGTGTTAGAAGCATAGAGAATGCAACTAACGCTCATGAGTACTTAATGGCGATTTAGGTATTGGAACGACCCGCACTCAAAAGTTTACTTCATGGATTAAGTCAGAGTAATTTTGAGATGATTATATTTTATGTTCTTCAAACAGAGATACATGGAGTTTTGCTCTAGGATTCTGTTATGCTTTGGTGTGCTCCAACGCTGACCGTGACTGGCAGTTATACAGGGTATGTCCATGTATAATATGATGAATAGAAATGAACTGTGTAGTCAAAGTTTATTTGTTCCTTCTGCCTAAACAGGAGAAGCGATATCCATGGGCCTCTCGATGATTTTGTGTTGACACTAAGTGTTTGGCCAAACCCTGACTAGAATTGACGTGTTCGATTGAGTAGTCTGATGAATTCAACACATATCGGAAATCGGGAAACATAATCTTGATCCATGAGATAGACATTTATCCATGTCTCAGGTTCATATGATATCTTGTAGAACAAAGGAACATTAAATCACTTATCTTAGGACCAAATCTTTATCAGAGTTCGGCAGCTGCATTGTATGGCTTGCTCTCTGCTGATTATTTGAAAGCGTTAAACTAAATAGTGTTAATAACTTGTCCAAGTGGGAGACTGTTGGATATAGTGTCCAGAGTCATTAACTATTGGTAATATTTATAATAATAGCAGGCTCCTTTTGGGTTGCCCTTAAGACCCAAATAACAATCAGAAGAATGAAAGGGAGTTAAAGTAGTTAGTTTATTAATTTGTCATTTGATGATAAATTAATTATAAGCTACAATATAATTAATTGGATTAATTATAGGGACTAAATGATAATTGGTTAAAAGAGTTTTTTAACAAGCTTATCGGTTCAAGGGGGCTAGGTGTAAATAAGGGGATTATAAATAAACTACTAGGGATCAAACCCTAATGAGTTTTTTGATCAATCTCTCTCTCTCTATTGAGGTCGTAACCTCCCCTCTCATCCCTCCCAAAATCGTAAACCCTAAATAAGGGTTTGGGGTTTAAAGCTTCAATCTTGATTGTTGGTTTGGTGTTCTTAAGTGTGAGCCACTAGTGGGATTCACACTATTGATCCTTGACATCCAAGAAGCAAGAACAAGGTTAATTCATCTTTGTGTTTTCGACAATCACAAGAAACAAGTAAGCGTTCTTGATTCTTTCTATTGTAGTTAAGCATCTAGAACGTATGCATCTTTATAAGTTGTTTGTTTGTATTGCCATGGATGATTCAATTCTAAATATGCTTCCGTTGCCTATATCATGTGGTAGTACGATTTAACAAAAACCATTCAATTATATGAATGAATTCCCTATGTTTTACTATTGAACGAAGACTACACCTAGGACACCAGAATATTGAACCATGAACGAAGAAAGGCATGAGATAAAATACTGATTGCGAGTCCCCAAAACATCATTTGTAAATTGGAGAAAGCATTGTATGGATTAAAACAGTCATCGCGAGCATGGCTTGGTCGACTCCCTTAGGTTATGAAGAAATATGGTTATCACCAAAGTAATTCTCATTACACACTTTTCCTAAAGCACCGACAAAACAAGGTGACGACACTGATAGTTTATGTAGATGATATGATAATTACCAGTGATGATGCGCACGAGATCTCAAGGCTTCAAAAGAAATTATCCGCTGAATTTGAAATGAAGAGCTTGGGAGGGCTCAAGTACTCTTTGGGAATAGAGGTAGCAAGATCAAGTAAAGGCATATTTCTCTCCCAAAGAAAGTAGATTTCAGATTTATTGGCGGAAGTAGGATACCAGATTGTAAACCCACAGAGATGTCAATTATGGAGAATCATAGGCTCGGGGAATATTTGGACCAGGTGCCTAATGATGAAGTGAGGTATCAAAGACTAGTAGGGAATCTCATCTACTTATCTCACGCTCATCCAGATATTGGTTACGCCGTAAGTGTGGTGAGCCAATTTATGCATAACTCGAGTGAAGACCATATGGTTGCTGTAATTCGAATTCTACGGTATCTAAAGTCGTCACCAGGAAGAGGACTAATGTTCTAAAAAAAATGCTAATATGAATACTGAAGGGTACACGAATGAGGATTGGGGGATGAATATGTTAGATAGAAGGTCTACTTCAGGATATTTTACAATTGTTGGAGGAAACATAGTCACATGGAGGAGTAAAAACAACATGTGGTAGCTCTGTCCAGTGCTGAGGCTGCATTTCGAGGCATGGCTAAAAGGTTATGTGAAATTCTTTGGCTTAAGAAGTTGCCAACAAAGATCGGATTTCCTTCTGACTCGGCAATGAATTTATTCTGTGACAACAAGGCTGCGATTTCCATATCCCAAAACCCAGTTCAACACGACCGTACCAAGCATGTGGAGATAGATCGGCATTTCCTCAAGCAAAACTTGGAATAGATGATCATTCAGTTCCCTTTTGTTAAATCTAAATATCAGCTGGCTGACATACTTATAAAGGCAGTCTCGAGCAGAAACTTCAAAGATGCACTTGACAAGTTGGGTGTTAGAGATATCTATGCACCAACTTGAGGGGGAGTGTTGGCGAGATTGACTCAATCTGCGAGCTGGTTAAGATTTCCAATTAGTCTCCTATGGAAATATGAATCATGGAAATATATTTATTCAAGGGATATATCAATCATATCCTTGCTGTATTTTTGTATAGCCTTAGAATAGTTTCCTAAATTGATTCCTATATGTTCTATATATTGTATCCTATACTGATTGTGGAATTTTACAAAAAAGAAAGACTATTGTTGACATATGCTCGACATTCAGATTGGGAAGGAAGTGAAGGTTATCCATGTCTTTGATTTTTGCACAACTTCCATCTATATTTTTTGGGGGAAAACTACTAGAAAATAAATTGAAGATCTTTGTGGAAACAAATAGTCCTAAACGTTTCACATACCGTATAAACTTTTCATTTTCACACAACACATGAAAACTGGTTTGTACGAATTATTAGGTATGTAAAAGAGGAGATTCTCTATAAGTATGTGTGTGTATGTATCTGTATATAATGAAATTGTTGGCTTGTATTAACCAATACATCTTCTTGCAGTCACAAACAATCCGAGAATTCAATAATTACTCAGCTCCAATTGCTGGAAATTTTGATGTAAGAACATTGCGCTCTCTTATCCATATATTCTACTGCTAAAATAACATCTCTAGTGATTCACTTTTTTGCACTCATTAATAAATGATATTGTATTATTCGTCTAGTCAGTTGATGCATTTCATAGATGGGCTAGCAGTGCCCGTCTGGTTTCCAACGTGTCGGTGCCACTTCTGCGTCTTAACGCCATAGATGATCCCGTCTGCACTAATGAAGCCATTCCGTTGGATGAGTGTTGTTGATCCAAACCCTCAGTTATTTGATAATGACTCTATGAGAAACACTTAGTGAAAATTGTAAGTAGACAATATGTATTAGAGTTTCACTATCGCTGATAAGTACTAAGTCTCTTCAGTACCGCTGATAGGAAACTCAAGTTCTTTAATTTACATATTCAGCGAACACTGTTCATCAGTGAGCCCTGAGCTTGTTCAGCCTCACTAATGATCGCTGATAGTTTTAGTTGTTTACTTATGATCCCTGAAGACAAGTTTCATGTCAACCATGTTCTACGCTGATGTCGAAGATCACGCTAAAGAACCAGCGACAAGTCTACTAATGAACTGATGCGGATATCAGCGAAGCCAAGACGTGTCCACTCAACGTGAAGTTTCAAGTAGACGACTTCAGCGAACGCTGAACTTTATCATTTGCTAATAAAGATTCCTTCAGCGAGCGCTGATCACAAAGTTTCCTCTACAAGTTACTTTTGTCTTTCCCCTAGCACGTCTCCGTACGATCTGTCAGAACGGACATCCCTTTTGTCCAGAATCGTACAACCAACTCTGATTCTACAATGTTCTTCATGCTACCACTAGGTTGTCTACTGAAGTCAAACCATCCAACCAACCAGTGGCTGCCACGTGTAAAGTTATACTGTTGTGCATTAAATGCATTCAGTATATAAAGGAAACCCTACTTCAGAAATGAAGATCTCGGCCATTTCCTTCTCCTTGCTATTCTGTGTGTTAGAATATTTCTCTTTAATATTCTTATTTTCTCTCTATCTTATTTCTAGTGCAAGAAATCTTAGTGATTCTAATAGCTTGTTTAGATTAGGTTTATTCCTTAATCTTGTTCCGCAACAAGTTGTAAATTGTTTGATACATATCAATAAACAATTTAGAAAAGTAAAAATCGTGTGTTTGTATTCAAACCCCCCCCCCCCCTTCTACAAACTTGTATAACCCTTTCGGGACCAACAAGCGGTTTTAGAGCAGATTATTTAATCCTATAAACAAGATCTTGTTTATACTCTAATCTTTTCTCTTCCTTGCTATTTTCTAAAATGGCTAACAACACAAACACAAACTATATTGATAATGGTTCTCTTGCTAAACCCCCTTGATTTTCCAGAGATAACTTTAATCTAAGGAAAAATAGGATGATGCTATTCTTGGAAGGTGTAGATCCTACTATGCCTTACTACATCGAGAATGGTCCATATGTTCCTGTGATGATTGACCCTGAAGTTCCAGGCACTGCTACTCGAGCTACCATTCCTGATAGAATCATTCCCAGGGCTCCTAACACTTGGACTGATGAAGACAAGAAAAAGGTGGCCATCGACACTAAGGCCAGATCCGTTATCTCTATGGCTCTTCCTGACAATGTCTACCATTCGATCATGAACCTGAAATCCTCCAAAGCCATGTGGGACACAATCTGTGTTTAATATGAAGGTACATCTGAAGTCCAGGACTCGAGAAAGATCAACCTGGTAAGACAGTACGAAAGCTTCATTTGTGGTAAGAATGTATCTCTCTCTGAAGTACATCAACGGTTTAATTGTTTAATCATTGACCTGAAAACTATTGGTAAGGAATATTATAACTTTGAGATCCTGACAAAGTTCCTAGAATGTCTTCCTGAAAGATGGGACAATCGTTCAATGTGTCTCAAGCTCTCAAAGGATCTAAAATCTATGACCCTTTCTACCTTATATGGCACTATGCTCAATCATGAGCAGTCGTGTCATCTTAAGAAGAATCGTGTAAAAGATTCCAAAAGCACACTTGTTTCTTTACTCTCTTCAGAGTTGGTGCCTACTCAGCGATCCACTGTTACTATCACTGAGTTAGAATCTAACTCTGATGACTCATCTGAAGTTGATCCTTCAAAAATGGATGAGTCTCTGGCCCTCCTGACTAATTCTTTCAGGAGATTCCCCAGAAAGAGTAACTACAGAAGAAACAAACCTCTCCAACTCACTGATAAGCCAAAAATCATTAACTCCTGTTGATAAGGCTATTGCTACTTGCTATAACTGTGAAAAGATCGGTCACTTTGCTAGTCAATGCAGATCTAAGAAAGTCTTCAAACCCTCATCTTCTTCCTACAAGAAATCCTCTAACCCCATGGCTAGAGATGACAAGTACAAGAAGCAGAAAGAAGAGTATTCAAATCTAAAAAGCTTTAAGAAGAAAGGCAAAGGAATGATCGCTGAAGATCATGACTGGGCTATTTCTGATGAAGAATCATCTGACTCTGAAGATGATGAGGCCAATCTCTGCCTCATGGCCAAAATAGAAGAAGAGGAAGAACAAACTGAAATTCCCTCTACTTCTGCATCCACCTCTCAGGTATCAAATTCTCTCACTGATACTAAAACTTCAGCCCTTAGAGATATCGAAAGACGTCGGACCGTTGATCTTTTGACTGTTCATTTATATGATGCCATGAATGGCAAGATCAAAGCTAAAAAACTAAATATTGATCTTACTGAACAGCTTAAGAATTGTCATTTAGAAATTCAAAAGCTTTCTAAAATAGAAGAAAATCTAAAAGATCAGGTCTGTATAAATCAACTCATCCGTATCGAACAAGAAGATCCCGTCGAGGCACTCAAGGCTGAAAAGGCTACTGTTGAAGGATGGTGTAAATCCTCAACAATGATCACTGAGATGTTGAAAGCTCAGATTCCCCTGAGTGATAAAAGTGGTCTTGGTTATAAAGCTGATACTCTAGAACCAACCACTGACCGTTCCATGCTTAAGTTTGGAATGTTCGTATCCTCAATCCCTGACTCTTCTACATCTCAGTGTTCTTCTTCTAAAACTCCAACTCCTGAGGAAACCTCTACCTCAAGTTATAAACTGAAAGGTAAACGTAAAGAAAAAGTTTTTAATAAAAATTCTCAGAAGGACACTTTTGTATCTAAGTTGAATGTTTCTAAAACATCAGTGATTCATCCCTCTACTTCTAAGAATAAGATCCCTAGATTTATTCAGCGATCTACTCCTAGAATCAGAGTAGATGTAATTGGTATGAAATCCGAAGAACTGACTGTTCCTCCAATTTCCAATGCCAAAGGTATACTTGGTGCTGGCCCTACTCATTTAAAATTATCGGTTAAGCATGCAAATGGTCCTAAAGCTACTTTTATTTATAGGAAGTGTTATCACTGTGGACTTACCAATCATATTGCTAGTAAGTGCCCTACAGTCACCAAAGATGAAAAGTTAGATAAGGTGAAAATCAATGCCCCCAAGGCAAAGAAGACCAATCCTGGTGCAAATTAGGTTAAGGTAACACCAACCACTGAGGTTAAGAAATTAACCAAAGTGAAGACTAGTCCTGAAGCTGAATCTTCAAATGCTGCGAAGATTGATAAACCTTCCACTTCTCTACCACCACTGACAAATGTGGATCCATGGTAAAATGGGTGCCTAAGTTAAACTAATCTTCCTTTGTGTGCAGGTCCGGAAGGGTATCTGGTATCTCGATATCAGATGCTCTAGACACTTGACTGGAAAGAAAAACCTGCTCACTGAATATAAGGAAGACAAGGGTCCCTCAGTGACCTTCGGTGGAAACGGAAAAGGCTATACCCGAGGGTTTGGTGTACTCTCTAATGGTACAACAACCTTCAGAAGATTCGCATATGTTGAAGGACTGAAACGGAAAAGGCTATACCCGAGCATCAGTCAGCTGTGTGACAAGGATAACAAAGTGATTTTCACTAAGGAGTCCTGCTTTGTTACTGACAAAAAGGAGAAGATAGCTCTCAGCGGATATCGTATGAAAAATGTTTATGTTATAAACATGGACTCTACAACCACTGATAACTCCTGTTTCTTCTCAAAAGCCTCATCTGATGTCAACTGGCTATGGAATAAGAGGCTCTCAAAACTAAACTTCAAGACACTGAATACTCTTTCCTCTAAAGAGTTGGTCACTGGTCTACCTCAACACTCATACGCTAAGGAATCACAATGTTCAACGTGTGAGAAAGGGAAGAAAACCAAGGCAAGCTTCAAGTCTAAACAAGTTTCCTCAGTGTCATCTCCTCTTCAACTTCTCCATATGGATTTGTTTGGCCATGTTAACAAACAATCCCTCGCTGGAAAGAAATATACACTGGTCATAGTTGATGAATTCTCTCGCTATACCTGGGTTATGTTTCTCCGTTCTAAGAGTGACACCCCTGAAGAACTCATCGCTTTTGTCAGGAAAATGGAAGTTCTGAATAACATGACCGTTCGGTCAATAAGGAGTGAGCATGGGACTGAATTGAAAAACAGTTCTCTTGATTCCCTTATTAAAAGTAAGGGTATTTCTCACAACTTTCCCTCAGTTAAATCACCGCAACAAAATGGAGTCGCTGAAAGACGAAATCGAACGATCATAGAAGCTGCACGTTCAATGCTCAGTGATTCTCATCTACCTACTCAATTTTGGGCAGAAGCTGTCAACACTGCTTGTTTCACTCAAAACAGGTCTCTAATTGTCAAAAGATTCAAGAAGACAACCTATGAATCTTTTCATGGGAGAAAGCCTTCAATTAGCTTTTTTCACATCTTTGGATGTCAGTGTTTCATACTGAACAACAGAGATGCCCTTGGAAAGTTTGATCCTAAGGCCAATGGTGGAATCTTTCTTGGATATTCTTCTATCTCCAAAGCCTTCAGAGTCTTCAATCAAAGAAGACAAACTGTAGAAGAAACAATCCACGTCACTTTGATGAATCCCAATCAGCGAACTCTAGACCTTCTGCTAATACTGAAGAACTGAATCAAATGATGTTTTCTCATCTTGGTGATTCAGAAGATGCTCCTATCCCTCCAACTCATACTCATACCGCTGAAGATGATGATCCTACTATCATCCTAAGCATGCAGACAAGTGAAGCTGAATCCTCATGGGTCTCAGCTGTTCCTCTTAACACTATGCCTGCTTCTGAACCTTCTACCTCAGATATCCCATCTACTTCTCAGCAATCAGTGAATGAAATGACATCTGAACCTCTACCTCTTCTACCTGAAATACCTGAAGTAGATGAAGCCTCTTCTTCAGCTCCTCTAGAAGTTCAAATAGAGTCAAATTCTTGGCGATCCCATCGATCAAATAGACTATAAATCATCCCATCGATCAAATTCTTGGTGATCCAAACGCTGGTGTTCAGACTCGACAAAGTGCAGGTAATATTTGTTTATTTGTTAACTTTATTTCTCTGATTGAACCAAAGAAAAAAGATGATGCCCTCAGAGATCCAAACTAGGTCAGCGCTACGCAAGAAGAGCTGACAGAATTCGAAATGAAACAAAGTTTGGAAGCTCGTTCCAAGACCATCTGACAAGTCAGTGATAGGCACTAAATGGGTCTATCGAAACAAGTTGTATGAACATGGAACTGTAACCCACAACAAGGCTCGTCTTGTTGCTCAGGGATACATACAAGAGGAAGGTATAGATTAAGACGAAACATTTGCCCCAATGGAAAGACTAGAAGCCATTCGTCTATTCTTAGCTTACGCTGTACATAAAGACTTCAAGGTTTATCAAATGGATGTTAAATCATCATTCCTCAATGGAAAACTGAATGAAGAAGTCTACTACGTGGAACAACCTCCAGGATTCACTATTCCTAAGCATCCAGGTTATGTCTATAAACTGGATAAGGCACTTTATGGTTTAAAGCAAGCTCCTCGTGCATGGTATGACATTCTATCTACTTATCTCCATATTGAAAATTTTGAGCGTAGTCAAATCGATAAAACTCTATTTTTCAGGAAAGTAAAAGGTCATATCATTCTTGTTCAAATATATGTCGATGATATTATATTTGGTTCTACTAACCCTGACTTATGTACTCGTTTCGCTGAGAGAATGAAAGCTGAATATAAAATGAGTATGATGGATGAGCTAACCTATTTCCTTGGTCTTCAAATCAAGCAAAATGAAAAAGGAACTTTCATTCACCAAGGAAAATATGTTAAAGATATGCTGAAAAAGTTTGATTAAACTCAGAGCTCACCTATGAAAACTCCTATGGCACCGCCGCTGACACAAAACAAGGATCCTTCTAGAAAACCTGTTAATGTCACAGCGTACCGTGGGATGATCGACTCTCTTTTGTATCTTACAGCTAGCCGTCCTGATATTATGTACGCACCCTGTTTGTGTGCACGATGTCAAGCTGAACCTAAGGAATCTCATTTGATCGCTGTAAAGCGTATTTTTCGATACCTTAAGGGTACTCCTAACCTAGGTCTTTGGTATCCCAAAGACTCAGGGTTTGATCTAATCGCCTATTTAGATAGTGATTTTGCAGGTTACAAATTGGATAGGAAAAGCACCACAGGAGGCTGTCATCTCCTGGGTGGAAAGCTGGTGAGTTGGACAAGTAAGAAGCAAAACTCAGTATCCACATCAACCGCTGAAGCTGAGTACGTAGCCGCTGAAAGCTGTTGTTCTCAGGTCTTGTGGATGAGAAATCAACTACTGGACTATGACCTTCAGTTCTCCAAAATTCCAATCTATTGCGACAGCACTAGTGCCATCGATATAGCAAACAATCCAGTGCTACACTCAAAGACCAAACACATCGAAATCAGGTATCATTTTATCAGAGATCATGTGATGAATGGTGATATAGAACTTCATTTTATCCCAACTGACTTTCAGTTAGTTGATCTATTCACCAAACCTCTTGATGAGACAATATTCAACTTTCTCATCAGCGAGTTTGGAATGCTTAACTTAGAAGAGTAAAATCTTCAGTGGTTCACATTTGATCAGTGATACAATGAATTTGTATAACTCTATTACTCACCTTATCTTTGAACAAAGTTGATTCGCTGGTATCAAGGTATGTTCTTTCTTACTCACCGACGTTCGCCTAAGAATGAAAGATTTCAAAACAAATCACATCGCTGAATATCTCTTCCTTTCAGTGATATTTTGAAATTCTAAAACTATCACTGATATTTCTAATCAGTGCTTCGTGTTTTAAATATATCCCTGAGTTTATTTTTCCAAAACCCTCAGAGACATCTTAAAATATGAAAGGACGTTTGTGACGTTATCGCAATGGATAGACCATGGCACGACTTTTCTCTGACACGTTTGCTCGTTTCAGTTCCTTGTCCAATCAATTTCAAGGGACGTATCCGTGTCATCATGACAAACTTTCCCGCTCATAGTTTTTCTCTCTCTACTCTCACTATATAAACCCTTTGAGTTTATATTTTTTCCTTTTACGCGAACTTATCTCTCTGTTAGTTCCAGATCCGTGCAACGAACAATGAAATCAATAGATATAAAACAGTGATTATGATTTCAACTGGTCATCCCTATTAGCTTTCAATAATTGAGAGTGTTTACAATGAAAGTAGGAAAGCAATAATGAATAACTTCGCCTAAAACAAAGCTAAACAAAACATTATATATGACGGGCCCGTGGTTAACAAGCACACGAACCGTTCACTAACTAAGCTCAAATTAAACAATTACAATGAGCCCCTTGAACTTTAATACAACCAAATATTGACCCTAACAATCTCCCCATTTGTATTGAAGTTCGAGTTCGCGCCAGTTGTAGACATATCTTTTACGGAGCGCAAAGTGTACCTCGAACATTCGGATAGCACGACGATAGTCGATGCGTTCTTCAACCACTTCTAAAGCGTTTCGTGCAGTTATCTCATTCGAGTTAGGAACATACGAAACCTTATGATTTTCCGATTCATAAGAAATGATTTTGCCAAGAGCATTTTGGACTTTGAAGAGCGTGCCGTCGCAGAATCTGTCGACCTGGCTGAAGCGAAGAAATTTCTTTTCATCCTGATCGTTGATGTAGACAATCCTAAATTCTGGTTCCAGAAACAGTGCGTTCTCGGGATACATCTTCTGTTCAGGCGCTTTCAGATTCGGCTTTATCAGGTTTACCTTCTTAGCTCTGTTCTCGATTGCCATTTGGAAGTCCGTGAGATAAGACATCATGATGGTATGGACTAGGAATCGACGACCAGCTTCGAGCGCTTTTGTGACTTGAAGCGGTCGGATAGTTCTTGTACGGAGGTCTCTCAGAATTACCAGGAAGTCGAACGGTTGGAGGTGCTTGAAGTCGGCTTCAGAGAATATCTATTCATTTCCGTCTTCGTGTCGGATGGTGAATACTAAATAAACGACTTTCATAATACGGCCTGACTGGATGTTGAGCACTTCGGTGATCTTATGCTTGGTTCGGACTTGGCTAACTGACAGACACCGCTTCATTGCGCTTATGTATCGGCGTTGGTATTCTAGGTTGGAGTTGTAGATACCAAGGCAAAAGGTAGGCTCGATGTTGCGTAACTTGTGAACAAACAACCTTTTCAGGGATTCCTCTAGGTGAGGAATAAATATCGTGATCTTCTCCCAACGGATTTGTTGCTGTTGAGGAAGAGGAAGATCAGAAGCTGTCGGTTATTGTTGAGGAGATGTCGGAATATCGGCAGTTGTACTTTCGGGTCTTGCAGAAGTTTCGGCGGCTTGAGCTGAGAGAACGGAGGTACCATACAAATTCTGGAGCAGAAACTGGTCGTAGTCAACGTTATCATCTTCATCAGTAGGGAAGACCAAATTAACCTGGAGATTTGCGGCACTGGCGGCTTTTTCATACCATGCATCTTCGGTCTCCGGGTTGGTCTCACAGTCTGGATCAATCAAATCCAGTATCGGTGTATCTGATGAGTCAAAAGTAACCACTTCCTATGTTATTCCCTCAGGCTTTTCAACCATCGGGTCTTCATAATCGGAGATGTCCATATCTATTACCATCTCGGCTAAAGGTAACTCGGATTCGGGTGCTTTTGTTGTTGTTGTCGCAGTTGAGGGTTCCTGTTGAACCACAATAGCCGTTTCAGTGAGGATCAGGGCGGTCTCGGTTAATCGTTGTCTTTTCTCCCCCTCACGGTGATCAAGATCATCCTGATCATCGTGCTTGCGCTTTAGACCGCCTGCTTGACTCTTGAAGGTATCTTCGAGTGAAGGGATTCTCTCGGACAACATTGTGAGCGCCTCTTTGAAGTCCTTAAGAGTCGAGTCAAGGTTATCCAATCGAGTGGAAATGGATGACGAAGGAGCAGTGACCTGTGATTTCAGAACGGATAGCAGGTCTGCTTCGGTACAGGCGTTGGTTTCTGATTGTTGGAGCAGTTGAGCTAGAAGCATCGTCTTTAGTGTGTCCATCGAATAGATAGGCTGAACAGGAGCCGGTGGAGGTGTAGGTGTGGTTTCAGCTTCGTCGACCTTCTCTTTACCTTTGATTAAGCTCTTAATTTTGGCGAGCTCGGCGGCGATGTGCTGCTCCATTGCCTCGCGTACGGCCTTGAGGGTGCTGTCCAGGGACCCTTGTGACACAAAGTCAGGTAATGTAACTCAGGGATCACTTAGATTACCCGTTAAGGCATCTTCCTTAGAGGCAGAGCCACCTACGTTCACAGTTGGCAATTCGGTAGCCGTGGTAGGATTTTCGTTCGGTCCTCGTGTCCTAGCCGAAGAATGTTCAATTTCAAATGGCTCTAGACTCGATGGTGCACGAACTGAAGTCGAGACTGGGGGATGCTGGTCTCTTATTTCAACACCAGTACTCTCCGAGTGATAGACCGGTGGAAGTTGTGCTTGATCCCCGTGAGAGACTGAAACATCGATCTTTTGAGAGACGGATGAGTGGCTAAGGGGGTTATACAAATGTGTTGCTGGGTCCATGACGGCTTCTTCAATACCCCATCCCAACGGATGAGACGGGATAGCAGATGTGGCTACCCGGGTGAGACTCGGTTGGGGTCGCTCAAGAGCCTCTTTATCTTTACGGCTCAATATTTCTTGGTTTGCTTTCGAACGCAATTCTCTCCGTCTCACATGCTCTAACTGATCACCTAATACTCCTTCGGTGCTCCATGTATCTCTCGTAGGCTGGGTACAAGGAATGAGTGGAGGAATGGGTGATTCAGAAGGGATTCCTTCGGTAAAGTCTGGGTTCGGTCCGATACTACGAGGGATTAATTTCAGGCGTATGTTACGGTCCGTATCAGATCTCGTGGTGTAAGATTCTACGTTCTCAACTTGTCGAGAGGGTGAGGGTGGGTCAGATAAATATGGCTCGGAGTCATGGTGAATCATCGGTCGTGAGGACGATGTTCCGGCTTCGCTTGTCGGTCGGGTAATAGGGATTCGGGGTTGGCTAGTACTGGGACGCATTTCCACTACACCGCTCACTCCAGTTTCCCTCCTATGAACTCTCAACACACCCCACCTGGGAGCCCCAGCTGCCCGGGCCCTTCCTCCTCTTGTACTAGGACCCTCACGTCCCTCGGGTCTAAGTCCCTGGGCAGGTCCCTCTGGTGCTGGTTGGACCATGGGATTCCCTAACTCTTGCCTATAAGCTACCACACTCGGTGCAGTTGGATCCGCGTGAGCCAGTAGGGCTTCAGGTATGGGCATGGCTATGGCGTTGGACGGGTTACAGATCACCATATATTGCAAGTGGTGAGGAGGACATACCGGTTGCTTAAGACGTCGCGGTATTGCTGGATTTGCGTCCAGATGTTGTCGCATAACCAGAGATAGGAAACGAGGGTACGGGAGGAACTTCTTTTGCCTCGTACCTCCGATTTGACGAACAGCTTGAACTAACTCCCGCCAGATGATCATTGCGATGTCCGCGTGGCGGTTGTAGCACACGGCATGAAATAGTGGAAGGAAGTCGCCGGTGCACTGGTCTATGCCCTTCCATCTGGAAGATAGGCATGTTGGTCCCGAAGGGCTATACAAGTTTGTAGAAGGGGGGGATGAATACAAACACAAAGATTTTACTTTTCTAAATTGTTTATTGATAAATCATTAACAATTTACAGCTTGTTGCGGAAACAAGATTAAGGATAAACCTAAATCTAAACAAGTTGGAACACTAAGTTTCTTGCACTCAGAAAGAGAAGGAAATTACTAATAATAACCTATCTCAAGATAAGAAGGATGAACTTGTCCAGAGTTAGCAAGTTACTTCAAAATGAAGTGAGTTCTTCTTTCTATATACTGCATGCATTTAATGCATGGCAATTTACACTTTACACGTGGTAGCAGCTCATTGGTTGTACGTCATTGACCTTTGTTGACAACCTTAGTAGCCGCATGTTTGAACAGTGTAGTATCAGAGTGGTTGTACGATTTCAGGCAATAAGGAGGTTCTTTTTCTGACATATCGTACGGAGACGTGCAAGGGTGGTTAAGAAAAAAGTACTTTGTACGGAGGACTTCATGATCAGCTTTTCGTTGATTAAGCGATCTATCATTCTATATCAGTGAATGATAGAGTTTAGCGATAGCTAAAGTCTTGTACTTGATACTTCACGTTGAGTGGACAAATCTGAGTCTTCGCTGATCCGCATCAGTTTATTAGGAGACTTGTCGCTGGTTCTTGAGCTTGATCTTCGACTTCAGCGTAGAACCTATGTTGACGTGAAACTTGTCTTCAGGGATCATAAGTAAACAACTAACTTATCAGCGATCACCATAAGGACTGAACAGGCTCAGAGCATTATGGTGAACAGTGTTCGTGAATGTTTAATCTAAAGAGCGAGAGTTCCTATCAGCGGTACTGTAAGATCTTAGTACTTATCAGCGATAGTGAAACTCTGATACATATTGTTTACTTATAATTTTCACTAAGTATAAAAGAGAGGGTCATTATCAAATCACTGAGGGTCATTATCAAATCACTGCTATTTAATGAAAACATAAGGATAAAACGAACTCATAAAATATTTGTCTCTTTTACTGTTTTCTGGGATCTTTTCTGTACTGATGGAGTAAAGTACGTTCGCTGAAATTTTTCTTTAAACTTTGTAAAGATTACAGATGGAAGTGGAAAAATTACAAGTACAGCTAATACAATTACAAGTACAAAAGATGTAGACAGATAACGATAGAAAGAATTACAAGGCGATCCTATCCGTCAAAAGGTTCTTCCTTGATGAGAAGTTCATCGAGGGTCTTTGATGTGGGAATCATCCATCCAGGGACATCTACTCCTTGATTCTTTTTGTTCAGAGCTTCTTCAAAAATCAAGGGCTTCAGGTGTCTAGCTTTAATGTCGCGGCTGACTTCACACCAGTATATGAGATCTCTGAGTTGTTCGATGGGAGAGATTGGAAGCTCAGAGATGCGTTGAAAGTGATGGTTTCCTTCGTAGTCTAGAAAGAATATGCCATACGGATCACTTACAACTGTGTCAGGAATGAAGGTTTCTCCAGGTGGTAGGGAGGTGTCAAGCGCTGAGAGATCAGCATCAGGGCCAAGAACTTCAGCACGAGAGAAACCAATACCTGTTTCATTTCGTATAGGAAGACCTGAGTCTGAGACTTTCTTTTCCTTTGTAGAGACTCTTCTTTGTTGAGGAGGAGTAAGAGTAGAAGGAGGAATATCCACAGCAGAAGAAACCAGGTCGATCTGTTTGTTTAAGATCTTCTCGACATGTCTCTTGAACTTTGAGCGCGATCCCTGAATGGCTAATTTCACTTCCAACCATTCAGAGATTCCAAACTTGTCTAAGGTAGCAGCATAGAAGGTTTGTTTGGTTTTGTCTTCTCTGTAGACATCAACTTCAACAACAGGAATGTCTGAGTACAGTCTTCCTCTGATGTTTACTTTGATGATTTTGGATGGTCGAGATCGATAGTTCAGCATTTCTTTACACCATTCCAAAGTCGTATCAGAGACCTTAGTCTTTTCTTTAACGATCCTTTGAGCATCATCCCATAGCTGACGTTGAACGTCAATGGGAGCTCTTTTCAGTTTGGGGTCTTTTACTGATCGTTGAGTAAGCTGGATGGCGTATTCTCTGTCTTTTTCTTCAGCTTCCCTTCTTTCAGCGATTAGGCGTTCAGCTCTGAGGTGTTCCTTGTATTCCTTTTGGGAAATTCTGAACTTTGGAGGAACGGAAGGAAGTTCATCACGCTTTAGAATGATTCGCTGATCTTCGAGTCTCTTGATCATTGCATCTCTCTTTTCTTGATCTTCTTCACTTAGCTTTTGAGGAGCCAAGGAAGGTCTGTTTTTGTGGGAGAGCATCTGTTCTTCAGGTTCATCAGTCTCAGAGATCAAATCCAAGACTGGGATTATTTCTTCAGTGGCAGCTGGTATTATTGTTGGTGAAGTCGCAGCTTTAGGAACTTCAGCGATATCCTCAAACAGGGGAGAGGACTAGCTGAAACACAGCGATCTTACAAGTAAGAACATTGGGTAGAACAAAGATAGATAAAGAATGGGATAAAGTGTATGGAGGTTTTAGTGAGTGTAGAACTGATAATGTGTATAGAGAGGAGGGATGTAGTGTAAGGAAGATTAGTGTACTTGACAAACCGGCTTTTTAAGAAAGATCGTCAGATTTTCATCGTCTTCAGCGACACTCTTTCCTTTGCCCTTGTCAACTTCAGACGCTGATGGCTTTGTCTTTGTCCGCTCCCCTGTAGGTTCATTTATCAGAATCCCTTTAAGTGTTTTAGTTCTCTGAGCAGGTTTGACGATAAAAGAGTCATCATCATCATCATCTTCATCATCCTTTGGAGAAGAGGATGGTTCATCATCAGACAAGTCGATGGCTTCTTCATCTTCAGCTTCAGACTCAGATTCTTCAGCTTCTTCTTCGAGTTGCTCCCCCTCAGATACAGAGGTAAGCTTCTCGGTTCCCTCAGGGTTTTCATCTCCCTGAGGTCCAGCGGCTGCTGCTTCTTCAATGGTATTCTCACCTTCTTCAGTAAAGGTGAGGTCTTCAGTCTTCTCTCCCCTGATAGATTCATCATGGGAAAGGTCTTCAACGCTCTTCTCCCCCCCTTTTTCATGATGAGTGGGGGAGGAATGTGATGATTGAGGAGCTTGTGTTGGTTCCCTGTCTTCTTCGCCAGGGATCCCCACACAGATTTCAATCGCTGATAATCTGTTTTCTAGACCAGAAATACCAGGATTGATCTTCACGAGTTCAGCACGATCCGCCGGAGTAAAAGATGAAGGTGCAGGGGCAGGGGCGGTCGTGTTGGTCAGGATCTGCTTCATCATTGTCATCAAAGAATTGATGTCATTCTTCATTATATTCACATCAGTCTTCACAGAACTCATGTCAGTCTTTACCGTACTGACTTCAGTCTTTACAGCAGACATCTCTCATTCGAGTTTTCCAACCGATGTCTTCAGCGTTGTGACTTCGCTGGACATGGTGTGAACTGTTGTTTTGATGGCGAGACAGTCTGTGTAGATATCAGTGAGAACTTTGGCAAAGTTACTGAGCGTTTTATCAACCGTCTCCAAGTCAACTTTGGAGGCATTCTTTTCGACCACAGATGTCAGCTTTGTGAGATTCTTTCCAGCGTTTGTTACAGCTGAAGAGTTGTCGGAAAGAGTGGTTGTGAGACCTGTCAGCTTCGTCTCTATAGTCTTCAGAGAGGCGTTGATGTCTCCCAAATTAGGACCTGTAACATATAAGAACTTGTAAACAGAGGAAAGCTCAGAAGTTTGGGGTTCAGTTACAGTGTATAGGGGTTGGTGTATACCTGCAGGAGGATTGGTGAATTCATCAAAATCTCGATGTCCTGAGAAAAGTTCCATGTCGTCAGCTAAAGTGCGTGGACGCATGGTCATCTCTGCAGGTCCTACGCCCAACATTCCCTAAGTGTCAACGTTAGCTTCTGGAGGAATGACAGGTGCTTCAGTGATAACTGGAGTAGAGTCCCATTGAGTAGAGGGGGAAGCGAAGGTTGAGAATGGAGGTTGGGTGCGGAGTTCAGCGTTGGATTCGCTGAGAATCTCTTCATCAGTCTTTTGAGAGACTGAAGGATGTTGGGTAGATTCCAATTTTGTAACCTCAGCGTTTAGAGACGCTGAAGTTGGGATAGAGTGGGTGGCTTGTTCAGCTGTGGCAGAGCGTACCACCGAACGTTCCTTCAGCTCTTTGAGATGAGCTGAGGAGTCTTCAGCAAGAGATTGCTGGGGTTGCTTCTTGGTTTTCATAGTTCTTTTGGAACTAAGTTGGGTGGAGGAGTGTTTCCTTTTAAGAGAAGGAATGGAGGTTGCAGCTTGGGTATCAGCGGTGGGTTTGTCCGCTGAAGGAGCTGCAGAAGTAGAAGAAGTAGGGTTGAGAAGAGTTAAAAGAGTAGAAATACGTACCTCATTCGCCACTGGCTTGAAGTCGAGAACCTTAGGGCCAACCTGAGAGAGTTTCAGGTCACCCTCTTTTGGGTAGCTGTCCTTCAGGCCTGTTTGGAATACGGCGCTGATGAATCGAGGATAAGGAACCCATGGAGATCTGTCAGCGGCGGAGTCTACTCTAAGCACCAGATCATCGTAGATTATCGATGCCCAGTCTATATGTAGACCTTTCAGCAAGGCATATCCATTGCTTGCTGAGGCTGAGCGGCTTGATCAGAGGAGCCGGTCTTTGCAGTCATGCAGCTGATTAAATGAGCGAAGATGAAATTCATCTCGCTGGGCATTTTATACTTCTTGCTAAGGGTTAGCTTCTTCTCAGACTTCATCTCCCTCCCAGTTTCCCATACATAGCCCATTGCATCGAAGAATGCAATTATGGTTTCCCTGTCTGAGTTTTTCTTGTGGTCAGGGAGAGGAACAAAGGGTTTTTCTTTGGTGGCCAAGGGAAGGTTCAGGGCTTTGCGAATAATGGCAGGTGTAATCTTCATAGTGCCATATTCAATATCGCAGAGGATGCAGTCAATTGTTTTTTAGGGGACTTTGGCTGATGGTAGCTGAGAGTGTCTGGCAGAGTACCAGAATTGGGATAGAAGTAGCTGATGTGCAGGAGGTGTTATGGTCAGGGCTGTGGAGATGGAACAATTCTTCAGGAAATTCACAGCATCATCCAGATGTGTGACTTGCTTTCGAGGAGGAAACTCGAGAAGTGCATAGAGGTTATTTGCCTTGGTCCAATCCAGTTGTCTAGAGAGAACTTGACCTGAGGAGCCTTGAGGATTTCCAATTCCTTAGCAGTATTATCAGCAGCAGTGTTCTCAGCGATGGTGTTCTTGGAAATGTCAGAAGATCCCATTTTTTGTATTATCAGTTCAACCAAAGATTAACAAATAAGAATAATATTAATGTGGAAAGATGTTCCAATAAGATGGTTCAAATTTTGTCAATTTCATTCAGACAAAAATGTCTTAATGAATATTAGGGTTTTTCTTGTTTTAAAAACGAAATGCAAACCCAAAGAAAATCTTGTTTCCAGTTTCTTTTGAGAAAAAAGATTTTGGAAAACGAATAAAGAACAAGTTTAAGATTTTGCGTTTTAAACTTGAAGAACAACCATGAAAGGTTGTGTTCATAAAACTATGAAAGAAATGATTTCATTTTAAAAAGGTTCTTTTGTTTGATCTTGTGAAAACAAAGAGAAGATCATTAACAAGTTTGAAGAAACAGGTAAAATAAAAGAATTATTAACCTGGTTCGTTGAAGAAGATGAAGTTTTTAAGTTCTTGAAAAACATGAGAGCATAAATGCAATAGTAAATTCTTTTTCTTAGCTTGGAGAAGAAGTTCGCATAAAAGAAAAATATAAACCCAGAATGAGTTTATATAGTGAGATTAGAGAGAGAAAATCTTGAGCGGGAAAATATTTTCATCATGACACGGACACGTGTTTGCATTTGATTGGAAGGTAAATGAAACGTGCAAACGTGTGTCAGAAAGAAGAACGTGCCAGGGCTTATCCGTTGCAATGACGTCACAACTGTCCTTTCATATTCTTGGATGTCTCTGAGGTTTAGAAAACTCGGGGACACTTTTGAAAACAAGAAGCACTGAATAGAAATACCAGTGTTGGTTTTAGAAATGTCAAAGTATCGCTGATTAAGGAAGAGAAATTCAGCGATGCAATTTATTTTGAAATCTTGCATTTACATGCGATTGTCAGAGAGAGAAAAACATACCTTGATATCAGTGAATCAAGTTTATTCAGAGAGAAGATGATAGAATGGGTTATACAAGTCGATTTTATCCTATCGCTGATCAAATGTGAACCGCTGAAGAATCTTCTCTTCAAAGTTAGCATTCCAAGCTCGCTGATGAGAAAGTTGAATCTTGTCTCATCAAGAGGTTTGGTAAACAGATCAGCTAACTGATAATCAGTTGGGATAAAGTGAAGTTGTATATCACCATTCATCACATGATCTCTGATAAAGTGATACCTGATTTCGATGTGTTTTGTCTTTGAGTGTACTACTGGATTATTTGCTATAACGATGGCACTTGTGATGTCGCGATAGATTGGAATATTTGAGAGCTGAAGGTCATAGTCCAGTAGTTGATTTCTCATCCACAAGACCTGAGAACAACAGCTTCCAGCGGCTACATACTCAGCTTCAGCTGTGGAGGTGGACACTGAGTTTTGCTTTTTGCTTGTCCAACTCACCAGCTTTCCACCCAGGAGCTGACATCCTCCTGTGGTGCTTTTCCTATCCATTTTGAAACCTGCAAAATCACTATCTGAATAGGTGATTAGATCGAATCCTGAGTCTTTGGGATACCAAAGACCTAGATTCGCAGTACCCTTAAGGTATCGAAAAAATCGCTTTACAGCGGTCATATGAGATATCTTGGGTTTAGCTTGATATCGTGCGCACAAACATGTTGCGTACATAATATCGGGTCGGCTAGCTGTAAGATACAAGAGAGAGCCGATCATCCCACGGTACAGCGTGACATTAACAGGAATACCCTTAGTATCCTTGTCTAGTTTCAGCGGTGGTGCCATATGGGTTTTCATAGCTGAACTTTGAGTTAAGTTGAATTTCTTCAGCATATCTTTAACATACTTTCCCTGATTAATGAAAGTTCCTTTTTCATTTTGCTTTATCTGAAGACCAAGGAAATATGTTAGTTCACCCATCATGCTCATTTTATACTCATCTTTCATTCTATCAGCGAAACGAGTACAAAGATCAGGGTTAGTAGAGCCAAATATAATGTCATCGAGATATATCTGAACGAGAATGATATGACCTTTTACTTTCCTGAAAAATAGAGTTTTGTCGATTTTACCTCTCTCAAATTGTTCAATATGGAGATAAGTAGATAGAGTGTCATACCATGCACGTGGAGCTTTCTTCAAGCCATAAAGTGCCTTATCCAGTTTATAAACATAACCTGGACGCTTAGGATCTGAGAATCCTAGAGGTTGTTCCACATAGACTTCTTCATTCAGCTTTCCATTTAGAAATACTGACTTAACATGCATCTGATATACTTTGAAGTCTTTGTGTACAGCGTATGCTAAGAATAGACGAATAGATTCTAGTCTTGCTACTGGAGCAAATGTTTCGTCATAATCTATGCCTTCCTCTTGTCTGTATCCCTGAGCAACAAGATGAGCCTTGTTGCGGGTTACAGTTCCATGTTCGTCCAAGTTGTTTCGATAGACCCATTTAGTGCCTATCACTGTTTTGTCAGTTGGTCTTCGAACAAGTTTCCAAACTTTGTTTCTTTCGAATTCAGTCAGCTTTTCTTGCATGGCGCTGACCAAGTTTGGATCTTTGAGGGCATCATCTACTTTCTTTGGTTCAGTCAGAGAAATAAAGTTAACAAATAAACAAATATTACCTGCACTTCGTCGAGTCTGAATGCCAGCATTTGGATCACCAAGAATTTGATCAATTGGGTGATTTACAGTCCACCGCTGAGCTGGAGCGTGAGACGTTGACTCAACCTAAACTGGAGTATCTGAAGATGAAGCTTCAGCGACGTCTGGAGTATTAGCCAAGAGAGGATGGATGCAGTTGTCATTATATTCGCTGATTGCTGAGAAGTAGATGGAATGTTTGAGACATTGGGTTCAGAAGCAGGTATAGTGTTTAAAGGAACAGCTGAGACCCATGATGTTTCAGCTTCACTATTTTGCATATTTGGAATGATAGTAGGACTATCATCTTCAACTGAGTATGAGGAGTGGGAGTATCTTCTGAATCACCAAGATGAGAAAACATCCATTGATTCAGTTCTTCAGTATCAGCGGACGGTTTAGAGTTCGCTGAACGGGATTCGTCAAACGTGACGTCAATTGTTTCTTCAACAGTTTGTCTTCTTCGATTGAAGACTCTGAAGGCTTTGGATACTGAGGAGTATCCAAGAAAGATTCCATCATCAGCCTTAGGATCAAACTTTCCAAGGGCATCTCTGTTGTTCAGTATGAAACACTGACATCCAAAGATGTGAAGAAAGCTGATTGAAGGCTTTCTCCCATGAAAAAGCTCATAGGCTTTTTTATTGAATCTTTTGACTATCAGGGACCTGTTTTGCGTAAAACAAGCAGTGTTGACAGCTTCTGCCCAAAACTGAGTAGGTAGGTGAGAATCGCTGAGCATTGAACGTGCATCTTCAATAATTGTTCTATTTCTTCTTTCAGCGACTCCATTTTGTTGCGGTGTTCTCACTGATGAAAAGTTGTGAGAAATACCCTTACTCTCAAAGAAGGAATCAAGAGAACTGTTTTTGAATTCAGTCCCATGATCACTCCTTATTGAGCGAACGGTCAAATTGTTCAGGGTTTCCATCTCCCGAACAAAGGTGATGAGTTCTTCAGGGGTGTCACTCTTGGAACGGAGAAACATAACCCATGTATAACGAGAGAATTCATCAACTATGACCAGTGTATATTTCTTTCCAGCGATGGATTGTTTGTTAATAGGGCCAAACAAATCCATATGGAGAAGTTGTAGAGAAGACGACACTGAGGAGACTTGCTTTGACTTAAAGCTTGCTTTGGTCTGCTTCCCTTTCTCACACGCTGAACATAAAGACTCTTTGGCGTATGAGTGCTGAGGTAGACCAGTAACTAACTCTTTTGAAGAAAGAGTGTTCAGTGTCTTGAAATTCAGATGAGAGAGCCTCTTATGCCATAGCCAGTTGACATCAGATGAGGCTTTTGAGAAGAAACAGGAGTTCTCAGTGGTTGTTGAGTCCATGTTTATTACATAAACATTTTCCAAACGATAACCGCTGAGAGCTATCTTCTCCTTTTTGTCAGTGACAAAGCAGGATTCCTTGGTAAAGATTACCTTGTTATCCTTGTCGCAAAGCTGACTGATGCTTAAAAGATTACGCTTCAACCCTTCAACATATGCGACTCTTCTGAAGGTTGTTGTACCATTAGAGAGTACACCAAACCCTCGGGTATGTCGTTTTCCATTTCCTCCAAAAGTCACAGAGGGACCCTTCTCTTCCTTGTATTCAGCGAGCAGGCTTTTCTTTCCAGTCATGTGTCTAGAGCATCCGCTATCGAGATACCAGATACCCTTCTTAACCTGAATAGCAGAGGTTGAAGTAGAGGGAATGTCTGAGCTTTCTTCCGCATCTTCAATCTTGGCCATAAGACAAAGATTGGCTTCATCATCTTCAGAGTCAGATGATGATTCTTCTTCATCAGAGGCAGCCCAATCATAAGCCATCAGGCCTTTGCCTTTCTTCTTAAAGCTTTTCAGCTTCGCATATTTTTCTTTCAGCTTAGCGTATTTGTCATCTTTATTCCTGGGAATAAAGGATTTATTGGGAAACGCTGAGTTTCTTGAAACTTTCTTAGACTTGCACTCGTTAGCGAAATGTCCAATCTTTGCGCAGTTAAAACAAGTAGCAGTAGCCTTATCAACAATAGGTGATGATCTTGGCTTATCAGTAATAGAAAGGGGTTTGTTCTTTCTGAACATTTTCTTTTTGGCGAATCTCCTGAACTTTTTAGTTAGGAGAGCCAAAGATTCATCATCATCTGAAGAGTCAGATTCTGATGACCTTTCAGAGTTACTTTCTAACTCAGTGATAGTGACCACGGGTCGCTGAGTAGAAGGTTTCTCTGAGATTGAAGCAACAGGGGTGCTTTTGGAATCTTTTACAAGATTCTTCTTAAGATGGCTCGATTGCTCATGATTCAGCATCGTGCCATATAAGGTAGCAAGGGTCGTTGATCTTAGATCCTTTGACAGCTTGAGACACATAGAATAATTGTCCCAGCTTTCAGGTAAACATTCTAGAAACTTTGTCAGCGCTTCAAAGTTAGAATATTCCTTACCAACCGTTTTTAGATCTATTATTAAGAAATTAAACGTTGGTGAACTTCAGAGATAGTTTCATTCTTACCACAAATGAAACTTTCGTAATGTCTTACCAGGTTGATCTTTCGAGAGTCCTGGACTTCAGACGTACCTTCATACTGAACACATATTGTGTCCCACATGGCTTTTGAGGATTTCATGTTCATGACGGAATGGTAGACTTCGTCAGGAAGAGCCATGGATAGTATGGATCTGGCTTTAGTGTCGATAGCCACTTTCTTCTTATCTTCGTCAGTCCACATATAAACTTCTTTAGGGACCAGCCTTTCTGGAATAGCAAGTCTATTCTCAGCGGCTGGAACTGCAACATCAATTCTTACTGGAATATATGGGCCATTTTCAAGATAATAAGGCATAGTAGGGTCTACACCTTCTAAGAAGAGAGTCATCCTATTTTTCCATAGATTAAAATTATCTCTGGAGAATCTAGGGGGTTTAGCAAGAGAACCATTGTCAATATAATTTATGTTTGTGTTGGTAGCCATTTTAGGAAATAGCAAGGAATAGAAATCTTAGTATAGATTAGATCTTGTTTATGAGATTAAACAAATCTGCTCTGATACCACTTGTTGGTCCCGAAGGGCTATACAAGTTTGTAGAAAGGGGAGGGGGGGGGGGGGGATGAATACAAACACTAAGATTTTACTTTTCTAAATTATTTATTGATAAATCATTAACAATTTACAGCTTGTTGCGGAAACAAGATTAAGGATAAACCTAAATCTAAACAAGTTGGAACACTAAGTTTCTTGCACTAAGAAAGAGAAGGAAATTACTAATAATAACCTATCTCAAGATAAGAAGGATGAACTTGTCTAGAGTTAGCAAGTTACTTCAAAATGAAGTGAGTTCTTCTTCTTATATACTGCATGCATTTAATGAATGGCAGTTTACACTTTACACGTGGCAGCAGCTCATTGGTTGTACGTCATTGACCTTTGTTGACAACCTTAGTAGCCGCATGTTTGATCAGTGTAGTATCAGAGTGGTTGTACGATTTCAGACAATAAGGAGGTTCTTTTTCTGGCATATCGTACGGATACGTGCAAGGGTGGTTAAGACAAAAGTACTTTGTACGGAGGAGTTCATGATCAGCTTTTCGTTGATTCAGCGATCTATCATTCTATATCAGCGAATGATAGAGTTCAGCGATAGCTAAAGTCTTGTACTTGATACTTCACGTTGAGTGGACAAATATGAGTCTTCGCTGATCCGCATCAGTTCATTAGGAGACTTGTCGCTGGTTCTTGAGCTTGATCTTCGACTTCAGCGTAGAACCTATGTTGACGTGAAACTTGTCTTCAGGGATCATAAGTAAACAACTAACTTATCAGCGGTCACCATAAGGACTGAACAGGCTCATAGCATTATGGTGAACAGTGTTCGTTGAATGTTTAATCTAAAGAGCGAGAGTTCCTATCAGCGGTATTGTAAGATCTTAGTACTTATCAGCGATAGTGGAACTCTGATACATATTGTTTACTTACAATTTTCACTAAGAATAAAAGAGAGGGTCATTATCAAATCACTGAGGGTTTGGATCAACAAGGCACCTGTTCAGAATCGTAAACATGGTGTACCAGATGGGGGCTAGATACTTGTGGTTGAACGCGGACGGTCGGTCGAGGGCGTGATTGTAGCCGAGTGCGCGTACTTGAGCACACAGTGTTTGGTCATTGATCGCGGGGTCGTAGGCTTGGTGTCCGCCGGCATTTGCTTCGGGAAGTGAAAGAAGAAGACATAATGACTCGGGTGTGAGCGTGAAGGGTTGGTTGTCAATCTGCGTCGTAATGGACTGAGAATTGGCCGTTGTGTTGACTCGTGCGGTGAGCCAGACTTGAAGAACATACATGACAGGGACGTCAGCTGTAATAGTGAGGGCCTCACGGAGAGGGTGACACATCAATATGTCCACGATCACACGGTGTTGTGGTTGTGGTCGGAACTCAACGGCGTCCAGGTGGTGGTTGTTAGGCTCTATCTCTATGCCATGGTCAGGGGCGACGAAAGCATTATCAGGTTCTTCGTCTATAAAATCCTCTTGAGGAGGATTTTCCTCTTCAGGATTTTGCTGAGGTTGTTGATCCGCCATGTAATATCTGTAAAAGAAACACAGTTAGAAACTAGGACGGATAAGCAAGTATCAGGGCGTACCTTTGCTATATAGGCTCAATCTGAGACAGAATGAGGACCGGCAGTGTGAAAATAGGTACTAGATGGGTCAACACATAGGTGTCCAGACAACAGAATAGATAACCAAACTTTATGGACAAACCAAAGTATCCGGACAACAGGGGATTTCAGATGAAGTGAAGGTGTCCGGATAAAATGAGTATTCCGGACATAATGTGGTTTCCGAATGACAATGGTTTCCGGAAAAATAGGAATCCAGACAAAGCAACAATCCGGTAGTTGAACTTACCGGAAACCCTGAGGTTTCCGGATAACTAGGGAATCCAGATATTTGAGTGAGTCCGGATAAAATATCTATGTTATGAACGATACCGGGAAAAACATCTTCACGATGAAGGTTTCCAGACACGACAATTGTGTCCGGACGAAACTCAGAAACATGAATCGATTGAAATAAAGTCCCAATCAGGTGGGAAATTGCTTATGCAGACTCGAGATAAGCAGATAATCATACAGAATCATTTAAAACAACCTAAGCAGAAAATCATACAGAATCATTTAAAACAACCTAGACTCCACCGAGTTGATCCAAAAACGACAATACCCAAAAGAGGTTTTCGGACACATCCATTCGACCAAATCGATGGTCGAGATGTGCATCTGAGTGCGTGAAACAAGCAATAATGGTATCGAGAAGGATAAACGATCAACATACCTGAATTTGGATCAAAACGTGAGTGAAATCAAGGATATTGAGTGTGTCAAAGCGAGAGAAAAGTTGCGAGAGGGTTTAGGGTTTTTGCGTGAGTTTTCCGGACAATGAAACAAAGGAATCCGGAAGCTATTAATATGCACCACTAAATCCGGATGTGGTATCCGGGTTCCCATCCAATCCGAATGAGGACCCGATCCGGAAACCTATCTGGAATGTTAGGGTTTCCGGATACCTGTCCGGACACACTGGATTTTCAAAAAATATTTCCCTGACCTTGTCGATTTTGCGAAAATAGGACTATGTGAGTTTAAAACAAACTTTATCTCGCTCCCCCTCAAACTGAGCATGGCGATGACTTTGCTCCCCCTCGGAATGTGCACAGTGTGTGATTTAAAGTGCACACGAGAATGCCAACACACACTACAAAACTTTTCTGGCAGTTGTAAAAAAATTGTGTGTGACACTCCCCCTCAATAGTAGAATGAACTTACCTGATAGCTATCATGCTCCCCCTAAACACATGAGCAGCTCGTGAAAACACAGGTATAGACAAACCTCACATCTTCGCAATATTGTTCCTTGTAGATCGTGAGCAGCTCCCACCTTCCGGTCAGGTGTGTGGAGCATCCAGTGTCTAAGTACCACACATGACCGTCCTGCAAAACTAAATTAGCGGATTTTCGATACCCATATTTGCATGGGTCCTGGACGGTTAGGTTTGGCACCTCTCGGAGGAACTTGCTTTGTAACATGGTGCCTCTTAGGTGTAGGGTTTACACCTTTTAGAGGAACTGGTTTGGTAGCAGGTTGCCTTTTGGGTGCCGGTTTAACCTCAGTGGGAGTGACCCGTTTTGAAGTGGGTTTCCTATCTCACTGTGGTTTAACCTCTGATTGGGAACCCCGTTGTAAATGATGTTTCTTTTTGTTTTTACGGGGTTTGCGTTTGGGTGTATGATTATATATATGATATGACCCAAACCAAACATTATTATTAATATCATCAAAGTCATTCCAACTACAACTAGAACAACACAAACAATCGTGCGATAATTGAATCAATTGCTGAATGGAGTAAATTTTCATCGGAAAATGAACATATCTTTTAACAAAATCATTCCTATGATTCCAAGCACAATCATTTTTGTTCATTCTAGGGTAAAAAACAGTATTGAAAGACTTTGATGCAGCATCCTCGACAGATTCCTTGCCTAGCCACTTTGGGTTTTCTTGTTTAGCGCGACCGGTTTTATCCGAAACAACATGGACAAAATGGCCAGTAGCTTTTGAGGAAGCATTATTTATGGTAGACAATCGCTCGGTCTTTTGCCTCAGCTGTGATTGTGTTTGAGAAACAGGTTTAGATTTAGAAATCTTAATCATAGCGGGGGCCTTGGTTTTAAAACAGTCACCCTTTAGAAATCTGACCAGTCGATTGACTACTTGTGACAAAAAATCAGTATGACTTGGAAGAGGTTTGTCGAAGGGGAACGACTCAAACTCTTCATCAGAATTTCCTTCGGAGTTCATATATTCAGAAAAATCGACATCCGTAATTACAGGACTTGGATCGGTCGGGGAAGGCGAGGAACACTTGGTGCTTGTGTGCTTTGGGGAATTTGGTGCGGAAGCTAAGAAAAAACCAGAGTTCAAATTCTTTAAAACACTCTCGTCTTGAGAATCTTTACCGTCTTGTGTGGTAGAAATATTGCCTATGAAAGCTTTACACGAAGACGTCTCGAATGAGTCTGAGGAAGATTCAGGTGAAATCTGCTTCTCCGATTTGAGTTGGTCAATCTGCTCTTTGAGCTGACCATTTTTCGTATATTCTTGCATCGCATCTGTTGCCAAGGCAGCCAGCTTTGATGTGAGTTTCGTGATTTCACACCGAAGGATTTGATGTCCTTTATCAGAGACAATTTCGGTTTTGACCGATTTCAGATTTTCAAGTTCCTGAATTAGCGCTTGCTTTTCATTTTAAAAAATCGACCTTTCTTTCTCGAGTGACTCCTCCAACTCGACTATCTTTGCTTCCAAGATGAGAGGGGGAACATAGAGCTTGAACTCATCCGTCTCAGTCTTGGTTTCGGTTACTTGGTCCTCATCCTTTATGGAGGAATCCTTGGGCTTTGCAACCTTGTAGCAATCGAAGTAGTCATTCGAGAGATAATTCTTGTTCTTTTGATAGGAATAATTTAAAGATCCATAACTGAATGGAAGTCGCATTTTGGATGTGCGTGTGCGCTTGTATTCCTCAGTTTCCTCTTCCTTTTCAGGTTCAAGAGGACCAGTCCATTTAATTGCATATTCCGGATAATATTTGGCTATTCCAAGACAACTAAAATCATACAATATAGGTCTTTTGGCGATACCCTTTTTCAGGTAGTGCGGGTTATCGTATCCGATTCTCCAGTCCTTATTGAAATACGTGAACTCCTTTGGTTTATTCATAAAGATGGTTTGATCGGTTTGACCTCTTTTATGAAGTTTGGTTTCAAGATCAAGAATTTTAGAAACATATTCCTTGTGCTGAATTTGAAGGGCAGAACATTGATAAACAATTTCTTCTTTCTCATTCATACATTGATCAAACTGAGACTGAAGGTCAGATAATTTGGCCCTTAAGTCCTTAGGTGCTATTGAAAGATTTTTGCATTTGTCTTTTAAGCTAGCATTTTCAGACTTATATTTCTCAGTTATTCTCTTTTGAACATCTATCTTTTCAGTTAGAGATTTGATTTCAAGCAGTTGTTCATTAGAGGTGGCCTTATGGGAACCTAACCGATCAGTAAGAGATTTTATTTGATCAAATAAATCTTGAGTAGTAGATTCACTTACCTGACTTGACTTTGCCTTTTCTTTATCCACAGGAGACATCTTCAGTTGCACTGGAGTGATCGTCAGACGATGGTTCGATTCAAAGTGGAACAGTATAAAGGATACTTAAATGTCACCCTCCTACGACTTAGCACAGGGGTCCCGCACCTATGACTTAGCATGGGTGGGGTCAAGGGGCAACTCCCTTGCGGGGTCTGGGGGCAGCGCCCCTAGAAATTTTTGGAAAATGAGGGTTCAGAAAGCTCCCGGATTATGGAATACGGGTGGTTTCCGGATAAGGAATCCGAAAAAAATAAGGTTACCGGATAAAAGGTTTCCGAATGAAATTCTTAAACACACAAGAACTTACCGGATGAAAGGAGTTTCCGGATGATATACTTACCGGGTGGAATGGGTTTCCGGATGATATGCTTTCCGGATAATGGAGTGTCCGGGTAGAATCAATATAACCGGAAACTTCGAGTTGTCCGGGTAAAATAGGTTACCGGAAACTTTGAGTTGTCCGGACAAACTATTTTACCGGAAACTTTGGGTTTCCGGAACAAATCTACCCGGAAAGATTGAAATTAGAGACATACCCGGAAAGTTTGATCGTGTCCGGAAAGGCTGAATGCGAACTTCTGGAAAGTGCTGCTACTATCTGGAAAGTGCGGCTGGAGTGTTGAAATCGATTGGGAATCGACTAGGGTTGCTAAAAAACGTTCCTGAAAGATTAGAAACTCGACCAAATACAAAAATAACACTACCCAAATCGATTTTGAAGCAAAAACAACAAGTTTTGATGGTTAAAAATTCAATTTATACCAAGAACACACTCAAAACTTTTGAACTTTAATTTGCTTAAAAACCACTCAAACGATCGAATTAGAGTATGAAAACTTGCAGAATCACTAATAACAATGATACTAACAATACCTAGAAAAACGAAATCGATCAATTTTACCAAAATAAAAAAATTGATATTCAATCAAGAACACAACCGTATTGTTCGGAAACCTTACCAGAATTCGAATAGAGCACTTTGAATCGATGTAGTCCGTCTGCTATGATACCAATTGATAGTTCCAGATCCGTGCAACGAACAATGAAATCAATAGATATAAAACAGTGATTATGATTTCAACTGGTCATCCCTATTGCTTTCCTACTTTCATTGTAAACACTCTCAATTATTGAAAGCTAATAGGGATGACCAGTTGAAATCAAAATCACTGTTTTATATCTATTGATTTCATTGTTCGTTGCACGGATCTGGAACTAACACTCTCTCAAGCAAGAACACTGTTTGTAACATCCTGAATTTTCAGTAATAGTATTTTAATGAGAATTGGGATTTATTTGTATTTTTAGTTTTAACTTTGGATCATGTTTTGATTATAATTCAAAATGGGGTTAAATTTTAGTGATCAAAGTTAAGTGTCATTGTTGGAAAGTTGAAACTTGGAGGTGTTATTGGTCATTTTGGAAAGATAGTATGGATAAAATAGCTGAAAATCAGATATTTATCTCATTCTTGTGGGTGGGTCGGTCAAGAGGCAGAGAGAAAGAGAGAAAAAGGAGAAAAGAGAAAGAAAGGAAGAAAGCTAGATTTGTCTTCAAATTGGTAAGGAATTTATCATGTGTTTTGATGAAAATTGTTGTAGTTATAGAGTTGTAAACGAATCTATGTTGTGATTAGGTTTTCGAAATCGTTTACAGCAGATTGTGATTGAATTTGTGCAGCAAAGTGGGTTTTCTTCAAAAAGGTGAGTTCATTCACTTTCGATTAAATACATGCTTTCTGTCAAATTAAATGTTAAGACACGTGTATAAATTGGTTATGAACTGTATGGGATGGTCTGGAATGAGATGAATCAAACAGACATAGAATTAGATTGGATTTTAGGCTGCAGTTCAAAGTTTTCCTGATGAAACGTCGTATCCGGGAACCCTGGTGATGAATGTTCCCGGAGAAGACAAAGTATCCGGTAAGTCTTAAGTTTCTTATAGTTTCCGGATAAATCGAGTTACCGGATGGTATTCGGATTACCTTGGTTTCCGGATGTCATCCGGATTAGTGTAATACCCGATAAGTTAATGTATCCGGAAAAGTTGTGTGTATCCGGAAAAGTTGTGTGTATCCGGAAAAGTTGTATGTATCCAGTAAGTTGTGTGTATCCGGTAACCTTTGTTGTCCCGATAATTCTGATGTCTGGATATAGTTTCTGGATGTGCTATCTGAAGGGGAAACAATTGAGGAGGAAGACACGATAGGTTATTTAATATTCTTAAGATTGAGAATATGATACGAGAGTGGCATGATTTGTTGTTATGTATATACGTTAATAAGGTATAATGGATCCGTAAACACGAGTTGTATTGGATAACGTAGAATAGGCAAAGTATAATTGCTATTCCTGTTTATAGTGGAATGTAACGAATAGGCAAAGTAGAATTGCTATTCATGTTGAAAAGATTGAATAGGTAAAGTAGAATTACTATTCATATTACATTAACAGAATATGCAAAATATAGTTGCTATTCTTGTTGAAAGGAGGAATAGGCAATGTATAATTGCTATTCCCGTGTATCCATGGAAATGATTGAATAGACAAAGTAGAATTGTTATTCATGTGTATGATTGAATAGACAAAGTAGAATTGTTATTCATGTGTATGATTGAATAGACAAAGAAGAATTGTTATTCATAGGTATGATTGAATAGACAAAGTAGAATTGTTATTCATACGGAATGTTGGAATAGGCATAGTATAATTGCTATTCAGGTTGAATGAGTTAATGGGCAAAGAGAGTTGCTATTGATAATTGAGAGATGGGAGTATGAATTGGATAAAGTGTAAGTGTTATTTGAAGGATTTGAAATAGGCAAGGTACTTATATAAGTGCTATTTCTGTATTCCATTTCAAAGAGAAGGTATGATGTTTGAATATAGGTTTGTAAGATTAATTGATAAACTAGAATCCGTGAGGATTTGTAGCAGGTTATTGGATATGGTGATACGACTTTATGAATGTTAGTTATACTTGTGGGATTGAGTATGGTTATGTCATTATGAGACAAGTATGAGTATAGTAAGAATGGTGATAAAGCAGGTTTGAATATATGCGTTGATTATCTATGATTCCAATGCTGTTAATGTTTTAATTTAAATTGGATGTTCTCACTAGGTGTAAGCCTAACCGTTTCAAATCAACTTTTCTTACCAGGTACTAGCTCAGGAAAAGTAAAGGGAAGAGGTACGGGTGCTTTTGGGTATTCAACTTGTTGATGTTAAGAAGAGAAGTTAGCTGTTATGAGGATGTTTTGATGAATGACTTAGACAACCCGTTTAATCTTTTCATGGTGAACATTATTGGATTAATAGGTTGTTTCGGAGAATTCGACTTGTATGTATTAAACCTCATAGTTAATTCTCTAATTAAATATGAAAGTTGGATGATTATATAGTTAACCTTGTTAAACTTAAGATTTAAATTGGCCCTGATTTTAGGGTGTTACACTGTTGCATTTCAACTTATTTTCCATAAACTGTTCATCTTCATCTTCTTCAAACATCAAAGGTTAATATCTCTCTTATTTTCCTTTAAATATACTTGTTTTTGATCTTATTCTTGGTTCTAACAGATCAAACAAAAGAACTTTCTTAAAATGAAATCAATTTCTTCGTTGTTTTATGAACACAATCTGTTTACAGATTGTTCTTCGAGTTTAAATCAAAATCTTAAACTTGACTTTTCATATGTTTTTCCAGAATCCTTTCCATAAAAGGAAGCTGGAAAACAAGAACATTCACTATGTTTTGTATTTTTGTTCAATACTAGAAAAACCCTAATCTCCATTTCTTTTTCTAAATGGAAATTGTAAAAACCCTTATTCTGGAATCTTATCCATTTTAAGAACTTCTCTTTATCTTCTTCATGTTTACATGTTGTGAACAGAAATGGCAACCATTGAAGCAACTCCTCAGTCTTCTACTACTTCTGAAAGGACTGAACTAGTCAAACCCCGAATGTCAATTCGAAATACACCAAGTCACATTTCATGGAAACAATCCCTATGCTCTCTTCGACTTCCCCCCCAAGAAAAACAGTCCTCTGGCGACAGCACTGACCGTGAAACCTCCTGCTCATAAGAACCTCCTCGCTCAGTTCTGGTATACGGGCAGAAGAGCTCAGATTACCTCCACCAAAGACCCCAAGAAGAAGATCGATGTCATCCCCTTCGAAACTGAACAAGGTGAAGCCAAGATTCACCCCAGCACTATCAGGTCTGCCTTAAACCTTCCTGGAAGCTCAAGCAAAAGGCGTTTCGTTCCCCTACTTCATCCCAAGAATGCGGCTGATAGAGATGCACTCATTGCATTCTTTGATGCAATGCAGTATACTTGGGCCACAGGGAGAGATAAACTTCCTGAGAAGAAGCTCACACAAATCCTCAAATCCAAAATGCCAAGCGAGATGAACTTCATCTTCGCTCACCTTATAAGTTGCATGACCGCCAAAGTCGTGTTAACTGACCAAGCCTCCAAACCTCAGCAGGCTATGGGTTATGCACTGATGAAGGGACATCACATCGACTGGGCCAAGATCATTTTCGAAGACATGATGCTCAGAGTCGACGAGAAGAAACGACCACTGAATGTCCCATATCCCCGCTTTCTCAGTGCTATCTTCTGACAAGGACTTGGGGATTCATACCCTAAGGTGGGAGACCCGAAGTTATCACTGGTCGGCCCCAAGATCCTCGACTTCAAGCCAGTGGCAAACGAGGTATGTCTCTCTCAACTCTTACCTCTTATCAGACCTAACTATTCTTCTACTTCTGCGGCTACCACATCGGTAGCGGTAATACCAACCGCTGGTACCCAGGCTGCACCATCCACTACTTCTAGAAAAAGGAAACCTTCTGACACCCCCCCTTGGCACCCATAAGGCCAAGAAGACCTCCAAGGAGCAACCCTCTAAGTCTACCCAGGCTGAAGACTCCACGTCTATCTCTCCACAGAAGACACTATATAGTTCCGTGGTACGCTCTGCCACAGCTGCTGAACCAACCCCTTCTATACTCACTTCAACGTCTCTAAACGTTGAGGTTGCCTTGGATCATAACATCCCTCCCTCAGTATCTCCAAGTACTGCGGATGTTTTTCTCAGCGGATCCAACGCTGAACCTGGCACCCAATCCCTCTTCTCAACTTTTGTTCCTCCCTCCACTTCTTTGGTCACTCCACCTCTATTTACCCCATTTTCTACAATGAATGTCATTCATCTGAGTGACACATCGGCTGAAGCTCTACAACAGCTGATGGATCAGAATAAAGGACCTGCGGGCACCTCTACGCAGGCATCTCTGGAAGAAACTACGAAAAATATTCAGGTTATCGAAACTTCGATGACATCGTCAACCAACCCGGTATACATAACACCCGAAACACTCCTCTCTCAAAATCCCCAACTTCTGAGCTTTCCTTTGTTAACAAGTTTTTATCTTCTACAGGTCCTAATTTGGGAGACATCAACACTTCGCTCAAGGATTTATCTACCAAAGTGGAAACTCTCACCACTACTCTCTCATCAAACTCTTCAGCGGTTACAAACGCTGGAGAGGCTCTCAAGACCCTGACCAACGAGGTGAAGGGCAAAGCATCCAGTGCTGATCTGGAAAAGGTGGAAGGTAGTCTTTCAAATATGGCTACTGCTCTCGCTGAAAACTCCACGTCCATCAACACTCTGAACGCTACCAACAGCACCCTCTTCAATAACTTCACCACCCTGTCTAACGAAGTTACATCGTTGCAGACAGTGGTTGGAAATCTTTAGGGAGAGGTGTCTACCTTAAAGACAGAGGTGAGGACTGCGGCAAATCTCCTGCAGCGAGCGCTGATCACGAAGTTTCCCTACAAGTTACTTTTGTCTTATCCCCTTGCACGTCTCCGTACGATCTGTCAGAACGGACATCCCTTTTGTCCAGAATTGTACAATCAACTCTGATTCTACACTGTTCTTCATGCAGCCACTAGGTTGTCTACTGAAGTCAAACCATGCAACCAACCAGCGGCTGCCACATGTAAAGTTGTACTGTTGTGCATTAAATGCATGCAGTATATAAAGGAAACCCTACTTCAGAAATGAAGAGCTCGGCCATTTCCTTCTCCTTGCTATTCTATGTGTTAGAATATTTCTCTTTAATATTCTTATTTTCTCTCTATCTTATTTCTAGTGCAAGAAATCTTAGTGATTCTAATAGCTTGTTTAGATTAGGTTTATTCCTTAATCTTGTTCCGCAACAAGTTGTAAATTGTTTGATACATATCAATAAACAATTTAGAAAAGTAAAAATCGTGTGTTTGTATTCAACCCCCCCCCCCCCCCCCTTCTACAAACTTGTATAACCCTTTCGGGACCAACAAGTGTCGGTACGCACAAATACATTTTCTCTTAAAACGTTGCATGCTTATAAATGATCAAAATTAAATCAAACATAAGCTTTTTTGGGGTGGGGGATGTTCTATAACATAATCAAAGAATTAAGAAACACCGTAAAACACTTTTTTGGCTTAATGTTGTTATTTCCATCAACTTCTAGTTCTTAATCTAATTCAAGATTTTATCTTTAAACTCAGAAAGTTGATACAATTAGATTGCTAGCTGCAATCACATGATTGAACTAAACATTACAAAACAGAGGGACAATTTCGGCGAACAGATCCGCCGGAACAGTAATTTCTGACGGATCTGGTCGCTGCAACAGTGGTCGGATTTTCCGGCGGATAGGGAATTTTTCGGCGGATGTATCCGCCGGAAACCCGTCGGGCCACTTTTCCAAAATTAAGAATGTTGTTAATTAAGAAATTAGTTTTGGCGGATTTTCTGACGGACAATTCCGCCAATTTTTTTTTTTTTATTTTTTTTTAATTTATTTATTTATTTATTTTTTATTTATTTTTTTATTTTTAACGAATAAATTGGAACCGGTGAATTTTATTTTGTGGCGGATTGAAGCGGAATAATCCGCCTGATTTTTTTTATATTATTTTTCTTATTTTTATGTATTTCCGACAGATTAATCCGCCGAAAACTACGTCCATAATTACAAAATACTGTTGAAAACTGCCGAAGCCGGTTTTTTCAATTTAAAACCTGCTAAACTTGCTAAAACTAAAACTGTAAAAACTGCGAAATACCAAATAAAATTTCAGAAAACCAAAATGCCCAATACAATGTTCCGGGCAAAACTACCATACAATTGTTCCAAATTGTTTCAAAATATTTGTTCCAACAACTAAAATAGTTCACATGCTTGGCGGATTCGGCGGAAATGGATTATTCTGACTGAGGCCTCTGACCAACGCGCACATCTCCTCCAATTGCCTCTAACATTCCTCATCTCGGCGGTTTAAGTGGTCCTCTTGGTTCCTTAAGTCCTCATGTTTCTAGAACAAAAGAAGACGTTAGAATATTTAATATGAATTATAAATGAAATAGATAAACATGATTTAATGAAAAAAGTGATACCTGCCGGAAAGATGCCCCACTATCCTGTGATGATGACCCACCCAATATCGCATTGGCATATGGGTGGTTTCAAAACCCAAATGAACGACCTTTCTTCGGTTCCATGAACTTCATAACACATATGTGTATCAAGTGGCGGATGAGTGATAAGGTCCTCGCCGTACCTCCCGGTGGCGCGTGTCGAATTTCCATTTTCCTGTTAAACAATACTAATGTTTGCCCAACAAATGGCAATCCAAACTAGATAGATATATACAATAAGGTAACAATCCTAATGTTTGCCCAACAAATGGAAAACCCAAACTAGATAGACATATACAATAAAGTTCATACTTAAACACAAGATATATACATATTCTAAAGTCTTGTTCAAAATATTACCGCAATCCGGCTACATCGAGATGCCATGTACTCTCCAAATTCTGAAGACGAGCCCTCCGTACTGTTGATCCAAACCCTCAGTGATTTGATAATGACCCTTTAAAGAAACACTTAGTGAAAATTGTAAGTATACAATATGTATTAGATTTTCCCTATCACTGATAAGTACTGTGACTCTACAGTACCGCTGATAGGAACTCTCGCTCTTTAAGTTTAAATATTCAGCGAACACTGTTCACCATAAAGATTTGAGTCTGTTCAGTACTTTTGGTGATCGCTGATAGTTTAGTTGTTTACTTATGATCCCCGAAGACAAGTTTCACGTCAACAAAGGTTCTACGCTGAAGTGGAAGATCAAGCCCAAGAACCAGCGACAAGTCTACTAATGAACTGATGCGGATATCAGCGAAGCAAGACCTGTCCACTCAACGTCAAGTTTCAAGTAGAAGACTTCAGCGAACGCTGAGCTTTATCACTCGCTGATAAAGTACTGCTCAACGAACGCTGATCATGAGGTCTACTCTACAAGTTACTTTTGTCTTTTCCCTTGCACGTCTCCGTACGAAATGTCAGAACGGACATCCCTTCTGTCCAGAATCGTACAACCAACTCTGATTCTACACTGTACACCATGCGGCTACTAAGGTTGTCTACAAAGGTCAACCCATGCAACCAATCAGTTGCTGCCACGTGTAAAGTCATACTACCATGCATTAAATGCATGCAGTATATAAGAAGAACCCTACTTCAGAAATGAAGTGCTCGGCCATCTTCTTCTTTCTCTCTTAGTGTTAGAATATTATTCGTAATATTCTTTTCACCTTTCTGTCTTAATTCTAGTGCAAGAAACTTAGTGCTATTAACTTGTTTAGATTAGGTTAATCCTTAATCTTGTTCCGCAACAAGTTGTAAATTGTTTGATTATATCAATAAGCAATTTAGAAAGTAAATCTGTGTGTTTATATTCAACCCCCCCCCCCCCCCCCCTTCTACAAACTTGTATAACCCTTCGGGACCAACAAGTGGTATCAGAGCAGATTTGTTTAATCTCATAAAAAAGATCTTGTCTATACTAATCTTTTCTCTTCCTTGCTATTTCTTAAAATGACTACCAACACAAACACTAATTATATTAATAATGGTTCTCTTGCAAAACCTCCCAGATTTTCCAGATATAACTTCAATCTATGGAAAAATAGGATGATACTCTTCTTAGAAGGTGTAGACCCTACTATGCCTTACTACATCGAAAACGGCCCATATATTCCTGTGAGAATTGACCCTGAAGTCTCAGGTACTGCTGATTGAGCTGCCATTCCTGAAAGGTTGATTCCTAAGGAAATTCATATGTAGACAAGAAGAAAGTGGCTATCGACACCAAAGCCATATCCATTCTTTCCATGGCTCTTCCTGACGAAGTCTACCATTCCGTCATGAATCTGAAAACCTCTAAAGCCATGTGGGACACAATATGTGTTCAATATGAAGGTACTTCTGAAGTCCAGGACTCAGGAAAGATCAACCTGGTAAGACAGTACGAAAGCTTCATTTGTGGTAAGAATGAATCTCTCTCTAAAGTACATCAACGTTTTAACTGTTTAATAATAGATCTGAAAACTGTTGGTAAGGAATATTCTAACTTTGAACTTCTGACAAAGTTCTTAGAATGTCTACCTGAAAGCTGGGACAGTTATTCAATGTGTCTCAAGCTGTCAAAGGATCTTGAATCTATGACTCTTTCTACCTTATATGGCACGATGCTTAATCATGAGCAATCGAGTCATCTTAAGAAGAATCTTGTAAAAGATTCCAAAAGCACCCCTGTTGCTTTAATCTCAGAGTCACCTACCACTCAGCAATCTACTATCACTATCACTGAGTTGGAGACTAACTCCGAATGCTCATCAGATCCCGACTCTTCAGATCTTGATGAATCTATGGCTCTCCTCTCTAATAAGTTCAGGAGATTCGCTAAAAAGAAAAATTTCAGAAAGAACAAACCTCTTGCTATTACTGACAAGCCAAGATCATCAACCCTTGTTGATAAGGCTACTGCTACTTGCTTTAACTATGAAAAGATAGGATGCTTTGCTAGCGAGTGCAGGTCAAAGAATGTTTTTAGAAACTCAGCTTTCTCCTAGAAATCCTCTAACCCCAGGTCTAGAGATGAAAAGTACACTAAGCTGAAAGAAAGGTATGCAAAGCTGAAAGGCTTTAAGAAGAAAGGCAAAGGCCTGATGGCTGATTATGATTGGGTTGCTTCTGATAAAGAAGAATCATCTGAATCTGAAGATGATGATGAGGCCAATCTCTGTCTCATGGCCAAAATCGAAGACGAGGAAGAAATGTCTGACATTCCCTCTACTTCAGTCTCTGCTACTAAGGTATCACCTTCTTTCTTTACCAATATTTCAGATATTGATGAAGCTGATAGTCTTCGAATGATCGATCACCTGACTATGAGTTTATATGAAGCTATGAATGGCAAAACTGTTGTTGAAAATCAAAACCTTGATTTCGCTGAACAACTTAAAAATTGTCACCTTCAAATATAAAAGCTTTCTAAAATTGAAGAAGATTTAAGAGATCAAGTTCATATAAATCAGCTAGTCAAAATCGAACGCGAAGAAGGTATCGCTGCATTGAAAGCTGAAAAAGCTATTGTTGAAGGATGGTGTAAATCCTCAACAACGATCACTGAGATAATTAAGTCTCATATTCCTCTGAATTACAAACGTGGTCTTGGTTATAAAGCTGACATTGAAAAACCTACCACTGATAATTCCATTCTTAAGTTTGGAATGTTTGTCTCCTCTATCCCTGACACTTCATCCTCTCAGTGTTCTTCTTCAAAAACTCTTATCCCTGAGGAAATCTCTACCTTTGTTTCTAAAGGTAAAGAGAAAATTATTTATCCAAAACCTCAGAAGGGTGTCTTTGTACCTAAGCTGAATGCTTCTAAAGCTTTAGTGACTTATCCCTCTACTTCTAAGAATAAGATCCCTGGATTTATTCAGCGATCTACTCCTAGACTTAAAGTGGATATTATTGGTAAGAAATCTGAAGAACTGATAGTTCCTCCCATTTCCAATGCCAAAGGTATATTTGGTGCTGGCCCTGCTTATTTAAAAATAACGGATAAGCATGCAAAAAGTCCTAAAGCTACTTTTAGTTATAGGAAATGTTATCACTGTGGATTTACAAATCATGTTGCTAGTAAGTGCCCTACAGCCACCAAAGCTGAAAAGACAGATAAGGTGAAGATTAATGCCCCCAAGGCAAAGAAGACCACTGAGGTTAAGAAATTAACCAAATTGAAAACTGACAAAGCTGAATCTTCAAATGCTGCGAAGAGTGCTGAACCTTCCACCTCTTATACCCCCACTAATAAGTGTGTACACATGATGAAATGGGTACCCAAGTCAAACTAATCTTCCTTTGTTTGCCGGTTAATAAGGGTATCTGGTATCTCGATAGTGGATGCTCTAGACACATGACTAGAAAGAAGAACCTGCTCACTGAATACAAGGAAGAGAAGGGTCCCTCTGTGACTTTCGGTGGAAATGGAAAAGGCTATACCCGAGGTTTCGGTGTACTCTCTAATGGTATGACAACCTTCGGAAGAGTTTCCTATGTTGAAGGACGGAAGCATAATCTTCTAAGCATAAGTCAGCTATGTGACAAGGATAACAAAGTGATTTTCACTAAGGAATCCTGCTTTGTCACTGACAAAAAGGAGAAGATAGCTCTCAGCGGTTATCGTTTAGAAAATGTTTATATTATAAACATGGACTCTACAACCACTGAGAACTCCTGTTTCTTCTCAAAAGCCTCTTCTGATGTCAACTGGCTATGGCATAAGAGGATCTCTCATCTCAATTTCAAGACACTGAACACACTTTCTTCTAAAGAGTTAGTCACTGGTCTACCTCAGCACTCATATGCTAAAGAGTCCTTATGTTCAGCGTGTGAGAAAGGCAAGCAGACCAAAGCAAGCTTTTAAGTCTAAGCAAGTTTCCTCAGTGTCATCTCCTCTATAACTTCTCCATATGGATTTGTTTGGCCCTGTTAACAAACAATCCATTGCAGGAAAGAAATATACGCTGGTCATAGTTGATGAATTCTCTCGCTATACCTGGGTAATGTTTCTCCGTTCTAAGAGTGACACCCCTGAAGAACTCATCACATTTGTCAGGAAAATGGAAGTCCTGAACAACATGACCATTCGCTCAATAAGGAGTGATCATGGAACTGAATTCAAAAACAGTTCTCTTGATTCCTTGTTTGAAAGTAAGGGTATTTCTCACAACTTTTCTTCAGTGAGATCACCGCAACAAAATGGAGTCGCCGAAAGAAGAAATCGAACTATCATCGAAGCTGCACGTTCAATGCTCAACGATTCTCACCTGCCTACTCAGTTTTGGGCAGAAGCTGTCAACACTGCTTGTTTTATGCAAAACAGGTCGGTGATTGTCAAAAGATTCAAGAAGACAGCCTATGAACTCTTTCTTGGGAGAAAGCCTTCAATTAGCTTTCTTCACATCTTTGGATGTCAGTGTTTCATACTAAACAATAGAGATGCCCTTGGAAAGTTTGATCCTAAGGCTGATGATGGAATATTTCTTGGATATTCTTCTATCTACAAAGCCTTCAGAGTCTTCAATCGAAGAAGACAGACTGTCAAAGAAACTATTCACGTCACCTTTGATGAATCCCATTCAGCGAAGTCTAAACCTTCTGCTGATTCTGAAGAACTGAATCAATGGATGTTTTCTCATCTTGGTGATTCAGACGACATTCCCACTCCTCATACTCATACCATTGAAGATGATGGTCCTACTATCATCCCAAACATGCAGACTAGTGAAGCTGAAACATCATGGGTCTCAGCTATTCATCTAAACACTATGCTTGCTTCTGAACCAAATCTCTCAGACATACCATCTACTTCTCCGCAATCAGTGAATGAAATGACATCTGCACACATTCCTCTCTTAGCTGATATACCAGAAGTTGCTGAAGCCTCATCTTCAGCCCCTTCAGTTCAGGTTGAGTCAGCGACTTATGCTCCTGCTCAGCGATGGACTATCAATCACCCTATTGATCAGATTCTTGGTGATCCAAACGCTGGTGTTCAGACTCGACGAAGTGCAGCTAACATTTGCTTATTTGTTAACTTTATCTCTCCGATTGAACCAAAAAAATAGATGATGCCCTCCAAGATCCAAACTGGGTCAGCGCTATGCAAGAAGAGCTGACTGAATTTTAAAGAAACAAAGTTTGGAAGATTGTTCCTCGTCCATCCGACAAGTCAGTGATAGGCACTAAATGGGTCTATAGAAACAAGTTGGATGAACATGGAACTGTAACCCGCAACAAGGCTCGTCTTGTTGCTCAGGGATACAGACAAGAGGAAGGTATAAATTACGACGAAACCTTTGCCCTAGTGGCAAGACTATAAGCTATTTGACTTTTCTTAGCATACGTTGTACACACAGACTTCGAAGTTTATTAGATGGATGTTAAGTCAGCGTTCCTAAATGGAAAGCTGAATGAAGAAGTCTACGTGGAACAACCTCCAGGATTCTCAGATCCTAAGCATCCAGGTTATGTTTATAAACTGGATAAGGCACTTTATGGCTTAAAGCAAGCTCATCGTGCATGGTATGATACTCTCTCTACTTATCTCCATATTGAAAAATTTGAGCGTGGTAAAATTGATAAATATATGTCGATGATATTATATTTGGTTCTACTAACCCTGACCTTTGTACTCGTTTCTCTGAAAGGATGAAAGCAGAGTATAAAATGAGTATGATGGGTGAGCTAACATATTTCCTTGGTCTTCAGATAAAGAAAAATGAAAAGGGAACTTTCAGCAATTAGGGAAAGTATGTTAAAGATATGCTGAAGAAATTTGATTTAACTCAGAGTTCAGCTATGAAAACTCCTATGGCACCGCCACTGATACTAAACAAGGATTCTTCTAGAACACTTGTTAATGTCACGACGTACCTTGGGATGATTGGCTCTCTCCTATATCTTACAGCTAACCGACCTGATATTATGTATGCAGCTTGTTTGTGTGTACGATATCAAGCTGAACCTAAGGAATCTCATATGATCGCTGTAAAGCGAATCTTTCGTTACCTTAAGGGTACTCCTCACCTAGGTCTTTGGTATCCCAAAGACTCAGGGTTTGATCTATATGCTTATTCAGATAGTGATTTTGCAGTTTGCAAATTGGATAGGAAAAGCACCACAGGAGGCTGTCAGCTCCTGGGTGGAAAGCTGGTGAGTTGGACAAGTAAGAAGCAAAACTCAGTGTCCACCTCAACCACTGAAGCTGAGTACGTAGCTGCTGGAAGCTGTTGTTCTCAAGTCTTGTGGATGCGAAATCAACTACTGGACTACGACCTTCAGCTCTCGAAAATTCCAATCTATTGCGACAGCACTAGTGCCATCGTTATAGCCAACAATCTAGTGCTACACTCAAAGACCAAACACATCGAAATCAGGTATCATTTTATCAGAGATCATGTGATGAATAGTGATATAGAACTTCACTTTATCCCTACTGACTTTCAGTTAGGCGATCTATTTACCAAACTTCTTGATGAGACAAGATTCAACTTTCTCATCAGCGAGCTTGGAATGCTGAACTTTGAAGAGTATAATCTGCAGCGGTTCACATTTGATCAGTGATAAAAATGAACTTGTATAACCTATTCCATCATCTTCTCTCTGAACAAAATTTCTTCGCTGATATCAAGGTATGCTCTCTCTTTACTCGTTTGTTGATCCAAACCCTCAGTGATTTGATAATGACCCTCTCTTATATACTTAGTGAAAATTGTAAGTAAACAATATGTATCAGAGTTTCACTATCGCTGATAAATACTAAGATCTTACAGTACCGCTGATAGGAACTCTCACTCTTTAAATTAAACATTCAGCGAACACTGTTCACCATTAATGCTCTGAGTCTGTTCAGTCATTCTGATGATCGCTGATAAGTTAGTTGTTTACTTATGATCCCTGAAGACAAGTTTCACGTCAACAAAGGTTCTACGCTGAAGTCGAAGATCAAGCTCAAGAACCAGCGACAAGTCTCCTAATGAACTGATGCGGATCAGCGAAGACTCAGATTTGTCCACTCAACGTGAAGTATCAAGTACAAGACTTCAGCTATCGCTGAACTTTATCATTCGCTGAATAGATAATGATAATGCTCTGAATCAAAGAAAGCTGATCATGAAGTCCTCCATACAAAGTACTTTTGTCTTAACCACCCTTGCACGACTCCGTACGAAATGTCAGAAAAGAACCTCCGACTGTCTGAAATCGTACAACCACTCTGATACTACAATGTTCATCCATACGGCTACTAAGGTTGTCAACAAAGGTCAATGCCATGCAACCAACCAGCTGATGACACGTGTAAAGTGTATAATGACTTGCATTAAATGCATGCAGTATATAAAGAGATGAACCCACTTCATTTGAAGTAACTTGCTAACTCTGGACAAGATCAATCTCTTATCTCAAGATAGGTTATTATTAGTAATTTCCTTATCTCTCTTAGTGCAAGAAACCTTAGTGTTCCAACTTGTTTAGATTTAGGTTTATCCTTAATCTTGTTTCCGCAACAAGCTGTAAATTGTTAATGATTTATCAATAAACAATTTAGAAAAGTAAAATCTGTGTGCTTGTATTCAACCCCCCCCCCTCTACAAACTTGTATAGGCCTTAGGGACCAACAAGTGGTATCAGAGCGGATTTGTTTAATCTCGTAAACAAGATCTAATCTAAGATATTTCTCTTCCTTGCTATTATCTGAAAATGGCCACCAACACAAACACAAATTATATAGACAATGGTTCTCTTGCTAAACCCCCTAGATTTTCCAGAGATAACTTCAACTTATGGAAAAATAGGATGACACTCTTCTTAGAAGGTGTAGACCCTACTATGCCTTACTATCTGGAGAATGGTCCATTCATCCCTGTAAGAATTGATGCTGCTGTTCCAACCGTTGAGAATAGACCTGCTATTCCAGAAAGGCTGGTCCCTAAGGAAATCTTTCAATGTACTGACGAAGATAAGAAGAAAGTGGCTATAGATACAAAAGCCAGATCCATACTATCCATGGCTCTTCCTGACGAAGTCTACCATTCCGTCATGAATCTGAAAACATCAAAAGCCATGTGGGACACAATATGTGTTCAGTATGAAGGAACGTCTGAAGTCCAGGACTCAAGAAAGATCAACTTGGTAAGACAACACGAAAGCTTCATTTCTGGTAAGAATGAATCTCTCTCTGAAGTTCACCAACGTTTTAATTATAGATCTGAAAACTGTTGGTAAGGAATATTCTAACTTTGAAGTTCTGACAAAGTTTCTAGAATGTTTACCTGAAAGCTGGGACAATTATTCTATGTGTCTCAAGTTGTCAAAGGATCTAAAATCAATGACCCTTTCAACCTTATATGGCACGTTGCTGAATCATGAGCAATCGAGCCATCTTAAGAAGAATCTTGTAAAAGATTCCAAAAGCACCCCTGTTGCTTTAATCTCAGAGGAACCTTCTACTCGGCGACCCTCGGTCACTATCACTGAGTTAGAAAGTAACTCTGAAAGGTCATCAGATTCTGATTCTTCAGATGATGATGAATCTTTGGCTCATCTAACTAAAAAGTTCAAGAGATTTGCCAAAAAGAAAATGTTTAGAAAGAACAAACCTCTTTCCATAACTGACAAGCCTAGATCATCAGCTTTTGTTGATAAGGATACTGCTACTTGTTTTAACTGCGAAAAGACAGGACATTTCGCTAACGAGTGCAGGTCTAAGAAAATTTCTAGACCCTCAGCTTTTACAAAGAAATCCTTTGTTCCAAGGAATAAAGATGACAAATATTCAAAGTTGAAAGAAAAATATGCTAAGCTGAAAAGCATTAAGAAGAAGAGTAAAGGCCTGATGGCTAACTATGATTGGGCTGCTTCTGATGAAGAAGCATCATCATCTGACTCTGAAGATGATGAAGCAAATCTATGTCTTATGGCCATGATTGAAAAAGAGGAAGAAAGTTCAGACATTCCCTCCACTTCAACCTCTGCTATTAAGGTATCACCTTCCTTCTTTACCAATATTGCAAATATTGATGAAGATGATAGTCTCCGTAAGATCGATCTCTTGACTAGAAGTTTATACGAAGCCATGAACGGCAAAACTGTAGTTGAAAACCAAAACCTTGATCTCGCTGAAAAGCTTAAAAACTACCACCTTCAAATAGAAAAGCTTTCTAAAATTGAAGAAGATTTTAAAGATCAAGTATATTTAAATCAGCTAGTCAAAATCGAACGAGCATAAGCTATCGCTGCATTAAAAGCTGAAAAAGCTACTGTTGAAGGATGGTGTAATTCTTCAACAAAGATCACTGAGATAATAAAGTATCAGATTCCCCTAAGTGATAAACGTGGTCTGGGTTACAAATATGATACTCCAAAACCAACCACTGAGCGTTCAATGCTTAAATTTGGAACGTTCGTATCCTCAGTCGCTGATACTTCATCTTCTCAGTGCTCCTCGTCCAATACACCAATCCCTGAGGAAACTCCTACCTCCTCAAAAGGCAAGGAGAAAATGGTTTATTCAAAACCTACCTCTGTCTCTAAAGACAAAGGTAAAGGAATTGTTATTTACCAGAATCCTCAGAAGGGTACCTTAGTACCAAAGCTGAATGCTTCTAAAGATTCAGTGACTCATCCCTCTAAATCAAGGAAGCAGATCTCTGGATCTATTCAGCGATCTACTCCTAGACTCAGAGTGGATGTCCTTGGTAAGAAATCTGAAGAACTGAATGTTCCTCCCATTTCTAAAGCCAATAGTTTACTTGGTGCTGGCACTTGTAATTCGAAATCTAAAGCTCATCATTCAAATGGTCCTAGAACTACTTTTAGTTATAGGAAATGTTATCACTGTGGACTTACCGATCATATTGCTAGTAAGTGCCCCACAGCCACCAAAGCCGAAAAGATAGCTAAGGTGAAGATTGACCCCAAGGCAAAGAAGACCAACCTTGGTGCAAATCAGGTCAAGGTGAATCCTACCACTGAGGTTAAGAAATTAACCAAAGTGAAGAAAGACAAAGCTGAATCTTCAAATGCTGCGAAGACTGCTTAATCTTCCATTCCAACTACTTCCACTGACAAATGTATATACATGGTTAAGTGGGTACCCAAGAAAAACTAATCTTCCTTTGTATTGCAGGTTAAGAAGGGTATCTGGTATCTCGATAGCGGATGCTCTAGACACATGACTGGAAAGAAAAGCCATCTCGCTGAATACAAGGAAGAGAAGGGTCCCTCTGTGACTTTCAGTGGAAATGGAAAAGGACATACCCGAGGGTATGGTGTACTTTCAAATGGTACAACCTGCTTCAGAAGAGTCGCATATGTTGAAGGGCTGAAGCATAATCATCTAAGCATCAGTCAGCTTTGCGACATGGATAACAAAGTAATCTTTACTAAGGAATCCTGCTTTGTCGCTGATAAAAAGGAGAAGATAGCTCTCAGCGGTTATCGTTTGGAAAATGTTTATGTAATAAACATGGACTCAACAACCACTGAGAACTCCTGTTTCTTCTCAAAGGCCTCATCTGATGTCAACTGGCTATGGCATAAGAGGCTATCTCATCTAAATTTCAAGACACTGAACACTCTTTCTTCAAAAGAGTTAGTCACTGGTCTACCTCAGCATTCATACGCCAAAGAGTCTTTATGCTCAGCGTGTGAAAAAGGGAAGCAGACCAAAGCAAGCTTTAAATCAAAGCAAGTTTCATCAGTGTCATCTCCTCTACAACTACTCCATATGGATTTGTTTGGCCCTGTTAACAAACAATCCATCGCTGGAAAGAAATATACACTGGTCATAGTTGATGAATTCTCTCGCTTCACTTAGGTAATGTTTCTCCGTTCTAAGAGTGACACCCCTGAAGAACTCATCACCTTTGTTCGGAAGATGGAAACCCTGAACAATTTGACCGTTCGTTCAATAAGGAGTGATCATGGGACTGAATTAAAAAACAGTTCTCTTGATTCCTTCCTTGAGAGTAAGGGTATTTCTCAGTAAGAACACCGCAACAAAATGGAGTCGCTGAAAGAAGAAATAGAATAATTATTGAAGCTGCACGTTCAATGCTCAGCGATTCTCACCTGCCTACTCAGTTTTGGGCAGAAGCTGTCAACACTGCTTGTTTTACGCAAAACAGGTCGCTGATAGTTAAAAGATTCAAAGAGACAGCCTATGAACTCTTTCATGGGAGAAAGCCTTCAATCAGCTTTCTTCACATCTTTGGATGTCAGTGTTTCATACTGAACAACAGAGATGCTATTGGAAAGTTTGATCCTATGGCTGATGATGGAATCTTTATTGGATACTCCTCAGTTTCCAAAGCCTTCAGAGTCTTCAATCGTAGAAGACAAACTGTAGAAGAAACTATTCACGCCACGTTTGACGAATCCCGTTCAGCGGACTCTAAACCGTTCGCTGATACTGAAGAACTGAATCAATGGATGTTTTCTCATCTTGGTGATTAAGAAGATATTCCCACTCCTCATGCTCATCCAGTAGAAAATGATAGTCCTCCTATCATTCCAAACATGCAGAATAGTGAAGCTGAAATATCATGGGTCTCAGCTGTTCCAATAAACACTATACCTACCGCTGAACCAAATGCCTCAGACATTCCATCTATCTCTCAGCAATCAGTAAATGAAATTACAAATGCAAGTATTCCTCTCTTAGCTGAAACTCCAGAAGTAGCTGAAGCCTCATCTTCAGCTCCTCCAGTTCAAGATGAGTCAGCGACTTATGCTCCGGCTTAGCGATGGACCGTAAATCATCCGATTGATCAAATTCTTGGTGATCCAAACGCTGGTGTTCAGACTCGACGAAGTGCATGTAATATTTGTTTATTTGTTAACTTTATTTCTCTAACTGAACCAAAGAAAATAGATGATGCCCTCAAAGATCCAAACTGCGTCAGCGCAATGCAAGAAGAGCTGGCTGAATTCGAAAGAAACAAAGTTAGGAAACTTGTTCGGAGACCAATTGATAAAACAGTAATAGGCACTAAATGGGTCTATCGAAACAAGTTGGACGAACATGGTACTGTAACCCGCAACAAAGCTCGTCTTGTTGCTCAGGGATACAGACAAGAGGAAGGTATAGATTATGACGAAACATTTGCTCCAGTAGCAAGACTTGAATCTATTCATCTATTCTTAGCATATGCTGTACACAAAAACTTCAAAGTACATCAGATGGATGTTAAGTCAGCATTTCTGAATGGAAAGCTGAATGAAGAAGTGTATGTGGAACAACCTCCAGGATTCTCATATTCTAAGCGTCCAGGTTATGTTTATAAACTGGATTAGGCACTTTATGTCTTGAAGCAAGCTCCTCGTGCATGGTATGACACTCTTTCTACTTATCTCCATTTGAAAAATTTGAGCGAGGTAAGATTGACAAAACTCTATTTTTTAGAAAAGTTGTTAGGTCCTTGATCTTCATACAATCCAAGTATTGTGTAACAAGATGATGAAGAACATTATTGAAAAGGAAATCTAACCTAGAGAGAACACAAAGTGATTAGAGATCTACATCTTGTATTAATGAATTCTTTTCTTACAAACTACAAGTAAAGACCTATTTATAGTCTTCATCACTTGCTACAACAATTAAGCATAAGCCCTTTAACACAGCTATTGCTTTACAAAACTTTCTATTATAAAGGACAACTTCAGTGTCCTAACATTCTCCCCCTAAAGTTTTGGAAAGCAAATCATCTTCAAATCATTAGCTCCTCTCCCCCTTGATTTCCTTGTAAAAACTTTAGCGGTGCATTCTTCAAATGTAGGCTTGGCTCCCCCTTGAATGTTGCTCTTAGCCTCGACTAAATGCACTAAAATCATCTTCAAAGTGTATGCACTTAGTGAAAAACAAAGAATCCGTCTTGCTTGAAGGAGGAACGGTAATAAGCACGCACTACTAGGTAGGGATGAGACGACCCAAGCAAATAACATTGTTCAGCAACTGTAGAGAAATGCTCGTCTTCAAAATACTTCAAGCCACTGAATGAAGAGAATCAAGAACTTCAATCTTCAAGAAATAGCTGGATGATTATAAGCACTCAAAAGTCTGAATCACAACCAAAGCACCAGAACAATGATTGCAAGCTCTCACAATTCTGGTTGATCAAGTCAGAAGAATGATAAAGAGCACTCAAAGGTCTAGCATCGTCAACAAAACTTCAGAATAATGATTGCAAATATTCAAGCGTCTCTTCCAATCCAATCAAAGACTGAACTCCAACAATCAACTTCTGAATATCTTGAAAGACTTGAGCTCTTTTAAACTTTGACAGTTGCTAAATGTATGTGGCATACTGAATATAAGAATGATGTCACACACGCCTTATGCTAAAATCCATGAACAATGTCCCCCTCCTTGATCTTCATACAATCCAAGTATTGTGTAACAAGATGATGAAGAACATTATTGAAAAGGAAATCTAACCTAGAGAGAACACAAAGTGATTAGAGATCTACATCTTGTATTAATGAATTCTTTTCTTACAAACTACAAGTAAAGACCTATTTATAGTCTTCATCACTTGCTACAACAATTAAGCATAAGCCCTTTAACACAGCTATTGCTTTACAAAAATTTCTATTATAAAGGACAACTTCAGTGTCCTAACAAAAGTGAAAGGTCATATCATTCTAGTTCAAATATATGTTGATGACATTATATTTGGTTCTACTAACCCTGAGCTTTGTACTCGTTTCGCTGATAGAATGAAAGATGAGTATAAAATGAGCATGATGGGTGAACTAACATATTTCCTTGGTCTTCAGATTAAGCAAACTGAAATAGGAACTTTTATTAATCAGGGAAAGTTTGTTAAAGATATGCTGAAGAAATTTGATTTAACTCATAGTTCAGCTATGAAAACCCGTATGGCACCACCGCTAACACTTGACAAGGATTCAAAGGGAATACCTGTTAATGTCACGCTGTACCGTGGGATGATCGGCTCTGTCTTGTATCTTACAGCTAGCCGACCCGATATTATGTATGCAACTTGTTTGTGTGCACGATATCAAGCTGAACCTATGCTATCTTATATGAAAGCTGTAAAGCGAATCTTTCGATACCTTAAGGTTACAACGAACCTAGGTCTTTGGTATCCCAAAGATTCAGGATTCGATCTAACCGCCTATTTAGATAGTGATTTTGCAGGTTGCAAATTGGATAGGAAAAGCACCACAGGAGGATGTCAGCTCCTGGGTGGAAAGCTGGTAAGTTGGACAAGTAAAAAGCAAAATTCAGTATCCACTTCCACAGCTGAAGCTGAATATGTAGCTGCTGGAAGCTGTTGTTCTCAAGTCTTGTGGATGAGAAATCAGCTACTAGACTATGATCTTCAGCTCTCCAAAATTCCAATCTATTGCGACAGCACAAATGCCATCGCTATAGGAAACAATCCAGTACTACATTCAAAGACCAAATACATAGAAATCAGATATCATTTTATCAGAGATCATGTGATGAATGGTGATATAGAACTTCATTTTATCCCAACTGATTATCAGTTAGCTGATTTATTTACCAAACCTCTTGATGAGACAAGATTCAACTTTCTCATCAGCGAGCTTGGAATGCTGAACTTTGAAGGGTAAAATCCTCAACGGTTCACATTGATCAGCTATAGGATAAAATCAACTCGTATAACTATTCATTCATCTTCTCTCTGAATAAAACTTGGTTAAGCTGATATCAAGGTATGTTTTCTCTCTCTGACAATCGCATGAAAATGCAAGATTTCAAAACAGAATGCATCGCTGAATATCTCTTCCTTAACAGCGATATTTTAAAATTTCTTAAAACCATCACTGATATTTTCATTCAGTGCTTCATGTTTGTAAAAGAGTCCCTGAGCTTTCAAAACCTCAGAGACATCCTAAAAGAATATGAAAGGACAGTTGTGACGTCATTGCAACGGATAAACCCCGGCACGTTTCTCTTTCTGACACACATTTGCACGTCTCGTTCAAACTTCCAATCAAATGAAAACACGTGTCCGTGTCATGATGAAAATCTTTTCTCGCTCAAGATTTTCTCTCTCTAATCTCTCTATATAAACAAACTCGTGGTTTATATCTTCCTTTACGCGAACAATCTTCCTCCGCAAGAAGAATTCACTGTTGCATTTGTGCTTTCTAAAACTTCAAGAACTGTTCATCATCTTCTTCATCAAACATCAAGGTTAATATGTTCTTATTTATTACCGAATGCGTATAACTTGTTTCCGATCTTTTCCTTGTTTTAACAAGATCAAACAAAAGAACTTCTTAAAAATGAAATCATTTTTTTTCATGGTTTTATGAACACAACCATTTCATGGTTGTTCTTCAAGTTTAAATTCAAAAATCTTAAACTTGTTCTTCATTCGTTTCCAGAATCTATTTCTTCATAGAAAACTAGATAACAAGAATAAATGGGTTTTACATTTCGTTTCTTAAAATCAAGAAAAACCCTAATCTTCATTAAGACATTTGTGTCTGAATGAAATGGATAAAGTTTGAACCATCTTAATGGAAAATCTTTCCACATTAAGATTATTTTTATTTGTTAACATCTTTGGTTGAACTGATAATACAGAGAAATGGCATCGTCTGACATTCCTGCTATCGCTGAGAACATCTCCGGTAATTCTGGGGAAGTAGAAATTATCAAGGCTCCTCAGGTTAAGTTCACTCTGGAACAACTAGATTGGACCAAAACGAACAACCTTTTTGCGCTTCTCGAGTTTCCTCCTCGAAAGCAAGTCACACATATGAAAGATGCTGTGAATTTCCTAAAGAATTGCTGCATTTCAACAGCCCTGACCATCTCACCTCCTGCAAGTCAGCTACTACTATCCCAGTTCTGGTACTCTGCCAGACACTCTCAGTTACCATCCGCCAAAGATCCCTCCAAAACAATTGATTGTATCCTCAGCGATACTGAGTATGGCATGATAAAGATCACAGCTGCCATCATTCGAAAAGCTCTGAACTTTCCCAACGCTACAAAAGAAAAGCCTTTTGTTCCTTTCCCTGACCATAAGAAACTCGCTGACAAAGAAGCTCTTATTGCATTTTTCGATGCAATGGGCTATGTATGGGAAATTGGCAGAGACAAGAAGCCCGAGAAGAAGCTGACCCTGCTAAAGAGGTCGAAAATGCCCAGCGAGATGAACTTCATCTTCGCTCACTTATTCAGCTGCATGACTGCCAAGACCGGTTCCTCTGACCAAGCCGCTCAACCTCAGCAAGCAATGGGATACGCTCTTCTGAAAGGTCTACACATTGACTGGGCATCTCTTATCTATGATGACTTGGTGCAAAGAGTAGACTCTGCCGCTGACAGACCTCCATGGGTTCCTTACCCCCGATTCATCAGCGCCATCTTCCAATATGGCCTGAAGGACAGCTACCCGCAAGAGGGCGACCTGAAACTCTCTCAGATTGGCTCTAAGGTACTTGACTTCAAACCAATTGAAAATGAGGTACGTCTTTCTACCCTTTTAACTCTTCTCAACCCTTCTTCTTTTACTTTTGTGGCTCCTTCAGCGACAATACCCATCGCTGATACCCTGGACACAAAATCCTCTCCTTCTAAGAAAAGGAAACAATCATCTACCCCACTTGGTTCTAAAAGGATCAAGAAAACAAAGGAGCAACCCCAGCAATTTCATGCTGAAGACTCCTCAGCTCTTTCTGCAGAGCTGAAGGAACGTTCAGTGGTACGCTCTGCCACACCTGAATAACCCATCCATTCCATCCCAACTTCAGCGTCTCTAAACGCTGAGGTTACAAACTTGGAACCTACCCAACCTCCTTCAGTCTCTCAAAAGACTGATGAAGTGATTTTCAGCGAATCCAACGCTGAACTCAGAACCCAACCTCCATTCTTATCCTTCGCTCCTCCCTCCACTCATTTGGACTCTACTCCAATTATCACTGAAGCACTTGTCATTCCTCCAGAAGTTAAAGAAAATACTCTTCAAGGAGTGATGGGCACAGGACCTGCAGAGATGTCCATACGTCAACGCTCTTTAGCTGACGATATGGAACTTTACTCAGGAACCCGAGATTTTGATGAATTCACCAATCCTCCTGCAGGTACACACCAACCCATATACACTGTCACTAAACCCAAACTTCTGAGCTTTCCTCTGTTCACAAGTTCTTATATGTTACAGGTCCTAATTTGGGAGACATCAACGCCTCTCTGAAGTCCGTAGAGACAAAGCTGACAGGTCTCACCACTACTCTTTCAAATAACTCTACAGCTGTAACAAACGTTGGAGAGAATCTTACAAAGCTGACAACGGTGGTGGAGAAGAAGGCTTCCACAGATGACATGAAGCAGGTTGATAAAACTCTCAGCGAATTCGCCAAGGTGCTCGCTGACATCTACACAGACTACACCTCTCTCAAAAATTCAGTTTCATCCATGTCCAGCGAGGTCACAACGCTGACGACATCGGTTGGACAACTAGAGGAATATATGTCTACCGTAAAGACTGACTTAGGCTCTGTAAAGACTGATGTTGGTTCGATGAAAACGATGGTTGAGCAGCTACTACACAAAGCGAATACTCCTGCCCCTGCCCCTGCCCCTGTCCCTGCATCTGACAATTTCACAGCGGCGGATCGCACTGAGCTGGAGAAGATCAATCCTGCTATTTCTGGCCTTCAAGATAGAATAGAAAAGATTGAAGGTTGTATAGGTATCTCTGGCCAAGAAGACAGAGAACCTGCAAAAGATGCTGAGTCAACCCATTCCTCCCCCACTCATCATGAGAAAGAGGGGGAGAAGAGCGCTGAAGATCTCTCCAAGAGCGCTGAAGACCTTTCCCATGATGAATCAATCATGGGAGAGAAGAAGGATGCTGAAGAAACCACCGCTGGACCTCAGGGAGATGAAAACCCCGAGGAAACCGCGACCGCTGGACCTCAGGGAGATGAAAACCCTGAGGAAACCGAGAAGCTCGCCTCTGTATTTGAGGGGGAGCAACTCGAAGAAGAAGCTGATAAAACCGAATCCGAAGCAGAAGATGATGAAGCCGTCGACATCCCTGATGATGAACCATCCTCTTCTCCAAAGAATGATGATGATGATGACAAAGATGACGATGAGTTCTTTATCGTCAAACCTGCTCCGAGGATCAAAGTACTTAAGGGAATCTCGATAAATGAACCTTTAGGGGAGCGGACAAAGACAAAGCCCTCAGCCTCTGGAGCTGAGAAAGGCAAAGGCAAAAGCGTCGTTGAAGATGACAATCTGACGATCTTGCTTGAAAAGCCGGTTTGTCAGGTACACTAAACATCTCTCACTCCATCCCTCCTCTATCATACACTATCAGTTCTACTACCCAAGCCTATACACTTGAACAAATTTTCTTTCTCTGATTCTACCCAAGTTCTTACTTGTAAGATCACTGTGTTTCAGCTAGTCCTCTCCCCTGTTTGAGGATATCGCTGAAGGTTCCACAACTGCGACTTCACCAATAATACCAGCTGATGCTGAAGAAATAATCCCAGTCTTAGATTTAATCTCTAAGACTGATGAACCTGAAGAATAGCTACTCTCGTACAGACGCAGACCTTCCTTAGCTCCTCAAAAGCTAAGTGAAGAGGATCAGAAAAGAAGAGAAGATATAATAAAGCAATTCGAGGATCAGCGAATCATTCTGAGGCGTGATCAACTTCCTTCAGTTCCTCCAAAGTTCAGAATTTCCCAAAAGGAATACAAGGATCACCTCAGAGCTGAAAGATTAATCGCTGAAAGAAAGGAAGCTGAAGAAAAGGACAGAGAATACGCCATCCAGCTTTCTAAACGATCAGTGAAAGACCCCAAGCTGAAGGAGTTCCTATTGAAGTTCAACATCAGCTCTGGGAAGACGCCAAGAAGATAACTGAAGAAAAGAGAATTGTGTCTCAGTCCAATTTAGCCTGGTGCAAAGAAAAGGTCAACTACAGACTCTCTCCTGCCAAAATCAACAAGGTATTCATCTCTGGAAGAACAACCCTTGTTTCAATCGCTGAAGTCGGGATATCCAGAAGAAGATAAGAAGTACGAAAAATTCTATGCTGAAGCCATAACGAAGTACGGTCTCTCTGAATGATTGGAGATCAGGTTAGCCATCCAGAAGTCTCAGTCGAAGTACAAGGAACATGTTGAAAAGCTGATCAACAAACAAATCGACTTAGTCTACTCCTGTGTGGATATTCCTCCTCCTCCTCCTCCTCTCGAAAGTCAGAAAAGAAAGGCCTCAGCAAAGAAGAAGAAATCTAAATCTTCAATTGATGGCCCCGTCATACGAAACGAAACAGGTATTGGTTTTTCACGTGCTGAAGTCCTTGGTCATGATCCTGATCTTTCCATGCTTGACACATCTCTTCCTCCTGGTGAGACTTTCATCCCTGGCAAAGTCATAAGCGAACCCTACGAGATATTTTTCCCTGACTACGATGGTGGAAAACATTTTCAACGCATCTCTGAACTTCACATCACTCCCATCGAACAGCTGAGAGATCTCATCTACTGGTGTGACTTCAGGAATGACCCTCAGGAACGACATCTGAAACCCTTGATTTTTGAAGAAGCGCTGATCAAAAGAAAAAAGGTGTAACCGTTCCTGACTGGATGATTCCCACCACATCAATGACCCTTGATGAACTTCTCATTAAGGAAGAACCCTTTACAAACTGATATGATCGCCTATTTCTCTATTGTTTCAATTATTTTTTTGTACTTGTAATTTATTTCGCTTGTACTTGTAATCTTTCCATTTCTCTTTGTAACCTAATTCAAAGTTTTAAAGAAAGATTTCAGCGAATGTACTTTACTCCATTAGTACTGAAAAGATCCCAGAAAACAGTAAAAGGGACAAATATTTTATGAGTTCTTTTTATCCTTATGTTTTCATTAAATAGCAATTTTATTTGTTGCAATGTCATAATCAAATAGGGGGAGATTGTTGATCCAAACCCTCAGTGATTTGATAATGACCCTCTCTTATATACTTAGTGAAAATTGTAAGTAAACAATATGTATCAGAGTTTCACTATCGCTGATAAGTACTAAGATCTTACAGTACCGCTGATAGGAACTCTCGCTCTTTAAATTAAACATTAAGCGAACACTGTTCACCATTAATGCTCTGAGTCTGTCCAGTCATTATGATGATCGCTGATAAGTTAGTTGTTTACTTATGATCCCTGAAGACAAGTTTCACGTCAACAAAGGTTCTACGCTGAATAGATAATGATAATGCTCTGAATCAAAGAAAACTGATCATGAAGTCCTCCGTACAAAGTACTTTTGTCTTAACCACCCTTGCATGACTCCGTACGAAATGTCAGAAAAGAACCTCCGACTGTCTGAAATCGTACAACCACTCTGATACTATACTGTTCATCCATACGGCTACTAAGGTTGTCAACAAAGGTCAATGACATGCAACCAACCAGCTGATGACACGTGTAAAGTGTATACTGACTTGCATTAAATGCATGCAGTATATAAAGAGATGAACCCACTTCATTTGAAGTAACTTGCTAACTCTGGACAAGTTTAATCTCTTATCTCAAGATAGGTTATTATTAGTAATTTCCTTATCTCTCTTAGTGCAAGAAACCTTAGTGTTCCAACTTGTTTAGATTTAGGTTTATCCTTAATCTTGTTTCCGCAACAAGCTGTAAATTGTTAATGATTTATCAATAAACAATTTAGAAAAGTAAAATCTGTGTGTTTGTATTCAACCCCCCCCCCTTCTACAAACTTGTATAGGCCTTCAGGACCAACATCGTTGATGTTCGCCTAGAATTAAAAGATTTCAAAACAATTGCATCGCTGAATATCTCTTCCTTATCAGCGATATTTTGAAATTTCTAAAAACCAACACTGATATTTCTATTTAGTGCTTCATGTTTTCAAAAGTGTCCCTGAGCTTTCAAAAACCTCAGAGACATCCTAAAATATGAAAGGACGTTTATGACGTCATCCTAATGGATAAACCCTGGCACGTTCTTTTTCTGACACACATTTGCACGATTCGTTTTCTATCCAATCAAATGCAAACACGTGTCCGTGTCATCATGAAAAACTTTTCCCGCTCATAGTTTTTCTCTCTCTACTCTCACTATATAAACCCATTCGAGTTTATATTTTTCCTTTACGCGAACAACTTCTTCTTCAAGAAAAGAATTACTGTTGCGTTTTGAACTCAAGTTTCCAGAAACTGTTCATCTTCTTCTACGACAACATGGTTAATATTCTTATTATTTACCTATTTAACTTGTTTCTGATCTTATCTTTGTTTTCAAAAGATCAAACAAAATAACTTTTTAAAAATGAAATCATTTTCTTTTCATGATTTTATGAACACAACCTTCATGGTTGTTCTTCAAGTTTAAAACACAAATCTTAAACTTGTTCTTAATATGTGTTTCCAGAATCTTTTCTTCAAATAGAAACTGGAAAACACATACTCTCCATGTATTTCTTTTTCAAAACAAGAAAAACCCTAATTTTCATAAAGACATTTTTTTATCTGAATGAAATTGACAAAATTTGAAAACATCTTATTGGAAAATCTCTCCACATTAAGATATTTTTTTCTTCTTCATGGTTTTATGTGTTACACAGAAATGGCAACCTCTAAAGCTCCTTCTGCTAAAACCCCAACTACTGCTGAGAAAGTGGTTATCACCAAGGCTCCTCAGGTCAAGCTCAAACTTGATAAGGTTACATTCCAACACAACAACCACTATGCGCTTTTCGATTTTCCTCCGAAAAAGCAAGTCACACATCTGGATGATGCTGTGAATTTTCTCAAAACCTGCTGCTTATCTACAACCCTAACCATTGTACCCCCTGCTCATAAATTTCTTTTATCTCAATTCTGGTATACTGCCAGACGAGCTCAAGTCCCTTCACCTAAAGACCCAACCAATCTCCTTTATGTCATTCTCTGTGACACCAAATTTGGCACCACCAGAATCAACCCCGCCATTATCAGGCGTGCACTCAGCCTACCCACAGCTACCAAAGAAAAACGCTTTGTCCCTCTGTCAAACCACAAAAACCATGCTGATAGGGAAGCAGTCACTGCCTTCTTTGATGCAATGGGTTACACATGGGACACAAGGAGGGATAAAATGCCTGAGAAGAAGCTGACCCTGATAAGGATGTCCAAGATGCCAAGCGAGATGAACTTCATCTTCGCCCACCTGATAAGCTGTATGACTGCAAAATCCGGCTCCTCTGATAAAGCTGCTCAACCTCAGCAAACCATGACCTATGCATTGTTGAAAGGTCTCCATGTTGACTGGGCCTCGATCATTTACGACGATCTTGCATTCAGGGTGGACATAGCTGACAGATATCCAAAAGAGGGTGATCACAGACTCTCTCAGGTTGGCCCTAAGGTACTCGACTTCAGCCCCATGCCAAACGAGGTATGTCTTACTACTCTCTTATCTATTCTTAATCCTCATTCTTCTATTTCTGCGGCTACTTCAGCGAAAATCCCCACCGCTGATACCCACGCTGCACCCTCCACTCCTTCTCGTAAAAGGAAACACTCTACTTCCCAACTTGATTCCGAAAGGATCAAGAAAACCAAGGAACAACCCTCAAAGCCATCAACGGCTGAAGAATCCACGACTCATCTTGTACAAGAGTCGCTGGATAGTTTCGTGGTACGCTCTGTCACATCTGTTCAAGCCACCCCTTCCATCCCAACTTCAGCGTCTCTAAACGCTGAGGTTATAAACTTGGAACAGAACCCCTCTACTTCAGACCTTCTAAGGACTGAAGAAGTACTCATCAGCAGATCCAACGCTGAACTCCGCACCCAACCAATCTTCTCATCATTCACTCCTCCAACTCTTTCTTTGGACACTTCACCAATATTTCCCCCATTCTCATCAACAAACGTCATCCTCCGCGATACTAATGTTGAACTTCTTCAGAGGATGATAGGTCAATCTACAGGACCTGCGGAAACTTCCCAGCATAAAGGCTCTCTGGAAGACGACTATGAAATGTTTACAGGTCATCGAAACTTCGAGGACTTCGTCAACCATCCCGCAGGTATATACATAACTCCACATACTCATCTCTCACAACCCCAAACTTCTGAGCTTTCCTCTGTTCATAAGTTAATAACTTTTTCAGGTGCTAATTTGGGAGATATCAACAACTCCCTGAAAGATCTGGTCACAAAGGTGGAATCTTACAACACCACTCTCTCCACCAACTCTTCAGCGGTTACAGACGCTGGAGAGAATCTCAAAAAGATGATCGAGGCTGTTGATAAAAAGGCTCCAGTGCCGATCTGGAGAAGGTGGATGGTAGCATTGCTCAGTTTGCTGCTACTCTCACCACCAACTCCACAATCGTCAACGATCTCAACCTCACCAACACAACCCTCGCAACAAACTTCGCCACTCTGTCCAGTGAAGTCACAACACTGAAGACAGAAATGGTAACTCTCCAGGGTGAGGTCTCCACGGTTAAGGATTTCTATCAGCAAGTCCTCGATCGCCTGAACGCTCCAACCTGTACTCCTTCGCACTTCACTCAGGCTGATCGAGAGGATCTTCAAAGACTCGCTCCTGCTATATCTGGCCTAGATGATAATTTAGCAGTGGTTGAATTATGCATGGGACTCACTGGCCAAGAAGACAGTGATTCTCATACTGATGATGATGTTGCTGTTTCCTCCCCATCTCATCATGAGGAAGAGGGGGAGAAGAACGATGAAGGTCTTCCCCATGCTGAAGAAGGGGAGACAAATGACACTGAAGTTGTTGCTGCTTCTTCTGATCCTCAGGGAGCTGAAAACCCTGAGGGAACCGAGAAACCTCCCTCTGTATCTGAGGGGGAGCAACTCGAAGAGCAACATAAGGAAGATGTTGTTGATGTAACCAAACCTTACATTGATGAGGATGAGTTTGAAGAGGAAGCTGAAGACGATGAAGCTGTCGACATCTCTGACGACGAACCATCATCAACTCATAAAAATGATGATGATGATGATGATGACGATGATGATGATGATGATGACTTCTTCTTTGTTGAGCCCAAGAAGGTCCCTGTGAAAGGGATTTCGATAAATGAACCATCAGGGGAGACGACTAAAACAAAGCCTGCAGCGTCTGAAGCTGACAAAGGCAAAAACAAAGGCCTCGCTGCAGAAGGCAATCTGGCCATCCTTCTGATAAAGCCAGTTTGTCAGGTACAATATCTCCTCTTCCCTTACTCCGCATCCCTCCTCTATCCCTTATCTATCTCAGTTCTTCTCTCCATAAAACCTCTATACACTTAACCATATTCCTTTCTCTATCTCTTTCTTCCCATGATCTCATTTAAACGATCGCTGTGTTTCAGCTAGTCCTCTCCCCTGCTTGAGGATCCAGCTGAAGTCCCCACTGCTGCACCAACAATAATCCCAGCCACAAGAGCTGAAGAAATAATCCCGGTCTTGGATTTAATCACTGAGACCGATGAACCTGAAGAACAATTGGTCTCTCACAAAAACAGACCTTCCGTAGCTCCTCAAAAGCTAAGTGAAGAAGATCAGAAAAGAAGAGAAGAAATGATCAAGAAGTTTGAGGATCAGCGAATCATCCTTCCTCGTGACAAAGTCCCTGTTCCCACGAAGTTCAGGTTATCAAAGAAAGAATTCGATGATCACCTCAGAGCTAAAAGGTTACTCGCTAAAAGAAAGGAAGCTGAAGAAAAAGATAAGGCTCTCGCCATTCAGCTTGCCCAACAATCGGTGAATGACCCCGCACTGAAAATAACTCCCATCGAAGTCCAACGTCAGTTGTGGGAAGACGCCCAGAAGATTATCGAAGAAAAGACCAAGGTATCTCAATCTACCTTGAAATGGTGCAAAGAGAAAGTACACTTTCGATATCGGGCTGCCAGAATTAACAAGGTACATATCACTGGAAGATCGACCATCAAAGTTCCAATTGTTGAGGTTTAGATATTCAGAGAAAACGGTACAACAGAAACCTTCTATGCTGATGCTATCACGAAATACGGTCTCTCTGAATGGTTGGAGATCAGAATAGCCATTCAGCGCTCCGGTTCTAAATACAAGGATCATGTCGAAAAACTTATAAATCGGCAGACCGACTTGGTTTCTTCTGCTGTGGATATTCCTCCTCCCACTCCTCTTGCAACTCAACAAAGAAGGGCCTCTGCAAAGAAAAAGTCAAACCCTTCAGATTCAGGTCCTCCTATCCAGAATGAAACAGGTATTGGTTTTTCACGTGCTGAAGTACTTGGTCCTGATCCTGACCTCTCAGCGCTTGACACCTCTCTGCCTCCTAGAGAAAGATTCATTCCTGGAAAAGTCATAAGCGAAGGCTGATAGGATTTCCTTGTAGTCTTTCTATCCTTATTAGCTCATATCTTTTGTACTTGTAAATTTATTTGTTGTACTTGTAATTTTTCCACTTCCCTCTATAACCTTTACGAAGTTCAAAGAAACTTTTCAGCGAATGTACTTTACTACATCAGTACTTAAAAGATCCCAGAAAACAGTTAAAGGGACAAATATTTTATTAGTTCTTTTTTACCTTATGTTTTCGTACTTAGCAATTTTCCTTCATTGCTATGTCATAATCAAATAGGGGGAGATTGTTGATCCAAACCCTATGTGATTTAATAATGACCCTTTAAAGAAACACTTAGTGAAATTTGTAAGTAGACAATATGTATTAGAGTTTCACTATCGCTGATAAGTACTATGACTCTATAGTACCGCTGATAGGAACTCTCGCTCTTTAAGTTTAAATATTCAGCAAACATTGTTCACCATAAAGCTCTGAGCCTGTTAGTGCTTTTGGTGATCGCTGATAGTTTAGTTGTTTACTTATGATCCGTGAAGACAAGTTTAACATCAACAAAGGTTCTACACTGAAGTCGAAGATCATGCCCAAGAACCAGCGACAAGTCTACTAATGAACTGATGCGGATATCAGCGAAGCAAGACCTGTCCACTCAACGTAAAGTTTCAAGTAGAAGACTTCAGCGAACGCTGAGCTTTATCACTCGCTGATAAAGTACTGCTCAACGAAAGCTGATCATGAGGTCTACTCTACAAATTACTTTTGTCTTTCCCCTTGCATGTCTCCGTACGAAATGTCATAACGGACATCCCTTCTGTCCAGAATCGTACAACCAACTCTGATTCTACACTGTACACCATGCGGCTACTAAGGTTGTCTACAAAGGTCAACCTATGCAACCAATCAGCTGCTGCCACGTGTAAACTAATACTGCCATGCATTAAATATAAGCAATATATAAGAAGAACCCTACTTCAGAAATGAAGTGCTCGGCCATCTTCTTCTTTGTCTCTTAGTGTTAGAATATTATTCGTAATATTCTTATCTCCTTTCTATCTTAATTCTAGTGCAAGAAACTTAGTGTTCTTAACTTGTTTAGATTAGGTTAATCCTTAATCTTGTTCCGCAACAAGTTGTAAATTGTTTGATTATATCAATAAACAATTTAGAAAGTAAATCTGTGTGTTTGTATTCACCCCCCCCCCTTCTACAAACTTGTATAACCCTTCGGGACCAACACATACCCTCTGTATTTGTCGTACCCGAAGTACTCCCTGTTAATGCCAAAAATCACCCAAAGGATAACTTAAGGTCGATGTGGAGCTTTAACAACTAAAGAAAAGAATCTCACGACAAACAATGCAATCGCAGACATAAAGTAAATGAGACAAGGAATTTAGGTGACGCGGAAAACCCCAATGTGGGTAAAAACCAAGACCGACCTATGGAAGTCGACCGTGCACTAGAATCGACAATCAGGGGCGATATCCTTTAAAAACAAGTGTCGTGAGTACAATAGATTACAATAAGGATAAAAGTAAACTTAATCGTAAGCTATAGTCGTGCGTTGTTCGTAATTGCGTTGGATCGGGCAAACTGAACGGTTGTCGTGTGTAGCTTGCGTGAGTGATATTTGCTCAAATGCTCTGATGATCTCGGTTGTATTGCGAAAAAAGGGTTGAATGCGTAGTGGTTGTCTTTGTGGTGTTGCATAAACCTTTATACAACTTTTGGGTAGCATTGAATGCGTCTTGATGATTGTCGTAACCGCTGTTCGGTCCTTAATTGTCATTAATGGATTGTCCGTTATGACCGTTGGGCAATGATTGCTCCTGGTCCTGCATTAATGAAACAAAGAAAATGGCTGTTGACTGTTAATCGGTTAGCATGGTCGTACGACCGTCTTAAGTCACGGTTGTCGATCATAAGAGGCTTACGACCATCGTAGAAATGCACGACGGAAGAAGCAGTCGTAAGTAACCTACAGGACCTTATCTTAATACAAGAGTGGTCTTACATAAATGTCATGTTTATTTTCTTCGTCGGTCGTGAGGTGTGGAATTTTACCCAAATAGTTTGTTCCCAAAATTTGGATTTTGGCGTGAAACTCAAATTTTAAATCTTAGTACTTGAGATGACACGTGTCGCACGGGGAAAAGATCTAGTGGAATTCCAACTATTCTGGTCCGATTTGAACCAAGGAGGCGAAGGGGTGCTTGACGTCATGGAGACGTGGACGAGGCGTGGAGCCGTTGCATGACAGGTGTCGCTCATCTGGGTGAGGTATGCGAGAAGGTGGTGGACTGTTGTCGTCCATTCATCAAGCCAATCTGACAGGTCATTGCCATATAAATAGCACGATTCGGGAGATGATTTCTTTTTACGCCTTCGGTATATTTCAGAGAGAGATTTTGAGTGATTTAGTTTCCATTTTTTGACGTGAGCTTCGAGTGTTTTTAAGTTGAGCAAAGTTTGTAGTTTTTCCACTAGTTTTATTGTCTGGGTAAAAATTTATTAGTCTCGACCACGACCGAAAAAGGAAAAAACACTTCTTACACGACACATCTTATGTTAAGATAAAATCATACACACTCTATCGTTAGACCTAAGTTTAGGTCGAGGGTTACTCACGACACTCGACCATGACGTCGTCCAACTCACACGACCATCGCAGGATACCTGATAAACACGATTAACTAACGTACGACATGACTGTTATGTTTTCTTTGTTTAATGCAGGATCAAAGCCATTAATGACCAACGACTATAACTGACGAAGATTATTATAAGCATTAAATCTTAGAAACCGTTACGACCGTTACCCTGCTTTTATGGGATCATTTAAGGCTGCGAAGGCTATATAAACAAATATGTAGGCCTCATTTGCGGACATCTGAGTTCGAGAACATCAACAGCATAGCGAAAGCATTCGAAGCAAAGTTATTTCACGAAAGAATATGCACGACGCATACATACAACACCCTGTTTTTACACACGACACACCTGTTTACTTTAAGATTAAGTTGTTTCTGTTATTTGTATTGTAATCGCTTTTACACTCGATGTTTGAAACATAAGGATGTCGCCCCTGATTGGCGATCATAGTACAGCGACGACCATCACTGTCGTCCGCGGGTTTGTTTCCTCGTTGAGGTTTTTCTCGCGTCACCAAATTCCTATCGTCTCTTATATTTTTTGTCTTTGTCGAACGATTTATAGTCTTTATTTGTTAAGCTCCACATCAACCTTAAATTGTATTTTTGGACGATTTTCGGCATTAACAGTTTGGCGCCCACCGTGGGGCCTCATCTAGAGAATGTCTTCGACAAACGTGCGTTCGACTAACAGTTTCTTGGAGTTTTCTCTTTTTACCTTTCAGGAAAATGGCAGGTCACTGAAATCAAGAGCAGATCATCGCCCAGATGCATTGGGAGCTGGAAGCTGCGCATAATCGCATCGACGCCCTTGCTGAGCAAAGTCGAAGGGCAGCTGAAGAAATCGCTCGATTTCGGAATCAAAATCCGAATAGATCATTCGGACAGCAGAATGATCCAGGACCATTTGCCAGCAATCCAGGTTCAGGACCATTCGTTCAGAATCCGCAGCAGGGTCCGTTCGTCCATAATCCTTAGTACGGGTCGATTCCTCCTCAGCATCTGAGGCCACCACCACTACATAACGGGTTTCATCTACACTGCGTCCCTCTCAATGGGGACGCCAATGGTTCGTCATATGGAAATGACACAAATTCAGGGATCAACCGTCCAGCAGGTATGGACCCCGTCGCTCAGCGACTGAAGATGTTGGAAGACCAGAACGAACGTGTCCTGTCATTGCTCGCAAAATTGTCGGGCGCAACCGTGCCCGTCGACGTCGAGCCTCGCACATGATTTCAAGCTTCCCCTTTTGTCGAAGAGATCGCTCTGGTCGATGTCCCTAAGAAGTACAACATCCCAACTTTTACGCCCAAATATTCTTGTATTTCGGATCCCACAGAACACGTCGCTCAGTAGAAACAACTGAGGTGGACTATGTCGATCCCTTATCAGTATCAGGAGGTCTGTATGTGCAAAGGTTTAGGGCGACCCTCATGATGCCGCCCTCCAATGGTTGATTAACCTCAAGCCAAAATCCATCGGGTCCTTCGCTGAGTTAGTCAACCAATTTTCCAGCAGTTCGCTAGCAGTCGTAAGATGGAAAAGCAAAACCAGCAACTTATATTATGTCGTGCAGAAGGCCGATGAATCTATCCGGAGCTATTTCAACAGATTCAATGCGGAAATGATCTGTATCCGTAACTGCGACGTCAAGACCGCGATCAAAGCCTACAAACGCGGTCTGGGCGATAGTTCGGGTCTGTACACTGATTTGACAAAGTATCGTCCAGAAAATTTCGAAGACTTCCGAGCAAGAAACCTAGCTTATATGAGGGTAGAGGACGATGATGCCTTCCGTCGAAAAGACTCTGACGACAAAAGGTCACTGAGTGTAAAGAAGGCAGAGTTCAAGGCGAAGGCGGTATCCAACCTGCACGACAGATCTCGAATGTCCGATTCGAGAAGAAGAAGACCGCGACCCCGACCAAATTTCCTCAGTATCCTAAGATATCCTCCTACGGATTCAAGGGAACCTCCAAGGATTTGGTCGAGGCCTTGAAGACCGTCAAGGCGACCATCCGGTGGTCGAAGAAGACCGACAGAGATGACGATAAGAAAGACAAATCGAAGTGGTACGATTTCCATATCGATCATGGTCATATGACGGACGATTGCACAGCCCTTAAAAAAGAGCTAGCATACCACGTCCCGAAGGGAAATCTGAAGGATATCATCGACAACGTCATTACCCCATTTAACGACGTTTGACCGCCATCTCCCGACCATGCAAAGGTCGTCAATTGCATAACTGGTGGGTCAGACGTCTGCGGTCTGACGGATTCCGCGACCAAACGTCATGCCAGCCAAGCACCTGACGACCGACCTATTCCTCCCTCATCAAGACCCAAAGGAGATCTGGAGTTAGAAGCCATGAAGATTTTATTCGACCAAGACGACATCGGCGACTCGTATCAAAGGCACCATGACGGGTTGATCATTCAACTCACAATTGGTAATTGCCTGACCCGACGAGTCTTGGTCGATGGGGGAAGCTCAGCGAACGTCATCTTCCTTGATACCATCAAGGCCATGGGAATCGATCGATCGAAAATTACCCGACGCTCGACAACCTTGGTGGGTTTCAATGGAGGCGCGCCGAGTACCTTTGGAGAAATTACCCTGCCCGTCTACGCCCGAGGGATCAACAAGCCGACAAAGTTCAACGTCATCGATTGCTCGTCAGCCTATAACATCATCTTTGATCAACCGTGGATCCATGACATGAAAGCTATTCCTTCGACATATCATCAAACCATGAAGTTCCCTACGCCGTGGGGAGTCCAGGAGATCAAAAGTGAGCCGAAGGTCGCCCGCGACTAATACAAGACGACCCTGAAACCGAAAAAGCAGGCCATCTAGCAATTACAGTTCCAGGATGCTCTTGTGACAGCCGACGACTATCGCCTGGAGGAAATCGTCCTCGACCAGAGCAAGCCTAACGAGACCGTCTTTATAGGTTCATCCCTCGACCCTTGCCTTAGGGAAAAACTAATATCTTTTTTGAAGGAACATGCCGACTGCTTTGCCTGGTCGCACGAAGACATGGTCGGCCTAGACCCCAACGTTATTTCTCATAAGCTCAACATCGACCCGTCATTCAAACTTGTCAAGCAAAAGCGACGAATATTTGCTCCTGAACGGCATAAGGTGATTAATGACGAGGTCGACAACCTCCTCAAGACAGGGAAGATTCGAGATGTAAAGTACACCGACTGGCTTGAAAATGTCATGGTCGTGCAAAAGAAGAATGGCAAATGGAGTGTCTGTATCGATATCACAGATCTCGACAAAGCTTTTCCAAAAGATCCTTTTCCATTGCCACATATCGACGCCATGGTCGACGCGACAGCAGGACATGAACTATTGACGTTCATGGATGCTTATTTCGGATACAATCAGATCCTTATGCATGTCGAGGACCAAGAAAAAACCACTTTCATGACAGATCGAGGTATTTTTTGTTATAAGGTTATGCCCTTTGGTTTAAAAAATGCAGGCTCTGCCTACCAACATCTGGTGAACAAGATATTCAAAGATCATCTTGGCGACACGATGGAGGTGTATGTTGATGACATGCTCGTCAAGTCGAAACAAGCGGTCGACCACGTCGAGCATTTGAGGCAGTCGTTCGACATCCTTCGAAAGTACAGCATGAAGCTAAACCCGACGAAGTGCTCCTTTGGCGTCAGCGCCGGGAAGTTTCTGGTCTATATGGTCACTCGACGAGGAATCAAGGCCAATCCAGATCAGATCAAGGCCCTTATCGAGATCAAATCCCGAAGGAATTTTAAAGAAGTCTAAAAGCTCACTGGTCGAGTGGCAGCCCTGAACAGATTTATCTCTCGATCATCGAATAGATGCCATCCATTCTGCAACGTCCTCCGAAAAATAAAGGCTTCAAGTGGACAGACGATTATGAGCAAGCACTGCAAAAACTGAAGGAGTACATGTTGGGAACTGAAGATTTGCTAAGTATGGATAGTGCTGCCAGAACAACATTACTACTTCCAGAACAAATTTACTACTGCAAGTAAAGGTTAGTACTGCCAGAACAAAGTTACTACTGCAAGACAAAGTTAATACTGCTGGAACTCTGTTAGTACTGCTGATGCATTAATGCTGCTGGAACAAGGTTAGTACTGCTGAGTCAAGTTAATGCTGCTGGAATAGATTAATACTGCTGAAGCAAAGTTAATGCTGCGGGAATAAGTTAATGCTGCTGGAATGAATTAGTGCTGCTGGAGAATATTAGTACTGCGCATGCTGAATGAAGTTAATACTGCTGATGTGATAAGTTTGGTATGCGAAGATTTTGGAGATAAAGATGGAATGGATGCAAATATACTTAAAGAAGATTCAGAAGATCAATTTTGTTTTGATAGTTATCTTGTAATTATTTTGTATAAATAGATGTTGATAGATAGCTATTAAAAAAAAAAAGTATGCAATATACGAGAGTTTTAGAATACGTTTTAGAGAGAATTAACCTCAAGGTTTAGAACCCTATTTCTAGAGAAGTAGAAGTCGTCTTGATTGAGCCTGTTCATCAAGATTGAGGTTTGGTTGTAAGCTTGTGAGTTGGATTAGTGCATACAAACAGCTGTGTTTTTCTGATATATTGTTCATTGATTGTGAGAATTAAAGTTCTATTCCGCAGATTCTTTAATTCTGAATTCTAAGTTTTATTAGTCTTGTTAAGATTCGATCCTGACAAGTGGTATCAGAGCCTGTGTTTCTTAGAATTCTACAATCATTATGGACAATTCTATTGAATCAAACAGTACTCTTGTTTCTAAGGTTCCCATGCTCAGACCCAATGAGTTTGACATGTGGAAAATTAGAATCAAGCAGTATATTCTGCTTACTGATTATTCTATCTGGGATATCATAGAGAATGGTCCATGTGCTGAAGGAAGAATTGGACCAGAAGGCAAAAGACCTCCTCCAAAGACTGATGCAGAGAGAAAAGTCAGACAAATAGAGATGAAGGCCTTAAGCACTCTGCTTTTGGCTATCCCCAATGAATATCAGCATCAATTTCATCACTGCACTGATGCTCAGATTCTGTGGAATGCATTGGAAAAGAGATTCTCTGGCACCAAGAGCACCAAGAGGAATCAGAAGGCAATTCTCAAGCAGCAGTATGAAAACTTTACTTCTACTAAGAATGAGTCTATGACTCAAACTTTTGATAGATTTAATAAGCTGATTGGAGAATTAGCCACAGTAGGAGTCAAGATGGAGGCTGATGATGTTAACAGAAAGTTCTTAAGATCATTAGGTGAAGAGTGGACAATGTATACTGTGTCCTTCAGACAGAATGACCAATTGGAAGATAAAGAGCTTGATGATCTTTACAATGATCTTAGAGTCTTTGAAGCAGAGGTTGAAGCCAAAAAGAAGCCATCTAGATATATACATAATGCTGCAATCCTTTCAGCATCACCTGATTCTGCTGCTAACCCTGAATCAGTTAGTGCTGCTGGAGGAGTCAATCAGGAAAAGACCAATGATTCAGTACTAGAAGCCTTCTTTTCTAGTCATGTTAATTCCTCATTGATTAATGATGACTTAGAACAGATTAATACTGATGATCTTGAAGAGATGGATATCAAGTGGCAGATGGCTATGCTGTCTATGAGGGTGAAGAGATTCATAAAGAGGACAAGGAGAAACAACTTTTCCCAAAGAAGAGAAGATGGTGCTGGATTTGACAAGTCCAAAGTTGAATGCTACAAGTGTCACAAGATGGGACACTTTGCCAGGGAATGCAGAGGTGGAACATCTCACAACAGCCATCAACAAACTCAGGTTGGAAGCTCCAATCAAAACAGAAATTCTATTCAAGCTCTTGTATCTCAACAAGGAATGGGATTTGATTGGAGTGATCAAGCAGAAGAGGCCATCCAAAATCAAGCACTTATGGCTGAAGTTTCAGATCTTCCCACTGAGGTAAAATCTAATCTCTGTACTCAAGCTTGTATAGACACTGTTAAAAGGTATAGAGATCACAATCAGGGAATGTGTGATGACCTTAAGAGATTAGAAAAGGACAGAAAAGACTATGTAGTAATTGTTGAGATGTTTGAAGAACAGATTAGGGATTTTCAAGCCAATGAACTTCAACACTCCTATGATACAAACTACTGGAAATGGGAAAAGGATGGTCTAGAGTTCCAGCTTAGAGAATCCAGGGAAGAGTGTGAGAAACTAAAAGGAGAGCTTGAGAAAGTTAAACTTGATGTTGAAAAGTTTTCAAAAGCTTCTAAAGTCATGGACACCATATTAAATACTCAAATTCACAGTAAGATGAAAACAGGCCTAGGGTACAATGCCACACCCCCACCCTACAACAACAACTACATCCCTCCTAAGTCAGACCTATTAGAAACCAAGGATAGGAAGGACTTACCTGAAGGAACCACTGAAGTAGATCCATTAGATAAAGTAGTTGTTGAGGATAAGACTGAAAAAGAAGGATCTGGTGAGGAATGTGTAAGTCCATGTGTTAAGAACAATGAGATGAAAAGGACTGGAAAGGGAAAGGGAGTTCATTATACACAGACCACTGTTGTGAACTGTAATACTTGTGAACATTGTTCTTGCAAGAAATCTCAAGAGAATAAGCCCCAAAAACATGATAAAAAGAGGGGAAATCAAAGAAATTGGAATAACCAGTGGGCACAAAAGCAAGGAGTTGATCTGCAAAGGATTAACAGACCAAAACCTTGTTTTATTTGTGGCAGATTGAATCATCTTGCCAAACACTGTTATTTCAATCCTATTAACCAAAGGAAAAGTTTTCAAAGAAGTTTTCAAAAGTCTTCTGGTTATAGGAAGCCTGCAAGGAATAATGTGGCTAAGAAACAAGCTGAATCCAAAAGCCACATGAGAAAACAGACTGAAAAGGAATGTGTCAATATGTGGATCCCCAAAAGCACTAATGTTAGTACTGCTACCTCAGATAGTACTGCTGACAAGGATAGTGCTGCTAGAAGCAATACTACTGCCAATACTGCTGCTAGCAGTGTTAGTGCTGCTAACACTGTTAGTACTTCTTTTGAAGACAATACTACTGCTAGCAGTGTTAATGCTGCTAACACTGTTAGTACTTCTTTTAAACACAATACTGCTGCTAGCAGTGTTAATGCTGCTAACTCTGTTAGTACCTCTTCTAAGAACAATACTGCTGCTCGCAGTGTTAGTGCTGCTAACACTGTTAGTACTTCTTCCAAGGTTAATACTGCTAGACCAATCATATTGACAAAGTACTCCAGTTCTGCAGTACCTAAGTTTGAAAATCTCATCAAAACCCAGTGCAAGTACTTTGATGAGCAAGGGAGACCCAAGACCACTTCGGCTTGGGTTCCCAATAAAAACTAACTGATTTATCTGATGTGCAGGGCAACCAACAGCTTAAGGGGAAGAGCATCTGGCATGTTGATAGTGGTTGCTCCAGGCACATGACAGGTAACATGGCCTGCCTCAAGAATTTCAAAAGAATTGATGGAGGACATGTTGCTTTTGGAAATAATCCTGCAGGAGGTAAGATAAGTGGTAAAGGGGACGTGTCAAAAGGTAAAATGACATTTGAGGATGTTTACTATGTTGAGCAATTGAGATACAACCTGTTAAGTGTATCACAGGTTTGTGACAAGAAACATAGTATATTATTTACTGATTCTGAATGCATTATTCTTGCTCCTGGATTCAAAGTAGTAGATGAAAACATGATACTATTGAGAACTCCTAGAAAAGATAATGTGTATTGTTTAGATTTATAAAGTGTTTCATCTGATTCATCTCTAAATTGTTTGGTTTCAAAAGCTTCAATAGATGAATCTTCACTTTGGCACAGAAGGATGTGTCACATGAATTTTAAAACAATGAATAAACTTGTTAAAAATAATCTTGTTAGGGGTTTACCATCAAAAGTCTATTCATGTGATGATCATTGTGTTGCATGTCTCAAAGGCAAACAACACAAAACTTCTCATAAGTCCAAAGAGATAAACTCTATCTCAAATCCTCTTCAGTTGTTGCATATAGATCTGTTTGGCCCTACAAATGTCATGAGCATTGGCAAGAAGTCATACTGTTTAGTTATTGTTGATGATTACTCTAGATTTACTTGGGTATATTTTCTGAGAACAAAAGATGAAACAAGTGGACTGATCAAATCTTTTATTCTTAGAATTGAAAACCAATCAAATCAAAAAGTGAAAGTCATTAGATCAGATAATGGGACTGAATTTAAAAACTTTGATCTAAACACCTTTTGTGAGGAAAAAGGAATTGAGAGACAATACAGTGCTCCTAGGACTCCACAACAGAATGGTGTTGCTGAGAGAAGGAATATGACACTGATTGAGGCTGCTAGATCACTGTTAGCTGATTCAAAATTACCCACTACTTTTTGGGCAGAAGCAGTTAATACTGCTTGTTATGTTCAAAACAGAGTTTTGGTAATAAAGCCTAAAAACAAGACACCTTATGAGCTTTTTCTGAAAAAGAAACCATTTATTGGATTTTTTAAACCATTAGGGTGTCCTTGTACAATTCTCAATACCAAATCTCACTTAGGAAAGTTTGATAGCAAAGCAAATGATGGCTTTCTTGTTGGTTACTCATCTCAGAGTAAGGCTTACAGAGTGTTTAATACCTCTTCTAGAATAATTGAAGAAAGTGACAATGTCCAATGCAATGAGAACACACCAAATCCTATTGGTTCAGGTCCTGATTGGCTATTTGACATTGATTCACTCACTAATTCTTTGGGTTTCAGTAGTGATGTAAATGCAGGACAAAGGGATGCTCCACCATCAGATCATAGAATTCAGTCTGTGATATTTCCACTCCCTACCATTGATCCTGTTGACTTCTGTGAACCAGAAAAGGAAGCTGAACCCATTCAGGATGAAGAAGAGAGAAGAATAGAGGAAAATCAGACTTCAAGAGAGTCTGAAGTGACTGAAGAAGCTGAAGAAGATCCAGACTTAAATGAGTCAAATCTGGATGGGAACTTAGTTGAGGAACCTGGTCATCCATCAAGAACTCAGAAAAATCATCCTCCTGAGTTGGTTATAGGAGATATTCTTTCTCCCATGTTGACTAGGAATCAAAGCAGACTTCAAGAGCTACAAGATCAGCAGAATACAGTTAATACTGTACTTACTTGCTTTCTATCCCAAATTGAGCCCAAAAAGGCTTATGATGCTATGAAAGATCCAAGTTGGATAGAAGCAATGCAAGAGGAGCTGCTACAGTTTAAATTACAGGATGTTTGGGACTTGGTGGACCTTCCAAAAGGTCATAGAGCAATTGGCACCAAGTGGATTTTCAGAAACAAGAAGGATGACAGAGGAATTGTGATCAGAAACAAAGCAAGGCTGGTTGCACAAGGGTATACTCAGGAAGAGGGCATATACTATGAGGAAGTCTTTGCCCCAGTGGCACGGATTGAAGCAATTAGGCTATTTCTAGCCTATGCCTCATACATGAAGTTCAAGGTCTACCAAATGGATGTAAAAAGTGCTTTTCTGTATGGAAGTATTGATGAAGAAGTATATGTCTATCAACCCCCTGGATTTGAGAATCCATTGCACCCTGACAGAGTGTACAAGTTGAAGAAGGCACTGTATGGTTTACATCAAGCCCCAAGAGCATGGTATGACACCCTGTCTACCTATCTCTTGAAAAATGACTTTGAAAGAGGAGTCATTGATAATACCTTGTTCATTAAGAGGAGAGAGAAAGACACACTACTTGTTCAGATCTACGTGGATGACATCATCTTTGGATCCACAAATGATCACATGTGTAAAGAGTTTGAAGAGTTAATGCACAAGAGCTTCAAGATGAGTTTCATGGGAGAACTTACTTTCTTCCTTGGGCTTCAGGTGAAACAGAGGAAAGATGGGATTTTTATAAGCCAATCCAAATATGTGAAAGACATCCTGGACAAGTATGGTTTAACAGACTCAAAGCCAACAAGCACACCAATGGAGACACACAAACAAATCACTGCAGATCTTGAGGGGGAGGATGTGGATGTCCATCATTACAGATCTATGATTGGATCACTCATGTATCTCACAGCCTCTAGACCAGACATTATGTTTCCAGTATGTGTTTGTGCCAGATTTCAGGTTACACCTAAGCAATCACACCTTCTTGCAGTCAAAAGAATTTTTAGATACCTAAGAGGGCAACCTAGATTAGGTCTTTGGTATCCTTATGAATCTTCATTTGACTTGCTTGCATACTCAGACAGTGACTTAGGTGGAGCTAACATGGATAGGAAGTCTACTTCAGGTGGATGTCAGTTTTTGGGTGCAAGACTTATATCATGGCAGTGTAAGAAACAAACCACAGTGTCCTTATCCACAACAGAAGCTGAGTATATAGCTGCTGCAAGTTGCTGTTCTCAGGTGTTATGGATTCAGAATCAGATGTTGGACTATGGGGTAACATTTCTTCACACTCCAATCTTCATTGACAACAACAGTGCCATTAGCATTGTTAACAATCCTGTCAAGCACTCAAAAACAAAGCACATAGAGATCAGGTATCACTTTATTAGAGACTGTAATGAAAAGAAATTGATTCAAGTTGCTAAAGTTCATACCAATGACCAGTTTGCAGATCTATTCACAAAAGCTTTTGATGTGGGTAGATTCACTTTCTTGGTAACAAGTGTGGGCTTGATCAACCTTGAATAAGTTCATGATCTTTAATTTTTTATACCTGTATTTCTTTGTATATTTGGTGTTACTAACTAGTTTTCTCAGAACCTCAGTATGACTCAGATGGACAAGTGCTGCAAAGTGTAAGTATAGTTACTACTGCCAGTGCAGAGTTACTACTGCTAGTACATATTTTTCTACTGCCAATTAGTAGTTAATACTGCTTAGCGGTTAATACTGATTTGTAGTTAATACTGCTTAGTAGTTAATACTGCTTTGTAGTTACTACTGCTTTGTAGTTAATACTGCTTAGTAGTTACTACTGCTTTGTAGTTAATACTGCTTAGTAGTTAATACTGCTCTGTAGTTAATACTGCTTAGTAGTTAATACTGTATGTGTAGTTAATACTGCATTGTAGTTAATACTGCTATGTAGTTAATACTGCATATGTAGTTAATACTGCTTTGTAGTTAATACTGCTTAGTAGTTAATACTGCTTTGTAGGTCATACTGCTTTATGTTAATACTGCTCAGTAGTTAATACTGCTTGTGTAGTTAATACTGCTGTGTAGTTAATACTGCCTTGCAGTTAATACTGCTCAGTAGTTAATACTGCTAAGTCGTTAATACTGCTTTTAAAGAAAATCAGGGCAAGTACTGCTATAAATACTCTTTCAGCCCGCCAAAGTTCATAACGTCTCTTTGCATTAGATTTTTCTCTCTCTCGTTTTAACCTTTTCTCCCTAGAATCTCTGTGTTTTCTATCCAAATCCTCAGGAAGAATGACGACAATGGAGTTTGTCGATGAGCACAATGAGATTGCGATGCTTCAGAAGCCAAAGCAGGCCGCAGGATTTCATGATATTGTGGATTTTCTCAAGTCCACACACATCTCTCATGCCCTAACAGTGTACCCAACCATATATATCGAACATCAAAAGCAATTTTGGGAGAATGCTACTGTTATACTCGAAGATGGGCAGAAAATCATTCGAACAAGGGTTTGTGACAAACCCTTGAAGGTCACAGAGGAGGTTATTCGCATCACTCTTCACTTAGATGATGCCTCAGGTATAACCTATCTCTCTAATGATGAACTTTTCTCGACCTTACAAAGAATGGGGTATGAAGGTCCCATTGGAATTTTTAAATTCTACAAGTCAAAGTTTTTCACCCAATGGCGATTTTTTGTTCATACTCTTATGCACTGTATTTCAAAGAAAACAACTGGATGGAGTGAGTTTAGCAGTACCGTTGCTTATGCCTTGGTCTGCTTAGCCACTACCAGAAAGTTCAATTTTTCAGCAATGATTTTTAATGATCTTGTGGCAAACCTAGAATCCAAAAAGCGATTTTACATGTATCCGAGGTTTGTCCAAGAAGTAATTAACCATGAATTGACGGATTTACCTCAGTCTGCTGAGGTATATGTGCCAAAACCCCCTAAAGGGAAGGTTTTCTCAAATATGAGAAGAATTCCTAGGGACTCGGAAGGAGTTGACACACCATTGTTCTCTACAATGATGGTTGTGTCCCACACCACTAAAGGTATGGCATCAGGGTCAAGGCCCCCATTAGACACACCCACTGATGACCAATCCCAACCTTCCATCACCAAAGATATCCCACAGTCCATTCTTTTAAGACCCACTCCCAAAATCACCAAAAAGTTTGAAAGAAGAAAGGTACACAAGGTTCCTTCCCTTGATGTATCTCCTAATAGCCCAAAGCCTACAAGCCCTCTATTGGAGCATTCTCCAATAGAGAATATCAAAAGGGTAACCACAGGGGTGTCTCCCAACCCCAAGAAGGTGCTCTCTAAGGAGAAGGATGAGCATGTGGGCTGCAAGGCTGCCACTACTTCTGCTAGCAAAGAGAAGGACAGTGGTAACATCACTAAGACCTTCCCCACGACAACTCAGAATGTGAAAACATTCAGAGGACCCAGGCGCCAAGAAACCATGGGAGTAGGATGTGCTTTTGCTAGGCAAGAGACACCTACTAAAACTTCCAATGATCCTGAAAGGGAGGTAACCACTCCTAAACCAGGTGAGGATAGATATACTTATGCGGAATTGATGGAAACTATTGCCAACATCAACATTGATGTCATGAATCAGCAGAAGGAGATTGATGAGCTTAAGAAGGTGATTCTTTATCAACACACCAAGATAGAGAAAAATAAGAAGATGATCACCAAACTGCTGCAAAGAAGGAAGAAAGCTCAGTATGTTCTGAAAAGGAGAAGATCAACCACTGATGCTTCCAAAAAGGGGGAGTTAGAAACTGAACTAAACATGGAGGATGCAAAGGTTGAGGGGGAGGCTGAACAGGTTGCAGAAGTTGCAAAGGATGCAGAAAGTGAGGGGGAAGCAGTAACTGAAACTGCAGAAAATGAGAATGATGCAGTATCTGAGATTGAAGCAGCAGTAGCTGAAAATATTAAGAGTCTTGTGGATGCGGCAGTATCTGAAAGTGAGAAGGAAACTGTATATGTATCTACAGTAACTAAATCTGAGATTGAAGCATAGGTATTTGAGATTGTGAAGAATAGTGTTGAAGCAGCAGTATCAAAGATTATAAAAGAAGTTGAAACAAAGGAAACAGCTGAAACCATTCCTGAAGTTGTTAAATCACTCAAAAGAACCAAGATGATGTCAAACAAAAGACCAAGAACAAAGTCTATAGCTTCAAAGAAGAAAGTTGTAAAGAAGCCTAGGGTGGAACCCAGTGTAGAAGAAGCTAAGGAGGAAGTTGTGAAAGAGAAAGCTGATCATAAAGTTGCTGAAGAAGAAGTGGCAACTCTATCAGGTCAACCAAGCAATGTACAATCACCAACAAATACTCAATGTGATATGTATATTACTGTGGTTGATTCTAGTCCAATCAAAGTTAAACCATTAGCTTCTATGGCTCCTGAAATCATCTTCTGGGATACTTTGAAAGATGGGAGAAAGGAGTACATTAGAGTAAAAAGAGCAGATGGGATGTTTGACGTCAGTTCTACATGGGGAAGACTTATAAGGATGTGCTCTAGATCAGACTTGGAAGAGATGTTCAAGGTGGGAATGAAGCTTTATGGGAATTTGCTGACTGAGAATGGAATGTCCATCACCAAAATGGTACTTGAATATTTGTGTCTAATGTTCAATACAGAAGCAGTTAAGTATTTGACAGAAAGGCAATTTCAAACTGTTACCAACTGGATGCTTATTGAAAACTGTGGTGTGTATGTCATAACACTTGACTATGCATATCATGAGTATTATTTGGTGGATAAAATATACGAGCACAGCATGACAAGGTTGAAAGGAATGCTAAAAACTAAGTTGGTGAGTAACAAAGATTCTAAGATGGCAAGATACCTGGTAAGAAGGATCTTAAATCAAAGTTTGGGATTGAATCCTGACTTGTGTGTTCAAGATTAAGTTTTGGAAGCATCATCATCTGAAGAACTTGACTTCTCTTTCTAAAAGTCAAGTTACGGGGAGATTGTTGGGAACTGAAGATTTGCTAAGTATGGATAGTGCTGCCAGAACAACATTACTACTTCCAGAACAAAGTTACTACTGCAAGTAAAGGTTAGTACTGCCAGAACAAATTTACTACTGCAAGTAAAGGTTAGTACTGCCAGAACAAAGTTACTACTGCAAGACAAAGTTAATACTGCTGGAACTCTGTTAGTATTGCTGATGCATTAATGCTGCTGGAACAAGGTTAGTACTGCTGAGTCAAGTTAATGCTGCTGGAATAGATTAATACTGCTGAAGCAAAGTTAATGCTGCTAGAATAAGTTAATGCTGCTGGAATGAATTAGTGCTGCTGGAGAATATTAGTACTGCGCATGCTGAATGAAGTTAATACTGCTGATGTGATAAGTTTGGTATGCGAAGATTTTGGAGATAAAGATGGAATGGATGCAGATATACTTAAAGAAGATTCAGAAGATCAATTTTGTTTTGATAGTTATCTTGTAATTATTTTGTATAAATAGATGTTGATAGATAGCTATTCAAAAAAAAATATGCAATATACGAGAATTTTAGAATACGTTTTAGAGAGAATTAACCTCAAGGTTTAGAACCCTATTTCTTGAGAAGTAGAAGTCGTCTTGATTGAGCCTGTTCATCAAGATTGAGGTTTGGTTGTAAGCTTGTGAGTTGGATTAGTGAATACAAACAGCTGTGTTTTTCTGATATATTGTTCATTGATTGTGAGAATTAAAGTTCTATTCCGCAGATTCGTTAATTCTGAATTCTAAGTTTTATTAGTCTTGTTAAGATTCGATCCTGACAGTACATGACGTCGCCGCCTCTTTTGTCAAAACCTCACGATAATGAGGTCTTGCAACTATATTTGGCCGTCAGTCCTAATGCGGTAAGTGTCGTCCTAACGCGAGAGGATGAAAAGCAGCAACTACCGATCTACTATGTAAGTAAATCCCTTTTGGACGCCGAAATCAGGTATTCCTCTATGGAAAAACTGCTTTTGTCGCTAGTTACAACTGCAAAGAACTTACGACATTATTTCGAATCACACCCTATTACTATCGTGACTAACTTTCCTCTTAAGTCTGTCTTGAGGAAACCTAAGTTGACAGGTCGATTGGCGAAATGAAGCATATATCTCAGTAGTTACGACATCGATTTTAAGCCCAGGACAGCGATCAAATCACAGGCTTTGGCAGATTTCATCGCTGATTTCAGTCCTGAACTGGAAAAAGAAGCAAAGCTCGAGGTGCTCACTGTGGCGACTCACGACGACGTGCCCTGGACTCTACATGTCGCTGGGTCATCCAACATTAGGGGTTCAGGATTAGTTGTCATATTAAAGTCGCCACAGGGGGGCAAGATGGTATACTCCGTACGATGTGACTTTAAAACTAAAAACAATGAAGCCGAGTACGAAGCCCTGATCGTGGGAATGAACATGGCCCACGACTTGGGGGCAACCGCACTACATGTCAAAAGCGATTCTCTCCTGGTCGTAAACCAGTTGAATGGAGAATTTGCGGCCAAAGATTCAAAGATGACAGCGTACCTAAAGGTAGCAAAAGAAAAATCTGAAGTTTTTAAACCATTCTCCATCGAACAGATTCCAAGGGATCAGAATACTCAAGCTGACGCTTTAGCGAACCTTGGATCTGCACTCAGCGAACCATCCATCGAGAATAACGACGTCATCCAAATCGAAGACAAAGAGGATGATTGGTCGTGCGACATCAAAAATTTCCTTATGCACGACCAACTCCCAGAAGACAAGATGGAAGCTTGGAAGATCAGGTTCAAGGCATCCAAGTATGTTGTGATCGAAGATAGACTCTATCGACGATCATCGACATACTTGAATCTGAGATGTGTTACCGGCGAAAGTCAAGTTCAAATAATCCTTCAAGAAATGCATGATGGGTAGTGTGGCAACCACTCAGGAGGTCGCAGTCTGGCCAATCGTATCTCCCGAAAAGGCTACTTTTGGCCAACACTGTGACAAGACGCCGTCAGGTATGTCCAGAATCGTGATCCTTGTCAACGACATTCAGGTATGTCCCACAAACCTTCCGAACCTTTACATTCGACATTAGTCCCATGGCCCTTCATGAGATGGGGGATGGACATTGTCGGCAAGTTACCACCTGCCCCCGGGCAACAGGTATTTCTTCTCGTACTTACAGATTATTTTTCTAAGTGGATAGTGTTTGGGTAAAAAATCACACCCTCGACCGACTTGGGAAATTCCCTTGACATGAACCATAGACCTTGATTACCCTAATGACCAAGGATATCGACAACAGTCTTACCGCCATCGATAAGAGTAATACCCATTATTGCCATACGACATCTTGTGTCAATAGTCATCCGAGATAGTATCTGCGCGTCACATGTCGCACGTCATCTTGTGTCAATAGTCATCCGAGATAGTATCTGCGCGTCACATGTCGCACGTCATACATCACATGTCGCACGTCGCATATCACTAACGACATATCGCAGGTTGCATGTCACTAGTCTTGTGTCACTAGTCTTATGTCACTAGTCTTATGTCACTAGTCTTATGTCACTAGTCTTACGTCACCAGTCTTATGTCGCCAGTTATGCGTCACCAGTTACGTCACATCGGTCTTACGTCGATAGTCTTCTGTCATCAGTCTTATATCGCTTTGGTCCTGCGACAGCATCGTCCTGACATCCTGGTCCTACAAGCTGGTCTTACGGCATTTTTGTCCTGGTCTTACGACATTTTCATAAGATCATTATTATATTAAAATAAGGTCTTACGAGACATTTACGGTCATATACTTGGACATGTATTTCGGCGATAGCCGTATGCTCCATAAGACCGACGTCCTGAACTCAAGACGGTCTTACAATTACACTAACCATTAATGGTCAACAGCCGTTTCTTCTGTTCATTAATGCAGGTCTACAAACAATTATGATGCAATGGTCAGTAACGGACGAGCTCTTAATGATATTAAAGACTCGACAGCGGTTACAAAGCCAATCATCAAAGCACATTTAATGCCGACAACGGTTATAAAACCAACCATTAAAGCATATTTATTACCAACGGAAGCTATATAAAGGCCCCCGGTGATCAATCTGGGGGAGGAGGCTACATACATTCAAACTAAGATTCAATTCTACACTTCTTTCAAGGCATTGGAACATATCTCACTTACGCAAAGTTCCGCACGACGGTTGGTCGAACCACACGACGACGCAGTTCGAACCACACGACGACAGCTCATTTCGCACATTTTACACACGACACACGACTTTTACACACGTCTGAGTACATTTTATCTCTTATTGTAATCTGTTGTACACATATCACTTGTTACAAAAGGATTATCGCCCCTGATTGGCGATCATAGTGCACCGTCGGCTCTAACACAGTCGGCCGCAGTTTTTTCCCTCGTTTTGGGGTTTTCCGCGTCACCAAAATCTCTTGTTTCGTCTACATTTTCTTCGTTATTTTTCTTGTTTATTTCTATGGTACAATCTTTAGTTGATAAGGTCCGAAATCAAACCTTAAATCGTATTTTTATACAATTTTCGGAATAAGACAGTTTAGTGCGATTTTTGGCATTAACAGTTTGGCGCCATCCGTGGGACCTAACTAAGGATTTCCTTCGAAATAAACATCGTATTACTAACGTATCCTCTTATGTAGATCTTCGTTTTATATTTGTCGACTTCAAGTCTTGACCACACGACGAAGATCCAAGCGAAGTTGGAAGACACTGATAAAAAAATGCTCAGTCAATGTATCGCATATATCGCATCATCCGAGGGGCTCGGGGGCTCGGAACACCCGTCACAAAATGGGAAACACCATATTTTTTTTTCAAAAGTCCTTGGAAAAAGGCGTTTATCGACTCCAAGTTACGGTAACTGTGACATCCCTCTTGGATGGAATATGGTACAAGAACTCTATATATATACTTTAAGTATATTTTCCTCATTCAATTATTATGATCTAACGTATAAATGTTGATTTAAGCATCAAAAGAACATTGGTCAAACCAACGACCACCCCCAATTTTACATTGCAGGCTCGCAAGATCATATAAAACACGGGTCTTACGATTTATATCATGAGAAACAAAAATCCCTATGACTTAAATCGCAGGTCTTACGATTTTTATCGTGAGAAATAAAAGTCTCTAAAACTTACATCGCAGGTCTTACGATTTATATCGTGAGAAACAAAAGTCTCTAAGACTTACATCACAGGTCTTACGATTTATATCGTGAAAAACAAAGTCTCTACGACTTAAAACACATATTGCAATTTATAATCGTCAATAAAAGACGACTTACATTTTAAATCTTATGATCGCCAGTCATGGAAAATGCAGGTTACAACTTATAGTCGTCGATAAAAGACGACTCACCTTTTTTTCTTACGATCGCCAGTCATGGCAAACACAGGTTAAAATTATCGGTCGCCAATAAAAGCGACTCGCATGTTGAAATTTCATGATCGCTAGTCATGACATATGTCGTCAACAAAGACGACTTATACATTGAATCTCACAATCACCAGTCATGGTAAGACGCATGTCAAAACGCAAAAGTCGCCAATAAGTGCGACTCGCACATTTTAATCTCAGGATTGCCAATAAAGGCAAGTCGCAAGATTAACCGTATAATCACGAGTAAGGTAAATTTTTTACCTATTATCGTTTGGGCAAAAAATCACCAGTCTCGACCACGACCATGCCACTGAGAACATTTATTGCACTTCCCTTATAACCAAGTCAAATCATGAACACTTGATCCTTTAACCAAAGCTGAAGTTAAAAGTACCCCTCAACCTCGACCGTCGTGACATAGCTCGCGACTTCGACCGACTAACATGCGACATTTCTATTATGTTTTTCTCACTCAATGCAGGGTCAATGTCCTTTATGGCCAACAGACGTAACCGACAGAAGTAATTATGGACATTTACAACAGTGACCGTTGCGACCGTTATTCCTACAATCATGATGGTCAATTAAAGCCACGAAGACTATAAATACGAAGATTACAATCCCATTAGGGGACATCGGTTTTCCGATGAACACTTGAAGCAAAGAAATCTCTCTCAACAGTTCGCTCTCGATGCACGACTCCCACGCTCGACGCATAACTTTCATACACGACATATAGTTTTTACACACGACACACTCGTTTTTACATTCGAAACACTTGTTACCTTACATTTAAAGTGTCTTCTTTCATTTGTACTGTAACCATTGTACTCTTGACACCTGAAACATAAGGACATTTCCCCTGATTGGCGATCATAGTGCAGCGACGCCACCCACTGTCATCCGTGGATTTTTTCCTCGTTGAGGTTTTCCCGCGTCACCAAAATCTCTGTCTCTTTTACGTTTTCTGTCTTTGTAGCACGATTTGTCGCTAGATTCTTATCTTGAGTTGTTAAGCTCCACAATCAACCTTAAGTTATCCTTCTGGACGATTTTTGGCATTAACAGTTTGGCGCCATCCGTGGGACCCAACTAAAGAAAATCTTCGACAAACGTGCGTTCTACTAACGGTTTCTTGTAGTGTCCTCTGTTTTCTGTTTCAAGAAAATGGCAGCCCCTGGAAATCCAGAGCAAGTCATTGCCCAGATGTACCAGGAGTTGGAAGTTGCACGAAATCAAATCAATGCAATGGCTGAGCAGAGTCGAAGAGCAGCTGAAGAAATCGCTCGGCTGAGGAATCCCTTCGGACCGTAGAACGGTCCAAGACCATTCGTCCAGAATCCAGGTCAGGGATCGTTCGGTCAGAATCCAGGATCCGCTCCGTTCGTCCATAACCCTGGTTCGGCTCCGTTCGTCCATAACCCTGGCTCGGCTCCGTTCGCCCGTAATCCAGGACTAGGTCCATTCATGCAAAATCAGCAGCCAGGTTCGTTCGTGCAGAACCAGCAGCCGGGATCGTTCAACCCAAATCCCCAGTCTGGGCATATTCCTCCTCAGTATATCAGGCCTCCACCCATATAGAATGGGTCGCAGCCATATTTTGTTCCTTTCATCGGGGACGCCAATGGCTCGTCGTATGGCAATGGCACCAGTTCAGGAGTCGATCCATTGGCAAGTGCGAATCCCGATCCTAACGACCCCGTCGCTCAGCGACTAAAGGTGCTAGAAGATCAAAACGAGCGTGCCCTGTCCCTGCTCGCTATGTTACCCGGGGCAGTTGTGCCAGTCAACGTCGAGCCCCGCTAAGGATTTCAGGCGTCGCCTTTCATCGACAAAATCGTGACCGTCGACATCCCGAAGGAATTGAACATCCCCGCCTTCGCGCCCAAGTATTCGGGGGTGACCGATCCGACGGAGCACATCGTGCAATATAAGCAGCTCATGTAGACGGTCTCGATCCCACATATGTATCAAGAAGTATGCATGTGCAAGGGTTTTGGGGAAACTCTCACTGGTCCTGCCCTCCAGTGGTTGATTAACCTAAAACCCAAGTCCATCGGGTCATTCGCTGAGTTAGTCAATCAATTCTCCCAGAAATTCGATAGAAGTCGTAAGATGGATAAGCAGACCAGCGACCTGTATTATGTCGTGCAGAAGGCTAATGAGTTAATTCGAAGCTATTTCAATAGGTTCAACGCAGAGATGATCAGTGTCCGCAACTGTGATGTGAAGACCGCGATCGAAGCTTACAAACGCGGTCTGGACGATAGTCCGGGTTTATATACTGATTTGACCAAGTATCTCCTGGAGAATTTCGAAGATGTTCGAGCCAGAACCCTTGCATATATGAGGGTAGAGGACGACGTTGCCTTCCGTCGCAAGCATACCGACGACAAGAGGTCGTTAGGTGTAAAAAACCAAGAGTTCAAGACAAAGGCAATATGCAGGCCAGAGCCCGACCGCCAAATCTCCAATGTCCGATTCAAGACAAAAGCGGAAACCAAGACCACGACCAAATTTCCTCAGTACCCCAAGATATCCTAATACGGATTCAAAGGGACCACTAAGGACTTGGTCGAGGCTCTGAAGACCGCCCAGGCGACCATCCGGTGGCCAAAGAAATCTGATCCGGACGATACCAAGAAAGATAAGTCGATGTGGTGCGACTTCCATGTCGACCATGGTCACGCGATAGATGATTGCTGTTTGGGCAAAAAATCACGTCGTACGACCACGACCAGAACAGGTAAGACGCACGATTGTGAACTAAATCTTGGGTTAAGATAAGGTCTCGACAAGAACCCATAAAACATCCGTCGTCGCCCGTAAAAGGTAAGTCGTACGTCCCCCATGATGCTCGACCATAGTATCGCCCGTTTCGTGCAACCATCGCGTAAGATCACTGTACCTTCGACCAAATCTAACGTTAACCTTGACTGTTACGTTTGTTAAGTGTTTAATGCATGAGTCAAAGTCATTAAAGAGCAACGGACATAACCGACACAACCATTAACGATCGATAGCCGTAACGGACGAAGAGTATTATGAACATTCATCTCGGCGACCGTTTCCAGGGACATCATTTCAAGGGACATCGAAGACTATAAAAGACAAGCTAAAGCATCATTTCAAGGGACATCGGTTAACATCCAAAACACTCCAGCGAACATCACCAAACATCAGAGAAAATTATCCAAACTCATAGCAAAGAACATTCAAACTCTGGAGATCAAGTACTGAAAGCCAGAATCTTACAGCGAACTCAAGAACACTCGAAGGAAAGCTAAAGTATCGCTCTCGACGCACGACAAACCTCCCTCGACCAGAAGTTCACACTTTGTATTCATACACGACGAACACTAGTTTTTACATTCAAACACTTGTACTTTACATTTTGAAGTATTTCCTTCATTTGTATTGTAATCATCGTACGACCGACGCCAGTACCAAGGACGTCGCCCCTGTTTGGCGACCATAGTGCAGCGACGACATCCCTTGTCGTCCGCAGGTTTTTTCCTCGTTTGAGGTTTTTCCTGCGTCATCAAATCCCTTGTCTCGTTTATTTTTTCCCTCATCGCACGTCTCGTCGAAAGATCCTTTCTTTGGTTGATTAAGTCCACATCGACCTTAAGTTGTCCCTTTGGTGCGATTTTTGGCATTAACATGGTGCCTCGTCGCACGACAACGTAGTCAACCGCAAAACAATATTTCTCCGTGTCATTCGGTCATTTAAAACCTACCTTTTCCTCCCAAAAAGAGTACGGTAATAAATGACAGGGGACAAATAGAGAGAGTCTGAAATGGTACGCTCTCGAACTCTTTCTCGTACGATTTTTTCTCGCAAAACATTTACTGACTTAAGCATCGGAGGGTCGTTGGCTAGCCAATGACCAACTCCCGACATCGTTTTATCGCAGAATCGCACGACAGATTATCGTAGAGTCGCACGACAGTAATCATTAAGTCTATTGTATGACTTTAATATCACAAGGTCGAACGACATAAACGATCAGGTCTCTAACTTGATTATTTCTCCACAGGGGCATACGATACAAACTCACTGTACGATCCAGTCGTACGATCGCAGAGTCTAAACGATTTTACCCCTAAGTCTATTAACTTAGAAAATGCTTTAATCGCGTGCTTTTATATTTGTTTTACGTTCTTGTCATCTTATTACAATGAATGCCTTAGTCGCATGATTTCATATGTATCTTATGTTCGACTTTATAATCAAACGTGATTCGAATAAAGCATAAGCAAAAGATATATATTCATAAACCACTGTATACATACTCAACCCCCGATAGGTCAAGTGGCAAAAACAAACAAGGAAAGGAAAAAATTCTAGATGACAGGAGGAACATTAGTCGTATCCCCACTCGAAGTCCCGACCTGAGGGCCTCCATCTGCCACTCCTACCGCACGAATCTCCTGCAATTCATATTGAGCATCAAAAAGTTGGACAACCAGCTCATCGGCACGCGCCATGGCCAACTTCTCCCTATCTAAAGCCGCCCTCTCCCTTTCCAACGCTGCAACTTCTCTCTCAAGAGCAGACGCCATCTGATCTTCAACTCTTGACGTCTCAGCATGTAACGACAAGGAAGACTGGAACGTTTGTGAAAAATAAAAGGTGCATTCAAGAACATTCGACAAAGATTACACAAGTCATGAAAGATTGACACTCACAGTGAACGCCAGACTGGCAACTCGAGATCTCATCTCTCCGGCCGGAACTCCGTGAAAACGCTCCCCGAAATATGGGAGCAAATACTTCCCTAGATGAGGGAACGACGCCGTCCCGTCTAGGACACCATCCGCCATAAAGTCAGACGGCAGTGTAAAATTGACCGTCATAACTTCGGCCGACGATCCCTCGCCCCTGTCGGCAGGTATTGGGGTCGACACTTGAGACACCGTTTTCGTCACCGTCGCCGGAGGCGCAGAACTTGCTGGTGTCGCATCCATCACGCCAGGACGGCTAGATGACGCCTTCGCCTTCTTAGGCAGAACAACTCTCGATGAGTCATCAACCCTCGACGACGGTTCCCTCAGGACCGTACTCTTGGTTCTCTTCTGGCTCGACCCAGCTGTCGAGGCATCTCCTCCTCGAAGGGCATGCACGATTTGCTTCCCTCTCGACCTAGAAACTAATTTCCTTTCAGTTGGCACTGATCAGGAAAAATGCGAAGCGTCAGATAGGAATAAGAAATAAATGGTAAAAGACAGGAAACCATAATACACCCACCTGTCAGTTCCTGTCGTCCACTTTCCTCTTCTTCTTCTCATTCTTCCTCTTCCACAACGTCCACCATCACGTCCTCGTCCTCGGTCGCCAGTTGCCACGTGGCAAAAGATCGGTCCTCGACGCTGTAACTAAGGAATTTGTCAATCTTGGCACGAGAACCTTCATTCGGGTGCGGAACGCCGAACTTTATATCTGAAAACAACAAAAGGAGAAGAGTAAATAAAAGGTTAGAAAAACCATACTCTGATAGAAAAAGGGCATACCTCCCATATTCCAGTCGGGACGGATCCACTTGCTGGCGGCATCCAGCGAATCAACACGTACGAACACATACCTGGACCCCCACCCCGGATCGTTCACTCCAGTATTCAAAACTAAGGCATGATCGCCTTTATATCTGGAATACGGGCTATAACGCCCACACTTATCTCCCTTAACTTGGTACGCTGCCAATAAATCATTCAAAGACATAGGGGGGGTCCCAATCCGCAGACAAACGCTCAATAACCAAAAGAACCCACCAGAGTTGAGGCATCAACTGCCCCGACGACAAACCAAAGCATCGCATCAAATTCTTAGTCAAAGTCGAAAACGGCCATTCGAAGCCAATCTTGAAAGGATATTCGTATATCAAGAAATACCCCTCGGGGCAATCCTTAGGACGAACAGTCCCCGAACTTGTTAGCTCTACTTCTAAAGGAATCTTCGCTAGACGCCTAAAGTCGTCTAAATCTTCCTGGCTAACGATGGAACTCTCTGGGTCAGTCGACATTTCTTACCAGGGGAAAGAAGGCAGTGAAACCTGAAAGGAAGAAGCAATGCGTTATATAAACGCCCTAAATCCCAAACAATCTCCGCTAAATCAAAGGGATTCGGAAGAAGAATGGCAAGAAGAGCAAAGAGGAATTTCTTTCCAAAATAAACTCAGCGTAAGAAAAGAAAGGATTCGTCGTAATCTTTATTTATGCAGTCGATCATGTCAGGTCGAATCCCTGGATAACCGTTGCGCGCCCCCGTCCTTCCGTATGACCGCAGGGATCGTCGCCACCTGTCCTTGACAGCTGGTAAGCATCATCGTGTGTCAGTATGACGTCACGACCTTGTTTCCTTTTCAACTTCTCGTTCAGTTAGAAACGAACCAATCTAGCTCCAAGGCGATTGAGGTAATTTCTAACTCTTGTCTTATTTCCTATGCGTCTGATGGACAAAAATAAAAACTTAAATTTGACATTCAATTTTTAAATTTTGGGGACAAACTGTTTGGGCAAAAAATCACGTCGTACGACAACGACCAGGACAGGTAAGACGCACGATTGTGAACTAAATCTTGTGTTAAGATAAGGTCTCGACAAGAACCCATAAAACATCCGTCGTCGCCCGTAAAAGGTAAGTCGTACGTCCCCCATAACGCTCGACCATAGTATCGCCCGTTCCGTGCAACCATCGCGTAAGATCACTGTACCTTCGACCAAAGCTAACGTTAACCTTGACTGTTACGTTTGTTAAGTGTTTAATGCAGGAGTCAAAGTCCTTAAAGAGCAGCGGACATAACCGACACAACCATTAACGATCGATAGCCGTAACGGACGAAGAGTATTATGAACATTCATCTCGGCGACCGTTTCCAGCCGTTGATCAAATCATTAATGGAACTAATTAATGACGCGAAGACTATAAACGACAAGCTAAAGCATCATTTCAAGGGACATCGGTTAACATCCAATACACTCCAGCGAACATCACCAAACATCAGAGAAAATCATCCAAACTCATAGCAAAGAACATTCAAACTCTGGAGATCAAGTACTGAAAGCCAGAACCTTAGAGCCAACTCAAGAACACTCGAAGGAAAGCTCAAGTATCGCTCTCGACGCACGACAAACCTCCCTTGACCAGAAGTTCACACTTTGTATTCACACACGACGAACACCTGTTTTTACATTCAAACACTTGTACCTTACATGTCGAAGTATTTCCTTCATTTGTATTGTAATCATCGTACGACCGACGCCAGTACCAAGGACGTCGCCCCTGTTTGGCGACCATAGTGCAGCGACGACATCCCTTGTCGTCCGCAGGTATTTTCCTCGTTTGAGGTTTTTCCTGCGTCATCAAATCCCTTGTCTCATTTATTTTTTCCCTCATCGCACATCTCGTCGAAAGATCCTTTCTTTAGTTGATTAAGTCCACATCGACCTTAAGTTGTCCCTTTGGTGCGATTTTTGGCATTAACAATTGCATAGCTCTCAAAAAGGAGCTAGCGTATCATGTCCCAAAAGGAAATCTCAAAGATATCATCGATGACGTCGTTACTCCAGGTAACGACGTTCGACCGCCAACTCCTGAGCATGCAAAGGTCGTCAATTGCATCAGTGGTGGTTCCGACGTGTGCGGACTGACATACTCCGCAGCCAAACGTCATGCCAGTCAAGCACCTAACGATCGACCTATCCCGCGTTCAGCAAGACCAAAAGGAGATCTGGAGTTAGAAGCCATAAAGATTTCATTCGACCAAGACGACCTCGGTGACTCGTATCAGAAGCATCATGACGGGTTGATCATTCAACTCACGATTGGTAATTTTTAACCAGGCGAGTCTTGGTCGATGGAGGAAGTTCAGCGAACGTCATCTTCCTTGATACAATCAAGGCCATGGGAATCGATCGATCAGAAATCACCCGACGTTCGACAACCTTGGTCGGTTTCAATGGAGAAGTGACGAGTACCTTTGGAGAAATCATATTGCCTGTCTATGCCAGATGGATTAATAACCAGACCAAGTTCAGCGTTATTGACTGCTCGTCAGCCTATAACATCATCCTAGGTCGACCATGGATCCAGGATATGAAAGCCGTTCCCTCGACGTATCATCAGACCATGAAATTCCCTACGCCGTGCGGAATCCAGGAGATCAAAAGTGAGCCGAAAGTCGCCCGCGACTGCTATAAGACCACCCTGAAACCGCGAAAGTAGGCCATCTTGCAGTTACGGGTGAACAAAAGCAAGCCCGACTGGAAAGTCTCGACAGGTTCGTCAGTCGATCCAACTCTAAATATCTTTCCTACAGGAACATACCGATTGTTTCACCTAACCGCACGGTCGACGTGGATCTTGGCATCAATTCCCAACAACTCAATCTCAAACCCGTCATTTAAAACTATTTGCTCCTAAAGGGAACAAGGTGTTAAATGACGAGGGGAAAATATTCCCCCCTTAGACAGGAAAAATCTGGGAAAAATCTGAGAAGGTAATTTTTTCTGAAATTCTTTTCCTTCTTTCATACGATTTTTATTACAAAGATTACTGACTTAAGCATCGGAGGGTCGTTGGCTAGCCAACGACCAAACTTTGACATTGTTTTATCGCAGATCGCACGACATAAGATTGCAAAGTCTACTACACGACTTTAATCTCGCAAGGTCGCATGACATAAGTGTTCAGGTCTATGACTTGAATATTCTATCACAGGGGCATTCGACCCAAGTTTCGTCGTACGATCTATTCGTACGATCGTTTGGTCTAGCGACCCATGATCTAAGTTTCTTAACTTAGACAAGTTTCATGTTCTGAATGAATGCTTTGATCGCACGTGCTTATGTGTGCCAACATAAAGTATGAAAATCTTATGACTTAAGTGCTAGTTTTGGTAATTACAATGGATGCCTAAGTCGCACGATTCCTTGTTTGTTCTATACTTAACGAGTTTCACAACTGATGTTATATCTGTTTGGGCAAAATTTCACCAGTCTCGACCACGACCAAGGTAAATAAAAGCACTCACTTCTGTTACTTCTGGTAAGGTAAAATCATAGCACTTGATCCCCCGACTAAAGTTAAAATCATAGCACTTAGAATCATAGTTTCTGATTCTAAGAAAACCATATCAGAAAAGTCCAACAGAGAGAGTTCAAACAGAGAGAAAAAGAAAGATAAGTCCGTTAAAAAGAAAGGAAATAAAAGTTTAGTTGCAGAGAGTGATACAGAGGAAAGCTCATCAGAGGATGATGACATTCAAGCTTTTGCTCAATCTCTTGCTCTAATAACTCAACAATTTAACAAGAGATTTGGCAATAAGTTTGACAGAAGAGGTAGATATGAGAGAAAAGAAGACAAAAGAGAATACGCTGCACCAGAACAAAGTAACAACAGAGTTACCACAGAACAAAGACAACCACCACAAAACAGAAGAGAAAATCCACCAGCACAACAGAAGGCCGATGCTGCTCAACCCATCAATAAGAATGATGGGCGTTGCTTCAGATGTGGCAAACCTGGGCACTTCTCTGTTAATTGTAGAGGCAAACTGGTAAAAGACCAGGACTACTACAAGAACAAATACAAGTACAACTACAGAGAAAGAAGCTATGTTGTTGAAATGGAGAACTAGGTTTCTGAATCATCCTCTGATGATGAACCAGAACAAGCCAACTTTTGTGGAGTTGTTGTGGATGATGAAAGTTTAGAAGAAGCTGTTGACTGGATGACTGGAGAACCAGAGATAACGAAGGAAACAACAGAAGCAGAAGATCTAGCTCATGCATTTGCTCTTACTACGAAAGAGTCTGACAACAGAGCGCTGGAGACCACCAGACCCAGTGCCAATGTATATTCATCTGAATCCAAGTCTGACTCAGAATTAGAAATGCATGTTTCTATGCTGAATGAGGAATTTCAACTTCTTAAACAAAAACTTTCTGAAGAAAAATAGCTAAGAAAGCTAGCTCAGAAGGATCTGTCCTTTTACAAGAGAGAGAAAACTCTCTTGGAACAAGAAAGGGAAGAAATCTTCAAAGAAAAATCTGAGCTAGAAATCTTGCAAAAGAAGAAAGAGAGCCTGTTTTCTGACAAAATTAACGAATATGAAAATGTTTTGAAACAGAAGTCTGAAAATTTGAAAAAGTCTGAAACAGAGAGACTTAACTCTGTTGCTCTAACTGACTATTTTCAAAGAGAAAGGGAAATTCTGCATCAATCCCTACAGAGAAAAGAAATTTAGATTAAAAAAATACCAGGATGCACAAGATGTGCACATCAAGATAAATTCACAGATGGATACGCAAGGTCTTGGTTTCTCTGACCTTGCTCCCTATGACGAAAGGAAGAAGACATCTCTGTCCTTTGCCTTTTGTGTTGGGAAAATCCAAGAGGACGTGATATCTGGTAATGTTGTTTTCATGTTAGCTTCAATCTTCCTAATCATAGAAGTATTTAGGAGTGAAAAATAGGCTAAGTGAAGAAAGCCTCTTATAGAGGCTCTGCCGGACTTACCGAGGGCTCAAGATCAAGAATCTACAGAAGCTAAAGAGGCGCGCTACAGAAGCTCTGTCATACGCGCAAAGAAGACCAAAGACTCGGAATCCGGTGAAGACTGCTCCACAGAGGACCAGACCGCAGAACCTCTGTAACTCATTACAGAGCCTCTGTGGTCCTCACTGAAAGACTTGAAGATGTTTATAATATCTTGCTACTGTTACAGGACCCGTTCATCAACTTGCATGGTAGCATGCCCTGTCCAACGTCGACGTGTCAAACTCTGATTGGACTCAGTAGGGCTTAGTACATATTAGACGTCTGCTGCATTAAATGCAATACATCACGTCTGACTGTTCATGCCATCCTTGCAACTGTTCACCACATCCGCTCTACTATTCATACGTACCTTTTGAATAGTAGCATATGCTTTATGGTCCCCTTTAGAGTAGTATATAAGGAAGACTCATGTTGAGTTCTTCCTTACACATACATACAAAAACACACACAACTTCAATCGAACATCAAGAACACAAAAGCTTATTCACCTTAAAAGTCATATCTGTTTTAAAGCTTTTCTTACTCACGGTTCATAAACCTGTTCTTGATATATATTCAGTAAACTTTGAGATATAATATTTTGTTCACTGTTTTTTTTATATTTTGTTCTAAATCTATCAAACTTATCTGTTAGATCTTTAAATACGCTTCCGCATCAAACCATAAACTTGAACTAATAGATCTGATAATCTTGTTTAAGCAAAACGGGAACCAACAATTGGTATCAGAGCAAAGCTTGATTTTCAATATCAAGTGATCCTCGTTTTACAACTTTTATTTGATAGATTATTTTCTCTCTTCATCACCATATTTCTAGATATTAGTCGTACCCAGAAAACCTTCCAGATCTTCATACTTAGAAACCCTCCATCAGATTATCCTTTCCTCAAAATGACAAATACAAATAACTTTTTCACTGCTGGCTCACTAACCAAACCTCCTACTCTTCTTAGAGATGAGTATCCTCAATGGAAGATAAGAATGGTTCATTTCTTTGAGGGTACTGAAAAAACTCTCAAACAATATCTTTACAATCTTCCTCCAGTTCCGATGATAACTATGCCACGTTTACCAGCTACTATTGAATCTGCTGAAATCCCTGAACATCAAAAACCTAAGCCAAGAGAAGAATGGTCAAATGAAGATAAGGCAGAAGATGAAGTTGCACAGAAAACAAAGAGAATATTGATCATGGCAATCCCCAACGAACTTGTTCAATCTTTAGATGCATGCGAAACAGCGCACGATCTTTGGAAAGAATTAGAAAGACAGTTGGAAGGGGGTGCTAAAACTCAGAAGAACCGAAGGGCACAATACATAAATGAATATCATGCTTTCAGAGCCTCTGCAACAGAATCTCTGCAAACAACATACGACCGGTTCAACTCTCTCATAAACAAATGCAAAAAGTCTGGTATTCACAGAACCACGGAAGAAAATAACGTCATGTTTCTAAAGAGCCTGAACGATGAGTGGCTTCAGTTGTCTATGTCTTTACAAACAAATCAAGATCTAGACTCCTGGACACTCTCTGATCTCTATGGAACACTTGCTGCACAAGAGCCTCAAATAGCTCAAGATAAAACACTAACCATTGTGCCATAGGCATTGGTTAGTAAATCTACAGAGGCTGCAGACAGACCAAGAAATGAGAGATCTATAGAGGTGAAAAAGAAGGAGAAAAAGAAGATGGTAATGGTTGATAGCGAAGAAGACGAGCTGATAGAGGAAGAGATAACTCTTGCGTCATTAGCTAAGTCAATGGCTCTATTGACAAGAGAGTTTAGAAATAACCAAAGGAATTCTGGTAGAAGAGATGATGGAAGAAGAGAAGAATCAAGTGACCTACAGAGGTCGAGCGACAGAAGCTACAGAGGAAATGATCGACATAGATCAGATGACAAGGTAGGCCACACAAAAGAATGCTACAAATGTGGTAAACCCGGTCATTACGCAAACGAATGCCGAACAGAGAAAGGTGGAGACCTACAGAAGTCTGACGACCGAACTGGAAACATCTCCCAAGGTTGTTTCAACTGCGGCAAGCCAGGTCATTTCGCAAAAGAATGCAGAAGTAGACCAAATCGCCCACAGAAGGTCTCAGCTTTTTTCAAAAAGAAGGCCGAGTATTACGCACAAAAATCTCTAATGGCGAACAAAGGGCATTCTGAGGCAAACAAAGAAGACTTCGAATCAGACTCTACCTCTGATGATGAATTTCCCACAAATGCCCTGTTCTGTGGCATGGCAGAAGTTGACTCCGGCACTGACAATGAGGTATCCATTTCAAACTCTACCTCAAGTACTAATTCTGTAGATTATGATTTATTTAAACTTAACATTGAACTGAAAGATATAATTGAAAGCATTCAGAAAAAGCTGACCTTTAATGAGAGAGAAGTAAGGCTTCTCACTCAAGAAAAAGCCAAAATCTTTGAAGAAAAAGGAAAAGTCGAAAAATATTGGAGCAAAAATATAGATCCTTTAAAAAGGCAAATTTCTGATTTAACCTATGCTTTAAAAATCAAAACAAAAGAACTTTCAGTTTCAAGAAGTGAAACTACAGACATAAGAGCTCTCAAAGAATACTTTCAAAAAGAAAGAGAGCTACTTTGGCAAGATCATTTAAGAAGAGAAGTTTTAATTAAAAACTATAAAGATGCACAGAAGGTGTATGAAAAGGTAAACTCTCAAATAGGAAGACGAGGTATAGGGTACAGTGATATTACCTTAGGAGTTTAAAATAAACGACTAAAACCTCTGTCCTCTCTATTTGTTTTGGGAAAAACTAACAAACCAAACTTTCCAAACTTACTCTCTGTAAGTAAAAGGGTTAAAATCTCTGCAGAACCTCACTTGAGGAAACATACAAAGATGATCAATGTGTGGTTTGAAAACACAGATTCATCATCTTCAACCTCTGTTAATAGAGGAATCAAACCAAAGAAATATCTGAAAACACAAGATCAGATTGGTATCTTTAAGTTTGGTAAACCAGAGACTCAAACACAGGTCGCTTTTGTCTGTATGATAAATGTCGAAAAGAAATTGTCAGCAGAAGCTCCTGAGTTTAAACCCATCTTTTCAGAAGAAAAACTTGAAGAATCTATTGAAAAAGAAATTTTGGAAGTTTTGAAATCAAATGTTTTAGAAAATCTCTGTACATCTTCTATAGATCAAAAACTCGCTGAAGAGATCTCATCAGAAATCTCTGCCATCTACGAAAGTTTTTCTACAGAGGAAGAAAGCTCGTATGATACATGCTCAGAAAATCCAGCCTCTGTCGAAAGAAATGACTCAACCTCTGCATATGAGGACGATTCATCCTCTGACGACTCAGAGACTGATTTCAAATCAGGGATAATTCACTGTGACACAGAGGATGTCAAATTCTCCTCTGAAGTTCTTAACAGAACAATTTCTCCAAAAGAGAAAATCACAGAGATACCTATCCATCCAGATTTTCTCAAAATGTGTATACAAGTCAAAACCTCTACAGAGCTTGAAAATCTGAAAAAGGCCTCTGAAAATCCAAAAAGCTTAAAATTTTCAAAACCTTTAAGGAAAATCAAAGAGAATCCCACTTGGCAACAAAAGGGAAAATGGCCTGAAGCTAACAAATATTTTTCCTCTGTGACAGTGAAGAAAGATGTTCACCACAGAAGAGAGTCACATAAGGCAGGAACTAAACAAGACTTTTGCAAACAACATTCTAGTATTCATAGATCTTCTTGTAATAGGAAATCTAATGTAAAGAAAGAGTGTAATGTCTCTGTGGCTCAGTTCAAAGAATTCAATGAAAAGTTCAAACAAATCACTTCTCATATTCAATACTGTCATTGTTTTGATCTTATATTTAAATTGAATAAACACTTCTCAAGTCCAGATGGCTTTCTCACCACTGAAATTCGAAAGTCAGAACCAAAAGAGAAACAATCTGATTCTTCTACAAAAGATAAAATGTATTTCAAGAATGCTAAGGCAAACTTGAAAAATTCTAACAATATTGGACCCATATGGATATGGGTACCTAAATCTATGTGATTGTCTTACAGAAGCAACATGTGCCAATTTGGTATCTTGACTCCGGATGCTCAAAGCACATGACTGGCAACCGAATATTACTATCCACATACAAAGAAACACACGGTGGTGGATCTGTAACTTTTGGAGACAACATGAAGGGACACATCAAAGGCTATGGAGTCATACAGAAAGAAAATGTCTCTGTATACAAAGTTGCATATGTGAATGGCCTCAAACACAACCTACTAAGCGTAAGTCAACTATGTGATACAGGATTCGATGTGTTATTCAAAAGAACTTTCTGCTCTCTACAGAGTGAAAACACAGGAATGGAAATTCTGCGAGCTGAAAGAAGAGGTGATCTATACCTAATGAATTTTACTTCAAAATCCAAGGACAAAGTTTGCCTAGTAGCCTGCAAAAGTGAAGAAGCGTGGTTATGGCACAACAGGTTCTGTCACTAAAACTTTCACACCTTGGATAAACTAGTAAAACTCAATCTAGTTAAAGGTTTGCCAAATGTTAAATTCAATAAGGATCATTTGTGTTCGGCCTGTGAAATGGGAAAACACAGAAGGGCTTCCCACAAAGGCAAAATTGACGTGTCTTGCACTATGCCTCTGTACATGCTTCATGTCGACCTCTGCGGTCCCATTGCCATACAGAGCCTAGGTGGCAAGAAATACATACTTGTCCTAATTGATGAGTATTCACGTTTCACATGGGTTAAATTTGTTAGAAAGAAATCAGATGTTCCAACTGTATTGATAAATCTAATGAAAAGAATCCAAGTTCTTTATGATTGCAGAATACAGAAGTTAAGAAGTGACAATGGCACAGAATTTAAAAACTCTGTCATTGAAGCCTATCTTTCAACAGAAGGAATATCACAGAATTTCTATGCAGCTCGCACTCCACAACAGAACGGTGTTGTCGAAAGAAAGAATCGAACACTTGTGGAAGCCGCAAGAACTATGCTGTCAGCATGCGGATTATCAATGAACTTTTGGGCAGAAGCAATTTCTACTGCGTGTTATACTCAGAATCGTTCAACCGTTGTGAAAAGACACCTCAAGACGCCTTACGAATTGTTTAACAAAAGGCGGCCAAACATCAAATTTTTCCATGTATTCGGATGCAAATGCTTTGTCTTAAACGATAGAGATTCAAGAGGAAAGTTTGATGTAAAAGCTGATGAAGGCAAATTCATTGGATACTCTGCCACTTCCAAAGCCTACAGAACATTCCTTACAAAGTCTCAAAAGATTGTAGAAAGCATCAATGTTTCTTTTGATGATTCATTCCAAATGACTTCTGAGCAAATAAGTTCAGAACTCGGAATTAAAGGGAAATCCTCTAACATCTCAAGAAAAAAAGAAGATTTGGATCTTCTATTTTTGGAGATGTTCCACAATGACATTGATCCTTCTGTTGGAACCATTAGAGTTTCTGAAGAACCATCCTCTGTCGGACAAAATCCTACAGGTATGACTCTAACTGGTCCAAATAATGCTTCATCTTCTTCTATAAATACTACAGATGCAATTGCCGAAGCAGAAGAAAGTGCAGAAGATGAAACATCAAGAAAAACGACCACAGAAGCTGCACAAACCACAGAAGAACCAATTACAGAGGAGATCGAGGACCAAGACTATACGTCCTCAGAGGAACAAACTCCACCACCACTCGTACCAATCATTCCACAAACGGTAGAATCAACTACCAAGGCACGAAGAACGACAGAGGCTACACAAGAAGAAACACAAGAAGCCTCTGAAGAAAGTTTTGATGACATTGATGATCATCTTCCACGCACAACTCAGTGGACAAAAAGCCATCCTCCAAGCCAAATAATTGGAGAACCTTCTGACTCAGTAAAAACAAGGTCTGCCACTGCTAATTTTTGTTTCTTTACAAATTTTATTAGTGTGATAGAACCAAAGAAGAATTCTGAAGCCCTAGATGACCCAAACTGGGTAGACGCCATGCAAGAAGAACTTCTGCAATTTGAGCGTAACAGAGCATGGACTTTAGTACCTCTGCCAAGAGGGAAACAGGCCATTGGGACTAAATGGGTCTACAGAAACAAGAAGGATGAAGATGGAGTGGTTGTCAGAAACAAAGCAAGATTAGTAGCAAAAGGATATAGACAAGAAGAAGGCATAGACTACGATGAGACTTTTACCCCTGTCGCACGACTCGAAGCAATAAGAATATTCTTAGCCTTCGCAGCCCACAGAGGTTTTAAAGTCTATCAGATGGACGTAAAATCAGCTTTTCTAAACGGTGAAATCCAAGAAGAGGTTTACGTAAATCAGCCACCAGGTTTTGAAAGCTCAAAGTTCCCAAGGCATGTATACTACCTTGAAAAGGCTCTATACGGACTAAAACAGGCTACAAGAGCATGGTACGAACGACTTTCCACCTTTCTTCTAGAAAATGGCTACAACAGAGGTACAACAGATACTACATTATTTTATAAACGCAAAAATAGTGAGATAATGCTTGTACAAATATACGTAGATGACATAATTTTTGGGTCTACAAATTCAGAAGAGTGCAAATTTTTTTTAAAACTCATGCAGAGTGAGTTTGAAATGAGTATGATGCGAGAATTAACATTCTTCCTCGGACTTCAAGTCAAACAATCTTCAGAGGGAATTTTTATAAATCAAGCCAAATATGTCTCTGACATACTTTTAAAATATAATCTCTCTGATACCTCTGCAATGAAGACTCCAATGGCCACTGGAAATAAGTTATTCTTAGATCCAAATGGTATTTCTGTAGAATGTACTCTCTACAGAGGCATGATTGGATCTCTGTTATACTTAACAGCAAGCAGACCTGACATTATGCATGCCACATGTCTTTGTGCACGTTATCAAGCTAATCCAAAGAAATCACATTATGATGCTGTAAAGAGAATCTTTAGATACCTGAAGGGGACCAACAATCTTGGTCTCTGGTATCCACAGAACTCTGGTTTTAGTCTTAAAGCTTATACAGATTCAGACTATGGAGGATGCATGCTCGACAGAAAGAGTACCTCTGGGAGTTGTCAATTCCTAGGTGGTAAACTAGTCAGTTGGACCTCCAAGAAGCAGAATTGTGTCTCCACATCCACTGCAGAAGCTGAATACGTTGCTGCTGCTAGCTGTTGTTCTCAGGTTCTATGGATGAAGACTCAGCTAAAAGACTACGGCCAATTCCTGTTCAAAATACCCATCTTCTGTGATTCCAAAAGTGCCATTGCTATCTCTGCCAACCCTGTGCAACACTCAAAACCCAAGCATATCGATATAAGGTACCATTTCTTGAAACATCATGTTGAATACGGTACAATCGAAATGCATTTCGTGCCCACAGAATATCAACTCGCTGACTTATTCACCAAAGCACTAGACGAGAAAAGATTCAACTTCTTGGTGGGTAAGTTAGGAATGATTAACATGGTGTGAAAATCCTCTGTAAGTATAGCTTTATCTTCTGTAAATAAGTATAAATATATATTATTACTTAAGTTATTGCTTTGATAAATTTATTTCTGTATGTATTTTTTTGTGTGCAAAAATAATTCTTGGTTACAGAGCCTCTGTGGGTCCGCTCAGATCTTCTGATAACCCTTACAGAACCTCTGGTAAACATGATCTATGCTCAATACAAATCTTACCATTCTTTGAACCAAGCATAGATCAAGGGGGAGCAAAATGAAAATTCTTGATCTACAGAAGTGATTAGATCAAGGGGGAGCAAAAGGGACCCTGAAATGATCTACAGAGGTAAATCTTTCAAAGGAAAGCCAAAGAAGAATGTCGATAATTCTCCATCGACAGAAGTAAGACAAAACTGCCGAGAACAGAAGAACCAAAAGGTATGTCTCTCGCACAAAAGGTTTTTGGAAAACAGTTTTCTAGGACAAGAATTGTCAAATATGTCCTAAATATACTATGAATAACATTTCAAAAATCAAAAGTTCAAAAAGTTTAACAAAATTCGAAATAGGAGAAATTTAAGGTCATAGAGCTTCTGCTGAGCTCAACAGAGGTTCTGCAGGAAATATGCTCTGTGATCACAAATTAACCCTCTGTCGATCTTTTGGAATGTTATCTCGGAAACCGACAACACACACCATGAACTTCTCGAACAAAACGTTTATCAAAATAGTTTTTTGGACACCAACTTTCAATAATGTGCGAAAAACATCTCTTAACACAGATCAAAAATTGGATGATCAGAAAGTTAATAGAATTCAAGTTATAAGATTTTTTCTCTCATAGAGCTTCTGCTGGCTCTCACGGAGCTTCTGCAAGTTCCATCAGAGCCACAAAACCTCTGTGAGTAAAATTTCTTGACAAAATCCTATTGATCCTCTCCAATGTCTTTACAAACGTTTTCGTTCAAAGAAGAACCTACAGTGTCATGATAACAATGAGATATATGAGAAGAGGTTAAAAAATCAAGATTTTCAAAATCACAGAGCTTCTGTAAAACACAAAAGTTCTGCCATTTTGTTATCTGGGCATTTCTGTAGTAATAACGGTTACTTTTACTGAGAGTGAAACTCATGTGGCTAAAAACAACCTCACGCGCCTAGCATTAATGGGCCGCACACGACGTCCTGTCATATTCTGACAAGGCCTACGTGTCCCATTTTCATTGGGCGTACATGGAACGTTTTTATTTGGAAAGTTGAACCCGCCGCTCAAACACGAGTACGGATTCCAAATTTTAATCCATTGCCATGTATTTTACTCTTTCGAATACTACCGTTTTACCCTCCTATAAAAACCAAGCTTACCCTCTCATAAAACCTTTTACAAACTCTTATCTTCTTCTCCGGCGAAACCCTGCAAAAGCTTGCAAAAACCTTGTTCTTAAAATCAAATGGCTTCATCTTCTAAAGCTATCTCCCAAGAACTCTCTCCGGCAAACTCACCAGAACACTCACCTGCCCATTCTGAACATTCAGAAAACCCCAACCTTGCAAGAGCTATTGAACAACAAGATTCCGGGGACTCAGCAGAATTTGCTCCGACGACACACTTGCAAAACTTCATAGCAAAAGATCACTTCGAAACCATACTTCCTATCAAATCCAACAACTGCTATTTGGTCCCCTCACCCACTGCTTTCGGCGAAGCCCATTCTATTCTTCTGAACATAATAGAAAATCACATCCTCTTCCCTCTACTCTCAAGAACCCCAAACAAAATTCCAGTCCGTTATCTGAACCAATTTTGGCAAAGCTGCCGATTTGATAAAGACGATTCTCTTATCAAAGGGTACATTTCAAGACCTGATAAATCTGAGCATCTTGAAATCAAGTTCAACAGAACAATGTTCTCACTTGAATTCAACCTACCAACAAGGGGTCTTCTGGGATTGAAGAGTTATGCAGAGCAACCAACAGACGAAGAGCTCTGTCGCTTCGTAGAAATGCTTGGGTACAACACCCAACTACGGAAGAGAAATGACTTCTGCAGAGGAAGATTACCACCTCTGTGGAACACTTTGTTCTCTATTCTTAACAGATGCCTGACAGGGAAAATAGGGAGTATTGACCAGAGCTCACATCAAATCTTGAGCATCATGTATGGGGTTTACTATGATCTTCCACTAGATTATGCGACCATAATGAGGCAAGAGATCATAAACACCATCGACAGAAAGAACAACACGAGAAGGGTCAAAGAGAACGATCCCAACTTTCTACCACCTCTGAAATTCCAAAGAATATTGGGAGTACTGTTCGAACCTCTACTGCTAATCCAAAACTGGCCAATGGAAGGACCAACTCCCAAACAGTTCCCGATGAACAAGAATACCCCCACTGATCATACTGATGGCTACTCACACTGCAGACCTCTGTCAAAGAAGCTTCTGCGCTACGCATCGAATAAATCCCTTAAGAAAGAGTATATACGCGATCATAGAACTCCTAAACCGAGTCCTATGACACCCCCGCGTTTAGGTGTCCCCCTAGGAACAATGATAGCAAAACCTCTTTCCACTCAAGAAGAAAAGGATCAGAAGTTAGCAAAGCACATGGCTATTCAACTCAGCTTTATAGCCAAACGTGCAGAACTTATGGGAAAGAGGTCTTCATCAAGAACCTCTGCATCTACTCCAAAAGCTAAGAAGAGAAAAACTGCAGAAGGCACCTCAACAAGCGCTGCAGAAGATCAACCTTCACCTCCTCATGCCACAGAAATTGGCTCCTCTGCTCCTCCCTCTTCCCCAAAAATGAAGAAGAAAAGAAGATCGAAATCAACAGAGGAAGGGGCACCAAAACCTAAGAGAAGGAAAACCAAAAAAGAAGCATGGTAAATCACTTGAAAAGTTGGTTACCATTGCAGAAGAGGAAACTGCTGAAGAAGAAGTTGCAGAAGAAGAAATGGCAACATAAATGTATCAATCACCCTATCAATCTCCAGATAGATTTGCTCACCAAGGAGACCTGAACGACTTCCTACAGAACCCTGACATTTCCAATACCTTAAATACAACAGGGTGGACGGCACAACCTCTCGACCACCACTCCCCAGAAGAACAGTATTTCTCCATCTCTGGCATTGACACACATCTGCAAGAAGATGACTCAACACCCAAAGATCAACCAGCTAACACACCTGTTATTTTACAGAACCCTTTCATTCAAGGATTGGACGTCCACAGAAGAAGTCCAAACCCAGCTTCAGAAGAAATAGAACAAACAGAAGCTGAGTGGAATAGAGGTGAAATTACAGAGGCTTCTGAGAAAATGATGGAAGAAGAAAAAGAAAAAGGGGCCGAAGTTGTACAAAAAGAGGGATTTGCAACAACATAGACAGGAATAGAGATCTTAGAGACAAATTCAGATGAAGAAGAAGATGTCTAGATACGTAGAGGTCTCTATCATCCACATGTCATGAGATTATTCGGATCTCATCAAATGTATGACTTCTTACGACTAGAGCAAGGAACTTCAACAGAACCTAGGGAAGAAGCACCAAGCCGTAGGATAGCTACAGATGATGAAATGATAGACAATGATGTAGTGCTTGGATGCTTAACAGAGGAAGAAGCAAGAAAAGATGCCTGGATAAATAGAGGCACACAACCAAAACCAACTCCCAGTGCAACCCACATTTCTAACTCCGCAGGTCTAGCTGCAGAAGGAGTTATTGAAAAAGAGCAGCACAGCTCGATCCTAACCCAACCCATCCAGCCAGAGGTTACTCTTTCAACCTCTGTGCCCACAGAAACCGGGGAATCCATTCCTATGGAGTCTCCTCAAAGAGACTCACCTATTGTTCGTGATCAGTCGCCCCAGATCACCCTAGAACACCCTACAGAGGAATTCGTTTCCTCTGCCACACACACATTAGGACCAAAACTTCTTTCAGAGAGAAGTAGTGAGCACAGAGACGAAGAGACTCTAGACAAGTCTCCCAGTCAACAGAAGGACATTCCAATAACCACCTCTAGAGTGGATTTGGACACTGTTCTTCACAGAACTTCTATAGAGATCGAAACTCAGGTTTCTTCTCGAGGATCAGAAGGAAATCCTTCCACCCCCATCGTATAAACAAGGGTGAACGAAGGTGTCCCAGGAACAGGGACTCACTCTGGAGACGATTGTGTTCCTCCAGAGGTTACACAAGGAACACAAGTATCAAGGGATGAGTTCCAAGCCCTTGTCACCTCTGTGAACCAAACAATGAAAGAGTTGCAAAGCTCTTTCAAATCCTTTACAGAGACAACATCTACGGCTATCCTGAATCTGAACACCAAAATGGACAATCTGTCCACAGAGGTAAAAACTGCCATCTCAGAGATGAAGTCGTCTGCCGAAACTACTGCCAAAGCAACAGCCACTTCTGCCGCTCAGGAATTCGGAACAACTGCAGCTTCTACTTTCAGGGACTCTGTCAAAAATTTCCTTGAACAAATGAATACGCAATCCAACAGAGCAGAGGGCATTACTCCTGCAGACTTACAGAATGCCCTATCACAAGTCCAAGCAGAGGCAATACGCAACACGACAATGATGCAACCAAAAGACTATATGACCAGAGCACAGCTTACAGAGCTCGGACAGAACGTCATTAACCAGGTCACAGAAGTCATTGTCTCCTTCACAACTGCAAATGCCAACTATGTTAAGGATTTCAGAAAGAGTGTCGGTAGAATGCGTTTCAAAACAGAAGCAGAGCTTGCGACATTGATTGGCCTCAGCGATGATGTCTGTGAAAAGTTGATGGCAGCAGGAGCCGAATTACCGAAGAAGCCCAACACTTCTTGCAGAGCAGAGGGTACTACTGGTAAAAGTCAGGATGATTCTGATGATGACCAACCTGGTCCATCAGATAATCCTGAGGGGGAGAATCTAAGAGAGAAAGCTACGAGCAGAGGAATACAAAGTCCACCAATCGCAGCAGAACCAATCAACCAAGCCCCTCCAGAACAAACCCAACAACAACAAACCCAAAAAACCACAGAGACAACACCCATCTCTGTGGAATCATCTCCTGACGAAACCAAAATTCCAGAAGCAGATCAGCAAACCACAGAGGCAACAACCGCCCCTGAGGTAATCATTTTGGAAGAAACAGATGAACAAACCACAGAGAAAACACCCACCTCTGTGGAAACACCCCAAACCATACCGAGAAGAAAGTCGATTGCCAACAAACCAAAAAGAGCAACGACCTCTGCTTCTGACGTTCTGAAAAGGATGCACACAACAATGAGTGATCGTATGGCGCAGAGAGAAGAAGAAAGGCACAGGTTCACTTTAGCTTTCAAAATGGCAAGAAGATTCGATGTCAATACTTCATCAACAGAAACTGAGCTCACAGAAGAAGTCAACAAACAACCTCCAACAGAGGTTACAGAGCAACTCAAGCCAACAGAACCATCGCCACAAAAGTCCTCTAAATCACAAATGTCAAAACCCACAGAGGCAACCCCCATCAAGCCAACAGAAGTGCCAACCTCCAAACTTACAGAAGCAACAGTTTCTGCCCCGCCAAAAGCCAAAGATAAGGGCAAAGGAATACTGACAGAAGAGCCTAAGAAGAAAACATTGCCAACGCCAACAGAGAAACTAATGAAGAGTGCGTTTGATGCCTTTCAAACCACAAAGCCTGAAGAAGTTGAGTGGGCATATGGATTGAAGCCTCTGTCAGACATTCCTCTAACTGGTAGAGCCGCAGAAGTTGTTCAACAGATGGAGGGTCTCAGAAGACAAGTACCACAACCTGGTCCACCATATGAAGAAATGGAAGACGTGGTATACAAATACCTCTATAAACAATCCTTTCAGACCAATTATCCAACAGATCATGTGACAGATCCAAGGATCAGAGAAGAATTTGAGAACATCTTCACAAGTACAAAGCCAAGAACCAAAGCAGATGTCTTCTCAATCCACAAGATCAAAAAGGTAATCTTCTGCAAATTCTCCTTCACAAGAACCTATCCAAGGGTCAGGTACAATCTTTACAAAGTCAGAAGAGAAGACAATTCAGAAACTACCTTCGCTGATGCTGATTTAAGAAATATCAATCCTTATGATCTACCTGACCTTCTGCAATGGACAAAGGACAACTACAACACAGAGGCAAACACCAGAGCCTATGAAGTGTTGAGAAAAGCGATGAGGGAAAAGCTTCTGCTCTACAGCATGATAGATTTCCAGCTGGGAAAGGATTTTGGTCTCAAGCATCTGGATTTACGACCACCAGAGGATCGCTGCCCACCGGACGCCGTACCTAACTCAATCATCACAGAACCACGGTTTGGGTTAGTATTTCAAAACCCTCAAGGCGAAACTAAACTATTTGTATGCATGGACTGTCAGAAGTACGCAACAAGTACTCTGAACAAGTTCAGAGCAAGCCTTGTGAAATACAGAGGTACAAAGAAAATGGATAAAGATGCTGCAGATACTATCATGAGAGAGATTGACGCAACAATCCGCCTAAGAGAACTCTGCATCAGATTCTACAAAGAGATCAGAAGAGTCGGAAGAGACAACAGAAGCTACAACGATTTCAAAGATGCCAAAATCTGATTCTCAGACCTCCAATCTCTACAAACAAAGTTAAAGTTTATCTTTCATTGTACTCAAATGTAAAATGCCTCTGGCATATTTCTAAATGAAAGAAATTTTGAGGTATTGTTTAACCTCTGTCTTATCTAACTTAGCCTAACTTAACTCAAGTTCAAATTTTTATTTTTCACTACTTAGGGGGAGATTGTTAGCTTCAACCTTCCTAATCATAGAAGTATTTAGAAGTAGTGAAAAATAGGCTAAGTGAAGAAAGCCTCTTACAGAGGCTCTGCCGGACTTACCGAGGGCTCAAGATCAAGAATCTACAGAAGCTAAAGAGGCGCGCTACAGAAGCTCTGTCATACGCGCAAAAAAGACCAAAGACTCGGAATCCGGTTAAGACTGCTCCACAGAGGACCAGACCGCAGAACCTCTGTAACTCATTACAGAGCCTCTGTGGTCCTCACTGAAAGACTTGAAGATATTTATAATATCTTGCTACTGTTACAGGACCCGTTCATCAACTTGCATGGTAGCATGCCCTGTCCAACGTCGACGTGTCAAACTCTGATTGGACTCAGTAGGGCTTAGTACATATTAGACGTCTGCTGCATTAAATGCAATACAGCACGTCTGACTGTTCATGCCATCCTTGCAACTGTTCACCACATCCGCTCTACTATTCATACGTACCTTTTGAATAGTAGCATATGCTTTATGGTCCCCTTTAGAGTAGTATATAAGGAAGACTCATGTTGAGTTCTTCCTTACACGTACATACAAAAACACACACAACTTCAATCGAACATCAAGAACACAAAAGCTTATTCACCTTAAAAGTCATATCTATTTTAAAGCTTTTCTTACTCACGGTTCATAAACCTGTTCTTGATATATATTCAGTAAACTTTGAGATATAATATTTTGTTCACTGTTTATTTATATTTTGTTCTAAACCTATCAAACTTATCTGTTAGTTCTTTAAATACGCTTCCGCATCAAACCTTAAACTTGAACTAATAGATCTGATAATCTTGTTTAAGCAAAACGGGAACCAACATTTCAAAAGAACCAAAACTTTAGATGCTTTCTCAAAACCAAGAAATCTTGACTTTAGGAACGTCAGCTATGATTCCTCTGATCATGAAAAGGTTTTAAAACCATCCTCTGAGTTTATTCTTGATCAAGGAAGAGCTTGAATCTTACTTCCTAACTCTGTCAAGGACTTGGATACAAAAGAGATTTTTAACTTCAACTCATTCAAAGGACAGAAGTCTGTTACTTCTATGACTGAGTCCTCTGTTGAAATCCCACAGAGCAAACTCAATCCAGAAGCCCCAGTCTTATCTCCTACCCCTGAATCCATAAGAACATCTTTTGAGGAAGATTTGTTGAAAGTTATCGAGGAAAATGTTGTTTCAGATTCTTTAAAGCCAAAGTTGAGAAGGTTCAGAACTGTCAAAACAAATATCTCTGCCATACCCATTGAAACGAAAACCTCCGACAGAGCCACTAGAGACTTTCTAGGCTCTGACAGTGACTCCGACTCTGAAGTAGATGAACAGATTTTTTGTGGTCAAAAGAAAATTTTACACAAGTTAAAGCAGATACCGATAGAATCTACGGATCTAAAAGATGATGTTTCTTTCTTCAAGAAACAATCAAGGTTTATACCGGTAACTGAGTTTAACAATAAAGGTTTTAAGATTCTTGCTTCTAATGCAGTAGAAGCGGAGAAGAGAGAGAAAAACAAAAGTGTTTTTGTAAACCCAAATGTTCCCCTTGCTTTCAAACCAGTAAAATTAACACCAGAACAGAAGGGAAAATGGATAGCAAACAACAGATCTATTCCAAATTATGGTGTAAATCAAAGAACAAATCCTTTCTGGTCAAATGAATCTATTCCAAAGAGCTTCGTGTCAACAAAGTCTGTTTCTAGGAATAACAGTTTTAAGAAATAGAACCAGGCCAGATTGTATGCAAAGACATCTGGTCCTAAAATCTCTCAGAATCAAGCTCCATTCAAACAATTTTTGAATAAAAACAATGTGCATCAGTCATGTTCCATCAACTGCAATTGTATTCAACTGTTACTAAAATTGCAAAATCATCTGAATGGTCCCCACTGTGTTCTGAATCAGTACGTTCAAAAGAAAAATCCCACGACTGTTCAGAATACACAGAGGAAAACCTCTGGCACACCATCACAGTATGGAAAGCCCAAAGGAAAGTCTGTCAACCCACCTAAGCCTAACAGGAAAGGACGCATTATGCAATGGGTACCTAAAAGGAACTAATCTGTCTTGCAGAAACCTCATGTACAGATCTGGTACTTGCATTCTGGATGCTCCAGGCACATGACGGGGAATAAGGAGCTGTTAACTTCTTTTAAGAACAAGATGGGAAGTGCAGTAACCTTCGGAGGAGACAATGGCGGACAAATTAAAGGTTATGGTACATTAGTAAATGGTGGTGTCTCAGTCTCTGAAGTTGCTTATGTTGAAGGATTAAATCATAATCTTCTCAGTATAAGTCAACTCTGTGATCACGGATTTGATGTCAATTTCAGGAAGAAATATTGTTCCTTGTTACTTTCCGAGTCTGGTCAAGAACTTTTAAGAGCTGACAGAAAAGGCAATCTTTACAAAATGAATTTTAAACCAAACCAAAACTCTACAACAGAGAAACTCTGTTTAGTGTCTTTGAAAAATGAAGATGTCTGGCTATGGCATAAAAGATTGGCCCATTTGAACTTTCAAAACCTTGACAAGCTCGTGAAACTGAAGTTAGTAAAAGGACTTCCTTCTCTGAAGTTTGACAAAGACCATCTCTGTTCTGCTTGTGAACTGGGTAAGATGAAAAGATCTTCACGCTGAACAAGGAGTGATCATAGTTGTCCCAGACCTTTGCATATGCTTCACGTAGATCTCTGTGGTCCAATCTCTGTGCAAAGTCTGTCGGGCAAGAAGTTTATCCTTGTTTTAATTGATGAATATTCTAGATATACATGGATTGAGTTCATCAGAGTAAAATCTGATGTCCCCGAAATTTTGATAAGTTTGTTGAGAAGGATACAGGTTATGTTAGGATTAAAAGTGCAAAAGTTGAGAAGTGATAATGGGACAGAATTCATGAATGCCAAAATTGATACTTACCTATCAGAGGAAGGTATTTCCCAGAACTTTTCAGCTGCAAGAACTCCACAACAGAATGGAGTTGTGGAAAGAAAGAACAGAACGCTGGTAGAAGCCGCCAGAACCATGTTGGCTGGCTCTGTCCTTCCAATAAACTTCTGGGCAGAAGCAGTCTCAACAGCCTGTTTTACCCAAAACAGAGCTGTGAGAGTAAAGAGATTTAAGAAGACTCCTTATGAACTCATCAACAATAGAAGACCAAACGTGAAATTCTTTCATGTTTTCGGTTGCAGGTGCTACATATTGAATGACAGAGATCAGCTGGGAAAGTTTTATAAGAAAGCAGACGAAGGAATCTTTATTGGTTATTCCTTAACTTCTAAAGCCTACAGAGTCTACAACTCCAGATGTTGGGCCATTCAAGAAAGTGTAAACATGTCCTTTGATGAAAGCACATCGAGCTCCTCTGATCGTAAATCAACAGAGGGGACACAGACAGAACAGAAAAGACAAGTTCTTCAAAGACAAGGGAAGAAGATATCAATCTCATGTTCAACGATTTCTTCAATGATGATGATTCCTCTGATAACATCAACAGAGGAGATCAAGCTCAGAACTCAACAGAACAGAATCTGACAGGTACATCTCTCACTGGTCCCTCTAATATTTCACCATCTACTTCTCTGTCTACAGGAGTGATACAGAGAAATGAGGAACTACATCAGAACGAGAGAGGACTTGAACAAGAGCTATCATCACCTTTGCTAACTAATATTGGCAAAGACTCCTTGTTTGACACCTTCACAGAGCCCTGTTAATGACTCTCAGAGCAATGAGGCCACTCTCCAAAGTCGTGTGCCACAGAGCCCCGGTCCCAATCAACAGAGCTCTGATGCTGAAGTTCATATTTTTCCATCAGAAGCACAAACCCCGCCTATTGTCCATGCTCCCATGACACGATGGACAAAGGATCATCCTCATCATCTTATCATTGGTGCTACTGAAGATGGTGTGAAGACAAGATAGGCCACAATCAATGAAGCCTTCTTTGTAAATTTCTTAAGCATGATTGAGCCGAAGAAAATTTCTGAAGCCCTAGAGGACCCAAATTGGATCGAAGCTATGCAAGAAGAGCTTCTGGAATTCAAAAGAAATAAAGTATGGTCCTTGGTTCCACTCCCAAAAGGCAAAGCGGCCATTGGAACCAAATGGGTGTTTAGAAACAAAAAGGATGAAGATGGGATTATCATCAGAAACAAAGCCCGTCTAGTTGCAAAGGGATACAGACAGGAAGAAGGTATTGACTTTGTCGAAACCTTTGCACCTGTGGCTAGGCTAGAAGCCATCAGAATCTTCCTAGCCTATGCTGCTCATAAGGGTTTTAAGGTCTACGAAATGGATGTCAAGTCTGCCTTTCTGAATGGCAAACTGCAAGAAGAAGTTTATGTCCAGCAACCACCTGGATTTGAATGTTCAGAGTTTCCAGACCACGTTTACAAGTTAGACAAAGCTCTGTACGGCCTTAAGCAAGCTCCTAGAGCCTGGTATGAAACTATGTCCAAATTTATGTTGGTTAATCACTTCGAGAAAGGTACTGTCGATAAAACTCTATTCTTTAGAAGGTATAAGAATGACATACTTCTGGTACAAATATATGTTGATGATATTATCTTTGGGTCTACAAGGTAGGAGTACTGTGATAAGTTTGAGAGTTTAATGAAAAGCGAATTCAAAATGAGCATGATGGGAGAACTTTCTTTCTTCCTTGGTTTACAAGTTAAACAATCAGACAGAGGGACTTTCATAAGTCAGTCTAAGTACATCTCTGATATGTTGAAAAAGTATAAGCTCAATGATTCAAAACCAATGAAAACTCCTATTGCCACTGGAGTTAAGCTTGACTCTGATCTTAATGGTGAACCAACAGATGTCAAGTACTACAGAGGCATGATAGGGTCACTTCTGTACTTAACTGCCAGCAGACCTGATATAATGTTTGCAACCTGTCTCTGTGCCAGATTTCAAGAAAATCCTACAGAAACGCATTTAACAGCTGTCAAGCGTATCTTTAAATATCTGAAAGGGACTCAATTTTTGGGTCTCTGGTATCCTCTTAACTCTGGTTTCGAGCTTGTAGCATATACAGATTCAGACTATGAAGGATGCAAGAATGACAGAAAGAGTACTTCTGGTAGCTGTCAACTGCTTGGAGAAAAGTTGTTGAGTTGGACATCCAAGAAACAGAACTGTGTTTCAACCTCTAAAGCAGAAGCAGAATATGTTGCTGCTGCTAGTTGTTGTTCTCAAGTGATATGGATGAAAACACAACTCAAAGATTATGGCTTGGAGTATGGTAAAATTCCTATTCTATGCGACTCCAAGAGTGCCATTGCCATAACAGCCAATCCAGTTCAACACTCGAAAACTAAGCACATCGACATAAGGTACCACTTCATAAAGGATCATGTTGAAAAAGGAACTATTGAAATGTACTTTGTTTCAACTGACCTCCAGCTTGCTAACCTGTTCACAAAAGCACTTGATGAAAGGAGATTTAACTTCTTAATCAGCAAACTGGGTATGCTGAACATGTCCTCTTAATTCTATTCAAAACTCAACAGAGCCTCTGTGGTTCCAACAGAGCTCTGTTAAAAAGGTTAGGAAGGATAGTTCAACAGAGTCTCTGTCTTTCACCAGAACTCTGTCAAGCATACTCTTTCAACAAGCTTGGTGAAAAAAAAATTGCTCATATTTTAAGGGGGAGTTTATAAGACTTTGAGCATAGTTTTAGGGGCAGCAAGTCAGTACTCATATTTCCAAATCCAAAATGACTTTGCTTTTTGATCCTCATTGACAAATCTTTTTGAAGAAAGAGGGAAAATCTGTTCTGATGAAAATCCTTTGATAACGTCAAGAACCTGTCAGAACACTGACATTCCACCAGAGCCTCTGTTGTTTTTTCACCAGACCTCTGATGAAATTTCTAAAGTCAGTTATGTTCTCGTTCTTTGACCATTTCCTCATCAGATACAGAATTTTAAATGGTTTTGGGTTAAGGTGAAACTCCAAAGGAATACTTGGAAAAAAAAGGGTCACTCGTTAGAGGCAAAAAAAAACTTGCAAAGCTCCATCAGAGCTCTGTCGTTTTTAGGGGCAAATTGTTTGGGCAAAAAATCACTAGTCTCGACCACGACCAAGCCACTAAGAACATTTATTGCACTTCCCTCATAAACAAGTCAAATCATGAACACTTGATCCTTTAACCAAAGCTGAAGTTAAAAGTACCCCTCGACCCCGACCGTCATGACATAGCTCGCGACTTCGACCTACTAACATGCGACATTTCTGTTATGTTTTTCTCATTCAATGCAGGGTCAATGTCCTTTATGGCCAACAGACGTAACCGACAGAAGTAATTATGGGCATTTACAGCACTGACCGTTGCGACCGTTATTCCTACAATCATGATGGTCAATTAAAGTCACGAAGACTATAAATACGAAGATTACAATCCCATTAGAGGACATCGGTTTTCCGAAGAACACTCGAAGCAAAGAAATCTCTCTCAACAGTTCGCTCCCGACGCACGACTCCCACGCTCGACGCATAACTTTCATACACGACATTTAGTTTTTACACACGACACACTCGTTTTTACATTCGAAACACTTGTTACCTTCCATTTACAGTGTCTTCTTTCATTTGTACTGTAACCATTGTACTCTCGACACCTGAAACATAAGGACATCGCCTCTGTTTGGCGATCATAGTGCAACGACGACACCCACTGTCGTCCGCGGGTTTTTTCCTCGTTGAGGTTTTCCCGCGTCACCAAAATCTCTGTCTCTTTTATGTTTTCTATCTTTGTCGCTAGATCCTTTTCTTTAGTTGTTAAGCTCCACAATCAACCTTAAGTTATCCTTATGGGTGATTTTTGGCATTAACAATTATCACTAAAACAAAACTTACACAACGTAACATAGGTCTATAACGACCGCAGAACGCCAGATCGTAGGTCTCTAACGACCGTATCGGCTCTAAACGCCAGATCACAAGTCTACAACGACTGTATCGGCTCAGGAACGCCAGATCATAGGTCTCTAACGACCGTATTAGCTCTAAACGCCAGATCACAAGTCTATATCGACCGTATTGGCTCGGAACGCCAGATCATAGGTCCCTAACGACCATATCGACTCTAAACGCCAAATCAAAAGTCTGTAATGTCCGTATCGGCTCGGAAGGCCAGAACATAAGTCTTTAACAACTGTATCACAAGATTCTTAAATTTTATCTTGGTTCGATCATCCTATGATCATCACCAAGCTTTATTTCGGCCCAATCATCTTACGATTGACTCCCGATCCGTACGTCTCATTTTGATCGATCGTCATCAGTTCCTTGTGTTTTAAGATCGTCTTACGATCGTCGTTAGTTTTTCATCCTTCACATTAGTGGATGAATACCACAAGTAACTTGCGCATTAAAGGTCATCTTTCGAACGTTGCAACTTACTTAGAAAAAAAAATCTTAACAGATGTGTCATTTATACACTGTCGACCGGTCTCACAATTCAAAGATGGCCAAGTCGATTTTCTTCTAAATGATCTAATTAGCAAAAGTGACACGTCTCCGTAACAACACATTTTTACTTTGGTACGAGATCTGAAATTCAAATGGCTTTGAATTTCAAATCTCGGGGGGCTAACTGTTTGGGTAAAAAATCACACCCTCGACCGACTTGGGAAATTCCCTTGACATGACCCATAGACCTTGATTACCCTAATAACAAAGGATATCTACAACAGTATTACCGCCAACCGATAAGAGAAATACCCATTATTGTCATACAACATCTTGTGTCAATAGTCATCCGAGATAGTATCTTCGCGTCACATGTCGCACGTCATGCCTCACATGTCGCACCTCGCATATCACTAACGGCATATCGCATGTTGCATTTCACTAGTCTTGTGACACTAGTCTTATGTCACTTGTCTTATGTCACTAGTCTTACGTCACTAGTCTTATGTCGCCAGTTATGCGTTGCCAGTTACGACTCATCGGTTTTATGTCGATAGTCTCCTATCATCAGTCTTATATCGCTTTGCTCCTGCGACAGCATCGTCCTAACATCCTGGTCTTATGACATTTTTGTCCTGGTCTTACGACATTTTCATAAGATCATTCTTATATTAAAATAAGGTCTTACGATACATTTATGGTCATATACTTGGACATGTGATTCGGCGATGGCCGTATGCTCCATAAGACCGACGTCCAGAACTCAAGACGGTCTTACAATTACACAAACCATTAATGGTCAACAACCGTTTCTTCTATTCATTAATGCAGGTCTACAAACAATTATGGTGCAACGGTCAGTAACGGATGAGCTATTAATGATATTAAAGACTCGATAGCGGTTACAAAGCCAATCATCAAAGCGCATTTAATGCCGACAGCGGTTACAAAACCAACCATTAAAGCATATTTATTACCAACGGAAGCTATATAAAGGCCCCCGGTGATCAATCTTGGGGAGGAGGCTACATACTTTCAAACTAAGACTCAATTCTACATTTCTTTCAAGGCATTGGAACCTATCTCACTTACGCAAAGTTCCGCACGACGGTAGGTCGAACCACCCGACGACGGCAGTTCAAACCACACGACAACAGCTCATTTCTCACATTTTACACACGACACACGACTTTTACACACGTCTGAGTACATTTTATCTCTTATTGTAATCTGTTGTACACATATCACTTGTTACAAAACGATTATCGCCCCTGATTGGCGATCATAGTGCACCGTCGGCTCTAACACAGTGGACCGTGGTTTTTTCCCTCGTTTTGGGGTTTTCCGCGTCACCAAAATCTCTTGTTTCGTCTACATTTTCTTCGTTATTTTTCTTGTTTATTTCTATGGTACAATCTTTAGTTGATAAGGTCCGAAATCAAACCTTAAATCGTATTTTTATACAATTTTCGGAATAAGACAGTTTAGTGCGATTTTTGGCATTAACAGATAGAAGCAGCCGCCTTTTCCCAAGTCTGGGACAAAGAGTTTGTCTCTTTTATCCAGACTAACGTCATATACAGGTTCGGGATTCCATCCGAAATTGTCTGTGACAATGGATCCTAGTTCATAAGCAACAGGACTCGACAGTTCTGTGAAGACCGCAATATCAAGCTGATGACCTCGACACCAAGGTATCCTCAGGCGAATGGACTTGCAGAGTCGAGTAATAAAACTATTATTGCTTCGATCAAGAAAAGGTTAAAAGCTGCAAAAGGAAAGTGGGTCGAAGAACTCCCTTTAGTCTTGTGGGTGAATCGCACGACGCCTCGCACGTCCACAGGACAAACCCCTTTCTCTTTGGTCTATGGTTGTGAAGCAGTTTTTCCGATCGAGGTCCGGCTCCCGACCTCGAGGCACACCTCGGTCGACCATAACTTGGTAGATCTAAGTTATGACCTCGACGCCCTTGAAGAACTTAGAGAATCAGCACTAATCTGAATGGCGTCACAATGGTAAGCGATCAAGCGACATTTCAACAAGAACGTTAAGGCTAAAGTCTTCCAAGAAGGCAACTACGTCCTCCAACGAGTGTTCCAGAGCACTCAAGAGCTCAATGCAGGTAAACATTCCACTAAATGGGAAGGTCCTTATCGTATCTCAGAAGTCGTGGGCAAGGGTGCTTATAAACTCCACACCCTCGACAATCGAGATATCCCACGCAGCTGGAATGCAACACATCTGAAAAGGTATTTCTTCTAAACCCTTTTTTCGTACGATTTTTTATTTACCACAACGATTACTGACTTAAGCATCGGAGGGTCGTTGGTTAGCCAACGACCAACCTCTGACCTTGTTTTATCGCGGGATCGCACGACATAAGTTATTAAGTCTATTACACGACTTAAGCACATTTTTGCAGGTTCGCACGACATAAGCAACCAGGTCTACTATACGACTTGATTGCACTATTGCAGGAATGCACGACCCAAGTGTGTCGCACGACTTAATTATACGATCATAAGGTCCAAAGACCTCACGATTTAAGTTTTCTAACTTAGAAAAATTATCATGTTTTGGATGAATGCCCTTGTCGTAAGTGCTTATGTTTGTTCTATATGACTTATGTTTAGTTGATGAATGCATGATTAGTACTGTACTCGTTGTTTGCTTGCAATACGAAAATTGATTGACAATGTAAAAACATAAGTTCCAAAAGAAATTTTTTTATTTCATGTTCAATAGTCGTTTACATCAAAAGACTCGACCCCCAACGGTTGATCGATAAAAAACAAAATGAAAAAATTTCCAAGGCTGGGGTGGGTCATCGGCTGTCTTATGACCAGAAGATTCGCCCTTGAAGCCCTCGTCCATCTCCTCCTCCTCGACCTCCTTTTCGTCGTCAGAGTCGAGGTCCCTCTCGGACCCGACGTTTGCCAAGTAGAAGGCTAACTCATCTGACGCCGAGGCAAGGGGATTCTTCCCCTACAAGTGTTGTCGCATGATCGCCGCTCGAACAGTCAGTCGAGCAAGGGCGAAGACAGACTTCAGTTCGTCCCTCAGCTCCTTCACTTCCCCCACCAACCCCGACACCTTAGACTTAGAATCCTTGGATTCTTTTTCATTCGCAGCCAAGGACTCTGTGGTCCTGTCCAACTCATCCCTCGAATCGGCTATCAGAGCCAGGGCCTGCTTCAGGCGACGACTCGCCTCGTCCCTCTCATGTTCAATGACCTCTAGGTCATTCTGAACGTCGTCAAGCCGCACAGACAAGGCCTAGACGCGCGACAGGGCGACTTTCTCCCTCTCTAGTGTTGCCTTCTCTCTTTCGAGAGATGCGGGCACCAAACCCCTCGTCTTCTCCATTTCCGAGTATAAGGCAAGGGAGGACTGGAATGCCTAAAAAATACAAATGATACAGGTTAGTAAACACCCGAACAAAGTTTTAAAAATAAAAAAATCAAAGTCATGGACACTTACCATGAACACATGTCCTGCGAGGTGAGATCCCGTCTCCTCAACCGGGACCCCCTGAAAACGCTCCCTGAAAGAGGGGAGCTGATATTTCCCCAGATGAGGAAAAAGCTTCGTCCCGTCTAGGACATTATTCGCCATGAAGTCCGACGGCAATGTAAAGTTAACCGTCATGACCTCGACCTCTCCCGTCGACTGGCCCTTGCCCTTGTCGGCCGACGAAGGGGTCGACGTGGCAGATAAGGGCACCGTCGTATTCGCCGGAGGCGCCGAACTGACCGACGTCGCGTCGATCGCATCAGAAGACGTCCTCGTCTTCCCAGGAGATGCGACCGACATCTTCGCCTTCTCTGGAGTGACGACTCTTGACGAGTCACCCGCATTTGAAGACGATTCCCTAGGGACCGTCATTTTGGTCCTCTTCAAAACCCTCGACCCAGTGGTCGAGGTCCCCTTTCTCTTCTCTCTGCCCTTGCGGGCCAACTCAGCTTGGGCCGCCCTCTTGGCAGCCACAAACGATGACTTCGCACTCGCTTCTCCTGAAAAATAAGAAGAGGAACATCAGACGTTAAAACAATAATAAGCTGAACAGAAAAATCGAGGTACACTTACCATTCATCTCTCAGCTCCTCCTCTTCTCCTCCTTCCTCTTCTTCCTTCTCTTCCTCTCGATTCTCTCCCAAGAACACCACGTCCTCGTCGTCCTCGTCCACGAGATGTCATGTAACGAACGATCGATCGTCGGCACTGAACTCCAAAAACCTGTCTATCTGGCTTGGGAGTTGGCGTAGGGCTTCACGTCTTCAAACTTAATATCTATCGACACATAAAATATAAGTTAGAAACAAGTCAAGACTCACACACGACATACGACAAAAAGTTAAAAACTCTCACCCTACATATTCCAACCGGCCCTAATCCAGTCGCTCTCCGGGTCCAGTGTCGCTACACGGACGAATGCATACCTGGCTTTCCACTTACGGTCGTTGACCGCAGTTTTAAGGACCAAGGTACGGTCGCCCTTGTACCTCGAAAAAAAGACTGTAGCGACGATACCCATCCATCTTAACATGATAGGCCGTAAGAAGATCGCAAATATTCATGGGAGTCTCCCAATCTTTGGTAAGACGCTCGATAACTTGGATGACGCGCCAAAATTGGGGCATTATTTGCCCCGATGAGAGGTCGAACTCACACATAAATGACTTGGCTAGGGTAGAATATGGCCATTGGAAACCTATCTTGAACGGATACTCGTATATCACGAAATACCCGTCCGGGCACAATTCTGGTCGAATTTGACCAGCCCTACTCAGTGTAATCCCCGCATGGATTTTTGCTAGTTTCCTAAGGGAGTCGAGATCATCTTGATCTCGAATGGAACTCTCAGGCTCGGTTGACATTGCCAATCCTGTTAGCCAAATCTTCAGATCAGATAGAGCAAAGATATCCCAGTTCTTCCTAGGTTTTCTAGCTATCGATTTGCGACGCATAAAAGAGAGAAAAGTCGTACCTTAAATAGATGCTCTAATCCTTGAAAACACTAAATCGATTCAAGATTTTGCAGGATTAGGAATGGAGAAGATCGGCTAAGGGTCTCTATTTATGTAATCGATTGTGTCAGGCCGAAGTCGTCGATGATCGCCACGTGTCCACGCCTTTTCGAAAACTCGACGGATCGTTGACACCTGGCATCCACAGCTGTCAAGCACGATCGCACGTCAGCATGACCTCACGATCTGATCCTCTTCTCAACTTCCCACATCATGAATTCAGTTGGAATTGAACTGATTCGGTTCCATGGCAACTGAATCGACTTTCGACACGTGTCACGACCCCAGACGTCTTTCTAACAAAAATTTAAAACGCAAAATTTGAAATTGCCTTTTCATTTTAAATTTTGGGGGAAAACTGTTTGGGTAAAAATTTATTAGTCTCGACCACGACCGAAAAAGGAAAAAACACTTCTTACACGACACATCTTATGTTAAGATAAAATCATACACACTCTATCATCATACCTAAGTTTAGTTTGAGGGTTACTCACGACACTCGACCATGACGTCGTCCAACTCACACGACCGTTGCAGGATACCTGATAAACACGATTAACTAACGTACGACATGCTTGTTATGTTTTCTTTGTTTAATGCAGGATCAAAGCCATTAATGACCAACGGATATAACTGACGAAGAGCATTATGAGCATTAAATCTCAGAAACCATTACGACCGTTACCCTGCTTTTATGGGATCATTTAAGGCTGCGAAGGCTATATAAACAAAAATGTCAGCCTTATTTGCGGACATCTGAGTTCGAGAACATCAACAGCATAGCGAGAGAATTCGAAGCAAAGTTATTTCACGAAAGAATACGCACGACGCATACATGCAACACCCTGTTTTTACACACGACGCACCTGTTTACTTTACGATTAAGTTGTTTCTTTTACTTGTATTGTAATCGCTTATACTCTCGACGTTTGAAACATAAGGACGTCGCCCCAGATTGGCGACCATAGTACAACGACGACCATCACTTTCGTCCGCGGGGTTTTTTCCTCGTTGAGGTTTTTCCCGCGTCACGAAATTCCTCTCATCTCTTTTATTTTTTGTCTTTGTCGCATAGTTTTTCGAACGATTTCTATTCTTTAGTTGTTAAGCTTCACGTCAACCTTAAATTGTATTTTTGGATTATTTTCGGTATTAACAATTACAATGTCGAATGAGCCTGTAAGTTCGATCGTTAGTCAGGAAGGCCTCAACGCCTTTAGGACATTGGCCGGCGTCCCCGAAGCTTTGCACCTACATTTGTCGGACCAGTTCCGGCCGGTCGAATGCCCGAACGGGTACTTTGTCTTGTACAAGTATTCGTTCAATATTGGTTGTAAGTGGCCTTTCTCTCCTCTGGCCATAGTGTTTTTCAGTAGGTATCACTTGTCACCTGCTCAAGCAATGCCGCAGTTCTGGCAGATCATCCACGTGATTGACAAGTGTTAGTGCATAAAATGTATTCAAGATTTAATATGTAATTGTATTAATTTGTAAGGAGTCAAATGCAATAGTCAAAGTCAAAGTAAGGGTGTTAAAGGGTCAAATTCAAGGTATTATGTGAGTTAGTCAAAGTGTATAAATAGGAAGTTTGTAATAGAAGTCTTAGAGAAGTAATCCATACGTACATTGAGAGAGAGTGGGCAAGATAGAGGGATGACAACCAGGAGAGAGAGTTTAGAGAGAGAAAGGGGATCTCATTCTCATCTTTGTATTTTTCTCTATTTTAATGAAGAGTTCTTGGATTATTACATTGTTACTTGATTAGATCTGGGATCACAAGTGGTATCAGAGCTAGATCAGTCTGGATTATGCACAATTTGAAGATTTTTTTTGTCAATTTTGAAGAAATTGATGAGTTCTTGAGTTTTTGAGATTTTTCTTGAAAAATCTTAAAAAATTGGAATTCATTTGTGTTTTTGGATTGATTTCAGTTCACAAATTGATATGATTTGTTGTTTGAATCCAATATTTGATTTTTAATACAACAAAACTGATTTTAATTTTTTTTTTAAATGAACAGTGATGATGTTCGACATTTTTAAAGAAGATGATGATTTGCTTTGATTGATTTCCTGATTTGTTATGTTCTGATTGTTAAAATCTCATAAGTGATCATTTCGTTTAGAGATATAGAACATGCAGCAAGATTCAGATATGAAAATTCTCAAGAAATCATGGAGATCGAAAATCTAGCAAGTTGACAGATCGTTTTTTTGTTCATCGTGAATGTTTGTTGATGATGTTTGTTTTTTTAAAATTTAATGTAGTTTGATGTATTTTTCTTTCACAGATATGTTTACACTTCAATTTCGATCGGAATGCAACATTTAGAAGTGGAAAACAAGAAGAAATCAACAGGTTTTGTGGTTGAAAAAAGTTCGCCGGAGACCTTCGCCGGAATCTGGAAAATCTCGCCGGAAAACTCATAACTCTCGGACGTTCTTTGAAGTCGGACACGTTTTGTACGACTTGTTCTTCATAACTCTCGTACAAAACACACTCATAACTGTCGGACAACAAACACACTCATAACTGTCGTACAGTGTGTTGTCCGATAAAAATTCTAGTCGGACGAATCTGTTGTCGTACAATTGTCGTACAACCCTTTGTCCGACCAGACCTCTTAGTAGCACAACTCCTTGTCGTACAGAACTAACTCTCGGACAAGACCTTCTAGTCGGACAAAACTGAGTATCTCTCGTCTGAGTTTAGTTTGGTCGGAAAAAACGGGTTGGTCAAACGAGGCTTGATTCTTCGCTGCATGATCGACAACAACTTATTGCATTCGATTTTTCGTTGATTAAGAAGCATAACACAAAAAGAATTGTTCGATTTGGTTGAGTATTGAGCGAGAAAAACGAAATCGAAGTTTTCAGATCGTAAACTCGTATCTCATGAAGATGATGAACAGTAACTTAACGAACCTCCGTTAAGTCCGTTAAGTCCGTTAAGTTTTTGACATTTTTGGTCCTAAATTCGTTAACTCTGTTAGGTTCGTCGTTAGTTTGGTTAGTTTTAGAAGTTAATAGGTTTGGTCCCTGCAGTATAGACTTTGGGTTAGTTACATTTTTAGTCCTTGTAGTTTCTGATTTAGATTGAGTCAAGTTTAGTCCTTGTAGTATTAGTTTTTAATTTTTGACATTTGTAGTCCTTATAGTTTTTAGGTTTAAATTTTAACAATTTTAGTCCTTTTACTTAGTGTTTTAGATTTTGACATTTTTAGTCCCTAAATTTTTAGGTGTTTTAGAATTTAACATTGTTAGTCCTTTGAGTCTTTATTTTTATGTTTTTGTCATTTTTAATCCTTGTCTTTTAGAAGTGTTAGCATTGTCCACTTTTAGTCCGTATTTTTCGTTTTAGTTTCGTATTTTTTCATTTTTAGTCCCTATTTTTTTGTTAATTTTCATTTTTTGTTCGTTTTATCATTTTTTACCTGTTTTTGCTCGAGACTGGTATATTTCTCTTATTTTTTGCAGGTTCGCCGATTTAAAGTTAAGTATTCCGCATTAATTTTTCGGAATTAATTTTTTAAACGACAAATTTTATAATTTGTTATTCAAATTTTAATTTTGGAAATTTTTCTGACTTTAATCGGTTTTTCTTTGATTATCGTGTGTGCATAATTCTACTTCTCACGAATTATCTGACAACGATCAATTTTTAATCTTTTCAGGTAACAATGGATGAGTTTTATATGGAAGAATATTTTGATCCACCGAAGGCGAGACTAAGTGCTACATTGCAAGTAGAAAAAAAAGAAAACAAAAATTTAAGTCAAACTATTCTTGATAAATCTTTTATAGATCACCAAGAAAGGTTGATGAGGATAAGAACTCTTCTAATTCTCAAATATCTGAGCTTAAACAGAAAATCAAGGAATTGGAAGAAAAGCATAATGAGAGCGAACTTTCTTTGACAAGTCTTTCAGACCAAAATACAGAATTTTTAAATAAAATCAAAGAGTTGGAAAAGAAGTTATATTTGAGAGGTCAAACTGACCAAACAATTTTCATGAATAAACCAAGACTTGTAAACAATGTCAACAAGTATTGGGGACGTGGTTACGAAAACCCAAAGCATTTAGCCAAAGCCAGCTGTGCATTGCCAACTATGTATAATTTCGAATGCTTAAGATATGCACGATATTGGCCCGAATTTGAAATTCCTTGGACTGGTGAAAAGGAAACACAAGAAGAGGAAAATAGAAAAAAGATTTTTAACAACTCACATACAACTTCCATTTTGCTATACTCGTGAGACGGAGAAGATTCTCAACAATCTAAATAAACCACTTCCAGATAACTATTTTGACATTTGTGCTACAAAGCCAGTCAACAACCAAGTCTTTGAAACTAAGAAATATGTTCCTACATTGGTTCTAGAAGGGAAAATTGTTGAACTTGAGATCTCCCTTGCAGAACAAAGGATCAAATTTGAATATGAAAATGATCTCCTTTCAACTGTTTATTCAAATAGTTTTACGGAAATATCTTCTAGTTTCAAAGATGAGGTGAAAAAGGAGACTGTTAAAATTGAACATGCTTTGATCAAAAAGTTTTTTGTTTCATCAAAAGCCATTTTTATGCTAAACAAAAGATTGATCAAAAATGTCTCAAACTGTCTATGAAAGTGGCAGATCTTGAGAATATTCTTCTCTCTGAGCATACTCAATTTGAAAATGAGAAAGTCAACTTTGTAAAACAAATCAAATTATTTGAAGAGAAGTTGACTGAGTTGTTAAAGACAAAAACTGATCTAGAAATTGTCTTAGAAAATGAAAGAAAGGAATTTGCGTTGAAAAACTGGTTCAATCTTGAGGAATGCAACTTTCTTAAAGAACAAAATTGTGAACTCTCTCGAAAAGTGATGACATTGGAAAAATCTTTGCAAGAAGGAAACATTAATACAATGTCTGATTTCGAAAATACTTTTAATCTTGAAAGTGCACAATTTGAATTTGAGAAAGTCAGCTTTGAAAAGGAAAAACAATGTTATGAAATGAAGATAATTGAGCTTTCTCAAGATGTGGACGAGTTAGAAAAGGAATTGGCAAAAGAACGAAGAGAAAATGCTTTCAAAAGATGGAATACACTGGAGTCTACTAAGGATTTTGAAGTTCACAATGCCGATTCTGATTCTGATTGTGATTTTGTGCCTAATGATCAAGTTTTCGAAACCAAGTCAAAGCCAAAGGAAATTGACAAAGGAAAAGCTTGTTTATTTGATTTCTCAACGAAGCTTCCGGACCATACTGATTTTATCATGACTGAAGAAAAACATTCAAGTACTTTTTCTAAAGGTGAGTGTTCAAACACGAAGACACCACCTTTAGAGAAAATAAAGAAGGGTGACAAGTCAAAGACAACTCATGTTCAAAGTTCTCAAGGTTCTAATTCTAAATCTTCTGTTGGTTCAAATACACCTATCTACAAGCCTGTGAAGATGGAATGTAGAGTTAAAGGTACAACACCTTTAAAGAATGATGTACCAAAATCATCTGCTTCCACATCAAATTCCAAGAAGAACAACACTCTGAAAGGTAAATTTTCTTCTACTAAACCTAATCCTATTCATTCTATAAATCATCTGATTAGGTTGGCACATAAGAAAATTTGTTGTTCTTACTGTGGATCAAATGATTTTGTGCATAAGGATTATACTTCTTATTGGCACGGTACTTACAGTATTCCTTCAAAGAGATCTACACCTAACACACTAGGACCCAAGTGCCATTGGGTACCAAAATCTACTTAATCTGTTTTGCAGGTTCATCATGTGTAATGTTGAATGTCAGAAATATACCAAACACATGACTGGAAAACAGAAGAGAAGTGTGCAATTTTAAGAAGAGTACCTATGCTGAAATTTTTGCATAATTTCAGGGGGTGTAATTCTAATTTTTGTTATATTTTGTGCTTACTGATAAATCTTTCTATATGCTTCTTTGTAGGGGGAGCATACAAAATTAATGGTTTCTAAACACATCAATTTAGAACCCGGACTTCAAAGAAACATTGGCTTCTAAACATCTCAGTTTAGAACCCGTTCTTAAAAGTGTTTGACTTCTAAACACATCAGTTTAGAACTCGTACTTCATTGTTTTACACTTTGAATGCTACATATACTAATCTTCTTTGATTAAGATCTTTTGCAGATTTTGAGGGGGAGCTTATCTGACTGTAAACCAGTCTATCATGATTTGAGGGGGAGCTTAAACATTTAACTGTACGTATCTTCTGAACTTAATATGAGATTATTTGAAAAAAGAACGACTTTCAAGCATGAAAAATATTTTCTTAAATGTTCAAACGATTTCTCTAAATCAAACAGATTTTTTTAATTTTAGAAGTGTGATTTTAAATGTTTTTCCTATATATACATATATAGATCTTGGATTGTCGTTACATCATCTCTGACCGTGTGTTTCTAAAGATTAATACTTGCGTATTATCTTTTCTACATACTTTCAAGTATTCCTACACACCGGTTCAGCTTCTTATTGACTTTGTTATTACCGTATCTCAAAACGAAACAATTTTTCGATGGTAATACTCCCGTTTGCATTTCAATTTTTTGTTAAGCATCATATTTTTTCAGCGTAAGAGCTTAAGCGTTTCATTCAAAGATTGTTTATATTTGTTCATATAAACAAATTTCAATTCTTTGATACCCTAAACCTTAAATGATTATCCTTCATGATTATCATTCATTTTTGATCTGATTGATACATTGTCAGATTCTCAAACAAGTCTTTCGAATTCATTTCATTCAATCAATATCCTTGTTTTGAGAAATCTTCAAAGATCAAATGCTCAAATCTTCATGATATTATTGAGGAGCATACAATCTGATGGCAATGTTATCAAATGCCGATATTCATATGTGTTCAAACTAAACTGTTGAACAACATAACATCATTTTAGGACAAAATGTCATGGGAATCAGTGTGAGAAATTATTAAAGAACTTTTATGGATCCACGTTAACCAGTGTTTCCTACCCAAGAAGTTATCCTTGAGTGATAAAGGGGTGAGGGGTCAAAATCAAAGAGTGGGGGAGATTACTCATACGGTTGAGTATCTCATTGTGCTGAGGTAAAATGAAAATGAGAGTTTGGTTAGAAGTGAGCGGATTAAAAAAAGAAAGAGGGTGTGAGAACAGAGTTAAAACAATAATAGAACTCTGCACTATACACTTTCTGAGCCAGGCAGCCACATTACTGATTGGTTCACATTCTTTGGTGACCATCATTGAAACAGGCAACTAGCCCATGCCAACTCTTGCATTTAACCCCACCAGCTACCCATTTCTTTGTTAACAAAGGAATCTTTCAATTTTCTTGGGGACGCAGGATATCATATATTTGATCTTCACTCGGAAGGTCTGGATATTGAAAAAGAAGGAAGTTTGCCCCACCTTCGCTCTTCATTCATGCACATTGAGTCCGTGGAAAACATGTTGCTGTCTCAACAGTTTTCACACTTTGAGCCTAATTTTCAAGCATAAGTTGCTTCAATCATTTCAACACTTGCACGTACACACAAGGAATATGTTTTCTTGTCATAACGTTCATAGAATTTCCTTTGTGGTTTTTCGATGATTGAATGGAAGCCCTGGAGGAGTGAACATCAAAAAGCTCCTTTCAAAAGTGCATTCATTGTACTAAGTGGCTCCGTGCAACTTACAGGCATTTTAACTGATTCATTAGTTGTTTCAGGGTTACCACTTTCATGTTGTCTGAATTTGAAAAGATTTGGAAAAATATTTTTGGAATTGACGATTATTCAGATCGAATGGAGGAGATTGTTATTGATATATTCAAAGACTGCTGAAATTGAAAAGAGATTTTTGATGATCATGATGCTCACAATCATCAAAAAGGGGGAGAAGATTTGAAAGTTTCAATTTCAGAATAAAGATCGAGTTAAAGAGTTCAAGATGTTTCGAGATGATTCGACAAAGATTCAAAGTTCAAAGATGTTCATTGTTCAAGAAGTGAAGATACACGGTTCAAGATATTCAAATCTTGTTTTCAAAGCTCAAAACCCCGTTAAAGCACAAAAGACATTTCATGTTCAAAGACTGAAGATATTTCTCAAAGATGCAAAGATCAGTGCTACAATGATTCAAAGATTCGTGTTACAAAGATTGGTAATGCGAAGATTCAAGAAGATGAAGTTTTTGTTTGAAGACTTTGACCAACACCGCAAAGATATGAAGTTTGTGTTTCAAGACCTTGATGACTATTTGACTTTGAAGATCCAGTTGAACACTTAAGTAGTCAGATTGGATTTCTAAAGACAACGCATATTTGAAGATTCTTCAGAGTTATTTTTCGAAGATTGATTTTCCTTCAAAGCAAAGAGGGAGATTGTTCAAAGTGCTTAAAGTGTTGAAGATCTGAAGATTACAAAGAGCTGAAGACTATCGTCATAAGTTTTTTAAATCTTGAATCCATAGGGGGAGATTGTTAGTGCATAAAATGTATTCAAGATTTAATATGTAATTGTATTAATTGTAAAGAGTCAAATGTATTTGTCAAAGTCAAAGTAAGGGTGTTAAAGGGTCAAAGTCAAGGTATTAAGTGAGTTAGTCAAAGTGTATAAATAGGAAGTTTGTAATAGAAGTCTTAGAAGAAGTAATCCATATGTATATTGAGAGAGAGTGGGCAAGATAGAGGGATGACAACCTAGAGAGAGAGATTAGAGAGAGAAAGGGGATCTCATTCTCATGTTTGTATCTTTCTCTATTCTAATGAAGAGTTCTTGGATTATTACATTGTTACTTGATTAGATCTGGGATCACAACAAGGTCACGGTCGGCTGGACGGTGACGTTCACGGTGGATAACTTACTGGCGGCCTATTTGGTGAAGCTGGACAACTACTATCGATATACGATTTTCTCCAAGCACAGGGGTACCCAGGTGCTTCTGCAGAATACTCAGGTCAACGAGCGTGGGTGGAAGGCGAGATACGTCTTTAGCAAGGTCCAGTCTCTGGACCTTCTCGAGGAAGATACGACCCGGGTCTCCGCTGGGTGGAACACTGACTGTAAGTCTACCCACATTTATCATACGTTTTCGTTTATGATCGTGCACTATATCTAACATGCTATGATTTTTGTTTTCAGCCATCAAATTTTCTGACGCTGAGATTCCCGAATCTTCGGCGAAGATCGAGAAGTTCCGGACCTACAGTCTGGAAGAGAGGTCCTTCTTTGTCCAATGCAGTCTTGTGGACGAAGAGACGGACGACGAGGTCGTTGTGCTCGGTGGAACGGAGGTCCCTGCAGAGGAAGGAGTAGAGAGAGGAGAGGAAGAGGAGGAGGCGACAACTACTATCGATATACTCGCGTCTTACCTTTCATATCTCCTAGTGGTCGTACGACTTGATCGTACTCGTTTGTGTCATAGGTTTTCCTTCTCACCTTTTTATGTATATTTTTGCAGGTGGGTCGGGCGAGGCGCCCACTCATGGCATGTCGAAGAAGGAGTCTCAACTCCTTTTGGCACGAAAGGCCTAGGAGTTCAAACGGAAGGCTCCATCATCCCTGTCATCAAGGATGAAAAAATATTGGACGAGTTCCCGGAGGGAACCGTCGTCGAAGAGTGGTGGTCCATCTAGGGCCACCATTGATGAGAAGGAGAAGATGCCATCGGGCGCCATCGATGGTACCCCGGTGAGCGTGGCCCCTCGATAGATACCGGAGGTTGAGGAGGTCGGCCTCAGACGGTCGCCCCGTCTCCCTCGTCGGCCGACAAGAGGAAAAGATAGGCGACAGAGGGATCTGCCGATGCCACGATGGTTAACTTTTTGTTGCCGTCGAACTTCATGGTTTGTGGCGAGATGGACAGCGACAAAAGCTTTCCTGACCCGGGGAAATTCCTCTTGCCTTCCTTCTAGGAGCATTTCCAGGAGGTCACGATCGATGAGATGGGGTCGCAGGTTGATGGGCTCTCTTTCAAGGTACTTACGACCGCCTGTTTTTTTGTGTAATGTTTATTGTTCGAGTTACGACTTATGTTTTGATAGTGCGACCGCAGGCGTTCCATACGTCGCTCTGCCTGTACGCCTAGATGGAAAAGGTCCGAAGGATCGTACCCCGTGCTCTGGATAATATGCGCATGGCGTAGGATGAAGCTTGCATGGCACGAGTGAATAAGTCCGCGAGTTGGTATTCTGTGGGCACGAAATGCATCTCGATTGTACCGTATTCAACATGATGTTTCAAGAAGTGGTTCCTTATATCAATATGCTCGGTTTTTGAATGTTGCACAGGATTGGCAGAGATGGCAATGGCACTTTTGGAATCACAGAAGATGGGTATCTTGAATAGGATGTGGCCGTAGTCTTTTAGCTGAGTCTTCATCCACAGAACCTGAGAACTACAGCTAGCAGCAGCAACGTATTCAGCTTCTGCCATAGATGTTGAGACACAATTCTGCTTCTTGGAGGTCCAACTGACTAGTTTACCACCTAGGAATTGACAACTCCCAGAGGTACTCTTTATGTCGAGCATGCATCCTCCATAGTCTGAATCTGTATAAGCTTTAAGACAAAAACCAGAGTTTTGTGGATACCAGAGACCGAGATTTTTGGTCCCCTTTAGGTATTTAAAGATTCTCTTAACAGCATCATAATGTGACTTCTTAGGATTAGCTTGATAATGTGCACAAAGACATGTGGCATGCATAATGTCAGGTCTGCTAGCAGTTAAGTATAACAGAGATCCAATCATGCCTCTGTAGAGAGTGCATTCTATAGATATGCCATCTGGATCTAAGAATAACTTATTTCCAGTGGCCATTGGAGTTTTCATGGCAGAGGTATCAGAGAGGCTATACATGGAAAGAATGTCAGAGACATATTTGGCCTGATTTATAAAAATTCCCTCTGATGATTGTTTGACTTGGATTCCGAGGAAGAATGTTAATTCTCCCATCATACTCATTTCAAACTCACTTTTCATGAGTTTTTCAAAACTTTTGCACTCTTCTGTATTAGAAGACCCAAAGATTATGTCGTCCACATAAATTTGTACAAGCATTATTTCACTGTTTTTACGTTTATAGAATAAGGTAGTATCTGTTGTACCTCTGTCGTAGCCATTGACTAGAAGAAAGGTAGAAAGTCATTCGTACCATGCTCTTGGAGCCTGTTTTAGTCCGTACAGAGAATTTTCAAGGTAGTACACATGCCTTGGGAACTTTGAGCTTTCAAACCCTGGTGGCTGATTTACGTAAACCTCTTCTTGGATTTCACCGTTGAGAAAAGCTGATTTCACGTCCATCTGATAGACTTTGAAACCTCTGTGGGCTGCGAAGGCTAAGAATATTCTTATTGCTTCGAGCCGTGCGACAGGGGCAAAAGTTTCATCGTAGTCTATGCCTTCTTCTTGTCTATATCCCTTGGCCACTAATCGTTCTTTGTTTCTGATGACCACTCCATCTTCATCCTTTTTATTTCTGTAGACCCACTTAGTCCCACTGGCTTGTTTCCCCCGTGGCAGAGGTACTAGAGTCCAGACTTTGGTGTGCTCAAACTGCAGAAGCTCATCTTGCATGGCGTCTACCCAGTTTTGATCGTCAAGGGCTTCAGAAATCTTCTTTGGCTCTATCACACTAATAAAGTTTGTAAAGAAGCAAAAATTAGCGGTGGCAGACCTTATTTTTACCGTGTCAGAGGGTTCACCAATTATTTGGCTTGGAGGATGGCTTTTTGTCCACTGAGTTGTGCGTGGAAGATGGTCATCAATGTCATCAAATTGCTCTTCAGAGGCTTCTTGTTGCTGTTCTTCTTCTGGTGTAGCCTCTATCGTAGTGCGTGCCTTTGTAGTTGATCCTACAGTTTGTGGAATGATTGGTATGAGTGGTGGTGGAGTTTGTTCATCTGAAGACGTATAGACTTGGTCCTCTATAACCTCTGTTATTGGTTCCTTTGTGGATTGTGGAGTTTGTTCTTCAGCAACTTCTGTTGTCGTTTTCCTTTGTGTTTCATCTTCTGTAGACTCTTCCTCAGCATTTGCATCTGTAGCATTTACAGAAGAAGATGAAGTATTATTTGGACCAGTTAGAGTCATACCTGTAGGATTTTGACCGACAGAAGATGGTTCTTCGAAAGCTCTGATGGTTCCAACAGAGGGATCAATGTCGTCATGGAACATCTCTAAAAATAGAAGATTTAAGTCTTCTTTTGTTTGTGAGATGTCAGAGGATTCCCCTTTAAGTCCGAGTTCTGAACTGATTTGCTCAGAAGTCTTTTTGAATGAATCATCAAAAGAAACCTTTATGGTTTCTACGATCTTGCGAGACTTTGTAAGGTATACTCTGTAAGCTTTGGAAGTGGCAGAGTATCCAATGAATTTTCCTTCGTCAGCTTTTACCTCAAACTTTCCTCTGGAATCTCTGTCGTTTAAAACAAAGCATTTACATCCAAACACGTGGAAAAACTTGATGTTTGGCCGCCTTTTGTTGATCAGTTCGTAAGGAGTCTTGATGTGTCTTTTCACAATGGTTGAACGATTCTGTGTGAAACAAGCGGTAGAAATCGCTTCTGCCCAAAAGTTCATCGGTAATCCGCATGCTGATAGCATAGTTCTTGCGGCCTCCACGAGCGTTCGATTCTTTCTTTCTACTACGCCGTTCTGCTGTGGAGTGCGTGCGGCAGAGAAGTTCTGTGATATTCCTTCTGTAGAAAGATAGGCTTCAATGACAGAGTTTTTAAATTCTGTGCCATTGTCACTTCTTAACTTCTGTATTCTGCATTCATAAAGAACTTGGATTCTTTTCATTAGATTAATCAAGATGATTGGAACATCTGATTTCTTTCGGACAAATTCAACCCAAGTGAAACGCGAATACTCATCAATTAAGACAAGTATGTATTTCTTGCCACCTAGGCTTTGTATGGCAATGGGACCACAGAGGTCGACATGAAGCATGTATAGAGGCCTAGTGCAAGACACATCTGTTTTGCCTCTGTGGGAAGCTCTTCTGAGTTTTCCCATTTCACAGACAGAACACAAGTGATCCTTATTAAATTTAACATTAGGCAAACCTTTAACTAGATCAAGTTTGACCAGTTTATCCAAGGTGTGAAAGTTCAAGTGACAGAACCTGTTATGCCATAACCAGGCTTCCTCACTTTTGCAGGCTACAAGGCAAACTTTGTCCTTGTTCTTGGAACTAAAATTCATCTGATATAGATCACCTCTTCTTTCGGCTCGCAGAAGTTCCATTCCTGTGTCCTCACGTTGCAGAGAGCAGAAAGTTCTTTTGAATAGCACATCGAATCCTATATCACAGAGTTGACTTACACTGAGTAGGTTGTGTTTAAGGCCATCCACATATGCAACTTTGTATACAGAGACGTTTTCTTTCTTTATGACTCCATAGCCTTTGATGTGTCCCTTCTTGTCGTCTCCAAAAGTTACAGATCCACCAACGAGTGTTTCTTTGTACGTGGATAGTAAACTTCTGTCGCCAGTCATGTGCCTTGAGCATCCGGAGTCTAGATACCAGGTTGGCACATACCGCTTCTGCAAGACAATCACAGAGACTTAAGTACCCATATCCACATGGGTCCAATATTGTTAGTATTTTTCAAGTTTGACTTAGTTTTCTTGAAATACATTTTGTCTTTTGTAGAAGAATCAGATTGTTTTTCTTTAGGTTTTGACTTTTGAATTTGAGTATAGAGTAAACAATCTTGACTGGAGAAGTGATTATTTAGTTTGAACATATGATCAAAGCAATGACAATATTGAATATGAGACGTGATTTGCTTGAACTTTTCATTGAATTCATTGAACTGAGTCATAGAGGCATTACATTCTTTCTTAACACTAGATTTCCTATTACAAGAAGATCTATGAATACTAGAATGTTGTTTGCAAAAGCTTTGTTTAGTTCCTGCCTTCCGTGAGTCTCTTCTGTGGTGAACATCTTCCTTCACTGTCACAGAGGAAAAAGATTTGTTAACTTTAGGCCATTTTCCCTTTTGTTGCCAAGTGGGATTTTTGCGCATAATACTCGGCCTTCTTTTTGTAAAAAGCTGAGTCCTTCTGTGGGCGATTTGGTCTACTTCTGCATTCATTTGCAAAGTGGCATGGCTTCCTGCATTTGAAACAACCTTGGGAAGTGTTTCCAGCATGATCGTCGGACTTCTGTCGGTCTCCACCTTTTTCCGTTCGGCATTCCTTTGCGTAATGACCAGGCTTGCCGCACTTGTAGCATTCTTGTTGTGTGTGGCTCATCTTGTCATCTGACCTCTGTCGGTCATTACTTCTGTAGTTTCTGTCGCTTGACCTCTGTCGGTCATTTCTATCATCTGACCTCTGTCGGTCACTCGATTCTTCTCTTCTTCCATCATCTCTTCTATCATCTCGGTTGTTTCTGCCATATCGATCAATTCCTGAACTCCTCTGGTTTCCTCTGAACTCTCTTGTCAACAGAGCTAAGGATTTAGCTAATGACACAAGAGTTGTCTCTTCTTCTATCAGTTCGTCTTCTTCGCTATCGACTATCACTATCTTCTTCTTCTCCTTCTTCTTCTCCTCTGTTGCTCTCTCATTTCTCGGTCTCTCTGCAGCCTCTGTAGATTTACTAACCAATACATATGGTGCAATGGTTAGTGTTTTAGCCTGTGCTATTTGAGGCTCTTGTGCAGCTAGTGTTCCATAGAGATAAGAGAGTGTCCATGAGTCTAGATCTTGGTTTGTTTGTAAAGACATAGACAACTGGAGCCACTCATCATTTAGGCTCTTTAGAAACATGACGTTATTTTCTTCCGAGGTTCTGTGAATGCCAGATTTTCTGCATTTGTTTATGAGAGAGTTGAACCTGTCGTACGTCGTTTGCAGAGATTCTGTTGCAGAGGCTCTGAAGGCATGATATTCATTTATGTATTGTGCCCTTCGGTTCTTCTGCGTTTTAGCACCCCCTTCCAGTTGTCTTTCTAATTCTTTCCAAAGATCGTGCGCAGTTTCGAATGCATCTAAGGATTGAAAAAGTTCGTTGGGGATAGCCATGATCAATATTATTTTTGTTTTCTATGCAACTTCATCTTCTGCCCTATCTGCATATGATCATTCTCCTTTTGGCTTAGGTTTTTGATGTTCAGGGATTTCAAGAGATTCAGTAGTAGCTGGTACTCGTGGTACAATTGTCATGGGAACTTGAGGAGGGTTGTAAAGATATTGTACGAGAGATTTTTCAGTACCCTCAAAGAAGTGGATCATTCTTATCTTCAAATGAGGATACTCATCTCGAAGGAGAGTAGGAGGCTTGGTTAGTGAACCAGCAGTGAAAAAGTTATTTGTATTTGTCATTGTAAGAGTTTCGAAGGTTCTGAAAAGATAATATGACGAAAGAGTATGAGTCTGATGATCTGGAAGGTTTTCTGGGTTTTAACAGTTCCCAGAGTGCACTTTAATGGAGTTTTAATCTGAAAAAATTGTTTCTTTGTAGAATACCACTTTCGAATAAATCGAAAGATGATAGGAAAACAGAAACTTTTCAATGAAATGAAGAGCAGGTTAAAACAGAATGATGTCTACCACAAATATTGTAACAAAGAGGATTACTTGATATTAAAAATCAAGGAAGGCTCTGATACCAATTGGTGGTTCCCGTTTTGCTTATACAAGATTATCAGATCTATTAGTTCGAGTTTATGTTTGATGCGTAAGCGTATTTGAAGAACTAACATATAAGTTTGTGTAGAAACAATACAGAATATAAAGAAACAGTTATCAGAATACGATATCTCAAAGATTACTGAGTTTCAATATATAATAAGAACATCAAGAAGGGATTAAGATCTGTTTGGTGAAAGTGTAATGCTTAATAGATTTGACGATATAAAGTGTAAGCATGAAACTTAGATTCTTAGATTAGTTCTTAAGATTGTTAAAGAAGATCTCAACAAGAGACTTCCTTTTATACTACCCTAGGGGACCATAAAGCATGACCTGCTGTTAGAACGGATGGCATGAACAGTTGAACGTGCTGTATTTCATTTAATGGCGCAGACGTCTATGTTGTACTAAGCCCTATTGAGTCCACTCAGAGTTTGACACGTGTTGAAGTTGGACAGGGCAAGCTATCATGCAAGTTGATGAACATGTCAGGAACAGTAGGAAGATATTATAAATATCTTCCAAGTCTTTAGTGAGGACCGCAAAGGCTCTGTAAAGTGTTACAGAGGTTCTGCGGTATGGTCCTTTGTAGATCAGTCTTCACCGGATTCCGAGTCTTTGGTCTTCTTTGCGCGTATGACAGAGCTTCTGTAGGACGCCTCTGTAGCTTCTGTAGCTTCTTGACCTTGATCTCACGGTAAGTTCGGCAGAGCCTCTAGAAGAGGCTTTCTTCACTTAGCCTATTTTTTCACTACTTGTAACTACTTTCTATGATTAGGAAGATTATATATACTGTAACGGAAATGCTAAAGCTACAGTACATTTACAATACATACCATTAGAACAATGACACGTGTTCTAATATATAGCTAATAACTGAATTACAATAAATGAAAATGTCTAAGACATAAGTTCTGAACGACTTGTTCAGAACTTCTGAACCTTCTTCTGATAGAGAATACGCAGAATCTATACTTGAGCACATGACATTTTCATCTTCACATTCAGAACTTCTGAGTCTCCTACTCAGAACTCTGAGCCTTCTATTCAGATTTCAACACTTAGGCTTTTTGACAAACTTCAGATCTAACAATCTCCCCCTTTTGTCAAACAAGCCTGTATTGATCAACATTGAATTCTTTCAAGGCAGACACAATCTTCAGAAGAATTACATTTCTCAAAGCTAATCTTTTATCAATCTTTTCAATGATCACTTCTGTCTCTTTAACTTGAGTTCCTCTTAATAGCCTTTTCTGCAAACTGTGTTTGATGAACCTGAGAGTTCCAGAGCTGTACTTGGCCACTTCACTAACTCTGAAGAAGATCTTTTCACTTCGATTATTTTGCAGTATGATACCCAATTATGGTCGTGTACAAATGTATCCACTCTTCAAAATACTTAGTTGCTCAAGATCATTATTTGGTCTAGAAAGACATACATATGGTCTATGCACATATAGAGCAACTTGAAAATCTATGCAAGCATACTATCTCAGAATATAGAACATTGCTTCCCTTACAGTTGCCAATGCTCCTCTTTCCTTCTTGTACTTGTTGGTATCTTTGTTTTCCAAAAGACAATACAAACGATAGAAGTCAAATACTGAGATCTTGTCAAAGCCAGCGTCAGTAAAATAGTACACCTTTCCATCTTCTCTCAGAACCTCAAATCCATAATATTCATTCTTCTTGAATCTCTTAACACAAATTTCTCTGATTCCAGTGATCAAAAATTCAGAATATACGGATTGTTTTTGTTTTCCCACGCATCTTATCAATTCAGCACGAAATCTCCGAGAAAACTCTGTCTTATCGTGATATAGACTCAGAAATTGAACATCCCTTGGTTGAAAGAAATTTGGCAAATCATATTCCAGAAACAAAGCATTTAAATCAACTGACATTTGTTCTGCATTAGCTTCAGAATTATCTGTTTGTTTAGCATCTTGCATCTGAACATCTTCTTGAACAGATAATACTTCTAGAAAAGATTCTTCAACTTCATCAGAATAGGCACCATTAACTTCATACTCAGAAGGAAATACAAAGTCAATGTGTAAGAGTTTCTTTGGGTTTTCTTTTGATAACATCCAATCACTGCATTCTTTGACCCTTGTTCTGAGATCCAGTCTTTCTTTTATATGCCTTATACATTTTTCTTTCAATATTGCTTTGTCATCTCTAGCAATCATATCCATTTCTTCAAACAACCGTTGCAGTGTAGCATCACTATCTTTCACAATATCATTCAGTTTGAAGAACATAGGATTTTCAGAAGCTATGTATATGAAGCCTTCATTTCCCATTCCTTCATTTACAAACCCACGAACACAGATTCCCTGTTTTTTCTTGATTCAATTGCCAGCTGAAAATCATACAAGTGCATATTTCTGACATATATTCCCAATATTCTTCTGCATTCAATCTCCACCCATGTCTGTTCAGTACTTGCAAAGAGCTTTACTAAAAAGATCTGATCATCCAAGAACAACCTGTTAAAATCAAAACTAGTAATGTTCACTTTCTGATTATCTTCTTTCAGAATTTCCATGCTCACATATTTCAAATCAGCAAACTCTTCTATCAGAAACTCTAGAACTTTCTCAATCCTTTTCTTCAAAAATAACCATTCATCTGGTTTTCTGAATATGTTGGAAGCTTTGAGGTAGACCATTTGCATTTTCTGATCGATAAACCCATCAATGAAGTGTTCAACCTCAACATATTCCTTTTCTTAGCGGTATAGATGCTCATAGTTGTCTTCGGGAAATACATCACATAAGTAGTTCATGGTCAGTGGAATATCACCTTGTTCCACAATAAAATCACATAATGGTTCCTCCAAGATTGGCATTTCAATTCTGGGAATGATAGTTGGACTTCTGTACACATATTCTAGAGGCATGAAGAAATCTGCAACCTTTTCATATTCTTCTTCATAACTAGATATTTCATCAAAAAAATGCTTTTAAAATTCTTCTACAGACTTATCTGGATAACCAACGGTGCTATCCTCTTCTCCCATCATATCAATTGGAATCACCATTCTGAGACATCTGTTAACATTCTGAGCATTAAGAGCATTTACCAATACACTGTGCATTCTCCTTACCAAAATGTTGTTCATTCCCCTTTCTTCAAAACTCAAAAATCATATTTCCTCCAGTATAAGGAATAGTATCAGAACAAGTATTCAACATATTCATTTCAGAACTATCTGCCATATCCTCTTCAGAACTATGCATCATCTCCATTTCAGAACCAGTGATTTGCAGAACCTTATCAGTAACCATATCAGAAGAATTTTCAACAAACACTTCTTCTGATTCCATTTTATCATCAGAACTTTGACTATTAGAACTAGTACTTGGCACAAATATCAACTCAGTGCTTTCCTTCTGCCTTTTCTCCCCGTTTTGATGATCATGAGGATCATTATCATCAAATTTTCTTTTCAAAGACTGAGTTGTGCAGGTTTCTGTCGTTGCTATAGACAAATGCATGACTTCCAAAGGCTTTGAAACAACTACTAATTGTGAACTGAAAGCCTTAAGTAGAGAAGTCTTTAGATCATCCATACCTTTCTGAATTTCCTGTTGAAATTTTGATAATTTATCTGTGATCTCCTTTTGATGTGATTCCACAGATACTTTAACATTTTCCAGCTTCTGTTCCACAGAGTTAGCCTTTTCTTCCTACTTAGTTCTGAGTCCCTTTACTTCATCTTTCAAGAAAATAACTTCATTTTCTAAGTTCTGAACTTTGTTTCCCAGATCATGATTACTTTTCTGAATCTTTTCAAACTCAGAAGGTGAAAGTGGTAACCCTGGAGCAACAGATGAACTAGTTTGCTTATGATCAGGGAACATATGGCCTGTAGGTGTCACAGAGGCACCATGTACAACAGATGCACTATGTAAATAGGCTTTTAAGATATTCACCACCCCAGGTCTTCCATCCAATCCTTGACACCCAATATTAGGTATGTCTATGGAAGCTGTAACAGGAAAACAAATTCCTTGTGATGTGCTTGTGTACAATGAAAATTTAGGATCAAATAGGATGTTACTGTGCAATCGAGACTCTATGTGATGAATAAAAGGTTGGGATTGATTGCCAAACTCCAAATGAGTAAGCAATGGTTCCCCATAATTAAATGAAACAGTAGTTTGTGGAATTTCTACTGAGTGGGTGTGGATGGGTATATCAAGTTCTACCATGGGCTCAGTGGTATGTTCAATATTGGTCACGAAGAGTTGTGAACCAATAGTAGATGTGGTTGCCCAGTTTCGATCAGCTTGTACAGAGTTATCTCTATTTTCTAACTCTGGTGACATTCTCTCCTCCTCACCACTCTCTATCTATTTTTCATTCTCACTTCTAACCAAACTCTCTGAATTTTCCCTCTCAATTCTCTCAGAATGTTCTCCCACCTGAACATTCTCCCCCTCTCTTTCTGCATTTGACCCCTCACCTCTCCTCACAAGGATTTCCTCATGGGTAGGAACCTAAGGTTGTTCAAGTTCCATAGAGGTGCAATATGCTTTAAAATCTCACTCTCCCTTGGAATATAAGACCTAAGTGCTCTTGTCAATGGTTTGTGATTTGGAAAATTCACAAGTTTAAGGGAAGATGTCATTTTACCCATATAGAAGATTGGCCCATGCTCCTCATCAACTGTCCTTGGAATTTGAGGATCCTGCCTCATTGCATACCAAATAACCATCTTCCAATATCTCTGATATGGAATGTAAGTCAGAGGCTTTTCTCTTGTTTCTCCCCTTAATGCTTTCTGATTTCTTTCAAAGGTATTCTTCATATCTTCCCATAAGATAGAAGCATAATTGTAGTGTCTGTTCTTTACCAAACCATGAAAAATCTGCATAATCTGCCTTGATGCTTGATTTGGTGAACTGTGCTTTCCAGCTAAGCATTTGTTAACAATTGTAAAGAAACAGGCCCAGATGGGTGGTAGTTTGTTTCTTCTGAATGAACTAAGAGTCCTCAGATCTTCACAGTATCCCAATCTCATGAAATCAACAATCATTTCCTCTGAAGTACGTTCCTCATCATAATCAGATCTCCCCTCCAAATGACCCTTTTCTGGCAACCTTAATTTGATTCTTAGAAAACTAATGGTCAAAGTTAATGAAACCCCCCTACATTGGATACAATCTTATTCCCTTGTAACTCCAAATGTTTCCACCATTGTTGAATAAACTGAATTGGTACAGTCTTTTTCAGAGTAAACCACTTCTTGAAAGGGTGTTATTTTAACAACTCTATGACAACTCTATGTTCCTCCTTAAAATTTATTTCATCAAGCACTAAAACACAGTTGTTTTCTAACAGATACAAATAATCATCCTCAGGTACTATCCTCTCCAAAGAAATAGGTCTAGAAGACATTACAGACCTCACTACACTTTTTTTATGTTCAATGTTCGCATTGCCCTGTTCTGCATTACCCTCAGACTCAGCCATTTGTTCCTCATTTACGTTCTCTTCGACAACTTGATTTTCTAAAATATTTCCTCCAATAGCCTATTCATCTACAGCTATTCTTTCAGGCATCATGACCTCATTTTCTGAATCCGAAGAAGATTCCATCAAGGTTTTGGTGGAATGTAATGATCGAACAACATTTCTTCTTGATACAGACATGATTGAAAGTTTGAAAGAATACAGAAACGATGAACTCAGGCGTTTTGCGTATCTCACCTTTCACTCTTAGGATTTGAATGAAATTGAAAGAGGGATTTTAAGTTCTATTTAACATCCGCGAAGCTGAAAGGATTCAAACGGCGAAAACTGCTTTATGTAAGAGTTATAACGGTTGCAAACACTGTGAAATACCAGAAAATGAATTCTTTGAAAGAACGTGGAAATTTCATTCAATCAGAAGCTGACACGTAGTATGAGATAGAATTAAACACAAGTTAAAGTTCTGAATACTACGCTCAGAATTATGAGATTGCATAGTCAGAAGTTCTGAGTATACAATTAAGAGAAATATCCTTGGAATCCAAAAATTCATTTAAACATCAACTTCTGATAATCTAAATCATTTAATCACTCAGAAGTAGTTTCAACAGATTGGAAATTATTTTGTCATCAAAAGTATGTCCTTCTTTAGATGATATGTGATTTCTGAAAATCATTTAAAATCTAAGTTCTCATATTGTAAACCTTTTTAAGGATTCATAAGTAGTTTGAACAAGTGAAAAACAATTTATCATTAAAAACTTGTCCTTCTTATAATGTTTTGAGATAAGAAAGGAATGCAAACCTTGCAAACAACTCAGAATGATTTCTGAAAGATATCAATGCTCCCCCTTGACTCAAGCATAAACTCAAACACATATTAGATATAAAAGAAATTATATGTAAAAGGATAAAGCAAAAAGAACTTAACAACTAATTGAAGTACTTGTAATTTCCAGAAATGAGTATTCTGAAAGGTATATTCAGAAGTTCTGATTAACCTTGTCAGAAGAAAAAAAATTAAGTCAGATTTCTGAAGTATTGACTCAGAAGTTCTGAACTCAAGACTCTTAACATCTGAGTAAGAGAGTCAGAGTTCTGAGTACACAACTCAGAAAATCTTACTTAAAAAGTCATTTCTGAAAAATAACAAACATAATCTGTTAGTCAGGTTAAGAATACCAATCTTGCATATAAGAAAAGTGAACCTTTTGTGATCAAGAGTCTTTGTGAACAAGTCAGCCAATTGATACTTTGTGTGCACAAAGTGCATTTCTATAGTTCCCTTTCCACATAATCCTTAATAAAATGACACCTTACATCAATATGTTTTGTCTTTGAGTGCTGAACAGGATTTTGAGTGATTGCAATGGCACTTTCTGAATCTCAGTAAATGGGAATTTTCCTAAGATGATAGCCATAATCCATGAGTTATGTTTTCATCCACAGAGTTTGAGAACAGCAAGCAGCAACAGCTACATATTCTGCCTCAACAGTTGACGTGGACACACAATTTTGCTTCTTTGAAGCCCAACTCACTGTCTTATCTCCCAAAAAGTGACATGCACCAGAAGTACTTTTCATGTCCAGTCTGCTTCCTGCATGATCTGCATCAGTAAAGGCAGTTAGTTTGAAATCAGTCTCTTTTGGATACCAAAGGCCTTTGAGATATCTTAAGATTCCTGCATGATCCTGCATCAGGTGAACCTTTGAGATATCTTAAGATTCTTTTAACAACAAGTAAATGAGATTCCTTGGGGTTGGATTGAAACCAAGCACAAAAGCATGTAGCAAACATGATATATGGCCTACTCGCAGTCAGATAAAGTAGATAACCTATCATGCCCATATAAACCTTGTTATCTACTGAAACTCCAGAGAGATCAGCATCTAACTTGACATTAGTAGCCATTGGGGTTCTCATAGCAGCACAATCAGACATCTTAAAATTTTTCAAAATATCTTTTACATATTTTCCTTGATTAATAAAAATCGCATTTGGTAATTGTTTTACTTGAAGAGCAAGAAAGAAATTCAATTCTTCACATAATTCTGCATTTGTAGAACCAAATATGATATCATCTACATATATCTGAATCAAGATTAAATCCTCACCTTCTTTCTTTAAAAATAAGGTAGTATCAATTTTACCTTTCTTGAAGCCAGATTCTAATAAGTATTGAGTTAGAGTGTCATACCGGGCTCTTGGTGCTTGTTTTAGACCATACAATGCTTTATCTAAAACATACACATGATCTGGAAACTCATGATCAACAAATCCTTCTGGTTGATAGACATAGACTTCTTCATTGAGTATAGCATTCAAAAATGCTAATTTGACATCCATTTGGTACACTTTGAAGTTCTTATGTGCAGCATATGCCAAGAATATTCTGATTGCATCAATTCTTGCAACTGGTGCAAATGTCACATCATAATCAATTCCTTCTTGTTGTGAGTATCCATTTGCAACCAATCTAGCCTTATTTCTAACTACAACACCTGTCTCATCTTTCTTGTTTCTTACACCCATTTTGTTCCAATAATTTATTTTCCTTCAGGCCTTGGAATCAGTCTCCAAACTTTGTTTCTTGTAAACTGTAGCAACTCATCTCTGGATCCTCTAGGGCTTCAGTGGCTTTCTTAGGTTCAATCATAGTTAGGAATCCTGCAAACATAGCTTCGTTTGCTGTTGCTGATCTAGTCTGCACTCCAACTGATGGATCTCCTATCACTTGATGAATAAGATGGCCTTTTGTCCATTTGTGTGAACTTGGAAGCACATCAACATCTAAAAGATCATTGTTTGTATCATTCTCATCCATAACAGCTTGTAATTCTGAACTATCCCTTTGTTCTGAGAATTGTTGAGGTGTGGCTTCTAAGTCTAGATTCTGAGTAGTAGAGTCAGAGTTCTGAATAACTTGTTCAGAATTCTGAGTACCTTGTTCAGAATTATGAGTATTAGACTCAGAGAGTTCACCACTTGTATTTATCAAAATTGGACATACCTCAGATGGACCAGAATCAGAAATTACTGTTGTTTGAACCTCTGAACTTCACTTTTTCATTTCTTGAACCATTTTAGGATTTTCAAAATCTGCATAAGATTCAGAAGTTAGTTCCAGAAATGCATCCTTAAACAATAAATTAAGTTCTGAACAGTTAGGATTTGAATCTGATTCAGAAATCATTGTTTTTGTCTTATTCTGATTCAGTTCTGAACTACTTTGTTCAGAAGTGTTTGATCTTGACTCATCAAATGTGACATTAATGCTTTCCATAATCCTATTGGTTCTTCTGTTGTATAATCTGAATGCTTTGGAAGTATCCTTCATCTGCTTTCTTGTCAAATTGACCATGATTTTCTCTATCCTTGAGAACATAACATCTGCAGCCAAAAATATGAAAAAAATTAATCAGTGGTTTTCTTTTATTAATCAGTTCATATGCAGTTTTATTTAATCTTATATTAATCAAAGTCCTGTTCTGAGTAAAACAAGCAGTGGCAATTGCTTCAGCCCATAAGAAGGTTGGAAGATTTGAATAGGCCAACATAGTTCCTGCAGCTTCAACTAAAGTTCTGTTCTTTCTTTCAACAACACCATTTTGTTGAGGAATTTTGACAACAGAAAAATTGTGAGAAACTCCAGTGCTTTGAAAAACGTTCTAAAGAGTCTCATTTCTGAATTTTGTTCCATTGTCACTCCTTATCTTCTGAACTTGAAGCTGTAATAATACTTGAATTCTTTTGATGAAGTTAATCAATGTTTCAGCAGCCTCAAATTTTGCTCTTAAGAATTCAACCCATGTATAACTAGAATACTCATTAACAATGACAAGCATTGACTGAACTGCCATTGGACCACATAAATCTGTGTGTATCATCTCTAACGGTGACATGCATGAAGAGTCCATTTTCAACTTATGAGAACTTTTCTTCATCTTACCCATCTCACATGTTGAACACAATGATTCCTTTTCAAACTTAATATTTGGTAATCCTTTAACCAAATGTTTGCCAACTAAGTTGTTTAACTCCTTAAAATTCAAGTGAGAACATCTTCTGTGCCATAACCAACATTCATTTGCAGTTGCATTTAATAAGAGACATACTAGAGTTAATGCTTCAAATTTTGAAAAATTAACCACAAATAACTTCATCTGTCTTTTAGCCCAGAACAACTTTATCCCATTCTCAATCAGAATTAAGCATCCTGTTATAATGAACTTGATCTCACACAGACTATCCAAGAACTGACTTATACTGAACAGATTATGTTGTAATCCTTCCACATAAAACACTTTCTGAATGGTTAAATCTCCCTTTGTTAAATCACCATAGCCTCTAACTTGTCCTTTACTGTTATTGCCAAAATTAACTGCTCCTCTACCTTTTTCTGTGAAATTTGTCAGTGAAGAATTGTGACCTGTCATGTGTCTTGATGCTCCAGAGTCTAAAAACCACACATGACAGCCCTGCAAAAACAGTTAGGTAGATTTAGGTACCCATATCATAATGGGTCCATTTTTGTTAGCTTTAATAACAGATTTAACAAAAGTGCCTTTCACTTTCAATTTCCATTCATAATTCCCTTTTAAGCACCATTTTCCTTTTATTTTTATGAAATCAGAACATCTTCTATTTACAAAATTGTTTCTTTTCATTTTGAAAACTTTAGGCTGTGATTTAGAAACATTTTCAGTTTTCTTTTCTTTTGACTGGGATTGAGAAATATTTACAGTCTTCTTTTCTGAATTCTGTTTTGCTTTAGATTTGAAGGATGTTTTAGAATTTTGAGTTTCCTGGGAAAGTTGAAATGCTTGACTACCACATTGAACACATTTAAGATTCTTTCTTGCAAGAGACAATAAATCTGAATGAAAAGAGTTTTCATTTTTATTGATAGTATTCAGATTACATTTGCATCTATTACAAGAACTTCTGGATTTGAGTTCAGAAGTAGTATTCAAGAAAATCTTCTCAATCAAGTAATCTTTCCTTATTAGTAGATGTAGATGATTCACCATGCTCATGAGTACTTGATTCATTAAAGAATTCCTTATTCTCTTCTAAAGCTTTACTCTTAAAAAGATCATACTCAGCCTTTAACTTCTCAAGCACTTCTATTTTCAAAATATAATTTTTATTTTCTTTTAAAGTTTCTTCAAGCTTGAAATCAACTTCACAAAAATCATTTTCAAGTTCATCAAAACTCTTTCTCAGTTCTTCAAGCTCTTGATTGACCAGTTTAAGCTTATTCTCAAGTTCTGAAAAACTTTCTGATTTTGACTCAGAATTTTCAGTTGACTCAGAATTCTGACAAACAGACACAGAATTCTGACTATCTGTTTCAGAATTCTCTTTGTTTTCAAAACCTTACATGCTTCATTAAATAATATGTTCTCAATGTCAGTATAGGAAAAACTTGGTTGTTTATCTTTGTAACTAACATTAAGAGAATCATAATTGAATTTAGCAGTATTATATCTTGGTTTTTCTTCAGTAGGTTGTGAAATTTCTTTCTTAACCTCTTCTTCTGAACTTTCTGACTTTTCAGTTTTTGGTTCAGAAACTTTCTCATGTACCTTTTCAATATTTGGTTTCTGTAAATTATCAGAACTTGTTATTGAACTTGCAGGTCTCACAAAAACTTCAACTAAATCTGGGATTTCTAGTTTAGGACCTTTTAGTTCCTCAAAATCATAAAGATTTATTGGAGCCTTTTTCAAAATAGCATTTTCCTCCAAACCTAATCCAATTTTTGGATTGTAAAACCTCGTGTCTTTAACATTGATTGTGAGAAGACTTAAAGTTTGTTGGGTTTGACCTCTTTTTAGATTAAGATCTTCTAACTCTTTAATTTTAGTGTATAAATTCTTTCTTTCATCAAGTAACATATCCAGTTAAATCTGTAAATCACCTTTTTCTACTGAAAGTTCATTTTGTAACTCATAAATCTTTTTCAAAAGTTCAGAATTCTCTTTTCTGACTTCTTGTTTCTCAACCTCAGTTTCTTCAAATCTTACTTTAAACATTTCTTTTTCTAATCTGAATTTGTTAACTAGAATCCTTTCACCTTTTATCTGTTTTCTGAGATTAACAAATTCAGATTTCATATTTCCAATTGGAATCATTAAATCAATTTCAATACTAGAGTGTACCTCAGCTGAAGACTCAGATCCTCCTTCTACATAGTCTGAATCATCTTCATCACCCATCTTGGCCATGTAACTCTGCATTTGTGAGAAGTGAATGCAGTCCTCTTCATCAGATGAACAGTATAGCCAATTCTCTTGTTCTTCTAGGAGTGCGATTCCACTGTCTTTGGTTTTGGCCAACTGATCGGCGGGTTTCACCCCCCTAAATCTACCGCAAGTGTACGGGTCGAATCAAGTAATAGTACTTTAACAGTACGAGTATCGAACCAAAGGAACCAGGTGTAAAGTACCACAATGACTGTATAGATTATTAATTAGACTAACGCAAATTGATTTGGGTGGTTGAATATCGGAACACGATTAAAAACTTTAATTAATTTAGCTAAGAGAAGGAGTTGGAGGGTTGGATTCCTCAGGTAAACAATTACTTAACTCACAGATTTGACACGATTGACATAACTCCAGGATGACTGGTATAATCACAATCCATCACTATATTCTATCAAGCTATAGCAACATTCATTCAACATTTTGTATCATCATTCGATCTCAACAAAGGTAATTGAACAAACAATGATTAAAAACCCACAAAGTACGAATTATCATATTTCTATCTCAATTTCGACTAAGACATGAAGGATTAGATAAACCTCAAAACTTTTCTCAAACGTTAAAAGATTCATTAAATCAAATAATAGTTGATCGGACTATTACAAGCATTAAGAACAATCCCACATGTTTCATCCATAAGAATCAAATCGATTGTATCTACTGTAAAGCTAAATAATCATCCAACCATGATTCAATCCAACACCCCAACATGAACGGGTTAGTTCATATTGGGGGTTTCACAACTCAGAAAAGAAATAATAAAAACGAAAGTAAACATGTTGGTTCTAAAAGAAATGAAATCTAAAACTCCCTGAAAAGCTTAATCCTTCGATGAATGAACTCGATTCGCCTTTTGATTCTCGTATCTTGATGTTTCTAGCCCTATTCTTCTCTTCAAAAATCGTCTTCTATCTCCCAAAATCGCCCAGAGAGAGTCTCCAAACGTAACTGATTGATTCCCCCTCAACCCTAGCAGAAAAGGGCTTTAAAAAACGTATCAGGGCTTTGGCGCGTTTGTGGGCGCGTTTGGAGGCGCGCTCAGAGGCGCGCAGTGCACTGGAATGTTTTACAAAAAATAAGCTTGCGCGTTTGTGGGAGCGTTTGGAGGCGCGCTCAGAGGCGCGCAGAGCACTGTTTTGGTCAAAAAATCTGATTTTTCTCCTTTTTGCACTGGACTGTTGTAGACTTGCTCCGATTGCTCCAAAACTCTTCCAACATCAATTATTCGTAAAAACCTGTACTTTCTCATAGAAACCATTAAATTCTACTATTTTTACTCGGGAACTTACAACAAACAGAACGACTTCGGGATCAAAATAATGTCGGAAAACGACATTATCAACAACCCAAACCGAGCGTTGCTTAACCCCAAGCAAAATAGTGACACAAATAAGCATTCAACCATAATCCAAACAATCGCAATTTCGTGTTGTCGAGAATATCAATTGCGATCTCTAGTCAACTCAACAACCACCATGAATTACCTGTGAGATGGACGAACAGTGAGCAGACCTAGCTATGGAATCTAAACAGCAAAACCTTGGGAACTGGGTTTATCAGGGACCACACTACACTTAAGTGCACCTAGACTAAACACACACAGAGAGGATTTCGCCTTGACCCTACCTCACGGTTCTCTCTCTTTGCTTGAGCCCTAGGGTTCACAAATGTTGTCATGCTTTCAGAAGTTGGGTACAAGAATTCACAAAGCATGCATGGACAACAATTAAACAATAACGCACAGTTGTACACAAATTGATCTTAGATGGAATCCATTATCAAGACTAGGACATAGAAACGTTGCTTCGCCACTCCTTACAAACTCTCCATGCTGAATTCAGATATTTAATTGGGTATGGTTGCTGCTTCTGGGTGGAGGTCAAAGAATTTATGATGCTATTTGATGATCCTCCCTTCTTTCTTTCGGTCGGGCTTCCTAACACTTCACTCAAATTCTTTAAACTGACCCCTCAGTTTTATTTAGCTTTTTTTTTGTTGGCAAAACCCTTTATGACTGATTTACTGGGTTTGCGGTTTTTTTTAACTGAGGGGGTTACAACGGGTTTTTATTTGAGAATCTTGAGTAGTGAAAAGCAGTGGAATTAGTAGCAACCAATAAGCTTGATGAGTTCTCACATGGTTTGTTCACAAAGATAGACAAAAGCTTCACTTCTATTCCTATGGATGTCTTTGATAATGGATGCAAGTTATAGCGGGATCTGCTACAACAACGATCAAAGGAGTAATGATAAGTGTATCGAGTAGTGTGTAGTCTCTCAGAATCGAAGTTAGCACGTGTATGGCTCAACAAACTCACGGGTGGTCTCCACTATTGTCTCTAATGTGTGCAGTCGCCTAGATCCACCCTCGTGCTATATTATCCCTTCTAAATCCTTTCCCCAAAATCAGTGTCTTCGAACTCTCACACTAAATCATGCTCAACTGGTCGCCCATTCCTCACTATAAACAGGGTGATTATTCAATCCACTGAGATCTACCAATGATAGACTCGACAAATCACCCCAAACCATAAATCACCATTGTTCCCAATGGAAACAAATAGCACACGAAATAAAATCACGAAATAGCGATACAGTACAACTAACAGTAATTATACCACCCCAAACCTAATCTCTAGATTAGGTTTGTTTTCTCACAAGGAAACATAAAACGATAAAGTTCAAGTGAAAACAGGGACCCCAAACCTTGGTGAAACCGAGGTTTGCAAAGAGGTGTTGTGTAGATACCCTTCAGGATGCACGCGCGGATCACAGTTCACATATTTCTGCCCTTCCTTCTCCTGCCTTGCTCTTGGTCATATCGGGATTGCTATCAGGGATCAAAAACTAAACACGAACACACAAAACACAAAACAACACACAAAACAAAAGAAAGCACAAAAAAATAAGAAACTGGCCAAAATAAAAATTAAGATTTAACATATGGTGGGTTGCCTCCCACCCAACGCCGTATTTTATGTCGTGGCACGACTTTCTTTCCGATCACTCCTTCGGCCTTTCTTGCTCACCAAATTTCCCTTCGCCTCTATCTCTTATCTTCTCGAACATCTTGAACACTTCCATCTCACCACCAACTCTCAAAGTCATCTCGCCTTCCTCCATGTCGATCAAAGCCATGCTTGTGGCTAAGAATGGTCTTCCCAAGATTTACGGTATCTCAACATCTTCCTCCACATCTAGAACTACAAAATCAACTGGAAAATAAAATATTCCAACCTTTACCAAAACGTCTTCCACGATTCCATAAGGGTACTTCACCGATCTATCTGCAAGTTGAAGTGTCATGTTCGTTGGCTTTACTTCCCTCAAGCCCAGTTTCCTGAAAATGGATAAAGGCATTAAATTAACACTTGCACCAAGATCACATAATGACTTACTGAAATTAGATTTTTCTATTTGAACAGGGATAGTAAAACTCCCTGGATCCTTAAGCTTCGGGGGAAGCTTGTGCTGAATGATAGCACTGCACTCTTCAGTAAGTGCAACCGTGGCATGCTCCTCGATCTTTCTCTTCTTGGACAAGATATCTTTCACGAACTTGAGATAACTTGGCATTTTTGCCAGTGCCTCCGCAAACGGAATATTGATGTGTAATTTCTTGAAAATGTCAAGAAATTTCTGGAATTGTTCCTCATCCTTATGTGCCTTCAGCCGATTCGGAAATGGTAGCGGTGGCACATACGGGTTGACTGGTGGTTGCTTCTTCTTCTTTTCTCCATTCACCGGGTTTTCCTTCGTCATACCTTCTTTACCGGCTTCCTTCCTCTTATCTCTATTCTTTGACATTTCACTCTCTATTTCCTCGTCTACCTTGATGGGACCCATTTCAGTACCTTTAGCTTTAGTGTCATCAGTTAAAAGTTCTCGGGTAGGGTCTATAATCAACTTCTTTCCACTTCTCAGATAAATAGCCTTGCACTCCTCTCTTGGTATTCGTTCAGTCTGACTAGGGAATTGACCTTGAGTCCGGGATTGTAGTGCTTCAGCTATTTGTCCGACTTGTCTCTCTAGCATTCTGATTGAGGCAGTATTTTGGTCAGTTGTCGCCTTCACATTACCCACTGTACTTGTCAATCCTTCAACCGCACCTTCCATCTTTGACATGAATTTCATCATCATGTCTTCTAACCCCGGCTTCTTTTCTGAAGATTTCCCCTCATCATATTTCCTCTGATTGTAACCTGGGGAACGATAAACATTGTTAGACGAAAAAGAATTTGAAGAGTTAGAATGGTTACCATACTGCTGCTGCTGTTGCTGCTGTCCCATTGTTTCTTTAGCTGGGCCTTGTTGAGGTTGACTCCAAGAAAAGTTAGGATGTCGCTTCCATCCCTCGTTATAGGTGTTAGAGAATGGGTCATTCCTCGGCCGATTATTCTGATTCTGAACGAACTGGACTTGTTTCGGCGATTGATAGTCTTGAGAATTCTGAACATTCGGTTGCATAGTCGCTCCTCTCATTTGATTAGTCAACGCAGTCAACTGTGCCTTTATAGCCTTCAACTCTTCTGTTTCTTGCACGCTTGCAACTTTTCTAACAGCGGATCTTTGAGTGGAATAGCTATGTTCTGCCAAATTTTCTATCAACTCAACCGCTTCTTCATAGGATTTGTTCATTAAGGCTCCACCTGCAGCAGCTGTAAGGTCATTCTTAAATTGAGGGTTCAATCCCACATAGAATGTTTGTATAACCATCCACTCTTGTAACCCATGATGTGGACACTTCTTGAGCATTGCTTTATATCTTTCCCATGCTTCGTACAACGACTCTTGATCCCATTGGGTGAAATGGGTGATATCGGATAACAGTTGAGCCGTTCGCCCCGGGGGAAAGAACTTGTTGAGAAAAGCCGTCACCATATCGTTCCATGTTCGAATCGACCCCGGTGGTAAATTCTCTTCCCAAGTAGTGGCTCGGTCCCTCAATGAGAATGGGAATAACCGTATCTTGATTGAATCTTGATCCACCCCATTTACCTTGAAAGTATTGCATATCTTTTCAAACGCGCGCAAGTGTGCATGGGGGTCTTCAGTCGCTGCACCTCCAAACATGTTCGATTGCACCAATTGAATGGTACCAAGCTTGATTTCAAAATTATTAGCAGCTATCGGTGGTGCGTATCCACGTTGTGCAGCCCCCATGTTTGGATTGGCGAAATTTCTCATGGGTACCCTTTGTGGTGGTGGTGGTTGATTGACATTATGATGGATACCATGATTGGCGTTATGATTGAGATTATGATTGATCCCATTGTTGACGTTGTCATTGACGTTGTTTAGACCGTGATTGGCGTTATTGTGGTTCTGATTGTTCGCATTTGCATTCGCATTTGGAATTGGTTGACCATTACCCATGGGCAACCCTTCTCCCCAATCTTCCCCGATATTTATGTTGTTGTCGGCCATTCTTTTCCGTGCTTGTCTTCTTAAGTCTCTGGCAGTCCGTTCTATCTCCGGGTCAATCGGTAATAATTCCCGAAACAGTCTTCTTCTTGGCATAAACCAAGAGGTAACCTGAAACAGAGAATATAGAATCTCAAAACCCAAAAATATATGAACCTTCAAAGTAGATTATAATAAAATAAAAACAGGGTGTCTAATGTAATAATTTCTACAGCTAGTAGTGATATCCACACAAAACAGGTTCCCCGGCAACGGCGCCAAAAACTTGATCGGCGGGTATCACCCCCCTAAATCTACCGCAAGTGTACGGGTCGAATCAAGTAATAGTACTTTAACAGTACGAGTATCGAACCAAAGGAACCAGGTGTAAAGTACCACAATGACTGTATAGATTATTAATTAGACTAACGCAAATTGATTTGGGTGGTTGAATATCGGAACACGATTAAAAACTTTAATTAATTTAGCTAAGAGAAGGAGTTGGAGGGTTGGATTCCTCAGGTAAACAATTACTTAACTCACAGATTTGACACGATTGACATAACTCCAGGATGACTGGTATAATCACAATCCATCACTATACTCTATCAAGCTATAGCAACATTCATTCAACATTTTGTATCATCATTCGATCTCAACAAAGGTAATTGAACAAACAATGATTAAAAACCCACAAAGTACGAATTATCATATTTCTATCTCAATTTCGACTATGACATGAAGGATTAGATAAACCTCAAAACTTTTCTCAAACGTTAAAAGATTCATTAAATCAAATAATAGTTGATCGGACTATTACAAGCATTAAGAACAATCCCACATGTTTCATCCATAAGAATCAAATCGATTGTATCTACTATAAAGCTAAATAATCATCCAACCATGATTCAAACCAACCCCCCAACATGAACGGGTTAGTTCATATTGGGGGTTTCACAACTCAGAAAAGAAATAATAAAAACGAAAGTAAACATGTTGGTTCTAAAAGAAATGAAATCTAAAACTCCCTGAAAAGCTCAATCCTTCGATGAATGAACTCGATTCGCCTTTTGATTCTCGTTTCTTGATGTTTCTAGCCCTATTATTCTCTTCAAAAATCGTCTTCTGTCTCCCAAAATCGCCCAGAGAGAGTGTTGGTTCCCGTTTTGCTTAAACAAGATTATCAGATCTATTAGTTCAGGTTTAAGGTTTGATGCGGAAGCGTATTTAAAGAACTAACAGATAAGTTTGATAGATTTAGAACAAAATATAAATAAACAGTGAACAGAATATTATATCTCAAAGTTTACTGAATATATACCAAGAACAGGTTTATGAACCGTGAGTAAGAAAAAGCTTTAAAACAGATATGACTCTTAAGGTGAATAAGCTTTTGTGTTCTTAATGTTTTTCTATGTGTTGTATTGTTGTTGTGTGTGTAAGGAAGAACTCAACATGAGTCTTCCTTATATACTACTCTAAAGGGGACCATAAAGCATATGCTACTATTCAAGAGGTACGTATGAATAGTTGAGAGGATGTCATGAACAGTTGCAAGGATGGCATGAACAGTCAGACGTGTTGTATTGCATTTAATGCAGCAGACGTCTAATATGTACTAAGCCCTACTGAGTCCAATCAGAGTTTGACACGTCGACGTTGGACAGGGCATGCTACCATGCAAGTTGATGTACGGGTCCTGTAACAGTAGCAAGATATTATAAATATCTTCAAGTCTCAGTGAGGACCACAGAGGTTCTGTAATGAGTTACAGAGGTTCTTCGGTCTGGTCCTCTGTGGAGCAGTCTTCACCGGATTCCGAGTCTTTGGTCTTCTTTGCGCGTATGACAGAGCTTCTGTAGGAAGCCTCTGCTGCTTCTGTAGCTTCTTGACCTTGATTTCTCGGTAATGTCGGCAGAGCCTCTATAAGAGGCTTTCTTCACTTAGCCTATTTTTCACTACTTCTAAATACTTCTATGATTAGGAAGATTGAAGCTAACAATCTCCCCCTAAGTAGTGAAAAATAAAAATTTGAACTTGAGTTAAGTTAGGCTAAGTTAGATAAGACAGAGGTTAAACAATACCTCGAAATTTCTTTCATTTAGAAATATGCCAGAGGCATTTTACATTTGAGTACAATGAAAGATTAATTTTAACTTTGTTTGTAGAGATTGGAGGTCTGAGAATCAGATTTTGGCATCTTTGAAATCGTTGAAGCTTCTGTTGTCTCTTCCGACTTTTCTGATCTTTTTGTAGAATCTGATGCAGAGTTCTCTTAGGCGGATTGTTGCGTCAATCTCTCTCATGATAGTATCTGCAGCATCTTTATCCATTTTCTTTGTACCTCTGTATTTCACAAGGCTTGCTCTGAACTTGTTCAGAGTACTTGTTGCGTACTTCTGACAGTCCATGCATACAAATAGTTTAGTTTCGCCTTGAGGGTTTTGAAATACTAACCCAAACCGTGGTTCTGTGATGATTGAGTTAGGTACGGCATCCGGTGGGCAGCGATCCTCTGGTGGTCGTAAATCCAGATGCTTGAGACCAAGATCCTTTCCCAGCTGGAAATCTATCATGCTGTAGAGCAGAAGCTTTTCCCTCATCGCTTTTCTCAACACTTGATAGGCTCTGGTGTTTGCCTCTGTGTTGTAGTTGTCCTTTGTCCATTGCAGAAGGTCAGGTAGATCATAAGGATTGATATTTCTTAAATCAGCATCAGCGAAGGTAGTTTCTGAATTGTCTTCTCTTCTGACTTTGTAAAGATTCTACCTGACCCTTGGATAGGTTCTTGTGAAGGAGAATTTGCAGAAGATTACCTTTTTGATCTTGTGGATTGAGAAGACATCTGCTTTGGTTATTGGCTTTGTCCTTGTGAAGATGTTCTCAAATTCTTCTCTGATCCTTGGATCTGTTACATGATCTGTTGGATAATTGGTCTGAAAGGATTGTTTATAGAGGTATTTGTATACCACTTCTTCCATTTCTTCATATGTTGGACCTGGTTGTGGTACTTGTCTTCTGAGATTCTCCATCTGTTGAACAACTTCTACGGTTCTACCAGTTAGAGGAATGTCTGACAGAGGCTTCAATCCATGTGCCCAGTCAACTTCTTCAGGCTTTGGGGTTTGAAAGGCATCAAACTCACTCTTCATTAGTTTCTCTGTTGGCTTTGGCAATGTTTTCTTCTTAGGCTCTTCTGTCAGTATTCCTTTGCCCTTATCTTTGGCTTTTGGCGGGGCAGAAACTGTTGCTTCTGTAAGTTTGGAGGTTGGCACTTCTGTTGGCTTGATGTGGGTTGCCTCTGTGGGTTTTGACATTTGTGATTTTGAGGACTTTGGTGGCGATGGTTCTGTTGGCTTGAGTTGCTCTGTAACCTCTGTTGGAGGTTGTTTGTTGACTTCTTCTATGAGCTCAGTTTCTGTTGATGAAGTATTGACATCGAATCTTCTTGCCATTTTGAAAGCTAAAGTGAATCTGTGCCTTTCTTCTTCTCTCTAGCTTTGGGGTGTTTCCACAGAGTTGGGTGTTTTCTCTGTGGTTTGTTCATCTGTTTCTTCCAAAATGATTACCTCAGGGGCGGTTGTTGCCTCTGTGGTTTGCTTATCTGCTTCTGGAGTTTTGGTCTCGTCAGGAGATGATTCCACAGAGATGGGCGTTGTCTCTGTGGTCTTTTGGGTTTGTTGTTGGGTTTGTTCTGGAGGGGCTTGGTTGATTGGTTCTGCTGCGATTGGTGGACTTTGTATTCCTCTGCTCGTAGCTTTCTCTCTTAAATTCTCCCCCTCAGGATTATCTGATGGACCAGGTTGGTCATCATCAGAATCATCCTGACTTTTACCAGAAGTACCCTCTGCTCTGCAAGAAGTGTTGGGCTTCTTCTGTAATTCAGCTCCTGCTGCCATCAACTTTTCACAGACATCATCGTAGAGGCCAATCAATGTCGCAAGCTCTGCTTCTGTTTTGAAACGCATTCTGCCGACACTCTTTCTGAAATCCTTGACATAGTTGGCATTTGCAGTTGTGAAGGAGACAATGACTTCTGTGACCTGGTTAATGACGTTATGTCCGAGCTCTGTAAGCTGTGCTCTGGTCATATAGTCTTTTGGTTGCATCATTGTCGTGTTGCGTATTGCCTCTGCTTGTACTTGTGATAGGGCATTCTGTAAGTCTGCAGGAGTTATGCCCGCTGCTCTGTTGGTTTGCGTATTCATTTGTTCAAGGAAATTTTTGACAGAGTCCCTGAAAGCAGAAGTTCCAGTTGTTCCGAATTCCTGAGCTGCAGAAGTGGCTGTTGCTTTGGCAGTAGTTTCGGCAGAAGACTTCATCTCTGAGATGGCGGTTTTTACCTCTGTGGACAGATTGTCCATTTTGGTGTTCAGATTTAGTAAGGCCGTCGATGTTGTCTCTGCAAAAGATTTGAAAGAGCTTTGCAACTCTTTCATGGTTTGGTTCACAGAGGTGACAAGGGTTTGGAACTCATCCCTTGATACTTGTGTTCCTTGTGTAACCTCTGGAGGAACACATTCGTCTCCAGAGTGAGTCCCTGTTCCTGGGACACCTTCGTTCACCCTTGTTTGTACGATGGGGGTGGAAGGATTTCCTTCTGATCCTCGAGAAGAAACCTGAGTTTCCATCTCTACAGAAGTTCTGTGAAGAACAGTGTCCAAATCCACTCCAGAGGTGATTATTGGAATGTCCTTCTGTTGACTGGGAGACTTGTCTAGAGTCTCTTCATCTCTGTGCTCACTACTTCTCTCTGAAAGAAGTTTTGGTCCTAATGTGTGCGTGGCAGAGGAAACGAATTCCTCTGTAGGGTCTTCTAGGGTGATCTGGGGCGACTGATCAAGAACAATAGGTGAGTCTCTTTGAGGAGACTCCCTAGGAATGGATTCCCCGGTTTCTGTGGGCACAGAGGTTGAAAGAGTAACCTCTGGCTGGATGGGTTGGGTTAGGATCGAGCTGTGCTGCTCTTTTTCAATAACTCCTTCTGCAGCTAGACCTGCGGAGTTAGAAATGTGGGTTGCACTGGGAGTTGGTTTTGGTTGTGTGCCTCTATTTATCCATGCATCTTTTCTTGCTTCTTCCTCTGTTAAGCATCGAAGCACTACATCATTGTCTATCATTTCATCCTCTGTAGCTATCCTACGGCTTGGTGCTTCTTCCCTAGGTTCTGTTGAAGTTCCTTGCTCTGGTCGTAAGAAGTCATACATTTGATGAGATCCGAATAATCTCATGACATGTGGATGATAAAGACCTTTACGTATCCAGACAGCTTCTTCTTCATCTGAATCTGATGTGAGCTCTGGTCAATACTCCCTATTTTCCCTGTTAGGCATCTGTTAAGAATAGAGAACAAAGTGTTCCACAGAGGTGGTAATCTTCCTCTGCGAAAGTCATTTCTCTTCCGTAGTTGGGTGTTGTACCCAAGCATTTCTACGAAGCGACAGAGCTCTTCGTCTGTTGGTTGCTCTGCATAACTCTTCAATCCCAGAAGACCTCTTGTTGGTAGGTTGAATTCAAGTGAGAACATTGTTCTGTTGAACTTGATTTCAAGATGCTCAGATTTATCAGGTCTTGAAATGTACCCTTTGATAAGAGAATCGTCTTTATCAAATCGGCAGCTTTGCCAAAATTGGTTCAAATAACGGACTGGAATTTTGTTTGGGGTTCTTGAGAGTAGAGGGAAGAGGATGTGATTTTCCATTATGTTCAGAAGAATAGCATGGGCTTCGCCGAAAGCAGTGGGTGAGGGGACCAAATAGCAGTTGTAGGATTTGATAGGAAGTATGGTTTCGAAGTGATCTTTTGCTATGAAGTTTTTCAGGTGTGTCGTCGGAGCAAATTCTGCTGAGTCCCCGGAATCTTGTTGTTCAATAGCTCTTGCAAGATTGGGGTTTTCTGAATGTTCAGAATGGGCAGGGGAGTGTTCCGGTGAGTTTGCCGGAGAGAGTTCTTGGGACATAGCTTTAGAAGATGAAGCCATTTGATTTTAAGAACAAGGTTTTTGCAAGCTTTTGCAGGGTTTCGCCGGAGAAGAAGATAAGAGTTTGTAAAAGGTTTTATGAGAGGGTAAGCTTGGTTTTTATAGGAGGGTAAAACGGCAGTATTCGAAAGAGTAAAATATATGGCAATGGATAAAAATTTGGAATCCGTACTCGAGTTTGAGCGGAGGGTTCAACTTTCCAAATAAAAACGTTCCATGTACGCCCAATGAAAATGGGACACATAGGCCTTGTCAGAATATGACAGGACGTCGTGCGCGGCCCATTAATGCTAGGCGCGTGAGGTTGTTTTTAGCCACATGAGTTTCACTCTCAGTAAAAGTAACCGTTATTACTTCAGAAATGCCCAGATAACAAAATGGCAGAACTTGTGTTTTACAGAAGCTCTGTGATTTTGAAAATCTTGAGTTTTAACCTTTTCTCATATATCTCATTGTTGTCATGACTCTGAAGGTTCTTCTTTGAACGAAAACGTTTGTATCGACATTGGAGAGGATCAATAGGATTTTGTCAAGAAATTTTACTCACAGAGGTTTTGTGGCTCTGATGGAACTTACAGAAGCTCTGTGAGAGCCAGCAGAAGCTCTATGAGAGAAAAAATCTTATAACTTGAATTCTATTAACTTTCTGATCATCCAATTTTTGATCTGTGTTAAGAGATGTTTTTCGCACATTATTGAAAGTTGGTGTCCGAGAAAACTATTTTGATAAGCGTTTTGTTCGAGAAGGTCATGGTGTGTGTTGTCGGTTTCCGAGATAACATTCCAAAAGATCGACAGAGGGTTAATTTGTGATCACAGAGCATATTTCCTGCAGAACCTCTGTTGAGCTCAGCAGAAGCTCTATGACCTTAAATTTCTCCTATTTCGAATTTTGTTAAACTTTTTGAACTTTTGATTTTTGAAATGTTATTCATAGTATATTTAGGACATATTTGACAATTCTTGTCCTAGAAAACTGTTTTCAAAAACCTTTTGTGCGAGAGACATACCTTTTGGTTCTTCTGTTCTCGGCAGTTTTGTCTTACTTCTGTCGATGGAGAATTATCGACATTCTTCTTTGGCTTTCCTTTGAAAGATTTACCTCTGTAGATCATTTCAGGGTCCCTTTTGCTCCCCCTTGATCTAATCACTTCTGTAGATCAAGAATTTTCCTTTTGCTCCCCCTTGATCTATGCTTGGTTCAAAGAATGGTAAGATTTGTATTGAGCATAGATCATGTTTACCAGAGGTTCTGTAAGGATTATCAGAATATCTGAACAGACCCTCAGAGGCTCTGTAACCAAGAATTATTTTTGCACACAAAATACATACATAAATAAATTTATCAAAGCAATAACTTAAGTAATAATAGATATTTATACTTATTTACAGAAGATAAAGCTATACTTACAGAGGATTTTCATACCATGTTAATCATTCCTAACTTACCCACCAAGAAGTTGAATCTTTTCTCGTCTAGTGCTTTGGTGAATAAGTCAGCGAGTTGATATTCTGTGGGCACGAAATGCATTTCGATTGTACCGTATTCAACATGATGTTTCAAGAAATGGTACATTATATCGATATGCTTGGTTTTTGAGTGTTGCCCAGGGTTGGCAGAGATAGCAATGGCACTTTTGGAATCACAGAAGATGGGTATTTTGAACAGGATGTGGCCGTAGTCTTTTAGCTGAGTCTTCATCCATAGAACCTGAGAACAACAGCTAGCAGCAGCAACGTATTCAGCTTCTGCAGTGGATGTGGAGACACAATTCTGCTTCTTGGAGGTCCAACTGACTAGTTTACCACCTAGGAATTGACAACTCCCAGAGGTACTCTTTCTGTCGAGCATGCATCCTCCATAGTCTGAATCTGTATAAGCTTTAAGACTAAAACCAGAGTTCTGTGGATACCAGAGACCAAGATTGTTGGTCCCCTTCAGGTATCTAAAGATTCTCTTTACAGCATCATAATGTGATTTCTTTGGATTAGCTTGATAACGTGCACAAAGACATGTGGCATGCATAATGTCAGGTCTGCTTGCTGTTAAGTATAACAGAGATCCAATCATGCCTCTGTAGAGAGTACATTCTACAGAAATACCATTTGGGTCTAAGAATAACTTATTTCCAGTGGCCATTGGAGTCTTCATTGCAGAGGTATCAGAGAGATTATATTTTAAAAGTATGTCAGAGACATATTTGGCTTGATTTATAAAAATTCCCTCTGAAGATTGTTTGACTTGAAGTCCGAGGAAGAATGTTAATTCTCCCATCATACTCATTTCAAACTCACTCTGCATGAGTTTTTCTAAAATTTTGCACTCTTCTGAATTTGTAGACCCAAAAATTATGTCATCTACGTATATTTGTACAAGCATTATCTCACTATTTTTGCGTTTATAGAATAAGGTAGTATCTGTTGTACCTCTGTTGTAGCCATTGACTAGAAGGAAGGTAGAAAGTCGTTCGTACCATGCTCTTGGAGCCTGTTTCAGTCCGTATAGAGCCTTTTCAAGGTAGTATACATGCCTTGGAAACTTTGAGCTTTCAAAACCTGGTGGCTGATTTACGTAAACCTCTTCTTGGATTTCACCGTTTAGAAAAGCTGATTTTACGTCCATCTGATAGACTTTAAAACCTCTGTGGGCTGCGAAGGCTAAGAATATTCTTATTGCTTCGAGCCGTGCGACAGGGGCAAAAGTCTCATCGTAGTCTATGCCTTCTTCTTGTCTATATCCTTTTGCTACTAATCTTGCTTTGTTTCTGACGACCACTCCATCTTCATCCTTCTTGTTTCTATAGACCCATTTAGTCCCAATGGACTGTTTCCCTCTTGGCAGAGGTACTAAAGTCCATACTCTGTTACGCTCAAATTGAAGAAGTTCTTCTTGCATGGCGTCTACCTAGTTTGGGTCATCTAGGGCTTCAGAAATCTTCTTTGGTTCTATCACACTAATAAAATTTGTAAAGAAACAAAAATTAGCAGTGGCAGACCTTGTTTTTACTGAGTCAGAAGGTTCTCCAATTATTTGGCTTGGAGGATGGCTTTTTGTCCACTGAGTTGTGCGTGGAAGATGATCATCAATGTCATCAAAACTTTCTTCAGAGGCTTCTTGTGTTTCTTCTTGTATAGCCTCTGTTGTTCTTCGTGCCTTGGTAGTTGATTCTATCGTTTGTGGAATGATTGGTATGAGTGGTGGTGGAGTTTGTTCCTCTGAGGACGTATAGTCTTGGTCCTCGATCTCCTCTGTAATTGGTTCTTCTGTGGTTTGTGCAGCTTCTGTGGTCGTTTTTCTTAATGTTTCATCTTCTGCACTTTCTTCTGCTTCGGCAATTGCATATGTAGTATTTATAGAAGAAGATGAAGCATTATTCAGGACCAGTTAGATTCATACCTGTAGGATTTTGTCCGACAGAGGATGGTTCTTCAGAAACTCTGATGGTTCCGACAGAAGGATCAATGTCATTGTGGAACATCTCCAAAAATAGAAGATCCAAATCTTCTTTTGTTCTTGAGATGTCAGAGGATTTCCCTTTAATTCCGAGTTCTGAACTTATTTGCTCAGAAGTCATTTGGAATGAATCATCAAAAGAAACATTGATGCTTTCTACAATCTTGTGAGACTTTGTAAGGATTGTTCTATAGGCTTTGGAAGTGGCAGAGTATCCAATGAATTTGCCTTCATCAGCTTTTACATCAAACTTTCCTCTTGAATCTCTGTCGTTTAAGACAAAGCATTTGCATCCGAATACATGGAAGAATTTGATGTTTGGCCGCCTTTTGTTAAGCAATTCGTAAGGCGTCTTGAGGTGTCTTTTCACAACGGTTGAACGATTCTGAGTATAACACGCAGTAGAAATTGCTTCTGCCCAAAAGTTCATTGATAATCCGCATGCTGACAGCATAGTTCTTGCGGCTTCCACAAGTGTTCGATTCTTTCTTTCGACAACACCGTTCTGTTGTGGAGTGCGAGCTGCAGAGAAGTTCTGTGATATTCCTTCTGTTGAAAGATAGCCTTCAATGACAGAGTTTTTAAATTCTGTGCCATTGTCACTTCTCAACTTCTGTATTCTGCAATCATAAAGAACTTGGATTCTTTTCATTAGATTTATCAATACATTTGGAACATCTGATTTCTTTCTAACAAATTCAACCCATGTGAAACGTGAATACTCATCAATTAGGACAAGTATGTATTTCTTGCCACCTAGGCTCTGTATGGCAATGGGACCGCAGAGGTCGACATGAAGCATGTATAGAGGCCTAGTGCAAGACACGTCAGTTTTGCCTTTGTGGGAAGCCCTTCTGTGTTTTCCCATTTCACAGGCCGAACACAAATGATCCTTATTGAATTTAACATTTGGCAAACCTTTAACTAGATTGAGTTTTACTAGTTTATCCAAGGTGTAAAAGTTTAAGTGACAGAACCTGTTGTGCCATAACCACGCTTCTTCACTTTTGCAGGCTACTAGGCAAACTTTGTCTTTGGATTTTGAAGTAAAATTCATTAGGTATAGATCACCTCTTCTTTCAGCTCGCAGAAGTTCCATTCCTGTGTTTTCACTCTTTAGAGAGCAGAAAGTTCTTTTGAATAACACATCGAATCCTGTATCACAGAGTTGACTTACGCTTAGTAGGTTGTGTTTGAGGCCATTCACATATGCAACTTTGTATACAGAGACATTTTCTTTCTGTATGACTCCATAGCCTTTGATGTGTCCCTTCATGTTGTCTCCAAAAGTTACAGATCCACCATCGTGTGTTTCTTTGTATGTGAATAGTAATCTTCTATTGCCAGTCATGTGCCTTGAGCATCCGGAGTCAAGATACCAAATTGGCACATGTTGCTTCTGTAAGACAATCACAGAGATTTAGGTACCCATATCCACATGGGTCCAATATTGTTAGAATTTTAAGCTTTTTGGATTTTCAGAGGCCTTTTTCAGATTTTCAAGCTCTGTAGAGGTTTTGACTTGTATACACATTTTGAGAAAATCTGGATGGATAGGTATCTCTGTGATTTTCTCTTTTGGAGAAATTGTTCTGTTAAGAACTTCAGAGGAGAATTTGACATCCTCTGTGTCACAGTGAATTATCCCTGATTTGAAATCAGTCTCTGAGTCGTCAGAGGATGAATCGTCCTCATATGCAGAGGTTGAGTCATTTCTTTCGACAGAGGCTGGATTTTCTGAGCATGTATCATACGAGCTTTCTTCCTCTGTAGAAAAACTTTCATGGATGGTAGAGGTTTCTGATGAGATCTCTTCAGCGAGTTTTTGATCTATAGAAGATGTACAAAAATTTTCTAAAATATTTGATTTCAAAACTTCCAAAATTTATTTTTCAATAGATTCTTCAAGTTTTTCTTCTGAAAAGATGGGTTTAAACTCAGGAGCTTCTGCTGACAATTTCTTTTCGACATTTATCATACAGACAAAAGCGACCTGTGTTTGAGTCTCTGGTTTACCAAACTTAAAGATACCAATCTGATCTTGTGTTTTTAGATATTTCTTTGGTTTGATTTCTCTATTGACAGAGGTTGAAGATGATGAATCTGTGTTTTCAAACCACACATTGATCATCTTTGTATGTTTCCTCAAGTGAGGTTCTGCAGAGATTTTAACCCTTTTACTTACAGAGAGTAAGTTTGGAAAGTTTGGTTTGTTAGTTTTTCCCAAAACAAATAGAGAGGACAGAGGTTTTAGTCGTTTATTTTCAACTCCTAAGGTAATATCACTGTATCCTATACCTCGTCTTGCTATTTGAGAGTTTACCTTTTCATACACCTTCTGTGCATCTTTATAGTTTTTAATTAAAACTTCTCTTCTTAAAAGATCTTGCCAAAGTACCTCTCTTTCCTTTTGAAAGTATTTGTTGGAACCCAGATACACTTAATCAAGATTAACAGTCTATTAGTTGAATTTAGAGTTTAATGCGGAAGCGTATTTAAACTAACAGATATGTTTGATAGATGTTAGAACGCATATATATAAAGAAAACAGTAAGGAATAAAAAGGATTTCTTGAACAGTTACTGTTATTCAATATATAATAAGAACACGAAGAACAGATTAAGAACTGTTGGTGTGTGTGAGAATATAACACTCAGATATTTGACAATAAAGTTTGAGAGTATTAGTGATTCCTTGTGTATTCGTTCTTAGGAAGATCTCAACATGAGACTTCCTTTTATACTACTCTTAGAAGACTATGATGTAGGTCACTGTTCCTTTTACGGCATGAATAGTGAACTGGATGGTGTGAACAGTTGTTTGAGCCATGCGCATTTAATAGAGCAGATGTACTATTGGTAAATGCATTAAATGGCGCAGACGTCTATTTTGTACCATGCCCTATTGAGTCCACTCAGAGCTTGACACGTGTTTTGACAGTACTTTTCCATGCAAGTTGATGAACGTATCCAGTAATATCTTCCAAGTCTTCATAGCAGACCACAGAGGCTCTGTAAGGCATTACAGAGGTTCTATGGTCTGACCTTCTGTGGAGCAGTCCACTTGTTTCCGAGTTGATCTTCTTCTTGCGCACTACAGAGGTTCTGTGATTACCTCTGTAGCTTCTGTGGCTTTCTGGACTTGATCTTCTGGAAGAAGTGGCAGAGCCTCTGTGAGAGGCTTTTCTATACTTAGCCTATTTTTCACTACTTCTAAGTATTTCTATGATTAGGAAGATTGAAGCTAACAATCTCCCCCTAAGTAGTGAAAAATAAAAATTTGACTTTGAGTTTAGTTAGGCTAAGTTGGATAAGACAGAGGTTAAACAATACCTCGAAATTTCTTTCATTTAGAAATATGCCAGAGACATTTTACATTTGAGTACAATGAAAGATAAACTTTTAACTTTGTTTGCAGAGATTGGAGGTCTGAGAATCAGATTTTGGCATCTTTGAAATCATTGTAGCTTCTGTTGTCTCTTCCAACTTTTCTGATCTCTTTGTAGAATCTGATGCAGAGTTCTCTTAGGCGAATTGTTGCGTCAATCTCTCTTATGATAGTATCTGCAGCATCTTTTTCCATTTTCTTTGAACCTCTGTATTTCATAAGGCTTGCTCTGAACTTGTTCAGAGTATTTGTTGCATACTTCTGACAGTCCATGCATACAAATAGTTTAGTTTCGCCTTGAGGGTTTTGAAATACTAACCCAAACCGTGGTTCTGTGATGATTGAGTTTGGTATGGCGTCTGGTGGGCAGCGATCCTCTGGTGGTCGTAGATCCAGATGTTTGAGACCGAGATCCTTTCCCAGCTGGAAATCTATCATGCTGTAGAGCAGAAGCTTTTCCCTCATTGCTTTTCTGAATACTTGATAGGCTCTGGTGTTTGCCTCTGTGTTGTAGTTGTCCTTTGTCCATTGCAGAAGGTCAGGTAGATCGTATGGATTGATGTTTCTTAAGTCAGCATCAGCGAAGGTAGATTCTGAATTGTTCTCTCTTCTGACTTTGTAAAGATTGTACCTGACCCTTGGATAGGTTCTTGTGAAGGAGAATCGGCAGAAGATCACCTTTTTGATCTTGTGAATTGAGAAAACATCTGCTTTGGTTCTTGGCTTTGTTCTCGTGAAGATGTTCTCAAATTCTTCTCTGATCCTTGGATCTGACACATGATCTGTTGGATAGTTTGTCTGAAAGGATTGTTTGTAGAGGTATTTGTATACCACTTCTTCCATTTCTTCATGTGTTGGACCAGGTCGTGGAATTTGTCTTCTGAGACTCTCCATCTGTTGAACAACTTCTACAGCTCTACCAGTTAAAGGAATTTCTGACAGAGGCTTCAATCCATGTGCCCAGTCAACTTCTTCGGGTTTTGGGGTTTGAAAGGCGTCAAACGCACTCTTCATCAGTTTCTCTGTTGGCTTTGACAATGTTTTCTTCTTCTTAGGCTCTTCTGTCAGTATCCCTTTGCCTTTATCTTTTGTTGTCGTGGCAGAACCTGTTGCTTCTGTGGGATTTGAGGTTTGCACTTCTGTAGGTTTGATGGAGGTTGCCTCTGTGGATTTTGACGATTGTGACTTAGAGGACTTTTGTGGCGATGGTTCTGTTGGCTTGACTTGCTCTGTAACCTCTGTTGGAGGTTGTTTGGTGACTTCTTCTGTGAGCTCAGTTTCTATTGATGAAATATTTCTTGTCATTTTGAAGGCTGTGATGAACTTTCTCCTTTCTTCTTCTATCTTTGTCAATCGATCATTCATTGTTGTGTTCATTCTTTTCAGAATGTGGGAGGCAGAGGTCGTTGCTCTTTTTGGTTTGGTGGCAATCGACTTTCTTCTTGGTATTGTTTGGGGTGTTTCCACAGAGGTGGGTGTTTTCTCCGTGGTTCTTTGATCGGATTCTTCCAAAGTAATTACCTCAGGGGTGGTAGTTGCCTCTGAGGTTTGCTTATCTGCTTCTGTAGTGTTGGGTTCTTCAGAGGTTGAATCCACAAAGATGGGTGTATTCTCTGTGGTTCTTTGAGTTTGTTGTTGGGTTTGTTCTTGAGGGGCTTGGCTGATTGGTTCTGCTGCGATTGGTGGAGATTGAATTCCTCTGCTCGTAGCTTTCTCCCTTAAATTCTCCCCCTCATGATTATCTGATGGACCAGGTTGGTCATCATCAGAATCATCCTGACTCTTATCCGAAGTACCCTCTGCTCTGCAAGAAGTGTTGGGCTTCTTTGGCAATTCAGCTCCTGCTGCCTTCAATTTTTCACATATATCATCGCAGAGACCAATAAATGTCGCAAGCTCTGCTTCTGTCTTGAAACGCATTTTGCCGACACTTTTCTTGAAGTCCTTCACATAGTTGGCATTTGCAGTTGTGAAGGAGACAATGACTTCTGTGACCTGGTTTATGACGTTTTGTCCTAGCTCTGTTAGCTGTGCTCTGGTCATATAGTCTTTTGGCTGCATCATTGTCGTGGTTCGTATTGCCTCTGCTTGAACTTGTGATAACGCATTCTGTAAGTCTGCAGGAGTAATGCCCTCTGCTCTGTTGGATTGCGTATTCAATTGTTCAAGGAAATCTTTGACCGAGTCCCTGAACGCAGAAGTTGCAGTTTTTTCGAATTGATGAGCGGCAGAAGTGGCTGTTTCTTTGGCAGTGGTTGTTGCAGAAGACTTCATCTCTGAGATGGAGGTTTTCACCTCTGTGGACAGATCGTCCATTTTGGTGTTCAGATTCAAGAGAGCTGTAGATGTTGTCTCTGCCAAGGATTTGAAAGAGCTTTGTAACTCTTTCATTGTTTGGTTCACAGAGGTGACAAGGGTTTGGAACTCATCCCTTGATACTTGTGTTCCTTGTGTAACCTCTGGAGGAACACATTCGTCTCCAGAGTGAGTCCCTGTTCCTGGGACACCTTCGTTCACCCTTGTTTGTACGATGGGGGTGGAAGGATTTCCTTCTGATCCTCGAGAGGAAACCTGAGTTTCGTTCTCTACAGAAGTTCTGTGAAGAACAGAGTCCAAATCCACTCCAGAGGTGGGTATTGGAATGTCCTTCTGTTGACTAGGAGACTTGTCTAGAGTCTCTTCGTCTCTGTGCTTACTACTTCTCTCTGAAAGAAGGTTTGGCCTTAATGTGTGCGTGACAGAGGAAACGAATTCCTCTGTAGGGTGTTCTTGTGTGATCTGGGGCGATTGATCACGAACATTAGGTGAGTCTCTTTGAGGAGACTCCCTAGGAATGGATTCACCGGTTTCTGTGGGCACAGAGGTTGAAAGAGTAACCTCTGGCTGGATGGGTTGGGTTAGGATCGAGCTGTGCTGCTCTTTTTCAATAACTCCTTCTGCAGCTAGACCTGCGGAGTTAGAAATGTGGGTTGCACTGGGAGTTGGGTTTGGTTGTGTGCCTTCTTCAACTTCGGAAGTTCCTTGCTCTGTGCGCAAGGAGTCATACATGTGATGAGATCCGTATAAGCTCATGACATGAGGATGATAGAGACCTTTTCGTATCCAGATAGCCTCTTCTTCATCTGAATCTACCTCTTAGATTTCTATCCCTGTTTCTGTGGTTTCTTCTACAACCGTTGTCTCTGTAACTTCAGTTGTATTCCACTCAGCTTCGGTTTGTTCTGTATCTTCTGAAGCTTGGTTTGGACTTCTTCTGTGGACGTCCAATCCTTGAATGAAAGGGTTTTGTAAAATCACAGGGGTTTCGGCTGGTTGATTTCTGGGTGTTGTGTCATCTTCTTGTAGATGTGTGTCAATGCCAGAAATGAAGAAATCTTGTTCTTCTGGAGAGTGGTGGTCGAGAGGTTGTGCCGTCCACCCTGCTGTATTAAGGGTGTTTGCAATTTTGGGGTTCTGTAGGAAATCATTCAGGTCTCCCTGGTGAGCAAATCTATCTGGAGATTGATAGGGTGATTGATATCCTTCTTCTGTCATTCCTATTTCTGCATCTTCTTCTTCTGCAGTTTCACCCTCTATGATTGCCTCTTCTGCAATGGTAACCAATTTTTTAAGTGATTTACCATGCTTCTTTTTGGTTTTCCTCCTTTTTGGTTTTGGTGCCCCTTCCTCTGTTGATTTGGATCTTTTCTTTTTCTGTTTTGTGAAAAGGGGAGGAGCAGAGGAGCCAATCTCTGTGGCATGGGGAGGTGAAGGTCTATCTTCTGCAGTGCTAGTTGATGTGCCTTCTGCAGTTTTTCTCTTCTTAGCTTTTGGAGTAGAAGCAGACATCTTTGCTGAAGATTTCTTTCCCATTATTTCTGCGCGTTTGGCTATGAAGCTGAGTTGAATAGCCATGTGTTTTGCTAACTTGTGATCCTTTTCTGCTTGAGTGGAAAGAGGTTTTGCTATCATTGTTCCTAGGGGGACACCTAAACGAGGGGGTGTCATAGGACTCGGTTTTGGAGTTCTATGATCGCGTATATACTCTTTCTGAAGGGATTTGTTCGATGCGTAGCGCATAAGTTTCTTTGACAGAGGTCTGCAGTGTGAGTAGCCATCAGCATGATCAGTGGGGGTATTTTTGTTCATCGGGAACTGTTTGGGAGTTGGCCCTTCCATTGGCCAATTTTGGATTAGCAGCAGAGGTTCGAACAGTACTCCCAATATTCTTTGGAATTGCAGAGGTGGTAGAAAGTTGGGATCGTTCTCTTTGACCCTTTTCGAGTTGTTCTTTCTGTCGATGGTGTTTACGATCTCTTGCATCATTATGGTCGCATAATCTAGTGGAAGATCATAGTAAACCCCATACATGATGCTCAAGATTTGATGTGAGCTCTGGTCAATACTCCCTATCTTTCCTGTCAGACATCTGTTAAGAATAGAGAACAAGGTGTTCCACAGAGGTGGTAATCGGCCTCTGCGGAAGTCATTTCTCTTCCGTAGTTGGGTGTTGTACCCAAGCATTTCCACGAATCGACAGAGCTCTTCGTCTGTTGGTTGCTCTGCATAACTTTTCAATCCCAGAAGACCCCTTGTTGGTAGGTTGAATTCAAGTGAGAACATTGTTCTGTTGAACTTGATTTCAAGATGCTCAGATTTATCAGGTCTTGAAATGTACCCTTTGATAAGAGAATCGTCTTTATCAAATCGGCAGCTTTGCCAAAATTGGTTCAAATAACGGACTGGAATTTTGTTAGGGGTTCTTGATAGTAGAGGGAAGAGGACATGGTTTTCCATGATGTTCAGAAGTATGGCATGGGCTTCGCCGAAAGTAGTGGGTGAGGGGACCAAATAGCAGTTGTTGGATTTGATAGGAAGAGTGGCTTCGAAATGATCCTTAGCTATGAAGTTTTGCAAGTGTGTCGTCGGAGCAAAGTCTGCGGAGTCCCCGGAATCTTGTTGTTCAATATCTCTTGCAAGGCTGGGGTTTTCCGTTGAGTTCGCCGGAGAGAGTTCAGAGGATGTAGCTCGAGAAGATGAAGCCATTTGCAAGTGTTTTGCAGGGTATCGCCGGAGAAGAAGATGAGAGTTTGTAAAAAGTTTTATGAGAGGGTAAGGTTTGTTTTTATAGGATGGTAAAACGGTGACTTCGAAAGGGTAAAATATATGGCAATGGATTAAAGTTTGGAATCCGCACTCGAGTTTGAGCGGCGGGTTCAACTTACCAGAAAAAAACGTTCCATGTTTGCCCAATGAAAATGGGACACGTAGGCCATGTCAGAAGATGACAGGACGTCGTGCGCGGCCCATTAATGCTAGGCGCGTGGAGTTGTTCTTAGCCATATGATCACTCTGTTAAGAGATGTTTTTCGCACATTCTTGAAGGTTGGTGTTCGAGAAAACTATTTTGATAAACGTTTTGTTCGAGATAACATTCCAAAAGATCGACAGAGGGTTAATTTATGATCACAGAGCATATTTCCTGCAGAAGCTCTGTTGAGCTCAGTAGAAGCTCTATGACCTTAAATTTCTACTATTTCGAATTTTGTTAAACCTTTTGAACTTTTGATTTTTGAAATGTTATTCACAGTATATTTAGGACATATTTGACAATTCTTGTCCTAGAAAACTGTTTTCTAAAAACCTTTCGTGCGAGAGACATACATTTTGGTTCTTCTGTTCTCGGCAGTTTTGTCTTACTTCTGTCGATGGAAAATTATCGACATTCTTCTTTGGCTTTCCTTTGAAAGATTTATCTCTGTAGATCATTTGAGGGCCCCTTTTGCTCCCCCTTGATCTAATCACTTCTGTAGATCAAGAATTTTCCTTTTGCTCCCCTTGATCTGATCACTTCTGTAGATCAAGAATTTTCCTTTTGCTCCCCCTTGATCTATGCTTGGATCAGAATATGATAAGTTTTGCATAGTACATAGGTCAAGTCTATCAGAGGTTCTGTGAAGGTTGTCAGAGGTTCTGAGCAGACCTTACAGAAGTTCTGTAGTTTCAAGAACTATTGAAGGTTTTAAGAATTTACATATAGAAGTAGAATCTTTCAAAACAATAATTTAAGCAATGTATTTACTTATTATTTACAGAAGATAAAACTATACTTACTGAGGATTTTCACACCATGTTAATCATTCCTATCTTACCCACCAAGAAGTTGAATCTTTTCTCGTCTAGTGCTTTGGTGAATAAGTCAGCGAGTTGATATTCTGTGGGCACAAAATGCATTTCGATTGTACCGTATTCAACATGATGTTTCAAGAAGTGATACCTTATATCGATATGCTTGGTTTTTGAGTGTTGCACAGGGTTGGCAGAGATAGCAATAGCACTTTTGGAATCGCAGAAGATGGGTATTTTGAACAGAATGTGGCCGTAGTCTTTTAGCTGAGTCTTCATCCATAGAACCTGAGAACAACAGCTAGCGGCAGCAACGTATTCAGCTTCTGCAGTGGATGTGGAAACACAATTCTGCTTCTTGGAGGTCCAACTGACTAGTTTACCACCTAGGAATTGACAACTCCCAGAGGTACTCTTTCTGTCGAGCATGCATCCTCCATAGTCTGAATCTGTATAAGCTTTAAGACCAAAACCAGAGTTCTGTGGATACCAGAGACCAAGATTTTTGGTCCCTTTTAGGTATCTAAAGATTCTCTTTACGGCATCATAATGTGATTTCTTTGGATTAGCTTGATAGCGTGCACAGAGACATGTGGCATGCATAATGTCAGGTCTGCTTGCTGTTAAGTATAACAGAGATCCAATCATGCCTCTGTAGAGAGTGCATTCTACAGAGATGCCATCTGAATCTAAGAATAACTTGTTTCCAGTGGCCATTGGAGTTTTCATTGCAGAGGCATCAGAGAAGCTATACTTGGAAAGAATGTCAGAGACATATTTAGCTTGATTTATAAAAATTCCCTCTGATGATTGTTTGACTTGGAGTCCGAGGAAGAAAGTTAATTCTCCCATCATACTCATTTCAAACTCACTCTGCATGAGTTTTTCAAATCTTTTACACTCTTCTGAATTAGTAGACCCAAAAATTATGTCATCTACGTATATTTGTACAAGCATTATCTCACTACTTTTGCGTTTATAGAATAAGGTAGTATCTGTTGTACCTCTGTTGTAACCATTGACTAGAAGAAAGGTAGAAAGTCGTTCATACCATGCTCGTGGAGCCTGTTTCAGTCCATATAGAGCTTTTTCAAGGTAGTATACATGCCTTGGAAACTTTGAGCTTTCAAATCCTGGTGGCTGATTAACGTAGACCTCTTCTTGGATTTCACCGTTGAGAAAAGCTGATTTTACGTCCATCTGATAGACTTTAAAACCTCTGTGGGCTGCGAAGGCTAAGAATATTCTTATTGCTTCGAGCCGTGCGACAGGGGCAAAAGTTTCATCGTAGTCTATGCCTTCTTCTTGTCTATATCCCTTTGCTACTAATCTTGCTTTGTTTCTGATGACCACTCCATCTTCATCCTTCTTGTTTCTGTAGACCCATTTAGTCCCAATGGCCTGTTTTCCTCTTGGCAAAGGTACTAGAGTCCATACTCTGTTACGCTCAAATTGCAAAAGTTCTTCTTGCATGGCGTCTACCCAGTTTGGGTCATCTAGGGCTTCAGAAATCTTCTTTGGTTCTATCACACTAATAAAATTTGTAAAGAAACAAAAGTTAGCAGTGGCAGACCTTGTTTTTACTGCGTCAGAAGGTTCTCCGATTATTTGGCTTGGAGGATGGCTTTTTGTCCATTGAGTTGTGCGTGGAAGATGATCATCAATGTCATTCAGACTTTCTTTAGAGACTTCTTGTGTTTCTTCTTGTGTAGCCTCTATTGTTCTTCGTGCCTTGGTAGTTGATTCTACCGTTTGTGGAATGATTGGTATGAGTGGTGGTGGAGTTTGTTCCTCTGAGGACGTATAGTCTTGGTCCTCGATTTCCTCTGTAATTGGTTCTTCTGTGGTTTGTGCAGCTTCTGTGGTCGTTTTCCTTGATGTTTCATCTTCTGCACTTTCTTCTGCTTCGGCAATTGCATCTGTAGTATTTACAGAAGAAGATAAAGCATTATTAGGACCAGTTAGAGACAAACCTGTAGGATTTTGTCCGACAGAGGATGGTTCTTCAGAAACCCTGATTGTTCCAACAGAAGGATCAATGTTTTCGTGGAGCATCTCTAAAAATAGATCCAAGTCTTCTTTTGCTTGTGAGACGACAGAGGATTTCCCTTTAATTCCGAGTTCTGAACTGATTTGTTCAGAAGTCATTTGGAATGAATCATCAAAAGAAACATTGATGCTTTCTACAATCTTGTGAGACTTTGTAAGGAATGTTCTGTAAGCTTTGGAAGTGGCAGAGTATCCAATGAATTTGCCTTCATCTGCTTTTACATCAAACTTTCCTCTTGAATCTCTGTCATTTAAGACAAAGCATTTGCATCCGAATATATGAAAATTTTTGATATTTGGCCGCCTTTTGTTAAGCAATTCGTAAGGCGTCTTGAGGTGTCTTTTCACAATGGTTGATCGATTTTGAGTATAACACGCAGTTGAAATTGCTTCTGCCCAAAAGTTCATTGATAATCCGCATGCTGACATCATAGTTCTTGCGGCTTCCACAAGTGTTCGATTCTTTCTTTCGACAACACCGTTCTGTTGTGGAGTGCGAGCTGCAGAGAAGTTATGTGATATTCCTTCTTGTGAAAGATAGGCTTCAATGACAGAGTTTTTAAATTCTGTGCCATTGTCACTTCTTAACTTCTGTATTCTCCAATCATAAAGAACTTGGATTCTTTTCATTATATTTATCAATACATTTGGAACATCTGATTTCTTTCTTACGGATTCAACCCATGTGAAACGTGAATACTCATCAATTAGGACAAGTATGTATTTCTTGCCACCTAGGCTCTGTATTGCAATGGGACCGCAGAGGTCGACATGAAGCATGTACAGAGGCCGGGTGCAAGACACATCTGTTTTGCCTTTGTGGGAAGCTCTTCTGAGTTTTCCCATTTCACAGGCAGAACATAAATGATCCTTATTGAATTTAACATTTGGCAAACCTTTAACTAGATCATGTTTGACCAGTTTTTCCAATGTGTGAAAATTCAAGTGACAGAACTTGTTGTGCCATAGCCAGGCTTCTTCACTTTTGCAGGCAACAAGGCAAACTTTGTCTTTGTTCTTTGAGTTGAAATTCATTATATATAGATCGCCTATTCTTTCAGCTCGCAGAAGTTCCATACTTGTTTCTTCACTTTGTAGAGAGCAGAAGGTTCTTTTGAACAACACATTGAATCCTGTATCACAAAGTTGACTTACACTGAGTAGGTTGTGCTTAAGGCCATCCACATATGCAACTTTGTATACTGAAACGTCTTCTTTCCTTATGACTCCATAGCCTTTTATGTGTCCTTTCTTGTTGTCTCCAAAAGTCACAAATCCACCATCTTGTGTTTCTTTGTACGTGGATAGTGCACTTCTGTCACCAGTCATGTGCCTTGAGCATCCGGAGTCTAGATACCAGATTGGCACATACTTCTTCTGCAGGACAATCACAGAGATTTAGGTACCCATATCCATATGGGTCCAATATTGTTAGAGTTTTTCAAGTTTGCTTTGGCATTCTTGAAATACATTTTGTTTTCTGCAAAAAAGTCAGATTGTTTCTTTGTGGGATTTGACTTTTGAATTGGCGTAGAGAGTAGACAGTCTTGATTTGAAAAATGATTATTAAGTTTAGACATAAGATCAAAACAACGACAGTATTGAATATGAGATGTAATTTGCTTGAACTTTTCATTGAACTTTTTGAACTCAGCCACAGAGGCATTACATTCTTTCTTTACATTAGATTTCATATTACTAGAAGATCTATGAATACTCGAATGTTGTTTGCAAAAGCTCTGTTTAGGACCTGCCTTCTGTGGGTTGCTTCTGTGGTGAACTTCATTTATCACTGTCACAGAAGAAAAAGATTTATTAACCTTGGGTTTTGAAAATCTAGAACTTATAGGATTAATAGAGGTCTTTTGTAACATTTGAAGCTCAGCAGAGGTTTTGATATGTAGATTCAAATTTAGAAAATCTTGGCAGATTGGAATCTCTGTGAGTTTCTCTTTTGGAGAAATAGTTCTGTGAGGAACTTCAGAGGAGTATTTAACTTCCTCTGTGTCATAGAGAGTTATCCCAGATGTAACATCTGTCTCTGAATCGTCAGAAGATGAGTCGTCCTCGTTTACAGAGGTTGAGTCAATTCTTTCAATAGAGGTTGAATTTTCCAAACATGCATCATACAAGCTTTCTTCCTCTGTAGAATAGTTTTCATAGATTGCAGAGGTTTCTAATAAGATTTCTTCAGCGAGAGTTTTATCTATAGAAGATGTACAGAATTTTTCTAAAACGCTTGATTTCCATATTTCCAAAATTTCTTTTTCGATTAAATTTTTAATGTTTTCTTCTGAAAAAATGGGTTTAAACTCAGGAGCTTCTGCTGATAATTTTTTTTCGACGTTTATCAAACAGACAAAAGCAACCTGTGTTTAGGTCTCCGGTTTACCAAACTTGAAGATACCAATCTGATCTTGTGTTTTCAGATATTTCTTTGGTTTGATACCTTTATTGACAGAGGTTGAAGATGATGAGTCTGTGTTTTCAAACCACACGTTAATCATCTTCATATGTTTCTTCAAATAAGGATCCACAGAGATTTTCGCCCTTTTGCTTACAGAGATTAGATTTGGAAAATCTGGTTTGTTTGTTTTTCCAATTACAAATAAAGAGGACAGAGGTTTGTTTCTTTTGCCTTCAATACCTAGGGTGATATCATCATACCCTATACCTCGTCTCGCTATTTGTGAGTTTACTTTTTCATAAACTTTCTGTGCATCTTTATAGTTTTTAAGTAAAACCTCTCTTCTGAGTAAATCTTGCCATAATACCTCTCTTTCTCTTTGAAAGTATTCTTTAAGAGCTCTTATGTCAGTAGTTTCGCTCCTTGAAACTGAAAGTTCTTTTGTTTTATCTTTTAAAGTCTGGGTTAATTCAGAAATTTGTTTTTTTAAAGGATCTAGAGTTTTGTTCCATTTCTTTTCTATTCTCTCTTTTTCCTCAAAAATCTTTGCTTTTTCTTGAGTGAGAAGCCGTACTTCTCTCTCATTGAAAGTGAGTCTTTTCTGAATACTTTGATTTATCTCTTTCAGTTCAATTAGTTCAATGTTAATTCTAGGTGTATTATCATCTATAGAGGTAATACAAAAGTTTGAATTTGAAGTAGATACCTCAGAGTTAGTGCAGGAGTCGACTTCTGCCATGCCACAGAAGAGGGCATTGGCGGTATGTTCATCGTCAGAAGTAGAGTCTGACTGGAAGTCTTCTGTGTTCTCCTCAGAATGTCCTTTTGCCATTAAGGATTTTTGAGCATAATACTCGGCTTTCTTTTTGTAGAAAGCAGAGTCCCTCTGTGGGCGATTTGATCTGCTTCTGCATTCATTCGCAAAATGGCCTGGTTTGCCGCAGTTAAAGCATCCTTGAGGAGTGTTTCCTGTTCGATCATTGGACTTCTGTAGGTCTCCGCCTTTCTCTGATCTACATTCATTTGCATAGTGACCAGGTTTGCCGCATTTGTAGCATTCTTGCTGCGTGTGGCTTACCGAGTCATCTGACCTCTGTCGGTCATTTCCTCTGTAATGTCTTTCGCTTGACCTCTGTCGGCCACTCGATTCTTCTTCTCTTCTGTCATCTCTTCTGTTTTCTCTATCATATCTTTCATTTCCGTAACCTCTTCTGTTTCCTCTGAACTCTTTTGTCAATAGAGCTAAAGATTTAGCTAGTGACGCAAGAGTTATTTCTTTTTCTGCTTGCTCTTCTTCTTCACTGTCAATTATCACCATCTTCTTCTTCTCCTTCTTCTTCTCCTCTGTGGCTTTTTCATTTCTTGGTCTCTGTGCATCTTCTTTAGTTTTACTAACCAATGCATATGGTACAATGGTTAGTGTTTTAGCCTGTGCTATCTGAGGTTCTTGTGCGGCTAATGTTCCGTAAAGATCAGAGAGAGTCCAGGTGTCTAGATCCTGATTTGTCTGTAGGGACATAGACAGCTGGAGCCATTCTTCATTTAGACTTTTTAAAAACATGACATTGTTTTCTTCAGAAGTTCTGTCAATGCCTGATTTTCTGCACTTGTTGATTAGAGAGTTGAATCTGTCGTATGTTGTTTGCAGAGATTCTGTTGAAGAGGCTCTGAATGCATGATATTCATTGATGTACTGTGCTCTTCGGTTTTTTTGTGTTTTAGCACCTCCTTCCAACTGTCTTTCCAGTTCTTTCCACAGATCATGCGCTGTTTCACATGAATCCAAGGATTGAAAGAGTTCGTTGGGTATTGCCATAATCAATGTCCTCTTGGTTTTCTGAGCAACTTCATCTTCTGCTTTATCTTCGGTTGACCACTCCCCTTTTGGCTTTGGTTTTTGATGTTCGGGGATTTCGGCAGATTCAGCAGTAGCAGGTATACGAGGTACTACTGTCATGGGAATAGGAGGAGGATTGTACATATATTGTACTAGATTTTTTTCAGTGCCCTCGAAAAAATGGACCATTCTTATTTTCCACTGAGGATACTCATCTCGAAGGAGACTAGGAGGTTTAGTGAGAGAACCAGTAGTAAAGAAATTATTTGTATTTGTCATTTTTGAAGATTTTAGAAAGAAGGTATGACTAAAGAGTTACTTCGATGAACTTGAAGATTTTCTGAGTTTAAGCAGTTTCCAGACACAATAATATCTATCACGAATCTTGATAAGTGGATCACTTGATATTGAAAATCAAGAGAGGCTCTGATACCAATTGTTGGAACCCAGATACACTTAATCAAGATTACCAGTCTATTAGTTGAATTTAGAGTTTAATGCGGAAGCGTATTTAAACTAACAGATATGTTTGATAGATGTTAGAACGCACATATATAAAGAAAACAGTAAGGAATAAAAAGGATTTCTTGAACAGTTACTTTTTTTCAATATATAATAAGAACACGAAGAACAGATTAAGAACTATTGGTGTGTGTGAGAATATAACACTCAGATATTTGACAATAAAGTTTGAGAGTATTAGTGATTCCTTGTGTATTCGTTCTTAGGAAGATCTCAACATGAGACTTCCTTTTATACTACTCTTAGAAGACTATGAAGTAGGTCACTGTTCCTTTTACGGCATGAATAGTGAACTGGATGGTGTGAACAGTTGTTTGAGCCATGCGCATTTAATAGAGCAGATGTACTATTGGTAACTGCATTAAATGGCGCAGACGTCTATTTTGTACCATGCCCTATTGAGTCCACTCAGAGCTTGACACGTGTTTTGATAGTACTTTTCCATGCAAGTTGATGAACGTATCCAGTAATATCTTCCAAGTCTTCATAGCAGACCACAGAGGCTCTGTAAGGCATTACAGAGGTTCTATGGTCTGACCTTCTGTCGAGCAGTCCACTTGTTTCCGAGTTGATCTTCTTCTTGCGCACTACAGAGGTTCTGTGATTACCTCTGTAGCTTCTGTGGCTTTCTGGACTTGATCTTCTGGAAGAAGTGGCAGAGCCTCTGTGAGAGGCTTTTCTATACTTAGCCTATTTTTCACTACTTCTAAGTATTTCTATGATTAGGAAGATTGAAGCTAACAGTATTCTTTGAGAGCTCTTATGTCTGTAGTTTCACTTCTTGAAACTGAAAGTTCTTTTGTTTTGATTTTTAAAGCATAGGTTAAATCATAAATTTGCCTTTTTAAAGGATCTATATTTTTGCTCCAATATTTTTCGATTTTTTCTTTTTCTTCAAAGATTTTGGCTTTTTCTTGAGTGAGAAGCCTTACTTCTCTCTCATTAAAGGTCAGCTTTTTCTGAATGCTTTCAATTATATCTTTCAGTTCAATGTTAAGTTTAAATAAATCATCATCTACAGAATTAGTACTTGAGGTAGAGTTTGAAATGGATACCTCATTGTCAGTGCCGGAGTCAACTTCTGCCATGCCACAGAACAGGGCATTTGTGGGAAATTCATCATCAGAGGTAGAGTCTGATTCGAAGTCTTCTTTGTTTGCCTCAGAATGCCCTTTGATCGCCATTAGAGATTTTTGTGCGTAATACTCGGCCTTCTTTTTGTAAAAGGCTGAGTCCTTCTGTGGGGGATTTGGTCTACTTCTGCATTCTTTTGCGAAATGACCTGGCTTGCCGCAGTTGAAACATCCTTGGGAGATGTTTCCAGTTCGGTCGTCAGACTTCTGTAGGTCTCCACCTTTCTCTGTTCGGCATTCGTGTGCGTAATGACCGGGTTTACCACATTTGTAGCATTCTTGTGTGTGGCCTACCTTGTCATCTGATCTCTGTCGATCATTTCCTCTATAGCTTCTGTCGCTCGACCTCTGTAGGTCATCATTTCTGTAGTCTGACCTCTGTCGGTCATTTGATTCTTCTCTTCTTCCATCATCTCTTCTACCAGAAATCCTTTGGTTATTTCTAAACTCTCTTGTCAATAGAGCCATTGATTTAGCTAACGACGCAAGAGTTATCTCTTCCTCTATCAGCTCGTCTTCTTCGCTATCAACCATTACCATCTTCTTTTTTCTCCTTCTTTTTCTCCTCTGTAGATCTCTCATTTCTTGGTCTGTCTGTAGCCTCTGTAGATTTACTAACCAATGCGTATGGAACAATGGTTAGTGTTTTAGCTTGAGCTATTTGAGGCTCTTGTGCAACAAGTGTTCCATAGAGATCAGAGAGTGTCCAGGAGTCTAGATCTTGATTTGTTTGTAAAGACATAGACAACTGAAGCCACTCATCGTTCAGGCTCTTTAGAAACATGACGTTATTTTCTTCCGTGGTTCTGTGAATACCAGACTTTTTGCATTTGTTTATGAGAGAGTTGAACCGGTCGTATGTTGTTTGCAGAGATTCTGTTGCAGAGGCTCTGAAAGCATGATATTCATTTATGTATTGTGCCCTTCGGTTCTTCTGAGTTTTAGCACCCCCTTCAAACTGTCTTTCTAATTCTTTCCAGAGATCGTGCGCTGTTTCGCATGCATCTAAGGATTGAAAAAGTTCGTTGGGGATTGCCATGATCAATATTCTCTTTGTTTTATGTGCAACTTCATCTTCTGCCTTATCTTCATTTGACCATTCTTCTCTTGGCTTAGGTTTTTGATGTTCAGGGATTTCAGCAGATTCAGCAGTAGCTGGTACACGTGGCATAGTTATCATCGGAACTGGAGAAGGATTGTAAAGATATTGTTTGAGAGTTTTTTCAGTACCCTCAAAGAAATGAACCATTCTTATCTTCCATTGAGGATACTCATCTCTAAGAAGAGTAGGAGGTTTGGTTAGTGAGCCAGCAGTGAAAAAGTTATTTGTATTTGTCATTTTGAGGAAAGGATAATCTGATGGAGGATTTCTAAGTATGAAGATCTGGAAGGTTTTCTGGGTAAGACTTATATCTAGAAATATGGTGATGAAGAGAGAAAATAATCTATCAAATAAAAGTTGTAAAACGAGGATCACTTGATATTGAAAATCAAGCTTTGCTCTGATACCAATTGTTGGTTCCCGTTTTGCTTAAACAAGATTATCAGATCTATTAGTTCAGGTTTAAGGTTTGATGCGGAAGCGTATTTAAAGAACTAACAGATAAGTTTGATAGATTTAGAACAAAATATAAATAAACAGTGAAAAGAATATTATATCTCAAAGTTTACTGAATATATATATCAAGAACAGGTTTATGAACCGTGAGTAAGAAAAAGCTTTAAAACAGATATGACTCTTAAGGTGAATAAGCTTTTGTGTTCTTAATGTTTTTCTATGTGTTGTATTGTTGTTGTGTGTGTAAGGAAGAACTCAACATGAGTCTTCCTTATATACTACTCTAAAGGGGACCATAAAGCATATGCTACTATTCAAGAGGTACGTATGAATAGTTGAGAGGATGTCGTGAACAGTTGCAAGGATGTCATGAACAGTCAGACGTGCTGTATTGCATTTAATGCAGCAGACGTCTAATATGTACTAAGTCCTACTGAGTCCAATCAGAGTTTGACACGTCGACGTTGGACAGGGCATGCTACCATGCAAGTTGATGTACGGGTCCTGTAACAGTAGCAAGATATTATAAATATCTTCAAGTCTCAATGAGGACCATAGAGGCTCTGTAATGAGTTACAGAGGTTCTGCGGTCTGGTCCTCTGTGGAGCAGTCTTCACCGGATTCCGAGTCTTTGGTCTTCTTTGCGCGTATGACAGAGCTTTTGTAGGAAGCCTCTGCTGCTTCTGTAGCTTCTTGACCTTGATTTCTCGGTAATGTCGGCAGAGCCTCTGTAAGAGGCTTTCTTCACTTAGCCTATTTTTCACTACTTCTAAATACTTCTATTGTTTGCTTCAATCTTCCTAATCATAGAAGTATTTAGAAGTAGTGAAAAATAGGCTAAGTGAAGAAAGCCTCTTACAGAGGCTCTGCCGACATTACCGAGAAATCAAGGTCAAGAAGCTACAGAAGCAGCAGAGGCTTCCTACAGAAGCTCTGTCATACGCATAAAGAAGACCAAACACTCGGAATCCGGCGAAGACTGCTCCACAGAGGACCAGACCACAGAGGCTCTGTGTAATTCATTACAGAGCCTCTGTGGTCCTCAATGAAGACTTGGAAGATATTACTGGATACGTTCATCAACTTGCATGGAAAAGTACTGTCAAAACACGTGTCAAGCTCTGAGTGGACTCAATAGGGCAAGGTACAAAATAGACGTCTGCGCCATTTAATGCATTTACCAAAAGTACATCTGCTCCATTAAATGCGCATGGCTCAAACAACTGCTCACACCATCCAGTCCACTGTTCACACCATCCAGTTTACTATTCATGCCGTAAAAGGAACAGTGACCTACTTCATAGTCTTCTAAGAGTAGTATAAAAGGAAGTCTCATGTTGAGATCTTCCAAAAGAACGAATACACAAGGAATCACTAATACTCTCAAGCTTTATTGTCAAATATCTGAGTGTTATATTCTCACACACACCAACAGTTCTTAATCTGTTCTTCGTGTTGTTATCATATATTGAATAACAGTAACTGCTCAAGAAATCCTTTTCATTCTTTACTGTTTTCTTTATATATGTGCGTTCTAATATCTATCAAACATATCTGTCAGTTTAATACGCTTCCGCATCAAACTCTAAACCCAACTAATAGATCTGTTAATCTTGATTAAGTGAATCTGGGATCCAACAATTGGTATCAGAGCCTTCCTTGATTTTCAATATCAAGTGATCCACTTATCAAGACTCGTGATAGATATTATTGAGATTTAAAATTGTGTCTGGAAACTGCTTAAACCCAGAAAATCTTCAAGCTCATCGAAGTAACTCTTTAGTCATACTTTCTTTCTAAAATCTTCAAATGACAAATACAAATAATTTCTTTACTACTGGTTCTCTCACTAAACCTCCTACTCTTCTTCGAGATGAGTATCCTCATTGGAAAATAAGAATGGTTCATTTTTTCGAGGGCACTGAAAAAAACCAAGTACAATATCTGTACAATCCTCCTCCTATTCCCATGACAGTAGTACCTCGTGTACCTGCTACTGCTGAATCTGCCAAAATCCCCGAACATCAAAAACCAAAGCCAAAAGGGGAGTGGTCAACCGAAGATAAAGCAGAAGATGAAGTTGCTCAGAAAACCAAGAGGACATTAATTATGGCAATACCCAACGAACTCTTTCAATCCTTAGATTCATGTGAAACAGCGCATGAACTATGGAAAGAACTGGAAAGACAGTTGGAAGGAGGTGCTAAAACACAAAAAAACCGAAGAGCACAGTACATCAATGAATATCATGCATTCAGAGCCTCTGCAACAGAATCTCTGCAAACAACATACGACAGATTCAACTCTCTAATCAACAAGTGCAGAAAATCAGGCATTGACAGAACTTCTGAAGAAAACAATGTCATGTTTTTGAAAAGTCTAAATGAAGAATGGCTCCAGCTGTCTATGTCCCTACAGACAAATCAGGATCTAGACACCTGGACTCTCTCTGATCTTTACGGAACATTAGCCGCACAAGAACCTCAGATAGCACAGGCTAAAACACTAACCATTGCACCATATGCATTGGTTAGTAAAACTAAGGAGGATGCACAGAGACCAAGAAATGATAAAGCCACAGAGGAGAAGAAGAAGGAGAAGAAGAAGATGGTGATAATTGACAGTGAAGAAGAAGAGCAAGCAGAAAAGGAAATAACTCTTGCGTCACTAGCTAAATCTTTAGCTCTATTGACAAAAGAGTTCAGAGGAAACAGAAGAGGTTCCGGAAATGAAAGATATGATAGAGACAACCAGGATGACAGAAGAGACAACAGAAGAGATGACAGAATAGGAGAAGAATCAAGTGGCCGACAGAGGTCAAGCGATAGAAATTACAGAGGGAATGACCGACAGAGGTCAGATGACTCGATAAGCCACACGCAGCAAGAATGCTACAAGTGCGGCAAACCTGGTCACTATGCAAATGAATGTAGATCAGAGAAAGGCGGAGACCTACAGAAGTCAAATGATCGAACAGGAAACACTCCTCAAGGGTGTTTTAACTGCGGAAAACCAGGCCATTTTGCGAATGAATGCAGAAGCAGATCAAATCGCCCACAGAGGGACTCTGCTTTCTACAAAAAGAAAGCCGAATATTATGCTCAAAAATCCTTAATGGCAAAAGGACATTCTGAGGAGAACACAGAAGACTTCCAGTCAAACTCTACTTCTGACGATGAACATACCGCCAATGCCCTCTTCTGTGGCATGGCAGAAGTCGACTCCTGCACTGACTCTGAGGTATCTACTTCAAACTCCAACTCTTGTATTACCTCTGTAGATGATAATACACTTAGAATTAACATTGAATTAATTGAACTGAAAGAGATAAATCAAAGTATTCAGAAAAGACTCACTTTCAATGAGAGAGAAGTACGGCTTCTCACTCAAGAAAAAGCAAAGATTTTTTAGGAAAAAGAGAGAATAGAAAAGAATTGGAACAAAACTCTAGATGCTTAAAAAAAACAAATTTCTGAATTAACCAATACTTTAAAAGATAAAACAAAAGAACTTTCAGTTTCAAGGAGCGAAACTACTGACATAAGAGCTCTTAAAGAATACTTTCAAAGAGAAAGAGAGGTATTATGGCAAGATTTACTCAGAAGAGAAGTTTTGCTTAAAAACTATAAAGATGCACAGAAAGTTTATGAAAAAGTAAACTCACAAATAGGGAGACGAGGTATAGGGTATGATGATATCACCCTAGGTGTTGAAGGCAAAAGAAACAAACCTCTGTCCTCTTTATTTGTGATTGGAAAAACGAACAAACCAGATTTTCCAAATCTAATCTCTGTAAGCAAAAGGGCGAAAATCTATGTGGATCCTTACTTGAAGAAACATAAGAAGATGATTAACGTGTGGTTTGAAAACACAGACTCATCATCCTCAACCTCTGTCAATAGAGGTGTAATAACCAGGTATTTTATTTAATTTAAAATATGAAAAAATTTATAAGTTTTTATGGGTATTTTAAGGAGTTAGAAGTTAAGGGGTAAGTTTTAATTTTTATTTAGAAGTTTGGGGGTAAGTCTTGCCAAATGAGTGAAGCCTAGGGTTTGTTTGGTCTTTTTATCAAAAATCACTCTCCATCACCGCCATACTTCCAGCAAGAAGTAATAGGTGTCATCCTTTTGACACATTAAGAAATATCCTAAGAACTAGTGTGTGTGTGTTACGTGAAAAGAGAGAGAAGAGAGAGAAGAAGGAAAACTAAGAAGAAGAAGAAGGAAAGCTATAGATTTTCTGCTGGAATTGCTTATAACAACTGAAGAAATCAAGGTAACAATCTATCCTAATTCTTCCTTTTTAGGTATAATAGGTTTTACATGAACCTTAGAAGTGGGTTAGGTTTCTTTTAGAAAGATATGATAATTTTGGGTTTGGAATAGTGTTCTAATGGTAGTATAAAACATATCTGCAAAGTTACATAAACAGGCATAGAATAAAACTGCAAAAATCTGGGTTTTAGGATGAAATAGTAGACTGAGACTTTCATCGAAGTCGCAGTAGGCTAGTATTCATCGAAGTCGCAGTAGGTTAATATTCATCGAAGTCTCAATGGACGACTGCGACAATCATCGGAGTCGCAATGGTTGGTTGCGACTTGGGTATGAAGTCGCAATGGTCGTTTGCGACTTGGCTTGGAATCGCAGTAGTTGATTGCGATTCGGGTTTGGGATCGCAATAGTAGGTTGCGACTCCAGGGTGGAATCGCAGTGGTGTATTGCGACTTAGGGTGAAGTCGCAATAGTGGGTTGCGATTTCGGGGGTGAAGTCGCAGTAAGAGGTTGCGACTTTGTACTGTTCATCACGGCTGCGACTTGTACTGTTCATTGCGATTTCATGTCTTTTTGGGGTTGCGACTTGGGTTGAGGATTTCGTGAGTTTAGTGTTAAGAGAAATATTTGGTATTTTGTGATTTCAGATTCGGTGAAGGGGCGATTTACGTGAATTACCTTGAAAGAGTTTTTGTAATAACGCACGAGGTGAGTTTTTATTTGAAATGTTTTTCAAATGGAATACATATATGTGATTAAAATATGGTGCATATAGCGTTTATATGAATATTGCATTGTATGAGTACTAGTTGGCCGGGCTTAGGACCGGCGAAAGTTGGATGTACAAAGAGACAGTGGTGTTGGCTGTATTTAGTACAGCGGTGTAAAGTAATTAATTGGCTTGCTACCAATTAATATGGCCAAGGAAAAGAAAAGAGATAGAGATGGAAAGATACATGATGCATGAGTCATATTTGGTATTCTTATGTGAATTATGTGCAAATGTTTTCTTTTTACTAACGGGGATTTTTCTCACTAGACCTCAAGGTCTAACCCTCATTTTGTTTTAAAATATGTATTCCAGGTCATGGAGCAAACAAGAGACAATGATAGGATTTATCATGTTAGCTTTTGTGGATGTTGAATGATTATGAAGATTTCAGTTATAATTAGTAGTTGTTATGTATTTTACTTTATTCGAAAAAGTTTGTACTGAAAGACCTAATTGTAGAATTTAAGGGACCATATTTGGATTATGATATATTATTTTGTGATGAATTATATGAAACTTGTATGTTGGGATTAAGGGATGTTACAAATGGTATCAGAGCCTTAGTTTAAGAGATTTAGGTATTAGTAATTGTACCTAGACTTAAACTACATGCGAAGTAGGATGTCCTTGTTATTATAGAACCTTGGGATGATAAATATAAAAAGGTAGAAGGAGCATCATGTAAGGTAATTACAGATTTCACCTGGCCAGTGTAATTATGATCTTACAGGTACATGTTTGAACCAGAATACTTTATTATATGGGGTATGTGCTTATGTGTATATTAACCTTGTTGAATCCACAGAATGGCAAGTGGAACGAGACAAACAAACCGAGAAGGGGAAGAAAATCCGAATAGATCTAATCCAATAGCCGGTGGAAGGGGAAGAGGGGGAGAAAGAGGTAGAGGTAGGTCAGGGGGCAGAGTACAGGGGCGAGGTACAGAGTTTGTTACGAGAGATGACCTAGCGATTGAAATGGGAAGACTTCAGGCAAATATCCAAGCTATGTTTAACCAGACTCACCATTCGGAAACAGCAATACCAGACCCTACCCTTGAAAGTGAAGTGCCTATCGCACCTATTGTCACATCAGCACCAAGAAAGTGTGATTATAAAATGTTTTTAAGCTGTAAACCACCCAATTATGGAGGGGACAGAGATCCAGTAAAAGCAATGCGATGGCTGAAGGAGGTTGAAGCTGTATTTAAGACCAGTAAATGCGCGGAAGAAGATAAAGTGTTATATGGAACATCAATGTTGAAAGCAGACGCCTTGTATTGGTGGGAAGCCCTCATTGACTCTGAAGGACCTGATGTATATTCAACTTTTACTTGGGGCGAATTCTCGAGAGCATTTAAGGAACAGTTTTGTCCGCAAGCCGCAGTTAGACAGTTGGAAGGGGAATTCCTGAGTCTACAACAAGGAAACTTGTCAGTAAGAGACTACACTGCCCGTTTCTTAGAAAAGTCGCGTTTTGGGGAGTATTATGTTGCCACAGAAAAGATGAAGATGGAAAGGTATGTATTCGGATTGAACTCAGAGATTAGAAAGTTAGTGACTGCAGCGAGACCTAATACTTTTTCAGAAGCGATAAATGCTGCGGAAAATGTGTAGCGAGACAATAAGAGGGATGTTGGGGATAAGAGTGCTGGGAAAAGAAAATCGGAAGAAATGACGTATGATTCAACGGAATACGAAATTCAAAGGTTCGATAGTCACATACCTTTTAGACAAAATGAAAAACTATGTCCAAAATGCAACCGCGTACATCAAGGAAATTGTTATGTTGATCCTAGAAGTTGTTATAAGTGTGGAAGGACGGGACACATCGCTAAGAATTGTCGCGCAAATCGATTCTGTTTTGTTTGCAATTCCCCTGATCATATTCAGTCAGAATGTCCACAGTGGAAATCACGTCAGGGTAGTACAACAGCAAGATTAACGGAAGTTGAATCGGGAAAGGTACAAGGGTTTGAAGCACCGAGAGTTCAAGGCCGCATTTTTCAGATGAAGGAACAAGAGGTGGAAGAAAGTCCTGATGAGGTTACAGGTATATTTCTATAAACTCTATACGTGCTAAAGTGTTATACGACTTCGGTACGAAGTGGTTCTTGGTATTTTGTGCTTTTGTTACTTATTGGTGTTAGAGGTATAGATAGAGGCGGAGTGTCTATTCAGTTAGTTTCTATAGTTTTGATGAAGTTCGAAGTAGTAATCATAAGTATTCTTACCTTTTAGTTTGATCGAATTCCGGGACGGAATTCTTTTAAGGGGGAGATGTTGTAATAACCAGGTATTTTATTTAATTTAAATTATGAAAAATTTTATAAGTTTTTATGGGTATTTTAAGGAGTTAGAAGTTAAGGGGTAAGTTTTAATTTTTATTTAGAAGTTTGGGGGTAAGTCTTGCCAAATGAGTGAAGCCTAGGGTTTGTTTGGTCTTTTTATCAAAAATCACTCTCCATCACCGCCATACTTCCAGCAAGAAGTAATAGGTGTCATCCTTTTGACACATTAAGAAATATCCTAAGAACTAGTGTGTGTGTGTGTTACGTGAAAAGAGAGAGAAGAGAGAGAAGAAGGAAAACTAAGAAGAAGAAGAAGGAAAGCTATAGATTTTCTGCTGGAATTGCTTATAACAACTGAAGAAATCAAGGTAACAATCTATCCTAATTCTTCCTTTTTAGGTATAATAGGTTTTACATGAACCTTAGAAGTGGGTTAGGTTTCTTTTAGAAAGATATGATAATTTTGGGTTTGGAATAGTGTTCTAATGGTAGTATAAAACATATCTGCAAAGTTACATAAACAGGCATAGAATAAAACTGCAAAAATCTGGGTTTTAGGATGAAACAGTAGACTGAGACTTTCATCGAAGTCGCAGTAGGCTAGTATTCATCGAAGTCGCAGTAGGTTAATATTCATCGAAGTCGCAATGGACGACTGCGACATTCATCGGAGTCACAATGGTTGGTTGCGACTTGGGTATGAAGTCGCAATGGTCGTTTGCGACTTGGCTTGGAATCGCAGTAGTTGATTGCGATTCGGGTTTGGGATCGCAATAGTAGGTTGCGACTCCAGGGTGGAATCGCAGTGGTGTACTGCGACTTAGGGTGAAGTCGCAATAGTGGGTTGCGATTTCGGGGGTGAAGTCGCAGTAAGAGGTTGCGACTTTGTACTGTTCATCACGGCTGCGACTTGTACTGTTCATTGCGATTTCATGTCTTTTTGGGGTTGCGACTTGGGTTGAGGATTTCGTGAGTTTAGTGTTAAGAGAAATATTTGGTATTTTGTGATTTCAGATTCGGTGAAGGGGCGATTTACGTGAATTACTTTGAAAGAGTTTTTGTAATAACGCACGAGGTGAGTTTTTATTTGAAATGTTTTTCAAATGTAATACATATATGTGATTAAATGTAATATGGTGCATATAGCGTTTATATGAATATTGCATTGTATGAGTACTAGTTGGCCGGGCTTAGGACCGGTGAAAGTTGGCTGTACAAAGGGACAGTGGTGTTGGCTGTATTTAGTACAGCGGTGTAAAGTAATTAATTGGCTTGCTACCAATTAATATGGCCAAGGAAAAGAAAAGAGATAGAGATGGAAAGATACATGATGCATGAGTCATATTTGGTATTCTTATGTGAATTATGTGCAAATGTTTTCTTTTTACTAACGGGGATTTTTCTCACTAGACCTCAAGGTCTAACCCTCATTTTGTTTTAAAATATGTATTCCAGGTCATGGAGCAAACAAGAGACAATGATAGGATTTATCATGTTAGCTTTTGTGGATGTTGAATGATTATGAAGATTTCAGTTATAATTAGTAGTTGTTATGTATTTTACTTTATTCAAAAAGTTTGTACTGAAAGACCTAATTGTAGAATTTAAGGGACCATATTTGGATTATGATATGTTATTTTGTGATGAATTATATGAAACTTGTATGTTGGGATTAAGGGATGTTACAAGAGGTATCAAACCAAAGAAATATCTGAAAACAGAAGATCAGATTGGTATCTTCAAGTTTGGTAAACCAGAGACCCAAACACAGGTTGCTTTTGTCTGTTTGATAAACGTTGAAAAGAAATTATCAGCAGAAGCTCATGAGTTTAAACCCATTTTTTCAGAAGAAAACTTTAAAAATTTAATTGAAAAAGAAATTTTGGAAATATGGAAATCAAGCGTTTTAGAAAATTTCTGTACATCTTCTATAGATAAAACTCTCACTGAAGAAATCTTATTAGAAACCTCTGCAATCTATGAAAACTATTCTACAGAGGAAGAAAGCTCGTACGATACATACTCAGAAAATCCAGCCTCTATTGAAAGAATTGACTCAACCTCTGTATACGAGGACGATTCATCCTCTGACAACTCAGAGACTGATTTCAAATCAGGGATAATTCACTGTGACACAGAGGATGTCAAATTCTCCTCTGAAGTTCCTCACAGAACTATTTCTCCAAAAGAGAAACTCACAGAGATTCCAATCTGCCAAGATTTTCTAAATTTGAATCTACATATCAAAACCTCTGCTGAGCTTAAAATGTTACAGAAGACCTCTATTGATCCTATAAGTTCTAGATTTTCAAAACCCAAGGTTAATAAATCTTTTTCTTCTGTGACAGTGATGAAAGAAGTTCACCACAGAAGCAACCCACATAAGGCAGGTCCTAAACAGAGCTTTTGCAAACAACATTCGAGTATTCATAGATCTTCTAGTAATAGGAAATCTAATGTAAAGAAAGAATGTAATGCCTCTGTGGCTGAGTTTAAAAAGTTCAATGAAAAGTTCAAGCAAATTACATCTCATATTCAATACTGTCATTGCTTTGATCTTATGTCTAAACTTAATAATCATTTTTCAAGTCAAATCTGCTTACTCTCTACGACAATTCAAAAGTCAAATCCCACAAAGAAACAATCTGACTCTTCTGCAGAGAACAAAATGTATTTCAAGAATGCCAAGGCAAACTTGAAAAACTCTAACAATATTGGACCCATATGGATATGGGTACCTAAGTCTCTGTGATTATCCTGCAGAAGAAGTATGTGCCAATCTGGTATCTAGACTCCGGATGCTCAAGGCACATGACTGGTGACAGAAGTGCACTATCCACGTACAAAGAAACACAAGATGGTGGATCTGTGACTTTTGGAGACAACAAGAAAGGACACATAAAAGGCTATGGAGTCATAAGGAAAGAAGACGTTTCTGTACACAAAGTTGCATATGTGGATGGCCTTAAGCACAACCTACTCAGTGTAAGTCAACTTTGTGATACAGGATTCAATGTGTTGTTCAAAAGAACTTTCTGCTCTCTACAAAGTGAAGAAACAAGTATGGAACTTTGGCGAGCTGAAAGAATAGCTGATCTATATCTAATGAACTTCAACTCAAAGAACAAGGACAAAGTTTGCCTTGTTGCCTGCAAAAGTGAAGAAGCCTGGTTATGGCACAACAGGTTCTGTCACTTGAATTTTCACACATTGGAAAAACTGGTCAAACTTGATCTAGTTAAAGGTTTGCCAAATGTTAAATTCAACAAGGATCATTTATATTCTGCCTGTGAGATGGGAAAACTCAAAAGAGCTTCCCACAAAGGCAAAACAGATGTGTCTTGCACCAGGCCTCTGTACATGCTTCATGTCGACCTCTGCGGTCCCATTGCAATACAGAGCCTAGGTGGCAAGAAATATATACTTGTCTTAGTTGATGAGTATTCACGTTTCACATGGGTTGAATTTATCAGAAAGAAATCAGATGTTCCAATTATATTGATAAATCTAATGAAAAGAATCCAAGTTCTTTATGACTGCAAAATACAGAAGTTAAGAAGTGACAACGGCACAGAATTCAAAAACTGTGTCATTGAAACTTATCTTTTAACAGAAGGAATTTCACAGAACTTCTCTGCAGCTCGCACTCCACAACAGAACGGTGTTGTCGAAAGAAAGAATCGAACACTTGTGGAAGCCGCAAGAACTATGATGTCAGCATGCGGATTATCAATGAACTTTTGGGCAGAAGCAATTTCTACTGCGTGTTATACTCAAAATCGATCAACCATTGTGAAAAGACACCTCAAGACGCCTTACGAATTGCTTAACAAACGGCGGCCAAACATCAAATTTTTCCATGTATTCGGATGCAAATGCTTCGTCTTAAACGACAGAGATTCAAGAGGAAAGTTTGATGTAAAAGCAGATGAAGGCAAATTCATTGGATACTCTGCCACTTCCAAAGCCTACAGAACATTCCTTACAAAGTCTCACAAGATTGTAGAAAGCATCAATGTTTCTTTTGATGATTCATTCCAAATGACTTCCGAGCAAATAAGTTCAGAACTCGGAATTAAAGGGAAATTCTCTGACATCTCAAGAACAAAAGAAGATTTGAATCTTCTATTTTTGGAGATGTTCCACAATGACATTGATCCTTCTGTCGGAACCATCAGAGTTTCTAAAGAACCATCCTCTGTCGGACAAAATCCTACAGGTATGACTCTAACTGGTCCAAATAATGCTTCATCTTCTTCTATAAATACTACAGATGCAATTGCCGAAGCAGAAGAAAGTGTAGAAGATGAAACATCAAGAAAAACGACCACAGAAGCTGCACAAACCACAGAAGAACCAATTACAGAGGGGATCGAGGACTAAGACTATACATCCTCAGAGGAACAAACTCCACCACCACTCGTACCAATCATTCCACAAACGGTAGAATCAACTACCAAGGCCCGAAGAACATCAGAGGCTGCACAAGAAGAAACACAAGAAGCCTCTGAAGAAAGTTTTGATGACATTGATGATCATCTTCCACGCACAACTCAGTGGACAAAAAGCCATCCTCCAAACCATATAATTGGAGAACCTTCTGACTCAGTAAAAACAAGGTCTGCCACTGCAAATTTTTGTTTCTTTACAAATTTTATTAGTGTTATAGAACCAAAGAAGATTTCTGAAGCCCTAGATGACCCAAACTGGGTAGACGCCATGCAAGAAGAACTTCTGCAATTTGAGCGTAACAAAGTATGGACATTAGTACCTCTGCCAAGAGGGAAACAGGCCATTGGGACTAAATGGGTCTACAGAAACAAGAAGGATGAAGATGGAGTGGTCGTCAGAAACAAAGCTAGATTAGTAGCAAAAGGATATAGACAAGAAGAAGGCATAGACTACGATGAGACTTTTGCCCCTGTCGCACGTCTCGAAGCAATAAGAATATTCTTAGCCTTCGCAGCCCACAGAGGTTTTAAAGTCTATCAGATGGACGTAAAATCAACTTTTCTAAACGGTGAAATCCAAGAAGAGGTTTACGTTAATCAGCCACCAGGTTTTGAAAGCTCAAAGTTTCCAAGGCATGTATACTACCTTGAAAAGGCTCTATACGGACTGAAACAGGCTCCATGAGCATGGTACGAACGACTTTCTACCTTCCTTCTAGTCAATGGCTACAACAGAGGTACAACAGATACTACCTTATTCTATAAACGCAAAAATAGTGAGATAATGCTTGTACAAATATACGTAGATGACATAATTTTTGGGTCTACAAATTCAGAAGAGTGCAAAATTTTTGAAAAACTCATGCAGAGTGAGTTTGAAATGAGTATGATGGGAGAATTAACGTTCTTCCTCGGACTTCAAGTCAAACAATCTTCAGAGGGAATTTTTATAAATCAAGCCAAATATGTCTCTGACATACTTTTAAAATATAATCTCTCTGATACCTCTGCAATGAAGACTCCAATGGCCACTGGAAATAAGTTGTTCTTAGATCCAAATGGTATTTCTGTAGAATGTACTCTCTACAGAGGCATGATTGGATCTCTGTTATACTTAACAGCAAGCAGACCTGACATTATGCATGCCACATGTCTTTGTGCACGTTATCAAGCTAATCCAAAGAAATCACATTATGATGCTGTAAAAAGAATCTTGAGATACCTGAAGGGGACCAACAATCTTGGTCTCTGGTATCCACAGAACTCTGGTTTTAGTCTTAAAGCTTATACAGATTCAGACTATGGAGGATGCATGCTCGACAAAAATAGTACCTCTGGGAGTTGTCAATTCCTAGGTGGTAAACTAGTCAGTTGGACCTCCAAGAAGCAGAATTGTGTCTCCACATCCACTGCAGAAGTTGAATACGTTGCTGCCGCTAGCCGTTGTTCTCAGGTTCTATGGATGAAGACTCAGCTAAAAGACTACGGCCACATTCTGTTCAAAATACCCATCTTCTGTGATTCCAAAAGTGCTATTGCTATCTCTGCCAACCCTGTGCAACACTCAAAAACCAAGCATATCGATATAAGGTATCATTTCTTGAAACATCATGTTGAATACGGTACAATCGAAATGCATTTCGTGCCCACAGAATATCAACTCGCTGACTTATTCACCAAAGCATTAGACGAGAAAAGATTCAACTTCTTGGTGGGTAAGTTAGGAATGATTAACATGGTATGAAAATCCTCTGTAAGTATAGCTTTATCTTCTGTAAATAACAAGTAAATACATTGCTTAATTTATTGCTTTGATTGATTCTACTTCTGTATGTAAATTCTTAAAACCTTAAATAGTTCATAAAATCACAGAGCTTCTGTAAGTCAACTCAGAACCTCTGACGACCCCTACAGAACCTCTGAAAGACCATGACCTATGTTCTATGCAAAACTTATCATTCTTTGATCCAAGCATAGGTCAAGGGGGAGCAAAAGGAAATTACTTGATCTACAGAGGTGAGTAGGTCAAAGGGGAGCAAAAGGAAATTACTTGATCTACAGAGGTGATTAGATCAAGGGGGAGCAGAAGGGAACCCTGAAATGATCTAAAGAGATAAAACTTTCAAGGGAAAGCCAAAGAAAAATGTCGATGACTCCATATCGACATGAGTTAGATATCACTGCCGAGAAAAGAAGAACCAAAAGGTATGTCTCTCGCACAAAAGGTTTTTGGAAAACAATTTTCTAGGACAAGAATTGTCAAATATGTCCTATATATACTGTGAATAACATTTCAAAAATCAAAAGCTCAAAAAGTTTCACAAAATTCGAATTAGGAGAAATTTAAGGTCATAGAGCTTCTGCTGAGCTCAATAGAGCTTCTGCAGGAAATATGCTCTGTGATCACAAATTAACCTTCTGTCGATCGTTTGTAATGTTATCTCGGAAACCGAAAACGCAGACCATGACCTTCTCGAACAAACCGTTTTTTTTAACAGTTTTCTCGGACACAAACTTTCAAATATGTCCGAAAAACATCTCTTAAACCAAATCAAAAATTGGATGATCAAAAATTTTAATAAATTTTTTGTTATGAGATTTTTTCTCTCATAGAGCTTCTGCTGGCCCTCACAGAACTTCTGCAAGTTCCAACAGAGCCACAAAACCTCTGCGAAGCAAATTTCTTCACAAAAATCCGATTTTATCCTCTCCAATCACTTTACAAATGTTTTGGTTAAAGAAGAACCCCACAGAAGTCATGATAACAATGAGATATATGAAAAAGGGATAAACATCAAAGATTTTCAAGATCACAGAGCCTCTGTAAACTACAGAAGCTCTGTCAATCTGATTACTTGGGCATCTCTGTAGTAATAACGGTTACTTTTACTGCGAGTGAAACTCATATGGCTAAAATCAACCTCACGCGCCTAGCATTAATGGGCCGCGCACGACGTCCTGTCATATTCTGACAAGGCCTACGTGTCCCATTTTCATTGGGCGTACATGGAACGTTTTTTATTTGGAAAGTTGAACCCGCCGCTCAAACTCGAGTGCGGATTCCAAACTTTAATCCATTGCCATATATTTTACTCTTTCAAATTCTACCATTTTACCATCCTATAAAAACAAAGCTTACCCTCACATAAAACCTTTTACAAACTCTCATCTTCTTCTTCTCCGGCGAAACCCTGCAAAAAGCTTGCAAAAATCTTATTCTTAAAATCAAATGGCTTCATCTTCTCGAGCTACATCCTCTGAACTCTCTCCGGCGAACTCACCGGAACACTCCCCTGCACATTCAGAACATTCTGAAAACCCCAACCTTGCAAGAAATATTGAACAACAAGATTCCGGGGACTCAGCAGACTTTGCTCCGACGACTCACTTGCAAAACTTTATAGCAAAGGATCATTTCGAAGCCGTTCTTCCTATCAAATCCAACAACTGCTATTTGGTCCCCTCACCCACTACTTTCGGCGAAGCCCATGCCATACTTCTGAACATCATGGAGAATCATGTCCTCTTCCCTCTACTATCAAGAACCCCGAACAAAATTCCAGTCCGCTATTTGAACCAATTTTGGCAAAGCTGTCGATTTGATAAAGACGATTCTCTTATCAAAGGGTACATTTCAAGACCTGATAAATCTGAGCATCTTGAAATCAAGTTCAACAGAACAATGTTCTCACTTGAATTCAACCTACAAACAAGGGGTCTTCTGGGATTAAAGAGTTATGCAGAGCAACCAACAGACGAAGAGCTCTGTCGATTCGTGGAAATGCTTGGGTACAACATCCAACTACGGAAGAGAAATGACTTCCGCAGAGGCCGATTACCACCTATGTGGAACACTTTGTTCTCGATTCTTAACAGATGCCTGACAGGAAAGATAGGCAGTATTGACCAGAGCTCACATCAAATCTTGAGCATCATGTATGGGGTTTACTATGATCTTCCACTAGATTATGCGACCATAATGATGCAAGAGATCATAAACACCATCGACAGAAAGAACAACTCGAAAAGGGTCAAAGAGAACGATCCCAACTTTCTACCACCTCTGCAATTCCAAAGAATACTAGGAGTACTGTTCGAACCTCTGCTGCTAATCCAAAATTGGCCAATGTAAGGGCCAACTCCCAAACAGTTCCCGATGAACAAGAATACCCCCACTGATCATGCTGATGGCTACTCACACTGCAGACCTCTGTCAAAGAAGCTTCTGCAATACGCATCGAATAAATCCCTTAAGAAAGAGTATATACGCGATCATAGAACTCCTAAACCGAGTCCTATGACACCCCCGCGTTTAGGTGTCCCCGTAGGAACAATGATAGCAAAACCTCTTTCCACTCAAAAAGAAAAGGATCTGAAGTTAGCAAAGCACATGGCTATTCAACTCAGCTTTATAGCCAAACGTGCAGAACTAATGGGAAAGAAGTCTTCATCAAGAACCTCTGAATTTACTCCAAAAGCTAAGAAGAGGAAAACTGCAGAAGGCACCTCCACAAGCGCTGCAGAAGATCAACCCTCACCTCCTCATGCCACAGAAATTGGCTCCTCTGTTCCTCCCTCCTCTCCAAAAATGAAGAAGAAAAGATCAAAATCAACAGAAGAAGGGGCACCAAATCCTAAGAGGAGGAAAACCAAAAAGAGGCATGGTAAATCACTTACAAAGTTGGTAACCATTGCAGAAGAGGAAACTGCTGAAGAAGAAGTTGCAGAAGAAGAAACAACTACAGAAAGGTATCAATCACCCTATCAATCTCCAGATAGATTTGCTCACCAAGGAGACCTGAACGACTTCTTACAGAACCCTGAAATTGCCAACACCCTAAATACAGCAGGGTGGACGGCACAACCTCTCGACCACCACTCTCCAGAAGAAGATTTCTTCATTTCGGGCATCGACACACATCTGCAAGAAGATGACACAACACCCAGAAATCAACCAGCCGAAACCCCTGTTATTTTACAAAACCCTTTCATTCAAGGATTGGATGTCCACAGAAAAAGTCCAAACCCAGCTTCAGAAGAAATAGAACAAACTGAAGCTGAATTGAACAGAGGTGAAATTACAGAGGCTTTTGAGAACATGATGGAAGAAGAGAAAGAAAAAGGGGCCGAACTTGTACAAAAAGAGGGATTAGCAACAACGGAGACAGAAATAGAGATCTTAGAGACAGATTCAGATGAAGAAGAAGCTGTCTGGATACGTAAGGGTCTTTATCATCCACATGTCATGAGATTATTTGGATCTCATCAAGTGTATGACCAATTACGACCAGAGCAAGGAACTTCCACAGAACTTAGGGAAGAAGCAAGAAAAGATGCCTGGATAAATAGAGGCACACAACCAAAACCAACTCCCAGTGCAACCCACATTTCTGACACCGCAGGTCTAGCTGCAGAAGGTGTAATTGAAAAAGAGCAGCACAGCTCGAACCTACCCCAACCCATCCAGCCAGAGGTTACTCTTTCAACCTCTGTGCCCACAGAAACCGGGGAATCCATTCCTAGGGAGTCTCCTCAAAGAGACTCACCTATAGTTCGTGATCAATTGCCCCAGAACACAGAAGAACGCCCAACAGAGGAATTTGTTTCCTCTGCCACGCACTTGTTAAGACCCACACTTCTTTCAGAGAGAAGTAGAGAGCACAAAGACAAAGAGACTCTAGACAAGTCTCCTAGTCAACAGAAGGATATTCCAATACCCACCTCTGGAGTGGATTTGGACAATGTTCTTCTCAGAACTTCTGTAGGGATTGAAACTCATGTTTCTTCTCAAGGATCAGAAGGAAATCCTTCCATTCTCAACGTACAAACAGGAATGAAAGAAGGTATCCCAGGAACAGGGATTCACTCTGGAGACGAATGTGTTCCTCCAGAGGTTACCACCGGAACACAAGTTACAAGGGATGAGTTCCAAACCCTTGAAACCTCTATGAACCAAACCTTGAAAGAGTTGCAAAGCTCTTTCAAATCTTTTGCAGAGACAACATCACTGGCACTGCTAAACCTAAACACCAAAATGGACAACCTGTCCACAGAGTCGAAATTTGCCATCTCACAGATGAAGTCTGCTGCTACTGCATCCACCACTTCTGCCGCAACAACTACTCCTTCGATTGAGAACTCAATCAACAAATTCCTTGATCAATTGAACAAACAGACTTCAGTGTCAACGGGCATCACTCCTGCAGATCTACAGAAGGCCCTACAAAAAGTTCAAGAAGAAGCCATGCGAAATACCATGCTGATGCAACCCAAAGACTACATGACAAGAGCACAGCTGACAGAGCTTGGGTAGAACGTGATTAATCAAGTGACAGAAGTCATCCTTTCCTTCACCACTACCAATGATAACTTCGTCAAAGATTTCAGAGAAAGTGTAGGAAGGATGAGATTCAAAACAGAGGCAGAGCTAGCAACTCTTCTCGGCCTCTGTGATGATGTCTGCGCGAAACTATTCGCTGCTGGAGCCACAATGCCAAAGAAACCCGATGCTTCCTGCAGAGCAGAGGGTACATCAGACAAAGGTCAGGATGACTCTGATGATGATGACCATCCTGGTCCATCAGATCATCCTGAGGGGGAGAAAACTACAGAGAAAACAGCAAGCAGAGGACTTACAGGTCCACCAATAGCCGCAGAACCTCTGAATCAAGCACCTCCAGAACAGACCCGACAACAACAAACCCAAAAGACCACAGAGACAACACCCATCTCTGTGGAATCATCTCCTGACGAAACCAAAACTCCAGAAGCAGAACAGCAAGCCACAGAGGCAACAACCGCCCCTGAGGTAATCATTTTGGAAGAAACAGATGAACCAACCACAGAGAAAACACCCACCTCTGTGGAAACACCCCAAACCATACCCAGAAGAAAGTCGATTGCCACCAAACCAAAAAGAGCAACGACCTCTGCTTCTGACATTCTGAAAAGGATGCACACAAAAATGAGTGATCGTATGGTGAAGAGAGAAGAAGAAAGGCACGGGTTCACTTTAGCTTTCAGAATGGCAAGAAAATTCAATGACAACACTTCATCAACAGAAACTGAGCTCGCAGAAGAAGTCATCAAACAACATCCGACAGAGGTTACAAAGCAAGTCAAGCCAACAGAACCATCGCCACAAAAGTCCTCTAAATCACAATCGTCAAAATCCACAGAGGCAACCTCTATCAAACCAATAGAAGTGCCAACCTCAAAACCCACAGAAGCAACAGGTTCTGCCACGACAATAGCAAAAGATAAGGGCAAAGGGATACTGACAGAAGAGCCAAAGAAGAAGAAAACATTGCCAAAGCCAACAGAAAAACTAATGAAGAGTGCGTTTGACGCCTTTCAAACCCCAAAACCCGAAGAAGTTGACTGGGCACATGGATTGAAGCCTCTGTCAGAAATTCCTCTAGCTGGTAGAGCTGCAGAAGTTGTTCAACAGATGGAGAGTCTCAGAAGACAAATTCCACGACCTGGTCCAACACATGAAGAGATGGAAGAAGTGGTATACAAATACCTCTACAAACAATCCTATCAGACAAATCATCCAGTAGATCATGTGACAGATCCAAGGATCAGAGAAGAATTTGAAAACATCTTCACAAGAACAAAGCCAAGAGCCAAAGCAGATGTTTTCTCAATTCACAAAATCAAAAAAGTAATCTTCTGCAGATTCTCCTTCACAAGAACCTATCCAAGGGTCAGGTACAATCTTTACAAAGTCAGAAGAGAGAACAATTCAGAATCTACCTTCGCTGATGCTGACTTAAGAAACATCAATCCTTACGATCTACCTGACCTTCTGCAATGGACAAAAGACAACTACAACACAAAGCCTAATACCAGAGCCTATCAAGTGTTGAGAAAAGCGATGAGGGAAAAGCTTCTGATATACAGCATGATAGATTTTCAGCTGGGAAAGGATCTTGGTCTCAAACATCTAGATCTACGACCACCAGAAGATCGCTGCCCACCAGACGCTGTGCCAAACTCAATCATCAGAGAACCAAGATTTGGGTTAGTATTTCAAAACCCACAACACCAGGTTAAACTTTTTGTACTCATGGATTGTCAGAAGTACGCAACCAGTACTCTGAGCAAATTCAGAGCAAGCCTTGTAAAATACAGAGGTACAGAGAAAATGGATAGAGATGATGCAGATACTTTCATCAGAGAAATAGACTCAACAATCCGCCTAAGAGAACTCTGCATCAGATTCTACAAAGAGATCAGAAAAGTCGGCAGAGACAACAGAAGCTACAACGATTTCAAAGATGCCAAAATCTGATTCTCAGACCTCCAATCTCTGCAAAAAAAGTTTTATCTTTCATTGTACTCAAATGTAAAATGCCTCTGGCATATTTCTAAATGAAAGAAATTTCGAGGTATTGTTTAACCTCTGTCTTATCTAACTTAGCCAAACTTAACTCAAGTTCAAATTTTTTATTTTTCACTACTTAGGGGGAGATTGTTAGCTTCAATCTTCCTAATCATAGAAGTATTTAGAAGTAGTGAAAAATAGGCTAAGTGAAGAAAGCCTCTTACAGAGGCTCTGCCGACATTACCGAGAAATCAAGGTCAAGAAGCTACAGAAGACCAAAGACTCGGAATCCGGCGAAGACTGCTCCACAGAGGACCAGACCACAGAGGCTCTGTGTAATTCATTACAGAGCCTCTGTGGTCCTCAATGAAGACTTGGAAGATATTACTGGATACGTTCATCAACTTGCATGGAAAAGTACTGTCAAAACACGTGTCAAGCTCTGAGTGGACTCAATAGGGCAAGGTACAAAATAGACGTCTGTGCCATTTAATGCATTTACCAAAAGTACATCTGCTCCATTAAATGCGCATGGCTCAAACAACTGCTCACACCATCCAGTCCACTGTTCACACCATCCAGTTTACTATTCATGCCGTAAAAGGAACAGTGACCTACTTCATAGTCTTCTAAGAGTAGTATAAAAGGAAGTCTCATGTTGAGATCTTCCAAAAGAACGAATACACAAGGAATCACTAATACTCTCAAGCTTTATTGTCAAATATCTGAGTGTTATATTCTCACACACACCAACAGTTCTTAATCTGTTCTTCGTGTTGTTATCATATATTGAATAACAGTAACTGTTCAAGAAATCCTTTTCATTCTTTACTGTTTTCTTTATATATGTGCGTTCTAATATCTATCAAACATATCTGTCAGTTTAATACGCTTCCGCATCAAACTCTAAACCCAACTAATAGATCTGTTAATCTTGATTAAGTGAATCTGGGATCCAACATCTATGATTAGGAAGATTGAAGCTAACAGAGAGTCTCCAAACGTAACTGATTGATTCCCCCTCAACCCTAGCAGAAAAAGGCTTTAAAAAACGTATCAGGGCTTTGGCGCGTTTGTGGGCGCGTTTGGAGGCGCGCTCAGAGGCGCGCAGTGCACTGGAATGTTTTACAAAAAATAAGCCTGCGCGTTTGTGGGAGCGTTTGGAGGCGCGCTCAGAGGCGCAGAGCACTGTTTGGTCCAAAAATCTGATTTTTCTCCTTTTTGCACTGGACTATTGTAGACTTGCTCCGATTGCTCCAAAACTCTTCCAACATCAATTATTCGTAAAAACCTGTACTTTCTCATAAAAACCATTAAATTCTACTATTTTTACTCGGAAACTTACAGCAAACAGAACGACTTCGGGATCAAAATAATGTCGGAAAACGACATTATCACCAACTGAGCTTTCTTAGCATAGTACTCATAGTCTTTGACAACCTTCACTCTGCACTCTCTTGCAAAATGACTAGGTTTCCTACACTTGAAACATAGATCCTTCTCTTTCCTATCTTCCTTCTATTCTTTCTTCTCATACCTATTGTCTTCTCTATCTTCCTTCTTCTTATATCTCTCTTCTCAACTCCCCTGTCCATCTCTTCTGAACTTACCCTCAACATACTTTTTCTTTCCATATCTTTTAATGAAGGTGTTAGTCAACAAGGCCAATTTCTCTGCTATCATCTTGATATCAGCATCATCATCAGATCCTTCTTCCTTTTCAGATTCCTCTTCTAATTTTGGAATCTCAGACAGAAACACAGACTTCTTTGTCGTCTTGTTGATTTTAGATTTTCTTTCAGAAAGCAAAGCTAATTGATCTGAAACATTTTTCTTTTCTTCAACAACTTGCTTAACAGAATCTTCATGTTGATTTAAAACATAGAACACATCATTCAAATCTTCTTCACACATATCTTTGTTCATTTGAAGACTTATAGCAAAAGATAACCATTCTGAATTAAGACAATTCAAAAATTTGTAGTTGATTTCTGACTTGGTTTTCTTTAGCCCATTCCTTCTAGGATCATTCAAGATTGTGCAAAACATGTTGTATGTCTGAGTTAAACTCTCACATTCCTTTGCTTTGAATCATTCATATGCATTGATGCACTGATTCAGTTTTGCCTGAATTGATTTTGTTGTGCCAAGCATCTGCTTCTCCAGTTCATCCCACATTTCTTTAGCAGATGTTCCACTATCAATTCTGTTGAAGATATCATTAGGAATTGCCAAAGTCAACAAAGTAACAACCCTCTTATCTATTGCATGTCTCTTCTTCTGTGTTTCAGTATACTGTGAGAAACTCTTCCTTACGCTGGTAGCAGGAATCTTATGAGTAGTAGTTGTAGCAGGTGTAGCAGCAACATCAACATAAACTTCAATTGGACCTTCTCGAATTTAGATCATCAAATTCTCATCAATATTATCCAAGAACTTAATAATTCTGATTTTCCATTGTTGATATTCTTCAGGAATTAGAACAGGAGGTTTTGTCTCAGATCCCATCGAGAGAAATTCTTTAGAATACATGATTGTAAGATGAATTGAATCGATTCAACAGAAATACAATTTCGAATCTCTTGATCAACACATAACAAATTCAAGAATTCAAAGAATTCAAGAATTATAAGTAGCAGCGGAATTCAATTATCGAATTGATCAAGAAACCATCAAGAACACCGATCTTGACCTAATTTGTTTGTTGATTGTAGGGGTGTTCAAAAAAGACCGTTGGACCGCTCAAACCGGTCGAACCAAGTCAAACCGGATCGTTTTTTACGGTTTGAGCAGTTTGGCTCAAACCGGTCTGGTTTTTTACGGTTTTGGGCGGTTTGGACCAAACCGACCGCCTAATACATATATATTTCATTTTTTTCATTTTTTATATACATCATGTACTTAAGTTAGGCCTATATATATATTATTTTTGATACATATATATATATATATATATATATATATCATTTGCAACTTTGCATTTTCTTTTTTTAGTGTTTTGTTGGGATATTTGTTTTGGTTTTTCAAGAAATTTATTAACTTTTTTTGTGGACTTTGTTAACTTTTTTTGTGTATTATGTTTACTTTTATGTAGACTTTGTTTACTTTTTTTGTGGACTCAAGCCAATGAAGCTTTAAAATTCAAAATTATATATGTTTTTTTAGTTTAAGCTTTAAAGCCTATAAAAGGCCCAAACTGCCTAAACCGCGGTCCGATTTGACCGGTCTGGACACTTGATGTCAAACCGCTAGGTTTGAAAATTTAATAAACCGCCACTTGCGGTGTGGTTTGTAGTCTTAGGGGTTAAACCGCCCAAACCGGACCGCCAACACCCCTAGTTGATTGGCTTTGATACCAATTGTAGAAACCAGGATTCTATCTTACAATCAATTAATCAATCAAGAACACAATCAAACAGTAGAATAGAGAATTGATGCCAAATACTTTGTATTAATTGAAGAACAGATTACATATCTAGAGAGAGAATCTATCAAAGATTACAAAGATTGAATACGAAAGTGTTCCAAAAGTTAGTTAGCTTTCAGTTGCTAACATCTATATATACTGTAACGGAAATGATAAAGCTACATTACATTTACAATACAGACCATTAGAACAATGACACGTGTTCTAATATGCTAGCTAAAAACTGAATTACAATAAATGAAAATGTCTAAGACATAAGTTCTGAACCACTTGTTCAGAACTTCTGAACCTTCTTCTGATAGAGCATACTCAGAATCTATACTTGAGCACATGACATTTTCATCTTCACATTCAGAACATCTGAGTCTCCTACTCAGAACTGTGAGCCTTCTATTCAGATTTCAACACTTAGGCTTTTTGACAAACTTTAGATCTAACACAAGACTCTTTTCCTGCGGTGTCGAGGATTTGTTCGACTCTGTCGATCGTACGACCGTTGGAACTTTAGAAACTGAAGAAAGAATTCGACAAGCGACTTCGACAAGTAAGTGCTTTCTTAATCGTACGTTTTTTATTCTGAGTCATATGATAATGCCTGACATTTGTTGTTTTCTGCAGGCGATTCAGAGATGCAGTCCACTTCGAGCAAGTCGAAGAGGGAGGCGCAACTGGCTTTGGCCCGGAGGGCCAAAGATTTGAAGAGGAAAGATCCTCCGACTTCAGGGTCGGAGGTTTTAAAAAAGACGAAGTCGGTTCCCCCGAGGGAACCGTCATCGACGGGTTGAGAGGATACGACGGTCTCCACTCTGGAGAAGGCGAAGACGTCTCCTGACGTGCCCTAGGCGACGCCGACGACGCCTGGATTGTCCGCTGCAAGGGAAAAGGTGAAAGGCCCTCAAGTCGAGGAGACCCGTGAAGTTACGACGGTCAACTTTCCGTTGCCGTCAAACTTCTTGGTGGACGGCGTCCTGGATAGGGCGAAGATTTTTCCAGACTTGGGAAAATTCCTTCTGCCAGCCTTTAAGGAACGCTATCGGGGAATTTCTATGGATGAGACGGGGTCTCATGTCGTATGACTGTCTTTCTGGTATGTCCCTTACATTTTCTTGTCGTAAGATTTTTCCTCTCTAATAAGATAGACTTACCTTATATTTTCGTGCGACTGCAGGCGTTCCAGGTGTCTTTGTGCCTTTTTGGCCAACTAGAGGAGCTCCAGAAGGTCGACTCTTCCGTCGCTGAGGAGCTTCAGCGAGCACAGGAGAGTGAGCGTATAGCTCGAGAGGAAGAATGGGCGACGAAGGCCAGGGTGGAGGCTCTCTCTGTTCAACTAGATGATTTCCGTAGCAGTTTGGAGACGTCGTTGGGGGAGAAGGAAGAGCTCCGTGGTCGCCTCAACGAGGCGTTGGAGAAGGCCTATGCGGTTAAGGCCGCTGAAGTCGGCGGTTAAGGCCGCTGAGGCCAAGGCGGAGGCCTTGGAGGAGAAGCTCCTCTCGTTCGAGGCGCTGACCCATCTGAGGGTTAGGGTGGCAATCATGCGCCATCATCTGCAGGGGAAAAATTCTTTAGATGGTGCTGAGGCCGAGGTCGCGTCGTATCTTGAACATGTCGGGACCGAGGAGGATCTCGACCAAGAGCATAGGTTGGCGACACAGATTCCGCGGAAGCCAAGACGGACGATGCGGAAGACGAGGTTGGAGTCGTCCAGGGCCATTGTGTTTTTGTATTTTTGTAATTTTGGTTCTTGGTAGATCGCTGGTGGTCGCGCATTTGTCTTGTATTTCTTTCTGATTTAATACAATTAAATTTTCGTTATGCTATCGTGTTATTTTACTTTGTTGTAAATAAACAAAATACTCGAGAGATAACAGATTTCAAAGAACGAGCGTTTAAAGCAGTAAGACGTATATAAAGCTATACGACATAAGTACTTGTAACTTTTGAAGTAATCGAGCGACTAAGGCCGAAGAGATATTCTAAGTGTGGAATTTAAGTCACAATACATTGACTCCGAAAACTCAGATTAAAAAGCACCTGTTATGATCGTAAGATCCATGAGATGAATCATAAGACTCCGTTTATGACGTTTGAGTGATGATTCGATGGTCGTGACCAAATAGTCGTGACATTTTAGTCCCGGAGACTTTGTTTCTCATGACATAAATCGTAAGACCGGCGTTCGTGCGATCCTGCGAGCCTGCAATGTAAGATTCAGCGGTGGTTGTTGGTTTGACCAACGACCCTCCGATGCTTAAGTCAATAATCGTTGTGAAAGATAAATCGAAAGTAAGATTTCAAAAGAAATACTTCTTTAAGTGTATTACGTTCCAGCTACGTGGGATGTCCTGGTCGTCGAGGGTTTGAAGCCTGTAAGCACCATTCCCAACGACTTCAGATATTCTATAAGGTCCTCCCACTTAGTGGATAACTTATATGCGTTCGGTTCCTTGGTGTTTGGGAATACTCGTCGTAAGATGTAGTCACCTTCCTGAAAGATTTTGGCTTTAACATTCTTGTTGAAATGTCGTTCGACAATCTGTCGCTGAGGTTCCATTTTGACCAAAGCAGACTCTCTTAGCTCTTCGAGAGTGTCGAGGTCATAGCTTAAGTCCACCAAGTTATGATCGATGGATGTACGTCTCGATGTCGGGAGCTGCACTTCAATAGGTAAGACGGATTCACAACCGTAAACCAATGAAAACGGTGTCTGTTCTGTCGATGTTTGTGGTGTCGTACGATTAGCCCACACGTCCGATGGAAGTTCTTCGATTTTCCTTTTGCGGCCTTGAGTCTCCTCTTGATTGAATTAATAATGACTTTATTGCTCGATTCTGCAAGACCGTTAGACTAGGGATAACGTGGGGTTGAGGTCGTAAGTTTGATGTTACGATCCTCACAAAACTGTTGCATACGATCACTTACGAATTATGACCCGTTGTCACATACGATTTCGGAAGGAATTCTGAACCTGCATATACTGTTAGTCTGGATAAACGAGATGACCTCTTTGTCCCAAATCAGGGAGTAAGCAGCTGCTTCTATCCACATAGAAAAATAACCTGTAAGGCCTAAAAAAAAAACTTTCCGCCCTGGGGCAGGAGGTAGTTTACCGACAATGTCCATTCCCCATCTCATGAAGGGCCATGGGACCAAAGACGTATGTAGAGCTTCAGAAGGTTGGTATATCATACTTGAGTGTCGTTGACATGCGTCACAGCTTTGGACGTACCTGGTGGCATCTTGCCTTAATGTCGGCCAAGACTATGACCACCAGAATGGTTGCCACATTCGTTGTCGTGAAATACTTCTTTAAGTGTACTGCGTTCCAGCTACGTGGGATGTCTTGGTCGTCGATGGTTTAAAGCCTGTAAGCACCCTTCCCAACGAATTCAGATATTCGATAAGGTCCTTCCCACTTAGTGGATAACTTACTTGCGTTCGGTTCCTTGGTGTTTGGGAATACTCGTCGTAAGACGTAGTCACCTTCTTGAAAGATTTTGGCTTTAACATTCTTGTTGAAATGTCGTTCGAGAATCTGTCGCTGAGATGCCATTTTGACCAAAGCAGACTCTCTTAGCTCTTCGAGAGCATCTAGGTAGTAGCTTAAGTCCACCAAGTTATGATCGATGGATGTATGTCTCGATGTCGGGAGCTGCACTTCAATAGGTAAGACGTCTTCACAACCGTAAACCAATGAAAACCGTGTCTGTCCTGTCGATGTTCGTGGTGTCATACGATTAGCCCACAGGTCCGATGGAAGTTCTTCGACCCATTTTCCTTTTGCGGCCTTGAGTCTCCTCTTGATTGAATTAATAATGACTTTATTGCTCGATTTTGCAACACCGTTAGACTGGGGATAACATGGGGTTGAGGTCGTAAGTTCGATGTTACGATCCTCACAAAACTGTTGCGTACGGTCACTTATGAGTTGTGACTCGTTGTCACATACGATTTCGGAAGGAATTCCGAACCTGCATATAATGTTAGTCTGGATAAAACAGATAACCTCTTTGTCCCGAATCTGGGAGTAAGCAGTTGCTTCTATACACTTAGAAAAAATAATCTGTAAGGCCTAACATAAAAACTTTATGCGCTAGGGCAGGGGGTAGTTTACCGACAATGTCCATTCCCCATCTCATGAAGGGTCGTGGGACCAAAGACGTATGTAGAGGTTCAGAAGGGTGGTGTGTCATACCTGAGTCTCGTTGACATGCGTCACAGCTTTGGACGTACCTGGTGGCATCTTGCCTTAATGTCGGCCATTAGTAGCCTTGTCGTGATATACGATTCGCAAGAAGGGTGGTGTGTCATACCAGAATGGTTGCCACATTCGCCGTCATGCATTTCTTTCAGAATTTTTTGTACCTGTTCTGGAGTCTCGATGCATCGTAGGTTGAGACTTGTCGATGATAGTCGATAAAGTCTACCACCAATGATAAGGTATTTCGATGCTTTAAATCGAATCTTTCTGTTGATCCAAACCCTCAGTTATTTGATAATGACCCACTCTAATATACTTAGTGAAAATTGTAAGTAAACAATATGTATCAGAGTTTCACTATCGCTGATAAGTACTAAGATCTTCCAGTACCGCTGATAGGAACTCTCACTCTTTAGATTAAACATTCAGCGAAACTGTTCACCATAATACTTGTCCCTGAAGACAAGTTTCACGTTAACATAGGTTCTACGCTGAATTCGAAGATCAAGCTCAAGAACCAGCGACAAGTCTCCTAATTAACTGATGCGGATTAGCGAAGACTCAGATTTGTCCACTCAACGTGAAGTATCAAGTACTGGACTCTGGCTATCGCTGAATTCTATTATTCGCTGATAAAGAATGATAGATCGCTGAATCAACGATAAGCTGATCATGAAGTCCTCCGTACAAAGTATTTTTGTCTTAACCACCCTTGCACGACTCCGTACGATATGTCAGAAAAGAACCTCCTTATTGTCTAATTTCGTACAACCACCCTGATACTACACTGTTCAAACATGCGGCTACTTAGGTTGTGAACAAAGGTCAATGACATGCAACCAATCAGCTGCTGCCACGTGTACAGTGTATACTGCCATGCATTAAATGCATGCAGTATATAAGAAGATGAACTCACTTCATTTTGAAGTAACTTGCTAACTCTGGACAAGTTCATCCTTCTTATCTTGAGATAGGTTATTATTAGTAATTTCATTCTCTTTCTTAGTGCAAGAAACTTAGTGTTCCAACTTGTTTAGATTTAGGTTTACCCTTAATCTTATTTCCGCAATAAGCTGTAAATTGTTAATGATTTATTAATAAACAATTTAGAAAAGTAAAATCTGTGTGTTTGTATTCAACCCCCCCCCCCCCCCTTCTACAAACTTGTATAGCCCTTCGGGACCAACAAGTGGTATCAGAGCGGATTTGTTTAATCTCATAAATAAGATATAATCTATACTAAGATTTCTCTTCCTTGCTATATCTGAAAATGGCTACCAACACAAACAAAAATTATATCGACAATGGTTCTCTTGCAAAACCCCCTAGATTTTCTAGAAGGTGTAGACCCTACTATGCCTTATTATCTTGAAAACGGCCCATTTATTCATGTTAGAATTGATGCCGCAGTACCCGCTGCTGAGAATAGACCTGCTATTCCAGAAAGCCTGGTACCCAAAGAAGTTCATACGTGGACTGACGAAGATAAGAAGAAAGTGGCTATCGACACAAAAGCCAGATCCATACTATCCATGGCTCTTCCTGACGAAGTCTACCATTCCGTCATGAACCTGAAATCCTCAAAAGCCATGTGGGACACAATATGTGTTCAGTATGAAGGTACTGCTGAATTCCAGGACTCTCGAAAGATCAACCTGGTAAGACAGTATGAAAGTTTCATTTGTGGAAAGAATGAAACTCTCTCTGAAGTTCACCAACGTTTTAATTGCTTAATAACAGACCTGAAAACTGTTGGTAAGGAATATTCTAACTTTGAAGTGCTGACAAAGTTTCTAGAATGTTTACCTGAAAGCTGGGACAGTTATTCTATGTGTCTCAAGCTGTCAAAAGATCTAAGATCAATGACCCTTGCTACCTTGTATGGCACAATGCTGAATAATGAGCAATCAAGCCATCTTAAGAAGAATCTTGTAAAAGATTCCAAAAGCACCCCTGTTGATTTATTCTCAGAGGAACCTTCTACTCAGCGACCCTCGGTCACTATCACTGAGTTGGAGAGTAACTCTGAAAGGTCATCAGATTCTGACTCTTTGGCTCTCCTAACTAAAAAGTTCAGGAGATTCGCCAAAAAGAAAATGTTCAGAAAGAACAAACCTCTTTCTATAACTGATAAGCCAAGATCATCAGCTACTGTTGATAAGGCTACTGCTACTTGTTTTAACTGCGAAAAGATTGGACATTTCGCTAACGAGTGCAGGTCTAAGAAAGTATCGAGAAACTCAGCGTTTCCCAAGAAATCCTTTATTCCCAGGAATAAAGATGACAAATATTCTAAGCTGAAAGAAAAATTTGCAAAGCTGAAAAGCTTCAAGAAGAAAGGCAAAGGCCTGATGGTTTATGATTGGGCTGCTTCTGAAGAAGAAGAATCATCATCTGACTCTGAAGATGATGAAGCCAATCTGTGTCTTATGGCAAAGATTGAAGATGAGGAAGAAAGTTCAGACATTCCCTCCACTTCAATATCTGCAATTCAGGTATCACCTTCCTTCTTTACAAATATTGCAAATATTGATGAAGCTGATAGTCTCCGCAAAATTGATCTCTTGACTAGAAGCTTATATGAAGCCATGAATGGCAAAACTATAGTTGAAAACCAAAACCTTGATCTCGCTGAACAGCTTAAAAACTGTTACCTTCAAATAGAAAAGCTTTCTAAAATTGAAGTAGATTTTAAAGACCAAGTATATTTAAATCAACTAGTCAAAATCGAACGAGCAGAAGCTATCGCTGCTTTGAAAGCTGAAAAAGCTACTGTTGAAGGATGGTGTAACTCTTCAACAAATATCACTGAAATAATTAAGTCTCAGATACCCCTGAGTGATAAACGTGGTCTTGGTTACAAATATGAAACTCAAGAACCAACCACTGATCGTTCCATGCCCTTATTTGGAACTTTCGTATCCTCAGTCGCTGACACTTCATCTTCTCAGTGTTCGTCCTCTAGACCGCCTATCCCTGAGGAAATCTCTGCCTCTTCAAAAGGTAAAGAGAAAATGGTTTATCCAAAACCTACCCCTGTCTTTAAAGATAAAGGTAAAGGAATTGCTTTTAACCAAAATCCTCAGAAGGGTACTTTAGTACCAAAGCTGAATGCTTCTAAAGCTTTAGTGATTTATTCCTCTAGATCAAGGAATCAGATCTCTTCATCTACTCAGCGTGGGTCTATTCAGCGATCTACTCCTAGACTCAGAGTGGATGTCCTTGTTAAGAAAACTGAAGAACTTAATGTTCCTTCCATTTCGAAAGCCAAAAGCTTATTTGGTGATGGTCCTTCTAATTCTAAATCAAAAGCTCAGCATTCAAATAGTCCTAGAACTACTTTTAAATATAGGAAATGTTATCACTGTGGACTTACTGATCATATTGCTAGTAAGTGTCCATCAGCCACCAAAGCTGAAAAGATAGCTAAGGTGAAGATTGCCCCCAAGGCAAAGAAGACCACTGAGGTAAAGAAATTAACCAAAGTGAAGACTGACAAAGCTGAATCTTCAAATGCTGCGAAGATTGCCGAACCTTCCATTCCAACTACTTCCACTGACAAACGTGTACACATGGTTAAGTGGGTTCCCAAGAAAAACTGATCTTCCTTTGTGATGCAGGTTAAGAAGGGTATCTGGTATCTCGATAGCGGATGCTCTAGACACGTGACTGGAAAGAAAAGCCTGCTCGCTGAATACAAGGAAGAGAAGGGTCCCTCTGTGACTTTCGGTGGAAATGGAAAAGGACATACCCGAGGGTTTGGTGTACTATCTAATGGTACAACCACCTTCAGAAGAGTCGCATATGTTGAAGGGCTGAAGCATCAGTCAACTTTGCGACAAGGATAACATAGTAATCTTTACTAAGGAATCCTGCTTTGTCACTGACAAAAAGGAGAAGATAACTCTCAGCGGTTATCGTTTGGAAAATGTTTATGTAATAAACATGGACTCAATAACCACTGAGAACTCCTGTTTCTTCTCAAAAGCATCATCTGATGTCAACTGGCTATGGCATAAGAGGCTCTCTCATATGAATTTCAAGACACTGAACACTCTTTCTTCAAAAGAGTTAGTCACTGGTCTACCTCAACACTCATACGCCAAAGAATCTTTATGTTCAGCGTGTGAGAAAGGGAAGCAGACCAAAGCAAGCTTTAAGTCAAAGCAAGTTTCCTCAGTGTCATCTCCTCTACAACTACTCCATATGGATTTGTTTGGCCCTGTTAACAAACAATCCATCGCTGGAAAGAAATATACACTGGTCATAGTTGATGAATTCTCTCGTTATACATGGGTTATGTTTCTCCGTTCCAAGAGTGACACCCCTGAAGAACTCATCACCTTTGTTCGAAAGAGGGAAACCCTGAACAATTTGACCGTTCGCTCAATAAGGAGTGATCATGGAACTGAATTCAAAAACAGTTCTCTTGATTCCTTCTTTGAGAGTAAGGGTATTTCTCACAACTTTTCATCAGTGAGAACACCGCAACAAAATGGAGTCGCTGAAAGAAGAAATAGAACAATTATTGAAGCTGCACGTTCAATGCTCAGCGATTCTCACCTGCCTACTCAGTTTTGGGCAGAAGCTGTCAACACCGCATGTTTTACGCAAAACAGGTCGCTGATAGTCAAAAGATTCAATAAAACAACCTATGAACTCTTTCATGGGAGAAAGCCTTCAATTAACTTTCTTCACATCTTTGGATGTCAGTGTTTCATACTGAACAACAGAGATGCCCTTGGAAAGTTTGATCCTAAGGATGATGATGGAATCTTTCTTGGATACTCCTCAGTCTCCAAAGCCTTCAGAGTCTTCAATCGAAGAAGACAAACAGTTGAAGAAACAATTCACGTCACGTTTGATGAATCCCGTTCAGCGAACTCTAAACCGAACGCTGATACTAAAGAACTGAATCAATGGATGTTTTCTCATGTTGGTGACTCAGAAGATATTCCCACTCCTTGTGCTCATACCGTTGAAGATGATGGTCCTACTATCATTCCAAACATGCAGAATAGTGAAGCTGAAACTTCATGGGTCTCAGATGTTCCTATAAACACTATACCTGCTTCTGAACCCAATGTCTCAGACATTCCATCTACTTCTCATCAATCAGTGAATATAATGACAACTACATCCATTCCTCTCTTGGCTGATACTCCAGACGTCGCTGAAGCCTCATCTTCACCTCCTCCAGTTCAGGTTGAGTCAGCGTCTCACGCTCCGGCTCAGCGATGCACTGTAAATCACCCAATTGATCAAATTCTTGGTGATCCAAACGCTGGTATTCAGACTCGACGAAGTGCAGGTAATATTTGTTTATTTGTTAATTTTATTTCTCTAACTGAACCAAAGAAAGTAGATGATGCCCTCAAAGATCCAAACTGTGTCAGCGCCATGCAAGAAGAACTGACTGAATTCGAAAGAAACAAAGTTTGGAAACTTGTTCGAAGACCAACTTACAAAACAGTGATAGGCACTAAATGGGTCTATCGAAACAAGTTGGACGAACATAGAACTGTTACCCAAATATGGCTCGTCTTGTTGCTCAGGGATACAGACAAGAGGAAGGCATACATTATGATGAAACATTTTCTCCAGTAGCAAGATTAGAATCTTTTCGTCTATTCTTAGCATACGCTGTACATAAAGACTTCAAAGTATATCAGATGGATGTTAAATCAGCGTTTCTAAACGGAAAGTTGAATGAAGAAGTCTATGTGGAACAACCTCCAGGATTCTCAGATCCTAAGCGTCCAGGTTATGTTTATAAACTGGATAAGGCACTTTATAGCTTAAATCAAGCTCCACGTGCATGGTATGACACTCTTTCTACTTATCTCCATATTGAACAATTTGAGCGAGGTAAAATCGACAAAACTCTATTTTTCAGGAAAGTAAAAGGTCATATCATTCGTGTTCAGATATATGTCGATGATATTATATTTGGCTCTACTAACCTTGATCTTTGTACTCGTTTCGCTGATAGAATGAAAGATGAGTATAAGATGAGCATGATGGGTGAACTAACATATTTCCTTGGTCTTCAGATAAAACAAAATGAAAAAGGAACTTTCATTAATCAGGGAAAGTATGTTAAAGATATGCTGAAGAAATTCGACTTAACTGAAAGTTCAGCTATTAAAACCCCTATGGCACCACCGCTGACACTTGATAAGGACACTAAGGGTGTTCCTATTAATGTTACGCTGTACTGTGGGATGATTGGCTCACTGTTGTATCTTACAGCTAGCCGACCCGATATTATGTATGCAACATGTTTGTGTGCGAATTTTTCGATATCTTAAAGGTACAACGAATCTAGGTCTTTGGTATCCCAAAGACTCAGGATTCGATCTAATCGCCTATTCAGATAGTGATTTTGCAGGTTGCAGAATGGATAGGAAAAGCACCACAGGAGGATGTCAGCTCCTGGGTGGAAAGCTGGTAAGTTGGACAAGTAAAAAGCAAAACCCAGTGTCCACCTCCACAGCTGAAGCTGAGTATGTAGCCGCTGGAAGCTGTTGTTCTCAGGTCCTGTGGATGAGAAATCAACTACTGGACTATGACCTTCAACTTTCAAATATTCCAATCTATTGCGACAGCACAAGTGCCATCGCTATAGCCAATAATCCAGTACTACACTCAAAGACAAAACTCATCGAAATCCGGTATCACTTTATCAGAGATCATGTGATGAATGGTGATATAGAACTTCACTTTATCCCAACTGATTATCAGTTAGCTGATCTGTTCACCAAACCTCTTGATGAGACTAGATTCAACTTTCACATCAGCGAGCTTGGAATGCTGAATTTTGAAGAGTAAAATCTTTAGCGATTCACATTTGATCAGCGATAGGATAAAATCAACTTGTATAACCCATTCTATCTTCTTCTCTCTGAATAAACTTGATTCGCTGATATCAAGGTACGTTTTTCTCTCTGACAAATCGCATGTAAATGAAAAATTTCAAAACAAATTACATCACTGAATAACTCTTCCTTACCAGTGCTTTGAAATTTCTAAAACCATCACTGATATTTCTAAATTCAGTGCTTCATGTTTTCAAAAGTGTCCCTGAGTTTTTCAAAACCTCAGAGACATCCAAGAATATGAAAGAACAGTTGTGACGTTGTTTGTCCTGAAGGCCTATACAAGTTTGTAGAAGGGGGGGGGGGGTGAATACAAACACACCGGTTTTACTTTTCTAAATTGTTTATTGATAAATCATTAACAATTTACAGCTTGTTGCGAAAACAAGATTAAGGATAAACCTAAATCTAAACAAGTTGGAACACTAAGGTTTCTTGTACTAAGAGAGATAAGGAAATTACTAATAATAACCTATCTTGAGATAAGAGATTGAACTTGTCCAGAGTTAGCAAGTTACTTCAAATGAAGTGGGTTCATCTCTTTATATAGTGCATGCATTTAATGCAAGTCAGTATACACTTTACACGTGTCATCAACTGGTTGGTTGCATGTCATTGACCTTTGTTGACAACCTTAGTAGCCGCATGGATGAACAGTGTAGTATCAGAGTGGTTGTACGATTTCAGACAGTCGGAGGTTCTATTCTGACATTTCGTACGGAGTCGTGCAAGGGTGGTTAAGACAAAAGTACTTTGTACGGAGGACTTCATGATCAGCTTTCGTTGATTCAGAGCATTATCATTATCTATTCAGCGAATGATAAAGTTCAGCGATAGCTGAAGTCTTGTACTTGATACTTCACGTTGGGTGGACAAATCTGAGTCTTCGCTGATCCGCATCAGTTCATTAGGAGACTTGTCGCTGGTTCTTGAGCTTGATCTTCGACTTCAGCGTAGAACCTTTGTTGACGTGAAACTTGTCTTCAGGGATCATAAGTAAACAACTAACTTATCAGCGATCATCATAATGACTGAACAGACTCAGAGCATTAATGGTGAACAGTGTTCGCTGAATGTTTAATTTAAAGAGCGAGAGTTCCTATCAGCGGTACTGTAAGATCTTAGTACTTATCAGCGATAGTGAAACTCTAATACATATTGTTTACTTACAATTTTCACTAAGTATATAAGAGAGGGTCATTATCAAATCACTGAGGGGTTGGATCAACAATCTCCCCCTATTTGATTATGACATAGCAACAAAGAAAATTGATATTTAATGAAAACATAAGGATAAAAAAAACTCATAAAATATTTGTCCCTTTTACTGTTTTCTGGGATCTTTTCAGTACTGATGGAGTAAAGTACATTCGTTGAAATCTTTCTTTAAAACTTTGAATCAAGTTACAAAGAGAAATGGAAAGATTACAAGTACAAGCGAACTAAATTACAAGTACAAAAGAATAACTGATACAATAGAGAAATAGGCGATCATATCAGTTTGTAAAGGGTTCTTCCTTAATGAGAAGTTCATCAAGGGTCATTGATGTGGTGGGAATAATCCAGTCAGGAACGGTTACACCTTGTTTTCTTTTGATCAGCGCTTCTTCAAAAATTAAGGGTTTCAGATGTCGTGCCTGAGGGTCATTCCTGAAGTCACACCAGTAGATGAGATCTCTCAGCTGTTCGATGGGAGTGATGTGAAGTTCAGAGATGCGTTGAAAATGCTTTCCACCATCGTAGTCATGGAAAAATATCCCGTAGGGTTCGCTTATGACTTTTCCCGGGATGAAAGTCTCACCAGGAGGAAAAGATGTGTCAAGCATGGAAAGATCAGGATTAGGACCAAGGACTTCAGCACGTGAAAAACCAATACCTGTTTCATTTCGTATGACAGGGCCATCAATTGAAGATTTAGATTTCTTCTTCTTCGCTGAGGCCTTTCTTTTCTGACTTTCGAGAGGAGGAGGAGGAGGAATATCCACACAGGAGTAGACTAAGTCGATTTGTTTGTTAATCAGCTTTTCAACATGTTCCTTGTACTTCGACTGAGACTTCTGGATGGCCAACCTGATCTCCAACCATTCAGAGAGACCATACTTCGTTATGGCTTCAGCATAGAATTTTTCTTACTTCTGATCTTCTCTGAATATCTCGACCTCAGCGATTGAAACAAGGGTTGTTCTTCCAGAGATGAATACCTTGTTGATTTTGGCAGGAGAGAGTCTGTAGTTGACCTTTTCTTTGCACCAGGCTAAAGTGGACTGAGACACAGTTCTCTTTTCTTCAGTTATCTTCTTGGCGTCTTCCCAGAGCTGACGTTGAACATCAATGGGAACTATTTTCAGCTTGGGGTCTTTTATTGATCGTTTAGAAAGCTGGATGGCGTATTCTCTGTCCTTTTCTTCAGCTTCCTTTCTTTCAGCGATTAATATTTCAGCTCTGAGGTGATCCTTGTATTCCTTTTGGGAAATTCTGAACTTTTGAGGAACTGAAGGAAGTTGATCACGCCTCAGAATGATTCACTGATCCTCGAATTGCTTTATTATCTCCTCTCTTCTTTTCTGATCCTCTTCACTTAGCTTTTAGGAGCTAAGGAAGGTCTGTGTCTGTGCGAGAGTAGCTGTTCTTCTGGTTCATCAGTCTTAGAGATTAAATATAAGACTGGGATTATTTCTTCAGCAGCAGCTGGTATTATTGGTGAAGTCGCAGTTGTGTAACCTTCAGCGATATCCTCAAATAGGGTAGAGGACTAGCTGAAACACAGCGATCTTACAAGTAAGAACTTGTGTAAAATCAGAGAGAGAAAATTTGTTCAAGTGTATAGGCTTGGGTAGTAGAACTGATAGTGTATGATAGAGGAGGGATGGAGTGAGAGATGTTTAGTGTACCTGACAAACCGGCTTTTCAAGCAAGATCGTCAGATTGTCATCTTCAGCGACGCTTTTGCCTTTGCCTTTCTCAGCTCCAGAGGCTGAGGGCTTTGTCTTTGTCCGCTCCCCTGAATGTTCATTTATCGAGATTCCCTTAAAAACTTTGATCCTCGGAGCAGGTTTGACGATAAAGAAGTCATCGTCATCTTCGTCATCATCATCATCATTCTTTGGAGAAGAGGATGGTTCATTATCAGGGATGTCGACGACTTCATCATCTTCTGCTTCGGATTCGGTTTTAGCAGCTTCTTCTTCGAGTTGCTCCCCCTCATATACAGAGGTGAGCTTCTCGGTTTCCTCTGGGTTTTCATCTCCCTGAGGTCCAGCGGTGGTTTCTTCAGCATCCTTCTTCTCTCCCCTGATAGATTCATCATGGGAAAGGTCTTCAGCGCTCTTGGAGAGATCTTCAGCGCTCTTCTCCCCCTCTTTCTCATGATGAGTGGGGGAGGAATAGCGTTGGCAGGTTCTCTATCTTCTTGGTCAGAGATACCTATCAAATCTTCAATCTATGCTATTCTGTCTTAAAGGCCAGAAATAGCAGGATTGATCTTCTCCAGCTCAGTGCGATCCGCCGCTGTGAAATTGTCAGATGCAGGGACAGGGGCACGAGCAGGAGTATTCGCTTTGTGTAGTAGCTGCTCGATCATCGTTTTCATCGAACTAACATCGGTCTTTATAGAGCCTAAGTTAGTCTTTACAGTAGACATATCTCCCTCTAGTTGTCCAACCGATGTCTTCAGCGTTGTGACCTCGCTGGACATGGATGAAACTGAATTTTTGAGAGAGGTGTAGTCTGTGTAGATGTCAGCGAGCACCTTGGCGAAGTAGCTGAGAGTTTTATCAACCTGCTTCATGTCATCTGTGGAAGCCTTCTTCTCCACCACCGTTGTCAGCTTTGTAAGATTCTCTCCAACGTTTGTTACAGCTGTAGAGTTATTTGAAAGAGTAGTGGTGAGACATGTCAGCTTTGTCTCCACGGACTTCAAAGAGGCGTTGATGTCTCCCAAATTAGGACCTGTAACATATAAGAACTTGTGAACATGGGAAATCTTAAAAGTTTGGGGTTTAGTGACAGTGTTTATGGGTTGGTGTGTACCTGCAGGAGGATTGATGAACTCGTCAAAATTACGGGTTCCTGAAAAATGTTCTATGTCATCTTCAAAAGTGCCCATGGATTGTGCTGCAGGTCCTGTCTTCATCATTTCTAGAGTAACAGCTTTAGTTTCCGTAGAAATGATGGCAGCTCCAGCGAAAACTGGAGGAGAGACCAAATGAGTAGAGGGAGGAGCGAAGGATAAGAATGGAGGTTGGGTTCTGAGTTCAGCGTTGGATTCGCTGAGAAGCACTTCATAAGTCTTTTGAGAGACTGAAGGAGGTTGGGTAGGTTACAAGTTTGTAACCTCAGCGTTTAGAGACGCTGAAGTTGGGATGGAATGGATGGGTTGTTCAGGTGTGGCAGAGCGTACCACTGAACGTTCCTTCAGCTCTGCAGAAAGAGCTGAGGAGACTTCAGCATGAGATTGCTGGGGTTGCTCCTTTGTTTTCTTGATCCTTTAGAACCAAGTGGGGTAGATGATTGTTTCCTTTTCTTAGAAGGAGAGGATTTTGTGGCCAGGGTATCAACGATGGGTATTGTCGCTGAATGAGCCACAGAAGTAGAAGAAGAAGGGTTGAGAAGAGTTAAAAGGGTAGAATGACGTACCTCATTTTCAACTGGTTTGAAGTCAAATACCTTAGGGCCAACCTGAGAGAGTTTCAGGTCACCCTCTTGCAGGTAGCTGTCCTTCAGGCCATATTGGAAGATGGCGCTGATGAATCGGGGGTAAGGAACCCATGGAGGTCTGTCAGCGGCAGAGTCTACTCTTTGCACCAAGTCATCATAGATAAGAGATGCCCAGTCAATGTGTAGACCTTTCAGCAGAGCGTATCCCATTGCTTGATGAGGTTGAGCGGCTTGGTCAGAGGAGCCGGACTTAGCAGTCATGCAGCTGATTAAGTGAGCGAAGATGAAGTTCATCTCGCTGGGCATTTTCGACTTCTTTAGCAGGGTCAGCTTCTTCTCGGGCTTCGTGTCTCTGCCAATTTCCCATACATAGCCCATTGCATCAAAAAATGCAATAAGAGCTTCTTTGTCAGCGAGTTTCTTATGGTCAGGGAAAGGAACAAAAGGCTTTTCTTTTGTAGCGTTGGGAAAGTTCAGAGCCTTGCGAATGATGGCAGGTGTGATCTTTATTGTGCCATACTCAGTATCGCTGAGGATACAATCAATTGTTTTGGAGGGATCTTTGGCGGATGGTAACTGAGAATGTCTGGCAGAGTACCAGAACTGGGATAGTAGTAGCTGACTTGCAGGAGGTGAGATGGTCAGGGCTGTTGAAATGCAGCAATTCTTTAGGAAATTCACAGCATCTTTCAGATGTGTGACTTGCTTTCGAGGAGGAAACTCGAGAAGCGCAGAAAGGTTGTCCGTTTTGGTCCAATCTAGTTGATCCAGAGTGAACTTAACCTGAGGAGCCTTGATAATCTCTACTTTCTCAGAATCAACGGAGAAGTTCTCAGCGGTAGCAGGAATGTCAGACGATGCCATTTCTCTGTATTATCAGTTCAACCAAAGATGTTAACAAATAAGAATAATCTTAATGTGGAAAGATTTTCCATTAAGATGGTTCAAATTTTATCCATTTCATTCAGACACAGATGTCTTGATGAAGATTAGGGTTTTTCTTGATTTTAAGAAACGAAATGTAAAACCCACTTATTCTTATTATACAGTTTTCTATGAAGAATTAGATTCTGGAAACGAATGAAGAACACGTTTAAGATTTTTGCATTTAAACTTGAAGAACAACCATGAAATGGTCGTGTTCATAAATCCATGAAAAAAAATGATTTCATTTTTAAGAAGTTCTTTTGTTTGATCTTGTTAAAACAAGGAAAAGATCGGAAACAAGTTATACGCATTCGGTAATAAATAAGAACATATTAACCTTGATGTTTGATGAAAAAGATGATGAACAGTTCTTTGAAGTTTTAGAAAGCACAATTGCAACAGTGAATTCTTTCTTGCGGAGGAAGATTGTTCGCGTAAAAGAAAAATATAAACCACGAGTTTGTTTATATAGAGAGATTAGAGAGATAAAATCTTGAGCGGGAAAAGATTTTCATCATGACACGGACACGTGTTTGCATTTGATTGGAAGTTTGAACGAGACGTGCAAACGTGTGTCAGAAAGAGAAACGTGCAGGGGTTTATCCGTTGCAATGACGTCACAACTGTCATTTCATATTCTTTTAGGATATCTCTGAGGTTTTGAAAGCTCAGGGACTCTTTTACAAACATGAAGCACTGAATGAAAATATCAGTGATGGTTTTAAGAATTTTCAAAATATCGCTGTTAAGGAAGAGATATTCAGCGATGCATTTTGTTTTGAAATCTTGCATTTTCATGCGATTGTCAGAGAGAGAAAACATACCTTGATATCAGCTTAACCAAGTTTTATTCAGAGAGAATATGATTGAATAGGTTATACGAGTTGATTTTATCCTATCGCTGATCAATGTGAACCGTTGAGGATTTTACCCATCAAAGTTCAGCATTCCAAGCTCGCTGATGAGAAAGTTGAATCTTGTCTCATCAAGAGGTTTGGTAAATAAATCAGCTAACTGATAATCAGTTGGGATAAAATGAAGTTCTATATTACCATTCATCACATGATCTCTGATAAAATGATATCTGATTTCTATGTGTTTGGTCTTTGAATGTAGTACTGGATTGTTTGCTATAGCGATGGCACTTGTGCTGTCGCAATAGATTGGAATTTTGGAGAGCTGAAGATCATAGTCTAGTAGCTGATTTCTCATCCACAAGACTTGAGAACAACAGCTTCCAGCAGCTACATATTCAGCTTCAGCTGTGGAAGTGGATACTGAATTTTGCTTTTTACTTGTCCAACTTACCAGCTTTCCACCCAGGAGCTGACATCCTCTTGTGGTGCTTTTACTATCCAATTTGCAACCTGCAAAATCACTATCTGAATAGGCGGTTAGATCGAATCCTGAATCTTTGGGATACCAAAGACCTAGGTTCGCTGTACCCTTAAGGTATCGAAAGATTCGCTTTACAACTTTCATATGAGATAGCATAGGGTCGGCTTGATATCGTGCACACAAACATGTTGCATACATAATATCGGGTCGGCTAGCTGTAAGATACAAGAGAGAGCCGATCATCCCACGGTACAGCGTGACATTAACAGGTATTCCCTTTGAATCCTTGCCAAGTGTTAGCGGTGGTGCCATAGGGGTTTTCATAGCAGTACTGTGAGTTAAATCAAATTTCTTCAGCATATCTTTAACATACTTTCCCTGATTAATAAAAGTTCATTTTTCAGTTTGCTTAATCTGAAGACCAAGGAAATATGTTACTTCACCCATCATACTCATTTTATACTCATCTTTCATTCTATCAGCGAAACGAGTACAAAGCTCTGGGTTAGTAGAACCAAATATAATGTCATCAACATATATTTGAACTAGAATGATATGACCTTTCACTTTTCTAAAAAATAGAGTTTTGTCAATCTTACCTCGCTCAAATTTTTCAATATGGAGATAAGTAGAAAGAGTGTCATACCATGCACAAGGAGCTTGCTTCAACCCATAATGTGCCTTATCCAGTTTATAAACATAACCTGGACGCTTAGAATCTGAGAATCCTGGAGGTTGTTCCACATACACTTCTTCATTCAGCTTTCCATTCAGAAACGCTGACTTAACATCCATCTGATGTACTTTGAAGTTTTTGTGTACAGCATATGCTAAGAATAGACGAATAGATTCAAGTCTTGCTACTGGAGCAAATATTTCGTCATAATCTATACCTTCCTCTTGTCTGTATCCCTGAGCAACAAGACGAGCTTTGTTGCGGGTTACAGTACCATGTTCGTCCAACTTGTTTCGATAGACCCATTTAGTGCCTATTACTGTTTTATCAGTTGGTCTCCGAACAAGTTTCCAAACTTTGTTTCTTTCGAATTCAGTCAGCTCGTCTTGCATGGCGCTGACCCAGTTTGGATCTTTGAGGGCATCATCTATTTTCTTTGGTTCAGTTAGAGAAATAAAGTTAACAAATAAACAAATATTACCTGCACTTCGTCGAGTCTGAACACCAGCGTTTGGATCACCAAGAACTTGATCAATTGGGTGATTTACGGTCCATCGCTGAGTCGGAGCATAAGTCGCTGACTCATCTTGAACTGGAGGAGCTGAAGATGAGGCTTCAGCTACTTCTGGAGTTTCAGCTAGGAGAGGAATACTTGCATTTGTCATTTCATTTACCGATTGCTGAGAGATAGATGGAATGTCTGAGGCATTTGGTTCAACGGTAGGTATAGTGTTTATAGGAACAGCTGAGACCCATGATGTTTCAGCTTCACTATTCTGCATGTTTGGAATGATAGGAGGACTATCATCTTCTACTGGATGAGCATGAGGAGCGGGAATTTCTTCTGAATCACCAAGATGAGAAAACATCCATTGATTCAGTTCTTCAGTATCAGCGGACGGTTTAGAGTTCGCTGAACGGGATTCGTCAAACGTGATGTGAATAGTTTCTTCTACAGTTTGTCTTCTACGATTGAAGACTCTGCAGGCTTTGGAAACCTTAGGATCAAACTTTCCAAGAGCATCTCTGTTGTTCAGTATGAAACACTGACATCCAAAGATGTGAAGAAAGCTGATTGAATCTTTTAACTATCAGCGACCTGTTTTGCGTAAAACAAGCAGTGTTGACAGCTTCTGCCCAAAACTGAGTAGGCAGGTGATAATCGCTGAGCATTGAACATGCAGTTTCAATAATTGTTCTATTTCTTCTTTCAGCGACTCCATTTTGTTGCGGTGTTCTCACTGAAGAGAAGTTGTGAGAAATACCCTTACTCTCAAGGAAGGAATCAAGAGAACTATTTTTGAATTCAGTCCCATGATCACTCCTTATTGAGCGAACGGTCAGATTGTTCAGGGTTTCCATCTTCCGAACAAAGGTGATGAGTTCTTCAGGGGTGTCACTCTTAGAACGGAGAAACATTACCCTAGTGAAGCGAGAGAATGCATCAACTATGACCAGCGTATATTTCTTTCCAGCGATGGATTGTTTGTTAACAGGGTCAAACAAATCCATATGGAGTAGTTGTAGAGGAGATGACACTGATGAAACTTGCTTTGATTTAAAGCTTTCTTTGGTCTGCTTCCCTTTTTCATACGCTGAACATAAAGACTCTTTGGCGTATGAATTCTGAGGTAGACCAGTGACTAACTCTTTTGAAGAAAGAGTATTCAGTGTCTTGAAATTTAGATGAGATAGCCTCTTATGCCATAGCCAGTTGACATCAGATGAGGCCTTTGAGAAGAAACAGGAATTCTCAGTGGTTGTTGAGTCCATGTTTATTACATAAACATTTTCCAAACGATAACCGCTGAGAGCTATCTTCTCCTTTTTGTCAGCGACAAAGCAGGATTCCTTAGTAAAGATTACTTGTTATCCATGTCGCAAAGCTGACTGATGCTTAGAAGATTATGCTTCAGCCCTTCAACATATGCGACTCTTCTGAAGGAGGTTGTACCATTTGAATGTACACCATACCCTCGGGTATGTCCTTTTCCATTTCCACCGAAAGTTACAGAGGGACCCTTCTCTTCCTTTTATTCAGCGAGCATGCTTTTCTTTCCAGTCATGTGTCTAGAGCATCCACTATCGAGATACCAGATACCCTTCTTAACCTGCTATACAAAGGAAGATTAGTTTTTCTTGGGTACCCACTTGACCATGTATACACATTTGTCAGTGGAAGTAGTTGGAATGGAAGATTCAGCAGTCTTCGCAGCATTTGAAGATTCAGCTTTGTCTTTCTTCACTTTGGTTAATTTCTTAACATCAGTGGTAGGATTCACCTTGACCTGATTTGCACCAGGGTTGGTCTTCTTTGCCTTGGGGGCAATTTTCACCTTAGCTATCTTTTCAGCTTTGGTGGCTGTGGGGCACTTACTAGCAATATGATCGGTAAGTCCACAGTGATAACATTACCTATAACTAAAAATAGTTCTAGGACCATTTTAATGCTGAGCTTTTGATTTCAAATTAGAAATGCCAGCACCAAGTAAACTATTGGCTTTAGAAATGGGACGAACATTCAGTTCTTCAGATTTCTTACCAAGGACATCCAGTATGAGTTTAGGAGTAGATCGCTGAATAGATCCAGAGATCTGCTTCCTTGATCCAGAGGGATGAGTCACTGAAGCTTTAGAAGCATTCAGCTTTGGTACTAAGGTACCCTTCAGAGGATTCTGGTAAATAACAATTCCTTTACCTTTGTCTTTAGAAACAGAGGTAGGTTTTGAATAAACCATTTTCTCCTTGCCTTTTGAGGAGGTAGGAGTTTCCTCAGGGATTGGTGTATTGGACGAGGAGCACTGAGAAGATGAAGTATCAGCGACTGAGGATACGAACGTTCCGAATTTAAGCATTGAACGCTCAGTGGTTGGTTTTGGAGTATCATATTTTTAACCCAGACCACGTTTATCACTTAGGGGAATCTGAGACTTTATTATCTCAATGATCTTTCTTGAAGAATTACACCATCCTTCAACAGTAGCTTTTTCAGCTTTTAATGCAGCGATAGCTTCTGCTTGTTCGATTTTGACTAGCTGATTTAAATATACTTGATCTTTAAAATCTTCTTCAATTTTAGAAAGCTTTTCTATTTGAAGGTGGCAGTTTTTAAGCTTTTCAGCGAGATCAAGGTTTTGGTTTTCAACCACAGTTTTGCCGTTCATGGCTTCGTATAAACTTCTAGTCAAGAGATCTATCTTACGGAGACTATCAGCTTCATCAATATTTGCAATATTGGTAAAGAAGGAAGGTGATACCTGAATAGCAGAGGTTGAAGTGGAGGGAATGTCTGAACTTTCTTCCTCTTCTTCAATATTGGCCATAAGACATAGATTTTCTTCATCATCTTCAGAGTCAGATGATGATGCTTCTTCATCAGAAGCAGCCCAATCATAGTTAGCCATCAGGCCTTTACTCTTCTTCTTAAAGCTTTTCAGCTTAACATATTTTTCTTTCAGCTTTGAATATTTGTCATCTTTATTCCTTGGAACAAAGGATTTCTTTGTAAAAGCTGAGGGTCTAGAAACTTTCTTAGACCTGAACTCGTTAGCGAAATGTCCTGTCTTTTCGCAGTTAAAACAAGTAGCAGTAGCTCTATCAACAAAAGCTGATGATCTAGGCTTGTCAGTTATGGAAAAAGGTTTGTTCTTTCTAAAAATTTTATTTTTGGCAAATCTCCTGAACTTTTTAGTTAGGAGAGCCAAAGATTCATCATCATCTGAAGAATCAGAATCTGATGACCTTTCAGAGTTATTTTCTAACTCAGTGATAGTGACCGAGGGTCGCTGAGTAGAAGGTTCCTCTGAGATTAAAGCAACAGGGGTGCTTTTGGAATCTTTTACAAGATTTTTCTTAAGATGGCTCGATTGCTCATGATTCAGCAACGTGCCATATAAGGTTGAAAGGGTCATTGATTTTAGATCCTTTGACAACTTGAGACACATAGAATAATTGTCCCAACTTTCAGGTAAACATTCTAGAAACTTTGTCAGTACTTCAAAGTTAGAATATTCCTTACCAACAGTTTTCAGATCTATAATTAAACAATTAAAACGTTGGTGAACTTCAGAGAGAGATTAATTCTTACCAGAAATGAAGCTTTCGTATTGTCTTACCAGGTTGATCATTCTTGAGTCCTGGACTTCAGACGTTCCTTCATACTGAACACATATTGTGTCCCACATAGATTTTGATGTTTTCAGATTCATGACGGAATGGTAGACTTCGTCAGGAAGAGCCATGGATAGTATGGATCTGGCTTTTGTATCTATAGCCACTTTCTTCTTATCTTCGTCGGTCCATTGAAAGATTTCCTTAGGGACCAGCCTTTCTGGAATAGTAGGTCTATTTTCAGCGGCTGGAACTGCAGCATCAATTCTTACAGGGATGAATGGACCATTCTCAAGATAGTAAGGCATAGTAGGGTCTACACCTTCTAAGAAGAGTGTCATCCTATTTTTCCATAAGTTGAAGTTATCTCTGGAAAATCTAGGGGGTTTAGCAAGAGAACCATTGTCTATATAATTTGTGTTTGTGTTGGTGGCCATTTTCAGATAATAGCAATGAAGAGAAATATCTTAGATTAGATCTTGTTTATGAGACTAAACAAATCCGCTCTGATACCACTTGTTGGTGCCGAAGGCCTATACAAGTTTGTAGAAGGGGGGTTGAATACAAACACACAGATTTTACTTTTCTAAATTGTTTATTGATAAATCATTAACAATTTACAGCTTGTTGCGGAAACAAGATTAAGGATAAACCTAAATCTAAACAAGTTGGGACACTAAGGTTTCTTGCACTAAGAGAGATAAGGAAATTACTAATAATAACCTATCTTGAGATAAGAGATTGAACTTGTCCACAGTTAGCAAGTTACTTCAAATGAAGTGGGTTCATCTCTTTATATACTGCATGCATTTAATGCAAGTCAGTATACACTTTACACGTGTCATCAGCTGGTTGGTTGCATGTCATTGACCTTTGTTGACAACCTTAGTAGCCGCATGGATGAACAGTGTAGTATCAGAGTGGTTGTACGATTTCAGACAGTCGGAGGTTCTATTCTGACATTTCGTACGGAGTCGTGCAAGGGTGGTTAAGACAAAAGTACTTTGTACGGAGGACTTCATGATCAGCTTTCGTTGATTCAGAGCATTATCATTATCTATTCAGCGAATGATAAAGTTCAGTGATAGCTGAAGTCTTGTACATGATACTTCACGTTGGGTGGACAAATCTGAGTCTTCGCTGATCCGCATCAGTTCATTAGGAGACTTTTCGCTGGTTCTTGAGCTTGATCTTTGACTTCAGCGTAGAACCTTTGTTGACGTGAAACTTGTCTTCAGGGATCATAAGTAAACAACTAACTTATCAGCGATCATCATAATGACTGAACAGACTCAGAGCATTAATGGTGAACAGTGTTCGCTAAATGTTTAATTTAAAGAGCGAGAGTTCCTATCAGCGGTACTGTAAGATCTTAGTACTTATCAGCGATAGTGAAACTCTGATACATATTGTTTACTTACAATTTTCACTAAGTATATAAGAGAGGGTCATTATCAAATCACTGAGGGTTTGGATCAACAGACGTCATTGCAACGGATAAGCCCAGACACGTTCTTCTTTCTGACACACGTTTGCACGTTTCGTTTACGCGCCAATCAAATGCAAACACGTGTCCGTGTCATGATGAAAATCTTTTCCCGCTCAAGATTTTCTCTTTCTAATCTCTCTATATAAACAATTTCTTCGTTTATATTTTTCTTTTACGCGAACTTCTTCTCCAAGCAAAGAAAGAATTCACTGTTGCATTTTGCTCTCGAATTTCTCAAGAACAACTGTTCATCTTCTTCAAACATAAAATGTTTATATGTTCTTATTATTTACCAAATGCAAATAACTTGGTTCTGATATTCTCATTGTTTTAACAAAATCAAACAAAAGAACTTCTTAAAAATGAAATCATTTTCTTTCATGGTTTTATGAACACAACCATTTCATGGTTGTTCTTCAAGTTTAATTGCAAAAATCTTAAACTTGTTCTTCACACATTCGTTTTTCCAGAATCCCAATCTTCAAAGGAAACTGGAAAACAAGATTTTTATTGGGTTTGCAGTTCGTTTTTTTTTTAAAAACAAGAAAAATCCTAATCTTCATTAAGACATCTTTGTCTGAATGAAATGGACAAAATTCGAACCATCTTATTGGAAAACCCCTTCCATATTAAGATTATTCTTATTTGTTAATCTTTGGCTGAACTGATAATACTGAAAATGGCATCTTCTGACATTCCCAAGAACACCATCGCTGAAAACACTGCTGTTGATGATACTGCTGAGGAAGTGGATATCCTTAAGGCTCCTCAGGTCAAGTTCTCTCTTGACAAACTGGATTGGACTAAGGTAAATAACCTCTATGCTCTTCTCGATTTTCCTCCTCGAAAGCAAGTCACACATCTAGATGATGTTGTGAACTTCCTGAAGAATTGCTGCATCTCCACAGCCCTGACCATAACACCTCCTGCGCATCAGCTTTTGCTATCACAATTCTGGTATTCTGCCAGACATTCCCAGCTACCATCAGCCAAAGACCCCTCCAAAACAATTGACTGCATCCTCTGCGATATCGAATATGGCACCATGAAGATCACCCCTGCCATCATTCGCAAAGCCCTCAGCCTTCCCATCGCAACCAAAGAAAAACCCTTCGTTCCCCTCCCTGACCCCAAGAAAAACTCAGACAGGGAAGCCATCATTGCATTCTTCGATGCAATGTGCTATGTATGGGAAACTGGAAGGGATATGAAGCCCGAGAAGAAGCTGACCATTATCAAGAAATCGAAAATGCCCAGCGAGATGAATTTCATTATCGCCCATTTGACCAGCTGCATGACTGCCAAGAGCGGCTCCTCTGACCAAGCCGCTAAGCCTCAACAAGCAATGGGATATGCATTGCTGAAAGGTCTACATATAGACTGGGCATCGATTATCTATGCTGACCTGGTACTCAGAGTGGATACCGTCGCTGACAGATCTCCATGGGTTCCATATCCTCGGTTCATCAGCGCCATATTCCAAAAAGGCCTGAAGGACAGCTATCCTCAAGAGGGTGACCTAAAACTTTCTCAGGTTGGCCCTAAGATACTCGACTTCAAACCAGTGGTGAATGAGGTACGTCTTTCTACACTCTTGATTCTTCTCAATCCTCCTACTTCTTCTAGTTCTGCAGCTCCTTCAGCGGACAAACCCACCGCTGATACCCCAAATGCAACCTCCATTCCTTCTCTAAAAAGGAGACATTCTGACATCCAACTTGGTTCCAAAAGAACTAATAAAACCAAGGAGCAACCCCAGCAATCTATTGCTAAAGACTCCTCAGCTCCTCCTGTTGGGCTGAAGGAAAGTTCAGTGGTACGCTCTGCCACAGCTGAACAAGCCACCCACTCTATCCCGACTTCAGCGTCTCCAAACGCTGAGGTTACAAACTTGGAAACTACCCAACCTCCCTCAGTCTCTCAAAAGACTGATGAAGTGATTCTCAGCGATTCCAACGCTGAACTCAGTACCCAACCTCCATTCTTACCCTTCGCTTCTCCCTCTACTCATTTGGACACCACTCCAGTTATCACTGAAGCACCTGTCATTCCTCCAGAAGCTAAAGAAAATACTCTTCAAGGAGTGATGGGCATAGGACCTGCAGAGCTGTCCATACGTCTACGTACTCTCGCTGACGATATGGAACTTTACTTAGGAACCCGTGATTTTGATGAATTCATAAATCCTCCTACAGGTATACACCAATCCCTATACACTGTTGCTAAACCCCAAACTTCTGAGCTTTTCCTCTGTTCACAAGTTTTTATATGTTACAGGTCCTAATTTGAGAGACATCAACGCCTCTCTGAAGACAATAGAGACGTCGCTGACAGGTCTCACATCTACTCTTTCTGGCAACTCTTCAGCTGTAACAAACGCTGGAGAGAATCTTACAAAGCTGACAACTGTCGTCGAAAAGAATGCCTCCAAAGCTGATTTGGAGAAGGTTGATAAATCACTCAGTGATTTTGCCAAAGTTCTAGCTGACATCTACACAGACTACCTCGACATCAAGAAATCAGTTGACACCATTTCCAGTGAAGTAACAACGCTGAAGACATCGGTTAGCACACTCGAAGGTGATATGTCTGCTGTAAAGGCTGATGTCAGTTCAGTAAAAACTGATATGAGTTCTGTGAAGACTGATGTCAACACGATGAAGAATGATATCACTTCAATTCAGAATTTGTTGCAGCAGATACTGACCAACACAACCGCCCCTGCACCTGCCCCTGCCCCTGCTCCTACACCTGAGCATTTTACTCTGGCAGATCGTGCTGAACTCGTCAAAATCAATCCTGGTATTTCTGCTCTTCAAACCAGATTATCAACGATTGAGACTTATGTGGGGGTCCCTGGCCAAGAAGACAGGGAGAAAACCACAGCTGCTGAATCATCGCATTCCTCCCCCAGTCATCATGAAAAAGAGGGGAGAAAAGCGCTGAAGACCTTTCCAAGTGCGCTGAAGACCTTTCCCATGATGAATCTATCAGGGGAGAGAAGACTGAAGACCTTACCTTCACTGAAGAGGGTGAGAAGACAATTGAAGCTGAAGCAGCCACTGGACCTCAGGGAGATGAACACCCTGAGTGGACCGAGAAGCTCGCCTCTGTATCTGAGGGGGAGCAACTCGAAGAAGAAGCTGAAGAATCTGAGACGAAAGCTGAAGATGAAGAAGCCATCGACCTTTCTGATGATGAACCATCCTCTTCTCCAAAGAATGATGATGATGAAGATGATGATGATGATGACTCTTTTATCGTCAAGCCTGCTCAGAGGACCATAGCTCTTAAAGGGATCAAGATAAATGAACCTTCAGGGGAGCAGACAAAGACAAAGCCATCAGCATCTGAAGCTGACAAAAGCAAAGGAAAAGGTGTCGCTGAAGATGAAAATCTGAAGATCTTGCTTAAAAAGCCGGTTTGTCAGGTACACTAACTCCTTACTCCACATCCCTCCTCTATACACTTTATCAGCTATACTTCCACAAACCTCTATACACTATCCCATTCTTTCCATTTCTGTTCTACCCATGTTCTTACTTGTAAGATCGCTGCGTTTCAGCTAGTCCTCTCCCTTGTTTGAGGATATCGCTGAAGTTCCTACAGCTGCGACTTCATCAACAATAATCCCAGCTCTAAATGCTGAAGAAATAATCCCAGTCTTGGATTTGATCTCTGAGACTGATGAAGCTGAAGAACAGACTCTCTCTCACAAAAACAGACCTTCCTTGGCTCCTCAAATGCTAAGTGAAGAGGATCAAGAAAAGAGAGATAAAATGATCAAGAGACTCGAAGATCAGCGAATAATTCTGAAGCGTGATCAACTTCCTTCTGTTCCTCCAAAGTTCAGAATTTCCCAAAAGGAATACAAGGAACACCTCAGAGCTGAACGCCTAATCGCTGAAAGAAAGGAAGCTGAAGAAAAAGACAGAGAATACGCCATCCAGCTTACTCAACGATCAATAAAAGACCCCAAGCTGAAAAGAGTTCCCATTGATGTTCAACGTCAGCTATGGGATGATGCTCAAGAGATCGTTAGAAAAAAGACTAAGGTCTCTGATACGACATTGGAATGGGCTAAACAAATGCTGACCTATCGATCTAGACCATCCAAAATCATCAAAGTAAACAGCAGAGGAAGACTGTACGCCGACGTTCCTGTTGTTGAAGTGGATGTCTACAGAGAAGACAAGACCAAGCGAACCTTCTATGCTGCTACCTTAGAAAAATTTGGTCTCTCTGAATGGTTAGAAACGAAATTAGCCATTCAAGGATTGCGCTCAAAGTTCAAAAGCCATGTCGAGAAGATCTTAAACAAACAGATCGACATGCTTTCCTCTGTTGTGGATATTCCTCCTACTCTTCCTCCTCAATAAAGAAAAGTCTATGCTAAGGAAAAGAAAGTCTCAGACTCAGGCCCTCCTATACGAAATGAAACGGGTATTGGTTTCTCTCGTGCTGAAGTTCTTGGCCCTGATGCTGATCTCTCAGCGCTTAACACCTCCCTACCACCTGGAGAAACTTTCATTCCTGGCACAGTTGTAAGTGATCCTTATGGTATATTCTTTCTAGACTACGATGGAAACCATCACTTTCAACGTATCTCTGAGCTCCACATCGCTCCCATCGAACAACTCAGAGATCTCTTATACTAGTGTGAAGTCATACGCGACATCAAAGCTAGACACTTGAAGCCCTTGATTTTTGAAGAGGCTCTGAAGAAAAAGAATCAAGGAGTAGATGTCCCTGATTGGATGATTGCCACATCAATGACCCTTGATGAACAACTCATTAAGGAAGAACCTTTTGACGGATATGATCGCCTTGTAATTCTTTCTATCCTTATCTGTGTACATCTTTTGTACTTGTAATTTTATTCGTTGTACTTGTAATTTTTCCACTTCCCTCTGTAATCTTTACAAAGTTTAAAGAAAAATTTCAACGAACGTACTTTACTCCATCAGTACAGAAAAGATCCCAGAAAACAGTAAAAGGGACAAATATTTTATGAGTTCTTTTTATCCTTATGTTTTCATTATATAGCAATTTTCCCTGTTGCTATGTCATAATCAAATAGGGGGAGATTGTTGATCCAAACCCTCAGTGATTTGATAATGACCCTCTCTAATATACTTAGTGAAAATTGTAAGTAAACAATATGTATCAGAGTTTCACTATCGCTGATAAGTACTAAGATCTTCCAGTACCGCTGATAGGAACTCTCGCTCTTTATATTAAACCTTCAGCGAAACTGTTCACCATAATACTCTGAGTCTGTTCAGTACTTATGGTGATCGCTGATAAGTTAGTTGTTTACTTATGATCACTGAAGACAAGTTTCACGTTAACATAGGTTCTACGCTGAAGTCAAAGATCAAGCTTAAGAACCAGCGACAAGTCTCCTAATGAACTGATGCAGATCAGCGAAGACTCAGATTTGTCCACTCAACGTGAAGTATCAAGTACAGGACTCTGGCTATCGCTGAATTCTATTATTCGCTGATAAAGAATGATAGATCGCTGAATCAACGAAAAGCTGATCATGAATTCCTCCGTACAAAGTATTTTTGTCTTAACCACCCTTGCACGACTTCGTACGATATGTCAGAAAAGAACCTCCTTATTGTCTAAATTCGTACAACCACCCTGATACTACACTGTTCAAACATGCGGCTACTTAGGTTGTCAACAAAGGTCAATGGCATGCAACCAATCAGCTGCTGCCACGTGTAAAGTGTATACTGCCATGCATAAAATGCATGCAGTATATAAGAAGATGAACTCACTTCATTTTGAAGTAACTTACTAACTCTGGACAAGTTCATCCTTCTTATCTTGAGATAGGTTATTATTAGTAATTTCCTTCTCTTTCTTAGTGCAAGAAACTTAGTGTTCCAACTTGTTTAGATTTAGGTTTACCCTTAATCTTGTTTCCACAACAAGCTATAAATTGTTAATGATTTATCAATAAATAATTTAGAAAAGTAAAATCTGTGTGTTTGTATTCAACCCCCCCTTCTACAAACTTGTATAGCCCTTCGGGACCAACACTTTCGAGCATCCATTCTATCTTCAGGTAATTGATCGTGCATAAGATAAATTTTGATATCACACGACCAACCGTTTTCTGTGTTAAGAACACAAGTTGTTTTAGAGTCCTCGATGGACGAGGTCGCTAGGTGGATCATACGGATAGCGTCGAACGACGGCTTATTGAGTGCTGATCCAGGATTTGCTAGTGCATCGGCTTGGGTGTTTTGATCTCTGGGGATATGTTCGATTGAGAACAAATCAAACATCTTTGACTTCTCCTTGGCTACTCTGAGATAGGCCATAATCTTGGAATCTTTTGCTGCGAATTCCCCGTTTATTTGGTTTATAAACAATAGGGAATCGCTTCTGACGTGAAGTCCGATTTCCCCCAAGTCGTGATCCATATTCATGCCCACGATCAGATCTTCGTAGTCTGCCTCGTTGTTGGTAGCTTTGAAACTGCATCGTATGGTGTACACCATCTTGCCCCCCTGTGGGGACTTTAAGACGACACCAAGACCTGCTCCTCTGGATTTTGAAGATCCGTCTACATGGAGCACCCAGGTTGTCTCATTGGTAGTCGCCACAGTAAAGGTTTCATCTTGCGCTTCTTTATCCAGCTCAGGACTGAAATCGGCGATTAAGTTTGCCAGGACCTGCGATTTGATTATCTTGCGAGGCTTAAAGTCAATGTCGTAGCCGTTGAGGTAAATACTCCATTTCGCTAGTCGTCCTGTTAGCTCGGGCTTTCACAAGACTGACTTGAGAGGAAAATTTGTTACGACGGTGATGGGTTGAGATTCGAAGTAGTGTCGTAACTTTTTTGTCGTGGTAATTAGTGATAAAAGTAACTTCTCCATAGACGTGTATTGTGTTTCAACGTCTAGTAGAGATTTACTGACGTAGTATATCGGTAGATGTCGTCCGTCGTCCTCTCTAGTTAAGACAACATTTACTGAGTGAGGACTTTCGGCGAGATATAGTTGCAGGACCTCGTAGTCCTTTGGTTTTGAGAGCATAGGTGGAACATCCATGTATTCTTTTAGTCGTTGCAGTGTCTACTCGTGATCATTCGTCGAGTCGAAACCTTTGTTCTTCCTCAAGACATTATAGAATAAATGACATTTATCCGACGATCCCGAGATGAAGCGATTTAACGCTGCCACACGACCTGTAAGTCGTTGGACCTCCTTGATGTTTTTGGGCGATTTGATGTTTATCAAGGCTTTGATTTGATCAGGATTTGCCTCTATACCTCATCGTGTGACCACGTACCCCAGAAATTTCCCGGCACTGACTCCGAAAGAAACATTTTGTAGGATTCAGCTTCATCTGATATTGTCGAAGGACGTCGAAGGATTTCTTCAGGTGATTGATATCGCCGGTCGCCTGTTTGGACTTAACAAGCATGTCGTCAATGTAGACATCCATGGTGTCGCCAAGGTGTTGTTTGAACATCTTGTTAACCAATCGTTGGTAGCTTGATCCTGCATTTTTCAAGCCGAAAGTCATGACTTTATAGCATTAGATGCCTTTGTCTATCATGAAAGCAGTCTTCTCTTGGTCTTCCTTGTGCATCAGTATCTGATTGTATCCAGAATAAGCATCCATGAACGTCAGGAGTTCATGTCCCGCGGTCGCGTCGACCATAGCGTCATTGTGGGGTAGTGAGAATGGATCTTTAGGACATGCATTGTTAAGGTCTGTGAAGTAGATACACACTCGCCACTTTCCATTCTTCTTTTGTACGACGACGACGTTGGCTAACCAGTCAGGGTATTTCACCTCTCTAATCTTCCCAGTCTTAAGTAGGTTGTCGACCTCATCGTTGATTACCTTGTTCCTTTCAAGAGGGAACTTACGATGTTTTTGCTTTATTGGTTTGAACAACGGGTCGACGTTCAACTTATGGGAGATGACGTCGGGATGAAACTCGAAGTAATTGTTAATGCCAAAAATCACCCAAAGGATAACTTAAGGTTGATGTGGAACTTTTAACAACTAAAGAAAAGGATCTCAAGACAAGCAACACAATCGCGGAAAAAAGTAAATAAGACAGGAGAATTGGTGACGCCGAAAACCCAAACGAGGGAAAAAACCGCGGTGGACTTGTAAGAGTCGACGGTGCACTATGATCACCAAACAGGGGTGAAATCCTTTGGTAACAAGTGTCGTGTGTACAATAGATTACAATAAGAGTAAAAGTAGACTTAATCGTAAGCTAAAGTTATGCGTCGTGCGTAAATCATGCGAAAGAGACTGTTGTCGTGCGAATCTTGCGTAAGCAATGTGTGTTGGAATGCTCAGATTGTTACTGTTGTATCGCGTTGAAATGTAGGAGAGTTGAGTTCAGAATGTTGCAGTGTTCAGATAGATGTCATGTTCGAATGTGGAGCAGGCCTTTTATATAGCTCTTGGCAGCATTGAATGTGTCTTGATGACTGGTTTGTAACCGTTGTCGGGTCTTTAATGTCATTTAAGAGCTTCGTCCGTTACCGACCGTTGTTCCATGAGTGCCCGTGGTCCTTCATTAATGGAACAAAAAAAGCGGTTGTTGACTGTTAACGGTTAGTATAATCGTACGACTGTCTTAGGTCTCGGACGTCGGTCGTATGGAACTTACGACCATCGTTGAAATGTACGACCAAATATTCAATAGTAAATGTCCTGCAAGACCTTATCTTAATACAAGAATGGTCTTACATAAATGTCATATGTGTTCTTTGTCGTCGGTCGTGTGTGGAATTTTTCCCAAACATTAATGTCGTAATTTCTTGGCAGTTGTGACTAGCGATAACAGTAACTTTTCCATAGACGTATATCGTGTCTCTGCGTCTAGCAAGGATTTCTAATGTAGTAAATCGGCAGTTGTTGCTTGTCGTCCTCCCTTGTTAAGACGGCGCTCACAGAGTGAGGACTTACGGCGAGATACAACTATAAGACTTCGTTGTCCTTCGATTTCGATAACAGGGGCGGAGCTACCAAGTATTCTTTTAACTTTTGTAACGCCCGCTCGTGGTCGTTTGTCCAATCGAAACCCCTGTTTTTCCCTAAGACGTTGTAGAACAAATGACATTTGTCGGATGATCGGGATATAAACCGATTTAGCGCTGCCACACGACCTATGAGTCGTTGGACTTCTTTGATGTTTCTAGGCGATTTGATATTGACCAGAGCTTTGATTGTTTATGCCAAAAATCACCCAAAAGATAACTTAAGGTTGATGGGGAACTTTTAACAACTAAAGAAAGGGATCCCAAGAGAAACAACACAATCGCGAAAAAAGTAAATATAACAGGAGAATTGGTGACGCGGAAAACCCAAACGAGGGAAAAAACCGCGGTCGACTTGTGAGAGTCGAAGGTGCACTATGATCAACAAACATAGATGAAAGTCCTTTGGTAACAAGTGTTTCATGTACAACAAATTACAATAAGAGTAAAAACAAACTTAATCGTAAGATAAAGTTGTACGTCGTGTGTAAATCGTGCAAAATAAGCTGTTATCGTGCGATTCGAACTGTTGTCGTGTGAAACTTGTGTTAGTGATGTGTGTTCGAATGCTTCTGATGTTAGAATGTTGAGAGTTTAGATATGTAGAGTTCGGATGGATGTTGCAATGTTCAGCTTGATTTGGTGTGTGTAACTGTCTGATGGATGTCCTGTTCGTATATGGAGAAGGCCTTTATATAGCTTTCGTCGACAATTAATGTGTCTTGATTACTTATTTTGTAACCGTTGTTGGGTCCTTAATGTCATTAAAAGCTCATCCGTTACTGGCCGTTGCACAATGATTGCTTGTGGACCTGCATTAATGAACACATGAAACGGATGTTGACTATCAATGGTTAGTGTAATCGTATGACCGTCTTGAGTCTCGGACGTCGGTCGTACGGAACATACGACCAATCATGGAAATGTACGTCCGAATGTTCGTTTGTAAATAACCTGTAAGACCTTATCTCAATACAATAATGGTATTGCCTAAATGTCATATGAGTTGTCGGTCGTGAGCCGTTGGAGGACAGGTGTCATTCATCGGCATGATGCATGCGAAAAGGTGGTGGACAGCTGTCGACGATCCACCGAATCGACCTGACACGACGTTGCTAGAAATATCACGCTCGTGGAGATCTTTTCCTTTTACGCTTACGATACGTTTTCGAGAGAGACTTTTAGAGAGTTTTAAAGAGATTTTGTTGCCTTTTTCATACGTTTATTTATAAATTGAGAGAAAACTTCATTTCATCTACCCTCGCTTTCATAATGTCGATAGAACCTGCAAGCACCATTATCGGCCAAGAGGGTTTATCAGCTTTCCGGTCGTTATCGGTCGTTCCGGAGGCCCTGCAGATATACTCGTCGGATCAGTTCTGGCCGTCCGAGTGCCCAAATGGGCATTTCATTTTATATGAGTTCCCATTCAAAGTGGATTTCAAGTGGCCGTTCTCCCTATTGGTTAGGGAGTTTATGGGCAAGTTCCATCTTTCTCCTGCCCAAGTGATGCCCCAGTTCTGGCGAATCCTCCGCGTGATCGATAGGATCACTGGCGAGTGGACGAATCCATTCAAAGTGGAGGACCTTCTGGCCTCCCACATGGTTAAGGTGGAACCACCGGTATAGTCTGTTCTCTAAGTACACGGGAGCTCAGATCCTGGTGTTGAATACCCAGGTAAACGACCGCGAGTGGAAGGCCCGATACGTCTTTGACAAGATACCGTCGCTCGAGCTTCTGCAGTAGGATACGACATGGGTCACTGCCGGGTGGAACACCAACAGTAAATTTTTTATGTTCATTAGTCGTGTACTTTCTTTGAGTCGTGGGCTTTAACTAATCGTTCATTTTTGTTTCAGCCATCACGTTCCCCGATGCCAGCGTCTCCAAGGAGACGTTGGCGAAGATCGAGAAATTTTGGATGTACAATCCGGATGATAGATCTTTCTCCATCCAGCATAGTCTCAGGGACGAAGGTTCGGACGACGAGGTCCAGATACTTGGGGAGACCGAGACTTCTGCCGCGGAAGAGGCAAAGAGAGAAAAGGAGGAAGAGGAGACCGCAGGTAATAGTCTTACGTTTTACCTAGTACGTCGTATGTTTTGTTTATACGTCTCCCTTCTTATCGTATCTTTTATTTTGCAGGTGGGTCAGGCGATTTGCCAACTCACGGCGTGTCAAAGAAAGAGGCTCAATTCCTCCTGGCCCGTCAGGACAACGAGTTGAAACGTAAAGCTCCCCCACCCTCATCGTCGGGGGTAAAGAAGTCCAAGACGGTTCTCCAGAGGGAACCGTCGTCGAAGGGTGGTGATCCATCTAGGGTCGCCACTTTCAAGAAGACGAAGACACCACTAAGAGTCATTGATGCGACTCCGGGGAGTGTGGCCCCTATTGCGACTGGAGAGGTCGCTCCTTCTCCCTCATTGGCCGATAAGGGAAAAGGGAAGATAACAGATGAATCCGCCGGTACAATGACGGTGAACTTCACACTGCCGTCCAATTTCATGTCTGGGGAAGACATGGACAACGACAAGATCTTCCCCTACTTGGAGAAATTCCTCCTGTTATCTTTCAAAGAGCGACTTCAGGAGACTACTGTCGACAAGATGGGGTTGCACGTCCCAGGGCTGACCTATAAGGTACGTACGACCGATCTGTTTCATGTACTTTTGTCGTTTGTTCTCTAACATTTGTGTTTAATCGTGCGACTTCAGGCGTTCCATACTTCTCTTTGTATGTATGCCCATATGGATAAGATCCGTACCGTTGCTCCCATTGCCTTGGAGAAAATGCACAAGGCGTAAGAGGAAACTCGCCTGGCACGAGAGAAGGAGAAGTTGGCGATGGAAAGGGTCGAGTGCCTTTTGGCGAGACTCGACGAAGCCCATGACTTCTATGCGGCATCGATGAACACGAAGGAAGACCTTCAGCGCCATCTAAGGGAGACCCTTGAGAAGTCCTCGGCGATTGAGGTGGAGTTAGGAGCGACTAAGGGCTCCTTGGCCGAGAGCGAAAAACAGGTCAAGGACCTTAGTTCGCTCGTCGAGGCAAAAGAGGGGGAGATCGCGTCCTTAGAGGAGCGACTCCAATCGTTTCAAACTCTGACCCATATGAGGGTCCGAGCGGCGATCATGCGTCGCCATTTTCGGGGGTTAAACCCTATGGCCTGAGCTGAAGATGAAGTCGCCACTTTCTTGGAGCAAGTCGGGGACGAGGAAGAACTCGACAAGGAGGACAAGCTTGAAGAAGGGGACTCGACGGACGCTGAGGTCGCTGGACCCTCCTCTGCCTTGACTTTTGTCTTTTTGTTTTTTCTTTCGATGGGGCGAATGCAATTGGTCGTGCCCTTTTACTTGTAATTTTTTATCATATGAATACAAGTAAGTTTTTGTTATGCTATCGCATTATTTTTGTTTGTCGTAATAAACAAAATAAACGAGAGGTAACAAGAGTTAAAGAACGAGCGTATAATGCAGTAAGACGAATGTAAATCTGTACGACATTTGTACACGTAACATCAGAAATAACCGGGTGACTGGGCCGAAAAAATATTCTATGTATGGAATTCAAGTCATAAGACTTTAACTCCGAAACTCAGATTAAAAAGCGCCTTTTTATGCTCATAAGATCCATGACATGAATCATAAGATTCTATTTATGACGTATGAGTCATGACTTATCGGTCGTGACATGCTAGTCGTGACTTTGTAGTCTTAGAGACTTTGTTTCTCATGACATAAATCGGAAGACTGGCATTCGTGCGATCTTGTGACCCTGGAATGCAAGATCAGGGGTGGTAGTTGGTTTGACCAACGACCCTCTGATGCTTAAGTCAGTAATCGTTTGGAAAAATAAATCATAAGGAAAATTTCAAAAGAAATAATTTTTCAAGTGTACTGCGCTCCAGCTACGTGGGATGTGAACCATTGTCACATATGATTTCGGAAGGAATTACGATCCTGCATATAATGTTAGTCTAGATGAAAGAGATGACCTCGTTGTCCCGAATCTGGGAGTAGGCATCTGCTTCCATCCGTTTAGAGGAATGATTTGTAAGGACTAACGAAAAAACTTTCTGTCATGGGGCAGGAGGTAATTTACCAACGATGTCCACTCCCTACCTTATGAAGGGTCGTGGGATTAGGGACGTATGTAAAGGTTCAGAATGTTGGTGTATCATACTTGAGTGTCGTTGACGTGCGTTATAACTCTGAACGTACCTGGTGGCGTCTTGCCTTAATGTCGGCCAACAAAGGATCAATTCTATCGTGAAGTTTGACTGCCCCCAATTCGTGAGTCATGATCATACCCACGATCGGTAGGAAAAACTGGGATTCGTATGGAATACACCATTTTGCCCCCTATAGGGACTTTTAAGACGACACCAAGACCTGTTCCTCTGACGTTTGAATAACCGCAGACATGGACTAGCCAGGTCGTGTCGTATGTAGTTGCCACAGTATATGTTTCTTCTTTTTCCAGTTCAGGAGTGAAATCAGCACCGGAATCCGTTAGGACCTGCGATGTGACTATCGTGCGTGGCTTGGGTAATTGCTAGATGGATTTTTTTCTTAGGCTTTAATGTTGCCTTGTAGCAATCACGGGCGGTCTTCTGTTCACTTTTGATTTCTTTCACTCCCCATTGCGTCGGGAATTTGATCGTCTGGTGATAGGTCGAGGGGGCCGCCTTCATGTCGTGTATCCACGGTCAACCAAGTATAATGTTGTAGCCTGATGAACAGTCAATAACGTTAAACTTTGTTTGTTTGTTGACCCCTTTAGCGTACACTGGGAGGATGATCTCTCCCAACGTATTGGTAGAATCACCATTGAATCCTATCAGAGTCGTCGATCGACGGGTGATCTCTGATTTAGCGATGCCCATAGCTTTGATCGTGCTTAGGAAAATGATGTTAGCAGAACTGCCCCCGTCGACCAATACTCTTTTGGTCGAGCAGTTGCCAATAGTGAGATAGATAATCAATCCGTCGTGATGTTTCTGCCAACTGTCCTAGAGGTCGTCCTGATCGAACGTTATTGGCATCGCCTCCAGTTCCAATTCTTTCTTTGGTTGGGACGACCGAGGAATGGGGTATTCTCCCGATGATTGACTGGCGTGCCGCTTGGCTGCCGAATATGTTAAACCACAGACGTCTGATCCACCCGTCACACAGTTAACGACTTTTTCATGGATGGGGGATTCTGGTCTTACATTGTCAACTGGCATAGATTTTTTATCAATCAAACCTTGGATAAAAACCTTGGGGGCGATCTAGGCTAAATTCTTCTGCAAAGCATGACAGTTATCTGTCGTATGACCATGGTCGTTATGGAAGTCGCACCATTTGGTCTTGTATTTCTTGTCATCATCTTTATCACTTTTCTTGGGCCATCGAACAGACGACTGAATGTTTTTAAGAGCTTCGACTAATTCTTTCGATGTCCCCTTGAATCCATAAGAGGAGATCTTAGGATATTGAGGGAATCTGGCATAGGATTGCTATTTTTCTTATCGAACCGAACGTTTGATATCTGGCACGCTGGATCTGTCTTGACGCTCGTCTTAGACTTGAAATCTGGTTTCTTGATCCCAAGCGACTTTTTGTCGGTAGAATGCTTGCGATGGAAAGCCAGGTCGTCTTCGACCCTCACGTAGGCCAAAGCCCTAGCTCGGACGTCTTCAAAATTCTCTGGTGGATACTTCGTAAGATCTACGTACGATTGTTAATGCAAAAAATTGCACTAAACTGTCTTATGCCGAAAATCGCATAAAAATACGATCTAATGCTTGGTTTTGGACCTTATCAACTATAGATTCAACCATAGAAATAAACAAGGTAAATAACAAAGAAAATGTATACGAAACAAGAGATTTTGGTGACGCGGAAAACCCCAAAACGAGAGAAAAAACCGCGGTCGTACTTGTGAGAGTCGACAGTGTACTATAGTCGCCAAACAGGGGCGAAAGTCCTTTTGTAACAGGTGTTTTGTGTACAACATATTACAAATAAATGTAAAAATGAACTTAGTTGTGTGATTAAACTAGATGTCGTGCGTAGATCGTGTGAAATAAGCTGTCGTCGTGCGAGACTTGCGTAAGCGATATGCACTCGAATGTTCTTGATGCAAAATTGTAGAAGAGGTTGAGTGTAGAAAAAATCCTCTCTCACTTGAATGGTGAGCCAGCTTTATATATCTCTTGCCGGTATTAAATGTGCTTTGATGGTTGATTTTGTAACCACTGCTGGCATTAAACGCGCTTTGATGATTGGTTTTGTAACCGCTGCTGGCATTAAACGCGCTCTGATGATTGGTTTTGTAACCGCTACCTGGACATTAATGCCATTAAGAGTTCGTCCGTTACTGACCGTTTGTGCCATAAATGCTCGTGGACCTGCATTAATGAACAAAAGAAACTGATGTTTCACTGTTAACGGTTAGTGTAATCGTGCGACCGTCTTAATTTCTGGACGTCGGTCTTATGGAGCATACAACAGTCTTGACTTCTGGACGTCAGTCTTATGGAGCATACGACCGTCTTGAGTTCTGGATGTCGGTCTTATGGAGCATACGACCGTCGCCGAAATATAAGACCATGTATATGACTGTAAATGTCTTGTAAGACCTTATCTTAATATAAGAATGGTCTTATGAAAATGTCGTAAGACCAGGTCGTAGGACCAGGATATTGATGTGGTAAGACCAGGTTGTCAGGACAATACTGTCGTCAGGACAATACTGTCGCAGGACCAGGATGTTGATGTCGTAAAACCAGGTCGTCAGGACGATACTGTTGCAGGACGAAAATAAGGTTTTCCTGCGAAATAAATTCAGTAATAGTTCTACTTGTAGAGAACTAATTGTAGAGCATTTGTGAGCCAAAAATTGATGATAACAATGTTTGCAACGATCGCGTATTAATTATAGAATTAAATGTTGGTCGTCGGTTACGTTTGATGTATTAATGAGATGAATCTTGGTCATAACTATTTCGTTACAAATGGGGCCAACCATAAATATGTAACGGTTGTCAATTAATGAGGGTTTAAATAAGACAATTACCCTCTTGAGTTGTTTTTGGTTAACCTTGACCAAGTGTCAGGTCTTGGGACAAGAGACATAACAGATGCGACATGTTTACTGGTGACAGTTAACATGAGATATAAGACTGACAGCAGGAGACTGTCGACACAAGACCGACGATATGCAACTGGCAACGTAAGACCAGCGACGTAAGACCAATGACGTAAGACTGGCGACATAAGACCAATGATGTAAGACTGGCAACATAAGACCAATGACGTAAGACTAGCGACATAAGACCAACGACGTAAGACTGGCGACATAAGACCAATGACGTAAGATTGACGACATTAGACCAATGACGTAAGACTGGAGACATTAGACCAATGACGTAAGACTGGCGACATAAGACCAATGACGTAAGATTGGCGACATAAGAACAGTGACGTAAGATTGGTAACGTAAGACTAGTAACGTAAGATGTAAGACTAGTGACATAAGATGTCTTTCAACAACCAACTATCGTGGTTATTAACGTATGTCGAGGATATGACAATAATGGGTATTATCCTTGTCGGTCGGGGGTATGACTGTCGTAGATATCCTTGGTCATTAGGGTAATCAATGTACATGGGTCATGTCGGGGGAATTTCCCAAGTCGGTCGAGGGTGTGATTTTTTACCCAAACAACAGTCGTATAGGCCTCGATGGCGGTCTTGACGTCACAATTTCGAATGTTGATCATCTCTGCGTTGAAACGGTTGAAGTAACTACAGATGGGTTCTCCAGATTTTTGGACGACGTAGTACAGGTTGCTGGTCTGCTTCTCCATCTTGCGACTACTGGCGAATTGTTGTGAAAACTGGTTGACCAACTCTGCGAAGTTGTTGACGGACTTGGGTTTGAGATTGATCAACCACTGGAGAGCAGGACCTGTAAGAGTCGCGCCAAAACTTTTGCACATGCACACCTCTTGATATTGATGTGGGATTGACGTCGTCCATATCAACTATTTGTATTATGCGATATGCTCCGTTGGATTGGTTATTCCTGAATATTTGGGCGTAAAAGCAGGAATGTTGTACTTCTTCGGAACGTCAACATTTGCTATCGTGTCGATGAAAGGCGACGCTTGGAATCCTGTGAGGGGTTCGACGTCGATGGGGACGGCGGATGTTAATGCCGAAAATCGTTTAAAAATACAATTTAAGGTTGATGTATAGCTTAACAACTAAGGAAAGAAATCTTTCGACAAACTATGCGACAAAGACAAAAATAAAGGAGACGAGAGGAATTTGGTGACGCGGGAAAAACCTCAACGAGGAAAAAACCCGCGGACGACAATGGGTGTCGTCGATGTACTAAGATCGCCAATTAGGGGCGACGTCCTTGTTTTTCAAGCGTCAAGAGTACAAACGATTACAATACAAAAATCAGAAATAATGTAATTGGTAAAGTAAATAGTGCATCGTGTATTTGCGTCGTGTGTAGTCTTTTCGAGAGAGGAAGAGAATTTCTTCGTTTGAATGCCTTTCCCCTGTGAATGTCCTCCAATTTAGATGTCCGCAAGTGAGGCTGATGTCTTTGTTTATATAGCCTTTGTAGCCTTAAATTATCCCACAAAAGCTGGATAACGGTCGTAACGGTTGTTGGGAATCAATGCTCTTGATGATCGTTGTTGGTTATAGCCGTTTGGTCATTAATGGCGTTGATCCTGCATTAAACAGAGAAATGATAACAGTCATGTCGTACGTTAGTTAATCATGATTGTCAGGTATCTTACCGACGACAAGAGGTCGTTAGGTGTAAAGAAGCCAAAGTTCAAGACAAAGGCAATATCCAGGCCAGAGCCCGTGCGCCAAATCTTCAACGTCCTATTCAAGACAAAAGCGGAAGCCAAGACCGCGACCAAATTTCCTCGGTACCCCAAGATATCCTCATACGGATTCAAAGGGACCAGTAAGGACTTGGTCGAGGCTCTGAAGACCACCCAGGCGACCATCCGGTGGCTAAAGAAATCCGATCAGGACGATGCCAAGAAAGATAAGTCGAAGTGGTGCGACTTCCAGGTCGACCATGGTCATGCGACAGTTGATTGCATAGCTCTCAAAAAAGAGCTAGCGTATCATGTCCCGAAAGAAAATCTCAAGGATATCATTGATGATGTCGTTACTCCGGGTAACGACGTTCGACCGCCAACCCCCGAGCATGCAAAGGTCGTCATTTACATAACTGGTGGTTCCGACGTGTGCGGTCTGACCTATTCCGCAGCCAAACGTCACTCCAGCCAAGCACCTGACGATCGACCTATCCCGCGTTCATCAGGACCCAAAGGAGATCTGGAGTTGGAAGCTATGAAGATCACGTTCGACCAAGACGACCTCGACGACTCATACCAGAAGCATCATGACGGGTTGATCATTCAACTCACGATTGGTAATTGTTTAACCTGACGAGTCTTGGTCGATGGAGGCCGGACGTCATCTTCCTTGACACCATCAAGGCCATGGGAATCGATCGATCGGAAATCACCCGATGTTCGACAACCATGGTCGGTTTCAATGGAGAAGCGACGAGTAACTTTGGGGAGATCATCTTGCCTGTCTATGCTGGAGGAATCAACAAGCAGACAATGTTCAGCGTCATTGATTGCTCGTTGGCCTATAACATCATCTTAGGTCGACCATGGATCCATGAAATGAAAGCTGTTCCCTCGACGTATCACCAGATTATGAAGTTCCCTACGCCGTGGGGAGTCCAAGAGATCAAAAGTGAGCCAAAACTCGCTCGTGATTGCTATAAGACCACTCTGAAGCCATCGAAATAAACCATCCTGGACCATAGTAAACTCAACTAGAAAATCTTGACAGGTTCGTCTCTCGATCTCTACCTTAAAGACAGACTAATATCTTGTGTACAGGAACATGTCGATTGTTTTTGTTTGGTCGCACGAAGAGGACGACGTGTCTGCTGTGGTGACTCATGACGACATATCCTAGATTTCGTATATCGTCTTAAAGTCGCCACAGGGGGGCAAAATGGTATGGTATACCCGAAACCAAAAATTTTGAAATAAATCGAAAAACACTCAAAAACCCAGCGCAGGTATCAATAATCAAGATGTCCCACGTAGCTGGGATGCGAAACATTGAAAAAGGTATGTCTTCTAATTCCTTTTCTATTTCTCATACGATTTTTTACCATGATGATTACTGAGTTAAGCATCGGAGGGTCGTTGGCTAGCCAACGACCAACCTCTGACGTTGTTTTATCACAAATCGACCGACATAAGATTGCAAAGTCTACTATACGACTTTAATCTCGTAAAGACGCATAACATATGTGTTGAGGTCTACAATCTGATTATTTTTATCACAGAGGCATACGACTCAAGTTTCGTCGTGTGATGTGATCATACGAGTGTCCAGGACTAACGACCTCATGATCTGAGTTTCTTAACTTAGAAAAGTTACGTGCTCTGGATAAATGTCTTGATCGCAGGTACTTATGTTTGCCAACGTAATGTCAAAGTATAAAAATCTGATGACTTGTGTGCTAATCATCGTAATAGCTTTGGATGCCTAAGTCGCACGTTTCTTTGATTATACTTGACAAATTTCACAGTTGATGATATATCTAACTATGGCAAATGCGAGTAGAAATAAATACACAAGTTCAAACAGAAAAGCAAATTTTCATTCTTAAAACGAACGATTACATCTAAAAGTGACTCGACCACCAACGGTCGAGCATTCAAAACTAAGGCAAAAGCAAAGATAGAAAATTCTCTAAGGATTAGAAGGAGAGTCGGCAACATCCTTGCCCGAAGCTTCACCTTGAAGACCATCGCCCACAACCTCCTCTTCCTCAACCTCTTTCTCATCGTTAGAGTCGAGATCCCTGTCGGTCCCGACCTTGGCTAGAAAAAGGGCCAGCTCCTCAGTTGCGGACGCAAGGGGGTTCTTCCCCGATAAATGCTGTCGCATGATCGCCGCTCGCGCAGTCAATCGAGCAAGGGCAAAAGTCGACACAACCTCCTCCTTAAGCTCCTTCACCTCCTTCTCTAGGACCGCCACCTTGGACTTAGATTCCTTGATCTCCTTCTCCTTCGTGTCCAAAGACGCCTGCCTCCTATCCAGCTCCTCTCTTTGATCGGCAATCACTGAGAAGGATTGCTTTAAACGAGAGTTCATGTCGTCCCTCGCATGCCCGACAGCTTCCAGCTCATTCAAGGCATCGTCGAGTCGAACCGACATGTCCTCGACCCATGCTAAGGCGGACTTCTCTCTCGCTAACGCCGCATTCTCTTTTTTAAAAGCAGAGGATACTAGACCCTCGAGCTTCGTCGTCTCGGCCTGCAGGGCTAGGGAAGACTGAAACGTCTGAAACATATGAACTCGTTAGTAAAAATATCTGACAATGACAATGACAACGACAACGACAATGACAACGACAACGACATCGACAATGATAACGAAAACGAAAAACAAAGGCTTGAAAGATAGACTTACCATAAACGCCATTCCGGCAACATAAGCCCCCGAGCTCTCGATAGAGCACCCGTTGAAACGCTCCCTGAAAGAGGGGAGCTGAAATTTATCCAAGTGGGGGAACAAACTCGTCCCGTCCAGGACATTGTCCACCATAAAATCCGCCGACAACGTAAAATTTAACGTCGTTTCCTCTCCAAAGCCCGTCTGCGTGCCCTTGCCCTTGTCGGCCGACGAGGGGGCTGACGTGGCAACAAGAGACACCGTCGTTTCCTCTGTAGCATGTCGCCCAGAAAAACCACGTCGTCGTCTTCATCGACCAAGTGACGTTTAACGAACGATCGATCGTCAGGACTAATTTCCAAGAACTTCTCGATTTTAGTCCCGGAATCGTCGCTGGGCTCTACGACGTCAAAATTGATATCTGAAAATACAGAGAAAGGAGGTTAGTCGAAAAACAAAGAAATAAAGATAACATAAAAGACGCTCGGCCAAAGCTAAAATCTCACCCGCCATGTTCCATCCGGACCTAATCCAGTCACTGTCGGGGTCCAGCGTCGCTACCCACACGAAGACGTATTTGGTCTTCCATTTGCGATCGTTGACCGCAGTTTTTAGGACCAGAGTACGATCGCCCTTGTGCTTTGAAAATAAGTTGTAGCGATGATATGTATCCTTCTTGACCTGGTAAGCGGTCAAGCGGTCTTTTACGTTCGTCGGCGACTCCCAGTGCAAAGTAAGTCGCTCGATGACCAGAATCACACGCCAGAACTGGGGCATCAGTTGCCCTGGCGATAGGTCGAACTCACACATTAATGCCTTATCTAAAGGCAAATATGACCAATGGAATCCTATCTTGAAACGGTACTCATATATTACGACATACCCCTCGGGGCACATCTCTGGACGAATCTGACCGGCCTTGCTCACCGCGATCCCCTCAGGGATTTTTGCCAAAATCCTAAGGTCATCAATATCTTCCTGACTCTAAATGGAACTCCTAGGCTCCGTCGACATCGCTAACCCTGTCAACAAGATTTGACGCTCTGAAAAGCCCCAAATATCCCAATTCTTAGCGATTGACTTACGACGCATACAAAACTGGAGAGTCGTACCTTATATAGGCGCTCTAAAAAATCTCGGATCTCTAAACAAGTCGAAGATCTCTTGCAGGTATGGAAAAGATTCGGCGAACAACTGCAAAGAAATTAGGGAAAATCTCTCTTAAAAAGTCTCTGAAATCGTAAAAGGAAAAAGATCCGTCGAAGGTCCCTATTTATGCTAATGATCGTCTCAGGTCGACCCTCTCGATATTCGACACGTGCCCCTGCCTTTTCGAATACTCTATAGATTGTCAACACCTGGCGTTTACAACTGTCATGCATGATCGTGCGTCAGCCTGACGCCACGACGTTATCCTCTTTTCGACTTCCTCTTTAGTTGGAATTGGACCGATTCAGTTCCAAAGCAACTGAAAAGATTTTTTGACACATGTCACAACCCTAGACGTCCGACTAGCATTTAAAATTTGAAATTTGAAATTGCTTTCTCATTTTAAATTTTGGGGTCAAACTGTTTGGGCAAAATTTAACCAGTCTCGACCACAACCAAGACACTAAGAACATTTATTACACTTCTTTTGTAACAAAGTCAAAACCATAATCGCTAACCCTGTCAACAAGATTTGACGCTCTGAAAAGCCCCAAATATCCCAATTCTTAGCGATTGACTTACGACGCATACAAAACTGGAGAGTCGTACCTTATATAGGCGCTCTAAAAAATCTCGGATCTCTAAACAAGTCGAAGATCTCTTGCAGGTATGGAAAAGATTCGGCGAACAACTGCAAAGAAATTAGGGAAAATCTCTCTTAAAAAGTCTCTGAAATCGTAAAAGGAAAAAGATCCGTCGAAGGTCCCTATTTATGCTAATGATCGTCTCAGGTCGACCCTCTCGATAGTCGACACGTGCCCCTGCCTTTTCGAATACTCGATAGATTGTCAACACCTGGCGTTTAAAACTGTCATGCATGATCGTGCGTCAGCCTGACGCCACGACGTTATCCTCTTTTCGACTTCCTCTTTAGTTGGAATTGGACCGATTCAGTTCCAAAGCAACTGAAAAGATTTTTTGACACATGTCACAACCCTAGACGTCCGACTAGCATTTAAAATTTGAAATTTGAAATTGCTTTCTCATTTTAAATTTTGGGGTCAAACTGTTTGGGCAAAATTTAACCAGTCTCGACCACAACCAAGACACTAAGAACATTTATTACACTTCTTTTGTAACAAAGTCAAAACCATAATCGCTAACCCTGTCAACAAGATTTGACTCTCTAAAAAGCCCCAAATATCCCAATTCTTAGCGATTGACTTACGACGCATACAAAACTGGAGAGTCGTACCTTATATAGGCGCTCTAAAAAATCTCGGATCTCTAAACAAGTCGAAGATCTCTTGCAGGTATGGAAAAGATTCGGCGAACAACTGCAAAGAAATTAGGGAAAATCTCTCTTAAAAAGTCTCTGAAATCGTAAAAGGAAAAAGATCCGTCGAAGGTCCCTATTTATGCTAATGATCGTCTCAGGTCGACCCTCTCGATAGTCGACACGTGCCCCTGCCTTTTCGAATACTCGATAGATTGTCGACACCTGGCGTTTACAACTGTTATGCATGATCGTGCGTCAGCCTGACGCCACGACGTTATCCTCTTTTCGACTTCCTCTTTAGTTGGAATTGGACCGATTCAGTTCCAAAGCAACTGAAAAGATTTTTTGACACATGTCACAACCCTAGACGTCCGACTAGCATTTGAAATTTGAAATTGCTTTCTCATTTTAAATTTTGGGGTCAAACTGTTTGGGCAAAATTTAACCAGTCTCGACCACAACCAAGACACTAAGAACATTTATTACACTTCTTTTGTAACAAAGTCAAAACCATAAACATTTTGTCCTTTGACCAAAGCCGAAGTCAACAGTACCTCTCGACCTCGACCGTCGTGTGGAATCACACGACCTCGACCAACTAACGCGCGACATTTCTGTAATGTTTTCCTCATTTAATGCAGGGTCAACGTTATTTATGGCCAACGGCTATAACCGACGAGATCGTTATGAGCATTTACGCCAGCAACCATTACGACCGTTACTCCTGCATTCATGAAGAACAATTAAGGCCACGAAGACTATAAATATGAAGATCTCAGCCTCACTTTCGACATCCAATTTCAAGAACAAGGAATACACAACGAAAACATTCAAAGAACTCTCTCTCAAGTGATCGCTCTCGACGCACGATGCACGACTTATACACTCGACCTACAGTTTTCACACACGACACATTTGGTTTTACATTCGATACACTTGTTAATTTACATTTGAAGTCTTCTGTATTGTAATCATTGTACTTCGACTCCCGAAACACAAGGATATCGCCCCTGTTTGGCGATCATAGTATAGCGACGACTTCCACAGTCGTCCGCGGGTTTTTTCCTCGTTGAGGTTTTTCCCGCGTCACCAAAATCTTTGTCTCTTTTACATTTTCCATCTTTAACGCACTGTTTTGTCGAACGATTCCTTTCTTTAGTTGTTAAGCTCCACAATCAACCTTAAGTTATCCTGCTGGACGATTTTTGGCATTAACAGTACCTTGGTCCTGAAAATTGTGGTTAACGACCGTAAGTGGAATGCAAGGTATGCGTTCGCATTAGGGCCGGTTGGAATACGTCGGGTGAGATTTTTTAAATTTTTGTCGTACGTCCTATACTAGATTCTAACTTATCTTCTCTTTTGTATGTCGACAAATATCAAGTTCGAGGACGTGAAGCCCAACGCCGATTCTCAAGCCAAGATCGATAAGTTTTTGGATTTCAGTGCTATCGAACGATCCTTCTTTACACGACATCTTGTGGACGAGGAGGACGACGAGGACGTGATGTTCCTCGGAGAGAATCGAGAGGAAGAGAATGAAGAAAAGGAGGGAGGAGTGTTAATGCCAAAAATCGTCCAGAAGGATAACTTAAGGTTGATTGTGGAGCTTAACAACTAAAGATAGAAATCGTTCGACAAATCAGTGCGACAAAGGCTAAAAGTAAAAGGAGACGAGAGTATTTTGATGACGCGGGAAAAACCTCAACAAGGAAAAAACACGCGGACGACAGTGAGGGTAGTCACTGTACTATGGTCGCCAAACAGGGGCGATGTCCTTGTGTTTCAAATGTCGAGGGTACAATGATTACAATACAAATAACATAAATAAGCTGATTTGTAAAGTAAACAAGTGTATCGTGTGTAAAAACAATGTGTCGTGCGTCAGGACTATGTGTCGTGCGTTGTTTGCTCGAGAGAGAATACTTCTTCATTTTAGAACTTTCAGTATGCTGTAGGTGATTCGGGGATTCAGATATGCGCAAATGGTGATGGAGCTCTTGTTTATATAGTCTTCGTAGCTTTAATTGACTCCATAAAAGATTCAAGTAACGGTCGCAACGACTGCTGGGATTAATGCTCATAATGATCCTCGTCAGTTATAGTCGTTAGTATTTAATGGCGTTGATCCTACATTGAACAGAGAAATCATAACAGTCGTGTCATACGTTAGTTTGGTCGAGGTCGTAAGGTATTTTACAACGGTCGAGTGAGCTAGACGACGTCATGGTCGAGTATCGTGAATAACTTTTGACTTAAACTTCAGGTCTGATAATAAAGTGTGAAAAAAGCGTCGTGTAAGAAATATGTTTTCTTTTTCGGTCGTGGTCGAGACTGGTGAATTTTTACCCAAACAGTTTGCCCGCAAAATTGGAAATGAAAAAGCAATTTCAAACTTTGAATTTTGAATTTTTGTTGGAAGAAAATCTTTTGAAATCTTCGTCTAAGGGAATGTAAAGAGACGTGACACGTGTCGAAAGTCGTTGGTTTGGAAACTGAATCGGTTCGATCCTACTAAAGGGGAAGTTGAAAAGGGGATAAGATCGTGATGTCATGCTGACGCACGTTCTATGCTTAACAGCTGTTAATCGCCAGATGTCGACGATCTGTGTGTACACACGAAAAGGCGAGGATACGTGTCGATCATCGAGTAGTTCGATTTGACACGGTCGATTGTATAAATAGAGATTGTTGGTCCCAAAGGGTTATACAAGTTTGTAGAAGGGGGGTGAATACAAACACACGATTTTTACTTTTCTAAATTGTTTATTGATAAATCAAGACAATTTACAACTTGTTGCGGAACAAAATTAAGGACTAATCCTAATCTAAACAAGTTAAGAACACTAAGTTTCTTGCACTAGAATAAGTTACAAAGGAGATAAGGAAATTACGAGTAATAACCTAACACACAATTGTTTATTCTCCGTGCAATTTCCCTTCTGAATCTTCGGTTTTGAAAGTATGGGAAGGAAGATAAGTTGGAGCGGCCGATGTTCCAATGCATATATCCGATAGCATAGCATCCAGACTCGGGTTTTTCTTCAGCTGAAACATCAAATTCATCACACTTTTTCTATCTTTTTTCTAAAAAAAGAAAACGAAACCCACGTCTTAAATTCGATCAAAATTTACACATCTCCGGTTAATTAATCTGATAACTTGAGAAGATGGTGGGCTGCATACGTTTGATGTCAAACGTTGGGATCACAACATTGGTCAAGGTTTCATGGAGTCGTATGCTTCCCAGTGTTTCTTGAATAAGTTGATGTAAATAAACACCATCGTACTTTGGTCCAGTTAGAGCTCTGATCACTTTTTCGGCATGACCAAATGGATTGCTAAAAGTTGCATAAGAAATGAATTAGTTTAATTTATGCAGACAACTTAATTTATATGATATATGTATATTGATGGAAAAACAACCAAACAAACACCTTAACAATTTTGAAAAACATGTAACTTTGATGTAATTAATTAAGGTACCTATCATGTGGGAAGATCCTAGGACTATGTTCAAGATAGAAGTCGGTTATGTCCTTAGCTGCGAAAAGGGGATGGTTTTCTTCATTAGGGGCGGTTAACATCGCTGTCACGAGGCCACCGGTGCTCATCCCAGAAATTACATCAAAGTAATCTGCCAGCCGTGCATTCTCACCATCTAATTTCTACAAATTAAATATGTTTAATTCTACACTTCATTTCTGAAGTAGGGTTCTTCTTATATACTGCATGCATTTATTGCATAGCAGTGTTACTTTACACGTGGCAGCAGCTGAGTGGTTGCATGTTTTGACCTTTGTAGACAACCTTAGTAGCCACATGGTGCGCAGTGTAGAATCAGAGTTTGTTGTACGATTCTAGACAGAAGGGAGGTCCGTTCTGACATTTCGTACGGAGACGTGCAAGGGAGGTAAGACAATAGTACTTTGTAAGGAGACTTCATGATCAACTTTCGTTGAATCAGTACTTTATCAGCGAATGATAAAGCTCAGCGATTGCTGAAGTCTTCTACTTGTAACTTCACGTTGAGTGGACAAATCTTGGCTTTGCTGATATCCGCATCAGTTCATTAGTAGACTTGTCAATGTTCTTGAGCTTGATCTTCGACTTCAGCGTAGAACATATGTTGACGTGAAACTTGTCTTCAGGGATCATAAGTAAACAACTAACTTATTAGCGATTATCACAGAGACTGAACAGGCTTAGAGCTACTGGATGAATAGTGTTCGCTGAACTTTAAACTTAAAGAGCGAGAGTTCCTATCAGCGGTACTGTAAAGTCTTAGTACTTATCAGCGATAGAGAAACTCTAATACATATTGTTTACTTAAAAATTTCACTAAGTTTTTAAGAGAGGGTCATTATCAAATCACTGAGGGTTTGGATCAACAATCTCCCCCTATTTGATTATGACATAGCAACAAAGAAAATTGCTAAGTATGAAAACATAAGGATAAAAAGAACTCATAAAATATTTGTCCCTTTTACTGTTTTCTGGGATCTTTTCAGTACTGATGGAGTAAAGTACATTCGTTGAAATTTTTCTTTAAACTTCGTAAAGATTACAAAGGGAAGTAGAAAAATTACAAGTACAACAAATAAAATTACAAGTACCGAAGATATAGACAGATAAGGATAGAATAATTATAAGAGAGATCCTATCCGTCAATGGGTTCTTCCTTAATGAGAAGTTTATCAAGGGTCTTTGATGTGGGAATCATCCAGTCAGAGACCGTTACTCCTTGATCCTTTTTGTTCTTTGCTTCTTCAAAAATCAAGGGCTTAAGGTATCGAGCATGAAGGTCGCGTCTGAATTCACACCAGCAGATGACGTCTCTGAGCTATTCGATGGGAGTGATGGGAAGCTCAGAGATGCGTTGAAAGTGTTGTCTTCCGTCATAGTCTAAAAAGAAGATACCATAGGGTTCGCTTAAGACTTTTCCAGGGATGAAAGTTTCACCAGGAGGCAGAGAGGTGTCAAGCGCTGAGAGGTCAGGGTCAGGACCAAGTACTTCAGCACGAGAGAAACCAATACCTGTTTCGTTCCGTATAGGAGGACCTGAACCTGAAGGTTTCATATTTTTCTTTGCAGAGGCCCTTCTTTGTTGAGTTGGAAGAGGAGAGGGAGGAGGAATATCCACAGCAGAAGAAACCAAGTCAATCTGAGAATTTACAATCTTCTCGACATGGCTCTTGAATTTTGAGCGAGATCGCTGAATGGTTATTCGTATCTCCAACCATTCAGTGAAACCAAACTTCTCTAATGAAGTCGCCTAAAAGGTTTAATTGGTCTTGTCTTCTCTGAATACGTCAACTTCAACAACGGGAACGTCTACAAACGTTTTTCCTCTGATATTTACCTTGTTGATTCTGGATGGTCGAGATCGATAGTTCAGTCTTTCATTGCACCATTCCAAAGTAGAATTAGATACATTGGTGTTTTCTTCAACGATCCTCTGGAAGTCTTCCCATAACTGACGTTGGACTTCGATGGGAGTTCTTTTCAGCGCTGGGTCTTTCACCGATTGTTGGGCAAGCTGGATGGCAAGAGCCTTATCTTTTTCTTCAGCTTCCTTCTTTTCGGCGAGTAATCTTACAGCTCTGAGGTGATCAGTTAATTCTTTCTTCGAAAGTCTGAACTTTGTAGAAGCAGGAATTTTGTTACGAGGAAGAATGATTCGCTGATCTTCAAGCTGTTTGATCATTGCATCTCTCTTTTCTTGATCCTCTTCACTTAGTTTTTGAGGAGCCAAGGAAGGTATGTTTTTGCTAGAGAGAAGTTGTTCTTCAGGTTCATCGGTCTCAGTGATTAAATCCAAGACCGGGATTATTTCTTCAGCTCTTGTGGCTGGGATTATTGTTGGTGTAGTTGTAGGAGCTTCAGCGTGATCCTCAAACAGGGGAGAGGACTAGCTGAAACATAGCGATTGTTTAAGTAAGAACATGGGAAGAAATAGATAGAGAAAAGAATGGGGTTTAAGTGTATAGAGGTTTTATGGAGAGAAGAACTGAGATTGAGAAGGGATAGAGAAGAGATGCAGTGTAAGGGAAGAGAAGATATTGTACCTGACAAACTGGCTTTATCTGAAGGATGGCCAGATTGCCTTCTGCAGCGAGGCCTTTGTTTTTGCCATTGTCAGCTTCAGACGCTGCATGCTTTATCTTGGTCGTCTCCCTGAAGGTTCACTTATCGAAATCCCTTTCTCAGGGGCCTTCTTGGGCTCAACGAAGAAGAAGTCATCATCATCATTGTCATCATCATCATCTTTAGGGGATGATGATGGTTCTTTATCATCGATATCGATGGGTTCTTCGTCTTCATCTTCTTCTTCTTCAGACTCAACCTCATCAGCGTAAGGTTTGGCCATATCAGTAACGGCTTCTTTGTGTTGCTCTTCGAGTTGCTCCCCATCAGATATAGAGGGATGTTTCTCGGTTCCCTCAGGGTTTTCACCTCCCTTAAGTTTTGAAGTAGAAGCAGCAGTTTCGTTTTTCTTCTCCCCCCCATCATTATGGGGAAGGTCTTCAGCTCTCTTCTCCCCCTCTTCCACATGATGAGGAGGGGAGGCAAGAGAAATATCAGCAACATCAGCAGCATCATCAGTATGAGAATCACTATCTTCTAGGACAGTGATTCCCATGCATATCTCAACCACTGCTAATCTGTCATCTAGGTCAGATATAGCAGGATGGAGGCTTTGAAGATCCTCTCGATCCGTCTGAGTAAAATGCGATGGAGTGCACGTTGGATCATTCAGAAGATCGAGAACTTGTTGCAGTAGATTGGTGGCAGCGCTGACATCTGTCCTTAATAAGGACACTTATGTCTTCAGCGATGTGACTTCGCTGGACAGGTTTGTATGGAAGAGGTTGAGATTGGTGATGGCAGCCAAGTTTTCAGCAAGAGCAGCAGCAAAAGTTGCAATGCTGCCATCCACCTTCTCCAGATCAACACTGGAGGCTTTCTTTTCGACCTCAGTGGTCAGCGTCTTCAGATTTTCTCCAGCGTTTGTAACCGCTGAAGAGTTTGCCGAGAGAGTGGAGGTGAGTGATTCCACCTTTGTTACCAAGTCTTTTAGGGAGTTCTTGATATCTCCCAAATTAGGACTTGAAAATATTATGAACATATGAACAGAGGAAAGCTCAGAAGTTTAGCGTTGAGAAAGATTAGTGTTAGCTTCAATCTTCCTAATCATAGAAGTATTTAGAAGTAGTGAAAAATAGGCTAAGTGAAGAAAGCCTCTTACAGAGGCTCTGCCGACATTACCGAGAAATCAAGGTCAAGAAGCTACAGAAGCAGCAGAGACTTCCTACAGAAGCTCTGTCATTCGCACAAAGAAGACCAAAGACTCGGAATCCGGCGAAGACTGCTCCAGAGGACCAGACCGCAAAACCTCTGTAACTCATTACAGAGCCTCTGTGGTCCTTACTGAGACGAAGATATTTATAATATCTTGCTACTGTTAAAGGACTCGTACATCAACTTGCATGGTAGCATGCCCTGTCCAACGTCGACGTGTCAAACTCTGATTGGACTCAGTAGGGCTTAGTACATATTAGACGTCTGCTGCATTAAATGCAATATAGCACGTCTGAATGTTCATGCCATCTTTGCAACTGTTCACGACATCCTCTCAACTATTCATACGTACCTTTTGAATAGTAGCATATGCTTTATGGTTCCCTTTATAGTAGTATATAAGGAAGACTCATGTTGAGTTCTTCCTAACACACAAATACACAACACAACAACATTAAGAACACAAAAAGCTTATTCACCTTAAGAGTCATATCTGTTTTAAAGCTTTTTGTTACTCACGGTTCATAAACCTGTTCTTGATATATATATTCAGTAAACTTTGAGATATAATATTTTGTTCACTGTTTATTTCAAGTTTGTTCTAAATCTATCAAACTTATCTGTTAGTTCATTAAATACGCTTCCGCATCAAACCTTAAACCTGAACTAATAGATCTGATAATCTTGTTTAAAGCAAAACGGGAACCAACAATTGGTATCAGAGCCTAGCTTGATTTTTCAATATCAAGTGATCCTCGTTTTACAACTTTTATTTGATAGATTATTTTCTCTCTTCATCACAATATTTCTAAATATTAGTTGTACCCAGAAAACCTTCCAGATCTTTATCCTTAGAAATCCTCCATCAGATTATCTTCTCCTCAAAATGACAAATACAAATAACTTTTTCACTGCTGGATCACTAACCAAACCTCCTACTCTTCTTAGAGATGAGTATCCTCAATGGAAGATAAGAATGGTTCATTTCTTTGAGGGTACTGAAAAAACTCTCAAACAATATCTTTACAATCCTCCTCCAGTTCCGATGATAACTATGCCACGTGTACCAGCTACTGCTGAATCTGCTGAAATCCCTGAACATCAAAAACCTAAGCCAAGAGAAGAATGGTCAAATGAAGATAAGGCAGAAGATGAAGTTGCACAGAAAACAAAGAGAATATTGATCATGGCAATCCCCAACGAACTTTTTCAATCCTTAGATGCATGCGAAACAGCGCACGATCTCTGGAAAGAATTAGAAAGACAGTTGGAAGGGGGTGCTAAAACTCAGAAGAACCGAAGGGCACAATACATAAATGAATATCATGCTTTCAGAGCCTCTGCAACAGAATCTCTGCAAACAACATACGACCGGTTCAACTATCTCATAAACAAATGCAAAAAGTCTGGTATTTACAGAACCACGGAAGAAAATAACGTCATGTTTCTAAAGAGCCTGAACGATGAGTGGCTTCAGTTGTCTATGTCTTTACAAACAAACCAAGATCTAGACTCCTGGACACTCTCTGATCTCTATGGAACACTTGCTGCACAAGAGCCTCAAATAGCTCAAGATAAAACACTAACCACTGTGCCATACGCATTGGTTAGTAAATCTATAGAGGCTGCAGACAGACCAAGAAATGAGAGATCTACAGAGGAGAAAAAGAAGGAGAAAAAGAAGATGGTAATGGTTGATAGCGAAGAAGACGAGCTGATAGAAGAAGAGATAACTCTTGCGTCATTAGCTAAATCAATGGCTCTTTTGACAAGAGAGTTTAGAAATAACCAAAGGATTTCTGGTAGAAGAGATGATGGAAGAAGAGAAGAATCAAGTGACCGACAGAGGTCAGACTACAGAAATGATGACCTACAGAGGTCGAGCGACAGAAGCTATAGAGGAAATGATCGACAGAGATCAGATGACAAGATAAGCCACAAACAAGAATGCTACAAATGTGGTAAACCCGGTCATTACGCAAACGAATGCCGAACAGAGAAAGGTGGAGACCTACAGAAGTCCGACGACCGAACTGGAAACATCTCCCAAGGTTGTTTCAACTGCGGCAAGTCAGGTCATTTCGCAAAAGAATGCAGAAGTAGACCAAATCGCCCACAGAAGGACTCAGCTTTTTACAAAAAGAAGGCCGAGTATTACGCACAAAAATCCCTAATGGCGAACAAAGGGCATTCTGAGGCAAACAAAGAAGACTTCGAGTCAGACTCTACCTCTGACGATGAATTTCTCACAAATGCCCTATTCTGTGGCATGGCAGAAGTTGACTCCGGCACTGACAATGAGGTATCCATATCAAACTCTATCTCAAGTACTAATTCTGTAGATGGTGATTTATTTAAACTTAACATTGAACAGAAAAATATAATTGAAATCATTCAGAAAAAGCTGACCTTTAATGAGAGAGAAGTAAGGCTTCTCACTCAAGAAAAAGCCAAAATCTTTGAAGAAAAAGGAAAAGTCGAAAAATATTGGAGCAAAAATATAGATCCTTTAAAAAAGCAAATTTCTGATTTAACCTATGCTTTAAAAATCAAAACAAAAGAACTTTCAGTTTCAGGAAGTGAAACTACAGACATAAGAGCTCTCAAAGAATACTTTCAAAAGGAAAGAGAGGTACTTTGGCAAGATCTTTTAAGAAGAGAAGTTTTAATTAAAAACTATAAAGATGCACAGAAGGTGTATAAAAAGATAAACACTCAAATAGCAAGACGAGGTATAGGGTACAGTGACATTACCTTAGGAGTTGAAAATAAACGACTAAAACCTCTGTCCTCTCTATTTGTTTTGGGAAAAACTAACAAACCAAACTTTCCAAACTTACTCTCTGTAAGTAAAAGGGTTAAAATCTCTGCAGAACCTCACTTGAGGAAACATACAAAGATGATCAATGTGTGGTTTGAAAACACAGATTCATCATCTTCAACCTCTGTCAAAAGAGAAATCAAACCAAAGAAATATCTGAAAACACAAGATCAGATAGGTATCTTTAAGTTTGGTAAACCAGATACTCAAACACATGTCGCTTTTGTCTGATGATAAATGTTGAAAAGAAATTGTCAGCAGAAGCTCCTGAGTTTAAACCCATCTTTTCAGAAGAAAAACTTGAAGAATCTATTGAAAAAGAAATTTTGGAAGTTTTGAAATCAAATATTTTAGAAAATCTCTGTACATCTTCTATAAATCAAAAACTCGCTGAAGAGATCTCATTAGAAACCTCTGCCAACTACGAAAGTTTTTCTACAGAGGAAGAAAGCTCGTATGATACATGCTCAGAAAATCCAGCCTCTGTCGAAAGAAATGACTCAACATCTGCATATGAGGACGATTCATCCTCTGACGACTCAGAGACTGATTTCAAATCAGGGATAATTCACTGTGACACAGAGGATGTCAAATTCTCCTCTGAAGTTCTTAACAGAACAATTTCTCCAAAAGAGAAAATCACAGAGATACCTATCCATCCAGATTTTCTCAAAATGTGTATACAAGTCAAAACCTCTACAGAGCTTGAAAATCTGAAAAAGGCCTCGGAAAATCCAAAAAGCATAAAATTTTCAAAACTTTTAAGGAAAATCAAAGAGAATCCCACTTGGCAACAAAAGGGAAAAAGGCCTGAAGCTGACAAATATTTTTCCTCTGTGACAGTGAAGAAAGATGTTCACCACAGAAGAGAGTCACAGAAGGAAGGAACTAAACAAGACTTTTGCAAACAACATTCTAGTATTCATAGATCTTCTTGTAATAGGAAATCTAATGTAAAGAAAGAATGTAATGTCTCTGTGGCTCAGTTCAGAAAATTCAATGAAAAGTTCAAACAAATCACATCTCATATTCAATACTGTCATTGTTTTGATCTTATGTTTCAATTGAATAAACACTTCTCAAGTCCAGATTGCTTTCTCACCACTGAAATTCGAAAGTCAGAACCAAAAGAGAAACAATCTGATTCTTCTACAAAAGATAAAATGTATTTCAAGATGCTAAGGCAAACTTGAAAAATTCTAACAATATTGGACCCATGTGGATATGGGTACCTAAATCTCTATTATTGTCTTACAGAAGCAACATGTGCCAATTTGGTATCTTGACTCCGGATGCTCAAGGCACATGACTGGCAACAGAAGATTACTATCCACATACAAAGAAACACACGATGGTGGATCTGTAACCTTTGGAGACAACATGAAGGGACACATCAAAGGCTATGGAGTCATACAGAAAGAAAATGTCTCTGTATACAAAGTTGCATATATGAATGGCCTCAAACACAACCTACTAAGCGTAAGTCAACTCTGTGATACAGGATTCGATGTGTTATTCAAAAGAACTTTCTGCTCTCTACAGAGTGAAAACACATGAATAGAACTTCTGCGAGCTGAAAGAAGAGGTGATCTATACCTAATGAATTTTACTTCAAAATCAAAGGACAAAGTTTGTCTAGTAGCCTGCAAAAGTGAAGAAGCGTGGTTATGGCACAACAGGTTCTGTCACTTAAACTTTCACACCTTGGATAAACTAGTAAAACTCAATCTAGTTAAAGGTTTGCCAAATGTTAAATTCAATAAGGATCATTTGTGTTCGGCCTGTGAAATGGGAAAACACAGAAGGGCTTCCCACAAAGGCAAAACTGACGTATCTTGCACTAGACCTCTGTACATGCTTCATGTCGACCTCTGCGGTCCCATTGCCATACAGAGCCTAGGTGGCAAGAAATACATACTTGTCCTAATTGATGAGTATTCACGTTTCACATGGGTTGAATTCGTTAGAAAGAAATCAGATGTTCCAAATATATTGATAAATGTAATGAAAAGAATCCAAGTTCTTTATGATTGCAGAATACAGAAGTTAAGAAGTGACAATGGCACAGAATTTAAAAACTCTGTCATTGAAGCCTATCTTTCAACAGAAGGAATATCACAGAACTTCTCTGCAGCTCGCACTCCACAACAGAACGGTGTTGTCGAAAGAAAGAATCGAACACTTGTGGAAGCCGCAAGAACTATGATGTCAGCATGCGGATTATCAATGAACTTTTGGGCAGAAGTAATTTCTACTGCGTGTTATACTCAAAATCGATCAACCATTGTGAAAAGACACCTCAAGACGCCTTACGAATTGCTTAACAAAAGGCGGCCAAACATCAAATTTTTCCATGTATTCGGATGCAAATGCTTTGTCTTAAACGACAGAGATTCAAGAGGAAAGTTTGATGTAAAAGCAGATGAAGGCAAATTCATTGGATACTCTGCCACTTCCAAAGCCTACAAAACATTCCTTACAAAGTCTCACAATATTGTAGAAAGCATCAATGTTTCTTTTGATGATTCATTCCAAATGACTTCTGAGCAAATAAGTTCAGAACTCGGAATTAAAGGGAAATCCTCTGACATCTCAAGAACAAAATAAGATTTGGATCTTCTATTTTTGGAGATGTTCCACAATGACATTGATCCTTCTGTCGGAACCATCAGAGTTTCTGAAGAACCATCCTCTGTCGGACAAAATCCTACAGGTATGACTCTAACTGGTCCAAATAATACTTCATCTTCTTCTATAAATACTACAGATGCAATTGTCGAAGCAGAAGAAAGTGCAGAAGATGAAACATCAAGAAAAACGACCACAGAAGCTGCACAAACCACAGAAGAACCAATTACAGAGGAGATCGAGGACCAAGACTATACGTCCTCAGAGGAACAAACTCCACCACCACTCGTACCAATCATTCCACAAATGGTAGAATCAACTACCAAGGCACGAAGAACAACATAGGCTACACAAGAAGAAACACAAGAAGCCTCTGAAGAAAGTTTTGATGACATTGATGATCATCTTCCACGCACAACTCAGTGGACAAAAAGCCATCCTCCAAGCCAAATAATTGGAGAACCTTCTGACTCAGTAAAAACAAGGTCTGCCACTGCTAATTTTTGTTTCTTTACAAATTTTATTAGTGTTATATAACCAAAGAAGATTTCTGAAGCCCTAGATGACCCAAACTGGGTAGACGCCATGCAAGAAGAACTTATGCAATTTGAGCGTAACAGAGTATGGACTTTAGTACCTCTGCCAAGAGGGAAACAGGCCATTGGGAATAAATGGGTCTACAGAAACAAGAAGGATGAAGATGGAGTGGTCATCAGAAACAAAGCAAGATTAGTAGCAAAAGGATATAGACAAGAAGAAGGCATAGACTACGATGAGACTTTTGCCCCTGTCGCACGTCTCGAAGCAATAAGAATATTCTTAGCCTTCGCAGCCCACAGAGGTTTTAAAGTCTATCAGATGGACGTAAAATCAGCTTTTCTAAACGGTGAAATCCAAGAAGAGGTTTACGTAAATCAGCCAACAGGTTTTGAAAGCTCAAAGTTTCCAAGGCATGTATACTACCTTGAAAAGGCTCTATACGGACTAAAACAGGCTCCAAGAGCATGGTACGAACGACTTTCTACCTTCCTTCTAGTCAATGGCTACAACAGAGGTACAACAAATACTACCTTATTCTATAAACGCAAAAATAGTAAGATAATGCTTGTACAAATATACGTAGATGGCATAATTTTTGGGTCTACAAATTCAGAAGAGTGCAAAGTTTTTGAAAAACTCATGCAGAGTGAGTTTGAAATGAGTATGATGGGAGAATTAACATTCTTCCTCGGACTTCAAGTCAAACAATCTTCAGAGGGAATTTTTATAAATCAAGCCAAATATGTCTCTGACATACTTTTAAAATATAATCTATCTGATACCTCTGCAATGAAGACTCCAATGGCCACTGGAAATAAGTTATTCTTAGATCCAAATGGTATTTCTGTAGAATGTACTCTCTACAGAGGCATGATTGGATCTCTGTTATACTTAACAGCAAGCAGACCTGACATTATGCATGCCACATGTCTTTGTGCACGTTATCAAGCTAATCCAAAGAAATCACATTATGATGCTGTAAAGAGAATCTTTAGATACCTGAAGGGGACCAATAATCTTGGTCTCTGGTATCCACAGAACTCTGGTTTTAGTCTTAAAGCTTATACAGATTCAGACTATGAAGGATGCATGCTCGACAGAAAGAGTACCTCTGGGAGTTGTCAATTCCTAGGTGGTAAACTAGTCAGTTGGACCTCCAAGAAGCAGAATTGTGTCTCCACATCTACTGCAGAAGCTGAATACGTTGCTGCCGCTAGCTGTTGTTCTCAGGTTCTATGGATGAAGACTCAGCTAAAAGACTACGGCCACATTCTGTTCAAAATACCCATCTTCTGTGATTCCAAAAGTGCTATTGCTATCTCTGCCAACCCTATGCAACACTCAAAAACCAAGCATATCGATATAAGGTATCATTTCTTGAAACCTCATGTTGAATATGGTACAATCGAAATGCATTTCGTGCCCACAGAATATCAACTCGCTGACTTATTCACCAAAGCACTAGACGAGAAAAGATTCAACTTCTTGGTGGGTAAGTTAGGAATGATTAACATGGTGTGAAAATCCTCTGTAAGTATAGCTTTATCTTCTGTAAATAAGTATAAATATCTATTGTTACTAAGTTATTGCGTTGATAAATTTATTTCAGTATGTATTTTTTATGCAAAAATAATTGTTTACAGAGCCTCTGTGGGTCCGCTCAGATCTTCTGATAACCCTTACAGAACCTCTGGTAAACATAATCTATGCTCAATACAAATCTTACCATTCTTTGAACCAAGCATAGATCAAGGGGGAGCAAAAGGAAAATTCTTGATCTACAGAAGTGATTAGATCAAGGGGGAGCAAAAGGGACCCTGAAATGATCTACAGAGGTAAATCTTTCAAAGGAAAGCCAAAGAAGAATGTCGACAGAAGTAAGACAAAACTACCGAGAACAGAAGAACCAAAAGGTATGTCTCTCGCACAAAAGGTTTTTGGAAAACAGTTTTCTAGGACAAGAATTGTCAAATATGTCCTAAATATACTATGAATAACATTTCAAAAATCAAAAGTTCAAAAAGTTTAACAAAATTCGAAATAGGAGAAATTTAAGGTCATAGAGCTTCTGCTGAGCTCAACAGAGGTTCTGCAGGAAATATGCTCTGTGATCACAAATTAACCCTCTGTCGATCTTTTGGAATGTTATCTCGGAAACCGACAACACACACCATGACCTTCTCGAACAAAACGTTTATCAAAATAGTTTTCTCGGACACCAACTTTCAAAAATGTGCGAAAAACATCTCTTAACACAGATCAAAAAATTGGATTATCAGAAAGTTAATAGAATTCAAGTTATAAGATTTTTTTCTCTCATAGAGCTTCTGCTGGCTCTCGCAGAGCTTCTGCAAGTTCCATCAGAGCTACAAAACCTCTGTGAGTAAAATTTCTTGACAAAATCCTATTGATCCTCTCCAATGTCTTTACAAACGTTTTCGTTCAAAGAAGAACCTTCAGAGTCATGACAACAATGAGATATATGAGAAGAGGTTAAAACTCAAGATTTTCAAAATCACAGAGCTTCTGTAAAACACAAAAGTTCTGCCATTTTGTTATCTGTGGTAATAACGGTTACTGTTACTGCAAGTGAAACTAATATGGCTAAAAACAACCTCACGCGCCTAGCATTAATGGGCCGCGCACGACGTCCTGTCATATTCTGACAAGGCCTACGTGTCCCATTTTCATTGGGCGTACATGGAACGTTTTTATTTGGAAAGTTGAACCCGCCGCTCAAACTCGAGTACGGATTCCAAATTTTAATCCATTGCCATATATTTTACTCTTTCGAATACTACCGTTTTACCCTCCTATAAAAACCAAGCTATACCCTCTCATAAAACCTTTTACAAACTCTTATCTTCTTCTCCGGCGAAACCCTGCAAAAGCTTGCAAAAAAACCTTGTTCTTAAAATCAAATGGCTTCATCTTCTAAAGCTATCTCCCAAGAACTCTCTCCGGCAAACTCACCGGAACACTCCCCTGCCCACTCTGAACATTCAAAAAACCCCAACCTTGCAAGAACTATTGAACAACAAGATTCCGGGGACTCAGCAGAATTTGCTCCGACGACACACTTGCAAAACTTCATAGCAAAAGATCACTTCGAAACCATACTTCCTATCAAATCCAACAACTGCTATTTGGTCCCCTCACCCACTGCTTTCGGCGAAGCCCATGCTATTCTTCTGAATATAATGGAAAATCACGTCCTCTTCCCTCAACTCTCAAGAACCCCAAACAAAATTCCAGTCCGCTATTTGAACCAATTTTGGCAAAGCTGCCGATTTGATAAAGACGATTCTCTTATCAAAGGGTACATTTCAAGACCTGATAAATCTGAGCATCTTGAAATCAAGTTCAACAGAACAATGTTCTCACTTGAATTCAACCTACCAACAAGGGGTCTTCTGGGATTGAAGAGTTATGCAGAGCAACCATCAGACGAAGAGCTCTGTCGCTTCGTAGAAATGCTTGGGTACAACACCCAACTACGGAAGAGAAATGACTTTCGCAGAGGAAGATTACCACCTCTGTGGAACACCTTGTTCTCTATTCTTAACAGATGCCTCACAGGGAAAATAGGAAGTATTGACCAGAGCTCACATCAAATCTTGAGCATCATGTATGGGGTTTACTATGATCTTCCACTAGATTATGCGACCATTATGATGCAAGAGATCATAAACACCATCGACAGAAAGAACAACACGAGAAGGGTCAAAGAAAACGATCCCAACTTTCTACCACCTCTGCAATTTCAAAGAATATTGGGAGTACTGTTCGAACCTCTACTGCTAATCCAAAACTGGCCAATGGAAGGACCAACTCCCAAACAGTTCCCGATGAACAAGAATACCCCCACTGATCATATTTATGGCTACTCACACTGCAGACCTCTGTCAAAGAAGCTTATGCGCTACGCATCGAATAAATCCCTTAAGAAAGAGTATATACGCGATCATAGAACTCCTAAACCAAGTCCTATGACACCCCGCGTTTAGGTGTCCCCCTAGGAACAATGATAGCAAAACCTCTTTCCACTCAAGAAGAAAAGGATCAGAAGTTAGCAAAGCACATGGCTATTCAACTCAGCTTTATAGCCAAACGTGCAGAACTAATGGGAAAGAAGTCTTCATCAAGAACCTCTGCATCTACTCCAAAAGCTAAGAAGAGAAAACTGCAGAAGGCACCTCAACAAGCGCTGCAGAAGATCAACCTTCACCTCCTCATGCCACAGAAATTGGCTCCTCTGCTCCTCCCTCTTCCCCAAAAATGAAGAAGAAAAGATCGAAATCAACAGAAGAAGGGGCACCAAATCCTAAGAGGAGGAAAACCAAAAAGAGGCATGGTAAATCACTTGAAAAGTTGGTTACCATTGCAGAAGAGGAAACTGCTGAAGAAGAAGTTGCAGAAGAAGAAATGGCTACAGAAAAGTATCAATCACCCTATCAATCTCCATATAGATTTGCTCACCAAGGAGACCTGAACGATTTCTTACAGAACCCTGATATTGCCAACACCCTAAATACAGCAGGGTGGACGGCACAACCTCTCGACCACCACTCTCCAGAAGAACAAGATTTCTTCATTTCTGGCATTGACACACATCTGCAAGAAGATGACACAACACCAAAAAATCAACCAGCCGACACCCCTGTGATTTTACAAAACCCTTTCATTCAAGGATTGGACGTTCACAGAAGAAGTCCAAACCCAGCTTCAGAAGAAATTGAACAAACAGAAGCTGAGTGGAACAGAGGTGAAATTACAGAGGCTTCTGAGAATATGATGGAAGAAGAAAAAGAAAAAGGGGTCGAAGTTGTATAAAAAGAGGGATTAGCAACAACAGAGACAGAAATAGAGATCTTAGAGACAGATTCAAATGAAGAAGAAGTTGTCTGGATACGTAAGGGTCTTTATCATCCACATGTCATGAGATTATTCGGATCTCATCAAATGTATGACTTCTTACGACCAGAGCAAGGAACTTCAACAGAACTTAGGGAAGAAGCACCAAGCCATAGGGTAGTTACAGAGGATGAAATGATAGACAATGAAGTAGTGCTTGGATGCTTAACAGAGGAAGAAGCAAGAAAAGATGCCTGGATAAATAGAGGCACACAACCAAAACCAACTCCCAGTGCAACCCACATTTCTAACTCCGCAGGTCTAGCTGCAGAAGGAGTTATTGAAAAAGAGCAGCACAGCTCGATCCTAACCCAAACCATCCAGCCAAAGGTTACTCTTTCAACCTCTGTGCCCACAGAAACCGGGGAATCCATTCCTAGGGAGTCTCCTCAAAGAGACTCACCTATTGTTCGTGATCAGTCGCCCCAGATCACCCTAGAACACCCTACAGAGGAATTCGTTTCCTCTGCCACGCACACATTAGGACCAAAACTTCTTTCAGAGAGAAGTAGTGAGCACAGAGACGAAGAGACTCTAGACAAGTCTCCCAGTCAACAGAAGAACATTCCAATAACCACCTCTGGAGTGGATTTGGACACTGTTCTTCACAGAACTTCTGTAGAGATCGAAACTCAGGTTTCTTCTCGAGGATCAGAAGGAAATCCTTCCACCCCCATCGTATAAACAAGGGTGAACGAAGGTGTCCCAGGAACAGGGACTCACTCTGGAGACGAATGTGTTCCTCCAGAGGTTACACAAGGAACACAAGTATCAAGGGATGAGTTCCAAACCCTTGTCACCTCTGTGAACCAAACAATGAAAGAGTTGCAAAGCTCTTTCAAATCCTTTACAGAGACAACATCTACGGCTATCCTGAATCTGAACACCAAAATGGACAATCTGTCCACAGAGGTAAAAACCGCCATCTCAGAGATGAAGTCTTCTACCGAAACTACTGCCAAAAGAACAGCCACTTCTGCAGCTCAGGAATTCGGAACAACTGCAAATTCTGCTTTCAGGGACTCTGTCAATGATTTCCTTGAACAAATGAATACGCAATCCAACAGAGCAGAGAATCAACCAAGCCCCTCCAGAAGAAACCCAACAACGAACCCAAAAGACCACAGAGACAACACCCATCTCTGTGGAATCATCTCCTAACGAAACCAAAACTCCAGAAGCAGATCAGCAAACCACAGAGGCAACAACCGCCCCTGAGGTAATCATTTTGGAAGAAACAGATGAACAAACCACAGAGAAAACACCCACCTCTGTGGAAACACCCCAAACCATACCCAGAAGAAAGTCGATTGTCACCAAACCAAAAAGAGCAACGACCTCTGGTTCTGACGTTCTGAAAAGGATGCACACAACAATGAGTGATCGTATGACGAAGAGAGAAGAAGAAAGGCACAGGTTCACTTTAGCTTTCAAAATGGCAAGAAGATTCGATGCCAATACTTCATCAACAGAAACTGAGCTCACAGAAGAAGTCAACAAACAACCTCCAACAGAGGTTACAGAGCAACTCAAGCCAACAGAACCATCGCCACAAAAGTCCTCTAAATCACAAATGTCAAAACCCACAGAGGCAACCCCCATCAAGCCAACAGAAGTGCCAACCTCCAAACTTACAGAAGGAACAGTTTCTGTCCCGCCAAAAACCAAAGATAAGGGCAAAGGTATACTGACAGAAGAGCCTAAGAAGAAAACATTGCCAAAGCCAACAGAGAAACTAATGAAGAGCGCGTTTGATGCCTTTCAAACCCCAAAGCCTGAAGAAGTTGACTGGGCACATGGATTGAAGCCTCTGTCATACATTCCTCTAACTGGTAGAGCCGCAGAAGTTGTTCAACAGATGGAGAGTCTCAGAAGACAAGTACCACAACCAGGTCCAACATATGAAGAAATGGAAGAAGTGGTATACAAATACCTCTATAAACAATCCTTTCAGACCAATTATCCAACAGATCATGTGACAGATCCAAGGATCAGAGAAGAATTTGAGAACATCTTCACAAGGACAAAGCCAAGAACCAAAGCAGATGTCTTCTCAATCCACAAGATCAAAAAGGTAATCTTCTGCAAATTCTCCTTCACAAGAACCTATCCAAGGGTCAGGTACAATCTTTACACAGTCAGAAGATAAAACAATTCAGAAACTACCTTCGCTGATGCTGATTTAAGAAATATCAATCCATATGATCTACCTGACCTTCTGCAACGGACAAAGGACAACTACAACACAGAGGAAAACACCAGAGCCTATCAAGTGTTGAGAAAAGCGATGAGGGAAAAGCTTCTGCTCTATAGCATGATAGATTTCCAGCTGGGAAAGGATCTTGGTCTCAAACATCTGGATTTACGACCACCAGAGGATCGCTGCCCACCGGACGCCGTACCTAACTCAATCATCACAGAACCACGGTTTGGGTTAGTATTTCAAAACCCTCAAGGCGAAACTAAACTATTTGTATGCATGGACTGTCAGAAGTATGCAACAAGTACTCTGAACAAGTTCAGAGCAAGCCTTGTGAAATACAGAGGTTCAAAGAAAATGGATAAAGATGTTGCAGATACTATCATAAGAGAGATTGACGCAACAATTCGCCTAAGAGAACTCTGCATCAGATTCTACAAAGAGATCAGAAAAGTTGGAAGAGACAACAGAAGCTACAACGATTTCAAAGATGCCAAAATCTGATTCTCAGACCTCCAATCTCTGCAAACAAAGTTAAAATTTATCTTTCATTGTACTCAAATGTAAAATGCTCTGGCATATTTCTAAATGAAAGAAATTTCGAGGTATTGTTTAACCTCTGTCTTATCTAACTTAGCCAAACTTAACCCAAGTTCAAATTTTTTATTTTTCACTACTTAGGGGGAGATTGTTAGCTTCAATCTTCCTAATCATAGAAGTCTTTAGAAGTAGTGAAAAATAGGCTAAGTGAAGAAAGCCTCTTACAGAGGCTCTGCCGACATTACCGAGAAATCAAGGTCAAGAAGCTACAGAAGCAGCAGAGACTTCCTACAGAAGCTCTGTCATTCGCACAAAGAAGACCAAAGACTCGGAATCCGGCGAAGACTGCTCCAGAGGACCAGACCGCAGAACCTCTGTAACTCATTACAGAGCCTATGTGGTCCTTACTGAGACGAAGATATTTATAATATCTTGCTATTGTTAAAGGACTCGTACATCAACTTGCATGGTAGCATGCCCTGTCCAACGTCGACGTGTCAAACTCTGATTGGACTCAGTAGGGCTTAGTACATATTAGACGTCTGCTGCATTAAAGCAATATAGCACGTCTGACTGTTCATGCCATCCTTGCAACTGTTCACGACATCCTCTCAACTATTCATACGTACCTTTTGAATAGTAGCATATGCTTTATGGTTCCCTTTAGAGTAGTATATAAGGAAGACTCATGTTGAGTTCTTCCTAACACACAAAGCTTTTTCTTTCTCACGGTTCATAAACCTGTTCTTGATATATATATTCAGTAAACTTTGAGATATAATATTTTGTTCACTGTTTATTTATAGTTTGTTCTAAATCTATCAAACTTATCTGTTAGTTCTTTAAATACGCTTCCGCATCAAACCTTAAACCTGAACTAATAGATCTGATAATCTTGTTTAAAGCAAAACGGGAACCAACAATTAGTGTTTGGGATATTGTGTATACCTGCAGGAGGGTTGGCGAAGTTGTCAAAACCTCGAAAACCTGTAAAAGTTTCATAGTCATCTTCAATAGTTCCATGATGACTTTAAGTACCTGCAGGTCCTGTGGATTGTCCTATCATCCTCTGAAGATGTTCAGCAGCAGTGTCGCTGAGGAGGATGTGTGTTGAAGAGAATAGGGGAAGAGATTGAGTGGCCAAAGGAGACGTGGGAGGAATGATGGTGGAGAAAGTGGGTTGGGTGCGGGGTTCAACATTGGATCCGCTCTCAATCACTTCAATCACTAGAGGGACTGAAGGAGATGGGTTCTGTTCCAAGTTTATAACTTCAGCGTTTAGAGACGCTGAAGCTGGGATGGAAGGGGTGGCTTGATCAGTTGTGGCAGAGCGTACCACTGAACTATCCATCAGCTCTTCAAGATGAGTTGTGGAGTCTTTAGCATGTGAATGCTGGGGGGGTTGCTCCTTGGTTTTCTTGATACTTTTGGAACCAAGTTGGGAAGTAGATTGTTTCCTTTTTCGAGAAGGAGTGGAGGGTGCAGCTTGGGTATCAGCGGTGGGGATTTTCACTGAATGAGTCGCAGAAGTAGAAGAAGGAGGATTAAGAAGAGATAAAAGAGTAGTAAGACGTACCTCATTTGCCAACGGCTTGAAGTCGAGCACCTTAGGGCCAACCTAAGAGAGTCTTAGATCACCCTCTTTTGGGTACTTGTCCCCAAGTCCCTATTGAAAGACGGCGCTGATGAATCTGGGATATGGAACCTATGAAGGTCTATCAGCCATATCTACTCTGAATGCAAGGTTGTCATAGATGATCGAGGCCCAATCAACATGGAGACCCTTCAGCAATGCATAGCCCATGGATTGCTGAGGTTGAGCAGCTTCATCAGAGGAGCCACTTTTCGCTATCATGCAGCTTATCAGGTGTGCGAAGATGAAGTTCATCTCGCTTGGCATTTTGGACTTCTTGATCAGGGTCAGTTTCGTCTCAATCTCCTTGCCCCTCCATGTGTCCCATACGTAACCCATTGTATCAAAGAGTGTAGTGATGGCTTCCCTATCAGCATGGTTTTTGTCGTTTGGGAGAGAGAAAGGGTTTTTCTTTGGTGGCAGTGGGTAGGCTAAGGGCTCGCCTGATAATGGCAGGGTTGATTTTGGTTGTGCCAAATTTGGTGTCACGGAGAATGAGATCAAGAAGTTTCTTAGGATCTTTGGATGGAGGAACCTGAGTGTGTCTGGCAGTATAACAGAACTGAGATAGAAGAAATTTATGGGCAGTATACCAGAACTGAGATAGAAGAAATAAAAATATTTCAGAGTGATGGGGGAACCGAATTTTTGAACAATAATGTGAAGCGAATGCTCAATGAAAATGGTACATTTCATCAGATTTCGTGTCCATATACTCCGCAGCAAAATGGTCGAGTTGAACGGAAGCATAGACACATTGTTGAGACCGGACTTGCTATGTTGTTTCATGCCCATGTACCCGCTTCGTATTGGGTCCATGCATTTTCATCTGCGGTTTACATTATTAATAGATTACCTACAAAGGTTCTCTCTTCAAAGTCTCCCTTTGAAGTACTGTTTAATCGTATCCCGCAATATGCCAATGTTAAACCATTTGGTTGTCGTGTATACCCTTACTTACGGGACTACGCTGCTCACAAACTTGCTCCAAGGAGTATTGCGTGTATTTTTCTTGGTTATAACTCCCAATATAAAGGGTACCAATGTCTTGATCCGATCACATCTCGGATTTATATTACTCGTCATGCACGTTTTGATGAGTTGTGTTTTCCGTTTACTAAAATACTCTCTAATACACCTCTATCCACCTTTCTTCATGACATTCAAGACCCCACTTTAACCATGCCATCTACTCCTTCTACACCACCTACATCCCCTCCATCATCAACACCTTGCGGCCTGTGTATGCCTTCTCCATCATCTGCTCACAGTCAAGATTCCTCCCATGACACCCCATCCTCATCCTCTAGCAGCTCAACCTCCAGCCCAGAGAGCTCACCACCAACCAGCCCTCGATAAACCCCTTCTCACAGCCCACCCACCCCTCCTCATCCGCCAACACCACCACCACCACCTAACTCTCCCGATCAAGCTCTGCCTACTACCATTCCTCCCACGGCCACTACCTCCAACTCTCACCCACTGGTTACACGTTCTAAAGCAGGTATTTTCAAACCAAAACATAGAGCGGATCTTTCTGAATTTCATGATCATGGTCTCTATCAAGTATTGTTTGCCTCCCGTGATCCTACGCACCACACTCAGGCCATGAGTGAATCTGTATGGGTGAATGCTACGCGTATGGAAATGGATGCTCTGAGTCGCAACAATACGTGGTCCTTGGTTCCGCGTCCCGGTAATAAAAACATTGTTGGGTGCAAGTGGCTGTTTAGAACGAAATACCGTGCTGATGGTTCCATTGAGTGTCACAAGGCTCGCCTTGTGGCTCAAGGCTTCAGTCAAGTCCCGGGTGTTGATTTCTCGCACACCTTCAGCCCGGTGGTTAAAGCCACCACCATTCGGGTAGTTTTATCGTTGGCGGTTGTTAATCACTGGCCGTTACATCAATTAGACGTCAATAATGCCTTTCTTCATGGCGAGTTATCTGACATGGTGTTTATGCAACAACCACCGGGATTTGTGGATTCTAGATTCCCGGATCATGTTTGTAAACTTAATAAAGCCATCTATGGTCTCAAACAAGCCCCTCAGGCTTGGTTTCAACGCTTACATTCGTTTTGGTGGCTGATGGTTTCCAATGCAGTCGAGCCGATCCATCTCTCTTCATCTTCAAACGTGGTACCTGCTTATTTTACTTAATTGTCTATGTGGATGACTTGATTCTTACCGGCAATGACTCTTCGCTTATTCGGTCTTTCATCACCAAATTACATAATGAGTTCAAAATTAAATATCTTGGACGCTTGAACTCACGGGCTGGTTTGCTTGAGTCTAAACCGGTGGCCACACCATTATCGTCCTCCGCTTCTTTGGTTCGTGATGGGGTGCCTTTCTCTGATCCCACCAAGTATCGTTCTTTTTTAGGTGCTCTTCAATATTTAACCATCACTCGTCCCGATATCTCTTATGCCGTCAATCAAGTGAGTCAATTTCTTCATGCTCCAACGTAGGATCATTATCTTGAGGTTAAACGCTTACTCCGATATATTAAAGGCACTCTGTCCTTTGGATTAACATTCTCTCGGCCCAATCCCACTACCTTGGTTGGATATTCTGATGCTGATTGGGCTCGTTGCATTGACACTCGTCGTTCCACCTATGGCTACTCGATATTCATGGGGGGAAATCTTATATCTTGGAGTGCTAAAAAGCAGCCTACGGTTTCACGCTCAAGTTGTGAGTCTGAATATCGAGCCATGGCGAATACGGCTGCGGAAATCGTATGGATCACACACCTCTTAAGGGAGCTTCATGCCTTACCTGTTGGTCGTCCTACCCTATTGTGTGACAATCAAAGTGCTTTGTTTCTTACGCAAAATCCAGTTTCACATAAGCGGGGCAAACATATTGAGCTTGATTATCATTTTATTAGGGAACTTGTTGCAAGTGGTAAGCTCCATACAATGTTCATTCCAACCAAGCTTCAAGCGGCGGACATTTTCACTAAAAGTCTACCGCGACATCAATTTGAGTTATTTCGGAACATGCTTCGTCTAGGTCCGCCCTCGTTTCGCTTGCGGGGGGTATTAGACATGATTAATATGTATCATTGATATTAGTGTGAGGGTGTATTATGTAATCGTGGGGATCATCAAATCAAGTATTCATTCAACTCTGCTTTCATTCTATCAACGAAACGAGTACAAAGGTCAGGGTAAGTAGAACCAAATATAATGTCATCAACATATATCTAAACAAGAATAATATGACCTTTTACTTTCCTAAAGAATAGAGTCTTATCGATTTTACCAAGCTCAAATTTTTCAATATGGAGATAAGTAGAGAGAGTGTCATACTGTGCACGAGGAGCTTGTTTTAAGCCATAAAGTGCCTTATCCAGTTTATAAACATAACCTGGATGCTTAGGATCTGAGAATCCTGGAGGTTATTCCACATAGACTTCTTCATTCAGCTTTCCATTGAGAAACGCGGAGTTAACATCCATTTGATAAACTTTGAAGTCTTTGTGTACAGCGTAGGCTAAGAATAGACGAATAGATTCTAGTCTTGCTACTGGAGCAAATGTTTTGTCATAGTCTATACCTTCCTCTTGTTTGTATCCCTGAGCAACAAGATGAGCCTTGTTGCGGGTTACAGTTCCATGTTCGTCCAACTTGTTTCGATAGACCCATTTAGTGCCTATCATTGTCTTGTCAGTTGGTATTCGAATAAGATTCCAAACTTTGTTTCTTTCAAATTCTGTCAGCTCTTCTTGCATAGCGCTGACCCAGTTTGGATATCTGAGGGCATCGTCTTTTTTCTTTGGTTCAATCAGAGAAATAAAGTTAACAAATAAACAAATATTACCTGAACTTCGTCGAGTCTGAACACCCGTGTTTGGATCACCAAGAATTTGATCAATAGGGTGATTGATAGTCCATCACTGAGCCGGAGCATGAATCGCTGACTCAACCTGAACTGGAGGGGCTGAAGATGAGGCTTCAGCAACTTCTGGAATATCAGCCAAGAGAGGAATAGGTGCATATGTCATCACATTCACGGATTGCTGAGAAGTAGATGGAATGTCTGAGATAGAAGGTTCAGAAGCAGGCATAGTGTTTAAAGGATTAGCTGAGACCCATGAAGTTTCAGCTTCACTATTCTGCATATTTGGGATGATAGTAGGACCATCATCTTCAACGGTATGAGTATGAGGAGTGGGAATATCTTCTGAATCACCAAGATGAGAAAACATCCATTGATTCAGTTCTTCAGTATCGGCAGAAGGTCTAGAATTCGCTGAACGGGATTCATCAAAGGTGACGTGAATCGTTTCTTCTACAGTCTGTCTTCTACGATTGAAGACTCTGAAAGCTTTGGAGATAGAAGAATATCCAAGAAAGATTCCATCATCAGCCTTAGGATCAAACTTTCCAAGGGTATCTCTGTTGTTTAATATGAAACACTGACATCCAAAGATGTGAAGAAAGCTAATTGAAGGCTTTCTCCCATGAAAAAGTTCATAGGCTGTTTTATTGAATCTTTTGACTATCAGCGACCTGTTTTGCGTAAAACAAGCAGTGTTGACAGCTTCTGCCCAAAACAGAGTAGGTAGGTGAGAATCGCTGAGCATTGAACATGCAGCTTCAATAATAGTTCTATTTCTTCTTTCAGCGACTCCATTTTGTTGTGGTGTTCTCACTGAAGAAAAGTTGTGAGAAATACCCTTACTCTCAAAGAAGGAATCAAGAGAACTGTTTTTGAATTCAGTCCCATGATCACTCCTTATTGAGCGAACGGTCAAGTTGTTCAGGACTTCCATTTTCCTGACAAAGGTGATGAGTTCTTCAGGTGTGTCACTCTTAGAACGGAGAAACATTACCCACGTATAGCGAGAGAATTCATCAGCTATGACCAGCGTATATTTCTTTCCAGCGATGGATTATTTGTTAACAGGGCCAAATAAATGCATATGGAGAAGTTGTAGAGGAGATGTCACTCTTAGTACATAATAGACGTCTGCGCCATTTAATGCAGTTACCAATAGTACATCTGCTCCATTAAATGCACATGGCTCAAACAACTGTTCACACCATCCGTTCTACTATTCATGCCGTAAAAGGAACAGTGACGTACTTCATAGTCTTCTAAGAGTAGTATAAAAGGAAGTCTCATGTTGAGTTCTTCCTAACACAACAAGGACGAATACACAAGGAATCACTAATACTCTCAAGCTTTATTGTCAAATATCTGAGTGTTATATTCTCACACACACCAACAGTTCTTAATCTGTTCTTCGTGTTGTTATTATATATTGAATAACAGTAACTGTTCAAGAAATCCTTTTCATTCTTTACTATTTTCTTTATATGTGTGTGTTCTAATATCTATCAAACATATCTGTTAGTTTAATACGCTTCCGCATCAAACTCTAAACTCAACTAATAGACTGTTAATCTTGATTAAGTGAATCTGGGTTCCAACAATTCGTATCAGAGCCTTCCTTGATTTTCAATATCAAGTGATCCACTTATCAAGATTCGTGATAGATATTATTGAGATTTAAAATTGTGTCTGGAAACTGCTTAAACCCAGAAAATCTTCAAGTTCATCGAAGTAACTCTTTAGTCATACTTTCTTTCTAAAATCTTCAAAAATGACAAATACAAATAATTTCTTTACTACTGGTTCTCTCACTAAACCTCCTACTCTCCTTCGAGATGAGTATCCTCAGTGGAAAATAAGAATGGTCCATTTTTTCGAGGGCACTGAAAGAAATCTAGTACAATATCTGTACAATCCTCCTCCTATTCCCATGACAGTAGTACCTCGTGTACCTGCTACTGCTGAATCTGCCGAAATCCCCGAACATCAAAAACCAAAGCCAAAAGGGGAGTGGTCAACCGAAGATAAAGCAGAAGATGAAGTTGCTCAGAAAACCAAGAGGACATTAATTATGGCAATACCCAACGAACTCTTTCAATCCTTGGATTCATGTGAAACAGCGCATGATCTGTGGAAAGAACTGGAAAGACAGTTGGAAGGAGGTGCTAAAACACAAAAAAACCGAAGAGCACAGTACATCAATGAATATCATGCATTCAGAGCCTCTGCAACAGAATCTCTGCAAACAACATACGACAGATTCAACTCTCTAATCAACAAGTGCAGAAAATCAGGCATTGACAGAACTTCTGAAGAAAACAATGTCATGTTTTTAAAAAGTCTAAATGAAGAATGGCTCCAGCTGTCTATGTCCCTACAGACAAATCAGGATCTAGACACCTGGACTCTCTCTGATCTTTACGGAACATTAGCCGCACAAGAACCTCAGATAGCACAGGCTAAAACACTAACCATTGCACCATATGCATTGGTTAGTAAAACTAAAGAGGATGCACAGAGACCAAGAAATGATAAAGCCACAGAGGAGAAGAAGAAGGAGAAGAAGAAGATGGTGATAATTGACAGTGAAGAAGAAGAGCAAGCAGAAAAGGAAATAACTCTTGCGTCACTAGCTAAATCTTTAGCTCTATTGACAATAGAGTTCAGAGGAAACAGAAGAGGTTCCGGAAATGAAAGATATGATAGAGACAACCAGGATGACAGAAGAGACAACAGAAGAGATGACAGAAGAGGAGAAGAATCAAGTGGCCGACAGAGGTCAAGCGATAGAAATTACAGAGGGAATGACCGACAGAGGTCAGATGACTCGGTAAGCCACACGCAGCAAGAATGCTACAAGTGCGGAAAACCTGGTCACTATGCAAATGAATGTAGATCAGAGAAAGGCGGAGACCTACAGAAGTCCAATGATCGAACAGGAAACACTCCTCAAGGGTGTTTTAACTGCGGAAAACTAGGCCATTTTGCGAATGAATGCAGAAGCAGATCAAACAGCCCACAGAGGTTTTAAAGTTTATCAGATGGACGTAAAATCAGCTTTTCTAAACGGTGAAATCCAAGAAGAGGTTTACGTAAATCAGCCACCAGGTTTTGAAAGCTCAAAGTTTCCAAGGCATGTATACTACCTTGAAAAGGCTCTATACGGACTGAAACAGGCTCCAAGAGCATGGTACGAACGACTTTCTACCTTCCTTCTAGTCAATGGCTACAACAGAGGTACAACAGATACTACCTTATTCTATAAACGCAAAAATAGTGAGATAATGCTTGCACAAATATACGTAGATGACATAATTTTTGGGTCTACAAATTCAGAAGAGTGAAATTTTTTTGAAAAACTCATGCAGAGTGAGTTTGAAATGAGTATGATGGGAGAATTAACATTCTTCCTCGGACTTCAAGTCAAACAATCTTCAGAGGGAATTTTTATAAATCAAGCCAAATATGTCTCTGACATACTTTTAAAATATAATCTCTCTGATACCTCTGCAATGAAGACTCCAATGGCCACTGGAAATAAGTTATTCTTAGATCCAAATGGTATTTCTGTAGAATGTACTCTCTACAGAGGCATGATTGGATCTCTGTTATACTTAACAGCAAGCAGACCTGACATTATGCATGCCACATGTCTTTGTGCACGTTATCAAGCTAATCCAAAGAAATCACATTATGATGCTGTAAAAAGAATCTTTAGATACCTGAAGGGGACCAACAATCTTGGTCTCTGGTATCCACAGAACTCTGGTTTTAGTCTTAAAGCTTATACAGATTCAGACTATGGAGGATGCATGCTCGACAGAAAGAGTACCTCTGGGAGTTGTCAATTCCTAGGTGGTAAACTAGTCAGTTGGACCTCCAAGAAGCAGAATTGTGTCTCCACATCCACTGCAGAAGCTGAATACGTTGCTGCCGCTAGCTGTTGTTCTCAGGTTCTATGGATGAAGACTCAGCTAAAAGACTACGGCCACATTCTGTTCAAAATACCCATCTTCTGTGATTCCAAAAGTGCTATTGCTATCTCTGCCAACCCTGTGCAACACTCAAAAACCAAGCATATCGATATAAGGTATCATTTCTTGAAACATCATGTTGAATACGGTACAATCGAAATGCATTTCGTGCCCACAGAATATCAACTCGCTGACTTATTCACCAAAGCATTAGACGAGAAAATATTCAACTTCTTGGTGGGTAAGTTAGGAATGATTAACATGGTGTGAAAATCCTCTGTAAGTATAGCTTTATCTTCTGTAAATAAGTATAAATATCTATTATTACTAAGTTATTGCGTTGATAAATTTATTTCAGTTTATATTCTTTATATATATAAAATAATATGTTTACAGAGCCTCTGTGGGTCCTCTCAGATCTTCTGATAATCCTTACAGAACCTCTGGTAAACATAATCTATGCTCAATACAAATCTTACCATTCTTTGAACCAAGCATAGATCAAGGGGGAGCAAAAGGGACCCTGAAATGATCTACAGAGGTAAATCCTTCAAAGGAAAGCCAAAGAAGAATGTCGATGATTCTCCATCGACAGAAGAAAGACAAAACTGCCGAGAACAGAAGAACCAAAAGGTATGTCTCTCGCACGAAAGGTTTTTAGAAAACAGTTTTCTAGGACAAGAATTGTCAAATATGTCCTAAATATACTATGAATAATATTTCAAAAATCAAATGTTCAAAAGGTTTAACAAAATTCGAAATAGGAGAAATTTAAGATCATAGAGCTTCTGCTGAGCTCAACAGAGCTTCTGCAGGAAATATACTCTGTGATCACAAATTAACCTTCTGTCGATCTTTTGGAATGTTATCTCGGAAACCGACAACACACACCATGACCTTCTCGAACAAAACGTTTATCAAAATAGTTTTCTCGGACACCAACCTTCAAAAATGTGCGAAAAACATCTCTTAACCCAGATCAAAAATTGGATGATCAGAAAGTTAATAGAATTCAAGTTATAAGATTTTTTCTCTCATAGAGCTTCTGCTGGCTCTCGCAGAGCTTCTGCAAGTTCCATCAGAGCTACAAAACCTATGTGAGTAAAATTTCTTGACAAAATCCTATTGATCCTCTCCAATGTCTTTACAAACGTTTTCGTTCAAAGAAGAACCTTCAGAGTCATGACAACAATGAGATATATGAGAAGGTTAAAACTCAAGATCACAGAGCTTCTGTAAAACACAAAAGTTCTGCCATTTTGATATCTGTGGTAATTACGGTTACTATTACTGCGAGTGAAACTCATATGGCTAAAATCAACCTCACGCGCCTAGCATTAATGGGCCGCGCACGACGTCCTGTCATATTCTGACAAGGCCTACGTGTCCCATTTTCATTGGGCGTACATGGAACGTTTTTATTTGGAAAGTCGAACCCGCCGCTCAAACTCGAGTGCGGATTCCAAACTTTAATCCATTGCCATATATTTTACTCTTTCGAATTCTACCGTTTTACCATCCTATAAAAACAAAGCTTACCCTCTCATAAAACATTTTACAAACTCTCATCTTATTCTCCGGCGAAACCCTGCAAAAAGCTTGCAAAAATTTTATTCTTAAAATCAAATGGCTTCATCTTCTCGAGCTACATCCTCTGAACTCTCTCCGGCGAACTCACCGGAACACTCCCCTGCACATTCAGAACATTCTGAAAACCCCAGCCTTGCAAGAAATATTGAACAACAAGATTACGGGGACTCAGCAGACTTTGCTCCGACGACACACTTGCAAAACTTTATAGCAAAGGATCATTTCGAAGCCATTCTTCCTATCAAATCCAACAACTGCTATTTTGTCCCCTCACCCACTACTTTCGGCGAAGCACATGCCATACTTCTGAACATCATGGAGAATCATGTCCTCTTCCCTCTACTACCAAGAACCCCGAACAAAATTCCAGTCCGTTATTTGAACCAATTTTGGCAAAGCTGCCGATTTGATAAAGACGATTCTCTTATCAAAGGGTACATTTCAAGACCTGATAAATCTGAGCATCTTGAAATCAAGTTCAACAGAACAATGTTCTCACTTGAATTCAACTTACCAACAAGGGGTCTTCTGGGATTGAAGAGTTATGCAGAGCAACCAACAGACGAAGAGCTCTGTCGATTCGTGGAAATGCTTGGGTACAACACCCAACTACGGAAGAGAAATGACTTCCGCAGAGGCCGATTACCACCTCTGTGGAACACTTTGTTCTCTATTCTTAACAGATGCCTGACAGGAAAGATAGGCAGTATTGACCAGAGCTCACATCAAATCTTGAGCATCATGTATGGGGTTTACTATGATCTTCCACTAGATTATGCGACCATAATGATGCAAGAGATCATAAACACCATCGACAGAAAGAACAACTCGAAAAGGGTCAAAGAGAACGATCCCAACTGTCTACCACCTCTGCAATTCCAAAGAATATTAGGAGTACTGTTCAAACCTCTGCTGCTAATCCAAAATTGGCCAATGGAAGGGCCAACTCCCAAACAGTTCCCGATGAACAAGAATACCCCCACTGATCATGCTGACGGCTACTCACACTGCAGACCTCTGTCAAAGAAGCTTATGCAATACGCATCGAATAAATCCCTTAAGAAAGAGTATATACGCGATCATAGAACTCCTAAACCGAGTCCTATGACACCCCCGCGTTTAGGTGTCCCCCTAGGAACAATGATAGCAAAACCTCTTTCCACTCAAGAAGAAAAGGATCAGAAGTTAGCAAAGCACATGGCTATTCAACTCAGCTTTATAGCCAAACGTGCAAAACTAATGGGAAAGAAGTCTTCATCAAGAACCTCTGCATCTACTCCAAAAGCTAAGAAGAGGAAAACTACAGAAGGCACCTCAACAAGCGCTGCAGAAGATCAACCCTCACCTCCTCATGCCACATAAATTGGCTCCTCTGCTCCTCCCTTCTCCCCAAAAATGAAGAAGAAAAGATCAAAATCAACAGAAGAAGCGGCACCAAATCCTAAGAGGAGGAAAACCAAAAAGAGGCATGGTAAATCACTTGCAAAGTTGGTAACCATTGCAGAAGAGGAAACTGCTGAAGAAGAAGTTGTAGAAGAAGAAATGGCTACAGAAAGGTATCAATCACCCTATCAATCTCCAAATAGATTTGCTCACCAAGGAGACCTGAACGACTTCTTACAGAACCCTGAAATTGCCAACACCCTAAATACAGCAGGGTGGACGGCACAACCTCTCGACCACCACTCTCCAGAAGAACAAGATTTCTTCATTTCTGGCATTGACACACATCTGCAAGAAGATGACACAACACCCAGAAATCAACCAGCCGAAACCCCTGTTATTTTACAAAACCCTTTCATTCAAGGATTGGATGTCCACAGAAGAAGTCCAAACCCAGCTTCAGAAGAAATAGAACAAACTGAAGCTGAATGGAACAGAGGTGAAATTACAGAGGCCTCTAAGAACATGATGGAAGAAGAGAAAGAAAAAGGGGCCGAAGTTGTACAAAAAGAGGGATTAACAACAACGGAGACAAAAATAGAGATCTTAGAGACAGATTCAGATGAAGAAGAAGCTGTCTGGATACGTAAGGGTCTTTATCATCCACATGTCATGAGATTATTTGGATCTCATCAAGTGTATGACCTCTTACGACCAGAGCAAGGAACTTCCACAGAATTTAGGGAAGAAGCACCAAGCCATAGGATAGTTACAGAGGATGATATGATAGAAAATGAAGTAGTGCTTGGATGCTTAACAGAGAAAGAAGCAAGAAAAGATGCCTGGATAAATAGAGGCACACAACCAAAACCAACTCCCAGTGCAACCCACACATCTGACACCGCAGGTCTAGCTGCAGAAGGTGTCATTGAAATAGAGCAGCACAGCTCGATCCTTACCCAAACCAAACAGCCAGAAGTCACTCTTTCGACTTCTGCGCCCACAAAAGCCGGGGAATCCATTCCTAGGAAGTCTCCTCAGAGAGACTCACCTATAGTTCGTGATCCATCGCCCCAGATCACACTAGAACACCCTACAGAGGAATTCGTTTCCTCTGCCACGCACACATTAGGACCAAAACTTCTTTCAGAGAGAAGTAGAGAGCACCATGACGAAGAGACTCTAGACAAGTCTCCGAGTCAACAGAAGAATATTCCGATACCCACCTCTGGAGTGGATTTGGACAATGTTCTTCACAGAACTTCTGTAGAGACTGAAACTCAGGTTTCTTCTCAAGGATCAGAAGGAAATCCTTCCATTCTTAACGTACAAACAGGAATGAAAGAAGGTATCCCAGGAACAGGGATTCACTCTGGAGACGAATGTGTTCCTCCAGAGGTTACACAAGGAACACAAGTATCAAGGGATGAGTTCCAAACCCTTGTCACCTATGTGAACCAAACATTGAAAGAGTTGCAAAGCTCTTTCAAATCTTTTGCAGAGACAACATCACTGGCACTGCTAAACCTGAACACCAAAATGGACAACCTGTCCACAGAGGTGAAAACTGCCATCTCACAGATAAAGTCTGCTGCTACCGCATCCACCACTTCTGCCGCAACAAATACTCCTTCTTCGATTGAGAACTCCATCAACAAGTTCCTTGATCAATTGAACAAACAGACTTCAGTGTCAACGGGCATCACTCCTGCAGATCTACAGAAGGCCCTACAAAAAGTTCAAGAAGAAGCCATGCGAAATTCCATGATGATGCAACCCAAAGACTACATGACAAGAGCACAGCTGACAGAGCTTGGGCAGAACGTGATTAATCAAGTGACAGAAGTCATCCTTTCCTTCACCACTGCCAATGCTAACTTCGTCAAAGATTTCAGAGCAAGTGTAGGAAGGATGAGATTCAAAACAGAGGCAGAGCTAGCAACTCTTCTTGGCCTCTGTGATGATGTCTGTGAAAAGTTGATGGCAGCAGGAGCTGAATTACCGAAGAAGCCCAACACTTCTTGCAGAGCAGAGGGTACTTCTGATAAAAGTCAGGATGATTCTGATGATGACCAACCTGGTCCATCAGATAATCCTGAGGGGGAGAATCTAAGAGAGAAAGCTACGAGCAGAGGAATACAAAGTCCACCAATCGCAGCAGAACCAATCAACCAAGCCCCTCCAGAAGAAACCCAACAACAAACCCAAAAGACCACAGAGACAACACCCATCTCTGTGGAATCATCTCCTGACGAAACCAAAACTCCAGAAGCAGATCAGCAAGCCACAGAGGCAACAACCGCCCCTGAGGTAATCATTTTGGAAGAAACAGATGAACAAACCACAGAGAAAACACCCACCTCTGTGGAAACACCCCAAACCATACCCAGAAGAAAGTCGATTGCCACCAAACCAAAAAGAGCAACGACCTCTGCTTCTGATGTTCTGAAAAGAATGCACACAACAATGAGTGATCGAATGGCAAAGAGAGAAGAAGAAAGGAACAGGTTCACTTTAGCTTTCAAAATGGCAAGAAGATTTAATGTCAATACTTCATCAACAGAAACTGAGCTCGCAGAAGAAGTCATCAAACAACCTCCAACAGAGGTTACAGAGCAAGTCAAGCCAACAGAACCATCGCCACAAAAGTCCTCTAAATCACAATCGTCAAAATCCACAGAGGCAACCTCCATCAAACCAACAGAAGTGCCAACCTCAAAACCCACAGAAGCAACAGGTTCTGCCACGACAATAGAAAAAGATAAGGGCAAAGGGATACGGACAGAAGAGCCAAAGAAGAAGAAAAAATTGCCAAAGCCAACAGAAAAACTAATGAAGAGTGCGTTTGACGCCTTTCAAACCCCAAAACCCGAAGAAGTTGACTGGGCACATGGATTGAAGCCTATGTCAGAAATTCCTTTAACTGGTAGAGCTGCAGAAGTTGTTCAACAGATGGAGAGTCTCAGAAGACAAATTCCACGTCCTAGTCCAACACATGAAGAGATGGAAGAAGTGGTATACAAATACCTCTACAAACAATCCTATCAGACAAATCATCCAGTAGATCATGTGACAGATCCAAGGATCAGAGAAGAATTTGAGAACATCTTCACAAGAACAAAGCCAAGAACCAAAGCAGATGTCTTCTCAATTCACAAAATAAAAAAGGTGATCTTCTGCAGATTCTCCTTCACAAGAACCTATCCAAGGGTCAGGTACAATCTTTACAAAGTCAGAAGAGAGAACAATTCAGAATCTACCTTCGATGATGCTGACTTAAGAAACATCAATCCTTACGATCTACCTGACCTTCTGCAATGGACAAAAGACAACTACAACACATAGCCTAATACCAGAGCCTATCAAGTGTTGAGAAAAGCGATGAGGGAAAAGCTTCTGCTATACAGCATGATCGATTTTCAGCTGGGAAAGGATCTTGGTCTCAAACATCTAGATCTACGACCACCAGAAGATCGCTGCCCACCAGACGTTGTGCCCAACTCAATCATCAGAGAACCAAGATTTGGGTTAGTATTTCAAAACCCACAACACCAGGTTAAACTTTTTGTACTCATGGGTTGTCAGAAGTACGCAACCAGTACTCTGAGAAAATTCAGAGCAAGCCTTGTAAAATACAGAGGTACAGAGAAAATGGATAGAGATGATGCAGATACTTTCATCAGAGAAATAGACTCAACAATCCGCCTAAGAGAACTCTGCATCAGATTCTACAAAGAGATCAGAAAAGTCGGCAGAGACAACAGAAGCTACAACGATTTCAAAGATGCCAAAATCTGATTCTCAGACCTCCAATCTCTGCAAACAAAGTTAAAGTTTATCTTTCATTGTACTCAAATGTAAAATGCCTCTGGCATATTTCTAAATGAAAGAAATTTCGAGGTATTGTTTAACCTCTGTCTTATCTAACTTAGCCAAACTTAACTCAAGTTCAAATTTTTTATTTTTCACTACTTAGGGGGAGATTGTTAGCTTCAATCTTCCTAATCATAGAAGTATTTAGAAGTAGTGAAAAATAGGCTAAGTAAAGAAATCCTCTTACAGAGGCTCTGCCGACATTACCGAGAAATCAAGGTCAAGAAGCTACAAAAGCAGCAGAGGCTTCCTACAGAAGCTCTGTCATATGCACAAAGAAGACCAAAGACTCAGAATCCGGCGAACACTGCTCCACAGAGGACCAGACCGCAGAACCTCTGTAACTCATTACAGAGCCTCTGTGGTCCTCACTGAGACTTGAAGATATTTATAATATCTTGCTACTGTTCCAAGACCTGTTCATCAACTTGCATGGCAACTTGCCCTGTCCAACTTCAACACGCGTCAAACTCTGAATGGACTCAATAGGGCTTAGTACATAATAGACGTCTGCGCCATTTAATGCATTTACCAATAGTACATCTGCTCCATTAAATGTGCATGGCTCAAACAACTGTTCACACCATCCGTTCTACTATTCATGCCGTAAAAGGAACAATGACCTACTTCATAGTCTTCTAAGAGTAGTATAAAAGGAAGTCTCATGTTGAGTTCTTCCTAACACAACAAGGACGAATACACAAGGAATCACTAATACTCTCAAGCTTTATTGTCAAATATCTGAGTGTTATATTCTCACACACACCAACAGTTCTTAATCTGTTCTTCGTGTTGTTATTATATATTGAATAACAGTAACTGTTCAAGAAATCCTTTTCATTCTTTACTGTTTTCTTTATATGTGTGCGTTCTAATATCTATCAAACATATCTGTTAGTTTAATACGCTTCTGCATCAAACTCTAAACTCAACTAATAGACTGTTAATCTTGATTAAGTGAATCTGAGTTCCAACAGTAGTAAAGAAGAATAAGAAGATGGCTTAGCACACTTCATATCTGAAGTAGGGTTCTTCTTATATACTGCATGCATTTAATGCATGGCAGTGTTGCTTTACACGTGGCAACAGCTGAGTGGTTGCATGTCATTGACCTTTGTAGACACCCTTAGCAGCCGTATGGTGCACAGTGTAGAATCAGAGTTTGTTGTACGATTCTAGACAGAAGGGATGTCCGTTCTGACATTTCGTACGGAGACGTGCAAGGGGGGAAAGACAAAAGTAACTTGTAGAGGATGACTTCATGATCAGCTTTCGTTGAATCAGTACTTTATCAGCGAATGATAAAGCTCAGCGATTGCTGAAGTCTTCTACTTGTAACTTCACATTGAGTGGACAAATCTTGGCTTCGTTGATATCCGCATCAGTTCATTAGTAGACTTGTCGCTGTTCTTGAGCTTGATCTTCGACTTCCGCGTAGAACATATGTTGACGTGAAACTTGTCTTCAGGGATCATAAGTAAACAACTAACTTATCAGCGATTATCACAGAGTCTGAACAGGCTCAGAGCTACTTGATGAATAGTGTTCGCTGAACTTTAAACTTAAAGAGCGAGAGTTCCTATCAGTGGTACTGTAAAGTCTTAGTACTTATCAGCGATAGAGAAACTCTAATACATATTGTTTACTTACAATTTTCACTAAGGTTTTAAGAGAGGGTCATTATCAAATCACTGAGGGTTTGGATCAACAGTCGTGCATAAGATAATTTCTAATGTCGCACGACCAATCATCTTCCTGGTCTTCGATCTGGACGAAATCATCATTTTCGATGGATGATGTCGCCAGGTGGATCATAGGAATACTGCCGAACACTAGTTCGACAAGTGCAAATGGTGATGGAGCTCTTGTTTATATAATCTTCGTAGCTTTAATTGAATCCATAAAAGATTCAAGTAACGGTCGCAACGGCTGCTGGGATTAATGCTCATAACGATCCTCGTCAGTTATAGCCGTTAGTAATTAATTGCGTTTATCCTGCATTGAACAGAGAAATCATAACAGTTGTGTCATACGTTAGTTTGGTCGAGGTCTTAATGTATTTTACGATGGTCGAGTGAGCTAGACGACGTCATGGTCGAGTGTCGTGAGTAACTTTTGACTTAAACTTCAGCTCTGATAATAAAGTGTGAAAAAAGCGTCGTGTAAGAAATATGTTTTCTTTTTCTGTTGTGGTCAAGACTGGTGAATTTTTACCCAAACAAGGAGCAGAGGAGCCTTGAGAAGAAGTAGAGATGCCTGGTAAGTGTACTTTTATCTGTCGATGTGACGTTTTTATTGTTCCAAATAGTGTAACGTTCCTTTCTTTTTCCTCATTTTTTCAGGGGAATCACAGGCGAAGTCATCATTTGTGGCTGCCAAAAGGGCGGCCCAAGCTGAGTTGGCCCGCAAGGGCCGAGAGAAGAGAATAGGACCCTCGACCACTGGGTCGGGGGTGATGAAGAGGACCAAGATGACGGTCCCGAGGGAACCATCTTCAAAGGCGGGTGATTCGTCGAGAGTCGTCACTCCTGAGAAGGCGAAGGTGTCGATCGCATCTCCTGACAAGACAAGGACGTCTTCTGATGCGATCGACGCAATGCCGGTCAGTTCAGCGCCTCCGGTAACAACGACGGTGCATCTATCTGCCACGTCGACCCCTTCGTCAGCTGACAAGGGAAAGGGGTCACATGGAGGTGGAAGCCGAGGTCATGACGGTCAACTTCACGTTGTCGGCGGACTTCATGGCCGACATCGTCCTGGATGCTGCGAAGATCTTTCCTCATCTGGGGAAATATCAGCTCCCGTCTTTCAGGGAACGTTTCCAGCAGGTGTCGGTCGACGACACAGGATCCCACGTCGCTGGACTCACGTTCAAGGTAACTATTTGAAACTTGTCTTTTTGTTTTCTGTAGTTTTTGTCGAGTATTATTAACTCGTGTCTTTTTGTGTTTTAGGTGTTCCAGTCCTCCTTAGCCTTGTACTCCGAATATGCTCCGTCAGATCGGTTATCCCCGAATATTTGGGCACGAAAGAGGGGATGTTATACTTCTTCGGGACGTCGACAGTCGCGATCGTGTCAACGAAAGGCGACGCCTGATACCCCGAACGAGGATCGACATCGACAGGCACGACTGCCCCAGTAGCTTAGCAAGCAGAGACAGGACACGCTCGTTTTGGTCTTCCAACATCTTCAATCGTTGGGCGACAGGATCATTGAGATCGGAATTCACACCTATTAGAGGATTAACCCCTGAACTGGTGTCGTTTCTGTACGACGAGCCATTGGCGTCGCCATTGAAAGGGACGAAGTACGGCTGAGATCCATTGTGCATGGGTGGTGGTCTCAGATGCTGAGGCGGAGTCGGCCCGAACTGGGGATTTGGGATGAACGATCCCTGATGCGGATTCTGCATGAATGGACCTGGATTCTGAACGAATGGACCATAACCTGGATTCTGGACGAATGGTCTTGGGCCATTTTGTGGTCCAAACGATCCATTCGGATTTATGAGTCGCCAATTTTCTTCGGCTGCCCTTCGACTTTGATCTGCAAGGGCATCGATCTGACGACGCGCATTTTCAAGCTCCCAATGCATATGGGCAATGATATGCTCTTGGTTTCCATTACCTGCCATTTTCCTGAAACAGAACAAAGAGGAAACTCCAAGAAATTGTTAGTAAGACGCACGTTTGTCGAAGAGTTTCTCTAGATGGGGCCCCACGATGGGCGCCAAACTGTTAATGCCAAAAATCGTCCAGAAGGATAACTTAAGGTTGATTATGGAGCTTAACAACTAAAGAAAGGAAATCGTTTGAAAAAAAGTACGACAAAGACAAAAACGTAAAAGAGACCGAGATTTTGGTGACGCAGGAAAAACCTCAACGTGGGAAAAACCCGCGGACGACTTTGATGCTCGTCACTGCACTACGGTCTCCAAACAGGGGTGATGTCCTTATGTTAAGGATGTCGAGAGTACAATGATTACAATACAAATGAAAGAAATATTTTAAATGTAAAGTACACTAGTGTATCGATTGTAAATGTAAGTATTGTCGTGCGTAGAAACTAAGTGTCGTGCGTCGTATGCTCGAGAGAATTCTTTGTTTTGAAAGTGTTTTCGTATATTGTAGTTGATTCAGGGATCCGGAGATGCGTGAAATGATGATGGAACCTTTGTATTTATAGTCTTCGAATGCTTTAATGATTCCATAAAAACATCAGGTAACGGTCGTAACGGCTGCTGGGTTTAATGCTCGTAATGACCATTCGTAACGGTCGAGGTCGTAAGGTCTCTTACGATGGTCGAGTGTCGTGAGTAACTTTCGACGTGAATTTTTGTTTTGACAATAAGGCATTTATGATTTTATATTATTATAAAAATGTGTTATAAATTCTTTCGCTATTTTGGTCATGGTCGAGGTTATTGAAACTTTACCCAAACAGTCGGGGTATTTCACTTCTCTAATTTTGCCGGTCTTGAGCAAATTGTCGACCTCATCACTGATCACCTTGTTTCGCTCTTGGGCGAACTTGCGATGTTTTTGCTTCATGGGCTTAAACGATGGGTCGACATTCAATTTGTGAGAAATGACATCGGGATTTATGCCGACCATGTCTTCGTGCATCCAAGCGAAACAATCGGCATGTTCCAGTAAGAAGAAGATTAGCTTTTCCTTTATGATGGGATCTAGTGATGCCCCCACAAGGACGACTCGATCAGGCCTGTCATGGTCTAAGACGACTTTTTCTAGTCGATAGTCATCGGTAGACTCATGGACATCTTGGATCTATAATTGCTACATGTCATTCGTCTGAGATTTCAACTTCGCCTTGTAGCAATCACATGCGGTCTTTTGTTCACTTTTGATCTCATGTACTCCCCACGGTGCTGGAAATTTGATCGTATGGTGATACGTCGAGGGGGCCACTTTCATGTCGTGGATCCATGGTCGAACGAGGATGATGTTGTAAGCTGACGTACAGTCGATAACATTGAACTTTGTCTGCTTATTGATCCCTTTAGCATATACTGGGAGGACGATTTCTCCCAATGTGTTGGTCGAATCTCCATTCAATCCTACCAAAGTTGTCGAGCGACGAGTGATTTCTGACTTAGCGATGCCCATTGATTTGATAGTGCTCATGAAAATGATGTTAGCCGAGTTTCCTCCGTCGACCAAAATTCTTTTTGTCGAGCAGTTGCGAACAGTAAGCTGGATGATCAATCCGTCGTGGTATTTATGCCAATTGTCTTAGTGGTCGTCTTGATCGAACGTGATGGGAATTGCTTCTAGTTCCAATTCGTGCTTTGGTCGGGACGACCGATGGATTGGATATTCGTCTGATACTTGACCGGCGTGCCTTTTGGCTTCCGAATCGTTAAGCCACAGACGTCTGCCACGCAGTTGACGACTTTTGCATGGACAGGGGATGCTGGTTGTGGGTTATCAACAAGCGCTGATTCTTTGTCGATCAAATTTTGGAGGTGGCACTTGGGAACGAGCCAAGCCGTCTCCTTCTGTAATGCCAAGCAGCCGTCCGTCGTATGACCATGGTCGTTGTGGAAGTCGCACCATTTGGTCTTGTCTTTCTTGGCGTCATCTTTATCAATTTTCTTGGGCCATCAAATAGTCGACTGAATGTTCCTGAGAGCTTCGACCAAGTCTTTTGAGTTTCCTTTGAATCCATAAGAAGAGATCTTAGGATATTGAGGAAACTTTGGCATAGGATTGTTCTTTTTCTTTTCGAACCGAACATTCGATATCTGGCGTGTGGGCTTGAAATAAGGTTTCTTTACTACAAGTGACTTTTTATCGCTTGAATGCTTACGATGAAAAGCTACTTCGTCTTCTACTCTCATGTACGCCAATGTCCTGGCTCGGACGTCTTCAAAGTTTTTCGGAGGATATTTCGTAAGATCGACGTACAATCTTGAGCTGTCATCGTCGAGACCTCTCTTATAAGCCTCGATTGCGGTTTTAACGTCGTAATTTCGGATACTAATAATTTCTGCATTGAAACGATTAAAATAATTGCAGATGGATTCTCCAATCTGTTGGACGACCTTGTACAAGTTGCTGGTTTGATTCTCCAACTTGCGACTACTGGCGAACTGTTGTGAAAACTGGTTGACCAATTCTGCGAAATTGCTGATGGACTTGGGTTTGAGGTTGATCAACCATTGGAGAGCAGCACCTGTAAGGGTCACACCAAAACTCTTGCACATGCATTCTTCTTGGTATTGATGTGGGATCGACGCGGTCCACATCAATTGCTTGTACTGGGCAATATGCTCCGTTGGGTCAGTTATTCCTGAATAACTGGGTGTAAAGGCAGGAATACTGTACTTCTTTGGGACATCGACGGTTGCAATTTCATTGATGAAAGGTGATGCTTGGAATACTGAGCGGGGCTCGACGTCGACAGGGACAGCAGCACCAGGCAATTTCGAGAGTAAAGATAACATCTTTTAATTTTGATCTTCCAAAAGCCTCAAGCATCGGGCGACTGGGTCGTCCGAATTAGGCAATGTAGCAGTCGGAGGAATAACTCCCGAATCCTGAGACGTCATGCTGACCGTCTTATGGAAACTATTTCCGTACGACGAACCGTTAGCTTCTCTATTGAGGGGAAAATTCATGGGAATTGTCATTGTCGGCTGTGGGATTGTCGGGATGTGGTAAGGCACGACTCCGTTGTACAGCGGGGGTGGCATTAAATGTTGTGGAGGGAACTGTCCCGAGAAAGGATTGCTAACAAATGGTCTTGGACCTGTCTGGAGCGGTGGTCTTACGAAAGGCGCACCAAAAGAAGGTCGGGGACCGTTCTGAGGGACGAAGGAGTTGCGTATCGCTGGATTCCTTAGGGAAGCAATTTATGTGTTGCCTTTTGATTCTGTTCGTTTAAGGCTTGGATCTGGCTACGTGCAACATTCAATTCCGTGTGTAGTTTAGTGATTGGATCTTGATAAGCTGCCATTTTCGTGGAAACAACAAACTTCACACGATTGTTAGTACGACGTATGCTTGGCTTGAGATTTTCTCTAGATGGGGCCCCACGGTGGGCGCCAAACTGTTAATGCCAAAAATCACCCAAAGGATAACTTAAGGTCGATGTGGAGCTTTAACAACTAAAGAAAAGGATCTCAAGACAAACAATGCAATCGCAAACAAAAAGTAAATGAGCCAAGGAATTTTGGTGACGCAGAAAACCCCAACAAGGGTAAAAACCGCGTCCGACTTATGGAAGTCGATGGTGCACTAGAATCGCCAATCAGGGGCGATATCCTTTAATAACAAGTGTCTTGAGTACAATAGATTACAATAAGAATAAAAGTAAACTTAATCGTAAGCTACAGTCGTGCGTAATTGCGTTGGATCGTGCGAAATGAACGGTTGTCGTGTGTAGCTTGCGTGAGTGATATTTGCTCAAATGCTCTGATGATCTCTTTTGTATTGCAAAAAAAATGTTGAATGCGTAGTGGTTGTCTTTGTTGTGTTGCACATACCTTTATATAGCTTTTGGATAGCATTGAATGCGTCTTGATGATTGTCGTAACCGTTGTTCGGTCCTTAATTGTCATTAATGGCTCGTCCGTTATGACCGTTGGGCAATGATTGCTCCTAGTCCTGCAATAATGAAACAAAGAAAACGGTTGTTGACTGTTAATCGGTTAGCATGGTCGTACGACCGTCTTAAGTCATGGTTGTCGATCGTAAGAGTCTTACGACCATCGTAGAAATGCACGACGGAAGAAGCAGTCGTAAGTATCCTGGAGGACCTTAACTTAATACAAGAGTGGTCTTACACAAATGTCATGTTTATTTTCTTCGTCGATCGTGAGGGGTGGAATTTTACCCGAACACTCCCATACCCGACCACCTCTTCTTCTTCTGGGTCGTGAGGGGTCGTTTATCGGCCAAACGCTTACCGACAAAACCCACATCCTTCACTTACTTAGTTGATTAACATTCACGATCATCAACATGTATTGTTGGTAACAATTTTATCACCTGTTAAGCGTTTACTCGGAAATTAGGTCACTACTTTGATCATTTAGCGAGTAAGACGTTCGATCATTGTCTTACCTTTTACAGGGTAAAATTCTAGTTAAACATTTTGTAAACCACTTAGTTGATGATTATTTCGAGAAGGTTCGCTTAATTGGAAAGTACTCTCAATCATGCATTGCAAGGCTGATGAAATATTAGGAGATGTGATACTTGTTGAATGGTATTACGTAATTTCTCCCGAAATGTGACAACCGCCAAATTTACACTTTAGGTTAGAACTGCACTGAACGTTTCAGACATTCATGTCATAAGTCACACAGTCCAATTTTAGCAGTAAACTCAGTACGGTAGGAAAAATTTAAGAATTTTTGCCTAAGAACCCCTCAGATTAGGGAATTATCCATAAATCTCATAAAATGCCAACCTAAACAACAATTATACCACAACTATAATTATATCTTACAACTAAAATTAATTAAACTAAAATGATATCAAGACTTCTATCATTAAAATTTAAAAATGTTGTTTAAAATTTAAATTTGAAAAAGATATTGTTGCATGCATGAAATTTAAATCAAAAAGACAAGATTTGACAATTTTTGCACAACACATCACCCCCCCCCCCCCCCCCCCACATGGCCGGCCCATCCCCTCTCCCTCTACCCCTTTGTATTTCTTTTCTCTTCTTATTCCAACCTCATTTGCAACTTACATCTCTCTCTCTCTAGTTTCTCATTCTAGATTTTCTCTCTACTTCTCTATTTTTCTCTCAAGAACACCTCCAAAAACCCATCACATTTCAGCCCCTAACACATTCTTCTTCAATGGATTCAAGTGTTCAAGGTAAATGCATGTGTGTTGGATGAAATCCACACACCCTTCTCTTACTCTTTTTGCTTTTCTTAAGTGATTTTTCTTCTTCTTCTACATTTTCTTTAAACTTTTGTTAAGAACCATCTACATACATCTTAATGTTTGAAGATTTACCACCATAACACTTGCATGTTATTAAAAAGGTGATGAATCCATGATCAAACCTATGTTAAGATCAAAGATGGGCTCTTAACTTGCATGCATGTGGTTTTCTTAAAGATCCATACTTTTTGGTCCAAAGGTTTAATGAGTAGCTCTTTGATTTCACTAAAAACATGTTTTAATCAACATGCATGTGCCAAAAAGTCACTATTAAGTTGCATGAGGAAGTTCTTGGCATAAACACCCAAGAAATCTTCAAAAAGACCCATTTTCAAATTTCTACAAAAGATGAGTTGATAAGATAGCATGCATGTGGTTTAAATAGCTTAAAAATATGTTTTAGAACTAAAAATATATGTATGGGATGAGTCAAGTCGGATTGCGTGCAAGAAGAATAATAATCTTGATAAAAGGACAAAAGGGATGCACATGCATAAAGACTAGTTTTGACAGTTTACTGCCAGATTTTACCTCTCTCTTCAAAACTTCATATATCACTCAATAATACTCCAAATTAGATGATTATTTTCTGGAATTTATTTTGAAGAGTTAGGTTTCAAACCCAAGTGGTTTCACTCAAAAACTCAAAGATTTCGTCTACCAAACAGTCTTCACAAAAACAGTGCACAAACAACAAAGTTTTCTGTAGTGATTTTACGTCAAGAATTATTTCATGTACTTAATCACCTCTAAAAATTATGAATATTATGTCAAAAGTTTCCTAACACATTAAGGTATCTGGACATAAAATATCTTGACCTAAATACCCCTAGAAGATATCCAAAACTGGACAGAAAGTGGCACCTAAATCTGGACAGCAAAAGAATAATCTCAAAAGTGGTTTAAAAGCAACTTTATTTCTATATAATTATTTTATGTTGTAAATCTACCACTTTTATGATAAATCTCAGATATTTTGATGACATGCATATATTATTTTGAAATGTAACAAAAATACAAACACTAAATAAATTTTATAAAAGGGGATTTTATGACGATTTGGATAGTTAGCCTACCGAACCCTTAAGATTAAAACTCACTAGTGACCTTACGTTCGTAGGTTCGAAGTAGGATCACACCGAAGTATTTTGTGAGAGATTCCCGGAATTCCATCTCACATCAAGTCAGTTATCACAGCCCCTTTTTAATATTTTACATATTTTGGGGTGAAAAGCATGTTGTTACTACAATTATTTTACGCACCGGTTGTCTCGTTTTCTTGGAAATACTAATCTTGCTATACTTGCTTATGCTCTATGGTATGTATGTTTTGTGCATGTTGTAAGATTTTGAGCGTTCTCTATAGTACTAAGTCCCCGTTTAATCTACGTTACCCGTTTAACTCACGAGTGTGAGCCGTTGGTAATTATGGATACCGTTATTTGGTTGACACCCCACTCACAAGTCGCGCTTGTTTGAGTGCATAATTATTGTTGTTTGTACGCATTGTTGACGATAGAACATGCGGAGGGGCGTCTTGTCACATAGGTCGGGTAACGGGCTCATAACTTAAACATTATACATACAATTACCTTGAGCAAGTGTTTTTACAACCGGTTGACTTATCCACCTGTGCGGATTAAAACTGTTTCTATGACAAACTTTGTTGTACTCATAAAACCTATGATCTCACCAACTAGTACATTAGTTGACCTTTTATTGACATGCTTTTCAGGTGAACGTAGGAAGGCTACGCGTGTAGAAGCTTTCTATGTGTTTCTTTCAAATTATGTTCATTTACCCTTTCGTAAAACGTTTGTAAAAGACAATGTCGTACTCTTTTGAATGTAATTTGAATTTCTATGGTTGGTGTGATCTTGTAACTTTTGCTATGAGACTTGAGTTGTTCATCCCGTGTTTCCGCTTTAGCAGGGTGTGACACGACATGGTTTTTTGGTACATTTTTTAAAACCTTTTCACATCTAATGTTCCAAATGGAATGAGATGACCATATAATGGTATTATTAACAATGTCCAAAGTATTTGAATTTCTACCAATATACCATATTTATGACAAAAACATTTGTGGAATGAAATGGAAAGAATAATGAAAATTGTTGTTTGATTTGATATAATATAATGAGCACATTACCTCAAACCCATTCATTTCCATTCCTGACCAAATTGGGGGGAATGGAAATCTTATACTTGTTCAGTCGTCTTTTCTTATGTGTCCCTTCATTTCTCGATGTTGAATGGAAAATATTTTTTATTTTCATGTTGGACGTCACATATTTGTATTAAAAATATTATAAAAATATATTTTGTACTAATTATGATGGTTTAACCAAACAGCATCAATGAAATGCTCATTCCTATTCCCATTATGCTGCATTCCCATTTTCATTCTCATTCCTTAAAATGAACCAAACGCCCCCTTATTCTTCTTTTACGGTTAAATTGTTACACCCGTCGCATTGCACAGATACACAACTAGTATATTAACATATCTATTTATAGGTGTTTGTTTATAAGAAACTTTTTCAAATAATATCAAATAAAAAATACTATTTTATTCCGAAATTGTCATTAACGTATTGTTACACTTTTACACATAATATACCATTATTTGTCTATATAAAACTTCAATCGTATAAAGTATTTCATAATTAAGTTACTTATATATATATATATATATATATATATATATATATATATATATACTAGCAGTTTACCCGCACGATGCAGCGCGGGTGAATCACAACTTTAAAGCAATAACTTAGGGGTTGTTTATAAAACGCTTACTCGGGTAATTGCTTACTGATTTGGAAGAGGGCAATTTCATACAAAGATGCTTGGCAGAATTCATTTAAAAACCATTCCTTTAGTACTTATTTATTTAAAAAATTGTTACTCTAGATGCTTGGCAGAATTCATATTTGTTTGCATAACAATTATATATTATAACTTTTAACATAACCGTTGGACTATACTATTATATAAAGACCCCCACCCAAAACAAGAAAAAAAAACTTCTCCATTATCTGCACATTTGCAACTTGCAAGAAGAAGATACACAATCTTTTCCAGTCATGAATCCACGCGGTAGAGGTATGATATTGAGTAATGTAATACAGAATTTGGTTTAGTACATCGTCTTCACATTAACGTTTTTATTGTTTACGTAGTTCTGAAATCGAGTCAACGAATCATGCTCAAGGAAAGTTTATTGTAAATGGAATTGTAGGGGGTATGTCGTGATACGAATTTTGGAGGTTGAGTGTTCAATATATATTTTTAATGAAAAAATTACTCTTTCCCAAGTTGGTGAAACATCAAATATAGATTAAAACAGGTTGCTTAATGGATGTATTTGGATGTGGAGCACCACATATATATTGGGGCATTGTGAATGCTATACACCTGATAGAAGTAGTTATGTGTTTTGCAGATTCACGGATGAATATGTATAAAACAAAAAACTCTATAAAACGATAAACACATTTAAATATATGATAACCATTGAGGTTATATAGAATAACCTATCATCTTATTCCATCAATTTACAAAAGAAACCCGTCATCCTCTTCCTATTAATTTATACTTGTAAAATATATAATTTGTAAAAAGAAAAAAGGAGTAGATCGAAACTGCTGCTACTCTCGCAAAACTAATCGAAATGCAGATCAGACCATAATAGTGACAATGAGCATATCAAAATTATAGGAAACCAGATAGGAACAGTGGTGACCACGGTAAACCAATTTAGTTATGCAACGACTATGAACACAAGGTAGAGAGGGGTGTCCACGACAAATGGTGCTGGTGAAGGGGTTTGTGTCGGTGTATTGGAGAGAGTTTCCTGGAGTTCTTTTCTAAACAAAAGGGTAGAGTTTGGAAAAATAATGGCCGATGTATAGCTTAATGATTAATCTCTAAACAATAACCATGTATAGCATAAGGATTAAGCCATACATACAAGAAATCAAGAATATAAAAAACTTGATTCCATTTGGCCTCAAAAGATATTGACAAAATTGTCTTTTCCCTGGACAATGAGCAAACATATTACTTACCAAGACTACAACTTTGGACATCTACAAGAATACAGAAATAAGGATCTAGACTACATTTTGAACAGAAAAAGAAGCTTCAAAGATTCTGATTTACTCAAACACAAAACCCACACAGAATTATCAAGTTTCAGATTAATGAGTGACAAGGAACTAAAGAAAGTGAACTTACATGTAGATTTGACCACCGTTAAAAAAATGCTTCCAAAGACCATTGTCACTACAAGAGAAAAACGGCAAAACGCCATGTGTATGGCGCATTAACACCTGGAAGAACAAATGAAACAATCAAATTACAAAGAGAAATAAACCCCTGTAAAATTAAACCAACAAAAACATCATATAATCAAATTAAGTTGAAACCCAACTCAACTCAGATTTAACAAACAAAAAAAAAACATGAAATTTAAACCCAATTTTCCATCAATTCTTTTTCAGATATAGGAACAAAATACCGTCGTTTTCTGAAGGATTTTCTTCACTTTTCGCTTACAACCATCACAATGGATGTTCACTTTCAGAGAACAAGTCTGCATCCACAAACAAACAATTAAAAAGCCATTGAATTGAGGAAGAAATTCAACAGAAATCCCACAAAAGAAAAAGAGGGGAAAAGGGATGCTTTGTTTATATACGCTTTAATATGAATTAATTGTGCACAGCCTGTTTGGTATACAGAGAATGAGAGATAAAAATCAACAAAAATGTAAAAAGGTAAGTCCGAAGATTTTGGAGTTCAAAACACGCAAAGCATTGAAAGAAGCAATATACAGATAGACCTGAGCAAATTATACAATAAAAAACACACATTTTTACACCTTTACTTCACACACTAACAATTAAAAACCTCATGTATGTACCTAAATCTTCACGAACTCTGCTTTACTCATATTTTCCAGTTAAAAACAAACAAAACCCACAACTCTATTTTCCAAATAGACACGTATCTGAACTTTGAATAAGAAAAAAAAAATCTAATACAATAAAATCGAACCTTCAATCCCTTGGTATGTTTGTCCTTCCTCCTGTGTCGCTGCTGTTCCAGAAACGAAACCAATAACCCCTCACCGTTGCTCCTATATCCAGCCAGATAAACAACAGTTACAACACCAAGTCCATTGATACAATGATACTCACACTCTGGTGTGCTTGCCGGAACATTTGATTGGAATAAGAAGATATCGAGATGAAATAAAAAGAAATATGGAGACCAAAATCAAGTAGAGAAGAACAAGATGCGATAACCACAGAAATCGGTGGCGGGTGGTCTACCTGATTTGAGATGCGATAACCATAAAAAAGAAACCCTGCATATTTGAGAGTATGAATCGATGGTCAAATAGAGAAAACTCAAACATAAAACTTTCTTGAAATAACCAAACAAAATCGGTGGTCTACCTGAGAAGGACTCCGACAACAAAGAAGTAAAAAGTCTGCATATAGATGAACAAAACCAAGTGAAAACAAAATCAAGCTCAAGTGAACAAACACAACATTGTTGTTTAAGTGAACCTAAATCAGGAGCCAAACACACATTTTGTAATTGAAACAAAAATGAAAGCAGACCTATCGGTCTATTGAAATCGAAAGCAGTATATAATTCAACATACAAATATTTCGTTCACAAGCCTTGAACCCATAACTAAAACCCTAACCTGATGAGTTCACAAACCTTGAACCCAAACCTTGTTGTCCTTGCATCAAACAGCAAACCATACTGAACCAGAAACAAAATGAAAACATAAATCAAAACATAGAAATAAAGAAAAGGGACCAATATGAGAAGAAAGCATCAAGCAAACTATACCAGAAGCAGGGGTGTTGACGGAGAGGGAAGGGTGACAAGAAGGACGATGGTTTCCTTTGAGAGAGGGAAGAGAAATCAGGAATTTTTGAAATTTGAAATTGCTTCTATGTTTGAAAGAGTAAGGACTGACTGGATGCACCCATGCCTTTTGAAATTCCACTTTGGTCGTGGGTGAGTAAAAAAGTAGTATGTATGCCTTAAAAACTTGTACATTTTGCTTAAACACTTGTAATTCATAGTTTTTCAAAAATCATGCTTAAAATGATTGTACCATATGCTTCATGACTTGTCTTTAAGAGTTTTGTATATATGTATTATAAGGTAGTAATATATATATATATATATATATATATATATATATATATATATATATATATATATGTCAAATCAAATGCACACCAATCATATGTTGCACCCCTTTACAAACTAATCTCTACCAATCATATTTCCATGTCATTTATTATTTATTAAAAATAAAAATTATAAACAAGGGTTAATTTAGTAAATGATCAAATACTGCTTTTTTTATTTGGATAATTGTCTAACCGATTTGAATATGACTTTATTTACCTAAATTTTAGCATATCGTTAGATTTATCAAAAAATTTGTAATTATCCGATTATTCCTTCTTCTTCATCGTCCAGCATAGTCCAGATTTTCAAGGTTTCCAACGTTGATATCTATTATACCATCGTAGAGTCCATATTCCTTCATTTTCATCGTGCACGTTTTCTGAAGGTTTACTTGGATGGCGAAAGCTATTATCAAGAGTATGCATATATGTATTGTAATACCCCGGGTAAGTCCGTTAGACATTTTCCCTATCCGGTAAGTTTATGTAACAATGATATTTAATGTTTAGGGTAAGTTTGAGATAAATTATAAGGTTAGGGGTGTTTTAGTCCTTAATGAGTAGTTTGAGCCAAAGGTGTAAAATTGAGGTAAAAATATCTCAATCTCTTCAGATATCCTCATCTTTCCTCTTTTAGAAATCGTGTGTGTGTGTGAGTTCTGAGCAAAAGAAGCAGGCGAAGAAACCTACGGATAGAGCATCAATCGTTTGGGTTGGATTCGATTTTGAGGTAAACTCCTTTACATTTTGTGTTTATAATCAGTAGTAGGAGATATCTATCGGATTAGAAAGTTTAAATCATAGCTGTATAGATTTGATTTGGGTAATGGATTGGAAAAGAGACCGACTGTGTTCTTGAGAGTCCCGGTATAGGAACTCCCGGTACCATGGAGTCCCGGTACCATGAAGTCCCGGTAGTGTTGTCTCCCGGTACTGGAAGTCCCGGTACTGGAAGTCCCGGTACTGGAAGTCCCGGTACTGGAAGTCCCGGTACTGGAAGTCCCGGTACTGGAAGTCCCGGTAGTTGTGGCAGTGTCCGGAAATAGTTTCTGATTGTATTGTTGGATTAAGTTGCTCCGAAAATAGTTTCTTATCCGCAAGGGCGTTGCCCCTTGACCCCATCCGCTAACCGGGTAGCGGAACCCCCGTATTAAATCGCCGTAAGAGAATTTTGAGGATAAGAGTTATGTAGATGTATCTAGAGTCCTTAGTTTTCTAGTATGTTTTATGTGATCAGTTGGTAAGGGGATATTTGTATTTAATCTATTTGCAGACTCTGTGGATTTGGATTAATAGACCGAATCTTTGGAAAAGGGCTTGGAAGCATTTTGTTAAACAAACAGGTGAGTTTACTTTAAAACATTTTCGAACTGGATATATATATATATGCGTATATATATATATATATATATATAAGAGATGGATAGGTGTGATTGGATATATGTGATTGAATATGTGAGTTTTACTTCAAAGTATTTTACTGGAATACATTTTTGTGGATAACAAATACTTGATAAATTGTATGAATGTGTCATACGGGTGTGATTATAATATGTTAAGATATTATAATTACGTGAAGTATTATATGGGAATATAATACGTGGCCGGGATTTGGACCGGTGTGTTAATTGGCTCGCAACCAATAAATTTGGCCATTTGTGGAGGAATAAGGTGGATGAGAGGTACACGATGTACGAGTCTGGATTGGTATTTATATACGTGTAGTACTTGAATGTATATGAAAGGTTTTACATAAATGGTTTTGATATAAAGGATTTACATGAAAGGTTTTATAATGATTTTGGGAAAGGATCGGAATTAACTCACTAGACCCGTTTGGTCTAACCCTCATTTTGTTTTCAAAAATATGTTTTCCAGGTTAAGGATCGACGAATAATAGGATAAGGCGTAGGAGGCTTTTGATGTCTGAAGTTGATTAAGAAGCTTTTATGTATTCTTGTAGTTTAAAAGACTAATGAGACCGTATTTGGTTTGTTATGTAAATTTTCGTTGTAAATCAATGATATGTATGCATGTTATGTTATATGTATTGTGATGTATGTTTTGGGATTTGGGTTGTTACATGTATGCACTACCCTATATTCAACAGTATGCATATATGTAAACATATATTTCAGCAAGTCTAGATGTACCTATGAATTGAATCCGAAACAACTAAAAGTATTAAAGTTACTATACCAACTAACTCTCTGGAATAAAATAACACAAACTGTTCAAATTCAGCAGCTTGGCATTCAAGAATCATAAACCTTCAACATGTTCTATACATGTAAAATTCAATACCATATGTATACCATATCTACAATATCCATATATGTATGCACAACGACATGTTCAACAGTATGCATCTATATGCACAACCTTATTTTCTACAGTATGAATATATGAATGTACAACCCCATTTTCAACAACATACATATATGCATATATTTGTTTTTCAATGTGTGGACTTTCCAGGGATGAAATCGAACCCAGCTACTGCATACAGGCTTCGAAACATAAGAACAATCGCGATTGGGCTTCAGAATTATCATGAATCGCAACTTTTTTGCGATGTAAAACCCTAAATCGGAACAGAGCGACTTTCCAGGGATGAATTCTTGTTTATCGTATCTGCATCCGTATCAATGAAGCGCGTCTTTGACTATTACACTTGTAGTTTCCTTATTTTACCCTTTACGTGTGTTTTTTTATTTCGTTTGTGGTAACTATGTTTCAGAAAATTACAATTTCTACCCAAATGAATCAACACCATTCGATTAACAAATCAACGACCATGATGGGTTTGTAAGGGGTGCAACAATTGTAAGGTTTGCATTATAAGCCCCCCACCCCTCTCTCTCTCTCTCACACACACACTCACTCTCTCTCTCTATCTCTCTTTCTCTCTCTCTCTATATATATATATATATATGTGTGTGTATGTGTATATAGGAGGTTCACAGGAAAACCTAAAAAAGAATGGAAAACTAAGGAACACCATGATAGCCTTCATCTGAACGGCATGCACTTGTGCATACAAATAAATTAAGTTGTTTTTTTGGTTTTTATACACAAGTGCAATATGCACGTGTGCATGTTACAAATTACTTGTATGCACAAGTGAAGGGTTACCAGTGTGTTCCTTAGTTTTCCCTTTTTTTGAGGTTTTCCCATGAATCGGACCCAATATATATATATATATATATATATATATGTGTGTGTGTGTGTGTGTGTGTGTGTATATATATATATATATATATATATATATATGAGGTTTTGTGTAACTAGTTTGTTGTCATGATAATGCTTTATAAATTAGATATGTGACTTTAAGGATGCTAATCCACATGGAAGATGTAGCGGAAATCTCATATTTCCGAGTTTGAATCTAGGAGATGCTAAAATCTTTGTGGTCATAGAGGTTCACGTACGAGTACTCCATATCGTTCATGGTTTCCTTGAGTATTAGTCGATGCTGACCCGAAAACCTATGAATACCAAAACATATGCTTGTAAATGATCATAGCAACCCAAGAAATTTGGTAATGGTTTTATTGAAGATGATGTAACATCAATTTGGATACGGATCATATTAATTCTTTCAAGAAAATGTTAATAAAATTAATTATTTATCATACCGAAATCATCATTCATACTCCATTCAAACATTAAATCCGATTGAAATGGTTACCTTATTACAAGAAAGGATAGTTTCATCCACGGATCGATAGGTAGATTCCATCAAAAACTATCATTGATCTATGCAAACCGAAAACTGGTGACTTATTAATAATTGAATAATCGTTGGAGCCAAATGGTCCACATCACCTGAAAATTTCAAAATAAATTGTTGGATATAGTAGTTTAAATAGATAAGTATGTAGTAAGTGAAGAGAAAGTTTGTGAGATCCAAAACATCAAAAGGATAAGGGAATATATGAAATGAGGGTTTGATGCGGTGGGTGGAGTGGGATTAAAGAAAAAGGTAAACCGATAAAATTCACATTTAACTCTCATTTTGGTTAACTTCTAAAAATAAACCTCAATTTTCTAAAAGAAGTATTAGGATTTAATCCAGATTTTATATACTTTAAATCATCTAAAAATGTCATAAAAAGTTAGATAATCATCCCAATAGCCATAGGAGTTTAATAACTTATTAATCTTGGCTTTTAGGTAGCTGTATTCTAGGTTTTAGTTTATATAATATACTAGAATCACATCTAACTACTCTTAGGTGGCGCTTGTTTTTTAAGTGGTGCAGAAGTCTGAAGACCGATTTCACTTCTAATTTTTAAGTGGTGGCGCTGAAGTCTGAAATCTGAATAAAAAAGACTGTTTGTTTTTGTAAGCTAAAAACATCTGAATACATACTATTGTCTATTTTATCTCTGAAATTGCGATACCGTCGAATTAAATTAAATTATACTACTAAAATCAGTCTTCATAACAACTGAAATACATTAATTGGTTCAAATACAATAGAAAACCCATGATTATTTTTGAAGACTACCCCCATTTCGACCTACTTTGTTGATCTCTTCTATACAACTCTCTAAAAACAATTGATGACTTCATTTGTCCACCTTAATGTGTGAAATTCTAAAATCTTATCTATACTAAGTATAATCTTTTGTTAAACATCAAACTTGTAAGTGTAGTTTTAAGATTGAAATCTTGGAGAAACATGTGGAGATGCTCTTGAAATCTTGTAAGTGCAGTTTTAAGACCGGAGATGACGATCATTCACAAAACTCTCTCTTAGTGGAAGAAAACAGGGGCGAAGAATTTGAATTTAAATGTCGAAGACTCTCACATGCCTACAAATCTACAATCAGAAACTTGTATATATTCTTCAGTTATTTTCGCATCAATTTCAACTTAACCAAATACAATTTTCGATTTCACACAGCAGCAGGTGATGTTGGAGCACAATTTAGGGTTCTAATTTGCGGCGTTAATTTGTGCTTCTATTGAGCTCAATCGGTTTGTCAAGCATTATTATAAAGAAGCATTTAACCATAAATCAGTTGGGTATGTTTATGGACAAAAAAATCATAGAGGAAAGCAAAAGAACGAACTGAAAGGAGATGACATTGACATACATAAGCAAAATCGAATAGAAAGTCACATACCAATTTGGAGATGGAGATGAGATTAATCCGGAGATGCGATTTATCTGGAGATGAAGATGAGATCAATCTATCTGGGAGTCGCACGATTTTGGAGAGCAGGAGATGGAGGCGGCTTAAGATGAGAAATAAGTAAAAAAGTGATTAGGTTTTCACTTTTTCGATCAGACCAATATAAGTGATAAGTGTAACACCCCAAAAATGGGGTTAAACAAAAACTTCCATGAAGGAAAGAGTGGTATATAAATGCCATAGAACGAGCCTCCCAAAAATGGGGAATATACAGACGTCTGTTTAATTACAATTGTAATATAACGGAAATAAATGACAACCAACTAATCTAGTTTCTAAAATTGAAATAATATTACAAAAGGGGTGTCATCTCTAAACCAAGTAAGTCTTTCCAACAACGGCGTCACAAAAGTGAATCCCAAAGCTCACACTCTCCCGTTTAAGCCTTCTTAATGACTGCTCCGCTAGAACCTAAGATACACGTCGACACCAAAACAAGTGTTAGGCCAAAATGCCTAGTGAGCTTGAACAAATAATAATCATGCAAGAATTATATATAAAGAGCAATTATTCCAAATTCTCCAATTGTAATTGAAGTCAATAGGGGAGACCCATAACACCAAGAAGTTCCACCCAAAAGTAGAGATACCTTAGTGTCAATTGCTAAGAGCAACACCATAGACCAACACATTCAGGGATACAACAAAAGCATTGCCCCAAATTGCGGAAGTCTAGGCACATACTATAACACCTGTAATTTCCGGGTAAGTATAATTTCAAGTCAGTGTAGAAATCGATCTTTCAAGAGAAATGGAAGAAATAGAATTTTGGAGTTTTGGTCAAAATGAAGATTTTGATATAAGATGTTTAGTGAATGATTTTAAGTGCATTGACATATATATTTATGTTTGGAAAACTTTTGAATATAGTGTTTGATTGAATTTCTTGTGGATTCAAGTTTATTCGAGGAGCTCTTATTTGGGTAAAATCTGGATTTAACCTAAATCTAGAAAGGTGAGTTCAGGTTGATTTGTGAAAACGTTGAACATGCCAAAAATGTTTATTTTAAAGTGTTTATGTGTTTTACATGAAAATTTTCCATTTTGAGTTATTTGGTGGGTTTTGATTATTTGAAGTGTTTAACTTTACGTTCAATGATGGGACACTAGTTTTCCTCATTGTAGCACAAAATAGGCATCGGGTTTCATGATTAGTAAGGTGTGGGCCTATACGGTCGGGCATTGTCTCATGAATAGTAAGGTGTAATTCCAATGTGCTAATTGTTTTCGTGGATTTGGATAACTAAATGTATAGACCTAGAGGGGTTGATGTTGATATTCCATGAGCATAAGTTTTAAGTAGTTGAGTTCGACATCCAATACATTGTGTTGTTTTATTGCATAGATATGTGACCTACTTTTGTGTTCTGTCACATGCAATGTAATCGGGTGTCCCCCGTCACCGAAAGGTGTTGTTTAGGGTATTGAGTTTGATTATCCATGTTTTCGATGAAGTTTTATATTTAAAGATTATTATCTATGAGTTATGAGTTGAGTACTATGCCCCATTCGTGTTTGGATGTTCGGGATGTAAGGTTTTGCCCACGATTTCATAGTTTGGGAGTTCATTTACTATTCACGTTTGTGTGAGTTTGGGTTGAGTTTACTTGACGAATGAATGTTTTATATTGGGGTTTCGTCTTTAAATGCGTATTGGAAAACGTCTATATTGGTGTTGCCATAACCTAAAATTACTTTTATCGGAAAATGGGCCGTTCTTATATTTAAAGTAAATTATTTAGTATTCCATAATTTAAGATGCACTCGTTGTTTTACCAATTTATATAAACATGATGAAAAACTCCTGAACTCACTAGGCGTTAGCCTAACCTTTTTATTTGTCGGCATGTGCAACAAGTTCCGGTTGGGGAATTGTTCTAGTGACACCGTGAAGGGCTGATAGGTAGATGGTCGCACGAGAAAGGATTAGCGTGGTGAAGTATTCCGCATTTAATTTGGGAATAGCAATGTATATTTGGGTTAAGTAACACCCGACCTCTTTAGTCTTAGTATGTGACTTACGCTATTGAATGTTGGCATTAATTTTATGTTTTAAAGTTGAAGTTTTTTTTAGGATGGATTTGTAGAAAGGATTTTATCCTTTATTTGGTTATTTTGTCGAAGTTCTTAATTAGTTGCTCATTCCAAATTTGAGGGTGTTAAAAAAACCCGCACGGTGGCGCCCAAGACTATGTCCTCGTAGTGAATACTTAACTTGATTCATTCAAAAGCTCAATTTGGCAAAAAGGCACATAAAGATGTCAAATCCCATTACCAACGCCATCATAGGCAACACATGGCTAAATTTCATTTTAACACAAGGGACATTAAAATATATTTCAAGATAGTAATTTGCCACTTGGGAACATATTTAGCACATAGAAGTTCCCATAATACCACATAAGGCCAATATATCCATTAAACCAAGTTAATTAAGTCAAGCTTAACCAATAACACACTTGACCATCATTTGAGCAAATATTTACATCTTGAGTCAAAAAGCTAACTTAGCATTCCATGAAATCAAATCATAAAGTATTATTTCTCATCAATACATCAAAAAACAACTCTAGGCTTCATAAATTTAGTATTTCCAAAATCAAACATGATAAATACACCCAGAAGTATCAAATACCCTTTTTATCACAAACTTGGGTTTGTATAAAAACAATTAGGAAATCAAAATAACAAGTTATTGACATGTATTTAGTTTGACAAAGGTTAGAAAACTCACAATCTAGCTTTTTAGAACAAAACCTAGAAAATGGTAGAAACCCTCGAAATATAGAAATGAAGATGATGGATTGAGGTTGTTGGATCTTGGATTCTTGAGTGAAACCCTCAGTAAATTCTCCAAAGTTGGTGAGAATCTTCCATAAATGTTGTTACTAACCATACATGAGAGTTAATGATGGAAGACAGGTGAAAGGGCCAAAAATTGCACTTGGTTTCTTTCAAAATCGACTGGACAAAATGTGGAAATTAGGATTGGAGTCAAAGAAGCCCAAACCCGATCTTTATACCTGCAGACGGACACGGACGATTATGCCCAGCGATTGTGCCACAATGGAACTCTAGCTGGAAATCTTGCCGCAAATGTACCGCGGCCAAATCCATACCCGACGTCAATGACAAGCGATTGTGCCCGAGGGCACTCTCGCAGGGCACTGTCGCGAGATATCTTCCGTAAGTGGTACACGTCCGGCGATTGTGACATGTGATTGTGCCCAAGGGCACTCTCGCCGCCATCCCCCAAAATCCAATTTTTTTGCTAAACGAACCGGTTTGAGTTTCATGCATGAATTCATGTTTTATAAGGGATATACGGGATTGTCAAAAACTAGAAAGACAAGAATACATTTATAACAAGTCTAAATAGGGATACATAACGAGGATCAAGCTTTACGGGTGTTACAATCATCCCCACCTTGAAAAGGATTTCGTCTTCGAAATCGCGTCTAGCAAAACAAGTTGGGGTATCGCTTCTTCATCTCTTCGTCAGATTCCCAAGTTACATTGGCACCGCGATGGTGTTTCCATTGGACCTTGACCATGGTTACTTCTTTATGACGATGTTTATTTACTTTTCTGTCGAAAATAGCTTCGGGCTATTCCACACATCGGTTTTTGTTGTCCACTCGGATTTCCATCAACGAAATTATGCTTTCTTCTTCGGCTAAGCATTTCCGCAAGTAGCACACATGGAAGGTAGGATGGATTCCATTCATTTCCGGTGGCAAATCTAGCTTGTAAGCTTGTAGACGATTTTCTCTAAATTGGTGAAGGGTCCAAGGAAACGGACACTAAGATTCCCACGCTTTCCAAACCGAATTATCCCTTTCCAAGGCGACACTTTCAACATAACTCGATCTCCAACTTAAAATTCAACCAGTTGGCGATTCTTGTCCGCATAGCTCTTTTGTCGGTCTTGCGCCGCTATCAGGCATTCCCGAATCTCTTTCACTTTATCACCAGTCTATTGCACGATCTCCGGTCCGACGAATTGTTTCTCTTCCGCTTCTAACCAACAAACCATAGTCCTACATCTTCGACCAAGCAAAGCTTCGAACGGTGAGTCTTTATGGCTATAGTGGCAGCTATTGTTGTATGCGAATTCGACAAACAGTAGGTGTGTGTCCCAAATTCCTCCAAAATCTATGACACACGACCTCAACATATCTTCAAGAGTTTGGATTTTCCTCTCACTTTGACCGTCTGTTTGGGGATGGCAGGTCATGCTCAATTTGACCTTGGTGCCCAATTCCTTTTGTAGGCTCGCCCAAAAATTTGAAGTAATGCGACTATCTTTATCGGACACAATAGAAAGTGGTACTCCGTGCCTTAACGCCACCTCGTTGATCTAGACCCTAGCTAACTTGTCCGTTGGCATAGTTTCTCGCATCAATAAAAAGTGTGCACTATTAGTCAACCGGTCTACAATCACCCAAATCGTATCGTGACCCCGCAACATGTTTGACAACTTTGTCACGAAATACATCGTGATGTTGTCCCATTTCCATTCCGAAACCATCAAAGATTGCAAACTCCCGTATGGCCTTTGATGTTCTTCCTTGACTAGAAGGCATGTCACACACATTTCCACAAACTTAGCCACATCGAGCTTCATCATCGACCACTAATAGTTCAACTTCAAATCTCTATACATCTTCGTGTTACAGGGATGAATAGAATATCAAGATTTGCGAGGTTCCTCAATAAGTAGCTCACGATTCCCCCAATCTTTGGCATCCAAATTCGACCTTGGAAGTGTTTAATTGAGACCTCGACTATCTTCCGTTGCTTCACTATGACTTCATCCTTAAGATTTTCCTCTTGAAGTGCTTCTCCTTCACTTGCCTTGATGCCCTCTATCTAACCCGACACCACATCGATTCTATTAAGGTTTATCTTGATCCCACTTCCATGACTCTTTCGACTTAAAGAATCCGCCACTACATTGGCTTTCCTGGGATGGTAAAGCAGTTCACAGTCGTAGTCCTTCAAAAGTTCGAGCCACCTCCGCTGACGCATGTTAAGCCCTTTTTGGTCGAAAATGTACTTGTGGCTTTTGTGATCGGTAAAGAGAGTGCATTTCATACCATACAAATAATGTCACCAAAGGATTAGCTTTCAAGCAGTCTTCAAGCATGACATGAATTCAAGCGAGTCTGCTTCGGAGAATCTGATTCTATGAGGGCCTTTCTCGCGGGGAGAGCGCATCCAATTCTAAAGTCCTTTCCTAAACCAATGAATTCTTTAAATTTTAGGGGGGATGGGGATTGTAATTTCAGGGCAAAGACCATAGCTGCCAATTCTAAATCATGAGTTAGGTAGTTCTTCTCGTGATCCCTAAGTTCTCATGAGGCATAAGCTATCACCTTACCTCTTTGCATCAACACGCATCCAGGTCCCATCTTGAAGGCGTCACTATAAACCATGAAGTTATCTGATCCTCCGAGTAAGGATAAGATTGGCGCCTCACACAACTTCTTCTTGAGAGTCTTGAAGGCTTGCTCTTGAGTGTTGGTCCATACGAATTTAACGTTCTCCATTGTTAGTTAAGTAAGCGGCGAAGTGATCTTCGAGAAGTCTTGGATGAATCGGCTATAGTAACCGGCTAAACCCAATAAGCTCCTAATTTTTGTTGAACTCATATGTGGTTCCTAACTCATCATCGCCGCAACCTTTGCCGGATCCACTTTCACTCCATCTCTAGACACTTCGTGCCCTAAGAACTGGACTTCTTGTCGCCAAAACTCGCACTTCGAAAACTTAGAGAACAACCTCTCCTTTCAAAGGACCTCTAATACCTCCCGTAAGTTTTGACCATGCTCAACCTCATCCTTTGAGTAGATCCAAATGTCGTCGATAAAGACAATCACCGATTTGTTCATGATAGGACGACATACCCAATTTATGAAGTCCATAAACACCGCCGATGCGTTCGTTATACCGAACAACATCACCAAAAATGCATAGTGTCTGTATCTTGTTTGGAGATCCGTCTTAGGTATATCCTCCTCCTTCACCCTTACTTTGTGGCATTCAGATCTTAAATCAATCTTGGAGGAGCATCTCGCTCCTTGACGTTTGTCGAAGAGATAATCTATTTAGGGAAGTAGATATTTGTTCTTTATCGTAACCTTGTTCAACTCCCGATAATCTATATACATCCGCGTAGACTCATCCTTTTTCTTTATAAAAAACACCTAAGCTCCCCAAGGCGTCGAACTCGTCCTTATGAATCCATTCTTCAATAGTTATTGTAGTTATGTCATCATTTCTTGCATTTCGTTTGAGCTCAATGGTACAAAGCACGGGCAATTGAGGCCGCTCCCAGAGTGAGGTCTATATGGAATTCCACTTGGCGTTCCGGTGGCAAACCGGGTAGGTCTTCTGGGAAAACGTCCGGGTAGACACACACCACTTCCACGTCCTCTAGAATTTTCTTCTCCAACTTTGCGTCCACTATGTAGGCCAAATACGGAGAGTACCCCTTTCTAGGAATTTACGTGCCTTTAATGAAGAGATTATCGAAGTGGTCCCTTTTCCTTTCTCCCCATATATGGTGACCACATTCTCATTTGACATCGGTATCCGGATCATTTTTTAGAGCAATGAATATCAGATTTACTCTCAAATAACCAGTCCATGCCTATTACTACATCGAAACCTCTTATCGCCATGGGTAACAAGTTTACTTCAAAAAGTTTTCCATCTATCTCCAAGATACCATTACAAAATACTACACTTGCTCCCCATTAGCTACCTCTTCTACTATTAGGGCATCCGAAAGGGTACTAGTGGGGGTGGTGAATTGCTTGCAAAAAGAACCTGACTTAAAAGAACGGTTTGCACCCGAATCAAACAATACACGAACAGACAAGGAGTTTATACGGACAGTACCCATCATTACGTCAATGGGTCTCCCTCGCCTCCGCGATGATCATCTAAAAATCTCGGCTTGGTGCCCTCGGTGGGTTATTTTTAATTGCTGTCATCCCACTTGGTGCGCTCCGGTTACCCCCCAACAACTACGGCCAATTGCTCCTCACGTGCCCCAGTTCTCGGCACTCAAAACAAACCGATCGTTAGATAGGGTAGTCTCGAATTGCATGATCCTCCTTCCCACACTTGAAGCACTCGATGGGGTTAGGGTGTGGCCTAGAATTGCATGGTCCACTATGCTTGCTCTTGTACCGATGGAACCATCTCACCTCACGTCGGGGGTCAACATTCCTTCCCCCGGAAAATGGTCTAAACTGACGAGTGGGTCCAGCCGACCCATCCCACTTTTTCTTCTCACCAACACCAACTATTTCTTCCTTTCCCTTTGTATACATAATCTCCATCATTTTAGCCTCCTCTATAGTCTCCCTCAATGTAACGACCTTTGAGTTTCGGGCCATAGCCACCATAACGTTTTCTTTCTCTGTTGGGGCCACATGCCCTACTAAGTTCAACTTCTCCATGAACAGACGGATGTACTCTCTTACTGTCTAGTTTCCCTTCTTGAGAGACCAGAATTATTCTTCGATTCGATCCATTTCTTGTTCGTTACAGTATTCCTCTAACACTTTCTTCTTGAATGAGTCCCACTTGATTTTAGCCAATATCGAGGAATCTAGAGTATAAGTGAAGATGTTCCACCACATGAGGGCTGCACCCCGCAACATCTGAGAACCAAATTTCACTTTTTGGCTTCACCGCGGTCACATGCCTTGAAATCCTATTCAATTTCTCTGATCCAATTCATGCAAGCTACCGGATCGTCGGAAGCAGCAAATTCTGGCGGCTTGCAACAAAGAAAAGTCTTGTAGGAGCAACCCCTTTCTCCTCTTTCTTCCGCTACTATTGCATGCTCCGCGGTACCGACAACTTGAACCACTCCACCGAACCATTTAGAACATTTTCTGCGACCGTCTCATTCCTTCGGTGGTTAGCATCTTTGTCCTCTAGCACCTTCAAGAACTTTTCATCTTGTTTGTCCATTGCAGAATTCATCATCTGCATGAAGCTGGCCATCATCACCGGATCATCTGTCTCTATGTTGACTCGGGGTACTACGTTAATGACGTCCCTTAATATTTGAGGGATCGGGGGAGTAGGTGGGTTACCCTCTTGGTTCGGTTGTCTCGGAGCTTGTAGTGCTGTCACGCTATTTTCATTACCCTCTTCTTGATTCACCTCTCGACTCCTCGTGTTTATCATGGCGAAATTCCACACATGATAAATACCATATCAATTAATTCTTTCAAAGATTAGCGGTTTGTAACGTACTACTACAAATATCAATCCTCATAATAACAATTCAAGCATGCTCACGTATTAATATATTTACCATAACATGGGCCCAAAATTTTTTTGAATATATCATACACAATAATCCTTTTCATCATCACTACAATTCTCAACAAATGTAATTTCGTAGGTCCTAATACTCTCCCCACCTATGGGTTCTACCCAAGGTTAAGAAACTACACAATGGCAATTCAGCTTAAGTCTAGGTATACTAGAGGGGACACCTAGTTCACTTAAACTAAAGCTCTGATACCAACATGTAACGCCCAAAAAATGGGATAAACAAAAACTTTCATGAAACGAAAAGAGTGGTATATAAATGCCATAGCATGAGCCTCCCAGAAATGGAGAAGATACAAAGATCTGTTTAATTACAATTGTAATATAATAGAAATAAATGACAACCAACTAATCTGGTTTCTAAAGTAGAAATAAGATTACAAAAGGGGTGTCATCTCTATACCAAGTATGTCTTTCCAACAATGGCGTCCCAAAACTGAATCCCTAAGCTCATACTCTCCCGTCTAAGACTTCTTAATGACGGATCCGCTAGAACATGAGATACACGTCGACACCAAAACAATCGTTAGGTAAAAAAACCGAGTGAGCTTCAACAAATAATAATCATGCAAGAATTATATATAAAGAGTAATTATTCCAAGTTCTCTAATCATATTTGAAGTCAATGGGGGAGACCCATAACACGAAGAAGATACACCCTAGAAGTCGAGATACTGTAGTGTCAACCGATAAGAGCGACACCAAAGGCCTGGCACATTCTGGGATACAACAAAGGCATTGCCCCAAATGGCGGAGGTCTAGGCACATACCTGCACGGTGGCGCCCAAGACTATGTCCTCCTAGTGAACACTTAACTTGATTCATTCAAAAGCTCAATTTGTCCATAAGGCACATAAAGATGTAAAATCCCATTACCAACGCCATCATAGGCAACGCATGGCTAAATTCCATATTAACACAAGGGACTTTCACATAATAATTGTTAATGCCAAAAATCACCCAAAGGATAACTTAAGGTTGATGTGGAACTTTTAACAACTAAAGAAAGGGATCTCAAGACCAATCAACATAATCTCGATAAAAATAAATAAGACAGAAGAATACGTGACGCGGAATACCCAAACGAGGGAAAAAACCGCGGTCGACCTGTGATAGTCGACGGTGCACTATGATCACCAAACAGGGGCGAAAGTCCTTTGGTAGCAAGGGTTTTGTGTACAACAGATTACAATAAGAGTAAAACAAACTTAATCGTAAGATAAAGTTGTCGGTCGTGCGAAAAACGTGCGAAATAAGCTAATGTAGTGCGATTTGAACTGCTCGTTGTGCGAAACTTACGTGATTGATTTTCGTTTAAATGCTTCTGATGTAAGAATGTTGAGAGTGTAGAAGTGTAGAGTTCATGTGTTTGCGTAGAATATCAGTTGATTCGATGTGTGTAGTTGTGTAATAGTTGTGGTATTGTTCTCCGTTCGAATGTGGAATATGCCTTTATATAGCTTCTGTCGACATTAATTGTGTCTTGATGACTTGCTTTGTAACCGCTGTTGGGTCTTTAATGTCATCAAGAGATCGTCCATTACTGGCCGTTGTACCATGATTGCTCGTGGACCTGCATTAATGAACAAAAGAAACAGAAGTTGGCTATTAACGGTTAGTATAATCGTACGACCGTCTCGAGTCTCGTACGTCGGTTGTATGGAACATACGACCAACATGGAAATGTACGACCGAATGTTCGACTGTAAATAATCTGCAAGACCTTATCTTAATACAAGAGTGGTCTTACATAAATGTCATATGAGTTATCTATCGTCGGTCGTGGGGTGTGAATTTTTGCCCAGACAGTTTGCCCTCAAAATTTGAATTTAGGTGTGAAATTCGAATTTTAAATCCGACGAAGTGATTTGACATGTGTTGCATGGGTAGAGAGTTTGTTCGAATCTCAACCGTCTTGGTTCGATTTGGACTAAGGGAGACGACGTGGTCGTGACGTCATGGCGACGTGTCAGAGGCATGGAGCCATTGGAGGACAAGTGTCGTTCATCGGCATGATGCATGCGAAAAGGCGGTCGACAGCTTTTGACCATCCACTGGGTCGACCTGACACGCCGTTGCTATAAATATCGTGATTCTAGATATCATTTCCTTTTTTACGCTTGAGATATTTACAGAAAGAGATTCTTAGAAAGTTTCGGAGAGATTTAGTTGCATTTTCCGAACTTTTGCTATAATTTGAGAGAAAAGTTTGTTCCATCTCTAATCACTTTCGAAATGTCGATCGAACCTGCGAGCACCATTACTGGTCAAGAAGGTCTATCGGCTTTCCGGACGTTATCGGGCGTCCCAGATGTTGTGCAGTTGTACTCGCTGGACCAGTTCTGGCCGTCTGAGTGCCCGAATGGGCACTTTGTTTTATACGAATACCCATTTAAAGTGGGTTTCAAGTGGCCGTTCTCCCCATTGGTTAGGGAGTTCCTGGGCAAGTTCCATCTTTCTCCGGCCCAAATATTGCCCCAGTTCTGGCGAATCGTCCGTGTGATCGATAGGATCGCCGGCGAGTGGACGAATCCGTTCACAGTGGAGGACCTTCTCGCCTCCCACGTGGTTAAGGTGGATAATTACCACCGATACAGCCTATTCTCCCAATACAGGGGAGCTCAGGTTCTGGTGCTGAACACCCAGGTAAACGACCGTGGGTGGAAGGCCCGGTACGTCTTTGGCAAGACGCAGTCGCTCTAGCTCCTTTAGGAGGACATGACGTGGGTCTCTCCTGGGTGGAACACCAACAATAAGTTTATTCTTTTTGGCTTGTCTTACATAATTTTGGAATCATGCGACTTAGCTAATCGTACGTTTTTGTTTCAGCCATCACATTCTGTTACGTGCTAAACAACACCTTATGAAAAAGTGTTTCGTTTAAAATAAATAAACCTTGACGCAAGTATACATCTTGGCTTATTATCGTCTTAAACAAGTAATAATGGTACAACGTACCGAATATCGATCCCACAGTGAAGCTTGGAAAAGTTTTTCTTTAAAAGTCTAGTTTGTAAAAATAGGTTTCAGATGACGAATTTGAAAACAATATTTTTGTTGGAGGTTTTGTTAACAATTAACTAAAAATCAATTATAAAGAGAAGTGCAGGATATAAAGTTCCGTTGGGATGAAATTAATAATTAGATAAAAAGACGAGACGACATTCCTCGGTTATCTCAAGAGTCCACTATTTTATGATACAACGTACCGGGTGTCAATTGGTCAATTGTGATCCACCATAAAATATAACCTTGTTTTAAATAACTTTAGACAATCATGCAATACGATACACCTCTTTGTTTTATTATCGGTCTCGGTCATAACTTCACTTTATACCCTGAACTAGGACGTTTAGCCCATCATCGTTCGGTTTCTAATTATAAAAGATGTATAAAATTGAAAAACAAATAATGGAGATGGGCAATACACAAACAAACTACAATACTTATTAAAGGAAGTACGTAACTTGTTGTGCAAGTAACCAAATCTCGAGAATCTAGTTATAGTTTAGAAAACGATTTGACAATAAAAATAGGATTTATTAAATGAGAAGTTAACGACAACTTTAAATCACAAAGGGAAATCTTGTTTCAAATGTGGAAATTCAAAACGAGACTTGCCGCGCAAGTAAAACGGATATCTTTGTATTAAAACCTCTACAATTCCATAAATTATATTCAACCGTGAACCAATCTAGTTGGGGATCCGAAAGTATTAGTCAGACTTCCGGTGAATGAAAATAATGGGATTGGATTAGAATTAATAGTAAAGAATCCAAAAACGTTAAATAAATTATAAATGAAAACGTGACGTGCAAATAACGACTTTCTTTATATAAAAACTTCTTACAATTATATGGACTATATTCAACCGTGAACCAATCTAGTTGGGGATCCGAATGTATTAGTCGGACTTCTGGTGAATGATAGTTATGGAATCGAAATCAGAATTTATATAAATCGAACCGTAGTTTGCTTTTGAAAACCGTGAGTGACAAAATAAGTGCAGAAAAATCGATGACAATCGTGGTTAACCAACAAACATAGAAAGCATGCAGATAAGTAATGATTAAGCAGTAAAAGATAAGACAGAAATGTAATGTAACTTGATTAACTAACGGGAACCAACAATGGTCGACCCGAAAAGGACCAGACCATGAGCTGTAGCTTCGGTTGGTGAAACCGAACACTAGTAGTTCACTAAATAACTAATCTACTTGATCAATCAATGTATTAAAAGATGAATAAAATGGTTACAAGATTTCCATACTTATAGTAGCAATAATTCTTGTTCATCAAGAAATACCCATGGATAAGATCCATGGGCCAAAAGATCCATGGGCCATAAAATACAAGCCCATAAAAAATGCAAGCGTTCTTGAGCCCAAAATGAAGCTTTCGTTCCATATGCTAAATTTGGCCCAATTGAGAGTTGGCCGGCCCACGATGTGATCCACAAAAATTGCAATCTCGGTCTACAAAAATCGGAGTCTTCGTTTTCGTCCAAAAGTTGCTATCCGCAATCTTCTTTAATGTAGAGCTCCAATTGACCGTCTTTTTGCAACCTAAAATACACAAAGTATATAATTAGATTTTTGGTGCGACTTTTATGTGTTTTTGTGTGATTTTTAGCTAAATTAATACCCGGAAGTATTAATCTTTTATTTACGTAAATATTACTAAAATTGCTTAAAACTGCCTCAATGGGATAATAAAATGGCTCAAAAATTCGAATTATATGTCTAAAATAGGGTTAAATAAATAACCCTATCACAACCGCAAATTCGAACTATTGCTTGTCCTCAAGCAACTTTATTAAAAACACAATTTTTGAGCTACACAAAGTTGATTCAAAAAGGAAAGCAAAAAAAAAATCTTTGAAATTCTCAATAACCCCACATGCATGCATTTGTACCAACATGAAAAAATTGCAACTTCATAATCCAATGTTCCTCAACTCATACTTCAAAACTCATCAAACCATAAGCTAGCCAAACAACTAATCGCCTAATTGGGAAAAAAAATTGCACATGATATGAACGTTTATGCATTCGGCTTTTTCATTTTGATGTTGCATTGCCTTTTACCACATTCTAAATATGGCAATATTTGCCATCTTCTCATTTTGAGAAATTGCATGTGGACACATTGGTCTCTTGGTGTCTTTGACACTTGAATTGTATACACGGAGAACATTTGTAGAGCTTTGCTCCTTTTTGAGTGTGTTTTCGCGTTTTGTGCATTTTTTGAATTTTGTGTATACGTGGGTATGCATGGAGATAGGAGCAAAATGATATGGTATGAATAATAACCATATCTCCTCCCCAAAACTTTGAAGGGTTTAATGTTCTCATTGAACATTGAAAGAATCAAACCAAATTTGGTAAGATTTGTGGTATAAGTGTATGGTGTGCTCAAAAATCTGTTGGTCCCGAAGGCCTATACAAGTTTGTAGAAGGGGGGGGGGGGGGGTTGAATACAAACACACAGATTTTACTTTTCTAAATTGTTTATTGATAAATCATTAACAATTTACAGCTTGTTGCGGAGACAAGATTAAGAATAAACCTAAATCTAAACAAGTTGGAACACTAAGGTTTCTTGCACTAAGAGAGATAAGGAAATTACTAATAATAACCTATATGAGATAAGAGATTTGAACTTGTCCAGAGTTAGCAAGTTACTTCAAAAGAAGTGAGTTCATCTCTTTATATACTGCATACATTTAATGCAAGTCAGTATATACTTTACAAGTGTCATCAGCCGGTTGGTTGCATGTCATTGACCTTGGTTGACAACCTTAGTAGCCGTATGGATGAATAGTGTAGTATCAGAGTGGTTGTACGATTTCAGATATTCGGAGGTTCTTTTCTGACAATTCATACGGAGTCGTGCAAGGGTGGTTAAGACAAAAGTACTTTGTACGGAGGACTTCATGATCAGCTTTCGTTGATTCAGCGATTATCATTTACTATTCAGCAGATGATAAAGTTCAGCGATAGCTGAAGTCTTGTACTTGATACTTCACGTTGAGTGGACAAATCTGAGTCTTCGCTGATCCGCATCAGTTCATTAGGAGAGTTGTCGCTGGTTCTTGATCTTGATCTTCGACTTCAGCGTAGAACCTTTGTTGGCGTGAAACTTGTCTTCAGGGATCATAAGTAAACAACTAACTTATCAGCGATCATCAAAATGACTGAACAGACTCAGAGCATTAATGATGAATAGTGTTCGCTGAATGTTTAATTTAAAAGAGCGAGAGTTCCTATCAGCGGTACTGGAAGATCTTAGTACTTATCAGCGATAGTTAAACTCTGATACATATTGTTTACTTACAATTTTCACTAAGTATATAAGAGAGGGTCATTATCAAATCACTGAGGGTTTGGATCAACAATCTCCCCCTATTTGATTATGACATAGCAACAAAGAAAATTGCTATTTAATGAAAACATAAGGATAAAAAGAACTCATAAAATATTTGTCCCTTTTACTGTTTTCTGGGATCTTTTCAGTACTGATGGAGTAAAGTACGTTCGCTGAAATCTTTCTTTAAAATATTGAATCAGGTTACAATGAAGAACAGAGAGATTACAAGTACAAGCGAAATAATTTACAAGTACAGAAGGATAACTGATACAATAGAGAAAAAGGAGATTATATCAGTTTTCAAAGGGTTCTTCCTTAATGAGAAGTTCATCAAGGGTCTTTTTGGTGGGGATCATCCAGTCAGGGACATTTACTCCTTGATTCTTTAACTTCAGAGCAGCTTCAAAAATCAAGGGCTTCAGGTGTCTAGCTTTGATGTCGCGTCTGACTTCACACCAGTGTACGAGATCTCTGAGTTGTTCGATGGGAGCGATTTGGAGCTCAGAGACACGTTGAATGGATCATTTACCACTGTGCCAGGGATGAAGGTTTCTCCAGGGGGTAGGGAGGTGTCAAGCATTGAAAGATCAGCATCAGGGCCAAGAACTTCAGCACGAGAGAAACCAATACCTGTTTCATTTCGAATGATTGGACCTGAATCGGAAACTTTCTTCTTCTTAGCAGAGGCTTTCTTCGGTTGAGGAAGAGTAGGAGGAATATCCGCAGCAGATGAAAGCAAGTCGATCTGTTTGTTTAAGATCATCTCAACATGGCTTTTGAATTTTGAGCGTGATCCCTGAATGGCTAATTTCGTTTCTAACCATTCAGAGTGACCAAACTTTTCTAATGAAGCAGCATAGAAGGTTTGCTTGGTTTTGTCATCTCTGTAGACATCCACTTCAACAACAGGAACATCAACGAACATTTTTCCTCTGATGATGGCTATGATTATCTTGGATGGTCTCGATCGATAGGTCAACATTTGATTAGCCCATTCCAAGGTTGTATCAGAGACCTTTGTCTTTTCTCTAACGATTTCTTGAGCATCATCCCAGAGCTGACATTGAACATCAATGGGAACTCTTTTCAGCTTGGGGTCTTTGATTGATCGTTGAGTAAGCTTGATGGCGTATTCTCTGTCTTTCTCTTCAGCTTCCTTTCTTTCAGCAATAAGGCGTTCAGCTCTGAGGTGTTCCTTGTATTCAGCTTTTGAAATTCTGAACTTTGGAGGAACTGAAGGCAGTTGATCACGCCTTAGAATAATTCGATGATCCTCGAATCGCTTTATTATTTCCTCTTTTCTCTTTTGATCCTCTTCACTCAGCTTTTGAGGAGCTGAGGAAGGTCTGTTTCTGTGCGAGAGAGGTTGTTCTTCTGGTTCATCAGTCTCAGAGATCAAATCTAAGACTGGGATTATTTCATCAGCAGCAGCTGGCTTTATTTGTGAAATCGCAGTAGTAGAACCTTCAGCGACATCCTCAAACAGGGGAGAGGACTAGCTGAAACACAGCGATCTTACAAATAAGAACATGGGTAGAAGAACTTGGGTAGAAAGAGAAAGATAAATATGTACAGGTGTAGGCTAGGGTAGTAGAACTTATAGTATGGAGGAGGGATGGAGTAAGAGATGTTTAGTGTACCTGACAAACCGGCTTTTCAAGCAAGATCATCAGATTGTCATCTTCAGCGACGCTTTTGCCTTTGCCTTTCTCAGCTCCAGAGGCTGAGGGGTTTGTCTTTGTCCGCTCCCCTGTTGGTTCTTTTATTGAAATTCCCTTAAGAGCTTTGATCCTTGGGGCAGGTTTGACGATAAAGAAATCATCGTCATCTTCGTCATCATCATCATCATTCTTCTTTGGAGAAGAAAATGGTTCATCATCAGGGATGTCGACGGCTTCATCATCTTCTGCTTCGGATTCTTCAGTGTCTTCTTCGAGTTGCTCCCCCTCAGATACAGAGGCGAGCTTCTCAGTTCCCTCTGGGTTTTCATCTCCCTGAGGTCCAGCGATAAGATCTTCATTCTTCTCTCCCCTGATAGATTCATCATGGGAAAGGTCTTCAGCGCTCTTTTTAGTGGGATGTTCAGCGCTCTTCTCCCCCTCTTTTTCATGATGACCGGGGGAGGAATGTGCAGACTCTTCAGTTGTGGGAGGCTCTCTGTCTTCTTGGCCAGAGATACCCACACAACTTTCAATCTTTGCTAATCTGACTTCCAGGCCAGTTATAGCAGGATTGATCTTTTCCAGTTCTTCGCGATCCGCCGCTGTGAAAGTTTCCAAAGCAGGGGCAGGGGCAGGTTCAGGAGCAGGAGTTCTTGCCTTGTTGAGCAGCTCTTCAAGCATTGTTTTCATCAAACCAACGTCGGTCTTTACAGAGCCTAAGGTAGTCGTCAGAGTTTGAACATTTGTCTTCACAGCAGACATATCACCCTCTAGTGCTCCAACCGATGTCTTCAGCGTTGTTACTTCGTTGGACATGGAGGAAACTGATTGTTTGAGTGAGGTGTAGTCTGTGTAGATATCAGCGAGCACTTTAGCGAAATCGCTGAGAGTCTTATCAACTTGCTTCAAGTCATCTGCGGAAGCCTTCTTCTCCACCACCGTTGTCAGTTTTATCAAATCTTCTCCAGCGATGGTTACAGCTGTAGAGTTGTTGGAGAGTGTGGTGGTGAGATCTGTCAGCTTTGTTTCCACGGACTTCAGAGAAGCGTTGATGTCTCCCAAATTAGGACCTGTAACACATAAGTACTTGTGAACAAAGGAAAGCTCAGAAGTTTCAGGTTTAGTTACAGTGTATATGGGTTGAGTTGTACCTGCAGGAGGATTGACGAAATCATCAAAGTTGCGGATTCCTGAAAAATGTTCCATATCTTCCTCAAAAGTACGGTGAGGTATGGTGATCTCTGCAGGTCCTGTCTTCATCATTCGTTGAGAAGCGTCAGCGGTGGCTTCTGGAATGATGGCATCTCCAGTGTTCTTTGGAGGAGTGTCCAAGTGAGTGGAGGGAGAAGCGAAGGATAAGAATGGGGTTCGGGTACTGAGTTCAGCGTTGGAATCGCTGACAATCACTTCATCAGTCTTTTGAGAGACTGAGGGAGGTGGGTAGGTTCCAAGTTTCTAACCTCAGCGTTTAGAGACGTTGAAGCCTGGATTGAAGGGATGGCTTGAATTGGTGTGGCAGAGCGTACCACGGAACTTTCCTTCAGCTCTTCAGAATGAGCTGAGGAGTCTTCAGCATGGAATTGCTGGGGTTGCTCCTTGGTTTTCTTGATCCTTTTGGAATCAAGTTGGGTGTGAGAGTGTTTCCTTTTCTTTGAAGGAGAGGATTGTGTGGCCGGGGTATCAGCGATGGGTATTGTCGCTGAAGGAGCCACAGAAGTCGAAGAATTAGGGTTAAGAAGAGAGATAAGGGTAGAGAGACGTACCTCATTGTCGACAGGTTTGAAATCGAGCACCTTAGGGCCAACCTGAGAAAGTTTCAGGTCACCCTCTTGAGGATAGCTGTCCTTCAGGCCATATTGAAAGATGGCGCTGATGAAACGGGGGTAGGGAACCCATGCAGGTCTGACAGCAGCAGAATCTACTCTTTGTACTAGGTCATCATAGATGATAGATGTCCAGTCAATATGTAGACCTTTCAGCAGTGCGTATCCCATAGCCTGCTGAGGTTGAGCGGCTTGATCAGAGGAGCCGGTCTTCGTTGTCATGCAGCTGATCAGGTGTGCGAAGATGAAATTCATCTCGCTGGGCATTTTGGACTTCTTTATCAGCGTCAGCTTCTTCTCGGGCTTCTTGTCCCTTCCAGTTTCCCAGATGTAACCCATTGCATCGAGGAATGCAATGATTTCTTCTCTGTCAGCATGCTTCTTATGGTCAGGGAATGGAACAAAAGGTTTTTCTTTGGTAGCATTGGGAAAGTTTAGAGCTTTTTGAATGATTGCGGGGGTTATCTTAATTGTACCATACTCAGTATCGCTGAGTATGCAATAGATGGTTTTGGATGCATCTTTGGCGGAGGGTAGCTGAGTGTGTCTGGCAGAGTACCAGAACTGGGATAGTAGTAGCTGACTTGCGGGAGGTGTGATGGTTAGGGCTGTTGAAATGCAGCAGTTTTTCAGGAAATTCACAGCATCATCCAGATGTGTGACTTGCTTTCGAGGAGGAAACTCGAGAAGCGCAGAGAGGTTGTTGACCTTAGTCCAATCTAGTTGATCCAGCTTGAACTTAACCTGAGGGGCTTTGATGATGTCCACTTCCTCAGAGTCAGCGGAGATGGACTCAGCGGTAACATTGATCTCTGAAGATGCCATTTCTCTGTATTATCAGTTCAACCAAAGATGTTAACAAATAAGAATTGTCTTAATATGGAAAGAATTTCCATTAAGATGGTTCGAATTTTGTCCATTTCATTCAGACATAAATGTCTTAATGAAGATTAGGGTTTTTCGTGATTTTGAAATGAAATGTAAAACCCATAAATTCTTGTATTCCAGTTTCTAAACAAATCTGGATACGAATGAAGAATAAGTTTAAGATTTAGATTTAAAACTTGAAGAACAACCATGAAATGGTTGTGTTCATAAAACCATGAAAGAAATGATTTTATTTTTAAGAAGTTCTTTTGTTTGATCTTGTTTAAAACAATGATAAGATCAAAAACAAGTTATCTACATTTAAAAAAATGAACATATTAACCTTGATGTTTTGATGAAGAAGATGATGAACAATTCTTTGAAGATTTGAGAGCACAAATGCAACAATAATTCTTTTCTTGCGGAGAAAGATTGTTCGCGTAAAAGACAAATATAAACCAAGAGTTGTTTATATAGGGAGTTTTAGAGAGAGAAAACCTTGAGCGGGAAAAGGTTTTCATCATGACACGGACACGTGTTTGCATTTGATTGGAAGTTTGAACGAAACGTGCAAACGCGTGTCAGAAAGAAGTCGTGCCTGGTGTTATCCGTTGCAATGACGTCACAATTGTCCTTTCACATTCTTTTAGGATGTCTCTGAGGTTTTGAAAGCTCAGGGACTCTTTTGAAAAACATGAAGCACTGAATAGAAAATATCAGTGAAGGTTTTAAGAACTTTCAAAATATCGCTGTTAAGGAAGAGATATTCAGCGATGCATTTGTTTTGAAATCTTGCATTTTCATGCGTTTGTCAGAGAGAGAAAACATACCTGGATATCAGTTTAACCAAGTTTATTCAGAGAGAAGATGATTAAATAGGTTATACGAGTTGATTTTATCCTATCGCTGATTAATGTGAACCGCTGAAGATTTTACCCTTCAAAGTTCAGCATTCCAAGCTCGCTGATGAGAAAGTTGAATCTTGTCTCATCAAGAGGTATGGTAAATAAATCAGCTAACTGATAATCAGTTGGGATAAAATGAAGTTCTATATCACCATTCATCACATGATCTCAGATAAAATGATATCTGATTTCTATGTGTTTTGTCTTTGAGTGTAGCACTGGATTGTTTGCTATAGCGATGGCACTAGTGCGGTCGCAATAGATTGGAATTTTGGAGAGCTGAAGATCATAGTCTAGTAGCTGATTTCACATCCACAAGACTTGAGAACAACAGCTTCCAGCGGCTACATATTCAGCTTCAGCTGTGGAAGTGGACACTGAGTTTTGCTTCTTACTTGTCCAACTTACCAGCTTTCCACCCAGGAGCTGACATCCTCCTGTGGTGCTTTTCCTATCCATTTTGCAACCTGCAAAATCACTGTCTGAATAGGCGGTTAGATCGAATCCTGAGTCTTTGGGATACCAAAGGCCTAGATTCGCTGTACCCTTAAGATATCGAAAGATTCGCTTTACAGCTTTCATATGAGATATCTTAGGTTCATCTTGATATCGTGCACACAAGCATGTTGCAAACATAATATCGGGTCGGCTAGCTGTAAGATACAACAGTGAGCCGATCATCCCACGGTACAGCATGACATTGACAGGAACATCCTTTGTGTCCTTATCAAGTGTCAGCGGTGGTGCCATAGGGGTTTTCATAGCTGAACTTTTAGTTAAGTCGAATTTCTTCAGCATATCTTTAACATATTTTCCCTGATTAATAAACGTTCCTTTTTCAGTTTGCTTAATCTGAAGACCAAGGAAATATGTTAGTTCACCCATCATGCTCATTTTATACTCATCTTTCATTCTATCAGCGAAACGAGTACAAAGCTCAGGGTTAGTAGAACCAAATATAATGTCATCAACATATATTTGAACTAAAATGATATGACCTTTCACTTTTCTAAAAAAAAGAGTTTTGTCAATCTTACCTCTTTCAAATTGTTCAATATGGAGATAAGTAGAGAGAGTATCATACCATGCACGAGGAGCTTGCTTTAAGCCATAAAGTGCCTTGTCCAGTTTATAAACATAACCTGGACGCTTAGGATCTGAGAATCCTGGAGGTTGTTCCACATAAACTTCTTCATTCAGCTTTCCATTCAGAAACGCTGACTTAACATCCATCTGATGTACAGTGAAGTTTTTGTGTACAGCATATGCTAAGAAAAGACGAATAGATCCGAGTCTTGCTACTGGGGCAAACGTTTCGTCATAATCTATGCCTTCCTCTTGTCTGTATCCCTGAGCAACAAGACGAGCTTTGTTGCGAGTTACAGTACCATGTTCGTCCAACTTGTTTCGATAGACCCATTTAGTGCCTATCACCGTTTTGTCAGTTGGTCTACGAACGAGTTTCCAAACTTTGTTTCTTTCGAATTCAGTCAGCTCTTCTTACATAGCGCTGACCCAGTTTGGATCTCTGAGGGCATCATATATTTTCTTTGGTTCAGTTAGAGAAATAAAGTTAACAAATAAACAAATATTACCTGCACTTCTACGAGTCTGAATACCAGCGTTTGGATCACCAAGAATTTGATCGATTGGGTGATTTACAGTCCATCGCTGAGCCGGAGCATACGTCGCTGACTCAGTCTGAACTGGAGAAACTGAAGATGAGGCTTCAGCTACTTCTGGATTATCAGCTAAGAGAGGAATGTTTGCATTTGTCACTTCATTCACTGATTGCTGAGAAATAGATGGAATTTCTGAGACATTTGGATCAACTGCAGGTATAGTGTTAATAGGAACAGCTGAGACCCAAGATGTTTCAGTTTCACTATTCTGCATATCTGGAATGATAGTAGGACCATCATTTTCTACGGTGTGAGCATGAGGAGTGGGAACTTCTTCTGAATCACCAAGATGAGAAAACATCCATTGATTCAGTTCTTCTGTATCAGCGTTCGGTTTAGAGTTCGCTGAACGGGATTCGTCAAACGTGACGTGAATAGTTTCTTCTACAGTTTGTCTTCTACGGTTGAAGACTCTGAAGGCTTTGGAGACTGAGGAGTATCCAAGAAAGATTCCATCATCAGCCTTAGGATCAAACTTTCCAAGGGCATCTCTGTTGTTCAGTATGAAACACTGACATCCAAAGATGTGAAGAAAGCTGATTGAAGGCTTTCTCCCATGAAAGAGTTCATAGGCTGTCTTTTTGAATCTTTTAACTATCAGCGACCTGTTTTGCGTAAAACAAGCAGTGTTGACAGCTTCTGCCCAAAACTGAGTAGGCAGGTGAGAATCGCTGAGCATTGAACGTGCAGCTTCAACAATTGTTCAATTTCTTCTTTCAGCGACTCCATTTTGTTGCGGTGTTCTCACTGACGAAAAGTTGTGAGAAATACCCTTACTCTCAAGGAAGGAATCAAGAGAACTGTTTTTGAATTCAGTTCCATGATCACTCCTTATTGAGCGAACAGTCATATTGTTCAGAGTTTCCATCTTCCGAACAAAGGTGATGAGTTCTTCAGGGGTGTCACTCTTAGAACGGAGAAACATTACCCATGTGTAACGAGAGAATTCATCAACTATGACCAGCGTATAGTTCTTTCCAGCGATGGATTGTTTGTTAACAGGGCCAAACAAATCCATATGGAGTAGTTGTAGAGGAGATGACACTGAGGAGACTTGCTTTGACTTGAAGCTTGCCTTGGTCTGCTTCCCTTTTTCACACGCTGAACATAAAGACTCTTTGGCGTATGAATGCTAAGGTAGACCAGTGACTAACTCTTTGGAGGAAAGTGTATTCAGTGTCTTGAAATTTAGATGCGAGAGCCTCTTGTGCCATAGCTAGTTAACATTAAAAGATGCCTTTGAGAAGAAACAGGAGTTCTCAGTGGTTGTTGAGTCCATGTTTATTACATAAACATTTTCCAAACGATAACCGCTGAGAGCTATCTTCTCCTTTTTGTCAGTGACAAAGCAGGATTCCTTAGTGAAAATCACTTTGTTATCCATGTCGCAAAGCTGACTGATGCTCAGAAGATTATGCTTCAGCCCTTCAACATATGCGACTCTTCTGAAGGAGGTTGTACCATTTTAAAGTACACCATACCCTCGGGTGTGTCCTTTTCCATTTCCACCGAAAGTCACAGAGGGACCCTTCTCTTCCTTGTATTCAGCGAGCAGGTTTTTCTTTCCAGTCATGTGTCTAGAGCATCCGCTATCGAGATACCAGCTACCCTTCTTAACCTGCATTTACAAAGGAAGATTAGTTTTGCTTGGGTACCCACTTAACCATGTATACACGTTTGTCAGTGGAGCTAGTTGGAATAGAAGGTTCAGCGGTCTTCGCAGCATTTGAAGATTCAGCTTTGTCTTTCTTCACTTTGGTTAATTTCTTAACTTCAGTGGTAGGAGTCACCTTGACCTGATTTGCATCGGGGTTGGTCTTCTTTGCCTTAGGGGCAATCTTCACCTTAGCTATCTTTTCAGCTTTGGTGGCTGTGGGGCACTTACTAGCAATATGATCGGTAAGTCCACAGTGTTCTAGGACCACTTGTATGCTGAGCTTTGGTGGCTGTGGGGAAATCTTCACCTTAGCTATCTTATAACATTTCCTATAACTAAAAGTAGTTCTAGGACCACTTGTATGCTGAGCTTTTAATTTCGAATTAGAAGTGCCAGCACCAAGTAAACTATTGGCTTTAGAAATGGGACGAACATTCAGTTCTTCAGATTTCTTACCAAGGACATCCACTCTGAGTCTAGGAGTATTTCGCTGAATAGATCCAGAGATCAGCTTTCTAGATCCAGAGGGGTAGGTCACTGAGGCTTTAGAAGCATTCAGCTTTGGTACTAAGGTACCCTTCTGAGGATTTTGATAAATAACAATTCCTTTACCTTTGTCTTTAGAGACAGAGGTAGGTTTTGAATAAACCATTTTCTCCTTACCTTTTGAGGAGGTAGGAGTTTCCTCAGGTATTGGTGTAATGGACGAGGAGCACTGAGATGATGAAGTGTCAGCGACTGAGGATATGAACGTTCCAAATTTAAGCATTGAACGTTAAGTGGTTGGTTTTGGAGTATCATATTTATAACCCAGACCATGTTTATCACTCAGAGGAATCTGAGCCTTAATTATCTCAGTGATCTTTGTTGAAGAATTACACCATCCTTCAACAGTAGCTTGTTCAGCTTTTAATGCAGCGATAGCTTCTGCTCGTTCGATTTTGACTAGCTGATTTAAATAGACTTGATCTTTAAAATCATCTTCAATTTTAGAAAGCTTTTCTATTTGAAGGTGGCAGTTTTTAAGCTTTTCAGCGAGATCAAGATTTTGGTTTTCAACCACAGTTTTGCCGTTGTTAGGTCCATGATCTTCATACAATCCAAGTATTGTGTAACAAGATGATGAAGAACATTATTTAAAAGGAAATCTAACCTAGAGAGAACACAAAGTGATTAGAGATCTACATCTTGTATTAATGAATTCACTTCTTACAAACTACAAGTAAAGACCTATTTATAGTCTTCATCACTTGCTACAACAGTTAAGCATAAGCCCTTTAACACAGCTATTGCTTTACAAAACTTTCTATTATAAAGGACAACTTCAGTGTCCTAACATTCTCCCCCTAAAGTTTTGGAAAGCAAATCATCTTCAAATCATTAGCTCCTCTCCCCCTAAAGTTTTGGAAAGCAAATCATCTATTATAAAGGACAACTTCAGTGACCTATTTAGAGACCGTTTATATAAGAAGCGTCTCTAAAAGCTTTAGGGACGATTTTCATACCGTATTAATTGGTTTGAGATGTTTCTCTTAAAGTTATCTTATCTTTTGTTATGCTTTTCATTTTTGTCATACACTTCCTTCCCTAAAGACCACATTTAGATACACTTTTAGATCCTTCTTTAAAGTTTTCTTCTCTAAAAGCCCTTTTTCTTGTAGTGTTTGTTTCGAATAAAATAGAAGGTCACTGGTTTTTATCTACCGTACGATGAATTATTTGATTGAGCTTTTGGACTTTTGTGAATCATGAGATGGCTATTATAAGTATGCAAATCATTTTGTAATTAGGGGCCATTAATCAAATACTAACCAAGTTTTACTAACAATTTTACTATATGGGTGTTTGGGATTGCTTATTTAAGGGACTTATTTTTTTCCGTTTTGTCATCATGGATAAGCAGTTTTAAGTGTTTGGATGGAAGAAAAAAACACTGCTTATACCGTTTTGTCACTGCTGATAAGTGTATTTCATAAGTCATCATATTCTAACTTGTTAACTTATTTGAAACAACTTATCACATTTTTTGTTATTTTACATAAATAAGCAATCCCAAACACCTCATAAAAAACAACTTATTAGCTTATTTCGTTTTGGTACCATCTTAAAATAACTTAAGCTAATCCAAACAGTTTTTATAAAACACCTTTTTGAAACCATATAAGTTGATAAACACTTTTACAAAAAAACATAAGTTGTTTTAAATAAGCAATCCCAAACACCCCTATGTCATTTTTATAGTTGAGAATCTTACAGGCAAGGCAATTGACGATGATATTTTTTACCCTCTAAACCACTTATTTACTTAGCATCGATCCACGTCCCTTGCTGGGGTTCAAATCTTTTTTTTTGGTGTCAGCAAATAATTAATAGATATAACTATGTTCAAATTTATTCCTATCTCTCCCTACATATTGTTGTTCTTGCTTTCCATACTATTATTTTGTACACGCATTAGTAGTTCAGGTGTATCTAAAAGTAAAATATGAAGTTTCTAAGGTGATACTTTATGGAAGTGTTATTTGATTTCATAATTTTTTTTTGAAAAATTTAGACTTTTTAATTTATTTTGTTGATTATATTTATTGTCTTTTATTAACTCATAAATGTCCTAGACCTTTCGGTTTTCTATTCCGTTTTTTTATCCCGTCTGTCTATTATATCTCATTTAACGTTTTTTGTTTTGTTGTACTGAATCCTCGATCATATTTCAAACTACACAATCGAATGTCTAATCAAGATGAAAGCGTTTTTTTCTTCTTTTGTTTTACCAAATCCTTTGCAAAGTATACAATCGAATGTCTCATCAAGATGAAATCAATAAAATCATGATCCCGTTGTTCTCTACATCCATAAAATCCATGTAATTTTATTATTTGTCTGGGTTATATGTTTCATTTTATTATTTGTCTGGGTTATATGTTTTATATTTTGCATAATTTTGTTTCACTATTTTTGTTGTAGTTATTCACGTTTTATTTGTTGTTTATTGACAACAGTTAGATTATAATCAAGTGTGACCTATGTGAATTTTTATTATTATGAATTTTCTTCTCCATCTTTTATATTTATAGAGTTTTTTAATTTGTATTTTTTATGTCATTCTCTATATCGTGGTTGTTTATGAAATAAATATATATAATGTGACTGTTTATTATTATACTTTTTATGCCATTCTATGTATTGTGGTTAAAATGACCTTTTGAGAATAGAAAAATTAGGGTAAAATGAGATTTTTTTTATATTCAATAAATCAAAAAAGTGAGCATGATATTTGTATTTTATTTGTCATGTTTCATATTTTGTAGAGATTTATTTAATGTTTTTTTCGATTATGCATTAGAAGGATTGATAGTAACATATTAATAACTGTCAGTTAATATAGTATTTAAATACTTTTACTTTTGTTTAATTTGCGTGTGAAATCTATCATGATATGACATAGTTAGCTCATTATTCACTAGGTCGAACGCTAATATATACGCCAATAAACTTGAGTTTCCAAACAAATGTGCAAGATAAATGGAATGAGGTTATTCTTTGCTATGACGATTGTGTCCCTAAATGAAAATTTTGTATTTCATTTTAAGTAGGGCTCTTTGGTTATTTGCTTCCAATTTAATTAATTATCCATAACCACCAAACTATCGACCTTCCTTGCACTCCTTTTACTCTCTCCATTCAATCTATGTTAAAGAAGTGCGATGAAGAAGTGGTCAGGTCGCTTCCAAGGGTAGTATGGGGTTCTATTCTCAGTTGGACTGTAATAACCGTGTTTATTTTGTAAATAAAGGATAATGGTGTGTGTGTAGTGAAGAAGGAATCTTTGGTGGCCTTGTTGAGAATAGAATAATTAGGGTAAAAACCCCTAAAATCCCTCATTTATTACATCAGTGTTGTGCGGCTAGTGTGAGAAGCTTGGTGTGGAGCAAGCATTGCGATTTCGAAAGGAAGAGCTTGGATTGGGAACTTTGGAGTGTGAATCCCCATCATCATCATCGATGTAATTTCCTCCTCCATATTCTCCTGAGAAAAATATCTATTTGAATGTTGTAGTTAAGACTTGGGGTGTGAAGTCAAGTGAGATAGAAATCGGGACTGTGAGTTTCGTCTCAACCATTTCAGTGAAGGAAATCGGTAGAAATAGCTAGGTTAGTTGATAATAAGGCTATTTCCTAAATCGTTATGGCTTGATAGCAAGTTTTGGGAGCGATTCGTTCGGTAATGCCCCCGTTATTCAGGAGTCGCTCGGTTCGGAGGTTTTACCTAGACAAGTTTAGAGTCTGGATTTTGTTACCGAAAACCTTCGGAATCTGGAAGGTTATTATCCGGGAAAGGACCTGGAATCCGGAAGTCGTTATCCGGGAAAGGACCCGGAAATTCGGAAGTCGTATCCGGGAAAGGACCCGGAATCCGGAAGCGTATACCGGAAAGGGAGAATCCGGATTAGCCCGGTATAGTTGTATCCAGAAAATAGGGCGGATCCGGAAAGCAGCGTCCGAAATCCGGACTGCCAGTATCCGAGGCATTGTGTGGTCGGAGTGCTTTAAGGAGTGATTCGTGAGTTTCGACTCCGAGAGATTTTTGGAGTGGTTTATTCACTCTTACGCGTCGGGTGTTTATGTAGGTGCATGGTTAGGGTGAAGTATCCTCAAGCGAGAACTTTTAGCGTGGACGCCATGTGAGTTTTTCTAAACCGAAGTTCTGACGATACTTGCTTTTATTGCTCGTACATTTTATATTGTATTGCATGTTTCCATGTGGTTTAAATTATGCATGTTGAATGTGTGTTATTTATACTGTGGTATGCATGGGTCGGGACTAGGGTTATTTTATTATGATGCCATATGGGGAGTGTGTCCCATACGAAATATATGAACATGTTTCAAATAACTATTTAGGGTGGGTGTGTGCCCTAACACGTTGTTACAAGTGTGTTCGGGACTAAAGTGTGGATCATCAGCATGCGGGTGTTTGTTTAAAACTGATAAGGGCGTAACTGTTCATAATTTCTCATAAACTCTTTTATTGGACATGTGTGGTGCGACTTTGATATCTTGAGGGATCTCACTAGACCTTGTGGTCTAACCCTCGCTTTAAAACATGTAAAACCCCTTTTCAGGCAAGCAGGTAGTCGAGGGCTCGAGTAAGGGCAAGGGAAAGTTGTGAGTTGGAGCTTGCGTCTAGTGGAACTAGAATACATTCCTTTTAATATTTTAGATACATCTCAGCTGTAATTAGGGTTATTTCCACGAACCTTATTTTTGAAATCTCGAAAGTGTGACTTATGATTGGGCCGTTTTGGCGTTTATATTTAACTTAGTAGCTTTTGTAACGTCCCAAAAATTTCAAGGAAATTTAAATTTTCTAAAACATATATTCCATTTTAAAACAACCACATTTTAATAAACCGTAACTCAATTTAAGTTAATATCGTCAACTCAAACAGTCAAAAGAATTCATGCAGCGGAAATATTATAAATAAAGTCTAAAAGTTTAAAAGCGTAAATTCCAACAATTCTCGGCGCCCGCGCGTAGTGTGTGTGTACCGTCATGCCCGACCGCCACTCGCACCTGAAACCACAACAAAATGGGAAAGGGGTAAGCTAAACGCTTAGTGAATCCAACCACACACGTAGGTAGCAACCCCACGCATATCACCCCTACTCGCAAGTAGGCAACATTACCATCACCACGAATATCAAACCACATAATGATTATTATATAAGTACGAACCTCGGTCCCACCGAGTACACAAAATACATTAATACAAGCTTAGTCCTACCGAGCCCTCGGTCCCACCGAGTAAAGATTACTGTACTAGCTTAGTCCCACCAAGCCCTCGGTCCCACCGAGTAAAGATTACTGTACTAGCTTAGTCCCACCAAGCCCTCGGTCCCACCGAGCCCCTCAGTCCCACCGAGGTGTAAACATGCATAAATATTCCACATACGAATTCAACAAATCACAACCAGTTATCACATCCCAACTAGTTTATATAAGCACATAAATACACGTAATAACACGTAACACAAAAGAACGACATACATGAAATTCCTAACTACGCGGTAAGAGAACTCACCTCGAATGCGCGCCTAGCTCACAAACAATAGTCCAAGCTCCACAATCCAAAATCACTTCCCAACACCTAAACGAACGTTAAAATGTATTAACGCGAGACCCGGACCCTAAAACACGACGCACGCTTAAACTGTCACTAAAATGACTTTTCTGTCTAGCCAAACAGGTCTGTTCGGGACCTGTTCCGACCTCCCCAAACACAGAAAATCCTCAATTACATTACATCACCAGAAAGTGCTCTGAGTTAGGGTTCCAAGGACATATTATACTCCTCCTAACGATTTTTCTACAGTTTAATACGGATTTTACAAAAACTGTTCGCAGAACAGCGAAAACAGAACCTTTCAGTAGAAAACGACGATTTGACCTAAGCTACGTTCCGAACTGGTTTTTGCACAAAACATAGAAAAGTTACTAGACTCAAAATGGGAACTTTTGGAACCGATTTCGCCCCAATCCGAGTTACGAGGAAAAAGGTACGGTGTAAACAGAACCTTTCACATGAAATGACACTATTGATTATTAACCCATTAAGTCGTGTCTTAATCCCAACAGACCCGAAAAGCATATGAACTACTGAATATGGGTTACCCTAGGCTGGACAACAGCCGCGCACCACCCCCTGCCGCCTCCGGCGGCGGTGGTGGTTGGCGGCGTTTCTTTGACATACGATAACAACAAACGAGAAATAGAAGAACTTACCTCGACGAACCCTTCTTCCTCCTCTTTTCCGACCAAACTTGCCGGCGATCGCCTCCTTCCTCCTCTCTCCTCGTCGCCGCCAGCAACCTCTATCACCCTCTCGGTTTCTCTCTCACTCTCTCGGCTTCTTTCTCTCTCTCTCTCTCTCTCTCTCTATTTCTCTTCTTGGCGAACACACAACAAAGGGGGATGGGGAAAAGGTTTTTGGGAGTTGTTTAAGTGAAAATGAAAGGGGAAGGGGGAGGGGATCGGTCATATGGCTGGTCCCTTGCACAAGTTTGGTGCATTGACCCAAATGGCCCCTCAACTTCCTTTCCTTGCAAAGACCAAAACAAGGTTGACCCCGTTAACTTTTTATCCCATTTCATCTAATTCCGTTAACGAACACCAAGCTAGGGAGAAGGTTTAAAAAGAAATTAATAAAAATAATAAAGAAAAGGCATACCGGAGTACGGACTTTACAACTCTCCCCCGCTTGAAATTAGACTTCGTCCTCGAAGTCTTGACCGATGAATAGCTCGGGATAATTCTCGCGCATCTCCGCTTCGGGCTCCCACGTCCACTCTGAACCCTTCCGGTGCTGCCACTGAACTTTCACCAGTCCAATGACCTTGTTGCGCAGATTTTTCGTCTTCCTCTCAATGACAGCTATCGGCTTCTCCACGTAGTTGAGCCTCTCGTCAATCTGAATGTCCTCGAGAGGGATCACTGCAGCCTCGTCCACTACACACTTCCGCAATTGGGACACATGGAAGGTGTTGTGAATCAAACTCAGTTCTTCAGGTAACTCTAACCGGTAAGCCACTTTCCCCACACGGGCGATGACATGGTAAGGCCCAATATAACGAGGCCCTAGCTTCCCCCGTTTACGAAACCGGATCACCCCTTTCCAGGGTGAAACCTTCAACAATACATAATCACCCACCTGAAATTCCAAGTCGGGTCGCCTTTTGTCGGCGTAGCTCTTCTGCCGACTCTGTGCAGTAACCAAACGGTCCCGCACCATCTGAATCATCTCGGTCGTTCTCAACACAATGTCAGTACTCCCTAACACCCGATGACCAACCTCGCCCCAACAAACGGGCGTCCTGCACTTCCTACCATACAACAACTCGTACGGCGGCATGCCAATTCCATAGTGAAAACTGTTGTTGTAGGAGAATTCTGCTAGAGGAAGGTGATGATCTCAGCTACCTCCAAAATCGATAACACAAGCTCGAAGCATATCCTCGAGGGTCTGGATGGTTCGTTCGCTCTGTCTGTCCGTCTGCGGGTGAAAATCCGTGCTAAAGTGTAACCGGGTACCCATCTCTGACTGGAACTTCTCCCAAAACCGAGAGGTAAAACGAGTGTCCCTGTCAAAGACAATCGAAACTGGCACCCCGTGCCTGGCCACGATCTCACGTACAAACACCTCCGTAAGTTTCTCCGCCGAGGAGCTCTCCCTGATGGCCAAGAAGTGAGCACTCTTGGTCAGACGGTCAACGATCACCCAAATAGCATCGTTCCCACGGGGAGTCCTTGGGAGTTTCGTTATGAAGTCCATAGTAATCTTTTCCCATTTCCAAACCGGGACCTCCAACGGCTGCAATTTCCCATGTGGTCGTGGATGTTCCGCTTTGACCTTCCGACAGGTCATACATACCTCAACACATCTAGCAACATCCCGTTTCATGCCGGGCCACCAATAACCTTCACGCAAGTCTCTGTACATCTTTGTAGCTCCCGGGTGAATCGAGAACTTGGACTTATGTGCCTCATCCATTAGTACCTGCCGGTTCCCACCGATGAATGGAACCCAAACCCTACCATGTCGAGTTAACAACCCCCGACTGTCACGAACAAAATTCGGGATTTCCCCCGACACTCTTTCCCGCTTTGCATTTTCCTCCAAAACAGCCACCTCCTGAGCGCTTCCTATCGACTCCAGAATCGGTGTAACCACTGTCAATCGCTGACATAAACCCCTCAGTGGCTCACCGACCGGATGTCGGCTGAGTGCGTCCGCAACCACGTTCGCTTTACCCGGGTGGTAAAGTATCTCGCAGTCATAATCCTTGACCACATCGAGCCACCTTCGCTGTCGCGTATTAAGGTTCTGCTGATCCATCAAGTACTTGAGGCTCTTATGGTCAGTGTAGATCGTACACTTGACACCATAGAGATAGTGTCTCCAAATTTTAAGGGCAAACACCACCGCTCCCAACTCCAGGTCATGAGTCGGGTAATTCGCTTCATGAGGCTTAAGCTGCCTCGAAGCGTAGGCTATGACCTTGCCGCGTTGCATAAGCACGGCACCCAAACCCTGGTGTGAAGCGTCACAGTATACTACCAAATCCTCCATGCCCTCGGGCAAGGTTAACACAGGAGCCTCGCACAAACGCCTGCGTAGCTTCTCGAACGCCTTCTGTTGTTCCTCACCCCAACTGAACGCCGCAGATTTCTTCGTCAATCGCGTCATAGGCATCGCGATCTTGGAGAAATCCTGAATAAACCTTCGGTAATACCCTGCCAAACCTAGAAAGCTTCGCACCTCAGTAGGAGTCTTCGGCACTTCCCACCGCATCACTGCTGAAATCTTAGCTGGGTCGACCATAATGCCATCCTGATTCACGACATGTCCTAGGGACTGGACCTCTCGCAACCAGAACTCGCACTTGGAAAACTTAACGTATAACTTCTCTCGCCTCAATACTTCCAACACTTCTCGAAGATGCACCTCGTGCTCCTCCTTGGACTTTGAATACACCAGAATATCGTCGATGAACACAATCACTGATCGGTCCAACATCGGGCTACACACTCGTTTCATGAGATCCATGAATGCTGCCGGTGCATTGGTGAGCCCAAAAGGCATCACCACGAACTCGTAATGACCGTACCGCGTACGGAAGGCCGTCTTCTCCGTGTCCTCACTCCTGACCCGCATCTGGTGGTACCCCGACCGTAAATCAATCTTGGAGAACCACGAGGCCCCCTGAAGCTGGTCGAACAAATCGTCAATCCTTGGTAAAGGATAACGATTCTTTACCGTAAGCTTATTCAGCTCCCGGTAGTCTATGCACATCCGCTGCGACCCGTCCTTCTTCTTCACGAATAAGATAGGTGCTCCCCATGGCGAACAGCTCGGTCTAATGAACTCCTTCTCGAGAAGTTCCTGCAACTGGGCGTACAGCTCTTTCATTTCTGGTGGAGCCAGGCGATAGGGTGCCTTGGCCACCGGAGCAGCACCCGGGATCAGATCGATCCGAAACTCTACCTGTTCGGGAGGTATCCCCGGCAAATCCTCGGGAAATACGTCGGTGAACTCCCGTACCACTGGCACGTCTTCCGCAGACTCCTTCGCTTCCCCAACACGCGTGTCTATCACGTATGCCAAATATCCCTGACCACTATGCCGAAGGTACCTCCGAGCTCTCGCAGCCGAACATATGGCCGTAGTCCGTCTAAACGAATCTCCCTGCACTAACAGTTCTCCCCCGCTTGGGGTTCAAACTCGCACTTGTTTGCGACGACAAACAATCTCCGCGTCGAACTTATCCATCCAATCCATGCCCACAATCACACAAAGCTCCCGCATAGCGATCGGGATCAGGTCAATGGGAGACCGCACTCCCGAGATCTCTAAAGTGTACTCGCGAAACACGTCCGTGACCGTCAAGGTCCTATCATCAGCCACCTCAACAACAAGAGGATGACTCAAACGTCCTACCACTCGGCCCAAACCCTCGCTAAAAGTGCGAGACACAAAAGAGTGAGTAGCCCCGCTATCAAACATCACAACCGCAGGCACCAAGTTAACTAGGAACGTACATGTAACCACTTTAGGCGTCGCCTGCGCCTCATCCACGGTCAACTAGTGAACTCTACCTCGAGCCGCTCCCGTCCCCGGCAGACCTGCTCGACCATCGGTAATACGTAACGGGGCATTCCCAGGCGCCCTCTATGCTCCACCCCCAATAGCTACCCCTGCTCTAGGACAGTTGGCCTTTACATGGCCCGTCTGATTACAGTTGAAACAGACCACTAGCGGTACCTTACAATCCCGGCTAAGGTGACCGGGTTGGCCACACTTAAAACACCCCTACTACACTCACGCTCCACTCCTTGGCTTCCTCGTGACTCTCCCCGACTCGAGTATGGATCTTGTGCTTCAGATAGTAGGAGCTCTGCTACTACCCTTCACACCTATCCTTACTCGTTTCGAGTCCTGTCCCGGGACGTCCAAGTAGTTGCTTACCACAAACAAACACATATGTCCACTCCCGCATATGTAAACACTTTTCCTAGGTCCCTAGAAAAGTCGTAACAACCCACTACCCTTGCTAGAACGGGACCCCCACTAACCCTGACGAGTCGCCTCGTAAACACACAGTCGTATACAGTGAAACCAGATAGACATTCGAATATAGGATTCTATCCTACAATGGTTGGACTCAAACAAGAGCTGCGCAATAGAACTAAATCCAACATTCTAAGGCTATTCGGTTCCTACCGCATACAACCTATAGTGCATTCGCTTAACAACCTATCAAAGTTAGCATAAGTCCCTAATAGCAAGCAACAACCATACAATACAGTGTATTAAGCACCAAGCAATCTAGCATACATACTCCTATGTTCTAGAAAGCAATTTTGCATACGTACTCATATGTAAACGCTATTCCCAGCTCACTAGGATTTTCATCTCATCCCACTACCCTTGCTACAACGGAATCCCTGTTAGCCATAACGAGTTGCCCCGCGAATACCCAGTCGCATGCAGCGTGAATCAAATAGACATTCGAATACAAGATTCTATCCTAGAACGGTTGGACTCAAACAAGAGTTACGCAATAGAACTAAATCAAATATTCCGAGGCTATATGATTCTGACTGCATACAACCTATAGGGCCTTCACTTAACAACCTACTATAACTAGCATTGATTCCTACTAGCAAGCAGTCATCATACAGTACAGTGTAAACAACATAGGCAATCTAGAATGCATACCCTATGCCTAGAAAGCAATAAATACACTAAGCACTGTACCTTCCCACATAGCGTCGGCTGACTGTACACACTGCGCCCCCGATCACCGTTTCCCAAACGGGTTTTCCTTTTTCCTTTATTCTCAAAGATTTTAGTAAAAGAGTTTAAAACTTCATAGCCGCAACTTGAGACCAAACACACCGAGATGTGTTTGATTCACTCAAGCTGTGCTCTGATACCAAGTTGTAACGTCCCAAAAATTACAAGGAAATTTAAATTTTCTAAAACATATATTCCATTTTAAAACAACCACATTTTAATAAACCGTAACTCAATTTAAGTTAATATCGTCAACTCAAACAGTCAAAAGAATTCATGCAGCGGAAATATTATAAATAAAGTCTAAAAGTTTAAAAGCGTAAATTCCAACAATTCTCGGCGCCCGCGCGTAGTGTGTGTGTACCGTCATGCCCGACCGCCACTCGCACCTGAAACCACAACAAAATGGGAAAGGGGTAAGCTAAACGCTTAGTGAATCCAACCACACACGTAGGTAGCAACCCCACGCATATCACCCCTACTCGCAAGTAGGCAACATTACCATCACCACGAATATCAAACCACATAATGATTATTATATAAGTACGAACCTCGGTCCCACCGAGTACACAAAATACATTAATACAAGCTCAGTCCCACCGAGCCCTTGCTCCCACCGAGTAAAGATTACTGTACTAGCTTAGTCCCACCAAGCCCTCGGTCCCACCGAGCCCCTCAGTCCCACCGAGGTGTAAACATGCATAAATATTCTACATACGAATTCAACAAATCACAACCAGTTATCACATCCCAACTAGTTCATATAAGCACATAAATACACGTAATAACACGTAACACAAAAGAACGACATACATGAAATTCCTAACTACGCGGTGAGAGAACTCACCTCGAATGCGCGCCTAGCTCACAAACAATAGTCCAAGCTCCACAATCCAAAATCACTTCCCAACACCTAAACGAACGTTAAAATGTATTAACGCGAGACCCGGACCCTAAAACACGACGCACGCTTAAACTGTCACTAAAATGACTTTTCTGTCTAGCCAAACAGGTCTGTTCGGGACCTGTTCCGACCTCCCCAAACACAGAAAATCCTCAATTACATTACATCACCAGAAAGTGCTCTGAGTTAGGGTTCCAAGGACATATTATACTCCTCCTAACGATTTTTCTACAGTTTAATACGGATTTTACAAAAACGGTTCGCAGAACAGCGAAAACAGAACCTTTCAGTACAAAACGACGATTTGACCTAAGCTACGTTCCGAACTGGTTTTTGCACAAAACATAGAAACGTTACTAGACTCAAAATGGGAACGTTTGGAACCGATTTATCCCCAATCCGAGTTACGAGGAAAAAGTTACGGTTTAAACCAAACAGTGGCAGATTACTAAATTTTCACATGAAATGACACTATTGATCATTAACCCATTAAGTCGTGTCTTAATCCCAACAGACCCGAAAAGCATATGAACTACTGAATATGGGTTACCTAGTCTGGACAACAGCCGTGCACCACCCCCTGCCGCCTCCGGCGGCGGTGGTGGTTGGCGGCGTTTCTTTGACATACGATAACAACAAACGAGAAATAGACGAACTTACCTCGACGAACCCTTCTTCCTCCTCTTTTGCGACCAAACTTGCCGGCGATCGCCTCCTTCCTCCTCTCTCCTCGTCGCCGGCAGCAACCTCTATCACCCTCTCGGTTTCTCTCTCACTCTCTCGGCTTCTTTCTTTCTCTCTCTCTCTCTCTAGTTCTCTTCTTGGCCGAATACACAACAAAGGGGGATGGGGAAAAGGTTTTTGGGAGTTGTTTAAGTGAAAATGAAAGGGGAAGGGGGAGGGGATCGGTCATATGGCTGGTCCCTTGCACAAGTTTGGTGCATTGACCCAAATGGCCCCTCAACTTCCTTTCCTTGCAAAGACCAAAACAAGGTTGACCCCGTTAACTTTTTATCCCATTTCATCTAATTCCGTTAACGAACACCAAGCTAGGGAGAAGGTTTAAAAAGAAATTAATAAAAATAATAAAGAAAAGGCATACCGGAGTACGGACTTTACAGCTTTGGCATGCTTGATTGGTGTGGATTGTTACAGTTGGTATCAGAGCGATAGTTTAAGAGATTTAGGTGGCCGGATGGGCCTAAACATAAATTTTGGAGTAGGGGGACACAACTGAGATATTGGAAGCCTTTAAGGGAGACCTTGGTCATCGAGAATTCTGGATGATGTTAGTGAGGACTCTCATGTAAGGTAAATTCAAATCACATCTGACCAATGTCATTTTGAATTTACAGGTGTATAGGTATGCTCGATTACTGTTGTTCAGTGGATCATGTGATAGTGTGTTGCGAGTTCTAACCTTGCAATGATAGCAATGGTTTAGTGTGTTGTGCGAGATCGTTCGTGGTGTAAATGGTGACACCTTCGTGAAGGAGTATTGTTTGAGTTATTGGTAGGCCTGATAAGAGGTAGAACCTCCTGGGTTCATAAGGGAAGAATAACTAAGTGGAAGTTAGCTCCTAGTTTCTGGGGAAACTCTACTCTGGGAGTTTGTTATGTCGATCAGATGGGATCTTGAGAGCTTCAACTCAAGAATCGAGTAGTAGAGATGAGTCTTTTGATTCTATATTTAGTAGAAGGGTGGCAAGGGTGGTTGAGGAGTGATAGCCGTGTTGATTGGTAATATGGGGCAAGGATAGGATGAAAAAGGGGTATTGTTGGTTAACCTATTTGGGGTCAAAGTGAAGCCGCATATTTTGAAAATCAGTAGTCGGGGTGGTAACTGTGTAGTTGGGACATATAAGTATGTGGGGAAGCACCGGTACCAAAGGTTGTTGCAAATATGAGAAACCTGATTGTTTGGTCGAAAGTAGGGCGCCGATGTTAAAGTACTGCAAATTCCAACGGTTGACCTTGCTAGAGCAAATAGCCTTCAATGTAAAGTGAGTCACGCATTGTGTTTTCAAACAAGTTACATGAGCCCTGTCAAATGTGTGTGTGTGTGTGCCTTGTAACCTTTTTTTTTAAAATGAGTTGGCGCGTGCAAGCGTGTGTTTGAAAGAAAAGAAAATTTTATTTACGTCATGTGATTAATTTTAAACTTGGGGAACGGTGAATTATTTCACCTCTTTTTATGAGTGAGTTAACCTTTGTTGAGAAATCATGGCACCATTTGATCGGATGGTTTTATAAGTGAAATCGGAATGCACACGTTGCTGTCATATCAATAGTGTGAGAGTCGTCTGACTCGCTCAGTGTGACTAATTTTGCCGAAATTGAACGAAAAGAGTTTCAGTGAATTCATTTTCGATTGATAGACAAGGTGGTGAGATATCATGGGTTGCGTGTGAGAGATCCTCGATATCGATGTGTGTGTGGCTATTTTATGGTGGTGTCGTGTCATGCATATCTAACCTTGTTTCACGGCGTATTTTCAAATGTGCAAAATAATTTAAATCACTGTGTTGTCATGCATGAAGGCTATGAACTCGCTAGGTAGTGAGAGATATCGTATTTAAGGATGAGGGAAGGTTTCGAGAGTTGAAATGTGTGGTTGAGTCGTCGATGGTCGATTTGTGACCTTGGTGTTTCCTTTTAGGGAGGGCGGCGAATAACTGCAGTCTCGGTCCTTGACTTTAGAGATACTTGTATTATGGTTGTCTTTGCTCTTGTTTGGTAATTTGAGGCGTGGCTGGCGATGGGGGGGTGTCTCGGGTGCTTTCGAAGTGGGCAAGATACTTCGAAAAGTATCATTGTAGTATGTTGATGAAATGGTGTCGGAGTGGAGCCGGAGTTGGTGGTGGCCTCGTATTTAGGCTAAATGTCAGGTAAGTCTTATGCCTCAATCATTAGAGGATTGTGGGGCACAAAGTTAGTTACAATGTGCGGGATGAAGAAGATTATGTTAGGAGTCCTCGTTTGTCGGGGACACCGTTGGAGCATCATCATGTCGGCCGCTGCCGTTGGAGTCAACGACCGTTCGTTAAGATCGCGTCGGGAGGATGAAATTGGAAAGGGAAACTTTTGTGTGCTTATTTTGTTGGGTTTATGCAAAGATGTAAGAGGTCGTACAGGGAAAGGTGTGTACCTGTCAGAATGCTGAACCGCCTTGTGCGAGTGTTATGAAAGTGGAAGATCGCTAGTTGGATAGATGATTTCGTGTGTGGTTGATGTTTCGTTTGTGAATGAAGTAGTTAGCACAACTGAAGTGGGACGCATTGATTATGTTGGGTTGCAAGGGAGCGCCTTACCTTTTGGTTTATTTGAGCATGTTTCGTATAGATCCCGAAGAGCCAGCGGGGGACGAAGACTTGGTCGAGAGAGGTAGACGATCTTAAGTTTGTGGCTCATCCTTATTCGAGGGAGTTAAAGTCATGAGATAGCCTTGGTTCTAATGTATGTGTTATGGTTGGTATGGAGAAGTCAATGCACATTGCGTGTACAAATGACCGTGAGGATTTTGCCTCTAGTGTGATGTTGTGGTGTGGTGTTTGTGTGGATAAGTTAGTGATAGCTTATGCATAGTAGACGTGCAAGTCATTGGTGTGGTAGTGAGTTGTTGTGAGGTTAAGTGGTGGGGCTGTTGTTGTTGATATGTGATAAGCGTAAGTGGGAATCTTTACTCGAAGATTGCTATTAAGTTATACAAAGGTCGCATATATATATATATATATATATATATATATATATATACATATATATATGTGTGTGTGTGTGTGTGTGATGAGATGCATGGATGTTTGGTTGGTGATTTTGTATTACTAGTTTGAGAATAAAAGAGTGGAGTAGTAGTTGGTGGCTACATAAAGAAGAAAATCGTGTACTTTTTGGTCGCGATGATTGATTGGCGAATTTATCCTGTGCTATTGAAATATTTGTGAAAATGTTGGATTGGTTAATTCATGATGGTTCGTAGTAGATGCGAAATCTTTGGTAACGTTGAGTTATTCCTTGTGTGTAAATGGATTCAAAGGAGTGGCTTAACCCCGTTTAGGAGACTAGAAGTGTGTGGTGGCTTCGAGCATTGGGTGTTATTTCGGAATGACTTTGTTGAATTTCTCGTGTGAGATGTGGTGAAACCGTTGGTTAGGCATAGTAACCGTTGGAATCGCGTGTATGGAGTGGTTAATGTTGGACGGATAATGTTCCATACTAGTCTGAGGAGGTAGGGATCGTATGTTGAAATAAATGAGTAAACTGGAAGTAGAAAGTTTGGCAAGTGACAAAAAAAATGTGAATCAATGGATACAGAGTGACATCGTCGGGTACATGAACTCCTGTTGGGATTTGTGAAAGAGAATTTGCATGTATGTGATGGTTTAAGGGTCGAGAAAAGCTATCTTGTGTGGTTGGTCGAATGTGTGCACCTTCTTGTGAGCCGTTCTTTGGAAACATGTTTTATGTTTTGAGAAGGCAGTGGAAGAAGGAAGTTGAATGTAGTGCTCGGAATGAAGAACCATTGGGTTAGACTTGGTAGTAGTGTGGGAAATATTCCAAGTGAGTCGTTCGGTGTTAATCTAATCGGAATAGTTTTGTGTGAGAATGGACACTCCTTCGTGTTGAGTGTGTGAAACTTGAATTTAATTCATATGTGTATGGACGATTGTTGGATGAAAGGAGAATTTGAATGTGTGTCTTCAGGATTGGTTCTGATTGGATTGGGGGGTGCTTCAGCTGAGGGATTGTGGAGGTTCCCTACTTTTGACAAAGCATAAGTGTGGGATGACGACATGATGGGAGCGTATGAATTGGTTAAAATTGATGAGCTGTAGTCAATGCGATTCGGGAAAGAAAGAATTATCTGTGTTAGACATATGCCGTGTTGGGGGAAGTGATTTTCGAATTGCGTGTTATCTGATCAAGAAGCTTATAATTGCGAGATATGGTGACATTCAAGGTTGACCTTGTGTTAAGATTGGCAACTGGGTGTTCGTTATTTTATTAAGGGATTCATGTTGTTGTGACGTTAACTTCGATAAAATACGTTCTTTTAAAAACGTGAAGTTGTGTGTGAAACCCTTAATTAGATGCGTTTTAGAACCACGAATCCAGGTGTGTAGACAAAGCGGACAATATCTGACACGGTTGGCCTGGGATGTTACAGGTGTGTGGACGATGTTGTGTACAATTGGTACACTTGGTCTGAGGCGTAATTTTTTATGTTACGCGAATTTTCTGGGGTAAGAGTTGTAGTTAACCGAAAGTGTGATAATTTGTTAGTATATGCCCTATTGTGGAAGGGTTATGCATAGTGGGAGCAATAGAATCCTTAGATAATCAAAGAGGTTGGCATGTGTAGTTATCTGTTAATCTTCCAAGGAGAAAGATGTATCGTGGGAAAGAGCCATTTGGTGAGACCGGAGGTCGCGCGGTTGACTATCGATAAGTCAACCAGATTCGTGAGAAGTTGGGGGGGGGGGGGGGTTCAAGACCGCCACAGGGTATATGTAAACAAAAGGATGAGATCGATTGGATTTCTAGTGGGTGACAAAGTGATGCTTAAAGCTTCGTAGTTGAAAGGCGTTGTGCGTTTAGGAAAGAATGGGGAGCTAAGGCCCAGGTATGTCTGGCCGTTTGTCATCACCGACCATATGGGTGAAGTGGCGTATAAGTTGGAGATGCCCAAGGAACTTCGGGGAGTTTATCCGATATTTCACGTGTCGAATCCGATGAAGTTCTTGGTCGAGGCAAGTATGGTCGTACCAATAGGAGACATTCGTTTGGATGAGAAGTTGAATTATGTTGAGGAACCGTTGGCGATCGTGGATCGCAAAATCAGGAAGTTGAGAACTAAAGAGACACTTCTTGTGAAGGTTCAGTGGCGTTACCACAAGGGTCAGGAAGCGATTGGGAAGTGGATTCGGACTTGAGGGTCCATTTCCATCGTTTGTTCGAAGATGGAATTCCGGGGACGGAATTCTTTTAAGTGAAGGATGGTGTAGTAACCGGGTTTATTTTGTAAATAATTAATAATGGTGTGTGGGTGTTGTGAAGTAGGAATCTTCGGTGGCCTTGCTGAGAATAGAAGAATTAGGGTAAAAACCCCTAAAATCCATTATTTATTACATCAGTGTTGTGCGGCTAGTGTGGAGCAAACATTGCGATTTCGGAAGGAAGAGATTGGTTTGGGAACTTTGGAGTGTGAATTGTTGTTCCCACAATCTAGCAAATGTAATCAATCAATGTAGAGAGAGAATCTAGAGTGAGAAATGGTCATTCATATATTGAAAGTGTAAGTACAAATGACACAAAAGCTTATGAAATTAACAAAGGATCTTCCTTATATAGTAGTGCATGACAAGTCCATGCCTCATACTGGAAGTTACACATGAAAACATACTGTCTTGATAACAAAAAGAATGCTCTAACAATCTCCCCCTTAGTTATCAAGGCAAGAACGGTCTTCTTTTTCTACGGACCCCAAGATATGTTTAAATTCTTCTCATCGCCATTCTGAAATTGAGTCTGTCGTCAATCTCTGACATAGCTCTAATCACAAGAATTCTAGCCTTTGAATACATCCAGGTAACTTTCCTTTCGACATCATGTCTCTTGAGCCTCTATTCAAGCTGTAGTCAGACAACCTTTAGTGTACCATCTGAGTACTTAGCCAATTCACTAATTCGTATGAATATCTCCCCCCCCCCCTATCATTTCTGAATACAACTCCAAACTCAGGTTCATCAATCACTGCATATAAAGGCATTCTCATCAATCCTGCCATCTCTTGATTAGGACTTATCAGATTCACCATCGGTTGATCACTTTCTACAGCCATCTGAAAGTCATGACATTGAGTGTACAGAATGTGCCTTCTCAAAAATCTCTTTATGGCATTCAGTGCTAGAATCACATTCTCCTTTCTGATCTAAAGATCTCTGAAGTAATGGTACATGGTTTCAAAGTCTTCAATGGTTAAGTGACAAAAATCAGCTTCAGTGAACAAGTAATTTCCGCAGTCTTGCCTCTGAACAACGAAGGTCGGATACCACATCTTATAGAATAAATTTGCCGTCACCTCCTTGATAGTCATAATGAGCTTCTTACTCTTCACAAATTTTTCTTTCTGACACTTTGCCCTCAAAAAATAAATGTACTCAAACTTGTAATCCTCCGACTGATCATTAATCCCCAACATAGCATAGTGTTAGCTTCAATCTTCCTAATCATAGAAATACTTAGAAGTAGTGAAAAATAGGCTAAGTATAGAAAAGCCTCTCACAGAGGCTCTGCCACTTCTTCCAGAAGATCAAGTCCAGAAAGCCACAGAACCTACAGAGGTAATCACAGAACCTCTGTAGTGCGCAAGAAGAAGATCAACTCGGAAACAAGTGGACTGCTCCACAGAAGGTCAGACCATAGAACCTCTGTAATGCCTTACAGAGCCTCTGTGGTCTGCTATGAAGACTTGGAAGATATTACTGGATACGTTCATCAACTTGCATGGAAAAGTACTGTCAAAACACGTGTCAAGCTCTGAGTGGACTCAATAGGGCATGGTACAAAATAGACGTCTGCACCATTTAATGCATTTACCAATAGTACATCTGCTCCATTAAATGCGCATGGCTCAAACAACTGTTCACACCATCCAGTTCACTATTCATGCCGTAAAAGGAACAGTGACCTACTTCATAGTCTTCTAAGAGTAGTATAAAAGGAAGTCTCATGTTGAGATCTTCCTAAGAACGAATACACAAGGAATCACTAATACTCTCAAACTTTATTGTCAAATATCTGAGTGTTATATTCTCACACACACCAACAGTTCTTAATCTGTTCTTCGTGTTCTTATTATATATTGAATAACAGTAACTGTTCAAGAAATCCTTTTTATTCCTTACTGTTTTCTTTATATATGTGCGTTCTAACATCTATCAAACATATCTGTTAGTTTAAATACGCTTCCGCATTAAACTCTAAATTCAACTAATAGACTGTTAATCTTGATTAAGTGTATCTGGGTTCCAACAATTGGTATCAGAGCCTCTCTTGATTTTCAATATCAAGTGATCCACTTATCAAGATTCGTGATAGATATTATTGTGTCTGGAAACTGCTTAAACTCAGAAAATCTTCAAGTTCATCGAAGTAACTCTTTAGTCATACCTTCTTTCTAAAATCTTCAAAAATGACAAATACAAATAATTTCTTTACTACTGGTTCTCTCACTAAACCTCCTAGTCTCCTTCGAGATTAGTATCCTCAGTGGAAAATAAGAATGGTCCATTTTTTCGAGGGCACTGAAAAAAATCTAGTACAATATCTGTACAATCCTCCTCCTATTCCCATGGCAGTAGTACCTCGTATACCTGCTACTGCTGAATCTGCCGAAATCCCCGAACATCAAAAACCAAAGCCAAAAGGGGAGTGGTCAACCGAAGATAAAGCAGAAGATGAAGTTGCTCAGAAAACCAAGAGGACATTGATTATGGCAATACCCAACGAACTCTTTCAATCCTTGGATTCATGTGAAACAGTGCATGATCTGTGGAAAGAACTGGAAAGACAGTTGGAAGGAGGTGCTAAAACACAAAAAAACCGAAGAGCACAGTACATCAATGAATATCATGCATTCAGAGCCTCTTCAACAGAATCTCTGCAAACAACATACGACAGATTCAACTCTCTAATCAACAAGTGCAGAAAATCAGGCATTGACAGAACTTCTGAAGAAAACAATGTCATGTTTTTAAAAAGTCTAAATGAAGAATGGCTCCAGCTGTCTATGTCCCTACAGACAAATCAGGATCTAGACACCTGGACTCTCTCTGATCTTTACGGAACATTAGCCGCACAAGAACCTCAGATAGCACAGGCTAAAACACTAACCATTGTACCATATGCATTGGTTAGTAAAACTAAAGAAGATGCACAGAGACCAAGAAATGAAAAAGCCACAGAGGAGAAGAAGAAGGAGAAGAAGAAGATGGTGATAATTGACAGTGAAGAAGAAGAGCAAGAAGAAAAAGAAATAACTCTTGCGTCACTAGCTAAATCTTTAGCTCTATTGACAAAAGAGTTCAGAGGAAACAGAAGAGGTTCCGGAAATGAAAGATATGATAGAGAAAACAGAAGAGATGACAGAAGAGAAGAAGAATCGAGTGGCCGACAGAGGTCAAGCGAAAGACATTACAGAGGAAATGACCGACAGAGGTCAGATGACTCGGTAGGCCACACGCAGCAAGAATGCTACAAATGCGGCAAACCTGGTCACTATGCAAATGAATGTAGATCAGAGAAAGGCGGAGACCTACAGAAGTCCAATGATCGAACAAGAAACACTCCTCAAGGATGTTTTAACTGCGGCAAACCAGGCCATTTTGCGAATGAATGCAGAAGCAGATCAAATCGCCCACAGAGGGACTCTGCTTTCTATAAAAAGAAAGCCGAGTATTATGCTCAAAAATCCTTAATGGCAAAAGGACATTCTGAGGAGAACACAGAAGACTTCCAGTCAGACTCTACTTCTGACGATGAACATACCGCCAATGCCCTCTTCTGTGGCATGGCAGAAGTCCACTCCTGCACTAACTCTGAGGTATCTACTTCAAATTCAAACTTTTGTATTACCTCTATAGATGATAATACACCTAGAATTAACATTGAACTAATTGAACTGAAAGAGATAAATCAAAGTATTCAGAAAAGACTCACTTTCAATGAGAGAGAAGTACGGCTTCTCAATCAAGAAAAAGCAAAGATTTTTGAGGAAAAAGAGAGAATAGAAAAGAAATGGAACAAAACTCTAGATCCTTTAAAAAAACAAATTTCTGAATTAACCCAGACTTTAAAAGATAAAACAAAAGAACTTTCAGTTTCAAGGAGCGAAACTACTGACATAAGAGCTCTTAAAGAATACTTTCAAAGAGAAAGAGAGGTATTATGGCAAGATTTACTCAGAAGAGAGGTTTTACTTAAAAACTATAAAGATGCACAAAAAGTTTATGAAAAAGTAAACTCATAAATAGCGAGACGAGGTATAGGGTATGATGATATCACCCTAGGTATTGAAGGCAAAAGAAACAAACCTCTGTCCTCTTTATTTGTAATTGGAAAAACAAACAAACCAGATTTTCCAAATCTAATCTCTGTAAGCAAAAGGGCGAAAATCTCTGTGGATCCTTATTTGAAGAAACATAAGAAGATGATTAACGTGTGGTTTGAAAACACAGACTCATCATCTTCAACCTCTGTCAATAAAGGTATCAAACCAAAGAAATATCTGAAAACACAAGATCAGATTGGTATCTTCAAGTTTGGTAAACCGGAGACCCAAACACAGGTTGCTTTTGTCTGTTTGATAAACGTCGAAAAAAATTTATCAGCAGAAGCTCCTGAGTTTAAACCCATTTTTCAGAAGAAAACTTTAAAAATTTAATCGAAAAAGAAATTTTGGAAATATGGAAATCAAGCGTTTTAGAAAAATTCTGTACATCTTCTATAGATAAAACTCTCGCTGAAGAAATCTTATTAGAAACCTCTGCAATCTATGAAAACTATTCTACAGAGGAAGAAAGCTTGTATGATGCATGTTTGGAAAATTCAACCTCTATTGAAAGAATTGACTCAACCTCTGTAAACGAGGACGACTCATCTTCTGACGATTCAGAGACAAATGTTACATCTGGGATAACTCTCTATGACACAGAGGAAGTTAAATACTCCTCTGAAGTTCCTCACAGAACTATTTCTCCAAAAGAGAAACTCACAGAGATTCCAATCTGCCAAGATTTTCTAAATTTGAATCTACATATCAAAACCTTTGCTGAGCTTCAAATGTTACAAAAGACCTCTATTAATCCTATAAGTTCTAGATTTTCAAAACCCAAGGTTAATAAATCTTTTTCTTCTGTGACAGTGATAAATGAAGTTCACCACAGAAGCAACCCACAGAAGGCAGGTCCTAAACAGAGCTTTTGCAAACAACATTCGAGTATTCATAGATCTTCTAGTAATAGGAAATCTAATGTAAAGAAAGAATGTAATGCCTCTGTGGCTGAGTTCAAAAAGTTCAATGAAAAGTTCAAGCAAATTACATCTCATATTCAATACTGTCGTTGTTTTGATCTTATGTCTAAACTTAATAATCATTTTTCAAATCAAGACTGTCTACTCTCTACGCCAATTCAAAAGTCAAATCCCACAAAGAAACAATCTGACTTTTTTGCAGAAAACAAAATGTATTTCAAGAATGCCAAAGCAAACTTGAAAAACTCTAACAATATTGGACCCATATGGATATGGGTACCCAAATCTCTGTGATTGTCCTGCAGAAGAAGTATGTGCCAATCTGGTATCTAGACTCCGGATGCTCAAGGCACATGACTGGTGACAGAAGTGCACTATCCACGTACAAAGAAACACAAGATGGTGGATTTGTGACTTTTGGAGACAACAAGAAAGGACACATAAAAGGCTATGGAGTCATAAGGAAAGAAGACGTTTCAGTATACAAAGTTGCATATGTGGATGGCCTTAAGCACAACCTACTCAGTGTAAGTCAACTTTGTGATACAGGATTCAATGTGTTGTTCAAAAGAACCTTCTGCTCTCTACAAAGTGAAGAAACAAGTATGGAACTTCTGCGAGCTGAAAGAATAGGCGATCTATATATAATGAATTTCAACACAAAGAACAAAGACAAAGTTTGCCTTGTTGCCTGCAAAAGTGAAGAAGCCTGGCTATGGCACAACAAGTTCTGTCACTTGAATTTTCACACATTGGAAAAAATGGTCAAACTTGATCTAGTTAAAGGTTTGCCAAATGTTAAATTCAATAAGGATCATTTATGTTCTGCCTGTGAAATGGGAAAACTCAGAAGAGCTTCCCACAAAGGCAAAACAGATGTGTCTTGCACCAGGCCTCTGTACATGCTTCATGTCGACCTCTGCGGTCCCATTGCAATACAGAGCCTAGGTGGCAAGAAATACATACTTGTCCTAATTGATGAGTATTCACGTTTCACATGGGTTGAATTCGTAAGAAAGAAATCAGATGTTCCAAATGTATTGATAAATCTAATGAAAAGAATCCAAGTTCTTTATGATTGCAGAATACAGAAGTTAAGAAGTGACAATGGTACAGAATTTAAAAACTCTGTCATTGAAGCCTATCTTTCACAAGAAGGAATATCACAGAACTTCTCTGCAGCTCGCACTCCACAACAGAACGGTGTTGTCGAAAGAAAGAATCGAACACTTGTGGAAGCCGCAAGAACTATGATGTCAGCATGCGGATTATCAATGAACTTTTGGGCAGAAGCAATTTCAACTGCGTGTTATACTCAAAATCGATCAACCATTGTGAAAAGACACCTCAAGACGCCTTACGAATTGCTTAACAAAAGGCGGCCAAATATCAAAATTTTTCATATATTCGGATGCAAATGCTTTGTCTTAAAGGACAGAGATTCAAGAGGAAAGTTTGATGTAAAAGCAGATGAAGGCAAATTCATTGGATACTCTGCCACTTCCAAAGCTTACAGAACATTCCTTACAAAGTCTCACAAGATTGTAGAAAGCATCAATGTTTCTTTTGATGATTCATTCCAAATGACTTCTGAACAAATCAGTTCAGAACTCGGAATTAAAGGGAAATCCTCTGTCATCTCACAAGCAAAAGAAGACTTGGATCTTCTATTTTTAGAGATGCTCCACGAAAACATTGATCCTTCTGTTGGAACAATCAGGGTTTCTAAAGAACCATCCTCTGTCGGACAAAATCCTACAGGTTTGTCTCTAACTGGTCCTAATAATGCTTCATCTTCTTCTGTAAATACTACAGATGCAATTGCCGAAGCAGAAGAAAGTGCAGAAGATGAAACATCAAGGAAAACGACCACAGAAGCTGCACAAACCACAGAAGAACCAATTACAGAGGAAATCGAGGACCAAGACTATACGTCCTCAGAGGAACAAACTCCACCACCACTCATACCAATCATTCCACAAACGGTAGAATCAACTACCAAGGCACGAAGAACAACAGAGGCTACACAAGAAGAAACACAAGAAGTCTCTAAAGAAAGTCTGAATGACATTGATGATCATCTTCCACGCACAACTCAATGGACAAAAAGCCATCCTCCAAGCCAAATAATCGTAGAACCTTCTGACGCAGTAAAAACAAGGTCTGCCACTGCTAACTTTTGTTTCTTTACAAATTTTATTAGTGTGATAGAACCAAAGAAGATTTCTGAAGCCCTAGATGACCCAAACTGGGTAGACGCCATGCAAGAAGAACTTTTGCAATTTGAGCGTAACAGAGTATGGACTCTAGTACCTCTGCCAAGAGGAAAACAGGCCATTGGGACTAAATGGGTCTACAGAAACAAGAAGGATGAAGATGGAGTGGTCATCAGAAACAAAGCAAGATTAGTAGCAAAGGGATATAGACAAGAAGAAGGCATAGACTACGATGAAACTTTTGCCCCTGTCGCACGGCTCGAAGCAATAAGAATATTCTTAGCCTTCGCAACCCACAGAGGTTTTAAAGTCTATCAGATGGACGTAAAATCAGCTTTTCTCAACGGTGAAATCCAAGAAGAGGTCTACGTTAATCAGCCACCAGGATTTGAAAGCTCAAAGTTTCCAAGGCATGTATACTACCTTGAAAAAGCTCTATATGGACTGAAACAGGCTCCACGAGCATGGTATGAACGACTTTCTACCTTTCTTCTAGTCAATGGTTACAACAGAGGTACAACAGATACTACCTTATTCTATAAACGCAAAAGTAGTGAGATAATGCTTGTACAAATATACGTAGATGACATAATTTTTGGGTCTACTAATTCAGAAGAGTGTAAAAGATTTGAAAAACTCATGCAGAGTGAGTTTGAAATGAGTATGATGGGAGAATTAACTTTCTTCCTCGGACTCCAAGTCAAACAATCATCAGAGGGAATTTTTATAAATCAAGCTAAATATGTCTCTGACATTCTTTCCAAGTATAGCTTCTCTGATGCCTCTGCAATGAAAACTCCAATGGCCACTGGAAACAAGTTATTCTTAGATTCAGATGGCATCTATGTAGAATGCACTCTCTACAGAGGCATGATTGGATCTCTGTTATACTTAACAGCAAGCAGACCTGACATTATGCATGCCACATGTCTCTGTGCACGCTATCAAGCTAATCCAAAGAAATCACATTATGATGCCGTAAAGAGAATCTTTAGATACCTAAAAGGGACCAAAAATCTTGGTCTCTGGTATCCACAGAACTCTGGTTTTGGTCTTAAAGCTTATATAGATTCAGACTATGGAGGATGCATGCTCGACAGAAAGAGTACCTCTGGGAGTTGTCAATTCCTAGGTGGTAAACTAGTCAGTTGGACCTCCAAGAAGCAGAATTGTGTTTCCACATCCACTGCAGAAGCTGAATACGTTGCTGCCGCTAGCTGTTGTTCTCAGGTTCTATGGATGAAGACTCAGCTAAAAGACTACGGCCACATTCTGTTCAAAATACCCATCTTCTGCGATTCCAAAAGTGCTATTGCTATCTCTGCCAACCCCGTGCAACACTCAAAAACCAAGCATATCGATATAAGGTATCACTTCTTGAAACATCATGTTGAATACGGTACAATCGAAATGCATTTTGTGCCCACAGAATATCAACTCGCTGACTTATTCACCAAAGCACTAGACGAGAAAAGACATTGCTTAAATTATTGTTTTGAAAGATTCTACTTCTATATGTAAATTCTTAAAACCTTCAATAGTTCTTGAAACTACAGAACTTCTGTAAGGTCTGCTCAGAACCTCTGACAACCTTCACAGAACCTCTGATAGACTTGACCTATGTACTATGCAAAACTTATCATATTCTGATCCAAGCATAGATCAAGGGGGAGCAAAAGGAAAATTCTTGATCTACAGAAGTGATTAGATCAAGGGGGAGCAAAAGAGGCCCTCAAATGATCTACAGAGATAAATCTTTCAAAGGAAAGCCAAAGAAGAATGTCGATAATTTTCCATCGACAGAAGTAAGACAAAACTGCCGAGAACAGAAGAACCAAAAGGTAAGTCTCTCGCACGAAAGGTTTTTAGAAAACAGTTTTTTAGGACAAGAATTGTCAAATATGTCCTAAATATACTGTGAATAACATTTCAAAAATCAAAAGTTCAAAAGGTTTAACAAAATTCGAAATAGTAGAAATTTAAGGTCATAGAGCTTCTGCAGGAAATATGCTCTGTGATCATAAATTAACCCTTTGTCGATCTTTTGGAATGTTATCTCGAACAAAACGTTTATCAAAATAGTTTTCTCGGACACCAACCTTCAAGAATGTGCGAAAAACATCTCTTAACACAGATCAAAAATTGGGTGATCAGAAAGTTAATAGAATTCAAGTTATAAGATTTTTTCTCTCATAGAGCTTCTGCTGGCTCTTGCAGAGCTTCTGCAAGTTCCATCAGAGCTACAAAACCTCTGTGAGTAAAACTTCTTGACAAAATCCTATTGATCTTCTCCAATATCTTTACAAACGTTTTCGTTTAAAGAAGAACCTTCAGCAATGATAACAATGAGATATATGAGAAAAGGGTTAAACTTCAAAATTTTCAACATCACAGAGCTTCTGTAAACTAACAAAGACTCTGCTATTTTGTTAATTTGGGCATTTCTGTAACAATAACGGTTACTTTTACTGAGAGTGAAACTCATATGGCTAAGAACAACTCCACGCGCCTAGCATTAATGGGCCGCGCACGACGTCCTGTCATCTTCTGACATGGCCTACGTGTCCCATTTTCATTGGGCAAACATGGAACGTTTTTTTTTGGTAAGTTGAACCCGCCGCTCAAACTCGAGTGCGGATTCCAAACTTTAATCCATTGCCATATATTTTACCCTTTCGAAGTCTACCGTTTTACCATCCTATAAAAACAAACCTTACCCTCTCATAAAACTTTTTACAAACTCTCATCTTCTTCTCCGGCGATACCCTGCAAAACACTTGCAAATGGCTTCATCTTCTCGAGCTACATACTCTGAACTCTCTCCGGCGAACTCAACGGAAAACTCCCCTGCTCATTCAGAACATTCTGAAAACACCAGCCTTGCAAGAGATATTGAACAACAAGATTCCGGGGACTACGCAGACTTTGCTCCGACGACACACTTGCAAAACTTCATAGCTAAGGATCATTTCGAAGCCACTCTTCCTATCAAATCCAACAACTGCTATTTGGTCCCCTCACCCACTACTTTCGGCGAAGCCCATGCCATACTTCTGAACATCATGGAAAACCATGTCCTCTTCCCTCTACTATCAAGAACCCCTAACAAAATTCCAGTCCGTTATTTGAACCAATTTTGGCAAAGCTGCCGATTTGATAAAGACGATTCTCTTATCAAAGGGTACATTTCAAGACCTGATAAATCTGAGCATCTTGAAATCAAGTTCAACAGAACAATGTTCTCACTTGAATTCAACCTACCAACAAGGGGTCTTCTAGGATTGAAAAGTTATGCAGAGCAACCAACAGACGAAGAGCTCTGTCGATTCGTGGAAATGCTTGGGTACAACACCCAACTACGGAAGAGAAATGACTTCCGCAAAGGCCGATTACCACCTCTGTGGAACACCTTGTTCTCTATTCTTAACAGATGCCTGACAGGAAAGATAGGGAGTATTGACCAGAGCTCACATCAAATCTTGAGCATCATGTATGGGGTTTACTATGATCTTCCACTAGATTATGCGACCATAATGATGCAAGAGATCGTAAACACCATCGACAGAAAGAACAACTCGAAAAGGGTCAAAGAGAACGATCCCAACTTTCTACCACCTCTGCAATTCCAAAGAATATTGGGAGTACTGTTCGAACCTCTGCTGCTAATCCAAAATTGGCCAATGGAAGGGCCAACTCCCAAACAGTTCCCGATGAACAAAAATACCCCCACTGATCATGCTGATGCCTACTCACACTGCAGACCTCTGTCAAAGAAACTTCTGCGCTACGCATCGAACAAATCCCTTCAGAAAGAGTATATACGCGATCATAGAACTCCAAAACCGAGTCCTATGACACCCCCGCGTTTAGGTGTCCCCCTAGGAACAATGATAGCAAAACCTCTTTCCACTCAAGCAGAAAAGGATCACAAGTTAGCAAAACACATGGCTATTCAACTCAACTTCATAGCCAAACGCGCAGAAATAATGGGAAAGAAATCTTCAGCAAAGATCTCTGCTTCTACTCCAAAAGCTAAGAAGAGAAAAACTGCAGAAGGCACATCAACTAGCACTGCAGAAGATAGACCTTCACCTCCGCATGCCACAGAGATTGGTTCCTCTGCTCCTCCCCTTTTCACAAAACAGAAAAAGAAAAGATCCAAATCAACAGAGGAAGGGGCACCAAAACCAAAAAGGAGGAAAACCAAAAAGAAGCATGGTAAATCACTTAAAAAATTGGTTACCATTGCAGAAGAGGCAATGATAGAGGGTGAAACTGCAGAAGAAGAAGATGCAGAAATAGGAATGACAGAAGAAGGATATCAATCACCCTATCAATCTCCAGATAGATTTGCTCACCAGGGAGACCTGAATGATTTCCTACAGAACCCCGAAATTGCAAACACCCTTAATACAGCAGGGTGGACGGCACAACCTCTCGACCACCACTCTCCAGAAGAACAAGATTTCTTCATTTCTGGCATTGACACACATCTACAAGAAGATGACACAACACCCAGAAATCAACCAGCCGAAACCCCTGTGATTTTACAAAACCCTTTCATTCAAGGATTGGACGTCCACAGAAGAAGTCCAAACCAAGCTTCAGAAGATACAGAACAAACCGAAGCTGAGTGGAATACAACTGAAGTTACAGAGGCAACGGTTGTAGAAGAAACCACAGAAACAGGGATAGAAATCTCAGAGGTAGATTCAGATGAAGAAGAGGCTATCTGGATACGAAAAGGTCTCTATCATCCTCATGTCATGAGCTTATACGGATCTCATCACATATACGACTCCTTGCGCACAGAGCAAGGAACTTCCACAGAACCAGAAGAAGAAACAAGAAAAGATGCCGAAGTTGAAGAAGGCACACAACCAAACCCAACTCCCAGTGCAACCCACATTTCTAACTCCGCAGGTCTAGCTGTAGAAGGAGTTATTGAAAAAGAGCAGCACAGCTCGATCCTAACCCAACCCATCCAGCCAGAGGTTACTCTTTCAACCTCTGTGCCCACAGAAACCGGGGAATCCATTCATAGGGAGTCTCCTCAAAGAGACTCACCTAATGTTCGTGATCAATCGCCCCAGATCACACAAGAACACCCTACAGAGGAATTCGTTTCCTCTGTCACGCACACATTAAGGCCAAACCTTCTTTCAGAGAGAAGTAGTAAGCACAGAGACGAAGAGACTCTAGACAAGTCTCCTAGTCAACAGAAGGACGTTCCAATACCCACCTCTGGAGTGGATTTGGACTCTGTTCTTCACAGAACTTCTGTAGAGAACGAAACTCAGGTTTCCTCTCGAGGATCAGAAGGAAATCCTTCCACCCCCATCGTACAAACAAGGGTGAACGAAGGTGTCCCAGGAACAGGGACTCACTCTGGAGACGAATGTGTTCCTCCAGAGGTTACCCAAGGAACACAAGTATCAAGGGATGAGTTCCAAACCCTTGTCACCTCTGTGAACCAAACAATGAAAGAGTTGCAAAGCTCTTTCAAATCCTTGGAAGAGACAACATCTACAACTCTCTTGAATCTGAACACCAAAATGGACGATCTGTCCACAGAGGTGAAAACCGCCATCTCAGAGATGAAGTCTTCTGCAACAACCACTGCCAAAGAAACAGCCACTTCTGCCGCTCATCAATTCGAAACAACTGCAACTTCTGCGTTCAGGGACTCGGTCAAAGATTTCCTTGAATAATTGAATACGCAATCCAACAGAGCAGAGGGCATTACTCCTGCAGACTTACAGAATGCGTTATCACAAGTTCAAGCAGAGGCAATACGAACCACGACAATGATGCAGCCAAAAGAATATATGACCAGAGCACAGCTAACAGAGCTAGGACAAAACGTCATAAACCAGGTCACAGAAGTCATTGTCTCCTTCACAACTGCAAATGCCAACTATGTGAAGGACTTCAAGAAAAGTGTCGGCAAAATGCGTTTCAAGACAGAAGCAGAGCTTGCGACATTTATTGGTCTCTGCGATGATATATGTGAAAAATTGAAGGCAGCAGGAGCTGAATTGCCAAAGAAGCCCAACACTTCTTGCAGAGCAGAGGGTACTTCGGATAAGAGTCAGGATGATTCTGATGATGACCAACCTGGTCCATCAGATAATCATGAGGGGGAGAATTTAAGGGAGAAAACTACGAGCAGAGGAATTCAATCTCCACCAATCGCAGCAGAACCAATCAGCCAAGCCCCTCAAGAACAAACCCAACAACAAACTCAAAGAACCACAGAGAATACACCCATCTCTGTGGATTCAACCTCTGAAGAACCCAACACTACAGAAGCAGATAAGCAAACCTCAGAGGCAACTACCACCCTTGAGGTAATTACTTTGGAAGAATCCGATCAAAGAACCACAGAGAAAACACCCACCTCTGTGGAAACACCCCAAACAATACCAAGAAGAAAGTCGATTGCCACCAAACCAAAAAGAGCAACGACCTCTGCCTCCCACATTCTGAAAAGAATGAACACAACAATGAATGATCGATTGACAAAGAGAGAAGAAGAAAGGAGAAAGTTCATCACAGCCTTCAAAATGACAAGAAATATTTCATCAATAGAAACTGAGCTCACAGAAGAAGTCACCAAACAACCTCCAACAGAGGTTACAGAGCAAGTCAAGCCAACAGAACCATCGCCACAAAAGTCCTCTAAGTCACAATCGTCAAAATCCACAGAGGCAACCTCCATCAAACCTACAGAAGTGCAAACCTCAAATCCCACAGAAGCAACAGGTTCTGCCACGACAATAAAAGATAAAGGCAAAGGGATACTGACAGAAGAGCCTAAGAAGAAGAAAACATTGTCAAAGCCAACAGAGAAACTGATGAAGAGTGCGTTTGACGCCTTTCAAACCCCAAAACCCGAAGAAGTTGACTGGGCACATGGATTGAAGCCTCTGTCAGAAATTCCTTTAACTGGTAGAGCTGCAGAAGTTGTTCAACAGATGGAGAGTCTCAGAAGACAAATTCCACGACCTGGTCCAACACATGAAGAAATGGAAGAAGTGGTATACAAATACCTCTACAAACAATCCTTTCAGACAAACTATCCAACATATCATGTGACAGATCCAAGGATCAGAGAAGAATTTGAGAACATCTTCACGAGAACAAAGCCAAGAACCAAAGCAGATGTTTTCTCAATTCACAAGATCAAAAAGGTGATCTTCTGCCGATTCTCCTTCACAAGAACCTATCCAAGGGTCAGGTACAATCTTTACAAAGTCAGAAGAGAGAACAATTCAGAATCTACCTTCGCTGATGCTGACTTAAGAAACATCAATCCATACGATCTACCTGACCTTCTGCAATGGACAAAGGACAACTACAACACAGAGGCAAACACCAGAGCCTATCAAGTATTGAGAAAAGCGATGAGGGAAAAGCTTCTGCTCTATAGCATGATAGATTTCCAGCTGGGAAAGGATCTCGGTCTCAAACATCTGGATCTACGACCACCAGAGGATCGCTGCCCACCAGACGCCATACCAAACTCAATCATCACAGAACCACGGTTTGGGTTAGTATTTCAAAACCCTCAAGGCGAAACTAAACTATTTGTATGCATGGACTGTCAGAAGTACGCAACAAATACTCTGAACAAGTTCAGAGCAAGCCTTGTGAAATACAGAGGTTCAAAGAAAATGGAAAAAGATGCTGCAGATACTATCATAAGAGAGATTGACGCAACAATTCGCCTAAGAGAACTCTGCATCAGATTCTACAAAGAGATCAGAAAAGTTGGAAGAGACAACAGAAGCTACAATGATTTCAAAGATGCCAAAATCTGATTCTCAGACCTCCAATCTCTGCAAACAAAGTTAAAAGTTTATCTTTCATTGTACTCAAATGTAAAATGTCTCTGGCATATTTCTAAATGAAAGAAATTTCGAGGTATTGTTTAACCTCTGTCTAATTCCAACTTAGCCTAACTAAACTCAAAGTCAAATTTTTATTTTTCACTACTTAGGGGGAGATTGTTAGCTTCAATCTTCCTAATCATAGAAATACTTAGAAGTAGTGAAAAATAGGCTAAGTATTGAAAATCCTCTCCCAGAGGCTCTGCCACTTCTTCCAGAAGATCAAGTCCAGAAAGCCACAGAAGCTACAGAGGTAATCACAGAACCTCTGTAGTGCGCAAGAAGAAGATCAACTCGGAAACAAGTGGACTACTCCACAGAAGGTCAGACCATAGAACCTCTGTAATGCCTTACAGAGCCTCTGTGGTCTGCTATGAAGACTTGGAAGATATTACTGGATACGTTCATCAACTTGCATGGAAAAGTACTGTCAAAACACGTGTCAAGCTCTGAGTGGACTCAATAGGGCATGGTACAAAATATACGTCTGCGCCATTTAATGCATTTACCAATAGTACATCTGCTCCATTAAATGCGCATGGCTCAAACAACTGTTCACACCATCCAGTTCACTATTCATGCCGTAAAAGGAACAGTGACCTACTTCATAGTCTTCTAAGAGTAGTATAAAAGGAAGTCTCATGTTGAGATCTTCCTAAGAACGAATACACAAGGAATCACTAATACTCTCAAACTTTATTGTCAAATATCTGAGTGTTATATTCTCACACACACCAACAGTTCTTAATCTGTTCTTCGTGTTCTTATTATATATTGAATAACAGTAACTGTTCAAGAAATCCTTTTTATTCCTTACTGTTTTCTTTATATATGTGCGTTCTAACATCTATCAAACATATCTGTTAGTTTAAATACGCTTCCGCATTAAACTCTAAATTCAACTAATAGACTGTTAATCTTGATTAAGTGTATCTGGGTTCCAACACATAGGGATTCAACCTTCTGATTCGATGAACAAATAATCTACTTCAAGACTCCTCTAGGAAAGGTGTTCTTAGGTATAAGGTTCTTTGTCTCTGTTCCAGTTCAGATAGCCTTTGGTTTCTGGAAGAAGACGGACCAGGTTGATCGGATATGGAAGGATTATAAAGACCAGCTTGGCCATGTGAAGGGTTAACAGGTGGTACAAAAGGTGGTTCAATGATTTCAGGTTTGACATCTTCAAAGAATGGTTCAACTGTTGGTGGAGAATCATGTACATTAGATGGGATAGTGGTTTGAGTTGAGCTTGGTTGGCTAAGGTTGACAGTTAGATTTGTGGTTTCAGGTTGAGTTGGAATTAAGGTGCTGGATATAGGTTCAGGTGAGTGTATAGGTCTAACGGTTATGTCTTCAGGTGTTTTTGGCCCATGGATCTAAGTAAGGAAGTCAACTTCTTATTTACTAAACTCAACTTTTTGCTCAGTTGTTCCATCTGTAATCATTAGCAAAGTTTCTGTCTCTTCCTTGATCCTCCAATACTTATCACACCCACTTTCATTTGCATCAGCCTCATCATCTGAATTGATGTCTATAATTTCCACGACATCCACAAAAGTATCAACTACCTCCCTGATCTCCTCCTCATTTACCTCAAGCTTTTCAACCGTCGGTTCCACATTTGGATCCACATACAGAACAATTTGCTTTCCACTTTCTTCGCCCATTGGTCTAGATTCAAACATCTGAATAACTTCTGTAGTGGACAAAGTTTTACCCATACTCAGAGTTTCTGAATCAGTTCTTTGCTTCTTGCTCATCTCCCCCTCATGATCATGATCATCAGGATTCCCATCATGTCTTCTTTTAGTTCCTTGGGCCTGTTCTTTGCATCTCTGATTCAGTATTGCCACTTGCTTTGCCAATTCATCCATAGATTTCTTCATATCGCTCAGGTTTTGTACAACCTCTGACTTGAAAGAATTGAACTCCGTGGATGTAACGATATTCAGTGTGGCTGTAGGTGTAGGTGTAGGTGTAGGTGGAGGTGGTTGTGATCGGGATTGGAAATTTTCATGTAAGGATAAAAGGTTCTTGCTTTGCCGATCATCAGGGCTAATGGATAAGAGTTTTGCATAAAACAAATATCTAGTGGAGTCACTTGAGTTGGTGTAACTGGAGGTGGAGTGGAGGCAATTCAAGCTCTTCAATCATTGGCCCTTTCCCTTTCAACAGATACTTTACACCTTGTATCTCCTTTATCAAACTTTCCTCAACAGCCTTTAAGGCGCCGTCGATCTCTTTCCTTGTCACAAAGACTTGGAGATCACCACCGGGACCACTTAGGTTACCCGTTGACATAGAAGTTGAATCAACTGTGTGGCCTACGTTCAGCGTTGGAATAATGTTAGCACTGGTAGGACTTCCGCTCAATCCTTGTAATCCTATAGTAGGAATTACTCCGAGCGTTTCGGACAAGGCACTAAGACTCCCGTCAGTAGTAACAAAAAGTGTCCTAGCCAAGATAATAATTCAGTAACTGGCTCTAGACTCGATACTTGTGCATAAATGAAGGTCGAGGACCGAGGAGAGTGTCTCTCTGTTTCAATACCCGAGCTCTCCAAGTGAGAGCTGGATAGAAGTTGTATTGAAACCCCGTGAGAAAATGAGACAATTTCCTGTTGAGAGGAAGCTGAATGGATGGTTGGGGTGTGCAAGTGCGTTAGTGGGCTACTAACGTCTTTTTCAACACCTGATCCCAACACATGAGATCTGGTGGTGGATGTGGCTGCCCGTCTGGTATAGTAGGTCATGGTAGCACTCACACTCTCCATAATTTTTTTTTTCATTTTCTCTCGCAGGCTCACTGATATCTTCAACTAAAACTCCCTCGGTTCTCCTTATGTCTCCCACAACTATTTCAATAACAGTTTGCACAGTTTCAGTATTAGATGTTCCATGCGCGGTAAATCATCAACGTTTATCTCTTCTAATGGAATTGTTGTTGTTTTAGTCATAGTTGGAAATTCAACCTGTGACTATCAAGAAAAAGTTGTTCGATGGGAGTGATTGGAAGCTCAGAGATGCGTTGAAAGTGATGATTTCCTTGGTAGTCTAGAAAGAATATACCATAAGAATCACTTACAACTTTGCCAGGAATGAAAGTTTCTCCAGGTGGTAGGGAGGTGTCAAGCGTTGAGAGATCAGCATAAGGGCCAAGAACTTCAGCACGAGAGAAACCAATACCTGTTTCATTCCGTATAGGAGGACCTGAGTCTGAGACGTTCTTCTCCTTTGAAGAGACTCTTCTTTGTTGAGGAGGAAGAAGAGTGGAAGGAGGAATATCCACAGCAGAAGAAACCAAGTCGATCTGAGTATTTAAAATTTTCTCGACATTGCTCTTGAACTTTGAGCGCGATCCCTGAATGGCTAATTTCACTTCCAACCATTCAGAGAAACCAAACTTCTCTAAAGTAGTAGCATAGAAGGTTTGCTTGGTTTTGTCTTCTCTGAATACATCAATTTCAACAACAGGAACGTCAACGAACAGTCTTCCTCTGATGTTTACTTTGATGATTTTGGATGGTCGAGATTGATAATTCAGCATTTCTTTACACCATTTCAAAGTCGTATCAGATACTTTCGTCTTTTCTTCAACGATCCTTTGGGCATCATCCCATAGTTGACGTTGGATATCAATGGGAATTCTTTTCAGCACGGGGTCTTTCACCGATTATTGGACAAGCTGGATGGCGAGTTCTCTGTCTTTTTCTTCAGCTTCCCTTCTTTCAGCGATTAACCTTTCATCTCGGAGGTGATCCTTGTATTCCTTTTGTGAAAGTCTGAACTTTGGAGGAATAGAAGGAAGTTGATCACGCTTCAGGATGATTCGTTGATCTTCGAATCTCTTGATCATTGTATCTCTCTTTTCTTGATCCTCTTCACTCAGCTTTTGAGGATCCAAGGAAGGTCGGTTTTTGTGAGAGAGCTGCTGTTCTTCAGGTTCATCGGTCTCAGTGATTAAATCCAAGACCGAGATTATTTCTTCAGCGTTGGGAGCTGGGATTATTGTTGGTGAAGTCGCAGCTGTAGAAACTTCAGCGATATCCTCAAACAGGGGAGAGGACTAGCTGAAACACAGCGATCGTTTAAGTAAGAAGAGTTGGGGAAGAAAGAGATAGAAAAAGAATGGGGTTAAGTGTATAGAGGTTTTATGGATTGAAGGATTGATATTGAGAAGGGATAGAGGAGGGATGCAGTGTAAGGGAATAGAAGGTAGTGTACCTGACAAACTGGATTTGGAAGCAAGATCGTCAGATTGTCTTCTTCAGCGAGGCCTTTGTTTTTGCCTTTGTCAGCTTCAGACGCTGCAGGCTTTGTCTTGGTCCGCTCCCCTGAAGGTTCGTTTATCAAAATCCCTTTGAGAGTTGTAGTCTTCTGAACAGGCTTGACGATAAAGGAGTCATCATCATCATCATCGTCATCATCATCATTCTTTGGAGAAGAAGATGGTTCATCATCAGAGATGGCGACAGCTTCATCGTCTTCAGCTTCGTCTTCATCAGATTCAACTTCTTCAGCGTAGGGTTAGGTTACATCAGCAGCAGCTTCAATGTTCTGCTCTTCGAGTTGCTCCCCCTCAGATACAGAGGAAGGTTTCTCGGTTCCCTCAGGGTTTTCAACTCCCTGAGGTTTTGAAGAAGTAGCATCAGCTTCAGTCTCAATACCCTCCCACTCAGCATGGGGAAGGTCTTCTTTATTTTTCTTCTCCCCCTCATCATTATGGGGAAGGTTTTCTTTAGGCTTCTCCCCCCCTTCCACATCATGGTTGGGGGAGGTAACGGACTTTTCAGCAGCAGCAACAACAATAGGATTACTGTCTTCTTGGCCAGTAATTCTTATGCAGTTTTCAATCGCTGCTACTCTGTCTTCTAGGCCAGTAATAGCAGGACTGGTCTTTTTGAGACCATCTCGATCGACCTGAGTGAAATGAGGCGTTGGTGTGTTCAGGCGATCGAGCACTTTCTGAACAATCTCTTTGACCGCAGAGACTTCAGTCTTGATCGTGGAAACTTCACTCTTAAGAGAACCAACCTCTGTCTTCAATGATGTGACTTCATTGGACAGATAGGTGAAGTTTGTTGAGAGAGAGGTTGTGGCGGTTGAGTTTTCAACGAGGGTGGTAGCAAATTTAGCAATGCTACCATCCACCTTCTCCAGATCAGCTTTGGAGGCTTTCTTTTCGACCTCAGTGGTCAAAGTCTTCAAGTTCTCTCTAGCGTTTGTAACCGCTGAAGAGTTGACAGTTAGAGTGTTGTTGAAAGAATCCATCTTTGTTTCCAGGGCCGTCAGGGAGGTGTTGATATCTCCCAAATTAGGACCTGAAAAAGTTATAAACATATGAATAGAGGAAAGCTCAGAAGTTTAGGGTTGAGAGAGAGAAGTGTGTGGGATTTTGTGTATACCTGCAGGCGGGTTGGCGAAGTTGTCGAAACCTCGATGTCCTGAAAAAGTTTCGTAGTCGTCTTCAATATTTCCTAGACGACTGGAAGTACCTGCAGGTCCTGTGGTGTGTCCTATCATCCTCTGAAAATGTTCAGCAGTAGTGTCGCTGAGGATGACGGTTGTTGAGGAGAATAGGGGAATAGATTGAGTGACCAAAGAAGAGGTGAGAGGAATGGAGGATGAGAATGATGGTTGGGTGCGGGGTTCAGCATTGGATCCGCTGAGAATCACTTCAGTCTGTAGAGAGGCTGAAGGAGGTGGGTTCATTTCCAAGTTTATAACTTCAGCGTTTAGAGACGCTGAAGTTGGGATGGAAGGGGTGGCTTGTTCAGCTGTGGCAGAGCGTACCACTGAACTTTCCATCAGCTATTCAAGATGAGCTGAGGAGTCTTCCGCATGTAAATGCTGGGGGGTTGCTCCTTTGTTTTCTTGATTCTTTTGGAACCAAGTTGGGTAGTAGATTGTTTCCTTTTTTCTAGAAGGAGTGGAGGTAGCAGCTGGGGTATCAGCGGTGGTGATTTCCACTGAATGAGCCGCAGAAGTAGAAGAAGGAGGATTGAGAATAGATAAGAGAGTAGAGAGACGTACCTCGTTTGGCAGGGGCTTGAAGTCGAGCACCTTAGGGCCAACCTGAGAGAGTTTCAGGTCTCCTACTTTTGGGTAGTTATCCTTCAGGCCGGTTTTGAAGACGGCGCTGAGGAATCTTGGGTATGGAACCCATGATGGTCGATCAGCAAAATCTACTCTGAGCGCGAGATCGTCGTAGATTATCGAGGCCCAGTCAACATGGAGACCCTTCAGCAATGCATAGCCCATGGCTTGCTGAGGTTGAGCATCTTGATCAGAGGAGCCACTCTTCGCTGTCATTCAACTTATTAGGTGTGCAAAGATGAAGTTCATCTCGTTGGGAATCTTTGACTTCTTGATTGCAGTCAGTTTCTTCTTGGCTTTTTCATCTCTCCCTTGATCCCATACGTACTTCATTGCATCAAAGAATGCAATGAGTTTTTCTCTATCAGCATGTTTCTTGGGGTCAGGGAAAGGAACAAATGGTTTGTCTTTTGTGGCAATAGGGAGATTCAGTGCTTTCCGAATGATAGCAGGGTTGATTTTGATGGTGCCAAAATCAGTGTCATAGAGGATGACATCAAGTAGTTTGGTAGGGTCTTTGGATGATGGTAGCTGAGTGTGTCTGGCGGTATACCAAAATTGAGATAATAGTAACTGATGAGCAGCGGGTGTTATGGTCAAGGCTGTAGAGAGGCAACGGGTTTTCAGAAAATTCACAGCGTCGTCTAGATGTTTGACTTGTTTCTTCGGAGGAAAATCGAACTGCGCATGGAGGTTGTTTGATTTTGTAAAAGAGATTTCCTCAAGTTTGAACTTGACCTGAGGAGCCTTGGTGATTTCAAGTTCCTCAACAGCAGTAGTGTTCTCAGCAGTTGGAATACCAGTAGAAGGAGCAACCATTTCTGTAATCAGATCAACTAAAGATCAACAAAACAAATAGTCTTAATGTGGAAATATTTTCCAATAAGATGTTTTTGAATTTTGTCCATTTCATTTAGCCAAAAATCCCTTTGAGAAAGATTAGGGTTTTTCTTTTTTTGAGAAAGAGTTACAAAACGTAGAGATTATGTGTTTTCCAGTTTTCATTTGAAGAAGGAATTCTGGAAAAACATATGAAGAACAAGTTTACGAGTTTTGATATAAACTTGAAGAACAACCATGAAGGTTGTATTCATAAAATCATGAACAGAAAATGATTTCATTTTATAAAAATCCTTTGGTTTGATCTGTTAAAAGCAAAGAATAAGATCATAAACAAGTAATGTAGGTAAACAATAAGGGTATTAACCTGGTTCGTCAAGGAAGAAGAAGATGAACAGTTTCTGGAAATTTTGAGAGCTCAAAATGCAACAGTAAATCTTTTTCTTTCTTGGAGGAGAAGTTTTTCGCGTAAAGAGAAAAATATAAACCAAAAATGGTTTACATAGAGAGAGTAGAGAGTGAGAAAATCTTGAGCGGGAAAAGATTTTCATCATGACACGAACACGTGTTTGCATTTGATTGGAAGGTAAACGAAACATGCAATCGTGTGTCAGAAAAAGAACGTGCCAGGGCTTATCCGTTGGATTGACGTCACAACCGTCCTTTCATATTTTAGGATGTCTCTGAGGTTTTGAAAGCTCAGGGACACTTTTGAAAATATGAAGCACTGAATAGAAATATCAGTGTTGGTTTAAGAAATTTCAATGTATCGCTGTTAAATAAGAGATATTCAGCGATGCAATTTGTTTTGAAATCTTTGAGTTCTAGGCGAACGTCAGCGAGTAAGAGAGAAAAACATACCTTGATATCAGTGAGTTAATTTTTGTTCAGAGAGAGAAGGATAGAGTGGGTTATACAAGTTGATTTTATCTTATCGCTGATCAAATGTGAACCGCTGAAGATTTTGCTCTTCAAAGTTCAGCATTCCAAGCTTGCTGAAGAGAAAGTTGAATCTTGTCTCATCAAGAGGTTTGGTGAACAGATCAGCTAACTGATAGTCAGTTGGGATAAAATGAAGTTCTATATCACCATTCATCACATGATCTCTGATAAAATGATACCTGATTTCGATGTGTTTTGTCTTTGAGTGTAGCACTGGATTGTTGGCTATAGCGATGGCACTTGTGCTGTTGCAATAGATTGGAATTTTTGAGAGGTGAAGGTCATAGTCTAGTAGTTGATTTCTCATCCACAAGACCCGAGAATAACAGCTTCCAGCGGCTACATACTCAGCTTCAGCAGTCGAGGTGGACACTGAGTTTTGCTTTTTACTTGTCCAACTCACTAGCTTTCCACCCAGGAGCTGACAGCCTCCTGTGGTGCTTTTCCTATCCAATTTGCAACCTGCAAAATCACCATCTGAATAGGCGATTAGATCAAACCCTGAGTCTTTGGGATACCAAACACCTAGGTTCATAGTACCCTTAAGGTAACGAAAGATTCGCTTTACAGCGATCATATGAGATTCCTTAGGTTCAGCTTGATATCGTGCACACAAACAGGTTGCGTACATAATATATGGTCGGCTAGCTGTAAGATACAAGAGAGAGCCGATCATCCCACGGTACAACGTGACATTAACAGGTATTCCCTTTGAATCCTTGTCTAGTGTCAGCGGTGGTGCCATAGGGGTTTTCATATATGAACCCTGAGTTAAATCGAATTTCTTCAGCATATCTTTACAATACTTTCCCTGATTAATGAAAGTTCCTTTTTCATTTTGCTTTATCTGAAGACCAAGGAAATATGTTAGCTCATCCATCATGCTCATTTTATACTCTTCTTTCATTCTATCAGCAAAACGAGTACAAAGGTCAGGGTTAGTAGAACCAAATATAATGTCATCAACATATATCTGAACAAGAATAATATGACCTTTTACTTTCCTGAAGAATAGAGTCTTATCGATTTTACCACGCTCAAATTGTTCAATATGGAGATAAGTAGAGAGTGTCGTACCATGCACGTGGAGCTTGCTTTAAGCCATAAAGTACCTTATCCAGTTTATAAACATAACCTGGACGCTTAGGATCTGAGAATCCTGGAGGTTGTTCCACATAGACTTCTTCATTCAGCTTTCCATTTAGAAATGCTGACTTAACATCCATCTGAAATACTTTGAAGTCTTTGTGTACAGTGTATGCTAAGAATAGACGAATAGATTCTAGTCTTGCTACAGGCGCAAATGTTTCGTCGTAATCTATGTCTTCCTCTTGTCTGTATCCCTGAGCAACAAGTCGAGCCTTGTTGCGGGTTACAGTTCCATGTTCGTCCAACTTGTTTCGATAGACCCATTTACTGGCTATCATTGTCTTGTCAGTTGGTCTTCGAACATGTTTCCAAACTTTGTTTCTTTCGAATTCAGTCAGCTCTTCTTGCATGACGCTGACCCAGTTTGGATCTTTGAGGGCATCATCTATTTTCTTTGGTTCAATCAGAGAGATAAAGTTAACAAATAAACAAATATTACCTGCACTTCGTCGAGTCTGAACACCAGCGTTTGGATCACCAAGAATTTGATCAATTGGGTGATTTACAGTCCATCGCTGAGCAGGAGCATAAGTCACTGACTCAAATTGAACTGGAGGAGCTGAAGATGAAGCTTCAACAACTTCTGGAATATCAGCCAAGAGAGGAGTAGGTGCAGATGTCATCTCATTCACTGATTGCTGAGAAGTAGATGGAATGTCTGAAACATTTGGTTTAGAAGCAGGTATGGTGTTTAAAGGAACTGCTGAGACCCATGATGTTTCAGCTTCACTATTCTGCATGTCTGGGATGATAGTAGGACTATCATCTTCAACTGTATGAGTATAAGGAGTGGGAATATCGTCTGAATCACCAAGATGAGAAAACATCCATTGATTCAGTTCTTCAGTATCAGCAGACGGTTTAGCGTTTGCTGAACGGGATTCGTCAAAAGTGACGTGAATAGTTTCTTCAACAGTTTGTCTTTATCGATTGAAGACTCTGAAGGCTTTGGAGATTGAAGAATATCCAAGAAAGATTCCATCACCAGCCTTAGGATCAAACATTCCAAGGGCATCTCTGTTGTTCAGTATGAAACACTGACATCCAAATATGTGAAGAAAGCTAATTGAAGGCTTTCTCCCATGAAAAAGTTCATAGGCTGTTTTATTAAATCTTTTGACTATCAGCGACATGTTTTACGTAAAACAAACAGTGTTGACAGCTTCTGCCCAAAACTGAGTAGGCAGGTGAGAATCGCTGAGCATTGAACGTGCAGCTTTAATTATAGTTCTATTTCTTCTTTCAACGACTCCGTTTTGTTGCGGTGTTCTCACTGGAGAAAAGTTGTGAGAAATACCCTTACTCTCAAAGAAGGAATCAAGAGAACTGTTTTTGAATTCAGTCCCATGATCACTCCTTATTGAGCGAACGGTCATGTTGTTCAGGGTTTCCATCTTCCGAACAAAGGTGATGAGTTCTTCATGGGTGTCACTCTTATAACGGAGAAACATAACCCATGTATAGCGAGAGAATTCATCAACTATGACCAGCGTATAATTCTTTCCAGCGATGGATTGTTTGTTAACAGGGCCAAATAAATCCATATGGAGAAGTTGTAGAGGAGATGATACTGAGGAAACTTGCTTTGACTTAAAGCATGCTTTGGTCTGCTTGCCTTTCTCACACGCTGAACGTAAGGACTCTTTGGCGTATGAGTGCTGAGGTAGACCAATGACTAACTCTTTTGAAGAAAGAGTGTTCAGTGTCTTGAAGTTTAGATGAGAGAGCCTCTTATGCCATAGCCAGTTGACATCAGATGAGGCTTTTGAGAAGAAACAGGAGTTCTCAGTGGTTGTTGAGTCCATGTTTATTACATAAAAATTTTCCCAACGATAACCGCTGAGAGCTATCTTCTCCTTTTTGTCAGCGACAAAGCAGGATTCCTTAGTAAAGATTACTTTGTTATCCTTGTCGCAAAGCAGACTGATGCTTAGAAGATTATGCTTCAGCCCTTCAACATATGCGACTCTTCTGAAGGTTGTTATACCATTAGATAGTACACCAAACCCTCGGGTATGTCCTTTTCCATTTCCACCGAAAGTACAGAGGGACCCTTCTCTTCCTTGTACTCATTGAACTGGTTCTTCATACCAGTCATGTGTCTAGAGCATCCGCTATCGAGATACCAGATACCCTTCTAAACCTACATTACAAAGGAAGATTAGTTTTTCTTGGGTACCCACTTAACCATGTGTACACACTTGTCAGTGGGGTTAGAAGAAGAGGTGGAAGGTTCAGCAGTCTTCGCAGCATTTGAAGATTCAGCTTTGTCAGTCTTCACTTTGGTTAATTTCTTAACCTCAGTGGCCTTCTTTGCCTTGGGGGCAATGATCTTCACCTTAGCTATCTTTTCAGCTTGGGTGGCTGTGGGGCACTTACTAGCAATATGATTTGTAAGTCCACAATGATAACATATCCTATAACCAAAAGTAGTTCTAGGACCATTTGCATGCTGAGCTTTAGATTTTGAATTAGAAGGACCAGCACCAAGTAAGCTATTGGTTTTTGAAATGGGAGGAACATTTAGTTCTTCGGATTTCTTACCAATGATTTCCACTTTGATTCTAGGAGTAGATCGCTGAATAGATCCACGCTGAATAAATCCAGAGATCTTATTCTTTGAATCAGAGGGATAAGTCACTGAAGCTTTAGAAGCGTTCAGCTTTGGTACAGAGGTACCCTTCTGAGGATTTTGGTTAAAAACAATTCCTTTACATTTGTTTTAAAGACTGAGCTAGGTTTTGGATAAATAACTTTTTCTTTACCTTTAGAAGTTAAGGTAGAGATTTCCTCAGGGATGGGCGGTTTAGAAGAGGAACACCGAGAGGATGAAGTATTAGCGACTGAGGATACGAAAGTTCCAAATAAGAGCATGGAACGATCAGTGGTTGGTTCTAGAGTATCAACTTTGTAACCAAGACCACGTTTATCACTCAAGGGAATCTGAGACTTAATTATCTCAGTGATCTTTGTTGAGGAATTATACCATCCATCAACAGTAGCTTTTTCAGCTTTTAATGCAGCGATAGCTTCTTCGCGCTCGATTTTGACTAGCTGATTTAGGTGAACTTGATCTTTAAAATATTCTTCAATTTAGAAAGATTTTCTATTTGAAGGTGACAGTTTTTAAGCTGTTCAGCGAGATCAAGGTTTTGATTTTCAACTATTGTTTTGCCATTCATGGCTTCATATAAACTTCTAGTCAAGAGATCGATCTTTCGAAGACTATCAGCTTCATCAATATTTGCAATATTGGTAAGAAGGAAGGTGATACCTGAGTTGCAGAGGTTGAAGTTGAGGGAATGTCAGAATTGTCTTCCTCATTTTCAAGTTTGGCCATGAGACATAGATTGGCTTCATCATCATCTTCAGAGTCAGATGATTCTTCTTCGTCAGAGGCAGCCCAATCATAGTCAGCCATGAGGCCTTTGCCTTTCTTCTTAAAGGTTTTCATCTTTGCATACCTTTCTTTCAGCTTTTTATATTTTTCATTTCTACTCCTGGGAATAAAGTTTTTCTTGGGAAAAGCTGAGGGTCTAGAGACTTTCCTTGACCTGCACTCGCTAGCAAAATGTCCTATCTTTTCACAGTTATAGCAAGTAGCAGTAGCCTTATCAACAGGGGTTGATGATCTTGGCTTGTCAGTAATAGCAAGAGGTTTATTCTTCTTGAAATTACTCTTTCTAGCAAATCTCCTGAACTTATTAGCCAGGAATGCCAGAGTTTCATCATTATCTGAAACGTCACGAGTCTGATGATCTTTCAGAGTTAGTTTCCAACTCAGTGACAGTGATAGTCGATCGCTGAGTGGAAGGTGACTCTGAGATTAAAGCAACAGGGGTGCTTTTGGAATCTTTTACAATATTCTTCTTAAGATGACTCGATTGCTCATGATTCAGCATCGTGCCATATAAGGTAGAAAGGGTCATTGATTTTAGATCCTTTGACAACTTGAGACACATAGAATAACTGTCCCAGCTTTCAGGTAAACATTCTAAGAACTTTGTCAGTACTTCAAAGTTAGAATATTCCTTACCAACAGTTTTTAGATCTATTATTAAGCAGTTAAAACGTTGGTGTACTTCAGAGAGAGTTTCATTCTTACCACAAATGAAGCTTTCATACTGTCTTACCAGGTTGATCTTTCGAGAGTCCTGGACTTCAGAAGTACCTTCATACTGAACACAGATTGTGTCCCACATAGCTTTTGAGGTTTTCAGGTTCATGACGGAATGGTAGACTTCGTCAGGAAGAGCCATGGAGAGTATGGATCTGGCTTTGGTGTCGATAGCCACTTTCTTCTTATCTTCATCAGTCCACATATGAATTTCCTTAGGAATCAGCCTTTCTGGAATAGCAGGTCTATTCTCAGCGGCTTGAACTGCAGCATCAATTCTTACAGGAATATATGGGCCATTTTCAAGATAATAAGGCATAGTAGAGTCTACACCTTATAAGAAGAGAATCATCCTATTTTTCCATAGATTAAAATTATCTCTGGATAATCTAGGGGGTTTTGCAAGAGAACCGTTGTCAATATAGTTTGTGTTTGTGTTGGTAGCCATTTTAAAAAATAGCTAGGAAGAGAAATCTTACTAAAGATCAGATATTGTTTATGAGATTAAACAAATCCGCTCTGATACCACTTGTTGGTCCCGAAGGGCTATACAAGTTTGTAGAAGGGGCGGGGGGGGGGGGGGGGGGGGGGGGGGGGGTTGAATACAAACACACGTTTTTACTTTTCTAAATTGTTTATTGATAAATCAAGACAATTTACAACTTGTTACGGAACAAGATTAAGGATAAACCTAATCTTAACAAGTTAAGAACACTAAGTTTCTTGCACTAGAAAGAGTTAAAGAAATTACGAATAATAACTTAACAATAAGAAATAAGAAGGTGGTCCGAGCACACTTCAAAACTGAAGTAAGGATCTTCTTATATACTGTATGCATTTAATGCATGGCAGTATGGCTTTACACATGGCAACAGCTGAGTGGTTGCATGTCATTGACCTTTGTAGACAACCTTAGTAGCCGCATGGTGCATAGTGTAGAATCAGAGTTGTTGTACGAATACAGACAAAAAAGGATGTCCGTTCTGACAGTTCGTACGGAGACATGCAAGGGAGGTAAGACAATAGTAACATACAGGGAGACTTTATGATCAGCTTTCGTTGAGTCAGATCTTTATCAGCGAATGATAAAGTTCAGCGATTGCTGAAGTCTTCTACTTGATACTTCACATTGAATGGACAGGTCTTGCTTCGCTGATATCCGCATCAGTTCATTAGTAGACTTGTCGTTGGTTCTTGAGCTTGATCTTCGACTTCAGCGTAGAACTTTGGTTGACGTGAAACTTGTCTTCAGGGATCATAAGTAAACAACTAACTTATCAGCGATCATCTCATAGACTGAACAGGGTCAGAGCTATATGATGATGAACAGTGTTCGCTGAATATCTAATCTAAAGAGCGAGAGTTCCTATCAGTGGTACTGTAAAGTCTTAGTACTTATCAGCGATAGTGAAACTCTGATACATATTGTTTACTTACAATTTTCACTAAGTGTTTAAGAGAGAGTCATTATCAAATCACCGAGGGTTTGGATCAACAAAAACATGTTCCTTCTCTCTCAAAAACATGTCGTGATTGCTATTGCACGTTTGGAATTGCAATAGATAGGGATTTTGTTGATGATGTATCCATAGTCTTTCAGCTGAGTCTTCATCCACAACACTTGAGATCAACAACTTGCCGCGACAATGTATTCCGCTTCCGCAGCAGATGTTAACACACAATTCTGCTTCTTAGAAGACCAGCTAACAAGCTTATCCCCTAGAAATTGGCATGCACCAGATGTGCTTTTCCTGTCCATCCTATTTCTGGCATGAGATGCATCTGTAAAGGCTATTAGCTCAAACCCCGAATCCTTTGGATACCAAAGGCCCAAGTTTCTTGTGCCTTTGAGATACCGAAGGACCCACTTAACATCAATCAGGTGTGACTCTTTATGATTTTCTTGAAAACGTGCACATAATGATGTTGCGAACATTATTTTTGGTCTACTCGCCGTGAGGTATAAAAAAGAACCAATCATGCTACGGTATAGCTTTTGATCAACTGATTTTCCAGACAAATCAGCGTCCAAAAGCCGACCAGTAGCCATTGGTGTTTTCATGACGGAGGAAAAATTTAAATCAAATTTTTTGAGCATGTCATTTATGTATTTAGATTGATTTATAAAAATGCCCTCTTTTGATTGTGTTACTTGTAGACCAAGAAATGTTTTTAATTCCCCCATAATGCTCATTTGAAAACGTGTTTTCATTACGTTTTCAAAATCAACACACATTTTAGGGTTTGTAGAACCAAAGATGATGTCATCAACATAAATCTGTACAAGTATTTAATCATCACCTTTCTTCATAAGAAAAAGAGTTGTGTCGATAGTACCTTTGGTGTAACCGGATTCAAGCAAGTGAATTGTTAGAGTTTCATACCATGCTCGTGGAGCTTGTTTAAGTTTGTACAGGGCTTTGTCCAAGATATAGACATGCTTTGGGAACTTCGGATCTACAAAGCCTTCGGGCTGACTCACATACACTTCTTCATGAAGAATCCCGTTCAGGAATGCACACTTTACATCCATCTGGAAGGCCTTCATGTTTTTGTGAGCGGCATATGCAAGAAAAATCCTAATGGCTTCAATCCGTGCCACTGGTGCGTAGGTTTCGTCATAATCGATGCCTTTTTCCTGATTGTAACCTTTTGCGACCAATCTGGCTTTGTTTCTAACAATTATTCCAGCTTCATCCTTTCTATTCCCAAAGACCCATTTTGTACCGATGATGGTCTTATCCTTAGAACGCTTCACCAAATGCCATACCTCTTTACGCTTGAATTAATTCAACTCTTCTTGCATAGCATTAATCCAGTATGGATCTTGTAATGCTTCTGATGCCGTCTTGGGTTCTAGTGAGGTCAGGAAATTGATATACAAACACTCGTTTGTTGTAGCAGATCTTGTCTTTACACCGTCCTTGATGTCACCAATGATGTTAGCAGGAGGATGTGCCTTTGTCCATTTGAGTGTGCTCGGGAGAGTAGGAATATCAGCAAGAGTGTTGGAAGCATCATTTTCATCTATGACCGCAAATATATCTTATGTCGATTCAACTGAAGGAATTTGATTCGGTGTTGGCAATTCAACTTCAGGTACTATTGATTCAGGCGTAGACACATCCGATGAAGTTTTCTCGGAAACCGGGTCTTCACTTGGAGAAGATGGTTCATAAACTATAAGAGGTGTAGACTCAGTCGAATGTACGTCTGTAGCACTTGATGTATTAACACCATTTTCTTCAGAAGGACCATAGATATCAACACTCGTCGATGGACTTTTTGATTACGGTCAACTTCTTCTCGGGTTTTTCATCTCTCCCTGTTTCCCATACGTACTTCATTGCATCAAAGAATGCAATGATTGTTTCCCTATCAGCATGGTTTTTGGGATTTGGGAGAGGAATAAAACGTTTTTCTTTGGTAGCAGGGTTGATTTTGGTGGTGCCAAATTTGGTGTCACAGAGGATGGTATCAACGAGTTTCGTTGGGTCTTTGGGTGAAGAAACCTGAGCTCGTCTGGCAGTATACCAGAACTGAGCTAAAAGGAATTTATGGGCAGGAGGTGCAGTAGTTAGGGCTATAGATAAGCAGCAGCTTTTGAGAAAATTCACAGCATCATCCAGATGTGTGACTTGCTTTTTCTGAGGAAAATCAAAAAGCGAATAGTACGTCTACCCACTCATCTTAACATTCTCTCAAAAGATGAAGTCGTTGAATCTCTCAGAGCTGAGAAACTTTTTACCGAAAGAAAGAAAGCTGAAGAAAAAGACAGAGGGTATGCCATAGAGCTCGCTCAGCGTTCTTTCGAAGATCAAGACCTGAATAAATTTCCTGTTGCTGTTCAAGAAAAACTACTATTGGACGCACAGAAGACTCGCCAAAAGAAAACCAAAGTCAGCGACACCACTCTTGAATGGTGTAAGGAGAGTTGCCACCACAGACAACATTCCTCAAGAATAAAAACTGTTAACGTTCGAGGGAGATACGCTTTGAAAAACAACATAAAGGTACCGATTGTTCATATCCAAGTTGTCAGAGAAAACGACCACTTCAGAACCTACTACATGTCTGATATAAACAAGTTTGGCTTCTCTAAATGGCTGGATATGAGGATAGCAATTCAGCGCTCTCGCTCCACTTTCAAACCCCATGTCATTCAAGCCATAAACAGGCAGATTGACTTAGTGTCTTCAGCGATTGATATTCCTCCTCCACCATCGTCGAAGGGACAAGCTTCTCCAAAAAAGAAAAGAACTTCCTCCTCAGGACCCGCTCAAAGAAACGAGACTGGTATCGGTTTCTCTCGTGAAGCAGTTCTTGGCCCTAACCCCGACCTCTCTGGACTTGATACATCTCTACCTCATACTGAAGATTTCGTTCCCGGTAAAGTTATCAGTGAACCCTTTGGCATCTTCTTCTATAACTATCTTGGTCACCCACGATTTCAACGCATCTCCGAGTTATACAAAACTCCGATTGAACGACTAAGAGATTTACTTACTTGGTGCGAGTACCGACACAGTCTACTTGGATCACTCCTAAAGCCCCACATATATCGCGAAGCGAAGAAACGAGGGGAACAGGGAATCACTGTCCCTAATTGGATGATTCCAGAGACTGATACTCTTGATGATTTAGTCAAGAAAGAACCTGAATAGCTGATAGGATTTCTCTCTTTAATTTTTCTATCTTTATCAGCTAATATCTTTTGTACATGTAAATTTATTTGTTGTACTTGTAATTTTTCCACTTCCCTTTGTAACCTTTACGACGTTCAAAGAAAAATTTCAGCGAATGTACTTTACTCCATCAGTGCTTAAAAGATCCCAGAAAACAGTAAAAGGGACAAATATTTTATGAGTTCATTTTATCCTTATGTTTTCATACTTAACAATTTTCCTTCATTGCTACGTCATAATCAAATAGGGGGAGATTGTTGATCCAAACCCTCAATGATTTGATAATGACTCTTTAAGAAACACTTAGTGAAATTTGTAAGTAAACAATATGTATTAGAGTTTCACTATCGCTGATAAGTATTATGTCTCTACAGTACCGCTGATAGGAAACTCATGTTCTTTAATCTTAACATTCAGTGAACACTGTTCATCCATAAGCTCTGAGCCTATTCAGTCTTAAAGATGATCGCTGATAAGTTTTAGTTGCTTACTTATGATCCCTGAAGACAAGTTTCACGTCAACATATGTTCTACGCTGAAGTCGAAGATCAAGCCAAGAACCAGCGACAAGTCTACTAATGAACTGATGTGGATATCAGCGAAGCCAAGATTTGTCTACTCAACGTGAAGTTACAAGTAGAAGACTTTAGCAATCGCTGAGCTTTACCACTCGCTGATAAAGTACTGTTCATCGAACGCTGATCATGAGGTTTACTCTACAAGTTACTTTTGTCTTTCCCCCTTGCACGTCTCCGTCCGATAATGTCTGAAAGGGCATCCCTTCTGTCCAGGACCGTACAACCAACTCTGATTCTACACTGTACATCATTCGGCTAATAAGGTTGTCTACAAAGGTCAAACCATGCAACCAATCAGCTGCTGCCACATGTAAGGTTATACTGCTTTGCATTAAATGCATGCAGTATATAAGAAGAACCCTATTTCAGAAATGAAGTGCTCGGCCATCTTCTTCTCTCACTCTTAGTGTTATAATATTTATCTTTAATATTCATATCTCCTTTCTGTCTTAATTCTAGTGCAAGAAACTTAGTGTTCTTAACTTGTTTAGAGTAGGCTTAGTCCTTAATCTTGTTCCGCAACAAGTTGTAAATTGTTTGATAAATATCAATAAACAATTTAGAAAAGTAAAATTTGTGTGTTTGTTTTCAACCCCCCCTTCTACAAACTTGTATAACCCCTCCGGGACCAACAGTGCATTCGACGACATCTTTCCCTTACTCACATTTGATCTATAGGACTTGATTGGGTTTGAAGGATTTGTGGCTTTAAATGTGTTTCCCAAGGGTTTTGTAGCAAACAATTCCAAACTTGAACCGAAAATCTTGCTTTGAGATTTTTATTTTAAGACGTGAGTGTTTCTGAGTTTTGCAAGGGTAGATACGTACACTTCAAACTTTTATTTGGGTACGGGTATATTTTTTTGTGAGAGTGGGTATTCTGATGGTCCAGAATAGGCACACCATCGTTTTCTGGGAGTGAGCACTCTCATGGTCCAGAAAAGGCACACCATCATTTTATTGGAGTGAGCACTCTGATGGTCCAGAAAAGGCACCCCATCATTTTCTTGGAGTGACGCTCCGATTTTCTTTGTTTTTGTGTTTTTGTGTTTTTGTTTTTTTTATGCAGAGGGGGGTATTGTTTACCCACCTCAAACTTAAGATCACAATGTCCTCATTGTGGATAAAGACTGGATGTCACAATGGAAGTCCCCACCTCAAACTTGAGATCGCACAGTGTCCTCACTGTGACATGGAAAGTGCGTTCAAAGAAGTATTAGGGGTACAAAAGGATCGTGTTTGTCAAGTGTATGCAAACGAAGGCCTATATCATTTCAATGTGCCAAGTTGAGGATCTAGAACTTACAAAAGTCAGTTTTTCAGTTCGGAGTCTGAAAGTTGTGCACCTTGAAACGGAAAAAGATCAATAATCATTCAAACAAGAAATGCGTTAGTACCCAAAAGCACCTACTCCTCAGTAGGTATCCATGCTTCATTAACAAAAAGTAAAAAGTAGCAAATTATCAATAGCCAGCCATAGGCAAATTCCAAACAGATAGAAAATTAAAAGTGTTGTTGGAGCCTTAAGAGGGAAAACTACAGTCCCTACAAACCATTCAACGTGTGGGAGTTGATTTTGGAGAAGTTTCTGCAAAGTCATCACTGGAGAGATCGTCACTTTCATTGGTTGGACAGATTTCCTCGGGAAAAGCAGGTAGTTGAGCGGCCAGTTCGGGATCGGCACATTGTAACATCTGATTCATTATTGCATCCCGCTGTTGAGTGACATCCAAAAGGAATTGGTGGCCCTGTCCATTATTGCCTGTCGATCCTCCAAGGCAGTGAGACGGTCAGTGATGGCTTTGAGCGCAACCAAGATATCAACCATGGGATTGGTCCTTCGTCATGGAGTGGGAGCTGAGACTAAGTTGATGGCAGAAGACACAGGGGCTTCAACAACAGTGGGTTCATCTGCGGGAATGATGATTGCTATCCCCATCTTCTTTATGGTCACCACGCTGATGTTGTTGGCGTAAGTGACCCAAACATCACCTGGAGCAGAGGGCACTCTAGCATCGATTAGCAAGGAAGTAATGAGACAAAGGAGTGGGAGGATTACCTTCTTACGAGTCCGGGTCTGATAAACTTCCGATTGCATCAGAACTCCATGATTGATTGTTTTGCCAGCGTGGATGCAGTAGAGACGACCGCATTTGTGCATAGAAAGAGTTGTATCATGCGTAGTGGGCGACAGGGAGTGACATAGGAATTGAAACCAAACATTGGCCTCCGTAGTGAAGGAGCTGGCTTGTAGGCACTTCCGACAGCCATCCTTGTACCAAGCTTTTAAAATGGCGTCCTCATCAGTCGGGGTCATTTTCTGTTGAAACCTAGCAAAAGTGCACGAAAGTGGGGTCCTTATACCAAGGACCCGATTTATTGTGGATGTGCCATAATGCACCTTACGACCCCAGACTATTACGCATGTTGTCTTGGTTTGAGAGGCGTCGGCATAAAATTCTTTGACCAAAGAAGCGTTGGCCCTTCTATTGGCAGTGGCCAACGTTGCCCAATCTTGCTGAACAACCATTTCCTTAACAAAAGGGTTGGCATCCACAAATTCGGGGTCAAACCCCCTCTCCATGTTCAAATTCTGTTTTAAAATACAGTCATAGTGGGTAGCAACCGCAGGGGTTGTGAACTGCCTGGGAATGCCACTGGGGGCATGCTCAGTGCCCACTATGGATTCATGAGGGTTTTGAGTTGAAATTTGTTCATTATCAGCATCAGACTCTTCTGATAATGAACTAGCAGAGGGAATAATACCCTTACCTTTTCCATATGTGGCTTTCTTTTACCTCCCTGCCGCTTGTTTTTCCGGAGTGGTCGCTGCAGATCGGGTGACCATGCCCCTCTTCCTCGAAGCTTTCCGGATGGGGTTTTGCTCACTGTGACTTCCCTTTTTAAGAGCCTCCAAATCGATGGTGTTTCCGATTTGTAGGTATTGATTGGCGTAGTTCTCTTCTTCTTTTCTACGCAACTCCTCCTCTTCTCTGAATAATGCAACCTCTTCCTCTTGTCTCAATCGTTCCTCTTCTTCTTTTCGCAGCCTCTCTTCCTCAGTCCACTTTCTCTCCTCTTCCTCTTTGCGTAACCGTTCTTCTTCTTCCTTTTTCAATCTTACCTCTTCTTCCCGTCGCAACCTTTCCTCTCCCTCTTTTCTCCTCTTCTCGACCTCCTCCTTCTTTTTCTGAAGTGCAAGAAGTTTTTACTCAAACTCCTCTTGCAACCGTAGCATTCGATGACTCAGCGTCCGACGCGACAGCCTTTACCGAGTTCTTATCGGAAGATGGTGGTGGTTGGTTTAAGTCGCCGGTGACAGTCTCTGGCATGTGGTCAGCGGTGGCGATACGGCGGCGGGTGGCGCGAATGGGTTCATTCGGGTTGGGCACCAGCCTTTTGCTTCTTGCCATGGTGAGGGTTTGCTTGTTTCTTTTCGTGAGAGAGAATATGAGAAGAGAGAGAGTGTATTTGAAATTATGAGAGTAAAAAGGTAGGTTTTGGATACTTCGTATGGAAAGAGATTAGTAATTGGGTAAAAGAAATTAGGAGGGAACAGTTATTTAGGGTGTTATGAGTGCTTTTCTTGAAACTTGAGAGATTAGGGTGAGGTGGCACAAAAAGGTGACGGGTGTGTAAGAAAAGTTGACTGTTTTTCAGCTTCTTAGGCCACCCAACCGTCAAATCCAAGTGTCAGACACGCAGTGGGATGCCCAGTGGCTTGGTCGATGTCACTGCGAAGCATGTGTTAACTTTTTCTTCAAAAATAGGTAATTCATCCTACACACATTCAAAATAAACTATAACAAGGGATTAAAAATACCAAAAATAACAAAAAGACAGCAAATAACAGAAATAAAATATTTACACATGATTTGGAATTTTTCTCAACCAGAGTGAGATGGAGAGTGGGCACTGTTGCTCAGAAAGTGCTTCAATCTTTGCCCATTCACTTTAAAAGTCTGACCAGATTGTGGGGATATCAACTCAACAGTTCCGAAGGGACTTACCTTGACCACTGTGTATAGTCCCGTCCATCGAGATTTAAGCTTACCAGGGAATAATTGAATAAGAGCACTTGTTGTCCCTCGGTAAACTCCCTATGATTGATTCATCAGTAATGCCACATCTTGGACTTTTCTTCATACAACTTTGCATTTTCATAAGAATGGTATTGTTATTCTTCCAATTCATGCAATTGCAAAAACCCCATGGTCCCCGCCGCATCCTCACTCATGTTAATCTCTTGAAGGGCCCAAAATGCATTGTATTCCAACTCAATTGGTAAATGGCAAGCTTTACCAAAAACCAACTTAAATGGAGACATTCCTAAAGAAGTTTTTTAGGCCGTACGATAGGCCCAAAGACCCATTTTGTACCGATGATGGTCTTATCCTTAGAACGCTTCACCAAATGCCATACCTCTTTACTCTTGAATTAATTCAACTCTTCTTGCATAGCATTAATCCAGTATGGATCTTGTAATGCTTCTGATGCCGTCTTGGATTCTAGTGAGCTTAGGAAATTGATATACAAACACTCGTTTGTTGTAGCAGATCTTGTCTTTACACCGTCCTTGATGTCACCAATGATGTTAGCAGGAGGATGTGCCTTTGTCCATTTGAGTGTGCTCGGGAGAGTAGGAATATCAGCAAGAGTGTTGGAAGCATCATTTTCATCTATGACCGCAAATATATCTTATGTCGATTCAACTGAAGGAATTTGATTCGGTGTTGGCAATTCAACTTCAGGTACTATTGATTCAGGCGTAGACACATCCGATGAAGTTTTCTCGGAAACCGGGTCTTCACTTGGAGAAGATGGATCATAAACTATAAGGGGTGTAGACTCAATCGGATGTACGTCTGTAGCACTTGATGTATTAACACCGTTTTCTTCAGAAGGACCAGAGATATCAACACTCGTCGATGGACTTTTTGATTACGGTCAACTTCTTCTTGGGTTTTTCATCTCTCCCCGTTTCCCATACGTACTTCATTGCATCAAAGAATGCAATGATTGTTTCCCTATCAGCATGGTTTTTGGGATTTGGGAGAGGAATAAAACGTTTTTCTTTGGTAGCAGGGTTGATTTTGGTGGTGCCAAATTTGGTGTCACAGAGGATGGTATCAACGAGTTTCGTTGGGTCTTTGGGTGAAGAAACCTGAGCTCGTCTGGCAGTATACCAGAACTGAGCTAAAAGGAATTTATGGGCAGGAGGTGCAGTAGTTAGGGCTATAGATAAGCAGCAGCTTTTGAGAAAATTCACAGCATCATCCAGATGTGTGACTTGCTTTTTCTGAGGAAAATCAAAAAGCGAATAGTACGTCTACCCACTCATCTTAACATTCTCTCAAAAGATGAAGTCGTTGAATCTCTCAGAGCTGAGAAACTTTTTGCCGAAAGAAAGAAAGCTGAAGAAAAAGACAGAGAGTATGCCATAGAGCTCGCTCAGCGTTCTTTCGAAGATCAAGACCTGAATAAATTTCCTGTTGCTGTTCAAGAAAAACTACTATTGGACGCACAGAAGACTCGCCAAAAGAAAACCAAAGTCAGCGACACCACTCTTGAATGGTGTAAGGAGAGTTGCTACCACAGACAACATTCCTCAAGAATAAAAACTGTTAACGTTCGAGGGAGATAAGCTTTGAAAAACAACATAAAGGTACCGATTGTTCATATCCAAGTTGTCAGAGAAAACGACCACTTCAGAACCTACTACATGTCTGATATAAACAAGTTTGGCTTCTCTGAATGGCTGGATATGAGGATAGCAATTCAGCGCTCTCGCTCCACTTTCAAACCCCATGTCATTCAAGCCATAAACAGGCAGATTGACTTAGTGTCTTCAGCGATTGATATTCCTCCTCCACCATCGTCGAAGGGACAAGCTGCTCCAAAAAAGAAAAGAACTTCCTCCTCAGGACCCGCTCAAAGAAACGAGACTGGTATCAGTTTCTCTCGTGAAGCAGTTCTTGGCCCTAACCCCGACCTCTCTGGACTTGATACATCTCTACCTCATACTGAAGATTTCGTTCCCGGTAAAGTTATCAGTGAACCCTTTGGCATCTTCTTCTATGACTATCTTGGTCACCCACGATTTCAACGCATCTCTGAGTTATACAAAACTCCGATTGAACGACTCAGAGATTTACTTACTTGGTGCGAGTACCGACACAGTCTACTTGGATCACTCCTAAAGCCCCACATATATCGCGAAGCCAAGAAACGAGGGGAACAGGGAATCACTATCCCTAATTGGATGATTCCAGAGACTGATACTCTTGATGATTTAGTCAAGAAAGAACCTGAATAGCTGATAGGATTTCTCTCTTTAATTTTTCTATCTTTATCAGCTAATATCTTTTGTACATGTAAATTTATTTGTTGTACTTGTAATTTTTCCACTTCCCTTTGTAACCTTTACGACGTTCAAAGAAAAATTTCAGCGAATGTACTTTACTCCATCAGTACTTAAAAGATCCCAGAAAACAGTAAAAGGGACAAATATTTTATGAGTTCATTTTATCCTTATGTTTTCATACTTAGCAATTTTCCTTCATTGCTACGTCATAATCAAATAGGGGGAGATTGTTGATCCAAACCCTCAGTGATTTGATAATGACTCTTTAAGAAACACTTAGTGAAAATTGTAAGTAAACAATATGTATTAGAGTTTCACTATCGCTGATAAGTACTATGTCTCTACAGTACCGCTGATAGGAAACTCATGTTCTTTAATCTTAACATTCAGTGAACACTGTTCATCCATAAGCTCTGAGCCTATTCAGTCTTAAAGATGATCGATGATAAGTTTTAGTTGTTTACTTATGATCCCTGAAGACAAGTTTCACGTCAACATATGTTCTACGCTGAAGTCGAAGATCAAGCCAAGAACAAGCGACAAGTCTACTAATGAACTGATGCGGATATCAGCGAAGCCAAGATTTGTCTACTCAACGTGAAGTTACAAGTAGAAGACTTTAGCAATCGCTGAGCTTTACCACTCGCTGATAAAGTACTGTTCATCGAACGCTGATCATGAGGTTTACTCTACAAGTTACTTTTGTCTTTCCCCCTTGCACGTCTCCGTCCGATAATGTCTGAAAGGGCATCCCTTCTGTCCAGGATCGTACAACCAACTCTGATTCTACACTGTACATCATTCGGCTACTAAGGTTGTCTACAAAGGTCAAACCATGCAACCAATCAGCTGTTGCCACGTGTAAGGTTATACTTCTTTGCATTAAATGCATGCAGTATTTAAGAAGAACCATACTTCAGAAATGAAGTGCTCGGCCATCTTCTTCTCCCACTCTTAGTGTTAGAATATTTATCTTTAATATTCATATCTCCTTTCTGTCTTAATTCTAGTGCAAGAAACTTAGTGTTCTTAACTTGTTTAGATTAGGCTTAGTCCTTAATCTTGTTCCGCAACAAGTTGTAAATTGTTTGATAAATATCAATAAACAATTTAAAAAAGTAAAATCGGTGTGTTTGTTTTCAACCCCCCCTTCTACAAACTTGTATAACCCCTCCGGGACCAACAGTGCATTCGACGACATCTTTCCCTTACTCACATTTGATCTATAGGACTTGATTGGGTTTGAAGGATTTGTGGCTTTAAATGTGTTTCCCAAGGGTTTTGTAGCAAACAATTCCAAACTTGAACCGAAAATCTTGCTTTGAGATTTTTATTTTAAGAAGTGAGTGTTTCTGAGTTTTGCAAGGGTAGATACGTACACTTCAGACTTTTATTTGGGTACGGGTATATTTTTTTGTGAGAGTGGGTATTCTGATGGTCCAGAATAGGCACACCATCGTTTTCTGGGAGTGAGCACTCTCATGGTCCAGAAAAGGCACACCGTCATTTTCTTGGAGTGAGCACTCTGATGGTCCAGAAAAGGCACCCCATCATTTTCTTGGAGTGACGCTCCGATTTTCTTTGTTTTTGTGTTTTTGTTTTTTTTTATGCGGAGGGGGGTATTGTTTACCCACCTCAAACTTAAGATCACAATGTCCTCATTGTGGATAAAGACTGGATGTCACAATGGAAGTCCCCACCTCAAACTTGAGATCGCACAGTGTCCTCACTGTGACATGGAAAGTGCGTTCAAAGAAGTATTAGGGGTACAAAAGGATCGTGTTTGTCAAGTGTATGCAAACGAAGGCCTATATAATTTCAATGTGCCAAGTTGAGGATCTAGAACTTACAAAAGTCAGTTTTTCAGTTCGGAGTCTGAAAGTTGTGCACCTTGAAACGGAAAAAGATCAATAATCATTCAAACAAGAAATGCGTTAGTACCCAAAAGCACCTACTCCTCAGTAGGTATCCATGCTTCATTAACAAAAAGTAAAAAGTAGCAAATTATCAATAGCCAGCCATAGGCAAATTCCAAACAGATAGAAAATTAAAAGTGTTGTTGGAGCCTTAAGAGGGAAAACCACAGTCCCTACAAACCATTCAACGTGTGGGAGTTGATTTTGGAGAAGTTTCTGCAAAGTCATCACTGGAGAGATCGTCACTTTCATTGGTTGGACAGATTTCCTCGGGAAAAGCAGGTAGTTGAGAGGCCAGTTCGGGATCGGCACATTGTAACATCTGATTCATTATTGCATCCCGCTGTTGAGTGACATCCAAAAGGAATTGGTGGCCCTGTCCATTATTGCCTGTCGATCCTCCAAGGCAGTGAGACGGTCAGTGATGGCTTTGAGCGCAACCAAGATATCAACCATGGGATTGGTCCTTCGTCCTGGAGTGGGAGCTGAGACTGGGTTGATGGCAGAAGACACAGGGGCTTCAACAACAGTGGGTTCATCGGTGGGAATGATGATTGCTCTCCCCATCTTCTTTATGGTCACTACGCTGATGTTGTTGGTGTAAGTGACCCAAACATTACCTGGAGCAGAGGGCACTCTAGCATCGATTAGCAAGGAAGTAATGAGACAAAGGAGTGGGAGGATTACCTTCTTACGAGTCCGGGTCTGATAAACTGCCGATTGCATCAGAATTACATGATTGATTGTTTTGCCAGCGTGGATGCAGCAGAGACGACCGCATTTGTGCATAGAAAGAGTTGTATCATGCGTAGTGGGCGACAGGGAGTGACATAGGAATTGAAACCAAACAGTGGCCTCCGTAGTGAAGGAGCTGGCTTGTAGGCACTTCCGACCGCCATCCTTGTACCAAGCTTTTAAAATAGCGTCCTCATCAGTCGGGGTCATTTTCTGTTGAAACCTAGCAAAAGTGCACGAAAGTGGGGTCCTTATACCAAGGACCCGATTTATTGTGGATGCGCCATAATGCACCTTACGACCCCAGACTATTACGCATGTTGTATTGGTTTGAGAGGCGTCGGCATAAAATTCTTTGACCAAAGAAGTGTTGGCCCTTCTATTGGCAGTGGCCAACGTTGCCCAATCTTGCTGAACAACCCTCTCCTTAACAAAAGGGTTGGCATCCACAAATTCGGGGTCAAACCCCCTCTCCATGTTCAAATTCTGTATTAAAATACAGTCATAGTGGGCAGCAACCGCAGGGGTTGTGAACTGCCTGGGAATGCCACTGGGGGCATGCTCAGTGCCCACTATGGATTCATGAGGGTTTTGAGTTGAAATTTGTTCATTATCAGCATCAGACTCTTCTGATAATGAACTAGAAGAGGGAATAAGACCCTTACCTTTTCCAAATGTGGCTTTCTTTTACCTCCCTGCCGCTTATTTTTCCAGAGTGGTCGCTGCAGATCGGGTGACCATGCCCCTCTTCCTCGAAGCTTTCCTGATGGGGTTTTCCTCACTGTGACTTCCCTTTTTAAGAGCCTCCAAATCGATGGTGTTTCCGATTTGTAGGTATTGATTGGCGTAGTTCTCTTCTTCTTTTCTACGCAACTCCTCCTCTTCTCTGAATAATGCAACCTCTTCCTCTTGTCTCAATCGTTCCTCTTCTTCTTTTCGCAGCCTCTCTTCCTCAGTCCACTTTCTCTCCTCTTCCTCTTTGCGTAACCGTTCTTCTTCTTCCTTTTTCAATCTTACCTCTTCTTCCCGTCGCAACCTTTCCTCTCCCTCTTTTCTCCTCTTCTCGACCTCCTCCTTCTTTTTCTGAAGTGCAAGAAGTTTTTACTCAAACTCCTCTTGCAACCGTAGCATTCGATGACTCAGCGTCCGACGCGACAGCCTTTACCGAGTTCTTATCGGAAGATGGTGGTGGTTGGTTTAAGTCGCCGGTGACAGTCTCTGGAATGTGGTCAGCGGTGGCGATACGGCGGCGGGTGGCGCGAATGGGTTCATTCGGGTTGGGCACCAGCCTTTTGCTTCTTGCCATGGTGAGGGTTTGCTTGTTTCTTTTCGTGAGAGAGAATATGAGAAGAGAGAGAGTGTATTTGAAATTATGAGAGTAAAAAGGTAGGTTTTGGATACTTCGTATGGAAAGAGATTAGCAATTGGGTAAAAGAAATTAGGAGGGAACAGTTATTTAGGGTGTTATGAGTGCTTTTCTTGAAACTTGAGAGATTAGGGTGAGGTGGCACAAAAAGGTGACGGGTGTGTAAGAAAAGTTGACTGTTTTTCAGCTTCTTAGGCCACCCAACCGTCAAATCCAAGTGTCAGACACGCAGTGGGATGCCCAGTGGCTTGGTCGATGTCACTGCGAAGCATGTTGTTGGTCCCGAAAGGCCTATACAAGTTTGTAGAAGGGGGGGGGGGGGGGGGGGGGGGTTGAATACAAACACACTATTTTACTTTTCTAAATTGTTTATTGATAAATCATTAACAATTTACAGCTTGTTGCGGAAACAAGATTAAGGATAAACCTAAATCTAAACAAGTTGGAACACTAAGATTTCTTGCACTAAGACAGATATGGAGATTACTAATAAAATCCTATCTTGAGAGAGATTTGAACTTGTCCAGAGTTAGCAAGCTACTTCAAAAGAAGTGAGTTCATCTCTTTATATACTGCATGCATTTAATGAAAGTCAGTATACACTTTACACGTGTCATCAGCTGGTTGGTTGCATGTCATTGACCTTGGTTGACAACCTTAGTAGCCGTAAAGATGAACAGTGTAGTATCAGAGTGTTTGTACGATTTCAGATATTCGGAGGTTCTTTTCTGACATTTCGTACGGTAGCGTGCAAGGGAGGTTAAGACAAAAGTACTTTGTACGGAGGACTTCATGATCAGCTTTCGTTGATTCAGCGATTATCATTTACTATTCAGTAGATGATAAAGTTCAGCGATAGCTGAAGTCTTGTACTTGATACTTCACGTTGAGTGGACAAATCTGAGTCTTCGCTGATCCGCATCAGTTCATTAGAAGACTTGTCGCTGGTTCTTGAGCTTGATCTTCGACTTCAGCGTAGAACCTTTGTTGACGTGAAACTTGTCTTCAGGGATCATAAGTAAACAACTAACTTATCAGCGATCACCATAAGGACTGAACAGGCTCAGAGCATTATGGTGAACAGTGTTCGCTGAATGTTTAATTTAAAGAGCGAGAGTTCCTATCAGCGGTACTGTAAGATCTTAGTACTTATCAGCGATAGTGAAACTCTGATACATATTGTTTACTTACAATTTTCACTAAGTATTTAAGAGAGGGTCATTATCAAATCACTTAGGGTTTGGATCAACAATCTCCCCCTATTTGATTATGACATATCAACAAAGAAAATTGCTATTTAATGAAAACATAAGGATAAAAAGAACTCATAAAATATTTGTCCCTTTTACTGTTTTCTGGGATCTTTTCAGTACTGATGGAGTAAAGTACATTCGCTGAAATCTTTCTTTAAATCTTTGAATCAGGTTACAATGAAGAACAGAAAGATTACAAGTACAAGCGAAATAAATTACAAGTACAGAAGGATAACTGATACAATAGAGAAAAAGGAGATTATATCAGTTTTCAAAAGGTTCTTCCTTAATGAGAAGTTCATCAAGGGTCGTCTTTTCAGTGGGGATCATCCATTCAGGAACCGTTACACCTCGTTTTCTTTTGTTCAGCGCTTCTTGAAAAATCAAGGGTTTTAGGTGTCGTGCCTGAATGTCCTTTCTGAAGTCACACCAGTAGATGAGATCTCTGAGCTGTTCGATTGGAGTGATTGGAAGCTCAGCGATCCGTTGAAAGCATTTACGTCCATCATAGTCAAGAAAGAATATTCCATAAGGATTACTGATGACTTTACCAGGGACGAAAAGTTCACATGGTGGCAAAGAGATGTCAAGGGCAGATAGATCAGGATCAGGACCAAGCACTTCAGTGCGAGAGAAACCAATTCCAGTTTCATTTCGTATGACAGGTCCTGAGTTTGAATCTGGAATTGGAGAGCCCCTTTTTCTTTTCGACTTTAGATCAGGAACAGGAGGAATATCCACACAAGAAGATATCAAGTCGATCTGTCTGTTTATCAGCTTTTCGAAATGATCCTTGTACTTAGATTGTGATGGTTGGATAGCTAACCTCATCTCCAGCCATTCAGAGAGACCATACCTTTTTACAGTGTCAGCGCGAAAGGTTTCAGATTTGCCATCTTCTCTGAACAGTTTGATGTCAACAATAGGTACTCCGATAGAGGTTCTTCCAGAGATGAATACCTTGTTGATCTTCGCTGGACGATATCTGAAGTGAATTTTCTCTTTACACCTGTAACGTCCCAAAAATTACAAGGAAATTTAAAATTTTTAAAACATACATTTCATTATAAAACAACCATAATTCATTAATTCACGTCTTAAGTGAAATTAACGTCGTTGACTCAAACCGTCAACAAAGTTTATGCAGCGGAAAATTATATAATTAAATTCAAAGGGTTCGAAAGTGAAAGTTTAACAATCTTTGGTACTCTGCGCTTGATGTGTGTACGGTCACGCCCGACTGCCGCCCGCACCTGAAATAACAACATATTGGGAAGGGGTAAGCTATAATGCTTAGTGAATTCAACCACACACGTAGGTAGCAACCCCACGCATATCGCCCCTACTCGCAAGTAGGAAACATCACCACTACCATGAATACGAAGCCACATAATGATTCATGCATACATACAAACCTCGGTCCCACCGAGTATACAAAAATATAGCAATACCAGCTCAGTCCCACCGAGCCCCCGGTCCCACCGAGTAAAGGTAAATAGTTGTACTAGCTCAGTCCCACCGAGCCCTCGGTCCCACCGAGTAAAGGTAAATAGATGTACTAGCTCAGTCCCACCGAGCCCTCGGTCCCACCGAGCCCCCCAGTCCCACTGAGGTGTACGCAAGCACAAATAATCGACATATAATTTCAACAATCACAGCTAAATCATCCCATCCAAATTGGTCCACGTAAACACGTAATAACACATAGCACAAAAACAGCGGTATACATGAAATTCCTAACTACGCGGTGAGAGAACTCACCTCAAGGCTAAGCAACGTGCTCACGAAACGCAACACCAACACGGCAATCTTCTTCACTTTCTCCCACCTAAATACGTATAAAAAGTCAAAGGAAAGTCCCGACCCATAACACGTTTACTAGCTTTCAAACGACTAAATATTCCAGCTTTTTCTTAAAGGTTACGGGTCTGTTCGGGACCTGTTTTACCCCCTTAAAACTGATAAATACAGAAATTAAAATTCATAAATACGAAGTTCTCAGTCTTACGATTTCAGGGACGTACCGCACGCGTCCTAACGACATTTCTATAATTTACTATAGATTTTACAAGAACGCTTCGCAGAACAGCGAACACTCGGACCTTTCAGTACAACATAACGACTTCGCCCTAGCTATGGTCCGAATTGGTCTTTCCGCAAAACAGAGGAAACTTAATAGACTCCGAAACGAAACTTTTGGCACCAGTCCCATCCCAAACCGACATTCCAAGCAAAAGTTATGTGTAAAACAAAACAGGGACAGAAAGCTGGAAGTTTTTCGGACCAGGCTGTATAAACAGCCCCATACGGCCCAGCTACAGGCCTAAACAGACTTTCGGCAAAACACGAAAAACTTTCCTGACTCGATTAGTGAACTTCGGCCACCGATTTCATATCAATCCGAGCTACGAGTAAAAAGTTACGGCCACGATAAAACAGTGGCAGAAAATCGACCTTCACATAAAATGACAAATCACCAACTCGCGACCACTTTTTCACCTAGCTAGAGACTGAACCAGTTTTCCGCTAAAACACGGAAAACGTGACCGACCCCGTACTGGAACCGTGGATACCAATTTCGGCTCAATCGGAGCTACGAGCAGAAAGTTATGAACTACGCGAAACAGAGGCAGATTACACTAATTCACATGAAATGATAAAACGGTTCGAGATTAGGATTAACGGCTTATGGTTTAAGGTTACGGTCAGGGTGGTTTTAGGGTTACGCCACGGGCACCACCCACTGCCACCTCCGGCAGTGGGGCACGGCGGCGGCGGCGGCGTTCCGGCGACACCCACACCCACACACACACACCATCCCATTCTCGCACCACCTCCCTCTTACTTTCGATTGCTAAAACCATACAGCCCCAAACACAGGTATACCCATCAGCACACAGCCACCGCCGTCCACCCACGGCCACCGTAGCGGCGGCGGGCGGCGGTGGTTGACTCGCCGGAAAAAAACGAACAAGAAGAGAAAAAAAACGAGACGGAACATAGGAACGACTTACTTTTCGATGTTTGCTCCTCCTCCCTCGACTTCTCCGGCGAACGGTGTGGTGGTGGCGACCTCCGGCGACCCACTCTCTCTCTCTTCTCCGGCCCTCTCTATCTCACGATCTCTCTCTCTCTCCTTCCTACTTCGGCTTCTCACACTCACGGCAAAATAACCCACGAGGAATTGAAACAAACAAAAACAAAAAGGGATGATTGTTGGTGTTGCATGGAAACCGACGAGAAGAGGAAGAGGGGGGGGGGGGTCGGTCCCCCTTTCCTTGACCGTTCCACATGCACAACATATCCATTGTCCACCTTTGGCCCCTAAACTCAATCACTTTGACACTTTTGGTCCCTAAGTTTCCATAACATTGTAAAAAAAGAGTAAGGTTTGCCATACATCACATTCAAGGTCCCTTTTGACAACTTTCGCTAACAAGACTCGCTTTAAACGACAATAAAATAAATACATTAGGAATTTTAAAACCATACCGGGACACGGGCTTTACAACTCTCCCCCGCTTGAATTAGACTTCGTCCCCGAAGTCTACACCCGCAAACAGCTCCGGATAATTCTCCCGCATCTCCGCTTCAGGTTCCCAAGTCCACTCGGAACCCTTTCGGTGTCTCCATTGAACCTCCACCAAACCAACAACCTTGTTCCGCGAGGTTCTTCTGCCGACTCTGTGCAGTAACCAAACGATTCCGTACCATCTGAATTGTCTCGGTCGTCTTCAGCACGATGTCAGTACTCCCTAACACCCGATGCCCAACCTCGCCTCAGCAAACGGGCGTCCTACATTTCCTACCGTACAACAACTCGTATGGCGGCATGCCAATACTAGAGTGGTAGCTGTTGTTGTAGGAAAATTTCGCCAAGGGTAAGTACTGATCCCAACTACCTCCAAAATCGATGACACAAGCTCGAAGCATATCCTCGAGGGTCTGAATGGTTTGCTCGCTCTGCCCGTCCGTTTGTGGATGAAAGGCCGTGCTAAATTGTAACCGTGTACCCATCTCCGACTGGAACTTCTCCCAAAACCGAGAGGTGAAACGAGTATCCTTGTCGGAGACAATCGAAACTGGCACCCCGTGCCTGGCCACGATCTCACGCACAAACACCTCCGCGAGCTTCTCCGCCAAGGAACTCTCCCTGATGGCCAAGAAGTGAGCACTCTTGGTCAGACGGTCAACAATCACCCAAATGGCATCGTTCCCACGGGGAGTCCTCAGGAGTTTCGTTATGAAGTCCATGGAAATCTCTTCCCATTTCCAAACCGGGACCTCCAACGGTTGCAATTTCCCATGTGGTCGTTGATGTTCCGCCTTGACCTTCCGACAGGTCATACATGGCTCCAAACAATTCTCTGTACATCTTTGTAGCTCCCGGGTGAATCGAGAACTTGGACTTACGAACTCCTTCTCGAGTAGTTCTTGCAGCTGGGCGTACAGCTCTTTCATTTCCGGTGGAGCCAGGCGGTAGGGTGCCTTGGCTACCGGAGCCGCACCCGGGATCAGATCGATCCGAAACTCTACCTGTCGTTCGGGAGATATCCCCAGAAATTCCTCGGGAACACGTCGGTGAACTCCCGTACCACAGGTACGTCTTCCGCAAACATCTTCGCTTCCCCAACCCTCGTGTCTAACACGTATGCTAAAAATCCTTGCCCACTATGCTGAAGGTACCTCCGAGCTCTCGCAGCCGAACATATGGCCGTAGACTGCTTAGACGAATCTCCCTGAACTAACAGTTCTCCCCCGCTTGGGGTTCGAACTCGCACTTGTTTGTGACGACAAACAATCTCCGCGTCAAACTCATCCATCCAGTCCATGCCCACAATCACACAAAGTTCCCGCATAGCAATCGGGACCAGGTCAATGGGAAACCGCACTCCTGAGATCTCTAGGGTACACCCGCGAAACACGTCCGTGACCGTCAAGGTCCTAACATCAGCCACCTCGACAACAAGAGGATGACTCAAGCGTCCTACAACTCGGCTAAAAGTGCGAGACACAAAAGAGTGAGTAGCCCCGCTATCAAACATCGCAACCGCAGGCACCGAGTTAACTAGGAATGTTCCTAACGTATAACTGAACCACAAATAAATATATGACATGGAACGGAAAGGCAAGAAGAAAGAAGCGAAAGGGATATACCTGTAACCATTTTAGGCGTCGCTTGCGCCTCATCCACCGTCAACTGATGAACTCTTCCTCGAGCCGCTCCCGCCCCCGGCTGATCAGTATGACCATCAGTGATACGTAATGGGGCATTCCCAGGCGCCCTCTGTGCTCCACCCCCAATAGCTACCCCTGCTCTAGGACAGTTGGCCCTTACATGGCCCGTCTGATTACAGTTGAAGCAAACCAATAACGGAACCTTACAATCCCGGCTGAGGTGACCGGGTTGGCCACACTTAAAACACCCCTCAACTCTCCTCACTCCGGTATCTCGGGGCTTAAACCCGCCATTCCCAGAACCCGCGCGCGTATCTGTGAACCTCGAACGCTTCGGTGCTGCCGAGATGGGCGTCACTGGCTGTGCCGCCTTCCGCTTCTTAGCTTGGGTCTCCAGCTCAAGCTCCCTCCTTCGAGCGGCGTCCATCATGGCGGATAACGAAGCGTACTGTGCCGTGCTAACAAATTCTCGGATCTCCGTGCGTAGCATATCTTTATACCTTGACATCTTCATCTCTTCCGAGGCGGCATACTGAGGACAGAATAATGCCATCTCGGTAAATTTCCTGTTCATCTCTTTTACCGTCTCTGTTGTCTGGGTGAGTTCTAGGAATTCCTTAGCGATTCTCTCCATCTCTACCGGCGGTACATACTCTGCACGGAAACGAGTGACAAACTCGTTCCAGGTCAAAGTAGTGCGCTCGGCAGGCGTCAATGCCGTGGCACACCAATCCTTCGCGCCGTCACGAAGTAGATTTACTGCAAAACGGACCTTTAGGTTGTCCGGGCAACCACTGGTCAAAAATGCAAACTCCATGTCAGATACCCATCGCATGCTGGTAATCAGATCCAGGTCTCCCTTAAACTCTGGCGGGGAACAGGCGGAGAGATCCCGGTATTGGAACTCTCGGTTACGGGGGTGACCCTCTGCAGGCAGTGGAATAGCTGCAATACGCTCCTCCAGTAGGATCACCACCTCCTCTCGAATAGCAGTGATGATCTCGGGGATCGCCTCCCCGATCGCGTGAGAAACCTCAGTAGCAATTAGTTCCCTAACACGCTCCTCAGTAATCCCCGTCCCGGCTTACGCCGCCGCGTTGTTCCTTCTTGTATTGACCATTCTAGAAATAGAAATTTCAGAGATATATAAGCACATATAACTCACCCTACCACGCTTATACTCCACTCCTTGACTTCCTCGTGACTCTCCCCGACTCGAGCATGAATCCTGTGCTTCAGATAGTAGGAGCTCTACTACTACCCTTCACACCTATCCTTACTCGTTTCGAGTCCTGTCCCGGGACATTCAAGTAGTTGATTACCCCAAATAAACACATACAGTCAATCCAGCCCGTACAAACACCTCTCCCAACTCCCTATAAAGGTCATATCACCCACTATCCCTTGCTAACACGGAAACCCCACTAACCCTGACGAGTCGCCTCGTGAATTCACGGTCGTATACAGTGTAAAACCAGATAGACGTTCGAATAAGAGATTCTATCCTAGAACGGTTGGACTCAAACAAGAGCTGCGCAATAGAACTAAATCTAATATTCTAAGGCTATTCAGTTCCTACTGCATACAACCTAGAGTGCATTCGCTTAACAACCTATCAAAGCTAGCATGAGTTCCTATAAGCGATAAACCAGCATACGGTACCATACAGTTCACATAAGCAATCTAGCATGCATACATTATACCTGAAAAGCAATAGATACACTAAGTTCCTTACCTTCCCAGCTGGCGTCGGCTGACTGTACACACTGCGCCCACGATCACCGTTCCCAAACGGGTTTTCTCTTTTCATTTAAAACAAAGATTTTGATAAAAGAATTTAAAGATCTCTTAGCCGCAACTTGAGACCAAACACACCGAGATGTGTTTGATTCACTCAAGCCGTGCTCTGATACCAAGTTGTAACGTCCCAAAAATTACAAGGAAATTTAAAATTTTTAAAACATACATTTCATTATAAAACAACCATAATTCAATAATTCACGTCTTAAGTGAAATTAACGTCGTTGACTCAAACCGTCAACAAAGTTTATGCAGCGGAAAATTATATAATTAAATTCAAAGGGTTCGAAAGTGAAAGTTTAACAATCTTTGGTACTCTGCGCTTGATGTGTGTACGGTCACGCCCGACTGCCGCCCGCACCTGAAATAACAACATATTGGGAAGGGGTAAGCTATAATGCTTAGTGAATTCAACCACACACGTAGGTAGCAACCCCACGCATATCGCCCCTACTCGCAAGTAGGAAACATCACCACTACCATGAATACGAAGCCACATAATGATTCATGCATACATACAAACCTCGGTCCCACCGAGTATACAAAAATATAGCAATACCAGCTCAGTCCCACCGAGCCCCCGGTCCCACCGAGTAAAGGTAAATAGTTGTACTAGCTCAGTCCCACCGAGCCCTCGGTCCCACCGAGTAAAGGTAAATAGATGTACTAGCTCAGTCCCACCGAGCCCTCGGTCCCACCGAGCCCCCCAGTCCCACTGAGGTGTACGCAAGCACAAATAATCGACATATAATTTCAACAATCACAGCTAAATCATCCCATCCAAATTGGTCCACGTAAACACGTAATAACACATAGCACAAAAACAGCGGTATACATGAAATTCCTAACTACGCGGTGAGAGAACTCACCTCAAGGCTAAGCAACGTGCTTACGAAACGCAACACCAACACGGCAATCTTCTTCACTTTCTCCCACCTAAATACGTATAAAAAGTCAAAGGAAAGTCCCGACCCATAACACGTTTACTAGCTTTCAAACGACTAAATATTCCAGCTTTTTCTTAAAGGTTACGGGTCTGTTCGGGACCTGTTTTACCCCCTTAAAACTGATAAATACAGAAATTAAAATTCATAAATACGAAGTTCTCAGTCTTACGATTTCAGGGACGTACCGCACGCGTCCTAACGACATTTCTATAATTTACTATAGATTTTACAAGAACGCTTCGCAGAACAGCGAACACCCGGACCTTTCAGTACAACATAGCGATTTCGCCCTAGCTATGGTCCGAATTGGTCTTTCCGCAAAACAGAGGAAACTTAATAGACTCCGAAACGAAACTTTTGGCACCAGTTCCATCCCAAACCGACATTCCAAGCAAACGTTATGTGTAAAACAAAACAGGGACAGAAAGCTGGAAGTTTTTCGGACCAGGCTGTATAAACAGCCCCATACGGCCCAGCTACAGGCCTAAACAGACTTTCGGCAAAACACGAAAAACTTTCCTGACTCGATTAATGAACTTCGGCCACCGATTTCATATCAATCCGAGCTACGAGTAAAAAGTTACGGCCACGACAAAACAGTGGCAGAAAATCGACCTTCACATAAAATGACAAATCACCAACTCGCGACCACTTTTTTACCTAGCTAGACTCTGAACCAGTTTTCCGCTAAAACACGGAAAACGTGACCGACCCCGTACTGGAACCGTGGATACCAATTTCGGCTCAATCGGAGCTACGAGCAGAAAGTTATGAACCACGCGAAACAGAGGCAGATTACACTAATTCACATGAAATGATAAAACGGTTCGAGATTAGGATTAACGGCTTAAGGTTTAAGGTTACGGTCAGGGTGGTTTTAGGGTTACGCCACGGGCACCACCCACTGCCACCTCCGGCAGTGGGGCATGGCGGCGGCGGCGGCGTTCCGGCGACACCCACACCCACACACACATACCATCCCATTCTCGCACCACCTCCCTCTTACTTTCGATTGCTAAAACCATACAGCCCCAAACACACGTATACCCATCAGCACACAGCCACCGCCGTCCACCCACGGCCACCGTAGCGGCGGCGGGCGGCGGTGGTTGCCTCGCCGGAAAAAAAACGAACAAGAAGAGAAAAAAAACGAGACGGAACATAGGAACGGCTTACTTTTCGATGTTTGCTCCTCCTCCCTCGACTTCTCCGGCGAACGGTGTGGTGGTGGCGACCTCCGGCGACCCACTCTCTCTCTCTTCTCCGGCCCTCTCTATCTCACGATCTCTCTCTCTCTCCTTCCTACTTCGGCTTCTCACACTCACGGCAAAATAACCCACGAGGAATTGAAACAAACAAAAACAAAAAGGGATGATTGTTGGTGTTGCATGGAAACCGACGAGAAGAGGAAGAGGGGGGGGGGGGTCGGTCCCCCTTTCCTTGACCGTTCCACATGCACAACATATCCATTGTCCACCTTTGGCCCCTAAACTCAATCACTTTGACACTTTTGGTCCCTAAGTTTCCATAACATTGTAAAAAAAAGAGTAAGGTTTGCCATACATCACATTCAAGGTCCCTTTTGACAACTTTCGCTAACAAGAATCGCTTTAAACGACAATAAAATAAATACATTAGGAATTTTAAAACCATACCGGGACACGGGCTTTACAACACCAGATCAGGATGGTCTGAGAAACTTCAGTTTTCTTTTCCACGATCTTCTGGGCTTCTTCCCACAGCTTTCGTTGGATTTGAATGGGAACACGCTTCAACTTGGGGTCTTTGACAGATTCTTGAGTGAGCTTGATGGCGTATTCTCTGTCTTTCTCTTCAGCTTCCTTCCTTTCAGCAATGAGGCGTTCAGCTCTAAGGTGTTCCTGGTATTCATCTTTTGAAATTCTGAACTAGGGAGGAACTGAAGGCAGTTGATCAGGCCTTAGAATGATTCGCTAATCCTCGAATCGCTTTATTATTTCTTCTCTTCTCTTTTGATCCTCTTCACTCAGCCTTTGAGGAGCTGAGGAAGGTCTCTTATTGTGCGAGAGAGGTTGTTCTTCTGGTTCATCAGTCTCAGAGATCAAATCCAAGACTGGGATTATTTCATCAGCAGCAGCTGGCTTTATTTGTGAAGTCGCAATAGTAGAACCTTCAGCGACATCCTCAAACAGGGGAGAGGACTAGCTGAAACGCAGCGATCTTACAGATAAGAACTGCGTAGAAGAACTTGGGTAGAAAAGATAGAAAAAGAATGTGGATGTGTAGAGAGGTTGTTGAGTAGAGAACTGATTGAGTATTGAGAAGTTCAGGGAAGGAATAAGTAAAGTTTTAGTGTACCTGACAAACCGGCTTTTCAAACAAGATCGCCAGATTTTCATCTTCAGCGAGGCCTTTGTCTTTGCTTTTCTCAGCACCAGAGGCTGAGGGCTTTGTCTTTGTCTTCTCCCCTGATGGTTCTTTTATTGAGATTCCTTTAAGAGCTTTGATCCTTGGGGCAGGTTTGACGATAAAGAAATCATCGTCATCTTCATCATCATCATCCTTCCTTGGAGAGGAGGATGGTTCATCTTCAGGGATGTAGATGTCTTCTTCTTCTTCTTCTGCTTCGGATTCCTCAACATCTTCTTCGAGTTGCTCCCCCTCAGATACAGAGGCGAGCTTCTCGGTTCCCTCAGGGTTTTCATCTCCCTGAGGTCCAGCGGTCAGATCTTCATTCCTCTCTCCCCTGATAGATTCATCATGGGAAAGGTCTTCAGCGCTTTTGTTCAGATCTTCAGCGCTTTTCTCAAGATTTTCAGCGCTCTTCTCCCTGGTATGTTCAGCGCTCTTCTCCCCCTCTTTCTCATGATGACTGGGGGAGGAATGGGCAGACTCAGCATTGGTGTTATCTCTGTCTTCTGGGCCAGATAATTTCACACAACCTTCAAGCTTTGCTACTCTGTCTTCTAGGCCAGAAATAGCAGGCATGATTTTCTTCAGCTCTGTGCGATCCTCCTCTATGAAAGATTCCAAAATAGGGACATGGGCAGGAGCAGGAGCTGGACTATTTGCCTTGTTTACCAGCGTCTCGATCATCGTCTTCATAGAACCAACGTTGGTATTTACAGAGCCTAAGTCAGTCTTGACCTCTGACATATCACCCTCGAGTTTTTCAACCGATGTCTTCAGCGTTGTTACTTCGCTGGACATGGTCGAAAATGATGTTTTGAGGCTTGTGTAGTCAGTGTAGATGTCAGAGAGCACCTTGGCAAAATCGCTGAGCGTCTTATCAAGACTCTTGATGTCTTCAGTGGAAGCTTTCTTCTCCACCACCGTTGTCAGCTTTGTCAAATTTTCTCCAGCGTTTGTTACAGCTGTTGAGTTGTTGGAGAGTGTGGTGGTGAGACTGGTCAGCTTTGTTTCCACGGACTTCAGAGAGGCGTTGATGTCTCCCAAATTAGGACCTGTAACATATAAGTACTTGTGAACAAAGGAAAGCTCAGAAGTTTCAGGTTTAGTTACAGTGTTTAAGGTGGGATTTGTACCTGCAGGAGGATTGATGAACTCGTCAAATTTGCAAGTTCCTGAATAATGTTCCATATCCTCTTCGAAAGTACGGTGAGGAATGGTGATCTCTGCAGGTCCTTTCTTCATCATTTGTTGAGAAGCGTCAGCGGTGGCTTCGGGAATGATGGCATCTCCAGTGTTCGCTGGAGGAGTGTCCAAGTGAGTAGAGGGAGAAGCAAAGGTTAAGATTGGGTTTCGGGTTCTGAGTTCAGCGTTGGAATCGCTGACAATCACTTCATCAGTCTTTTGAGAGACTGATGGAGGTTGGGTAGTTTCCAAGTTTCTAACCTCAGCGTGTAGAGACGCCGAGGTCTAGATTGGAGGGATGGCTTGCACGGGTGTGGCAGAGCGTACCACGTAACTTTCATTCAGCTCTTCAGAATGAGCTGAGGAGTCTTCAGCATGGAATTGTTGGGGTTGCTCCTTGGTTTTCTTGATCCTTTTGGAATCAAGTTGGGTGTGTGAGGGTTTCCTTTTCTTAGAAGGAGAGGATTTTGTGGCCGGGGTATCAGCGATGGGTATTGTCGCTGAAGGAGCCACAGAAAGCTGAGAATTTAGAAGAGTGAGAAGAGTAGAGAGACGTACCTCATTGGCGACAGGCTTGAAGTCGAGAACCTTGGGGCCAATCTGAGAAAGTTTCAGATCACCCTCTTCAGGGTAGCTGTCCTTCAGGCCATATTGAAAGATGGCGCTGATAAATCGTGGGTAAGGAACCCATGCTGGTCTGTCAGCGGCAGAATCGACACGTTGAATCAGATTATCATAAATAATGGAGGCCCAGTCAATGTTTAGACCTTTCAGCAATGCGTATCCCATGTACTGCTGAGGTTGGGCGGCTTGATCAGAAGATCCGAATTTTGCTGTCATGCTGATGATCAGGTGAGCGAAGATGAAATTCATCTCGCTGGGCATCTTGGATTTCTTTATCAGCGTCAGTTTCTTCTCAGGCTTCTTGTCCCTTCCAATATCCCAGATATAACCCATTGCGTCAAGGAAAGCAATGATTGCTTCTCTGTCAGCATGCTTTTTATGGTCAGGGAATGGAATGAAGGGTTTTTCTTTGGTAGCATTTGGGAAGTTTAGGGCTTTGCGGATTATGGCGGGTGTGATCTTGATGGTGCCATACTCAGTATCGCTGAGTATGCAGTCTATGGTTTTGGATGGATCTTTGGCAGAGGGTAGCTCAGTGTGTCTGGCAGAGTACCAGAACTGGGATAAGAGCCGCTGACTGGCAGGAGGTGTTATGGTCAGGGCTGTGTAGATGGGGCTGTTCTTTAGAAAACTTACAGCATCGTCCAGATGTGATACTTGCTTCCGAGGAGGAAACTCGAGAAGAGCTGAGATGTTGTTGGCCTTAGTCCAATCGAGTTGATCCAGCTCGAACTTAACCTGAGGGGCTTTGAAGATGTCCATTTCCTCAGAGTCAGTGGAGATGGACTCAGCGGTAACATTCAGCTTTGAAGTTGCCATATCACTGTATTATCAGTTCAACCAAAGATGTTAACAAATAAGAATTATCTTAATGTGGAAAGAAATTTCCGTTAAGATTTTTCGAATTTTGTCCATTTCATTCAGACAAAAAAAATGTCTTAATGAAGATTAGGGTTTTTCTTGATTTTTTAAAAAAAAATAAAACCCATAAAGTCTTGTATTCCAGCTTCTAAAAGAAAAATGGATACGAATGAAGAACAAGTTTAAGATTTAGATTTAAAACTTGAAGAACAACCATGAAATGGTTGTGTTCATAAAACCATGAAAGAAATGATTTTATTTTATAAAGTTCTTTTGTTTGATCTTGTTAAAAAAAGAGAAGATCGAAAACAAGTTATACGCATTTGATAAAAGATAAGAACATATTAACCTTGAAGTTTTGATGAAGAAGATGATGAACAGTTCTTGAGGTTTTTGAGAGCACAAATGCAACAGAGGATTCTTTTCTTGCGGAGAAAGATTGTTCGTGTAAAAGACAAATATAAACCAAGAGTTGTTTATATAGGGATATTTAGAGAGAGAAAAAACCTTGAGCGGGAAAAGGTTTTCATCATGACACGGACACGTGTTTGCATTTGATTGGAAGTTTGAACAAAACGTGCAAACGTGTGTCAGAAAGAAATCGTGCCGAGAGTAATCCGTTGCAATGACGTCACAACTGTCCTTTCACATTCTTTTAGGATGTCTCTGAGGTTTTGAAAAACTCAGGGACTCTTTTGAAAAACATGAAGCACTGAATAGAGAATATCAGTGAAGGTTTAAGGGACTTTCAAAATATCGCTGTTAAGGAAGAGATATTCAGCGATGCAATTTATTTTGAAATATTGCATTTACATGCGATTGTCAGAGAGAGAAAACATACCTGGATATCAGTTTAACCAAGTTTATTCAGAGAGAAGATGATGAAATGGATTATACAAGTTGATTTTATCCGAAGGTTATACATGAAAGTATAAACGTATCGCAGATCGAATGTGAACCGCTGAAGATTTTACCCTTCAAAGTTCAGCATTCCAAGCTCGCTGATGAGAAGGTTGAATCTTGTCTCATCAAGAGGTTTGGTAAACAAATCAGCTAACTGATAATCAGTTGGGATAAAATGAAGTTCTATATCACCATTCATCACATGATCTATGATAAAATGATATCTGATTTCTATGTGTTTTGTCTTTGAGTGTAGCACTGGATTGTTTGCTATAGCGATGGCACTTGTGCTGTCGCAATAGATGGGAATTTTGGAGAGCTGAAGATCATAGTCTAGTAGCTGATTTCTCATCCACAAGACCTGAGAACAACAGCTTCCAGCGGCTACATATTCAGCTTCAGCTGTGGAAGTGGACACTGAGTTTTGCTTCTTACTTGTCCAACTTACCAGCTTTCCACCTAGGAGCTGACATCCTCCTGTGGTGCTTTTCCTATCCATTTTGCAACCTGCAAAATCACTGTCTGAATAGGCGGTTAGATCGAATCCTGAGTCTTTGGGATACCAAAGACCTAGATTCGCTGTACCCTTAAGATATCGAAAGATTCGCTTTACAGCTTTCATATGGGATATCTTAGGTTCAGCTTGATATCGTGCGCACAGACATGTTGCAAACATAATATCGGGTCGGATAGCTGTAAGATACAATAGTGAGCCGATCATCCCACGGTACAGCGTGACATTGACAGGAACACCCTTTGTGTCCTTATCAAGTATCAGCAGTGGTGCCATAGGGGTTTTCATAGCTGAACTTTCAGTTAAGTCGAATTTCTTCAGCATATCTTTAACATACTTTCCCTGATTTATAAAAGTTCCTTTTTCAGTTTGCTTAATCTGAAGACCAAGGAAATATGTTAGTTCACCCATCATGCTCATTTTATACTCATCTTTCATTCTATCAGCGAAACGAGTACAAAGCTCAGGGTTAGTAGAACAAAATATAATGTCATCAACATATATTTGAACTAAAATGATATGACCTTTCACTTTTCTAAAAAACAAAGTTTTGTCAATCTTACCTCGCTCAAATTTTTCAATATGGAGATAAGTAGAGAGAGTATCATACCATGCACGTGGAGCTTGCTTTAAGCCATAAAGTGCCTTGTCTAGTTTATAAACATAACCTGGACGCTTAGGATCTGAGAATCCTGGAGGTTGTTCCACATACACTTCTTCATTCAGCTTTCCATTTAGAAATGCTGACTTAACATCCATCTGATGTACAGTGAAGTTTTTGTGTACCGCATATGCTAAGAAAAGACGAATAGATTCAAGTCTTGCTACTGGAGCAAAAGTTTCGTCATAATCTATGCCTTCCTCTTGTATGTATCCCTGAGCAACAAGACGAGCTTTGTTGCGAGTTACAGTACCATGTTCGTCCAACTTGTTTCGATAAACCCATTTAGTGCCTATCACCGTTTTGTCTGTTGGTCTACGAACAAGTTTCCAAACTTTGTTTCTTTCGAATTCAGTCAGCTCTTCTTGCATAGCGCTGACCCAGTTTGGATCTCTGAGGGCATCATCTATTTTCTTTGGTTCAGTTAGAGAAATAAAGTTAACAAATAAACAAATATTACCTGCACTTCTACGGGTCTGAATACCAGCGTTGGGATCACCAAGAATTTGATCGATTGGGTGATTTACAGTCCATCGCTGAGCCGGAGCATACGTCGCTGACTCAGTCTAAACTGGAGAAACTGAAGATGAGGCTTCAGCTACTTCTGGATTATCAGCTAAGAGAGGAATGTTTGCATTTGTCACTTCATTCACTGATTGCTGAGAAATAGATGGAATTTCTGAGACATTTGGATCAACTGCAGGTATAGTGTTTATAGGAACAGCTGAGACCCAAGATGTTTCAGCTTCACTATTCTGCATATCTGGAATGATAGTAGGACCATCATTTTCTACGGTGTGAGCATGAGGAGTGGGAATATCTTCTGAATCACCAAGATGAGAAAACATCCATTGATTCAGTTCTTCTGTATCAGCGTTCGGTTTAGAGTTCGCTGAACGGGATTCGTCAAACGTGACGTGAATAGTTTCTTCTATAGTTTGTCTTCTTCGGTTGAAGACTCTGAAGGCTTTGGAAACTGAGGAGTATCCAAGAAAGATTCCATCATCAGCCTTGGGATCAAACTTTCCAAGGGCATATCTGTTGTTCAGTATGAAACACTGACATCCAAAGATGTGAAGAAAGCTGATTGAAGGCTTTCTCCCATGAAAAAGTTCATAGGCTGTCTTTTTGAATCTTTTAACTATCAGCGACCTGTTTTGCGTAAAACAAGCGGTGTTGACAGCTTCTGCCCAAAACTGAGTAGGCAGGTGAGAATCGCTGAGCATTGAACGTGCAGCTTCAATAATTGTTCTATTTCTTCTTTCAGCGACTCCATTTTGTTGTGGTGTTCTCACTGACGAAAAGTTGTGAGAAATACCCTTGCTCTCAAGGAAGGAATCAAGAGAACTGTTTTTGAATTCAGTTCCATGATCACTCCTTATTGAGCGAACAGTCATATTGTTCAGAGTTTCCATCTTCCGAACAAAGGTGATGAGTTCTTCAGGGGTGTCACTCTTAGAACGGAGAAACATTACCCATGTGTAACGAGAGAATTCATCAACTATGACCAGCGTATATTTCTTTCCAGCGATGGATTGTTTGTTAACAGGGCCAAACAAATCCATATGGAGTAGTTGTAGAGGAGATGACACTGAGGAAACTTGCTTTGACTTAAAGCTTGCCTTGGTCTGCTTCCCTTTTTCACACGCTGAACATAAAGACTCCTTGGCGTATGAATGTTGAGGTAGACCAGTGACTAACTCTTTGGAGAAAAGAGTATTCAGTGTCTTGAAGTTGAGATGTGAGAGCCTTTTGTGCCATAGCCAGTTAACATCAGAAGATGCTTTTGAGAAGAAACAGGAGTTCTCAGTGGTTGTTGAGTCCATGTTTATAACATAAACATTTTCCAAACGATAACCGTTGAGAGCTATCTTCTCCTTTTTGTCAGAGACAAAGCAGGATTCCTTGGTGAAAATCACTTTGTTATCCATGTCGCAAAGCTGACTGATGCTCAGAAGATTATGCTTCAGCCCTTCAACATATGCGACTCTTCTGAAGGATGTTGTACCATTTGAAAGTACGCCATACCCTCGGGTGTGTCCTTTTCCATTTCCACCGAAAGTCACAGAGGGACCCTTCTCTTCCTTGTATTCAGCGAGCAGGCTTTTCTTTCCAGTCATGTGTCTAGAGCATCCGCTATCGAGATACCAGATACCCTTCTTAACCTGCAATACAAAGGAAGATTAGTTTTGCTTGGGTACCCACTTCACCATGTATACGCGTTTGTCAGTGGAAGAAGTTGGAATGGGTTCAGCAGTCTTTGCAGCATTTGAAGATTCAGCTTTGTCTTTCTTCACTTTGGTCAATTTCTTGACCTCAGCGGTAGGAGTCACCTTGACCTGAATTGCAACTGGTTTGGTCTTCTTGGGGTGCTATCTTCACCTTAGCTATCTTATCAGCTTTGGTGGCTGTGGGGCACTTACTTGCAATATGATCGGTAAGTCCACAGTGATAACATTTCCTATAACTAAAATTAGTTTTAGGACCACTTGAGTGCTGAGCTTTTAATTTGGAATTAGAAGTGCCAGCACCAAGTAAACTATTGGATTTAGAAATGGGACGAACATTCAGTTCTTCAGATTTCTTACCAAGGACATCTAATCTGAGTCTAGGAGTAGATCGCTGAATAAATCCAGATATCTGCTTCCTTGATCCAGAGGGATGAGCCACTGAAGCTTTAGAGGCATTCAGTTTTGGTACTAAGGTACCCTTCTGAGGATTCTGGTAAATAACAATTCCTTTACCTTTGTCTTTAAAGACAGAGGTAGGTTTTGAATAAACCATTTTCTCCTTGCCTTTTGAGGAGGTAGGAGTTTCCTCAGGGATTGGTGTAACCGACGAGGAGTACTGAGGTGATGAAGTATCAGCTACTGAGGATACGAACATTCCAAATTTAAGCATAGAACGTTCAGTGGTTGGTTTTGGAGTATCATATTTATAACCCAGACCACGTTTATCACTCAGAGGAATTTGAGCCTTAATTATCTCAGTGATCTTTGTTGAAGAATTACACCATCCTTCAACAGTAGCTTGTTCAGCTTTTAATGCAGCGATAGCTTCTGCTCGTTCGATTTTGACTAGCTGATTTAAATAGACTTGATCTTTAAAATCATCTTCAATTTTAGATAGTTTTTCTATTTGAAGGTGGCAGTTTTTAAGCTTTTCAGCGAGATTAAGATTTTGGTTTTCAACCACAGCTTTGCCGTTCATGGCTTCGTATACACTTCTAGTCAATAGATCGATTTTACGGAGACTATCAGCTTCATCAATATTTGCAATATTGGTAAAGAAGGAAGGTGATACCTGAATGGCAGATGTTGAAGTGGAGGGAATGTCTGAACTTTCTTCCTCTTCTTCAATCTTAGCCATGAGACATTTATTTGCTTCATCATCTTCAGAATCAGATGATGTGGCTTCTTCATCAGAAGCAGCCCAATCATAGTCAGCCATCAGGCCTTTTCCTTTCTTCTTAAAGCTTTTCAGCTTTGCATACTTCTCCTTCAGCTTTAAGTATTTGTCATCTTTATTCCTTGGAACAAAGGATTTCTTTGTAAAAGCTGAAGGTCTCATGATTTTCTTTGACCTGCACTCGTTAGCGAAATGACCTGTCTTTTCGCAGTTGAAACAAGTAGCAGTAGCCTTATCAACAAAAGCTGATGACTTAGGCTTGTCATCTATGGAAAGAGTTTTGTTCTTTCTAAACATTTTCTTCTTGGCGAATCTCCTGAACTTTTTAGTTAGGAGAGCCAAGGATTCATCATCATCTGAAGAATCAGAGTCTGATGACCTTTCAGAGTTACTTTCTAACTCAGTGATAGTGACCGAGGGTCGCTGAGTAGAAGGTTCCTCTGAGATTAAAGCAACAGAGGTGCTTTTGGAATCTTTTACAAGATTCTTCTTAAGATCGCTAGATTGCTCATGATTCAGCAATGTGCCATATAAGGTAGCAAGGGTCATTGATCTTAGATCCTTTGACAGCTTGAGACACATGGAATAATTGTCCCAGCTTTCAGGTAAACATTCTAGAAACTTTGTCAGTACTTCAAAGTTAGAATATTCCTTACCAACAGTTTTCAGATCTATAATTAAGCAATTAAAACGTTGGTGAACTTCAGAGAGAGTTTCATTCTTACCAGAAATGAAGCTTTCGTATTGTCTTACCAGGTTGATCTTTCTTGAGTCCTGGACTTCAGACGTTCCTTCATACTGAACACATATTGTGTCCCACATGGCTTTTGATGATTTCAGGTTCATGACGGAATGGTAGACTTCGTCAGGAAGGGCCATGGATAGTATGATCTGGCTTTTGTATCTATAGCCACTTTCTTCTTATCTTCGTCGGTCCACTGATGGATTTCTTTAGGAGTCAGCCTTTCTGAAATAGCAGCTCTAGTTGCAGTGGCTGGAACTAAAGGATCAATTGTTACAGGGATGTGTGGGCCGTTCTCAAGATAGTAAGGTATAGTAGGGTCTACACCTTCTAAGAAGAGTGTCATCCTATTTTTCCACAAGTTGAAGTTGTCTCTGGAAAATCTAGGGGGTTTTGCAAGAGAACCATTGTCTACATAATTTGTGTTTGTGTGGGAGGCCATTTTCAGATAATAGCAAGGAAGAGAAATATCTTAGATTAGATCTTGTTTATGAGATTAAACAAATCCGCTCTGATACCACTTGTTGGTCCCGAAAGGCCTATACAAGTTTGTAGAAGGGGGGGGGGGGGGTTGAATACAAACACACTATTTTACTTTTCTAAATTGTTTATTGATAAATCATTAACAATTTACAGCTTGTTGCGGAAACAAGATTAAGGATAAACCTAAATCTAAACAAGTTGGAACACTAAGATTTCTTGCACTAAGACAGATATGGAGATTACTAATAAAATCCTATCTTGAGAGAGATTTGAACTTGTCCAGAGTTAGCAAGTTACTTCAAAAGAAGTGAGTTCATCTCTTTATATACTGCATGCATTTAATGCAAGTCAGTATACACTTTACACGTGTCATCAGCTGGTTGGTTGCATGTCATTGACCTTAGTTGACAACCTTAGTAGTCGTAAAGATGAACAGTGTAGTATCAGAGTGTTTGTACGATTTCAGATATTCGGAGGTTCTTTTCTGACATTTCGTACGGTAGCGTGCAAGGGAGGTTAAGACAAAAGTACTTTGTACGGAGGACTTCATGATCAGCTTTCGTTGATTCAGCGATTATCATTTACTATTCAGTAGATGATAAAGTTCAGCGATAGCTGAAGTCTTGTACTTGATACTTCACGTTGAGTGGACAAATCTGAGTCTTCGCTGATCCGCATCAGTTCATTAGAAGACTTGTCGCTGGTTCTTGAGCTTGATCTTCGACTTCAGCGTAGAACCTTTGTTGACGTGAAACTTGTCTTCAGGGATCATAAGTAAACAACTAACTTATCAGCGATCACCATAAGGACTGAACAGGCTCAGAGCATTATGGTGAACAGTGTTCGCTGAATGTTTAATTTAAAGAGCGAGAGTTCCTATCAGCGGTACTGTAAGATCTTAGTACTTATCAGCGATAGTGAAACTCTGATACATATTGTTTACTTACAATTTTCACTAAGTATTTAAGAGAGGGTCATTATCAAATCACTGAGGGTTTGGATCAACACATGTGTTAACTTTTTCTTCAAAAATAGGTAATTCATCCTACACACATTCAAAATAAACTATAACAAGGGATTAAAAATACCAAAAATAACAAAAAGACAGCAAATAACAGAAATAAAATATTTACACATGATTTGGAATTTTTCTCAACCAGAGTGAGATGGAGAGTGGGCACTGTTGCTCAGAAAGTGCTTCAATCTTTGCCCATTCACTTTAAAAGTCTGACCAGATTGTGGGGATATCAACTCAACAGTTCCGAAGGGACTTACCTTGACCACTGTATATAGTCCCGTCCATCGAGATTTAAGCTTACCAGGGAATAATTGAATAAGAGCACTTGTTGTCCCTCGGTAAACTCCCTATGATTGATTCATCAGTCATGCCACATCTTGGACTTTTCTTCATACAACTTTGCATTTTCATAAGAATGGTATCGTAATTCTTCCAACTCATGCAATTGCAAAAACCCCTTGGTCCCCGCCGCATCCTCACTCATGTTAATCTCTTGAAGGGCCCAAAATGCCTTGTATTCCAACTCAATTTGTAAATGGCAAGCTTTACCAAAAACCAACTTAAATGGAGACATTCCTAAAGAAGTTTTTTAGGCCGTACGATAGGCCCAAAGAGCATCATCGAGTTTGGTTGACCAATCCTTTCGGTGCGATTTAACGACTTTTTCTAAAATGCCTTTGATTTCTCGGTTTGAAAGTTCGGCTAAACCGTTGGTCTGCGGGTGGTACGTGGTGGCCACTCTATGATGTATATCATACTTAGCCAGGACCGAGCTCTTTACTTTGTTTACAAAATGGGTGCCTTCGTCACTAATTAACACCCGTGGTGTTCCGAATCGAGTGAATATAATTTTGTGCAAAAAATTCACCACGGTGTTTGCATCATTGGAGTGACATGCAACAGCCTCCACCCATTTGGAAACATTTTCTACCGCAACCAAGATATAAAAATTATTGTTTGAGTTTGGAAAAGGACCCATGAAATCGATCCCCCAAACATCAAAAAGCTCTACCTCTAAGATGTTGTTGAGAGGTATTTCATTCTTTTGTGATATATTCCCGGTGCGTTTGCATTGCTCACAGTTTTCACTAATTCGTAAGAGTCTTTAAACACAATGGGCCAAAAGAACCCACTTTGCAAAATTTTTACAACAGTGCGATTTCCACCAAAGTCGCTACCGTAGTGGGATGTGTGACAACCTTGGAGTATTTGATGTTGCTCACTCCCGTGGACACATCGTCTCAATATTTGGTCTGTTCCTATCTTATATAAGAAAGGATCGTCCCATACATATTGACGAGTACCGTGTAAAAACTTTTTAAATGGTTGTCCACTCATCCCGTAGGTCTTTAGTCCACATGCCAAAAAGTTTGCAATGTCAGCGTACCAAGGAATATCATTGTTGTGATGTTGAGCTACAAACAATTGTTCATCGGGAAAACTTTCCTGGACAGGACTGGGTTCCACAGTGGTCACTACGTTCTCGAGCCTGGACAGATGGTCAGCTACCTGATTGCTTGTTCCTTTCCTATCAATGATTTCAAGGTCGAATTCTTGCAGCAATAATACCTATCGGATCAAACGTGGATTGGAATCAGCTTTGTTGATCAAGTATTTTATTGCTGCATGATCAGTGTGCACTATGACCTTCGTCCCTATCAAGTAAGACCTGAAACGATCAAAAGCAAACACCACTGCAAGTAATTCTTTTTCAGTGACCGTGTAATTGATCTGAGCTTCAATTAGTGTTTCACTTGCATAATAAATGGGGACAAAGAATTTTTTTCCCGCTGTCCTAAAACAGCCCCCACAGCCCACTCACTAGCGTCATACATAACTTCAATGGGAATGACTAGTCAGAAGTGGTCACTATGGGTGCAGTAACTAAGCCTTTTTTGATTGTTACAAAAGCATCACGACATTCTTGGGTGAATTTAAATTCTTTTTCATGTTGCAAAAGGTTACATAGGGGTTTATTTATTTTGGAAAAATCTTTAATGAACCGCCTATAGAAACCGACATGACCCAAGAAACTTCGAATACCTTTCACAGTTGTAGGTTCGAGAAGTTGTGCCACTACTTCAAGTTTGGCTTTGTCAACCTCCAACCCTCTATTTGGGACAAGATGGCGTAGGACAATACCCCTTTTGACCATAAAATGACATTTTTCCCAATTTAAAATAAGGTTGTGGGTCTCACATCTCACTAGGATTTTCTCCAAATTTCCCAGGCAGTTGTCGAATGATGTCCCTATCACAGAAAAGTCATCCATAAATACTTCTATGGTGTCCTCAATCATGTCGGTGAAAATGGCCATCATACAACGTTGGAAAGTGGTTGGGGGCATTACACAATCCAAATGGCATCCTCCAGAATGCAAAGGTACCGTAGGGACAAATAAATGTGGTCTTTTCTTAGTCCTCGAGGGCAATATGAATTTGATTGTATCCGGAGTATCCATCTAGAAAACAGTAGAATTCTTTTCCAGCTAACCTATTGAGCATTTGGTCGATGAATGGTAAAGGAAAATGGTCTTTCTTGGTGGCTAGGTTGAGTTGTCTATAGTCAATGCATATTCTCCACCCAGTAACAGCTCTAGTGGGAATGAGCTCGTTCTTTTCGTTTTCCACTACGGTTGTTCCTCCCTTTTTAGGGACACATTGAACGGGGCTCACCCAACTACTACTATATATTGGATAGATAATACCGGCGTCTAACCAATTCAAAACTTCTTTCTTGACCACCTATTTCATTATGGGATTCAATCTTCTTGGGCTGGACTTTTCCAGGGTGGTCACTCTCCAAGTTAATCTTATGTTGACATAAGGAAGGGCTAATACCTCTAATGTCCGCTATGGTCCAACCGATTTCCCTTTTATGCTTCATCAACAAATCAATCAGAAGTTGTTCTTGTTTCTCACTAAGTTTGGAAGAGATAATAACAGAAAGTTTATTATCCTTAGCGAGATAAGCATATTTCAAGTGAGACGGCAATGGTTTTAGCTCTAACTCGGGAGGTTGTTCTATTGAAGGGGGTTGAACATTTCTGTCCTTAAAGTCCAGAGCTTCAAATCCTGCCACAAGTTTGTTACACTCATCCTCAAAAGTGTCATCACTCTCAGAGTCGGAGTGCTCACTCTCACTACCCACTGCGCTAACTGAATCACAACTTGGGGTACCACTATTCAAACTCAAAGCAAAGCAGTCTTTGGTTTCTATGAACTTAAGGAACTTGAAGACATTAAATGTTACCTCTTGTTCATGGGTGAGTTATCATTTGTGAACATCAATCAAAGTACGTCCGGTTGCAAGAAACGGACGCCCTAAGTTGATTGGGTTATCTTTATCAGCCTCATAATCTAGAATTAGAAAATCGACGGGAAAGATAAATTTATCCACTTGGACCAAAAGATCTTATATTTTTCCCTTGGGGTATGCTATGGACCGGTCGGCTAGTTGTAATGTCACGGTTGTGGGTCTAGTCTCTCCAATACCTAACTTGTTGAATATGGACAATGGCATCAAGTTTATACATGCTCCCAAATCACAAGGTGGTTGACCTACTTCTTGTCCTCCTATTGTGCATGGAATGGTGAAACTACCTGGGTCTTTGAACTTAGGTGGAATCTTGCTAGTAAGGAGGGCACAACATTCCTTAGTCAATGCCACAGTCTCAAACTCACCCAGCTACCTCTTTTTGTTCAAAATATCTTTAAAAAATTTAACATAGCTTGGAATTTGCTCGAGAGCCTCTACCAAAGGTATGTTAATGTGAAGTTGTTTAAAAATGTCTAAGAATGTTTTAAATTGAACATCGACATTTTTACTCTTCATTCTTTCGGGAAATGGAACATTTCGTGGGTCAATTTGAGTTTGTTGTGGTATTTGCTTTGGAACAGTGGGTTTTTGCGTGATCTCGAGAGTGGGAAGCTTAGGGACATCGGTACTTACTGTGGGCTTGTCAGTGACTTTAGGAGTGGGCACTGTGGTTTTAGGGGCAGTGGGTATTTGAGGCAGGTCTTCAGAGTCAAAAATGACATCATTCAAACCCTTTCCACTCCTAAGTGTTACAGACTTAACTTGTTCTTTTCCTAATACCCTAGCGTATTCGGTGTCACTAGGTAATGTCCCTGGCGGTCTATTCTTAACTTCGATGACTAGTTGTCCTACTTGAGTCTCTATGTTCCTTATGGCTGCTTGAGTTTGATTCATGAAACCTTTCAGTATTGATTCAAGTGATGGTTGAGTCTCAGTGGGTGAGTTGGTCGTGGTTGAAATGGTTGTGAGGACTGCCCCTAGTGAAAGTTTTGTGGGGGATACCCACTGGGATGTCCCCTTAAAGATGACATTTAGAATAGTTTATTGAAACAAATGGTACTTAAAGTTGAGTTTTTGGAAAATGTGAAGTACCCTTGGGGTAATTGTCTAACAAACCCGTGGAGAGAAGCCTTGCTCATGGGAAATGGATTTTATGTCTCTCACCTTGGTTTTTAGCCTCTAGACAATTCCCCATTTTTGTTTGGTCCAACTTTTCCTCTAAGTATATAAAGAGGTGCTGGGTTTCATTTACTATTTATTCCATCTACCACACATTTAGTGCAAGTTAGTTTTAGTTTAGCTCTAAATTCTACTGAAGTTAGTCTTTAATTTTATGCATTTCAATTCCTAGTGTAATCGTTAGTTTGAAGTAATTTGTAGCAGTGAGGTACTCACAGTGCCCACTGCGGATTTTAATCGAAGTCACTTTCAGTATGTTTAATTGCAACTTCTCATCTTTTGGTTTCTTTACTTCTTTACATATGAGATAAACATCCCTTGGGATGTAGGAAGGAAAAGTACCTGGATTTTATGAAAAATGCTTGAGTAATCTTCATACTTCGAATATTTATTGTTTTGGTCATTCACTCTCGATTATTGCCCAATGATGCGAACAAGCCGATCACTTGTGAGGATATAAAGTCTAGTTCTTAACTCAGAAATGAGTTGAACGCAGTGACACGAGCTTGGATGATGCTTGGGAATTCGAAAGAATTCTTATGACACTTGCGAGAGTGAGGTCTCCACAGTGAGCTAATCTCAACCTACTGGAGTAGTAGGCAAGCTAGTTTGTGTACTTAAAAACACTTAGAGTATTTGTCTCAACACATTCCATCGAGACCTGAAAATGTCCATTTTCAGATTACCATTGAGAAAACAGTAAGGACCAAAAGTATGGGATTTTTACTAGAAGGTGTGAGTATTTGTGTAACCGGGCTTCTTTAACGAGAGTGCCCACTCTGCACAAGTGCAGTGAGCACTCTTTTGGATCAAGTATTTAATATAAAATCTCGGGTATGTCTAACCTACATTCCTGCTTTTAAATCGTAAGTAACTCATTAAAATAGCATTTCACCAAACAAACCAACTTATTGCTTCTTCTGTAATTGAAACTTGTAAAAGGAAGCTCATGGGAAGGATAGTGTCCTGATTGCCCAGTCCCTGTGGATACGATTCTGGTATTTTACCAACTATTACTTGCGGTGACGATCATAGTGGTCAGTGTACATTTGCGCTTCCCACTGTGGATAGTTTGCATCCTACTGCGATTAATTCACATATTTCGCACGTACCAAGTTTTTGGCGCCGTTGCCGGGGACTGGCGTGATTTTAAATCTCAAGATATTAGTTTTTATTCGAGCCTGAGTAACTCGTTTGTCTAAGTTGTTCGTGTTGCATGCCAAGGCAACAACACGGACCTTTCGTACCAATCGATCTTGAAATAGAAAAAACGTTTCGAAGAAGACGTAAAAACCAAAACACAAATCGGCAACCCACTGTGAACCCCACTGTAAACATGGCAGGTGTGGGAGGTGAAAGACCCATTAACCCACCATTAGTGGAGACCACAGTGACGATTGTCGATAGCAAAGATCGAAAAATACGGGACTATGCTACTTCCGGAGTTACTGACTTAAGTTTCGGGATTCTAAGGCCCAACATGATTGCACAACACTTTGAACTCAAACTTGTAATGTTTCAAATGATCCAAGTCATGGGTCAATTTGGAGGTTACAATCTGAGGATCCACACTCGCACTTAAAATCTCTTTTGGATATGACTGATTCTATTAAATTGCAAGGTGTGACTGAAGAAGCCTTAAGGCTGAAACTTTTCCCTTTTACATTAAAGGATAAGGCGAAAGCTTGGTTGAACTCACATGAGCCTAATTCGATAACCACTTGGCAAGAACTTGCTGACAAATTTCTACTAAAATACTTTCCTCCTACAAGGAATGTAAGGTCTCGAAATGATATTATTTTGTTTCAGCAAGGCGAAGATGAGGCTGTTTCGGATGCATGGGAACGTTTTAAAGAGTTACTTCGAAAGTGCCCACATCACGGCATCCCACATTGCATCCAATTGGAGACCTTTTACAATGGTCTTTCCAATGCAGCCAAAATCATCTTAGATGCAACAGCAGGTGGAACTTTCACAGGTAAAACTTACTATGAAGGGTATCAATCCTAGGACGCCCATACCAAAGACCAATTCCATTTACTCAGAAGCACTTAAAACCATGAACGCACAATTGGTAGCCTTAACTAAACTAGTTTTGAATCAAAATTGAGGATACGTGAATTCCGTAGTGGCCACTCCACATCTCACTGAGAACTGTTTCCTTTGTGGAGAGGAACATGTTTTTGACTATTGTCGTGCAAATCCTGAGGCCGTGAATGTTATAGGAACCAACCTGAGAAACAACCCATTTTCACAGACCTATAATCCAGGTTGGAGAAATCATCCAAATTTCTCTTGGGCTGGAAATCCAAGACTCCAACCCCACGGGGCGAGTCATATCCAACAAAGATTACCAAACCCCCTAGATTTCATCAACATCATAGTGGTCACCCCCCACAGAACTTTCACCAAGGGCAATCCTCACAACAGTTCCAACCATGACAAAATCACCCGACTAAGACACAACCATCACTTGAATCAATACTGAAAGGTTTCATGAATCAAACTCAAGCAGCCATAAGAAACATAGAGAACCAAGTAGGACATGTAGCCGTCGAAGTTAACAATAGACCGCCAGGGACAATACCTAGTGACACCGTACACTCTAGGGTAATAGGAAAAGAACAAGTCAAGTCCATAACGCTTAGGAGTGGAAAGGGTTTGAATGATGTCGTTTTTTGACTCTGAAGACCCGCCTCAAATACCCACTGCCCCTAAAACCACACTGGCCACTCCTAAAGTGCTGACAAACCCACAGTGAGCACCAATGTCCCTGAGCTTTCAACTCTTGAGACCACACAAAAACCCACTATTTCAAAGCAAGTACCACATTAAACTCAAATTGACCCACGAAATGTTCCACTTCCTAAAAGAATAAAGAGTAAAAATGTCGATGTTCAATTTAAAAAATTCTTAGACATTTTTAAACAACTTCACATTAACATACCCTTGGTAGAGGCTCTCGAGCAAATGCCAAGCTATGTTAAATTTTTTAAAGATATTTGAACAAAAAGAGGATGTTGGGTGAGTTTGAGACTGTGGCATTAACTAAGGAATGTAGTGCCCTCCTTACTAGCAAGATTCCACCTAAATTAAAAGACCCGGGTAGTTTCACCATTCCATGCACAATAGGAGGACAAGAAGTAGGTCAAGCACTTTGTGATTTGGGAGCTAGTATAAACTTGGTGCCATTGTCCATATTTAACAAATTAGGTATTGGAGAGGCTAGACCCATAACCGTGACATTACAACTAGCCGACCGATCCATAGCCTATCCCAATGGGAATATAGAAGATGTTTTGGTCCAAGTGGATAAATTTATCTTTCCCACCAATTTTCTAATTTTAGATTATGAGGCCGATAAAGATATCCCAATCATCTTAGGGCGTCCGTTTCTTGCAACCGGACGTACTTTAATTGATGTACACAAAGGGGAACTCACTATGAGAGTTCATGACCAAGAGGTAACATTTAATGTCTTCAAGTCCCTTAAGTTCATAGAAACCGAAGATTGATTTGCTTTGAGTTTGATTGGTGGTACCCGAAGTTGCGATACAGTGAGCTCAGTGGGCAGTGAAAGTGAGCACTTCGACTCTTAAAATGATGACACTTTTGAGGATGAGTGTAATGAATATGTGGCAGCCTTTAAACCTCTGGACTTTAAGGATAGAAACATTCAACCCCCTTCAATAGAACAGCCTCCTGAGTTAGACTTGAAACCATTGCCATCTCACATGAAGTATGCTTATCTCGCTAAGGATAATAAACTTCCCGTTATTATCTCATCCAAACTTAGTGAGAAACAAGAACAACTCCTGGTTGATCTGTTAATGAAGCATAAGAGGGCAATTGGTTGGACCATAGCGGACATTAGAGGTATTAGCCCTTCTCTATGTCAACATAAGATTAACTTGGATAGTGACCACCCTGGAAAAGGTCCAGCCCCAAAGAAGATTGAATCCCATAATGAAATAGGTGGTCAAGAAAGAAGTTTTAAAATGGTTAGACGCTCGTATTATGTACCCAATAGCTAGTAGTAGTTGGGTGAGCCCCGTTCAATGTGTCCCTAAAAAGGGAGGAACAACCGTAGTGGAAAACGAAAAGAACGAGCTCATTCCCACTAAAACTGTTACTGGGTGGAGAATATGCATGGACTATAGACAACTCAACCTAGGCACCAAGAAAGACCATTTTCCCCTACCATTCATCGACCAAATGCTCGATAGGTTAGATGGAAATGAATTCTACTGTTTTCTAGATGGATACTCCGGATACAACCAAATTCATATCGCCCCCAAAGACCAAGAAAACACCACCTTTACTTGTCCCTACGGTACCTTTGCATTCCGGAGAATGCCATTTGGATTGTGTAATGCCCCAGCCACTTTCCAACGTTGTATAATGGCCACTTTCACCGACATGAATGAAGACACCATAGAAGTATTTATGGATGACTTTTTTGTGATAGGGACATCATTTGACAACTGCCTGGGAATTTTGGAAAAAAGCCTAGTGAGATGTGAGACCCACGACCTTATTTTAAATTGGGAAAAACGTCATTTTATGGTCGAAGAGGGTATTGTCCTAGGTCATCTTGTCTCAAAAATAGGGTTGGAGGTTGACAAAGCCAAACTTGAAGTGGTGGCACAACTTCCCGAACCCAGAACTGTGAAAGGAATTTGAAGTTTCTTGGGTCACGCCGGTTTCTATAGGAGGTTCATCAAAGATTTTTCCAAAATAACTAAACCCCTGTGTAACCTTTTTCAACATGAAAAAGAATTTAAATTCACCCAAGAATGTCGAGATGCTTTTGAAACAATCAAAAAAGCCTTAGTTACTGCACCCATACTGACCACTCCTGACTGGTCACTCCCATTCGAGGTTTTGTGTGACGCCAGCGAGTGGGCTGTGGGGGCTGTTTTTGGACAGCGGAAAAACAAAATCTTTCACCCGATTTATTATGCAAGTAAAACCCTAATCGAAGCTCAGATCAATTACACGGTCACTGAAACGAATTACTTGCAGTGGTGTTTGCGTTTGATCGTTTCAGGTCTTACTTGGTAGGGACGAAGGTCATAGTGCACACTGATACTGCAGCAGTAAAATACTTGATCAATAAAACTGATTCCAAGCCGCGTTTGATCCGTTGGGAATTATTGCTGCAAGAATTCGATCTTGAGATCGTTGATAGGAAAGGAACAAGCAACCAAGTAGCTGACCATCTGTCCAGGCTCGAGATGGTAGTGACCACTGTGGAACCCACTCCGGTCCAGGAAAGGTTTCCCGGTGAACAATTGTTAGTAGCTCAACATCACAACAATGATATTCATTGGTACGCTGATATTGCAAACCTTTTATCATGTGGACTGAAACCCCACTGGATGAGTGGACAACCGTTTAAAAAATTCTTACAGGATACTCATCAATATGTTTGGGACGACCCTTTCTTATATAAGATAGGGACGGACCAAATATTGAGACGATGTGTCCACAGGAGTGAGCAACACCAAATACTCCAAGGTTGTCACACATCCCACTACGGTGGCCACTTTGGTGGAAACCGCACTGCTGCAAAAATATTGCAGGGTGGGTTCTTCTGGCCAACTGTGTTTAAAGACTCTTATGAATTTGTGAAAAATTGTGAGCAATGCCAATGAACCGGGAATATATCACAAAAGAACGAGATTCCTCTCAACATCTTAGAGGTTGAGCTTTTTTATGTTTAGGGGATCGATTTCATGGGTCCTTTCCCAAACTTAAACAATAATATTTATATCTTGGTTGCGGTAGACTATGTTTCAAAATGGATGGAGGCAGTTGCATGTCACGCAAATGATGCAAACACCGTGGTGAAATTTTTGCACATAAATATTTTCACTCGCTTCGGAACACCATGGGCGTTAATTAGTGACGAAGGAACCCACTTTGTAAATAAAGTCATGAGCTCGGTCCTTGCTAAGTATGATATACATCATAGAGTGGCCACCGCATATCACCCGCAGACCAACGGTTTAGCCGAACTTTCAAACCGAGAAATCAAAGGCATTTTAGAAAAGGTCGTTAAACCACACCGCAAGGATTGGTCAACCAAACTCGATGATTCTCTTTAGGCCTATCGTACGGCCTATAAAAACTCCTTTGGGAATGTCTCCATTTATGTTGGTTTTTGGCAAAGTTGCCATTTACCGATTGAATTGGAACACAAGGCATTTTGGGCCCATAAAGAGCTTAACATGAGTGAGGATGCGGCGGGGACAAAGAGATTTTTACAATTGCATGAGTTGGAAGAATTGCGATACCATTCTTATGAAAATGCAAAGTTGTACAAAGAAAAGACCAATATGTGGCATGACCGAAGAATCAACCATAGGGAGTTCATCGAGGGACAACAAGTGCTCTTGTTTAACCCACGACTAAAATTATTTCCGAGTAAGCTTAAATCTCGATGGACTGGGCCATACACATTGGTCAAGGTAAGTCCCTTTGGAATCGTTGAGTTAATGTCCCCACAATCTGGTCAGACTTTCAAAGTCAATGGGCAAAGAGTGAAGCACTTTCTAAGTGACAGTGCCCACTCTCCATCTAACTCTGGTTGAGAAAATTCCAAATCATATGTAAATATTTTATTTCAGTTATTTGCTGTCTTATTATTATTTTTGGTATTTTTAATCCCTTGTTTTAGTTTATTTTGATTGTGTGTAGGATGAAATGCCAAATTTTAAAGAAAAAAAATCAACAAATGCTTCGCAGTGACTTCGGCCATATCACTGGGCATCCCACTGCGTGTCTGACACATGGTGTAGGTTCCCAGATTCACGTTCCATCACAATAATGGTAAGAAAATAGACAGCGGAAGCATATTAAATAAAGCCATTAATGTGAGAGATTGTGTAAACGATATAATAACCGTGAGTATCAAATATTGAACAGTAATAATGATAACAAGATCAAGTATAAAAGCTGCTCGTACGGAGATAGTGCTATGGAATACTGCAGTGTGTGCCTTAACAATTGTGGAAAACTATTCTTCCAAAAGCTTACAATCGTTTGTTCCACTACCTCACTAATTATAGCCCTGATAAAGTGTAGACAGTGTACTATCGTACCCTGGAATGACACGTGGAAAGTGTGTCTCCTTTCTTTAGGGCATATGTGGAAAGTATGGACACGTGTCTGACACTTAGGATTTCTTACGAGACTTAGGCACCACAAATGTCTTCACTTCACCAGAGCTCATTAGACCAGAGCTCTGTTTGTCTTTGGGTATGAACAGTTCTTCTGTTAATCTTCTGCCAGAGCTCTGTTGAGCTCTGTTGGTTCCACTAGAACTCTGTTGAGTTCTGTTGGTCTTCTTGATGAGTTTCTTCTAAGTCTTCTGCTTGATCTCTGTTGTTCTTCTGACTTGATAATATTTTCAATACTTTTACATAAGGGATACTTGGGGCTAACAATCTCCCCCTAAGTATTGAAAATAAAAATTACAAACTTGCAGAGATGTAAACAAAAAGACAGAGAATTGACCTCTGTGATCCTTGCACTATTCTTCTGAGATATTACAATACGGAGTAAAAGAACAAGTACGTTTAGGCATAATTATTTCCCCTTAGGATTCTGTCGAATCTTCTAATCAGCTCACGGAAGTCCATCATAAGATCTATCTGTTCGATGTTGAGCCTCAGTTGCTCTTCTGGACACTTCTCTCTTAGGAGATTCTGAATTATGTTCTTGAGATACACCAGCGACTCACTCGAGTACTTGTGGGCTTTAGATATTCTGATGGCCTTCTTGATCTTCTTCTATCGGCAGATGAAGACTGGAGGATCTCCAACTATGGTTCCAGTCCTGTAGTGGCCATAACCCTCAAGGTTTTCATTTGGAGGTGCAATCGCTAGCCTCTCAACTTCGAACTCTATGCCTAGCTGAAAATCAATCTGAATTCTGAGATTAATGTGCTCTTGCATAGCGAATCGAACATCTGGTAGAGCAGTTCTTGCAGGTTTGAATCTGTCTGAGAAGTTCAAGCAGTAGGCGTGGAGCATGATCAGATCGTAAGGATTTAGAAGCACCAGATCGTTGTCGTTGAAGTATTCGTTCTTGCCTTCTGTTGATTCAACAATGTACTCATGGTTCACAACTCTGTCGTGTTGAAATTTCCTATGCGTGATATCTATGATCCTGCGGATACCGAAGTCTATGTTTATGGCTTTGTTCAGATTAGACTTGGTTTGTATGAACTTTAGCCTTGCATCTTGGATTGTGTTTATTCAGATGGGGTTGAGGTAACGGTTGATGGGTTTGGCATTGACAGTAATGATGTCTCTGTCAGCATAGAGAAAACCAAATAATTCCTCTAAGGATGGTTTCTCGGTGTGTTGGGTTGATGTTTTTGGGTTCTGTTCTGGCTGAATGGGGTTCTGATCTTCATGGGTTTCAGCTACAAGAATGTCAACGTGTTCTAGCACGGACTCTTGAGCAGCTTGGACTTGAACTTGGGGTTGGGCTTGGCTTATTTGTTCATCAGCAGAAAATAGGCTGTTCTCTCTGGTTCGGTTCTGGGAGAAGTAGGAGGGGTGTCTAATATGATGATCTCTGGTGGTTGTTGAGTTGAAGGTTCTGGTGATTTGATGACTCGATCTTTGAACATGTACTCGAACACAACCATAGTCATCTCTGTCGTCTCTTCTGTTATCCCCTTATCTCCTTTCTCAGCCTCTTCCTCTGTTACTTTTCCTTTCCCCTTCTCAGGCTCTTTCTCTTTCTCTTTCTCTTGTTCCCTCTCCCCCTTTTGTTGTTCTGCGGACTCACCCATCTAATTGTCTGAATTACCTTCTTGTGCATCGTGGAAGTCATCATCATCATCTTCATCATCAGAGAGTGCAATTCCAATATTGGGTGAGGCAGGAACAACAAACTTAGGTCGTTTACTCGATGGTTCGCCTTCTGGTGCTTCTTCTGCAGGTCGTTTCTGTGTGGCAGTCTGTAGGATTGCATCTGTGAAGATGGTGTCAGCCTTTCTCAATGTATCTTCGACTTCTGTTTCGGCAATTCTGATCTCATCTACTTGACTCTCAAAGTTAACTTTGTGAGTGTCAAGAGATGCTTGCACATGCCGTTCTGTTGCCTGGGCTTTTATCACAAACTTTGAAGAAATCGTCATCATCCGGCTAAGAACTGATTTGCGAAATTCTCCCATTTGGCCAACTGTAGGTCATTGGGGTTTGCGCTGGAGGTGTTGAGCGGAGTAGCAGATGATGTCGTGGATTCTTTGATGGATTCCTTAACAGAGTTATTGATGAGCTCTGTCAAGGTTCTGACGTTTGATTCTGATAGAATAACTGTAGGTATGGGCCAAGTTCTGTTCATTGTAGCTGTATGGTTCTCTATCATAAGTCTCTTCAGCTCTGCAAGCTCTGTCGAAGTCTTTGTTGTTTCCTCTGCTCTGACCCTTTCAACTTCTGTTCTGGCTCTTTCGACATTAACATACTTCTGTTGTAACTCTGCATATTTATTTGTTAATCTTTGCAGTTCTTCTTTAAGAGAAACATTTTCCTGGCGGATCAGCTCCTCCTTCTGTGCATTGATAAGTGTATACTCGTTCAAGGAGTTGTTGATACTATCACAGAAGCTTGTGAACTCTGCTTTTGTGACAGTTTCAATGGGGGTAACCCCGACTCCAACAGATGGATTCAGTTCAACCTCGAGTTCAGAGGTGCCTCTTTGAAGAGTTGCGTTTATGTTGGCTCTTGGAGGACTTCTACCCGATCCTCGATGAACTGTTTGAACAGAAGCATCTACAGGTATTCTGATCTCGATTTCCTCCTCCAGCTCAGGTTCTGGTGAAGGGAATCGGATGTGATGAGAAGAGTTTAGATCAAGCAAAATCTTCCCTTATTCAACTAAGGTCTCCCATTGTCCCTGAGTCGGACAGAGGCTACGTGAGATGCGAAGGATCTCAGGTCTATTTTGTGACAAGTATATAAGAGCCACAAAGGCATCATTGTGTGGAGGTGACCTATTGATGTTCTACGGCAAAGGAACATCATTACCAAAAATAGATCCCACAGGTATGTGTGTACCAGAGTCATGAAGAGTTGCCTCTGGCAGATCTTGCTGGTTAGGGTTCGAGGTGTGCACCTCTGTTTCAATATTCCTTTGGTCTTGATCACCAGGAACAGTTAATGTGGCAGCACTGGGAATTGGGCTTTGGAATCTCACATGTGTGTTCAAATTTTGAACATCTTCTTCTAAGCTCGCATTTCCCTTGGATCCTAGGGGTATAGCATTTTCCTCTTGTTCACTCTCTAACACATTTACCTCACGCCTACCAGAAGAGGGCGATCTCTCTGCCACCTCTTATGTAGCTTCCCTTTCTTCCTCATGAACAGCCTCCATAGTGGATGCTCTGTTTTGTACTTCCTCCTCCATTACTCCAGAGGAAGACCCCACTTCGGGTACTCTTACCTCAGGTCTGTTAACTTCTTAGTGGATGCTAAGTATGCTGGGGTTCTCACCTCAGGTTCTTGAGGTTGAGCATCAGTATTATAGTTTTGGATAGAGAGGTGTTCTGGATGAATAAGGGCAAGCATTGTACCTGGAACTCTTCTGACGAAGGGATATTCACCTGAAGTCGTGGGTTGGAATTTTGACATGACCCAAATAGGTGTAGGATTTCCTTGTTGAGTTAACTGCAATAATGGGAAGGCTTCTCGGATTACCAGACTTATAAAACGAGGAAACCTGATTGATTTCAAAAACGTGTGGACTCCAACTTCTCCAACTTCTCCAACTCTGGCTAGAGCATTTGTTTTGGTATTCACAGCAGCAAGAAGGTCCTTGTAAAGGATTTTGGCATAATCGAAGTTTCTGTTGAAAAATAACCCATACATGATTTGTAGAATCTATGTGCTTGTTTGATCTTGGCTACCAGACTTACAGGTAAGGGTTCTGTTCAGTGTGGAGAACATGAAGTTCCACATTGTGGGTAGGTTTTGTCTTCTGAACTCTCCTATCCTATTTATGTGTATATTGTAACCTAAGAACTTTACAAAATCAAGAAGAGTCTCTACTTTGGGGGGTTTCTCATATGCTCGAATCCCTAATTCTCTTCTTGTCTTCATCCTAAATATTCTTCTAAAGGTTTTGGCACGAATGCGTATGGATCCTCCTCCTGCGTTTCTTCCCGCATCAACATTTCCGACAACCCCTTTCTGTTCCGGGATATATTGGCAAGTGGTCCACCATTGTTGGACGTAAAGCTCAGGTAAGTTGTCGTCATACATGGTTAGTGCTCGAAAAACTTCAGAGTTTCTGAAAAACTCTACAAAGATGTGGTACAAGGGTAAGTAGAGACCAGGGTTAGCATCAAGACGGTAGTTGTTATCAGCAAACTCGTAGGGTTGGATAACAATGGCATCAACAGGGCATATTCTACTTGATTCAACAGAATGTTGTGGTTCGGCCATTGTTGCAGGTTAGGGTTTCTTGAAGAACTCAAGGGTTTTGATGTTTGAGAGAGAATGAAGAAGGGTTTTGAATGATTCGAAAGCGTAAACATGAAATGGGTCCTGAGAGTGGGTATTTATACACTAAACATGTGGCTGGATTAACGTCGTAGGTACTGTAGGCACTCGAGTTTCAGATAGTGGAACGACCTCTATAGTAGAACGTGGAAACAGCCAGTGGTCTGTCTTTCAATCAGAGAATGCCACGCGGGGTTTGGTTCTGACATCTTTTGGGCAAGCAAACCGTCACGGTTAGAGATGTGCGGGTGACAAGTGGTTGACGCTTAAAGAATGACCTGCATCTCTGATGACGTGGCAGAAAAACCGACAGAGCTCTAGTGGAGCTCAGCACAGTTTTGTCTCTATTAAGTAAGCTTTTCCATTTCTTTCAAGTAACCCAAGATGTTTCACCTTTACCTAAAAACATTTAAAATTTTGTATCTGATGTGAAAGTAGTCAAAGAACAAAGACATAACTGACTCAGAAATTTCACAGAGTTCTTGTGAGAAACAACAGAGGCTCTGGTGAAATATCAGAGTTCTGTTAAGTTCTTAACGTTATCAAACGGTTTTCATCAGAACAGGTTTTCCCTCTTTCTTCAAAAAGATTTTTTATTGAAGTTCAAAAGGCAAAGTCATTTTGGATTTGGAAATCGAATTTTGACTTGCTCCCCCTAAAACTATGCACAAAATCCTTTATAAGCTCCCCCTTGAAATATGAGCTTATTTGAAAGATTTTCTTTCAAGCCTTTTGAAAGAAAAAAAACTTTATACATAAAAAAATATATACACAAACAGATTCACTGAGCTTTGTTGAAAAAATATGCATGACAAAGTTCTGGTGAACATCAGAAGGTCTGTTGAACTATCCTACCCAACTATTTGTCAGAGCTCTGGTATGATCATCAGAGGCTCTGTTGAGTTTAAACAGAGTTAGGAAGACATGTTCAGCATACCCAATTTGGTGATTAAGAAGTTAAATCTCCTTTCATCAAGGGCTTTTGTAAACAAGTCAGCAAGTTGGAAGTCGGTTGAAACAAAATACATTTCAATCGTCCCTTTTTCAACATGGTCTGTTATGAAGTGGTACCTTATGTCGATATGCTTCGTCTTGGAGTGCTGAATTGGATTAGCTGTTATTGCGATGGCACTCTTGGAGTCACACAGAATTGGAATTTTGCCATACTCCAGGACATAGTCTTTGAGTTGGGTTTTCATCCATATCACTTGAGAGCAACAGCTGGCAGCAGCAACATATTCTTCTTCTGCTGTAGAAGTTGATACGCAATTCTGTTTCTTGGATGTCCAACTCACAAATTTTTCTCCAAGCAATTGGCAGCTACCAGAAGTACTCTTTCTGTCATTCTTGCATCCTCCATAGTCTGAATCTGTATATGCTACAAGCTCGAAACCAGAATTAAGAGGATACCAGAGACCCAAGAATTGAGTCCCTTTCAGATATTTAAATATGCGCTTGACAGCAGTCAAATGAGATTCTTTAGGATTTCCTTGAAATCTGGCACAGAGACAGGTTGCAAACATTATATCAGGTCTGCTAGCAGTTAAGTACAGTAGTGACCCTATCATGCCTCTGTAGTTCTTGACATCTGTAGGTTCACCTTTAAGGTCAGAGTCAAGTTTAACTCCAGTGGCAAAAGGAGTTTTCATTGGATTTGAATTGTTGAGCTTAAATTTTTTCAAAATATCAGAGATGTATTTGGACTGACTTATGAAAGTCCCTCTGATGGATTGTTTTACTTGTAAACCAAGGAAGAAAGAAAGTTCTTCCATCATGCTCATTTTGAATTCACTTTTCATCAAATCCTCAAACCTATCACAATACTCTTGCCGGGTAGACCCAAAAATAATGTCATCAACGTATATTTGCACCAGAATTATATCATTTTTGTACCTTCTAAAGAATAGAGTTGTATCGACAGTACCTTTCTCGAAGTGATTAGTCAACATAAAGTTGGACAGAGTTTCATACCAGGCTCTGGGAGATTGCTTAAGGCCGTACAGAGCTTTGTCTAACTTGTAAACGTGGTCTGGAAACTCTGAACTTTCAAAGCCAGGTGGTTGCTGGACATAAACTTCCTCTTGTAGTTTGCCATTCAGAAAGGCAGACTTCACATCCGTCTGATAGACCTTAAAACCCTTGTGAGCAACATAGGCTAAGAAGATTCTGATTGCTTCTAGCCTAGCCATAGGAGCAAAGGTTTCGTCATAGTCAATACCTTCCTCTTGGCAATATCTCTTTGCAACCAGACGGGTTTTGTTTCTGATGATAATCCCATCTTCATCCTTTTTATTTCTAAACACCCATTTGGTTCCAATAGCAGTCTTATTTTGAGGAAGTGGAACGAAGGACCAAACTTTGTTTCTTTCAAAATCCAGAAGCTCCTCTTCCATGGCTTCTATCCAGTTTGGGACTTCAAGGGCTTCAGAAATCTTCTTCGGCTCAATCATGCTTAGAAAATTTACAAAGAAAGCTTCATTGATTGTGGTCGATCTTGTCTTCACACCATCTTCAGCAGCACCAATTATAAGATGATGGGGGTGATCCTTTGTCCATCTTGTCATGGGAGCATGGACAACAGGAGGGGTTTGTGCTTCTGATGGGAAAAGACGATCTTCAGCATCAGCGCTCTGTGGATTGGCACTAGGGCTCTGTGGCACACAACTCTGGAGAGTGGCCTCATTGCTCTGTGAGTTGCCAATAGGGCTCTGTGAAGGTGAGCTTTCAAATAGGGAGTCTCTGCCAATGTTGGTTAGCAGTGGTGATGATGGCTTTAGTTCAGGTTCTCCTACATTTGATTGTGGTTCCTCATTTCTCTGAATAACACCTGTAGACAGAGAAGTAGATGGTGAAGTATTGGAGGGACCAGTAAGAGTTGTACATGTCAGATTCTGTTCTGTTGAATTCTGAGCTTGATTGCCTCTGTTGATGTTGACAGAGGAATCATCATCATCGAAGAAATCATCGAACACAAGATTGATATCTTCTTCCCTTGTCTTAGAAGAACTTGGTTTCTTCAGCTCATTCTGTGTCCCCTCTATTGATTTACGATCAGAGGAACTTGATGTACTTTCATCAAATGACACATTAACACTTTCTTGAATAACACGGGTTCTGGTATTGTAGACTCTGTAAGCTTTAGAGGTTAAGGAATAACCAATAAAGATTCCTTCGTCTGCCTTCTTGTCGAATTTACCCAGCCGTTCTCTGTCATTCAAGATGTAACACTTGCAGCCGAAAATATGAAAATATTTCACGTTTGGCCTTCTGTTGTTGATGAGTTCATAGGGAGTCTTCTTAATGGGAAAAACAGAAGTTAATGGGAAGGACGATACCGGCCAACATGGTTCTTGTGACTTCTACCAGAGTTCTGTTCTTTCTCTCCACTACTCCATTATGTTGTGGAGTTCTGGCAGCTGAGAAGTTCTGGGAGATTTCTTCTTCTGAAAGATAGGCATCTATTATGGCATTCTTAAACTCTGTCCCATTATCACTTATCAACTTTTGAATTTTGAGACCTAACAGAACCTGTATCCTTTTCAACAAACTTATCAGAATTTCTGGGACATCAGATTTTACTCTGATGAACTCAATCCATGTATATCTAGAAAATTCATCAATTAGCACAAGAATATACTTCTTACCCGACAGACTTTGCACAGAGATTGGACCACAAAGAGCTACATAAAGCATATGCAAAGGTCTTGGGTAGTTGTGATCACTCTTAGTTCTGTGTGAAGATCTTTTCATCTTACCCAGCTCACAAGCAGAACAGAGATGGTCTTTGTCAAATTTTAGCGAAGGAAGTCTTTCACTAAGTTCAATTTCACGAGCTTGTCAAGATTTGAAAAGTTCAAATGGGCAAACCTTTTATGCCAGAGCCAGGCATCTTCATTTTTCAAAGAGACTAACCAGAGTTTTTCTGTTGTAGTTCCTTGTTTTGGATTAAAGTTCATTTTGTACATATTGCCTTTTCTGTCAACTCTTAAAATTTCTTGACCAGACTCGAAAAGCAACAAGGAACAATACTTCTTCCTAAAATTGACGTCGAACCCATGATCACACAGTTGACTTATACTGAGCAGATTATGATTTAATCCCTCAACATAAGCAACTTCAGAAACTGAAACACCACCATTAACTAAAGTACCATAACCTCTAATTTGTCCACCATTGTCTCCTCTAAAGGTCACTGCACTCCCTTTATTGTTCTTGAAAGAAGTTAGCAGCTCCTTATTGCCCGTCATGTGCCTGGAGCATCCGGAATCTAAATACCACATCTGCACATGAGGTTTCTCCAAGACAGATTAGTTCTTTTTAGGTACCCATTGCATGATGGGTCCTTTCTTGTTAGGCTTTGGGGTGTTAACAGTCTTTCTTACTGGCTTTTCATACTTTGATGATGTGCCAGATGTCTTTTTCTGTGCATTCTGAACAGTCTTGGGATTATTCCTTTGAGGTGACTGATTCAGAACACAGTGAGGACCATTCATATGGTTTTGCACTTTTAACAACAGTTAAATGCAATTGCAGTTGATAGAACATGAAGATAATTGGTGCACATTGCTGTTTTTATTCAAAAACTGTTGTTTGAATGGTGCTTGATTCTGAAAAACTTTAGGACCATACATTATGTCCTGATTTGGTTTCTTAAAGATGTTGTTCCTTGAAACAAGCTCTCTTGACATAAAGTTGCTTTTCTTTGGAACTGACTCACGTGACAAAAAAGAATTTCTTTGATTTATACCATAATTGGGAATAGGCATGTCATTGACTATCCATTTGCCCTTCTGTTCCGGTGTAAACCTGATTGGTTAAAAGCAAAAGGAACTGAGGTGTTTTCACTGGAATATTTCTGGCTTTCTATCTTTTCTCTACTTCTACTACATTAGAAACAAGAGTCTTGAAGCCTTTGTTGTCAAACTCAGTTCTGGTATGAATCTTGATTGTTTCTTGAAAAATGAGACATCCTTTTTCAAATAAAAACATCATGCGGGCATTTGCTTTGGTTTATGCAAAACTTTTATTTGACTACAAAAAATCTGTTCATCTACCTCAGAATCAGAGTCACTGTCCGAGCACTGAAAGTCTCTGGTGGTTCTGGTGGAGGTGTTAGACACCTGAGGTATCACAGAGGTATTAGCTTGAGCAGACTTAAACTTTCTCAACTTTGGTTTTAAAGCATCAGAAACAGCATTTTCCTCAAGAATTCTTTTAATATCCTCTTCAAATGATGTTCTGATTGATTAAGAGGAAGGAGAGAAGACTGATGCTTCAGGGTTGAGCTCGCTCTGTGTTTTATCAACAAAGGACTCATCCACAGAAGTAACAGACTTCTGTCCCTTAAAAGAGTTGAAATTAAAAATCTCTTTTGGATCCACACTATTAACAGAGTTAGGAAGTATGATTCTAGCTCTTCCTTGATCAAGAATGAACTTTTCAGAGGTTTAATAACCTTTTCATGATTCAAGGAGTCATAGCTAACATTCCTGTAGTCAAGTCTTCTGGTTCTTTTGAAAACATCTGAGGTTTTGATTCTTTTGAAAGCAGCAATACTAGAGATCACATCCTCTTCGATTTTCCCAACGCAAAAAGCAGAGGACAGAGATGTCTTCTTCTTTTCGTTGTAGGGAGCAAGGTCAGAGAAACCAAGACCTTGTGTATCCATCTAGGATTTTATCTTAATGTGCACATCTTGTGCATCCTGGTACTTCTTGATTTGAATTTCTTTTCTCTGCAGGGATTGATGTAAAACCTCCCTTTCTCTTTGAAAATGATATTTTAAAGAAACAGAGTTAAGTCTTTCAGTTTCAGACTTCTTAACCTCTTCAGACTTTTGATTCAAAACATTTTCAAACTCTTTAACCTTTTCAGAAAAGATGCTTTCCTTCTTCTGTTGTAGGATCTCTAGCTCAGATTTCTCTTTGAATATTTCTTCCTTTTCCTATTCCAAGAGAGTTTTCTCTCTCTCTTGTAGAAGGACAGATCCTTATGAGCTAGCTTTCTTAACTCTTTCTCTTCAAAAAGCTTTTGTTTCAAGAGTTGAAATTCTTCTGTTAGCAAAGAAACGCACATTTCCAACTCAGAGTCGGACTTAGATTCAGAAGAACATACCTTGGCACTGGGTCTGGTGGTCTCCAGTGCTCTGTTGTCTGGCTCTGTCACAGTAAGAGCAAATGCATGAGCCAAATCATCTTCTGTCGTTCTTTCTAACTTCTCTCCGGTAATCCAATCAACCTCTTCTCCCAAACGCTCATCATCCACAGCGATTCCACAGAAGTTGGCTTGCTCTGGTTCATCGCCAGAGGATGAATCAGAGATCCAATTCTCCATCTCAGCAACGTAGCTTCTCTCTCTGTAATTGTACTTGTATTTGTTCTTATAGTAATCCTGGTCTTTTACCAGTTTACCTCTACAATTAGCAGAGAAATGGCCAGGTTTGCCACATCTAAAGCAACGTCCATCATTCTGGTTGATGGGTTGGGCAACATCAGTTTTCTGAGGAACTGTAGCATTATACTTCTGTTGAGGTTGTGGTTGCGGTCTTTGTTCTTGTGGAGCTCTGTTCTGGTAGTTCTGTTGTGCAGCATAACCTCTGTTCTCATCTTTCCCTTCTCTTTCGTATCTACCTCTTCTGTCAAATGCTCTGTTGCCAAATCTCTTGTTAAATTTTTGAGTGATTAATGCAAGAGATTTAGCAAAAGCATTTACGTCATCATCTTCTGATGAACTTTCTTCAGCATTACTTTCTGCTACCAGACTCTTCTTACTCTTCTTCTTCTCTTTCTTCTTATCTCTGCTAGAACTTTCTCTGTTGGATTTTCCTTCAGTGGGATTCTTTGACTCTGAAACTAAAGCAATTGCACCTGCAATGGTGGATTTGCCCTTTTGTTTGACAACATCCTTCTCTTGTGCGGCGAGAGTGCCATAGACATCAGTTAGAGACCATGCATCTAGATCCTGGTTAGCTTGTAAAGACATGGACAGATTCAACCATTCATCATTTAAACTTTTCAAAAACAGAATATTGTTATCTTCCTTCGACCTAACAACCCCACATTTTTTGCATTTGTTTATCAACACATTAAATCTGTTGTAGGTTTGTTGTAAGGTTTCCACAGGAAGTGCCTTGAAATCATTGTATTCATTTATACATTGGGTTCTTCTGTTCTTTTGGGTCTTAATTCCACCCTCATGTTGATTAAGAAGCTGATCCCAGATTTCCTCAGCAGTAACACATGAATCTAGTTCTTGAAATATTTCGTTAGGAATGGCCATAATCAAAAGTCTAACTACCTTAAGGTCATTTTCCATTTGAAGTTTCTCTTCATCAGTAAACCCGATGGTTTTAGGTTTAAGATAAGTAGGAATCTCAGCAGTAGTTTCTGTTGCGGGTACACGTGGAACCAAAACCATGGGATTGCAAGGTCCATCCGTGACAGAACGCATTAAATCTCTGTCCATTCCATCAAGGAAGTTAACCATCATAATCTTCCATTGAGGATTTTCATCTCTCAGAAGAGTAGGAGGCTTGGTCAGAGAACCAGCAGTATAAATGGCGTTGATGTTGTTAGCCATTTTACAGAAAAACAGAGTATAATGGTTTCAAACGATTTTGAAATAGAATAAGCTGAAAGTAAGTGAACAGTAACCAATAGAACTGTAATGAACAATAGATAAGATCTTTAAACTAGACTAGAAAGCTTAAATGGGAGATATAATAACTTTTAAACTAGTAAACTGTAAAACAGAGTATACTAGGAAGCTTTGAAACAGACACACAATCAACAACAGTGAATCAACCTTGGTAGATTGGATTGTTTGATTTAAGAAAATCAAGCAAGCTCTGATACCAACTGTAGGTTCCCAGATTCACGTTGCATCACAATAATGGTAAGAAAATAGACAGCGGAAGCATATTAAATAAAGCCATTAATGTGAGTGATTGTGTAAACGATATAATAACTGTGAGTATCAAATATATAATAGTAATAATGACAACAAGATCAAGTATAAAAGTTGCTCGTATATTGATAATGAATCACACCAAGAACACGTTCAAGTGTGTGTTCAGAAATCTCACAGGACACAATATCGTATGGAGATAGTGTTATGGAATACTGCAGTGTGTGCTTTAACAATTGTGGAAAACTATTCTTCCAAAAGCTTACAATCATTTGTTCCACTACCTCACTATTTATAGCTCTGATAAAGTGTAGACAGTGTACTATCGTACCCTGGAATGACACGTGGAAAGTGTGTCTCCTTTCTTTAGGGCATACGTGGAAAGTATAGACACGTGTCTGACACTTAGGATTTCTTACGAGACTTAGGCACCACAAAGGTCTTCACTTCACCAGAAATCATTAGACCAGAGCTCTGTTTGTCTTTGGGTATGAACAGTTCTTCTGTTGATTTTCTACCAGAGCTCTGTTGAGCTCTGTTGGTTCCACCAGAACTCTATTGAGTTCTGTTGGTCTTCTTGATGAGTTTCTTCTAAGTCTTCTGCTTGATCTCTGTTGGTCTTCTGACTTGATAATATTTTCAATACTTTTACATAAGAGATACTTGGGGCTAACACATGGAAATGACGGTTGGGTGGCTCAAGGAGCAGAAAACTGTCAACTTTTCCTTACAACCTATCAACTTTATGTGCCACCTCACCCTAATCTTTCAATTTTCAAGAAAAACATTCATCACACCCTCAATAACCGTTTCCCCTAAATTCTTTTACCCAAAAACTAGTCCCTTTCTACACTAAATTTCAAAACCCACCTTTTTACCCTCACAAATTTCAAATACACTCTCTCTCTTCTCATAATTTCTCTCACGAAAAAAAAGCAAACCCTCACCATGGCAAGAAGCAAACGACTGGTGCCTAACCGAAATAAACCCAGCCGTGCTACGCGTCGCCGTGTCGCCAACGCCGACCACCTACCGGAGAATGTCACCGGCGACCTAAACCAACCACCGTCTTCTTCCGAGGAGAACACGGTGATGGTTGTCGCACCTGACGCCAAGTCGTCAAAGCAAGAAGGGTCGAAAGCAGCGTCGTCAAGAGCCTCAGACATGAGTATGAGTGAGTTCGACATCGAAGACCAAAAGACTGAAGACGAAATGCTCCGTTTGCAGGAGGAGTTTCAGCAAAAACTCCTTGCACTTCAAGAGAAAAAGGAAGAAATCGAGAAGAGGAGAAAAGAGGAAGAAGAAAGGCTACGGAGGGAAGAGGAAGAACGATTGAAAAGAAAGGAAGACGCGAGATTGTTCCTAGAAGAAGAGGACTATGTAAACCAATACCTACAAATGGGGAACACCATCGACTTGGAGGCCCTGAAAAAAGCAAGCCACAGTGAGGAGATCCCTATCAAGAGAGCACTGAAGAGAAGGGACATGGTCACCACGTCTACGGTGACCACTCCGGCGAAATCTGCTACGGGAAGACCCAAAAGAGCAACTTCTGGAAAAGGTAAGGGTCCTATCCCCTCTTCAAGTTCATTATGAGAAGAGTCAGATGCTGATAATGAACAAGTTTCAATAAAAACCCCTCATGAAGCCATAGTGGGCACTGAACATGCCCCCAGTGGCATTCCCAAACAATTCACAACCGCTGCGGTTGCTGCCCACTATGACTGTATTTTTAAACAAAAGATATATATGGAGAGGGGTTTTGACCCCGAATTTGTGGAAGCGAACCCCTTTATCAAGGAAAGGGTTATTCAGTAAGATTGAGCCACTTTGGCCACTGCCAATAGGAGGGCCAACTCTTCTTTAGTCAAGAAATTCTATGTCGAGGCCTCACAAACCAAGACCACTTGTGTAACAGTCCAGGGCCGTAAGGTACACTATGGGGCATCCACCATTAATCGGGTCCTTGGTATAAGGACGCCACTGTTGTGTACATTTGCTAAGTTTTTTGCTGAAAATGACCCCGGCTGATGAGGACGCTATTTTAAAGGCACTAATAGTAGAAGGTAAAACTTGGGCCATGGATGGAAGTAGGAAGTGCCTACCAGCCAGCTTCCTCACTACGGAATCTGCGGTTTGGTTTCAGTTCTTACGTCACTCCCTCTCGCCCACTACGCATGACACAACTCTTTCCATGCACAAATGCGGCCTTCTATACTGCATTCTCACCGGCGAAACAATCAATCTGAGAATTTTGACGCAATCGGAAATTTATCCTACTCCCATGTCTTATTACTTCATTACTAATTGATGATGGAGTGCCATCTACTCCAGGTGATGTCTGGGTCACCTCTGCCAACAACATCAGTGTGGTGACTATTAAGATGATGGGGAGAGAGATCACCACTCCCACCGATGCAAACACTGCTGATGAAGTCCCAGTGACCTCTGCCATCAACCCACTCTTAGCTCCCACTCAAGGCCGAAACACCAATCCCCTGAATGACATCTTGGCTGCGCTGAAAGCCATCACTGACCATCTCACTACTTTGGAGGATCGACAAACGATAATGGACAAGGCCACCGAGTCCTTTTGGATATCCACTCAACAGCGGGATGCGGTCATGAATCAAATGTTACAAGGTGTCGATCCATAACTGGCCGCTCAACTCCCCAATTTTCCCGAGGGTAATTGTCCAACGAATGAAAGTGATGACCTCTCCAGTGACGACTTTGCAGAAAGCTCACCGAAAGCAACCCCTACCCGTTGAATGGTTTGTTGGGACTGTGGTTCCTTCTCTTGATGCATCAAAAAAACAATTTTACACCTCTGTTTATTTGGTATTTGCCCATGGTTGGATATTGACAATTGCTACTTTTTATTTTTGGTTGATTATGCATGCATCCCTACTGATAAGTAGGTGCTTTTGGGTACTAACAAATTTCTTGTTTGAATGCTTTTTGATCATTTTCCATTTCAAAGTGAACAACTTTCGGACTGCGAACTGAAAAACTCACTTTTGTAAGTTCTAGATCCTCAACATGTCATGTTGAAATGATATAGGCCGTTTTTGCATACACTTGCCCAAACTAGACCTTTTTGTACCACAAATGCCTCCTTGAACCCACTTTCCAAGTCACAGTGAGGACACTATGCGATTTTAAGTTTGAGGTGGGGACTTCCAGTGTGACTTCTAGTCTTTATCCACAATGAGGACATTGTGAAGTCTTAAGTTTGAGGTGGGTATACAGTAACCCCCCCCCCCTCAAAAAAAAACCAAAAACAAAGAAAAATCAGAGTGTCCCACTCCAAGAAAATGATGGTGTGCCTTTTCTGGACCATCAGAGTGCTCACTCCTAGAAAACGATGGTGTGCCTATTCTGGACCATCAGAATATCCACTCTCAAAAAACAATACCCTTACCCAAATAAAGCCTGAAGTGTACTTGCTTACCCTTGCAAAACTCAGAAACGTTCATTTCTAAAAAAAATCCCATAGCGGGATTTTCGGTTCAAGTTTGGAAGTGTTTGCTACAATGCCATTGGGAAACACATTCAATGCCACAAATCTTTCGAACCTAATCAAGTCCTATAGATCAAATATGAACAAGGGAAAGATGTTGTCGCATGCACAGAAGTGAAAATTTAGTTTTGGGACCGAAAAAAGCATCCATGGAGGGAGATCAACATTCATTCAAAGTGTGAAATCTGGTAAGTCCCTGAAAGCTCAAAGTTATTATTTGGGGACAAGTAATGGTTTAAGTTTGAGGTTGTGATAACTCTATTTTTAGAGTTATTATTTCCTTTTATTTATATTTTCTTTGGTTAAATTTTAGCCATTTTACTCTCAAATCACCCATTCTTGGTAATATTCCAAAAATTGAGCAAAAAGAGTGAACCACATTTTTTATAAACGATTTGGTAGATTTTTGCGGCACTTTTAAGAAAATTCTGCAGTGACTTGCGGAGTACCCACTCCGGATCCTACTAGCGTGCCAAGAAGAAGATAAATGAAATTCAAATCTTAGCTTGGAAATAAGTTCTGGAAGAATAGAAGAGTTGGTGGCAGCAGAAGCATGGAGGAAAAAGCAAGCATGTCCCCTTAATGGCATTTAGAATAGTTTATTGAAACCAATGGTACTTGAAGTTGACTTTTTACAAAAGGTGAAGTACCCTTGGGGTAATTGTCTAACAAGCATGTGGAGAGAAGCCTTGCTCATGGGAAATGAATTTTATGTCTCTCACCTTGGTTTTTAGCCTCTAGACAATTCCCCATTTTTATTTGGTCCAACTTTTCCTCTAAGTATATAAAGAGGTGTTAGGTTTCATTTACTATTTATTCCATCTACCACACATTTAGTGAAAGTTAGTTTTAGTTTAGCTCTAAATTCTACTGAAGTTAGTCTTTAATTTTCTGCATTTCAATTCCTAGTGTAATTGTTAGTTTGAAGTAATTTGTAGCAGTGTTGTACTCGCAGTGCCCACTGTGGATTTTAATAGAGGTCACTTTTAGTATGTCTAATTGCAACTTCTCATCTATTCCTTTTTTACCTTTTTAATTATGAGCTAAACATCCCTTGGGATGTACGAAGGAAAAGTACCTGGATTTTATGAAAAATGCGTGCGTAATCTTCATACTTCGAATATTTATTGTTTTGGTCATTCACTATCGATTATTGCCCAATGATGCGAACAAGCTGATCACTTGTGAGGATCTAAAGTCTAGTTCTTAACTCGGAAATGAGTAGAACGCAGGGACACGAGCTTGGATGATGCTAGGGAATTCGAAAGAATTCTTATGACACTTGCGAAAGTGAGGTCTGCACAGTGAGCTAATCTCAACCTACTGGAGTAGTAGGCAAGCTAGTTTGTGTACATAAAAACACTTAGAGTATTTGTCTCTACACATTCCATCGAGACCTGAAAAGGTCCATTTTGAGATTACTATTGACAAAACAGTAAGGACCAAAAGTATGGGATTTTTACTAGAAGGTGTGAGTATTTGTGTAACCGGGCTTCTTTACCGAGAGTGCCCACTCTGCACAAGTGCAATGAGCACTCTTTTGGATCAAGTATTTAATATAAAATCTAAGGAAAGTCTAACCTACATTCCTCCTTTTAGATCGTAAGTAATTCGTTAAAATAGCATTTCACCGAACAAACCAACTTATTGCTTCTTCTGTAATTGAAACTTGTAAAAGGAAGCTCATGTGAACGATAGTGTCTTGATTGCACAATCCATGTGGATACGATTCTGGTATTTTACCAACTATTACTTGTTGTGACGCTCATAGTGGCCAGTGTACCATTGCTCTTCCCACTGTGGATAGTTCGCATTCCACTGCGATTAATTCACATATTTTGCATGTACCACCAATCATCTTCTCTATAGGACACTACTTCTTCGTCCTCCAAGAATCAGAGTCGTAGTTTGCATCATAGAAATCAAGAGTTGGGTCCTTGTTCCACCTTGAAGTATCAAGAGAAGTATCCAGACCTGCCCTCTCTAAGAATGATCCAAATGATTCATCGTGTGTATCTGCTACCTATATGGTTTAAGGAATTGATAAAGTCTGAGGAATTTGGGGTTCTTCGTAGGCAAAGTTCAAAGGAGTGGGGGATCTTAGTTCTTCTTGAACATGCTCTTGCACTTCGCCCTGGGTTTGCTCTCCACCCTTTGCGATGGTTTGCAGAGGGGACCCGGGCTTTTTGGCCTTCTTTCTTTTGGGCTTCGGGGCACCCTCCCTTGTTGGTCTGGATTTCCTCTTATTTTCTTTTCTTTTCGAGGGGAGGGTTCAAAGGTTTTAATAGGAATGGTTTCCTCAGGGATTGATGTTTCAAGATTTGGTTCCTCTATGGTAGTGGCTTTCTTGGCCTTCTTCTTCTTTGCCTTTTTCTTTGGTGGGGAAGGAGGTTTTGTGGTTTTTGCTGCAGAGGTGCCTTCATTGTTTCTCTTGGAAGGTTCTTGAACTATAGAAGTGGCTTCATTATTCTTTCCTCTCTGAGCGTTATCAAGTTTTAGCCTATACTTCTGTAAAGCAACATTCCATTCCGTTTCTGTCATCCTCTCCACTACTTCTGTTCCTATGGGTACTCCTAAGTGTGGGGGGTCGCAGGACTCGGTTGGGGAGTCCTGTGTACATGCACATACTCTCTTATAAGCTCTTGGTCAGTGGCATATGATAGCATATTTTCGCTCAAGGGTCTGCAGAAGTTGTAGCCTGATGCATGGTTTGTTGGGGTCATATTTTGTAGTGGATAGGTCTTCACTACTAGGCCTTTCATGGTCCTTCCTTCGTTCTCTATCAGAGGTTCAAGAATAATTCCAATTATTCTTTGGATTTGGAGTTCTAACAGATTGCCTCCTGCATTTTGGGTTCCTTTCTTCTCTTCAACTGCATTGGCCATCTCTTGCAGGATTAGACGGGCAATGTCTAAGGGCAAATCGTAGTACACCCCATACATGATTTCCAGAATCTAGTGAGAACTTTGGTCTGGGCTTCCGGTTTTTCTTGTGAGGCAACAGTTCAGGATGGAGAAGAGGGTGTTCCACAAAGGGGGAAGGCGGTTCCTTCTGAAGTCATTTCTTTTGGCAAGGGGTTGGTTGTAACCCAACATCATTATGAATTGAACCAAGTCTTCGTCAGAGAGTTCTTCAGCATACCTCTTTATCCCTAATAGGCTTCTTGTGGGGATCTCAAACTCTTGTGAAATCATGGCTATATTGATTCCAATGGTGAGGTTTTCAGAGTTATCAGGACTTCATATATAACCTACCACAGAGTTGATTTCTTCATCAAACCTACAACTCTTCCAGTACTGGTGTAGGTATCTGCTAGGGATGTTCTTGACATTTCTTGTTAGGACTTTGTTTAATGCATGGTTTTGAAGAATATTTGTCAAAATGGCTTGTTCTTGACAAAAATTTTGGGTGTTTAAAATCACAAAATGATTATTTGGTTTCAAGGGGAGTGGGGTTTCATACCATTCGTGGTCTATGAAATTCTGGAAGTTTGTAAATGGAAGATGATGAACAGACGCCTCTGTGTTTGAGTGTTCATCATTGTTTCTTGGTGGAATAGGGTTTTGGGAGTTCTGAGATTAAACAGGGGAGTTGTTGGAAGCCATTGATGATACTTTGGGTGGTGTTCTTGAAGAAACAGGTGATATTTCAAAGGTTTTGCGCACAAATTTGCAGGTCGCCGGAGTTCTTGAGAAAGAAAAGGTAGAAAATGAGGAAGAAAGGTAACTTTGGCTTTTATAGTGGGGTGAAAAGATAAGATTTCAAATGGTAATAACTTAATTACATAAGTTTTCACATCCGCACTCAAGTGTGCAGCTGTTGGGAGACTCTTTAGAAACGAGGGTACATTGCACTCCCAATCAGATGATGCCACGTCATACTGGGCGGTGCACGATGAAGGGACATGCGCCTTCCACTACAACCACCCATGTGGCAGATGCTAAAGACAAATGCCTGTGACCCTCAAAAGAACCCGCACCCCAGAATGTATTCAAAATACATAAGTGTTAAGAATCACAGAGCCTCTGTGGTGGAATGAGCCTCTGTGGCCTGGGGTCTGCCATAACTTGCACAAGATTGCTCCTTTTATTTACTTAAGTCGTTTGAAAAGCATTGAGCTGATCGATAGAGTTTCCACGAGGAAATCAGTGGTCACGGAGACTTCTGTGGCACAGAGACTATATGAATCGTCACAGAGGCTCCTTGAACAAAAAATTTTATTTATGGATAGCTCTCAAAAGATTTTGACCATCCAAAGTTTTAATTTTTTTAAATAGGTAGTTTAGGACATATTTGGAAAGTGATGTCCGACAAAAGTGTTTTTGAACGTGGGTTTGTACGGTGTGCTTACAAAAAATGGCTCATGGTTTTCTGCATCATCGCCTTCTTTTGTGACTTACTCGAACAAATAACTTCTTTGGCTCCCCCTTGAATGATCAACTTCTATTGCCCAAATTCAGTCTTCCCTCTGCTCCCCCTTGATCTATGCTTGGATCAAATGAGATAAGTAATGCAAAAGTCATAGATCAACCATCTGAGAGAATTTGTGACGTAGGCCAGAGGCTTTGTTCAGTTTCATAGAAGCTTTGTGGATCATAGAAACCTTAAAAGGGATGGATTTTACTTACTGAAGGGTGAAAGTATTTACATTTATACAAGAGACTCTAAATACACTTACAGAGGTCCTTTGAATCAACTCATGTTCAACATACCCAACTTGCCAACCAAGAATAAGATTCTCTTCTCATCTAGAGCTTTGGTGAACAAGTTAGCAAATTGATACTCTATAGGCACGAAGTACATTTCGATCGTACCTTATTCAACGTGATGCTTCCGAAAGTGGTACCTGATATCTATGTGCTTTGTTTTTTAGTGTTGTACTGGATTGACAGAGATAGATATGGCACCTTTGGAGTCACAGAGGATGGGTATCTTGTCGATACTTAGACCATAGTCTTTGAGCTGAGTTCTCATCCACAGAACTTGTGAACAGCAGCTGGCAGCAACAGCGTATTCAGCTTTTACCATAGATGTCGACACTCAGTTTTGTTTCTTTGAAGTCCAGCTCACTAATTTACCACCTAGGAATTGGAAACTCCCAGAGGTACTTTTCCTGTCTAATTTGCATCCTCCATAATCTGAGTATGTGTAAGCCATTAGATCAAGGCAAGAGTTCTTCCCTCTTTACAACATAGAGGTGTGTTTCTTTAGGATTTGCCTGATATCTTGTAGAAAGACATGTGGCATACATGATATCTGGTCTACTTACAGTTAATGTTGGATCCCAGATACACTTAATCAAGATTAACAATCTATTAGTGGAGTTTAGAGTTTGATGCGGAAGCGTATTAAACTAACAGATATGTTTGATAGATATTAGAACGCACATATATAAAGAAAATAGTAAAGAATGAAAAGGATTTCTTGAACAGTTACTGTTATTCAATATATAATAACAACACGAAGAACAGATTAATAACTGTTGGTGTGTGTGAGAATATAACACTCAGATATTTGACAATAAAGCTTGAGAGTATTAGTGATTCCTTTTTTTTTCGTCCTTGGGAAGATCTCAACATGAGACTTCCTTTTATACTACTTTTAGAAGACTATGAAGTAGGTCACTGTTCCTTTTACGGCATGAATAGTAAACTGGATGGTGTGAACAGTGGACTGGATGGTGTGAGCAGTTGTTTGAGCCATGCGCATTTAATGGAGCAGATGTACTTTTGGTAAATGCATTAAATGGCGCAGACGTCTATTTTGTACCTTGCCCTATTGAGTCCACTCAGAGCTTGACACGTGTTTTGATAGTACTTTTCCATGCAAGTTGATGAACGTATCCAGTAATATCTTCCAAGTCTTCATTGAGGACCACAGAGGCTCTGTAATGAATTACAGAGGTTCTGCGGTCTGGTCCTGTGTGGAGCAGTCTTCGCCGGATTCCGAGTCTTTGGTCTTCTTTGTGCGTATGACAGAGCTTCTGTAGGAAGCCTCTGCTGCTTCTGTAGCTTCTTGACCTTGATTTCTCGGTAATGTCGGCAGAGCCTCTGTAAGAGGCTTTCTTCACTTAGCCTATTTTTCACTACTTCTAAATACTTCTATGATTAGGAAGATTGAAGCTAACAATCTCCCCCTAAGTAGTGAAAAATAAAAAATTTGAACTTGAGTTAAGTTTGGCTAAGTTAGATAAGATAGAGGTTAAACAATACCTCGAAATTTCTTTCATTTAGAAATATGCCAGAGGCATTTTACATTTGAGTACAATGAAAGATAACACTTTGTTTGCAGAGATTGGAGGTCTGAGAATCAGATTTTGGCATCTTTGAAATCGTTGTAGCTTCTGTTGTCTCTGCCGACTTTTCTGATCTCTTTGTAGAATCTGATGCAGAGTTCTCTTAGGCGGATTGTTGAGTCTATTTCTCTGATGAAAGTATCTGCATCATCTCTATCCATTTTCTCTGTACCTCTGTATTTTACAAGGCTTGCTCTGAATTTGCTCAGAGTACTGGTTGCGTACTTCTGACCATCCATGAGTACAAAAAGTTTAACCTGGTGTTGTGGGTTTTGAAATACTAACCCAAATCTTGGTTCTCTGATGATTGAGTTGGGCACAACGTCTGGTGGGCAGCGATCTTCTGGTGGTCGTAGATCTAGATGTTTGAGACCAAGATCCTTTCCCAGCTGAAAATCTATCATGCTGTATAGCAGAAGCTTTTCCCTCATCGCTTTTCTCAACACTTGATAGGCTCTAGTATTAGGCTCTGTGTTGTAGTTGTCTTTTGTCCATTGCAGAAGGTCAGGTAGGTCGTAAGGATTGATGTTTCTTAAGTCAGCATCAGCGAAGGTAGATTCTGAATTGTTCTCTCTTCTGACTTTGTAAAGATTGTACCTGACCCTTGGATAGGTTCTTTTGAAGGAGAATCTGCAGAAGATCACCTTTTTTATTTTGTGAATTGAGAAGACATCTGCTTTGGTTCTTGGCTTTGTTCTTGTGAAGATGTTCTCAAATTTTTCTCTGATCCTTGGATCTGTCACATGATCTACTGGATGATTTGTCTGATAGGATTGTTTGTAGAGGTATTTGTATACCACTTCTTCCATCTCTTCATGTGTTGGACCAGGTCGTGGAATTTGTCTTCTGAGACTCTCCATCTGTTGAACAACTTCTGCAGCTCTACCAGTTAGAGGAATTTCTGACAGAGGCTTCAATCCATGTGCCCAGTCAACTTCTTCGGGTTTTGGGGTTTGAAAGGCGTCAAACGCACTCTTCATTAGTTTTTCTGTTGGCTTTGGCAATGTTTTCTTCTTCTTTGGCTCTTCTGTCAGTATCCCTTTGCCCTTATCTTTTGCTATTGTCGTGGCAGAACCTGTTGCTTCTGTGGGTTTTGAGGTTGGCACTTCTGTTGGTTTGATAGAGGTTGCCTCTGTGGATTTTGACGATTGTGATTTAGAGGACTTTTGTGGCGATGGTTCTGTTGGCTTGACTTGCTTTGTAACCTCTGTTGGAGGTTGTTTGATGACTTCTTCTGCGAGCTCAGTTTCTGTTGATGAAGTGTTGTCATTGAATCTTCTTGCCATTCTGAAAGCTAAAGTGAACCTGTGCCTTTCTTCTTCTCTCTTCACCATACGATCACTCATTGTTGTGTGCATCCTTTTCAGAATGTCAGAAGCAGAGGTCGTTGCTCTTTTTGGTTTGGTGGCAATCGACTTTCTTCTGGGTATGGTTTGGGGTGTTTCCACAGAGGTGGGTATTTTCTCTGTGGTTGGTTCATCTGTTTCTTCCAAAATGATTACCTCAGGGGCGGTTGTTGCCTCTGTGGCTTGCTGTTCTGCTTCTGGAGTTTTGGTTTCGTCAGGAGATGATTCCACAGAGATGGGTGTTGTCTCTGTGGTCTTTTGGGTTTGTTGTTGTCGGGTCTGTTCTGGAGGTGCTTGACTCAGAGGTTCTGCGGCTATTGGTGGACCTGTAAGTCCTTTGCTTGCAGTTTTCTCTGTAGTTTTCTCCCCCTCAGGATGATCTGATGGACCAGGATGGTCATCATCATCAGAGTCATCCTGACCCTTGTCTGATGTACCCTCTGCTCTGCAAGAAGCATAGGGTTTCTTTGGCATTGTGGCTCCAGCAGCGATCAGTTTCGCGCAGACATCATCACATAGGCCAAGAAGAGTTGCTAGCTCTGCCTCTGTTTTGAATCTCATCCTTCCTACACTTTCTCTGAAATCTTTGACGAAGTTAGCATTGGCAGTGGTGAAGGAAAGGATGACTTCTGTCACTTGATTAATCACGTTCTGCCCAAGCTCTGTCAGTTGTGCTCTTGTCATGTAGTCTTTGGGTTGCATCAGCATGGTATTTCGCATGGCTTCTTCTTGAACCTTTTGTAGGGCCTTCTGTAGATCTGCAGGAGTGATGCCCGTTGACACTGAAGTCTGTTTGTTCAATTGATCAATGAATTTGTTGATTGAGTTCTCAATCGAAGGAGTAGTTGTTGCGGCAGAAGTGGTGGATGCAGTAGCAGCAGACTTCATCTGTGAGATGGCAGTTTTCACCTCTGTGGACAGGTTGTCCATTTTGGTGTTCAGGTTTAGCAGTGCCAGTGATGTTGTCTCTGCAAAAGATTTGAAAGAGCTTTGCAACTCTTTCAAGGTTTGGTTCACAGAGGTTTCAAGGGTTTGGAACTCATCCCTTGTAACTTGTGTTCCGGTGGTAACCTCTGGAAGAACACATTCGTCTCCAGAGTGAATCCCTGTTCCTGGGATACCTTCTTTCATTCCTGTTTGTACGTTGAGAATGGAAGGATTTCCTTCTGATCCTTAAGAAGAAACATGAGTTTCAATCCCTACAAAAGTTCTGAGAAGAACATTGTCCAAATCCACTCCAGAGGTGGGTATTGGAATATCCTTCTGTTGACTAGGAGACTTGTCTAGAGTCTCTTTGTCTTTGTGCTCTCTACTTCTCTCTGAAAGAAGTGTGGGTCTTAACAAGTGCGTGGCAGAGGAAACAAATTCCTCTGTTGGGCGTTCTTCTGTGATCTGGGGCAATTGATCACGAACTATATGTAAGAGTGTATCCTGGACTTACAATTGGTATCAGAGCCAATCAACAAACAAATTCGTCCAAGAGTGTGTTTGATCGCGTTCTTGAAGTTTCTTGATCAATTCGACAATTGATTCCGCTGCTGCTAACAATTCTTGAATTCCTAACAATTCTTGAATTCGTTTCTATCATTGATTCAAGAAATTTGAATTTGTCTTTCTGTTGAATCGATATCTTACAATCAAGTCATCCAAAGATTTTCTCTCTATGCTGATTAATTCTCGAAATTAAACAGTGATCACAGGTATGTTTTCGAAATTCTTGATTGGTTTCTTGATCAAAGTGATTATATCTGCTGCATGCTGATTAGTATTCAAATTTTTTGTTGAAAAGAAGATTTCATTAATTCATGTACTCTAACTGTTTGATGAAATGCATGTGACAGATTTGATTAATTCTTGCATGTTCCAGATTTGTGTTGATTCTCATTTTTTATTATAATTCATAGTTGATATTTGAATTTGTCATTTCATCATGCCTGAGATTATTGAAGTTTTTGTGAGACCTGCAATTTCTATAACCAGTTCAGACAATTTACAAAGATTAAGTCCTGTAAAAGCAAAAGAAAAAATTTCTGAACCAAAAACTGAGATTGTTCATTTTGAAAGCAAGATTGCTAATCTTCAAGCAAAACAAGACGAATATGCAAAAGTTATAAAGATTTTGCAAAAAGAGAAATCTGATTTTCTAAATGATTTTGAAAAGGTTCAAGAAAACATAAAGTTGTTAAAAAAAGAGAATGTTGATTTGAAAGAGAAAGGCAATTTTAGAAGAAAGATGTTGACAGAGTCTGAAAATAGAATCAAATCATGTGAAAGGCAAAATTGTCAACTCTTGAAACAGATCTATGATTTTGAACAAGTTCTTATACTTGAAAGAGTGAAATTTGAGAAAGAGAGAAGAGACTTTCAAACTGAGAGGAAAGGTTTTGAAACAAAGTCTGTTGAATTATCTTTGAAAATTTCTGATTTGGAGAAAATTCTTGCAAAAGAAAGAAAAGAGTTTGAATGCAAGAAAAATGTTTTTCAAAAAGAAAATAATGGTTTTGAGAAAAAGAAAACAGGAATGTTAAATGAGTTTTCTGTAAAAATCAATGAGTTGGAGAAAGAGTTAGAAGATGGAAGGAAAGAGACTGAAAAGAAGAAGGTAAATGGCTTTAAAGAAAAATGCTTAAAAGATGAGTTTGAGAAGGAAAAGAAAGTTTTTCATTTGGAGATAAGGAGGCTTATTAAGAAATTATCTGATTTATCAACTAAAATCATGATAGAGAGGAAGTCCAAATCTGATTTGCAGTCAAGGTTTGATTTGTATGTTAAAAAGTTTAGGGAATTTGAAACGAAACTTGTTGACAAATCAAATCATAGTTCAAAAGATCAGATTCGTTCTTCTAATCTGTTTTATGATTTTGCTATTGATAAATCTTATAATTGTTCTTTTAAAAAGATAAAAATGGAATGGAGAGTTAAAGGAACTACTTCCAAGAAAGAAGTGCCAAAATCAAAAGTTCCTAATTCAAATGTCAAGAAGAACAATACATTTCAAAGAAAATCTTTTGTTAAACCTGATGTGATTTATTCTGTAAATCAATTAGTTAGAGTTGCACAAAAGAAACTTTGTTGTTCATATTGTGGGACTAATGATTTTGTGAACAAGAATTTTATTCAGCACTGGTATGGTTCTTATAGAATATCTGCATATGCTACTGCACCTAACAAACCTGGACCCAAGTTCATATGGGTACCAAAGTCAACTTAATATGTTTTGCAGGTTATTCATGTGTAAAGCTGAATGATCATACTGACACATGACTGAAAACAGATGATGTGCTTAAATTGAAAATTTTGACTTTTGGATAATTCAGTCCAAAACTCGGTCTGAATGTAATTATGGATTTCTGATTCATATAGATAAATTTGTTGATTTTGAAGATTTTTTTTAAAAAGTTCTGTTTGCTATGAGGTTATCGAACTCATAGATGTGAGTGTTTTTCGTAGAAAACATTTCCAGAGAATGTGTTCAGAATCACATTTTAAGCAACCCTGCAAATTTTGGTTGAAAAATTCTGATTTTTGAGCAAGTTATGGTGATTTGAAGTTCAGAATGTTCAAAAATCACAAAATCCAAACATTTTTCTAAAGCATTTTCTCTGGATAGTTTTATCAGAATTCTGACTCTGTTACTCAGAAGTTCTGACTCTACTACTCAGAAGTTCTGACTGTACTACTCAGAATTCTGACTCAACTAATCAGAATTCTGACTCTGATACTTAGAATTTTGAACAAGTTACTCAGACTTCTGACTATACCACTCAGAATTCTGACTCAACTAATCAGAATTATGACTCTGATACTTAGAATTTTGAACAAGTTACTCAGAATTCTGACTTTTCTACTCAGAATTCTGACTCAACTACTCAAAATTTGGATTTTTAATATCTAATGAGGAATCATCGTAGATGATTACCAAAATCTCTTGATTTTGCAGGATTATCTTGATTTCAGAGGAAGTATTGACTCAAAATTTGATCTGATTGTTTCAAGATAAAGTTCAAAACCCGTGCTTCAACGGTTTAGGTTTTTGAACATATCAGTTCAAAACCCGTACTTAAATGAAAATGGCTTCTGAATAATTCAGTTCAGGACCCGTACTTCAGAGACTAAGACTTCTAAACAAATCAGTTTAGAACTCATATGTCTCAGGTGATATCCTTAACTGTCATATTTTTATGTTTCAAGGAACAAGTGGTGAAAGGTAACATTGCATTACGTTTATTTCTATTGCTTTGAATGTTTGAATCTTAACAAATTTAATTCAATGATATGAATTTTTTTAATTTTCATTCAATGAATAAATGTGTGTGAAAAAGTGATTTTACAAGTATTTTGTATTATCTGAGCTATATTTGTTTCAACTTTCACTTCTGAATTAAATCGAAAGGTAAGCAAAACATGAATGAAATTATGCCGAATGCTCAATGTTATGAAATCTATACTTATATAGAATATAATGCTCAAAAAGCCTAAATGTCAGAATGATGGATGGAAACGAAAATATGGGGGAAGTACTACGTTTTAGAACCAAGTGATTGAGATGCAATATATATATACAAAATCATTTAGTTTGAAAGTTTGTACCTGTGGCCTTTCTGGTTTGGGAGAGTAAGTCCTAAGGGGTGCTCGACACCTAGTCCCTAAGATCAACTGGTCTAGGATCGGCTGACCCAAATCCTGCAATAGAATCAGATAGAAAGCCATGTTCTACTGGTACAAATGGGTTTAAGATATATCGATGTGGCCATTCTGGTTTGGGAAATTAAGTTCTAAGGGGTGCTTGTCACCTAGCACCTAAGACCAACTGGTCTGGGATATGCTGACCCAAATCCTGCTATAGAACCAGATAGAAAGTCATGTTTAACGATGTATCTTATTCTTACTAAACTTTTTGATTAAAAGATGCCAATGTGCACAAAATTAAAAGATGCCAATGAGCACATATCTCTTGAAACTTTGGGAAAATTCAAAGTCGCAATAAACCTGTATATTTGTGAAAATCCTGATTTTGGACAAATAGTGTAAGTAGAGCAAAGTATTCGTATATGTTTTTAGAATTGCATATTCTTGAAGCTAATCATATTTCGCATGCTAAGCACACCAAATAGATTTAATAAAGGGATTGAAACTGAACATTTTTAACTCGATATGCAATGATGACTTGTATTTGAATCCAAACACATGCATTTGATTTCATTTGATTGAAAAATCTGATAATATTCATTAAGTTGTATTTCTTTTGTAAAGTTTTCAAATGATCAAATGTTAGTAGTTATCAAGTGTAGTTCAGTAAATCTTATTCTCCTTGTATAAATGTTTTCATTAAAGCACTATATTTGAAATGAATAATTTTAATGAAATATATGCATACTTTCAGGGGGAGAAAACAAATTGCTCCAGAATTCTTATTTTGAGGGGGAGCAAGGTTATTCATTAAGGAGGAGAAAAAGCATAGACTTCATTCGAAGAAAAAGCATCGCTAAAGTTTTGAAAATCAAGGGGGAGAAAAGCTAAAGATTTTGAAGATGATTTTGCTTTCCAAAACTTTAGGGGGAGAAAAGCTAAAGATTTTGGAGATTGATATGTTTCTGTTTTCCACAACTTTAGGGGGAGAAAAGCTAAAGATTTTAAAGATGATATTTTGTATAGAAATAACAAAAGAGAGAAATGTAATTTTAAGAAGAAGAAGAGGAAAAGGAAACTGATATGTTGTTTCTTATAAAGAAATCTTATGAAAGTTGACATAAAGATGAGAATTGTCATTTCAAGGGGGAGCAAAGAAAAAGCAAATATATAACAGAAATCAATTTGGAAATCGTTGCTGCTGCTGATTAAAGACTGACCAGAAGTTGTTAAACTCAAATTATTCAGAGTTCTGAGCAGAAGTTGTCAAAGCATTCAGAAGAGATCCTTCTGAAGATTGTTCCGGTTCTAAAAATTTTTGATGATGAAAAGTACTAAAAATTTTGATGATGAAAAGTACTAGTGTATTTGACAAAAAGGGAGAGATTGTTAGGTCTAGAGTTTTGTCAAAAACACAAGTGTTCGTTTCTGAATTGAAGACTCAGAACTTCTGAGTCATATGATTTATTAACAATCTGTGAATTACAAGATATTACAACAAATTTCTCTAAATGGATTCACCAAAGATTATATCAAAGATTCAGTTAGCTACAGTTGCTAACTCCTATATATACTGTAGAGAAAAGCTAAAGCTACAGTACATATGAGAAACAGACTAATAGAACAATTACACGTGTCCTAATTAGTAACTGAATATAACAGAAAATATCCTAAGATATAAGTTCTGAACATGTTGTTCAGAACTTCTGAACATACTTCTGAATAGGCGCTTCAGAACATTTGTCTTCCTAGTCAGAAGTTCTGAGTCTCCTACTCAGAACTCTTAGTCTTCTGACCAAACTTAGAATCTTTTCTGCATCTCTATTCAGAAGTTTTGAGTCTTCAATTCAGAAACGAACACTTGTGTTTTTGACAAAACTCTAGACCTAACACTATAGGTGAGTCTCTTTGAGGAGACTCCCTAGGAATGGATTCCCCGGTTTCTGTGGGCACAGAGGTTGAAAGAGTAACCTCTGGCTGGATGGGTTGGGGTAGGTTCGAGCTGTGCTGCTCTTTTTCAATGACACCTTCTGCAGCTAGACCTGCGGTGTCAGAAATGTGGATTGCACTGGGAGTTGGTTTTGGTTGTGTGACTCTATTTATCCAGGCATCTTTTCTTGCTTCTTCCCTAAGTTCTGTGGAAGTTCCTTGCTCTGGTCGTAATTGGTCATACACTTGATGAGATCCAAATAATCTCATGACATGTGGATGATAAAGACCCTTACGTATCCAGACAACTTCTTCTTCATCTGAATCTGTCTCTATGATCTCTATTTCTGTCTCCGTTGTTGCTAATCCCTCTTTTTGTATAACTTCGGCCCCTTTTTCTTTCTCTTCTTCCATCATGTTCTCAGAAGCCTCTGTAATTTCACCTCTGTTCAATTCAGCTTCAGTTTGTTCTATTTCTTCTGAAGCTGGGTTTGGACTTCTTCTGTGGACATCCAATCCTTGAATGAAAGGGTTTTGTAAAATAACAGGGGTTTCGGCTGGTTGATTTCTGGGTGTTGTGTCATCTTCTTGCAGATGTGTGTTGATGCCAGAAATGAAGAAATCTTCTTCTGGAGAGTGGTGGTCGAGAGGTTGTGCCGTCCACCCTGCTGTATTTAGGGTGTTGGCAATTTCAGGGTTCTGTAAGAAGTCGTTCAGGTCTCCTTGGTGAGCAAATCTATCTGGAGATTGATAAGGTGATTGATACCTTTCTGTAGCCATTTCTTCTTCTGCAACTTCTTCTTCAGCAGTTTCCTCTTCTGCAATGGTTACCAACTTTGTAAGTGATTTACCATGCCTCTTTTTGGTTTTCCTCCTCTTAGGATTTGGTGCCCCTTCTTCTGTTGATTTTGATCTTTTCTTCTTCATTTTTGGAGAGGAGGGAGGAGCAGAGGAGCCAATTTCTGTGGCATGAGGAGGTGAGGGTTGATCTTCTGCAGCGCTTGTGGAGGTGCCTTCTGCAGTTTTCCTCTTCTTAGCTTTTGGAGTAAATGCAGAGGTTCTTGATGAAGACTTATTTCCCATTAGTTCTGCACGTTTGGCTATATAGCTGAGTTGAATAGCCATGTGCTTTGCTAACTTCTGATCCTTTTCTTTTTGAGTGGAAAGAGGTTTTGCTATCATTGTTCCTAGGGGGACACCTAAACGCGGGGGTGTCATAGGACTCGGTTTAGGAGTTCTATGATCGCGTATATACTCTTTCTTAAGGGATTTATTCGTTGCGTATTGCAGAAGCTTCTTTGACAGAGGTCTGCAGTGTGAGTAGCCATCAGCATGATCAGTGGGGGTATTCTTGTTCATCGGGAACTGTTTGGGAGTTGGCCCTTCCATTGGCCAATTTTGGATTAGCAGCAGTGGTTCGAACAGTACTCCTAATATTCTTTGGAATTGCAGAGGTGGTAGAAAGTTGGGATCGTTCTCTTTGACCCTTTTCGAGTTGTTCTTTCTGTCGATGGTGTTTATGATCTCTTGCATCATTATGGTCGCATAATCTAGTGGAAGATCATAGTAAACCCCATACATGATGCTCAAGATTTGATGTGAGCTCTGGTCAATACTGCCTATCTTTCCTGTCAGGCATCTGTTAAGAATCGAGAACAAAGTGTTCCACAGAGGTGGTAATCGGCCTCTGCGGAAGTCATTTCTCTTCCGTAGTTGGGTGTTGTACCCAAGCATTTCCACGAATCGACAGAGCTCTTCGTCTGTTGGTTGCTCTGCATAACTCTTCAATCCCAGAAGACCCCTTGTTGGTAGGTTGAATTCAAGTGAGAACATTGTTCTGTTGAACTTGATTTCAAGATGCTCAGATTTATCAGGTCTTGAAATGTACCCTTTGATAAGAGAATCGTCTTTATCAAATCGGCAGCTTTGCCAAAATTGGTTCAAATAGCGGACTGGAATTTTGTTCGGGGTTCTTGATAGTAGAGGGAAGAGGACATGATTCTCCATGATGTTCAGAAGTATGGCATGGGCTTCGCCGAAAGTAGTGGGTGAGGGGACCAAATAGCAGTTGTTGGATTTGATAGGAAGAATGGCTTCGAAATGATTCTTTGCTATAAAGTTTTGCAAGTGAGTCGTCGGAGCAAAGTCTGCTGAGTCCCCAGAATCTTGTTGTTCAATATTTCTTGCAAGGCTAGGGTTTTCAGAATGTTCTGAATGTGCAGGGGAGTGTTCCGGTGAGTTCGCCGGAGAGTGTTCAGAAGATGAAGCCATTTGATTTTAAGAATAAGATTTTTGCAAGCTTTTTGCAGGGTTTCGCCGGAGAAGAAGATGAGAGTTTGTAAAAGGTTTTATGTGAGGGTAAGCTTTGTTTTTAAAGGATGGTAAAACGGTAGAATTCGAAAGAGTAAAATATATGGCAATGGATTAAAGTTTGGAATCCGCACTCGAGTTTGAGCGGCGGGTTCAACTTTCCAAATAAAAACGTTCCATGTACGCCCAATGAAAATGGGACACGTAGGCCTTGTCAGAATATGACAGGACGTCGTGCGCGGCCCATTAATGCTAGGCGCGTGAGGTTGATTTTAGCCATAAGAGTTTCACTCGCAGTAAAAGTAACCGTTATTACTACAGAGATGCCCAAGTAATCAGATTGACAGTGCTTCTGTAGTTTACAGAGGCTCTGTGATCTTGAAAATCTTTGATGTTTATCCCTTTTTCATATATATCATTGTTATCATGACTTCTGTGGGGTTCTTCTTTAACCAAAACATTTGTAAAGGCATTGGAGAGGATAAAATCGGATTTTTGTGAAGAAATTTGCTTCGCAGAGGTTTTGTGGCTCTGTTGGAACTTGCAGAAGTTCTGTGAGGGCCAACAGAAGCTCTATGAGAGAAAAAATCTCATAAAAAAAAATTTATTAATATTTTTGATCATCCAATTTTTGATTTGGTTTAAGAGATGTTTTTCGGACATATTTGAAAGTTTGTGTCCGAGAAAACTGTTAAAAAAAACGGTTTGTTCGAGAAGGTCATGGTCTGCGTTTTCGGTTTCCGAGATAACATTCCAAACGATCGACAGAGGGTTAATTTGTGATCATATAGCATATTTCTTGCAGAACCTCTGTTGAGCTCAGTAGAAGCTCTATGACCTTAAATTTCTCCTAATTCGAATTTTGTGAAACTATTTGAGCTTTTGATTTTTGAAATGTTATTCACAGTATATTTAGGACATATTTGACAATTCTTGTCCTTGAAAATTGTTTTCCAAAAACTTTTTGTGCGAGAAACATACCTTTTGGTTCTTCTTTTCTCGGCAGTGATATCTGACTTCTGTCGATATGGAGTCATAGACATTTTTCTTTGGCTTTCCCTTGAAAGTTTTATCTCTTTAGATCATTTCAGGGTTCCCTTCTGCTCCCCTTGATCTAATCACCTCTGTAGATCAAGTAATTTCCTTTTGCTCCCCCTTGACCTAATCACCTCTGTAGATCAAGTAATTTCCTTTTGCTCCCCCTTGACCTATGCTTGGATCAAAGAATGATAAGTTTGCATAGAACATAGGTTATGTTTTTCAGAGGTTCTGTAGGGGTCGTCAGAGGTTCTGAGTTGACTTACAGAAGCTCTGTGATTTTAAGAACTATTTAAGGTTTTAAGAATTTACATACAGAAGTAGAATCAATCAAAGCAATAAATTAAACAATGTATTTACTTATTATTTACAGAAGATAAAGTTATACTTACAGAGGATTTTCACACCATGTTAATCATTCCTAACTTACCCACCAAGAAGTTGAATCTTTTCTCGTCTAATGCTTTGGTGAATAAGTCAGCGAGTTGATATTCTGTGGGCACGAAATGCATTTCGATTGTACCGTATTCAACATGATGTTTCAAGAAATGATACCTTATATCGATATGCTTGGTTTTTGAGTGTTGCATAGGGTTGGCAGAGATAGCAATAGCACTTTTGGAATCACAGAAGATGGGTATTTTGAACAGAATGTGGCAGTAGTCTTTTAGCTGAGTCTTCATTGCAGAGGTATCAGAGAGATTATATTTTAAAAAGTATGTCAGAGACATATTTGGCTTGATTTATAAAAATTCCCTCTGAAGATTGTTTGACTTGAAGTCCGAGGAAGAATGTTAATTCTGCCACGACAATAGCAAAAGATAAGGGCAAAGGGTCAGGATGACTCTGATGATGATGACCATCCTGGTCCATCAGATAATCCTGAGGGGGAGAAAACTACAGATATTGTACTTGATTTTTTTCAGTGCCCTCGAAAAAATGGACCATTCTTATTTTCCACTGAGGATACTCATCTCGAAGGAGAGTAGGAGGTTTAGTGAGAGAACCAGTAGTAAAGAAATTATTTGTATTTGTCATTTGAAGTTTTTTTTTGAAAGAAAGTATGACTAAAGAGTTACTTCGATGAGCTTGAAGATTTTATGGGTTTAAGCAGTTTCCAGACACAATTTTAAATCTCAATAATATCTATCACGAATCTTGATAAGTGGATCACTTGATATTGAAAATCAAGGAATGCTCTGATACCAATTGTTGGATCCCAGATACACTTAATCAAGATTAACAATCTATTAGTGGAGTTTAGAGTTTGATGCGGAAGCGTATTAAACTAACAGATATGTTTGATAGATATTAGAACGCACATATATAAAGAAAACAGTAAAGAATGAAAAGGATTTCTTGAACAGTTACTGTTATTCAATATATAATAACAACACGAAGAACAGATTAATAACTGTTGGTGTGTGTGAGAATATAACACTCGGATATTTGACAATAAAGCTTGAGAGTATTAGTGATTCCTTTTTTTCGTCCTTGGGAAGATCTCAACATGAGACTTCCTTTTATACTACTCTTAGAAGACTATGAAGTAGGTCACTGTTCCTTTTACGGCATGAATAGTAAACTGGATGGTGTGAACAGTGGACTGGATGGTGTGAGCAGTTGTTTGAGCCATGCGCATTTAATGGAGCAGATGTACTTTTGGTAAATGCATTAAATGGTGCAGACGTCTATTTTGTACCTTGCCCTATTGAGTCCACTCAGAGCTTGACACGTGTTTTGATAGTACTTTTCCATGCAAGTTGATGAACGTATCCAGTAATATCTTCCAAGTCTTCATTGAGGACCACATAGGCTCTGTAATGAATTACAGAGGTTCTGCGGTCTGGTCCTCTGTGGAGCAGTCTTCGCCGGATTCCGAGTCTTTGGTCTTCTTTGTGCGTATGACAAAGCTTCTGTAGGAAGCCTCTGCTGCTTCTGTAGCTTCTTGACCTTGATTTCTCGGTAATGTCGGCAGAGCCTCTGTAAGAGGCTTTCTTCACTTAGCCTATTTTTCACTACTTCTAAATACTTCTATGATTAGGAAGATTGAAGCTAACAGTTAAGTACAAGAGAGACCCAATCATGCCTCTGTAGAGCTTGCACTCGACAGATTTACCCTCTGGATCCGAGTGTAACTTAGATCCAGTGGCCATGGGGGTCTTCATGGTAGAGGAATCAGAGAATTTATATTTTGAAAGTATGTCAGAGACATATTTGGATTGATTTATGAAAATTCCCTCTGATGATTGTTTGATTTGAACCCCGAGGAAGATTTTTAATTCTCCCATCATGCTCATTTCAAACTCACTATTGATGAGTTTCTCAAACTTTTTGCAATATTTCTCGTTAGTATAGCCTAATATGATGTCATCCACATATATTTGGACAAGTAGAATCTCATCACCTTTTCTCTTATAAAACAAAGTGGTGTCAGTGGTACCTCTTTCTAAATGATTAACAAGGTGGAAGTTTGAGAGTCGTTCATACCATGCTATTGGGGCCTGCTTGAGTCTATAGAGGGACTTGTCTAGATGGTATACATGATTTGAATACTTTGAACTCTCAAATCCTAGCGGCTGTTGGACATAAACTTCTTCTTGGATTTGGCCGTTGAGGAAAGCCGATTTGACATCCATTTGGTACACTTTGAAACCTGTGTGGGCTGCGAAGGCTAGGAAAATCCTGATTGCCTCGAGCCATGTGATAGGGGCAACGGTTTCCTCGTAGTAGATCGCTTCCTCTTGGTAGTATCCATTGGCCACCAATCTTTCCTTGTTTCTAAAGACCACCACATCTTCATCCTTCTTGTTCCTGAACACCCATTTGGTCCCTATAGCTGTTTTTCCTCTTGGTAGAGGTACAAGGGACCATACTTTGTTGCGCGCAAATTGGAGAAGCTCTTATTGCATAGCATCCAACCAATTTGAATCATCTAGGGCCTCAGAAACCTTCTTTGTTTTGATCATACTGATAATGTTTGTAAAAAAGCAAAAATTAGAAGTGGCTGATCAAGTCTTTACTTTGTCAGAAGGGCATCTAATAATCTGTCTCTGTGGATGAATCTTTATCGACTTAGTCATTCTTGGAATATGGTCATTAGTTAAATCAAGTTGAACTTCTGTAGGTATGCAAGATGGTTCATGCACACCCTATGTTGTGGAAGGTACTTCATTTTGTACTCATGGTCGGAGTTAATGTTTCAACTTGAGGTGGTATTTCAATGAGAGTTGGAATTGAATCATCCGTAGAAGTTGATGTAGAATCCTCAATTTGCTCTAGTGTTGATTCCTTTGTAGTCTCAGGAGTAGGATTTTTTTGTTTCCCTGTCTTGAAGTCCTTGTTAATTGTATCCTCTGCTAGGTCCCCCTCGATTGTTGTACCTACACAAGTAGTTGAAGAGGGTGTAGTATTAGAAGGACCGGTTAAAGATATACCTTGAGTTGCTTGCTCCGTAGAGGTTAGGTCTTCAAAACCTCTGTGACCATTAACAGAGGGATCATCTTCGTCGTTGAACACATCTTCGAACAACAAATTTAACTCTGTTTCTCGAGATACTAAGATGCCAGAGGATTGATTGTTTCGCCCAAGTTCTGAACTGATTTAGAAGTAATTTGAAATGAATCATCAAAAGAAACATTTATGCTTTCCACAATGATTCGTGTCCTCAGAACATAGACCATGTAGGCCTTGGATGTGGCAGAATATCCAATGAACTTTCCTTCATCTGCCTTTCGATCAAACTTCCCAAGGAGCTCTCTGTTGTTTAAGACAAAACATCTGCACCCAAACACATGGAAGAACTTGATGTTTGGCTTCCCCTGGTTGATTATGTGATAGGGTGTTTTCGTATGTCTTCTCACTAACAAGGAGCGATTTTGAGTGTGGCATGCAGTAGCGATTGCCTCTGCCAGAAAGAAGTGGGTTGGGAGTTCCAGAGTAGTGCATACAACAGGAAATCAATAGAACAATATAGCAATCATTATGATTTCCAACAGTCATCCATATAGGATTGAATAAACCTTTCAGAGTGTTTACACAATTTCAAAGAATAACAATGATGACTAATTAAACGATTAACCTGGTTTCTAAGGAATAATAAATTATTTATATATAGGCCTAATCAACTCAAGCCCATGGCCCATTACATTAATTAAGCCTATAAACAATTTACAATTAACCCTTTGAACTTCTATTCAATTAGAATTTATTCCCAAAAATCTCCCCCTTTGAATCGAAGTTCAATCTCACGCCAGTTTTCGACGTATCTCTTTCGGAGTGCGAACCGAATCTCGAAGCTTTGGATTTCTTAACGAAACTCCATGCGGTTTTTAACAAGTTCCGAGGCTTCTCGGGCGTTTATTTCGTTTCGATTTGCAGAAAACAAAATCCAGAGTTCTCTTTCCTTGGTTATGATATCTCTGAGCACATCTCTGACTTTTAGAAGAGTTCCGTCGCAGAATCTTTCAACTTGGCTAAATCGGAGAAACTTCTTGTTGATCCAAACCCTCAGTGAAAATTATAAGTAGACAATATGTTAGGGTAAAATATGTGTTGATTTAAAGTTCAAGGGTTTATTTGTAATAGATTAAACTTAGTCCATTGTGAACGGGCCGTGGGCTTGTTACCACAGGCCCAGCGTATATAAAGTGCAATTAGCGTAGAAAATTAGCTAGTTGTCTCATTTATCTTAATAGCTTTACACTGTAATTCTCTCGAAATCAATAGCTAAGTGGGCAACCTTTGTGAATCATGTCAACTGTTCTTATTTGCTTTTTCACAAACATAATTGTTGCACAGATCTGGATTCTTCAATTGGTATCAGAGCAGACAGACGGATTCGATTCAAAGCTTAATTCATCAATTTCCGGTTAGTTTGACTTTTACCCGTCTGACTATTCTTGAATTCTTGACTTTTTTATTCAGTCGAAATTGGTTGTTTTTGCTTATTGGGTTGTGTTAGCATTATCGTTGTAAGTGTTTCTGCAAATTTTCACATCCTAATTCATTCGTTTGATTGGTCAATTCAACAATTTAAGATCAAAGTTTTTTGGTAGTGTTCTTCAACAAAAAACGAATTTTTACCATCAAAACGTGTTCTTTTTTGCTTAGAAATCGACTGGGTTAGTGTTAGTTTTGTGTTTGGTATTGTTTCTAATCTTTCAGGAACAATCTTGAGTAACCCTAGTTGAGAAATCGATCGAATTGGTAAAACAACCGCAGTCCGGATAAACCTGCCGCGTTTTTCGGACAGATCAAGGTGTCCGGACGTTTGTGGTTCCATTCCGGACTAGTTCAATTCTTCCGGACAAGCCAATCATCCTGGTAAGTCAGTCATCCGGGTAAGTTCTCTTTAATCTCAATCTTTCCGGGTAATTTTGTTCTGGATAATTCAAAGTATCCGGAATTCATTTTATCCGGAAATCCTCGTTTACCCGGAATCTTCGTAGTATCCGCACACCTCACAGTTTCCGGAAACTTCAAAGTACCCGGAAATCTCATACTTTCCGGACTCTATTGCATCCGGTAAACTTTGTTTATCCTGTTGATTCTATCCGGTATCTTTAGTCCATCCGGTAACCTTGGTTATCCGGACAACTCAAGTTATCCGCACTCTTTTGCCTATCCGGACAACTCTGCAATTTTGAACTGTTTTTCATAATTCTGGTCCGGACACTTCCAGATCAGATCACCTATTTGGATTCCTATCCAGTAAGCTAAGTTATTGTCTGACCACTCATAGAACCTGCGTTAGGACTCCACTCTTAGTGCCTTGCGTTAGGTTTTACACTTTGAATCAATCTACACGTCTGACGATCACTCCGTTGCAATCGAAGATGTCTACTTCTCGTGATGCTCTCGCAATTGGCACTGACACCAAGCCACCGTGTCTCTATCCGAACGAGTACAGCCAATGGCGAGACAGGTTCATGATCTTCATAGAGTCCAAGGATAACTATTAGTTCATCAAGAGAGCTCTAGATCATGGCCCAATTGACAAGCCAAATTCGATGGGTTCAAGCAGCGTAACGGTGAATCCCATACCCAGACCTACGAACGTTTTTGTCTACTTCTCAATGAACTGAACAAGAATAAAATTGTTCGTTCCAACACTGAGAACACACTAAAGTTCCTCAACAACTTGCTACCTGAATGGAAAGTGTATGCTTCTCATGTCAAGCACAACAACTTGATAGAGAACATCAGCATCAATGAACTGTATGAGACACTTCTCCAAGATGAAGATGAAGTGAATGAGCTTCTGGGAGAGAAGAAGAATGAGCCAAAACCTTCTGCCGATCCTATTGCCCTCATGACTTCCAAACTAGGGAAATCTTCAAGCAGCCAATCCAGACGCGGTCCACAGCACAGCTCCTCCGAGTCAGAACCTGAAGACGAGAAAGATGATGATGAAGATGATGACGTATCAGACTTAATGAAAGCTATTGCCCTTCTGACTAAATCCTTTCAACAACAAAAATTCTACAAGAAACCGTCTTCCAATAGTCAACGCTACTCCACCTCCTCCAATAAGCGTCACGACTATAACGATCGATATGAAGGGAAGAAGAAGGTAGAAGAGCAAGATAAATCTGAAAAGAAGGAGAAGACAGAGAAAGGTGACCGGAAGAAGAGAGATGAACCTGTGAAATGCTACAACTGCGGTAAACTCGGTCATTTCGCTAAAGACTGCCGTCAACCCACAGTGAAGAACTCTCAGTACTATGAGGCCAAGCTTGCACTGGCCAGACAGAAGGAGGCTGGGGAGGCAAGGTTCGGTGAAAATTAGTACTGGCTAGGCAGATCTGATGATGAGGACGAGTTTGAAGGTGCTGATGCTTTCATGGGATATCAATCATCTACGGATGACGACAAGGTAACAGCAAATCAGGTATGTGACTCTTGCTTACAGAACTTCATACTTCAACTACAAACCATCACAGAAAAGGCAAACTCCCTCAAAGCCACAAATGCATAACAAAAGCTTGAAATTACTTCAATAACTGAAAAGCTTAATGTTCAAATGAAATTAACTGAGAAGTATAAGTCTGAAAAGGGCCAGATTATCTGATCTCCAACGTCAGTTTGATCAGTGCTTGAATGAGAAAGAAGACATTACTTATCAATGTTCTTCTCTTCAAATTCAACATAAGGAGTATGTAGCTAAAATTTTAGATCTTGAAACCAAACTCCACAAAAGGGGACAAACTGATCAAACCATTTGTTTGAACAAACCCAAAGAGTTCACGTACTTTAACAAAGAATGGGGAATCGGATATGACAACCCACATTATCTGAAAAAGGGAAGGTATCAAGTCCCCACTCTGTATGATTTTGCTTGCTATGGATTAGATAAAAAATATCCAGAGTACGCAATTCAATGGACTGGTCCTCTTGAACCAGAAAAGGAGGAGGAAACCGAGGAACATAAACGCACACACAAATGAGGAATTCAACTTCCGTTTTGTTATGAACCTTTAAACTACTCATATCAAAAGAACAAAAAGTATCTTTCCAATGACTACTTCGACCCCTACAAGGTAGCTACACCTAAGGATTCCTCCAAGAAGGATGAGGATGTAACACCTGCACCCAAGACTGAGGCGGATGAGTTTAAACTCTATGTTGGTCCCGAAAGGCCTATACAAGTTTGTAGAAGGGGGGGGGGGGGTTGAATACAAACACACTATTTTACTTTTCTAAATTGTTTATTGATAAATCATTAACAATTTACAGCTTGTTGCAGAAACAAGATTAAGGATAAACCTAAATCTAAACAAGTTGGAACACTAAGGTTTCTTGCACTAAGAAAGATATGGAGATTACTAATAAAATCTTATCTTGAGAGAGATTTGAACTTGTCCAGAGTTAGCAAGTTACTTCAAATGAAGTGAGTTCATCTCTTTATATATTGCATGCATTTAATGCAATTCAGTATACACTTTACACGTGTCATCAGCGGATTGGTTGCATGTCATTGACCTTTGTTGACAACCTTAGTAGCCGCATGAATGAACAGTGTAGTATCAGAGTGGTTGTACGATCTCAGATTTTCGGAGGTTCTTTTCTGACATTTCGTACGGTGGCGTGCAAGGGAGGTTAAGACAAAAGTAATTTGTACGGAGGACTTCATGATCAGCTTTCGTTGATTCAGCGATTATCATTTACTATTCAGCGAATGATAAAGTTCAGCGATAGCTGAAGTCTTGTACTTGATACTTCACGTTGAGTGGACAAATCTGAGTCTTCGCTGATCCGCATCAGTTCATTAGTAGACTTGTCGCTGGTTCTTGACCTTGATCTTCGACTTCAGCGTAGAACCTTTGTTGACGTGAAACTTGTCTTCAGGGATTATAAGTAAACAACTAACTTATCAGCGATCACCATAAGGACTGAACAGACTCAGCGCATTATGGTGAACAGTGTTCGCTGAATGTTTAATTTAAAGAGCGAGAGTTCCTATCAGCGGTACTGTAAGATCTTAGTACTTATCAGCAATAGTGAAACTCTGATACATATTGTTTACATACAATTTTCACAAAGTATTTAAGAGAGGGTCATTATCAAATCACTGAGGGTTTGGATCAACAATCTCTCCCTATTTGATTATGACATAGCAACAAAGAAAATTGCTATTTAATGAAAACATAAGGATAAAAAGAACTCATAAAATATTTGTCCCTTTTACTGTTTTCTGGGATCTTTTCAGTACTGATGGAGTAAAGTACATTCGCTGAAATCTTTCTTTAAATCTTTGAATCAGGTTACAACGAAGAACAGAAAGATTACAAGTACAAGCGAAATAAATTACAAGTACAGAAGGATAACTGATACAATAGAGAAAAAGGAGATTATATTAGTTTTCAAAAGGTTCTTCCTTAATGAGAAGTTCATCAAGGGTCGTCTTTTCAGTGGGAATCATCCAGTCAGGAACCGTTACACCTTGTTTTCTTTTCTTCAGCGCTTCTTGAAAGATCAAGGGTTTTAGGTGTCGTGCCTGAATGTCCTTTCTGAAGTCACACCAGTAGATAAGATCTCTGAGCTGTTCGATTGGAGTGATTGGGAGCTCAGCGATCCGTTTAAAGTATTTACGTCCATCGTAGTCAAGAAAGAATATTCCATAAGGATTACTGATGACTTTACCAGGGACGAAAAGTTCACATGGTGGCAAAGAGATGTCAAGGGCGGATAGATCTGGATCAGGACCAAGTACTTCAGCGCGAGAGAAACCAATTCCAGTTTCATTTCGTATGACATGTCCTGAGTTTGAATCTTGACGTTTCTTCCTTGGAGAACCTCTTTTTCTTTTCGGCTTTAGATCAGGAACAGGAGGAATATCCACACAAGAAGATATCAAGTCGATCTGTCTGTTTATCAGCTTTTCGAAATGATTCTTGTACCTATATTGTGATGGTTGGATAGCTAACCTCATCTCCAGCCATTCAGAGAGACCATACCTTTTTACAGTGTCAGCGCGAAAGGTTTCAGATGTGCCATCTTCTCTGAACAGTTTGATGTCAACAATAGGTACTCCGATAGATGTTCTTCCAGAGATGAATACCTTGTTGATCTTCGCTGGACGATATCTGAAGTGAATTTTCTCTTTACACCAGATCAAGGTGGTCTGAGAAACTTCAGTTTTCTTTTCCACGATCTTCTGGGCTTCTTCCCACAGCTTTCGTTGGATTTGAATGGGAACACGCTTCAGCTTGGGGTCTTTGACAGATTCTTGAGTGAGCTTGATGGTGTATTCTCTGTCTTTCTCTTCAGCTTCCTTTCTTTCAGCAATGAGGCGTTCAGCTCTAAGGTGGTCCTGATATTCAGCTTTTGAAATTCTGAACTTAGGAGGAACTGAAGGCAGTTGATCACGCCTTAGAATGATTCGCTGATCCTCGAATTGCTTTATTATTTCTTCTCTTCTCTTTTGATCTTCTTCACTCAGCCTTTGAGGAACTGAGGAAGGTCTCTTATTGTGCAAGAGAGGTTGTTCTTCTGGTTCATCAGTCTCAGAGATTAAATCCAAGACTGGGATTATTTCATCAGCAGCAGCTGGCTTTATTTGTGAAGTCGCAACAGTAGAACCTTCAGCGACATCCTCAAACAGGGGAGAGGACTAGCTGAAAAGCAGCGATCTTACAGATAAGAATTGGGTAGAAGAACTTGGGTAGAAAAGATAGAAAAAATAATGTGGATGTGTATATAGGTTTGGAGAACTTAGTGAGTTGTTGAGAAGTTCAGGGAAGGAAAAAGTAAAGATTTAGTTTACCTGACAAACCGGGTTTTCAAAGAGAATCGCTAGATTTTCATCTTCAGCGAGACCTTTGTCTTTGCTTTTCTCAGCGCCAGAGGCTGAGGGCTTTGTCTTTGTCTTCTCCCCTGATGGTTCTTTTATTGAGAATCCTTTAAGAGCTTTGATCCTTGGGGCAGGTTTGACGATAAAGAAATCATCGTCATCTTCATCATCATCATCATCCTTTCTTGGAGAGAAGGATGGTTTGTCGTCAGGGATGTCGATGTCTTCATCTTCTTCTGCTTCGGAATTCTCAGCATCTTCTTCGAGTTGCTCCCCCTCAGATACAGAGGCGAGCTTCTCGGTTCCCTCAGGGTTTTCATCTCCCTGAGGTCCAGCGGTCAGATCTTCATTCCTCTCTCCCCTGATAGATTCATCATGGGAAAGGTCTTCAGCGCTTTTGTTGTTCAGATCTTCAGCGCTTTTCTCATGATCTTCAGCGCTTTTCTCCTTGGAATGTTCAGCGCTCTTCTCCCCCTCCTTTTCATGATGACTGGGGGAGGAATGGGCAGACTCAGCATTGGTCTTATCTCTTTCAAGCTTTGCTATTCTGTCTTCTAGGCCAGAAATAGCAGGTGTGATTTTCCTCAGCTCTGTGCGATCCTCCTCTGTGAGGGAGGTTGGGTAGTTTCCAAGTTTCTAACCTCAGCGTTTAGAGACACTGAAGTCTGGATTGGAGGGATGGCTTGCACGGGTGTGGCAGAGCGTACCACGGAACTTTCCTTCAGCTCTTCAGAATGAGCTGAGGAGTCTTCAGCATGGAATTGCTGGGGTGGCTCCTTGGTTTTCTTGATCCTTTTGGAATCAAGTTGGGTGTGTGAGGGTTTCCCTTTCTTAGAAGGAGAGGATTTTGTGGTCGGGGTATCAGCGATTGGTATAGTCGTTGAAGGAGCCACAGAAAGCGGAGAATTTAGAAGAGTGAGAAGAGTAGAGAGACGTACCTCATTGGCGACAGGCTTGAAGTCGAGAACCTTAGGGCCAATCTGAGAAAGTTTCAGATCACCCTCTTCAGGATAGCTGTCCTTCAGGCCATATTGAAAGATGGCGCTGATGAATCGTGGGTAAGGAACCCATGCTGGTCTGTCAGCGGCAGAATCGACACGTTGAATCAGGTCTTCATAAATAATGGAGGCCCAGTCAATATTTAGACCTTTCAGCAATGCGTATCCCATGGACTGCTGAGGTTGGGCGGCTTGATCAGAAGATCCGGATTTCGCTGTCATGCAGCTGATCAGGTGAGCGAAGTTGAAATTCATCTCGCTGGGCATCTTGGATTTCTTTATCAGCGTCAGTTTCTTCTCAGGCTTCTTGTCCCTTCCAATATCCCAGATATAACCCATTGCGTCAAGGAAAGCAATGATTGCTTCTCTGTCAGCATGCTTTTTGTGGTCAGGGAATGGAATGAAGGGTTTTTCTTTGGAGGCATTTGGGAAGTTTAGGGCTTTGCGGATAATTGCGGGTGTGATCTTGATGGTGCCATACTCAGTATCGCTGAGTATGCAGTCTATGGTTTTGGATGGATCTTTGGCAGAGGGTAGCTCAGTGTGTCTGGCAGAGTACCAGAACTGGGATAAGAGCCGCTGACTGGCAGGAGGTGTTATGGTCAGGGCTGTGTAGATAGGGTTGTTCTTCAGAAAATTTACAGCATCGTCCAGATGTGATACTTGCTTCCGAGGAGGAAACTCGAGAAGAGCTGAGAGGTTGTTGGCCTTAGTCCAATCGAGTTGATCCAGCTCGAACTTCACCTGGGGGCTTTGAAGATTTCCATTTCCTCAGAGTCAGTGGAGATGGATTCAGCGGTAACAATCAGCTTTGAAGATGCCATATCACTGTATTATCAGTTCAACCAAAGATGTTAACAGATAAGAATTATCTTAATGTGGAAAGAAATTTCCGTTAAGATTTTTCGAATCTTGTCCATTTCATTCAGACAAAAAAATGTCTTGATGAAGATTAGGGTTTTTCTTGATTTTAAAAGAAAAGTAAAACCCATAAAATCTTGTATTCCAGTTTCTAAAAGAAAAATGGATACGAATGAAGAACAAGTTTAAGATTTAGATTTAAAACTTGAAGAACAACCATGAAATGGTCTTGTTCATAAAACCATGAAAGAAATGATTTTATTTTAAAAAGTACTTTTGTTTGATCTTGTTAAAACAAATAGAAGATCGAAAACAAGTTATACGCATTTGATAAAAAATAAGAACATATTAACCTTGAAGTTGAATACCAAGATGATGAACAGTTCTTGAGGTTTTTGAGAGCACAAATGCAATAGATAATCCTTTTCTTGCGGAGAAAGATTGTTCGCGTAAAAGACAAATATAAACCAAGAGTTGTTTATATAGGGATTTTTAGAGAGAGAAAACCTTGAGCGGGAAAAGGTTTTCATCATGACACGGACACGTGTTTGCATTTGATTGGAAGTTTGAACAAAACGTGCAAACGTGTGTCAGAAAGAAATCGTGCCGAGTGTTATCCGTTGCAATGACGTCACAACTGTCCTTTCACATTCTTTTAGGATGTCTCTGAGGTTTTAAAAAACTCAGGGACTCTTTTGAAAAACATGAAGCACTGAATAGAAATATCAGTGAAGGTTTAAGGAATTTTCAAAATATCGTTGTTAAGGAAGAGATATTCAGCGATGCAATTTATTTTGAAATCTTGCATTTACATGCGATTGTCAGAGAGAGAAAACATACCTGGATATCAGTTTAACCAAATTTATTCAGAGAGAAGATGATGAAATGGATTATAAAAGTTGAATTTATCCCGAAGCCTATACAAGAATGTATAAACGTATCGCTGATTAAATGTGAACCGCTGAAGATTTTATCCTTCAAAGTTCAGCATTCCAAGCTCGCTGTTGAGAAAGTTGAATCTTGTCTCATCAAGAGGTTTGGTAAACAAATCAGCTAACTGATAATCAGTTGGGATAAAATGAAGTTCTATATCACCATTCCTCACATGATCTCTGATAAAATGATATCTGATTTTTATGTGTTTTGTCTTTGAGTGTAGCACTGGATTGTTTGCTATAGCGATGGCACTTGTGCTGTCGCAATAGATTGGAATTTTGGAGAGCTGAAGATCATAGTCTAGTAGTTGATTTCTCATCCACAAGACTTGAGAACAGCATCTTCCAGCGGCTACATACTCAGCTTCAGCTGTGGAAGTGGACACTGAGTTTTGCTTCTTACTTGTCCAACTTACCAGCTTTCCACCCAGGAGCTGACATCCTCCTGTGGTGCTTTTCCTATCCATTTTGGAACCTACAAAATCACTGTCTGAATAGGCGGTTAGATCGAATCCTGAGTCTTCGGGATACCAAAGACCTAGAGTCGCTGTACCCTTAAGATATCGAAAGATTCGCTTTACAGCTTTCATATGGGATATCTTAGGTTCAGATTGATATCGTGCGCACAGACATGTTGCAAACATAATATCGGGTCGGCTAGCTGTAAGATATAGTAGTGAGCCGATCATCCCACGGTACAGCGTGACATTGACAGGAACACCCTTTGTGTCCTTATCAAGTATCAGCGGTGGTGCCATAGGGGTTTTCATAGCTGAACTTTCAGTTAAGTCGAATTTCTTCAGCATATCTTTAACATACTTTCCCTGATTTATAAAAGTTCCTTTTTCAGTTTGCTTAATCTGAAGACCAAGGAAATATGTTAGTTCACCCATCATACTCATTTTATACTCATCTTTCATTCTATCAGCGAAACGAGTACAAAGCTCAGGGTTAGTAGAACCAAATATAATGTCATCAACATATATTTGAACTAAAATGATATGACCTTTTACTTTTCTAAAAAACAAAGTTTTGTCAATCTTACCTCGCTCAAATTTTTCAATATGGAGATAAGTAGAGAGAGTATCATACCATGCACGTGGAGCTTGCTTTAACCCATAAAGTGCCTTGTCCAGTTTATAAACATAACCTGGACGCTTAGGATCTGAGAATCCTGGAGGTTGTTCCACATATACTTCTTCATTCAGCTTTCCATTTAGAAACGCTGACTTAACATCCATCTGATGTACAGTGAAGTTTTTGTGTACAGCATATGCTAAGAAAAGACGAATAGATTCAAGTCTTGCTACTGGAGCAAAAGTTTCGTCATAATCTATGCCTTCCTCTTGTCTGTATCCCTGAGCAACAAGACGAGCTTTGTTGCGAGTTACAGTACCATGTTCGTCCAACTTGTTTCGATAGACCCATTTAGTGCCTATCACCGTTTTGTCAGTTGGTCTATGAACAAGTTTCCAAACTTTGTTTCTTTCGAATTCAGTCAGCTCTTCTTGCATAGCGTTGACCCAGTTTGGATCTCTGAGGGCATCATCTATTTTCTTTGGTTCAGTTAGAGAAATAAAGTTAACAAATAAAAAAATATTACCTGCACTTCTACGAGTCTGAATACCAGCGTTGGGATCACCAAGAATTTGATCGATTGGGTGATTTACAGTCCATCGCTGAGCCGGAGCATGCGTCGCTGACTCAGTCTGAACTGGAGAAACTGAAGATGAGGCTTCAGCTACTTCTGGATTATCAGCTAAGAGAGGAATGTTTGCATTTGCCACTTCATTCACTGATTGCTGAGAAGTAGATGGAATTTCTGAGACATTTGGATCAACTGCAGGTATAGTGTTTATAGGAACAGCTGAGACCCAAGATGTTTCAGCTTCACTATTTTGCATATTTGGAATGATAGAAGGACCATCATTTTCTACTGTGTGAGCATGAGGAGTGGGAACATCTTTTGAATCACCAAGATGAGAAAACATCCATTGATTCAGTTCTTCTGTATCAGCGTTCGGTTTAGAGTTCGCTGAACGGGTTTCGTCAAACGTGACGTGAATAGTTTCTTCTACAGTTTGTCTTCTTCGGTTGAAGACTCTGAAGGCTTTGGAAACTGAGGAGTATCCAAGAAAGATTCCATCATCAGCCTTAGGATCAAACTTTCCAAGGGCATCTCTGTTGTTCAGTATGAAACACTGACATCCAAAGATGTGAAGAAAGCTGATTGAAGGATTTCTCCCATGAAAGAGTTCATAGGCAGTCTTTTTGAATCTTTTAACTATCAGCGACCTGTTTTGCGTAAAACAAGCAGTGTTGACAGCTTCTGCCCAAAACTGAGTAGGCAGGTGAGAATCGCTGAGCATTGAACATGCAGCTTCAATAATTGTTCTATTTCTTCTTTCAGCGACTCCGTTTTGTTGTGGTGTTCTCACTGACGAAAAGTTGTGAGAAATACCCTTGCTCTCAAGGAAGGAATCAAGAGAACTGTTTTTGAATTCAGTTCCATGATCACTCCTTATTGAGCGAACAGTCATATTGTTCAGAGTTTCCATCTTCCGAACAAAGGTGATGAGTTCTTCAGGGGTGTCACTTTTAGAACGGAGAAACATTACCCATGTGTAACGAGAGAATTCATCAACTATGACCAGCGTATATTTCTTTCCAGCGATGGATTGTTTGTTAACGGGGCCAAACAAATCCATATGGAGTTGTTGTAGAGGAGATGACACTGAGGAAATTTTCTTTGACTTAAAGCTTGCCTTGGTCTGCTTCCCTTTTTCACACGCTGAACATAAGGACTCTTTGGCGTATGCATGTTGAGGTAGACCAGTGACTAACTCTTTGGATGAAAGAGTATTCAGTGTCTTGAAGTTGAGATGTGAGAGCCTTTTGTGCCATAGCCAGTTAACATCAGAAGATGCTTTTGAGAAGAAACAGGAGTTCTCAGTGGTTGTTGAGTCCATGTTTATAACGTAAACATTTTCCAAACGATAACCGCTGAGAGCTATCTTCTCCTTTTTGTCAGAGACAAAGCAGGATTCCTTAGTGAAAATCACTTTGTTATCCATGTCGCAAAGCTGACTGATGCTTAGAAGATTATGCTTCATCCCTTCAACATATGCGACTCTTCTGAAGGATGTTGTACCATTTGAAAGTACACCATACCCTCGGGTGTGTCCTTTTCCATTTCCACCGAAAGTCACAGAGGGACCCTTCTCTTCCTTGTATTCAGCGAGCCGGCTTTTCTTTCCAGTCATGTGTCTAGAGCATCCGCTATCGAGATACCAGATACCCTTCTTAACCTGCAATACAAAGGAAGATTAGTTTTGCTTGGGTACCCACTTCACCATGTATACGCGTTTGTCAGTGGAAGTGGTTGGAGTGGGTTCAGCAGTCTTCGCAGCATTTGAAGATTCAGCTTTGTCTTTTTTCTTAACTTTGGTCAATTTCTTGACCTCAGCGGTAGGAGTCACCTTGACCTGAATTGCAACTGGTTTGGTCTTCTTGGGTGCTATCTTCACCTTAGCTATATTATCAGCTTTGGTGGCTGTGGGACACTTACTTGCAATATGATCGGTAAGTCCACAGTGATAAGATTTCCTATAACTAAAATTAGTTCTAGGACCACTTGAGTGCTGAGCTTTTAATTTGGAATTAGAAGTGCCAGCACCAAGTACACTATTGGTTTTTGAAATAGGACGAACATTCAGTTCTTCAGATTTCTTACCAAGGACATCTACTCTGAGTCTAGGAGTAGGTCGCTGAACTGATCCAGAGGTCTGATTTCTAGAACCAGATGAATGAATCACTAAGGCTTTGGAAGCATTCAGCTTAGGTACTAAGGTACCCTTCTGAGGATTTTGATAAATAACAATTCCTTTACCTTTGTCTTTAGAGACAGAGGTAGGTTTTGAATAAACCATTTTCTCCTTACCTTTTGAGGAGGTAGGAGTTTCCTCAGGGATTGGTGTAACCGACGAGGAGTACTGAGATGAAGAAGTGTCAGCTACTGAGGATACGAACGTTCCAAATTTAAGCATTGAACGTTCAGTGGTTGGTTTTGGAGTATCATATTTATAACCCAGACCACTTTTATCACTCAGAGGAATCTGAGCCTTAATTATCTCAGTGATCTTTGTTGATGAATTACACCATCTTTCAACAATAGCTTGTTCAGCTTTTAATGCAGCGATAGCTTCCGCTCGTTCGATTTTGACTAGCTGATTTAAATGGACTTGATCTTTAAAATCTTCTTCAAATTTAGAAAGCTTTTCTATTTGAAGGTGGCAGTTTTTAAGCTTTTCAGCGAGATCAAGATTTTGGTTTTCAACCACAGCTTTGCCGTTCATGGCTTCGTATAAACTTCTAGTCAGCAGTTCGATTTTACGGAGACAATCAGCTTCATCAATATTTGCAATATTGGTAAAGAAAGAAGGTGATACCTGAGTAGCAGAGGTTGAAGTGGAGGGAATGTCTGAACTTTCTTCCTCTTCTTCAATCTTGGCCATGAGACATTGATTTGCTTCATCATCTTCAGAATCAGATGATGAGGCTTCTTCATCAGAAGCAGCCCAATCATAGTCAGCCATCAGGCCTTTTCCTTTCTTCTTAAATCTTTTCAGCTTTGCATACTTTTCTTTCAGCTTTTGATACCTGTCATCTCTATTCCTTGGAACAAAGGATTTCTTTGTAAAAGCTGAAGGTCTCATCATTTTCTTTGACCTGCACTCGTTAGCGAAATGACCTGTCTTTTCGCAGTTGAAACAAGTAGCAGTAGCCTTATCAACAAAAGCTGATGACTTAGGCTTGTCAGCTATAGAAAGAGTTTTGTTCTTTCTAAACATTTTCTTCTTGGCGAATCTCCTGAACTTTTTAGTTAGGAGAGCCAAGGATTCATCATCATCTGAAGAATCAGAATCTGATGACCTTTCAGAGTTACTTTCTAACTCAGTGATAGTGACCACAGGTCGCTGAGTAGAAGGTTCCTCTGAGATTAAAGCAACAGGGGTGCTTTTGGAATATTTTACAAGATTCTTCTTAAGATGGCTATATTGCTCATGATTCAGCAATGTGCCATATAAGGTAGCAAGTGTCATTGATCTTAGATCTTTTGACAGCTTGAGACACATGGAATAATTGTCCCAGCTTTCAGGTAAACATTCTAAAAACTTTGTCAGCACTTCAAAGTTAGAATATTCCTTACCAACCGTTTTTAGATCTATAATTAAGCAATTAAAACGTTGATGAACTTCAGAGAGAGTTTCATTCTTACCAGAAATGAAGCTTTCGTATTGTCTTACCAGGTTGATCTTTCTTGAATCCTGGACTTCAGACGTTCCTTCATACTGAACACATATTGTGTCCCACATGGCTTTTGAGGATTTCAGGTTCATGACGGAATGGTAGACTTCGTCAGGAAGGGCCATGGATAGTATGGATCTGGCTTTTGTATCTATAGCCACTTTCTTCTTATCTTCATCGGTCCACATGTGTATTTCCTTTGGAATCAGCCTTTCAGGAATAGCAGCTCGAGTTGCAGTGGCTGGAACTAAAGGATCAATAGTTACAGGGATGTGTGGGCCGTTTTCAAGATAGTAGGTCATAGTAGGGTCTACACCTTCTAGGAAGAGCATCATCCTATTTTTCCATAAGTTGAAGTTGTCTCTGGAAAATCTAGGGGGTTTTGCAAGAGAACCATTGTCTATATAATTTGTGTTTGTGTGTGAGGCCATTTTCAGATAATAGCAAGGAAGAGAAATATCTTAGATTAGATCTTGTTTATGAGATTAAACAAATCTGCTCTGATACCACTTGTTGGTCCCGAATGGCCTATACAAGTTTGTAGAAGGGGGGGGGGGGGGGGGGTTGAATACAAACACACTATTTTACTTTTCTAAATTGTTTATTGATAAATCATTAACAATTTACAGCTTGTTGCGGAAACAAGATTAAGGATAAACCTAAATCTAAACAAGTTGGAACACTAAGGTTTCTTGCACTAAGAAAGATATGGAGATTACTAATAAAATCCTATCTTGAGAGAGATTTGAACTTGTCCAGAGTTAGCAAGTTACTTCAAATGAAGTGAGTTCATCTCTTTATATACTGCATGCATTTAATGCAATTCAGTATACACTTTACACGTGTCATCAGCGGATTGGTTGCATGTCATTGACCTTTGTTGACAACCTTAGTAGCCGCATGAATGAATAGTGTAGTATCAGAGTGGTTGTACGATCTCAGATTTTCGGAGGTTCTTTTCTGACATTTCGTACGGTGGCGTGCAAGGGAGGTTAAGACAAAAGTACTTTGTACGGAGGACTTCATGATCAGCTTTCGTTGATTCAGCGATTATCATTTACTATTCAGCGAATGATAAAGTTCAGCGATAGCTGAAGTCTTGTACTTGATACTTCACGTTGAGTGGACAAATCTGAGTCTTCGCTGATCCGCATCAGTTCATTAGTAGACTTGTCGCTGGTTCTTGAGCTTGATCTTCGACTTCAGCGTAGAACCTTTGTTGACGTGAAACTTGTCTTCAGGGATTATAAGTAAACAACTAACTTATCAGCGATCACCATAAGGACTGAACAGACTCAGCGCATTATGGTGAACAGTGTTCGCTGAATGTTTAATTTAAAGAGCAAGAGTTCCTATCAGCGGTACTGTAAGATCTTAGTACTTATCAGCGATAGTGAAACTCTGATACATATTGTTTACATACAATTTTCACTAAGTATTTAAGAGAGGGTCATTATCAAATCACTGAGGGTTTGGATCAACACTCTATGTTCCCCCTCTCATCTTGGAAGCCAAGATAGTCGAATTGGAGGAGTCATTTGAGAAAGAAAGGTCAGTTTTTCAAATGGAAAAGAAAGCTTTAATTGAAAAACTTGAGAATCTACAACCGGTCAAAACCGAAGTTGTGTATGATGAAGGACAGGAACTCCTTCGGTGTGAAATCAATCGACTCACATCACAACTGTCTGCTTTGGCAACCGAAAAGATGGAAGAGTATGCGAGAAATGGTCAGCTTCAAGAGCAAATTGACCAACTCCAATCTGAAAAGGAGATTTCACCTGAACGTTCTTCAACTTCATCTGACACGTCTTCGTGCAAAGCCTTCTTATGCAAGATTTCTAGTTCGCAAGACGGTCAAGATTCTCATGATGAGTGTGTTAAAAGGAATTTAAACTCTGATTTTTCATACGCTTCCGCACCGAATTCCTCAAAGCACACAACCGAAAGCACAAAATGTTCCTCGCCTTCCACTCATGATCCCATTCCGGATAATCCAAAAATAGATTTTTCAGAGTACATGAACTCCGAAGGTAACTGTGATGAAGAGTTTGATTCGTTTCCCTTCGACAAACCTCTTCCAAGTCACACTGGTTTTTCTCCCGTGGTCAATCCTCCGGTTAGTTCTTTAAAAGAAAGTTGTTCTAAAACAAAGTCCTCAGCTGTGATCAAGATTTCCCAGTCAAAACCAACCTCGAAACCTGTTCCCAAAAGGCAATCACAGCCAAGGCAAGCTACCGGACCATTGACTGCCAACACTACTATTTCTCCAAGTCAACCTGATTTTTTGTCTCCAGTGGTTAATCGTCCGGTCAATTTTCTAAAGGGCGACTGTTCTCAACCTAAGACTCCAGTTGTGACCAAGATTCTTCAAAATGTTTCCAATTATCAAAAACAGTCACAACCGAAGCAAAAGACCGAACGACCGACCACTAAGACTCCTGTTTCCTCAAAAGTCACTGATCATACTGTCCCTGCTGTTTTAGATAAAAATGGTCGCGCTAATAAAGAAACACCAAAGCGGCTAAAGAGGGAACCAGTCAAGAAGGATGCGTCAAAGTCTTCCCCACCTGTTTTCAATTCTAGAATAGACAAAGACAATTATGCTTGGAATCATTGGAACCATTTTGATGTTTCTTTTCCCGTTAAAATTAACTCTCTTAATCAATTGATTCAGTTACCGCATGATTGCTTATGTTGTTCTAATTGTGGTTGGAATGATTTTGATGATATTCACAATAATGATTGGTATGCGCCTTACTTTGTTGGAAACCTATTTCATAAGCGCAAACCTCATAATAACAAGCAACAACATCCTTTCAAAAGGGGTTTCAATCAAACGGTTAAACCACAGCGGGAGACCCGACCCATTCCTACACGGGATACTCCTACTGAGGTTAAACCGGCACCCAGGTGGAAATCTGCTCCAAAATCTGTTCCTCCAAAAGGTGTAAATTCTGCACCCAAGAGGCAACAAGTGCCAAAACCAGTTCCCTCCAACGGTGTAAAATCTACACCCAAAGGGAAAGCTGAGTCAAAGCAGATTTCCCAAGGCAGTGCCAAATCTAACCCCCCAGGACCCAAACAAATTTGGGTACCTAAACGTCACTAATCTTGTTTTGCAGAACGGTCATGTGTGGTACTTAGATTATGGATGCTCCAAGCACATGACCGGAAGAAGGGAGTTTCTCACGAATTACAAGGAAGAATACTGCGGAGACGTGAGATTTAGGAATAACGAGAAGTCGCCAATCGTGGGCTACGACGACATAGTCCAAGACAAATAACAATCAAGAAGGTACCCCACGTCGCAGGATTAGGACACAATCTATTTAGCATCGGTCAATTCTGCGACACAGATCTCGAGGTCAACTTTAAAGCCAAAAGGTGTAGAATCCTCAACAACGAAGGAGAGGAACTTCTAGTTGGAACTCGCAAGACCAATCTCTACACCATTGATCTCACCGCTCTCAAGACAGACAAACCAGTATGTCTCTTGTCAAAAGACGACTCCGACCAAGTTTGGCTCTGGCATAGACGTCTTTTGCACCTCAACTTCAGAAGTATAAATCAACTGGTGCTAGGCAAACACGTCAGAGGCGTGCCACAACTTCCGTTCGTGAATGACCGTCTCTATGGAGCATGCGAAAAGGGAAAGATGACGCGCGCATCACATCCGCCGAAGGCAACTCCGAGCACGACCCGGACTCTCGAACTCATCCATATGGACTTGTGTGGTCCGACGCTCACCATGATTGATCCTGCATGTGAAACCAATCCGGAAACCGAAGACGCATGGTACGAAAAAGCTGCCAGAGCCATAAACTTCGAGGTAAACTTAGTGTTTCCCACTGATGAAGACGACAACATTGATTACGACCAGTTTCTGCTTCATAGTTTCTATGGTACGCCTCCCGTTCACCCGACTCAATCCACTACGACTACAGATCAACCCGAAAGCTCAAAGGCAGAAATCCCGACATCTCCTCAGCAAACGACAGCTCCTGATCTTCCTCCCCCTCCTCAGCAACAAAATCGTTGGGAGAAGATCAAGGTCCTCATTCCTTATCTGGAGGAATCTCTGAAGAAGCTGTTTGTACACAGAATTCGCCCGATCGAGCCAACCTTCTGCCTTGGCATTTACAGTCCTGAACCGGCACATCAACTCCGATATGTAGAAGCCATGAAGCGGTGTCTTCCAAGAGACCAGGTTCGAACTAAGCATAAGATCTCAGAAGTGCTAAAGATTCAGTCAAACCGAATTATGAAGATCGTCTTTCCCGTATTCACTATTCGACGTGAAGACGGAAAAGAATGGATTTTTTCTGAAGCTGACTTTAAGCATCTCCATCCGTTCGACCTCCTGGTTATTCTGAGAGACTTTCGCACCAGAACCATCCGACCACTTACTGTAACAAAGGCACTAGAAGCGGTTCGTCGATTCCTTGTTCATTCTATCATGATGTCTTATCTGAAAGACTTCCAAATGGCTATCGAGAACCGAGCAAAGGAGGTAAACCTGATCAAATCGAATGTGAAAGCTCCTGAACTGGCGATGTATCCCGAGAACGCCATGCTGCTTCAACCAGAATTTGGGATCGTCTTCTTCAACGCTCAGAAAGAAAAGAGGTTTATGAGGTTTAGTCAGGTAAATCGATTTTGCGACGGCACACTGCTCAAAGTTCAAGAAGCTCTTCGGAAGATCATCAAACACGAATCCAAAAATCCAAAGGTATCCTATTTGCCCAATCTGAATGAAAGAACTGCTCAGACTGCTTTGGATATGGGTGAAGAACGTCTCGACTACCGCCGCACCATCAGATTCTTCGAGGTTCATTTCGCGCTCCGCAAACGTTACGTCTACAACTGGAAAGAGCTCCAGCGCGAACTCGAACTTCAAATCAAAGGGGGAGATTGTTAGGGTAAAATATGTGTTGATTTAAAGTTCAAGGGTTAATTTGTAATACATTAATCTTAGTCCATTGTGAACGGGCCGTGGGCTTGTTACCACGGGCCCAACGTATATAAAGTGCAATTAGCTTAGAAAATTAGCTAGTTGTCTCATTTAGCTTTTCTGCTTTACACTGTAATTCTCTCTAAATCAATAGCTAAGTGGGCAGCCTTTGTGAATCATATCAACTGTTCTTATTTGCTTTTTCACAAACATAATTGTTGCACGGATCTGGATTCTACACAATATGTATTAGAGTTTCACTATCGCTGATAAGTACTATGACTCTACAGTACCGTTGATAGGAACTCTCGCTCTTTAAGTTTAAATATTCAGCGAACACTGTTCACTATAAAGCTCTGAGCTTGTTCAGTGCTTTTAGTAATCGCTGATAGTTTAGTTGTTTACTTATGATTCCTGAAGACAAGTTTCACGTCAACAAAGGTTCTACGCTGAAATCAAAGATCAAGCCCAAGAACCAACGACAAGTCTACTAATGAACTGATGCGGATATCAGCGAAGTCACAGAATTGTCCACTCAACGTGACGTATCAAGTAGAAGACTTCAGCAAGCGCTGAGCTTTATCATTCGCTGATAAGGAACTGTTCAACGAAAGCTGATCATGAAGTCTTCCTCTACAAGTTACTTTTGTCTTACCCCCTTGCACGTCTCCGTACGAAATGTCTGAACGGACATCCCTTCTGTCCAGAATCGTACAACCAACTCTGATTCTACACTATACACCATGCGGCTACTAAGGTTGTCTACAAAGGTCAAACATGCAACCACTCACCTGCTGCCACGTGTAAAGTAATACTGCCATGCATTAAAAGGATGCAGTATATAAGAAGAACCCTACTTCAGAAATGAAGTGCTCGGACATCTTCTTCTTTCTCTCTTAGTGTTAGAATATTATTCATAGTATTCTTATCTCCTTTCTGTCTTAATTCTAGTGCAAGAAACTTAGTGTTCTTAACTTGTTTAGATTAGGCTTGGTCCTTAATCTTATTCCGCAACAAGTTGTAAATTGTTTGATTATATCAATAAACAATTTAGAAAGTAAAAATCTGGGTGTTTGTATTCAACCCCCCCCCCCCCCTTCTACAAACTTGTATAACCCTTCGGGACCAACAAGTGGTATCAGAGCAGATTTGTTTAATCTCATAAACAAGATCTTATCTATACTAATCTTTTCTCTTCCTTGCTATTTCATAAAATGGCTACCAACACAAACACTAACTATGTTGATAATGGTTCTCTTGCTAAACCCCCTAGATTTTCCAGAGATAACTTTAATCCATGGAAAAATAGGAAGATACTCTTCTTAGAAGGTATATACCCTACTATACCTTATTACATCGAAAATGTTCCATACATCCCTGTCAAAATTGATCCTGAGGTTCCAGTCGCTGAGAATAGAGCTGCTATTCCAGAAAGATTGGTTCCAAAGGAAATTCATATGTGGACTGATGAAGATAAGAAGAAAGTGGCTCTTGACCCCAAAGCCAGATCCATTCTTTCCGTGGCTCTTCCTGACGAAGTCTACCATTCCGTCATGAACCTGAAAACCTCCAAAGCCATGTGGTACACAATCTGTGTTCAGTATGAAGGTACGTCTGAAGTCCATGACTCACGAAAGATCAACCTGCTAAGACAATATGAAAGATTCATTTGTGGTAAGAATGAATCTCTCTCTGAAGTTCACCAACTCTTTAACTGTTTAATAATAGATCTGAAAACCGTTGGTAAGGAATATTATAACTTTGAAATTCTGACAAAGTTCTTAGAATGTTTACTTGAAAGCTGGGACAGTTATTCAATGTGTCTCAAGCTGTCAAAGGATCTTAAATCTATGACTCTTTCTACCTTATATGGCACGATGCTTAATCATGAGCAATCGAGTCATCTTAAGAAGAATCTTGTAAAAGATTCTAAAAGCACCCTTGTTGCTTTAATCTGAGAGTCTCCTTCCACTCAGCGATCTACTATCACTATCACTAAGTTGGAGACTAACTCTGAATGCTCATCAGATCCTGACTCTTCAGATCTTGATGAATCTATGGCTCTCCTTTCTAATAAGTTCAAGAGATTCGCCAAAAAGAAGAATTTCAGAAAGAACAAACCTCTTGCTATCACTGATAAGCCTAGATCATCAACTCCTGTTGATAAGGCTACTACTACTTGCTATAACTGCAAAAAGATAGGACATTTTGCTAGCGAGTGCAGGTCAAAGAAAGTTTCTAGATCCTCAGCCTTCTCCAAGAAATCCTCTAACCCCAGATCTAGAGATGACAAGTACCAAAAGCTGAAAGATAGGCACACAAAGCTGAAAGGCTATAAGAAGAAAGGTAAAGGCCTTATGGCTGATTATGATTGGGCTGCCTCTGACGAAGAAGAATCATCTGACTCAGAAGATGATGATGAAGCCAATCTCTGTCTCATGGCCAAAATCGAAGATGCGGAAGAAAATTCTGATATTCCCTCTGCTTCAACCTCTGCTACTAAGGTATCACCTTCCTTCTTTACCAATATTTAAATATTGATGAAGTTGATAGCCTTCGAAAGATTGATCTCCTGACTATGAGTTTATATGACGCCATGAATGGCAAAACTGTTGTTGAAAATCAAAATATTGATCTCGCTAAACAACTTAAAAACTGTCACCTTCAAATAGAAACACATTCTAAAATTGTAGAAGACTTGAAAGATCATGTTCACATAAATCAGCTAGTCAAAATCGAGCGCGAAGAAGCTATCGCTGCATTAAAAGCTGAAAAAGCTACTGTTGATGGATGGTATAAGTCCTCAACAACGATCACTGAGATAATTAAGTCTCGAATTCCCCTGAGTGACAAACGTAGTATTGGTTATAAAGCTGACACTAAAGAACCAACCACTGACCATTCCATGCTTAAGTTTGGAATGTTTGTCTCCTCTATCCTTGACACTTCATTTTCTCAGTGTTCCTCTTCAAAACCTCCTATCCCTGAGAAAATCTCTACCTTAGTTTCTAAAGGTAAAGAGAAAATTGTTTATCCAAAACCTCAGAAGGGTACCTTTGTACCTAAGCTGAATGCTTAGGTACAAATGGTCCTAAAGCTACTTTTAGTTATAGGAAATGTTATCACTGTGGACTTACAAATCATATTGCTAGTAAGTGCCCTATAGCCACCAAAGCTGAAAAGATAGCTAAGGTGAAGATGAATGCCCCCAAGGCAAAGAAGACCACTGAGGTTAAGAAATTAACCAAAGTGAAGATTGAAAACAAAGTTGAATCTTCAAATGCTGCGAAGACTGCTAAACCTTCCACCTCCTCTACCCCCACTGACAAGTGTGTACACATGATGAAATGGGTACCCAAGTCAAACTAATCTCCCATTGTTTGCAGGTTAAGAAGGGTATCTGGTATCTCGATATCGGATGCTCTAGACACATGACTGGAAAGAAGAACCTGCTCAATGGGTATAAGAAAGAGAAGGGTCCCTCTGTGAGTTTCGGTGGAAATGGAAAAGGCTACACCTGAGGGTTTGGTGTACTCTCTAATGGTACAACAACCTTTAGAAGAGTTGCATATGTTGAAGGACTGAAGCATAATCTTCTAAGCATTAGTCAGCTATGTGACAAGGATAATAAAGTGTTTTTCACTAAGGAATCCTGCTTTATTACTGAAAAAAAGGAGAAGATATCCCTCAGCGGTTATCGTATGGAAAATGTTTACGTTATAAACATGGACTCTACAACCACTGAGAACTCCTGTTTCTTCTCAAAACCCTCATATGACGCCAACTGGTTATGGCATAAGAGGCTCTCCCATCTCAACTTCAAGACACTAAATACTCTTTCCTCTAAATAGTCAGTCACTAGTCTACCTCAACACTCATACGCCAAGGAGTCCTTATGTTCAGCGTGTGAGAAAGGCAAGCAGACCAAAGCAAGCTTCAAGTCTAGCCAAGTTTCCTCAGTGTCATATCCTCTACAACTTCTCCATATGGATTTGTTTGGCCCTATTAACAAACACTCCATCGCTGGAAAGAAATATACGCTGGTCATAGTTGATGAATTCTCTCGCTATACCTGGGTAATGTTTCTCCGTTCAAAGAGTGACACCCCTGAAGAACTCATCACCTTTGTCAAGAAAATGGAACTCCTGAACAACATGACCGTTCGCTCAATAAGAAGTGATCATGGGACTGAATTCAAAAACAGTTCTCTTGATTCCTTCTTTGAAAGTAAGGGTATTTCTAACAACTACTCTGCAGTGAGAACATCGCAACAAAATGGAGTCGCTGAATGAAGAAATAGAACTATCATTGAAGCTGCACGTTCAATGCTCAGCGATTATCACCTGCCTACTTAGTTTTGGGCAGAAGCTGTCAACACTGCGTGTTTTACTCAAAACGGGTCACTGATCGTCAAAAGGTTCAAAAAGACAGCCTATGAACTTTTTCATGGGAAAAATCCTTCAATTAGCTTTCTTCACATCTTTGCCCTTAGAAAGTTTGATCCTAAGGCTGATGATGGAATCTTTCTTGGAAATTCTTCAATCTCCAAAGCCTTCAGAGTCTTCAATCGAAGAAGATAGTCTGTCGAAGAAACTATTCACGTCACCTTTGACGAATCCCGTTCAACGAACTCTAAACCTTCTGCTGATACTGAAGAACTGAATCAATGGATGTGTTTCTCATCTTGGTGATTCAGAAGATGTTCCCACTACTCATACTCATACCGCAGAAGATGATGGTCCTACTATCATTCCAAACATGCAGACTAGGGAAGCTGAAACATCATGGGTCTCAGCTGTTCTTCTAAACACTATGCCTGCCTCTGAACCTTCTTTCTCAGACATACCATCTACTTCTCAGCAATCAGTGAATGAAATGACATCTGCACACATTCCTCTCTTGGCTGATATACCAGAAGTTGTTGAAGCCTCATCTTTAGCCCCTCAAGTTCAAGTTGAGTAAGTGAATCATGTTCCAGCTCAGCGATGGACTGTTAATCACCCTATTGAACAAAATCTTGGTGATCCAAACGCTGGTGTTCAGACTCGACGAAGTGCTGGTAATATCTGTTTATTTGTTAACTTTATTTCTCTAATTGAACCAAAGTAAATAGATGATGCCCTCCAAGATCCGAACTGGGTCAGTGCTATGCAAGAAGAGCTGACTGAATTTGAAAGAAACAAAGTTTGTAAGCTTGTTCCTCATCCATCTGACAAGTCAGTGATAGGCACTAAATGGGTCTATCGAATAAAGTTGGATGAACATGGAACTGTAACCCGCAACAAGGCTCGACTTGTTGCTCAAGGATACACACAAGGGGAAGGCATAGATTACGACGAAACCTTTGCTCCAGTGGCAAGACTAGAAGCTATTCGTCTATTCTTAGCTTACGTTGTACACAAAGACTTCAAAGTGTATCAAATGGAAGTCAAGTCAGCATTCCTAAACAAAAACGGAATGAATAAGTCTAGGTGGAACAACCTCCAGGATTCTCAGATCCTAAGCATCCAGGGTATATTTATAAACTGGATAAGACACTTTATGGCTTAAAGCAAGCTCTACGTGCATGGTATGACAATCTCTCTACTTATCTCCATATCGAAAAATGTGAGAGAGGTAAAATCGACAAAACTCTATTTTTTAGGAAAGTAAAAGGTCATATTATTCTTGTTCAAATATATGTCGATGATATTATATTTGGTTCTACTAACCCTGACCTTTGTACTCGTTTCTCTGAAAGGATGAAAGCAGAGTATAAAATGAGTATGATGAGTGAGCTAACATATTTCCTTGTTCTTTAAATAAAATAAAATGAAAAGGGAACTTTCATTAATCAGGGAAAGTATGTTAAAGACATGCTGAAGAAATTTGATTTAACTCAGTGTTAAGCTATGAAAACCCCTATGGCACCACCGCTGACACTAAACAATGATTCTTCTGGAATATCTGTTAATGTCACGACGTACCGTGGGATGATCGACTCTATCTTATATCTTACAGCTAGCCGACCTGATATTATGTACGCGACCTGTTTGTGTGCACGATATCACTGAACCTAAGGAATCTCATATGATCGTTGTAAAGCTAATCTTTCGTTACCTTAAGGGTACTCCCAACCTAGGTTTTTGGTATCCCAAAGACTCATGGTTTGATCTAATCGCCTATTCAGATAGTGATTTTGCAGGTTGAAAATTGGATAGGAAAAGCACCACAGGAGGCTGTCAGCTCCTGGGTGGAAAGCTGGTAAGTTGGACAAGTAAGAAGCAAAACTCAGTGTCCACCTCAACCGCTGAAGCTGAGTACGTAGCTGCTGGAAGATGTTGTTCTCAGGTCTTGTGGATGACAAATCAACTACTGGACTATGACCTTCAGCTCTAAAAAATTCCAATCTATTGCGACAGCACTAGTGCCATCGCTATAGCCAATAATCCAGTGCTACACTCAAAGACCAAACATATCAAAATCAGGTATCATTTTATCGGAGATCATGTGATGAATGGTGATATAGAACATCATTTTATCCCAACTGACTTTCAATTAGCTGATCTTTTTACCAAACCTCTTGATGAGACAAGATTCAACTTTCTCATCATCGAGTAAAATCTTCAGCAGTTCACATTTGATCAGTGATAATAATGAACTTGTATAACCCATAAATCATCTACTCCCTGAACAAAATTGATTCGCTGATATCAAGGTATGTTCTTCTCTACTCGGTGACTTTCGCATATGAATGCAAGATTTCAAAAACAAATTACATTGCTGAATATCTCTTCCTTTCAGTACTACTTTGAAATTTCTAAAAACCAACACTGATATTTCTATTCAGTGCTTCATGTTTTCAAAAGTGTCCCTGAGCTTTCAAAACCTCAGAGACATCCTAAAATATGAAAGGACGTTTATGACGTAATCAAGCGGATAAACCCTGGCACGTTCTTTTTCTGACACACGTTTGCACATTTCGTTTTCCATCCAATAAAATGCAAACATTTCCTTTACGCGAACAACTTCTTCTTCAAGAAAAGAATTACTGTTGCATTTTGAACTCTCGTTTCCAGAAACTGTTCATCTTCTTCTATGACAACAAAGGTTAATATTCTCACCATTTTCTTACATTAACTTGCTTTTGATCTTATTCTTGTTTTTAACAGATCAAACGAAAAAAACCTTTTTAAAATGAAATCATTTTCTTCTCATGATTTTATGAACACAACCTTCATGGTTGTTCTTCAAGTTTAAAACAAAAATCTTAAACTTGTTCTTCATATGTTTTTCCAGAATCTCTTCTTCTAACAAAAACTGGAAAACACATACTCTCCATGTTTTGTATTTCTTTTTCAAAACAAAGAAAACCCTAATCTTCAGAAAGACATTTTTTGTCTGAATGAAACGGACAAAATTCGAAAACATCTTATTGGAAAATCTTTCCACATTAAGACATTTTTTTTGTTCATCTTCTTCGTGGTTTTATGTGTTACACAGAAATGGCATCCTCTGAAGCTCCTTCTACTAAAACCCCCACTACTGCTGAGAAAGTGGTTCTCACCAAGGCTGCTCATGTCAAGTTCAAACTTGATAAGGTTACATTCCAACACAACAACCACTATGCGCTTTTCGATTTTCCTCAGAAAAAGCAAGTCACACATCTGGATGATGCTGTGAATTTTCTCAAAACCTGCTGCTTATCTACAGCCCTAACTACTGCACCCCCTGCCCATAAATTCCTTTTAGCTCAGTTCTGGTATACTGCCAGACGATCTCAGGTCCCTTCACACAACGACCCAGCGAAACTCGTTGATACCATCCTCTGTGACACCAAATTTGGCACCACCAAAATCAACCCTGCTATTATCAGGCGTGCACTAAACCTCCCAACCGCTACCAAAGAAAAACGCTTTGTTCCTCTCCCAAACCCCAAAAACCAAGCTGATAGGGAAACAATCATTGCGTTCTTTGATGCAATGAAGTATGTATGGGAAACTGGGAGAGATGAAAAACCCGAGAAAATGCTGACCGCGATCAAGAAATCAAAGGTTCCCAGCGATATGAACTTCACCTTCGCTCACCTGATAAGGTGCATGACAGCGAAAACCGGCGCCTCTGACCAAGCCGCTCAACCTCAGCAAGCCATGGGCTATGCACTGCTGAAAGGTCTCCATGTTGACTGGGCGTCGATCATCTACGACGATTTAGCGTTCAAGGTGGATATGGCTGATAGACCAACATGCGTTCCATACCCCCGATTCATCAGCGCCGTCTTTCTAAAAGGACTCGGGGATAAATACCCAAAAGATGGTGATCTGAGACTCTCTCAGGTTGGCCCTAAGGTGCTCGACTTCAGCCCCATGCCAAATGAGGTACGTCTCTCTACTCTATTATCTATTCTTAATCCTCCTTCTTCTACTTCTGCAGCCACCTCAGCAGAAATCCCCACTGCTGATACCCATGTTGCACCCTTCACTCCTTCTCGTAAAAGGAATTACTCTACTTCCCAACTTTATTCCGAGAGGATCAAGAAAACCAAGGAGCAACCCTCCAAGCCATCAACGGCTGAAGACTCCACGACTCATTTTCTACAAGAGTCGCTGGATAGTTTCATGGTACGCTCTGCCACAGCTGACACATCCACCCCTTCCATCCCGACCTCAGCGTCTCTAAACACTGAGGTTATAAACTTGGAAATGAACCCCCCTCCTTCAGCCCCTTTAAGGACTGAAGAAGTATTTCTAAGCAAATGCATCACTGAACCTCGAACCAAATCCCTCTTCTAAACCATTGCTCCTCCCACTCATTCTTTGGACACTCCACCAGTTTTCCCTCTGTTCTCTGGAACGCCCGACATCATACATGATTCAGTTGCTGATACTCTACATATGATGATGGATGCAAATATAGGATCTGCAGGCACCTCCATGCGCCAAGGCACTCTCGAAGGCGACATGGAACACTAATCAGGTCTACGAGGTTTCGACAACTTCGCCAACCCGCCTGCAGGTATACACAAAATCATACACACTCCTCTCTCTCACCGCAAACTGTTGAGCTTTCCTCTGTTCATAAGTTATTTACGGTTATAGGTCCTAATTTGGGAGATATTCAACGCTCCCTGAATGATCTGGTGACAAAGGTGGGTTCTTACAACACCACTCTCTCCACCAACTCTTCAGCGGTTACAGACGCTGGAGAGAATCTCAAATAGCTGATCGACGTTGTTGATAAGAAAGCCTCTAGTGCTGATCTGGAGAAGGTAGAAGGAAGCATTGCTCAATTTGCTACTACTCTCGTTGCCAACTCCACGGTCGTCAACGATATCAACCTCACCAACACCACCCTCGCAACAAACTTCACCTCTTTGTCCAATGAAGTCACATCATTGAAGACAGAGATGGTAACTCTTAAGGGTGAGGTCTCCTCGGTCAAAGATCTCCTTCAGCAAGTACTCGATCGCCTGAACGCTCTAATTTGCACCCCTTCTCACCTCACTCAGGTTGATCGAGAGGATCTTCAAAACCTTAATCCTATTGTTTCTGGCCTGGAAGACAGAATCGCAGTGATTGAAACCTTCATGGGTATCACTGGCCTGGAAGACAGTGATCCTATGACTGCTGCTTCTGCTGAACAATCCGCTACCTCCCCCACTCATCATGTGGAAGCGGGGGAGAAGAACGATGAAGGTCTTCCCCATAATGCTGAGGGGCAGACAAATGATACTGCTGATGCTGCTACTTCCACTGGACAACCTCAGGGAGTTGAAAACCCTGAGGGAACCGAGAAACCTCCATCTATATTTGAGGGGGAGCAAATCGAAGAGCAACATAAGGAAGTTGTTGCTGATGTGACCGAACCTTATGCTGACGAGGTCGAATCTGTTGAAGAAGAAGTTGAAGACGATGAAGCTGTCGACATCTCTGACGACGAACCATCATCAAATCATAAGAACGACGATGATGATGATGATGATGAATTTTTCTACGTCCAGCCTATCAAGAAAGCCCCAACTCAAAAAGGGGTCATAATAAAGGAACCATCAGGGGAGACGACTAAGAAAAAGCCTGCAGCAACTGAAGCTGATAAAGGCAAAACCAAATGCCTCACTGCAGAAGGCAATTTGGCCATCCTTCAGATAAAGCCAGTTTGTCAGGTACAATATCTCCTCTTCCCTTACTCTGCATCCTGGTGAACGCTTCATCCCTGCCTCCTGGTGAACGCTTCATCCCTGGAAAAGTCATAAGCGAACCTTATGGTATCTTCTTTCACGACTATGATGGTGGACAACGCTTTCAACGCATCTCTGAGCTTCCCATAACTCCCATCGAATAGCTCAGGGATATCATCTATTGGTGTGAATTTAGACGCGATCTTCAGGCACGATATCTCAAGCCCCTGATCTTCAAAGAAGCACAAGAAAGAAGAAATCAGGGAGAAACTGTCCCTGACTAGATGATCCCTACAACAAAGACCCTTGATGAACTTCTCATTAAGGAAGAACCTTATGGCTGATAGGAATGCCCTGTAATTCTTCTATTCTTTATCAGCTTACATCTTTTGTACTTGTAAATTTATTTGCTGTACTTGTAATTTTTCCACTTCCCACTGTAACCTTTACGAAGTTTAAAGAAAACATTTCAGCGAATGTACTTTACTCCATCAGTACTGAAAAGATCCCAGAAAACAGTAAAAGGGACAAATATTTTATGAGTTCTTTTTATCCTTATGTTTTCATACTTAGCAATTTCCTTCGTTGCTATGTCATAATCAAATAGGAGGAGATTGTTGATCCAAACCCTCAGTGATTTGATAATGACCCTTTAAGAAACACTTAGTGAAAATTATAAGTAGACAATATGTATTAGAGTTTCACTATCGCTGATAAGTACTATGACTCTACAGTACCGCTGATAGGAACTCTCGCTCTTTAAGTTTAAATATTCAGCGAACACTGTTCACTATAAAGCTCTGAGCTTGTTCAGTGCTTTTGGTAATCGCTGATAGTTTAATTGTTTACTTATGATTCCTGAAGACAAGTTTCACGTCAACAAAGGTTATACGCTGAAATCGAAGATCAAGCCCAAAAACCAGCGACAAGTCTACTAATGAACTGATGCGGATATTAGCGAAGTCATAGAATTGTCCACTCAACGTGAAGTATCAAGTAGAAGACTTCAGCAATCGCTGCGCTTTATCATTCGCTGATAAGGAACTGTTCAACGAAAGTTGATCATGAAGTCTTCCTCTACAAGTTACTTTTGTCTTACCCCCTTGCACGTCTCCGTACGAAATGTTAGAACAGACATCCCTTTTGTCCAGAATCGTACAACCAACTCTGTTTCTACACTGTACACCATGCGGCTACTAAGGTTGTCTACAATGGTCAAAACATGCAACCACTCAGCTGCTGCCATGTGTAAAGTAATACTGCCATGCATTAAATGCATGAAGTATTTAAGAAGAACCCTACTTCAGAAATGAAGTGCTCGGACATCTTCTTCTTTCTCTCTTAGTGTTAGAATATTATTCGTAGTATTCTTATCTCCTTTCTGTCTTAATTCTAGTGCAAGAAACTTACTGTTATTAACTTGATTAGATTAGGCTTAGTCCTTAATCTTATTCCGCAACAAGTTGTAAATTGTTTGATTATATCAATAAACAATTTAGAAAGTATAAATTTGTGTGTTTGTATTCAACCCCCCTTCTACAAACTTGTATAACCCTTCGGGACCAACACTTCTTCTCGTTCTGTTCATTGAGATAGACGATTCCAAATTCTGGTTATAGAAGCGCGAGTTGACTGGGTACATCTTCAGCTCTAGAGCTTTCTGATCGAGTTCCAACAGGTTTATCATCTTTGTTCGGTGCTCAACTCCAATCTGGAAATCCGTAATGTAGGATATCATCACTTTGTGTTTCAGAAAACGCTTTACAACTTCGAGCGCTTTGGTGATGTGGAGCGGTCGGATCGTTCATGTATGAAGGTCTTTGAGTAAGGCGTGGAAGTCGTTCAGTCGTAGATTCTTGAAGTCGGCTTCAGAGAACTTCCATTCATTTCCATCTTCAAGTTTAACCGTAAAAACTGGATACCAGATCCTCAGGATTCGGCCAGACTGGATGTTCACAACTTCGGTGATCTTGTGCTTTGTTCTGACCTGGCTGACTGCTAGACACCTTTTCATTGCTTCTAAATACTGTTTCCTATACGCTTCGTCGAACTTGGCTAATCCGAGGCAGAAGGCTGGGTCGACCACACGTAGCTTATGTACGAACAACCTCTTCAGGGAGTCCTATATGAAGGGGATGAGGACGATGATCTTCTCCCATCAGACAGGTTGTTGTGGAGGTTGAGGTTGATCAGAATCTTGTTGTTGAAGACGAGATGTCAGATGTGTTGTTGTAGAAGTCTCGGGAATCTGATTAGCATAGATTTAGGTACTCTGAAAGTTTTGTAGCAGGAACAGATCATAGTCAATTTCATCGTCGGCATCAGTACGAAAGATCAGGTTGACCTCAAAATTTTTCGCAATGGCGGCTTTTTGATACCATGCATTTTCGGTCTCTAGGTCGATCTCGGATTCAGGATCTATCAGATCAAGCGCGGACCTTTCCTATGCAGAATATACGATCAATGACTATCAATCTCCCTCGGGCTTTTCAACCGTTGGGTCTTCATCATCGGAGATGTCCATATCTATGACCATATTGGCTAAACTCATATGGGCTTCAGGTTGGTCTTCAGATAGTACCACAACTAATGGTTCCGGTTGAGCCGTTGGAGTAGTTTCAGTTGGGATTGGTTTATACTCGGATAGTCGTTGTCTTTTGTTCTCCCCCTCACGTTGATCAGGATCATCCTCATCATCGTGTCGTCATTTGAGTCCGCCAGCTTGACTCTTGCAGGTGTCTTCGAGTGAGGCAACTCTTTCGGACTAGGTAGTAATGGCTTTCTGAACGTCCTTAAGAGTCGTGTCAAGCTGGTCCAATCGGTCAGTTACGGATGACGACTGAGCAGATGTTTGCAAACGTAGAAATATGATGAGATCTGCTTCAGTCGAGGAGTATGTGTTGTCGTGTTGGAGCAGTTGAGCAAGGAGCATGGTCTTCAGATCATCCACCGTGTAATTGGGCTGAGCAGGTGTCGGTCTGGTTTTGGTTTCGACCACTTTATCCTTCCTTTTGATGAGGCTTTTCACTTTATCAAGCTCCGTTGTGAGCTGCTTTTCTAGTGCCTCGCAGACAGCCTTTAAGGCGCCGTCCAGATATTTCGTTGACAAAATGTCGGGTAAATCATCACCATCGGGATCACATAGATTGCCTGTTGAGGCCACGACTGTTGATTCAACAGAAGTGCCACCTACGTTTATAGCAAGCGTGACGTTGGCTATGGTAGGATTTCCTTCCGATCCTCGTATTCCGCATAAGGGCAGACATACTATGGAAGTTCCGATCAGGTTACTAAGAGAACCGATATTAGCAGTCACGTTCTGTGTCCTAGCCAAAGAAGATGTTATAATAGCAAGTGGTTCTAGACTCAATGGTGCACTGAAAGAGGTCGAGAACAGGGGAGGTTGTTCTCTTGTTTCAATATCGAGACTCTCCGAGTGAGAGACAGGTAGATTTTGTGCAATATCCCCGTGAGAAAATGAAACAACCAACCGTTGAGAGTTGGTTGAGTGGCTAGGCAGCAGATGTGGCTACCTGGGCGACACGGGCTCGGAGACACTCATTTTTCCCTCTATTTTGTACGCTGGGTCGTTCATTATTCTTTTTCGATCTCTATTCTCTCTGGCTCGCATGTTCTATGTTTTCAACTAATACTCCCTCCTCTCTCCTTATGTCTCCCAAAATACGTTGGGATGTAGGGATGCAGGAGGGTGTGGGTGAGTCGGATGGAGATCCTTCGGTTAGGAGCGATTGACCGCCGATACGGGTTGGTATCATTGATAACCGGAAAGCGCGTTCCGTATCAGAGTCGTTTGTGCCGGAGTTGACAGTATCGGTTTGGGTAAACGGTGAGATTTGCTCAGTTGTGTCCATTCTGGGGTCTGGTTCAAGCATGGGGGCGGCAGTGATGACCGGGACCTCGTGTAGGGATGTCGATGGTTTGCCGTCGGTCGTGGTACGGTTATGCGAAGGGGTTTAGGGTCGAACGGTATGTTGGCGGGGTTGTTGGCTGGTACCGACACGCGTATCCAATGCACCACCCGCGTTTGTTCCCCTCCTTTGATGTACTCTCAACACACCCCGTCTGGGAGCCCCAGCTACCCGGACTCTACTTTCACGAGTCCTTGGACCCTTACGTCTCTCGGGTCTAACTCCTTGGGAAGTTTCCTCCGGCTTGGGCTGGACCACAGGAGCACCTATGCCTAACGCTCGTCTATAATCTATCACACTCAGTGCATTGGGGTCCGCGTGTGCCAGTAGGGCTTCGGTTGGACGGGTTACGAATCACTAGGTAATGCAAGTTAAAAGGAGGACATACCGGGTGGTTTATGCGCCGCGGTATGTTCAGATTTGCGTCTATATGCTGACGGACGGCCAACGATAGGAATATTGGGTATGGAAGGAACTTCTTCTCCTTCGTTCTGCCGATCTGCCGGATGGCCTGAACTAGCTCGCGCCAGATGATCAAGGCAAAGTCGATGTGACGGTTGTAGCAGATGGCATGGAAGAGACGTAGGAAGTCGGCTGTGCACTGGTCGATCCCCATCCATCTGGAGGATAGACACTTGTTCAGAATAGTGAACAGGGTGTACCAGATGGGTGCCAAGTATTTCCGATTAAAGGCAGATAGACGATTGAGGGCGTGATTGTAGCCGAGAGCAAGGATGTAGGCGCAGAGGGTGTTTTCGTCGACCACAGGGTCGTAGGCAGCATGGTCGTCGACAGTGGCTTCAGGCAATGATATAAGACGTCTGAAAGAATCTGGTGTTAGTGCGAACGGATGATGATTGATCATCGCCGTGATGGTCTGAGAGTTGAGTGCCGTGATGACTTGAGCAGTACGCCAAACTTGGTATACGTAAAGGATAGGGACGTCGGTGGTAGCGGTGAGTGACACTCGTAGTGGATGACCTAGAAGGGTGTCTACGACCACACGATGTTGTGGTCGGAACTCGGCAGCGTCCAGGTGGTGATTATTTGCCTCGAGTTCAATGCCATGGTCTGCTGGAACCAAGGTGTTGTCAGCCTCTTTGTCAATGAATTCCTTTTGAGGATGATTGTTTTGTGGTTATTGATCTGCCATGAGTACCTGAAAGACACAGTGTTAGATTATGGACTGATCAACGTAAAGTTGTTGCGTACCTTTGCAAATAATGGCTCAATCTAGGGTAGATTGAGGACTGGCACTGAGGAACAGGGTACATGACTGATGGCAGTGTGTCCAGACAAAAATTATCCGGAAAACACAAAGTTATTCGACAAAATGAAGTATCTGGATAAATGAGTTATCCGGACAAAATTAGTTACCGGACACTCAAAACCACCCGGATAGTTGAACTTACCGGAAACCAAGAGGTTTCCGGACAACTTGGGTTACCGGATGCTAATGGGTATCGGACAAAAATGACCAACTCGGATAGTTGAACTTACAGGAAACCTAAGAGGTTTCCGGACATCCTGGGTTACCGGATGATAATGGGTACCGGACAAACATGAACAACCCGGATAGTTGAACTTACCAGAAACCTAAGAGGTTTTCGGACAACCTGGGTTACCGGGTGACATAGTTTTCCGGATGAGATTGTTTTTCGGATGAGAGACAATCCAGATAAAATATATAAGCACGTTGAACGTTTCCGGATAGACCTTGAATGTGTCCGGATAGTTTGAAACTATCCGGACGACATCCGGTAACATGAATCGTCCAATACACCAACACAATCACAGATCTATACATTCTAGGTGCAACTGATCGAGAAGATACGCAAACAATACCACAAAGTTCGATCTAAAATAGTGCACAATAGACCGAATGTGAATCGACGCAAAAAACGGGGTCCAAAACCCCAACCGGTTAATTCTGAGGTCGTTTTGACCATCGATTTGTATGTGTAAGAGATCGAAAAGCATTAGATATCGAAATGAGAAACGTACCTATGATTTATAAGTCGAAATCGAACAAAGTAGATGTAATCCGAGGGTTTCCGAACAAGAGGGTTTTGGAGAGGGTTTTGAGTGGTTTTAGAATCCGGAAAAGTGAAATGGGGTTGTGTCCGGATATATATATGTGAGAACTTACCGGTTGGGTTATCCGGTCCGGATAAGTATCCGGATACCACATCCGGACACTATGGGTTATTACCCAATTGACCCCTGATCTTTTGAAAAGATATAAACTTTTGCAAACAAAGTTTTTCTTTGGAAGGTGAATTACAAAGTTACCGCTCCCCCTCGAATGGAAGACCTTGCTCCCCCTCGGATCGTGCCATTGGCCTTGTTTGAAAAAGTATCCAAGAAGAGAACACGAAAAAGATTGTGATTTAAAACATTTGTGACGCTCCCCTCAGATTTTGCACAGTGAGAAAAATTGATCCCCCTCGGATCGTGCAAGTGTTGCTTTTTAGGAAAGACGTTGGAATGGTCACACACAAAACACTTTTTGGAAATTAGAAAAAAAAAATTGTAACACCCCCCCTCAAAAGTAGAACAGACTTACCTGATAAGCGTATGTGCTCCCCCTGAACACATGAACAAAATTGTGAAACGCACATATATAGCTAAGAATAAAGTAGACGACAGTAATGAACATAAAAGGAAAACACATGCGAAAGGAAAGAAAACAAACGAAATCTACCTAATTAATACATAGATCTAATAGATGCGTGTATACGATACAAGTAGAAGACAGATGCGAGGAAGTGGGTACTCGATCATCTGGAGTTTCGACAACAGATGAGGAATAGACAGTTTCTCGTAGGTGTATGGAACTTGTATTGGGCGCACGATTTGATCAAATCTTCAGGTTTAGCATACCAAGCCTGGACACAAGATAGTTAAAGCGTTTTCCGTCCAGGGGTTTTGTAAAAAGGTCTGCTAACTGATGTTCTGTATTAACAAAATAGAGTTCGATTGTACATCTTTCGATGTGATCCTTGATAAAGTGGTACCGAACATCTATATGCTTCGTCTTCGTGTGCTGGACCGGATTGCTGGATATTGAAATTGCGCTCTTCGAGTCGCAGTAGATGGGCACTTGAGAGTAGGTGAAGTCGTAGTCTTTGAGTTAAGTGCGCATCCAAATGACTTGCGAACAGCAGCTCGTGGCGGCCACGTATTCCGTCTCAGCAGTCGATGTAGAGACGCACTGCTGCTTCTTGGAAGTCCAACTTAGCAAACTATCGCCTAGAAACTGCACATGTCCCGAGGTGCTCTTCCGATCCAACATGTTGGCTGCGTCATCGGCGTTCGAATACGCTGTGAGCTCAAAACTTGTCTCTTTCGGGTACCACAAGCCAAAATCAGTAGTACCTCTTAAATAACGAAAAATCTGTTTAACCGCAAATAAATGAGACTGTTTGGGTTTTGACTGAAAACGGGCGCCGAGAAAGGTCAAAAACATAATATCCGGTCTGCTCGCCGTTAAGTACATTAAAGAACCGATCATTCCACGATACGTTTTGGTGTCCACATCCTTTTTGTTAGGATTAGCGTGTAACCGTGTACCGGGTGCCATGGGAGTTTTCATTGGGGAGGACTGTTCCATCTGGTACTTCCGAAGAATGTCCCGGATATACTTAGCCCGATTTATGAATATCCCGGTCGACAGTTTTTTAACTTAAAGACCGAGGAAAAAATTCATCTCACACAACATACTCATTTGAAAATATTGTCCCATTAGTTTGGCAAAGTTCATACAATACTATGGGTTAGTGGAACCGAAAATTATGTCATCAACATACACTTGAACTAAAACTATATGACCTTCTTCATTTTTAATAAACAAGGTTGTATCGTTGCTTGTTGTGAGTTGGCCTTTGACATCAGGCAGACAGAATCATCGGTCTTCAGGGTAGTGAGGTCTATGGTGTAGAGGTTGGTCTTTCGAGTTCCAACCAGTAGCTCCATTCCGTCTTCAGTGCGGACGCTACACCGTTTTGCTTTAAAGTTGACCTCGAGATCTTTATCGCAGAATTTGCCGATGCTAAACAAATTGTGTCCCAACCCCGCGACGTATGAAACTTTCTTGATCGGCATTTTATCTTGGACAATGTCGCCGTAGCCCATAATCGGTGCCTTGTCATCATTCCCAAACCTCACGTCTCCGCAATATTTCTCTGTGAAGTACCACATATGACCATCCTGCAAAAACAAGATTAACGGTTCTTAGGTACCCATTTGAAAATGGGTCCTGGAGGGTTAGGTTTAACACCTAACTGAGGAACCCGTTTTGTAATGAGTTTCCTCTTGGGTGTAGATTTAACCTCTGATTGGGAAACCCGTTTTGAAATGGGCTTCGTTTTGGTTTTACGAGATTTGCGATTAGGTTTAGAATGATAAACATGAAAAGAACCAAACCAATCAGATGCATATCTATTATCGTCAAAGTCATTCAATCCACAGTTAGAACAACACAAGCAATCATGGGATAACTGAATCAAATGCTGAATTGAATAAAGTTTAATCGGAAAATTAATACTTTGTTTAACGAAATTGTTCTTCCTAGAATTAAAAACGGAATTAAATGACTTCGAGTCCGACTTGTTCTTGATAGATCCTTTGGCTATCCACTTTTGTTTGCCTTGTTTAGCCCGACCATTTTTATCTGAAACATCATTAACGGCATGGTCAGTAGAGTTTGAGTAGACAAGATTTTTATCAGTTGATCGACCGGTCTTTTGCCACGCTGTGAATGATTTTGTGAACGAGAATCAGTTTTAGAAACTTTGTTCACAATCGGGGTCTTGGGTTTTGAAGAACATTCACCTTTAAGAAAATTGACTGGGCGATTTACCGCTTTAGAAAGAAAGTCGGTGTGACTCGGAAGAGGTTTGTCAAACATAAAAGATTCAAACTCTTCATTTGAACTACCATCGGAATTCAAGAATGTGGAAAAATCAATATCAGGAATCGATGGACTAGAATTGGTTGAGGGAGGTGAGAAGCACTTTGGGTCGGTGTTTTTCGTAGAATCTTTTCCTTTTGAAGTTGAGCAAGTGTCTCTTTAAGTTGACACTTTCTCATTTGCTTTTGCATCACTTCTGTTGCCAAAGCAGCCAGTTTTGATGTGAGCCGATTAATTTCATCCTGAAGGATTTTCTGTCCTTCATCCGACACAGATTCGGTTTTACGGATTTGAGTTTCTCAAGTTCATTTTGAAACACTTGTTTCTCCTTTTCAAATATGGACCTTTCCTTTTCGAGTGTTTCTTCTAACTCGACTATTTTGGCTTCCAAAATGAGAGGAGGAACATAGAGTTTAAACTCGTCCGTCTCAGTTTTGGATTCAGGTGTTTGGGCCTCATCCTTTTTAGAGGAATCCTTGGGTAAAGCAACCTTATAGTCGTCAAAACAGTCATTCGAAAGGTATTTCTTTGGATTTTTCTTGTACGAGTAGTTCATACGCTCATACGCAAAAGGTAATTGCATTTTAGTCGTGTGAGCACATTTGTATTCCTTAGTTTCCTCTTCCTTTTCCTCTTCAAGAGGACCAGTCCAATCGATTTTATACTCGGGATACTTTTTGTCCAGACCAAGAAAACCAAAGTGATAAAGAGTAGGTATCTTAGACAAAACCTTTTTCAAGTACTGTGGGTTATCGTATCCTATTCTCCATTCCTTGTTAAAGTATGTAAATTCCTTAGGTTTGTTCATGTGAATGGTCTGATCAGTTTGATCTCTTTTGTGAAGTTTGGTTTCAAGATCAGTTGTTTTAGAAACCAACTCTTTGTGCTGGAATTGAAGAGAGGAGCATTGATAGACAATCTCTGCTTTCTCATTCTCACACTGATCAAGTTGTAGATTCAATTCAGATATCTTTCCCCTTCAATCCTTAGGTGCTATTGAAAGATTTGTACATTTTTCTTTTAGATTAGCATTGTCGGACATGTATTTTTCAGTGATACGCTTTTGAACATCTAGCTTTTTTTTAACGAGTTAATTTCAAGCAGTTGTTCATTCGTGGTGGCCTTATAAGAATCTATTCGTTCAACAAGTGGTTGCATCTGTTCGATTAAGCTTTGATGAATAGGTTCACATACGTTGACACAAATTTGCCTTTTCTGATGGAGGAGAATGATTGCCCATGAAAGCATCAGCATATTCAGAATCACTGTCAGTTTAGGATTGATTGAGCCAGTGGTCGTCTTCAACTAGCAGTGCCTTTCCTGCAGCTTTATGTTCTGCCAGCAAAAGTTTGTCTTTGTAGTAGTGTACGTTTTTATCGACGGACTTTCTACAATCCTTGGCAAAATGACCCAATTTCCCGCAGTTGTAGCAAGTGACGGGTTTGTCCTTTTTCTTTGACTCGGGCTTGCGATCATCCTTCTCATTCTTTTCCTTGTGGTCAGGTTCCTTGTGCTCATCTGCCTTTTTCTTTCCTTCATATTTATCCTTATAATCATGGCGCTTGTTGGAAGAAGTGGAATAGCGTTGATTATTGGACGAAGGTTTCTTGAAGAACTTCTTTTGCTGGAAAGATCTGGAGAGTAGAGCCATCGCTTTCTTTACTGCAGTCAGTTCCGGATCAGAATCGCTTTCCTCCTCTTCTTCAGATTCTGGTTCAGATTCACTCGGCTCTTGGGTTCGTTTGGAGTGGCGGCTGGAGGAGTTGCCTCTTTTTGAAGAAACAAGTGCGAGTGGATCGACATGTGACTTGGAAGCGGACTTCTGGCTGCTCAGTATCTCCATGACTTCATCCTCGTCCTGTAGAAGCATCTGGTAGAGTTCATGGATTGGAACGTTCTCCATCAGGTGGTTGTGCTTGATGTGAGAAGCGAACACTTTCCATTATGGCAGGAGGTTGTTCAGAAACATGAGCGCATTCTCCTTGTTTGATCGATTGATCTTATTTTTGTGGAGCTCGTTCAGTAGGAGGCAAAATCGTTCATAGGTCTGTGAGAGTGATTCGCCGTTGCACTGCTTAAAGCCATCAAACTTGGTAATGCAGATGTTGCTCTTCAGTTGGTTTCCAACTTTGCTCCTGCTCATCATCTTCTCTATTTGATCCCACATGCCTTTTGAGGTGTCCTTGTAGCTGTCTATGGCTGTGTAGATCTGATTTGGTAGAGCCTGAACCAGATATCTCTTGGCATGCTTTTTGCCATCAAACATGCCCTTTTCCTCTTCGCTTATATCTAAATATTTCTTGGGCTCAGTTCGAGCTGGAGCACCTCCTTCTTGTGCTGGAATGGTAGTCATGGAAGGATCTTGTTGGCCATCGGATAGAGCATGCCAGATGTACTCATAGTTGTCCTTACATTCGATGAATATGAGGAATAAGCCATTGGCTATATTGCCCTGATAGAGGGTCGGTGGCTTGGCATCAGTGCCGATTGCAAGAGCGTCGCGAGACATCTTTGGTATTTGCACTAAAGTGATCGTCAAACGTTGGTTCGATTCAAAGTGGAATCCTAACGCAAGGCACTATGAGTGGAAGTCCTAACACAGGTTATATAGTGGCTTAAAATGGAACTAGTAAGAAAATAACGAAGCTGAACTTACCAGATAGGAATCCGGATGAAACAGTGTCTGGTCTGGAAGTGTCCGGATCAGATATGTGTTAAATGTTCAGATAGCAAAGATATCCGGATAAACTGAAGTTACCGGATAACACTAGGTTACCGGATACAATTGGTTTACCGGATAGAGAGTACCAGATAACAAGTAGTTACCGGATAAGACAATAGAAACAAAAACATACCTAAAGAAATAACTTACCGGAAACAGATGAATCCGGATAGGTATCTGGAAAAAGCAAGGAACCCGGAAACTTCGAGTTACCGGGTGGTCACAACCGGAATCCGAAAATGTATCGGTAAGTGTAGGTAGTCCGGATACGGTCTGGGAAATCTATGCAACCCGGATATAACACTTCCGGACAGTGGCAAAAAAATAATGAACTTACCCGGATACTTAAGGAATGTCCGGTAACTACGGCTGTGATAAAGAGGTTGTCCGGAAACGACGGTAGTGGAAGACTGTTCGATTGAGAAGCAATTAGGGTTGCCCAAAGTAACTCCTGAAATATTAGAAACCTTCCAAAACACCAAAATAACACTACCTTAATCGATTTTTAAGCAAAAAAACAAGATTTTGAAAGAATAATGGATACTTTTCAAGAACATAGACACACAAACACAAAAACTTGATTTTGCCAGAAACTTCTTAAACAATCGACTTGAGTAATAAAAAGTTGAAGAGTCGCATATAATGATAATACTAATCGAGTGGTATAAGCGAAATCAATCAATTTAACAGAAATCAAGAGATGATATTTTTAACTAAAAAGAACACAGTCGACAAAAGAAAAACACTTACCAAAAACTTTTGAATCACCTTGAATCGAATCGTCCGTATGCTCTGATACCAATTGTAGGTTCCAGTTTGATCAGGTAACAACGAATAACACGAAAAGATTAATCTTATTGAATGATTCAGGAGAGTTACAAGTAATGGATTGAAATTCTCTCTCTCTAAACTATTAAGCACACAAATTATTATGACTAATCTTGACCTAATTATAAACAAAACAAACCTTAAATACTTGGACCTATTACAACCATGACCCAAGCCCATTAACACAAAATAAGCCCAATAATCAATATTAAGGCTTTTACAATTAATTAAACTAATTAAGCTCTATAATTAAACTCTTTAATTAGGTTCTATAATTCTGTATATAACTTTCTAATGTGTAGGAAATTTATGGTCCTAACATGGGTAATCCATATGCGGCCAGCATTGTTCTTGCGGCCTCCACTAGCGTGCGATTTCTTCTTTCAACCACGCCATTTTGTTGCGGGGTTCGTCCGGCAGAGAAGTTATGAGAGATTTCTTTCATCTGTGAGGTATGTTTCAATTGTGGAGTTTCTGAACTTTGTACCATTGTCACTCCTTAACTTCTGTACCTTGCACTCAAATAAGACTTGGATTCTTTTCATTAGATTAATCAAGATTTGGGGAACATCCGAATTCTTTCGAACAAACTCTACCCAAGTATATCTAGAGTATTCATCAACTAGGACAAGTATATATTTTTTGCCTCCTAGGCTCTATACAGAGATAGGACCGCAGAGGTCAACATGAAGCATGTACAGAGGCCTAGTGCAAGACATATCTGACTTGCCTTTATAGGAAGCTCTTTTGAGTTTACCCATCTCACAAGCAGAACATTGATGATATCTATCGAATTTAACATTGGGTAAACCACTCACCAGATCAAGCTTTACCAGTTTATCGAGAGTATGAAAGTTCAGATGAGAAAACATGTTATGTCAGAGCCAAGCTTCTTCATTCTTAGTTGACACAATACAGAGCTTGTTTTCTTTGCATTTTGCCTTGAAGTTCATAAGGTACAGATCACCTCTTCTTTCGGCTCTTAGGCGTTCTATGTCTGTATCTTCACCTAATAGAAAGTAGTATGTTCTTCTGAACTTCACATCAAATCCTATGTCGCAGAGTTGGCTTACAATGAGTAGGTTGTTCTTGAGGCCATCCACATTTGCAACTTTGCACACAGTCATATCTTCCTTATCGATGACTCCATATCCTCTGATATACCCCTTTTTATTATCTCCAAAGGTCACTGATCCTCCTCCAAGTTCTTCTTTACGTGAGGATAAGAGACCTCTGTCGCTAGTCATGTCCCTAGAGCAACTGGAGTCTAGGTACCATATGGGCACATACTGTTTCTACAACACAATTAGAGAGTTTTAGGTACCCATTTCCAAATGGGTCCAATCTTGTTAGGGGTTTTTAAGGTTGCCTTAGCATCCTTGGTTTTGGTTTTAGCTTCTTTAATGGAAGAACCATTTTTCTTTTTCTGACCCTTGAATTTGGCATTCTTTGTTTTGGGTCGAGAGAGGAAGCAGTGTGGGCCAGAGAAATGTTGTTTCAATTGGTACATAAGATCAAAGCAATGACAAAAATGAACATGAGACGCAACTTGGTTAAACTTTTCATTAAAATAACTAAAAATGGGGTACAGAGCCTTTATGATTACAATCTCTCCGGAAATCCTTCGGTTGTACCCATCTTCTATGGTGACCTTCTGTCGGTTTCACTGCATAGAAGAGAAAGATTTGTTATTTTGAATCCATTTCCCTTTTTGTTGCGAAGTGAGCTTTTCATGATTTGGCCTTAAAGGTTTTCAAGCTTTTGGATTTTGAGATGACTTTTCCTTTTGTTATTTAATCTTTTCAAGCTCAAAAGAAGTTTTAGCTTGTATACACATGTCCACAAAATCAGGACAGATAGGGATTCTTGCAATTTTTTCCATGGGAGGAATTGTTCTGTTAAGAATGCCAGAAAGAAGTTTAATTCCTTCTAGTTTGCAAGGCACTATCCCTGAATCAACAGAATCAGTTTCTAAGTCGACGAAGATTGAATCATCCTCATATTCTGAGTCCGAGTCAAGGAAATCTCTGTCGACAGAGGCAAAATTTTCTAGACATGTGTCACAGTTGCTTCCTTCCTTGTCCTTTAAAATATTTGAATCTTTTGAAACACAAGGTACAACTTCTGGGTTTTTTGAAATCTCCACATAATCTTTCTTGCATGGACTATGTTCGACAGAGGTTGTTTCACATTGACATTCACAGGTTTCCTTTAAATTGTTTTCAGAAAATTCTTGCTTACCGACCTCTGTAGACGAAATCACAAACTCAGGTGCCTCTGCGCACAACTCCTTTTCAGGGTTTACTATGCATACAAAGGCGACTTGGGCTTGTATCTCTGGATCCCCAAACTTGAGGAGCCCTATCTGATCTTTAGTTTTCAGATATTTCTTTGGTTTGGAAGCTCTTTTGACAGAGTTTGAAGATGGAAAATATGTGTTATGATACCACACATTTATCATCCTCAAAGGATTCCTCTTGTGAGGTTCTCTAAAGGTTTTTCGTCTTTTGTGTACAGAAAGTAGGTTAGGAAAACCTGGTTTTATAACATCCCCAACACAGAATAAGGAAGATAAGGATTTCTTCCTCTTGGTTCTTGTATAGGGATCGAAGTCACATAACCCAGTTCCTCTTCTACCGATTTATGTGTTGACCTTTTCATGTACCTTCTGTGTGTCCTGATATTTTCTTATTACAAGGTCTGTGTCGAGAAAGTCCTGAGGAAAAACTTCTCTTTCTTTTTGGAAAAAGTTTTTAAGAGCACGTATATTCATTCTGTCACTCTAGTTATCCATAAGCTCTTTGGTTTTGGCTTTTAGGGACTGATCAAGATTAGAAGTCTTTTCTTTTAAAGGATTTATTTCTTTGAACCAATCTAATTCAAGATTTTCCTTTTCCAAAGGAATCTTTGCCTTTTCCTGAGTGATAAGTCTGGCTTCTCTTTCATAAAAGACAAGTTTTTTCTTTATATCACCATAAATCTTTTCAAGATCATTAAAATCTTCTGTAAGTTTAAGCAATTTTTCTTCTGTGTCATCAAAGAATGAGTTAGAAGTGGATACCTCACTGTCGGAGTCTGAGCTGCTAACTTTTGCCATGCCACATAATAATGTGTTCTTCTTTTCTCCTTCATCAGAAGACTCGTCAGACACCTAATTCTCCTGTTCTACCATAAGAGACTTTTGTGCATACTATTCTGCCTTTTTCTTGTTAAAGGCAGAATCTTTCTGTGGTGGGGTTCTGTTGGATGTATTCATTGTTAGCTCCAAATATTCATAATATTAGAAGTATTGAAAATAGGCTAGGTATGAAAGAGTTCCACAGAAGCTCTGCGGTGTTCCACAGAAGCTCTGCCAAAGCAAATGATCATTCAAGGAACACCAATTCCCAAGAAGAATCTACATAAGACTACTCACAAAGGACCAAAGAAGGATCTACAGAAGAATGCTCACCAAGGACCGAGCCACAGAAACTCTGTCACCCTTGACAGAGCCTCTGCGGTTCAGACTAAAGACTTGGAAGATATTTATAATATCTTGCCACTGTTGAAGAAATATCTTAACACTGTTACAGAAATATCTTGCTACTGTTCCAGGGTCCGTTCATCATCTTGTACAAGGCATGGTCCGACAACAAACACGTGTCAAACTCTGATAGGAATCCTTGCAAGTTGATATTAGTGCATTTAATGCATGCAGATTTCCAACTGTTCATGCCATCCCTTCTTTCCTGTAGCATTAGTCCTTTTGTCTAGAATAGTTCTTTTGTAGTAGTATAAAAGGAAGACTCATGTTGAGTTCTTCCTTACCAGAAAATATACAAGAAAAACACACACACAATTAACGTCAAATCTATTATTAAGTGTTCTTCATCAAATACAGGAAAACTTTGAGATATTCATCTGTTCTTCATATACTGTTTATTTGATATTCTGTATTGTTTCTATACAAACATATCTGTTAGTTCTTCAAATACGCTTCCGCAACACATCTTGTTTGAACTAATAAATAAGATAATCTTTGTTAATAAAATACGGGAACCAACAATTGGTATCAGAGCAAAGCTTGGTTTTTCTATATCAAGCGATCCTCGTTTAACAAGATTATTGATAGAAACATGGTATGATTTTAACCTGCTATTAATTTCGTCAAATAGATTCTACTTTTCAGCCATTATCGATTTATTCGATATCTGGTAAATCAAGAGAAACTGTTTCTTTAGTTAAAACTCCATAAAAGTGCATTGTTAAGAACTTCCAAACCCAGAAAATACTTCCAGTTTATTCTCTCGTACTTTTTGTGTCATATCTTCATTCTGAATCTTTTCACTCTTAAAATGACAAGCACACAAGACTTCTTCACAGCTGGTTCATTAACCAAACCACCTTCTCTTCTAAGAAATGAGTATCCTCAGTGGAAAATAAGAATGATCCACTTCTTTGAGGGTACTGATAAAGAGCTCGTACAATACCTTTATAATTCTCCTCATGTTCCTATGTTAATAGTACCTCGTGTACCAGCGACAGCTGACACTCCTGAAATCCCTGAGCATCAAAAACCTAAAACCAGGGATGGTTGGTCAGATCAAGACAAAATAAAAGATGAACTCGCGCAGAAAACAAAAAGAGTTATGATTATGGCAATCCCCAACGAACTCTTCCAGTCTTTAGATGCATGCGAATCCTCGTATGATCTTTGGAAAGAACTGGAAAAAAAAACTTGAAGGGGGAGCTAAAACTCAGAAAAACCGAAAGGCTAAATACATAAACGAGTATTACGCTTTTAAAGCCCTGACAAATGAATCTCTACAGACAACATACGACAGGTTCAACTCTTTGATCAATAACTGCAAAAAGTTCGGCATCCACAGAACTTCTGAAGAGAATAATATCATGTTTCTCAAAAGTCTGAACGAAGAATGGCTCCAGCTATCTATGTCTTTACAAACCAATCAAGATTTAGATTCCTGGACTCTTTCAGACCTCTACGGAACATTAGCTGGTCAAGAGCCTCAAATCGCACAAACAAAGACACTGACCACTGCACCTCTTGCTTTGGCTGGCAAAACTACAGAAGATACAGAGAGGCCGAGGAAAGAAGGAACTACAGAAGATAAGAAAAAGGAGAAAAAGAAAAAGATGGTAGTGGTTGACAGCGAAGATGAAGAGATTGTGGAAGAAGGGGAAATTACTCTGACATCAATAACTACATCCTTATCTCTATTGACAAGAGAATTCAGAGGAAACCAAAAGAATTCTGGAAATGATAGATATGGCAGAGAGAGAAGAGAAGATTGGAATAGAAGGGATCAAGGAAAAAGAGAAGAATCAACTGACTGACAGAGGTCAGACGACAGAAGTAACGACCAACAAAGGTCGAGTGAAAGATACAACAGAGGAAATGACCGACAGAGGTTAGATGACAAGACAAGCTACACACCACAAGAATGCTACAAGTGTGGCAAGCCTGGTCATTATGAAAATGAATGCAGATCGGAAAAAGGTGGTGACCGACAGAAGCCTGACGATCGTGCGGGTAATAACTCCCAGAACCAAGGTTGCTACAACTGTGGGAAGCCAGGCCACTTTGCCAATGAATGTAGAAGCAGATCAAATCGCCCACATAAGGACTCAGATTTTTACAAAAAAGAAAGCCGAGTATTATGCTCAAAAATCACTCATGGAGAACAAAGTGGTGAACAAGGAAGATTGGGAGTCAGATACAACATCTGATGAAGAATTCACCAAAAATGCCTTATTCTGTGGCATGGCAGACATCAGCTCCGACTCTAACACTGAGCTATCTACTTCAAACTCCATCTCTAGTACTACAGAAGTTGATATGCTTATATTTAAAACTGAAAATGTTAAACTGAAAAAGACTTGCGATGATATTCAGAAAAAGCTCACTTTTTATGAAAGAGAAGCTAGACTTCTCACTGAAAAAAAAGCAAAGATTTTCAAAGAAAAGGAAGACTTAGAAGCACACTGGAACAAGAATCTTTTTCCTTTAAAAGAGAAAATTTCTGAATTAAATACATCGTTAAAATCCAAAACAAAAGAACTTTCAGATTCTGAGAGCGACAGACTTAACATTTTAGCTCTTAAAGAATATTTTCAAAAGGAAAGAGAAGTCCTTTGGCAAGATCTACTTAGAAGAGATGTTTTAATTAAAAATTATCGTGATGCTCAAAAGGTGTATGAGAAAATAAATACTCAAATAGGAAGGCGAGGTATTGGGTACAGTGATATTAATCAAGGTACAGAAAACAAGAAAAATAAACCTCTGTCATCTCTATTTACAGTAGGAAAAGTCAACAAACCAAATTTTCCAAACTTAATCTCTGTAAGTAAGAGAGTAAAAATCTCTGGGGAACCTCACTTAAGGAAACCCATGAAGATGATAAATGCGTGGTATGAAAACACAGACTTATCACCTTCAACCTCTGTCAAAAGAGGATCCAAACCAAAGAGATATCTGAAAACTCAAGATCAGATAGGAATCTTTAAGTTTGGTAAACCAGAGACTCAAACTCAAGTTGCCTTCGTCTGCACAATAGATTCTGAAAATAAATTATCTGCATAAGCACTTGAGTTTAAACCAAACCTTTCAGAAGAAAAACTAAGAAATATAATTGAAAAGGAAATTATGGAAACTGGGAAAATAGATATATTGAAAAATTCATATACACCTTCTGTAGATTAAAAACTCTCTGAAGAGATCTTGTCAGACACCTCTATTGACATAGAAAGTAATCTTTCAAAGGAAGAAAGCAAGCAAGTATGACACATGCTCGGAAAATCCAGTCTCTGTCAAAAGAAATATTGATGACTCAACCTCTGTATATGAGGACGATTCATCATCTGACGAATCAGAGGCTGACATAATAGAAAAGTTTCCTTGTGACACAGAGGTTGTTAAACAAATCCCTTAAGTTCTTAACAGAACTATTTCTCCAAAAGAGAAAATCACTGGAATTCCTATCTGTACTGACTTTATGAATATGTGCATACAAGCCAAAACCTCTATTGGGCTTGAAAAGTTGAAACAAAAGAAGTTAATGTCCTCTCAAAATTTAAAAGATTCAACATTTTTAAAACCCTTAAAAACAAAAGAAAAACCAACATGGCAACAAAAGGGTAAATGGACAAAACCTAACAAATCTTTTTCATCTGTGACATTGAAATCAACAGAAGTTCACCACAGATGGGACTCACAGAAGGCTGCTACAAACAAAGATTTTTGCCAACAATCTAATCTACATAAATCTTCTTGTAATAGAAGCCATATGCTAGAATAGAATGTAATACCTCTGTGGCCCAGTTTAAAGCTTTCAATAAAAATTTCAAGCAAATCACCTCTGATGTTCAATATTGTCATTGCTTTGATCTAATGTTCATGTTAAATAATCATTTCTATAGTTCAAATTGTTTTCTCTCTGCAGCTAAATCAAATATGAAAGAGAAACAAACTGATTCTTCAACAAAAAATAAAATGTATTTCAAGAATGCCAAGGCAAACTTAAAAAATTCTGACGAAACTGGACCCATGTGGATATGGGTACCTAAATCTCTGTGATTGTTTTGCAGAAGCAGTTTATGCCAATATGGTATCTAGACTCCGGATGCTCAAGGCACATGACTGGCAACAGAAGTCTTCTATCCACATTCCAAGAAAAACAAGATGGTGGATCAGTGACTTTTGGAGATAACAAAAAGGGGCATATCAAAGGCTATGGAGTCATAAAGAAAGAGAATATCACAGTACACAAAGTTGCATACGTGGATAGCCTAAAACACAACCTACTCAGTGTAAGCCAACTTTGTGACACATGATTCGATGTACTGTTCAAAAGAGCATTCTGCTCTCTACTAAGTGAAGACACTGGAATTGAACTTCTACGAGCCAAAAGAAAGGGTGATCTGTATCTAATGAACTTCAATGCCAAAAACAAGGACAACATTTGTCATTGAAAGTCCAGGTTACACTCTTACAATCAAATATGAACAATTAAGATCGTATTAATAGCAACTGGTCATATGATCTATTAAAGATATTACAATGAATTTCTCTCTCAATAGATCTAACAATTTATGCGTAAAGAGTTATCCAAAAGGTTAGCCAAAGATTCAGTTAGCTACAGTTGCTAACTCCTATATATACTGTAGATAATAGCTAAAGCTACAGTACATATGAGAAACAGACTAATAGAACAATTACACGTGTCCTAATTAGTAACTGAATATAACAGATAATATCCCAAGATATGAATTCTGAACATACTTCTGAATAAGCGCTTCAGAACATTTGTCTTCATAGTCAGAAGTTCTGAGTCTCCTACTCAGAACTCTGAACCTTCTAGTCAGAATCCAACACTTAGAATCTTTTTGAGATTTCTCACTCAGAACTTCTGAGTCTTCTACTCAGAACTTCTGAGTCTTCTGAGTCTTCTTTAGTCTTCTTACTCAGAACTCAACACTTGTGTTTTTGACAAAACTCTAGACCTAACAATCTCCCCCTTTTTGTCAAACACACTTGTACTTTTCACCATCAAATTCTTAGAGCAGGAACAATCTTCAGAAGGAGCTCTTCTGAATGTTTTGACAACTTTTGCTCAGAATTCTGAATAATCTGAGTTAACAACTTCTGGTCAGTCTGAATAATCTGAGTTAACAACATGTTCTGTCACTTAAACTTTCACACTCTACATAAACTGGTAAAACTTGATCTGGTCAAAGGCTTACCAAATGTTAAGTTCAATAAGGATCCTTTATGCTCTGCCTGTGAAATGGGAAAACTCAAAAGAGCTTCCCACAAAGGCAAATCTGATGTGTCTTGTCCTAGACCTCTGTACATGCTTCACGTTGACCTCTGTGGTCCAATCGCTATACAGAGCCTAGGTGGCAAGAAATATATACTTGTCTTAATTGATGAGTTTTCACGATTTACATGGGTTGAATTTGTCAAAAAGAAATCAGATGTTCCATGCATCTTGATTAATCTAATGAAAAGAATCCAAGTTCTTTATGAGTGTAGAATTCTGAAGTTACGAAGTGACAATGGCACAGAATTCAAAAACTCTGTCATTGAAGCCTATCTCACAGAAGAAGGAATATCCCAGAACTTCTCTGCCGCTCGCACCCCACAACAGAATGGCGTGGTCGAACGAAAGAACCGCACGCTAGTGGAGGCTGCAAGAACCATGCTTTCTGCATGTGGATTACCAATGACCTTTTGGGCAGAAGCAATTTCAACAGCTTGCTATACCCAAAATCGTTCAACAATCGTGAAAAGACACATCAAAACTCCTTATGAACTGATCAACAAACGACGACCAAACATCAAGTTTCTCCATGTGTTTGGATGCAAATGCTTTGTCTTAAACGACAGAGACTCAAGAGGAAAGTTTGAAGAAAAGGCTGACAAAGGCAAGTTCATCGGGTACTCTACCGCTTCCAAGGCCTACAGAGTTTACCTTCTGAAGTCACGCACGATAGTAGAAAGCATCAATGTGTCATTTGATGACTCTTTCCAAAATAATTCTGAACAACTCAGTTCAGAACTCGGGCTAAACATGGAAACCTCTAGCATCTCAAAAACAAATGAAGATTTAAGTCTTCTATTTCAAGAAATGTTCAACAACGACGTTGATCCCTCTGCTGGAACAAAAGGCACCTCTGCAGAATCACCTGTAAATGAAGTAAGTATCTCTCTGTCTGATCCATTTAATCCCTCATCCTCTACTACAAATTCTACAGGTACTGAAAATCAAACAGAAGATACGATGACAAAAGATTCTACAACAGAGGTTATCCAAATTCTAAATCCAACAGAGGAAGAAACAACAGAAGGAACGCCAGAGGGAAGTGAAGATGAAACCACAATACCTACAGAGAAGGAAATCCCAACCGTGATACCCATTCCCACAGAAGCTGAACCATCAACCACTTCAACTACAGAAGTTCAAGTTGATGACTCAAATGATCATCTTCCACGAACAACTCAATGGACAAAAAGCCATCCTCAAACACAAATCATCGGTAATCCCCCTGATAAGGTAAAAACAAGATCAGCTTCTGCAAATTTTTGTTTCTTTACCAACTTTATTAGTGTGATCGAACCGAAAAAGATTTCTGAGGCCCTGGACGACCCAGACTGGGTGGATGCTATGCAAGAAGAGCTTCTGCAGTTTGAACGAAACAAAGTCTGGACTCTAGTACCTCTGCCACGAGGGAAACAGGCCATAGGGACTAAATGGGTCTTCAGAAACAAAAAGGATGAAGATGGAGTGATCATTCGAAATAAAGCAAGACTGGTGGCCAAGGGATATCGCCAAGAAGAGGGCATCGATTACGATGAAACTTTTGCCCCTGTTGCACGGCTCGAAGCAATAAGAATTTTCTTAGCCTTCGCAGCCCACAGAGGTTTTAAAGTATATCAAATGGATGTAAAATCTTCCTTTCTCAATGGTGAAATTGAAGAAGAAATATACGTTCAACAACCACTATGATTTGAAAGCTCAAAATACCCAAGGTATGTCTATCACCTCGACAAAGCTCTATATGGATTGAAACAGGCTCCAAGAGCATGGTACGAAAGACTTTTCACTTTTCTTCTCAATAACGGCTACAACAGAGGTACCACTGATACAACTCTATTCTTTAAAGGTGAAGGAATTGAGCTTATTCTTGTACAAATATATGTGGATGATATTATTTTTGGGTCTACAAATACACAAAAATGTAAAGATTTTGAAAAACTCATGCAAGTGAGTTTGAAATGAGTATGATGGGAGAATTAACCTTTTTCCTCGGACTTCAAGTCATACAAACATCAGAAGGAATTTTCATAAATCAATCAAAATATGTATAAGACATACTAGAAAAATACAGCCTCTCTGATGCCTCTGTCATGAAAACCCCAATGGCCACTGGAAATAAACTTATTTCAGATCCAAATGGCATCTATGTCGAGTGCACACTTTACAGAGGAATGATTGGGTCTTTATTATACTTAACAGCAAGTTGACCTGACATAATGCATGCCACATGTCTTTGTGCAAGATATCAAGCTATTCCTAAAAAGACACATTATATTGCTGTAAAGAGAATCTTCAGATATCTCAGAGGGACCAAAAATCTTGGCCTCTGGTATCCGCAGAACTCTGGTTTTGGACTAGAGGCATACACAGATTCAGATTATGGTGGATGCAAACTCGACAGAAAGAGTACCTCTGGGAGTTGTCAATTCCTAGGTGGGAAATTAGTAAGCTGGACTTCAAAGAAACAGAATTGTGTCTCAACATCTACGGCAGAAGCTGAATACGTTGCTGCTGCTAGCTGTTGGTCTCAAGTTCTGTGGATGAAAACTCAGCTGAAAGACTTTGGTCACATCATCTGCAAAATCCCCATCTTCTGTGATTCCAAAAGTGCGATTGTCATCTCTGCAAATCCAGTACAGCATTCAAAAACAAAGCACATAGATATCAGGTATCACTTTCTGAAATATCATGTAGAAAATCAAACCATCGAGATGCATTTTGTACCAACAGAATTCAGCTTGCTAATTTATTCACCAAAGCACTTGATGAGAAAAGATTCCTTTACTTGGTGGGTAAATTAGGAATGATAAATATGGATTAACCTCTGTAAGTATCTTTATCTTTATATTATACAGTATGTATATTTTCTGTTTTGTTTATTACTTTGTATGTAAATTCTACTAAACTCCTTTCTGAAAAGCAACAGAGATTCTGTAAATCTCCTCAGAACCTCTGACTATCCTTACAGAACCTCTGATACACGACCTATGTTATATACATTCACTTCTAATTATTTGAACCAAGCATAGGTCAAGGGGGAGCAGAGGAAAACGAACTTGATCTACAGAGGATGATTAGATCAATGGGGAGCAAAAGGAAACCTTGCTTAATCTACAGAGATTTATAAGTCAAGGGGGAGCAGAGGAAGAGATGAAAACAACAGAAGAAAAGAACATTGCCGGACAAAGAAGAACAAAAAGGTTAGTATCTCGAACAAATTCTTTTTGAAAATAATTTTCTAGGACACAAATTTCTAAATATGTTCTAGAAACATTATTAAACACATTCCAAATAAAATTTGATCAAAAAGAATGTTGAGTTTTCCATTATTAGAAATTTAAGGTCACAGAGCCTCTGCCGAGTCCAACAAGGGTTCTGCAGGCAAAAGCTCTGATCTTAAATCAATAATTCTTGGAAACTCTGTAAATCTTTTTAGGTATCAAAATCAAAAAGAATCATAGCATACAAACACTGCAGAAGAAGTCATCGGTTATAGAGTTCTCTCCACAAGAAAGAACTTATGTAGACCAACACTTGTTTTTAAAAGGACTTTTTGCTGCACAAAACCTTTTTCAAAAATAATTTTCTAGGACACTAGCTTTCAAAAAGGTCCTAAAAACATTGTTAAAAACAATCAAAAACTTGGATGATCAAAAATGTTCATAAATTATTAGATATACGAAATTTCTTGTCTCAGAACCTCTGTTGGCTCTGACAGAGGTCCAAAAACCTCTGTAAAGGAATTTCTATACATAATTTATCAATCCTCTCCATGGATTTTTTAAACATTCTTGTTGAAGGTACAAACTACAGAGGCAAGAAAAATAAGATTCTCAAATCACAGAGCCTCTGTCAGTTTTTACATTAGACATTTCTGTAATAGTAACGGTAACTTTTCTGCGAGTGAGAATCGTGTAGAGGTAAAGAGGCCCACGCGCCTAGCATTTAATAAGGCCGCCCACGACGTCTCGTCATAACTGACACAGAGGACATGTCATCTTTTCATTGGACCTACATGCAACACGTTCCTATGGAAAGTTGAACCCGCCGTAACGACTCAAGTGCGGACCCCAAATAATATTAACCTCAAAATATTAACCCTTTCAGATTCTACGGTCACATACTCAATATAAAACCCAAGTTACCTTCCCTCACAAAAACTTTACTCACTATCTTCTCCGACGAACCTGCAACTATATTCAAATCATCATTTTACTGTGCAAAATGGCTTCCAGTTCCAACGCTACTCAAAACTCTCCGGCGAACTCCCCTCAACACACTCCAGTGCATTCAGAGCACTCCCAAAACCCTAACATCACCGCAAATGTTGAAAAAGAAAACTCCGGCGACTCTGCAAACTTTGCACCAACCACCAACCTTCAACACTTTCTGAACAAAGAACATTTTGAGGATGTTCTACCTTTAAAATCCAACAACTGCTACCTGGTACCCTCACCAACAGCTTTCGGTGAAGCCCATGCTCTTCTCCTAAATATCCTAGAAAATCATTTCCAATACCCTCTCCTTTCCAAAACCCCAACCAAAATCCTTGCACGATATCAGAATAAATTTTGGCAAAGTTGTCGTTTTGATTCAGATGATTCTTTGATAAAGGGCTACATTTCAAAACAAGACAAGTCTGACTACCTAGAACTCATGTTTAACAGAACCATGTTCTCACTGGAGTTCAACCTACCAACCAGAGGTCTACTTGGAATCAAGAAATATGCTGAGGTTCCTACGGACGACGAGCTCTGTCGATTCGTCGAAATGTTAGGATATAACACAACCCTGAGGAAACGCAATGATTTCCGCAGAGGCAGACTACCACCTCTGTGGAATACCCAGTTCTCCATCTTGAATCGTTGCCTCACAGGAAAAACCGGTAGCCCTGACCAAAGCTCATTCCAGAACCTGACCATCATGTATGGAATCTATTACGATATTCCACTTGACTATGCGACCATCATGATGCATGAATTAGTGAACACAATCGACAGAAAGCTCGTAACTCAAAAGGCCAAGAGGAACACACCAGGCTATCTACCTCCTCTGCAATACCAAAAAATTCTAGGAGTCATTTTCGAGCCTCTATTTCAAATGCAGAAGTGGCCAATGGAAGGGCCATCTGTAAAGCTTTACCCAATGAATAAAAATACTCCTACAGAGCATGAAGACAGTTACCCCCACTGCATACCTCTGTCGAAGAACCATCTGGCATATGCAACTGATGAGGATAGGAAATTAGAGTATATAAGCGTCCACAAGACTCCAGAACCAAGTCCCGTGACACCCCCGCGTCTAGGAGCCCCCTTAGGTGTAGATATAGTACAAAGAATGACAGAAGAGGAAAGGGCTAAAGCTTTGGAGAAACACTATTCAGTACAAGACCGATTCAAAGCCCAAAGAGAAAGCATTTACCCTTCTTCTCAGAAAAGAAAAACCTCTGCAGCAACACCCAAGAAGAAGACAAAGAAAAGAAAACCCACAGAAGAAACTACAACCTCCGCAGTTCAAACCACTTCACCACTTGCTACAGAGACAAGAACTTATGCACCTCCCTCACCTCCAAAACAAAAGAAAAGGAAATCCAAATCCACAGAAGAGGGAGATCCTAAGCCAAAGAAGAGAAAGTCAAAGAAAAAGAAACCAAGTTCACCTCTGCAGGTCATCACAGAGGATGTCGAACAAGAAGAGGAAGACCAGGCTATACATCTGCAATCTCCCTCCCCAATAGCTTATACAGATCAACAGGGAGATTTCAATGCCTTCCTCAACAATCCTGATATTGCTCAAACCTTAGATCCATCAGGATGGGTCGCAGAACCATTGGATCAGTATACAGAAGCTATGCACACAACAGAAGTCATTTCTGCTGCTCAAGGTACACAAACCATGCACCCTCACGTACGATAACTCATAGGATCTCACTTCATTTATGATTCCTTAAGAGAAGCGGCAGAAACTGTAGCGCCTACAGAGGAAACCTCAGAAGAACATATAAACATAGAAATAGAGGAAGAGGTTAGGATAGAAACAGCAGAGGGTTCTGCAGAAAAAGATGCCGAAGAAGAAGATGGCACACATCCCAAACCCCCTCCTAGTGCAACCCACATTTCTGATACCGCCGGTCTAGCGGCAGAAGGTATCATTGAAATAGAGCAGCACAGCTCGATCCCAACCCCTCCCAGCCAGCCAGAGGTTACTCTTTCAACCTCTATGCCTAATATAACGTGGGAAACCATTCCTGGGGAGTCCTCTCGAAAGGACTCACCCATAGTTCATGATTTATTGCCCCAAATCACATCTGACATCCTAGCAGAGGAATTCGTTTCCTCTGCCACACACACGACAATAGGGCCCAACATCCCTTCAGAGGGGATTAGAGAGCACAGAGACGAAGAGACTCTAGACAAGTCTCCAAGTCAACAGAAGGATATTCCAATACCGACCTCTGGAGTGGATTTGGACAATGTTCTTCACAGAACTTCCGTAGAGGTTGAAACTCATATTTCTCCTCGAGGATAAGAAGGAAATCCTTCCACCCTCAACGTACTAACAGGGGTGAAAGAAGGTGTCTAAGGAACAAGGACAAACTCTAGAGACGAATGTGTTCCTCCAGAGGTTACCACGAGTTCACACGTATCAAGGGGTGAGTTCCAATCCCTTGTCACCTCTGTGAACCAAACATTGGCAGAGTTGAAAAGCTCTTTCAAATCTTTTGCAGAAGTTACATCCAAGGCCATCTCAGAACTAAACACCAAAATGGAAAACTTGTCCACAGAGGTGCAATCTACTTTAGCCCAGATGAAGTCTGCTGCCACAACTTCTACCACCACACCTGCCTCTACTACTGCTGATTTTGAAAAAGCTGCAACTTCTGCCTTCAACAACTCAATCAACATATATCTGGAAAAAATGAAAGAACAAGTATCATCAAAAGTTATTTATCATGAAGAACTGCAGAAGGCTCTACGACAAGTTCAGGAACAAACAACAGAAGCTACTCTAGCCATAAAGCCTACCGACTACATGACCAGAGCACAGTTGACAGAACTTGGGCAAAGCATCTTGAATCAAATGACAGAATTTATCAGAGCCTTCACCATAGCCAACGCTTCTTACGTAAAAGACTTCAAGGCTAGTGTGGGAAAGATGCGGTTCAACACAGAGGCCGAAGTTCAAACTCTTCTTGGTCTTTGTGATGATCTCTGTGCCAAAATGATGGCAGTCGGGGCAAAGAAACCTGACACTACTTGCAGAGCAGAAGGTAACGAAGATAAGGGTCAGGATGATTCTGATGATGATGATTCATCAGATCATCCTGAGGGGGAGAAACAAGGGGAGAATCAAAGAGAAACAACTGCAAGCAATCCTCCAATGTTTACAGAACCAATTTCCTCTGCACCACCAACCCAAACTCAAGAAACCCAATAGAGACCCACAGAGGAAACACCAGCCTCTGTCGAAACCACCTCTGTCCTTGAAAAAGATGTCCCTGAAGTTCAAATCCTGACATCTTCATCCTCAGAAGAACTTCCCCATTCTCAACCAAAATCCCAACCCAAAACTCACCCAAGAAGAAAATCCATTGCCCACAAACCAAAAACAACAAAACGTTCTGCTACGTATGTCCTAAAAAGAATGGAGTTCGTATCCGCTTTCAGAGCCGCAAAACGTTTTGATATCCCTCCACAAACCACAACCGAGCTCACAGAAGAAACATCAACAGAACCCAAATCCCCGATCAAACCAACAGAACCATCCCCACCAAAGTCCTCAGAAACTAAAATGTCAAAAACTACAGAGGTAATCCCCATCATACCCACAGAAACCTCAACACCCAAACCAACAGAAGCAATCCCACAGAGTCCAAAGCAGACAATAGGGTCTGAGCCTTCCCAAACCAAAGATAAAGGTAAAGGAATCATGACAGAAGAACCACATAAGAAAAAGCAAAAGCCACAGACGATAGAGAAGTTGATGAAGAGCTCATTCGATGCCTTTGTCACTCCTAAACCTGAAGACGATTGGGCAACATATGGTAGGGTTGCAGAGATAAAACGACAAATGGATGCTCTGCGAAGACCAATACCAGCACCATATACACGACATGCAGAAATGGAAGAGGTGGTGTATAGGTACCTTTAAAAACAACAATATCAGAACAACCCTATACTACACATCTTTAGCAGAACAAAGCCAAAATCAATGGCAGAAGTCTTCTCAGAGTCCAAAATAGAAAAGGTAATATACTGCAAATTCTCTCAAACGAGAACCTTTCCAAAGATCAGGTACAACATTTACAAAGTCAAAAGGGAGAACAAGTCCGAAAATTAATTTTCAGATGCCGATATAAGGAACTTGAACCCCTATGATCTGCCAGATCTTCTACTTTGGACGAAAGAAAACTTCGACAACGATGCTAACAGAAGGGCCTATCAAGTGTTCAGGAAAGCAATGAGAGAAAAGCTTCTGTTGTATAGCATGATAGAATTTCAACTGGGAAGAGATCTTGGAGTCAAAAACCTGAGTCTGAGACCACCAGAGGATCACTGCCCACCTTCTGCAATACCCAACTCAATCATAACAACACCAAGGTACGGGTTAGTGTATAAGGATCCTGCTGGTCAAGTGAGACTTTTTGTGGAAATGGACTATCAGAAGTATGCAACTAGTACTCTGAACAAGTTCAGAACAATCTTACAAGAGAACAGAGGTACTGAGCTTATGGATCAAGAATCAGCAGAAAGAATGATCAGAGAAATAGATGCTACAATCGGCTTGAGAGAACTTTGCATCAATTTCTATCACGAGCTCAGAGAAGTAGGATTCGACAACAGAAGTTTCAATGACTTCAAAGATGCAAATGTCTAAATCTCTTTTACATATCTCTGTAATAGTAAAAAAGAAATGAAATGAAACTTTTTGAGGTATTGTTTAACCTCTGTCTACTTTACTTGGCCTAATTATGCATAAAGTCAAATTTTCATTTTTCAATACTTAGGAGGAGATTGTTAGCTCCAAATATTCATAATATTAGAAGTATTGAAAAATAGGCTAAGTATGAAAGAGTTCCACAGAAGCTCTGCGGTGTTCCACAGAAGCTCTGCCAAAGCAACCGATCATTCAAGGAACACCAAGTCCCAAGAAGAATCTACAGAAGACTACTCACAAAGGACCAAAGAAGGATCTACAGAAGAATGCTCACCAAGGACCGAGCCGCAGAACCTCTGTCACCCTTGACAGAGCCTATGCGGTTCAGACTGAAGACTTGGAAGATATTTATAATATCTTGCCATTGTTGAAGAAATATCTTACCACCGTTACAGAAATATCTTGCTACTGTTCCAGGGTCCGTTCATCAACTTGTACAAGGCATGGTCCGACAACAAACACGTGTCAAACTCTGATAGGAATCCTTGCAAGTTGATATTAGTGCATTTAATGCATGCAGATTTCCAACTGTTCATGCCATCCCTTCTTTCCTGTAGCATTAGTCCTTTTGTCTAGAATAGTTCTTTTGTAGTAGTATAAAAGGAAGACTCATGTTGAGTTCTTCCTTACCAGAAAATATACAAGAAAAACACACACACAATTAACATCAAATCTATTATTAAGTGTTCTTCATCAAATACAGGAAAACTTTGAGATATTCATCTGTTCTTCATATACTGTTTATTTGATTTTCTGTATTGTTTCTATACAAGCATATCTGGTAGTTCTTCAAATACGCTTCCGCAATATATCTTATTTGAACTAATAAATAAGATAATCTTTGTTAATCAAACACGGGAACCAACATTCGGCACTCAGCTGCATAGTGCCATGGCTTGCCACACATGAAGCACCCATTTTTCTGTAGAGTTTGTGCTGTTGCCTTTTCTTGAGCTCTGTTCTCCTCTCTTGGCATACCTCTCTATAGGTATTCAACCTGTCTCTGCTGGTATTCATCTCTTCCATTCTTCTCATAGCTTATGTTGTCATACATCCTCTGTTGATCATAGAACTCATCTCTCCCTTGAGTTCTTGGTTCGTAAGCCTGTGGTGGTCCACACTGTCTTGGATCTTGGTAAGATCGTTCCATCTGTCGCCGAAAATTCTGATAGCGGCCACCTATTCCATCTCTTTCATCAGTGCCTCTGTTGAAGTTAGGCATCTTCTTGAAGCCTCTGTTACCAAACTCTTTCTTGAGCAAAGCTAAAGATTTTGCTACAGAGGCAATGGTTGCGTCACCCTCTTCTGTCATCTCCTCTTCCTTACTGTCAGCTACCAAAACCTTCTTCTTCTTCTTTCCTTTCTCCTCATGAGCATTGTCCTTCTGTGGCTTGTAATGAACCTCTGTGGCCTTTCCTACGAGTGCCAGAGGTCCACCCAACTGGGATTTTGTCTGGACTATGTAACCTTTTGTGCACCCAGAGTGCCGAAGAGGTCAGTTAGAGACCATGTGTCCAAATCCTGATTTGTATGGAGTGACATAGACAACTGAATCCACTCATCATTCAGGATTTTGAGGAACATAACATTGTTCTCCTCAAGAGGTCTATTGATACCAAACTTCTTACATTTGTTGATCAAGGAGTTGAATCTATCATATGTGTTATGTATGGATTCTGTTGGCAGAGCCTTGAATGCATAGTATTCGTTTATGCACTAAGCTCTTCTGTTCTTTTGGGTTTTCGCCCCTCCCTCTAACTGTTTTTCAAGCTCTTTCCACATATCGTAGGCAGATTCACAGGCATATAAGGATTGAAAAAGGTCATTGGGTATTGCCTTGATAAGTAATCGTTTTGTTTTCTTTGCACATTCATAGTTTTCCCAATCTTGTGTGGACCATTCGTCATTATCCTTTGGTTTTTCATAGTCAGGTACCTCCGGTGATGTTGGAGTTTCAGGTACCCTAGGAACAGTAACCATGGGGACATATGGAGGGTTGTGGATGTATGTGATTAGTTCTTTGTCAACACCATCCAGAAAATGGATAATTCGAATCTTCCATTGTGGATATTCGTCTCTTAGGAGAGTTGGGGGCTTGGTTTGAGAACCAGCAGTGAAGAAGCTTGTTGTGTTTGCCATTTTTAAAGAAGTAGGGTTTCGAAGTGAAAAACAGAGTATGGTACTGATAAAGTTTTAAAGATAGGGCAGATTTAGAACACAAGATTAAACAAAGGAAGAAAAGGGTTAACACCTGAACAAAGCACACACTGGAAAGATTTTGAGGAAGAAACAATTCCTATTTATGTGTTATAATCAAACTGGTTGCGAGCAACATAAAACAGGGGTTGTTCCATAAAACTGGAGAATAAGACTAAAAATCATTCCAGATAAACTACCAAACGAGTCAGAATCATTGCATAGTAGATCCTTTGATATTAAGAATCAATGTTTGCTCTGATAGCAATTGTTGATCCCTTTTTTACTCAACGATGAAGATTTAAACCAATAGATAAATAAAACAAAGTACAATAACTTGTATGCGGAAGCGTTTAACAAACATATTGGTTTACATGATTTGGCAGAATCACACACAAAAATAAATAAGATCAATAAAATAACAACAGTAAGATGCTCAATGATTCATCTTCATTTATCTCAAAGTGAGTTACAGCAAGAACACATAGTAGTGCGTGTTTTTATCTTAAGAATATATTCTCTCTCTCTCTCTCTCTAGTTGGTATGTGTGTTGTGCTCCGTTACCTGAAAAGGTAGGAGTGTGCACTCTACATATAGTGAAGCAAGGGAACAAATAGTACAACGACATGATAGTGGGACGATGAAGGTACAAGCAAAAGGTTGTCACCTCTAAGAGGATGACACCTGGAAAGTAGAACATCGTGGGCTGTACTATTTGATCTTCAGGATCTTCGTACAATACAGGCACGTGAGAGGCATGTGTTCCTTGGTCTCCAAGATATCTCTAGTCTTCATCTTCAATAACTCCAGTACCACAGAGGCTCTGTGAAGTTTCACAAACACTCTGTGGTCTTGATCTTCGGGTTGAACTTGTTCTTCTCGGAAGATGACCGACATAGACTTCTGGTACCTTGCTGTACTCGGCAGAGCACTTCTGCCATCCTTGAACTTAGCCTATTTTTCAATACTTGTTAAATGATAATCTATTGGAGCTAACACAAAGAAATCAAAAGTGAACAGAAGATCGCCCGTGAATGCTACAAGGCGATGCTAAAACCCCAAAAGAAGGATATCTAGCAATTACACGGCCAGGATGTCCTTGAGTCTATTGAAGACTACCGTCTAGAAGAAGTTGTCCTAGACCAAGACAAGTCCGACATAGTCGTCTTCATAGGATCATCGTTGCATCCTACCATAAAAGAGAAACTAATTTCTTTTTTGCAAGAACACGCGGATTGCTTCGCCTAGACGCATGAGGATATGGTCGGCATCAGCCTAGACGTTATATCCCACAAGCTAAACGTCGACCCGTCTTACAAAACAGTCAAGAAAAAGCGTAGGAAATTCTCTCTAGAACGAAACAAAATGATCAATGAAGAGGTAGACAACTTGCTGAAGACCGGGAAAATCAGGGAAGTAAAATATCCCGACTGATTGGCAAACGTCGTGATCGTAAAATATCCCGACTGATTGGAGGGTATACATTGACTTCACAAACCTCAACAAGGCCTGTTCGAAAGACCCCATCCCCCTACCATACATCGACGCGATGGTCGACGCTACTGCTGGTCATCAACTCTTAACGTTCATGGACGTATACTCTGGATACAACCAGATCTTGAGGCACACTGCCGACCAAGAGAAAATCTCTTTCATGACGGACAAAGGTATTTACTGCTATGATGTTATGCCTTTCAGTTTGAAAAATGCAGGGTCGACATACCAGAGATTGGTCAACAAAATGTTCAAAGAACACCTTGGCGACACGATGGAGGTAACATCGTCTATATGCTTGTCAAGTCAAAATAAGCGATCGACCATCTAAGGAAGTCATTCAACGTCCTCAAAGAATACTAGATGAAGCTGAATCCAATGAAATATTCATTTGGCGTAAGTACCGGAAAATTTGTGGGATACATGGGGACACGACGCGGGATCGAAGCTAATTCGGAAAAAATCAAAGCCATCGTCGATATCAAGTCACCCCGAAACTTCAAAGAAGTCCAACGAGTTACTGGTCTCTTAGCAGCACTGAACAAGTTTATGTCTTGATCCTCAAATAAATGCTATTTGTTTTACAATGTCTTTGAGAAAAAACAGGGGTTTCGAGTGGACGGACGACCACGAGCAAGCATTGCAGAAGCAAAAAAGCATATATGGCGTCGCCACCCCTGTTATCAAAACCCAAGGACAATGAAGTCCTATAGCTTTACTTGGCGGTCAGTCCTAATTCCGTAAGTGTTGTCTTGACTCGAGAGGACAACAAATGTCAATTACCGATCTATTACATAAGTAAATCTATTTTAGACGCTGAGACCAGGTACTCGTCCATAGAAAAACTATTGTTACCACTAATTACTGCTGCTAGTAAACTGCGACATTACTTTTAATCGTATCCTATAATTGGCGTTACTCACTTCCCTATTAGTCTATCTTGAGGAAACTAGAACTGACAGGTAGCCTAGCAAAATGGAGTGTTTACCTCAGTAGCTATGACATACACTTCAAGCTCATGACATCAATCAGATCGCAGGCTTTAGCAAATTTTGTCGCCGAGTTCAGTCCAGAACTAGAAGTGCAAGACGATACTGTTGCGACTCTCGACGACACGCCTTGGACACTTCATGTCAACAAATCATCCAATGCCAGGGGGCAGGACTTGGCATCATCTTAAAGTCGCCACAAGGTGGCAAGATGATGTACTCCATACGATGCGACTTTAAAGCCACCAATAACGAAGCTGAATATGAAGCATTGATCGTATGTATGAGCATGGCATGAGACTAGAGGGCAACCGGACTACACGTCAAAAGCGATTCCCTCCTTGTCATTAACTAAATGAACGGGGAATTTGTAGCAAAAGATTCCAAGATGACGGCCTACTTTAAAGCAGCTAAGGACAAAATCAGGAGAATTTAAACCCTTCTCGATCATGAAAATTCCAAGAGACCAGAACGCTCAGGCTGATGCCTTAGCTAATCTCGGATTAGCGCTTAGCAAACCGTCGTTCGACACTGTCCCTATGATCCATCCTACGACTTCATCCATTGAAAACGCTGACAATATTCACGTCCTCGATGAAGAACATAATTGGTCGTGCGATATTAAGAACTATCTTATGCACGAACAACTACCAGAAGATAAGATGGAAGCACGAAAGATTCGATTCAAAGCCTCCAAGTACCTTATGATCCGGGGATAGGCTCTATAGGAGGTTATCAACGTGTCTGAACCTACGATGTATCGTCAACAATGGTCAAGTACAATAAATCCTGAAGGAAATGCACGACAAAAAATGTGGCAATCATTCGAGGTTGTCGCCGTTTAGCAAATTGAATAACTCAACAAGGTTACTATTGGCCGACTTTACGACAAGACGCGATCAGGTATGTCCAAAGATTTGACGCTTGTTAGCGACATTCAGGAATGTCTCATCAACCCTCTAAACCTTTGCACACGACTATATTCCCATGGCCCTTCATGAAATAGGGAATGGACATTGTCGGGAAATTGGCACATGCCCCCGGGCAAAAGGTATTTCTATTAGTTCTTATTTATTATTTCTCTATGTGAATAGAAGCAACGACTTTCTCCCAAGTTCAGGACAAGGAGGTGGTCTCTTTTATCCAGACTAACATTATTTGCAGGTTCGGAGTCCCATATAAAATTGTATGCGACAATGGGTCATAATTCATAAGTGATAGAACACGACAATTTTGTGAGGATCGTAACATTAAGCTTACGACCTCGACGCCATGATACCCTCAGTCGAATGGACTTGCGGAGTCGATCAATAAGGTCATCATCAACTCGATAAGGAATTGACTTATGCCACAAAAGGGAGATGGGTTGAGGAACTCCCCTCACCCTTATGGGCCAATCGTATGACACCACGTACGTCCACATGCCAGACCCCGTTCTCCTTAGTCTACGGTTGTGAAGCGGTGTTACCCATCGAAGTCCAACTGTCAACGTCGAGACATACTTCGGTAGACCATAACTTGGTGGACATGAGTTACGATCTCGACGCTCTCGAGGAGCTGAGGGAAGCCGCACTAATCAAAATGGCGTCTCAAAAACAAGTCGTCGAGCGATATTTCAATAAAAATGCAAGATTAAAGTCTTCCAAGAAGGCGAATTTTTCCTCCGACGAGCATTTCAAAACATGAAAGAATTGAATGCAGGTAAGTTATCCACCAAGTGAGAAGAATCATATCATATATATGAATTCGTAGGACAAGGCGCCTATAGGCTCCAAACCCTCGACAATCAAGACGTCCCACGAAGCTAGAATGCGGTACATTTGAAAAAATATTTTTTTAAGTTATTTCTTTACGGTTTATCAATCATATCGATCACTGATTTAAGCATCAGAGGGTCGTTGGCTAAGCCAACGATCAACCACTAATGACTGATGTATCACAGGATCACACGAATATAAGCCAATGACAATATATGTTATTTTTCGAACGAAACAACTCACTTTCGGGAAGTCTTAAGTCTCACGAATCCAGGTCTAGAGTTAGAAAAATTAGTCAGCAAGCCCTAGTCGCACGTTCATTATAAAATGCCTCAGTCACATGTTTCATGTTTTGATTACATATTTACTAAAGCCTCAGTCGCACGATTTATATTGTATTATATTTTTCGACGCATGTTTTATGTGTTGTCGCGTGGTATCACATGATTATTATAATTTTACTTTTTGTACGACGAGAAATTCACTAGACAAAAATTTCATAAGACTTAAAATAAAAACTTGTATTAATAAAACCAAAAAGTTACAAGTGTTGGGCACGACGACCAACGGTCGCCCCGAATAAAATACAAACTAAAAAAAAAAGCTAAAAAAACTAAGGCTGAGAAGGTTGCCCCTGTTGCTAAGCAACACCCTCGTCGCCACCTCCAGCCTCGATGTCCTCGGGTTCACCGTCCTCCATCTCATCCTCCTGGTCAAGATCTTTCTCGTCCCTGATCTGCTCGAGATAAGTGGCGACTTCCGCTTCTGCCCCAGCCATGGGGTTCTTCCCCTGTAGATGGCGACGCATGAGTGCCGCCCGAACCCTGAGATACGTAAGCACCTCGAAGGAGATGAACTTCTCCTCCAGAGCAGCGATCTCCTTCTTCTCAGCTTGGACTAGCGGCCTAAGGTCCTTGACCTGTTTTTCGCTCACGGTCAAGGTTGCATTGGTCGTACGACCTCTGCCTCAGACGTAGGGGCCCTTTCGAGGGCTTCCTTCAAACGATTTTGTAGCTCCTCATTCTCTCATGTTGCGGCCTCTAGATGGTTCTAAGCATCGTCAAGCCGTACTGAGAAGGATTCTGCCTTGGTTTTCGCCGCCTGTTTTTGCTCCCGAGCCTTGCGCGCCCCTCTTGCACCTGTCGAATCTTTTCGACGGCCATGGGAGCGACCCTCCGGATTTTTTCCTTCTGGTTATACAGGCACAACGACGCCTTAAACTCTTGAATGGAACGATCAAAATATTAGATCGTACGACAGAAGACTACGAAGATAAAAACCAAAGTGATTAAAATAAAAACATACCATAAAGGACAGCCTGCGATATGGGACCCGGTCTTGTCAACAGAGACATCCTTGTAACGTCCTTAGAAAGACGACAAAAGAAATTTTCCCAAGTCCGGCAAAATCTTCGCTCTATCCAGGACGTCATCGGCCATAAATTCCGACGGTAACGTAAAGTTAACCGTCGAGACATTGGCCGATCCCTCGACTACGTGGCCTTTCCCTTGTTGACCAACGAAGGGGTCGGCATCTCCACCTGGGTCCCGGTCTCCTCGACCGCAAGTGTTATTGACGGCGCCAGAGGATCCATGTTGATCGGCATGGCGTCGACTACGTCAGGCGACGTCTTCGTCTTCTATGGTGTGGCGACCTTTAATTGGTCGTCACCCTTCGATGACTGTTCCCTCCGGGGAACCGTCCACATCTTCACATCCCCGACCCGAAGGTCGGAGGGGGGGGGGGAAGCCTTCCTTTTCATCTCCTTAGCATTTCTGTCCAGGAGTAGTTGTGCTTCCTTCTTGGACAGGTTGTGCGAAGGCATCGACCCTGATCCACCTGAGGCAAAACAAGAGAAGAAGAGTTATAAAAAATAGCGAAGAAAGAAATCGTATGACCAAAGGTACCCGACTTACCTGACATCTCCTCTTCCTCTTCTCTTTCTTCTTCCTCTTCCGCTTCCTCTCATTCCTCGTCTCTCCTTACGAACGAAGCCTCAGGCGCTTCGATCTAGACGATGTCGTCGTCGTCGCTATCCTCGTCGACCAGTGCTCGGTTGAGGAATAAGGACCTCTCCTCGACGTTGTAGGTGAGGAACTTCTCGATCTTCCCCTAAGTATCGAAAAGAGGCTGGACTTTGGTGAAATCAACGACTGAACCATTAAAAAGCAAGAGATTAGTATGGCAATAAAAGAAAAATAAAACATACTGCAATGTAAAGAAAATACCTTGGTCGTTCCAGCCGGCCACAACCCAAGAGGTGTCTTTGTCGAGAAGCTCGAGAGACATCACTCGACCAAAAGCGTATCTGGTCTTCCACTTACATTCGTTAACCGCAGTGTTTTGGACCAGTATACGGTCTCCTCTAAACCTCAACAATAGGCTATATCGGTGGTTGTTGTCCACTTTAACCTTATATGCCGCCAAGAAGTTGTTCACGGTGAACGGAGACTCTGAGTCGGCAGTGACCCTTTCGATCACGTAGACAATGCGCCAAAACTCGGGCATTGCCTGACTAGGGGATAAGTTGAACTTGTTCAAGAATGCCCTGGAAGGAGGAGAGTAGGGCCACGTAAACCCTATTTTGAAAGGGTAATCGTACATGACGAAGTACCCATTCGGGCACTCCTCAGGACGTAATTGGTCAGGCAGGTTTAGCTTGACCACACCATAAATCTGGGCTAAGGCACTAATGTTCTCTAGCTATTCTTCATCATCTATGGAACTAGGGGGCTCACCGTACATTATGAAGTCAAGGGTTGTAACTTGGGTGACGTATATCTCCCTAAGGTCCCAGTATTTTGCAGGTTTCTTGGCTAAGGTTTTAATGGGCATAAAGAAGCAGAGAAGAAGATCGTACCTTATAAAGAGCTCTAAACCTCGATCAATTTTTGGATAGAATTGAGTTTTTTTGCGGTTTTTGGCAAATAATTGAAAAACAATCTCTCTAGAATAGCCTAAAGCGTAAAAAAGGAAACAATCAACCGAATGACCTATATATATGAACCATCTTATCAGGTTGAGTCGTCCGATGATCGACACCTGTCACCAAACCTTAGCATGACACCCCGGATGGACGACATCTGTCCTGCAGCTGTCATCCACGTGCAACACGTCAGGATGACATCACCGATCTTATGGACTTTTCAGATTCCTGCGAACCGGTTCAGTTACTTTGGAACCGATTCAGTTTCTTCGATTGACATGTATCCATTCAGTTCCCTTAAAATTTAAAAATTTAAATTCATGTACTAAATTCAAATTTTGGGGGCAAACTGTTTGGGTAAAAAATCACACATCACAACTGACACCATAAATTAAACGACACTTAATGTACGACAAGTCTTGTATTAAGATAAGGTCCTATAAACTATGCACGACCAAGACTATTGTCGTCACTTACAACGTTGGTCGTAAGTTACTCATAACTAGCGACCAAGTTCCTTAGTAAAACGTCACGACCATCGTATGATTCCTTGCGACCATGATTAACTAACTCTCGACAAGCGATTTCTTTGTGTCTATTCAATTCAGGTCACTAGCATTTAAAGACAACGGTCATAACTGAAGACTGCCATCAAATGAATTAAATGATAAGGACGGTTTTCACATTTGTGAAGATCATTTATCACATCCAAGCCTATATAAACCAAGCTCAACACCTCATTTGGACACACACTGATTCCAAAAAGGACCCAGAGAACAGTAGCATCAGATGATCTGAATATAGATGTCATGTATGTATTATATAAGGAAAAAACAATTGTGCTTTACAGTAATATGCACATTGTGGATCCCAGATTAGTGCAATGTAGAAGAAATCAATAAGAAATAATCAACAATCACAACGATTTCAAGTTATCATCCATCTCATATTCATAAACCATTTAGAGAATTTGATCATACGGTTACAATGGTTATGTGACGATTTTGAATGATTAACCTAAACAATTAGGCTAAGCTATCTATTTATACCAAGGTCTAAAACCTAAGGCCCACGGCCCATTAAGCAACTCTAAACTAAGCGCATTTATCAATAAATGCCTTTTTACAATAAATAATTAACTCTATAATTCTTTATATAACTTTCTAATGAATAGGAAATTTAGGGTCCTAACAATCTCCCCCTAATGTTATATAAAGAAAAAATTGTCTTTAAAACTTTAAGTCTTGATCTTCTTTTCCTCTTGAATCTTTGAAACACTTTGGTGTTGCTTGTCTTCATGTCTTTCCAAGCTCCCCCTTGAATAAAGCTCTTATCTTCAGTTTCAACTTTATCACCAGATTCAGTGAACAATAACCTTGACTGAGTGCACGAAACGCAGCTTTCAACTGTAGAAGCTCAACACATCGGATAAGCATACAAGAATGATAATGTGCGAGTTACGTGACATCCCACAGTGCATATTCAGTTTAGAATCATGAATCTGTCTTTGAACCGCGAGTTGAATTTGCTTTCAGTTTTAGCTTTAAGAATTTGTAGAACCAATATGCTCGAAGGAGGAAATAATAACTTTTAGCAAACACCACTTGATAAGGAATGAGAATCAATCAAGTAAACTTTTCTGCACAATTGAAACAGTTACTCTCCCTCGACTTTTGCTAACTCCACCTCAAATTGATATTCGGTGTCTTTGAATCTGTAACATTTCTCCCCCTCATGATGAGTAGGAGCATCCGGAGCATCATGTAATATCAAAGAAAAAAACTGATGAGTAGCAAGATGTTAGATAAAACGTTTTGGGAACCAATATGGGGTAAATATCTAACACATAAACACAATAGTAACTGTTATCACAACAATTAAAATAATTGTGTGGCTTATGTTCAGAGTTGGCATCGGGGTATCTCTGATAGGACTTGCAGTTATCACAGAAGTAAAGTTTTAAAAATTACTTCTCAAACTGTTCCGGCAATATCACGAAGATTTGCAAATGGAATCACAAAGACTCGTGCATGTTTGAAAGAAATAAATTATATCTGTTTGGCTTAAAATATTGATTTAACCTGGAACGCAAGTAAAAAATCAATAGACTTAGTGATTAGGAAATGAAGTTCGGAGACCGGAGCTGATGTCTTCCTTTTTCTATATCTAAGACCTCCGAGTGATGAATAGATAGATTATGTGCTAAATCTCCGTGAATATATGAAACAAGCATCTGTTGTGAGATACTTGAGAGGTTGGGTGGGGTGACACGAGTTATCGACACTGGGTTCATGTCTGTTTCAATCGTCATCTCCAAAGAACGAGACTGAATAGATTGTGTGGTTGCCCGGATAACTGACTCGGTTTGTTAAGGACCAATAATTCTTTTAAGTTGTCGCATCCTCACCAAATTGTTTTCACTCCAAACTCATCTAATTATCTAGACCCCTCACTGTTGTCTATAATTGGTTGTGTTTTTTGGGTAGGTCCTTTTGGTTCTGGATAGACCATAGAAACGGTAAAAGTCCTATCACTCCTTTCATGCAACGAAACAGTTTAGTAAACAGTGAGGTAAACATTGAAGTACGAGTTCTAAACTGAAGTGTCTAGAAGTCTAAACTTTTAACAACGAGTCCTGATATGAGGTAATCAGAAATCATAATAATGAAGTCCGAGTTCTGATATGAGGTAATCAAAAGTCTAAAAATTGATTTGAAATGGAGAATTTCAATAAACAAGATCAAGCGCTAAACAGAATGACTCGGTAAGCACATTACAGTCAAAAAGCAAACAAAGAACGGAAAGTTTAATTGTGAAGAACAAGTCACAATTATTATATCTGATAAGAATTGAATCAAAAACAAGAAATGACGAACTTTGTGAAATAAATAGGAATTCAAATGAGTGTCTTTCCATTGAAAAATCAAAAAAAATGTGAGACATGGAAATAACTAAGTCAATGAAACATAACACGTGGCAATCATGGAAGTTAAAATTGGAGAATAACAAACACATGTTAGTTATTCAGAATGAATTACCACGGTCTTTGAATTCAGTTAAAGTTCACTTACCTTTCATAAATAAGTACTCCCCTCAAAATTGGCATAACCTATGAATGTTCATGATGTGATGTGAATATTATGAATTAAAACGCCCATGGCATTCCTGCAAAATAAATTAGAAGGATTTTGGTATCCATCCTTTGATGGATCCTAGACGGTTAGATGCTCTATTATAGTGAGGACTGTGGATACTATAAGTACCATACCAATGAGATTAATATTTTTGATCAACAAAATCGTTCAAACCACATGTAAAACAACAAATACAATCATGAGAAAGTTGAAGCAACTGTTGAATTGAGTAAACTCTTAAAGGAAACATCACACTTTGTTCAACAGAAGTACGAGAATTAAAAGCATCATGATTACGATTGTATGTCCTAGCATGCGAAACTGACTTAACTGACTTTGTATTCGTTGTGCTTTCATTTGACTTCTTCACTATCCAAACATGTTTGAACCCTTTTCTTCGACCATTATTATCTAAACTACCATTAAAGGTATGATCAGTAGAGCTTGAGGAGGAAGGATGTCTATCATTTGGTCGATCGGTCTGTTGTCGTGTCTGTGAACGGTTTTAGGATTTGGAATTGGTTTTGGAAACATCGTTCCCAGATTGGGTTTTAAGATTTGAAGAACACTCGCCTTTATGAAATTTGACCGGTCGATTTACTGCCTTAGAGAGAAAATTGGTTTGGTTTGGAAGGGGTTTGTCAAATTCAAACTTAGGAAACTCCTCATCTGAACATTCGTCGGAATTCATAAATGCTAACAAAGCACTTTCATCCACAGATGGAACATCAAGAGATGAAGGAAGTAAGGAACAGGTTTTGTTTTGCAAAGAATTAGTTGCAGAAGCTTTTTGAAAATCAGAGTCTAAATCCTTTGACAAACTTATCACTTGAGGTCCTTTGCCTTTTTTTGGAGAAATCATGCCAACAAAAGCTTTACATGAGGATGTGTCTTGTAAAAGGAAGCTCATGAGAACGATAGCGTCTTGATTGCACAATCCATGTGGATACGATTCTGGTATTTTACCAACTATTACTTGTTGTGACGCTCATAGTGGCCAGTGTACCATTGCTCTTCCCACTGTGGATAGTTCGCATTCCACTGCGATTAATTCACATATTTTGCACGTACCACCAATCATCTTCTCTATAGGACACTACTTCTTCGTCCTCCAAGAATCAGAGTCGTAGTTTGCATCATAGAAATCAAGAGTTGTGTCCTTGTTCCACCTTGAAGTATCAAGAGAAGTATCCAGACCTGCTCTCTCTAAGAATGATCCAAATGATTCATCGTGTGTATCTGCTACCTATATGGTTTAAGGAATTGCTAAAGTATGAGGAATTTGGGGTTCTTCGTAGGCAAAGTTCAAAGGAGTGGGGGATCTTAGTTCTTCTTGAACATGCTCTTGCTCTTCGCCCTGGGTTTGCTCTCCACCCTTTGCGATGGTTTGCAGAGGGGACCCGGGCTTTTTGGCCTTCTTTCTTTTGGGCTTCGGGGCACCCTCCCTTGTTGGTCTGGATTTCCTCTTCTTTTTCTTTTCTTTTCGAGGGGAGGGTTCAAAGGTTTTAATAGGAATGGTTTCCTCAGGGATTGATGTTTCAAGATTTGGTTACTCTATGGTAGTGGCTTTCTTGGCCTTCTTCTTCTTTGCCTTTTTCTTTGGTGGGGAAGGAGGTTTTGTGGTTTCTGCTGCAGAGGTGCCTTCATTGTTTCTCTTGGAATGTTCTTGAACTATAGAAGTGGCTTCATTATTCTTTCCTCTCTGAGCGTTCTCAAGTTTTAGCCTATACTTCTCTAAAGCAACATTCCATTCCGTTTCTGTCATCCTCTCCACTACTTCTGTTCCTATGGGTACTCCTAAGTGTGGGGGGTCGCAGGACTCGGTTGGGGAGTCCTGTGTACATGCACATACTCTCTTATAAGCTCTTGGTCAGTGGCATATGATAGCATATTTTCGCTCAAGGGTCTGTTGAAGTTGTAGCCTGATGCATGGTTTGTTGGGGTCATATTTTGTAGTGGATAGGTCTTCACTACTAGGCCTTTCATGGTCCTTCCTTCGTTCTCTATCAGAGGTTCAAGAATAATTCCAATTATTCTTTGGATTTGGAGTTCTAACAGATTGCCTCCTGCATTTTGGGTTCCTTTCTTCTCTTCAACTGCATTGGCCATCTCTTGCAGGATTAGACGGGCAATGTCTAAGGGCAAATCGTAGTACACCCCATACATGATTTCCAGAATCTAGTGAGAACTTTGGTCTGGGCTTCCGGTTTTTCTTGTGAGGCAACAGTTCAGGATGGAGAAGAGGGTGTTCCACAAAGGGGGAAGGCGGTTCCTTCTGAAGTCATTTCTTTTGGCAAGGGGTTGGTTGTAACCCAACATCATTATGAATTGAACCAAGTCTTCGTTAGAGAGTTCTTCAGCATACCTCTTTATCCCTAATAGGCTTCTTGTGGGGATCTCAAACTCTTGTGAAATCATGGCTATATTGATTCCAATGGTGAGGTTTTCAGAGTTATCAAGACTTCATATATAACCTACCACAGAGTTGATTTCTTCATCAAACCTACAACTCTGCCAGTACTGGTGTAGGTATCTGCTAGGGATGTTCTTGACATTTCTTGTTAGGACTTTGTTTAAGGCATGGTTTTGAAGAATATTTATCAAAATGGCTTGTTCTTGACAAAAAATTTGGGTGTTTAAAATCACAAAATGATTATTTGGTTTCAAGGGGAGTGGGGTTTCATACCATTCGTGGTCTATGAAATTCTGGAGGTTTGTAAATGGAAGATGATGAACAGACGCCTCTGTGTTTGAGTGTTCATCATTGTTTCTTGGTGGAATAGGGTTTTGGGAGTTCTGAGATTAAACAGGGGAGTTGTTGGAAGCCATTGATGATACTTTGGGTGGTGTTCTTGAAGAAACAGGTGATATTTCAAAGGTTTTGCGTACAAATTTGCAGGTCGCCGGAGTTCTTGAGAGAGAAAAGGTAGAAAATGAGGAAGAAAGGTACCTTTGGCTTTTATAGTGGGGTGAAAAGATAAGATTTCAAATGGTAATAACTTAATTACATAAGTTTTCACATCCGCACTCAAGTGTGCAGCTGTTGGGAGACTCTTCAGAAACGAGGGTACGTTACACTCCCAATCAGATGATGCCACGTCATACTGGGCGGTGCACGATGAAGGGACATGAGCCTTCCACTACAACCACCCATGTGGCAGATGCTAAAGACAAATGCCTGTGACCCTCAAAAGAACCCGCACCCCAGAATGTATTCAAAATACATAAGTGTTAAGAATCACAGAGCCTCTGTGGTGGAATGAGCTTCTGTGGCCTGGGGTCTGCCATAACTTGCACAAGATTGCACCTTTTATTTACCTAAGTCGTTTGAAAAGCATTGAGCTGATCGATAGAGTTTCCACGAGGAAATCAGTGGTCACGGAGACTTCTGTGGCACAGAGACTATATGAATCGTCACAGAGGCTCCTTGAACAAAAAATTCTATTTATGGATAGCTCTCAAAAGATTTTGACCATCCAAAGTTTTAATTTTTTTGAATAGGTATTTTAGGACATATTTGGAAAGTGATGTCCGACAAAAGTGTTTTTGAACGTGGGTTTGTGCGGTGTGCTTACAAAAAATGGCTCATGGTTTTCTGCATCATCGCCTTCTTTTGTGACTTACTCGAACAAATAACTTCTTTGGCTCCCCCTTGAATGATCAACTTCTATTGCCCAAATTCAGTCTTCCCTCTGCTCCCCCTTGATCTATGCTTGGATCAAATGAGATAAGTAATGCAAAAGTCATAGATCAACCATCTGAGAGAATTTGTGACGTAGGCCAGAGGCTTTGTTCAGTTTCATAGAAGCTTTGTGGATCATAGAAACCTTAAAAGGGATGGATTTTACTTACTGAAGGGTGAAAGTATTTACATTTATACAAGAGACTCTAAATACACTTACAGAGGTCCTTTGAATCAACTCATGTTCAACATACCCAACTTGCCAACCAAGAATAAGATTCTCTTCTCATCTAGAGCTTTGGTGAACAAGTTAGCAAATTGATACTCTATAGGCACGAAGTACATTTCGATCGTACCTTATTCAACGTGATGCTTCCGAAAGTGGTACCTGATATCTATGTGCTTTGTTTTTTAGTGTTGTACTGGATTGACAGAGATAGATATGGCACCTTTGGAGTCACAGAGGATGGGTATCTTGTCGATACTTAGACCATAGTCTCTGAGCTGAGTTCTCATCCACAGAACTTGTGAACAGCAGCTGGCAGCAACAGCGTATTCAGCTTTTACCATAGATGTCGACACTCAGTTTTGTTTCTTTGAAGTCCAGCTCACTAATTTACCACCTAGGAATTGGCAACTCCCAGAGGTACTTTTCCTGTCTAATTTGCATCCTCCATAATCTGAGTGTGTGTAAGCCATTAGATCAAAGCAAGAGTTCGTCCCTCTTTACGGCATAGAGGTGTGTTTCTTTAGGATTTGCCTGATATCTTGTAGAAAGACATGTGGCATACATGATATCTGGTCTACTTACAGTTAATGTTGGATCCCAGATACACTTAATCAAGATTCACAATCTATTAGTGGAGTTTAGAGTTTGACGCGGAAGCGTATTAAACTAACAGATATGTTTGATAGATATTAGAACGCACATATATAAAGAAAACAGTAAAGAATGAAAAGGATTTCTTGAACAGTTACTGTTATTCAATATATAATAACAACACGAAGAACGGATTAATAACTGTTGGTGTGTGTGAGAATATAACACTCAGATATTTGACAATAAAGCTTGAGAGTATTAGTGATTCCTTTTTTTTCGTCCTTGGGAAGATCTCAACATGAGACTTCCTTTTATACTACTCTTAGAAGACTATGAAGTAGGTCACTGTTCCTTTTACGGCATGAATAGTAAACTGGATGGTGTGAACAGTGGACTGGATGGTGTGAGCAGTTGTTTGAGCCATGCGCATTTAATGGAGCAGATGTACTTTTGGTAAATGCATTAAATGGCGCAGACGTCTATTTTGTACCTTGCCCTATTGAGTCCACTCAGAGCTTGACACGTGTTTTGATAGTACTTTTCCATGCAAGTTGATGAACGTATCCATTAATATCTTCCAAGTCTTCATTGAGGACCACAGAGGCTCTGTAATGAATTACATAGGTTCTGCGGTCTGGTCCTCTGTGGAGCAGTCTTCGCCGGATTCCGAGTCTTTGGTCTTCTTTGTGCGTATGACAGAGCTTCTGTAGGAAGCCTCTGCTGCTTCTGTAGCTTCTTGACCTTGATTTCTCGGTAATGTCGGCAGAGCCTCTGTAAGAGGCTTTCTTCACTTAGCCTATTTTTCACTACTTCTAAATACTTCTATGATTAGGAAGATTGAAGCTAACAATCTCCCCCTAAGTAGTGAAAAATAAAAAATTTGAACTTGAGTTAAGTTTGGCTAAGTTAGTTAAGACAGAGGTTAAACAATACCTCGAAATTTCTTTCATTTAGAAATATGCCAGAGGCATTTTACATTTGAGTACAATGAAAGATAAAACTTTGTTTGCAGAGATTGGAGGTCTGAGAATCAGATTTTGGCATCTTTGAAATCGTTGTAGCTTCTGTTGTCTCTGCCGAATTTTCTGATCTCTTTGTAGAATCTGATGCAGAGTTCTCTTAGGCGGATTGTTGAGTCTATTTCTCTGATGAAAGTATCTGCATCATCTCTATCCATTTTCTCTGTACCTCTGTATTTTACAAGGCTTGCTCTGAATTTGCTCAGAGTACTGGTTGCGTACTTCTGACAATCCATGAGTACAAAAAGTTTAACCTGGTATTGTGGGTTTTGAAATACTAACCAAAAACTTGGTTCTCTGATGATTGAGTTGGGCACAGCGTCTGGTGGGCAGCGATCTTCTGGTGGTCGTAGATCTAGATGTTTGAGACCAAGATCCTTTCCCAGCTGAAAATCTATCATGCTGTATAGCAGAAGCTTTTCCCTCATCGCTTTTCTCAACACTTGATAGGCTCTAGTATTAGGCTCTGTGTTGTAGTTGTCTTTTGACCATTGCAGAAGGTCAGGTAGGTTGTAAGGATTGATGTTTCTTAAGTCAGCATCAGCGAAGGTAGATTCTGAATTGTTCTCTCTTCTGACTTTGTAAAGATTGTACCTGACCCTTGGATAGGTTCTTGTGAAGGAGAATCTGCAGAAGATCACCTTTTTTATTTTGTGAATTGAGAAGACATCTGCTTTGGTTCTTGGCTTTGTTCTTGTGAAGATGTTCTCAAATTCTTCTCTGATCCTTGGATCTGTCACATGATCTACTGGATGATTTGTCTGATAGGATTGTTTGTAGAGGTATTTGTATACCACTTCTTCCATCTCTTCATGTGTTGGACCAGGTCGTGGAATTTGTCTTCTGAGACTCTCCATCTGTTGAACAACTTCTGCAGCTCTACCAGTTAGAGGAATTTCTGACAGAGGCTTCAATCCATGTGCCCAGTCAACTTCTTCGGGTTTTGGGGTTTGAAAGGCGTCAAACGCACTCTTCATTAGTTTTTCTGTTGGCTTTGGCAATGTTTTCTTCTTCTTTGGCTCTTCTGTCAGTATCCCTTTGCCCTTATCTTTTGCTATTGTCGTGGCAGAACCTGTTGCTTCTGTGGGTTTTGAGGTTGGCACTTCTGTTGGTTTGATAGAGGTTGCCTCTGTGGATTTTGACGATTGTGATTTAGAGGACTTTTGTGGCGATGGTTCTGTTGGCTTGACTTGCTTTGTAACCTCTGTTGGAGGTTGTTTGATGACTTCTTCTGCGATCTCAGTTTCTGTTGATGAAGTGTTGTCATTGAATCTTCTTGCCATTCTGAAAGCTAAAGGGAACCTGTGCCTTTCTTCTTCTCTCTTCACCATACGATCACTCATTGTTGTGTGCATCCTTTTCAGAATGTCAGAAGCCGAGGTCGTTGCTCTTTTTGGTTTGGTGGCAATCGACTTTCTTCTGGGTATGGTTTGGGGTGTTTCCACAGAGGTGGGTATTTTCTCTGTGGTTGGTTCATCTGTTTCTTCCAAAATGATTACCTCAGGGGCGGTTGTTGCCTCTGTGGCTTGCTGTTCTGCTTCTGGAGTTTTGGTTTCGTCAGGAGATGATTCCACAGAGATGGGTGTTGTCTCTGTGGTCTTTTGGGTTTGTTGTTGTCGGGTCTGTTCTGGAGGTGCTTGACTCAGAGGTTCTGCGGCTATTGGTGGACCTGTAAGTCCTTTGCTTGCAGTTTTCTCTGTAGTTTTCTCCCCCTCAGGATGATCTGATGGACCAGGATGGTCATCATCATCAGAGTCATCCTGACCCTTGTCTGATGTAACCTCTGCTCTGCAGGAAGCATCGGGTTTCTTTGGCATTGTGGCTCCAGCAGCGATCAGTTTCGCGCAGACATCATCACAGAGGCCAAGAAGAGTTGCTAGCTCTGCCTCTGTTTTGAATCTCATCCTTCCTACACTTTCTCTGAAATCTTTGACAAAGTTAGCATTGGCAGTGGTGAAGGAAAGGATGACTTCTGTCACTTGATTAATCACGTTCTACCCAAGCTCTGTCAGCTGTGCTCTTGTCATGTAGTCTTTGGGTTGCATCAGCATGGTATTTCGCATGGCTTCTTCTTGAACCTTTTGTAGGGCCTTCTGTAGATCTGCAGGAGTGATGCCCGTTGACACTGAAGTCTGTTTGTTCAATTGATCAATGAATTTGTTGATTGAGTTCTCAATCGAAGGAGTAGTTGTTGCGGCAGAAGTGGTGGATGCAGTAGCAGCAGACTTCATTTGTGAGATGGCAGTTTTCACCTCTGTGGACAGGTTGTCCATTTTGGTGTTCAGGTTTAGCAGTGCCAGTGATGTTGTCTCTGCAAAAGATTTGAAAGAGCTTTGCAACTCTTTCAAGGTTTGGTTCACAGAGGTTTCAAGGGTTTGGAACTCATCCCTTGTAACTTGTGTTCCGGTGGTAACCTCTGGAGGAACACATTCGTCTCCAGAGTGAATCCCTGTTCCTGGGATACCTTCTTTCATTCCTGTTTGTACGTTGAGAATGGAAGGATTTCCTTCTGATCCTTGAGAAGAAACATCAGTTTCAATCCCTACAGAAGTTCTGAGAAGAACATTGTCCAAATCCACTCTAGAGGTGGGTATTGGAATATCCTTCTGTTGACTAGGAGACTTGTCTAGAGTCTCTTTGTCTTTGTGCTCTCTACTTCTCTCTGAAAGAAGTGTGGGTCTTAACAAGTGCGTGGCAGAGGAAACAAATTCCTCTGTTGGGCGTTCTTCTGTAATCTGGGGCAATTGATCACGAACTATAGGTGAGTCTCTTTCAGGAGACTCCCTAGGAATGGATTCCCCGGTTTCTGTGGGCACAGAGGTTGAAAGAGTAACCACTGGCTGGATGGGTTGGGGTAGGTTCGAGCTGTGCTGCTCTCTTTCAATGACACCTTCTGCAACTAGACCTGCGGTGTCAGAAATGTGGGTTGCACTGGGAGTTGGTTTTGGTTGTGTGCCTCTATTTATCCAGACATCTTTTCTTGCTTCTTCCCTAAGTTCTGTGGAAGTTCCTTGCTCTGGTCGTAATTGGTCATACACTTGATGAGATCCAAATAATCTCATGACATGTGGATGATAAAGACCCTTACGTATCCAGACAGCTTCTTCTTCATCTGAATCTGTCTCTACGATCTCTATTTCTGTCTCCGTTGTTGCTAATCCCTCTTTTTGTACAACTTCGGCCCCTTTTTCTTTCTCTTCTTCCATCATGTTCTCAGAAGCCTCTGTAATTTCACCTCTGTTCAATTCAGCTTCAGTTTGTTCTATTTCTTCTGAAGCTGGGTTTGGACTTCTTCTGTGGACATCCAATCCTTGAATGAAAGGGTTTTGTAAAATAACAGGGGTTTCGGCTGGTTGATTTCTGGGTGTTGTGTCATCTTCTTGCAGATGTGTGTCGATGCCAGAAATGAAGAAATCTTCTTCTGGAGAGTGGTGGTCGAGAGGTTGTGCCGTCCACCCTGCTGTATTTAGGGTGTTGGCAATTTCAGGGTTCTGTAAGAAGTCGTTCAGGTCTCCTTGGTGAGCAAATCTATCTGGAGATTGATAAGGTGATTGATACCTTTTTGTAGCCATTTCTTCTTCTGCAACTTCTTCTTCAGCAGTTTCCTCTTCTGCAATGGTTACCAACTTTGTAAGTGATTTACCATGCCTCTTTTTGGTTTTCCTCCTCTTAGGATTTGGTGCCCCTTCTTCTGTTGATTTTGATCTTTTCTTCTTCATTTTTGGAGAGGAGGGAGGAGCAGAGGAGCCAATTTCTGTGGCATGAGGAGGTGAGGGTTGATCTTCTGCAGCGCTTGTGGAGGTGCCTTCTGCAGTTTTCCTCTTCTTAGCTTTTGGAGTAAATGCAGAGGTTCTTGATGAAGACTTCTTTCCCATTAATTCTGCACGTTTGGCTATAAAGCTGAGTTGAATAGCCATGTGCTTTGCTAACTTCTGATCCTTTTCTTTTTGAGTGGAAAGAGGTTTTGCTATCATTGTTCCTAGGGGGACACCTAAACGCGGGGGTGTCATAGGACTCGGTTTAGGAGTTCTATGATCGCGTATATACTCTTTCTAAAGGGATTTATTCGATGCGTATTGCAGCAGCTTCTTTGACAGAGGTCTGCAGTGTGAGTAGCCATCAGCATGATCAGTGGGGGTATTCTTGTTCATCGGGAACTGTTTGGGAGTTGGCCCTTTCATTGGCCAATTTTGGATTAGCAGCAGTGGTTCGAACAGTACTCCTAATATTCTTTGGAATTGCAGAGGTGGTAGAAAGTTGGGATCGTTCTCTTTGACCCTTTTCGAGTTGTTCTTTCTGTCGATGGTGTTTATGATCTCTTGCATCATTATGGTCGCATAATCTAGTGGAAGATCATAGTAAACCCCATACATGATGCTCAAGATTTGATGTGAGCTCTGGTCAATACTGCCTATCTTTCCTGTCAGGCATCTGTTAAGAATCGAGAACAAAGTGTTCCACAGAGGTGGTAATCGGCCTCTGCGGAAGTCATTTCTCTTCCGTAGTTGGGTGTTGTACCCAAGCATTTCCACAAATCGACAGAGCTCTTCGTCTGTTGGTTGCTCTGCATAACTCTTCAATCCCAGAAGACCCCTTGTTGGTAGGTTGAATTCAAGTGAGAACATTGTTCTGTTGAACTTGATTTCAAGATGCTCAGATTTATCAGGTCTTGAAATGTACCCTTTGATAAGAGAATCGTCTTTATCAAATCGGCAGCTTTGCCAAAATTGGTTCAAATAGCGGACTGGAATTTTGTTTGGGGTTCTTGATAGTAGAGGGAAGAGGACATGATTCTCCATGATGTTCAGAAGTATGGCATGGGCTTCGCCGAAAGTAGTGGGTGAGGGGACCAAATAGCAGTTGTTGGATTTGATAGGAAGAATGGCTTCGAAATGATCCTTTGCTATAAAGTTTTGCAAGTGAGTCGTCGGAGCAAAGTCTGCTGAGTCCCCAGAATCTTGTTGTTCAATATTTCTTGCAAGGCTGGGGTTTTCAGAATGTTCTGAATGTGCAGGGGAGTGTTCCGGTGAGTTCGCCGGAGAGAGTTCAGAGGATGTAGCTCGAGAAGATGAAGCCATTTGATTTTAAGAATAAGATTTTTGCAAGCTTTTTGCAGGGTTTCGCCGGAGAAGAAGATGAGAGTTTGTAAAAGGTTTTATGTGAGGGTAAGCTTTGTTTTTATATGATGGTAAAACGGTAGAATTTGAAAGAGTAAAATATATGGCAATGGATTAAAGTTTGGAATCCGCACTCGAGTTTGAGCGGCCGGTTCAACTTTCCAAATAAAAACGTTCCATGTACGCCCAATGAAAATGGGACACGTAGGCCTTGTCAGAATATGACAGGACGTCGTGCGCGGCCCATTAATGCTAGGCGCGTGAAGTTGATTTTAGCCATAAGAGTTTCACTCGCAGTAAAAGTAACCGTTATTACTACAAAGATTCCCAAGTAATCAGATTGACAGAGCTTCTGTAGTTTACAGAGGCTCTGTGATCTTGAAAATCTTTGATGTTTATCCCTTTTTCATATATCTCATTGTTATCATGACTTCTGTGGGGTTCTTCTTTAACCATAACATTTGTAAAGGCATTTGAGAGGATAAAATTGGATTTTTGTGAAGAAATTTGCTTCGCAGAGGTTTTGTGGCTCTGTTGGAACTTGCAGAAGTTCTGTGAGGGCCAGCAGAAGCTCTATGAGAGAAAAAATCTCATAACAAAAATTTTATTAATATTTTTTATCATCCAATTTTTGATTTGGTTTAAGAGATGTTTTTCGGACATATTTGAAAGTTTGTGTCCGAGAAAACTGTTAAAAAAAACGGTTTGTTCGAGAAGGTCATGGTCTGCGTTTTGGGTTTCCGAGATAACATTCCAAACGATCGACAAAGGGTTAATTTGTGATCATATAGCATAGTTCTTGCAGAACCTCTGTTGAGCTCAGCAGAAGCTCTATGACCTTAAATTTCTCCTAATTCGAATTTTGTGAAACTATTTGAGCTTTTGATTTTTGAAATGTTATTCACAGTATATTTAGGACATATTTGACAATTCTTGTCCTTGAAAATTGTTTTCCAAAAACTTTTTGTGCGAGAAACATACCTTTTGGTTCTTCTTTTCTCGGCAGTGATATCTGACTTCTGTCGATATGGAGTCATCGACATTTTTCTTTGGCTTTCCCTTGAAAGTTTTATCTCTTTAGATCATTTCAGGGTTCCCTTCTGCTCCCCCTTGATCTAATCACCTCTGTAGATCAAGTAATTTCCTTTTGCTCCCCCTTGACCTAATCACCTCTGTAGATCAAGTAATTTCCTTTTGCTCCCCCTTGACCTATGCTTGGATCAAAGAATGATAAGTTTTGCATAGAACATAGGTTATGTTTTTCAGAGGTTCTGTAGGGGTCGTCAGAGGTTCTGAGTTGACTTACAGAAGCTCTGTGATTTTAAGAACTATTTAAGGTTTTAAGAATTTACATACAGAAGTAGAATCAATCAAAGCAATAAATTAAGCAATGTATTTACTTATTATTTACAGAAGATAAAGTTATACTTACAGAGGATTTTCACACCATGTTAATCATTCCTAACTTACCCACCAAGAAGTTGAATCTTTTCTCGTCTAATGCTTTGGTGAATAAGTCAGCGAGTTGATATTCTGTGGGCACGAAATGCATTTCGATTGTACCGTATTCAACATGATGTTTCAAGAAATGATACCTTATATCGATATGCTTGGTTTTTGAGTGTTGCATAGGGTTGCCAGAGATAGCAATAGCACTTTTGGAATCACAGAAGATGGGTATTTTGAACAGAATGTGGCCGTAGTCTTTTAGCTGAGTCTTCACTGCAGAGGTATCAGAGAGATTATATTTTAAAAGTATGTCAGAGACATATTTGGCTTGATTTATAAAAATTCCCTCTGAAGATTGTTTGACTTGAAGTCGGGAGGAAGAATGTTAATTCTGCCACGACAATAGCAAAAGATAAGGGCAAAGGGTCAGGATGACTCTGATGATGATGACCATCCTGGTCCATCAGATCATCCTGAGGGGGAGAAAACTACAGATATTGTACTTGATTTTTTTCAGTGCCCTCGAAAAAATGGACCATTCTTATTTTCCACTGAGGATACTCATCTCGAAAGAGAGTAGGAGGTTTAGTGAGAGAACCAGTAGTAAAGAAATTATTTGTATTTGTCATTTGAAGTTTTTTTTTGAAAGAAAGTATGACTAAAGAGTTACTTCGATGAGCTTGAAGATTTTCTGGGTTTAAGCAATTTCCATACACAATTTTAAATCTCAATAATATCTATCACGAATCTTGATAAGTGGATCACTTGGTATTGAAAATCAAGGAATGCTCTGATACCAATTGTTGGATCCCAGATACACTTAATCAAGATTAACAATCTATTAGTGGAGTTTAGAGTTTGATGCGGAAGCGTATTAAACTAACAGATATGTTTGATAGATATTAGAACGCACATATATAAAGAAAACAGTAAAGAATGAAAAGGATTTCTTGAACAGTTACTGTTATTCAATATATAATAACAACACGAAGAACAGATTAATAACTGTTGGTGTGTGTGAGAATATAACACTCAGATATTTGACAATAAAGCTTGAGAGTATTAGTGATTCCTTTTTTTTCGTCCTTGGGAAGATCTCAACATGAGACTTCCTTTTATACTACTCTTAGAAGACTATGAAGTAGGTCACTGTTCCTTTTACGGCATGAATAGTAAACTGGATGGTGTGAACAGTGGACTGGATGGTGTGAGCAGTTGTTTGAGCCATGCGCATTTAATGGAGCAGATGTACTTTTGGTAAATGCATTAAATGGCGCAGACGTCTATTTTGTACCTTGCCCTATTGAGTCCACTCAGAGCTTGACACGTGTTTTGATAGTACTTTTCCATGCAAGTTGATGAACGTATCCAGTAATATCTTCCAAGTCTTCATTGAGGACCACAGAGGCTCTGTAATGAATTACAGAGGTTCTGCGGTCTGGTCCTCTGTGGAGCATTCTTCGCCGGATTCCGAGTCTTTGGTCTTCTGTGTGCGTATGACAGAGCTTCTGTAGGAAGCCTCTGCTGCTTCTGTAGCTTCTTGACCTTGATTTCTCGGTAATGTCGGCAGAGCCTCTGTAAGAGGCTTTCTTCACTTAGCCTATTTTTCACTACTTCTAAATACTTCTATGATTAGGAAGATTGAAGCTAACAGTTAAGTACAAGAGAGACCCAATCATGCCTCTGTAGAGCTTGCACTCGACAGATTTACCCTCTGGATCCGAGTGTAACTTAGATCCAGTGGCCATGGGGGTCTTCATGGTAGAGGAATCAGAGAATTTATATTTTGAAAGTATGTCAGAGACATATTTGGATTGATTTATGAAAATTCCCTCTGATGATTGTTTGACTTGAACCCCGAGGAAGATTTTTAATTCTCCCATCATGCTCATTTCAAACTCACTATTGATGAGTTTCTCAAACTTTTTGCAATATCTCTCGTTAGTATAGCCTAATATGATGTCATCCACATATATTTGGACAAGTAGAATCTCATCACCTTTTCTCTTATAAAACAAAGTGGTGTCAGTGGTACCTCTTTCTAAATGATTAACAAGGTGGAAGTTTGAGAGTCGTTCATACCATGCTATTGGGGCCTGCTTGAGTCTATAGAGGGACTTGTCTAGATGGTATACATGATTTGAATACTTTGAACTCTCAAATCCTAGCGGCTGTTGGACATAAACTTCTTCTTGGATTTGGCCGTTGAGGAAAGCCGATTTGACATCCATTTGGTACACTTTGAAACCTGTGTGGGCTGCGAAGGCTAGGAAAATCCTGATTGCCTCGAGCCATGTGATAGGGGCAACGGTTTCCTCGTAGTAGATCGCTTCCTCTTGGTAGTATCCATTGGCCACCAATCTTTCCTTGTTTCTAAAGACCACCACATCTTCATCCTTCTTGTTCCTGAACACCCATTTGGTCCCTATAGCTGTTTTTCCTCTTGGTAGAGGTACAAGGGACCATACCTTGTTGCGCGCAAATTGGAGAAGCTCTTATTGCATAGCATCCAACCAATTTGAATCATATAGGGCCTCAGAAACCTTCTTTGTTTTGATCATACTGATAATGTTTGTAAAAAAGCAAAAATTAGCAGTGGCTGATCAAGTCTTTACTTTGTCAGAAGGGCATCTAATAATCTGGCTCTGTGGATGAATCTTTATCGACTTAGTCATTCTTGGAATATGGTCATTAGTTGAATCAAGTTGAACTTCTGTAGGTATGCAAGATGGTTCATGCACACCCTATGTTGTGGAAGGTACTTCATTTTGTACTCATGGTCGGAGTTAATGTTTCAACTTGAGGTGGTATTTCAATGAGAGTTGGAATTGAATCATCCGTAGAAGTTGATGTAGAATCCTCAATTTGCTCTAGTGTTGATTCCTTTGTAGTCTCAGGAGTAGGATTTTTTTGTTTCTCTGTCTTGAAGTCCTTGTTAATTGTATCCTCTGCTAGGTCCCCCTCGATTGTTGTACCTACACAAGTAGTTGAAGAGGGTGTAGTATTAGAAGGACCGATTAAAGATATACCTTGAGTTGCTTGCTCCGTAGAGGTTAGGTCTTCATAACCTCTGTGACCATTAACAGAGGGATCATCTTCGTCGTTGAACACATCTTCGAACAATAAATTTAACTCTGTTTCTCGAGATACTAAGATGCCAGAGGATTGATTGTTTCGCCCAAGTTCTGAACTGATTTAGAAGTAATTTGAAATGAATCATCAAAAGAAACATTTATGCTTTCCACAATGATTCGTGTCCTCAGAACATAGACCATGTAGGCCTTGGATGTGGCAGAATATCCAATGAACTTTCCTTCATCTGCCTTTCGATCAAACTTCCCAAGGAGCTCTCTGTTGTTTAAGACAAAGCATCTGCACCCAAACACATGGAAGAACTTGATGTTTGGCTTCCCCTGGTTGATTATGTGATAGGGTGTTTTCGTGTGTCTTCTCACTATCAAGGAGCAATTTTGAGTGTGGCATGCAGTAGCGATTGCCTCTGCCAAAAAGAAGTGGGTTGGGAGTTCCACAGTAGTGCATACAACAGGAAATCAATAGAATAAATATAGCAATCATTATGATTTCCAACAGTCATCCATATAGGATTGAATAAACCTTTCAGAGTGTTTACACAATTTCAAAGAATAACAATGATGACTAATTAAACGATTAACCTGGTTTCTAAGGAATAATAAATTATTTATATATAGGCCTAATCAACTCAAGCCCATGGCCCATTACATTAATTAAGCCCATAAACAATTTACAATTAACCCTTTGAACTTCTATTCAATTAGAATTTATTCCCAAAAATCTCCCCCTTTGAATCGATGTTCAATCTCACGCCAGTTTTCGACGTATCTCTTTCGGAGTGCGAACCGAATCTCGAAGCTTTGGATTGCTTAACGAAACTCCATGCGGTTTTCAACAAGTTCCGAGGCTTCTCGGGCGTTTATTTCGTTTCGATTTGCAGAAAACAAAATCCAGAGTTCTCTTTCCTTGGTTATGATATCTCTGAGCACATCTCTGACTTTTAGAAGAGTTCCGTCGCAGAATCTTTCAACTTGGCTAAATCGGAGAAACTTCTTGTTGATCCAAACCCTCAGTGATTTGATAATGACCCTTTAAGAAACACTTAGTGAAAATTATAAGTAGACAATATGTTAGGGTAAAATATGTGTTGATTTAAAGTTCAAGGGTTAATTTGTAATAGATTAAACTTAGTCCATTGTGAACGGGCCGTGGGCTTGTTACCACATGCCCAGCGTATATAAAGTGCAATTAGCGTAGAAAATTAGCTAGTTGTCTCATTTATCTTAATAGCTTTACACTATAATTCTCTCTAAATCAATAGCTAAGTGGGCAGCCTTTGTGAATCATGTCAACTGTTCTTATTTGCTTTTTCACAAACATAATTGTTGCACAGATCTGGATTCTACAATTGGTATCAGAGCAGACAGACGGATTCGATTCAAAGCTTAATTCATCAATTTCCGGTTAGTTTGACTTTTACCCGTCTGACTATTCTTGAATTCTTGACTTTTTGATTCAGTCGAAATTGGTTGTTTTTGTTTATTGGGTTGTGTTAGCATTATCGTTATAAGTGTTTCTGCAAATTTTCACATCCTAATTCATTCGTTTGATTGGTCAATTCAACAATTTAAGATCAAAGTTTTTTGGTAGTGTTCTTCAACAAAAATCGAATTTTTACCATCAAAACGTGTTCTATTTTGCTTAGAAATCGACTGGGTTAGTGTTAGTTTTGTGTTTGGTATTGTTTCTAATCTTTTAGGAACAATCTTGAGTAACCCTAGTTGAGAAATCGATCGAATTGCTAAAACAGTCGCAGTCCGGATAAACCTGTCGCGTTTTCCGGACAGATCAAGGTGTCCGGACGTTTGTGGTTCCATTCTGGACTAGTTCAATTCTTCCGGACAAGCCAATCATCCTGGTAAGTCAGTCATCCGGGTAAGTTCTCTTTAATCTCAGTCTTTTCGGGTAATTTTGTTCTGGATAATTCAAACTATCCGGAATTCATTTTATCCGGAAATCCTCGTTTACCCGGAATCTTCGTAGTATCCGCACACCTCACAGTTTCCGGAAACTTCAAAGTACCCGGAAATCTCATACTTTCCGGACTCTATTGCATCCGGTAAACTTTGGTTATCCTGTTTATTCTATCTGGTATCTTTAGTCCATCCGGTAACCTTGGTTATCCGGACAACTCAAGTTATCCGCACTCTTTTGCCTATCCGGACAACTCTGCAATTTTGAACTGTTTTTCATAATTCTGGTCCGGACACTTCCAGATCAGATCACCTATTTGGATTCCTATCCAGTAAGCTAAGTTATTGTCTGACCACTCATAGAACCTGCGTTAGGACTCCACTCTTAGTGCCTTGCGTTAGGTTTTACACTTTGAATCAATCTACACGTCTGATGATCACTCCGTTGCAATCGAAGATGTCTACTTCTCGTGATGCTCTCACAATTGGCAGTGACACCAAGCCACCGTGTCTCTATCCGAACGAGTACAGCCAATGGCGAGACAGGTTCATGATCTTCATAGAGTCCAAGGATAACTACGAGTTCATCAAGAGAGCTCTAGATCATGGCCCAATTGACAAGCCAACGAAGGACATACCTGCAACTGCAACAGCAATAGCTCGACGTGAGGCGAAGTCTCTTTCTGAGATGACAGAATTTAAAAGAGGCATGCTTGAAGGTGAAAAGCATGCAAAGAGATATCTGATTCAGGCTCTTCCTAATTCCATCTACACTGCCATAGATAGTTACAAAGATACGACTAAGGGCATGTGGGACCAGGTAGCCAAGATGATGCGTGGGAGTGTTGTAGGAAATCAGCTGAAGATAAATAGCGCGATAACCAAATTCGATGGGTTCAAGCAGCGTAACGGTGAATCCCTTACCCAGACCTACGAACGTTTTTGTCTACTTCTCAATGAACTGAACAAGAATAAAATTGTTCGTTCCAACACTGAGAACACACTAAAGTTCCTCAACAACTTGCTACCTGAATGGAAAGTGTATGCTTCTCATGTCAAGCACAACAACTTGATAGAGAACATCAGCATCAATGAACTGTATGAGACACTTCTCCAAGATGAAGATGAAGTGAATGAGCTTCTGGGAGAGAAGAAGAATGAGCCAAAACCTTCTGCCGATCCTATTGCCCTCATGACTTCCAAACTAGGGAAATCTTCAAGCAGCCAATCCAGACGCGGTCCACAGCACAGCTCCTCCGAGTCAGAACCTGAAGACGAGAAAGATGATGATGAAGATGATGAAGCATCAGACTTAATGAAAGCTATTGCCCTTCTGACTAAATCCTTTCAACAACAAAAATTCTACAAGAAACCGTCTTCCAATAGTCAACGCTACTCCACCTCCTTCAATAAGCGTCACGACTATAACGATCGATATGAAGGGAAGAAGAAGGTAGAAGAGCAAGATAAATCCGAAAAGAAGGAGAAGACAGAGAAAGGTGACCGGAAGAAGAGAGATGAACCTGTGAAATGCTACAACTGCGGTAAACTCGGTCATTTCGCTAAAGACTGCCGTCAACCCACAGTGAAGAACTCTAGTACTATGAGGCCAAGCTTGCACTGGCCAGACAGAAGGAGGCTGGGGAGGCAATGTTCGGTGAAAATTAGTACTGGCTAGGCAGATCTGATGATGAGGACGAGTTTGAAGGTGCTGATGCTTTCATGGGATATCAATCATCTACGGATGACGACAAGGCAACAGCAAATCAGGTATGTGACTCTTGCTTACAAAACTTCATACTTCAACTACAAACCATCACAGAAAAGGCAAACTCCCTCAAAGCCACAAATGCATAACAAAAGCTTGAAATTACTTCAATAACTGAAAAGCTTAATGTTCAAATGAAATTAACTGAGAAGTATAAGTCTGAAAAGGGCCAGATTATCTGATCTCCAACGTCAGTTTGATCAGTGCTTGAATGAGAAAGAAGACATTACTTATCAATGTTCTTCTCTTCAAATTCAACATAAGGAGTATGTAGCTAAAATTTTAGATCTTGAAACCAAACTCCACAAAAGGGGACAAACTGATCAAACCATTTGTTTGAACAAACCCAAAGAGTTCACGTACTTTAACAAAGAATGGGGAATCGGATATGACAACCCACATTATCTGAAAAAGGGAAGGTATCAAGTCCCCACTCTGTATGATTTTGCTTGCTATGGATTAGATAAAAAATATCCAGAGTACGCAATTCAATGGACTGGTCCTCTTGAACCAGAAAAGGAGGAGGAAACCGAGGAACATAAACGCACACACAAATGAGGAATTCAACTTCCGTTTTGTTATGAACCTTTAAACTACTCATATCAAAAGAACAAAAAGTATCTTTCCAATGACTACTTCGACCCCTACAAGGTAGCTACACCTAAGGATTCCTCCAAGAAGGATGAGGATGTAACACCTGCACCCAAGACTGAGGCGGATGAGTTTAAACTCTATGTTGGTCCCGAAAGGCCTATACAAGTTTGTAGAAGGGGGGGGGGGTTGAATACAAACACACTATTTTACTTTTCTAAATTGTTTATTGATAAATCATTAACAATTTACAGCTTGTTGCGGAAACAAGATTAAGGATAAACCTAAATCTAAACAAGTTGGAACACTAAGGTTTCTTGCACTAAGAATGATATGGAGATTACTAATAAAATCTTATCTTGAGAGAGATTTTAACTTGTCCAGAGTTAGCAAGTTACTTCAAATGAAGTGAGTTCATCTCTTTATATACTGCATGCATTTAATGCAATTCAGTATACACTTTACACGTGTCATCAGCGGATTGGTTGCATGTCATTGACCTTTGTTGACAATCTTAGTAGCCGCATGAATGAACAGTGTAGTATCAGAGTGGTTGTACGATCTCAGATTTTCGGAGGTTCTTTTCTGACATTTCGTACGGTGGCGTGCAAGGGAGGTTAAGACAAAAGTACTTTGTACGGAGGACTTCATGATCAGCTTTCGTTGATTCAGCGATTATCATTTACTATTCAGCGAATGATAAAGTTCAGCGATAGCTGAAGTCTTGTACTTGATACTTCACGTTGAGTGGACAAATCTGAGTCTTCGCTGATCCGCATCAGTTCATTAGTAGACTTGTCGCTGGTTCTTGAGCTTGATCTTCGACTTCAGCGTAGAACCTTTGTTGACGTGAAACTTGTCTTCAGGGATCATAAGTAAACAACTAACTTATCAGCGATCGCCATACGTACTGAACATACTCAGAATATTATGGTGAACAGTTTCGCTGAATGTTTAATTTAAAGAGCGAGAGTTCCTATCAGCGGTACTGTAAGATCTTAGTACTTATCAGCGATAGTGAAACTCTGATACATATTGTTTACATACAATTTTCACTAAGTATTTAAGAGAGGGTCATTATCAAATCACTGAGGGTTTGGATCAACAATCTCCCCCTATTTGATTATGACATAGGAACAAAGAAAATTGCTATTTAATGAAAACATAAGGATAAAAAGAACTCATAAAATATTTGTCCCTTTTACTGTTTTCTGGGATCTTTTCAGTACTGATGGAGTAAAGTACATTCGCTGAAATCTTTCTTTAAATCTTTGAATCAGGTTACAATGAAGAACAGAAAGATTACAAGTACAAGCGAAATAAATTACAAGTACAGAAGGATAACTGATACAATAGAGAAAAAGGAGATTATATCAGTTTTCAAAAGGTTCTTCCTTAATGAGAAGTTCATCAAGGGTCGTCTTTTCAGTGGGAATCATCCAGTCAGGAACCGTTACACCTTGTTTTCTTTTCTTCAGCGCTTCTTGAAAGATCAAGGGTTTTAGGTGTCGTGCCTGAATGTCCTTTCTGAAGTCACACCAGTAAATAAGATCTCTGAGCTGTTCGATTGGAGTGATTGGGAGCTCAGCGATCCGTTGAAAGTATTTACGTCCGTCGTAGTCAAGAAAGAATATTCCATAAGGATTACTGATGACTTTACCAGGGACGAAAAGTTCACATGGTGGCAAAGAGATGTCAAGGGCGGATAGATCAGGATCAGGACCAAGTACTTCAGCGCGAGAGAAACCAATTCCAGTTTCATTTCGTATGACAGGTCCTGAGTTTGAATCTTGACGTTTCTTCCTTGGAGAACCTCTTTTTCTTTTCGGCTTTAGATCAGGAACAGGAGGAATATCCACACAAGAAGATATCAAGTCGATCTGTCTGTTTATCAGCTTTTTGAAATGATTCTTGTACTTAGATTGTGATGGTTGGATAGCTAACCTCATCTCCAGCCATTCAGAGAGACCATACCTTTTTACAGTGTCAGCGCGAAAGGTTTCAGATGTGCCATCTTCTCTGAACAGTTTGATGTCAACAATAGGTACTCCGATAGATGTTCTTCCAGAGATGAATACCTTGTTGATCTTCGCTGGACGATATCTGAAGTGAATTTTCTCTTTACACCAGATCAAGGTGGTTTGAGAAACTTCAGTTTTCTTTTCCACGATCTTCTGGGCTTCTTACCACAGCTTTCGTTGGATTTGAACGGGAACACGCTTCAGCTTGGGGTCTTTGACAGATTCTTGAGTGAGCTTGATGGCGTATTCTCTGTCTTTCTCTTCAGCTTCCTTTCTTTCAGCAATGAGGCGTTCAGCTCTAAGGTGGTCCTGATATTCAGCTTTTGAAATTTTGAACTTAGGAGGAACTTAAGGCAGTTGATCACGCCTTAGAATGATTCGCTGATCCTCGAATCGCTTTATTATTTCTTCTCTTCTCTTTTGATCTTCTTCACTCAGCCTTTGAAGAACTGAGGAAGGTCTCTTATTGTGCAAGAGAGGTTGTTCTCTTGGTTCATCAGTCTCAGAGATTAAATCCAAGACTGGGATTATTTCATCAGCAGCAGCTGGCTTTATTTGTGAAGTCGCAACAGTAGAACCTTCAGCGACATCCTCAAACAGGGGAGAGGACTAGCTGAAAAGCAGCGATCTTACAGATAAGAATTGGGTAGAAGAACTTGGGTAGAAAAGATAGAAAAATTAATGTGGATGTGTATATATGTTTGGAGAACTTAGTGAGTTGTTGAGAAGTTCATGAAAGGAAAAAGTAAAGATTTAGTTTACCTGACAAACCGGCTTTTCAAAGAGAATCGCTAGATTTTCATCTTCAGCGAGGCCTTTGTCTTTGCTTTTCTCAGCGCCAGAGGCTGAGGGCTTTGTCTTTGTCTTCTCCCCTGATGGTTCTTTTATTGAGATTCCTTTAAGAGCTTTGATCCTTGGGGCAGGTTTGACGATAAAGAAATCATCGTCATCTTCATCATCATCATCATCCTTTCTTGGAGAGAAGGATGGTTTGTCGTCAGGGATGTCGATGTCTTCATCTTCTTCTGCTTCGGAATTCTCAGCATCTTCTTCGAGTTGCTCCCCCTCAGATACAGAGGCGAGCTTCTCGGTTCCCTCAGGGTTTTCATCTCCCTGAGGTCCAGCGGTCAGATCTTCATTCCTCTCTCCCCTGATAGATTCATCATGGGAAAGGTCTTCAGCGCTTTTGTTGTTCAGATCTTCAGCGCTTTTCTCAAGATCTTCAGCGCTTTTCTCCTTGGAATGTTCAGCGCTCTTCTCCCCCTCTTTTTCATGATGACTGGGGGAGGAATGGGCAGACTCAGCATTGGTGTTATCTCTGTCTTCTGGGCCAGAGATTTTCACACAACCTTCAAGCTTTGCTATTCTGTCTTCTAGGCCAGAAATAGCAGGCGTGATTTTCCTCAGCTTTGTGCGATCCTCCTCTGTGAAAGATTCTAGAATAGGGACAGGGGCAGGAGCAGGAGCTGGACTATTTGCCTTGTTTACCAGCGTATCGATCAAGTTCTTCATAGAGCTAACGTCGGTCTTTACAGAGCCTAAGTCAGTCTTGACCTCTGACATATCACCCTCGAGTTTTTCAACCGATGTCTTCAGCGTTGTTACTTCGCTGGACATGGTCGAAACTGATGTTTTGAGGCTTGTGTAGTCAGTGTAGATGTCACAGAGCACCTTGGCAAAATCGCTGAGCGTCTTATCAAGACTCTTGATGTCTTCAGTGGAAGCTTTCTTCTCCACCACCGTTGTCAGCTTTGTCAAGTTCTCTCCAGCGTTTGTTACAGCTGTTGAGTTGTTGGAGAGTGTGGTGGTGAGACTAGACAGCTTTTTTTCCACGGACTTCAGCGAGGCGTTGATGTCTCCCAAATTAGGACCTGTAACATATAAGTACTTGTGAACAAAGGAAAGCTCAGAAGTTTCAGGTTTAGTTACAGTGTTTAACGTGGGATTAGTACCTGCAGGAGGATTGATGAACTCGTCGAAGTTGCAGGTTCCTGAGTAGTGTTCCATATCCTCTTCGAAAGTACGGTGAGGTATGGTGAACTCTGCAGGTCCTTTCTTCATCATTAGTTGAGAAGCATCAGCGGCGGCTTCTGGAATGATGGCATCTCCAGTGTTCGCTGGAGGAGTATCCAAGTGAGTGGAGGGAGAAGCGAAGGTTAAGATTGGGGTTCGGGTTCTGAGTTCAGCGTTGGAATCGCTGACAATCACTTCATCAGTATTTTGAGAGACTGAGGGAGGTTGGGTAGTTTCCAAGTTTCTAACCTCAGCGTTTAGAGACGCTGAAGTCTGGATTGGAGGGATGGCTTGCACGGGTGTGGCAGAGCGTACCACGGAACTTTCCTTCAGCTCTTCAGAATGAGCTGAGGAGTCTTCAGCATGGAATTGCTGGGGTTGCTCCTTGGTTTTCTTGATCCTTTTGGAATCAAGTTGGGTGTGTGAGGGTTTCCTTTTCTTAGAAGGAGAGGATTTTGTGGCCGGGGTATCAGCGATTGGTATAGTCGCTGAAGGAGCCACAGAAAGCGGAGAATTTAAAAGAGTGAGAAGAGTAGAGAGACGTACCTCATTGGCGACAGGCTTGAAGTCGAGAACCTTAGGGCCAATCTGAGAAAGTTTCAGATCACCCTCTTCAGGATAGCTGTCCTTCAGGCCATATTGAAAGATGGCGCTGATGAATCGTGGGTAAGGAACCCATGCTGGTCTGTCAGCGGCAGAATCGACACGTTGAATCAGGTGTTCATAAATAATGGAGGCCCAGTCAATATTTAGACCTTTCAGCAATGCGTATCCCATGGACTGCTGAGGTTGGGCGGCTTGATCAGAAGATCCGGATTTCGCTGTCATGCAGCTGATCAGGTGAGCGAAGATGAAATTCATCTCGCTGGGCATCTTGGATTTCTTTATCAGCGTCAGTTTCTTCTCAGGCTTCTTGTCCCTTCCAATATCCCAGATATAACCCATTGCGTCAAGGAAAGCAATGATTGCTTCTCTGTCAGCATGCTTTTTGTGGTCAGGGAATGGAATGAAGGGTTTTTCTTTGGAGGCATTTGGGAAGTTTAGGGCTTTGCGGATAATTGCGGGTGTGATCTTGATGGTGCCATACTCAGTATCGCTGAGTATGCAGTCTATGGTTTTGGATGGATCTTTGGCAGAGGGTAGCTCAGTGTGTCTGGCAGAGTACCAGAACTGGGATAAGAGCCGCTGACTGGCAGGAGGTGTTATGGTCAGGGATGTGTAGATAGGGCTGTTCTTCAGAAAATTTACAGCATCGTCCAGATGTGATACTTGCTTCCGAGGAGGAAACTCGAGAAGAGCTGAGAGGTTGTTGGCCTTAGTCCAATCGAGTTGATCCAGCTCGAACTTCACCTGGGGGGCTTTGAAGATTTCCATTTCCTCAGAGTCAGTGGAGATGGATTCAGCGGTAACATTCAGCTTTGAAGATGCCATATCACTGTATTATCAGTTCAACCAAAGATGTTAACAGATAAGAATTATCTTAATGTGGAAAGAAATTTCCGTTAAGATTTTTCGAATCTTGTCCATTTCATTCAGACAAAAAGATGTCTTGATGAAGATTAGGGTTTTTCTTGATTTTAAAAGAAAAGTAAAACCCATAAAATCTTGTATTCCAGTTTCTAAAAGAAAAATGGATACGAATGAAGAACAAGTTTAAGATTTAGATTTAAAACTTGAAGAACAACCATGAAATGGTTGTGTTCATAAAACCATGAAAGAAATGATTTTATTTTAAAAAGTTCTTTTGTTTGATCTTGTTAAAACAAAGAGAAGATCGAAAACAAGTTATACGCATTTGATAAAAAATAAGAACATATTAACCTTGAAGTTGAATACCAAGATGATGAACAGTTCTTGAGGTTTTTGAGAGCACAAATGCAACAGAGAATCCTTTTCTTGCGGAGAAAGATTGTTCGCGTAAAAGACAAATATAAACCAATAGTTGTTTATATAGGGATTTTTAGAGAGAGAAAACCTTGAGCGGGAAAAGGTTTTCATCATGACACGGACACGTGTTTGCATTTGATTGGAAGTTTGAACAAAACGTGCAAACGTGTGTCAGAAAGAAATCGTGCCGAGTGTTATCCGTTGCAATGACGTCACAACTATCCTTTCACATTCTTTTAGGATGTCTCTGAGGTTTTAAAAAACTCAGGGACTCTTTTGAAAAACATGAAGCACTGAATAGAAATATCAGTGAAGGTTTAAGAAATTTTCAAAATATCGCTGTTAAGGAAGAGATATTCAGCGATGCAATTTATATTGAAATCTTGCATTTACATGCGATTGTCAGAGAGAGAAAACATACCTGGATATCAGTTTAACCAACTTTATTCAGAGAGAAGATGATGAAATGGATTATAAAAGTTGAATTTATCCCGAAGCCTATACAAGAATGTATAAACGTATCGCTGATTAAATGTGAACCGCTGAAGATTTTATCCTTCAAAGTTCAGCATTCCAAGCTCGCTGATGAGAAAGTTGAATCTTGTCTCATCAAGAGGTTTGGTAAACAAATCAGCTAACTGATAATCATTTGGGATAAAATGAAGTTCTATATCACCATTCATCACATGATCTCTGATAAAATGATATCTGATTTCTATGTGTTTTGTCTTTGAGTGTAGCACTAGATTGTTTGCTATAGCGATGGCACTTGTGCTGTCGCAATAGATTGGAATTTTGGAGAGCTGAAGATCATAGTCTAGTAGTTGATTTCTCATCCACAAGACTTGAGAACAGCAGCTTCCAGCGGCTACATACTCAGCTTCAGCTGTGGAAGTGGACACTGAGTTTTGCTTCTTACTTGTCCAACTTACCAGCTTTCCACCCAGGAGCTGACATCCTCCTGTGGTGCTTTTCCTATCCATTTTGCAACCTGCAAAATCACTGTCTGAATAGGCGGTTAGATCGAATCCTGAGTCTTTGGGATACCAAAGACCTAGATTCGCTGTACCCTTAAGATATCGAAAGATTCGCTTTACAGCTTTCATATGGGATATCTTAGGTTCAGCTTGATATCGTGCGCACAGACATGTTGCAAACATAATATCGGGTCGGCTAGCTGTAAGATATAGTAGTGAGCCGATCATCCCACGGTACAGCGTGACATTGACAGGAACACCCTTTGTGTCCTTATCAAGTATCAGCGGTGGTGCCATAGGGGTTTTCATAGCTGAACTTTCAGTTAAGTCGAATTTCTTCAGCATATCTTTAACATACTTTCCCTTATTTATAAAAGTTCCTTTTTCAGTTTGCTTAATCTGAAGACCAAGGAAATATGTTAGTTCACCCATCATACTCATTTTATACTCATCTTTCATTCTATCAGCGAAACGAGTACAAAGCTCAGGGTTAGTAGAACCAAATATAATGTCATCAACATATATTTGAACTAAAATGATATGACCTTTTACTTTTCTAAAAAACAAAGTTTTGTCAATCTTACCTCGCTCAAATTTTTCAATATGGAGATAAGTAGAGAGAGTATCATACCATGCACATGGAGCTTGCTTTAAGCCATAAAGTGCCTTGTCCAGTTTATAAACATAACCTGGACGCTTAGGATCTAGGAATGCTGGAGGTTGTTCCACATATACTTCTTCATTCAGCTTTCCATTTAGAAACGCTGACTTAACATCCATATGATGTACAGTGAAGTTTTTGTGTACAACATATGCTAAGAAAAGACGAATAGATTCAAGTCTTGCTACTGGAGCAAAAGTTTCGTCATAATCTATGCCTTCCTCTTGTCTGTGTCCCTGAGCAACAAGACGAGCTTTGTTGCGAGTTACAGTACCATGTTCGTCCAACTTGTTTCGATAGACCCATTTAGTGCCTATCACCGTTTTGTCAGTTGGTCTACGAACAAGTTTCCAAACTTTGTTTCTTTCGAATTCAGTCAGCTCTTCTTGCATAGCGCTGACCCAGTTTGGATCTCTGAGGGCATCATCTATTTTCTTTGGTTCAGTTAGAGAAATAAAGTTAACAAATAAACAAATATTACCTGCACTTCTACGAGTCTGAATACCAGCGTTGGGATCACCAAGAATTTGATCGATTGGGTGATTTACAGGCCATCGCTGAGCCGGAGCATGCGTCGCTGACTCAGTCTGAACTGGAGAAACTGAAGATGAGGCTTCAGCTACTTCTGGATTATCAGCTAAGAGAGGAATGTTTTTAGCATTTGCCACTTCATTCACTGATTGCTGAGAAATAGATGGAATTTCTGAGACATTTGGATCAACTGCAGGTATAGTGTTTATAGGAACAGCTGAGACCCAAGATGTTTCAGCTTCACTATTTTGCATATTTGGAATGATAGAAGGACAATCATTTTCTACTGTGTGAGCATGAGGAGTGGGAACATCTTCTGAATCACCAAGATGAGAAAACATCCATTGATTCAGTTCTACTGTATAAGCATTCGGTTTAGAGTTCGCTGAACGGGATTCGTCAAACGTGACGTGAATAGTTTCTTCTACAGTTTGTCTTCTTCGGTTGAAGACTCTGAAGGCTTTGGAAACTGAGGAGTATCCAAGAAAGATTCCATCATCAGCCTTAGGATCAAACTTTCCAAGGGCATCTCTGTTGTTCAGTATGAAACACTGACATCCAAAGATGTGAAGAAAGCTGATTGAAGGCTTTCTCCCATGAAAGAGTTCATAGGCAGTCTTTTTGAATCTTTTAACTATCAGCGACCTGTTTTGCGTAAAACAAGCAGTGTTGACAGCTTCTGCCCAAAACTGAGTAGGCAGGTGAGAATCGCTGAGCATTGAACATGCAGCTTCAATAATTGTTCTATTTCTTCTTTCAGCGACTCCGTTTTGTTGTGGTGTTCTCACTGACGAAAAGTTGTGAGAAATACCCTTGCTCTCAAGGAAGGAATCAAGAGAACTGTTTTTGAATTCAGTTCCATGATCACTCCTTATTGAGCGAACAGTCATATTGTTCAGAGTTTCCATCTTCCGAACAAAGGTGATGAGTTCTTCAGGGGTGTCACTCTTAGAACGGAGAAACATTACCCATGTGTAACGAGAGAATTCATCAACTATGACCAGCGTATATTTCTTTCCAGCGATGGATTGTTTGTTAACGGGGCCAAACAAATCCATATGTAGTAGTTGTAGAGGAGATGACACTTAGGAAACTTGCTTTGACTTAAATCTTGCCTTGGTCTGCTTCCCTTTTTCACACGCTGAACATAAGGACTCTTTGGCGTATGAATGTTGAGGTAGACCAGTGACTAACTCTTTGGATGAAAGAGTATTCAGTGTCTTGAAGTTGAGATGTGAGAGCCTTTTGTGCCATAGCCAGTTAACATCAGAAGATTCTTTTGAGAAGAAACAGGAGTTCTCAGTGGTTGTTGAGTCCATGTTTATAATGTAAACATTTTCCAAACGATAACCGCTGAGAGCTATCTTCTCCTTTTTGTCAGAGACAAAGCAGGATTCCTTAGTGAAAATCACTTTGTTATCCATGTCGCAAAGCTGACTGATGCTTAGAAGATTATGCTTCAGCCCTTCAACATATGCGACTCTTCTGAAGGATGTTGTACCATTTGAAAGTACACCATACCCTCGGGTGTGTCCTTTTCCATTTCCACCGAAAGTCACAGAGGGACCCTTCTCTTCCTTGTATTCAGCGAGCAGGCTTTTCTTTCCAGTCATGTGTCTAGAGCATCCGCTATCGAGATACCAGATACCCTTCTTAACCTGCAATACAAAGGAAGATTAGTTTTGCTTGGGTACCCACTTCACCATGTATACACGTTTGTCAGTGGAAGTGGTTGGAGTGGGTTCAGCAGTCTTCGCAGCATTTGAAGATTCAGCTTTGTCTTTCTTCACTTTGGTCAATTTCTTGACCTCAGCGGTAGGAGTCACCTTGACCTGAATTGCAACTGGTTTGGTCTTCTTGGGTGCTATCTTCACCTTAGCTATCTTATCAGCTTTGGTGGCTGTGGGACACTTACTTGCAATATGATCGGTAAGTCCACATTGATAACATTTCCTATAACTAAAATTAGTTCTAGGACCACTTGAGTGCTGAGCTTTTAATTTGGAATTAGAAGTGCCAGCACCAAGTACACTATTGGTTTTTGAAATAGGACGAACATTCAGTTCTTCAGATTTCTTACCAAGGACATCTACTCTGAGTCTAGGAGTGGGTCGCTGAACTGATCCAGAGGTCTGATTTCTAGAACCAGATGAATGAATCACTAAGGCTTTGGAAGCATTCAGCTTAGGTACTAAGGTACCCTTCTGAGGATTTTGATAAATAACAATTCCTTTACCTTTGTCTTTAGAGACAGAGGTAGGTTTTGAATAAATCATTTTCTCCTTACCTTTTGAGGAGGTAGGAGTTTCCTCAGGGATTGGTGTAACCGACGAGGAGTACTGAGATGAAGAAGTGTCAGCTACTGAGGATACGAACGTTCCAAATTTAAGCATTGAACGTTCAGTGGTTGGTTTTGGAGTATCATATTTATAACCCAGACCACTTTTATCACTCAGAGGAATCTGAGCCTTAATTATCTCAGTGATCTTTGTTGAAGAATTACACCATCCTTCAACAGTAGCTTGTTCAGCTTTTAATGCAGCGATAGCTTCCGCTCGTTCGATTTTGACTAGCTGATTTAAATGGACTTGATCTTTAAAATATTCTTCAAATTTAGAAAGCTTTTCTATTTGAAGGTGGCAGTTTTTAAGCTTTTCAGCGAGATCAAGATTTTGGTTTTCAACCACAGCTTTGCCGTTCATGGCTTCGTATAAACTTCTAGTCAGCAGTTCGATTTTACGGAGACTATCAGCTTCATCAATATTTGCAATATTGGTAAAGAAAGAAGGTGATACCTGAGTAGCAGAGGTTGAAGTGGAGGGAATGTTTGAACTTTCTTCCTCTTCTTCAATCTTGGCCATGAGACATTGATTTGCTTCATCATCTTCAGAATCAGATGATGAGGCTTCTTCATCAGAAGCAGCCCAATCATAGTCAGCCATCAGGCCTTTTCCTTTCTTCTTAAAGCTTTTCAGCTTTGCATACTTTTCTTTCAGCTTTTAATACCTGTCATCTCTATTCCTTGGAACAAAGGATTTCTTTGTAAAAGCTGAAGGTCTCATCATTTTCTTTGACCTGCACTCGTTAGCGAAATGACCTGTCTTTTCGCAGTTGAAACAAGTAGCAGTAGCCTTATCAACAAAAGCTGATGACTTAGGCTTGTCAGCTATAGAAAGAGTTTTGTTCTTTCTAAACATTTTCTTCTTGGCGAATCTCCTGAACTTTTTAGTTAGGAGAGCCAAGGATTCATCATCATCTGAAGAATCAGAATCTGATGACCTTTCAGAGTTACTTTCTAACTCAGTGATAGTGACCACGGGTCGCTGAGTAGAAGGTTCCTCTGAGATTAAAGCAACAGGGGTGCTTTTGGAATCTTTTACAAGATTCTTCTTAAGATGGCTAGACTGCTCATGATTCAGCAATGTGCCATATAAGGTAGCAAGTGTCATTGATCTTAGATCTTTTGACAGCTTGAGACACATGGAATAATTGTCCCAGCTTTCAGGTAAACATTCTAAAAACTTTGTCAGCACTTCAAAGTTAGAATATTCCTTACCAACCGTTTTTAGATCTATAATTAAGCAATTAAAACGTTGATGAACTTCAGAGAGAGTTTCATTCTTACCAGAAATGAAGCTTTCGTATTGTCTTACCAGGTTGATCTTTCTTGAATCCTGGACTTCAGACGTTCCTTCATACTGAACACATATTGTGTCCCACATGGCTTTTGAGGATTTCAGGTTCATGACGGAATGGTAGACTTCGTCAGGAAGGGCCATGGATAGTATGGATCTGGCTTTTGTATCTATAGCCACTTTCTTCTTATCTTCATCGGTCCACATGTGTATTTCCTTTGGAATCAGCCTTTCAGGAATAGCAGCTCGAGTTGCAGTGGCTGGAACTAAAGGATCAATAGTTACAGGGATGTGTGGGCCGTTTTCAAGATAGTAGGTCATAGTAGGGTCTACACCTTCTAGGAAGAGCATCATCCTATTTTTCCATAAGTTGAAGTTGTCTCTGGAAAATCTAGGGGGTTTTGCAAGAGAACCATTGTCTATATAATTTGTGTTTGTGTGTGAGGCCATTTTCAGATAATAGCAAGGAAGAGAAATATCTTAGATTAGATCTTGTTTATGAGATTAAACAAATCTGCTCTGATACCACTTGTTGGTCCCGAAAGGCCTATACAAGTTTGTAGAAGGGGGGGGGGGGGGGTTGAATACAAACACACTATTTTACTTTTCTAAATTGTTTATTGATAAATCATTAACAATTTACAGCTTGTTGCGGAAACAAGATTAAGGATAAACCTAAATCTAAACAAGTTGGAACACTAAGGTTTCTTGCACTAAGAGAGATAAGGAAATTACTAATAATAACCTATCTTGAGATAAGAGATTGAACTTGTCCAGAGTTAGCAAGTTACTTCAAAAGAAGTGGGTTCATCTCTTTAGTGTAGTGTAGTTGACAACCTTAGTAGCCGCATGAATGAACAGTGTAGTATCAGAGTGGTTGTACGATCTCAGATTTTCGGAGGTTCTTTTCTGACATTTCGTACGGTGGCGTGCAAGGGAGGTTAAGACAAAAGTACTTTGTACGGAGGACTTCATGATCATCTTTCGTTGATTCAGCGATTATCATTTACTATTCAGCGAATGATAAAGTTCAGCGATAGCTGAAGTCTTGTACTTGATACTTCACGTTGAGTGGACAAATCTGAGTCTTCGCTGATCCGCATCAGTTCATTAGTAGACTTGTCGCTGGTTCTTGAGCTTGATCTTCGACTTCAGCGTAGAACCTTTGTTGACGTGAAACTTGTCTTCAGGGATTATAAGTAAACAACTAACTTATCAGCGATCACCATAAGGACTGAACAGACTCAGCGCATTATGGTGAACAGTGTTCGCTGAATGTTTAATTTAAAGAGCGAGAGTTCCTATCAGCGGTACTGTAAGATCTTAGTACTTATCAGCGATAGTGAAACTCTGATACATATTGTTTACATACAATTTTCACTAAGTATTTAAGAGAGGGTCATTATCAAATCACTGAGGGTTTGGCTCAACACTCTATGTTCCCCCTCTCATCTTGGAAGCCAAGATAGTCGAATTGGAGGAGTCATTTGAGAAAGAAAGGTCAGTTTTTCAAATGGAAAAGAAATATTTAATTGAAAAACTTGAGAATCTACAACCGGTCAAAACCGAAGTTGTGTTTGATGAAGGACAGGAACTCCTTCGGTGTGAAATCAATCGACTCACATCACAACTGTCTGCTTTGGCAACAGAAAAGATGGAAGAGTATGCGAGAAATGGTCAGCTTCAAGAGCAAATTGAACAACTCCAATCTGAAAAGGAGATTTCACCTGAACGTTCTTCAACTTCATCTGACACGTCTTCGTGCAAAGCCTTCTTAGGCAAGATTTCTAGTTCGCAAGACGGTCAAGATTCTCATGATGAGTGTGTTAAAAGGAATTTAAACTCTGATTTTTCATACGCTTCCGCACCGAATTCCTCAAAGCACACAACCGAAAGCACAAAATGTTCCTCGCCTTCCACTCATGATCCCATTCCGGATAATCCAAAAATAGATTTTTCAGAGTACATGAACTCCGAAGGTAACTGTGATGAAGAGTTTGATTCGTTTCCCTTCGACAAACGTCTTCCAAGTCACACTGGTTTTTCTCCCGTGGTCAATCCTCCGGTTAGTTCTTTAAAAGAAAGCTGTTCTAAAATAAAGTCCTCAGCTGTGATCAAGATTTCCCAGTCAAAACCAACCTCGAAACCTGTTCCCAAAAGGCAATCACAGCCAAGGCAAGCTACCGGACCATTGACTGCCAACACTACTATTTCTCCAAGTCAACCTGATTTTTTGTCTCCAGTGGTTAATCGTCCAGTCAATTTTCTAAAGGGCGACTGTTCTCAACCTAAGACTCCAGTTGTGACCAAGATTCTTCAAAATGTTTCCAATTATCAAAAACAGTCACAACCGAAGCAAAAGACCGAACGATCGACCACTAAGACTCCTGTTTCCTCAAAAGTCACTGATCATACTGTCCCTACTGTTTTAGATAAAAATGGTCGCGCTAATAAAGAAACACCAAAGCGGCTAAAGAGGGAACCAGTCAAGAAGGATGCGTCAAAGTCTTCCCCACCTGTTTTCAATTCTAGAATAGACAAAGACAATTACGCTTGGAATAATTGGAACCATTTTGATGTTTCTTTTCCCGTTAAAATTAACTCTCTTAATCAATTGATTCAGTTATCGCATGATTGCTTATGTTGTTCTAATTGTGGTTGGAATGATTTTGATGATATTCACAATAATGACTGGTATGCGCCTTACTTTGTTGGGAACCTATTTCATAAGCGCAAACCTCATAATAACAAGCAACAACATCCTTTCAAAAGGGGTTTCAATCAAACGGTTAAACCACAGCGGGAGACCCGACCCATTCCTACACGGGATACTCCTACTGAGGTTAAACCGGCACCCAGGTGGAAATCTGCTCCAAAATCTGTTCCTCCAAAAGGTGTAAATTCTGCACCCAAGAGGCAACAAGTGCCAAAACCAGTTCCCTCCAACGGTGTAAAATCTACACCCAAAAGGAAAGCTGAGTCAAAGCAGATTTCCCAAGGCAGTGCCAAATCTAACCCCCCAGGACCCAAACAAATTTGGGTACCTAAACGTCACTAATCTTGTTTTGCAGAACGGTCATGTGTGGTACTTAGATTCTGGATGTTCCAAGCACATGACCGGAAGAAGGGAGTTTCTCACGAATTACAAGGAAGAATACTGCGGAGACGTGAGATTTGGGAATAACGAGAAGTCGCCAATCGTGGGCTACGACGACATAGTCCAAGACAAGATAACAATCAAGAAGGTACCCCACGTCGCAGGATTAGGACACAATCTATTTAGCATCGGTCAATTCTGCGACACAGATCTCGAGGTCAACTTTAAAGCCAAAAGGTGTAGAATCCTCAACAACGAAGGAGATGAACTTCTAGTTGGAACTCGCAAGACCAATCTCTACACCATTGATCTCACCGCTCTCAAGACAGACAAACCAGTATGTCTCTTGTCAAAAGACGACTCCGACCAAGTTTGGCTCTGGCATAGACGTCTTTTGCACCTCAACTTCAGAAGTATAAATCAACTGGTGCTAGGCAAACACGTCAGAGGCGTGCCACAACTTCCGTTCGTGAATGACCGTCTCTATGGAGCATGCGAAAAGGGAAAGATGACGCGCGCATCACATCTGCTGAAGGCAACTCCGAGCACGACCTGGACTCTCGAACTCATCCATATGGATTTGTGTGGTCCGACGCTCACCATAATTGATCCTGCATGTGAAACCAACCCGGAAACCGAAGACGCATGGTACGAAAAAGCTGCCAGAGCCATAAACTTCGAGGTAAACTTAGTGTTTCCCACTGATGAAGACGACAACGTTGATTACGACCAGTTTCTGCTTCATAGTTTCTATGGTACGCCTCCCGTTCACCCGACTCAATCCACTACGACTACAGATCAACCCGAAAGCTTAAAGGCAGAAATCCCGACATCTCCTCAGCAAACGACAGCTCCTGATCTTCCTCCCCCTCCTCAGCAACAAAATCGTTGGGAGAAGATCAAGGTCCTCATTCCTTATCTGGAGGAATCTCTGAAGAAGCTGTTTGTACACAGAATTCGCCCGATCGAGCCAACCTTCTGCCTTGGCATTTACAGTCCTGAACCGGCACATCAACTCCGATATGTAGAAGCCATGAAGCGGTGTCTTCCGAGAGACCAGGTTCGAACTAAGCATTAGATCTCAGAAGTGCTAAAGATTCAGTCAAACCGAATTATGAAGATCGTCTTTCCCGTATTCACTGTTCGACGTGAAGACGGAAAAGAATGGATTTTTTCTGAAGCTGACTTTAAGCATCTCCATCCGTTCGACCTCCTGGTTATTCTGAGAGACCTTCGCACCAGAACCATCCGACCACTTACTGTAACAAAGGCACTAGAAGCGATTCGTCGATTCCTTGTTCATTCTATCATGATGTCTTATCTGAAAGATTTCCAAATGGCTATCGAGAACCGAGCAAAGAAGGTAAACCTGATCAAACCGAATGTGAAAGCTCCTGAACTGGCGATGTATCCCGAGAACGCCATGCTGCTTCAACCAGAATTTGGGATCGTCTTCCTCAACGCTCAGAAAGAAAAGAGGTTTATGAGGTTTAGTCAGGTAGATCGATTTTGCGACGGCACACTGCTCAAAGTTCAAGAAGCTCTTCGGAAGATCATCAAACACGAATCCGAAAATCCAAAGGTATCCTATTTGCCCAATCTGAATGAAAGAACTGCTCAGACTGCTTTGGATATGGGTGAAGAACGTCTCGACTACCGCCGCACCATCAGATTCTTCGAGGTTCATTCCGCGCTCCGCAAACGTTACGTCTACAACTGGAAAGAGCTCCAGCGCGAACTCGAACTTCAAATCAAAGGGGGAGATTGTTAGGGTAAAATATGTGTTGATTTAAAGTTCAAGGGTTAATTTGTAATACATTAATCTTAGTCCATTGTAAACGGGCCGTGGGCTTGTTACCACGGGCCCAGCGTATATAAAGTGCAATTAGCTTAGAAAATTAGCTAGTTGTCTCATTTAGCTTTTCTGCTTTACACTGTAATTCTCTCTAAATCAATAGCTAAGTGGGCAGCCTTTGTGAATCATATCAACTGTTCTTATTTGCTTTTTCACAAACATAATTGTTGCACGGATCTGGATTCTACACAATATGTATTAGAGTTTCACTATCGCTGATAAGTACTATGACTCTACAGTACCGTTGATAGGAACTCTCGCTCTTTAAGTTTAAATATTCAGCGAACACTGTTCACTATAAAGCTCTGAGCTTGTTCAGTGCTTTTAGTAATCGCTGATAGTTTAGTTGTTTACTTATGATTCCTGAAGACAAGTTTCACGTCAACAAAGGTTCTACGCTGAAATCAAAGATCAAGCCCAAGAACCAACGACAAGTCTACTAATGAACTGATGCGGATATCAGCGAAGTCACAGAATTGTCCACTCAACGTGACGTATCAAGTAGAAGACTTCAGCAAGCGCTGAGCTTTATCATTCGCTGATAAGGAACTGTTCAACGAAAGCTGATCATGAAGTCTTCCTCTACAAGTTACTTTTGTCTTACCCCCTTGCACGTCTCCGTACGAAATGTCTGAACGGACATCCCTTCTGTCCAGAATCGTACAACCAACTCTGATTCTACACTATACACCATGCGGCTACTAAGGTTGTCTACAAAGGTCAAACTTGCAACCACTCACCTGCTGCCACGTGTAAAGTAATACTGCCATGCATTAAAAGGATGCAGTATATAAGAAGAACCCTACTTCAGAAATGAAGTGCTCGGACATCTTCTTCTTTCTCTCTTAGTGTTAGAATATTATTCATAGTATTCTTATCTCCTTTCTGTCTTAATTCTAGTGCAAGAAACTTAGTGTTCTTAACTTGTTTAGATTAGGCTTGGTCCTTAATCTTATTCCGCAACAAGTTGTAAAATTTTTGATTATATCAATAAACAATTTAGAAAGTAAAAATCTGGGTGTTTGTATTCAACCCCCCCCCCCCCCCCCCCCCTTCTACAAACTTGTATAACCCTTCGGGACCAACAAGTGGTATCAGAGCAGATTTATTTAATCTCATAAACAAGATCTTATCTATACTAATCTTTTCTCTTCCTTGCTATTTCATAAAATGGCTACCAACACAAACACTAACTATGTTGATAATGGTTATCTTGCTAAACCCCCTAGATTTTCCAGAGATAACTTTAATCCATGGAAAAATAGGAAGATACTCTTCTTAGAAGGTATATACCCTACTATACCTTATTACATCGAAAATGTTCCATACATCCCTGTCAAAATTGATCCTGAGGTTCCAGTCGCTGAGAATAGAGCTGCTATTCCAGAAAGATTGGTTCCAAAGGAAATTCATATGTGGACTGATGAAGATAAGAAGAAAGTGGCTCTTGACCCCAAAGCTAGATCCATTCTTTCTGTGGCTCTTCCTGACGAAGTCTACCATTCCGTCATGAACCTGAAAACCTCCAAAGCCATGTGGTACACAATCTGTGTTCAGTATGAAGGTACGTCTGAAGTCCAGGACTCACGAAAGATCAACCTGTTAAGACAATATGAAAGATTAATTTGTGGTAAGAATGAATCTTTCTCTGAAGTTCACCAACTCTTTAACTGTTTAATAATAGATCTGAAAACCGTTGGTAAGGAATATTATAACTTTGAAATTCTGACAAAGTTCTTAGAATGTTTACTTGAAAGCTGGGACAGTTATTCAATGTGTCTCAAGCTGTCAAAGGATCTTAAATCTATGACTCTTTCTACCTTATATGGCACGATGCTTAATCATGAGCAATCGAGTCATCTTAAGAAGAATCTTGTAAAAGATTCTAAAAGCACCCTTGTTGCTTTAATCTGAGAGTCTCTGTTAGATCTAGAGTTTTGTCAAAAACACAACTGTTAAGATCTAATCTGAAGAATCAGAGTTCTGAGTAAGAAGACTCAGAAGTTCTGATCAGAGAATAATGAAAAGATTACAAGTATGGAAGTTGCTCAGAAGACTCAGAAGTTCTGAGTAGAAGACTCAGAAGTTCTGAGTGAGAAATCTCAAAAAGATTCTAAGTGTTGGATTCTGACTAGAAGGTTCAGAGTTCTGAGTAGGAGACTCAGAACTTCTGACTATGAAGACAAACGTTCTGAAGCGCTTATTCAGAAGTATGTTCAGAATTCATATCTTGGGATATTATCTGTTATATTCAGTTACTAATTAGGACACGTGTAATTGTTCTATTAGTCTGTTTCTCATATGTACTGTAGCTTTAGCTATTATCTACAGTATATATAGGAGTTAGCAACTGTAGCTAACAGAATTTTTGGCTAATCTTTAAAGAATCTTTGATATAATCTTTGGTGAATCCATTTAGAGAAATTCATTGTAATATCTTGTAATTCACAGATTGTTAATAGATCATATGACCAGTTGCTGTTAATACGATCTTAATTGTTCATATTTGATTGTAAGAGAGGATCCTGAAACTTTCAGTCTCCTTCCACTCAGCGATCTACTATCACTATCACTAAGTTGGAGACTAACTCTGAATGCTCATCAGATCCTGACTCTTCAGATCTTGATGAATCTATGGCTCTCCTTTCTAATAAGTTCAAGAGATTCGCCAAAGAGAAAAATTTCAGAAAGAACAAACCTCTTGCTATCACTGATAAGACTAGATCATCAACTCCTGTTGATAAGGCTACTACTACTTGCTATAACTGCAAAAAGATAGGACATTTTGCTAGCGAGTGCAGGTCAAAGAAAGTTTCTAGAACCTCAGCCTTCTCCAAGAAATCCTCTAACCCCAGATCTAGAGATGACAAGTACCAAAAGCTGAAAGATAGGCACACAAAGCTGAAAGGCTATAAGAAGAAAGGTAAAGGCCTTATGGCTGATTATGATTGGGCTGCCTCTGACGAAGAAGAATCATCTGACTCAGAAGATGATGATGAAGCCAATCTCTGTCTCATGGCCAAAATCGAAGATGCGGAAGAAAATTCTGACATTCCCTCTGCTTCAACCTCTGCTACTAAGGTATCACCTTCCTTCTTTACCAATATTTAAATATTGATGAAGCTGGTAGCCTTCGAAAGATTGATCTCCTGACTATGAGTTTATATGACGCCATGAATGGCAAAACTGTTGTTGAAAATCAAAATATTGATCTCGCTAAACAACTTAAAAACTGTCACCTTCAAATAGAAACACATTCTAAAATTGTAGAAGACTTGAAAGATCATGTTCACATAAATCAGCTAGTCAAAATCGAGCGCGAAGAAGCTATCGCTGCATTAAAAGCTGAAAAAGCTACTGTTGATGGATGGTATAAGTCCTCAACAACGATCACTGAGATAATTAAGTCTCGAATTCCCCTGAGTGACAAACGTAGTATTGGTTATAAAGATGACACTAAAGAACCAACCACTGACCATTCCATGCTTAAGTTTGGAATGTTTGTCTCCTCTATCCTTGACACTTCATTTTCTCAGTGTTCCTCTTTAAAACCTCCTATCCCTGAGGAAATCTCTACCTTAGTTTCTAAAGGTAAAGAGAAAATTGTTTATCCAAAACCTCAGAAGGGTACCTTTGTACCTAAGCTGAATGCTTAGGTACAAATGGTCCTAAAGCTACTTTTAGTTATAGGAAATGTTATCACTGTGGACTTACAAATCATATTGCTAGTAAGTGCCCTATAGCCACCAAAGCTAAAAAGATAGCTAAGGTGAAGCTGAATGCCCCCAAGGCAAAGAAGACCACTGAGGTTAAGAAATTAACCAATGTGAAGATTGAAAACAAAGCTGAATCTTCAAATGCTGCGAAGACTGCTAAACCTTCCACCTCATCTACCCCCACTGACAAGTGTGTACACATGATGAAATGGGTACCCAAGTCAAACTAATCTCCCATTGTTTGCAGGTTAAGAAGGGTATCTGGTATCTCGATATCGGATGCTCTAGACACATGACTGGAAAGAAGAACCTGCTCAATGGGTATAAGAAAGAGAAGGGTCCCTCTGTGACTTTCGGTGAAAATGGAAAAGGCTACACCTGAGGGTTTGGTGTACTCTCTAATGGTACAACAACCTTTAGAAGAGTTGCATATGTTGAAGGACTGAAGCATAATCTTCTAAGCATTAGTCAGCTATGTGACAAGGATAATAAAGTGTTTTTCACTAAGGAATCCTGCTTTATCACTGAAAAAAAGGAGAAGATATCCCTCAGCGGTTATCGTATGGAAAATGTTTACGTTATAAACATGGACTCTACAACCACTTAGAACTCCTGTTTCTTCTCAAAAGCCTCATATGACTCCAACTGGTTATGGAATAAGAGGCTCTCCCATCTCAACTTCAAGACACTAAATACTCTTTCCTCTAAATAGTCAGTCACTAGTCTACCTCAACACTCATACGCCAAGGAGTCCTTATGTTCAGCGTGTGAGAAAGGCAAGCAGACCAAAGCAAGCTTCAAGTCTATCCAAGTTTCCTCAGTGTCATCTCCTCTACAACTTCTCCATATGGATTTGTTTGGCCCTGTTAACAAACACTCCATCGCTGGAAAGAAATATACGCTGGTCATAGTTGATGAATTCTCTCGCTATACCTGGGTAATGATTCTCCGTTCAAAGAGTGACACCCCTGAAGAACTCATCACCTTTGTCAAGAAAATGGAACTCCTGAACAACATGACCGTTCGCTCAATAAGAAGTGATCATGGACTGAATTCAAAAACAGTTCTCTTGATTCCTTCTTTGAAAGTAAGGGTATTTCTCACAACTTCTCTGCAGTGAGAACATCGCAACAAAATGGAGTCGCTGAATGAAGAAATAGAACTATCATTGAAGCTGCACGTTCAATGCTCAGCGATTCTCACCTGCCTACTTAGTTTTGGGCAGAAGCTGTCAACACTGCGTGTTTTACTCAAAACGGGTCACTGTTCGTCAAAAGGTTCAAAAAGACAGCCTATGAACTTTTTCATGGGAAAAAGCCTTCAATTAGCTTTCTTCACATCTTTTCCCTTAGAAAGTTTGATCCTAAGTCTGATGATGGAATCTTTCTTGGATATTCTTCAATCTCCAAAGCCTTCAGAGTCTTCAATCGAAGAAGATAGTCTGTCGAAGAAACTATTCACGTCACCTTTGACGAATCCCGTTCAACGAACTCTAAACCTTCTGCTGATACTGAAGAACTGAATCAATGGATGTGTTTCTCATCTTGGTGATTTAGAAGATGTTCCCACTACTCATACTCATACCGCAGAAGATGATGGTCCTACTATCATTCCAAACATGCAGACTAGGGAAGCTGAAACATCATGGGTCTCAGCTGTTCTTCTAAACACTATGCCTGCCTCTGAACCTTCTTTCTCAGACATACCATCTACTTCTCAGCAATCAGTGAATGAAATGACATCTGCACACATTCCTCTCTTGGTTGATATACCAGAAGTTGTTGAAGCCTCATCTTTAGCCCCTCAAGTTCAAGTTGAGTAAGTGAATCATGTTCCAGCTCAGCGATGGACTGTTAATCACCCTATTGAACAAAATCTTGGTGATCCAAACGCTGGTGTTCAGACTCGACGAAGTGCTGGTAATATCTGTTTATTTGTTAACTTTATTTATCTAATTGAACCAAAGTAAATAGATGATGCCCTCCAAGATCCGAACTGGGTCAGTGCTATGCAAGAAGAGCTGACTGAATTTGAAAGAAACAAAGTTTGGAAGCTTGTTCCTCATCCATCTGACAAGTCAGTGATAGGCACTAAATAGGTCTATCGAATAAAGTTGGATGAACATGGAACTGTAACCCGCAACAAGGCTCGACTTGTTGCTCAAGGATACACACAAGGGGAAGGCATAGATTACGACGAAACCTTTGCTCCAGTGGCAAGACTAGAAGCTATTCGTCTATTCTTAGCTTACGTTATACACAAAGACTTCAAAGTGTATCAAATGGATGTCAAGTCAGCATTCCTAAACAGAAACTGAATGAATAGGTCTATGTGGAACAACCTCCAGGATTCTCAGATCCTAAGCATCCAGGGTATATTTATAAACTGGATAAGACACTTTATGGCTTAAAGCAAGCTCTACGTGCATGGTATGACAATCTCTCTACTTATCTCCATATCGAAAAATGTGAGCGAGGTAAAATCGACAAAACTCTATTTTTTAGGAAAGTAAAAGGTCATATTATTCTTGTTCAAATATATGTCGATGATATTATATTTGGTTCTACTAACCCTGACCTTTGTACTCGTTTCTCTGAAACGATGAAAGCAGAGTATAAAATGAGTATGATGGGTGAGCTAACATATTTCCTTGTTCTTTAAATAAAATAAAATGAAAAGGGAACTTTCATTAATCAGGGAAAGTATGTTAAAGACATGCTGAAGAAATTTGATTTAACTCAGAGTTAAGCTATGAAAACCCCTATGGCACCACCGCTGACACTGAACAATGATTCTTCTGGAATATCTGTTAATGTCACGACGTACCGTGGGATGATCGACTCTATCTTATATCTTACAGCTAGCCGACCTGATATTATGTACGCAACCTGTTTGTGTGCACGATATCACTGAACCTAAGGAATCTCATATGATCGTTGTAAAGCTAATCTTTCGTTACCTTAAGGGTACTCCCAACCTAGGTTTTTGGTATCCCAAAGACTCATGGTTTGATCTAATCGCCTATTCAGATAGTGATTTTGCAGGTTGAAAATTGGATAGGAAAAGCACCACAGGAGGCTGTCAGCTCCTGGGTGGAAAGCTGGTAAGTTGGACAAGTAAGAAGCAAAACTCAGTGTCCACCTCAACCGCTGAAGCTGAGTACGTAGCTGCTGGAAGATGTTGTTCTCAGGTCTTGTGGATGACAAATCAATTACTGGACTATGACCTTCAGCTCTAAAAAATTCCAATCTATTGCGACAGCACTAGTGCCATCGCTATAGCCAATAATCCAGTGCTACACTCAAAGACCAAACATATCAAAATCAGGTATCATTTTATCGGAGATCATGTGATGAATGGTGATATAGAACTTCATTTTATCCCAACTGACTTTCAATTAGCTGATCTTTTTACCAAATCTCTTGATGAGACAAGATTCAACTTTCTCATCATCGAGTAAAATCTTCAGCAGTTCACATTTGATCAGTGATAATAATGAACTTGTATAACCCACAAATCATCTACTCCCTGAACAAAATTGATTCGCTGATATCAAGGTATGTTCTTCTCTACTCGGTGACTTTCGCATATGAATGCAAGATTTCAAAAACAAATTACATTGCTGAATATCTCTTCCTTTCAGTACTACTTTGAAATTTCTAAAAACCAACACTGATATTTCTATTCAGTGCTTCATGTTTTCAAAAGTGTCCCTGAGCTTTCAAAACCTCAGAGACATCCTAAAATATGAAAGGACGTTTATGACGTAATCAAACGGATAAACCCTGGCACGTTCTTTTTCTGACACACGTTTGCACATTTCGTTTTCCATCCAATCAAATGCAAACACGTGTCCGTGTCATCATGAAAAACATTTCCCGCTCATAGTTTTTCTCTCTCTAATTCTCACTATATAAACTCATTCGAGTTTATATTTTTCCTTTACGCGAACAACTTCTTCTTCAAGAAAAGAATTATTGTTGCATTTTGAACTCTCGTTTCCAGAAACTGTTCATCTTCTTCTATGACAACAAAGGTTAATATTCTCACCATTTTCTTACATTAACTTGCTTTTGATCTTATTCTTGTTTTTAACAGATCAAACGAAAGAAACCTTTTTAAAATGAAATCATTTTCTTCTCATGATTTTATGAACACAACCTTCATGGTTGTTCTTCAAGTTTAAAACAAAAATCTTAAACTTGTTCTTCATATGTTTTTCCAGAATCTCTTCTTCTAACAAAAACTGGAAAACACATACTCTCCATGTTTTGTATTTCTTTTTCAAAACAAAGAAAACCCTAATCTTCAGAAAGACATTTTTTGTCTGAATGAAACGGACAAAATTCGAAAACATCTTATTGGAAAATCTTTCCACATTAAGACATTTTTTTTGTTCATCTTCTTCGTGGTTTTATGTGTTACACAGAAATGGCATCCTCTGAAGCTCCTTCTACTAAAACCCCCACTACTGCTGAGAAAGTGGTTCTCACCAAGGCTGCTCATGTCAAGTTCAAACTTGATAAGGTTACATTCCAACACAACAACCACTATGCGCTTTTCGATTTTCCTCAGAAAAAGCAAGTCACACATCTGGATGATGCTGTGAATTTTCTCAAAACCTGCTGCTTATCTACAGCCCTAACTACTGCACCCCCTGCCCATAAATTCCTTTTAGCTCAGTTCTGGTATACTGCCAGACGAGCTCAGGTCCCTTCACACAACGACCCAGCGAAACTCGTTGATACCATCCTCTGTGACACCAAATTTGGCACCACCAAAATCAACCCTGCTATTATCAGGCGTGCACTAAACCTCCCAACCGCTACCAAAGAAAAACGCTTTGTTCCTCTCCCAAACCCCAAAAACCAAGCTGATAGGGAAAAAATCATTGCGTTCTTTGATGCAATGAAGTATGTATGGGAAACTGGGAGAGATGAAAAACCCGAGAAATGCTGACCGCGATCAAGAAATCAAAGGTTCCCAGCGATATGAACTTCACCTTCGCTCACCTGATAAGGTGCATGACAGCGAAAACCGGCGCCTCTGACCAAGCCGCTCAACCTCAGCAAGCCATGGGCTATGCACTGCTGAAAGGTCTCCATGTTGACTGGGCGTCGATCATCTACGACGATTTAGCGTTCAAGGTGGATATGGCTGATAGACCAATATGCGTTCCATACCCCCGATTCATCAGCGCCGTCTTTCTAAAAGTACTCGGGGATAAATACCCAAAAGATGGTGATCTGAGACTCTCTCAGGTTGGCCCTAAGGTGCTCGACTTCAGCCCCATGCCAAATGAGGTACGTCTCTCTACTCTTTTATCTATTCTTAATCCTCCTTCTTCTACTTCTGCAACCACCTCAGCAGAAATCCCCACTGCTGATACCCACGTTGCACCCTTCACTCCTTCTCGTAAAAGGAATTACTCTACTTCCCAACTTGATTCCGAGAGGATCAAGAAAACCAAGGAGCAACCCTCCAAGCCATCAACGGCTGAAGACTCCACGACTCATTTTCTACAAGAGTCGCTGGATAGTTTCATGGTACGCTCTGCCACAGCTGACACATCCACCCCTTCCATCCCGACCTCAGCGTCTCTAAACACTGAGGTTATAAACTTGGAAATGAACCCCCCTCCTTCAGCCCCTTTAAGGACTGAAGAAGTATTTCTAAGCAAATCCATCGCTGAACCTCGAACCAAATCCCTCTTCTAAACCATTGCTCCTCCCACTCATTCTTTGGACACTCCACCAGGTTTCCCTCTGTTCTCTGGAACGCCTGACATCATACATGATTCAGTTGTTGATACTCTACATATGATGATGGATGCAAATATAGGATCTGCAGGCACCTCCATGCGCCAATGCACTCTCGAAGGCGACATGGAACACTACTCAGGTCTACGAGGTTTCGACAACTTCGCCAACCCGCCTGCAGGTATACACAAAATCATACACACTCCTCTCTCTCACCGCAAACTGCTGGGCTTTCCTCTGTTCATAAGTTATTTACGGTTATAGATCCTAATTTGGGAGATATTCAACGCTCCCTGAATGATCTGGTGACAAAGGTGGGTTCTTACAACACCACTCTCTCCACCAACTCTTCAGCGGTTACAGACGCTGGAGAGAATCTCAAATAGCTGATCGACGTTGTTGATAAGAAAGCCTCTAGTGCTGATCTGGAGAAGGTAGAAGGAAGCATTGCTCAATTTGCTACTACTCTCGCTGCCAACTCCACGGTCGTCAACGATATCAACCTCACCAACACCACCCTCGCAACAAACTTCACCTCTTTGTCCAATGAAGTCACATCATTGAAGACAGAGATGGTAACTCTTAAGGGTGAGGTCTCCTCGGTCAAAGATCTCCTTCAGCAAGTACTCGATCGCCTGAACGCTCTAATTTGCACCCCTTCTCACCTCACTCAGGTTAATCAAGAGGATCTTCAAAACCTTAATCCTATTGTTTCTGGCCCGGAAGACAGAATCGCAGTGATTGAAACCTTCATGGGTATCACTGGCCTGGAAGACAGTGATCCTATGACTGCTGCTTCTGCTGAACAATCCGCTACCTCCCCCACTCATCATGTGGAAGCGGGGGAGTAGAACGATGAAGGTCTTCCCCATAATGCTGAGGGATAGACAAATGATACTGCTGATGCTGCTACTTCCACTGGACAACCTCAGGGAGTTGAAAACCCTGAGGGAACCGAGAAACCTCCATCTATATTTGAGGGGGAGCAAATCAAAGAGCAACATAAGGAAGTTGTTGCTGATGTGACCGAACCTTATGCTGACGAGGTCGAATCTGTTGAAGAAGAAGCTGAAGACGATGAAGCTGTCGACATCTCTGACGACGAACCATCATCAACTCATAAGAACGACGACGATGATGATGATGATGAATTTTTCTACGTCCAGCCTATCAAGAAAGCCCTAACTCAAAAAGGGGTCATAATAAAGGAACCATCAGGGGAGACGACTAAGAAAAAGCATGCAGCAACTGAAGTTGATAAAGGCAAAACCAAATGCTTCACTGCAGAAGGCAATTTGGCCATCCTTCAGATAAAGCCAGTTTGTCAGGTACAATATCTCCTCTTCCCTTACTCTGCATCCTGGTGAACGCTTCATCCCTGCCTCCTGGTGAATGCTTCATCCCTGGAAAAGTCATAAGCGAACCTTATGGTATCTTCTTTCACGACTATGATGGTGGACAACGCTTTCAACGCATCTCTAAGCTTCCCATAACTCCCATCGAATAGCTCAGGGATATCATCTATTGGTGTGAATTTAGACGCGATCTTCAGGCACGATATCTCAAGCCCCTGATCTTCAAAGAAGCACAAGAAAGAAGAAATCAGGGAGAAACTGTCCCTGACTAGATGATCCCTACAACAAAGACCCTTGATGAACTTCTCATTAAGGAAGAACCTTATGGCTGATAGGAATGCCCTGTAATTCTTCTATTCTTTATCAGCTTACATCTTTTGTACTTGTAAATTTATTTGATGTACTTGTAATTTTTCCACTTCCCACTGTAACCTTTACGAAGTTTAAAGAAAACATTTCAGCGAATGTACTTTACTCCATCAGTACTGAAAAGATCCCAGAAAACAGTAAAAGGGACAAATATTTTATGAGTTCTTTTTATCCTTATGTTTTCATACTTAGCAATTTCCTTCGTTGCTATGTCATAATCAAATAGGAGGAGATTGTTGATCCAAACCCTCAGTGATTTGATAATGACCCTTTAAGAAACACTTAGTGAAAATTATAAGTAGACAATATGTATTAGAGTTTCACTATCGCTGATAAGTACTATGACTCTACAGTACCGCTGATAGGAACTCTCGCTCTTTAAGTTTAAATATTCAGCGAACACTGTTCACTATAAAGCTCTGAGCTTGTTCAGTACTTTTGGTAATCGCTGATAGTTTAATTGTTTACTTATGATTCCTGAAGACAAGTTTCACGTCAACAAAGGTTATACGCTGAAATCGAAGATCAAGCCCAAGAACCAGCGACAAGTCTACTAATGAACTGATGCGGATATCAGCGAAGTCATAGAATTGTCCACTCAACGTGAAGTATCAAGTAGAAGACTTCAGCAATCGCTGCGCTTTATCATTCGCTGATAAGGAACTGTTCAACGAAAGCTGATCATGAAGTCTTCCTCTACAAGTTACTTTTGTCTTACCCCCTTGCACGTCTCCGTACGAAATGTTAGAACAGACATCCCTTTTGTCCAGAATCGTACAACCAACTCTATTTCTACACTGTACACCATGCGGCTACTAAGGTTGTCTACAATGGTCAAAACATGCAACCACTCAGCTGCTGCCATGTGTAAAGTAATACTGCCATGCATTAAATGCATGAAGTATTTAAGAAGAACCCTACTTCAGAAATGAAGTGCTCGGACATCTTCTTCTTTCTCTCTTAGTGTTAGAATATTATTCGTAGTATTCTTATCTCCTTTCTGTCTTAATTCTAGTGCAAGAAACTTACTGTTATTAACTTGATTAGATTAGGCTTAGTCCTTAATCTTATTCCGCAACAAGTTGTAAATTGTTTGATTATATCAATAAACAATTTAGAAAGTATAAATTTGTGTGTTTGTATTCAACCCCCCCTTCTACAAACTTGTATAACCCTTCGGGACCAACACTTCTTCTCGTTCTGTTCATTGAGATAGACGATTCCAAATTTTGGTTGTAGAAGCGCGAGTTGACTGGGTACATCTTCAGCTCTAGAGCTTTTTGATCGAGTTCCAACAGGTTTATCATCTTTGTTCGGTGCTCAACTCCAATCTGGAAATCCGTAATGTAGGATATCATCACTTTGTGTTTCAGAAAACGCTTTACAACTTCGAGCGCTTTGGTGATGTGGAGCGGTCGGATAGTTCATGTATGAAGGTCTTTGAGTAAGGCGTGGAAGTCGTTCAGTCGTAGATTCTTGAAGTCGGCTTCAGAGAACTTCCATTCATTTCCATCTTCAAGTTTAACCGTAAAAACTGGATACCAGATCCTCAGGATTCGACCAGACTGGATGTTCACAACTTCGGAGATCTTGTGCTTTGTTCTGACCTGGCTGACTGCTAGACACCTTTTCATTGCTTCTAAATACTGTTTCCTATACGCTTCGTCGAACTTGGCTAATCCGAGGCAGAAGGCTGGGTCGACCACACGTAGCTTATGTACGAACAACCTCTTCAGGGAGTCCTATATGAAGGGGATGAGGACGATGATCTTCTCCCATCAGACAGGTTGTTGTGGAGGTTGAGGTTGATCAGAAGCTTGTTGTTGATGACGAGATGTCAGATGTGTTGTTGTAGAAGTCTCGGGAATCTGATTAGCATAGATTTAGGTACTCTGAAAGTTTTGTAGCAGGAACAGATCATAGTCAATTTCATCGTCGGCATCAGTACGAAAGATCAGGTTGACCTCAAAATTTTTCGCAATGGCGGCTTTTTGATACCATGCATTTTCGGTCTCTAGGTCGATCTCGGATTCAGGATCTATCAGATCAAGCGCGGACCTTTCCTATGCAGAATATACGATCAATGACTATCAATCTCCCTCGGGCTTTTCAACCGTTGGGTCTTCATCATCGGAGATGTCCATATCTATGACCATATTGGCTAAACTCATATGGGCTTCAGGTTGGTCTTCAGATAGTACCACAACTAATGGTTCCGGTTGAGCCGTTGGAGTAGTTTCAGTTGGGATTGGTTTATACTCGGATAGTCGTTGTCTTTTGTTCTCCCCCTCACGTTGATCAGGATCATCCTCATCATCGTGTCGTCATTTGAGTCCGCCAGCTTGACTCTTGCAGGTGTCTTCGAGTGAGGCAACTCTTTCGGACTAGGTAGTAATGGCTTTCTGAACGTCCTTAAGAGTCGTGTCAAGCTGGTCCAATCGGTCAGTTACGGATGACGACTTAGCAGATGTTTGCAAACGTAGAAATATGATGAGATCTGCTTCAGTCGAGGAGTATGTGTTGTCGTGTTGGAGCAGTTGAGCAAGGAGCATGGTCTTCAGATCATCCACCGTGTAATTGGGCTGAGCAGGTGTCGGTCTGGTTTTGGTTTCGACCACTTTATCCTTCCTTTTGATGAGGCTTTTCACTTTATCAAGCTCCGTTGTGAGCTGCTTTTCTAGTGCCTCGCAGACAGCCTTTAAGGCGCCGTCCAGATATTTCGTTGACAAAATGTCGGGTAAATCATCACCATCGGGATCACTTAGATTGCCTGTTGAGGTCACGACTGTTGATTCAACAGAAGTGCCACCTACGTTCATAGCAAGCGTGACGTTGGCTATGGTAGGATTTCCTTCCGATCCTCGTATTCCGCATAAGGGCAGACATACTATGGAAGTTCCGATCAGGTTACTAAGAGCACCGATATTAGCAGTCACGTTCTGTGTCCTAGCCAAAGAAGATGTTATAATAGCAAGTGGTTCTAGACTCAATGGTGCACTGAAAGAGGTCGAGAACAGGGGAGGTTGTTCTCTTGTTTCAATATCGAGACTCTCCGAGTGAGAGACAGGTAGATTTTGTGCAATATCCCCGTGAGAAAATGAAACAACCAACTGTTGAGAGTTGGTTGAGTGGCTAGGGGCTGTGCAATTGCGTCACTAGGTCCATGACGTCTTCTTCAATGTCTCGTCCCAACGGATGAGACAAGGCAGCAGATGTGGCTACCTGGGCGACACGGGCTCGGAGACACTCATTTTTCTCTCTATTTTGTACGCTGGGTCGTTCATTATTCTTTTTCGATCTCTATTCTCTCTGGCTCGCATGTTCTATGTTTTCAACTAATGCTCCCTCCTCTCTCCTTATGTCTCCCAAAATACGTTGGGATGTAGGGATGCGGGAGGGTGTGGGTGAGTCGGATGGAGATCCTTCGGTTAGGAGCGGTTGACCGCCGATACGGGTTGGTATCATTGATAACCGGAAAGCGCGTTCCGTATCAGAGTCGTTTGTGTCGGAGTTGACAGTATCGGTTTGGGTGAACGGTGAGATTGGCTCAGTTGTGTCCATTCTGGGGTCTGGTTCAAGCATGAGGGCGGCAGTGATGACCGGGACCTCGTGTAGGGATGTCGATGGTTTGGCGTCGGTCGTGGTACGGTTATGCGAAGGGGTTTAGGGTCGAACGGTATGTTGGCGGGGTTGTTGGCTGGTACCGGCACGCGTATCCAATGCACCACCCGCGTTTGTTCCCCTCCTTTGATGTACTCTCAACACACCCCGTCTGGGAGCCCCAGCTACCCGGACTCTACTTTCACGAGTCCTTGGACCCTTACGTCTCTCGGGTCTAACTACTTGGGAAGTTTCCTCCGGCTTGGGCTGGACCACAGGAGCACCTATGCCTAACGCTCGTCTATAATCTATCACACTCAGTGCATTGGGGTCCGCGTGTGCCAGTAGTGCTTCGGTTGGACGGGTTACGAATCACTAGGTAATGCAAGTTAAAAGGAGGACATACCGGGTGGTTTATGCGCCACGGTATGCTCAGATTTGTGTCTATATGCTGACGGACGGCCAACGATAGGAATATTGGGTATGGAAGGAACTTCTTCTCCTTCGTTCTGCCGATCTGCCGGAAGGCCTGAACTAGCTCGCGCCAGATGATCAAGGCGAAGTCGATGTGACGGTTGTAGCAGATGGCATGGAAGAGACGTAGGAAGTCGGCTGTGCACTGGTCGATCCCCATCCATCTGGAGGATAGACACTTGTTCAGAATAGTGAACAGGGTGTACCAGATGGGTGCCAAGTATTTCCGATTAAAGGCAGATAGACGATTGAGGGCGTGATTGTAGCCGAGAGCAAGGATGTAGGCGCAGAGGGTGTTGTCGTCGACCACAGGGTCGTAGGCAGCATGGTCGTCGACAGTGGCTTCAGGAAATGATATAAGACGTCTGAAAGAATCTGGTGTTAGTGCGAACGGATGATGATTGATCATCGCCGTGATGGTCTGAGAGTTGAGTGCCGTGATGACTTGAGCAGTACGCCAAACTTGGTATACGTAAAGGATAGGGATGTCGGTGGTAGCGGTGAGTGACACTCGTAGTGGATGACCTAGAAGGGTGTCTACGACCACACGATGTTGTGGTCGGAACTCGGCAGCGTCCAGGTGGTGATTATTTGCCTCGAGTTCAATGCCATGGTCTGCTGGAACCAAGGTGTTCTCAGCCTCTTTGTCAATGAATTCCTTTTGAGGATGATTGTTTTGTGGTTATTGATCTGCCATGAGTACCTGAAAGACACAGTGTTAGATTATGGACTGATCAACGTAAAGTTGTTGCGTACCTTTGCAAATAATGGCTCAATCTAGGGTAGATTGAGGACTGGCACTGAGGAACAGGGTCCATGACTGATGGCAGTGTGTCCAGACAAAAATTATCCGGAAAACACAAAGTTATTCGACAAAATGAAGTATCCGGAAAAAATTAGTTACCGGACACTAAAGGTACCGGACACTCAAAACCACCCGGATAGTTGAACTTACCGGAAACCAAGAGGTTTCCGGACAACTTGGGTTACCGGATGCTAATGGGTATCGGACAAAAATGACCAACTCGGATAGTTGAACTTACAGGAAACCTAAGAGGTTTCCGGACAACCTGGGTTACCGGATGATAATGGGTACCGGACAAACATGAACAACCCGGATAGTTGAACTTACCAGAAACCTAAGAGGTTTTCGGACAACCTGGGTTACCGGGTGACATAGTTTTCCGGATGAGATTGTTTTTCGGATGAGAGACAATCCAGATAAAATATCTAAGCACGTTGAACGTTTCCAGACAGACCTTGAATGTGTCCGGATAGTTTGAAACTATCCGGACGACATCCGGTAACATGAATCGTCCAATACACCAACACAATCACAGATCTATACATTCTAGGTGCAACTGATCGAGAAGATACGCAAACAATACCACAAAGTTCGATCTAAAATAGTGCACAAGAGACCGAATGTGAATCGACGCAAAAAACGGGGTCCAAAACCCCAATCGGTTATTTCTGAGGTCGTTTTGACCATCGATTTGTATGTGTAAGAGATCGAAAAGCATTAGATATCGAAATGAGAAACGTACCTATGATTTATAAGTCGAAATCGAACAAAGTAGATGTAATCCGAGGGTTTCCGAACAAGAGGGTTTTGGAGAGGGTTTTGAGTGGTTTTAGAATCCGGAAAAGTGAAATGTGGTTGTGTCCGGATATATATATGTGAGAACTTACCGGGTGGGTTATCCGGTCCAGATAAGTATCCGGATACCACATCCGGACACTATGGGTTATTACCCAATTGACCCCTGATCTTTTGAAAAGATATAAACTTTTGCAAACAAAGTTTTTCTTTGGAAGGTGAATTACAAAGTTACCGCTCCCCCTCGAATGGAAGACCTTGCTCCCCCTCGGATCGTGCCATTGGCCTTGTTTGAAAAAGTATCCAAGAAGAGAACACGAAAAAGATTGTGATTTAAAACATTTGTGACGCTCCCCTCAGATTTTGCACAGTGAGAAAAATTGATCCCCCTCGGATCGTGCAAGTGTTGCTTTTTAGGAAAGACGTTGGAATGGTCACACACAAAACACTTTTTGGAAGTTAGAAAAAAAAATTGTAACACCCCCTCCTCAAATGTAGAACAGACTTACCTGATAAGCGTATGTGCTCCCCCTGAACACATGAACAAAGTTGTGAAACGCACATATATAGCTAAGAATAAAGTAGACGACAGTAATGAACATAAAAGGAAAACACATGCGAAAGGAAAGAAAACAAGCGAAATCTACCTAATTAATACATAGATCTAATAGATGCGTGTATACGATACAAGTAGAAGACAGATGCGAGGAAGTGGGTACTCGATCATCTGGAGTTTAGACAAAAGATGAGGAATAGACAGTTTCTCGTAGGTGTATGGAACTTGTATTGGGCTCACGATTTGATCAAATCTTCAGGTTTAGCATACCAACCCTGGACACAAGATAGTTAAAGCGTTTTTCGTCCAGGGGTTTTGTAAAAAGGTCTGCTAACTGATGTTCTGTATTAACAAAATAGAGTTCGATTGTACATCTTTCAATGTGATCCTTGATAAAGTGGTACCGAACGTCTATATGCTTCGTCTTCGTGTGCTGGACCGGATTGCTGGATATTGAAATTGCGCTCTTCGAGTCGCAGTAGACGGGCACTTGAGAGTAGGTGAAGTCGTAGTCTTTGAGTTAAGTGCGCATCCAAATGACTTGCGAACAGCAGCTCGTGGCGGCCACGTATTCCGTCTCAGCAGTCGATGTAGAGACGCACTGCTGCTTCTTGGAAGTCCAACTTAGCAAACTATCGCCTAGAAACTGCACATGTCCCGAGGTGCTCTTCCGATCCAACATGTTGGCTGCGTCATCGGCGTTCGAATACGCTGTGAGTTCAAAACTTGTCTCTTTCGGGTACCACAAGCCAAGATCAGTAGTACCTCTTAAATAACGAAAAATCTGTTTAACCGCAAATAAATGAGACTGTTTGGGTTTTGACTGAAAACGGGCGCCGAGAAAGGTCAAAAACATAATATTCGGTCTGCTCGCCGTTAAGTACATTAAAGAACCGATCATTCCACGATACGTTTTGGTGTCCACATCCTTTTTGTTAGGATTAGCGTGTAACCGTGTACCGGGTGCCATGGGAGTTTTCATTGGGGAGGACTGTTCCATCTGGTACTTCCGAAGAATGTACCGGATATACTTAGCCCGATTTATGAATATCCCGGTCGACAGTTTTTTAACTTAAAGACCGAGGAAAAAATTCATCTCACCCAACATACTCATTTGAAAATATTGTCCCATTAGTTTGGCAAAGTTCATACAATACTATGGGTTAGTGGAACCGAAAATTATGTCATCAACATACACTTGAACTAAAACTATATGACCTTCTTCATTTTTAATAAACAAGGTTGTATCGTTGCTTGTTGTGAGTTGGCCTTTGACATCAGGCAGACAGAATCATCGGTCTTCAGGGTAGTGAGGTCTATGGTGTAGAGGTTGGTCTTTCGAGTTCCAACCAGTAGCTCCATTCCGTCTTCAGTGCGGACGCTACACCGTTTTGCTTTAAAGTTGACCTCGAGATCTTTATCGCAGAATTTGTCGATGCTAAAAAAATTGTGTCCCAATCCCGCGACGTATGAAACTTTCTTGATCGGGATTTTATCTTGGACAATGTCGCCGTAGCCCATAATCGGCGCCTTGTCATCATTCCCAAACCTCACGTCTCCGCAATATTTCTCTGTGAAGTACCACATATGACCATCCTGCCAAAACAAGATTAACGGTTCTTAGGTACCCATTTGAAAATGGGTCCTGGAGGGTTAGGTTTAACACCTAACTGAGGAACCCGTTTTGTAATGAGTTTCCTCTTGGGTGTAGGTTTAACCTCTGATTGGGAAACCCGTTTTGAAATGGGCTTCCTTTTGGTTTTACGAGATTTGCGATTAGGTTTAGAATGATAAACATGAAAAGAACCAAACCAATCAGATGCATATCTATTATCGTCAAAGTCATTCAATCCACAGTTAGAACAACACAAGCAATCATGGGATAACTGAATCAAATGCTGAATTGAATAAAGTTTAATCGGAAAATTAATACTTTGTTTAACGAAATTGTTCTTCCTAGAATTAAAAACGGAATTAAATGACTTCGAGTCCGACTTGTTCTTGATAGATCCTTTGGCTATCCACTTTTGTTTGCCTTGTTTAGCCCGACCATTTTTATCTGAAACATCATTAACGGCATGGTCAGTAGAGTTTGAGTAGACAAGATTTTTATCAGTTGATCGACCGGTCTTTTGCCACGCTGTGAATGATTTTGTGAACGAGAATCAGTTTTAGAAACTTTGTTCACAATCGGGGTCTTGGGTTTTGAAGAACATTCACCTTTAAGAAAATTGACTGGGCGATTTACCGCTTTAGAAAGAAAGTCGGTGTGACTCGGAAGAGGTTTGTCAAACAGAAAAGATTCAAACTCTTCATTTGAACTACCATCGGAATTCAAGAATGTGGAAAAATCAATATCAGGAATCGATGGACTAGAATTGGTTGAGGGAGGTGAGAAGCACTTTGGGTCGGTGTTTTTCGTAGAATCTTTTCCTTTTGAAGTTGAGCAAGTGTCTCTTTAAGTTGACACTTTCTCATTTGCTTTTGCATCACTTCTGTTGCCAAAGCAGCCAGTTTTGATGTGAGCCGATTGATTTCATCCTGAAGAATTTTCTGTCCTTCATCCGACACAGATTCGGTTTTACGGATTTTAGTTTCTCAAGTTCATTTTGAAACACTTGTTTCTCCTTTTCAAATATGTACCTTTCCTTTTCGAGTGTTTCTTCTAACTCGACTATTTTGGCTTCCAAAATGAGAGGAGGAACATAGAGTTTAAACTCGTCCGTCTCAGTTTTGGATTCAGGTGTTTGGGCCTCATCCTTTTTAGAGGAATCCTTGGGTAAAGCAACCTTATAGTCGTCAAAACAGTCATTCGAAAGGTATTTCTTTGGATTTTTCTTGTACGAGTAGTTCATACGCTCATACGCAAAAGGTAATTGCATTTTAGTCGTGTGAGCACATTTGTATTCCTCAGTTTCCTCTTCCTTTTCCTCTTCAAGAGGACCAATCCAATCGATTTTATACTCGGGATACTTTTTGTCTAGACCAAGAAAACCAAAGTGATAAAGAGTAGGTATCTTAGACAAAACCTTTTTCAAGTACTGTGGGTTATCGTATCCTATTCCCCATTCCTTGTTAAAGTATGTAAATTCCTTAGGTTTGTTCATGTGAATGGTCTGATCAGTTTGATCTCTTTTGTGAAGTTTGGTTTCAAGATCAGTTGTTTTAGAACCCAACTCTTTGTGCTGGAATTGAAGAGATGAGCATTGATAGACAATCTCTGCTTTCTCATTCTCACACTGATCAAGTTGTAGATTCAATTCAGATATCTTTCCCCTTCAATCCTTAGGTGCTATTGAAAGATTTGTACATTTTTCTTTTAGATTAGCATTGTCGGACATGTATTTTTCAGTGATACGCTTTTGAACATCAAGCTTTTTTTTAACGAGTTAATTTCAAGCAGTTGTTCATTCGTGGTGGCCTTATAAGAATCTATTCGTTCAACAAGTGGTTGCATCTGTTCGATTAAGCTTTGATGAATAGGTTCACATACGTTGACACAAATTTGCCTTTTCTGATGGAGGAGAATGATTGCCCATTAAAGCATCAGCATATTCAGAATCACTGTCAGTTTTGGATTGATGGAGCCAGTGGTCGTCTTCAACTAGCAGTGCCTTTCCTGCAGCTTTATGTTCTGCCAGCAGAAGTTTGTCTTTGTAGTAGTGTACGTTTTTATCGACGGACTTTCTACAATCCTTGGCAAATTGACCCAATTTCCCGCGGTTGTAGCAAGTGACGGGTTTGTCCTTTTTCTTTGACTCGGGCTTGCGATCATCCTTCTCATTCTTTTCCTTGTGGTCAGGTTCCTTGTGCTCATCTGCCTTTTTCTTTCCTTCATATTTATCCTTATAATCATGGCGCTTGTTGGAAGAAGTGGAATAGCGTTGATTATTGGACGAAGGTTTCTTGAAGAACTTCTTTTGCTGGAAAGATCTGGAGAGTAGAGCCATCGCTTTCTTTACTGCAGTCAGTTCCGGATCAGAATCGCTTTCCTCCTCTTCTTCAGATTCTGGTTCAGATTCACTCGGCTATTGGGTTCGTTTGGAGTGGCGGCTGGAGGAGTAGCCTCTTTTTGAAGAAACAAGTGCGAGTGGATCGACATGTGACTTTGAAGCGGACTTCTGGCTGCTCAGTATCTCCATGACTTCATCCTCGTCCTGTAGAAGCATCTGGTAGAGTTCATGGATTGGAACGTTCTCCATCAGGTGGTTGTGCTTGATGTGAGAAGCGAACACTTTCCATTATGGCAGAGGTTGTTCAGAAACATGAGCGCATTCTCCTTGTTTGATCGATTGATCTTATTTTTGTGGAGCTCGTTCAGTAGGAGGAAAAATCGTTCATAGGTCTGTGAGAGTGATTCGCCGTTGCGCTGCTTAAAGCCATCAAACTTGGTAATGCAGATGTTGCTCTTCAGTTGGTTTCCAACTTTGCTCCTGCTCATCATCTTTTCTATTTGATCCCACATGCCTTTTGAGGTGTCCTTGTAGCTGTCTATGGCTGTGTAGATCTGATTTGGTAGAGCCTAAACCAGATATCTCTTGGCATGCTTTTTGCCATCAAACATGCCCTTTTCCTCTTTGCTTATATCTAAATATTTCTTGGGCTCAGTTCGAGCTGGAGCACCTCCTTCTTGTGCTGGAATGGTAGTCATGGGAGGATCTTGTTGGCCATCGGATAGAGCATGCCAGATGTACTCATAGTTGTCCTTAGATTCGATGAATATGAGGAATCAGCCATTGGCTATATTGCCCTGATAGAGGGTCGGTGGCTTGGCATCAGTGCCGATTGCAAGAGCGTTGTGAGACATCTTTGGTATTTGCACTAAAGTGATCGTCAAACGTTGGTTCGATTCAAAGTGGAATCCTAACGCAAGGCACTATGAGTGGAAGTCCTAACGCAGGTTCTAATAGTGGCTTAAAATGGAACTAGTAAGAAAATAACGAAGCTGAACTTACCGGATAGGAATCCGGATGAAACAGTGTCTGGTCTGGAAGTGTCCGGATCAGATGTGTGTGAAATGTTCAGATAGCAAAGATATTCGGATAAACTGAAGTTACCGGATAACACTAGGTTACCGGATACAATTGGTTTACCGGATAGAGAGTACCAGATAACAAGTAGTTACCGGATAAGACAATAGAAACAAAAACATACCTAAAGAAATAACTTACCGGAAACAGATGAATCCGGATAGGTATCTGGAAAAAGCAAGGAACCCGGAAACTTCGAGTTACCGGGTGGTCACAACCGGAATCCGAAAATGTATCGGTAAGTGTAGGTAGTCCGGATACGGTCCGGGAAATCTATGCAACCCGGATATAACACTTCCGGACAGTGGCAAAAAAATAATGAACTTACCCGGATACTTAAGGAATGTCCGGTAACTACGGCTGTGATAAAGAGGTTGTCCGAAAACGACGGTAGTGGAAGACTGTTCGATTGAGAAGCAATTAGGGTTGCCCAAAGTAACTCCTGAAATATTAGAAACCTTCCAAAACACCAAAATAACACTACCTTAATCGATTTTTAAGCAAAAAAACAAGATTTTGAGAGAATAATGGATACTTTTCAAGAACAGAGACACACAAACACAGAAACTTGATTTTGGCAGAAACTTCTTAAACAATCGACTTGAGTAATAAAAAGTTGCAGAGTCGCATATAATGATAATACTAATCGAGTGATATAAGCGAAATCAATCAATTTAACAGAAATCAAGAGATGATATTTTTAACTAAAAAGAACACAGTCGACAAAAGAAAAACACTTACCAAAAACTTTTGAATCACCTTGAATCGAATCGTCCGTATGCTCTGATACCAATTGTAGGTTCCAGTTTGATTAGGTAACAACGAATAACACGAAAAGATTAATCTTGTTGAATGATTCAGGAGAGTTACAAGTAATGGATTGAAATTCTCTCTCTCTAAACTATTAAGCACACAAATTATTATGACTAATCTTGACCTAATTATAAACAAAACAAACCTTAAATACTTGGACCTATTACAACCATGGCCCAAGCCCATTAACACAAAATAAGCCCAATAATCAATATTAAGGCTTTTACAATTAATTAAACTAATTAAACTCTATAATTAAACTCTTTAATTAGGTTCTATAATTCTTTATATAACTTTCTAATGTGTAGGACATTTATAGTCCTAACATGGGTAATCCATATGCGGTCAGCATTGTTCTTGCGGCCTCCACTAGCGTGCGATTTCTTCTTTCAACCACGCCATTTTGTTGCGGGGTTCGTCCGGCAGAGAAGTTATGAGAGATTTCTTTCATCTGTGAGGTATTGTAACATCCCAGGCAACCGTACCAGATATTGTCCGCTTTGTCCACACACCTGGACTCACGGTTTTAAAACGCGTCTGATAGGGGAGGTATCAAGTCCCTTATAAGGCAACATTTGTTCCCCTCCCCAACCAATGTGGGATCTTACAATCCACCCCCCTTGGGAGCCCAGCGTCCTCGCTGGCACACCAGTCCGGTTCCCGTCTCTGATACCAAGTTGTAACGTCCCAAAAATTACAAGGAATTTAAAATTTTTAAAGTAACATTTCATTAATAAAAACTCATTTAATAATTCAATCATCTCATTTGCAAACTCATAAATTAATATTCTTACGAACAATAAACCGCGGAATAAATGTCAAAAATTAAAATCATAAAAGTAATCAACTCTTCCCACGCGCCAGTGTGTACTCGTCACGCCTTGGAGCCACTCGTACCTGAAACCACAATTTTATTGGGAAAGGGTAAGCACGAAGCTTAGTGAATTCAAACACCATAAATAACACAGTTATTTCCACACCATCTCTAAACAGATAATTGCACATAAACAGCATACAAGTCTACGAACAAATCATAAACATGCATACCTACACCATCCCACCCAAAGGCATAAGCTGGTCCACCCGACCACACAATAACTGTGCAAGCATTACCCGGCTCCCCCGGGTTCCTACGCCACCCGCGTATATAAACCTCGGCCATGCCGAATCACTACGCCACCCGCGTATATAAACCTCGGCCCCGCCGAATCACTACGCCACCCGCATATATAAACCTCGGCCCCGCCGAATCACTACGCCACCCGCGTAGTCATAACAATAAAGGTCCGACTAGATGCCCCACTATTTAGTCCCGCATCACAAACAATTAAAACTACCACACACGTACAAATCGTAATGTAAAAAGTAACCGACATTAGTTATAGTGAGAGAACTCACCTCGTAAGCGCGCCTAGCTCACAAACAATAATTCAAGCTTCACAAATCCAAGATCACTTCCCAACACCTAAACAATAGTTACAATGTATTAACACGAGACCCGGACCCTAAAACACGACGCACCCTTAAATCGTCACTAAAACGACTTTTCGGTCTAACCAAACAGGTCTGTTCGGGACCTGTTCCGACCTCCATAAACCCAGAAAATCCACAATTAAATTACATAACCAGAAAGTGCTCAGAGTTAGGGTTCCAAGGACATATTATACACCTCCTAACGATTTTTCTACAATTTAATACAGATTTTACAAAATTGATTAACTGCACAGCGAAAAACAGCACCTTTCGTTATAAAACAGCAGTTTGACACTAGCTACGGTCCGAACTGGTTTTTCCGCAAAACATAAGAATCATACTAGACTCAGAATGGGAACTTTTGGCACTGGTTTCATCCCAATCCGATATTCCTAGCAAAAGTTATGGCTTTCCCAAAACAGTGGCAGAAACCGAGACTATTAAAACGGAACGCGATCTGCCACATCCGGACCTGCTGTATAAACAGCCAATTTATGCCTAGCTAGAGGCCGAACCGGACTTCCGCTAAAACACGAAAAGTGTGCCCGGCACAGATTGTGAACCGTGGGCACCGATTTCTCCCCAATCCAAGCTACGACAGAAAAGTTATGCACGAAATAAAACAGTGACAGAAACGACGTCTTCACATAAAATGATGATCTGCTGTAAAAACGACCACTTTTTCACCTAGCTAGAGGCCGAACCAGATTTCCGCTAAAACACAGAAAATGTGCCCGACCCAGAACGTGAACCGTGGGCACTAGTTTCGCCTCAAACCGAGCTACGGAGAAAAAGTTATGGCCGACGCAAAATAGGGACAAAAGGTGATTTTTAAAACGGTTTAAATGTTTTCGCGATTGGGTTACGGTTTAGGTATCACGGACGTACGAAGGCTGGACAACACCAATCACTACCCACTGCCGCCTCCGGCAGTTGTGGTCGGCGGCGGCGGCAGCCACCACCGGCGGTGGCAGTTTCGGCAACAACGCAAGAAGGAAACAAGACGAAAAGAAATCTTACCCCGCGACGACACAACCGTGACACACGACTCCGGCTTCTCTTGTCTCTTCGATTTCTCTCCCTCTCTTCTCGGTTTCTTTCTCCGGCCGGCAACCACAAGAACAAGCAATCATGGAGCCGTAGGGTTTCTTTGGTTTTCTTTCTTTTGGTATGCTCCTCACGTCACCACACACATAAACCCAAACAAGTAATGAGCCGTAGGGTTGTCTTTCTTTGTTTTCTTTCCTAAACCTTTCTTTTCCTTGCAAGCTACAACAACAATTAAACAAAACAAAATGGGTTCGGTTCTAACTTGCATGGGCCGAAACCAAAGAAGTGTTTTGGCCCTTTAACACTTTTAGCCCCTCAACTACATCCTTCTCGCAAATAACCAAAATTCCGACATTTTTAACAATTAGGTCCGATTCGTCTAACCCCGCTAACGGAAACCACGTTACATAAATCTTTAAAAAAAGAATTAATAAAACGAAATTACATACCGGGACACGGGCTTTACAACTCTCCCCCACTTGGATTAGACTTCGTCCTCGAAGTCTAGACCGGCAAATAACTCGGAAAAATTCTCGCGCATCTCCGCTTCGGGTTCCCACGTTCACTTGAACCCCTTCGGTGCGGCCACTAGACTTTCCCCAACTAGAATCTAAATTTCTCACCCCGTCTAGAAATTCTCGGATACTTTTCTTACTAACAAAACTCCTTCAAGGACATTGAAATTATGATCGGAAGAACACTCCAACAACTGGATTCATTCCTTGTCAAACGACTTCGGTTGCCTCCCAACCTTAGATGTTCCATACATTCCGATTCAACTTTCAAGCTCTAACCATTCCAAAGGTGCTCACCAATATGCCTTATAGGATACTCGAATCCGATCATACTTACCAACAACTGTCGATTAACCTCCACGAGTTCTAAAAGACTCCCAAAATTTATTTCACACGAATCGTCAAACCAGTAAACTTATAATTACCCACGAAGGTCATTCCACCATAATCATTCATCACAATTAAGCATCTCAGGGTTACTACTACCATCACCATAACTATTTTAAAATCGGTTACAAATCTCCGATTACACTAAAGGTGTTTGGCCTTAAGCCCCAAAGTCGACACTTAAACATACTACATACTTAAAAAGGTTACTGCGCATTTATTCTCTTAATTACAAAGGGCATCATTCCCTTAACCGACACTATTCGGTCTACACTAACAACACGTGTGGAATGCCCAATCTTCCACCGTCTACTTATCCTCCACGCTCGCTCTAGGAAACCTAGTTACACTGTATCAAGATACACCTCATCGTCTACCTCCCAGGTACGTCTCAAGGCCCGGCACATCGGAACTACCTCTCAGGTAAGTGCCCAAGACTATATCCTCCCAGTGCCTACTGGAAAATCAAGGTCATAACACATGAATACCGGGGTCCCACCCCGAAATACTCAACCGACCATTACCAACGACTGCCTGACGTGACCAAGGATCCAATGCAAAACAGTCTACCAACAACATGCCTATCCCAGAATGACTCACTCACCCAGCATGTAAATACGCAACGTGCAATAATTGCAAAACTGTGTAACAAAACAACCTATCAACAAAACTTCACATCGAGCCATTAAAAACCGTGCATCTGACCCATGACTATCTCAAAGTCAAAACCGAGCAAAATGCTCCACGCTTGCTAGACCCATAAGTCGGTCAAAAGCGCGTTTAAATAAAGTTTAAGCAAGCAATACTCTTGAATAACATTAGTCCCAAACTCGACACGAGTTAAACAAAAGAGTTTTCCAAAAGGACTCACACCCTAAAAATTCTCAAAATGACACATAACACTTATAAAAGCACTTCCCAAATGGTTTACAAAATCATTTCCGAAATATTTTCAACGTCAAGATTTTTTTTCATTTCAAAAAAGACCGTAAGCAATAAAACTACTATTACCAGGTCGGTAGTTACGCAAAAATGGACACGCTCGTCCCACATATGAAAGTTATGTTGAAAATCATTTCATTGCAGTTTAGTTTACTCACGAAACGTAAAGCGAAATAAATAATTTCTTTGAAAATGAACTGTCACGGTTCTAGTATGAATTGACTCATGACATGTATTTAAAGTAACCGCTCGACCTTACACCGGGTGCGACAAAAGTGTGCACATAATTTCAAAATCAGTTCCACGACATTTGACCCCAAAATTCCTTTTTTTCCAACATAAAATGTCGTGGCACAGGGTTCACCAACAAATCTTACGCACGTCGGTTAGTCATACAAAACGATGAAACGGTTTACAAATATATTTTTGTTAAAACACAACTGTCTCATGTAAGTTTCAAACTTAAAGATAAAAAAACCAATTTGTTTCCATCATTTGAAAATATCGACTAAACCTCATAAAATCTCAAAAGGTGGGGTTCTTTAAATTGATTTCCAAGATTTCCCTAAATGGTCACATAAACAAACAAGATATGCACCTCGTGAAATTAAACCACACGACTCAACATGCCGTAAAACAGAACTTATTTTAACCAACTCACTCAAATAGCTTTATACAGACATCGTGGAATGTAACTTTCCGTCTCAACTCTAACATATGTGGAGGAGTTCCAATGTTAAAGTCACAAGCCGTAGTCACTTGCCCGACATTTTAAACACCACAAAACACGGATATCATCTTATCCGAAAGAACCGTTGGAAAAAAATAACGAAATGAGACAAATTCTAACAAAGTTTGCACTCCCGTGATAAAACGATTTCATACACTTTCAAAACCATATTTCCAAATCTTGTGTGTGTGCTGAACATTTCCCAAAATTCCAAAACACCAACCATAAAATGATTTGAAACACAAGAATTTGTTAATGCAATCTATTTCAAAATCAAACTTTGTGCATGACTCAGTCGACATTCTACGCCTCGACTCCTACTCCTCCAAATCTCTCCGATCCACTATCGTCATCCGGACATTTAAACCTCTTAGGCAAGTTGGGAAATTACGTCAAATAATCCCTACGATTTTTCCTCAAATCAAAGTCGGCTCTATAAGCCTATGATTCTAGCACAATCATCCATCTTGGCCCGAAACAAACATCATCCTCATCGTCACTCCAAGTGACTAATACTAGAGTCGTCCTTTTATTCCAACGACTACTAATTTAAAACCTTCGACACTACCCCAACGATCATCCCATCAAAGCAATTCAAGTACACACCTGTACTAGTATGATTACTATAGTCGTTCCTCCTTGTGATGGCTATTCAGGGTAGATATTACAACGAGTTGTTAGCATATAATAACTCACACTAACACGCTCACGCTCGACTCCTTGGATTCCTCGTGACTTTCCCCGACTCGAACATTGATCCTGTGCTTCCGGTAGTAGGAGCTCTACTACTACCATCTACACCTATCACTGTCCGCTCCGAGTCCCATCCCGAGATACCAAGTAGTTGCTCGCCCAAACAAAAACCATACACGTATGCCCATACTGACGCATATACACACTCTTCCTAGCTCCCTAGGAATAAACATAATACCCCACTACCCTTGCTAGGGCGGAACCCCCACTAACCCTGACGAGTCGCCTCGTGAACGCACAGTCGTATACAGTGGAAACCAGATAGACATTCGAATATAAGATTCTATCCTACAACGGTTGGACTCAAACAATAGCTGCGCAATAGAACTATATCCAACATTCTAAGGCTATTCGGTTCCTACCGCATACAACCTATAATGCATCCGCTTAATCAACCTATCAAAGTTAGCATAAGTTCCTAATAGCAAGTAACAACCATACAATACATTGTATTAAGCACCAAGCAATCTAGCATACATACTCCTATGTTCTAGAAAGCAATTTTTCATACGTACTCATATGTAAACACTATTCCCAGCTCTCACTAGGAATTTCATCTCGTCCCACTACCCTTGCTACAACGGAATCCCTGTTAGCCATAACGAGTTGCTTCGCAAATACCCAGTCGCATGCAGCGTGAATCAAATAGACATTCGAATACAAGATTTTATCCTAGAACGGTTGGACTCAAACAAGAGCTGCGCAATAGAACTAAATCAAATATTCTAAGGCTATATGATTCTTACTGCATACAACCTATAGGGCCTTCACTTAACAACCTACTATAACTAGCATTGATTCCTTCCAGCAAGCAGTCATCATACAGTACAGTGTAAACAACATAGGCAATCTAGCATGCATACCCTATGCCTAGAAAGCAATAAATACACTAAGTACCGTACCTTTCCCTTTTGCTCCGGCTGACTGTACACACTGCGCCCTCGATCACCGTTCCTCAAACGGATTTTTCCTACTTTTTATTTCCCAAAAACTTTAAAGAAAATTTTATAGCCGCAAACTTGAGATCAAACACACCGAAATGCGTTTGATTCACTCAAGCCGTGCTCTGATACCAAGTTGTAACACCCCGCTTACCACGACACAATATTGTCCGCTTTGCCCCACTGGCTCACGGCTTTGTTCTTGGCGACCTGGCGAGGACTTCCCAGGGGGTCACCCATCCTGGTACTACTCCCACCCAAGCACGCTTAACCACAGAGTTCCCAAGGAACCCGCATGCTTGTGGCCCCAAAACGCGTTGTGTCTGGTAAGGCCAAGGTTTACTAATATACCCAGCATCTCTCCTGTCCACGGCCGATGTGGGATATGCCTAAGGTGTTACATTGGTTGGGGAGGGGAACAAATGTTGCCTTATAAGGGACTTGATACCTCCCCTATCAGACGTGTTTTAAAACCGTGAGTCCAGGTGTGTGGACAAAGCGGACAATATCTGGTACAGTTGCCTGGGATGTTACAAATGGTATCAGAGCCACTCCTGTGCCGTTCGGGATGGTGGGGCAAACCTCATCGAGGACGATGAGTCCCTAAGGGGGGGTGTGTGTAACACCTTAGGCATATCCCACATCGGCCGTGGACAGGAGAGATGATGGGTATATTAGTAAACCTTGGCCTTACCAGACACAACGCGTTTTGGGGCCACAAGCATGCGGGTTCCTTGGGAACTCTGTGGTTAAGCGTGCTTGGGTGGGAGTAGTACCCGGATGGGTGACCCCCTGGGAAGTCCTCGCCAGGTCGCCAAGAACAAAGCCGTGAGCCAGTGGGGCAAAGCGAACAATATTGTGTCGTGGTAAGCGGGGTGTTACAGGTATGTTTCAATTGTGGAGTTTCTGAACTTTGTACCATTGTCACTCCTTAACTTCTGTACCTTGCACTCAAATAAGACTTGGATTCTTTTCATTAGATTAATCAAGATTTGGGGAACATCCGAATTCTTTCGAACAAACTCTACCCAAGTATATCTAGAGTATTCATCAACTAGGACAAGTATATATTTTTTGCCTCCTAGGCTCTATACAGAGATAGGACCGCAGAGGTCAACATGAAGCATGTACAGAGGCCTTTATAGGAAGCTCTTTTGAGTTTACCCATCTCACAAGCAGAACATTGATGATATCTATCGAATTTAACATTGGGTAAACCACTCACCAGATCAAGCTTTACCAGTTTATCGAGAGTATGAAAGTTCAGATGAGAAAACATGTTATGTCAGAGCCAAGCTTCTTCATTCTTAGTTGACACAATACAGAGCTTGTTTTCTTTGCAATTTGCCTTGAAGTTCATAAGGTACATATCACCTCTTCTTTCGGCTCTTAGGAGTTCTATGTCTGTATCTTCACCTAATAGAAAGTAGTATGTTCTTCTGAACTTCACATCAAATCCTATGTCGCAGAGTTGGCTTACAATGAGTAGGTTGTTCTTGAGGCCATCCACATTTGCAACTTTGCACACAGTCATATCTTCCTTATCGATGACTCCATATCCTTTGATATACCCCTTTTTATTATCTCCAAAGGTCACTGATCCTCCTCCAAGTTCTTCTTTACGTGAGGATAAGAGACCTCTGTCGCTAGTCATGTCCCTAGAGCAACTGGAGTCTAGGTACCATATGGGCACATACTGTTTCTACAACACAATTAGAGAGTTTTAGGTACCCATTTCCAAATGGGTCCAATCTTGTTAGGGGTTTTTAAGGTTGCCTTAGCATCCTTGGTTTTGGTTTTAGCTTCTTTAATGGAAGAACCATTTTTCTTTTTCTGACCCTTGAATTTGGCATTCTTTGTTTTGGGTCGAGAGAGGAAGCAGTGTGGGCCAGAGAAATGTTGTTTCAATTGGTACATAAGATCAAAGCAATGACAAAAATGAACATGAGACGCAACTTGGTTAAACTTTTCATTAAAATAATTAAAAATGGGGTACAGAGCCTTTATGATTACAATCTCTCCGGAAATCCTTCGGTTGTACCCATCTTCTATGGTGACCTTCTGTCGGTTTCACTGCATAGAAGAGAAATATTTGTTATTTTGAATCCATTTCCCTTTTTGTTGCGAAGTGAGCTTTTCATGATTTGGCCTTAAAGGTTTTCAAGCTTTTGGATTTTGAGATGACTTTTCCTTTTGTTCTTTAATCTTTTCAAGCTCAAAAGAAGTTTTAGCTTGTATACACATGTCCACAAAATCAGGACAGATAGGGATTCTTGCAATTTTTTCCTTGGGAGGAATTGTTCTGTTAAGAATGCCAGAAAGAAGTTTAATTCCTTCTAGTTTTCAAGGCACTATCCCTGAATCAACAGAATCAGTTTCTAAGTCGACAAAGATTGAATCATCCTCATATTCTGAGTCCGAGTCAAGGAAATCTCTGTCGACAGAGGCAAAATTTTCTAGACATGTGTCACAGTTGCTTCCTTCCTTGTCCTTTAAAATATTTGAATCTTTTGAAACACAAGGTACAACTTCTGGGTTTTTTGAAATCTCCACATAATCTTTCTTACATGGACTATGTTCGACAGAGGTTGTTTCACATTGACATTCACAGGTTTCCTTTAAATTGTTTTCAGAAAATTCATGCTTACCGACCTCTGTAGACGAAAGCACAAACTCAGGTGCCTCTGCGCACAACTCCTTTCCAGGGTTTACTATGCATACAAAGGCGACTTGGGCTTATATCTCTGGATCCCCAAACTTGAGGAGCCCTATCTGATCTTTAGTTTTCAGATATTTCTTTGGTTTGGAAGCTCTTTTGACAGAGTTTGAAGATGGAAAATATGTGTTATGATACCACACATTTATCATCCTCAAAGGGTTCCTCTTGTGAGGTTCTCTAAAGGTTTTTCGTCTTTTGTGTACAGAAAGTAGGTTAGGAAAACCTGGTTTTATAACATCCCCAACACAGAACAAGGAAGATAAGGATTTCTTCCTCTTGGTTCTTGTATAGGGATCGAAGTCACATAACCCAATTCCTCTTCTACCGATTTATGTGTTGACCTTTTCATGTACCTTCTGTGTGTCCTGATATTTTCTTATTACAAGGTCTGTGTCGAGAAAGTCCTGATGAAAAACGTCTCTTTCTTTTTGGAAAAAGTTTTTAAGAGCACGTATATTCATTCTGTCACTCTCGTTATCCATAAGCTCTTTGGTTTTGGCTTTTAGGGCCTGATCAAGATTAGAAGTCTTTTCTTTTAAAGGATTTATTTCTTTGAACCAATCTAATTCAAGATTTTCCTTTTCCAAAGGAATCTTTGCCTTTTCCTGAGTGATAAGTCTGGCTTCTCTTTCATAAAAGACAAGTTTTTTCTTTATATCACCATAAGTCTTTTCAAGATCATTAAAATCTTCTGTAAGTTTAAGAAATTTTTCTTCTGTGTCATCAAAGAATGAGTTAGAAGTGGATACCTCACTGTCGGAATCTGAGCTGCTAACTTTTGCCATGCCACATAATAATGTGTTCTTCTTTTCTCCTTCATCAGAAGACTCGTCAGACACCTAATTCTCCTGTTCTACCATAAGAGACTTTTGTGCATAGTATTCTGCCTTTTTCTTGTTAAAGGCAGAATCTTTCTGTGGTGGGGTTCTGTTGGATGTATTCATTGTTAGCTCCAAATATTCATAATATTAGAAGTATTGAAAATAGGCTAGGTATGAAAGAGTTCCACATAAGCTCTGCGGTGTTCCACAGAAGCTCTGCCAAAGCAAATGATCATTCAAGGAACACCAAGTCCCAAGAAGAATCTACATAAGACTACTCACAAAGGACCAAAGAAGGATCTATAGAAGAATGCTCACCAAGGACCGAGCCGCAGAAACTCTGTCACCCTTGACAGAGCCTCTGCGGTTCAGACTGAAGACTTGGAAGATATTTATAATATCTTGCCACTGTTGAAGAAATATCTTAACACTGTTACAGAAATATCTTGCTACTGTTCCAGGGTCCGTTCATCATCTTGTACAAGGCATGGTCCGACAACAAACACGTGTCAAACTCTGATAGGAATCCTTGCAAGTTGATATTAGTGCATTTAATGCATGCAGATTTCCAACTGTTCATGCCATCCCTTCTTTCCTGTAGCATTAGTCCTTTTGTCTAGAATAGTTCTTTTGTAGTAGTATAAAAGGAAGACTCATGTTGAATTCTTCCTTACCAGAAAATATACAAGAAAAACACACACACAATTAACGTCAAATCTATTATTAAGTGTTCTTCATCAAATACAGGAAAACTTTGAGATATTCATCTGTTCTTCATATACTGTTTATTTGATATTCTGTATTGTTTCTATACAAACATATCTGTTAGTTCTTCAAATACGCTTCCGCAACACATCTTGTTTGAACTAATAAATAAGATAATCTTTGTTAATCAAATACGGGAACCAGCAATTGGTATCAGAGCAAAGCTTGGTTTTTGTATATCAAGCGATCCTCGTTTAACAAGATTATTGATAGAAACATGGTATGATTTTAACCTGCTATTAATTTCGTCAAACAGATTCTACTTTTCAGCCATTATCGATTTATTCGATATCTGGTAAATCAAGAGAAACTGTTTCTTTAGTTAAAACTCCATAAAAGTGCATTGTTAAGAACTTCCAAACCCAGAAAATACTTCCAGTTTATTCTCTCGTACTTTTTGTGTCATATCTTCATTCTGAATCTTTTCACTCTTAAAATGACAAGCACACAAGACTTCTTCACAGCTGGTTCATTAACCAAACCACCTTCTCTTCTAAGAAATGAGTATCCTCAGTGGAAAATAAGAATGATCCACTTCTTTGAGGGTACTGATAAAGAGCTCGTACAATACCTTTATAATTCTCCTCATGTTCCTATGTTAATAGTACCTCGTGTACCAGCGACAGCTGACACTCCTGAAATCCCTGAGCATCAAAAACCTAAAACCATGGATGGTTGGTCAGATCAAGACAAAATAAAAGATGAACTCGCGCAGAAAACAAAAAGAATTATGATTATGGCAATCCCCAACGAACTCTTCCAGTCTTTAGATGCATGCGAATCCTCGTATGATCTTTGGAAAGAACTGGAAAAAAAAACTTGAAGGGGGAGCTAAAACTCAGAAAAACCGAAAGGCTAAATACATAAACGAGTATTACGCTTTTAAAGCCCTGACAAATGAATCTCTACAGACAACATACGACAGGTTCAACTCTTTGATCAATAACTGCAAAAAGTTCGGCATCCACAGAACTTCTGAAGAGAATAATATCATGTTTCTCAAAAGTCTGAACGAAGAATGGCTCCAGCTATCTATGTCTTTACAAACCAATCAAGATTTAGATTCCTGGACTCTTTCAGACCTCTACGGAACATTAGCTGGTCAAGAGCCTCAAATCGCACAAACAAAGACACTGACCACTGCACCTTTTGCTTTGGCTGGCAAAACTACAGAAGATACAGAGAGGCCGAGGAAAGAAGGAACTACAGAAGATAAGAAAAAGGAGAAAAAGAAAAAGATGGTAGTGGTTGACAGCGAAGATGAAGAGATTGTGGAAGAAGGGGAAATTACTCTGACATCAATAGCTACATCCTTATCTCTATTGACAAGAGAATTCAGAGGAAACCAAAAGAATTCTGGAAATGATAGATATGGCAGAGAGAGAAGAGAAGATTGGAATAGAAGGGATCAAGGAAAAAGAGAAGAATCAACTGACTGACAGAGGTCAGACGACAGAAGTAACGACCAACAAAGGTCGAGTGAAAGATACAACAGAGGAAATGACCGACAGAGGTCAGATGACAAGACAAGCTACACACCACAAGAATGCTACAAGTGTGGCAAGCCTGGTCATTATGCAAATGAATGCAGATCGGAAAAAGGTGGTGACCGACAGAAGCCTGACGATCGTGCGGGTAATAACTCCCAGAACCAAGGTTGCTACAACTGTGGGAAGCCAGGCCACTTTGCCAATGAATGTAGAAGCAGATCAAATCGCCCACATAAGGACTCAGCTTTTTACAAAAAGAAAGCCGAGTATTATGCTCAAAAATCACTCATGGAGAACAAAGTGGTGAACAAGGAAGATTGGGAGTCAGATACAACATCTGATGAAGAATTCACCAAAAATGCCTTGTTCTGTGGCATGGCAGACATCAGCTCCGACTCTAACACTGAGCTATCTACTTCAAACTCCATCTCTAGTACTACAGAAGTTGATTTGCTTATATTTAAAACTGAAAATGTTAAACTGAAAAAGACTTGCGATGATATTCAGAAAAAGCTCACTTTTTATGAAAGAGAAGCTAGACTTCTCACTAAAGAAAAAGCAAAGATTTTCAAATAAAAGGAAGACTTAGAAGCACACTGGAACAAGAATCTTTTTCCTTTAAAAGAGAAAATTTCTGAATTAAATACATCGTTAAAATCCAAAACAAAAGAACTTTCAGATTCTGAGAGCGACAGACTTAACATTTTAGCTCTTAAAGAATATTTTCAAAAGGAAAGAGAAGTCCTTTGGCAAGATCTACTTAGAAGAGATGTTTTAATTAAAAATTATCGTGATGCTCAAAAGGTGTATGAGAAAATAAATACTCAAATAGGAAGGCGAGGTATTGGGTACAGTGATATTAATCAAGGTACAGAAAACAAGAAAAATAAACCTCTGTCATCTCTATTTACAGTAGGAAAAGTCAACAAACCAAATTTTCCAAACTTAATCTCTGTAAGTAAGAGAGTAAAAATCTCTGGGGAACCTCACTTAAGGAAACCCATGAAGATGATAAATGCGTGGTATGAAAACACAGACTTATCACCTTCAACCTCTGTCAAAAGAGGATCCAAACCAAAGAGATATCTGAAAACTCAAGATCAGATAGGAATCTTTATGTTTGGTAAACCAGAGACTCAAACTCAAGTTGCCTTCGTCTACACAATAGATTCTGAAAAGAAATTATATGCATAAGCACTTGAGTTTAAACCAAACCTTTCAGAAGAAAAACTAAGAAATATAATCGAAAAGGAAATTATGGAAACTGGGAAAATAGATATATTGAAAAATTCATATACACCTTCTGTAGATTAAAAACTCTCTGAAGAGATCTTGTCAGACACCTCTGTTGACATAGAAAGTAATCTATCAAAGGAAGAAAGCAAGCAAGTATGACACATGCTCGGAAAATCCAGTCTCTGTCAAAAGAAATATTGATGACTCAACCTCTGTATATGAGGACGATTCATCATCTGACGAATCAGAGGCTGACATAATAGAAAAGTTTCCTTGTGACACAGAGGTTGTTAAACAAATCCCTTAAGTTCTTAACAGAACTATTTCTCCAAAAGAGAAAATCACTGGAATTCCTATCTGTCCTGACTTTATGAATATGTGCATACAAGCCAAAACCTCTATTGGGCTTGAAAAGTTGAAACAAAAGAAGTTAATGTCCTCTCAAAATTTAAAAGATTCAACATTTTTAAAACCCTTAAAAACAAAAGAAAAACCAACATGGCAACAAAAGGGTAAATGGACAAAACCTAACAAATCTTTTTCATCTGTGACAGTGAAATCAACAGAAGTTCACCACAGAAGGGACTCACAGAAGGCTGCTACAAACAAAGATTTTTGCCAACAATCTAATCTACATAAATCTTCTTGTAATAGAAGCCATATGCTAGAATAGAATGTAATACCTCTGTGGCCCAGTTTAAAGCTTTCAATAAAAATTTCAAGCAAATCACCTCTGATGTTCAATATTGTCATTGCTTTGATCTAATGTTCATGTTAAATAATCATTTCTATAGTTCAAATTGTTTTCTCTCTGCAGCTAAATCAAATATGAAAGAGAAACAAACTGATTCTTCAACAAAAAATAAAATGTATTTCAAGAATGCCAAGGCAAACTTAAAAAATTCTGACGAAACTGGACCCATGTGGATATGGGTACCTAAATCTCTGTGATTGTTTTGCAGAAGCAGTTTGTGCCAATATGGTATCTAGACTCCGGATGCTCAAGGCACATGACTGGCAACAGAAGTCTTCTATCCACATTCCAAGAAAAACAAGATGGTGGATCAGTGACTTTTGGAGATAACAAAAAGGGGCATATCAAAGGCTATGGAGTCATAAAGAAAGAGAATATCACAGTACACAAAGTTGCATACGTGGATAGCCTAAAACACAACCTACTCAGTGTAAGCCAACTTTGTGACACATGATTCGATGTACTGTTCAAAAGAGCATTCTGCTCTCTACTAAGTGAAGACACAAGAATTGAACTTCTGCGAGCCAAAAGAAAAGGTGATATGTATCTAATGAACTTCAATGCCAAAAACAAGGACAACATTTGTCTTGTTACAAGCAAAATTGAAGAAGCCTGGCTATGGCACAACATGTTCTGTCACTTAAACTTTCACACTCTACATAAACTGGTAAAACTTGATCTGGTCAAAGGCTTACCAAATGTTAAGTTCAATAAGGATCATTTATGCTCTGCCTGTGAAATGGGAAAACTCAAAAGAGCTTCCCACAAAGGCAAATCTGATGTGTCTTGTCCTAGACCTCTGTACATGCTTCACGTTGACCTCTGTGGTCCAATCGCTATACAGAGCCTAGGTGGCAAGAAATATATACTTGTCTTAATTGATGAGTTTTCACGATTTACATGGGTTGAATTTGTCAAAAAGAAATCAGATGTTCCATGCATCTTGATTAATCTAATGAAAAGAATCCAAGTTCTTTATGAGTGTAGAATTCTGAAGTTACGAAGTGACAATGGCACAGAATTCAAAAACTCTGTCATTGAAGCCTATCTCACAGAAGAAGGAATATCCCAGAACTTCTCTGCCGCTCGCACCCCACAACAGAATGGCGTGGTCGAACGAAAGAACCGCACGCTAGTGGAGGCTGCAAGAACCATGCTTTCTGCATGTGGATTACCAATGACCTTTTGGGCAGAAGCAATTTCAACAGCTTGCTATACCCAAAATCGTTCAACAATCGTGAAAAGACACATCAAAACTCCTTATGAACTGATCAACAAACGACGACCAAACATCAAGTTTCTCCATGTGTTTGGATGCAAATGCTTTGTCTTAAACGACAGAGACTCAAGAGGAAAGTTTGAAGAAAAGGCTGACAAAGGCAAGTTCATCGGGTACTCTACCGCTTCCAAAGCCTACAGAGTTTACCTTCTGAAGTCACGCACGATAGTAGAAAGCATCAATGTGTCATTTTATGACTCTTTCCAAAATAATTCTGAACAACTCAGTTCAGAACTCGGGCTAAACATGGAAACCTCTAGCATCTCAAAAACAAATGAAGATTTAAGTCTTCTATTTCAAGAAATGTTCAACAACGACGTTGATCCCTCTGCTGGAACAAAAGGCACCTCTGCAGAATCACCTGTAAATGAAGTAAGTATCTCTTTGTCTGATCCATTTAATCCCTCATCCTCTACTACAAATTCTACAGGTACTGAAAATCTAACAGAAGATACGATGACAAAAGATTCTACAACAGAGGTTATCCAAATTCTAAATCCAACAGAGGAAGCAACAACAGAAGGAACGCCAGAGGGAAGTGAAGATGAAACCACAATACCTACAGAGAAGGAAATCCCAACCGTGATACCCATTCCGACAGAAGCTGAACCATCAACCACTTCAACTACAGAAGTTCAAGTTGATGACTCAAATGATCATCTTCCACGAACAACTCAATGGACAAAAAGCCATCCTCAAACACAAATCATCGGTAATCCCCCTGATAAGGTAAAAAACAAGATCAGCTTCTGCAAATTTTTGTTTCTTTACCAACTTTATTAGTGTGATCGAACCGAAAAAGATTTCTGAGGCCCTGGACTCTAGTACCTCTGCCACGAGGGAAACAGGCCATAGGGACTAAATGGGTCTTCAGAAACAAAAAGGATGAAGATGGAGTGATCATTCGAAATAAAGCAAGACTGGTGGCCAAGGGATATCGCCAAGAAGAGGGCATCGATTACGATGAAACTTTTGCCCCTGTTGCACGGCTCGAAGCAATAAGAATTTTCTTAGCCTTCGCAGCCCACAGAGGTTTTAAAGTATATCAAATGGATGTAAAATCTGCCTTTCTCAATGGTGAAATTGAAGAAGAAATATACGTTCAACAACCACTATGATTTGAAAGCTCAAAATACCGAAGGTATGTCTATCACCTCGACAAAGCTCTATATGGATTGAAACAGGCTCCAAGAGCATGGTACGAAAGACTTTTCACTTTTCTTCTCAATAACGGCTACAACAGAGGTACCACTGATACAACTCTATTCTTTAAAGGTGAAGGAATTGAGCTTATTCTTGTACAAATATATGTGGATGATATTATTTTTGGGTCTACAAATACACAAAAATGTAAAGATTTTGAAAAACTCATGCAGAGTGAGTTTGAAATGAGTATGATGGGAGAATTAACCTTTTTCCTCGGACTTCAAGTCATACAAACATCAGAAGGAATTTTCATAAATCAATCAAAATATGTATAAGACATACTTGAAAAATACAGCCTCTCTGATGCCTCTGTCATGAAAACCCCAATGGCCACTAGAAATAAACTTTTTTCAGATCCAAATGGCATCTCTGTCGAGTGCACACTTTACAGAGGAATGATTGGGTCTTTATTATACTTAACAGCAAGTTGACCTGACATAATGCATGCCACATGTCTTTGTGCAAGATATCAAGCTAATCCTAAAAAGACACATTATATTGTTGTAAAGAGAATCTTCAGATATCTCAGAGGGACCAAAATTCTTGGCCTCTGGTATCCGCAGAACTCTGGTTTTGGACTAAAGGCATACACAGATTCAGATTATGGTGGATGCAAACTCGACAGAAAGAGTACCTCTGGGAGTTGTCAATTCCTAGGTGGGAAATTAGTAAGCTGGACTTCAAAGAAACAGAATTGTGTCTCAACATCTACGGCAGAAGCTTAATACGTTGCTGCTGCTAGCTGTTGCTCTCAAGTTCTGTGGATGAAAACTCAGCTGAAAGACTTTGGTCACATCATCTGCAAAATCCCCATCTTTTGTGATTCCAAAAGTGCGATTGTCATCTCTGCAAATCCAGTACAACATTAAAAAACAAAGCACATAGATATCAGGTATCACTTTCTGAAATATCATGTGGAAAATCAAACCATCGAGATGCATTTTGTACCAACAGAATTTCAGCTTGCTAATTTATTCACCAAAGCACTTGATGAGAAAAGATTCCTTTACTTGGTGGGTAAATTAGGAATGATAAATATGGATTAACCTCTGTAAGTATCTTTATCTTTATATTATACAGTATGTATATTTTCTGTTTTGTTTATTACTTTGTATGTAAATTCTACTAAACTCCTTTCTGAAAAGCAACAGAGATTCTGTAAATCTCCTCAGAACCTCTGACTATCCTTACAGAACCTCTGATACACGACCTATGTTATATACATTCACTTCTAATTATTTGAACCAAGCATAGGTCAAGGGGGAGCAGAGGAAAACGAACTTGATCTACCGAGGATGATTAGATCAAGGGGGAGCAAAAGGAAACCTTGCTTAATCTACAGAGATTTATAAGTCAAGTGGGAGCAGAGGAAGAGATGAAAACAACAGAAGAAAAGAACATTGCCGGACAAAGAAGAACAAAAAGGTTAGTATCTCGAACAAATTCTTTTTGAAAATAATTTTCTAGGACACAAATTTCTAAATATGTTCTAGAAACATTATTAAACACATTCCAAATAAAATTTGATCAAAAAGAATGTTGAGTTTTCCATTATTAGAAATTTAAGGTCACAGAGCCTCTGCTGAGTCCAACAGAGGTTCTGCAGGCAAAAGCTCTGATCTTAAATCAATAATTCTTGGAAACTCTGTAAATCTTTTTAGGTATCAAAATCAAAAAGAATCATAGCATACAAACACTGCAGAAGAAGTCATCGGTTATAGAGTTCTCTCCACAAGAAAGAACTTATGTAGACCAACACTTGTTTTTAAAAGGACTTTTTGCTGCACAAAACCTTTTTCAAAAATAATTTTCTAGGACACTAGCTTTCAAAAAGGTCCTAAAAACATTGTTAAAAACAATCAAAAACTTGGATGATCAAAAATGTTCATAAATTATTAGATATACGAAATTTCTTGTCTCAGAACCTCTGTTGGCTCTGACAGAGGTCCAAAAACCTCTGTAAAGGAATTTCTATACATAATTTATCAATCCTCTCCATGGATTTTTTAAACATTCTTGTTGAAGGTACAAACTACAGAGGCAAGAAAAATAAGATTCTCAAATCACAGAGCCTCTGTCAGTTTTTACATTAGACATTTCTGTAACAGTAACGGTAACTTTTCTGCGAGTGAGAATCGTGTAGAGGTAAAGAGGCCCACGCGCCTAGCATTTAATAAGGCCGCCCACGACGTCTTGTAATAACTGACACAGAGGACATGTCATCTTTTCATTGGACCTACATGCAACACGTTCCTATGGAAAGTTGAACCCGCCGTAACGACTCAAGTGCGGACCCCAAATAATATTAACCTCAAAATATTAACCCTTTCAGATTCTACGGTCACATACTCAATATAAAACCCAAGTTACCTTCCCTCACAAAAACTTTACTCACTCTCTTCTCCGACGAACCTGCAACTATATTCAAATCATCATTTTACTGTGCAAAATGGCTTCCAGTTCCCACGCTACTCAAAACTCTCCGGCGAACTCTCCTCAACACACTCCAGTGCATTCAGAGCACTCCCAAAACCCTAACATCACCGCAAATGTTGAAAAAGAAAACTCCGGCGACTCTGCAAACTTTGCACCAACCACCAACCTTCAACACTTTCTGAACAAAGAACATTTTGAGGATGTTCTACATTTAAAATCCAACAACTGCTACCTGGTACCCTCACCAACAGCTTTCGGCGAAGCCCATGCTCTTCTCCTAAATATCCTAGAAAATCATTTCCTATACCCTCTCCTTTCCAAAACCCCAACCAAAATCCTTGCACGATATCAGAATCAATTTTGGCAAAGTTGCCGTTTTGATTCAGATGATTCTTTGATAAAGGGCTACATTTCAAAACAAGACAAGTCTGACTACCTAGAACTCATGTTTAATAGAACCATGTTCTCACTGGAGTTCAACCTACCAACCAGAGGTCTACTTGGAATCAAGAAATATGCTGAGGTTCCTACGGACGAGGAGCTCTGTCGATTCGTCGAAATGTTAGGATATAACACAACCCTGAGGAAACGCAATGATTTCCGCAGAGGCAGACTACCACCTCTGTGGAATACCCAGTTCTCCATCTTGAATCGTTGCCTCACAGGAAAAACCGGTAGCCCTGACCAAAGCTCATTCCAGAACCTGACCATCATGTATGGAATCTATTACGATATTCCACTTGACTATGCGACCATCATGATGCATGAATTAGTGAACACAATCGACAGAAAGCTCGTAACTCAAAAGGCCAAGAGGAATACACCAGGGTATCTACCTCCTCTGCAATACCAAAAAATTCTAGGAGTCATTTTAGAGCCTCTATTTCAAATGCAGAAGTGGCCAATGGAAGGGCCATCTGTAAAGCTTTACCCAATGAATAAAAATACTCCTACAGAGCATGAAGACAGTTACCCCCACTGCAGACCTCTGTCGAAGAACCTTCTGGCATATGCAATTGATGAGGATAGGAAATTAGAGTATATACGCGTCCACAGGACTCCAGAACCAAGTCCTGTGACACCCCCGCGTCTAGGAGCCCCCTTAGGTGTAGATATAGTACAAAGAATGACAGAAGAGGAAAGGGCTAAAGCTTTGGAGAAACACTATTCAGTACAAGACCGATTCAAAGCCCAAAGAGAAAGCATTTACCCTTCTTCTCAGAAAAGAAAAACCTCTGCAGCAACACCCAAGAAGAAGACAAAGAAAAGAAAACCCACAGAAGAAACTACAACCTCCGCAGTTCAAACCACTTCACCACTTGCTACAGAGACAAGAACTTTTGCACCTCCCTCACCTCCAAAACAAAAGAAAAGGAAATCCAAATCCACAGAAGAGGGAGATCCTAAGCCAAAGAAGAGAAAGTCAAAGAAAAAGAAACCAAGTTCACCTCTGCAGGTCATCACAGAGGATGTCGAACAAGAAGAGGAAGACCAGGCTATACATCTGCAATCTCCCTCCCCAATAGCTAATACAGATCAACAGGGAGATTTCAATGCCTTCCTCAACAATCCCGATATTGCTCAAACCTTAGATCCATCAGGATGGGTCGCAGAACCATTGGATCAGTATACATAAGCTATGCACACAACAGAAGTCATTTCTGCTGCTCAAGGTACACAAACCATGCACCCTCACGTACGATAACTCATAGGATCTCACTTCATTTATGATTCCTTAAGAGAAGCGGCAGAAACTGTAGTGCCTACAGAGGAAACCTCAGAAGAACATGTAAACATAGAAATAGAGGAAGAGGTTAGGATAGAAACAACAGAGGGTTCTGCAGAAAAAGATGCCGAAGAAGAAGATGGCACACATCCCAAACCCCCTCCTAGTGCAACCCACATTTCTGATACCGCCGGTCTAGCGGCAGAAGGTATCATTGAAATAGAGCAGCACAGCTCGATCCCAACCCCTCCCAGCCAGCCAGAGGTTACTCTTTCAACCTCTATGCCTAATATAACCAGGGAAACCATTCCTGGGGAGTCCTCTCGAAAGGACTCACCCATAGTTCATGATTTATTGCCCCAAATCACATCTGACATCCTAGCAGAGGAATTCGTTTCCTCTGCCACACACACGACAATAGGGCCCAACATCCCTTCAGAGGGGATTAGAGAGCACAGAGACGAAGAGACTCTAGACAAGTCTCCAAGTCAACAGAAGGATATTCCAATACCGACCTCTGGAGTGGATTTGGACAATGTTCTTCACAGAACTTCCGTAGAGGTTGAAACTCATATTTCTCCTCGAGGATCAGAAGGAAATCCTTCCACCCTCAACGTACTAACAGGGGTGAAAGAAGGTGTCTAAGGAACAAGGACAAACTCTAGAGACGAATGTGTTCCTCCAGAGGTTACCACGAGTTCACACGTATCAAGGGGTGAGTTCCAAACCCTTGTCACCTCTGTGAACCAAACATTGGCAGAGTTGAAAAGCTCTTTCAAATCTTTTGCAGAAGTTACATCCAAGGCCATCTCAGAACTAAACACCAAAATGGACAACTTGTCCACAGAGGTGCAATCTACTTTAGCCCAGATGAAGTCTGCTGCCACAACTTCTGCCACCACACCTGCCTCTGCTACTGCTGATTTTGAAAAAGCTGCAACTTCTGCCTTCAACAACTCAATCAACATATATCTGGAAAAAATGAAAGAACAAGTATCATCAAAAGTTATTAATCATGAAGAACTGCAGAAGGATCTACGACAAGTTCAGGAACAAACAACAGAAGCTACTCTAGCCATGAAGCCTACCGACTACATGACCAGAGCACAGTTGACAGAAATTGGGCAAAGCATCTTGAATCAAATGACAGAATTTATCGGAGCCTTCACCATAGCCAACGCTTCTTACGTAAAAGACTTCAAGGCTAGTGTGGGAAAGATGCGGTTCAACACAGAGGCCGAAGTTCAAACTCTTCTTGGTCTTTGTGATGATCTCTGTGCCAAAATGATGGCAGCCGGGGCAAAGAAACCTGACACTACTTGCAGAGCAGAAGGTAACGAAGATAAGGGTCAGGATGATTCTGATGATGATGATTCATCAGATCATCCTGAGGGGGAGAAACAAGGGGAGAATCAAAGAGAAACAACTGCAAGCAATCCTCCAATGTTTACAGAACCAATTTCCTCTGCACCACCAACCCAAACTCAAGAAACACAATAGAGACCCACAGAGGAAACACCAGCCTCTGTCGAAACCACCTCTGTCCTTGAAAAAGATGTCCCTGAAGTTCAAATCCTGACATCTTCATCCTCAGAAGAACTTCCCCATTCTCAACCAAAATCCCAACCCAAAACTCACCCAAGAAGAAAAACCATTGCCCACAAACCAAAAACAACAAAACGTTCTGCTACGTATGTCCTAAAAAGAATGGAGTTCGTATCCGCTTTCAGAGCCGCAAAACGTTTTGATATCCCTCCACAAACCACAACCGAGCTCACAGAAGAAACATCAACAGAACCCAAATCCCCGATCAAACCAACAGAACCATCCCCACCAAAGTCCTCAGAAACTAAAATGTCAAAAACTACAGAGGTAATCCCCATCATACCCACAGAAACCTCAACACCCAAACCAACAGAAGCAATCCCACAGAGTCCAAAGCAGACAATAGGTTCTGAGCCTTCCCAAACCAAAGATAAAGGTAAAGGAATCATGACAGAAGAACCACATAAGAAAAAGCAAAAGCCACAGATGACAGAGAAGTTGATGAAGAGCTCATTCGATGCCTTTGTCACTCCTAAACCTGAAGACGATTGGGCAACATATGGTAGGGTTGCAGAGATAAAACGACAAATGGATGCTCTGCGAAGACCAATACTAGCACCATATACACGACATGCAGAAATGGAAGAGGTGGTGTATAGGTACCTTTAAAAACAACAATATCAGAACAACCCTATACTACACACCTTCAGCAGAACAAAGCCAAAATCAATGGCAGAAGTCTTCTCAGAGTCCAAAATAGAAAAGGTAATATACTGCAAATTCTCTCAAACGAGAACCTTTCCAAAGATCAGGTACAACATTTACAAAGTCAAAAGGGAGAACAAGTCCGAAAATTAATTTTCAGATGCCGATATAAGGAACTTGAACCCCTATGATCTGCCAGATCTTCTACTTTGGACGAAAGAAAACTTCGACAACGATGCTAACAGAAGGGCCTATCAAGTGTTCAGGAAAGCAATGAGAGAAAAGCTTCTGCTGTATAGCATGATAGACTTTCAACTGGGAAGAGATCTTGGAGTCAGAAACCTGAGTCTGAGACCACCAGAGGATCACTGCCCACCTTCTGCAATACCCAACTCAATCATAACAACACCAAGGTACGGGTTAGTGTATAAGGATCCTGCTGGTCAAGTGAGACTTTTTGTGGAAATGGACTATCAGAAGTATGCAACTAGTACTCTGAACAAGTTCAGAACAATCTTACAAGAGAACAGAGGTACTGAGCTTATGGATCAAGAATCAGCAGAAAGAATGATCAGAGAAATAGATGCTACAATCGGCTTGAGAGAACTCTGCATCAATTTCTATCACGAGCTCAGAGAAGTAGGATTCGACAACAGAAGTTTCAATGACTTCAAAGATGCAAATGTCTAAATCTCTTTTACATATCTCTATAATAGTAAAAAAGAAATGAAATGAAACTTTTTGAGGTATTGTTTAACCTCTGTCTACTTTACTTAGCCTAATTATGCATAAAGTCAAATTTTCATTTTTCAATACTTAGGGAGAGATTGTTAGCTCCAAATATTCATAATATTAGAATTATTGAAAAATAGGCTAAGTATGAAAGAGTTCCACATAAGCTCTGCGGTGTTCCACAGAAGCTCTGCCAAAGCAACCGATCATTCAAGGAACACCAAGTCCCAAGAAGAATCTACAGAAGACTACTCACAAAGGACCAAAGAAGGATCTACAGAAGAATGCTCACCAAGGACCGAGCCGCAGAACCTCTGTCACCCTTGAAAGAGCCTCTGCGGTTCAGACTGAAGACTTGGAAGATATTTATAATATCTTGCCATTGTTGAAGAAATATCTTACCACTGTTACAGAAATATCTTGCTACTGTTCCAGGGTCCGTTCATCAACTTGTACAAGGCATGGTCCGACAACAAACACGTGTCAAACTCTGATAGGAATCCTTGCAAGTTGATATTAGTGCATTTAATGCATGCAGATGTCCAACTGTTCATGCCATCCCTTCTTTCCTGTAGCATTAGTCCTTTTGTCTAGAATAGTTCTTTTGTAGTAGTATAAAAGGAAGACTCATGTTGAGTTCTTCCTTACCAGAAAATATACAAGAAAAACACACACACAATTAACGTCAAATCTATTATTAAGTGTTCTTCATCAAATACAGGAAAACTTTGAGATATTCATCTGTTCTTCATATACTGTTTATTTGATTTTCTGTATTGTTTCTATACAAACATATCTGGTAGTTCTTCAAATACGCTTCCGCAATATATCTTATTTGAACTAATAAATAAGATAATCTTTGTTAATCAAACACGGGAACCAACATTCGGCACTCAGCTGCATAGTGCCATGGCTTGCCACACATGAAGCACCCATTTTTCTGTAGAGTTTGTGTTGTTGCCTTTTCTTGAGCTCTGTTCTCCTCTCTTGGCATACCTCTCTATAGGTATTCAACCTGTCTCTGCTGGTATTCATCTCTTCCCTTCTTCTCATAGCTTCTGTTGTCATACATCCTCTGTTGATCATAGAACTCATCTCTCCCTTGAGTTCTTGGTTCGTAAGCCTGTGGTGGTCCACACTGTCTTGGATCTTGGTAAGATCGTTCCATCTGTCGCCGAAAATTCTGATATCGGCCACATATTCCATCTCTTTCATCAGTGCCTCTGTTGAAGTTAGGCATCTTCTTGAAGCCTCTGTTACCAAACTCTTTCTTGAGCAAAGCTAAAGATTTTGCTATAGAGGCAATGGTTGCGTCACCCTCTTCTGTCATCTCCTCTTCCTTACTGTCAGCTACCAAAACCTTCTTCTTCTTCTTTCCTTTCTCCTCATGAGCATTGTCCTTCTGTGGCTTGTAATGAACCTCAGTGGCCTTTCCTACGAGTGCCAGAGGTCCACCCAACTGGGATTTTGTCTGGACTATGTAACCTTTTGTGCACCCAGAGTGCCGAAGAGGTCAGTTAGAGACCATGTGTCCAAATCCTGATTTGTATGGAGTGACATAGACAACTGAATCCACTCATCATTCAGGATTTTGAGGAACATAACATTGTTCTCCTCAAGAGGTCTGTTGATACCAAACTTCTTACATTTGTCGATCAAGGAGTTGAATCTATCATATGTGTTATGTATGGATTCTGTTGGCAGAGCCTTGAATGCATAGTATTCGTTTATGCACTAAGCTCTTCTGTTCTTTTGGGTTTTCGCCCCTCCCTCTAACTGTTTTTCAAGCTCTTTCCACATATCGTAGGCAAATTCACAGGCATATAAGGATTGAAAAAGGTCATTGGGTATTGCCTTGATAAGTAATCGTTTTGTTTTCTTTGCACATTCATAGTTTTCCCAATCTTGTGTGGACCATTCGTCATTATCCTTTGGTTTTTCATAGTCAGGTACCTCCGGTGATGTTGGAGTTTCAGGTACCCTAGGAACAGTAACCATGGGGACATATGTAGGGTTGTGGATGTATGTGATTAGTTCTTTGTCAACACCATCCAGAAAATGGATAATTCGAATCTTCCATTGTGGATATTCGTCTCTTAGGAGAGTTGGGGGCTTGGTTTGAGAACCAGCAGTGAAGAAGCTTGTTGTGTTTGCCATTTTTAAAGAAGTAGGGTTTCGAAGTGAAAAACAGAGTATGGTACTGATAAAGTTTTAAAGATGGGGCAGATTTAGAACACAAGATTAAACAAAGGAAGAAAAGGGTTAACACCTGAACAAAGCACACACTGGAAAGATTTTGAGGAAGAAACAATTCCTATTTATGTGTTATAATCAAACTGGTTGCGAGCAACATAAAACAGGGGTTGTTCCATAAAACTGGAGAATAAGACTAAAAATCATTCCAGATAAACTACCAAACGAGTCAGAATCATTGCATAGTAGATCATTTGATATTAAGAATCAATGTTTGCTCTGATAGCAATTGTTGATCCCTTTTTTACTCAACGATGAAGATTTAAACCAATAGATAAATAAAACATAGTACAATAACTTGTATGCGGAAGCGTTTAACAAACATATTGGTTTACATGATTTGGCAGAATCACACACAAAAATAAATAAGATCAATAAAATAACAACAGTAAGATGCTCAATGATTCATCTTCATTTATCTCAAAGTGAGTTACAGCAAGAACACGTAGTAGTGCATGTTTTTATCTTAAGAATATATTCTCTCTCTCTCTCTCTCTAGTTGGTGTGTGTGTTGTGCTCCGTTACCTGAAAAGGTAGGAGTGTGCACTCTACATATAGTGAAGCAAGGGAACAAATAGTACAACGACATGATAGTGGGACGATGAAGGTACAAGCAAAAGGTTGTCACCTCTAAGAGGATGACACCTGGAAAGTAGAACATCGTGGGCTGTACTATTTGATCTTCAGGATCTTCGTACAATACAGGCACGTGAGAGGCATGTGTTCCTTGGTCTCCAAGATATCTCGAGTCTTCATCTTCAATAACTCTAGTACCACAGAGGCTCTGTGAAGTTTCACAAACACTCTGTGGTCTTGATCTTCGGGTTGAACTTGTTCTTCTCGGAAGATGACCGACATAGACTTCTGGTACCTTGCTGTACTCGGCAGAGCACTTCTGCCATCCTTGAACTTAGCCTATTTTTCAATACTTGTTAAATGATAATCTATTGGAGCTAACACAAAGAAATCAAAAGTGAACAGAAGATCGCCCGTGAATGCTACAAGGCGATGCTAAAACCCCAAAAGAAGGATATCTAGCAATTACACGGCCAGGATGTCCTTGAGTCTATTGAAGACTACCGTCTAGAAGAAGTTGTCCTAGACCAAGACAAGTCCGACATAGTCGTCTTCATAGGATCATCGTTGCATCCTACCATAAAAGAGAAACTAATTTCTTTTTTGCAAGAACACGCGGATTGCTTCGCCTAGACGCATGAGGATATGGTCGGCATCAGCCTAGACGTTATATCCCACAAGCTAAACGTCGACCCATCTTACAAAACAGTCAAGAAAAAGCGTAGGAAATTCTCTCCAGAACGAAACAAAATGATCAATGAAGAGGTCGACAACTTGCTGAAGACCGGGAAAATCAGGGAAGTAAAATATCCCGACTGATTGGCAAACGTCGTGATCGTAAAATATCCCGACTGATTGGAGGGTATACATTGACTTCACAAACCTCAACAAGGCCTGTTCGAAAGACCCCATCCCCCTACCATACATCGATGCGATGGTCTACGCTACTGCTGGTCATCAACTCTTAACGTTCATGGACGTATACTCTGGATACAACCAGATCTTGAGGCACACTGCCGACCAAGAGAAAAACTCTTTCATGACGGACAAAGGTATTTACTGCTATGATGTTATGCCTTTCAGTTTGAAAAATGCAGGGTCGACATACCAGAGATTGGTCAACAAAATGTTCAAAGAACACCTTGGCGACACGATGGAGGTTACATCGTCTATATGCTTGTCAAGTCAAAATAAGCGATCGACCATATCGACCATCTAAGGAAGTCATTCAACGTCCTCAAAGAATACTAGATGAAGCTGAATCCAATGAAATATTCATTTGGCGTAAGTACCGGAAAATTTGTGGGATACATGGGGACACGACGCGGGATCGAAGCTAATTCGGAAAAAATCAAAGCCATCGTCGATATCAAGTCACCCCGAAACTTCAAAGAAGTCCAACGAGTTACTGGTCTCTTAGCATCACTGAACAAGTTTATGTCTTGATCCTCAAATAAATGCTATTTGTTTTACAATGTCTTTGAGAAAAAACAGGGGTTTCGAGTGGACGGACGACCACGAGCAAGCATTGCAGAAGCAAAAAAGCATATATGGCGTCGCCACCCCTGTTATCAAAACCCAAGGACAATGAAGTCCTATAGCTTTACTTGGCGGTCAGTCCTAATTCCGTAAGTGTTGTCTTGACTCGAGAGGACAACAAATGTCAATTACCGATCTATTACATAAGTAAATCTATTTTAGACGCTGAGACCAGGTACTCGTCCATAGAAAAACTACTGTTACCACTAATTACTGCTGCTAGTAAACTGCGACATTACTTTTAATCGTATCCTATAATTGGCGTTACTCACTTCCCTCTTAGTCTATCTTGAGGAAACTAGAACTGACAGGTAGCCTAGCAAAATGGAGTGTTTACCTCAGTAGCTATGACATACACTTCAAGCTCATGACATCAATCAGATCGCAGGCTTTAGCAAATTTTGTCGCCGAGTTCAGTCCAGAACTAGAAGTGCAAGACGATACTGTTGCGACTCTCGACGACACGCCCTGGACACTTCATGTCAACAAATCATCCAATGCTAGGGGGCAGGACTTGGCATCATCTTAAAGTCGCCACATGGTGGCAAGATGATGTACTCCATACGATGCGACTTTAAAGCCACCAATAACGAAGCTGAATATGAAGCATTGATCGTATGTATGAGCATGGCATGAGACTAGTGGGCAACCGGACTACACGTCAAAAGCGATTCCCTCCTAGTCATTAACTAAATGAACGGGGAATTTGTAGCAAAAGATTCCAAGATGACGGCCTACTTTAAAGCAGCTAAGGACAAAATCAGGAGAATTTAAACCCTTCTCGATCATGAAAATTCCAAGAGACCAGAACGCTCAGGCTGATGCCTTAGCTAATCTCGGATTAGCGCTTAGCAAACCGTCGTTCGATACTGTCCCTATGATCCATCCTACGACTTCATCCATTGAAAACGCTGACAATATTCACGTCCTCGATGAAGAACATAATTGGTCGTGCGATATTAAGAACTATCTTATGCACGAACAACTACCAGAAGATAAGATGGAAGCACGAAAGATTCGATTCAAAGCCTCCAAGTACCTTATGATCCGGGGATAGGCTCTATAGGAGGTTATCAACGTGTCTGAACCTACGATGTATCGTCAACAATGGTCAAGTACAATAAATCCTGAAGGAAATGCACGACAAAAAATGTGGCAATCATTCGAGGTTGTCGCAGTTTAGCAAATTGAATAACTCAGCAAGGTTACTATTGGCCGACTTTACGACAAGACGCAATCAGGTATGTCCAAAGATTTGACGCTTGTTAGCGACATTCAGGAATGTCTCATCAACCCTCTAAACCTTTACACACGACTCTATTCCCATGGCCCTTCATGAAATAGGGAATGGACATTGTCGGGAAATTGGCACATGCCCCCGGGAAAAAGGTATTTCTATTAGTTCTTATTTATTATTTCTCTATGTGAATAGAAGCAACGACTTTCTCCCAAGTTCAGGACAAGGAGGTGGTCTCTTTTATCCAGACTAACATTATTTGCAGGTTCGGAGTCCCATATAAAATTGTATGCGACAATGGGTCATAATTCATAAGTGATAGAACACGACAATTTTGTGAGGATCGTAACATTAAGCTTACGACCTCGACGCCATGATACCCTCAGTCGAATGGACTTGCAGAGTCGATCAATAAGGTCATCATCAACTCGATAAGGAATTGACTTATGCCACAAAAGGGAGATGGGTTGAGGAACTCCCCTCACCCTTATGGGCCAATCGTATGACACCACGTGCGTCCACATGCCAGACCCCGTTCTCGTTAGTCTACGGTTGTGAAGCGGTGTTACCCATCGAAGTCCAACTGTCAACGTCGAGACATACTTCGGTAGACCATAACTTGGTGGACATGAGTTACGATCTCGACGCTCTCGAGGAGCTGAGGGAAGCCGCACTAATCAAAATGGCGTCTAAAAAACAAGTCGTCGAGAGATATTTCAATAAAAATGCAAGATTAAAGTCTTCCAAGAAGGCGAATTTTTCCTCCGACGAGCATTTCAAAACATGAAAGAATTGAATGCAGGTAAGTTATCCACCAAGTGAGAAGAATCATATCATATATATGAATTCGTAGGACAATGCGCCTATAGGCTCCAAACCCTCGACAATCAAGACGTCCCACGAAGCTAGAATGCGGTACATTTGAAAAAATATTTTTTTAAGTTATTTCTTTACGGTTTATCAATCATATCGATCACTGATTTAAGCATCAGAGGGTCGTTGGCTAAGCCAACGATCAACCACTAACGACTGAGGTATCACAGGATCACACGAATATAAGCCAATGACAATATATGTTATTTTTCGAACGAAACAACTCACTATTCGGGAAGTCTTAAGTCTCACGAATCCAGGTCTAGAGTTAGAAAAATTAGTCAGCAAGCCCTAGTCGCACGTTCATTATAAAATGCCTCAGTCACATGTTTCATGTTTTGATTACATATTTACTAAAGCCTCAGTCGCACGATTTATATTGTATTATATTTTTCGACGCATGTTTTATGTGTTGTCGCGTGGTATCACATGATTATTATAATTTTACTTTTAGTACGACGAGAAATTCACTAGACAAAAATTTCATAAGACTTAAAATAAAAACTTGTATTAATAAAACCAAAAAGTTACAAGTGTTGGGCACGACGACCAACGGTCGCCCCGAATAAAATACAAACTAAAAAAAAGCTAAAAAAACTAAGGCTGAGAAGGTTGCCCCTGTTGCTAAGCAACACCCTCGTCGCCACCTCCAGCCTCGATGTCCTCGGGTTCACCGTCCTCCATCTCATCCTCCTGGTCAAGATCTTTCTCGTCCCAGATCTGCTCGAGATAAGTGGCGACTTCCGCTTCTGCCCCAGCCATGGGGTTCTTCCCTTGTAGATGGCGACGCATGAGTGCCGCCCGAACCCTGAGATACGTAAGCACCTCGAAGGAGATGAACTTCTCCTCCAGAGCAGCGATCTCCTTCTTCTCAGCTTGGACTAGCGGCCTAAGGTCCTTGACCTGTTTTTCGCTCACGGTCAAGGTTGCATTGGTCGTACGACCTCTGCCTCAGACGTAGGGGCCCTTTCGAGGGCTTCCTTCAAACGATTTTGTAGCTCCTCATTCTCTCATGTTGCGGCCTCTAGATGGTTCTAAGCATCGTCAAGCCGTACTGAGAAGGATTCTGCCTTGGTTTTCGCCGCCTGTTTTTGCTCCCGAGCCTTGCGCGCCCCTCTTGCACCTGTCGAATCTTTTCGACGGCCATGGGAGCGACCCTCCGGATTTTTTCCATCTGGTTATATAGGCACAACGACGCCTTAAACTCCTGAATGGAACGATCAAAATATTAGATCGTACGACAGAAGACTACGAAGATAAAAACCAAAGTGATTAAAATAAAAACATACCATAAAGGACAGCCCGCGATATGGGACCCGGTCTTGTCAACAGAGACATCCTTGTAACGTCCTTAGAAAGACGACAAAAGAAATTTTCCCAAGTCCGGCAAAATCTTCGCTCTATCCAGGACGTCATCGGCCATAAATTCCGACGGTAACGTAAAGTTAACCGTCGAGACATTGGCCGATCCCTCGACTACGTGGCCTTTCCCTTGTTGACCAACGAAGGGGTCGGCATCTCCACCTGGGTCCCGGTCTCCTCGACCGCAAGTGTTATTGACGGCGCCATAGGATCCATGTTGATCGGCATGGCGTCGACTACGTCAGGCGACGTCTTCGTCTTCTATGGTGTGGCGACCTTTAATTGGTCGTCACCCTTCGATGACTGTTCCCTCCGGGGAACCGTCCACATCTTCACATCCCCGACCTGAAGGTCGGAGGGGGGGGGGGAAGCCTTCCTTTTCATCTCCTTAGCATTTATGTCCAGGAGTAGTTGTGCTTCCTTCTTGGACAGGTTGTGCGAAGGCATCGACCCTGATCCACCTGAGGCAAAACAAGAGAAGAAGAGTTATAAAAAATAGCGAAGAAAGAAATCGTATGACCAAAGGTACCCGACTTACCTGACATCTCCTCTTCCTCTTCTCTTTCTTCTTCCTCTTCCGCTTCCTCTCTTTCCTCGTCTCTCCTTACGAACGAAGCCTCAGGCGCTTCGATCTAGACGATGTCGTCGTCGTCGCTATCCTCATCGACCAGTGCTCGGTTGAGGAATAAGGACCTCTCCTCGACGTTGTAGGTGAGGAACTTCTCGATCTTCCCCTAAGTATCGAGAAGAGGCTGGACTTTGGTGAAATCAACGACTGAACCATTAAAAGCAAGAGATTAGTATGGCAATAAAAGAAAAATAAAACATACTGCAATGTAAAGAAAATACCTTGGTCGTTCCAGCCGGCCACAACCCAAGAGGTGTCTTTGTCGAGAAGCTCGAGAGACATCACTCGACCAAAAGCGTATCTGGTCTTCCACTTACAGTCGTTAACCGCAGTGTTTTGGACCAGTATACGGTCTCCTCTAAACCTCAACAATAGGCTATATCGGTGGTTGTTGTCCACCTTAACCTTATATGCCGCCAAGAAGTTGTTCACGGTGAACGGAGACTCTGAGTCGGCAGTGACCCTTTCGATCACGTAGACAATGCGCCAAAACTCGGGCATTGCCTGACTAGGGGATAAGTTGAACTTGTTCAAGAATGCCCTGGAAGGAGGAGAGTAGGGCCACGTAAACCCTATTTTGAAAGGGTAATCGTACATGACGAAGTACCCATTCGGGCACTCCTCAGGACGTAATTGGTCAGGCAGGTTTAGCTTGACCACACCATAAATCTGGGCTAAGGCACTAATGTTCTCTAGCTATTCGTCATCATCTATGGAACTAGGGGGCTCACCGTACATTATGAAGTCAAGGGTTGTAACTTGGGTGACGTATATCTCCCTAAGGTCCCAGTATTTTGCAGGTTTCTTGGCTAAGGTTTTAATGGGCATAAAGAAGCAGAGAAGAAGATCGTACCTTATAAAGAGCTCTAAACCTCGATCAATTTTTGGATAGAATTGAGTTTTTTTGCGGTTTTTGGCAAATAATTGAAAAACAATCTCTCTAGAATAGCCTAAAGCGTAAAAAAGGAAACAATCAACCGAATGACCTATATATATGAACCATCTTATCAGGTTGAGTCGTCCGATGATCGACACCTGTCACCAAACCTTATCATGACACCCCGGATGGACGACATCTGTCCTGCAGCTGTCATCCACGTGCAACACGTCAGGATGACATCACCGATCTTATGGACTTTTCAGATTCCTTCGAACCGGTTCAGTTACTTTGGAACCGATTCAGTTTCTTCGATTGACATGTATCCATTCAGTTCCCTTAAAATTTAAAAATTTAAATTCATGCACTAAATTCAAATTTTGGGGGCAAACTGTTTGGGTAAAAAATCACACATCACAACTGACACCATAAATTAAACGACACTTAATGTACGACAAGTCTTGTATTAAGATAAGGTCCTATAAACTATGCACGACCATGACTATAGTCGTCACTTACAACGTTGGTCGTAAGTTACTCATAACTAGCGACCAAGTTCCTTAGTAAAACGTCACGACCATCGTATGATTCCTTGCGACCATGATTAACTAACTCTCGACAAGCGATTTCTTTGTGTCTATTCAATTCAGGTCACTAGCATTTAAAGACAACGGTCATAACTGAAGACTGCCATCAAATGAATTAAATGATAAGGACGGTTTTCACATTTGTGAAGATCATTTATCACATCCAAGCTTATATAAACCAAGCTCAATGCCTCATTTGGACACACACTGATTCCAAAAAGGACCCAGAGAACAGTAGCATCAGCAACTAAACATCAATCTCAATCGAAGAATCTCACAGAAGCCAATTTAAACTTACGACGCTCAGTAGAAACTTACGATTTAGTTTATTTGTATTCTCTCTGTAATCAGTTTTACTCTCGACACTTGTTATTATAGGACGTCGTCCCTGATTGACGACCATAGTGCACTGTTGACTTCTATCATTGACCAAGGTTTTTACCCTTTATGGTGTTTTCCGCGTCACCAAATTATGTTGTCTCTTTATATTTCTTTCGCTTGTCATTCGATTTGTCGAGAGATTCTTTTCTTTAGTTGTTAAAGCTCCACACTGAATTTAAATCTTCCTTTCGACGATTTTTATCATTAACACAGATGAATATAAAGGTTCCTATATACTTTTCAGAAGGTTTGGTCTCTTTTGCTCTCCCTACTACTACAGTTATCCATTCGAAAGTTTACTTTTAATCTATGTCTTCTTATATAAGAATCTATTCTAAAACGGTCAATGATCTGAATATAGATGTCATGTATGTATTATATAAGGAAAAAACAATTGTGCTTTACAGTAATATGCACATTGTGGATCCCAGATTAGTGCAATGTAGAAGAAATCAATAAGAAATAATCAACAATCACAACGATTTCAAGTTATCATCCATCTCATATTCATAAACCATTTAGAGAATTTGATCATACGGTTACAATGGTTATGTGACGATTTTGAATGATTAACCTAAACAATTAGGCTAAGCTATCTATTTATACCAAGGTCTAAAACCTAAGGCCCACGACCCATTAAGCAACTCTAAACTAAGCGCATTTATCAATAAAGGCCTTTTTACAATAAATAATTAACTCTATAATTCTTTATATAACTTTCTAATGAATAGGAAATTTAGGGCCCTAACAATCTCCCCCTAAAGTTATATAAAGAAAAAATTGTCTTTAAAACTTTAAGTCTTGATCTTCTTTTCCTCTTGAATCTTTGAAACACTTTGGTGTTGCTTGTCTTCATGTCTTTCCAAGCTCCCCCTTGAATAAATAACCTTGACTGAGTGCACGAAACGCAGCTTTCAACTGTAGAAGCTCAACACATCGGATAAGCATACAAGAATGATAATGTGCGAGTTACGTGACATCCCACGGTGCATATTCAGTTTAGAATCATGAATCTGTCTTTGAACCGCGAGTTGAATTTGCTTTCAGTTTTAGCTTTAAGAATTTGTAGAACCAGTATGCTCGAAGGAGGAAATAATAACTTTTAGCAAACACCACTTGATAAGGAATGAGAATCAATCAAGTAAACTTTTCTGCACAATTGAAACCGTTACTCTCCCTCGACTTTTGCTAACTCCACCTCAAATTGATATTCGGTGTCTTTGAATCTGTAACATTTCTCCCCCTCATGATGAGTAGGAGCATCCGGAGCATCATGTAATATCAAAGAAAAAAACTGATGAGTAGCAAGATGTTAGATAAAACGTTTTGGGAACCAATATGGGGTAAATATCTAACACATAAACACAATAGTAACTGTTATCACAACAATTAAAATAATTGTGTGGCTTATGTTCAGAGTTGGCATCGGGGTATCTCTGATAGGACTTGCAGTTATCACAGAAGTAATGTTTTAAAAATTACTTCTCAAACTGTTCCGGCAATATCACGAAGATTTGCAAATGGAATCACAAAGACTCGTGCATGTTTGAAAGAAATAAATTATATCTGTTTGGCTTAAAATATTGATTTAACCTGGAACGCAAGTAAAAAATCAATAGACTTAGTGATTAGGAAATGAAGTTCGGAGACCGGAGCTGATGTCTTCCTTTTTCAATATCTAAGACCTCCGAGTGAGGAATAGATAGATTATGTGCTAAATCTCCGTGAATATATGAAACAAGCATCTGTTGTGAGATACTTGAGAGGTTGGGTGGGGTGACACGAGTTATCGACACTGGGTTCATGTCTGTTTCAATCGTCATCTCCAAAGAACGAGACTGAATAGATTGTGTGGTTGCCCGGATAACTGACTCGGTTTGTTAAGGACCAATAATTCTTTTAAGTTGTCACATCCTCACCAAATTGTTTTCACTCCAAACTCATCTAATTATCTAGACCCCTCACTGTTGTCTATAATTGGATGTGTTTTTTGGGTAGGTCCTTTCGGTTCTGGATAGACCATAGAAACGGTAAAAGTCCTATCACTCCTTTCATGCAACGAAACAGTTTAGTAAACAGTGAGGTAAACATTGAAGTACGAGTTCTAAACTGAAGTGTCTAGAAGTCTAAACTTTTAACAACGAGTCCTGATATGAGGTAATCAGAAATCATAATAATGAAGTCCGAGTTCTGATATGAGGTAATCAAAAGTCTAAAAATTGATTTGAAATGGAGAATTTCATTAAACAAGATCAAGCGCTAAACAGAATGACTCAGTAAGCACATTACAGTCAAAAAGCAAACAAAGAACAGAAAGTTTAATTGTGAAGAACAAGTCACAATTATTATATCTGATAAGAATTGAATCAAAAACAAGAAATGAAGAACTTTGTGAAATAAATAGGAATTCAAATGAGTGTCTTTCCATTGAAAAATCAAAAAAATGTGAGACATGGAAATAACTAAGTCAATGAAACATAACACGTGGCAATCATGGAAGTTAAAATTGGAGAATAACAAACACATGTTAGTTATTCAGAATGAATTACCACGGTCTTTGAATTCAGTTAAAGTTCACTTACCTTTCATAAAACAGTACTCCCCTCAAAATTGGCATAACCTATGAATGTTCATGATGTGATGTGAATATTATGAATTAAAACGCCCATGGCATTCCTGCAAAATAAATTAGAAGGATTTTGGTATCCATCCTTTGATGGATCCTAGACGGTTAGATGCTCTATTACAGTGAGGACTGTGGATACTATAAGTACCATACCAATGAGATTAATATTTTTGATCAACAAAATCGTTCAAACCACATGTAAAACAACAAATACAATCATGAGAAAGTTGAAGCAACTGTTGAATTGAGTAAACTCTTAAAGGAAACATCACACTTTGTTCAACAGAAGTACGAGAATTAAAAGCATCATGATTACGATTGTATGTCCTAGCATGCGAAACTGACTTAACTGACTTTGTATTCGTTGTGCTTTCATTTGACTTCTTCACTATCCAAACATGTTTGAACCCTTTTCTTCGACCATTATTATCTAAACTACCATTAAAGGTATGATCAGTAGAGCTTGAGGAGGAAGGATGTCTATCATTTGGTCGATCGGTCTGTTGTCGTGTCTGTGAACGGTTTTAGGATTTGGAATTGGTTTTGGAAACATCGTTCCCAGATTGGGTTTTAAGATTTGAAGAACACTCGCCTTTAAGAAATTTGACCGGTCGATTTACTGCCTTAGAGAGAAAATTGGTTTGGTTTGGAAGGGGTTTGTCAAATTCAAACTTAGGAAACTTCTCATCTGAACATTCGTCGGAATTCATAAATGCTAACAAAGCACTTTCATCCACAGATGGAACATCAAGAGATGAAGGAAGTAAGGAACAGGTTTTGTTTTGCAAAGAATTAGTTGCAGAAGCTTTTTGAAAATCAGAGTCTAAATCCTTTGACAAACTTATCACTTGAGGTCCTTTGCCTTTTATTGGAGAAATCATGCCAACAAAAGCTTTACATGAGGATGTGTCTGAGGAGTTGGAGGAAACTTCGGGTGAGTTGACTTTTACCGTTTGGAATTGATCAAGCTTCTCTTGAAGTTGACCCTTACTCACTTTCTCTTGCATCACTTCTATTCCTAAAGCAGACAGTTTGGATGTGAGACAGTTGATTTCAACCCGAAGAGCATCCTTTTCCACAACAGATACAGACTCAGTTTTGTGGAATTTGACATCTCAAGTTTAAGCAAAAGTTCTTGTTTTTCTTTCTGAAAATTGGTCCTTTCCTTTTCGAGTGTCTCCTCTAACTCGACTATTCGTGTTTCCAAAACGAGAGGAGGAACATAGATTTTCATCTTGTCCATCTCTGTTTTAGTTTCCGTTGCAGGTACCTCATCCTTTTTGGAGGAATCCTTGGGTTGTGCAACTTTGTAGCCGTTAAAGTAGTCATTCGAGAGGTACTTGGATTTATTTTTCTTATAAGAATAATTAATAACTTCATACGCAAAAGGCATTTGCATTTTAGTTGTATTTTTGCGTTTGTATTCATCAGTTTCCTCTTCATTTTCCTCGAGAGGTCCGGTCCATTTAATTTTATATTCGGGGTATTTTCTATCAAATCTAAAGAAATTAAACTCGGAGAGAGTAGGCCTCATTGTCAAATCCTTTTTCAAATAACATGGGTTGTCATACCCAATTCCCCATTCTTTATTGAAATAGGTGAATTCCTTCGGTTTGTTCATATGAATCGTTTGATCAGTTTGACCTCGTTTATGGAGTTTAGTTTCAAGATCAGTTATTTTAGCAACAAATTCTTTTTGTTGAATTTGAAGAGAGAAACATTGATGAATAATCTCTGCTTTCTCTTCCTCACACTAATCAAGCTTTGAATTTAACTCATATATCTTGACCCTAAGATCCTTTGGTGCTATCGAAATATTTGCACATTTTCCTTTAGGTAGTGTTGTCAGACTTAAGCTTTTATGTGATCTTTGTTTGAACATCTAACTTTTATTTTTGTGAATTAATATCAAGTAGTTGTTCATTAGAGGTAAACATATGGGACTCTACCTTTTAACCAAGCAGTTGAATCTTATCAACTAAAGCAGTATGCGTTAGTAGACATACCTGACAAGCTGCTACAGATTGAGATGGGCAAGACATCTTTATTGCACTTAGATGATCGTCAGACAATTGAAAATATTGATTGAAGGAAAAATCAGAAAATATCAAAATACTCAAATGTCCCCCTCCTACGACATAGCACGGGGGTCCCATATATGTGATCTAGATGGTTTCCGAATAAGGAATCCGGAAAAATAGGAATCCGGATGAAAGAGTCCGGATAAACAAGTAACCGAAAAACATCTTACCGGATGAGGCTGTGGTGTCTGAATGAGAAAACTTACCGGATAGGGAATGTGTCCGAATAGAAACTTTGTCCGGGGAGAGAAGCATACCGGATAGGTGAGATCCGGATAGTCTAACTTACCGGGAAAAGTTACCGGGTGAATGAGGGATCCAGATAGAAAGGAATTACCCGGGAACTTGAGCTAACCGGGTAAATTCGTCCGGATACTGTGGGAACCCGGATAGAATGCGAGATACTTACCGAAACGTTGCAGACTTCCGGATAGGGCGGCTGTGCGAATGGTTCGGATCTGCAAGCGATTAGGGTTGCTCGATTTCGTTCCTGAAAGGTTATATTTTGACCAAAACACAAAAATAAACAGGCCCAAATCGATTTCTAAGCCAAAAACTTGATTTTGAAGCAAAAATTTTGACCTTTTTCAAGAACAGGGGCAAAAAATCAAGAACACTGATTTGCTTAGAAAATCATTCAAATGACGGAATTGGAATCTAGAAAATTGCAGAATCGCTAATGTGACTATTGTGAATCGAATGGAACAAGCATGATCAAGCAATTCAATCAAAAACAAAAAAATTGAAATTTTAGAACTCAAGCACGGTCGACAAAAACTAAAGAGAAACATACGAGAAACCTTTAAATCAACCAGTCTATATGCTCTGATACCAATTTTGGATCCCAGACTTGTGCAATGTAGTAAAAATCAATAAGAAATAATCAACAATCACAACGATTTCAAGTCGTCATCCATCTCCTATTCATAAACCATACAGAGAATTTGATCATACGGTTACAATGGTTATGTGACGATTTTGAACGATTAACCCAAAAAATTAGGCTAGGCTATCTATTTTTACCAAGGCATAAAGCCTAAGGCTCACGGCCCATTAAGCAACTCTAAACTAAGCCCATTTATCAATAAAGGCCTTTTTACAATAAATAATTAACTCTATAATTCATTATATAACTTTCTAATTAATAGGACATTTATGGTCCTAACACACATATTCGCCTTAAAATGAACATATTTATGAAGCAACGTTGTATCAGTGCTATTAGGGTGTACCATATCTATCTCATGATCCTTGCAACATTTTGGCTCTTGGTTCCTTTGGACGGGCAATGTGCGCCACTTGACCATGTACCCAAAAAATTTAGGATTTGGGTTTTCTGTTTTTGTTACAATAGATGGGACTAATGTTTTTGCCATACAAGAGAGGCACTGAGCCCTTTCACTACATATTCGACTAGGTGATAGGGTTATTGATCTCTCACGATCCCTTTTTTAATTGCTTATCGAGCTTGTTATGTTGTTGTATAAAAAGGCTATAAAGGCCAATGGTTCTAGAACTCATTGCTGGTTGAAAGATACATATGCTACTAGAAACGCATTTGATTTTAAATATATATGCCAAATAGTTGACATAATTGCGTCATTAGTCAAGTAGAGAAGGTGGAATTAATAATTGTACACTCACGCTTTTTCTTGTAGTGAGCTATTAGTGTTATACATGATATGGTTTAGCTAATTCTGTAAGGTTTTATATAATGATTAAAAACTTGCTAATTTGTATATTTGGTCTTCTAGAGCTCTGCATCTACCCGAGTGCTGATCTATTTGCTCATGACTAAGATAATTCTAACCTCAATCTTAGTACCAGTTACCTCATCAACCGACCGTCTCTCTTTGAAAGTAGGGATCGTTAGCGTTTTCTTAAGACCTTATAACTCCTTTTCTTCTCAAATTTACTCGGTGCATTTAAATGAGAGTTTATAACTTAGAAGTTAAGACTATAAAAGTATACTTGAAAATTCTTCAAAATAAAAACTCAATACAAGTTCCATTTTTCCATTTTTCCATTTTCCATTTTCCATTTTCTGCCCATGCTTTTAGTTATATTAGTTCACTTTATATTGTAAATTGGTTATCAAGTATTTGTAGTTTACGCTAATATTTTCCTAAAATTTTATTCATGATATAGGGATCGAGTTAGTTACAAAATATAAAGTAACAGGCCAACCCATATGTAATTTATCTTTTTATTATGATTTGACCTATTCTAGACTACCCTTAGTTTGGATAGACTTGGAAGAGTGGATACCTCCAGTTGAGTTTGGTTAGTTTAAAAAAAGAATAGTGAGACAGAAGTTATAAAAATTCAAATTAAACCCCCACTAAATAAAACATTTTAATCAAATCTAAAGTAGCAATTGTTAATTAATTATAAAGACTCGTAATTCAAAACTTGTGTTTATAGGCTTTGTATCATGTTTGGTATTAGAGAAATTGTGGTTCCTAAATCATGTCATTAAGAAATTGTTGTTCTCAACTTTAATACAAATTTTGGGTCTATTAAGCTTAAAAGTTTCTTTTTGGGTTTATCAAATCCCTAAGTTGTCACTTCAGATTGCATAACATAATATAATTTCATATTCATATGTTTGATAATCTATTTATGATCATATTTGCTGGTTGGATTGATCTTATCATGGATTTCCATTTTGGAGGCTGCTATATCGTCTTTTTTCTTATGCAATGGCCTATGGCCAAATTGCACCATCTATTTTGTTATTGATCTATATTTAGATTTACACATGAATGCTAGTGCAACCGCTGTGTGTCAAAATTCCTTCATACTGTTATAAGTTTCCCGACACTCAATCTAGGTTGGGTTTAAAGAGAATGGGTTTTGCGAACTTTTTATTTTAAATCTCATGATGGTTATAAAGGGAAGGGGACTCTCATCTCTAAATGGATATAGACGTAGAAATGTTTTCTGGAATTGGGAAAAGAGTATGTATTTTGGCCGTGTCAATTGTTGCTTCCCTTTTATTGTTAACGGAGGTGTCAACTTGCATTATTGGTTTTGCAGAATGTAGATTCTCAAATTTGATGTTAAACAAATTGTTTTTCTCAACTTTAATGCAAATTTTGGAACCACTAAGCTTAAAACATTCTTTTTTGGGTTTATCAGGTTCCACCGGCCCCGTCGAGCAGTGTAGATCCCCCTCTTGGAACACGTCGAGAATCGGTTTTCCCAAGTGTAATGTTGATGCTACCGTCTCTGAATCAACTCACGTGGCGGGTTTCGGGGCGGTAATTCGAAACCATTATAGAGCCTTCATCTCGGCCAAGGCCACCCCCATTAATTTCTTCCCTCCCGTTAGAGAATGCGAAGCTTTAGCTGTTCGAGATGCCATCTATGGTTCTTTCAACGACGACTCCAAATTTGTCGACATTATTAGAGACATCTGCGACATTCTTAACTCCAACAAGAATTTTCTATTAGGAGACAACCAAACGAGACGGCTCACCTGACCGTGAGACACTCTCATTTATCTTTCAGGAGATTCCAGATTTTCTCAAATTATGTATGATCAATCAATGTACTAATGTATCTATCAATGATATGAATGTAACTAAAGTGGGTGATGGCAATGCGGAAGCTCATTAGTGTTCTTATTTCTTTGTTTCAAAAACAAAGTAGGCATTCAAGATTGCATTACATTGCATATGCATGTGTTTGATGATCGGATAAAGAAATGAAATGAAGCTGCTTTGATGTCCTATTTACTTTTTGCAGATAAAAGAGAGGAATTGGTACATTGAAGATACTGGGTAGTTGTAATATGATTTTAGATATTTTTTGTAACAACTAATTACATCAAAATCTGAAGTAGTTGGAAGTTTGGGGGCCAAAGTGGGAAAAGTGGAAATTTCTGGACTAAAGGGCAAAAATTGAAAAAATTATGTGGGGTAAAACCCCTAAAACCCCTTTCATTTCTTCATTGTGGATGGCTATAACATGGAGAAAAGGAGAAGAAAAGAGCAAAACCCTTGTGAAGGGTGAGGAAGAAGGATTGCATCAAGAACCTTGAAGACTTCGTCTTCTAGGCATGCTTTCTTCTCCAATCATCATCATCTTGCTTGGTTTGGGGAGATATGTCAAAAGGAACTCCTTTGAGTAACCCAATGTTAAGTTTTTAGTTTAATTTCAATGGAAATGGGATGCTTGATGGGTTTTTTTATTGGTTTGCTATCTTATTTTGAGGATCAATCACCATTTCAATGGTAGAAAATGGGATATGTCAAGAACAAGGATTTTGGGTTGAAAAATATGAATTATTGGACTGATTTCATTGGGATTTATGTGTTTTAGATATGGGTTTTTGATTACTAATAGTTTGATTAGCTAAAACTATCGATTTTGGATGTTTTCAAACGATTTGGAGCATTTTGGGGGGATGGGGTTTGGAGTGAATTTTCGGGCTGACCATTCCAGTGCAGACCTGGGAGTCTCAAACAGAGACTTGCACGGTTTACCACGTGGGATGAAGTCGCGTGGTAAGGGGCGTAACTCCCTATTTGGGGAGCTATGATCAAGGCATTGTTTGGGGGGTTGTCTCAAGGGTTTAGTAGAGATGATTTGGGGTATAATTAGAGGGTTTAACACCACTTTTATAACCTCTAATTCAGATGCTCGGTGGGTTCAAAAGTGAGTTTCGGTTAGAGTGTTGAATGACCAAAACTTCAGGTGAGTTCCCTTAACTCTTTTCACTCAAATGAATTGTTTTTTGCAACTTTCACTTACTAAATTTGGTTTGAGCATCTCATATGAGAAGGTTGATCACATATGTTATGGAAATGATTATGATCATACATGCATGATTTACTTATTATAGTTCTGTTAGAGCATTGTTGTATTCAAGATTTACTGTAAAGTCAATGTACTGTATTAGTTAGCTTTGCCTTTATACCTTGTATGTTATGGGTATAAATAGGCATGTCTAGTTCTTAGTTAGAAGAGAATCTAGATCCCTTTAGGAACAACTTGTAGCATTAGTCATTTGTACTTTGAAGATCAATATATGGATGACTTGTGTACTCTAGATTTTCTCTCTACATCATTCTTGATTTCTTGCTAGATTTGGGATTTCACATTTGGTATCAGAGCCAAATCGATGAATTTTCTCTCGATACGATCATCGGATCTCGACATTTCAAGTGAATACTTGCCCGATCTATATGTAAGTGTGTTCAAATCTCTTATGCTCTTGAAGATTTGCTCGTTATTCGATTCCAGATCATCTCCAATTTTTAGAATCGAATTTTGACGAGTTTTGATGATTTTCGAAAATTTCTAGAGTTTTTCGGTGTTCTTCGCGAGAATTATTAAGATCCGGATGTTTTTGATGCATGATTCGATTCTATCTACTCAGATCTGTTTCTCTATTGATTTTGGAGAGTGTACATCATTCAGATCTGGATTATCTCTTCAAAATATGTCAATTTGTTTTTGAAAAAGTTGACATCGTGTTTTTCTCGAAGTGTTCATGAAGGTGATGTGTGATCTTGAATTTTCAGTGGATTATTGATTGATATTTCATCTCATATCTGTTAGTTTATGGATTTCGAGCATTCTACATCTTTCAGAATCGAAATTCGTCGAGAAATGAGTGAGATATGAGATCTGAAACTTTGCTCGCCGGAATTCTTTCCGGAAAAACGTATTTGTTTGATTAAAACTTTTCAGATCTGTTCTTCGTGTTGTTTCAATCTGTTTGCAACAATTTGATGTGAAAATCCAGCATGAAGTCATATCTTAATGAGTTGTTGGAGGTCGATCGTCAATGAAAATTATGGATCTCGCCGGAAAACCGTTTTTGGCCGGAAAAGGTTGTTAGATCGCCGACGAGTGTTATCTCGATGCATGATCATGTTTTTTTGGTTGATATCCATTTCTCCATGATCATTGAACGCAAATAAACAATATTGGGGATGTTTAAATGTGAAGCATGAATTTTTTTTAAGTTGAAAAAATCAACAGTGTTGCGTGAAGATGATGGTGAATATGGAGGTTGTTCTTCATATTGCATGACTAAAAGTTTCAATGGAAATCCTTTTTAATGATATTTGAATGATAAGAAACCAAGTGGAGGCTGATTGGATGACAAGTAAAAAAGAAAAGTGAATCAAAATTCCAACAATACGTGAGTTACAAAGTTGGTAGTGATGATGAATAGTGACTAACGAAATCCGTTAGTGGCCAATTAGTTTTCTAACATTTTTGGTCCAAATTCCGTTAACTTCGTCAAAGTTCGTGATTTTTTGCTAACGGAATCCGTGTGGCATCACTCCTACATTTATTTTGTCACACATTCATTTTCACGACATCGATTTGTGTTCGATTCCTCGAAACCTCTACCGAGTAGCGCATGCTTTTTCACGTTCCTCCTTCGAGCAAATTCGGACCAAGCTCTTAAGCCGAATTCTTACTCAACTCGTGGTCCAACGACGGATTCTTTGTTTTAAACTAAGAATGCATTTGGCTTATCACTCAAAACTCACTCGTTATCATTCTTGTGGGCTTATCGGAACGAGCTCGAGTTTCTACATTTTGGAGATGTTTTTCGTGCACTTAGTCGGGGTTATGGAGTACATTGAATCTGATTTTTCAAGGTTGAAAATATGATGAGTAAGAGCTATTTTCAAGGGGGAGCCAAGCCTACATTTTGAAGATATGCACCGCTAAAGTTTTTCAAGAAAATCAAGGGGGAGAGGAGTTAAAGACTTCAAGATGATTTTGCTTTCCAAAAGTTTAGGGGGAGAATGTTAGGTCACTAAAGTTGTCCTAATATTAGAAAGTTTTGTAAAGCAAAGGCTTTGGGCCTAATGGGCTTGGATATCTAAATGGGCTTGGGCTTAAGTGTTGTAACAAGGGAAGGGGACTATAAATAGGATTTGTTATGTAATTTTGTATTCATTAATTCATAATTCAAGATGTAGCTCTTAAATCATCTTTTGTTCTCTCTAGATTAGATTTGCTTCAACTTTCACCTCTGAAATAAATCGAAAGGTAAGCAAAACATGAATGAAATTATGCTGAATGCTCAAAGTTATGTGAATCTGGATATATATAGAATATAATGCTCAAAAAGCCTATATGTCAGAATGATGGATGGAAACGAAAATATGGGGGAAGCACTATGTTTTAGAACCAAGTGATTTAGATATCATTCATATTTTGTGATGGAAATCCGAACTTATATAGAATATCATTTAGTTTGAAAGTTTGTACCTGTGGCCTTTCTGGTTTGGGAGAGTAAGTCCTAAGGGGTGCTCGACACCTAGTCCCTAAGATCAACTGGTCTGGGATCGGCTGACCTAAATCCTGCAATAGAACCAGATAGAAAGCCATGTTTTACTGGTACAAATGGGTTTAAGATATATCGATGTGGCCTTTCTGGTTTGGGAAATTAAGTTCTAAGGGATGCTCGACACCTAGCATCTAAGGCCAAATGGTCTGGGATATGCTGACCCAAATCCTGCTATAGAACCAGATAGAAAGTCATGTTTAACGGTGTATCTTATTCTTACTAAACTTTTTGATCAAAAGATGCCAATGAGCACAAGATCAAAAGATGCCAATGTGCACAAATCAAAAGATGCCAATGAGCACAAAAGAAAAGATGCCAATGAGCACACATCTCTTGAAACTTGGGAAAATACAAAGTCGCGATAAACCCGTAAATTTGTGAAAATTCTGATTTTGGACAAATAGTGTGAGTAGAGCAAAGTATTCTTATATGTTTTAGAATTGCATATGCTTGAAGCTAATCATATTTCGCATGCTAGCACACCAAATATATTTAATAAAGGGGTTGAAACTGAACATTTTTAACTTGATATACAATGATGACTTGTTCATGCATCCAAACACATGCATTTGATTTCATTTGATTGAAAAATCTATTAAATTTCATAAAGTTGAATTTCTTTTGTAAAGTTTTTCAAATGATCAAATGTTTGTAGTTATAAAATGAAATTCAATGAATGTTATTTTCCTTGTGTAAATTTGTTTTAAAATTTGTGCTACAATTTCAAATACTGTACGTTATTGAAGTATATGCATACTTTCAGGGGGAGAAAATAAATTGCTCCAGAATTCTTATTTTGAGGGGGAGCAAGGTTATTCTGTAAGGAGGAGATTGTTAGCAATACTAAAAAACACGACTGAAATTGAAAATGGTTTTTGATGATTATGATGCTCACCATCATCGAAAAAGGGGGAGAAAAGTTTAATTTCAATTTCATGTCAAAGAGCTTTCAAATCAAAGATATTTCAAGTCAAAGATTTGTGAACAAAGACTGAAGATTAGGGGGAGAAGGATCATGTGAAGTCCAAATGTTGCTGAATTTGGTTATCTTAGTTCTGAGTGGTTCTCGGAATGCGCTTACACCGAATTTGGTTATCTTAGTTCTGAGTGGTTCTCGGAATGCGCTTACACCTAAAAGTTCAACAATGTGGATGGTTTCACATCTTTCTGATCCAAACTCTAATCGTTTCTGATTCATCTTGTTCCATGTTCAAGACTTGAAGACAATCTGTTGAAGATTGTATTGAAGAAGGTTGATTTTTCAAAGAAAAAGACAATGACTTTTCATGTTTGTCTGAAGATTCTTCAAAGCTGAGTTCTTAAAGAGTGTCAAAGCATTTAGTTCGCCGTGAACTAGTGGAGATAAAGCTATTTGAAGATGGTTTGATAGAGTGTCTGTTTGAGAAGATTGACTTTACAAAGAGTTGAAGACTGCTGTCATATTTTTTTTAAATCTTGAATCCAAAGGGGGAGATTGTTAGAGCATTGTTGTATTCAAGATTTACTGTAAAGTCAATGTACTCTATTAGTTAGCTTTGCCTTTATACCCTGTATGTTATGGGTATAAATAGGCATGTCTAGTTCTTAGTTAGAAGAGAATCTAGATCCCTTTAGGAACAACTTGTAGCATTAGTCATTTGTACTTTGAAGATCAATATATGGATGACTTGTGTACTCTAGATTTTCTCTCTACATCATTCTTGATTTCTTGCTATATTTGGGATTTCACAAGTTCCTTATTTGACATGATGCTTGTGAGTCGGGTTGCAGAATGGGAATAGTGTACCTTGGGGTATCATACACCATGGGATTTAAATTATATCCCCGTATTTTGGGATCTATTTCCTATATATATGGGAATGGGGAGTCTTCTTGGGCCCCGAAGGAGAGAGGGAAGTCGGCTTGGGCCCCAATCGTGGCTACTACCGCGAGGTAGGAGTTGTCTACGAACATTGTGCAATTACCCTTGTGTGTTTGATAAATGGGCCTTGTGGCGGACTTGGTTATTACAAGGTTATAGTTGTTTAAACTGCTTTGGTTGGGAATTCACCAGACCTTATGGTCTAACCCTCGCTTTTTCCAAATCTTAAAAACATTTTCAAGTAAGAGCGTTGTAGGTGCTTCCTCCAAGGGAAAGGAGAAGGCTTGAAGTCTAGAGGCGGAAAACTAGAGACCTTACACATTTTTATTTCTTGTTATACATCTTGGTTGTATCCATATGTGAACCGCTGCACTTTTGAGAATGTTGTTAATTTTTTAGATTGTTGGGACTTTTATGGGCTTTTTGTTATGAGATTGTTGAGACCCGCAATTGAAAAATAGGAGGACCAATGCAGTCCGAGGGTCGTCAAGTGAGCAAGGGGAATGAGAAAGGGGCGGAGCCGGCATGCACAAAGGGGCGGAGCCGGCATGCACAAAGGGGCGTGTATTTGACATAATTGCGGTTGAGGCGGAGGAGACTCCGGTTGTCGTGACAGGTACCTTTTTAGTGAACTCTATTTTTGCCAAAGTGTTATTTCATTCGGGAGAAAATCTCTCCTGAGTTTGTGAAGTGTTTGAGGGTGAAACCCAAGCGTTTAGAACACGCTTTAGAGGTATAGACCGCCGATGATAATCGGGTGTCTATAAGCGACGTGGTTGAGGGTTGTTGCATAGATATAGAAGGGATTTTAGTGCCATTGAAATTGTATCCAATGGCAATGGGGGAGTTTTATATAGTGTTGGGTATGGATTGGTTAGCGAAGAATAATGCTTACATTGTGTGTAATAAGAAGTTAATCCATATTCACCTACCTGACAAAGGGATGGTAGTGATTTATGGGAACAGTCGAGATAGAAAGTCTAGTATTATTTCTATGATTAAGGCTACCAAGTGTTTGAAGAAAGGATGCCAGAGCTATCTAGCCTATGTAACGGATGCCAAAAAGGAGAAGTGTGGGGTTGAGGAGTTGTCAGTAGTGGGAGAGTACCCGGAGGTTTTTCCAGATGATTTGACTAGCCTACCTCCGGATCGTCAAATTGAGTTCCGTATCGACTTGGTGCCGCTCCAATAGCACGCACACCAAATCGATTGGCACCATTTGAAATGAAGGAGACGATGGCACAACTCCAAGAGTTGTTGGATAAAGGTTCGTGAGGCCAAGTACCACGCCGTAGGGAGCACCGGTACTCTTCGTGAAGAAGAAGGATGGGACTATGCGAATGTGCATAGATTACCGTCAGCTCAATAAGGTCACTGTTAAGAACAAGTATACGCTTCCCAGAATTGACGACTTGTTTGATTAGTTGCAAAGGGCTAGTTACTTCTCAAAGATAGATTTGAGACGGGGGTACCATCATCTCAAGGTGAGAGAAGAAGACATACCAAATACGGCTTTTCAGACTCAGTATGGACAGTATGAGTTCTTGGTGATGCCATTTTGATTGACGAACGCCCTCGTCGCCTTTATGGATTTAATGATTAGGGTGTGTCATCCCTATTTGGATAAGTTTGTGATCGTCTTCATAGATGATATCCTGATTTACTAGAAGTCGGAAAAGGAGCACGAGGAGCATCTTAGGGTCATACTGGAATTATTGAAGCAGGAGAAACTTTATGCAAAATTCTCGAAATGTGAATTTTGGCTTCGGAGGGTCCAGTTCTTGGGAGACGTGGTATCGCAAAGTGGAATCCAGGTTGACCCAATGAAATTGGAGGCTACTAGAAACTGGGAATAGCCTAGAACGTCATCGGAGGTTTGGAGTTTTCTTGGTTTAGCGGGGTATTACCGGAAGTTTATCAAAGACTTTTCTCGGGTTGCTACCCCATTGACGTGGTCGAGGGTTGTTGCATAGATGTAGAAGGGAGTTTAGTGCCATTGAAATTGTATCCAATGGCAATGGGGGAGTTTGATATAGTGTTGGGTATGGATTGGTTAGTGAAGAATAAAGGTAACATTGTGTATAATAAGAAGTTAATCCATATTCACCTACCTGACAAAGGGATGGTAGTGATTTATGGGAACAGTCGGGATAGAAAGTCTAGTATTATTTTTGTGATTAAGGCTACCAAGTGTTTGAAGAAAGGATGCCAGAGCTATCTAGCCTATGTAATGGAAGTCAAAAAGGAGAAGTCTGGGGTAGAGGAGGTGTTAGTAGTGGGAGAGTACCCGAAGGTGTTTTCAGATGATTTGACTAGCCTACCTCCGGATCGTCAAATTGAGTTTTGGATCGACTTGGTGCCCCGGAGACGCTCCAATAGCACGCGCACCATATCGATTGGCACCATTGGAAATTAAGGAGATGATGGAACAACTCCAAGAGTTGTTGGATAAAGTTTCGTGAGGCCAAGTACCTCGCCGTAGGGAGCACCAGTACTCTTCGTGAAGAAGAAGGACGGAACTATACGAATGTGCATAGATTACCATGAGCTCAATAAGGTCACCGTTAAGAACAAGTATCCGCTTCCCAGAATTGATGACTTGTTTGATCAGTTATCATCAACTCAAGGTGAGAGAAAAAGACATATCAAAGACGACTTTTCAGACTCGATATGGACATTATGAGTTCTTGGTGATGCCATTTGGATTGACGAATGCCCCCACCCACTTTTATGGATTTAATGAATAGGGTGTGCCAACCCTATTTGGATAAATTTGTGATCGTCTTCATAGATGATATGCTGATTTACTCGAAGTCGGAAAAGGAGCATGTAGAGCATAATTGGGTCGTACTGGAGTTATTGAAGCGGGAGAAACTTTATGCAAAGATCTCGAAAGTGAATTTTGGCTTTGGGAGGTCCAGTTCTTGGGACACATGGTATCGCAAAGTGGAATCCAGGTTGACCCAAAGGAAGTATAGGCTATTTGAAATTAGGAACCGCCTAGAACGTCATCGGAGGTTTGGAGTTTTCTTGGTTTAGCAGGGTATTACCGGAAGTTTATCAAAGTCTTTTCTCGGGTTGCTACCCCATTGACCTTCTTGACTAAGAAGAACGTCAAGTTCAATTGGTCAGAAAGCCAAGAGGAAGCCTTTCAGAAGTTAAAAGAAATGTTGAGTAGCGCTCCAATTCTAGCCTTGTCGGATGGTACCGATGCTTTTGTGGTGTATAGCGACGCATCTAAGTTGGGTTTAAGGTGTGTGTTAATGCAACATGGGAAGGTGATAGCTTACGCATCTCGTCAACTGAAAGATCATGAAAGGCAATACCCCACTCACGACTTGGCGTTGGTGGACGTTATCTTCACTTTAAAGATTTTGAGGCATTATCTTTATGGGACGAAGTGGCAAAACTTCACGGATCACTAAAGCCTTCGTCACCTATTTGATCAAAAGGAGTTAACCATGTTACAACGATGGTGGACAGAATTGTTGACGGGTTATGACTGTGAGATCGAGTATCGTCCCGGAAAGGCCAACGTGGTGGCCGATGCCTTAAGTCGCAATGAAATGGGTGAAGCTTCTTAAATCTTGGCCTTGAGGGCTGAAGTGACATTCAATCTGTTGGGGGAAATAAAGATATGGCAAGTGGAAGCGTTAGCATCTGATAACCTCAAGAAAGAACGAATGGTGGGGAATGAAACCTCTTTGGTGGAGGATAGTCATGGGCTGAAATGTTTCAACGGTAGAATCTGGGTTCCAAAGCTCGAGGAGGTACAGAATGTGATATTGGAAGAGGCTCACAAGTCAAAATATTCCATTCATCCGGGAACCGATAAGATGGTTGAGGATTTACGACAACGTCATTGGTGGTCGGGTATGAAAAAGGATATAGCGTACTTCGTTGAGAGGTATGTGATATGTATACGAGTGAAGACGGAGCACCAACGACCGTATGGTAAACTGCAACCGCTGGACATTCCGGTTTAGAAGTGGGACCAGATCACGATGGACTTCGTGAAAAAATTGCCTAGGACTCCGATGGGTATTGACGCTATATGGGTGATAGTTGATTGACTATCTAAGTCAGCGCACTTCTTGCCCGTAAAAGAATATTGCTCGACGGAGAGGTTAGCAAAGTTGTACGTTGACGACATAGTGACCTGTCATTGCGTACCGTCATCGATAGTTTCAGATCGTGATAGTCGATTTACATCGACATTTTGGAGGAGCTTTCAACGAGAAATGGGATCCGAGTTCAAATTGAGTACTACTTACCATCCTTAGACCGACGGTCAAAGCAAGCGGACTATCCAGACTTAGGAAGATATGTTGAGGGCTTGCGCGTTAGACTTTCAGGGCTCATGGGAGAACCACTTATCGTTGATCGAATTTGCATATAACAATAGTTATCATGCAAGCCTTTAAGCTGCCCCTTATGAGGTACTCTACGGTAGGAAATGTAGAACACCTCTATGTTGGAACGAGGTTGGAGAGAAGCAACTGGTAGGACCCGAGATAGTACAATTGACCGCGGATAAGATTGTCCAAGTAAGGGAAAGATTAAAGGTCGCGTGTGATCGACAAAAGAGGTATGCGGACAAGAGACATAAAGACATCGAATTTCAAGCCGGGGACAAGGTAATGCTAAAGATATCTCCTTGGAAGGGAGTAGTACGTTTCGAAAAGAGGGGGAAGTTGAGTCTGCGCTATGTCGGACCATATGAGATTACTGAACGTGATGGGGAAGTAGCACACAAGTTGAGTTACCCGAAAAGTTGCGTTGAATTCACAACACCTTCCATGTTTCGAACTTGAGGAAGTGTTTAGCGAAGGTTGAAATGGCTATACCATTGCATGAAGTACAAGTAGACGAGAAGTTGAACTTCGTCGAGGAACCCGAGGCTATCACCGATCGCAAGGTTAAGAAGTTGAGGAACAAAGAAATCAACCTTGTGAAGGTGCAATGGCGTATTCACAAAGGGCAAGAAGCGACGTGGGAAACCAAATCCGAGATGAGGACTAGATACCCGTATCTGTTCAGCAATGGAATTCCGAGGACGGAATTCTGTTAAGGGGGAGGTGTTGTAACACCTCATGTCCTCAAAATCTGAAGTAGTTGGAGGTTTGGGGGCCAAAGTGGGAAAAGTGGAAATTTCTGGACTTAGTGGCAAAAACTGAAAATAAAATAAAATGGGGTAAAACCCCTAAAACCCCTTTCATTTCTTCATTTTGGACGGCTATAGCTTGGAGACGTGGATAAGAAGCGAGCAAACCCCTTGTGGAGGGTGAGGAAGAAGGATTGTATCAAGAACCTTGAAGACATAATCTTCTTGGTATGGTCTCTTCTCCAATCTTCATCTTCTTGCTTAGTTTAGGAAGATTTGTGAATGGGACTCCTTTGAGTAACCCAAGTTTAAGTTTTAAGTTTATTTTCAGTGGAAATGGGATGCTTGGTGGGTTTCTTATTGGTTTACTATCTTATATTGAGAATCAATCACCATTTCAATGGTAGAAAATGGGTTATGTCAAGAACATGGATTTTGGGTTGACAAGGATGAATCATTGGATTGATTTCATTGGGATTTATGTGTTTTAGATATGGGATTTTGATTCCTAAAGGTTTGATTAGCTAAAACTATCGATTTGGGAAGTTTTCAAACGATTTGGAGCATTTTGTGGGTTATGGAGTGAATTTTCTTGCTGAGCATTCAAGTGCATACATGGGAGTCTCAAACAGAGACTTGCGAGGTTTACCACGTGGGATGAAGTCGTGTCGTAAGTGGCGTATAACTTCCCTGTTTGGTGAGCTTCTTCGGTATGCTTCGTTTTTCGTTCGGTATAACTAGAGGGTTTAACACCACTTTTATTACCTCCGGTTCAGGTGCTTGGTTGCTTCAAAAGTGAGTTTCGGTTTAAGTATTGAATAACAAAAACTTCAGGTGAGTTCCCTTAACTCTTTTCACTCAAATGGATTGTTTTATGCAAGTTTCACTTACTGAATTTGGTTTGAGCATATCATATGATTTATATTTGGGAGAAGGATGATCACATACGTTATGGAAATGATTATGATCTTCCATGCATGATTTACTTATTATCATTTATTATTTGACATGATGCTTGTGAGTCGGGTTGTAGAATGGGAATAGTGTACCTTGGGTATAACATACCCCATGGGAGTTGAATTATATCCTCGTATGTTCGGAATTTTATTCTTATATACGTGGGAATGGGGAGTCTGCTTGGGCCCTGAAGGCGAGAGGGGATTCGGCTTGGGCCCCGATCGTGGCTACTACCACAAGGTAGGAGTGGTCTATGAACATTGTGCAATTACCCTTGTGTGTTATTGATCTGCTAAATGGGCCTTATGTCGTACTTGGTTATTACAAGGTTATATTTGTTTAAACTGCTTTGGTAGGGAATTCAGTAGATCTTATGGTCTAACCCCTCATTTTTACAAATCTTAAAAACCATTTTCTTGTAAGAGCGTTGTAGGTGCTTCCTCCAAGGGAAAGGAGAAAGCTTGAAGCCTGGAGGCGGATAGCTAGAGACCTTGCCCATTTTTATTTCTTGTTAGACGTCTCGATTGTATATGTATGTGAACCGCTGCACTTTTGAGAATGTTGTTAGTTTTTGAGATTGTTGGGACCCTTATTGGCTTTTGTTATGAATTCGTTCTATTGTAAATTTTGGGGTGTTACATTTTTTTATATATTTGTAAAGATGTGAGGATTTGGTGAAATGTTGTGGTTTGTTTTGAAAAATTATTGTCTTTTATGACTAATATATAGAATTATATTGTTTTAGGATTTTGATATTATTCTTGATTGATATTGTTATTATTTTATTGTTATATATATATATATATATATATATATATAGAGAGAGAGAGAGAGAGAGGGAGGGAGGTTCAAGAGAAAACCTCAAAAAAACGGAAAACAGAAAAACACCATAGGGGCCCTTCATCTGGACGGTATGCATTTGTGCATACAGGTAAATTAAGATGACTTTTTGGTTTTTATGCACAAGTGCATTATGCATTTGTGCATATGCATGTGTGCATGTTACAAATTACGTGTATGCACAAGTGCATACCGTCCAGATGAAGGGCTCCTAGGGTTTTCTTCAGTTTTCCGTTTTTTTAGGTTTTCCCTTGAAACTGGCCCTATATATATATATATATATAGCTGAAATACGGATGTTATATATTATATACCCTTTGGAGAAGGAATTAATTTTTGCCAACATGTAACTAAAGGATGCCTTTAGAGAAGATTTACAGCAAAGTGTAACTAAAGCATATAATTTTAGAGAAGGTCTGGATTATGTGTATCAAAAGATAACAATTAGAGGCGTTTGGTTCACAAAATGGAATTTGGTGGAATTTGAATTCATCAAAGGAATCTGACTTTGAAAGAATTGGAATGGAATTTGATGGAGTTTGACCATGCGTTTGGTTGACATGATTTAGGATGGAGTCTCGCAAAAGAATAGAAATATGCATATATCGGGGTTGGGGGTGACGGTTACGATGACGACAATAGTGGTGTGGTGGTGTTGGGGGTGGGTGGCGACTATGACAACAAAAATAGTGGCATTGTGGTGATGATAGGGGTGGGGATGGAGGGTGGTGGTGGCGGTGGAATTGGCGGTAGTGGTGGTGGTGACATGAGTGGTGGTGGTGACAGGAGTGGTGAGGGATGGGCGGGAGTGGTAGTTACATTTGATACAAAGGTTATTTTTGTCTTTCTAAAACAAAACTATAAATTATGTTACATTTGCCACAAATTGGAATTCAAATCATTCACATATGTTAAGGAATAATCAAATCAATGATCAACCGTGAAAATTTGTGGAATCCAATCAATTCATTTCGTGAACCAAACATTACTAAAGAATTTGGTCAAAGGAATTTGTCATTCCAGTTCTATCAAATTCCTTTAAACTCCATGAACCGAACAACCCTTAGAGAAGGTTTAAAAAAGTGTAACTAAAAGATACATTTTGGGAAGTTTTACAAAAAGCATCACAAAAACCTATACCTTTAGAGAAGCTTTTCCAAAAACCATCTCTTAAGGTACCTTTTAATGACGTTTAAAAATCGTCAATGGCACTTAAAACGTCACTAAAATATACTTTAGGTAGAGTTTGGTACGCAGACCGGATGGGACGGGACAGGACTGGAGGAGATGCTTTTAATATAGGTTTAGCTATCTGATGTTGGAAAAAGGTGTATTTTAGTAATCTTATGGTTTAGTCCCATGTTGTTCCACCTATTTTGGTGGAACAAAAAATCTTAAATTTTGTCCCATGAAAAATTATTTTTGTCCCATGTTGTCCCATCTGATTTTTGTCCCATGGCATACCAAACATGGGACTATTTTTTTTGTCTTGTCCCGTCCCACCCAGTCTGCGTACCAAACGCACCCTTAGAGAAGCATTTTTTAAAAATCGGCCAACCTTTAGATAAACTTTGAATGCATATATCTAAAGTCCAAAAACGTCTCTCTAAAGTATAAACATAATCGTTATTGTAGTAAGGTTTCAGTTGTAAGTATGAGTGTGATTGTGACTGTAGTGAGTTTTCTGTTGTAAATAGTTATTACATCTTCAATCTATTCAAAATAAGTTTTGTTCATGATTTTGTACATGGTATCAGAGCACATCGTGCGATCTTCATCGATATCTACTCACTGATCTCCCTTGGTATGTTCATAATTGTTGATCTCTCTTATTTTTCTTTTTTCACCGTCTGAATCTCATAGACGTTGACCTAGTGGTCATCATATACAAGGTTTGGAAAATGTTTTTTTGAAAACTCAACAGATCTTGGTTTTCTATCTGTTCAGATCAGTCTTCTCAAAAAAGTTTTGGAAAAAACCGTTTCAGATCTTCTTTTTGTTCTCTGACGTTTTGTCTATGTGTTGTTTAAGTAGATCTGGTTTTTTCTTTCTCTTCGTTGTATTTCGCTGATCTGAATCTCGCATGTTGTTTGTTTGTTCATCCTCTCTGGTTTATCCATATTCAAAGAAGATTGGATCCTAACTCGTTAGTCTTGGTTCAATCTCTCTTCCTTTTATGCTTTTAAACAGATCTGGACTTTTTAGGCCTGATTTGTGTGGTTTGATTCTGTCTTCTGTTTAGCATGCATGTTTGAATCTGGTGTGTGGTTTGTTTTTCATCCTCATAGATTTGAGTCTGTCGCTCATTTTAGATCTGTTGTGGTGAATAGTTTTCTGTGACTTAGATACGAGTTTTTTTTGTCTTGTCACATTTTGTTTTGGTGACATGAGATCTGATCTATACATTTAGATCTTGTCTCATGTTTGCATGTTTTGTTTCTTTGGATTTTTCCCTTCCGTTGTAAGGATTGTGTGTTGTGGTCCTTGTGACCCTCTCGTGACTCTGTGTGTTCATCACTCTGCTAGTTCAGAGTACGTGATTTAAGGACAAATCTCAGAATATGTTCTAGCAATTATTATTCGGTCTGATCCTTGCAGATTTTGGTGAATCTGGAGTTGTGACGCTTTGGTAAGACTATCTACACTAGTTTCTTCAGATCTTCGTATCTAAACAGTGTTTGTCTCTCATCTCTCTTCTTCATCTACTGTGTTCAGGTTTTTTCCTTGTTTTTGTTATTGTAAGATCACTATTTACAGAGGTTGTTTTTTCCGCTACATCGCTCTTGGAATTTCACTGTAAGTCTCTCTGCCCTCCCACTCTTTTGTGTCTCTCTTATCACCCCCTTCTCATTAGGACACCTTTGTGTTTGGCTTGACCTACCACTCGAGTGGCAAGGAATCCTGTCATCTATCACTTAGGTGTTTCCTTGTGTGTTTTTTTTTGCTTTCACGATGACTGGCACAGAAGATCCCAAGAATCCAGAAACGCAATCCTTGATTGCAAAGCTGGATTTCGGTGATCCTTTGTACCTTCATCCTAGTGACACCTCTGGTGTATTCATCCTTAATATGAAACTGACTGGTACTGAGAATTATAAGGTGTGGTCGTGTGCTATGCTCCTTGCCTTAGAAACTAAGAATAATCTTGGTTTTATTGATGGTACTGTTTTACGTTCCACTGATAATAATGTGCTTGTAAAGCAGTGGGACAGATGTAATTCTGTCGTCTTATCTTGGATACTTGGTTCTATTTCTGAGGATTTATTTGTTAGTCAAGTTTTCTCTAAGATTGCTTTTGATGTTTGGGAGGAATTAAAGGAAACTTACGACAAATTTGATGGTTCTGTCACATTTAATCTTCCTCAAAAAATTAATTCCCTAACTCAAAATGGAACCTCTATCTCTGATTAATATCATAAGTTGAATGCCTTATGGAAGCAATTTGATGCCTTAGTCAAACTTCCTTCATGTTCTTGTAATGCCTCTGTTGAATTCTCTAAGCATAATCAACTTATAAAACTTATGCAGTTCTTAATGGGCTTAGATGACACTTATATGCAAATTAGGAGTAACATCTTGACCACTGACCCTTTGCCTTCGGTCAAAACTGTGTTTTCCTTGGTTTCCAGAGAAGAGTCACATCGTGGTGTGACTCACTCTCCTTCTGATTCAAAAATTCAAAACACTGCTTTCTTTAGTAAACCTATTGATAATAAGAGAAAATCTAAGAAACCACCTTTGCTTAGTAAACATTGTGGTGTGACTGGTCACACCATAGAAAGATGTTTCAAGTTGATAGGCATTCCTAAGGACTTCCAGTTCACTAAAGGCAAGTCTAATCAATCTTTTAAACCCCCCTCCAGCAATGCTTGCACTGCAGAGGGGTCTGTTAATCACTCCACCTCTACTAATTCTCTTACTGAAGATGTAGGTTCCATAATCATCACATATAATCAAGATTCAATATAGAATGAACATTCCAGAAGGTATTCACAACAACTGGTCATATGATTTATTAACAATCTGTGAATTACAAGACGTTACAAAGAATTTCTCTCTCAATGGATTTGTCTATCAAAGTCTCTACTGACAAATGAAGCCCAAGACACTTATTTATAGTGTCTAATTACATGACATGGGCCCAAGCCCATTTAACTCCCATTAAACTCCCAAAGCCCAAAATGACTAACAAAGCTAATTACAACACATTTGAGTTTTCTAGACTTTACATGGACTTTATAAAACTTTCTATATAATTGGGGCTTTCTAGACCCAACAATCTCCCCCTAAAGTTTTATAAAGAAAGCATCTTCAAATGATCTCCCCCTTGATTTCTTTGAAAACTTTAGTGTTGCACATCTTCACGCCTTGCAAATCTATCCAAACTCCCCCTCAAAATTTGCTCTTCTTCTTCTTATTCACAAGTTTCAACTTTAAAATCGGATTCAATATGCAATAAGCTCAACTGAAGGCACCACAGTTTGTAATAAAGAATCCGTCTTTGAAAACTGAGTTGAATGACCATTAAGCTCAAGAGCTTAATCCATTAAGATCAGAGGAGGGAGTGTCTCAACACACTTCAATAACTCAGCTTGGATCCATAAAAATAGACGATAGAACACCTTTATGAAAGTTGGGAGAAATAGAGTAAAAAATGCAGCTTTCTGTCCAGCAAGTGTCCTCTGACTTTAACACAGATTCTGACCATGAAGTACACTTATTCAGATCAAACACAAAACATGAAAAATGTTCATCTGTGTCTTAAGAAATTAACGCATCTGGATTCTTCAAATTTGGAGCTTAGAGGAGAGAGTTCTGAGCAAAATACGACAGGTGCACAAATCTGTCAAGTAATAGACTTTTGTTCTGAGAAGTCTAAGTAAATGTTCTGACTAGTTCAATCAGAATTCTGAGTAAGTCAATCAGAATTCTGACCATGAAGAACTCTGGAAAAAAAATTGTAACTCGAAAATTCTGATTACTCACGATAAAATTCTGAATCAATGCGATCAAAGTTCTGAATACACTTAGTCAGATGTCTGAACCAACTTTTAAAATACTTCTGAATAAGTTCTGAATGAACCAAGTACGATTCTGAATGGCTGCAACTTAATTCTGATTAAGCACAAATCAATCTTCTGAACACACGAGAATAAACTTCTGAATCATCATTTGAACAATAATTTCTGAATAAGCACGACCAAAATCTGAATTGCCTTGAACAAAACTCTGATTGGACTTGAATCTGGGAGCACAACGGATCACGATCAACCGCAGCTTTCTGTTTTTAGTCAAACAACTTGCCGTTTTTGTTTGACAGCATCCGTATGAATCATTCATTTTTCTTTATAAGAACAACAAATCAGTTTCATTTTCCTCTTCTCCCCCTTTTGATTATCATGACCATGATCATCAAAATGATAATGACACTGATTTGCAATGCACCAATGTAGCTTGTAGAGAAATCTTCCGGAACTTGAATCAGCCGTCAATTCATATAAGTGTAACCCAAAACCAACAAATGATCTTGTTTTCAAGCCTTTGAAAAGTTTGGCCTGTTTGTAGCACAAAGCCACTAGATACAACAGATATATCTAATTAAAGAGCTTGAGTGATTTTCACTCTCCAGGACTTCCTTCTAATCATTGAGTAGCATAAAGCAATTCTATAGAAGTTCTGACAGAAAACATATTTTCTGTGTGTTAGTGCATGTGAAGAAAGAATAAAGCAACATATGCTTGAATAATAGGCTCAAAGTGTGTAAGCTGTTGAGACAACAACAATTTTCCACAGACTCAAAGTGCATGAATGAAGAGCGAAGGTGGGGAAACTTCCTTCTTTTTCAATATCCAAACCTTCCGAATGAAGATTAGATAGAATATATGTTGCGTCCCCAAATCAAATGAAACACCATCTTTTTAAGAAGATAATGAGTGGAGGAGTGGGGTTATATCAAGATTTGACATGGGCTCACTGCCTTTTTCAATATTAATCACCAAAAAGTGTGAATCAATAGTTTATGTGGGTGCCCTTCTTGAAATGGCTAGATCAGAGATATCTCAATTTTCTATCTATGTTAACATTCACTCATTCTGTTCTTAGCCTTACTATTACCCAATCTTAGAATTTTACCACTCATTACTTTGAGTTTGTTCATACCCATGAACATTCTCCCCCTCTCTTTTATGATTTGTGACCCCTCACCCCTCAAATACTCATGGATGACCTCATGGGTATGTTCTACAGGTTCTTGTAGATCCATAGAGGTAGAAAAAAAAATCTCACCACTTAAATGTTGTCCATTGAAGTATCCTACACTTTTAATTGGAATGCACATATATCAGCCTTTTTTTATTATTATTACTTCCACAAGATAAGAAATTGAAATTTAATGAACCAGGAAGTATGAATGAATTTCAGAAAGATTGAATCTGATGAAAATATGAAGTTTTATCCATAAGACAAACTTAATGGATAAATTGATGTAAAGAATACAAGAGAAGTGTATTACCATCGAAAAAATGAATCTATTTGAGACATGGTAATAACAAAGTTAAAAGAAAAACTAAACTGGTATGTAAGAATACTTGAAATGATAGAAAAGATTATACACAAGTATTTATCTTTGGAAACAACCAGTCAGATTGAGATAAAAAATTTAAAATCCAACTTCTATGTAGGAAAAATCTTTTAGAACAGTAGAAGTGGTTTGAACATTTGAAAAAATTTATCATTTTTAAAGTGTTCTTCTTTAAACATGATTTGAGTATGAGGTTTAGAAATTTACCTTTATCTTGAAACGATCAGATCAAACTTTGAGACAATACTTCCTCTCAAATCAAGATAATCCTGCAAAATCAAGAGATTTTGGTAATCATCTACGATGATTCCTCTTTAGATATCACAAATGCTTCAGAAAAGTAAAAAAAAAATCAACTGTTCAAATTCTAAGTAGTAGAGTCAGAATTCTGAGTAGTAGAGCCAGAATTCTAAGTAGTAGAGTCAGAACTCTTGTTAACTTGTTCAGAATTCTGAGTACCCTGTTCAAAATTCTTATAAAACTATCCAGAAAAAATGCCTTAGAAAAAATGTTTGGATTTTGTGATTTTTGAACTTTCAGAACTTCAAATCACCATAACTCGCTCAAAAATCAGAATTTTTCAACCAAAATTTGCAGGGTTGCTCAAAATGTGATTCTGAACACATTCTCTGAGAATGTTTTCTACTAAAAACACCTACAACTATGAGTTCGATTATACCACAGTAAATTGAACTTTTTCGAAAAAAAATTCTTCAAAATTAACAAATTGATCTGTATGAATCAGAAATTCATAATCACATTCAGACCGAGTTTTGGACTGAAGTAACCAAAAGTCAATATTCTCAATTTAAGCACGACATCTGTTTTCAGTCATGTGTCAGTATGGATCATTCATTCAGCTCTACACATGAATAACCTGCAAAACAATTAAGTTGATTTTGGTACCCATTTGAACTTGGGTCCAGGTCTGTTAGGTGCAGTGGCATATGAAGACACTCGGTAAGAACCAAACCAGTGCTGAATAAAATTCTTGTTCACAAAATCATCAGTCCCACAATATGAACAACAAAGTTTCTTTTGTGCTAACCTGACTAGTTTCTTTTGTGCTAACCTGACTAGTTGATTTACATCCGGTTTTACAAAAGATTTGGTTTGAAAAGCTTGGTTGTTTATTTTGACATTTTGAACAAACTTAGATGATTTTGGAATTGGAGCAGAACCTTTCACTCTCCAAATCATTTTTACCTTTTTAAAAGAACAATTATCAGATTTATCAAAAAGAGGATCATAAAACAGATTAGAAGAACGAATCTGATCTTTTGAACTATGATTTGATTTATCAACAACTTTTGAATTTTTAAAAACTTTTAGAGGAACATTTTTAAAGATTGAACTTGAAGCATTCTTTTTAGATGATCCAACATCAGTAAAATTGACTTCAAGTTCTTTAAACTTTTCTTCCAAAACAATGTTCTCTTTAACATATAAATCAAACCTTGACTGCAAATCAGATTTGGACTTCTTCTCTATCATGATTTCAGTTGATAAATCATATATTTTCTTAATAAGCTTCTTTATCTCAAAATGAAAAACCTTCTTTTCCTTCTCAAACTCATCTTTTAAGCATTTTTCTTTAAAACCATCTACCTTCTTCTTTTCAATCTCTTTCCTTCCATCTTCTAACTCTTTCTCCAACTCATTGATTTTCACAGAAAACTCATTTAACATTCCTGTTTTCTTTTTCTCAAAACCATTCTTTTCTTTTTGAAAAACGTTTTTCTTGCATTTAAACTCTTTTATTTCTTTCGCAAGAATTTTCTCCAAATCAGAAATTTTCAGAGAGAATTCAACAGACTTTGTTTCAAAATCTTTCCTCTCAGTTTGAAAGTCTCTTATCTCTTTCTCAAATTTCTCTCTTTCAAGTATAAGAACTTGTTCAAAATCAGATATCTGTTTCAAGAGTTGACAATTTTTCATTTCACATGATTTGATTCTATTTTCAGAATCTGTCAACATCTTTCTTTCAAAATTGATTTCTCTTTCAAATCAACATTCTCTTTTTTAACAACTTTGGGTTCTCTCGAACCTTTTCAAAATCCTTTAGAATATCATATTTATCTTTTTGCAAATTTACAACAACTTTTGCACTTTCATCAAATTTGGTTTCAAGATTTGCAATCTTGCTTTCAAAATGAACAATCTCAGGCATATACAAAATAGCCGTTTCTCTTCTCGAATAAGACTAATTTCCATTTTTATCATAAGTAGGCATGATGAAATCAAATTTTCAGATATAACCTATGAATTATGATCAAAAATGAAGATCGACACAGATCTAGAACATGCAAGAATAGATCAAATATGTCACATGCATTTCATCAAACAGTTAGAGTACATGAATTGATAAAATCTTCTTTTCAAAAAAAATTAGAACACTCATCAGAAAAATTACAAAGAATCTTCAAGAATGAATAAATGAGTGAATTAATCAAGAATTGTATCAACTTGAAAACCAAAAGATCTTGAAAACTTGATAATCTTGAAAATTAGTGAAATGCGATCTTTACAACAATAAAACCCAATAATCTCGATCAAATTTAATTTGAAATCAACATGCAGCGGAAAGAATCACTTTGATCAAGAAACCAATCAAGAAATTCGAAAACATACCTGTGATATCTGTCTAATTTCAAAAATTAATCAGCAGATCAGAATGTTCTTGATTCTGTCGAGTTCTTGGAATAACTAGGGTTCTTGTTGTTTGGCTCTGATACCAATTGTAGGTTCCATAATCATCACAGATAATCAAGATTCAATATAGAATGAACATTCAAGAAGGTATTCACAACAACTGGTCATATGATTTGTCAACAATCTGTGAATTACAAGACGTTACAATGAATTTCTCTCTCAATGGATTTGTCTATCAAAGTCTCTACTGACAAATGAAGCCCAAGACACTTATTTATAGTGTCTAATTACATGACATGGGCCCAAGCCCATTTAACTCCCATTAAACTCCCAAAGCCCAAAATGACTAACAAAGCTAATTACAACGCATTTGACTTTTCTTGACTTTACATGGACTTTATAAAACTTTCTATATAATTGGGGCTTTCTAGACCCAACAGAAGACCAACTCAACAAGTTGTTGGCTCTGCTTGATCAAAAACAAAATGAAGGATTGGCTGTCAATATGGCATGTAGATTTTATGCTAATATGGCAAATATTCCTAGAACTCCTCATCCTGGTTAGATTATTGACTCTGGTGCAAATCAAGATATGACGTCCTCCATGGCTCATCTTGAAAATGTGATTGGTATATCTGATTTGAACCTAAGAGTTACTCAACCCAATGGGAATGAGGCTAGGATTAATAAAATTGGAAATTATCGTCTTAACAAAAATGTTGTATTACTTGATGTTCTCGTCATTCCAGACTTTCATGTAAATTTACTTTATGTTCATAAACTTGCTAGGGACAGTAAAATTTTTTTTGGGTTTGATGAGTTTAGATATTATTTACTTCTGGGTTCACTTCCAACGAATCATGTGGGGACTGGTAGTGAACTTCGAGGCCTGTATTTTTTTGATCAATTTTCTAAAGGTGAGAATTTTAATTCAAATGTGCTAAATAATACTTCTAATATGTCTATTTTCTGCTATGTTTCACGTCAATTGTGGCATAGTAGATTGGGTCATCCTGCCGATCAAGCCCTTGCTTGTTTAAAAGGGAAATTAGATCTTGGAAATGATTCTTAATCTCCTCCTTGTGACATTTGCCATATGGCTAAGAAGACTAGAGATAAATTTAATTTGAGTAGTCATTCTACAACTAGTTTAGGCCAATTAATCCATCTAGATTTGTGGTGGCCTTATAAGGTTCCTAGTAAAGAGGGATAAAGATAATTTTTTACTGTTGTGGATGATTTTACTAGGTATGTGTGGGTTTATCTGCTGAAAAGCAAGGATGACGTGTTTGATATTATTGTTGTGTTTCACAGTTTGTTGATTACCCAGTTTGGCAAACATGTGAAAATTGTCAGAAGCGATAATGGTACTGAGTTTGTTAACCAAAAACTTGGTGAGTTTTTTAAATCAAGAGGTATAGTACATCAAACCACTTGCGTCTACACACCCCAACAAAATAGGGTTGTAGAACGCAAGCATAGGCATCTTTTAAACGTTGCTAAAGCTTTAATATTTCAAGGAAATATTCCGTTAAACATGTGGAATGAGTGCATTTTAACTGCTACATATCTCATAAATAGAACTCCTTCCTCCGTTTTAAACGGAAAATGTCCTTATGAACTTGTGTTTGGGTTTTCACCCGTTTTGCATCATTTGAGGAATTTTGGTTGTTTATGCTTTACGGTTAAACCTAATGTTTCTGATAAGTTTGCATCTCATTCTAAAAAATGCGTTCTTTTGGGATATTCTAACTCCCAGAAAGGATATATACTTTATAGTTTGATTACAAAGAAAATTTTAGTTTCAAGAGATGTAAAGTTTTACGAAACCATTTTTCCTTTTAGAATTCAAGCAAACAATCAAAATTCTGACTCTAGTAACATCAATTCTTTAAATTTCTTTGATTTTGTTATTCATCCTAAAGATTTGTCTTCTGTCTTGCCCAATGACGATTTAAGGGATAACTCTCAAAATGAAACTGTAAAAAATGTTTTTGAAAATATAAGTAACCCTGATCCTTCTGGTAGGCAGTCTAGAGTTCCAAATTCTACAGCCGAAAATGAAAATGAATTTGGTAGCATAAGTGGGTTAAATAACCCAGAAAGAACTGCCGGACATGAAATTCCTGGTAGTTCAATACGGCTGCCAATGACCAGTTGGCTGCTAATCAAAATATTGATGATGGTCATTTGAGTTTCCCTCATGGGGATTGTTTGATTGAACCTTCATCTTCTATTAGAAAAATCTAATCGATTTTCAAATTTACCTAGAAAATTTACTGATTACGTAATAGAAGGTAAGGTAAAATATGGCCTAGAAAAAGTAGTAAATTACTCCTTTTTAAGTCTAAACAACTTTTGTTCTGTCACCACTCTTAATAAATCTGTTGATCCAAATAATTTTTTTGAGTCTAGCAAAGATCATAATTGGATTAGTGTAATGAATGATGAAATGGAAGCTTTGTATCGTAATAACACTTGGGTTTTAACCAGTCTTCCAGTAGGTAGAAAACGTATAGGGTGTCTATAAGATAAAGTACAAGTCAACATGTGAGATTGAGCGATACAAAGCTAGGTTAGTGGCCAAAGGGTACTCTCCGCGTGAGGGTCTTGATTATGAGGAGACGTTTTCTCCTGTTGTTAAAATGGTCACAGTTAGGTGCGTCATTGCATTAGTCGTTCAAAATATATGGCCTTTGTGTGAATTGGATGTTAACAATGTCTTTTTGTATGGTGACTTAGATGAAGAGGTTTACATGAGTCTTCCCCCTGGTATTTTTCTGCAAATGACAAAAGAGTGTGTAAACTTATTAAATACTTGTATGGTCTAAAACAAGCACCTAGACAGTGGTATGCAAAGTTATCTGCTTGTTTACATTGAGAGTTTTCAGATAACAATGATTAAACACAAATAAACACAAATAAACACAAGAAAAATCTACAATATTGGAATGAAGAGCAATTTCTCTCTATTGGAGGCCTTCTCTCTATTTCACACACACACACACACATACACTATGATATTCAGTATGCTTTTTGCAATGACCTCACCTTACAAACCCTTACAAATGGGTATATATACCATTGACCAATACTAGCTATTTTGTTGACTTTGACTAATTACAATTAGCCTAAATCTTGGATCCATTTGTGTACTAACAATCTCCCCCTATGGATTCAAGATTTAAAAAATTATGACGATAGTCTTCAGCTCTTTAATATTTAGATAGGCTTTATCTTCAAGAATCCACTTTGGCGGCTTTAACCTTCATTTAGGCTCTTTAAAGTTAAATAGTCATCTAGTCTTGAAACACGAACTTCAAATCTGTGTAGCGTTGATCAAGGTCTTCAAGACAGAATCTTTTTATCTTTAAATCACTAATCTTTGCAGCTTTGACTTTTGGCAAATATCTTCAGTCTTTGAATTATGAACGGGATTTGAGGTTTTAACGGGCTTTGAGCTTTTAGACCTTCTTGAATAATCTTTTAGCACGAACTGTCTTTGTATCCTCACACATCTGAACAACTTGAACAGACTGTCTTGTAAATATCTCTCGGAAACACTTAATCTTGAACTTCTTCGACTTTGAAAAATATCTCTTTCTTGAAAATTGAAATCTTCAAATTATCTCCCTCTTTTCTTCTATTTGATATTTCTTCCCCTTTTTGATGATTGTGAGCATCATGATCATCAAAATTATTTACAAATTCAGCAGTCTTTGAATACCATAAACAATCTCCTTCTATTGATCTGTATAACCGTCAATTCCAAAACTGTTTATCTGAATCTTTTCAAATTTAGATAATATAAAAGTGGTAACCCTGAAACATCGGATGAATTAGTTAAAATGCATGTAAGTTGCACAAAGCCACTTAGTACAAGGAATGTACTTTGGAAAGGAGCTTTTTGATGTTCACTCCTCCAGGGCTTCCATTCAATCATCGAAAAACACAATGGAATTTCTATGAACGTTATGACAAAAAACATATTCCTTGTGTGTACGTGCAAGTGTAGAAATGATTGAAGCAACTTATGCTTGAATAATAGGCTCAAATTGTGTAAACTGTTGAGACAACAACAAGTTTTCCACAGACTCAATGTGCATGACTGAAGTGCGAAGGTGGGGCAAACTTCCTTCATTTCAATATCCAAACCTTCCGAGTGAAGATTAGATAGATAATATGCTGCGTCCCCAAGAAAATTGAAAAACTTCTTTCTTAAGAAAGAAACGAGTAGCTGGTGGGGTTAAAGCAAGAGTTGGCGTGGGCTAATTGCATGTTTCAATGATGGTCACCAAAGAAATGTGAACCAATCAGTAATGTGGTTGCCCGGCTCAGAAAGTTGTTGGTGCAGAGTTCTCTTATTCTTTTAACTGTATTCTCACAACCTCTATATGTTTTTAATCTGCTCATTTCTAACCAAACTCTCTTTTACATTTTACCTTAGCCTAATGAGATTACACAGCCGGATGAGTTATCTCCCCCACTCTTTGATTTTGACCCTTCACCCTCAATCATTCAAGGATAACTTCTTGGGTAGGAAACACTGGTTAACGTGGATCCATATAAGTTCTTTACGTTCTCACACTGATTCCCATGAAATTTTGTCCTAAAAGTTGTGTTGTTCAACAGTTTATCTTGAACAATTATAAATCTCAACTTTTTGGATAACATTTTCATCAAAATGTATGCTCCTCAATTATATCATGAAATATTTGAGCATTTGAACGTTGAAGATTTCTCAAAACAAGGATATTGAATGAATGAAATGAATTCGAAAGACTTGATTGAGAATATGACAATGTATCAATAATATCAAATATGAAATATATTCATGTACGGTTAGGGTATCAAAGAATTGGATCTTTTTTTATATGAACAAATATAAACAATCTTTGAATGAAACGGTTATGCTCTTACGCTGAAATGAATATGATGCTCAACAAAATTGGAAATTCAAACGGGAGTATTACCATCTATAACATTGTTTCGTTTTGAGACATGGTAATATCAAAGTCAAAAAGAAGCTGAACCAGCGTGTATGAGTACTTGAAAGTATATAGACAAGATAATACGCAAGTATTAATCTTTGGAAACATACGGTCAGAAATAATGATGAAATCCGAGATATACATGAAAAACATTTAAAACACACTTCTAAAATTATAAAATTTGTTTGAATTAGAGAAGTGGTTTGAACATTTAAGAACAGGTTTTTCATGCTTGAAAGTCGTTGTTCTTTCAAACAATCTCAGATTAAGTTCAGAAGATACTTACAATCAAATGTATCAGCTCCCCCTCAAATTATGACCGGCTGATTTAAAAATCGGATAATCTCCCCCTCCAAATCTGCAAAGATCCTAATTTGACAAAGTTAGCACATGTAATAGTCAAAGTCTAATATTTTTTTGATTATCTTATTTATTTATTTATTTATTATTAGAGATTAAGAACGAGTCCTGATCTGATTTGATCAGAAGTCAAACACATTGAAAGCTCGGGTTCTAAACTGACGTGTTTAGAAGCCATAAATCTCATTGAAGTGCGGGTTCTGAATTGATTTATTCAGAAACCATAAACACCATTGAAGTGTGGGTTCTGAACTGAATTATTCGGAAACCATTACCATTATTGTGTATGCTCTCTGTTAGGGTCAAAATCAGGTTGAATAGAAGTTCAAGGACTAAACTGTTATTCTTGTATTTTGAGCCTTAAAGTGTAACGGGCCATGGGCTTGCATGCCATGGGCCCATAGTATATAATGTGTATTAGCTTAGAAAATTAAGCTAGTTGTCTATTTTACACTTTCCAGAACTTATTGTAATTCTCTCAATATTGAAAGTGAATTGGATGACCATTTGAAATCATAATGTTCTGTTTCGTATCTATTGATTTCTACTATTCGTTGCAATGATCTGAAGCTCACAATTGGTATCAGAGCAAACGGACGAATAGATTCAAAGTGATTTTTGGATTTCTGGTAAGAATTTTTTTCAAAAACATTCGACTGTGTTCTTTGCATTGAAACCCATATTTTGATTCTGTGAAAATTTCTTATTCTTGTTTATTGCATTCCGTTAGCATCATCATTATAAACGATTCTGCAAGTTTTCACTGTCTAATTCGATCATCTTAGTTGGTTTTAAGCAAAATCAAATTCTCAAGTTTTTGGTCACTGTTCTTGCAAAAATCAAAATTTTCTTATCAAAAACTTGTTATTTGGATTCAAATTTGATTCGGGTACTGTTATTATTGGGTGTGGTCGAGTTTCTAACCTTTCAAGAACGATTTTAAGCAACCCTAATCGAGTTCCAATCGACTTGGAAACCAAAGTCGTAGTTACCGGATACCACAGCCGTGGTTACCGGGTACATCATCGTATTACCGGGTAAGTTTTCATTCCTTCACTTGTTACCGGGTAACTCCAAGTTACCGGGTAATATATCACTTACCGGCAATTTCTGTACTTTCCGGACAAATTCCCAGTAAGTACATCCAGTAACTAGTTTTTCATCCTGTAAGGTTCCCCACCCGGTAAGCTAGTTATTTGGTTTAATTTTACCGGTAAGTTCTCTCATCCGGTAAGTTCTTCATCCGGTAAGCACTTCCACCCGGTAAGTTTGTCTTTGCTTATTATTACTTCATCCGGTAAACTTGTCTCTTCTGGTAACCCTCAGTTATCCGGTAACTCAAGTTTATCCGTTAATTTCTGCAAATTGACCTATTTTTCACAATCTGATCCGGACACTTCCAAATCAGATAGCTTTCATCCAGATTCCTATCCGGTAAGTTATGCTTAGTCAATTTCTTACCTGTTTTAGAATAAACCACTCTTAGAACCTGCGTTAGGACATCACTCTTAGTGCCTTGCGTTAGGATCTCAATTTGAATCGAACCAATCGTATAGCGATCACATTAGTGCAACTTAAGATGTATTCACTCGATGCTCTCGCTATCGGCACTGACTCTAAACCACCTTGTCTCTACCAAGGTGAGTACAGTCAATGGCGGGACAGATTCTTGATCTTCATTGAGTCAAAGGATAATTTCGAGTTTATCTGGCGAGCTCTAACTGACGGGCCAATTCCTCAACCCATGAAGACTGTACCAGCAACTGAAGAAGGTGGTCAAGCTTATACCGAGGTTAAGACATACGCCGATATGACTGCCGACGAAAGAGGCATGATTGAGGGAGAAAAACATGTTAAGAGGTACCCTGTTCAGGCTCTACCCAACACGATCTACACAGCTATAGACAGCTACAAAAAGACAACAAAGGGCATGTGGGATCAGGTGGAGAAAATGATGCGAGGGAGCCAAGTCGGGAATCAACTGAAAATCAACAGTTGCATCACCAAGTTTGATGGGTTTAAGCAGCGCACCGGAGAATCCCTATCCCAGACCTATGAACGTTTTTGTCTCCTCCTCAACGAGCTTCACAAGAACAACATCACTCGTTCTAACACGGAGAACGCGCTCAAGTTTCTTAACAACCTCTTGCCTGAATGGAAAGTATTCGCATCTCACGTCAAGCACAACCACTTGATGGAGAACGTTGGCATATACAAACTCTATGAGGTGCTTCTTCAAGACGAAGATGAGGTATTGGAGATTCTGAACGAAAATAAGTCTGCATCCAAGCCACATGCTGATCCACTAGCTCTTATGTCTTCAAAACGAGGCAAATCTTCTGGCCGTCGTTCCAAACGACCCCAAGAGCCAAGTGAATCTGAGCCAGAACCTGAGGAAAAAGAGGACAATGATTCTGATCCTGAGTTAACAGCCGTGAAGAAAGCAATGGATCTACTATCCAGATCCTTCAAGCAAAAGAAGTTCTTTAAGAAGCCGACATCCAATAATCAGCGTTACTCCACTTCCTCCAACAAGCGCCGTGATTATCAGGACAAATATGAAGGAAAATATAAAGCAGATGATCACACACATATTGCCAAGAAGGAGAAGACCGAGAAAGAGGACCGCAAGCCCAAGACAAAGAAGGACGAACCCGTTACTTGCTACAACTGCGGGAAGTTGGGTCATTAATAATGTCGGTTTTCGACATTATGCTGACTACTAAATCGAGTGATTGTTTGGTGTTTTCAGGTGAAATAGTGGATTTTACTGATGAGTTTCATGAGATATGCAGTTAATCAGTTTGGAAGAGGAATGAAGAGAATCGCATATTTTTTCCGAAGAAAGAGCCCGAAATCTGGAAATAGACGAAGTTGGAGCGAATCAGAAGCTGGCGCGACCTTTGGCGCGAGCCAGATAGGGTCGTGGTACGCGCAGAAAATGAAGAGAAGATTCCAGAGAGTGGCGCGCCTTGTGGCGTGACCCAGCTAGCCCCGTGGTGCACGCGGGTTTTGAAACCTTTGATGTCCAGAAGATGGCGCGACTTATGGCGCGACCCAAGTGGCGCCAGAACTAGCGCCACGCTGTCATTTACGTTTTAAATCCCTATTTTCTCATTTTTTAGGGTTATCAAACAAACACGGGTTGGGACTCTTGCTGGGCGATTTAGGGAGTTAAGGAACGAATTTTGAAGGAAAGTAGAAGGCGAGAAACATCAATTAACAAGGATCGAAAGGCGAATCGAGTACGTTCATCGGCGGCTTAGGCTTTTTCAGGGAGTTCTAAGATTTCATTTCTTAGTACAAAACATGTTTACTTTCATTTCTATCTTTACATTTCAGAGTTTTGAAACCCCCAATATGAACTAATCCGTTCATGTTGGGGGTTGGTTTGAATCATGGTTGGTGGTATGTGCGAAATGTGTGTTTTAATCGCAGTGGGTTGCAAACTGTCCACAGTGGGAAGTGCAAGTGTACACTGTCCACTATGATCGTCACAGCAAGTAATAGTTGGTAAAATACCAGAATCGAATCCACAGGGACTGGACAATCAAGACAATATGGTTCTCATGAGCTCCTTTTACAAGTTTCAACTAGAGAGGAAAATAATACTTGGTTTGGTTGGTGAAATAGCTACTTTAACGATTTTACTAAAATTTAAAAGGAGGAATGTAGGTTAGATTTTCCCTAGATTTTATACCAAATACTCGGTCCTAAAAATGATCCTTGTATTCGAGGTAGGTATTTTCGCTAGAAAAGCCCGGTTACAAAATACTCACACCGTTTAGATAAAAATCTCATACTTGTCGTGTTTATTGTTTTGTCAATGGCAATCTCAAAAACGGACCTTTTCAGGTCTCGATGGAATGTGTAGAGACAAATACTCTAAGTGTTTTTAATACACAAATTAGCTTGCCTACTACTCCAGTGGGAAGAGATTAGCTCACTGTGCCGACCTCACTTTCGTAAGTGTCATAAGAATTCTTTCGAATCCCCTAGCATCATTGAAGCTCGTGTCACTACGTTCTACTTATTTCTAAGTTAAGAACTAGACTTTTAGATCCTTGCAAGTGATCGGCTTGTTCGCATCTTTGGGTAAATATCGAGAATGAATGACCACAACAACAAATATTCTAAGTATAAAGATTACTCAAGCATTTTTAATAAAATCCAGGTACTTCTCCTTCCTACATCACAAAGGATGTTTAACCTAGCATTTCCGAAGTAAAGAAAACAAAAGATGAAGATTTGCACATAATAAAACTGAAAGTGACTTGAATTAACTGCTCACAGTGGGGAACGAGAAGTCGTCCTTGCACTGTGTAATACGAACTACAATTTAAACTAAGAAAGTAAATTACTGAAAATTAAAGCTAGTTACTGCAGTAAATAAAACACTAAAGCTAATGTGGTAGTTGAGAGAATTTAAGACTAAAAGTATTCAAGGATGATAACCAAGCATGCATTTAATGGCACCTAAGTGCTCCTTTATATACTAGGAGAAGGAGTTGGGGATTACACAAAAGAGGTGGGTCTTCCAATGGGTAAAGACTGCAGTGTTGTGGCAGAATTCAGCTCTAATGGGCAATCCTTTTATCCAATGGTCCCTTTTCCAAGTCAATCTCCAAGTACAAAGAGGTGTACTTGATGCTATCTTCAATGAGAACTACCTTGTACTTCTCCAGCCATTTCTCTGCCATATGAACCTTCCTCCTCCAGAAAATTAGATCCCAACAAATAGTTTCTTTTTGATCAACTCGAAGAGTGGGGACCCGGAGTGGGCACAACAGTGGTCACTGCAGGATAAAACGTGAAAAACACCCAAATTCCACCAAATAGTTCATTAAATACTATGGTTCACTCCTTTTGCTCATTTTCGAGAATTATAATAAGAATGTGGGTTTTTAGAAGTGAAATGGCTAAAATTGACTAAATAAAGTGGAAAATAAATGGAAATAATAACTCTAAAAATAGAGTTATCACAACCTCAAACTTAAACCATTACTTGTCCCCAAGTAATAAAAAGAAAGAAATAAAATAAACAAAATTCACTAGAACTTTTAGGGACTTACATACTTCTTGACTTGAATGGGCGTTGATCTCCTTCCTTCGATACTTCCTTCGGTTCAAACTTGAAAATTTCACTTTTGTGTTTGACTAAATCTTTCTCTTGTATTCCATTAATCAATAGGGCTTTCTTGGGTTTTATGGGTTTATGGCTTTGAATATTTTCCCAAGGGTTTTTGGCAAGTACTTTCAAACATGGACCGAAAATCTCGCTTGGAGATTTTTATTTCAAGAAGTGGGTGTTTTGGATTTTTCATTAGTATGTACGCACACTTTCAGGCTTTATTTTCGGTATGGCTATTTTTGTGAGAGTGGGTATTCTGATGGTCCAGAATAGGCACACCATCTTTTTCTGGGAGTGAGCACTTTGATGGTCCAGAAAAGGCACACCATCAATTTTGTTAGTGACACTCCGTTTTTCTTCTGTTTTTGTATTTTTGTATTTTCTTTTTTTTTGGGAGGGGGTATGGCTTACCCACCTCAAACTTGGACTTCACAGTGTCCCCACTGTGGGCAACTGGAAGTCACTCTGGAAATCCCCACCTCAAACTTAAGATCTCACAGTGTCCCCACTATGACATAGAAATATGGACCGAAGGAGGTGGTTGTGGGTACAAAAAGGGTCGTGTTTGGATGCGAAAAAAATGGCCTATATCATTTCACGGGACAAGTTGAGATTTGTACTTACAAAAGTGACCTTTTTAAGTCGGAAGCCGAAAGTTGTACCTTGAAATGGAAACGAGGTCAAACAAGCATTCAAACAACAAAAAACGTTAGTACCCAAAAGTACCTACCTACTGGTAGGATTTGCATGCATCGATATTAAAAAGGTAAAAACAGCAAATAGTGTCAATGCCTAGCCATAGGCACAAAAAGATCAAACAAACACAAAATAAAATTGTTTTGGTGAGTAAACGGGCAAAACCATTGTTTTAAAACAAACCACTCACGGAGTAGGGGTGGGTTGCGGTGAACTTTCGGCGTCTTCTTCGTCAAACTCTTCATCACTTGCAAAGGCTGGGCAGATGTCTTCGGGGAATTTGGGGAGCAGTTCGGCTAAATTTGGGTTTGCTTCAGCCATGATCTGGTTTGACACCTCATCCCTATCCCTTGTATACATCCAAAATGATTGAGTGGCCCTGTTTTGAAACCTTTGCTCTGCTTCCATCAACTCGACTCGGTATGTGAGCTTCTTCACAGCTCTCAACAGCTCAGCCATGGGATCGGTGCTACTCGTGCTTGCGGTACCTGCAGGGGGTTGTTGGAGTGGTGTACGAGGTGTGCCCACATTATGCTCCTCAGCTATGCGCACAGTGGGGTTAACAGTCCCCACTGTGGGAATCTCTGCAGCAGGTTCGTTGGGAGGAGTGGTGATATGGCGTCCCATCTTGCGGATGGTTTGGACGCTGATGTTACTCGTGGAGTCAAACCACTGATCCTCCACTGAGGAGGGCACACCTGCGTCTATCATTAGTCGAGTAATGAGGCAAGGAAGGGGTAAGACTACCTTCTTTCGGGTCCTCACTTGATCAATAGCCGCATGCATGACTATCCCAACGTTGATTTTTCTTCCAGTGAGCACGCAGTATAAGAGGGCACATTTATGCATGGACAGGGTTGTATCGTGCGATGTAGGGGACAAAGAGGCACGAAGAAATTGAAACCAAACAGCGGCCTCGGTGGTGAGGGAGCTAGCGTTTAGGCAACTTCTTTGGCCATCTTTGTTCCAAGGTTTCCCTTCTATCGCTATTTCTTTCAAAATAAGGTCCTCATCTGCTAGGGTCATTTTTTTCAAAAATTTTGCAAATTCGCACATACCCTGGCTCCTTCTTCCCAACACCCGATTAATTTCTCCTGGATTGTAACTTACTGGCTTTCCTCTAACTACCACAGTGGGTTCCTTAGATTGCGATGCTTCGGCGTAAAACTCACGAACTAATGAGGCATTTGCGCGTCGATTGGCCTCGGCCAAAATCGACCAGTCTTGCGCTATGATTCGATCCTTAACAAAAGGATTTGCCTTAACAAACTCTGGGTCAAAACCCCTCTCCAACTTAAGCTTTTGTTTAGCAATTCACTCACAGTGAGCAGCCACCTCCGGAGAAGTGAACTGCCTTGGCACCCCACTGGGGACATGTGAGGTGCCCATTGTGGAGTGATGTGGGTTTTGGGTTTGAGTTTGGTCATCCCCAACATCAGCATCCACAGAGGAAGAACTTAAAGAGTGTTCGAAACTGGTACCTTTCCTTGACGATCGTTTTGCCGGTCTTTTTGATGGTTTTTTCGGTGCCGCGGTCAGCGCAGACCTGGTGACCATTCCTCTCTTTCTCATGGCCCATAGAATAGGATTCTCCCCACTGTGGGCTTCCTTTGTCACTGTCTTTCTTGCCAAATCTTCCCCAAGCTTTCGGTATTCCTCCTGATAATCTTCATCCACCTTTCTCTGCAACTCTTCATCTTCAACAAAAACCACCTTCTCAGCCTGTTTCCTTTCTTCCTCCAAAATCCTTTCTTTCTCAGCCTTCAACCTTTCTTCCTCCTTTCTCTTTTCTTCTTCCTCCTTGCGAACCCTTTCTTCTTCTTCTTGTCGTCTCCGCTTGACCTCTTCCTTTCGTTTTCTAATGGCTTCCATTTTTTGTTTGAACTCCTCTGCCAATCGCCTCTCTTCTTCCTCGGCTAAAAGTGCTTCGGTCTCAAATTGGGCGACACTGGTGTTAGCGATTTGAGAGGATGACATAGCCTTTGGGATTTCAAGCTGTGAAAAACCCTCGTCAGGTGCGCCGGATTTTACAGTTGTATCGCCGGAGACCGGCGGCGGTTCGTTGAGGTCGCCGGTGATGTTTTCCGGTGGTTGTCCTTCGATGATCCTTCGACGTACGGCCGCACGTGTACTTGCATCAGGGTTGGTGTTTAGCCTCTTGCTTCTTGCCATTTCTAGGGTTTTAGGAAGGGTTTTGTGTTGGTGGTTTTTTTCGTAGAGAGAGAAATGAAGAAGAAAAGATGCTGGGTAAATTTGGGAGCAAAGGTGGTTTTTGGGAGGTTAAGGTGGTTTTTGGATTTTTGGAAATGGTTTAGTTGTTTTTCTTTTCTAAAAAAAAGGGGGAAACCGTCGGATAGAGAGAGAGAAGACAATGATAGTCTTTTCTTGGAACAAAGCAAAAAGGGACAAATGGCAGCCAAGGGTGACACTAGGTGTAAGAAAAAGGTGATGTGTGTCAGCCTTGGGCCACCCAAAATTGTCCTTTCATCCGTCAGATGGGGAGTGGGGAGCGCAGGGATATGCATTTTCCCCACTGCGAAGCCTTTTCCTTGATTTTCCTTCAAAAAGTGGCACGTTTTTCTACACACATTAAAACAAATACCAAGCAGAATTACAAAAAACCAGAAATACTAAAAACGCAGCAAATAACTGAAATAAAATATTTACAAGCGGTCCCGATGTTTCTTAATCAATGTGGGGTGGAGAGTGGGCAGGGATGTGGGCACTCTCGTTCAGAAAATGCTTTACCCTTTGCCCATTGACTTTGAACGTTTGACCAGATTGTGGGGACTTCAGCTCCACTGTTCCAAAGGGACTTACCTTGACAATGGTATATGGTCCCGTCCAACGAGATTTTAGCTTACCTGGAAAGAGTTTAAGACGAGAATTGAACAATAATACCTGTTGTCCCTCCATGAACTCCCTATGGTTAATTCGACGATCATGCCACATCTTGGTCTTCTCCTTATACAACTTTGCGTTTTCATAAGAGTGATAACGCACCTCTTCTAACTCATGCAACTGTAGAGTTCTTTTGATTCCCGCAACACCTTCACTCATGTTAAGCTCTTTAAGGGCCCAAAATGCCTTGTGCTCCAATTCAATTGGTAGATGGCAAGCTTTGCCAAAAACTAATTTAAATGGAGACATTCCCAAAGGAGTTTTATAGGCCGTTCGGTAGGCCCAAAGAGCATCATCGAGTTTGGTTGACCAATCTTTTCAGTGTGGTTTAACAACTTTTTCTAAAATTCCTTTGATCTCACGGTTTGAAAGCTCGGCCAAACCGTTGGTTTGCGGGTGGTATGCGGTGGCCACTCTATGATGTATGTCATATTTAGCAAGAACCGAGGCCATGACTTTGTTTATAAAATGGGTGCCTTAGTCACTAATCAATGCCCGTGGTGTTCCAAATCTAGTGAAAATATTTTTATGCAAAAAATTCACCACGGTGTTGGCATCATTAGAGTGACATGCGACGGCTTCTACCCATTTCGAAACATAGTCTACCGCAACCAAGATATAAAAATTATTATTGGAATTTGGAAAGGGTCCCATGAAATCGATCCCCCAAACATCAAAAAGTTCTACCTCTAGAATGTTATTAAGAGGCATCTCATTTCTTTGCGACATATTCCCGGTGCGTTGGCATTGCTCACAACTTTTTACACACTCATAAGAGTCTTTAAACACAGTGGGCCAAAAGAACCCACTTTGCAAAAATTTTGCAGCAGTGCGGTTTCCACCAAAGTGGCCACCGTAGTGGGATGCATGACAACCATGGAGTATTTGATGTTGCTCACTCCCGTGGACAGATCGTCTCAATATTTGGTCCGTCCCTATCTTATATAAGAAAGGATCGTCCCAAACATATTGACGAGTGTCATGTAAAAATTTCTTAAATGGTTGTCCATTCATCCCGTGGGGCTTAAGTCCACTTGCTAAAAAGTTCGCAATATCAGCATACCAAGGAATATTATTTTCATGATGTTGAGCGGATAACAATTGCTCATCGGGAAAATTTTCTCTTACCGGAGTGGGATCAACAGTGCCCACTATCTTCTCGAGCCTGGACAAATGGTCGGCTACTTGATTGCTTGTTCCTTTCCTGTCGACGATTTCAAGGTCAAATTCTTGTAGCAATAAAACCCATCTAATTAACCGAGGCTTAGAATCAGCCTTAGTAATTAAATATTTTATTGCTGCATGATCGGTGTGCACTATGACCCTCGTCCCTATCAAGTATGACCTGAAACGATCAAAAGCAAACACCACCGCAAGTAATTCTTTTTCAGTTACAGTGTAATTAATCTGAGCTTCTATTAGCGTTTTACTTGCATAATAAATGGGGTGAAAAACTTTGTTCTTTTTCTGTCCGAGAACAGCCCCCACAGCCCAATCGCTGGCATCACACATCACTTCGAATGGGAGTGACCAGTCAGGAGTGGTCACTATGGGTGCTGTGACTAAAGCTTCCTTGATTTTTTCAAAAAGCTTCTCGGCATTCTTGGGTAAAAATGAAGTCTTTTTCGTGTTGTAATAGGTTACATAGGGGTTTTGTAATTTTCGAAAAATCCTTGATGAACCTCCTATAAAAACCTGCGTGTCCCAAAAAACTTCGGATACCTTTCACCGTTGTGGGTTCGGGAAGTTTTGCCACTACCTCAAGCTTGGCTTTATCGACTTCCAACCCTCTTTTTGAGACAAGATGACCTAGGACAATACCTTCTTCTACCATAAAATGGCATTTTTCCCAATTTAAAATAAGGTCGTGGGCCTCACATCTCACTAAGCTTTTTTCTAAATTTCCCAAGCAGTTGTCGAATGATGTCCCTATTACAGAAAAGTCATCCATAAAAACTTCTATGGTGTCCTCAATCATGTCGGAAAAAATGGCCATCATACAACGTTGGAAAGTGGCTGGGGCATTACATAGACCGAATGGCATCCTCCGGAATGCAAAGGTACCGTAGGGACAAGTAAAGGTGGTCTTTTCTTGGTCCTCGGGGACTATGTGGATTTGGTTGTATCCGGAGTATCCATCCAGAAAACAATAAAATTCCTTTCCCGCTAACCTATCAAGCATTTGGTCAATGAAAGGTAAGGGGAAATGGTCTTTCTTAGTAGCCAAATTGAGTTGTCTATAGTCCATGCATATTCTCCATCCCGTGACAGTCCTAGTGGGAATGAGCTCGTTCTTTTCGTTGTTTACTACGGTCGTCCCTCCCTTTTTAGGGACACATTGGACGGGGCTCACCCAACTACTACTAGCAATGGGATAGATAATACCGGCATCTAACCACTTCAAGACTTCTTTGTTAACTACCTCCTTCATGATGGGGTTCAACCTTCTTTGAGGTTGGACTTTCCCCGGGTGGTCACTTTCCAAGTTAATCTTATGTTGACATAAAGAGGGGCTAATTCCTCGAATGTCCGCTATTGTCCAACCAATTGCTCCCTTATGCTTCATCAACAAATCGATCAGAAGTTGTTCTTGTTTCTCACTAAGTTTGGAAGAGATAATAACGGGAAGTTTATTATCCTTAGCGAGATAAGCATATTTTAAATGGGAAGGCAATGGTTTAAGCTCTAACTCGGGAGGTTGTTCTATTGAAGGGGGTTGAACATCTCTATCTTTAAAGTCCAGAGATTCAAAAGCTGCAACCATTTCATTACACTCCTCCTCAAAAGTGTCATCACTCTCTGATTCAGAGTGCTCACTGTCATTCCCCACTATAGGAACTGTACTCCCCACTGTGGGCAGTGTGTCAAGACTGTGGGTTCCCTAAATCGAACTCAAGGCAAAGCAATCTTCGGTGTCTATATATTTAAGAGACTTAAACACATTGAATGTCACCTCTTGGTCATTAACTCTCATCGTGAGTTCCCCTTTGTGCACATCAATCAAAGTACGTCTGGTTGCAAGAAACGGACGCCCTAAGATGATTGGGATTTCTTTATCGGCCTCATAATCTAGAACTAGAAAATCGGCGGGGAAGATAAATTTATCTACTTGGACCAAAACGTCTTCTATTTTTCCTTTGGGATAGGCAATGGACCAGTCGGCTAGTTGTAATGTCACGGTTGTGGGTCTAGCCTCTCCAATACCTAACTTGTTAAAAATGGAGAGCGGCATCAAGTTGACACTAGCTCCTAGATCGCAGAGTGCTTGACCTACTTCTTGTCCTCCTATTGTGCATGGAATGGTGAAACTACCCGGGTCTTTCAACTTAGGAGTAATCTTGCTAGTAAGGAGGGCACTACATTCTTCGGTCAATGCCACAGTTTCAAACTCACCCAACTTTCTCTTTTTGTTCAAAATATCTTTTAAAAATTTAACATAGCTTGGCATTTGCTCGAGAGCTTCTACCAAGGGTATGTTAATATGAAGTTGTTTAAAAATGTCTAAGAATTTTTTAAATTGAATATCGACATTTTTAGGCTTCATTCATTGAGGAAAAGGGATACTTCGTGGGTCAATTTGAGTTTGCTGAGGTATTGGCTTTGGAACAGTAGGCTTTGGGACAGGTCCAGGAGTGAGAAGGTCAGGGATGTCGGTCCCCACTGTGGGGATCACAGTGACTTGAGGAGTGCCCACTATGGTGCTCACAGTAGGTTTTTTAGGCGAATCATCAGATTCAAAAATGATATTTTTAAGATCCTTTCCACTCCTCAGAGTTATGGACTTGACATGTTCTGGTCCTTTTCCTATCACCCTAGCTTGCTCGGCATCACTAGGTAACGTTCCTGGCGGTCTATTCTTAACTTCAACGGCTAGTTGTCCTACTTGGGTCTCTATATTCCTAATGGCTGCTTGGGTTTGGTTCATAAAACCCTTGAGAATTGATTCAAGCGATTGTTGAACCTCAGCTGGTTGATTGGATCGTGGTTGGTATGGTTGTGAGGACTGCCCTTGGTGAAAGTTCTGTGGGTGCTGCCCACTGTGATGTGAGGATTGCCCACTGTGATGTGATTGAAATCCAGGGGGTTGTGTGGTCTTTTCTGGATATGACTCGGCCCTTGGGGTTGGAGTCCTTGATTACCAGACCAAGAGAAATTCGGATGATTTCTCCAACCTGGATTATAAGTCCGCGAATAAGGGTTGTTCCTCGGGTTGGTCCCTATAACATTAACAGATTCGGGATTTGCTGGGCAAAAATAAAAAACATGCTCCTCTCCACAGAGGTAGCAGTTTTCAGGGAGATGCGTTGCTGAATTGACTTGGCCTCTATTTTGATTTAAAACGATTTTGGTCAAGGCCACCAATTGCGCATTCATGGTTTTAAGTGCCTCGGAATCAATGGTTTTGGTCTTTGACATGGGTGCTCTCGGATTTGACCATTCGGTATTGTTGTTGGACACTTTTTCTAAGATTTGATATCCTTCGTTGTAAGTCATACTCGTAAATGTTCCACCGGCTGTTGCATCTAAGATGATTTTGGCTGCATTGGAAAGACCATTGTAAAAGGTCTCCAATTGGATGCAATGTGGGATGCCATGATGTGGGCACTTTCGAAGTAAATCTTTAAATCGTTCCCATGCATCCGAAACAGCCTCATCTTCCTCTTGCCTAAACAGAATTATATCATTTCGAAACCTTACATTCCTTGTTGGAGGAAAGTATTTTTGCAAAAATTTATCGGCAAGCTCTTGCTAAGTGGTTATCGAGTGAGGTGCATGTGCGTTCAGCCAAGACTTCGCCTTGTCCCTTAATGAAAAAGGGAAAAGCCTTAGTCTTAATGCCTCATCACTAACACCTTGCAACTGAAAGGAATCGGTCATTTCTAAAAACGATTTTAAGTGTGAGTGCGGATCCTCAGATGGTGATCCTCCAAATTGACCCATGGCTTGGATCATTTGAAACATCACCGGTTTGAGTTCAAAATGATTTGCAACAATATTGGGTCTTAAAATCCCGGAGCTTAAATCACCAACTCCGGAAGTAGCATAGTCCCGTATTTTTCGATCCTTGCTATCGGCAATCGTGATTGTGGTCTCCACTACAGGTGGCGGTATTGCAGCCATGTTCACAGTGGGGATCACATGGGGTTGTCGATTTCTGTTTCTGCGTCTTCTTCGAAAAGTTTTCTCTATTTCAAGATCGATTGGTAACAAAGGTTCGTGTCGTTGCCTTGGCATGTAACACGAAAAGCTTAGAAAAACGAGTTACTTGGGCTCGAAAAAAAACTAATGTCTTGAGATTTAAAATCACGCCAGTCCCCGGCAACGGCGCCAAAAACTTGGTACGTGCGAAATGTGTGTTTTAATCGCAGTGGGTTGCAAACTGTCCACAGTGGGAAGTGCAAGTGTACACGGTCCACTATGATCGTCACAGCAAGTAAAATCGAATCCACAGGGACTGGACAATCAAGACAATATGGTTCTCATGAGCTCCTTTTACAAGTTTCAACTAGAGAGGAAAATAATACTTGGTTTGGTTGGTGAAATAGCTACTTTAACGATTTTACTAAAATTTAAAAGGAGGAATGTAGGTTAGATTTTCCCTAGATTTTATACCAAATACTCGGTCCTAAAAATGATCCTTGTATTCGAGGTAGGTATTTTCGCTAGAAAAGCCCGGTTACAAAATACTCACACCGTTTAGATAAAAATCTCATACTTGTCGTGTTTATTGTTTTGTCAATGGCAATCTCAAAAATGGACCTTTTCAGGTCTCGATGGAATGTGTAGAGACAAATACTCTAAGTGTTTTTAATACACAAATTAGCTTGCCTAATACACAAATACTCTAAGTGTTTTTAATACACAAATCGGCTTGTTCGCATCTTTGGGTAAATATCGAGAATGAATGACCACAACAACAAATATTCTAAGTATAAAGATTACTCAAGCATTTTTAATAAAATCCAGGTACTTCTCCTTCCTACATCCCAAAGGATGTTTAGCCTAGCATTTCCGAAGTAAAGAAAACAAAAGATGAAGATTTGCACATAATAAAACTGAAAGTGACTTGAATTAACTGCTCATAGTGGGGAACGAGAAGTCGTCCCTGCACTGTGTAATACGAACTACAATTTAAACTAAGAAAGTAAATTACTGAAAATTAAAGCTAGTTACTGCAGTAAATAAAAGACTAAAGCTAATGTGGTAGTTGAGAGAATTTAAGACTAAAAGTATTCAAGGATGATAACCAAGCATGCATTTAATGGCACCCAAGTGCTCCTTTATATACTAGGAGAAGGAGTTGGGTATTACACAAAAGAGGTGGGTCTTCCAACGGGTAAAGACTGCAGTGTTGTGGCAGAATTCAGCTCTAATGGGCAATCCTTTTATCCAATGGTCCCTTTTCCAAGTCAATCTCCAAGTACAAAGAGGTGTACTTGATGCTATCTTCAATGAGAACTACCTTGTACTTCTCCAGCCATTTCTCTGCCATATGAACCTTCCTCCTCCAGAAAATTAGATCCCAACAAATAGTTTTCTTTTGATCAGCTCGAAGAGTGGGGACCCGGAGTGGGCACAACAGTGGTCACTGCAGGATAAAACGTGAAAAACACCCAAATTCCACCAAATAGTTCATTAAATACTATGGTTCACTCCTTTTGCTCATTTTCGAGAATTATAATAAGAATGTGGGTTTTTAGAAGTGAAATGGCTAAAATTGACTAAATAAAGTGGAAAATAAATGGAAATAATAACTCTAAAAATAGAGTTATCTGTTGGATAAGCGTTTAGTTTTACAGTAGGTATGATTGATATGATATAGATGGATGACACATGTAAGATTGTTCTTAATGCTTGTAATAGGCCGAGTAACTGTTATTTGATTTTATGATTCTTTAATCTTTGAGAAAAGTTTTTTAGGTTTGATTAATCTTTCATGTCTTGGTTGAATTTGAGATAGTGATATAATAATTCATCCCTTGTGGCTTTTAATTACTGATTGTTCAATTACCTTTGTTAAGATCGAATGATGATACAATTTGTTGAATAATATTTGCTATAGCTTGATAAAGTATAGTGATGGAATGTGATTATGCCTGTCATCTTGAAGTTATGTCAATCGTGTCAAATCTGTGAGTTAAGCGATTGTCTACCTGAGGAATCCGACCCTCCAACTCTTTCTCTTATTTGAATTAATTAAGTTTTAATTCGTGTTCCAATACACAACAAACCAAATCAATTTGCATTAGTCTAGTTAATAATCTATACAGTCATTGTGGTACTTGACATCTGGTTTCTTTGGTTCGATACTCGTACTTTATAAGTACTATTACTTGATTCGACCCGTACACTTGCGGTAGATTTAAGGGGGGTGTAAACCTTTCTATCAAGTTTTTGGCGCCGTTGCCGGGGAACCTGTTTTGTGTGAATATCACTACCAGCTGTAGAAATTATTACATTAGACACCATGTTTTCATTTTATTATAATCTGCTTTGGAAATTCATTCATATTTGGGTTTTGAGATTCTATCTTCTCCGTTTCAGGTTACCTCTTGGTTTATGCCAAGAAGGAGACTAATTCAGGAGTTAGTACCGATTGACCCGGAAATAGAACGAACCGCCAGAGATCTAAGAAGACAAGCACGAAACAGAATGGTCGATGTCAACAACCACATTGGAGATGATTGGGAAGAGGGGATGCCCATGGGTAATGGTCAACCAATTCCAAATGCAAATGCGAACAATCAGAACCACAATGCCAATCATGGTATCAACAATAACGACGGTGTTGACAACAACAACAATGTTAATCATGGCGTCAATAACAATGGGATCAATCATAATCTCAATCACAAGGCCAATAATGGGATCCATCACAATGTCCATCACAATGTCAATCAACCACCGCCGCCACCACAAAGGGTACCAATGAGGAATTTCGCCAACCCGAACATGGGAGCTGCACAACGAGGACCATATGCACCTCCGATAGCTGCTAACAATTTTGAAATTAAGCTTCGTACCATCCAATTGGTGCAATCGAACATATTTGGAGGTGCAGCAACTGAAGACCCCCATGCACACTTGCGCGCATTCGAAAAAATATGCAATACTTTCAAGGTGAATGGGGCTGATCAAGCCACTACTTGAGAAGAGAATATACCACCGGGGTCAATTCGAACATGGAACGACATGTTTACAGCTTTTCTCAACATGTTCTTTCCACTGGGGCGAACAGCTCAACTGTTGTCCGACATTACGCATTTCTCGCAATGGGATCAATAGTCTTTGTACGAGGCATGGGAAAGATGCAAAGCGATGCTCAAGAAGTGTCCACATCATGGGTTACAAGAGTGGATGATTATCCAAACATTCTATGTGGGATTGAATCCTCAGTTTAAGAATGACCTCACAGCTGCTGCAGGTGGAGCCTTAATTAACAAGTCCTATGAGGAAGCAGTCGAATTGATAGATAATTTAGCATAACACAGCTATTCCACTCCAAGATCCGTTGTTAGAAAAGTTGCAAGCGTGCAAGAAACAGAAGAGTTGAAGGCTATAAAGGCACAACTGAATGCATTGACTAATCAAATGAGAGGAGCTGCTATTCAACCGAATGTTCAGAATGATATGGGTGCTCAAGACCAATTCATGAATCCTCAAGACTATCAATCACCGGAACAAGTTAAATATATTCAGAACCGGAATAATCGGCCGAGGAATGACCCATTCTCTAACACCTATAATGAGGGATGGAAGCGACATCCTAATTTTTCTTGGAGTCAACCTCAACAAGGTTCAGGCAAGGAAACGATGGGGCAGCAACAACAGCAACAACAACAGTATGGTAACAATTCTAACTCCTCAAATTCTTTCCAGTATAACAATGTTTATCGTCCCCCAGGTTACAATCAGAGGAAACATGATGAGGAGCAATCATTAGAAAAGAAGCCGGGTTTGGAAGACATGATGATGAAATTCATGTCAAAGATGGAAGGTGCGGTGGAAGGATTAGCGGGTACGGTGAACACTGTGAAATCCACCACGGATCAAAACACCGTTTCAATCCGAATGCTAGAAAGACAAGTGGGCCAGATTTCTGAGGCCTTACAAACCCGACCTCCTGGTCAATTTCCAAGTCAACCCGAAAAGAAGGGTAGAGAAGAATGTAAAGCCATCAGTTTGAGGAGTAGTAAACAACTAACTAGAGACCCTACGAGAGATCCTTCGACGGAAAGGAATGACACCAAAGTGAGTGATGTTGAACCGGAGGACGTGGAAGAAGAAAAGATGGATGAAGAAATGGTGATGGATAAGGAGGAAAGTGAAAGAAGAAAGGAGAATGCGACTGTTCCAAAGAAATCGCCTAGTAAGACCGCCACACCATCGGTACCATATCCCATTAGGCTAAAAGCCTACAAGGATGATGCAAACTTTGCTAAATTTTTAGAGGTGTTTAAAAAACTGCATATTAACATTCCTTTTGCAGATGCCTTAGCACAAATGCCATCCTATGTGAAATTTATGAAGGATATTCTCTCCAACAAGAGAAAGATCGAGGAGCATGCCACGGTTGCACTTACTGAAGAGTGCAGCGCGATTATCCAGCATAAGCTTCCCCCGAAGCTTAAGGATCCAGGGAGTTTTACTATCCCTGTTAATATAGGCAATTCTGAATTTAGTAAGGCTTTGTGTGATCTCGGAGCGAGTATTAATTTAATGCCTTTGTGTATTTTCAGGAAACTCTGACTTGGAGAGGTTCAACCGAGCCGTGTGACATTGCAGCTTGCTGATAGATCTATCAAATACCCATATGGTGTAATTGAAGATGTGTTGGTCCAGGTGGATAAGTTTTACCTCCCAGTTGACTTTGTGATCCTTGACATGGATGAAGATAAAGAAATCCCACTGATACTTGGTTGCCCATTCTTAGCCACGGGAGGGGCGTTGATTGATGTGAAAGGAGGAAAGCTCACTTTGAGAGTGGGAGATAAAGAGGCTGTATTTAACGTCTTTCGAGCAGCAAAGCAGACAATGCAGTACAGTGAATGTTACCGGGTTGATGTATTGGAATCTCCGATTAGGGAATCATGTGGGGTGCAGTTTGGTCAAGATCAATTGGAAAGTGTGATCATGGGTACGATAGATGGTTCGGAAGTTGAAAGTGTGATGCAACTGAATGCATTGCCAAGTCATAGAGGCCCAAGAAGACCAACTGTTGAGGATTTGGGTGAGCCAATACCCAAGTATCAACCATCATCTCACACTCCACCCAAGCTTGAGCTGAAACAGTTGCCATCTCATCTTGAGTATGCCTTTTTGGGAGAAAAGGAGACACTTCCGGTCATCATTTCATCCAAGTTGAGAATCGAAGACAGGGAGAAAATATTGAGAGTCCTACGTGAGAATCAAACTGCAATTGGTTGGACAATAGCCGATTTAAAAGGTTTAAGTCCAACTTTCTGCACACACCGTATAAACCTTGAAGAAGAACATCGACCGGAAGTCCAACCTCAGCGCCGACTCAATCCCAACATGAAGGAGGTGGTCAGAAAAGAGATCCTCAAACTATTGGATGCTAGAATCATTTACCCCGTACCCGATAGTCCTTGGGTCAGTCTAGTTCAAGTGGTAACAAAGAAAGGAGGTGTCACCGTCGTTCGAAACAACGACAGTGAACTCATCCCCTCTCGGACTGTCACGGGGTGGAGAGTTTGCATTGATTATAGGAGGTTGAATGACGCCACCCGGAAAGACCATTTTCCATTGCCATTCATTGATCAGATGATAGAGAGACTGGCGGGGCAGGAGTTTTATTGTTTCTTGGACGGGAATTCGGGATACAATCAAATACCGATTGCTCCCGAAGATCAAGACAAGACCACGTTTACATGCCCCTATGGGACATTCGCTTATAAGAGGATGCCGTTTGGGTTGTGTAACGCTCCTGCGATGTTTCAGAGATGTATGATGGTGATCTTTTCGGATATGGTGGAGCGCACCATGGAATTCTTTATGGACGACTTCTCGGTGTTTGGCCCATCGTTTGACTCGTGTTTGTCTCATCTGTAGGCTGTTTTGAAAAGATGCAACTAGACGAGCTTGGTTTTGAACTGGGAGAAATGTCACTTTATGGTGACGGAAGGAATAGTGCTTGGACACAAGGTGTCAAAAGAGGGAATAGAAGTGGACAAGGCTAAAGTTGCAGTGATAGAGAACTTTCCGTATCCGAATTCCATTAAAGGGATTCAAAGCTTTTTGGGACATGCCGGTTTCTACCGGCGGTTTATAAAAGACTTTTCTAAAATCACTAAACCTTTGTGTGATTTACTTCTAAAAGATGCCAAGTTTGATTTCACTAATGATTGTGTTTTGGCATTTGACAGGTTGAAGAAAGAGTTGATCTCTGCACCCATTCTTACCGCGCCTGACTGGAGTCTTCCTTTTATAGTGATGTGCGATGCGAGCGACACAGCAGTAGGAGCGGTCTTGGGGCAAAAGAAACAAAAGTGAATGCACGTGATTTATTATGCCAGCAAGACCTTAGATGAAGCTCAAGTCAACTATGCCACGACCGAGAAGGAATTATTAGCAGTGGTCTATGCGTGTGAAAAGTTTAGATCATATCTGGTGGGAGCAAAGGTAATAGTATACACGGATCATTCAGCTTTGAAATACTTGATGGCTAAGAAAGATGCAAAGTCGAGGCTCATCTAATGGGTGTTACTATTACAAGAGTTTGACTTGGAGATCTTAGACAAAAAGGGGACAGAAAATACGGTTGCAGATCACCTCTCGAGACTTGAGGGAGGTGAGGAGCAAGGGAAAGATAAGACCAGCATAAACGATTCGTTTCCGGATGAGCAGCTCATAAAGGTTAGTCATTCCGAGCCCTGGTTCGCAGACTTAGTAAATTACTTGGTGGGGGAGTAGTGCCTTATCAGATGAACTCCCATCAAAAGAAGAGATTTCTCTTTGAAGCCAAGAGGTATTGCTGGGACGAGCTGTACTTGTACAAGATGTGTGCGGATGGAATGATTCGGAAGTGTGTACCGGATGAAGAGAAGGCCAAAATTCTTACTCGTTGTCATACATTAGAATGTGGGGGCCATTTCAGTACTGATAGAACGGTGGCCAAGGTTTTACAATCCGGATTTTTCTGGCCATCAATGTTCAAGGAAACAAGGGAATTCATTTCCAAATGCGACCGATGTCAAAGGACAGACAATATAACGAAGAAGGATGAAATGCCTATGTAGATCTTCATGGAAGTGGAGTTATTTAACGTGTGGGTGTGACAACCGTCAATTTCGCGTTCAGTTTAAAACTGCACTGAACATATCAGATACAGATATTATATGTCACACTGCCGAATTTTAGCAGTAAAACCGATACAGTAGGAAAAATCTAGGATTTTTGCCTAATACCCCTCAAATTAAAAAATTATCCATACATCTCATAAAATGTCAACTAAAAACATCTTATATACACATATATATATATGTTTATATATATATACCTTACAAAAATAAATACTAGCAAATTCAACCAGTATTATTATTATTAATAGCAATTAACTTAAAATGTCTAATAATTCAAATAATTAAAAGAAATAAAAATAAATTAAAAATAAAAATATAAACACAATCATTTTATACAAAACCACACTTCACACACTCTCACTCTCTCTCTACCCCCCCCCCCCCCCCCCTCTCCTTAAAACCCCCTCACTCTCTCATTTCCTCACCTCTTTTCTCATTCTCTCATTTTCTCTCTTTTGCTCTCAACTAAACCTCCAAGGTCCAGCCCCTTCTACACTCAAGAACACCAAGAACACAAGTACTTTCAAGGTAAAACTTCTTATACAACAACACTTACACCTTTCTTGTGTTAATCTTGCATTTCATCAAAGTTTCATCTACTTCTACTATAGTTTTACACCTTATTCTTGCTAAAACATTTCTTGGCATCCTAATGTTTGTAGATTCATCACCATAACACTTTGCATGTTATTAAAAGTGTGATGAATCCATCATCAAACCAATATTAGTGATCTAAGAATGTTTTACTTGAATGTTTTCACAAAAACTCAAAAACAACAATTTTTGAAAATGTTTTGACAAGATGATTTGTCTAAGTTCATTGCATGTGGATTGTGTAAACAAAAAGTAATGTTTTTTATCTGAAAATACTGGATTTGGGTGTCAAAAATCGTGGTTAAACAAAAAAAAACAAATCTTTGGAAGAACCAGTAGAAATAAAGCCTTTATATAAAGAAGCTTTTTCCAACAACAATCTGTCAGATTTTACCACTGACTTTGCATGGCCATATCTCCCTCAAAAATGCTCCAAATGGGGTGATTTTTCTTCTGAAATATTCTTTTATGAGTTAAGAATCAAAACCAACTGGAATCTTTGAAAAACATTAAGTTTTGACCTTCAAACAGTATGTACAAAAACAGTGCGCAACAGCAACGTTTTTCTGTCGCAGTTTACGTCAAGAATTATTTCATGCACTTAAACTACTCTAAAAATCATGAATCTTATGTCAAAAGTCTCCTAACACATGGAAGTACTTGTTCGTAAAATATCAGAACCTAACGATCTCTGGAAGTCATCCGAAAATTTACCGAAAGTGACTACTAATTCTGGACAGCTAACAACTATATCATATTATAGCTATATGCTATCTCTTGAACCCGTTTCATCATTCTTGTGATGAAATTGTGGAATATGTATATATACTATATGATTATGCATTTTACTATAGCTAAAAGCTAACTCTTAAACCCGTTTCATCATTCTTGTGATGAAATTGTGGAATATACCTATATATATTTACTTACTCATTTTATTTATACTCTAACATCTAACATTTCATTTTGAACCCTTTTCATCATTTTACGATGAAATTGCGGTATATATGTAACATATATAACCTAACTCCTAACTTTATATACTATACATATGACTCCTAAAAACAACATACAAACTAAATTTCATCGAAGGCATTTTTTGTTGATTTGGATAATTAAACGACATTAAGGACTAAGGTCTAGAACCTAGAATCTTACTAGTGTCCTTACATTCGTAGGATCGGCATAGGATCGCTTTACGGATCACATTACGCATCCCTTGGGAACATCTACGCTATTCACCGTGAGTCTTCATAGCCCCTTTTTACTGTTTTATACATTTTGGGGTGGAAAGCATGTTACAAACTTTATTCGATATCAACTGTTTTATTACTGAAATACTACGCATGTTTAAACGCTCTCTATGGTACGTGTGCACATGTTAAGGCTTCTGAGTTTACGCTATCATACAAAAAGTCCCCACATATTTTTACATTACCTATTTAACTCACGTGTGTGAGCCATGATAATTATGGATAACGGTATTTGGTTGACCACCCACTTACGGTAAAGTAAGTGCATAATTGTTACAACGCCATGTTAGTGATAGAACATGATGACTCGGGGCAAACTAATACAAGGTCGGGAGGTTTGGGTAATGGCTTAGCTTGCTACCTCTGACGCATCACATTATATGCCATGAGCATGCAATTCAAAACGACAAACTTTACAACCGAGTGTTGTACTACTTTCTTTGAAAGTGCGGAGCTTACCAACATGCATTAAAAACTTTTAGTGCATACAAAACCTATGAACTCACCAACTATTTTTATAGTTGACACTCTCCTTTACATGCTTTTCAGGAAACAACAAGTAAGGATGAAATCTAGAAGGCACTACACTAGCTACATCCAACTTCGTTTTTCATCATGTCATGACTGTTTTTACATTTGGAGAATTTGTATTTCAATGACATATGCAATTTGAAATTTTATTTGATATGATGATTGTGTGTTGTCTTCTACCTAATGCTTTTGAAACATTTAGCTGTGACATCCCGTGTTTCCTCTTTAGCGGGGTGTGACAGAAGTGGTATCAGAGCTGATGGTTATAGAGAATACCGGTCTTTCATTCGAAAAACCCAACTATAACCAAAAGTCCAAAACTGACATGAAAACAACTAAACCTACTACTAGTATAACTAAGTCTAGAATGGCATTAACAGACTTTAATTAAACATAGCCTGATCACCTTTGTTCGATTAAGGAAGGTTAATGCGAGACTAGAAATGGTTATAGTAGGAGTATGTCGATTTTACTTACACTCTCTAGAAGCATGCTTAGTGCGTAGACATTGCATAGGGTAGACTTGCCACTTATGCGATTAGTTACTAAGTACACTTTTGCTTCAGTTTCACTATGTCATCGTCTTCACCATCTTACACTCCTAAGTCATACTCTGCCGATGTATCGGTATACGTCACGGGACGACCACAAGACAACCCGCCTAGCAACCAAGAAGAAGAAGAGGATTACAGCAGCATGGAGTCAGAACCTGAGGTGTTTAGCGAGCGAGATCCTTACGAAGGACCTAGAGTGTCGCCAACCACGGTGTTACCCCGACCCACTCCAGTAATTGTACAACCACAATCTGGAGGACTTCGCATCCGGCAAACGTCAATGAAGAAAGTTCTGATCCCGAGAAGAGTCACGCTAACAACCCCTCGTCTGGAGGCACCGGAACCATCGAGAGTGGTCCCTGGCGTGCCAATTGGGCGCATGACCGAACTAGCATGGCAAGGGATCAACACATTAGGGCCATGACAACCGAGTTGCATGGGTGTCAAGTTAGAGTAACCCATCAAGCTCAAGTCTTAACGGAACTAGTAGAACTAACGCACCAACTAGCTGTCGTATCTACTCAAGCTCGGGATGGCGCAAAAATGGCTAAGGAAATGGCATCAAGGGCTCAAGCGGCAATCTTGATGGTAGGAATGGTGTTGTTGTTGTTGATGTTCTTGCTTGTGCTCAGGGCATATTTGGGGTAGTACAGATGGGTCATGGCACGGGAAAGGATCTTTTAAGAACCGTCTTTTATTACTTTTCTTTTTAATTCATGTGTTTCTAAGTTGTACTTCCGTTTAAAATGATACCGGTGTATGATAAACACCGGAAATTTTGTAAACCTCGGCAATTAATGAAAACCCTTTGGGGAGTTTTTTTTAGTAAACCTGTCTATTTACTTTATACTTTACTTTATTGTTCAAATATTTGAATGAAAAATTGTTAATCTTAAACCTTTGGAAAAATATGAGTTCAAAAATTTGTACAAATTTTAACCAAAGCAATTTTTGAAAATGTGATTTAGAACCATGCCTCTAAGGAGAGCGACAAACCACACAGAAGATATTCCCGAAAACCAAACGCCCGACATAGCACAAATCATCGCACAACGCATCCAATAAGCCATACCCAACATCGTCTCACAAGTAACTGCTGGCATCAATGCGATCCCTAAGAATGAGGTAGGTAGTGGCGGAATCCTGGGTAGTGGCAATACCAAATGTAATTACAAGTCCTTCATGTCTTGTAAGCCTAAGGAATTCTACGGAAAGGAAGGCGTAGTGGGATTGCTTTCATGGATTGATAGCATGGAGTCGGTACTCCATATTAGCAAATATTCGGAGGACCACAGGGTGGAATATGCTACATGTCAACTCCAAGGTAGGGCGCTAACATGGTGGAATATCCAGGTTCAAACCCGTGGAAGGGAAGATGCGTACAAACTCACATGGGAGGAGTTCAAGAAGTTGCTCATTGAGGAGTACTTCCCTAAAAGTGAAATTCAAAAGCTGGATGTTGAATTCTGGAACCATGCTATGATTGGAGCTGACATAGATCGTTACACAGCTCGTTTTCATGAACTTGCAAAACTGGTACCTCACATGGTCACTCCTAAGAGTAAGAGAATCGACCGATACTTATGGGGATTAGCATCGGAGATCCGAGGAATGGTTACCTCGGCAAAACTGAACGCCATCCAAGAGGTTGTAGCTATGGCAACTACTTTAACAAACGATGCTGTAAGAGCAGGAACCCGGACATCGGGAGGCGCTAGCAACAAGAGGAAGCCAGAACATCAGTTAGGAAAGAAGTCTTTTGGTAGTGGAAGCAAGGATAGGAGCGTTGCGAGAAACTTCAGAGTAAGGACACAGGAACCAGGGCAATACAAGGGTTCACTCCCTAAATGCAACATTTGCAGCCATCATCATGAAGGAGCCTGCATCATTTGTGACAATTGTAAACGGCCAGGTCATCTCACCAGGTTCTGTAAAAGTGAAAGAGGGTCCAACAAAGGGATAAGGGCATGTTTTGAGTGCGGAAGTCCGGATCACTACCGGAATACGTGCCCGAGGTTTGGTAGGAGACCAAGCAATAACAACAATGGAAATCAGGCGAGACAAGCCAACCAGGGGAATCAAGGAGGTCAGGCTCGAGGACATGCATTTGTCATTGGAGCTGACGAAGCGCGTCGCGACCCTAATGTGGTGACAGGTACGTTTCTCCTAAACAACCACTATGCATCAGTATTGTTTGACACTGGGGCGGATAGAAGTTTTGTATCATTAGAATTTAGGCCACTAATTAGCTTGGAATCTAAGAAGATGTCGGAGGCCTATATTATTGAAGTTGCTAATGGTCATAAATTTGAGGCTAAGGATGTGATTTTAGATTGTACCTTGAATCTAGCCAATAAATTGTTTAGCATTGATCTTATTCCTATCGAATTAGGGAGTTTTGACATAGTTATAGGCATGGATTAGTTATCTAAGAATCGAGCGGAGATTTGCTGTTTTGATAAGTCGGTTAGAATACCTTTGCAAGATGGAGAAACTCTCGTGATACAAGGACACAAGGCTGGAAGAAGCCTAGAGATGGTATCAAGTATTAAGGTTCAAAAGTATTTGAGGAAGAAGTGCGTTGCATTTTTGGCACTCATAGTTGAGAAGAAGTCCGAGGAAAGGCGAATCCAAGACATTCCCGTAGTAAAAGATCACCCGGAAGTGTTCCCCGACGATTTGCCTGGACTGCCCCCGTTTAGACAAGTGGAATTCCAAATTGACCTTATACCCGGAGCCGCACCGGTAGCTAAAGCACCGTACCGCTTAGCACCTGCCGAAATGAAAGAGTTGTCAAGTCAACTCCAGGAACTTCTGGACAAGGAATTTATTAGGCCAAGTTCTTCACCTTGGGGAGCTCCAGTCCTGTTCGTCAAGAAAAAGGATGGATCGTTGCGGATGTGCATCGACTATAGGGAATTGAACAAGTTGACAATCAAGAATCGATATCCTCTTCCTCGAATAGATGATTTATTCGACCAGTTGCAAGGTGCAACATATTTCTGAAAGATTGATCTTCGATCAGGTTATCACCAGTTAAGAGTCCGTGAATAGGACATTCCTAAGACAGCTTTTAGGACACGTTATGGACACTACGAGTTTTTGGTTATACCTTTCGGTTTAACCAATGCGCCAGCTGTATTCATGGATTTAATGAACAGGGTATGCAGACCATACCTTGACAAGTTCGTGATAGTGTTTATAGATGACATTCTGATTTACTCCCGACGTAAATAAGATCACGAGCAGCATTTAAGAGTAAATCTAGAACTTCTTAAGGAACAGAAACTGTACGCCAAATTCTCTAAGTGCGAATTTTGGATTAGAGAAGTACACTTTCTAGGTCACGTGATTGGAGAAAAAGGAATTCACGTAGATCCGGCTAAGGTGGAAGCTGTTAAGAAATGGGAAGCTCCAAAAACCCCAACAGAAATTTGTCAATTTCTGGGTTTGGCAGGTTATTATAGGCGATTTATCGAGAACTTCTCAAAACTTGCTAAACCACTCACAACTCTGACCCAAAAGGATAGTAAATTCATTTGGGGAGAACCACAAGAAGAGGCGTTCCAGCTATTGAGGAAAAAGTTGTGCAATGCACCAATTCTAGCGTTACCGGAAGGAACAGACAATTTTGTGGTGTATTGTGATACATCGCATCAAGGTTTAGGTTGTGTATTGATGCAAAAGGACAAAGTTATAGCATACGCCTCGCGGCAACTGAAAGTCCATTAAAAGAACTATACCACGCACGATTTGGAGCTCGGAGCTATGGTATTTGCCTTGAAGATTTGGAGACATTATTTGTACGGCCCTAAGTGCACCATATTCACTGATCATAAGAGTCTTCAGCACATTCTAGACCAGAAAATGCTAAACATGAGGCAAAGAAGATGGGTGGAACTACTCAGTGATTACGATTGTGATATTCGTTATCATCCAGGTAAGGCCAATGTAGTGGCTGATGTCCTGAGTAGGAAGGAAAGGACAAAACCTTCACGTGTACGAGCCATGGGAGCGCTTGTACAAACAAGTTTAAAGACTCGAATTCTTGAAGCACAAACCGAAGCAATGAGAACGGAAAACTTGAAGGAGGAAACCCTTCACGGCATAGAAAACAGATTGGAAACTAAGGCTGATGGAGTACGTTATTTCAAGGATAGAGTTTGGATTCCAAAAGCTAACAACGTACAGGAGACAATCCTGAATGAAGCCCATAAGTCACGATATTCAGTTCATGCTGGTGCGGATAAGATGTATAAGGACTTAAGGGAATATTATTGGTGGCCTGGAATGAAGAGGGATATTGCCCTATACGTAGGAAAATGTGTAACTTGCTCAAAAGTCAAAGCTGTATATCAGAAACCATCTGGTTTGCTTCAACAACCAGAGAATCCCCAGTGGAAATGGGAACAAATAACCATGGATTTCATAACCAAATTGCCGAGAACTGCCCGGGGGCACGACTCGATTTGGGTTATAGTAGATCGGTTCACGAAATCTACACATTTTCTACCGATTCGAGAAGACTACAAGATGGAAAAGCTGGCTCAGATATATATCAAGGAAATTGTTACGCGACATGGAGTCCCAGTTTCAATCAAATCAGACAGAGATAGCCGTTTCACATCTCGGTTTTGGCAGTCACTTCAAAGAGCAATAGGGACACAATTGAATTTGAGCACCGCCTATCATCCCCAAACAGACGGCCAAAGCGAGCGAACAATTCAAACATTGGAGGACATGCTTCAAGCATGTGTAATAGATTTCGGAGGAAGTTGGGATAACCACTTACCGTTAGTCGAGTTTTCCTACAACAATAGCTATCACACCAGTATCAAGTGTGCACCATATGAAGCACTCTATGGACGCAAATGTCGATCACCTCTTTGTTGGTTGGAGATTGGAGATAGGCAGTTGTCTAGTCCAGACATTGTACTAGAAACCACCGACAAAATTGCAATCATCAGGGATAGACTTAAAGCAGCTCAAGATCGTCAAAAGAGCTATGCGGACATTCGTAGGAAACCGTTAGAGTTTCAAATTGACGATAGAGTCTTTCTAAAAGTATCCCCTTGGAAGGGAACTGTCCGATTCGGAAAACGAGGAAAGTTAAGCCCTCGGTACATTGGACCGTTTAAAATCACCGAAAAAATTGGACCAGTAGCGTACAAGCTGGAATTGCCAAAGGAACTAAGTGCTATTCACAACACCTTTCATGTGTCCAACTTGAAAAAGTGTCTAGCCAACGAGGAAATAACCATGCCTTTGGAAGAAGTCCAAATCAATGACAAACTGCACATTGTAGAAAAACCAATCGAAATACTTGACCGAGAGGTCAAAAACGTCTTAAGCGAAGCAAGATTCCAATAGTGAAAGTTCACTGGAACACAAGGCGTGGGCCTGAGTACACATGGGAACGAGAGGATTACATGAAACACAAGTATCCTCACTTATTTGCTAAACAACCGGTTACACGCGAAAGTTCTTGAATTTCGGGACGAAATTCTTTTAACCAGGGGAGACTGTGACAACCGTCAATTTCGCGTTCAGGTTAGAACTGCACTGAACATATCAGATACAGATATTATATGTCACGCTGCCGAATTTTAGCAGTAAAACCGATACAGTAGGAAAAATCTAGGATTTTTGCCTAATACCCCTCAAATTAAGAAATTATCCATACATCTCATAAAATGCCAACTAAAAACATCTTATATACATATATATATATATATATATATATATATATATATATATATATATATATATATATATATATATATATATATATATATATATATATATATATATATATATATATATAGGGAAAGGTTCAATAGAGAAGTGCAAATATTTAGAGAAGTAGAGAAGTAAAAAAACACGGGTCCGTTCATATATGAACGTTCATATATAAACAGTCATATATGAACGTTCATATATAAACAGTCATATATGAACGTTCATATAACAGTCATATCTGAACGTTCATATGAACGTTCATATATGACTGTTTATATATGAACGTTCATATATGAACGGACCCGTGTTTTTTACTTCTCTACTTCTCTAAATATTTGCACTTCTCTATTGAACCTAAGGCTATATATATATATATATATATGTTTATATATATATATACCTTACAAAAATAAATACTAGCAAATTCAACTAGTATTATTATTATTAATAGCAATTAACTTAAAATGTCTAATAATTCAAATAATTAAAAGAAATAAAAATAAATTAAAAATAAAAATATAAACACAATCATTTTATACAAAACCACACTCCACACACTCTCACTCCTTAAAACCCCCTCACTCTCTCATTTCCTCACCTCTTTTCTCATTCTCTCATTTTCTCTCTAGAGTTTTCTCTCTTTTGCTCTCAACTAAACCTCCAAGGTCCAGCCCCTTCTACACTCAAGAACACCAAGAACACAAGTACTTTCAAGGTAAAACTTCTTATACAACACTTACACTTTTCTTGTGTTAATCTTGCATTTCTTCAAAGTTTCATCTACTTCTACTATAGTTTTACACCTTATTCTTGCTAAAACATTTATTGACATCCTAATGTTTGTAGATTCATCACCATAACACTTTGCATGTTATTAAAAGTGTGATGAATCCATCATCAAATCAGTATTAGTGATCTAAGAATGTTTTACTTGAATGTTTTCACAAAAACTCAAAAACAACAATTTTTGAAAATGTTTTGACAAGATGATTTGTCTAAGTTCATTGTATGTGGATTGTGTAAACAAAACGTAATGTTTTTCATTTGAAAATACTGGATTTGGGTGTCAAAAATCGTGGTTAAACAAAAAAAAAACAAATCTTTGGAAGAACCAATAGAAATAAAGCCTTTATATAAAGAAGCTTTTTCCAACAACAATCTGTCAGATTTTACCACTGACTTTGCATGGCCATATCTCCCTCAAAAATGCTCCAAATGGGGTGATTTTTCTTCTGGAATTTTCTTTTATGAGTTAAGAATCAAACCCAACTGGAATCTTTGAAAAACATTAAGTTTTCGACCTTCAAATAGTATCCACAAAAACAGTGCGCAACAGCAACGTTTTTCTGTCGCAGTTTACGTCAAGAATTATTTCATGCACTTAAACTACTCTAAAAATCATGAATCTTATGTCAAAAGTCTCCTAACACATGGAAGTACTTGGTCGTAAAATATCAGAACCTAACGATCTCTGGAAGTCATCCGAAAATTTACCGAAAGTGACTACTAATTCTGGACAGCTAACAACTATATCATATTATAGCTATATGCTATCTCTTGAACCCGTTTCATCATTCTTGTGATGAAATTGTGGAATATGTATATATACTATATGATTATGCATTTTACTATAGCTAAAAGCTAACTCTTAAACCCGTTTCATCATTCTTGTGATGAAATTGTGGAATATACCTATATATATTTACTTACTCATTTTATTTATACTCTAACATCTAACATTTCATTTTGAACCCTTTTCATCATTTTACGATGAAATTGCGGTATATATGTAACATATATAACCTAACTCCTAACTTTATATACTATACATATGACTCCTAATTATTAACCCTTTTCGTCACTTGTCATGACGAAATTGCGGTAATCTCGAATTGTCATATGTAACGTTTGGATATTAACTATTAATATCGATGAACCTAAAAACAACATACAAACTAAATTTCATCGAAGGCATTTTTTGTTGATTTGGATAATTAAACGACATTAAGGACTAAGGTCTAGAACCTAGAATCTTACTAGTGTCCTTACATTCGTAGGATCGGCATAGGATCGCTTTACGGATCACATTACGCATCCCTTGGGAACATCTACGCTATTCACCGTGAGTCTTCATAGCCCCTTTTTACTGTTTTATACATTTTGGGGTGGAAAGCATGTTACAAACTTTATTCGATATCAACTGTTTTATTACTGAAATACTACGCATGTGTTGGTCCCGAAAGGCCTAAACAAGTTTGTAGAAGGGGGGGGGGGGTTTGAATACAAACACACTATTTTACTTTTCTAAATTGTTTATTGATAAATCATTAACAATTTACAGCTTGTTGCGGAAACAAGATTAAGGATAAACCTAAATCTAAACAAGTTGGAACACTAAGGTTTCTTGCACTAAGAAAGATAAGGAGATTACTAATAAAATCCTATCTTGAGAGAGATTTGAACTTGTCCAGAGTTAGCAAGTTACTTCAAATGAAGTGAGTTCATCTCTTTATATACTGCATGCATTTAATGCAATTCAGTATACACTTTACACGTGTCATTAGCGGATTGGTTGCATGTCATTGACCTTTGTTGACAACCTTAGTAGCCGCATGAATGAACAGTGTAGTATCAGAGTGGTTGTACGATTTCAGATTTTCGGAGGTTCTTTTCTGACATTTCGTACGGTGGCGTGCAAGGGAGGTTAAGACAAAAGTACTTTGTACGGAGGACTTCATGATCAACTTTCGTTGATTCAGCGATTATCATTTACTATTCAGCGAATGATAAAGTTCAGCGATAGCTAAAGTCTTGTACTTGATACTTCACGTTGAGTGGACAAATCTGAGTCTTCGCTGATCCGCATCAGTTCATTAGGAGACTTGTCGCTGGTTCTTGAGCTTGATCTTCGACTTCAGCGTAGAACCTTTGTTGACGTGAATCTTGTCTTCAGGGATCATAAGTAAACAACTAACTTATCAGCGATCACCATAAGAACTGAACAGACTCAGCGATATGGTGAACAGTGTTCGCTGAATGTTTAATCTAAAAGTGCGAGAGTTCCTATCAGCAGTACTGTAAGATCTTAGTACTTATCAGCGATAGTGAAACTCTGATACATATTGTTTACTTACAATTTTCACTAAGTATTTAAGATAGGGTCATTATCAAATCACTGAGGGTTTGGATCAACAATCTCCCCCTATTTGATTATGACATAGCAACAAAGAAAATTGATATTTAATGAAAACATAAGGATAAAAAGAACTCATAAAATATTTGTCCCTTTTACTGTTTTCTGGGATCTTTTCAGTACTGATGGAGTAAAGTACATTCGCTGAAATCTTTCTTTAAATCTTTGAATCAGGTTACAATATGAATAAGAAAGATTACAAGTACAAGCGAAATAAATTACAAGTACTGAAGGATGACTGATACAATAGAGAAAGTGGTGATTGTTGTCAGCCTTCAAAGGGTTCTTCCTTAATGAGAAGTTCATCAAGGGTTGTCTTTTCAGTTGGAATCATCCAGTCAGGAACCTTTTCTCCTTTATTCTTTAGCTTCAGAGCAGCTTCAAAAATCAAGGGTTTTAGGTGTCGTGCCTGAATGTCTTTTCTGAAGTCGCACCAGTAGATGAGATCTCTGAGCTGTTCGATTGGAGTGATTGGAAGCTCAGCGATCCGTTGAAAGCATTTACGTCCGTCGTAGTCAAGAAAGAATATTCCATAAGGATTACTGATGACTTTACCAGGGACGAAAAGTTCACATGGTGGCAAAGAGATGTCAAGGGCAGATAGATCAGGATCAGGACCAAGTACTTCAGCGCGAGAGAAACCAATTCCAGTTTCATTTCGTATGACAGGACCTGAGTTTGAATCTTGACGTTTCTTCTTTGGTGAGCCCCTTTTTCTTTTCGGCTTTAGATCAGGAACAGGAGGAATATCCACACAAGAAGATATCAAATCGATCTGTCTGTTTATCAGCTTTTCGAAATGATCCTTGTACTTAGATTTTGATGGTTGGATAGCTAACCTCATCTCCAGCCATTCAGAGAGACCATACCTGTTACAGTGTCAGCACGAAAGGTTTCAGATGAGCCATCTTCTCTGAATAGTTTGATGTCAACAATAGGTACTCCGATGGAGGTTCTTCCAGAGATGAATACCTTGTTGATCTTCGTTGGACGATATCTGAAGTGGATTTTCTCTTTACACCAGATCAGGGTGGTCTGAGAAACTTCAGCATTCTTTTCCACGATCTTCTGGGCTTATTCCCAAAGCTTTCGTTGGATTTGAATGGGAATACGCTTCAGCTTGGGGTCTTTGACAGATTCTTGAGTGAGCTTGATGGCGTATTCTCTGTCTTTATCTTCAGCTTCCTTCCTTTCAGCGATGAGGCGTTCAGCTCTGAGATGATCCTGGAATTCAGCTTTTGAAATTCTGAACTTAGGAGGAACTGAAGGTAGTTGATCGCGCCTTAGAATGATTCGCTGATCCTCGAATCGCTTTATCATTTCTTCTCTCCTCTTTTGATCTTCTTCACTCAGCCTTTGAGAATCTGAGGAAGGTCTGTTTCTGTGCGAGAGAGGTTGTTCTTCTGGTTCATCAGTCTCAGAGATTAAATCTAAGACTGGGATTATGTCTTCAGCGGTAGCTGGAATTATTGGTGAAGTCGCAATAGTAGATCCTTCAGCGATATCCTCAAACAGGGGAGAGGACTAGCTGAAACGTAGCGATCTTACAAATAAGAACTGGGTAGAAGAACTTGGGTAGAAAACATAGAAAAAATAATGTGGATGTGTATGGTGTTTGTGGAATGGATAACTGATTGTTCAGAGATGATCAGGGAAGGAAAAATAAGTTTAGTGTACCTGACAAATCGGCTTTGCAAGTAGGATCGCCAGATTATCATCTTCAGCGATGCCTTTGTCTTTGCTTTTCTCAGCGCCAGAGGCTGAGTGCTTTGTCTTTGTTTTTGTCTTCTCCCCTGTGGATTCGGTTATCACGATCCCTTTAAGAGCTTTTCGAGGAGCATGTTTGACGACAAAGAATTCGTCATCTTCATCATCATCATCATCGTTCCTTGGAGAGGAGGATGGTTCAGCCTCAGGGATGTCGATGTCTTCGTCTTCTTCTGCTTCGGATTCCTCAGCATCTTCTTCGAGTTGCTCCCCCTCAGATACAGAGGCGAGGTTCTCGGTTCCCTCAGGGTTTTCATCTCCCTGAGGTCCAGTAATCAGATCTTCATTACCCTCTCCCCTGATAGATTCATCATGGGAAAGGTCTTCAGCGCTCTTATTTTGATCTTCAGCGCTCTTCTCCTGTTCAGCGCTCTTCTCCCCCTCTTTCTCATGATGGGCGGGGGAGGAATGGGTAGATTCAGCATTGGTGTTGTCTCTGTTTTCTGGGCCAGAGACTTTCACACAACCTTCAAGCTTAGCTATTCTGTCTTCTAGGCCAGAAATAGCAGGCGTGATTTTCTTCAGCTCTTGGCGATCCTCTGCGGTGAATGAGTCCAAAATAGGTGCAGGGGCCGGAGCAGGAGCTGGATTGTTTGCCTTGTTCACCAGCGTCTCGATCATTGTCTTGACAGAACTAAGGTCGGTTTTCACTGAGTCCAAGTCGGTCTTGACCACTGACATATCACCTTCGAGTGTACCAACCGATTTCTTCAGCGTTGTAACCTCGCTGGAAACGGTGGAAACTGACGATTTGAGGTTGGTGTAGTCAGTGTAGATGTCGGAGAGCACTTTGGCAAAGTCGGCGAGAGTTTTATCAAGGTCTTTGATGTCATCAGAGGAGGCCTTCTTTTCCACCACAGCAGTCAGCTTCGTCAGATTCTCTCCAGCGTTTGTTACAGCTGTAGAGTTATTTGATAGACCGGTGGTGAGATCTGTAAGTTTCATCTCCATGGACTTCAGAGACTGGTTGATGTCTCCCAAATAAGGACCTGTAACATATAAGTACTTGTGAACAAAGGAAAGCTCAGAAGTTTCAGGTTTAGTTACAGTGTTTAAGGTGGGATCTGTACCTGCAGGAGCGTTGACGAACTCATCAAAGTTTCGAGTCCCTCTATAGTGTTCCATATCTCCCTCAAAAGTTCCGTGAGGGATGGAGATCTCTGCAGGTCCTTTCTTCGTCATTCGCTGAGAAGCTTCAACGGCTTCTTGAATGATGGCATCTCCAGCTTTAACTGGAGGAGTGTCCAAAGAAGTAGAGGGATGATCGAAGGATAAGAATTGGGGTTGGGTTGCAAGTTCAGCGTTGGATTCGCTGAGAAGTACTTCATCAGTCTTTTGAGAGACTGAAGAAGGTAGGGTAGATTCCAAAGTTCTAACCTCAGCGTGTAAGGACGCTGAAGTAGGTTTAGAAGGGATGGCTTGAATTGGTGTGGCAGAGCGTACCACGGAACTTTCCTTCAGCTCTTCAGAATGAGCTGAGGAGTCTTCAGCATGGAGTTGTTGGGGTTGCTCCTTGGTTTTCTTAATCCTTTTGGAATCAAGATGGGTAAGAGATTGTTTCCTTTTCTTAGAAGGAATGGATTTTGTGGCCTGGGAATCAGCGAGGGGTATTGTCGCTGAAGGAGCCACAGAAAGCGGAGAATTAAGAAGAGTGAAAAGGGTAGAGAGACGTACCTCGTTGGCGACAGGCTTGAAGTCGAGAACTTTAGGGCCAATCTGAGAGAGTTTCAGATCACCCTCTTCAGGATAGCTGTCCTTCAGGCCGTATTGAAAGATGGCGCTGATGAATCGTGGGTAAGGAACCCATGCTGGTCGGTCAGCGGCAGAATCAACACGTTGAATGAGGTCTTCATAGATGATGGAGGCCCAGTCAATGTTGAGACCTTTCAGCAGTGCGTAACCCATGGCCTGCTGAGGTTGAGCGGCTTGATCAGAAGATCCGGATTTCGCTGTCATGCAGCTGATCAGGTGAGCGAAGATGAAGTTCATCTCGCTGGGCATCTTGGATTTCTTTATCAGCGTCAGCTTCCTCTCAGGTAGCTTGTCTCTTCCAGTCTCCCAGATGTAACCCATCGCATCAAGGAAAGCAATGATTTCTTCCCTGTCAGCGTGCTTCTTGTGGTCAGGTAATGGAATGAAAGGATTTTCTGAGGTAGCGTTAGGGAATTTCAGAGCTTTGCGGATTATTGCGGGGGTTATCTTGATGGTGCCATACTCAGTATCGCTGAGTATGCAGTCGATGGTTTTAGATGGATCTTTGGCGGAGGGTAGGTCGGTGTGTCTGGCAGAGTACCAGAATTGGGATAATAGACGCTGACTGGCAGGAGGTGAGATTGTCAGTGCTGTGTAGATGGGGCTATTCTTCAAAAGATTTACAGCGTCGTCTAGATGGGATACCTGCTTCCGAGGAGGAAACTCGAGAAGCGCTGAGAGGTTGTTTGCCTTTGTCCAGTCTAGTTGATCCAGCTCAAACTTAACCTGAGGAGCTTTGGTGATTTCCAGTTCCTTAGAATCAGCGGAGATGGACTCAGCGGTAATATTCAGCTTTGAAGTTGCCATTTCACTGTATTATCAGTTCAACCAAAGATGTTAACAAATAATAAATATCTTAATGTGGAAAGAAAATTTCCATTAAGATTTTTCGAATTTTGTCCATTTCATTCAGACAAAAAAAGTCTTAATGAAGATTAGGGTTTTTCTTGTTTTTTTTTTTAAAAAAAAAACGAATATAACACCCATAAGCCTTGTATTCCAGTTTCTTAAGAAAATGGATACGAAAGAAGAACAAGTTTAAGATTTTAGATTTAAAACTTGAAGAACAACCATGAAATGGTTGTGTTTATAAAACCATGAAAGAAAATGATTTTATTTTTGAGTTCTTTTGTTTGATCTTGTGTAAAACAATGATAAGATCGAAAACAAGTTATTCGCATTTGATAATAGATAAGAACATATTAACCTTGAGTTTGATGAAGAAGATGATGAACAGTTCTTGAAGATTGAGAGCACAAAATGCAACAGTGTTCTTTTCTTGCGGAGAAAGATTGATTCGCGTAAAAGACAAATATAAACTTTGAGAGTGTTTATATAGGAAGAGAGTAGAGAGAGAAAAACTTGAGCGGGAAAGTTTTTCATCATGACACGGACACGTGTTTGCATTTGATTGGATAGACAACGAAACGTGCAAACGTGTGTCAGAAAAAGAGCGTGCCTGGTGTTATCCGTTGCAATGACGTCACAACTGTCCTTTCACATTCTTTCGTTGTCTCTGAGGTTTTGAAAGAAAAACTCAGGGACTCTTTGGAAAATATGAAGAACTGAATAGAAATATCAGTGAGGGTTTTAAGAAATTTCAAAATATCGCTGTTAAGGAAGAGATATTCAGCGATGAAAGAATTTGAAATCTTGCATTTTCATGCGTTTTGTCAGAGAGAGAAAACATACCTTGATATCAGTTTAACCAAATTTATTCAGAGAGAAGATGATGAAATGGATTGTACAAGTTTATTTTATCCGAGAGCCTATACAAGAGTGTATAAACGTATCGCTGATTTAATGTGAACCGCTGAAGATTTATCCTTCAAAGTTCAGCATTCCAAGCTCGCTGATGAGAAAGTTGAATCTTGTCTCATCAAGAGGTTTGGTAAACAAATCAGCTAACTGATAATCAGTTGGGATAAAATGAAGTTCTATATCACCATTCATCACATGATCTCTGATAAAATGATATCTGATTTCTATGTGTTTTGTCTTTGAGTGTAGCACTGGATTGTTTGCTATAGCGATGGCACTTGTGCTGTCGCAATAGATTGGAATTTTCGAGAGCTGTAGGTCATAGTCCAGTAGTTGATTTCTCATCCACAAGACTTGAGAACAACAGCTTCCAGCGGCTACATACTCAGCTTCAGCTGTGGAAGTGGACACTGAGTTTTGCTTCTTACTTGTCCAACTTACCAGCTTTCCACCCAGGAGCTGACATCCTCCTGTGGTGCTTTTCCTATCCATTTTGCAACCTGCAAAATCACTGTCTGAATAGGCGGTTAGATCGAATCCTGAATCTTTGGGATACCAAAGACCTAGATTCGCTGTACCCTTAAGATATCGAAAGATTCGCTTTACAACTTTCATATGGGATATCTTAGGTTCAGCTTGATATCGTGCGCACAGACATGTTGCAAACATAATATCGGGTCGGCTAGCTGTAAGATACAGTAGTGAGCCGATCATCCCACGGTACAGCGTGACATTGACAGGAACACCCTTTGTGTCCTTATCAAGTATCAGCGGTGGTGCCATAGGGGTTTTCATAGCTGAACTTTCAGTTAAGTCGAATTTCTTCAGCATATCTTTAACATACTTTCCTTGATTTATAAAAGTTCCTTTTTCAGTTTGCTTAATCTGAAGACCAAGGAAATATGTACAGTGAAGTTTTTGTGTACAGCATATGCTAAGAAAAGACGAATAGATTCAAGTCTTGCTACTGGAGCAAAGGTTTCGTCATAATCTATGCCTTCCTCTTGTCTGTATCCCTGAGCAACAAGACGAGCTTTGTTGCGAGTTACAGTACCATGTTCGTCCAACTTGTTTCGATAGACCCACTTAGTGCCTATCCCTGTTTTGTCAGTTGGTCTCCGAACAAGTTTCCAAACTTTGTTTCTTTTGAATTCAGTCAGCTCTTCTTGCATAGCGCTGACCCAGTTTGGATCTCTGAGGGCATCATCTATTTTCTTTGGTTCATTTAGAGAAATAAAGTTAACAAATAAACAAATATTACCTGCACTTCTACGAGTCTGAATACCAGCGTTGGGATCACCAAGAATTTGATCGATTGGGTGATTTACAGTCCATCGCTGAGCCGGAGCATGCGTCGTTGACTCAGTCTGAACTGGAGAAACTGAAGATGAGGCTTCAGCAACTTCTGGATTATCAGCTAAGAGAGGAATGCTTGCATTTGTCACTTCATTCACTGATTGCTGAGAAATAGATGGAATTTCTGAGACATTTGGATCAACTGCGGGTATAGTGTTTATAGGAACAGCTGAGACCCAAGATGTTTCAGCTTCACTATTCTGCATATTGGGAATGATAGTAGGACCATCATTTTCAGTTGTATGAGCATGAGTAGTGGGAACATCTTCTGAATCACCAAGATGAGAAAACATCCATTGATTCAGTTCTTCTGTATCAGCGTTCGGTTTAGAGTTCGCTGAACGGGATTCGTCAAACGTGACGTGAATAGTTTCTTCTACAGTTTGTCTTCTTCGATTGAAGACTCTGAAGGCTTTGGAAACTGAGGAGTATCCAAGAAAGATTCCATCATCAGCCTTAGGATCAAACTTTCCAAGGGCATCTCTGTTGTTCAGTATGAAACACTGACAACCAAAGATGTGAAGAAAGCTGATTGAAGGCTTTCTCCCATGAAAAAGTTCATAGGCTGTCTTTTTGAATCTTTTGACTATCAGCGACCTGTTTTGCGTAAAACAAGCCGTGTTGACAGCTTCTGCCCAAAACTGAGTAGGTAGGTGAGAATCGCTGAGCATTGAACGTGCAGCTTCAATAATTGTTCTATTTCTTCTTTCAGCGACTCCGTTTTGTTGTGGTGTTCTCACTGACGAAAAGTTGTGAGAAATACCCTTGCTTTCAAGGAAGGAATCAAGAGAACTGTTTTTGAATTCAGTTCCATGATCACTCCTTATTGAGCGAACAATCATATTGTTCAGAGTTTCCATCTTCCGAACAAAGGTGATGAGTTCTTCAGGGGTGTCACTCTTAGAACGGAGAAACATTACCCATGTGTAACGAGAGAATTCATCAACTATGACCAGCGTATATTTCTTTCCAGCGATGGATTGTTTGTTAACGGGGCCAAACAAATCCATATGGAGTAGTTGAAGAGGAGATGACACTGAGGAAACTTGCTTGGACTTAAAGCTTGCCTTGGTCTGCTTCCCTTTTTCACACGCTGAACATAAGGATTCTTTGGCGTATGAATGTTGAGGTAGACCAGTGACTAACTCTTTGGATGAAAGAGTATTCAGTGTCTTGAAGTTGAGATGCGAGAGCCTCTTGTGCCATAGCCAGTTGACATCAGAAGATGCCTTTGAGAAGAAACAGGAGTTCTCAGTGGTTGTTGAGTCCATGTTTATAACGTAAACATTTTCCAAACGATAACCGCTGAGAGCTATCTTCTCCTTTTTGTCAGAGACAAAGCAAGATTCCTTAGTGAAAATCACTTTGTTATCCATGTCGCAAAGCTGACTGATGCTCAGAAGATTATGCTTCAGCCCTTCAACATATGCGACTCTTCTGAAGGATGTTGTACCATTTGAAAGTACACCATACCCTCGGGTGTGTCCTTTTCCATTTCCACCGAAAGTCACAGAGGGACCCTTCTCTTCCTTGTATTCAGCGAGCAGGCTTTTCTTTCCAGTCATGTGTCTAGAGCATCCGCTATCGAGATACCAGATACCCTTCTTAACCTGCAATACAAAGGAAGATTAGTTTTGCTTGGGTACCCACTTCGCCATGTATACTTGTTTGTCAGTGGAAGAGGTTGGAATGGGTTCAGCAGTATTCGCAGCATTTGAAGATTCAGCTTTGTCCTTCTTCACTTTGGTCAATTTCTTGACCTCAGAGGTAGGAGTCACCTTGACCTGACTTGCAACTGGTTTGGTCTTCTTGGGTGCTATCTTCACCTTAGCTATCTTATCAGCTTTGGTGGCTGTGGGACACTTACTTGCAATATGATCGGTAAGTCCACAGTGATAACATTTCCTATAACTAAAATTTGTTCTAGGACCACTTGAGTGCTGAGCTTTTAATTTGGAATTAGAAGTGCCAGCACCAAGTACACTATTGGTTTTTGAAATAGGACGAACATTCAGTTCTTCAGATTTCTTACCAAGGACATCTACTCTGAGTCTAGGAGTAGGTCGCTGAACTGATCCAGAGGTCTGATTTCTAGAACCAGATGAATGAATCACCAAGGCTTTAGAAGCATTCAGCTTAGGTACTAAAGTACCCTTCTGAGGATTTTGATAAATAACAATTCCTTTACCTTTGTCTTTAGAGACAGGGGTAGGTTTTGAATAAACCATTTTCTCCTTACCTTTTGAGGTAGGAGTTTCCTCAGGGATTGGTGTAACCGATGAGGAGAACTGAGATGAAGAAGTGTCAGCTATTGAGGATACGAACGTTCCAAATTTAAGCATTGAACGTTCAGTGGTTGGTATTGGAGTATCATATTTATAACCCAGACCACGTTTATCACTCAGAGGAATCTGAGCCTTAATTATCTCAGTGATCTTTGTTGAAGAATTACACCATCCTTCAACAGTAGCTTGTTCAGCTTTTAATGCAGCGATAGCTTCCGCTCGTTCGATTTTGACTAGCTGATTTAAATGGACTTGATCTTTAAAATCTTCTTCAAATTTAGAAAGCTTTTCTATTTGAAGGTGGCAATTTTTAAGCTTTTCAGCGAGATCAAGATTTTGGTTTTCAACCACAGCTTTGCCGTTCATGGCTTCGTATAAACTTCTAGTCAGTAGTTCGATTTTACGGAGACTATCAGCTTCATCAATATTTACAATATTGGTAAAGAAGGAAGGTGATACCTGAATGGCAGATGTTGAAGTGGAGGGAATGTCTGAACTTTCTTCCTCTTCTTCAATCTTGGCCATGAGACATTGATTTGCTTCATCATCTTCAGAATCAGATGATGAGGCTTCTTCATCAGAAGCAGCCCAATCATAGTCAGCCATCAGGCCTTTTCCTTTCTTCTTAAAGCTTTTCAGCTTTGCATACTTCTCCTTCAGCTTTAAGTATTTGTCGTCTTTATTCCTTGGAAGAAAGGATTTCTTTGTAAAAGCTGAAGGTCTCATGATTTTCTTTGACCTGCACTCGTTAGCGAAATGACCTGTCTTTTCGCAGTTGAAACAAGTAGCAGTAGCCTTATCAACAAAAGCTGATGACTTAGGCTTGTCAGCTATAGAAAGAGTTTTGTTCTTTCTAAACATTTTCTTCTTGGCGAATCTCCTGAACTTTTTATTTAGGAGAGCCAAGGATTCATCATCTGAAGAATCAGAATCTGATGACCTTTCAGAGTTACTTTCTAACTCAGTGATAGTGACCACGGGTCGCTGAGTAGAAGGTTCCTCTGAGATTAAAGCAACAGGGGTGCTTTTGGAATCTTTTACAAGATTCTTCTTAAGATGGCTAGATTGCTCATGATTCAGCAATGTGCCATATAAGGTAGCAAGTGTCATTGATCTTAGATCTTTTGACAGCTTGAGACACATGGAATAATTGTCCCAGCTTTCAGGTAAACATTCTAAAAACTTTGTCAGCACTTCAAAGTTAGAATATTCCTTACCAACCGTTTTTAGATCTATAATTAAGCAATTAAAACGTTGATGTACTTCAGAGAGAGTTTCATTCTTACTAGAAATGAAGCTTTCGTATTGTCTTACCAGGTTGATCTTTCTTGAATCCTGGACTTCAGACGTTCCTTCATACTGAACACATATTGTGTCCCACATGGCTTTTGAGGATTTCAGGTTCATGACGGAATGGTAGACTTCGTCAGGAAGGGCCATGGATAGTATGGATCTGGCTTTTGTATCTATAGCCACTTTGTTCTTGTCTTCATCGGTCCAATGATGGATTTCCTTTGGAATCAGCCTTTCTGGAATAGCAGCTCTAGTTGCAGTGGCTGGAACCGCAGGATCAATTGTTACAGGGATGTGTGGGCCGTTTTCAAGATAGTAAGGTATAGTAGGGTCTACACCTTCTAAGAAGAGTGTCATCCTATTTTTCCATAAGTTGAAGTTATCTCTGGAAAATCTAGGGGGTTTTGCAAGAGAACCATTGTCTATATAGTGAGTGTTTGTGTTTGTGTTGGCCATTTTCAGATAATAGCTAGGAAGAGAAATATCTTAGATTAGATCTTGTTTATGAGATTAAACAAATCTGCTCTGATACCACTTATTGGTCCCGAAAGGCCTAAACAAGTTTGTAGAAGGGGGGGGGGGTTGAATACAAACACACTATTTTACTTTTCTAAATTGTTTATTGATAAATCATTAACAATTTACAGCTTGTTGCGGAAACAAGATTAAGGATAAACCTAAATCTAAACAAGTTGGAACACTAAGGTTTCTTGCACTAAGAAAGATAAGGAGATTACTAATAAAATCCTATCTTGAGAGAGATTTGAACTTGTCCAGAGTTAGCAAGTTACTTCAAATGAAGTGAGTTCATCTCTTTATATACTGCATGCATTTAATGCAATTCAGTATACACTTTACACGTGTCATTAGCGGATTGGTTGCATGTCATTGACCTTTGTTGACAACCTTAGTAGCCGCATGAATGAACAGTGTAGTATCAGAGTGGTTGTACGATTTCAGATTTTCGGAGGTTCTTTTCTGACATTTCGTACGGTGGCGTGCAAGGGAGGTTAAGACAAAAGTACTTTGTACGGAGGACTTCATGATCAGCTTTCGTTGATTCAGCGATTATCATTTACTATTCAGCGAATGATAAAGTTCAGCGATAGCTAAAGTCTTGTACTTGATACTTCACGTTGAGTGGACAAATCTGAGTCTTCGCTGATCCGCATCAGTTCATTAGGAGACTTGTCGCTGGTTCTTGAGCTTGATCTTCGACTTCAGCGTAGAACCTTTGTTGACGTGAATCTTGTCTTCAGGGATCATAAGTAAACAACTAACTTATCAGCGATCACCATAAGAACTGAACAGACTCAGCGATATGGTGAACAGTGTTCGCTGAATGTTTAATCTAAAAGTGCGAGAGTTCCTATCAGCAGTACTGTAAGATCTTAGTACTTATCAGCGATAGTGAAACTCTGATACATATTGTTTACTTACAATTTTCACTAAGTATTTAAGATTGGGTCATTATCAAACTCTGATACTATATGATTATGCATTTAACTATAGCTAAAAGCTAACTCTTAAACCCGTTTCATCATTCTTGTGATGAAATTGTGGAATATACCTATATATATTTACTTACTCATTTTATTTATACTCTAACATCTAACATTTCATTTTGAACCCTTTTCATCATTTTACGATGAAATTGCGGTATATATGTAACATATATAACCTAACTCCTAACTTTATATACTATACATATGACTCCTAATTATTAACCCTTTTCGTCACTTGTCATGACGAAATTGCGGTAATCTCGAATTATCATATGTAACGTTTGGATATTAACTATTAATATCGATGAACCTAAAAACAACATACAAACTAAATTTCATCGAAGGCATTTTTTGTTGATTTGGATAATTAAACGACATTAAGGACTAAGGTCTAGAACCTAGAATCTTACTAGTGTCCTTACATTCGTAGGATCGGCATAGGATCGCTTTACGGATCACATTACGCATCCCTTGGGAACATCTACGCTATTCACCGTGAGTCTTCATAGCCCCTTTTTACTGTTTTATACATTTTGGGGTGGAAAGCATGTTACAAACTTTATTCGATATCAACTGTTTTATTACTGAAATACTACGCATGTTTAAACGCTCTCTATGGTACGTGTGCACATGTTAAGGCTTCTGAGTTTACGCTATCATACAAAAAGTCCCCACATATTTTTACATTACCTATTTAACTCACGTGTGTGAGCCATGATAATTATGAATAACGTTATTTGGTTGACCACCCACTTACGGTAAAGTAAGTGCATAATTGTTACAACGCCATGTTAGTGATAGAACATGATGACTCGGGGCAAACTAATACAAGGTCGGGAGGTTTGGGTAATGGCTTAGTTTGCTACCTCTGAGGCATCACATTATATACCATGAACATGCAATTCAAAACGACAAACTTTACAACCGAGTGTTGTACTACTTTCCTTGAAAGTGCGGAGCTTACCCACTTGCATTAAAAACTTTTAGTGCATACAAAACCTATGAACTCACCAACTATTTTTATAGTTGACACTCTCCTTTACATGCTTTACACTAGCGACATCCAACTTCGTTTTTCATCATGTCAAGACTGTTTTTACATTTGGACAATTTGTATTTCAAAGACATATGCAATTTGAAATTTTATTTGATATGATGATTGTGTGTTGTCTTCTACCTTATGCTTTTGAAACATTTAGCTGCGACATCCCGTGTTTCCGCTTTAGCAGGGTGTGACAGTGGGGAATAGACTTCATGGGACCATTCCTAAACTCATACGGGAACGAGTACATTTTAGTTGTGGTCGATTATGTCTCGAAATGGGTTGAAGCAATTTCGGAGGAAGCATATATTTTCAAAGTAGAGTTCCGCGAGCCTTGATCAGTGATGGGGGAAGCCATTTCTACAACCGATATCTTGATGTTGTTCTCAAGAAGTACTCGGTCAAACATAAAGTAACCACACCTTATCGCCCGCAAGCGAACGGATTGGCAGAAGTTTCAAACAGAGAGCTGAAACACATTCTAGAGAAAATGGTGAATTCTTCACGCAAGGATTGGTCGTTGAAGCTTGATGACGCTCTTTGGGCATACATGGCTGCATATAAGACACCTTTGGGAACTACACCATACCGGCTAGTCTATGGGAAGTCATGCCACTTGCCCGTGGAATTGGAGTGTCGAGCATTCTGGGCAATTAAGCAATTGAACATGGAGCTAGACACAGCCGGCAAGAAGAGACTGTTACAGATGGTTGAGCTATAGGAACTCAGACTCGATGCATTCAAGAATGCTCTGATTTACAAGGAGAGGAACAAGAAATTCCACGAACGGAACATTCGTGAGAAGGTAATCACTCCAGGTATGAATGTGCTGTTGTTTAACTCACGATTGCGTTTGTTTCCAGGTAAGTTAAAATCCAGATGGTCTGGCCCGTTCAAAGTGATAGAAGTGTTCCCATATGGAGCAGTGGAGTTAGAAGGAGCTGATGGGCAGAGATTCAAGGTGAACGGACAACGAGTCAAACCGTACCTAGGAGGTGAGATCCCGAGCATTGCAAGTATCTATCTAGACGAACCGGGAGAGTAAGTTATTGAAGAAGTCTAGCCACGACAGTAAATACGGCGCTTAGTGGGAGGCAACCCACCGTAGGTTAGTTTTCTTTTTAATTTCTTTAGTGAGTTTTGTTTCTTTTAATTCGTGTGTTTGTGTGTTCGTCCCTGAGAAGTAGCCTTTAAGATTGAGCATCGGCGGAAGGAGCGAGAACGAAACGAAGAAGTTGAAAGAGAGAGGAACAGGAGGTGGCACGCCTTTTGGCGCTACCTCTCTAGCGCGAAACCCGCGCGGGTCACTGGAGGATTCACTGGCGCGCATCATGGCGCGGGTTCTCTAGCACGGAAAATGGCGCCGAGCAAAAAATCTAAAAACAATCCAGTAGACCGCGCGGCTTGCGGCGCCACTCCACTAGCGCGAATCTCGCGCGGAAGCCCTGACGAGTATAAAAGCATCTTTTTCGATTTTTGCTTCACTTGTGCAAACCTTAGAGCTTCTTTTCAGCCGTTTTCTCTTAAGGCCATTCCCCTACTTCAAATTTAGCCCCGATTTCAAGGTTTTCTCCAAGTTTCTCTTCATCTTCTCTTCCACAAAGCATCAAAGGTACGATTCTCACCCTAATTTCTCTTGTGGTTGAAAGGATTTAAGCAAAACCGAAGGTATTGTCATTTTTATTCCATGGTTCTTCATGTTCAACTAGGTGTGTATGATTTTAGGATGAGCAAAGCCATGAGTGTATTACACCATGTTTTCCCTTGAAGTTCTTTCATTTAGGGTTTATTTTTCTTTGGGATTCCATGATGATTGTGAATAATGCTCAACATATATGATGAACTTTTGATTGTGTGCTTGCTAGGAACAGATTTCCTTTTGTCAAGTTTGTGATGTTGGGTTGTAAGGTGCAAGATGAGTTTTAATTTGAGATTGAATATATGGTGTTGCTTGGGATTTTCAGTTAAAGGGGAATAATGTAGATGAATGTATGCTAGTCAGGAATAAATGCCTTACATTTGTGAAGATTAAGCGTATATATGTTTTTGATGGTAACATGCCCCTCTTAAAGCTCTTGCATGCTTAAGTGTGCTGAATTGAAATAGATGTGTTTTGATGATAGAGCTTAATAGCTATGCTGAATGATTAAGCTGCTGATTGTTTGTGGTTTATGTGCTTGTGTGTGATGATGAGTTGTGTTTTCACTAGACAAAAAGACCAAACAAACCTAAGTTTCACTTAGGTTTGGGGTGGCCACTTTCGGTGTTACTTTCACACATATCACCCCATTGCAAACCTCGGTTTTACCGAGGTTTGGGGTGTCCTTCGCTGTTTTAGTACGTGTAGGCTATTTGTGCAACAAACCTAATCAAAGGATTAGGTTTGGTGTGGATATAATACGAGGTAAAATACTAATAGCTACGTGCTTTTGCAGAAAATGGTGCACACTAATCCCAACGCTGCAGGGCGATTCTTTCACTATTATAATCTGATCCCAGAAGAACGGATAACATGGAGTCAAAGACGAAACCCATCCTATGAATCTCGTTTACGAAGTTTCGCACCTCGACCGATTTTAGTGGAAAGGGGGCTGGATTTATCCAGGGTTGATAATACTCGTGCTGTGCAAATTGTCGAAGAAAGGGGTTGGCAGACCTACATTTAGAACCCGGATTCCTATGATCTGGCACTAGTGCTGGAATTCTACGCAGCAATGTTCCCGCCCTCATTCGAGGAATTTTCTACAGTGATCGTTCAAGGCCAACCCATTCGGATGACGAATGATGATATCTGCAACTTTTATGGAGTACCGAGGCCCCAAGATCTTGATGCGACGTTTGGGATTCCACCCATTGATGGGGTGTAACAGGACGAAACACATAGCCCGATAATCGCTTCGTCTCTCCGTCGAAGTAATCGAGGAGAGTGGGTGGTACGCACTGCAGAAATCAAAAAGAGTGAAATGGAGCCAGAGTTGGGTTTATGGCTATTGTTTGTTAAAGGGAGTTTGGCGCCCTCATCCCACTATACGATGCTCAATCCATATGTAGCATGGATTATGTACTGCATTCAGCACAGCTTGCCACTAGACATCGGACACATTATCCGATTGCACATGATAGACGCGGCTGCTGAAAACTGTACAAGTGTACTTCCGTTCCCTAGTTTGATCACCCAATTTTGCAGGAATGCAGGGATTGCGACTGGAAGGACCATTCCACCATTCGCGCCATATGATCGAACCGCATATCGCGCATAAGAGACAACTGTGAGGAAGTTGGACCGCTAAGAGGCAGTTGGCAACGAGAGGATGAACATCCCCCAAGGGGTTGATGATATCGATGCCGATGATGTGGACTACAACCCCGCAGCGGATGAGGGCCACCAACCAACTGGTTTCGACCCACGTTTGCATGCACGCTTGGATAGGATGGAACGGGAGATGCGGTCAGGATTCGATAGAATGGACAGGGGGTTCAGAGCCATTGGAGTAAATGCCGATGAGGAGAACCAGGATGAAGCAAGACCATCAAATCCTCCACCGACGCAACGAGCACGGAGACGACAACCCGGGGCGAGCTCATCTTCGAGGAGACGAAACCGCGATTAGGGAAGGCAGTTTGATTTCTTTTTCCTTCTATGATCTTTGATTCTAATTCATTTGGGATGACTGTACTTTAATTCGCACAAATATTTTGGATGACTGTAACTGATATTATCACACATTGGGGACATTCTGAATTTTGGTTTGGGGTGGAAGTGAGTCGATAGTGTCATTGTGATCTTTGCTATATCTTAGGCAAGTAACGGAGTTGTGGTCATTATGATGGGATTTTTTTTTCTGATTCACTGTTAGTAGTGAGTAGAACACTTTTTGAGGAATGAACTGTGAAGGATAATGTAGCATCGAGTGAGACCTGACAGATTGCATGTGTTAGGGACATTAGTGGAGACCACCTGATTGTGAGTTTCGAGCCTAACATGATGTACGTTCATTGCGAGGGAATTAAGCGTAAAATCTGATACACTTTTTCAATTTCCTTGTCGTGAGTATAGATTGATCTCGCTGTACTTTTGCATTGGGTAACAAAGATGACCATCGGGATATGAGGTAAAGGCAGAGTAAACCATATCGTGTAGACCTTAAGAGATGATTTCAGGCATTGTGTGTGTGCAACCCAGTTTTTAGCTATCATCCCTTTCTAACCCATTATGTGTGTAACCAAATCCCTTTTGCAGCCAAACACTCATCGAAGTTTTCAGTTCAAACCCCATCATCAAACCCTAGCCCACAGCCTTAGCCAACCTTGATCTGAAAATGTGTCAATCATAAGAAGTAATGAACAACCGAGGAGGAAACAGAAAAGAGAAACACAGGCCAGTCATAAAGTTAGAAAAGTGGGCCAATGATGCCCCATGAAAAAAAAAATTAAAATTTTAATTATAATATTTATTGTCTCGATAGAATAGATACAAATAAAGAAGATGGTCAAGCAACCATCATGATGACAAAAAGGGCCAAATGATAGAAGAAAATTCAGAAAGTTCAGAACTGTTCTAGGATTGACACATTCAGGATTTTTGATCCATTTTACCCTTCAATTCTCAACCATAACCCTAGCCCCGTTACAACCCATGTTGAAGACCTGAATGATCTGTTGGAAATTGCGATTAGAGTTTACGACACCTTTTACCGATAGTCCTTGTCTTGTTATTTGATTCTTTCTGAGATCACCTTTTTGTACATATGCGCGTCTTTCATGATTAGTTGTTCATGCATATATCTCGTGAATTCTTGTGCATAAACTCCAAAGCATGAACAACATGTGCGACAACCTAGGATCGAGTGAATTGAGAGCATCTCGTGAGGTAGGGTCGAGGAGAAATCCTCCCTAACCATGCATGACTTTGGGTGGAAAGTAATGCAGTGTGATCCCGACCAGTTCTATTCTTGGTGAGTTAGTGTTTGACCTTTACAAACTGGGGGTGTTTTGGAAAAGGGTTCTGATTAAACCGTTGATTCCTTTAGTCGAATAAGATGTGTAAAGATCCATAATGACACCGCCGACTCCACATTTGTGCAAATTCTGTTTTAACTCTGGTTTTGATTATTTTTATTGCTATTTTTCTTGAGGACAAACAACGCTCGGTTTGGGGTTGTTGATAATGTCGGTTTTCGACATTATGCTGACTACTAAATCGAGTGATTGTTGGGTGTTTTCAGGTGAAATAGTGGATTTTACTGTTGAGTTTCATGAGATATGCAGTTAACCAGTTTGGAAGAGGAATGAGGAGAATCGCATATATTTTCCGAAGAAAGAGCCCGAAATCTGGAAAAAGACGAAGTTAGAGCGAATCAGAAGCTGGCGCGACCTTTGGCGCGAGCCAGATAGCGCTGTGGTGCGCGCAGAAAATGAAGAGAAGATTCCAGAGAGTGGCGCGCCCTGTGGCGCGACCCAGCTAGCGTCGTGGTGCGCGCGGGTTTTGAAACCTTTGATGTCCAGAAGATGGCGCGACCCAAGTAGCGCCAGAACTAGCGCCACGCTGTCAGTTACGTTTTAAAGCCCTATTTTCTCATTTTTTAGGGTTATCAATCAAGCACGACTTGGGACTCTTGCTGGGCGATTTAGGGAGTTAAGGAACGAATTTTTCTTCCGGAACCCACTCATGGAGGCAATGTCACATGCTCCCCCGCCGTCGATGACGTCACTCTCTGTGCCGATATCCGTGCACTTGGATACCGACACGCTCTCGACCGTCCATCCTCATTCAACCGGAAGTACATCGCCCCAGTCTGGTACACTCTGTTCTCAATCCTCAACAGGTGTCTATCCTCCTGATGGACTGGGATAGACCAGTGCACCATAGACTTTCTACGTTTGTTTCGCGCAGTGTGCTACAACCGGCACATAGACTACTCAGCAATCATGTGGCGTGAACTGGTGCAAGCCATCCGACAGACTGGCGAATCCAAAAAGAAGTTCCTCCCATTTTCGCGCTTCTTTTCTCTCGCCATCCGACAATACATGGAGGCGAATCAATCATCCGGTATGTCCTCAGTTCAACTTACAGTACTTAGTGATTCACAATCCACCTGATACCCCGGCCATGCCTATCCCAGAACACCTACTGGCACATGCGGACCCCAATGCACTGAGTGTGATAGAATATAGGAGAGAGTTAGGGAATCCCATGGTCCAGCCAGAGCCAGAGGGACCTCCCCAGGGACATAGTTCTGAGCGATGTGAGGGTCCGAGGACTAGAGGAGGTAGAGTCCGGGTAGCTGGGGCTCCCGGACGGGGTATGTTAAGAGTACGTGGGAGGGGAACAGGCGCGGGCGGTGTATTGGATACGCGTGCCAGTACTACCCATTCCAGCCAAGCCGGAACAAGCCAACAACCCTCCATTCACACCACCCGAACCACGACCGAAGCAGGACCGTCGACTAGCCTACACGAGGTCCCGGTCGTCACTAAATCCGAAAGACCTTTGCTTCACCGTGATACGGAGGTCTACATTTCTGACCCTCCTTTGCCTACCAAACAGGTTGAGGACGTGGAATCTGACTCCACCGAATCCGATACGGACCGTGCCATACGCGCATCCTTAATACCACCCCGTATCGAAGCACACCCACTATTGACCGAAGGAACCACATCTGACTCACCTACACCCCCACTCATCCCTACTACCCAGCCTATTCAGGGAGACATAAAGAGAACGAGGGGAGAATTAGTTGAAGAATTGGAACATGTGAGACGGAAGGAATTGAGATCGAAAACAAATCATGAGAGAGAAAGCCGTAAAAATAAAGAGGCTTCTGAGCGAACCCAAACTAGCGTCATCCAGGTAGCCACATCTACTATCGTGTCTCATCTGTTGGGACATGGTATTGAAGAAGCCACCGTGGACCTAGCGGCGCAAGTGCACGACCTCCCTAGCCACTCATCCGTCTCTCAAAAGATGGATATTTCAATTTTGCACGGGGACTCAGCACAAAATCTACCGGTCTCTCACTCGGAGAGTACTGGTATTGAAACAAGAGACCATCCTCCCCCGGTTTCAACATCTTTGGATGTACTGTTGAGTCTAAAGCCGTTTGCTAATGTTATTTCTTCGGCTAGGACACAAGATGAGATTTTACAAATCGGTTCTCTTCGTGACCCGATCGGAACTTCCGTAGTGTCTCCGCCTTTAAGAGGAATGCGAGGATCGGAAGGAATCCTACCACGGACACACCATCGCCAACCGTGAACGTAGGTGGCTCTGCCTCTAAGGTAGATGCCTCAACGGGTAATCTACGTGATCCCGGAGTTAAGTCACCCGACGTAATGTCAAGGGAATATCTGGACGGCGCGCTAAAGGCTGTCTGCGAGGCGATGGAGCAGCAGTTCACCACCGAGCTCGACAAACTCAAGAGCCTGATCAAAGGGAAAGAGAAGGTTGTCGAATCTGGATCAACTGCTTCAGCACACCGACACCGATGCCTCTACCGAAGCAGACCTGATCTCAGTTCTACGATCATAGGTAACTTCTCCTTCGTCATCCATAACCACCAGATTGGACCAGCTTGACACGACTCTCAAGGACTTTTAACAAGCTCTCAAAACGCTGTCTGAAAGAGTCGGCTCACTCGACGACACCTGTAAGAGTCAAGCTAGCGGACTCAAGAGACGACACGATGACCAGGATGATCCTGATCACCGTGAGGGGGAGAACAAGAGACTACGATTGTCTGAGTCCGTCCCAATCATCCCTGAAACAACCGTGGTTCAACCGAAACCGTCAACTGGGGCAACTGCAACCGAAGACGAACCTGAAGCCCAGTTGAGCGTAGTCGAGATGGTCATAGACATGGACATCTCACGACGAAGACCCCAACGGTTGAAAAGCCCGAGGGAGAAACACAGGAATTGGTCACTTATGATGCATCGGATAGGCCCGCACTGCAATTGATTGATCCAGATTCCGAGATCGACCCCGAGACTGAAATGTATGGTACGAAAAAGCCGCCAGTGCAATAAATCTCTAGGTAAACTTGATCTTTCCTACTGATGAAGACAACACCATTGATTATGACCACTTTCTGCTACAAAACCTGTATGGTACACCCGTTAACACTACTCAGGCCCAGAGACGTCTACGATACCCGAGACTTCAACTACTGCAAAGCCGACGTCTCTTCAACAACCAACAACTTCAGGTCATCCTCCTCCTCAACAGCAACACATCCGATGGGAGAAGATCATGATCCTTATTCCTCACCTGGAGGAATCACTGAAGAAGCTATACGTTCATAGGTTACGCCTCATCGAGCCAACTTTTTTCCTTGGAATTTCCCATTTTGACAAGGAATACCAAAGCCAGTACATAAATGCCATGAAGCGGTGTCTGCCAGTTAGCCAAGTCCGAACCAAGCACAAGATCTCTAAAGTGCTCAACATACAAACTGGCCGAATCCTTAGAGTCATGTTTCCAGTTTTAACCGTCCGACGCGAATACGGTAATGACTGGAGAATTTCTAAAGCTGACTTTAAGAACCTCAGACCGTTCGACTTCCTCGCTATACTGAAAGACCTCTGAATCAGAACCATCCGACCGCTTCAAGTAACCAAAGTGCTCGAGGCTGTCCGTCAATTCCTGATTCACACGATCATGATGTCCTACGTCACAGACTTCCAAATGGGAATCGAGAACAGAGCAAAGAAGGTAAACCTGCTGAAACCGAACCTAAAAGCACCCGAGCTGAAGATGTATCCCGAGAACGCACTGCTTCTAGAACCGGAATTTGGGATAGTCTAGCTCAACGATTAGAAAGAAAAGAGGTTTCTTCGCTTCAGCCAGGTCGACAGATTTTGCGATGGCACACTCCTCAAAGTAAGAGATGCTCTTCGTAACATTATCACTTTTGAATCCAAAAATCGAAAGTCTTCGTTTGTTCCCAATTCAAACGAGATTACCTCTCAAAAAGCCATAGAAGTGATAGAAAACCGCATCGACTATCGCCGAGCCATCAGAATGTTCGAGATCCACTTTGCGCTCCGAAAGAGATATGTCGAGAACTGGCGCGAACTCGAACTTCAATTCAAAGGGGGAGATTGTTAGGGTTAAAATCAGGTTGAATAGAAGTTCAAGGACTAAACCGTTATTCTTGTATTTTGAGCCTTAAAGTGTAACGGGCCATGGGCTTGCATGCCATGGGCCCACAGTATATAATGTGTATTAGCTTAGAAAATTAAGCTAGTTGTCTATTTTACACTTTCCAGAACTTATTGTAATTCTCTCAATATTGAAAGTGAATTGGATGACCATTTGAAATCATACTGTTCTGTTTCATATCTATTGATTTCTACTGTTCGTTGCACTGATCTGGAACTCACACTCCCCCTACAAAGAAGCATACATAAAGATATATCAATAAGCACAAATATATCAAGAATATAGAAATTCTCCCCTGAAATTATGCATATAATTCAGCATATGTACTCTTCTTCAAAGTGCACACTTCTCTTCTGTTTCCCGTGTTTCGTATAGTTCTGACAATCAGCACCACACATGATAAACCTGCAAAATAGATTAAGTAGATTTTGGTACCCAACGGAACTTGGGTCCTGGCTTGTTATGTGCAGTTTGATTTGAAGAAATATTATAAGTACCATACCAGTACTGAACATTTTCTTGCTTAACAAAATCATGAGTTCCACAATAATAACAACAAATTTGGTTTTGTGCTAACCTAATCAAATGATTTGCAGAATAGATAGGATTAGGTTTCACAAAAGACTTACTTTGATAAGCTTTGTTCTTATTGTTCACCACAGGTGGAGGAACAGATGATTTTGGTGCATTACTTTCAGGTGAAGATCCCTTTACCTTCCACACCATCTTTACAGACTTAAAGATAGGAGTATCTGAGCTTGTAGCAGCATGATTATAGAAAAGATTAGAAGCACGCATCTGATCTTTTGAAGGACTGCTTGATTTAACAGACTTTGTCGAAGAAATATGTTCATGAACTGAACCAGAAGCGGTCTTGAATGAACATTCTCAGGTAGTTGAATCATCATACGACGATTGAACAATAGTATCGGCACTAAATTGTTCAGATAATTCAACTTTTAAGTTAATCGCTTCCAGTTTCTTAAGTTTGCCGGACAGAACATTCCTTTCTCGAGAAATCAAATCAAACTTCTTCTGTAGATCATATTTGATCTTCTGCTCTTTCTTGACTTATGTTGCTAAAGCAGACAACTCCCTTGTTAGCTTTAAGATTTCAGCCTGAAAGATCTTTCTTTCATTAGAATAGACATCTTTCACACTCTTTGTTTGAAAACCTTTAATTTTCTTCATTTCAGATTATTTTCTTTCGATGTCTAATTCTTTCTCCAAATTAGATATTTTCAGTGAAAGCTCAACAATCTTTGCCTCAAAGGATTTTCTTTTAGCATTAAAATCCACCCTTTCCTTCTCAAACTTTTCCTTTTCGAGAAATAAAACTTTTTCAAAATCAGAGTTTTGTTTTGATAGTTTTATGCATTTAAGTTCAACAGCTTTCTTTTCCTCAACTGATTTCTTCGAAAAATCAAAAAACGTCTTTTCAGACTTTTCTCTCTCACTGTTAACAAGAACAGTTAGCATGACTTCCTTCTCTATCTCAAAAGCAATTCTGTCTTCATCTCGAATGTCTTGAATCTTGCTTTCGAGATATATGAGCTTTTGTTCGAGTACTAAAGGAGGGTAATAGATTTTTCCTTCAAAAACACGTTTTGTTTCATCCTCCTTTGCTTTCTCAACCGCATAGCTCTGGAAATAGTCATTAGACATGGTTTGTTTCCAATTCCAAACCAGTGCCTTCCTATTAGCAGAATCATAACAAAAAGGGAGTTGCATTTTCACAATGGTTTTTCTTTTAACCTCTTCCTCGAACCCATGTTCTTCCTGATTAAGCCAGTTGATTTTGTATTTAGGATCCAAGGACGGAAGGCGAAGCCATTGAAACTTGTAAAGACATGGTGCCTTTTTCAACGCATTTTCCAAATAACAAGGATTATCGTATCCGAAACCCCATTTGTCATTATTGTATCTAAAGTTTTTCGGCTTGTTAAGATGAATCGTCTGTTCAGTCTGGCCTATTTTGTACAATTTTTCCTCCAGACTATTTGCTTTCTCGGTTAATTCGGAGTTTCTATCTTTGTATGCATGTAGCAACTTTTCACACTCAACTTTCTTTCTTTCTGAACTTTCAAGTTTTTCTGACTATTTGATTTCAACTCGTTCCTTTTTCAACCCATCACTTAACTTATTATGTTCAATGATTAGTTGTCTTTGAGATTCTATTGTTTCATGAGCTTTTCTTAGTTTTTCAGTTAAATCAACTGCTTATGATTCAACTTTTGCTTCAGGAGCTGACATCTTGTCTTTGAGAGTAGTAGTTTCTTCTAAGCTTGCCTTGGGTTGTTTGTTGATGAATCATTCCAACCCGTATATTCTAGCGCGAGATAATCATCCATTGTTACCTGAAAATTTAAAATGTCGGATCGTTAACAGATACTTCGTGTGAAGTAGAATTTGTGCGCTTGAACGGTCAGAGAAAAATCGATTAAAGTCAGAAAAATATTTCAAAAATAAAATTTGAAAAACCAATTGTAAATATGTCTCCCAAAAATTAATTTCGAAAAGTTAATGCGGAAAACTGGACCTTAAATCGATAAACATGCAAAACACGAGAAAAATATATCTGTTATGGTTAAATGCAGGCAACAACTGATTAAACGATGAAAAACGAAAAATAATGAAGAATAAGGACTAAAAATGAAAACTTATGAAACTAAAACGAAAAAAAGGACTAAAAGTGTAAAATACTAAAACTAATAAAAGACAAGGACTAAAAATGACAAGATCCTAAATTTAAAACTAAAAGGACCCAACTTGACACAAAAGGAAACTTAAAACTCAAGGTACTAAAACTGAAATAAAACTAAACTTAAAAAAGACTCTAGGGACTAAAATTGACACAACCTAAAACTAGAAGTCCAAGGACTAAAAATGGAAAAATCTAAAACTTAAACTAAAAATTTCTCCGGTGAGATATGGATTTTCCGGCGAAAACGAATTTTTCCAGTGAGTTTGAGTTGTGATAAGGTGGTTGCGATAAAAACGAACTCCGGTGAGTTTTTTTTCAGATTCCGGCGAATTTTCCGGCGAAGTTCGTTTTTCCGGCAGGTTGCGATAAAGGTTATCGCAACTAAGGTTTTGCGATAAGAAGTTGCGATAAACAGATTGCGAGAAGATTATCTTGCGACACACATGAATTTGCGATAAAATCTTGATGTTGCGATAAGATTTGAAGAACTCCGACGACTGTTCACGTTTTTCCGGTCAAAACAGCAGTTTCCGGCAGAACTTTCAGCACATGTATCTCGTTGTTTTCTGACTCTTTTTCGATTCCAAAACTTGCAGGATGTTCAAAATTTAAAAAACGAACGAATCTGTGATGGTTAGATCAAATAAAACACACTTAATCTTCAGTATCGATTACCATCATCATTAACACCTTCGATGAACACTACATGACCCATAAAAACTCCAACCACTGATTTGATGATGTTTTTCAAATCTAGATGTTGCAAATCGATCGAAATCTGAAGATAAAATGATCTGTGATAACAAAATCGTTCAAATCACACTTAAAAAGCGAAATCGATCAACAAAGTATGAAGTATGTCTATGGCAACCGTAAACTCAGATCTGATTCAAGAGTACTCATTTCGGTGGTGTTTTTCAGATTTGATGACTGCAATCAGCTCGAAATTAGTAGATATAACAATCTAAATTGATTAAAATCACTCAAACACATAAGATGAAACAATAATTTCATGAAAACTTTGAAGAACTACAATGAACAAAACTCATTGTTGATTATTAATTTTCCAAAATTATGATTTGTTGATGAAAATTAATTTTGTAAATTGCAAATTGTTTCAATCAACAACTAAAATCGATCTATGAATTTGAATCCAATCAAAACTCAAACGATTTCTAGATTTTTGAAAAATTTCAATAAAATCTCAAAAACCCAAAAACTCGTCAATTTCTCAAAAATTGATAAAAATCATTGGATTGATGCACAAATTCTTTTCTGCTGGGCTCTGGTACCAATTGAGAGTTTTCAGATAACAATGATTAAACACAAATAAATTGATTAGAGAAGAGAAATCTACAATATTGGAATGAAGAGCAATTTCTCTCTCTTGGAGGCCTTCTCTCTATTTCACACACACACACACACTATGATATTCTGTATGCTTTTTGCAATGACCTCACCTCACAAACCCTTACAAATTGGTATATATACCATTGACCAATACTAGCTATTTTCTTGACTTTGACTAATATTGACTAATTACAATTAGCCTAAATCTTGGATCCATTTGTGTACTAACATACATGATCATGGTTGCATACAAAGTACTAGTGACTATTCTCTGTTCACTAAAATCAACAGTTATGTTTATTTGATTTTACTTGTTTATGTTGATGACATGGTTTTAACAGGAAATTCTATTTCTGAAATTAACAAGGTAAAATGTCATTTACAGTCTAATTTTAAAATCAAAGATTTAGGTGAGCTAAATTTTTTTTCTAGGAATAGAAATATTGAAAACAGATAAAGGTATTTGTATGTCACGACGCAAGTATTGTCTTGAATTACTTAGTGATTTTGGTCATTTGGGTTGTAAACCAATAAGTACTCCTATGGATATGAATCTTGTTGTCACTGATTCAAGTGGTTCTGAGTCAAAAGATCATCCTTTAACTAATTTCACTGAGTATCAAAGGCTAATAGGAAGATTAATTTATCTATTAGCAACTCGTCCTGACATTGCGTTTGCTGTTCATTGTTTAAGTCAGTTTATGCACTCACCGAGACAGTCTCATCTTAAGTTGGCTTTGCGTGTTATGAAGTACTTGAAACTTTCTCCAGGGAAAGGTGTTAAATTTTCATGTTCTTCCGAGTTTAAGCTTAGTGCATATGTAGACACTGATTGGGGTAAGTGTCTCTCTACTAGGCGTTCAATCACTGGTTACTGTTTGTATTTGGGAAATTGTATGGTCTCGTGGAAGAGCAAGAAGCAGTCAACTGTTTCACGTTCTTCTGTTGAGTTAGAATATAGGGCAATGGCTTCTGCCTTATGTTAGATAATCTGGGTTTTGAGTGTAATAGCAGATTTAAAATTAGAAAATCTTCTTCCTGTTGATCTAAACTGTGATAATAAGTCTTTAATACAAATTGCCAATAACCCAGTATTTCACGAAAGAACCAAACACATAGAAATTGATATACACCAGGTAAGGAATAAAGTAACTGCTGGAATGATTTAAACTGTTAAAATACCATCTTTGGAGAATCTAGTTGATATTGTTACCAAGTCACTTGGTGTAAGTCAATATAACTATTTGTGTTCTAAGTCAAATATGTTAGATCTATTTCAATGCCAAGATTGAGAGCGAGTGTTAAAAGTGTAAGTAAAATATCACTCTTGTCATTTAGATTTTAACTTAAATTATTTTTATACTTTTGTGATTGTACGAGGACTGAAATTGGCTATGTTGAAAAGATGTGGACTGCGCATCAAGTCGTGTGGCTGATAAGGGTAGCGGAGCAATTTCCATTGTTTCAGGGGTGATTATGCAAATGACTTGTTTGCAATTTACTCTTTATATAAAATGTTAATGTTTTCTCATTTGTCATTTTGAAGATTTGTAATTAGGGTTTCTCTCTCACTTTCGAGAGTCTTCTTTCAGTGGTCGATTAGGGTTTCTTCCATACATGATTACCTTCAAATCTCTTGAAGGTAATGTGAGTGTGAGTGTTATTGTAGCAAGGTTTCTGTTGTAAGTATGAGTGTGAGTGTGATTGTAGGGAGTTTTCTGTTGTAAATAATTATTACATCTTCAATCTATTCAAAATAAGTTTTGTTCATGATTTTGTACAGTACCCTCCAAAATCCCAACCTAAAACCTTTAGGGTTGTTTGGCAGTTGCTGAATGGTTTGATGCAGAATGATTAAGTGGTCAGATGATTAAGAGACTCTTATAATATAGTGTCAAATGATATATGGTTGTTCGCTATTGTTCAGAATGAAATTATGGTGCTAAATGGTTAAGGGAGACCCGACGTACAAAACCATTCAGAGGGTTTTCAAACCATTAAGAGGGAGACATTTTTTTCGCCAAACAAGCTCACCTCTTAGCGGTTCAGAAGTTGCCTCTTAATGGAACTATTAAGAGGTAAACAAACAGCCCGTTAGTTACCGTTATCTAGGGAAAACTATTGACGAAAGTGAAAACTTTCTCAAAAAGCTTTCAAAAAGTTTTAAATACCAGAGGAAAAAAAACCTCTTTCGAAGGTCATTTTTTCTTGTAGTGGTGTATACCACAAGGAGTTCTTGACCTTGATAAGAGCAATGCCCTTGGGATCCCAAATGGGGCGACCCCCTTGACCTCCATCATATAAACGATCAATTGTGAATGATGAATCCGCCACTAGATGACATTTGCCATTTTTTACGACCTTTTTATCTTTGGAAGCATGTTTGCCATCGACATCTTTATATTTGTATTGGAGTTGCATAGAAAACGTCAGCGCAATGTTTGTCCCCCCAACCACCTTACTAAAATCAATAACTTTTTGTTTTTATTTGAAAAGTCCAACGTTCATTAATAACCAGTAATATTTACTATTTCTTATATTTTCCATTTTTTCAAGTTAATATACGAAATTCAGTTTGCATGACAAGTATGGCAGATATACAAAAGATGTATAACATAAGTAATGATTGATAATATTTAAACGGGTTACATAAGTAAAATAACAAAAAATCTACCTTTTTAACTAATTGAATTTTTTTATTTTAATAAAGAAATGTCAAATAACTTAAAGGAACACACTAATTATGCTGCAAGTTTTTGATGACCTGTAATTTTTATATAACAAGCTCATAAAAGTTACTTCTATACATGTAAGATGGGTCATTACAACCTTCGCTCAATTTAGGGTTGTTTATCAAACATTTACCTGGATAAGTGCTTATCACTTACTTATCAGATAAGATTTAGTTCATCAAAACGGTATCGTAATCAACTATTTTTCCGGTAACTGCTACTCGTGGTAAGGGACTTAGTCATCACTTTCCGGGTAAAACTGTCGGTCATTGCCTAACAGATTAATATTTTTGCTTCTTACCATATTCATCCAGTAACGTAATTTGACTTGGTAAATCTTAATTAGGTAAATGGTAATTCGACCTACAAACTTGCAAATGTTATTTTAAAGTTAATTAGTTGTCACGCTAAGATTCTCATTTATATTTAATACTATCGGCTTTATTTAAATAATTTACCCTCTGTTAAAAGGTAAAGTTTATATTTACCAATCTTGACATATTATTAACTTATTCTGTTTGTTGGTTACATTTGTAGATGTTGAAGGGCTAAAGTAGAAGTTAGATAATAGGTGGAGGACTGCGCCTCATGCTTGGAAATTGTCAAATGGTAGCGGAGCTGTAATCATGAAGATGGAGGGATGATTGTGCAATTATGGCTTGAATATATAAACGTCTTGTTTAGTTGAAATTAGTCAGATTACTCATTTTCATTTTTCTCAGTTTTTCCTTTCTCTCTTTTCCTCATCAGATTAGGGTTTTCTCATTTCATATGTTTGTCTTCAAATCTCTTGAAGATAATGTTTAGTAGTGTAGTTTGTATTGTTCGCTTGTAATTGTTTCAGAGTTTTATAGTTTATAATATTCAGTATTATCAGTTTTAAGATGGTATCAGAGTTGCGGCTCAGATTCTTCGTCTTGAAGATGATTTCCATCGAATGGTAACATATTTTTGGTTGTTCATCATTCGTTGTAATCAACTCTTTGAGTTGTTCATCATGTTTGTTTGTTTCATCAAAATATTTTACTGAGATCCCATTCTTCTGTATGTTTCACATATATGTTGTTGCCTCTTTATCTTTTGGAATATGAATAGTTATTTTGAACGCATTCAGATGTTATCCTCTTTAGATCTGGTCTGAATACGTTCCTTGTTCATCATTGGTTTTCGGACCTTATCTTCTTAGATCTGGTCTGGATTCACTCATTTTTAAACATTCTTGTTTCAAATGTCTCTAGATCTGTGTTCTCTTCATGTTTCTCATCGTTATGCATCTTCATTTTTCAAAATATTTCCAGATCTTTTAAAATCTGTCTTAGATCTGTGTTTTTCTTCATATTTCACACTCGTATACATATTTAGTTTTCAAAATATTGCCAGATCTTTTAAGATCTGCCCTAGATCTGTGTTTTTCTTCATATTACTCACTCGTATGCATATTCATATTTTCAAAATATAGTCAGATTCTTTGAGATCTGCTTGTTGTTTGATTCATATCTCTTATTGTGTGCATCCTCTCTTATTTTTTTTAGATCTTCACCTCATATTAGATCTGCTATAGATCTTTGTTTAAGGTGTTCGTATATTCTGCTTGCATTCTGCTTGTATATTTTGTTATTTGCAAGCTCGTTATTTTCCTAAATATTGTGAATCCTCCGTTTGGTGCTTTGTGAAGTCATCCTAGTGACATGAACCATCGATTTGAACAGGTTACAGTTCATTGATCACCGTGTTTATTAAAGGACATTTTTACTTCACTCGTGTGTGCCTTTGAGGATTCTCTTGTGGTCCATGATTCTTGGATTTGTTCACATGATCAGTTCAATTATTGGACTGATTCATTGACGAACATCATGTCTTTAGTTGTGGTTCTTGTTGGTTGCTTTCATTTGGCTGTTTAGATCTGAGTTTTTTTTGCTGTAGATCTACCTGGCCAGTCTGTCATTATATTTGTTCGGGTCTTGTCCTGACCTTGGGTTATTTGTGACTGATTGCCCTGATTTATTTGAGAATCCAGATTTGCTCTCTACCTTCTCCGCTGTGCTCATTCTAACTGGATTCACTGTAAGTTGCAGTTCACACACTTTGCTTGTCTTCTTCACCACTGTAAGTTTCCTTCCTCTTTCTGTGTGCCGTTTGTTTTTTGGGTATCTAGGTAGTGGGCTTGACCTACCACCACTGAGTGGCAAGGAATCCTGTCCATTAGCTACTTATATCTTTTACCCTTGTGTGTGGTGCCTCATTTTTCCTGATTTTTCACTATGACGGGGGAACAACTTGACAAAGATCCAACTCAACAATCGTTGATTTCTAAGCTGGACTTTGGTGACCCTTTAGGAGTCTCGATTTTGAATATGAAGCTTAGTGGTACTGATAATTACAAGGTTTGGTCATGTGCTATGACTTTGGCACTCGAAACTAAAAACAAACTTGGATTTGTTGACGGTACTGTGGTTCGTTCTGTTGATAATGATGTTCTAGGGAGACAGTGGGACAGATGCAACTCTGTCGTTGTGTCTTGGATTCATAATTCTATTTCTGAGGATCTATTTGTTAGTCAGGTCTTCTCAAAAGTTGCGTCTGAAGTATGGCTTGAACTTAAGGAAACATATGACAAAATTGATGGTTCTGTCACATTTAATCTACATCAAAAAATAAATTCTCTTTCACAAATTGGAACATCTGTGTCTTATTGTTACCAAAAATTGAATGCTCTATGGAAGCACTTTGATGCATTAATCAAACTGCGTTCATATACCTGCAATGCTGCTCATGATTTTTCAAAGCATAATCAGTTGTTGAAATTTATGCAATTTCCCATGGGGTTAGATGATTCATACATTAATATACGCAGTAACATTTTAACAACATATCCTTTACCTTCGGTTAAGACTGCTTTTTCCTTAGTGTCAAGGGAAGAGTCACATCGCGGTGTGACTCGTTCTTCTGACACCAAGAGTCAAAATACTGTGTTTTTTGGAAAAAGAAATGATAATAGGAAGAAAATTGGAAAACCTCCCCTTCTTTGTAAGCATTGTGGTATAATTGGGCATACCATTGAGAGGTGTTACAAGTTAATTGGTTTTCCAAAAGATTTTGAATTCACAAAATCTAAAACTGGATCTTTTTTCAAGCCACCTTCAAGCAATGCTTGTTCTAGAGACTCTCCTAACCGTGTTCAGAATACTTCTGTTCCCCTGACTGAGGATCAAATAAACAAGTTACTTTCGCTTATTGATAAAAAACAAAGCGAGGGCATCTCTGTTAAAATGGCAGGTATGTTTTCTTCTAATATGACTAAGAATTCTAAGTTTTTGTCTAATTCTCCTATTTCTGGATGGATAATTGACTCTGGTGCAAACCAACATATGACATCTTCTGTTTCTAAATTGGAGAATGTCCTTGATATATCTGACTTAAACCTTAGGGTTACTCAACCCAATGGTGATGAAGCTAGAATAAATCAAATAGGAAATTTTAGGCTTAACATTCAAGTTGTTTTGTTTGATGTTCTTGTTGTACCAGATTTTCATGTCAATCTTCTTTTTGTTCATAAAATAGCTATAGATAGCAAAAAAATTATTGGTTTAGATGAATATAAATGTTACCTTCTTTAGGGTTCTCCTCACAAGAGAATTGTGGGGACTGTTAGTGAACAAGGAGGTTTATACTTCTTTGATAAACTATCAGAAGGTCAATCTGTTGTTTCACAAGGTTCTAATAAATTTTCAAATAAATCAAATCCTTCAATTATGTGTTACGTGTCTCGCCAATTATGGCATAGTAGACTTGGTCATCCTGCTGATCAAGTCCTTAGTGTTCTTAAGGATACACTAGGATTGGGAAATGATCATGCTTTTACTCCTTGTGATATCTGTCATCAAGCTAAACAATCCAGAGTTAAGTTTAACCTAAGCAATCATACCACTATTAATCTTGGTGAACTTGTTCACTTAGATTTGTGGGGTACTGATAGAGTTCAAACCAAAGACGGTTATAGGTTTTTCTTAACCATTGTTGATGATTACATTAGATCTGTTTGGGTATATTTATAGAAAAGGAAAGATGAGGTCTTTGATAACATTGTTGTTTTTCACAGTTTGCTGTTCTTACAATTTGGCAAACATATAAAAACTTTCAGAAGTGACAATGGCACTGAGTTTACTATTAATAGGCTAGGTGAGTTTTTTAAAGCTAAATGCATTTTGCATCAAACTACTTGTGTTTATACCCCCCAAAAAAATGGGGTGGTTAAACGCAAGCATAGACATCTGCTTAATGTTGCTAGAGCATTAATGTTCCAAGGAAATGTTCCTTTGAATATGTAGGGGGTGTATATTAACTGCTACATATTTGATAAATCGCACTCCTTTTGTATTGCATGGAAAGAGTCCTTATGAATTAAGCTTTGGGTTTGCACCTGTTTTGTCTCATCTAAGAAATTTTAGATGTTTGTGTTTTGCAGTAAAACCTAATGTTTCAGATAAATTCTCATCTGGTTCTGAAAAATGCATTTTACTTGGATATTCCAACTCAAAAAAGGGTTATAGACTGTTTAGTCTTGATTCTAAACAAATTACTGTATCACGAGATGTTAAATTCTATGAAATTGTTTTCCCTTTCAAGATGAGTGCAGACCAACAAGATTGTGAGTCTAGTAACATAAATTCACTAAATTTCTTTGACTCTGTTAATTGCCAAACTAATGATTGTACTTTTGAAATACCCAATGTTGATATTAGGGTGAATCCTCAAAATGACAATAATTTTAATCAATCTGATAATACTAGAAACTGTAACTGTCTAGGTAGCCAAAATAGAACTACAAACTCAAGTGAATCTAGTAGTGCTAATTTTGAAAACAATCATAACAGAGCTGCTGGATCATGTGATCCTGGCAGCCATGATATGGCTGCCAGCGGTTCACGTGCCGCTGGTTTTCGTCAATTAACTGTTCAACATAATAATGATGAACATTTAAGGTCCCCTTTTGAGGGTGATGATTCTGATCAAAACATATCTTCGATTCGTAACTCTGGTCGTACTTCTAATCTCCCTGGCCGCTTTGATGACTATATTTTTGAGGGGAAAGTTATGTACGAATTAGAAAGAGTTGTCAATTATTATTTTCTAAATGAAAATAGTTACTGTTTTATTTCTACTTTGAACAAGTCTGTTGAACCTGAAAGCTTTTTTGAAGCTAGTAAGGATGAAAACCGGGTCCATGTAACACCCTCGAATTGGGAAAGGGCAACTAATTAAAATTTCGATATTACATCCGAAACAATAGGATTTATTCATATAATTTAATAGGTGAAATACCTCAAATTACAATCTATGGTTAACCTCAAACAATATACAATTCAAGTCTTCTTACTAAGACCAATAACCACATCGGGTATTACTTAACCCAAGTATAAATTGCTAATCCCAAAGACGAATGCGGAAAACTTCACTTAAGCTATTCACCTCTCGAGCACTTTACTAGCACACGACCCTTCACACGTGTCACTAGAACTACTCCCAACCTGAGACTTGTTGCACATGCCGACAAATAAAAAGGGTTAGGCTAACGCCTAGTGAGTTCAAGAGTTTATAACATGATTTAAATAATTCTTTAAAATAAGTTTGCAATATAGATTATGATTTCCAAAGGAGTTTACAAAAGGATGTAAATGACTCATTTTCCAACGCACCCAAAATCCATGACAAATATTCCCAAAAGGTATAAAGCGTTTTTCCAAAATGATCACCAATCCCAACTCACGCAATTACGTGAATAGATCTATATTAGGCAAGAACCTTCAAATACGATTGACAACAAAATATTCAACCCATAAATCATGGAAAACCATCCATTTAATTATAACATTTCATTGAAAACATAATACGAAGCAATACTCACGCAATCGTAAAATGTAACGAAGTTCCAACTACCGTAAATACGGAAATGACCTGCTTCATTTAAACTTCAATATACATGGAGGGGAATCCAATATTGAAATCATCAAATCGCAGTCAAAAGTATAAGACCAACAATAATAATATAACGGAGACAATATAAAACCCCAAATAGGTTGGCCAACGACGGGGGAGACCCGTATCCATTGAGAGTGGATGAACACAGAAGTACACCCCTCATACAATGTTAGTCGTACGACACTTCACTGCATAAAAGCCCAAGTGTCCCGTACGACGCCTTACCAGTCACACCTAAAGAGACAGCTGACCTTAGTGACGTATCAATACGCATACCACCAAAGGCTCGGCCCATGCGGGGATTCGACCATGGCATTGCCCCGACATGACGAAGGTCATATTCGCCCAAAGTGCTCAACCATGACTCAGCCCTCCTAGTGGACCCTTAAAGGTAAAGGTCATCTAATATGGGGTTTGGTCAAATCCCGCAACACCCAGTAGACCATCAAATAAAGACTGACTCACGTGCCTATGGATCCAATGCAACACAGTCTATAATAATAAGCCCATCCTGGAATGACTAACGCACCGAGCATTTAAATAATAATAATGCGCAATAAATGCGATATGATGCAATATATGCAATATGGTTTAACAAAAGCAAACCATAAATAAGACTCCACATCGAGCCATTAAAATCGGAAAAATGTCCCCAAGACTATCTCAAAGTCAAAACCGAGCAAAATGCTCAAATATTCATTAGACCCATAAATAACGGTCGTCTTAGCATAAAAATGCATTTAATATCAATTAGGTAAACATGTACCATAAAATCGTTATTAACCCAAATCTCAACACGGGTTAAACAAAAGGGTTTTCCCAAAAGGACTCACACCCTTATAATTCTCAAAATGATTATTGACACTAAAACGTGCATTCTCCCAAATGGTTTATAAAATCATTTATAGAAATATGATTAAACCATCAAATAGATTCCATTTTGAGTAATAAATCTTTTAAGGATATAATTAGAATTTCTACATATCAAATATCCAAAAATCCCCAAATATGGGTGTTTTACAACATTATAAAGATAAATACTTCAAAAGAGTTAAACTCAACAATTGATATTTTCAAGTAAAACACACAATCATTTGGAAAATAACATTTTTGGTATGTACAAAGTTTTCACAAATCAACTTGAACTCACCTTGCTAGATTTAAGCTAAATCTATAATTTCCCAACGTAAGCTTCTTTGAAGTCTCTTGCATCATCAAGCTAACATCTCCAAAAACCTAGATCCATAAGTTCCAACCATGAATATTTAGATCTAACCATAAGGAATCATCCTCCAACCATTTACACCAAAATACCCATTTATATCAAAAACCCTATCTTCATAAATGAAGAGATTAGGAGATTATCTTAACCCAACCTCATCAAAATCACCAGAAATATCCCAAATATGGAAGAGAAGGTGAAAACAACAACAATCAAACTTTTGGGTAGGGAGAGATTACCTTTACCACTTGAATCCTCCAAAAGAAAGCTCCTAGACTCCCAAAAAGCTTCAAGCTCCCAAATGTCCAACAATGGTGGAAGTGGGTATGGTTTGGGTGGAGAGGATGAAGAAGAAGAGAAGGGATTTAGGGTTTCTTAGGGAGAGAACTCGTATTTTAGAGAGAGAGAGAGATGAGAAATGGGAATGGGGAAAAATGAGAGGAAAGAGAGAGGGAAAGGCTTAAGCGGGAAACAAAATATCTCAGGTGCCATCGCAGACGTCCGGCATGAAGCCTTGCGGACGTCCGACCCTCACAATGCCAAAACCCTACGAATTCTTTGTTGCTTCCGCGGATGGTGTGCGAACTTCCGCACTTCGTGGACGTCCGGCCCTTGGCCCCGCGGACGTCTGTGAACCCCAAACTTGCACTTCAATTTTCGGGGTGTTACAATCCTCCCAACCTTAGAAAGATTTCGTCCCCGAAATCTAGATCCCTTTTTAACCGAAGGCTAACCAACTCAACGCCGATCATAAAACACCAGTTCCTAACCGAACTCTAAATTTTTCCCACACGAACTTCAAGCAGACTCTTACCAACAATGCCCTCTCCGGTGCACTGTACTTATGTCCGGGAGAACACTCCAACCACTGGAATAATTCCTAGTCAGACGACTTCGGTTATCTCCCAACCTTAGATGTTCCATACATCCCGATTTCGGTTTCAGACTCTAAGTCAATCCAAGGCCTAATTAATACTGAACCAACCGAATCTCTAATTCCAATTTTCCCTATCATTAACTGTCGATTAATTCCAACGAGTTCTAATAGACTCCAAAAATCCAACCGATATCAATCATCAAACCGAAAGGTTCTTTAACCACACACGAAGGTTATTCCACCAAAACCACTCATCACAATTGAGCCTCTTAAGGTCACTACAACCGTTATTATTATTTCTTTTAAAATCGGACTACACCCTCTGAATCTGCTAACGGTTTCCGGCCTCAAACCCACAAAGATTGACACCTAGTTATATCACCAAGCTATGGTTATCAATACGGTGTCTACAGGACTCTACACACAAGTTCCGTTTACCGAGTGTTTCCACAAAACTATGGTTATCAATACGGTGTCTAAAGGGTACTTAATGCGATAATTGTCCAAGACCCAAAACCGGGTTGTCGACAAAACAATTATTCTAACATCAAAATATGTTATCGCAAATCTAACCCTCCAATTACCACAAGCACATCGAATTTGCTACCGATATCATCCGGCCTATAGTCACATCACATGCCTGAACGCCCAACTCTTCACAGTCGAGGTTCTATACAACTTACTCTTAATCGGGGCTACTTAACCTTTCTCAAGGTCCTAATGAGTTCAAGGTTTTCAAGTGAATTATTTTACAAATATGTCAATCACAAAAGTTTTCATAGAAACTTTCAACATAAAGATTTTCATATAAAATTAAACGTACGCATAAAAAAACTACTACTATCAGTTCGGCAGTTGCGCAAAAATGGACACGCTCGTCCCACATATGAAAATCATATTGAAAACTATTTCATTGCAGTTCAGTTTATCAATCAAAACGCAAAAGTGTGATAAACAACTTCTTTTAAATGAACCGCTACGGTTCTAGTATGGATTGACCCATGACATGCACATAAAGTAATTGCCCATTTTAAATTGTGTGCAACAAAAAGTTTCGCACGTACTTCAAAAGAAGTTCAAACGGCGTTTGACTCCGAAATTCATCTTTATCCATGAAATGACATGGAGCAAGTTTTACCAACAAAATTTGCGCGCGTCAGTTTATTATACAAAAACGATGAAACGATTCATGAGTACACTTTAGTCAAAATATAAAATGACTTGTGTAAGTTCCAAATTTAAAGACAAAATCAAAACGTTTCCATCATTTGAAGATATCGAGTAAACATCAAGAGGGAACCTCAAATTGGGGTAGGCATGCAAGCTCGTAACTCCTTCCTAGTGGTTTTCTTGAAATGAGATAACACACACCAAATAGTTCACGCCAAAATTTCAAAAGATGGAATTCTTTAAATCGATTTCCAAAATTTCCTCATCCGGTCATATAATGACACACGAGTAAAATGTTTTCTGACAAAGTTTTCACACGACAATGTGTTTTCCCAAAACAAAAGAGAAAGTAAGTGCTTATAATTTGTTGACATCAAAAAGGGTTCGAATCAACTTTCGACCTTAAATCATACAAAGAGTGCGCATTAATGTTCAAAACATAAACAATTCCACACACTCTAGGTTTAGGCAATTGATTTTCCAAAATCTCCATTACGGAGTATTTACATCAAAAGTTTCGCATTCGAAATATAAGACGTTAAAACGTCAATGCCTAAAAGTTTATTTGTTATAAAATACTCAAAATACACAGTTTCTCCAAAACCAAAAAGGTTTACAATTTTCCAAAATGTTCCTCGAACCAAAATTGACCAAATGTCAACGACTCACACATCCGTGTTTTCAAAATGTAATGTATTGTGAACTATGCATGATCCCCACAACACTAACGCATATTTTGACCAAATGGTCTTCATTTGTGCAATGAGTTAATAAAACATTTTCATGCATGACTCGTTTATCAAAGTCTCGAGAAACAATGGTTACCAAGCCATGCATACCCCTAAGTCGATATAACGCATTTACATGAAATGTTAATAAAACAGTCAACTGACCAAATGCGCATTAAGTAAATTGTTATGAAACACCATCAAAGTGTTCTTTCCTACATTACTTACGTCATGTATAAATCAATCCACATACTGAACAGGTTGCAACAAAATGTGCTAACACAAATCTTTGAAAGAGAAATTACGCGACACTAAAGTTCCAAAACTTATCTCTTTGGTCCCCTTGTGGCAAAAAATCAATATTTCTCAACAAAGCTCGAATGGGACAAAATGCCCAACTTAACTCATAAATTTTCACATAATTAAATGGAGTATGCACATTGTGAAATTATACTCACACGCCCAATACGTCGTAAAATAAAACTCCATGAAATTTAATGAGCTTAATGACCTCAAGTCAATAAAATGGCACTAAACATTGTGCTTCTAAAAAGTCAAATTGCAATAAGCAAATCATGACTAAAACGCCATAATTCCAAAATTCTATTCTTGTTGTAATACTATACAAACAATATTGATCACAAACTTGTATAAAACAAAGTCCCCAAAATAGCTTTACGTAGACATCCTGGAAGATAACTTTCCGTCCAAACTCTAACATACGTGGAGGAGATCCAATGTTAAAGTCGTAAGGCGTAGTTACTTGACCAACATCTTAAACATCATAAAATATGGATATCACTGTATCTGAGATTAACGTTGGACAATAATAAAATAAAACATGTTCCGACGGAGTCTCAACTCCCGCCATAAAATAATTTCATGCAGGTTCAAAACCCATGAATGAAAATGTTGTGTGTGTGCTAAACATTTCCCAAAATTTGTAACACCATCCATATATGGATTTGAAACACAAGAAATGATTGATGCAACTTATTTTAAAAATAAATTGTTAGGTCTAAATATGTCTTCAAGATTTAATGTTCAAGTCAAGGTCAAAGTCAATGTATAAAGTCAAAGTGAGAAAGTCTTAGTTAGCTAAATACCTTTGTTAGTCTTGAGGTATATAAGCATGTGACTAGGCTAACCCTAAGTAGAACAATGTGCATAACTCATATCTTGTAATACAGAGCTTATTAGAACACGATTTCACTTTCTCTCTCTACACTCTCTCTCTAGATCTTGTGCAAATTCATGATTGTTTGATCTTATTGGGACACACAATTGGTATCAGAGCAAGTTAATGAAGATCTGCTGAAGGATTTGCACGAATTGATATCAAAATTGTTAGATTTTTGAGGAAAATCGATTGATTTTCTTGATTTTTTCAAGAAAATCTCTTTTTCTCAAATTCTTGCAATTTTTGTGTTTAATTCGACTGAAATTTGAGTTCTTGGTGTTAGAAATCTCTTTTGCAACAATTCTTGTTCAAGATTCGAAGGGCTAATTTCACGATTTTGAAAGTCAATTTGAAGATTTTGGAGTTTCTGATCATTTCGATCAAAACAGTCTGATCACTTATTCAGATGTCAAATCAGTGGTTTACAACAAAATTGTTTTACATGATCGTGTTAGAAACTGGTTTTCTAACATCCCTGTAAAATTTGGTTACTTAATTCGATGTTTTGATCGAGATTTGATGAATTTTTGGGTTTGATCATCTTTTGCGTCAGATGTGAGTTTTGCTCCAGTTCATCTTGTGTTTTGCGCCATCTGCTCATAACAACATCTGATTTGCGCCAACTTCTCAAGAGAATTCTGAATTGCGCCATCTTCATACTGTAATGAATTCTGATTTGCGCCACCTCATGCTTTTTGCGTCAATTGCATGGATTAATTAATCAAGGTACTTCAAATTAGTCAACGAGGATAAACTTGTGGTCAATCTTTGCGGCATTGTGGATTGCTACTTTTTGTTCAAGAATTACGCCAATCATTGCTGGAGAATACTTCTGTTTTGCGCCAACTACAACTAAAAAGGTCAAAGATTGCGGCTCCTTATTTGTATTTTGCGCCAATTACATACAAGATCAAAGTTTCTTGTGTTTTGTGCTAACAGTAGCTCAAGCAAACCTCAGTTTGCGCCAGCAGTAACTCAAGCAAACTTCCAGTTTGCGCCACCTTCAGCAAAACCAAACTTCTGTTTTGCACCAACTATCAGCTCAAGAAAAATCAGATTTGCACCATCATTCAGTTCAAGAAAAAATTCTCAAGAATTTCTCTGATTTGCTCCAAACACCTCTCAAGGATTTCTCTGATTTGTGACAAATATTTCTCAAGAAAAACTCTGTCTTGCTGCTCTTACTGCTCAAGTTCACAAACTGTTCAGATTGTGATCATTTTTGTGATTTTCGATTTCAGATTAAATTTTTCATTATAAAGATCATGTATAGTCAAGCAAAAATGAACCTACCTCCGGTGCTGGTCAAAGATTCAGATTTTGAACAATGGAGAGTTACGTTCATCGACTTTATTGCAAGTAGAGAAAATGGAGAGAATATGATAAAATCATTCACCGAAGGTCCAATGAGAAGAACGAACAATAAAATGGAGAAAGATTTTACAGAAGAAGAGATTAAAAGAATGAAAGCTGACAAGGAAGATTCGTCCAACTTGATCTTTGCACTTCCAAAACACATTTACAAACGTATTGACTATTTCAAACACAACCCAATGTTTATGTGGAACGAGTTATCAAAGCAAATGCATGGATCTGAAGTTGCATTTAAAAAGAGAAAGGAAGAAGAAAAGAAAGTTGAGAAAGAGGAAAAGGAACAAAACATGTCAGAAGCTAAAAATGAAGATCTTAAGGAAAAGGTTATTGAGCTTACAAAGAAGCTGTCAGACATGGAAAAGTTGCTAAAAGTGGAAAGAGAAAATTTCAGAAAAGAAAGAACCAATCGTTCAGATGACAAAAAGTGTTTTGCAAAGCAAATTCTTTCTCTTTCTCAGAAAGTTTCTGAACTAGAAAAGACTTTAAATTCTGAGAAGAAAGAAGATGAAGAAAAAAAAGGTCTTGAACTCAGATGCATAAAACTTTCTAAACAAAATTCAGATTTTGAAAAAGTTTTATTTCTTGAAAAAGAGAAATTGGAGAAGGAAAGGGTTGAGTATGAAATTACAAGGAAAGTCTTTGAAGCGATGAATGTGAAATTGTCAAAGAAAATATCTGAGCTTCAAAAGGAATTAGATACAGAAAGACATGAGCTAGAAAAGAGGAAGAAAGCTGACTTTTAGGCCAGGAGTGTTAAAGACGAATTTTCTGTTGAAAGGAAGATATTTCAGCAGGAAATACGTAAGCTGACAAGGAATTTGGGTGTGTTATCAACTGACATCATGATTGAGAAGAGGGTTAAGTCTGATATTCAGAAGAAGCTTGATTTGGTGACCAAGGAACGGAATGACTTATCTTCCAAAGTGAAGTCACTTAACAAATCCAAAAGCTATTCTGAATGTCCGATTCGTCCTTCTAATCTCTTCTATGATCACTCAGCGGATAATTCTTCCAGGTATCAATCTGCTGATCTTCCTTCATATAAGAAAGTCAACATGCAATGGAGAGTAAAAGGTACGACTCCTGAAAAAGATGTACCAAAATCATTTGTTCCCAACAAGAACACTAACCTGAAAGGTAAATCTTTTGCTAAACCTGGTACATTATATTCCGCAAATCATTTAATCAGGTTAGCTCAAAAGAATATTTGTTGTTCTTTTTGTGGAACTACTGTTTTTGTTAAAAATGATAAAGTTCAATTTTGGTATGGTACTTATCACATTCCTTCTTATAGAGCTCCGCTTAACAAGAAGGGACCCAAGACATGTTGGGTACCAAAATCTACTTAATCTGTTTTTGCAGATTTAGAAGCAAAGCGTTGAACTCTCGGAAGATGAAGTACCCGTGCATTCATCGTTTATACTGAACATCACATAATTTCAGGGAGATTTCTATTTTTTACATACATGTGATAATTGATAAATCTTTCTGTATGTTGTAGAGAGAGAGATACAAGATTGATTGGTTTCTGAATACATCAGTTCAGAACCCGTGCTTCAACGTTTTTGGCTTTTGAACATATCAGTTCAAAACCCGTGCCTCAATGACTATGGCTTCTGAACAATTCAGTTCAGGACCCGTACTTCAAAGACTAAGACTTCTAAACAAATCAGTTTAGAACTCATTCTTCTCAGGTGATATCCTTAACTGTCACATCTTTTTGTTTCAAGGAACAAGTGGTGAATGGTAACATTGCATTGTGTTTTATTTCTACTTCTTTGAATGTTTGAATCTTAACAAATTTAATTCATTGAGATGAAATTTTTCAATTTTCATTCAATGAATGAAATGTGTGTCAAGGGTGATTTTACAAGTATTTTTGTTTTATTTGAGTTACATTTGTTTCATCTTTCACTTCTGAAATAAATCGAAAGGTCAGCAAAACATGAATGAAATTATGCTGAATGCTCAAAATTCTGTAAATCTGGACTTATATAGAATATAATGCTCAAAAAGCCTGAATGTCAGAATGATGGAGGGAAATGAAAATATGGGAGAAGCATTATGTTTTAGAACCAAGTGTTTGAGATAAAATTATGAACTATCATTTAGTTTGAAAGTTTGTACCTGTGGCCTTTCTGGTTTGGGAGAGTAAGTCCTAAGGGGTGCTCGACACCTAGTCCCTAAGGCCAACTGGTCTGGGATCGGCTGACCCAAATCCTTCTATAGAACCAGCTAGAAAGCCATGTTCTACTGGTACAAATAGGTTTAAGATATATCGATGTCGCCTTTCTGGTTTGGGAAAGTAAGTTCTAAGGGGTGCTCGACACCTAGCACCTAAGGCCAACTGGTCTGGGATCCGCTGACCCAAATCCTGCTATAGAACCAGATAGAAAGCCATGTTTAACGGTGTATCTTATTCTTACTAAACTTTTTGATTAAAAGATGCCATTGAGCACAAAATTAAATGATGCCAATGTGCACAAAATTAAAAGATGCCAATGTGCACAAAATTAAAAGATGCCAATGAGCACACATCTCTTGACACTTGGGGAAAATACAAAGTCGCGATAAACCTGTAAATTTGTGAAAATCCTGATTTTGGACAAATAGTGTGAGTAGAGCAAAGTATTCTTATATGTTTTAGAATTGCATTTGCTTGATGCTAATCATATTTCGCATGCTAGCACACCAATTAGATTTAATAAAGGGGTTTAAACTGAACATTTTTAACTCGATATGCAATGATGACTTGTATGTGAATCCAAACACATGCATTTGATTTCATTTGATTGAATAATCTGTTAAATTTCATTAAGTTGGATTTCTTTTGTAAAGTTTTCAAATGATCAAATGTTAGTAGTTATAAAATGTATTTCAATGAATTTTATTTTCCTTGTATAAATCTTCAAATACTGTGTTTTAATGAAATATATGCATACTTTCAGGGGGAGAAAACAAATTGCTCCAGAATTCTTGTTTTGAGGGGGAGCAAGGGTTTTCATTAAGGAGGAGATTGTTAGTGATACTCAGAGACGCGACTGAAATTGAAAAAGGTTTTCAATGATCATGATGCTCATTTTCATCGAAAAAGGGGGAGAAATGTTTAATTCAATTTCATGTCAAAGAGCTTTCAAGTCAAAGGTTCGAGAACAAAGACTGAAGAAAATATGTTAATTCTCAAATAAAGAAGATTCCGTCTCAAGATAGTAAAAAGGGGGAGAATTCTTCAAGAGTTTAAGAGAAATCGATTGATCATCTTGGTTTTTCAAGAAGATCTCTTTTTCTTAAACTTGTGCTACATTGTGAATATCCTTACTGAAGAATGATATTCTCCAATCAAAGAAAGAAAAGGGGGAGAATTCTTCAAGAGTTTAAGAAAAATCGATTGATCATTTTGGTTTTTCAAGAAGATCTTTTTTTCTTAAATTTGTGCTTATCTGTACCAAAATGCCTTGTGTGAAGAAACAAATTCTCCATATCAAAGAAAGAAAATCTCCGTCAGATCCCCGTCTGAAGGTTTTGTGACTATCTGACTTTGACAAGCCATGATAAAGACCGAAGATTCTTCAACACTATTTTCATCATTTGATCTTCTGACAGCTCAAAGAGGTAGTCTGTTTAAAGTGCTGCAAAGTGAAGAGCTGGAGTGTTAAAGTTTTGAAGATCAAAGAAAGCCAAAGACTGTTGTTCTCAAATGTTTAAATCATGAATCCAAGGGGGAGATTGTTAGGTCTAAATATGTCTTCAAGATTTAATGTTCAAGTCAAGGTCAAAGTCAATGTATAAAGTCAAAGTGAGAAAGTCTTAGTTAGCTAAATACCTTTGTTAGTCTTGAGGTATATAAGCATGTGACTAGGCGAACCCTAAGTAGAAAAATGTGCATAACTCATATCTTGTAATACAGAGCTTATTAGAATACGATTTCACTTTCTCTTTCTACACTCTCTCTCTAGATCTTGTGCAAATTCATGATTGTTTGATCTTATTGGGACACACATAAATTATGTGCATAACTTAGTCAGCATTCAACGTCTCAACCCATACTCCTCCAAATCCCTCCGGTCCACTATTGTCATCTGGATATTCAAACCTCTTAAGGCAAGTTGGGAATTACATCAATTAACCTTACAGTTTTTCCTCGAATCAAAGTCGGTTCAATAAGTCTATGGTTCTAATCCAACCATCAATCTTAACCCGAAACGGTCTACTTAAAGCAACTATCATGCTTATCGTCACTCTAAGTGAATAATGCTAGAATCGTTCATTTATTCCAACAACTACTAGCTTAGAAGCTTCTTCACTACCCCGACGATCAACACATTAAAGCAATTCAAGTGTGCACATGTACTAGTAGGTTCACCATGACATTGGCCAGGTGTCACTATGTACGTGTCGTACATGATTACCCTTGCTACTCTAGACGTGATTCCCGTTTCTAATAACTCTTACCGACCTCAAAACATCCTATCTTAATGTGCCTAATGGTGAATTTCACTCTCATTTACTTAAAAGAACGCTAGTTTGAGTCTAGGTATCCAAAGTCAACACCTAATTCTCTCAAACTTATGCTCTGATACCAACTTGTAAGACCCTCGAATTGGGAAAGAGCAACTAATTAAAATTTCGATATTACATCCGAAACAATAGGATTTATTCCTATAATTTAATAGGTGAAATACCTCAAATTTCAATCTATGGTTAACCTCAAACAATTTACAATTCAAGTCTTCTTACTAAGACCAATAACCACATCGGGTATTACTTAACCCAAGTATAAATTGCTAATCCCAAAGACGAATGCGGAAAACTTCACTTAAGCTATTCACCTCTCGAGCACTTTACTAGCACACGACCCTTCACACGTGTCACTAGAACTACTCCCAACCCGAGACCTGTTTGCACATGCCGACAAATAAAAACGGTTAGGCTAACGCCTAGTGAGTTCAAGAGTTTATAGCATGATTTCTTTAAAAGAAGTTTGCAATATAGATTATGATTTCCGAAGGAGTTTAAAAAAGGATGTAAACGACTCATTTTCCAACGCACCCAAAATCAATGAGAAATATTCCCAAAGGGTATAAAGCGTTTGTCCAAAATGAATACCAATCCCAACTCAATCAATTACGTGAATAGATCTAGATTAGGCAAGAACCTTCAAATACGATTGACAACAAAATACTCAACCGATAAGTCATGGAAAACCATCCATTTAATTATAACACTTCATTGAAAACATAATACGAATCAATACTCACGCAACCGTAAAATGTAACGAAGTTCCAAATACCATAAATACGGAAATGGCCTACTTCATTTAAACTTCAATATACATGGAGGGGAATCTAATATTGAAATCATTAAATCGCAGTCAAAAGTATAAGACCAACAATAATAATATAACGGGGACAATATAAAACCCCAAATAGGTTGGCCAACGACGGGGGAGACCCGTATCCATTGAGAGTGGATGAACACAGAAGTACGCCACTCATACAATGTTAGTCGTACGACACTTCACTGCATAAAATCCCAAGTGTCCCATACGACGCCTTACTATTCACACGCAAAGAGACAACTGACCTTAGTGATGTATCAATACGCATACCACCAAAGGCTCGGCCCATGTGGGGATATAACCATGGCATTGCCCCGACATAGAAGGTCATATTCGCCCAAAGTGCTCAACCATGACTCAACCCTCCTAGTGGACCCTTGAAGGTAAAGGTCATCTAACCTGGGGTTCGGTCAAATCCCGCAACACCCAGTAGACCATCAAATAAAGACTGACTCACGTGCCTATGGATCCAATGCAACACAATCTATAATAATAAACCCATCCTGGAATGACTAACACACCCGGGCATTTAAATAATAATAATGCCCAATAAATGCGATATGATGCAATATATGCAATATGGTGCAACAAAAGCATACCATAAATAAGGCTCTACATCGAGCCATTAAAATCGGACAAATGTCCCCAAGACTATCTCAAAGTCAAAACCGAGCAAAATGCTCAAATATTCATTAGACCCATAAATAACGGTCGTCTTAGCATACAAATGCATTTAATATCAATTAGGTAAACAAGTACCATAAAATCATTATTAACCCAAATCTCAACACGGGTTAAACAAACGGGTTTTCCCAAAAGGACTCACACCCTTATAATTCCCAAAATGATTATTGACACTAAAACGTGCATTCTCCCAAATGGTTTATAAAATCATTTATACAAATATAATTAAACCATCAAATAGATTCCATTTTGAGTAATAAATCTTTTAAGGATATAATTATGATTTCTACACATCAAATATCCAAAACCCCCCAAATATGGGTGTTTTACAACATTATGAAGATAAATATTTCAAAAGAGTTAAACTCATCAAATAACTCAACAATTGATATTTTCAAGTAAAACACACAATCATTTGGAAAATAACATTTTTGGTATGTACAAAGTTTTCACAAATCAACTTGAACTCACCTTGCTAGATTTAAGCTAAATCTATAACTTCCCAACGTAAGCTCCTTTGAAGTCTCTTGCATCTTCAAGCTAACTTCTCCAAAAACCTAGATACATAAGTTCCAACCATGAATATTCAGATCTAACCATAAGGAATCATCCTCCAACCATTTACACCAAAATACCCATTTATATCAAAAACCCTAACTTCATAAATGAAGAGATTAGGAGATTATCTTAACCCAACCTCATCAAAATCACCAGAAATACCCCGAATATGGAAGAGAAGGTGAAAACAACAACAATCAAACTTTTGGGTAGGGAGAGATTACCTTTACCACTTGAATCCTCCAAAAGAAAGCTCCTAGACTCCAAAAAAGCTTCAAGCTCCCAAATGTCCAACAATGGTGGAAGTGGGTATGGTTTGGATGGAGAGGTTGAAGAAGACGATAAGGGATTTATGGTTTCTTAGAGGGAGAATTCGTATTTTAGAGAGAGAGAGAGAGAGAGAGAGCTGAGAAATAAGAATGGGGAAAAATGAGAGGAAAGAGAGAGGGAAAGGCTTAAGAGGGAAACAAAATATCTCAGGTGCCATCGTGGACGTTCGGCATGAAGCCTCGTGGACGTCCGACCCTCACAATGCCAAAACCCTACGAATTTTCTGTTGCCTCCGCGGATGGTGTGCGGACTTCCGCACTTCGCGGACATTCGACCCTTGGCCCCGCGGACGTCCGTGAACCCCAAACTTGCACTTCAATTTTCGGGGTGTTACAGTCCATGCCATGAATGATGAAATGGAAGCCCAGTAAAGGAATGGAACTTGGATCCTGACTGAATTTCCTCCTGGTAGAAAATCTATAGGATGCCAATGGATTTATACAATCAAATATAAATCCACAAGTGAAATTGAACGGTATAAGGCTCGTCTTGTAGCCAAAGGTGTTGATCCAAACCCTCAGTGATTTGATAATGACTCTCTCTTTTATGCTTAGTGAAAATTGTTAGTAAACAATATGTATCAGAGTTTCACTATCGCTGATAAGTACTAAGATCTTACAGTACCGCTGATAGGAACTCTCGCTCTTTAGATTAAAAATTCAGCGAACACTGTTCACCATAATGCTCTGAGCATGTTCAGTCCTTATGGTGATCGCTGATAAGTTAGTTGTTTACTTATGATCCCTGAAGACAAGTTTCACGTCAACATAGGTTCTACGCTGAAGTCGAAGATCAAGCTCAAGAACCAGCGACAAGTCTCCTAATGAACTAATACGGATCAGCGAAGACTCAGATTTGTCCACTCAACGTGAATTATCAAGTACAAGACTTCAGCTATCGCTGAACTCTATCATTCGCTGATATAGAATGATAGATCGCTGAATCAACGAAAAGCTGATCATGAAGTCCTCCGTACAAAGTACTTTTGTCTTAACCACCCTTGCACGTCTCCGTACGATATGTTAGAAAAAGAACCTCCTTATTGTCTGAAATCGTACAACCACTCTGATACTACACTGTTCAAACATGCGGCTACTAAGGTTGTCAACAAAGGTCAATGACGTACAACCAATGAGCCGCTGCCACGTGTAAAGTGTAAACTGCCATGCATTAAATGCATGCAGTATATAAGAAGAAGAACTCACTTCATTTTGAAGCAACTTGCTAACTCTGGACAAGTTCATCCTTCTTATCTTGAGATAGGTTATTATTAGTAATTTCCTTCTCTTTCTTAGTGCAAGAAACTTAGTGTTCCAACTTGTTTAGATTTAGGTTTATCCTTAATCTTGTTTCCGCAACAAGCTGTAAATTGTTAATGATTTATCAATAAACAATTTAGAAAAGTAAAATCTTAGTGTTTGTATTCATCCCCCCCCCCCCCCCCCCCTTCTACAAACTTGTATAGCCCTTCGGGACCAACAAGTGGTATCAGAGCAGATTTGTTTAATCTCATAAACAAGATCTAATCTATACTAAGATTTCTCTTCCTTGCTATTTCCTAAAATGGCTACCAACACAAACACACACTATATTGACAATGGTTCTCTTGCTAAACCCCCTAGATTCTCCAGAGATAATTTTAATCTATGGAAAAATAGGATGACTCCCTTCTTAGAAGGTGTAGACCCTACTATGCCTTATTATCTTTAAAACGGCCCATTTATTCCTGTAAGAATTGATGTTGCAGTTCCAGCTACTGAGAATAGACCTGCTATTCCAGAAAAGCTGGTCCCTAAGGAAGTTCATATGTGGACTGACGAAGATAAGAATAAAGTGGCTATCGACAAAAAATCCAAATCCATACTATCCATGGCTCTTCCTGACGAAGTCTACCATTCCGTCATGAACCTGAAACCCTCAAAAGCCATGTGGGACACAATATGTGTTCAGTATGAAGGTACTGCTGAAGTCCAGGACTCTCGAAAGATCAACCTGGTAAGACAGTATGAAAGTTTCATTTGTGGTAAGAATGAGACTCTCTCTGAAGTTCACCAACGTTTTAATTGCTTAATAATAGATCTGAAAACTGTTGGTAAGGAATATTCTAACTTTGAAGTGCTGACAAAGTTTGTAGAATGTTTACCTGAAAGCTGGGACAGTTATTCAATGTGTCTCAAGCTGTCAAAGGATCTAAGATCAATGACCCTTGCTACCTTATATGGCACGATGCTGAATCATGAGCAATCGAGCCATCTTAAGAAGAATCTTGTAAAAGATTCCAAAAGCACCTCTGTTGCTTTAATCTCAGAGGAACCTTCTACTCAGCGACCCGTGGTCACTATCACTGAGTTAGAAAGTAACTCTGAAAGGTCATCAGATTCTGACTCTTCAGATGATGATGAATCTTTGGCTCTCCTAACAAAAAGGTTCAGGAGATTCGCCAAAAAGAAAATGTTCAGAAAGAATAAACCTCTTTCTATTACTGATAGGCCAAGATCATCAGCTCCTGTTGATAAGGCTACTGCTACTTGTTTTAACTGCGAAAAGATTGGACATTTCGCTAACTAGTGCAGGTCTAAGAAAGTTTCGAGAAGCTCAGCGTTTCCCAAGAAATCCTTTATTCCCAGGAATAAAGATGACAAATATGCTAAGCTGAAAGAAAAGTATGCGAAGCTGAAAATCTTTAAGAAGAAAGGCAAAGGCCTGATGGCTATGATTGGGCTTCCTCTGATGAAGAAGAATCATCATCTGACTCTGAAGATGATGAAGCCAATCTCTGTCTTATGGCAAAAATTGAAGATGAGGAAGAAAGTTCAGACATTCCCTCTATTTCAACCTTTGTAATTCAGGTATCACCTTCCTTCTTTACAAATATTGCAAATATTGATGAAGCTGATAGTCTGCGTAAAATCGATCTTTTGACTAAAAGTTTATATGAAGCCATGAATGGAAAAACTGTAGTTGAAAATCAAAACCTTGATCTCGCTGAACAGCTTAAAAACTGTCACATTCAAATAGAAAAGCTTTCTAAAATTGAAGAAGATTTTAAAGATCAAGTGCATTTAAATCAGCTAGTCAAAATCGCACGAGAAGAAGCTATAGCTGCATTGAAAGCTGAGAAAGCTACTGTTGATGGATGGTATAATTCATCAACAAAGATCACTGAGATAATTAAGTCTCAGATTCCCCTGAGTGATAAACGTGGTCTTGGTTACAAAGCTGATAATCTAGAACCAACCACTGATCGTTCCATGCTCTTATTTGGAACTTTCGTATCCTCACTCGCTGATACTTCATCCTCTCAGTGTTCCTCGTCCAGACCGCCTATCCCTGAGGAAACTTCTACCTCTTCAAAAGGTAAAGAGAAAATGGTTTATCCAAAACCTACCTATGTCTTTAAAGATAAAGGTAAAGGAATTGCTATTTACCAAAATCCTCAGAAGGGTACCTTAGTAGCTAAGTTGAACACTTCTAAAGCTTTAGTGATTCATTCCTCTGGATCAAGGAATCAGATCTCTGGATCTACTCAGCGTGGATCTATTCAGCGATCTACTCCTAGAATCAGAGTAGATGTCTCTGGTAAGAAATCCGAAGAACTGAATGTTCCTCCTATTTCAAAAGCCATCAGCTTACTTGGTGCTGGTACTTCTAATTCAAAATCTAAAGCTCAGCATTCAAATGGTGCTAGGACTACTTTTAGTTATAGGAAATGTTATCACTGTGGACTCACTGATCATATTGCTAGTAAGTGCCCCACAGCCACCAAAGCTGAAAAGATAGCTAAAGCAAAGAAGACCACTGAGGTTAAGAAATTAACCAAAGTGAAGACTGACAAAGCTGAATCTTCAAATGCTACGAAGATTATTGAACCTTCCATTCCAACTATTTCCACTGACAAACGTGTACACATGGTTAAGTGGGTACCCAAGAAAAACTAATCTTCCTTTGTGATGCAGGTTAAGAAGGGTATCTGGTATCTCGATAGCGGATGCTCTAGACACATGACTGGAAAGAAAAGCCTGCTCGCTGAATACAAGGAAGAGAAGGGTCCCTCTGTAACTTTTGGAGGAAATGGAAAAGGACATACCCGAGGGTTTGGTGTACTCTCTAATGGTACAACAACCTTCAGAAGAGTCGCATATGTTGAAGGGCTGAAGCATAATCTTTTAAGCATCAGTCAGCTTTGCGACAAGGATAACAAGGTAATCTTTACCAAGGAATCCTGCTTTGGCACTGGAAAAAAGGAGAAGATAGCTCTCAGCGGTTATGGTTTGGAAAATCTTTATGTAATAAACATGGACTCAACAACCACTGAGAACTCCTATTTCTTCTCAAAAGCCTCATCTGATGTCAACTGGCTATGGCATAAGAGGCTCTCTCATCTGAATTTCAAGACACTGAACACTCTTTCTTCAAAAGAGTTAGTTACTGGTCTACCTCAGCACTCATACGCCAAAGAGTCTTTATGTTCAGCGTGTGAGAAAGGGAAGCAGACCAAAGCAAACTTTAAGTCAAAGCAAGACTCCTCAGTGTCGTCTCCTCTACAACTTCTCCATATGGATTTGTTTGGCCCTGTTAACAAACAATCCATCGCTGGAAAGAAATATACACTGGTCATAGTTGATGAATTCTCTCGTAGAAGACAAACTGTGGAAGAAACCATTCACGTCACGTTTGACGAATCCCGTTCAGCGAATTCTAAACCGTCTGCTGATACTGAAGAACTGAATCAATGGATGTTTTCTCATCTTGGTGATTCAGAAGAAATTCTCACTCATACTCATACAGTTGAAGATGATAGTCCTACTATCATTCCAAATATGCAGAATAGTGAAGCTGAAACATCATGGGTCTCAGATGTTCCTTTAAACACTATACCTGCTTCTGAACCCAATGTCTCAGACATTCCATCTACTTCTCAGCAATCAGTGAATATAATGACAACTGCACCCATTCCTCTCTTGGCTGATACTCCAGACGTCGCTGAAGCTTCATCTTCAGCTACTCCAGTTCAGGTTGAGTCAACGTCTCACGCTCCGGCTCAGCGGTGGACTGTAAATCACCCAATTGATCAAATTCTTGGTGATCCAAATGCTGGCATTTAGACTCGACAAAGTGCAGGTAATATTTGTTTATTTGTTAACTTTATTTCTCTGACTGAACCAAAGAAAGTAGATGATGCCCTCAAAGATCCAAACTGGGTCAGCGCCATGCAAGAAAAGCTGACTGTATTCGAACGAAACAAAGTTTGGAAACTTGTTCGAAGACCAACTGACAAAACAGTGATAGGCACTAAATGGGTCTATCGAAACAAGTTGGACGAACATGGAACTATAACCCGCAACAAGGCTCGTCTTGTTGCTCAGGGATACAGACAAGAGGAAGGCATAGATTATGACGAAACATTTGCTCCAGTAGCAAGACTTGAATCTATTCGTCTATTCTTAGCATACGTTGTACACAAAGACTTCAAAGTATATCAGATGGATGTTAGGTCTGCGTTTCTAAATGGAAAGCTGAATGAAGAAGTCTATGTAGAACAACCTCCAGTATTCTCAGATCCTAAGAGTCCAGGTTATGTTTATAAACTGGATAAGGCACTTTATGGCTTGAAGCAAGCTCCACGTGCATGGTATGACACTCTATCTACTTATTTCCATATTGAACAATTTGAGCGAGGTAAAATCGACAAAACTCTATTTTTCAGGAAAGTAAAAGGTCATATCATTCTCGTTCAGATATATGTTGATGACATTATATTTGGCTCTACTAACCCTGATCTTTGTACTCGTTTCGCTGATAGAATGAAAGATGAGTATAAAATGAGCATGATGGGTGAACTAACATATTTCCTTGGTCTTCAGATAAAGTAAAATGAAAAAGGAACTTTCATTAATCAGGGAAAGTATGTTAAAGATATGCTGAAGAAATTCGACTTAACTCAAAGTTTAGCTATGAAAACCCCTATGGCACCACCGCTGAAACTAGACAAGGATACTAAGGGTATTCCTGTTAATGTCACGCTGTACCGTGGGATGATCGGCTCTCTCTTGTATCTTACAGCTAGCCGACCCGATATTATGTACGCAACATGTTTGTGTGCACGATATCAAGCTGAACCCAAGATATCTCATATGACCGCTGTAAAGCGAATTTTTCGATACCTTAAGGGTACTGCGAATCTAGGTCTTTGGTATCCCAAAGACTCAGGATTCGATCTAATCGCCTATTCAGATAGTGATTTTGTTGGTTGCAAAATGGATAGGAAAAGCACTACAGGAGGATGTCAGCTCCTGGGTGGAAAGCTGGTGAGTTGGACAAGCAAAAAGCAAAACTCAGTGTCCACCTCCACAGCTGAAGTTGAGTATGTAGCCGCTGGAAGCTGTTGTTCTCAGGTCTTGTGGATGAGAAATCAACTACTGGACTATGACCTTCAGCTCTCAAATATTCCAATCTATTGCGACAGCACAAGTGCCATCACTATAGCAAATAATCCAGTACTACTCTCAAAGACAAAACACATCGAAATCAGGTATCACTTTATCAGAGATCATGTGATGAATGGTGATATAGAACTTCACTTTATCCCAACTGATTATCAGTTAGCTGATCTGTTTACCAAACCTCTTGATGAGACAAGATTCAACTTTCTCATCAGCGAGCCTAGAATGCTGAACTTTGAAGAGTAAATTCTTCAGCGGTTCACATTTGATCAGCGATAGGATAAAATCTACTTGTATAACCCATTCTATCATCTTCTCTCTGAATAAACTTGATTCGCTGATATCAAGGTATGTTTTTCTCTCTCTGACAATCGCATGTAAATGCAAGATTTCAAAATAAATTGCATCGCTGAATATCTCTTCCTTAAACATCGATACTTTGAAATTTCTAAAACCAACACTGATATTTCTATTCAGTGCTTCATGTTTTCAAAAGTGTCCCTGAGTTTTCAAAACCTCAGAGACATCCAAGAATATGAAAGGACAGTTGTGACATCATTGCAATGGATAAGCCCTGACACGTTCTTCTTTCTGACACACGTTTGCACGTTTCGTTTACCTTCCAATCAAATGCAAACACGTGTCCGTGTCATGATGAAAATCTTTTCCCGCTAAAGATTTTCTCTCTCTAATCTCACTATATAAACTCATTCTGGGTTTATATTTTTCTTTTACGCGAACTTCTTCTCCAAGCTAAGAAAAAGAATTGACTATTGCATTTGTGCTCTCAAGTTTTTCAAGAACTTAAGAACTTCATCTTCTTCAACGAACCAGGTTAATAATTCTTTTATTTTACCTGTTTCTTCAAACTTGTTAATGATCTTCTCTTTGTTTTCACAAGATCAAACAAAAGAACCTTTTTAAAATGAAATCATTTCTTTCATGGTTTTATGAACAGAAACTTTCATGGTTGTTCTTCAAGTTTAAAACTCAAAATCTTAAACTTGTTCTTTATTCGTTTTTCCAGAATCCTTTTTCTCAAAAGAAACTGGAAAACAAGAAAAACCCTAATCTTCATTAAGACATTTTTGTCTGAATGAAATGGACAAAATTCGAACCATCTTATTGGAACATCTTTCCACATTAAGATTATTCTTATTTGTTAATCTTTGGTTGAACTGATAATACAGAAAATGGCATCTTCTGACATTTCCAAGAACACCATCGCTGAGAACACTGCTGCTGATAATACTGATGAGGAATTGGAAATCCTCAAGGCTCCTCATGTCAAGTTCTCTCTAGACAAACTGGATTGGACCAAGGCAAATAACCTCTATGCGCTTCTCGAGTTTCCTCCTCGAAAGCAAGTCACACATCTGGATGATGCTGTGAATTTCCTGAAGAATTGTTCCATCTCCACAGCCCTGACCATAACACCTCCTGCACATCAGCTACTGCTATCCCAATTCCGGTACTCTGCCAGACACTCTCAGCTACCATCAGCCAAAGATCCCTAAAAAACAATTGACTGCATCCTCTGCGATATTGAATATGGCACTATGAAGATTACACCTGCCATTATTCGCAAAGCCCTGAACCTTCACGTAGCCACCAAAGAAAAACCCTTTGTTCCTCTCCCTGACCACAAGAAAAACTCAGACATGGAAGCCATCATTGCATTCTTCGACGCAATGGGCTATGTATGGGAAACTGGGAGGGACATGAAGCTTGAGAAAAAGCTAACCCTTATCAAGAAGTCTAAAATGCCCAGCGAGATGAATTTCATCTTCGCTCATTTAATCAGCTGCATGACTGCAAAGACCAGCTCCTCTGATCAAGCCGCTCAGCCTCAGCAAGCAATGGGATATGCCTTGCTGAAAGGTCTACATATAGACTGGGCATCGATAATCTACGATGATCTGGTGCTTAGAGTAGACTCCACCGCTGACAGATCTCCATGGGTTCCTTATCCTCGTTTCATCAGCGCCGTATTCCAAACAGGCCTGAAAGACAGCTACCCAAAAGAGGGTGACCTGAAACTCTCTCAGGTTGGCCCTAAGGTTCTCGACTTCAAGCCAGTGGAGAATGAGTTACGTCTTTCTACTCTTTTAACTCTTCTCAACCCTACTTCTTCTACTTCTGCAGCTCCTTCAGCGGACAAACCCACCACTGATACCCAGGCTGCAACCTCCATTCCTTCTCTTAAAAGGAAACTCCTCCACCCAACTTAGTTCCAAAAGAACTAAGAAAACCAAGGAGCAACCTCAGCAATCTCTTGCTGAAGACTCCTCAGGTCATCTCAAAGAGCTGAAGAAACGTTTAGTGGTACGCTCTGCCACAACTGAACAAGCCACCCACTCTATCCCAACTTCAGCGTCTCTAAACGATGAGGTTACAAACTTGGAATCTACCCAACCTCCTTCAGTCTATCAAAAGACTGACGAAGCGATTCTCAGCAATCCAACGCTGAACTCCGCACCCAACCTCCATTCTCAACCTTCGCTTCTCCCTCTACTCAATTGGACTCTACTCCAGTTATCACTGAAGCACCTGTCATTCCTCCAGAAGCTAACGCTGACACTTAGGGAATGATGGGCGTAGGACCTGCAGAGATGACCATGCGTCCACGCACTTTAGCTGACGACATGGAACTTTTCTCAGGACACCGAGATTTTGATGAATTCACCAATCCTCCTACAGGTATACACCAACCCCTATACACATTAACTGAACCCCAAACTTCTGAGCTTTCCTCTGTTCACAAGTTCTTATATGTTACAGGCCCTAATTTAGGAGACATCAACGCCTCTCTGAAGACAATAGAGACGAAGCTGACAGGTCTCATAACTACTCTTTCCGATAACTCTTCAGCTGTGACAAACGCTGGAGAGAATCTCACAAAGCTGACATCCGTGGTCGAAAAAATGCCTCCAAAGCTGACTTGAAGACGGTCGATAAAACGCTCAGTAACTTTGCCAAAGATCTCGCTGATATCTACACAGACTATCTCACCATCAAAACATCAGTTCACACCATGTCCAGCAAGGTCACAACGCTGAAGACATCGGTTGGAAAACTCGAAGGAGAGATGTCTGCTGTAAAGACTGAAGTCAGTACGGTAAAGATTGACATGAGTTATGTGAAGACCGATGTCAATACGATGAAAAATGACATCACTTCTATGATGACAATGATGAAGCAGATCCTGACCAACACGACCGCCCCTGCACCTGCCCCTGCACCTGCACCTTCATCTTTTACTCCGGCGGATCGTGCTGAACTCGTGAAGATCAATCCTGGTATTTCAGGTCTAGAAAACAGATTATCAGCGATTGAAATCTGTGTGGGGATCCCTGGCCAAGAAGACAGGGAACCAACACAAGCTGCTGAATCATCACATTCCTCCCCCACTCATCATGAAAAAGGGGGGGAGAAGAGCGCTGAAGATCTTTCCCATGATGAATCTATCAGGGGAGAGAAGACTGAAGACCTCACCTTCACTGAAGAGGGTGAGAAGACAATTGAAGAAGAAGCAGCCGCTGGACCTCAGGGAGATGAACACCCTGAGGGAACTGAGAAGCTTACCTCTGTATCTGAGGGGGAGCAACTCGAAGAAGAAGCTGAAGAATCTGAGTTTGAAGCTGAAGATGAAGAAGCCATCGACTTTTCAGATGATGAACCATCCTCTTCTCCAAAAAATGATGATGATGATGATGATGACTCTTTTATCGTCAAACCTGATCAGAGAACTAAAGCTCTTAAAGGGATTCTAATAAATGAACCTACAGGGGAGCGGACAAAGACAAAGCCATCAGCTTCTGAAGCTGACAAAGCCATCAGCGTCTGAAGCTGACAAAGCCATCAGCGTCTGAAGCTGACAAAGACAAAGCCATCAGCGTCTGAAGCTAAAAAAGTGTCGCTGAAAACGATGAAAATTTGACGATCTTGCTTAAAAGCCGGTTTGTCAGGTACACTAATCTTCCTTGCACTACATCCCTCCTCTCTATACACTATCAGTTCTACACTCACTAAAACCTCCATACACTTTATCCCATTCTTTATCAATCTTTGTTCTACCCAATGTTCTTACTTGTAAGATCGTTGTGTTTCAGCTAGTCCTCTCCCCTGTTTGAGGATATCGCTGAAGTTCCTACAGCTGCGACTTCACCAACAATAATCCCAGCTCCCAACGCTGAAGAAATAATCCCGGTCTTAGATTTTATCACTGAGACTGATGAACCTGAAGAACAGATGCTATCTCACAAAAACAGACCTTCCATGGCTCCTCAAAAGCTAAGTGAAGAGGATCAGAGAAGAAAAAATGAGATGATAAAGAAGTTAGAAGATCAGCGAATCATTCTGAGGCGTGATCAACTTCCTTCCATTCCTACAAAGTTCAAACTTTCAAAAAGAGAATACAAGGATCACCTCAGAGCTGAACGCCTAATCGCTGAAAGAAGGGAAACTGAAGAAAAAGACAGAGAACTCGCCATCTAGCTTGTCCAAAAATCAGTGAAAGACCCCAAGCTGAAAAGAGCTCCCATTGACGTCCAAAGTCAGATATGGGATGATGCTCAAAGGATCGTTGAAGAAAAGACTAAGGTCTCTAATACGACTTTGGAATGGTGTAAAGAAATGCTGAACTATCGATCTCGACCATCCAAAATCATCAAAGTAAACATCAGAGGAAGACTGTACGCAGACATTCCTGTTGTTAAAGTTGATGTCTACAGAGAAGACAAAACCAAACAAGCCTTCTATGCTTCTACCTTAGAGAAGTTTGATCTCTCTGAATGGTTGGAAATGAAATTAGCCATTCAGGGATCGCGCTCAAAGTTCAAGAGCCATGTCGAGAAGATCTTAAACAAACAGATCGACCTGGTTTCTTCTGCTGTAGATATTCCTCCTTCTACTCTTCTTCCTCCTCAACAAAGAAGAGTCTCTGCAAAGGAAAAGAAAGTCTCAGACTCAGGTCCTCCTATACTGAATGAAACAGGTATTGGTTTCTCTCGTGCTGAAGTTCTTGGCCCTGATGCTGATCTCTCAGCGCTTGACACCTCCCTACCACCTTGAGAAACTTTCATTCCTGGCACAGTTGTAAGTGATCCTTATGGCATATTCTTTCTAGACTATGAAGGAAACCATCACTTTCAACACATCTCTGAGCTTCCAATCACTCCCATCGAACAACTCAGAGATCTCATATACTGGTGTGAAGTCAGACGCGACATTAAAGCTAGACACCTGAAGCCCTTGATTTTTGAAGAAGCTCTGAACAAAAAGAATCAAGGAGTAGATGTCCCTGACTGGATGATTCCCACATCAAAGACCCTCGATGAACTTCTCATCAAGGAATAACCTTTTGACGGATAGGATCGCCTTGTAATTCTTTCTATCCTTATCTGTCTACATCTTTTGTACTTGTAATTGTATTAGCTGTACTTGTAATTTTTCCACTTCCATCTGTAATCTTTACAAAGTTTAAAGAAAAATTTCAGCGAACGTACTTTACTCCATCAATACAGAAAAGATCCCAGAAAACAGTAAAAGGGACAAATATTTTATGAGTTATTTTTATCCTTATGTTTTCATTAAATAGCAATTTTCTCTGTTGCTATGTCATAATCAAATAGGGGGAGATTGTTGATCCAAACCCTCAGTGATTTGATAATGACTCTCTCTTTTATGCTTAGTGAAAATTGTAAGTAAACAAAATGTATCAGAGTTTCACTATCGCTGATAAGTACTAAGATCTTACAGTACCGCTGATAGGAACTCTCTTTCTTTAGATTAAAAATTCAGCGAACACTGTTCACCATAATGCTCTGAGCATGTTCAGTCCTTATGGTGATCGCTGATAAGTTAGTTGTTTACTTATGATCCCTGAAGACAAGTTTCACGTCAACATAGGTTCTACGCTGAAGTCGAAGATCAAGCTCAAGAACCAGCGACAAGTCTCCTAATGAACTGATGCGGATCAGCGAAGACTCAGATTTGTCCACTCAACGTGAAGTATCAAGTACAAGACTTCAGCTATCGCTGAACTCTATCATTCGCTGATATAGAATGATAGATCGCTGAATCAACGAAAAGTTGATCATGAAGTCCTCCGTACAAAGTACTTTTGTCTTAACCACCCTTGCACGCCTCCGTACGATATGCCAGAAAAAGAACCTCCTTATTGTCTGAAATCGTACAACCACTCTGATACTACACTGTTCAAACATGCGGCTACTAAGGTTGTCAACAAAGGTCAATGACGTACAACCAATGAGCTGCTGCAACGTGTGAAGTGTAAACTGCCATGCATTAAATGCATGCAGTATATAAGAAGAAGAACTCACTTAATTTTGAAGCAACTTGCTAACTCTGGACAAGTTCATCCTTCTTATCTTGAGATAGGTTATTATTAGTAATTTCCTTCTCTTTCTTAGTGCAAGAAACTTAGTGTTCCAACTTCTTTAGATTTAGGTTTATCCTTAATCTTGTTTCCGCAACAAGCTGTAAATTGTTGATGATTTATCAATAAACAATTTAGAAAAGTAAAATCTTAGTGTTTGTATTCATCCCCCCCCCCCCCCCCCCCTTCTACAAACTTGTATAGCCCTTCGGGACCAACAAAAGGCTATAGTCAACGTAAGCATCTTGATTATGAGGAAACTTGTTCTCCAGTAGTTAAGATGGTTACTGTTAGATGTGTTTTAGCATTAGCAATTCAAAATAGATGGTGTTTATATCAGTTAGATGTTAATAATCCTTTCCTATATGGTGATTTAGTAGAAGAAGTTTATATGAGTTTGCCTCTGGGGTACTTTTCTGCTAATGATAAATGGGTATGTAAACTTGTGAAGTCTTTGTATGTCCTAAAACAGGCTCCTAGGCAGTGGTATGCAAAGTTGTCTGCCTGTTCAGCCATTCACGGTTTTTGTCAAAGTACAAGTGACTATTCATTATTTACTAAAAGTTCTGATAATGTTTTTATTGTTCTTTTAGTTTATGTGGATGACATAGTTATTACTCGAAACTGTGAATTTGAAATAAAAAGGGTCAAAGATCATTTACGAGCAAATTTTAAAATCAAGGATCTTGGTTTTTTATAGTTCTTTTTAGGGATTGAAATCTTAGAAACTGACAAGGGAGTTTGTATGTCCCAAAGAAAATATTGCCTTGAATTATTGAGTGATTTTGGGTATTTGGGGTGTAAACCAATTACAACTCCCATGGACATGAATCTGATTGTCACAGATTCATGTGGCTCGGAATCTAAGGATCCCCGTCATAAAAATAGGACGGTTTAGAGAAGTTTTTGATGAAGAGGTAATGGGCAAAAAGGCTCCCCATTTTGTGGGACATTACATTTAAATACTTGTTAAATACTCGTATAAATGTTCTAATCAATTTATTGTGTAATAAAATAGCAAGTACGCGTTCGATTTCTTCTAAGTATATAAATCAAATACCAGTATACCACATTAATGAACATGGAAAGACATATACGTAGACCTGACAAACATGTCGTGTCGTGTCGGGTTCAAAGTTAAACGGGTTGAGAATGTCTAACCCTAACCTGACCCGTTTAATAAACGGGCCAGAAAATCTCACCCCTAAGCTAACCAGCCTAACCCGCCACGACCCGCCTAACCCTTTTAACATTTATAAAACAAAAAATTAAACATCGAAAATTCAACCAAAAAAATTACAAATCCAAAATTCAAATGAAAACATTAGAAATCTAACTTTTATAGTTCAAACTTATAAGTTCTAACCAAATTCAAAACATACATAAAAAATTCAATGCATTAAAAAAGAAAACTTAATATATATATATATATATATATATATATATATATATATATATATATATATATATATATATATATATATATATATATATATATATATATATACAGAGAGAGAGAGAGAGAGAGAGAGAGACAGAGGTGGGTTCAAACGAGAATATGACTTATTTAAAAGAATAAAGGGATAGATCTCAACCACCTATTAGATCAAATCAATGGTTATAATTACAGATGGCAAAATGTGTAATTTATTGAGATGAAACCCATTTTTCCAATGTGGGCAGAAGATTGTAGGGGTATAATGGGAACAAATAAAAAACCTAAAATCAGTTACATTATGCGTGCTAAAAATCAGGGATAATCGTATCCCTAACAACTGACCAAATCACATCCCAAAAAACTCTCCATCGATCCATGCTATAGATTGAAGATTTGCTTCAAGTTTATCAAATACCAACATCTTCTATTTGAATCCATAGAAGCTATAACTTCTGAATATCTGCACCATTCAAAATAATATTACACCAGAACAACATTTGGAATCTCAACTATGGATGCGATAGGTCTGATTTGCTTCAAGATTATCAAATACCATCATCAAACCCCTCATTGATGAAGCAAGCAGGTTGCGACTGAGTAAAATCAACGGTGATTAACAATGGATGGAAGTCAAGTTCATTCATCGACAGTGATTAACAACAGATGGAAGTCAAGTTCATTTATCGAAAGTGGCAAGAATCAACAGTGATTAACAATGGATGGAAGTCAAGTTCATTCATCGACAGTGATTAACAACAGATGGAAGTCAAGTTCATTCATCGATAGTGGCAAGAATCAACAGTGATTAACAACTATGTATAATCAACAGTGATTAACAACGGTGATTAGCAACGGAAGAATCAATAGTGATCTGTAACATATATGATTCATACATAAATCAATGATTCGTCTTCTCTAGAAAATCACAAATGATTAATAGTGATCTGTAACATACCAAAATCAATAGTGATTTGTTAAATAAGTTTATGCTTGAAATCACAAAAGATTGTAGAAGATCGTGTAATGGTCTGGTGGCGACTTGACCCGGAAAGTTTAACCCATATGGGTGGTGGTTGGCTTTGAATGTGGTGCTTATGTAGTTGTTGTTGCCGGGATACGCCGTGGAGTCGCCGAAGATTAGGACGGCGGGAAAATGATTGGTTATGTTGGTGGTGGAAATGGCAGTGGAGAGTTTCAAAAGTAAGAAGAAGATAAAGGTTGTGAAATCCATTGTTTTGGTGGGTGATGACACCTGTGAAATCTATAAAATAGGAGAAGATCACGCCTAATTTTGCAAAATAGAGATTATCCTAAATTAAATAGGATGTTAATTTACATTGCTACCCTTTTAATCTTACTAATCTAAAAAATTAAAAAAGTATTAATTTTATAATTATGATTGGTTGACATTTATTCCATTGTTCCTTTAAATAATTGTCATTCTCGTATGATCATCTCTCTCTCTCTCTCTCTCTATATATATATATATATATATATATATATATATATATATATGTAGGGGTGGTATCTGGTACAAACCAAGTAGATGGTACTAATCCTAATCATACAATATTTTAATCAATGGATCATATTGGTCCGGTGGCAATACTGTAAATAATGAATGGATTATGTTTATTTTCATTAAAATTAGAGGCGGGAAGGGGTATTTCGGTCAAATCCAACACTATACAATCAACAACAAAGTCAATGGTGAGAAATCAGGGATTCCCTTTTTCCGATTTCGAAGCCACAAAAACCGTGTGATACGGTTTTCGATTTTAGCCAAATCCATATGAATCAAGAACAATATTGTTCTTAGCGACATGCGGGTTGAAAATTTATTCATTATTAAGTAACCATTAATCGAAATTGAGGTATGATTCGTTAAATACTTGTTTCTTTGCATCTACCACACCATTTACAGTACAGATACTGAAAAAATTAGGGTTTTAATTGATTCAATCATTAGAGAGACGCCCAAGTGACAGAATCAGAATGTTGAACTCTTTCTCGAACTTCACGAACACGACTGACAACCCTGTTCATTTTGACGAAGAGATGAGTGAAGAGGAAGAAGTGAATGTCGAAATAGCATATAATTCGGAAGAGAATGCAGCCAAAGTCGATCTTCTTGCTCAAACGGAAGAAAGTGTGTATAAAAAACCCAAAAAAATGATGTACTGATTAGTGTTGTTTGGATTCATCGATATGGTTAAAAATATTTGTATTAAATGTCAACATTCCCCCAAAAAAATCCAAACGAAACAAAACCTATAATTCTATTATGGGTTAAAGTTTGACTACAAGACGAGCAGTAGAAAAAGGATTAACCAAAAATGGTGGGCCATCTAGAAAAGGTAAACTAATCTAATACATAGTTTTTTAACTATTGAAAAACTTTGATAATCGTGATTACGTTATCATACTCTGAAAAATAAACAATTGGCAATACACTGATAGTATTACATTCATGATTTTCATTCGCGAGTCTTTAAAACTGCTTATGGTGTGTGGCAAAGTATTACATTTTTTGTTGGTTACGTTTTGTGCCACCATATTCATGATTTTTCTAATACATTCACGAGTGAATACTGAGTTGAACCTCTACATGGCTTTCTGATATTGATTCATTATTTTAGAAATTGTAACTTTTGAAATTTGGAAAATCTGGATATACTTGTAAAGGTCCACAAACATTTTAAATATATACACACTGTTCATGATTGTTTCAAAGGGTTTCACGGTTTTGTAAAAGTTTGTTGGAGATGATTGTTGTCTGGTTTAGTACTTACAGACCAACACATTTGATAGTTACATTCTGTGGATTTTGAAATAACATAAGCGTTGGTATTTATGTAGACGTGATTCATGAATATTAAAAAATGCTTCATGATTTAACTTATGCTAACTTCATGAATGCTTGTTTTACATAAAAATTTAATGTGCTATTCATGAAGATGTGACAGTCCTAGTTGAGTTTACTTCATGAATATGTGACAGTGGTTGATGATTACATTATTTCCATACAACTTATTTAGATGTTCATAAATTTGTTTACTTTTCATGATTGTTGCTTGGAGTACATGAAGTAGGAAATGTAGAGGCAAGGAAAGATTGTAGCATACACAAAGATGTCAATGGTACAAACAGCCAGTTAATATTTATATTATCCAAAATCACAAAAACTACTTTTACTCACAATGGTTTGTACAATGACGGTGATTGGAGTAGAGACGTTGCTACAAGACCTTACAATGGACGAAGGAAGTGGAGACGATCAAAGAAAAACATGTACTTTACACAATATGCAGCCACAAAATTCAGATTTATATTCATTAGTGGTAAATCTCTTAATTTGATTAACTTACATAAAAAATTATCTACTGTGAATACAGGAAGTGGTAAGATTCAAGCAACTAAAATCAGCCGGAAAACAAAAATTTCTGGGAAAAAAGCGTACGTATACAAACTAAAATATGACTGACTTTCATTTTGTAATATATAACAACAACACCTTTACGAACAAAAAATATTAATGTTTTTTTCTCAGGTTCTATGTTTTTAGGTGACGACAGGAATAACTTTCTTCATAGCCAAACACTGATCAGTAAGAACGAAAACCAGAGCACACCCATGAGCCTTCAAAAAGGCAGTCAATACCCATTCATAATGTTCGGCGGTCTCACCGGATATCAATGCCGCCCGAACGACGACTTGGTTTTTGTTGTTATCAACAACAACAATGGGCACAAAGCTCATGGCATGCCTAAAGATAATGAATATCAATTAACCATATTTAAAAAAAATTAACAAACAAAAACACTAAAAACGGAAAAGAGAATATACTTACTTGTTTGTGCGGAACGTAGCGTCAAAAGAAATGACATCTCCAAACTCACGATAATTCAACTTCGCAGTCTCGTCTACCCAAAAGATAGCCAACATCTCATTATCGGCAACCTTTTGTTCAAAAAAATAATCGGGGCATATTTCTGACGACTAGTCATTGTGTTGGTCATTGTGTCGATGAGCATTTGCACATCTTTATTACCAACAAATGTATTCATATCGCGCCCGTAATTATGATAATCACGAACAGTTCCACCCTTCTTCCGAACACCACCATGCAAAGAATTTCTAATCCTATGGCTTTTTGTTACACCCACCTTATGACTACATGAATGAAAAATGCTTTTCAGCTCGGCATAACTAAGGGTTCTGCTTGAACGAGAAAACCTCATGTTGGTTCCTGTTTTGCTTAACAATGATGGTCCTATCTAATAGTTCAAACAAGATATAACGGGGAAGCGTTTTTAACGAACTAAAAGATATAATAAGGTAGAAGAACACACAATATCAAATACGTGAAGTGTAAATAACACAAGTTCTAACTCAATAACCCACTGTATATTGATATAAATAGAACAACAAGAACACCGATGATATAATAAGAATTCTGTTCTAATGGTGTGTGTGTTGTGCAAAGCTTAATAGAAGAACTCAACATGAGTCTTCTATTTATACTACTTCTAAAGGGGACAAGTTCTAGACAACAAGGACTGAAGGTACTAAAACACTATTATAGTACTGTTGTTAGTACAACGTTAATTAAATGCGCCGACTTCTGCTAAGGATGAGACCCATCAGAGTTTGAGACGTAGAGTTGTCAGGTCACGCCTTGTACGAATGATCTTCAGAATCTTCGTACAACAGAAATCATGAGAAGCAGGATTGTCCTTGTATAGATCTTTAGTCTCTATACCACAGAGGCTCTGTCAAGTATGACAGAGGCTCTGTGGCCTTGTCTGCTGAGAAGAGTCTTCTGGCGATTCTTCACTTCGGTCTTCTAGGTGACTCGGCAGAGCCTCTGTCGAAGACTTCTATACTTAGCCTATTTTTCAATACTTTTATAAACATATAGATTGGAGCTAACAATCTCCCCCTAAGTATTGAAAAATAAAAAATTAAATGGTGCAAGGTTTTCTAGGCTAAATACATGACAAGAGGTGAAACAATGTACCTCAAAAGATTTTACTTTTCTTTCATACAAAAATATGCCAGAGGCACTTATACTTGTTTACATTATGAAAGGAAAGGTTTGCAGAGGTTGGTAGAGGATATCAGACGTTGGCGTCTTTGAAGTCATTGAAACTTCTGTTGTCGAATCCTAATTCTTTAAGCTCGTGATAGAATCTGATGCGGAGGGTTCTGAAGTTGATTGTTGAGTCGATGACCTCTATCCGTTTATTTGCAAGAGCTTGATTCATGAGCTATGTTCCTCTGTGCTCCATGAGGATAGCTCTAAGCTCTGTCAAGGTACTTGTTGCATACTTTTGACAGTCCATCTCTACGAACAGTCTTGACTTCCCAGCAGGATCTTGATAGACTAACCCAACTCTTGGAGATGTAATGATCGAGTTTCATATGGCAGAGGATGGGCAGTCATCTTCTCGTGGTTTTAGACTTAGGTTTCTTACTCCAAGATCTCGTCCTAATTGGAAGTCGACAAGGCTGTATAGCAGAAGTTTCTCGCGCATGGCTTTCCTTATTACCCTGTATGCCCTTCAATTTGCATCTGTTGTGTAGTTCTCTTTCGTCTAATTGAGAAGGTGTTGATCTAAACCCTCAGTGATTTGATAATGACCCTCTATTATATACTTAGTGAAAATTGTAACTAAACAATATGTATCAGAGTTTCACTATCGCTGATAAGTAATAAGATCTTCCAGTACCGCTGATAGGAACTCTCGCTCTTTAGATTAAACATTCAGCAAAATTGTTCACCATAATATTCTGAGTATGTTCAGTACTTATGGCGATCGCTGATAAGTTAGTTGTTTACTTATGATCCCTGAAGACAAGTTTCAGGTCAACGTAGGTTCTACGCTGAAGTCGAAGATCAAGCTCAAGAACCAGCGACAAGTCTCCTAATGAACTGATGCGGATCAGCGAAGACTCAGATTTGTCCACTCAACGTGAAGTATCAAGTACAAGACTTCAGCTATCGCTGAACTCTATCATTCGCTGATGAAGAATGATAGATCGCTGAATCATCGAAAAGCTGATCATGAAGTCTTCCGTACAAAGTACTTTTTGTCTCATCCACCCTTGCACGACTCCGTACGATATGTCAGAATAGAGCCTCCTTATTGTCTGAAATCGTACAACCACTCTGATACTACACTGTTCAAACATGCGGCTACTAAGGTTGTCAACAAAGGTCAATGACATGCAACCAATCAGCTGCTGCCACGTGTAAAGTGTAAACTGCAATGCATTAAATGCATGCAGTATATAAGAAGAAGAACTCACTCCATTTTTGAAGTAACTTGCTAACTCTGGACAAGTTCATCCTTCTTATCTTGAGATAGGTTATTATTAGTAATTTCCTTCTCCTTCTTAGTGCAAGAAACTTAGTGTTCCAACTTGTTTAGATTTAGGATTTATCCTTAATCTTGCTTCTGCAACAAGCTGTAAATTGTTAATGATTTATCAATAAACAATTTAGAAAAGTAAAATCTGTGTGTTTGTATTCAACCCCCCTCCCTTCTACAAACTTGTATAACCCTTCGGGACCAACAAGTGGTATCAGAGCGGATTTGTTTAAACTCATAAACAAGATCTAATCTATACTAAGATTTCTCTTCCTTGCTATTTCTGAAAATGGCCACCAACACAAACAAAAACTATATAGACAATGGTTCTCTTGCAAAACCCCCTAGATTCTCCAGAGATAATTTTAATCTATGAAAAAATAGGATGACTCTCTTCCTAGAAGGTGTAGACCCTACTATGCCTTATAATCTTGAAAACGGCCCATTTATTCCTGTAAGAATTGATGCCGCAGTACCTGCCGCTGAGAATAGACCTGCTATTCCAGAAAGGCTGGTACCCAAAGATGTTCATACGTGGACTGACGAAGATAAGAAGAAAGTGGCTATCGACACAAAAGCCAGATCCATACTATCCATGGCTCTTCCTGATGAAGTCTACCATTCCGTCATGAACCTGAAATCCTCAAAAGCCATGGGGACACAATATGTGTTCAGTATGAAGGTACTGCTGAAGTCCAGGACTCTCGAAAGATCAACCTGGTAAGACAGTATGAAATTTTCATTTGTGGTAAGAACGAGACTCTCTCTGAAGTTCACCAACGTTTTAATTGCTTAATAATGGATCTGAAAACTATTGGTAAGGAATATTCTAACTTTGAAGTGCTGACAAAGTTTCTAGAATGTTTACCTGAAAGTTGGGACAGTTATTCTATGTGTCTCAAGCTGTCAAAAGATCTAAGATCAATAACTCTTGCTACCTTATATGGCACAATGCTGAATCATGAGCAATCAAGCTATCTTAAGAAGAATCTTGTAAAAGATTCCAAAAGCACCCCTGTTGCTTTAATCTCAGAGGAACCTTCTACTCAGCGACCCTCGGTCACTATCACTGAGTTAGAGAGTAACTCTGAAAGGTCATCAGATTCTGACTCTTCAGATGATGATGAATCTTTGGCTCTCCTAACTAAAAAGTTCAGGAGATTCGCCAAAAAGAAAATGTTCAGAAAGAACAAACCTCTTTCTATAACTGATAAGCCAAGATCATCAGCTACTGTTGATAAGGCTACTACTACTTGTTTTAACTGCGAAAAGATTGGACATTTCTCTAACGAGTGCAGGTCTAAGAAAGTATCGAGAAACTCAGCGTTTCCCAAGAAATCTTTTATTCCCAGGAATAAAGATGACAAATATTCTAAGCTGAAAGAAAAATATGCAAAGCTGAAAAGCTTCAAGAAGAAAGGCAAAGGCCTGATGGTTTATGATTGGGCTGCTTCTGACGAAGAAGAATCATCATCTGACTCTGAAGATGATGAAGCCAATCTCTGTCTTATGGCAAAGATTGAGGATGAGGAAGAAAGTTCAGACATTCCCTCTACTTCAACCTCTGCTATTCAGGTATCACCTTCCTTCTTTACAAATATTGCAAATATTGATGAAGCTGATAGTCTCCGCAAAATCGATCTCTTGACTAGAAGCTTATTTGAAGCCATGAATGGCAAAACTATAGTTGAAAACAAAAACCTTGATCTCGCTGAAAAACATAAAAATTGTCACCTTCAAATAGAAAAGCTTTCTAAAATTGAAGAAGATTTTAAAGATCAAGTGCATTTAAATCAGCTAGTCAAAATCGAACGAGCAGAAGCTATCGCTGCTTTGAAAGCTGAAAAAGCTACTGTTGAAGGATGGTGTAACTCTTCAACAAAGATCACTGAGATAATCAAGTCTCAGATACCCCTGAGTGATAAACGTGTTCTTGGTTACCAATACGAAACTCAAGAACCAACCACTGATCGTTCCATGCTCTTATTTGGAACTTTCGTATCCTCAGTCGCTAACACTTCATCCTCTCAGTGTTCGTCCTCCAGACCGCCTATCCCTGAGGAAATCTCTGCCTCTTCAAAAGGTAAAGAGAAAATGGTTTATCCAAAACCTACCTCTGTCTTTAAAGATAAAGGTAAAGGAATTGCGTTGAACCAAAATCCTCAGAAGGGTACTTTAGTACCAAAGCTGAATGCTTCTAAAGCTTTAGTGATTTATTCCTCTGGATCAAGAAATCAGATCTCTGGATCTACTCAACGTGGGTCTATTCAGCGATCTACTCCTAGACTCAGAGTAGATGTCCTTGGTAAAAAATCTGAAGAACCAAGTGTTCCTCCCATTTCTAAAGCCAAAAGCTTATTTGGTCCTGGACCTTCTAATTCAAAATCTAAAGTTCAGCATTCAAATAGTCCTAGAACTATTTTTAGTTATAGGAAATGTTATCACTGTGGACTCACTGATCATATTGCTAGTAAGTGCCCCACAGCCACCAAAGCTGATAAGATAGCTAAGGTGAAGATTGCCCCCAAGGCAAAGAAGACCACCGAGGTTAAGAAATTAACCAAAGGGAAGACTGACAAAGCTGAATCTTCAAATGCTATGAAGATTGCTGAAAATTCCATTCCAACTGCTTCCACTGACAAACGTGTACACATGGTTAAGTGGGTACCCAAGAAAAACTAATCTTCCTTTGTGATGCAAGTTCAGAAGGGTATCTGGTATCTCGATAGCGGATGCTCTAGACACATGACTGGAAAGAAATGTCTGCTCGCTGAATACAAGGAAGAGAAGGGTCCCTCTGTGACTTTCGGTGGAAATGGAAAAGGACATACCCGAGGGTTTTGTGTACTCTCTAATGGTACAACCACCTTCAGAAGAGTCGCATATGTTTAAGGGCTGAAGCATAATCTGTTAAGCATCAGTCAGCTTTGCGACAAGGATAACAAAGTAATCTTTACCAAGGAATCCTGCTTTGTCACTGACAAAAAGGAGAAGATAGCTCTCAGCGGTTATCGTTTGGAAAATGTAATAAACATGGACTCAACAACCACTGAGAACTCCTGTTTCTTCTCAAAAGCCTCATCTGATGTCAACTGCCTATGGCATAAGAGGCTCTATCATCTGAATTTCAAGACACTGAACTTTCTTTCTTCAAAAGAGTTAGTTACTGGTCTACCTCAACACCCATATGCCAAAGAGTATTTATGTTCAGCATGTGAGAAAGGGAAGCAGACCAAAGAAAGCTTTAAATCAAAGCAAGTCTCCTCAGTGTCATCTCCTCTACAACTACTCCATATGGATTTGTTTGGCCCTATTAACAAACAATCCATCGCTGGAAAGAAATATACACTGGTCATAGTTGATGAATTCTCTCGTTATACATGGGTTATGTTTCTCCGTTCCAAGAGTGACACCCCTGAAGAACTCATCACATTTGTTTGGAAGATGGAAACCCTGAACAATTTGACCGTTCGCTCAATAAGGAGTGATCACGGGACTGAATTCAAAAACAGTTCTCTTGATTCCTTCTTTGAGAGCAAGGGTATTTCTCACAACTTTTCTTCAGTGAGAACACCACAACAAAATGGAGTCGCTGAAAGAAGAAATAGAACAATTATTGAAGCTGCACGTTCAATGCTCAGCGATTCTCCCCTGCCTACTCAGTTTTGGGCAGAAGCTGTCAACCCTGCTTGTTTTACGCAAAACAGGTCGCTGATAGTCAAAAGATTCAATAAAACAGCCTATGAACTATTTCATGGGAGAAAGCCTTCAATCAGCTTTCTTCACATCTTTGGATGTCAGTGTTTCATACTAAACAACAGAGATGCCCTTGGAAAGTTTGATCCTAAGGCTGATCATGGAATCTTTCTTGGATACTCCTCAGTTTCCAAAGCCTTCAGAGTCTTTAATCGAAGAAGACAAACTGTTGAAGAAACAATTCACGTCATGTTTGACGAGTCCCGTTCAGCGAACTCTAAACCGTCCGCTGATACTGAAGAACTGAATCAATGGATGTTTTCTCATCTTGGTGATTCAGAAGATATTCCCACTCCTCGTGCTCACACAGTTGAAGATGATGGTCCAACTATCATTCCAAATATGCAGAATAGTGAAGCTGAAACATCATGGGTCTCAGATGTTCCTATAAACACTATACCTGCTTCTGAAACCAATATCTCAGATATTCCATCCACTTCTCAGCAAGCAGTGAATATAATGACAACTGCATCCATTCCTCTCTTGGCTGATACTCCAGACGTCGCTGAAGCTTCATCTTCAGCTCCTCCAGTTCAGGTTGAGTCAGTGTCTCACGCTCCGGCTCAGCGATGGACTATAAATCACCCAATTGATCAAATTCTTGGTGATCCAAACGATGGTATTCAGACTCGACGAATTGCAGGTAATATTTGTTTATTTGTAAATTTTATTTCACTAACTGAACCAAAGAAAGTAGATGATGCCCTCAAAGATCCAAACTGGGTCGGCGCCATGCAAGAAGAGCCGACAGAATTCGAAAGAAACAAAGTTTGGAAACTTGTTCGAAGACCAACTGACAAAACAGTGATAGGCACTAAATGGGTCTATCGAAACAAGTTGGACGAACATGGAACTGTAACCCGCAACAAGGCTCGTCTTGTTGCTCAGGGATACAGACAAGAGGAAGGCATAGATTATGACGAAACATTTGCTCCAGTAGCAAGATTAGAATATATTCGTCTATTCTTAGCATACGTTGTACACAAAGACTTCAAAGTATATCAGATGGATGTTAAGTTAGCGTTTCTAAATGGAAGGTTGAATGAAGAAGTCTATGTGGAACAACCTCCAGGATTCTCAGATCCTAAGCATCCAGGTTATGTTTATAAACTGGATAAGGTACTTTATGGCTTAAAGCAAGATCCACGTGCATGGTATGACACTCTTTCTACTTATATCCATATTGAAAAATTTGAGCGAGGCAAAATAGACAAAACACTATTTTTCAAGAAAGTAAAAGGTCATATAATTCTTGTTCAAATATATGTTGATGATATTATATTTGGCTCGACTAACCCTGATCTCTGTACTCATTTCGCTGATAGAATGAAAGATGAGTATAAAATGAGCATGATGGGTGAACTAACATATTTCCTTGGTCTACAGATAAAACAAAATGAAAAAGGAACTTTCATTAATCAGGGAAAGTATGTTAAAGATATGCTGAAGAAATTCGACTTAACTGAAAGTTCAGCTATGAAAACCCCTATGGCACCACCGCTGACACTTGATAAGGACACTAAGGGTGTTCCTGTCAATGTCACGCTGTACCGTGGGATGATCGGCTCACTATTGTATCTTACAGCTAGCCGACCCGATATTATGTTTGCAACATGCTTGTGTGCACGATATCAAGCTGAACCTAAGATATCTCATATGAAAGCTGTAAATCGAATTTTTCGATATCTTAAGGGTACATCGAATGTAGGTCTTTGGTATCCCAAAGACTCAGGATTCGATTTAATCGCCTATTCAGATAGTGATTTTGCAGGTCGCAGAATGGATAGGAAAAGCCCACAGGAGGATGTCAGCTCCTGGGTGGAAAGCTGGTAAGTTGGACAAGTAAAAAGCAAAACTCAGTGTCCACTTCCACAGCTGAAGCTGAGTATGTAGTCGCTGGACGCTGTTGTTCTCAGGTCTTGTGGATGAGAAATCAACTACTGGACTATGACCTTCAACTCTCAAATATTCCAATCTATTGCGACAGCACAAGTGCCATCGCTATAGCTAATAGTCCAGTGCTACACTCAAAGACAAAACACATCGAAATCAGGTATCACTTTATCAGAGATCATGTGATGAATGGTGATATAGAACTTCACTTTATCCCAACTGATTATCAGTTAGCTGATCTGTTCACCAAACCTCTTGATGAGACAAGATTCAACTTTCTCATCAGCGAGCTTGGAATGCTGAACTTTGAAGGATAAAATCTCCAGCAGTTCACATTTGATCAGCGATAGGATAAAATCAACTTGTATAACCCATTCTATCCTCCTCTCTATCCCGATTCGTTGATATCAAGGTATGTTTTTCTCTCTGACAAATCGCATGTAAATGAATGATTTCAAAACAAATCTCATCGCTGAATATCTCTTCCTTGTCAGCGATACTTTGAAATTTCTTAAAACCAACTGATATTTCTATTCAGTGCTTCATGTTTTCAAAAGTGTCCCTGAGTTTTCAAAACCTCAGACAACCAAGAATATGAAAGGACAGTTGTGACGTCATTGCAACGGATAAACCCAGACACGTTCTTCTTTCTGACACACGTTTGCACGTTTCGTTTACTTACCAATCAAATGCAAACACGTGTCCGTGTCATGATAAAAATCTTTTCCCGCTCGAGATTTTCTCTTTCTAAAATCTCTCTATATAAACAAATTCTTCGTTTATATTATTTCCCTTACGCGAACTTCTCCTCCAAGCAAAGAAAGAATTCACTGTTGCATTTGGCTCTCGATTTTTCAAAGAACAACTGTTCATCTTCTTCAAACATCAAGGTTAATATGTTCTTATTATTTACCAAATGCAAATAACTTGTTTCTGATCTTCTCATTGTTTTAACAAGATCAAACAAAAGAACTTCTTAAAAATGAAATCATTTTCTTTCATTGTTTTATGAACACAACCATTTCATGGTTGTTCTTCATGTTTAAATGCAAAAATCTTAAACTTGTTCTTCACACATTCGTTTTTCCAGAATCCCTATCTTCAAACGAAACTGGAAAACAAAATTTTTATTGGATTTGAAATTTCGTTTTTTTTAAAACAAAAACCCTAATCTTCATTAAGACATTTTGTCTGAATGAAATGGACAAAATTCGAATCATCTTATTGGAAAATCTTTCCACATTAAGATTATTCTTATTTGTTAATCTTTGGTTGAACTGATAATACAGAAAATGGCATCATCTGACATTCCCAAGAACACCATCGCTGAAAACACTACTACTGATGAAACTGCTGAGGAAGTGGACATCTTCAAGTCTCCTCAAGTCAAGTTTGCCCTTGACAAACTGGATTGGACTAAGGTGAACAACCTCTATGCGCTTCTCGAGTTTCCTCCTCGAAAGCAAGTCACACATCTAGCTGATGCTGTGAACTTCCTAAAGAATTGCTGCATCTCCACAGCCCTGACCATAACACCTCCTGCACATCAGCTTTTGCTCTCACAATTCTGGTACTCAGCCAGACACTCTCAGCTACCCTCAGCCACAGACCCCTCCAAAACAATCGATTGCATCCTCTGCGATATCGAATATGGCACCATGAAGATTACCCCTGCCATAATTCGCAAAGCTCTCAGCCTTCCCATCGCCACCAAGGAAAAACCCTTTGTTCCCCTCCCTGACCCCGAGAAAAACTCAGACAGGGAGGCCATCATTGCATTTTTCGATGCAATGGGCTATGTATGGGAAATCGGCAGAGACATGAAGCCCGAGAAGAAGCTGACGATTATCAAGAAATCGAAAATGCCCAGCGAGATGAATTTCATCTTCGCCCATTTGATCAGCTGCATGACTGCCAAGAGCGGCTCCTCTGACCAAGCCGCTAAGCCTCAGCAAGCAATGGGATATGCTTTGGTGAAAGGTCACAACATAGACTGGGCATCGATTATCTATGATGACCTGGTTCTCAGAGTGGACACCGTCGCTGACAGACCTCCATGGGTTCCATATCCTCGGTTCATCAGCGCTATTTTCCAAAGTGGCCTGAAAGACAGCTACCCAGAAGAGGGTGACCTGAAACTCTCTCAGGTTGGCCCTAAAATACCCGACTTCAAACCAGTGGCGAATGAGGTACGTCTTTCTACACTCTTGACTCTTCTTAACCCTACTACTTCTTCTACTTCTGTAGCTCCTTCAGCCGACAAACCCACCGCTGATACCCCAGCTGCTACCTCCATTCCTCTTAAAAAAAACATTCTGACACCCAACTTGGTTCCAAAAGAACTAAGAAGACCAAGGAGCAACCCAAGCAATCTCCTGCTAAAAACTCCTCAGCTCCTCCTGTTGAGCTGAAGGAAAGTTCAGTGGTACGCTCTGTCACACCTGAACAAGCCATCCCTTTAATCCCGGCCTCAACATCTCCAAACGTTGAGGTTACAAACTTGGAAACTACCCAACCTCCCTCAGTCTCTCAAAAGACTGATGAAGTGATTCTCAACGATTCCAACGCTGAACTCGGTAACCAACCTCCTTTCTTACCCTTCGCTTCTCCCTCCACTCATTTGGACACCACTCCAGTTATCACAGTTGCACATGTTATTCCTCCAGAAGCTAAATGAACGACGGAAGTAGGACCTGCAGAGCTGTCCATACGTTCACGTACTCTCGCTGACGATATGGAACTTTACTCAGGAACCCGTGATTTTGATGAATTCACCAATCCTCTTGCAGGTACTCACCAATCCCTATACACTGTTACTAAACCCCAAACTTCTGAGCTTTCCTCTGTTCACAAGTTTTTATATGTTACAGGTCCTAATTTGAGAGAAATCAACACGTCTCTGAAGACAGTAGAGACAACGCTAAGTGGTCTCACGTCTACTCTTTCCGGCAACTCTTCAGCTGTAACAACCGCTGGAGAAAATCTCTTAAAACTTAAAACCGAAGTCGAAAAGAATGCCTCCAAAGCTGACATGGAGAAGATTGATCAATCACTGAGCAACTTTGCCAAAGTTCTCGCTGACATCTATACAGACTACCTCGACATCAAGAAATCTGTAGACACCATGTCCAGCAAAGTCACAACGCTGAAGACATCGGTTGGCACACTCGAAGGTGATATGTCTGCTGTAAAGACTGATGTCAGTTCGGTAAAAACGGATATGAGTTCTGTGAAGACTGATGTCAACACGATGCAGAATGACATCTCTTCAATTCAGAACTTGTTGAAGCAGATTCTGACCAACACGACCGCCCATGCAGCTGCCCCTGCACCTCCATCTTTTACTACGGCGGATCGTGCTGAACTTGTGAAGATCAATCCTGGTATTTCTGACATGGAAACAGATTATCAGCGATTGAAATGTATATAGGGATCCCTGGCCAAGAAGACAGTGAAACCACACGAGCTGCTGAATCTTCTCGTTCCTCCCCCAGTCATCATGATAAAGAGGGGGAGAAGAGCGCTGAAGACCTCTCCAAAAACGCTGAAGACCTTTCCCATGATGAATCTATCAGGGGAGAGAAGACTGAAGACCTCACCTTCACTGAAGAGGGTGAGAAGACAATTGAAGCTGAAGCAGCCGCTGGACCTCAGGGAGATGAAAACCCTGAGGGAACCGAGAAGCTCGCCTCTGTATCTGAGGGGGAGCAACTCGAAGAAGAAGCTGAAGAAACTGAGTCTGAAGCTGAAGATGAAGAAGCCATCGATTTGTCTGATGCTGAACCATCCTCTTCTCCAAAGAATGATGATGACGAAGATGACGATGATGATGATTCTTTTATCGTCAAGCCTGCTCAGAGAACTAAAGCTTTTAAAGGGATTCTGATAAATGAAACTTCAGGGGAGCGGACAAAGACAAAGCCATCAGCATCTGAAGCTGACAAAGGCAAAGGAAAAGGTGTCACTGAAGATGAAAATCTGATGATCTTGCTTAACAAGCCAGTTTGTCAGGTACATTAATCTTACACAACATCCCTCCTCTATACACTTTATCAGTTCTCTACCTCCGTAAACCTCTATACACAATCCCATTCTTTCCATCTCTGTTCTTACTTGTAAGATCGCTGCGTTTCAGCTAGTCCTCTCCCCTGTTTGAGGATATCGCTGAAGTTCCTACAGCTGCGACTTCAACAACAATCCCATCTCTCAACGCTGAAGAAATAATCCCAGTCTTGGACTTGATCTCTGAGACTGATGAACCTGAAGAACAGACAATCTCTCACAAAAAACAGACCTTCCTTGGCTCCTCAAAAGCTAAGTGAAGAGGATCAAGAAAAGAGAGATGCAATGATCAAGGGACTCGAAGATCAGCGAATCATTCTGAAGCGTGATCAACTTCCTTCCGTTCCTCCAAAGTTCAGAGTTTCCCAAAAGGAATACAAGGAACACCTCAGAGCTGAACGCTTAATCGCTGAAAGAAAGGAAGCTGAAGAAAAAGATAGAGAATACGCCATCAAGCTTACTCAACGATCAATAAAAGACCCCAAGCTGAAAAGAGTTCCCATTGATGTTCAACGTCAGCTATGGGATGATGCTCAAAAGATCGTTACAGAAAAGACTAAGGTCTCTGACACGACCTTGGAATGGGCTAAACAAATGCTGACCTATCGATCTAGACCATCCAAAATCCTCAAAGCAAACATCAGAGGAAAATTGTACGCCGACGTTCCTGTTGTTGAAGTGGATGTCTACAGAGATGACAAAACCAAGCAAACTTTTTATGCTGCTACCTTAGAAAAGTTTGGTCTCTCTGAATGGTTAGAAACAAAATTAGCCATTCAGGGATCGCGCTCAAAGTTCAAAAGCCATGTCGAGAAGATCTTAAACAAACAGATCGACCTGCTTTCTTCTGTTGTGGATATTCCTCCTCTTCCCCAACAAAGAAGAGTCTCTGCTAAGAAAAAGAAAGTCTCTGATTCAGGTCCTCCTATACGGAATGAAACAGGTATTGGTTTCTCTCGTGCTGAAGTTCTTGACCCTGATGCTGATCTCTCAGCGCTTGACACCTCCCTACCACCTGGAGAAACTTTCATTCCTGGCACAGTTATAAGTGATCCATATGGTATATTCTTTCTAGACTACGATGGAAACCATCACTTTCAATGTATCTCTGAGCTCCACCTCGCTCCCATCGAATAACGCAGAGATCTCTTATACTGGTGTGAAGTCAGACGCGACATCAAAGCTAGGCACCTGAAGCCCTTGATTTTTGAAGAAGCTCTGAAGAAAAAGAATCAAGGAGTAGATGTCCCTGATTGGATGATTGCCACATCAATGACCCTTGATGAACAACTCATTAAGGAAGAACCTTTTGACGGATAGGATCGTCTTGTAATTCTTTCTATCCTTATCTGTCTACATCTTTTATACTTGTAATTTTATTCGATGTACTTGTAATTTTTCCACTTCCCTCTGTAATCTTTACAAAGTTTAAAGAAAAATTTCAGCGAACGTACTTTACTCCATCAGTACAGAAAAGATCCCAGAAAACAGTAAAAGGGACAAATATTTTATGAGTTCTTTTTATCTTTATGTTTTCATTATATAGCAATTTTCTCTGTTGCTATGTCATAATCAAATAGGGGGAGATTGTTGATCCAAACCCTCAGTGATTTGATAATGACCCTCTCTTATATACTTAGTGAAATTTGTAAGTAAACAATATGTATCAGAGTTTTACTATAGCTGATAAGTACTAAGATCTTCCAGTACCGCTGATAGGAACTCTCGCTCTTTAGATTAAACATTCAGCGAAACTGTTCACCATAATATTCTGAGTATGTTCAGTACGTATGGCGATCGCTGATAAGTTAGTTGTTTACTTATGATCCCTGAAGACAAGTTTCACGTCAACATAGGTTCTACGCTGAAGTCGAAGATCAAGCTCAAGAACCAGCGACAAGTCTCCTAATGAACTGATGTGGATCAACGAAGACTCAGATTTGTCCACTCAACGTGAAGTATCAAGTATAAGACTTCAGCTATCGCTGAACTCTATCATTCGTTGATGAAGAATGATAGATCGCTGAATCATCGAAAAGCTGATCATGAAGTCTTCCGTACAAAGTACTTTTTGTCTCATCCACCCTTGCACGACTCCGTACGATATGTCAGAATAGAGCCTCCTTATTGTCTGAAATCGTACAACCACTCTGATACTACACTGTTCAAACATGCGGCTACTAAGGTTGTCAACAAAGGTCAATGACATGCAACCAATCAGCTGTTGCCACGTGTAAAGTGTAAACTGCAATGCATTAAATGCATGCAGTATATAAGAAGAAGAACTCACTCCATTTTTGAAGTAACTTGCTACCTCTGGACAAGTTCATCCTTCTTATCTTGAGATAGGTTATTATTAGTAATTTCCTTCTCCTTCTTAGTGCAAGAAACTTAGTGTTCCAACTTGTTTAGATTTAGGATTTATCCTTAATCTCGTTTCCGCAACAAGCTATAAATTGTTAATGATTTATCAATAAACAATTTAGAAAAGTAAAATCTGTGTGTTTGTATTCACCCCCCCCCCCCCCCCTTCTACAAACTTGTATAACCCTTCGGGACCAACAGAAGGTCGGGTAGGTCGTAGGGATTTAGATTTCTCAGATCAACATCTGAGAATTGGTTCACGGTTTTGTCCTCCCTTTTGACCTTATATATGTTGTAGGAAACCTTAGGTGTTGTTCTGGTTTGAGAAAACTTACAGTATATGACCTTGTCGATTTTGGAGATTGAGAAGACTTGGTGTTTTGGCTTGGGTGTTGTTCTTGTGAAGATATTTTCGAGGTCAGCACGAAAGTCTGGATCTTGAATGGATGGTGGCAGAGGATCTCTGGCAGTTCTGTTGTACATATATCTATACACCACCTCGTCTATCTGTCATGGAGGTGAATCGGGTGGAGGCATGGGCTTGCGCAGAGCATCCATTTATATCTTAATTTGGGCCACTCGATCCTCTGTGAGTTTTGCCTTTGGATCCAGAACAGGTATATTTGACAGAGGGGTAGCACCGAAAGCCCAGTCTTCTTCTTCTGCCTTTGGTGTCACATAGGCGTCGAAGGAGCTTTTCATCAATTTCTCTGCTGGTTGATGCGTTGGCTTCTTCTTCTTGGGTTCCTCTGTCATTATCCCCTTTCCTTTGTCTTTTGCCTTCGGTTGTAGATCTTCTTGGGTTTGTCTTTTGGGGTTCTGAGGCCTTTGAAGGAGGTACTTATAAAGTTTTGGGGGTTGCCTCTGATGGTTTTGTCACTTGTGTTTCTGAGGACTTGGTTGTTGAGATTGGTTTGTTCAGATGTTTGGTTGGTGAGGGTTCTGCGGATTTGCTCAGATATTTTCTATGTTTGCGAGCAATCGACTTGGTTCTGGTTTTGGGTGTGGGTGATGGAGATTTTGTCTTCTCGGCTTCTTGTGTTGGAGATGGAAGTTTGGGTTCTTCAGGTGTTGGTGGTGTTGGTGAAGTTGGTTTGTCTTCTGTTGGTTTAGGAGTAGGGGTTGGTTGGTCTTCTTCAGAGGATGTCAATATTTGAAATTGTTCATGGGTTGACACATCTTCTCCGAATACAGAGGTTGTTTCCACAGAGGTGGGTGTTGCCTCTGTGGACTTATGTTGTTGATCTTGATTGGTTTCAGGTACTTGGGGTTTCTTCAGGGGTTATTTCCACATATGTGGTTGTTGCCTCTGTGGTCTGTTGTTGGGGGTTCCTTATTGGGTTTGAGTTAGAGGAGCTTAGGATATGGGTTCTGCTGATATTGGTGTTGGTGCAGGTAAACCTTTGTTTGCAGCTTCTTCCCTTCGTTTCTCCCCCTCAGGATGATCTGATGGACTATCAGAGTCATCATCAGAGTCATCCAGACCCTTATTTCTAGTGCCTTCTGCCCTGCACGAAGCTTCTGGCTTTTTGGGCGGTGTGGCACCTGCAGCGATCATCTTTGCGCATAAGTCATCACAAAAGCCAAGGAGGGTATGGACCTCTGCATCTGTATTGAAGCACATTTTGCCGACGCTCCTCTGAAAGTCCTTGACATAATTTGCGTTGGCAGCAGTGAAGGCTTTGATGAATTATGTCACTTGATCGAGTATCCCTTGCCCAAGCTCTGTCAGCTGCAATCTGGTCATGTAGTTAGAAGGCTTCATGGCCTGAGCTTCACTTGTTGCTTGTTCCTGAACCTGTTCAAGTGCCTTCTTTAGATCAGTGGGGGTTAGGCTCTTGGAGGTGGAGGCTTGGTCTTTGAGTTGAGCCAAGAGATCTTTGACAGAAGTTTGGAAGGCAGAGGTTGTGGCCTTCTTAAACTCAGATGTAGTGGCGGCGGCAGAAGTTTTTGCAGCATTGTTCAGTTGAGCACAGGCATTCTTTACCTCTGTGGACAAGGAGTCCATTTTCGTGTTCAGATTTGTGAGAGCCCTGGTTGTGGTATCTGCAAAAGAATCAAAAGAGCTTTTCAACTCCTTCAATGTGTTGTCCACAGAGGTGACAAGGGTTTGGAACTCATCCCTTGATACATGTGGACTTGGTGTAACCTCTGGGGGAACACATTCGTCCCCAGAGTGAGTCCCTGTTCCTTGGACACCTTCTTTCGCCCTTGTTTGGACGTTGGGGGCGGAAGGATTTCCTTCTGATCCTTGAGTACAGGTTTTTGAGGCCTCATTCTCTACAGAAGTTCTGATAAGGACATTGTCTAGATCCACTCCAGAGGTGGGTAGTAGAGTATCCGTATGTTGACTCGGAGACTAGTCTAGAGTCTCTCCGTCTTTGTGCACTCTAGGCCCCTCTGAAGGGCCGGTTGGACTTACGTGTGTGCGTGTGGCAGAGGAAACAAATTCCTCTGCAAGAGTGTCAGATGTGATCCGGGGAGAGGAATCACTAACTAAAGGCAAGTCCTTTGGAGAGGACTCCCTTGGAATGGTTTCCCCAACTATTAGTGGCCCAAAGGTGGAAGGAATTTCCTCTGCCCGGTCAGTTTGGGGTGGTTTTGAGCTGTGCTGCTCTTGTTCAATATTACCTTCTGCCACTAGACTGGCGGTAATAGAAGTGTGGGTTGCACTGGGAGTTGGTTGGTGTTGTGTGCCTCTACTAATCCAGGCATCTTTTCTAGCTTCTTCTTCTGTTGAGAATCCGACCACTACTTCACCATCTATAGTATCAGCCTCTTTCTCTTTTCTATAGCTCATAGCACCTACCTCTGTTGCGGCTTGTACTACAGTGCCTTTGGCTTCTTGTACGAGTCTGGCATACATGGGATGGAAAGTAGGCAAATGCCTGAGATCTGGGTGTAGGTTTCCGTAGTTTACCTCTTCTTTATCAGAATCCACTTCTAATACTACGACGGTTGGGATTTTGGTGGTAGCTTTAACCAGATCCTTTGGGCTTGCTCTGAGCACATCATATCCGGGTTGTGTGAAGGGGTTCTGTAGAACTTCTGGTGTGGCAACTTGAATGCCCTTGGGGGTTTCGTCATCTTCATCTAAGTCAGAAGAGATTCTGAAGTCTTGATCTTCTGTTGACTGATGGAAGAGGGCTTCTGCGTTCCATCCAGATAAAGTATTGGTGATTTCGGGGTGCTCAAGGAAAGTGTTGAAGTCACCCTGATCTTCTGCATAGTTGATAGCTGAAGGGGATTGCAGAGGTTGCTCATGGGTTTCTTTGACCATTTCTGCTTCCTCTGCGATGGTTTGTAGAGGAGTGTGAGGTTTCTTGGATTTCTTCTTGCTCCTCCTTTTCATTGGTTTGGGGGCACCCTCCTCAGAAGACTTATGTTTTCTCTTCTTTTTGTCTTCTGGAGGAGGGGGAGGTGCAGAAGATCCAACTTATGTTGCATGAGGAGGGGATTGTTGGGTTTGAACAGCACTGGTAGAGGTTCCCTCTGTCGTTTTCTTTTTTCCTGTGAGCTTTCTTCTTCTTCTTGGCAGAGGAGCACTTTGGAGCAGGGGAGAGTATTGTGTTTCTCAGAGTATGAAACTTCTCTTGTACTTGTTCATGGTTAGCCAAGGCCACTGTCCATTCTTTGTCAGACAACCTATCTACAACCTTAGATCCTAAGGGGACTCCTAGACGCGGGGGTGTAACAAGGATCGGTTCTGGAGTCCTATGATCGCGTATGTATTCTAACATAAGGGTCTCATCAGTTGCATATCCCAGAAGTGCGGTTGGCAGAGGTTTGCAGAAGTCGTATCCATCTTCGTGCCCTGTTGGAGAGTTCTTTGTCATAGGATACATTCTGGCCGTTGGTCCCTCCATTGCCTATTTTTGTAGAAGGAGCAGAGGCTCTAGAAGGACACCCAGAATTCGTTGATATTGTAGAGGAGGTAGAGCTTACGTTGATCGTCCTTTGGCCTTCTGGGAGGAGATTCTGCGGTCAATGGTGTTAACCATTTCCTGCATCATGAGGGTGGTGTAGTCCTGAGGTAGATCGTAGTACACCCCGTACCTAATTGCCAACATTGGTTGAGAAGATTGGTCTGGACTACCCACTTTCCTAGTTAGACACCTGTTGAGAATGGAGAAGAGAGTATTCCATAGAGGTGGAAGTCGATTTCTTCTGAAATCATTTCTTTTCCTTAGGGTTGTGTTGTATCCCAACATTTCAACAAATCTGCAGAGCATGGTGTCTGTGGGTTCCTCTGTGTATCCCTTTATCCCTAGAAGACCTCTTGTGGGTAGACTGAACTCAAATGAGAACATGGTTCTATTGAACTTGAGTTCAAGGTGCTCAGATTTGTCTGGTTTTGAGATGTAGCCCTTTATCTGTCTATCTTCTAGGTCAAATCTGCTGCTTTGCCAGAATTGATTGAGATATCTGGCAGGGGTTTTGTGGATAGTTTTGGTTAATAGGGGTTAAAGATAATGATTTTCCAGAATGTGAAGAAGGATGGCATGTGCTTCCCCAAATGTGGTTTTGGAGGGAACCAGGTATTGGTTATTGGGTTTTAAGGGAAGAACACGTTCAAAGTGTTCATGTGCGATGAAGTTTTGAAGGTGGGTTGTCGGAGCAAAATCTGCTGACTCACCGGAGTTGTCTTTGTTCTAGGTTTCTTGTTGTTTCAGGATTCTGGGAGTGCTAAGAATGAGATGGGGAGTTCATCGGAGCGTTGGAGGTAGAAGCCATTTGAGATTTCTTGAAGAATAGAGTAGAATGGGGAAGTTGCAGGTATTTGTACAGTTCACCGGAGAAGATGAGGGAGATAAATTCGTAAAAGGTTTAAGAAAGAATGGGAACGTGGTTATATTGTGAGGGTAGAAACGGATAGAATTCCATGGTAAAATTGAATTCAATAAACATTTGGGGTCCGCGCTCGAGTTTTACAGCTGGGTAAACGTTTCAGAAGGATTATGTGGCACGCACGTCCAATGAAAATCTGCCACGTCAGATGTGTCAAAGCACGAATAGATGTTGTGCGCGGCCCATTAATGCTAGGCGTGTGCGCAATCCTTCTGTTTGGGGTCTGTCACTCGCAGTAAATGTCTTGCTTTTACAGAATTGCCACAAAGAGTCAAGTGTCAGAATCAACAGAGGTTCTGTAGTGGAGTGAGCTCTGTGATCTGAAACTTGACTTTTTGTCTCCTCTTAGCTTGCACCTTTACCAAAAAATGTTTGAAAATTCATTGGAGAGGATCGATAGAGTCTTTAGCAAAACAAATTCATCCACAGAGGCTTTGGGGCTCTATCAAAGCCAGCAGAGTCTCTATGAGTGAAAATTTCTAATAACTAAAGATTCATAAAAGTTTTTGATCATCCAAGTTTTTCACTGTCTTAAGCACTGTTTTTAGGACATATTTGAAAGTTGGTGTCCGGAAAAACAGTTTTGGAAAAAGGTTTTGTGCGAGACATTCTCCTTTTGACTAATCTTTGCTCGGTCAACATAAGTTCTTTGATGGATAAAACTCTGTGCCTAGAAACCTTCTTTCAGTATCTCAATGCTTGTACTTGTACAAAAGAATCTTTGAAAGACATTGAAGTTGATCAATAGTTTCCGTATAAAATTTGCAGTCATAGAGATTCTGACTTACAGAGGCGTGTGGGGATCAGCAGAGGCTCTATGGCCTTAAATTTCTAATATCGAAGAGCTCAAAAATCTTTTTGATCATTAAATGTTTGGAATGTCTTAAGCAGAGTTTCTAGGACATATATGGAAATTTGTGTCCTAGAGAAACTGTTTTCAAAGATGGTTTGTACGAGATACTCACCTTTTGGTTCTCCTTTGCTCGGCAAAATCCTTTACTTCTGTGGATTTGGCTGAACACTACTCTTCTTTGGCTCCCCTTGAATTAGCAACTTCTGTAGTCTAATTCAAGGTCTCCTTCTGCTCCCCCTTGACCTATGCTTGGGTCAAAATAGATAAGCAATGCATAGAGCATAGGTCAAACTCACCAGAGGTTCTATGGACATTTGTCAGAAGATCTGAGTGATCCCACAGAAGCTCTGTTGGGTATAGGACTTTTGGTGATTCACGAATTTACATGCAAAAGTATTCAAATATATATACATATTTACAGAGGATTAAGTCTTACTTATAGAGGTTTTCAACTCATGTTTATCATACCCAACTTACTTACCAAGAAGAGGAATCTTTTCTCATCGAGTGCTTTGATAAATAAGTCTGCAAGCTGATATTCAGTGCTCATGAAGTACATCTCAATTGTTCCACGTTCAACATGATGCTTCAGAAAGTGGTAACGGATATTGATATGCTTTGTTTTTTAGTGCTATACTGGATTGGCAGAGATGGCTATGGAGATTTTTGAGTCACAGAGGATGGGTATCTTGTAGATAATGTGACCGTAGTTCTTTAGCCGAGTTTTCATCCACAGAACTTGGGAGCAACAGCTAGCAGCAGCAACATACTCAGCTTCTGCAGCTTACTAGTTTACCACCTAGGAATTGAGAACTCCCAGAGGTGCTCTTTCGGTCTAGCTTGCATCCTCCATAATTTGAATCCGTGTATGCCTTAAGATCAAGGCCAGAGTTCTTCGGATACCAGAGCCCAAGATTTTTGGTCCCTTTAAGGTATCTGAAGATCCTCTTTACAGCAATAAGGTGGGATTTCTTTGGGTTAGCTTGATATTTTGCACAGAGGCATGTGGCATACATTATATCATGCCTACTTGTGGTTAAGTATAACAGAGACCCAATCATGCCTCTGTAGAGGTTGCACTCTACAGATTTGCCATTTGGATATGAGAATAACTTATTTCCAGTGGCCATTGGGGTCTTCATTACAGAGGCATCAGAGAGACTGAATTTTGAAAGTATGTCAGAGACATATTTAGCTTGATTTATAAAAATTCCTTCTGATGATTGTTTTACTTGGAGTCCGAGGAAGAAGGTCAATTCTCCCATCATACTCATTTCAAACTCACTCTGCATGAGTTTTTCAAAATCTTTGCACTGTTGTGCATTCGTAGACCCGAAAATAATGTCATCCACATAAATCTGTACACGCAGAATCTCATCACCTTCTCTTTTATAAAACAAAGTAGTATCGGTTGTACCTCAGTCGAAATCATTATTGAGAAGGAAGGTTGAAAGCCGTTCGTACCATGCTCTTGGAGCCTGTTTCAGTCCATACAGAGCTTTGTCAAGATAACAGACATATTTTGGGTACTTGGAACTTTCAAACCCTGGTGGCTGCTGGACGTATACTTCTTCTTGGATTTCACCATTCAGAAAAGCATATTTTACATCCATTTGAAAAACTTTGAAACCTCTGTGGGCTGCGAAGGCTAAGAAGATTCTTATTGCTTCGAAGCGTGCGACAGGGGCAAAAGTTTCATCGTAATCAATGCCTTCTTCTTGGCGATATCCCTTGGCCACCAATCTCGCTTTGTTTCTAATGACCACCACATCCTCGTCATTCTTGTTTCTGATGACCTATTTTGTCCTTATTGCTTGTTTTCCTCGTGGCAGAGGTACTAGGGTCCATACCTTGTTTCTCTCAAACTGTAGAAGCTCTTCTTGCATAACATCTACCCAGTTTGGATCATCTAGGGCTTCAGAGATTCTTTTTGGCTCGATCACACTGATGAAATTTGTAAAGAAACAAAAATTAGCAGTGGCTGATCTTGTCTTGACCTTTTCAGAAGGGTCGCCGATTATAAGGCTTGGAGGATGGCTTTTCGTCCACTGTGTTGTTCTTGGAAGATGGTCATTTGAGTTATCAAGATGAACCTCTGTGGTTGCACACTGCGGTTCTGGTGCAACCTCTGTTGTAGATGGTACTTCTGTGCTTGTGCTTGGTTCTTCAGCTTGTGGAAGGATTGGAATGATAGTTGGAATTTGTTCCTCTGAGGAAGTAGAGACTGAGTGTTCGTTTTCCTCTGGTATTGATTCCTCTGTAGTCGCTGGAGTTGGTATTTCAGAGCCTCTGTTGTTGAGTCCTTGGTCGTATCATCTTCTGTTCGCTCCCCCTCAGCGCGTGCATCTGTATGATTCACAGAAGTGGATGAAGTATTTAATGGACCAGTTAGAGATATACCTGACTCAGCCTGGTTGTTAGAAGATGTTTCTCCAAAGGCTCTGACGGCTCCAGCAGATGGATCAATATCATCATGGAACATCTCTTCAAATAGAAGATTTAAGTCTTCTGCTCTTGTCTTTGGGATGCCAGAGGATTCCTTCTTTAGACCGAGTTCTGAACTGATTTGTTTAGAAGTCTTTTGAAAGAAATCGTCAAAAGACACATTGATGCTTTCTACAATGGTTCGTGAACGCAGAAGATAAACTCTGTAGGCCTTAGAGGTGGCAGAGTATCCAATGAACTTGCCTTCATCTGCTTTCACCTCAAACTTTCCTCTTGCTTCTCTATCATTTAAGACTAAGCACTTGCATCCAAATACATGAAAGAACTTGATGTTTGGTCGCCTTTTGTTGATCAAATGATACGGTGTCTTGATGTGCCTCTTTACAATGGTTGATCGATTTTGGGTGTAGCAAGCGGTTGATACTGCTTCTGCCCAAAAAGACATTAGTAATCCAGATGCTGTCAGCATAGTTCTTGCAGCCTCCACAAGCGTGCGGTTCTTTCGTTCAACCACGCCATTCTGTTGTGGGGTGCGTGCAGCAGAGAAGTTCTGTGATATGCCTTCTTCTGTAAGATAGGCTTCAATGACAGAGTTTTGAATTTTGTGCCATTGTCGCTTCTTAGTTTCTGAATCCTGCACTCTTACAGAACTTGGATTCTTTTCATTAAATTTATCAGAATGTTTGGAACATCTGATTTCTTTCTGACAAATTCAACCAATGTAAATCTTGAATATTCATCGATCAAAACAAGTATATATTTCTTGCCACCTAGGCTCTGTGTAGCGATTGGACCGCAGAGGTCAACATGAAGCATGTACAGAGGCCTAGGGCAATATACATCAGTCTTGCCTTTATGGGAAGCTCTTTTGAGTTTTCCCATTTCGCAAGCAGAGCACAAATGATCTTTATTAAATTTAACATTTGGCAGACCTTTGACTAGATCAAGTTTAACAAGCTTATCTAGAGTATGAAAGTTTAGGTGGCAGAACATGTTACGCCATAACCAGGCTTCTTCACTTTTACTGGCAACAAGGCAGGGCTTGTCTTCGTTGTTCTTGGCACAGAAGTTCATGAGGTAAAGATCTCCTCTTCGTTCGGCTCGAAGAAGTTCGACTCCTATGTCCTCACCTTATAGAGAGCAGAAGGTTCTTTTGAACATTACGTCGAAACCCGTATCGCAGAGTTGGCTAACACTGAGAAGATTGTGCTTAAGGCCATCCACATTTGCAACTATGCATACGGTTATATTTTCCTTCATGATGACTTCGTAGCCTTTTATATACCCCTTCTTGTTGTCACCAAAGGTCACAGATCCTCAATCGAGTTTATCTTTGTAGGAGGATAGTAGACCTCTGTCGCCAGTCATGTGTCGCGAGCATCCGGAGTCAAGATACCAGATTGGCACATACTACTTCTGCAAGACAATCAGAGAGTTTTAGGTACCCATATCCAAATGGGTCCAGCTTTGTTAGGGGTCTTCAAGTTTGCCTTAGCATTCTTGGGTTTGGTTTTAGCTTCTTTTGAAGAAATATTTTGTTTCTTCTTACCCTTGAATTTAGTATTCTTTTTGGGTGCAGAGAGGAAACAGTGTGGACTTGAGAAGTGTTGGCTTAATTGATGCATGAGATCAAAGCAATGACAATAATGAATGTGCGAAGAGATTTGCTTGAACTTTTCATTGAAAACATTAAATGGGGGCACGGAGGCATTACATTCTATCCTAACATTTGACTTCCTATTACAAGAAGACCTATGTAGGCTAGATTGTTGTTTGCAAAATCCTTTGTTGAAAGTAGCCTTCTGTGGACCCCTTCTGTGGTGAACTTCTGCAGGTTTCACTGTCACAGAAGAAAAAGATTTGTTATTTTCAGCCCATTTACCCTTCTGTTGCCATGTTAGTTTTTCTTCAATAGGCCTTAAGGGTTTTGAAGTCTTTGAACTTGTTGGATTTTGAGAGGACGTTTTCTTTTGTTGTTTGATTTTCTCAAGCTCAAGAGAGGTTTTGGCTTGAATACACATGTCCAAAAAATCTGGACAGATAGGAACTCTTGTGATTTTCTCCTTGGGAGGAATAGTCCTGTTAAGAACTACAGAGGGTAGATTAAAATCCTCTGAGTCACGAGGTACTATCTCTGACTTAGAGTCAGTCTCAGATTCGTCAGAGGATGAATCGTCCTCATATACAGAAGTTGAGTCACTTAGTTCTCTTTCGACAGAGGCTGGATTTTCAGAGCATGTGCCATACTCGCTTTCATCCTTTTCTTTGAGATTATTTTCCAAGTCAACAGAAGTATCTATTAAGGTTTCATCAGAGAGATTTTGATCGATAGAGGGTGTACAGAAGTTTTGATAAAAGTTATTTTTCCCGATTTCAATCAACTCCTTTTCAGAGATATCTTTAAGTTTTTATTCTGAAACGTTAGTCTTGAACTCAGGTGCCCTTGTCGATAATTTCTTTTCAGAGTTTATCATGCAGACAAAGGCAACCTGTGTTTGAGTATCGGGGTCACCACATTTGAAGATACCTATCTGATCTTGAGTTTTCAGATATTTCATAGGTTTGGATTCTCTTTTGACAGAGATTGAAGGTGACAAATCTGTGTTTTCAAACCACACATTTATCATCTTCAGAGGTTTCCTCTGGTGAGGTTCCCCAGAGACTTTTTGCCTTTTGCTCACAGAGAGTAAGTCTGGAAATCCAGGTTTTCTTGTACTTCCAATATGAAATAGAGAGGGCAGAGACTTGTTTCTTTTGTTTATGGTGTATGGATCTATATCACAGAAGCCAATTCTCCATCTCCCTATTTGTGTATTAATTTTCTCGTACACCTTATGTGCATCTTGATATTTCTTAATTAAAATATCTATTCTGAGTAAATCTTGACAGAGGACTTCTCTTTCCTTTTGAAAATAATGTTTAAGAGCTAGGATATTCATTATGTCGCTCTCAACGTCCATAAGTTTTTTTGATTTTGCTTTTAAGGCAGAGTTAAGTTCAGAGATCTTTTCATTCAAAGGATTTAGGTGTTTGTTCCAGTTTGTTTCAATTTCTTCCTTTTCTTGAAAGATTTTAGCTTTTTCTTGAGTGAGAAGTCTAGCTTCTCTCTCAAAGAAGGTAAGCTGCTTCTGAACACTTTCGCATGTCTTTTTAAGTTCTGTGTATTCAATGTCCAGTTTAAGCAAATTAGCTTCTGCTTGATTAGAGTAAGAGTCAGAAGTGGATACCTCACTATCGGAGTCGGAGCTGACCTCTGCCATGCCACAGAACAGGGCGTTCTTCTTTTCTCCTTCGTCAGAGGATGTATCTGACTGCCAGTTTTCTTGATTCACCATAAGTGACTTCTGAGCATAATATTCTGCTTTCTTTTTGTAGAAAGCAGAATCCCTCTGAGGGTGGTTTGATTTTCTCTTGCATTCATTGGCATAGTGGCCTGGCTTACCACAATTGTAACATCCTTTGTTCTGTGGAGCGTTGCCAGCTTTGTCGTCTGACCTCTGTCGGTCACCACCTATGTCATTCCTGTCATTCGACCTCTGTTGGTCGACACCTCTGTCGTTCTTGTCATTTGACCCTTCTCTTCCGTAGCGTTCATTACCAGACTTCTTCTGATATCCTCTGCTGAATTCCCTTGTTAAAAGAGCTAACGATTTAGCTATAGAGGCCATAGTTTCCTCCTATTCTTCCACCGCCTCCTCCTCTTCACTATCAACGATCAAGATCTTCTTCTTCTTCTCCTTCTTTTCTTCCACAGCTTTCTCCTTCTTCGGCTTCTCTTTAGCTTCTGTAGCCTTACCAACCAGCACAAGAGGTGCACTGATTTGAGCTTTTGCTTGTGCAATCTGAGGTTCTTGGGCTGCCAACGTTCCATAGAGATCTGACAGAGTCCAGGAGTCTAAGTCCTGATTTGTTTGTAGAGACATAGACAACTGGAGCCATTCTTCATTTAGACTCTTTAGGAACATGACGTTGTTCTCCTCAGAAGTTATGTGGATTCCGAACATCTTGCACTTGTTGATTTGAGAGTTGAACCGATCATATGTTTACTATAGAGATTCTGTCGGCAGAGCTTTGAATGAGTAGTACTCGTTGATGCATTGGGCTCTGCGGTTCTTCTGAGTTTTAGCCCCACCCTCCAGTTGTTTTTCCAGTTCCTTCCACAGATCGTATGCAGATTCACACGCATCTAGGGATTGGAAGAGGTCATTTGGGATGGCCATAATCAGAAGTCTCTTACTCTTCTGGGCAATTTCATATTTTGCCCAATCAGGGTCTGACCAGTTGTCCTTGGTGTTTGGTTTCTCGTGCTCAGGGATTTCTGGAGTGTCGTCTGTGGCAGCTACATGGGGTACTATGATCATTGGTACGAAAGGAGGGTTGTTGATATAGTAGACGAGTTCTTTGTCAGTACCCTCGAAGAAGTGAATCATTCGTATCTTCCACTGAGGGTACTCATCTTTGAGTAATGTGGGTGGCTTGGTTAAAGAGCCAGCAGTGAAGAAGTTGTATGTGTTTGTCATTTTGAAAGAGGTTGAGAAATCTAGAAAATAGGGTATGAACAGTACACTTTCAGAAGATGAAGTGTATGTTTCGAATGGTGTTTATAAACTTAGAAACTTTGAACAATGCACTAAAATGGAGATTTAACCGAAGTAACAAACTGTAAGTTTACCAAAGTCGAACAGGTCGAGAATGGCAGAAAAACATAGGCTGTTTTGAAATAAGTGAATAACAGGTTAAAATTGCTCCAGGTTTCTACCAAAAATCATTGCAAGAGAGGATCACTTGATATAGAAAATCAAGGATGGCTCTGATACCAATTGTTGGTTCCTGTTTTGCTAAACAATGATGATTCTATCTAATAGTTCAAACACGATATAATGCGGAAGTGTTTTTAACGAACTAAAAGATACAATAAAGTAGAAGAACACACAATATCAAATACGTGATGTGTAAATAACACAAGTTCTAACTCAATAACCCACTGTATATTAATATAAATAGAATACCAAGAACACCGATGATATAACAAGAATTTTGTTCTAATGGTGTGTATGTTGTGCAAAGCTTAATAGAAGAACTCAACACGAGTCTTCTATTTATACTACTGCTAAAGGGGACAAGTTCTAGACAACAAGGACTGAAGGTACTAAAACACTATTATGGTACTGTTGTTAGTACAACGTTAATTAAATGCGCCGACTTCTGCTAAGGTTGAGACCCATCAGAGTTTGACACGTGGAGTTGTCAGGTCACGCCTTGTACGAATGATCTTCAGAATCTTCGTACAATAGAAATCGTGAGAAGCACGATTGTCCTTGTATAGATCTTTAGTCTCTATACCACAGAGGCTCTGTCAAGTATGATAGAGGCTCTGTGGCCTTGTCCGCTGAGAAGAGTCTTCTGGCGATTCTTCACTTCGGTATTCTCGGTGACTCGGCAGAGCCTCTGTCGAAGACTTCTATACTTAGCCTATTTTTCAATACTTTTATAAACATAAAGATTGGAGCTAACACCTCATCTCTTCCTCACTTAACAACTCATGATTATGCAACTGAACAAATTTATAAACTTCGTACCTATCCCTTTCCTTAACATAATGGATCTAAAGCATGCATTGCAACCGATACGTTTTTTGTTTGTATTACGTCTTTTCCTAGAACCATGACCAAAAGCTAATGAATCAAAAATCTTCGGTCTAGGATTTCCCTCTTTGCTACATACAAAATATCTAGTTGTGATTCGGCCAAACCGATTAGTTTTTTTATTAGATAGCCTAACATCAAAACCAAATTTCTTAGCGTAAGTTCTATAAAACTTTTCGGCCTGACCAACATTACTAAAATAATTTCCAATCTTCGGAATGTATTCATCGGGAATTGAGGGAAGCCAATGTGATCTCAGAAACAAGTAAACATTGAATGAATCAAGGAACACTTATGTCATCTCTCATTAATCTCCAATAGTCAAATACAATGTGTAGAGAGCAAAAGACAAAGTGTCTTGAATCAGTAATCAAAGTTATGAAATCTAACTCTATATAGGCTATTTATACCTAGAGTAGAATTTTACAATTTAAGCCCTTCTACTTGGATACAATTACATTCTAAGCACCAACAATCTCCCCCTTTGTATCCAAGTAAGAAAAATACAAAAGATTATCTCAGCTGCTCTAGAGGTATCTATCTCTTCCTTATCCCGAAGATGATCTCGAATCTTCAAAGAGCATTCCGATATTCCAGTCTATCTTCAATTGCTTTCAGAGCTTTGTTAATCAACACATTCTCTTTCTCTTTCAGAGGCACTTTCTTCTGTTCATCAAGTCTGGCTTTCTCTGTCGTATCGATTTTACCTTTGTCGAATCCTGACACAAGTAGAAAGGTTGAAACAACTTCATACCATGCACGAGGGGCTTGTTTCAGTCCATACAAGGATTTATCCAGAATATAGACATGATTTGGATGTTCCTTGTCGACGAAACCTTCTTGTTGAGACACATATACCTCCTCCTTAAGAATGCCATTCAGAAAAGATGTTTTCACATCCATCTGAGAGACGGTGAAATTCTGGTAAGCCGCAAAAGCTAGAAAAAATCCTTATAGCTTCAATTCTTGCGACCGGAGCATATGTCTCATCATAGTCGATGCCCTCTTCCTGACGATATCCTTTTGCTACGAGTCTGGCTTTGTTACGAACAATTATTCCATCTTCATCCTTCTTATTTTTAAACACCCACTTGGTTCCTATGACGCTTTTATCCGTATGTCGTGGAACTAGCCTCCAAACTTTCAACGCTTCAAACTGGTTTAGCTCATCTTGCATGGCTAACACCCAATCTGGATCATTCGGAGCCTCAGAAACCGTTAAAGGTTCAATATTGCTCAGAAAGATCACAAAGAGACACTCATTTGCAGTAGCCATTAGAGCTGACGAACGCGTCTGAACTGGTGAATTCGGATCACCTATTACTTGATGAATAGGATGAGCCTTTTTCCATTTAGTTGAGTGTGGGTGTGGAACTTACGATGTTTGAACATTGTCAAGAGAAGCATCTGTCTCTCCATCATCTAAGGGTACTTCTACTTCAGCACTCGGAATTTCTGGAGGAATAGTGGTAGAAGGAATTTGTTCTCCAGAAGATTCAGGTGGTTGCTGAGGAGTAGTTGTAACATTGACTGAAGATCTAGCATTATGTGTTGACTCTTCCCAAATTATAGGAATAGATTGTTGTGTAGCATTGACATTTGGCACAAAAGTTTCTTGAACAGGAGTGGAGACATCAATCGTTGTTGATTGAGTTGCGTGTATTTCAGTAGTAGGAACGGCAGCGGAAATTGTTGTAGATGCAGGTTTCTTCTTGTTAAGAACATTTGAAGATTTGTAAGTACCAAAATATTCATCATAAAAATCTTCAAATAAATAATCAAGATCAGTTAAATGAGTTTTAGAAGTTGAAGGTTGATCCTGATTCGGTTTTGGAACAGGTTATGAATTGAATTGTTTAGAAGCTAATATTCCAGTTATCACGGGTTCTTAACTATTGTGATCAGAATCCATTTCGTTATTTTCATTAAACTTCACATTCACGCTCATAGTTATGGTCTTGGACTGCTTCAGATAGATACGATATGAAGCTGCGGAGAAAGAATATCCGACAAAGATTCCATCAATCGCTTTCGGACTGAACTTGTTACGGTTCTTGTTAGCTCCAACTTCTACTGTTTATAGAAGTATTGAAAATTAGGCTAAGTGTTGACATCGACATAGGTTCTACCAAGACACCGATAGAAGACCAAGTGAAGACTCAACTGAAGACATTCACAGAAGACGAGGCCACAGAGCCTCTGCCAAACTTGACAGAGCCTATGTGGTATGAAGACCGAAGACTTGGAAGAATACTGAAGTTTAAGACAAAGACACTCGTGCTACTCATGTGCCTCTGCTGTACGAAGATCCCGAAGATCATTCGTACAAGGCGTGCCCTGACAATTCCACGTGTCAAACTCTGATGGGTTTCAGCCTTTGCAGAATTGCGGCGCACTATGTTAACGTTGTACCAGTAGCAGTTCTACGATCGTGTCTTGTACCTTTAGTCCTTTATGTCTAGAACTTGTCCCCTGGTGAATAGTATAAATAGAACGCTCATGTTGAGCTCTTCTATTAAGCTTTGCACGACATGCACACCCTTAGAGCAGAATTCTTGTAATACTTTCGGTGTTCTTGGTATTCTTTATAATCAATACACAGTGAATCATTGAGTTAAATATCTGTGTTATTTATACTTTGTGTAGTTGATATTGTGTGTCTTTCTACCAAGCAATATCTATTTAGTTCGCTAAAACGCTTCCACACCCTTATTTGTTTGAACTATTAGATACTTAAATCATTTTTGAGTAAAATAGGAACCAACAATTGGTATCAGAGCCATCCTTGATTTTCTATATCAAGAGATCCTCTCTTACTGTGAGTTCCAGTTTGATTAGGTAACAATAAATCAATGAGCAATAACACGAACAATTGATGATTTCAACTTGTCATCCCGCTCGTATTCATGATTCAAGATAGTTACAAAGGTTTGAATGAAAAACACAACTATCTCTCTCTAACAATTAAGCTCTCAAAATGAATCTCTAGGAAATGTTAATCAATTGCTTAACCTAATTCTAAGGTTACCTAAACCTTATATACCAAGGCTTTAAACACAAAGGCCCATGGCCCATCAACCTAATCTAAGCCCTTTTATAATTAAAGGCTTTTACAAAAAGATTAATTAAACTAATTAAGCAGAATATAATTATTTATATATCTTTCTAATATGTAGGACATTTATGGTCCTAACAATCTCCCCCTAAAGATATATAAATAAAAATCGGTCTTGAAACCTTCAAGTCTTGATCTTCTCTTCTTCTTGAATCATTGAAACACTTCGATGTAGCTTGTCTTCATGTCTTTTAACGCTCCCCCTTGAATGAAGCTCTTGTATAAAGCTCTTGAATTTGAATTCAGCTTTAAAAGAACTTGTAGAACCAATATGCTCTATGGAGGAAATAATTTGAAGCGAACACCACTTGATAAGGAATGAGAAGAATTGATTACTTGAAAGCACTTTGATCACTTGAATGCGCTTTGAGCTCTTTGGATCTAGGAACAGATTAATCATTCGATTAAAAATTGGTCAACAGTTACTCCCCCTCGGCTTTTGCATGGGGACTTCTTTACTCCCCTCGGCTTTTGCTAACTCCCCCTCAACTTGATATTTGGTCTCTTTGAATCTGTACCCTTTCTCCCCCTCATGATGAGTAGGAGAATCTGGAGCATCATGCACGTTCAAAGACAAAAGTGACGAGTAGCAACAATTTCGGATAAAACATTGAGTAACCAGAATGGGGTAATCATCTAACACAGAAACACATTAGTAACTGTTATCACAACAATTTGAAAAATTGTGTGGCCTATGTTCAGAGTTGGCAATGGTGAATCTATGATAGGACTTCCAGTTATCATTGAAGTAAAATATTGAAAATTACCTCTCAAACTGTTCCGGCAATATCACGAAGATATGCAAATGGAATCACAAAGACTCGTGCATGTGTGAAAGAAATAAGTTATATCGATTTGGCTCAAAAATTGATTTAACCTGGGACGCAAGTTAAAAATTAATTGACACGGTGAATAGAATGTGAAGTTCGGAGACCGGAGCTGATGTCTTCCTTTTTCAATATCTAAGACCTCCGAGTGAGGAATAGATAGATTATGTGCTAAATCTCCGTGAATATATGAAACAAGCATCTGTTGGGAGATACTTGAGTGGCTAGGTGGGGTGACACGAGTTATCGACACTGGGTCCATGTATGTTTCAATATTCATCTCCAAGGAGCGAGAATGAATAAATTGTGTGGTTACCCGGATAACTGACTCGGTTTGGTAAGGACCAATATATTCTTTTAAGTCCTGTCACATCCTCACCATATTCTGTTCTCTCCAAACTCAACTATCAATCTAGAACCCTCAATGATATCTAAAAGTGGATGTGTTTCTTGGGTAGGTCCTTCCGGTTCTGGATTGACCATAGAAACAATGTAAGTCCTAACACTCCTTTCATGCAACGAGTAGAACAGTTAAGTACACAGTGAAGTACGAGTTCTAAACTGAGGTGTTTAGAAGTCAAAACATTTAAGAACGAGTCATGATCTGAGTTGATCAGAAGTCATAGTTTGAAATGCCAGAGTTTCAAGAAACAAGATCAAACGCAAAACAGATTGACTCAGTAAGCACATTATTTGCAATAATGAAACAATGATTAGAAAGTTTAATTGTGAAGAACAAGTCACAATTAATATATTAGATAAGAATTGAATCATTGATGTGAAATGATGAACTATGAACACAAAGTGGAATTCAAAAACCGAGTGTATTTCCATCGAAAAATCAACAAACATTTGAGACATGGAAATAACTAAATCAAGAGAGTTTTGAACATGGCAATCATGGAAGTTAAACTATAGATAATAACAAACGCAAGTAAGTTATTCAGAATTAATTGCCATGGTTTTTGAATTCAGTTAGAGTTCACATACCGTGCATAAGATAGTACTCCCCCTCAAAATTGGCATAACCTTTAAATGCTCGTCATGTGATGTGAATAATAGAAATAAAAAACGCACATGACATTCCTGCAAAACAGATTAGACGGATTTTGGTATCCATCTTGTGATGGATCCTTGACGGTTAGATGCCCTATGAGTACCTGGGAAACTATAAGTACCATACCAATAGTTAGCACGATCTTTCTTCACAAAGTCACTTGTTCCACAATAAGAACAACACAGCTTCTGTGTAGATAAGCTGATCAGTTTGTTAACAGAGTAAACGCGATCAGTTTTCACAAAAGGTTTAGCGTGGAAAGCTGAGTTGTTCTTGTCACTTTTAACAGAGACGAACGACTTTGGAACAGGAGCGGATCCTTTAACTCTCCAAACCATGTTTACTTAATTGAAAGATGGATTATCTTAATTATCAACACGAGAAATTTAGAAAAGATTGGAAGGTCGAATTTGATCTTTTGAAAAATTATTTGATTGGACAAAATTCTTTGAAGAACGATTTGTAGAAAATGAACTTGAAGCATAAGAAGGTTGAACACCTTTGATCTTGCTTTCATCAGGTTTCTTGATTTTAACGGATAAATCAATTCGTTCTTTGAGAATTAAATCAAATTTCTTTTGTAAATTAGACTTAACCATTTGTTCCTTCAAAATCTCGGTTGCTAATCTAGATAATCTCTGTGTAAGTTTAGAAATCTCATTCTGAAAGATCTTTCTCTCTTTTGCAAAATCATCTTTAAAACATTTAGCCCTAAAGCCTTCAACTTTCATCTTTTCAGACTCTTTGATTAGAACGTCTAATTCTTTCTCCAACTCAGTTATTTTTAAAGAAAGTTCTCCATTCTTTTTAGAAAAAGATTTGCGTTCAGTTTCAAACTTTTCTCTTTCTAAAATCAAGACTTTTTCAAAGTCGGAGATTTGTGTTGAAAGCTTTAGACATCTAAGCTCAAGACTTTCCGGTAAGTTGATTTTTTGTGCACTATCCGGTAAGTAACAACTTCAACCGGTAAGTTACATTGTTCGGGAAAGTGCATCTTTTGTCCGGTAAGTCGCAAATAACTTCCACCCGGTAAGTCACATTCGTCCGGAATCTCATTCCATCCGGATCTTTTCACGTCCGGTAAGTTTTGGTTGATAAGTTTTTGATTGGTAAGTTCTCAAAGCTTGATTTCGTTTGGTCATATAATAATCAGATTTTAAATTTTTTAAACGAATTTATTTTATAAATTTGTTTTTAAAATTTAATTTTTGATTTCCTTCCGCATTTTTGATTCTTCAAAATAACACCGATTAACGATCAAATTTTTCAGGTAACAATGTCGTATTGCCATAATTTTGAGTGTTCAAAATTTCAAAGGCTATATGAAAACAACATGAAGCAACAAGAGGAATTTTGCATCAAGGTAATCGCAAAACATAAACTGCAAATATCTGAAAGTTCTGAAAAGTTTGCTAAATCTGAAGAAAAGGCAACAACATTAGAGTCTGAAAACTCTGAGCTGATAAAGAAGCTGTCTGAATTGCCATCACAAGACGAGATAAAGGCACTTGAAAAGAAATCACATCAAAGACTACATGAAAAGAATATCCAGCAATCAGATGATTTGTGCAGCAAGTACATCAAAGAACTAAAGGAGCTGAAATCTCAAATCTGGATTACTCTGAGAAGCTGGCTGAAGAAGAAGAGAAAGGTAAACTCCTGAACTGTGAAAAATCTTGAGCTTAAAAGTAAACTAACTACTCTTGAAAAGATTTTTGAAAAGGAGAAAGAAAGTTTTACAAAACAAAGACAATTGCTTACTCAAAAGCAATCCTGTTTTTCAACCAAATCTCTTGAAGAAAAGAAAAGTCTTGAGCTTATGTGTCTAAAACCTTCAAAACAAATCTCCGACTTTGAAATAGTTTTGATCTTAGAAAGAGAAAAGTTTGAATCCGAACGCAAATATTTTTCTAAAAAGAATGGAGAACTTTCTTTGAAAATATCCGATTTGGAGAAAGAATTAGACATTCAAATCAAAGAGTTTGAGAAAGGGAAAGTTGAAGGTTTTAAGGCTAAATGTTTGAAAGATGATTTTGCAAAAGAGAGAAAGATCTTTCAGACTATGATTACTAAACTTACAACGAGATTATCTGGATTAGCAACCGAGAATTTGAAGGAACAAATGGTTAAATCTAATTTACAAAAGAAATTTGATTTAATTCTCGAAGAAAGAAAATTCAAAGGTGTTCACCCTAATTATGCTTCAAGTTCTTCTTCTACAAATCGTTCTTCAAAGAATTTTGTCAAATTAAATGATTTTCCAAAAGATCAGATTCGACCTTCCAACCATTTCTATAATTCTCATGTTGATAAGAAAGATAATCAAATTTTCAAAAAAGTAAACATGGTTTGGAGAGTTAAAGGATCCTCTCCTACTCCAAAGTCATTTGTCGATGTTAAAAGTGACAAGAACAACAAAGATTTTCATGCTAAACCTTTTGTGAAAACTGATCGTGTTTATTCTGTTAATAAACTGATCAGCTTATCTGCACAGAAGCTGTGTTGTTCTTATTGTGGAACAAGTGAGTTTGTAAAGAAAGATCGTGCTAACTATTGCTATGGCACTTATAGTTTCCCAGGTCCTCATAGGGCATTTAACCAACAAGGATCCATCAAAAGATGGATACCAAAATCTGTCTAATCGGTTTTGCAGGAATGTCATGTGCGGTTTTAATTTCTATTATTCACATCACATGACGAGCATTCAAAGGGTATGCCACATTTGAGGGGGAGTACTATGAAAGGTAAGTGAACTTCAACTGAATTCAAATACCGTGGTAATTCATTATGGATAACTTACTTGTGTTTGTTATTCTCCAATTTTAAATTCCATGATTGCCACGTGTCAATTTTTATTGATTTAGTTATTTCCATGTCTCAAATGGTTGTTGCTTTTCTATGGAAATACACTCATTTGAATTCCTAGTTGTTTTCCAAGTTTGCCATTTCTTGAAAATGATTCCATTCTTATCTGATATATTAATTGTGACTTGTTCTTCACAATTAAACTTTCTAATCATTGTTTCATTTTTTGAACATAATGTGCGTATTGAGTCATTCTGTTTTGCGCTTGATTTTGTTTCTTGAAATTCTATATTTCAAATGATTTCAATGACTTCTGATTGCCTCAGATCAGAACTCGGACTTCATTTTTATGACATCTGAATAATTCAGTTCAGAACTCGTTCTTAAAAGAACGACTTCTGATTACCTCAGATCAGAACTCGGACTTCATTTTTATGAATTCTGAATAATTCAGTTCAGAACTCGTTCTTAAAAGCACGACTTCTGATTACCTCATATCAGAACTCGGACTTCATTACTTCTGATCAACTCAGATCAGGACTCGTTCCTAAATGATTTGACTTCTAAACATTTCAGTTTAGAACTCGTACTTCACTGTCTACTAAACTGCTATACTCGTTGCATGAAAGGAGTGTTAGGACTTATATTGTTTCTATGGGCTATCCAGAACCGGAAGGACCTACCCAAGAAACACATCCCTTATAGATATCAGTGAGGGGTCTAGATTGATAGATGAGTTTGGAGAGAAAAAAAATATGGTGAGGCTGTGACAGGACTTAAAAGAAATATTGGTCCTTACCAAACCGAGTCAGTTATCCGGGTAACCACACAATCTATTCATTCTCGTTCTTTGGAGATGAATATTGAAACAGACATGGACCCAGTGTCGATAACTCGTGTCACCCCACCCAACCACTCAAGTATCTCACAAAAGATGCTTGTTTCAGATATTCACAGAGAATTAGCACATAATCTATCTATTCCTCACTCGGAGGTCTTAGATATTGAAACAGGAAGACATCAGCTCCGGTCTCCAAACTTCAAATTCTATTCATTGTGTCAATTGATTTTTAACTTACGTCCCGGGTTAAATCAATTTTTGAGCCTAATTGATATAACTTATTTCTTTTACACATGCACGAGTCTTTGTGAATCCATTTGCATATCTTCGTGATATTGCCGGAACAGTTTGAGAAGTAATTTTCTTAAATTTTCTTCAGTGATAACTGGAAGTCCTATCAGAGATACCCCATTGCCAACTCTGAACATAGGCCACACAAAATTTTAAATTGTTGTGATAACAGTTACTATGTGTTTATGTGTTAGTTGATTACCCTGTTCTGATTACTAAATGTTTTGATATGGATTTTTTGCTACTCGTTACTATTGTCTTTGAACGTGCATGATGCTCCGGATGCTCCTACTCATCATGAGGGGGAGAAAGGGTACAGATTCAAAGACACAGAATATCAAGTTGAGGGGGAGTTAGCAAAAGCCGAGGGGGAGTAAAGAAGTCCCCATGCAAAAGCCGAGGGGGAGTAACTGTTAACCGACCGAATTTTGATCGAATGATTGATCTGTTCTGAGATCCAAAGAGCTCAAAGTGCATACAAGTGATCAAAGTGCTTACAAGTGATCAACTCTTCTCATCGTTTATCAAGTGGTGTTCGCTACAATTCAGTATTTCCTCCTTCGAGCATTTCGATTCTACAAAGTTCTTAAAGCTGAAGCTGAAATCAAATTCAACTCGCGGGTCAAAGACAGATTCGTTGAAGATTTAAAGACCAAGAGCTTTATTCAAGGGGGAGCATTAAAAGTCTTGAAGACAAGCAACACCGGAGTCTTCCAATGATTCAAAAGAAGGAGAGAAAATCAAGATCTGAAGATTTCAAGACCGATTTTTATTTATATATCTCTAGGGGGAGATTGTTAGGACCATATTTGTCCTACATATTAGAAAGATATATAAATAATTATATAAAGCGTAATTAGTTTAATTATAGTGGTTTATTATTGTAAAAGCCTTAATTATTATTAATTGGGCTTAGATTAGCTTGATGGGCCATGGGCCTTTGTGTTTAAAGCCTTGGTATATAAGGTTTAGGTAACCTTAGTTTTAGGTCAAGCAATTGATTAGCCATCCAAGAGATTCATTAGAGAGAGAGAGATAGTTGTGTTCTTCATTCTAACCTTTGTAACTATCTTGATTTATGAATACGAGAGGGATGACAGATTGAAATAACCAATTATTCGTGTTATTGTTTATTGATTCATTGTTACCTGTCAAACTGGGATTATCAATTTTCTTGATACCAAATGAGAGTCTCAGATCCGTGCAACAATGATGAAATCAAATAGATAAACAAGGTGTGTAACGATTTCAACTGGTCATCTCTATTATGCTTTCAATTGAGAGAGAATTACAATAATGAGTAGGAAAGCAAATGAGACAACTAGCCTAATTTTCTAAGGCTAGATTGCTTTATATATGGCGGGCCCGTGGTTAACAAGCCCACGGCCCGTTCACTAACAAGGCCTAATATAAACTATTACAATTAGCCCCTTGAACTTCTAATCAACCAAATATTACCCTAACAATCTCCCCCTTTGATTTGAAGTTCGATTTGGCGCCAGTTCGCGACATATCTTTTTCGAAGTGCGAAGTGGATCTCGAACCATCTGATAGCATGACGATAGTCGATGCGATCTTCAACCATTTCCAAGGCATTCCGAGCAGTTATTTCATTCGGATTAGGAACATAAGAAACCCTTGGATTTTCAGACTCGTGTTGAATGATCTTTCGAAGAGCATCTTGAACTTTGAAGAGTGTGCCGTCGCAAAATCTATCAACGTGACTGAATCGCAGAAATTTCTTCTCTTTATGTTCATTGATGTAGACGATCTCAAATTCTGGTTCTAGAAGCATAGCGTTCTCGGGATACATATTCAACTCAGGAGCTTGCAGATTCGGCTTTATCAGATTTATCTTCTTCGCCCTGTTCTCGACAGCCATTTGGAAGTCCGTTAGATAAGACATCATAATTATGCGGACCAGGAATCGACGAACAGCTTTGAGCGCCTTTGTAACGGTAAGCGGTCGGATGGTTCTAGAACGTAGGTCTTTCAGAATCTCCAGGAAGTCAAACGGTCGGAGGTTCTGGAAGTCGGCTTCAGAAAAATTCCATTCGTTCCCATCCTCACGTCGGACAGTGAATACAGGATAGACAATTTTCATCATACGGCTTGACTGGATATTGATTACCTCTGTGATCTGATGCTTGGTTCTGACTTGGCTGGCTGGAAGACACCGCTTCATTGCACAGATGTATCGGCGTTGGTATTCGGGGCTGTAGTTGTAAATACCAAGGCAAAAGGTCGGCTCCATCATACGTCGCTTGTGAACAAACAACTTCTTCATGGATTCCTCCTGGTAAGGAATAAATACAGGGATCTTCTCCCAACGGATTTGTTGCTGAGGAGGGGGAGGAAGATCAGAAGCTGTCTGTTGTTGTAGAGGAGATGTCATAGGATTGACAGATGCAGATTGGGGTCTTTCAGAAGTTTCGGCGGCTTTGCTTGAGTGAACGGGAGAAGTGCCATAAAATTTTTGTAGCAGGAACTGATCATAGTCGATGTTGTCGTCTTCATCAGTCGGGAAAACCAAGTTTACCTGGAGATTTACGGCACTGGCGGCTTTTTCGTACCATGCATCTTCGGTCTCCGGGTTGGCTTCGCAGTCTGGATCGATCATATCCAGTAATGGTCTGTCTGATGAGTCAAAGTCGACCAGTTCCTGTGTTGAACCCTCGGGCTTTTCAACCATCGGGCCTACATCATCTGAAATTTCCATGTCGATTACCATCTCGGCTAATGGCAACTCGGCTTCCGGTTGAGCGTCGGTTGTTGTTGCCGCAGTTGTTGGTTCCAGTTGAACCACAATTGTCATTTATGTGAGCATATGGGCGGTCTCGGTAGGTCTTAGTCTTTTCTCCCCCTCACGGTGATCAGGATCATCCTGGTCATCGTGTTTGCACTTCAGACCGCCTGCTTGACTCTTGCAGGTATCTTCGAGTGAACGGACTCTATCGGACAGCGTTTGGAGCACTTGGTTGTAGTCCTTAAGAGTCGAGTCATTGCTATCCAAGCGAGTGGTAATGGATGATGAAGGAGCAGTGACCTGTGATTTCAGAACGGATATCAGGTCTGCTTCGGTAGAGGCGTTGGTTTCGGATTCTTGGAGCAGTTGGGCTAAAAGCATCGTCTTAAGGGTGTCCACCGAGTAGGTAGGCTGAGTAGGACCCGATGGAGGTATAGGTGCGGTTTTAGTGTCAACGATATGCCCTTTACCTTTGATTAAGCGTTTGACGGTGTCGATCTCGGCGGTGACATACTGCTCCATCGCCTCGCGGACAGCCTTAAGGGTGCTGTCCAGGGACCCTGGTGACACAAAGTCGTGTAAGATAACTCCGTGATCACTAAGATTACCCGTCTGTAACGACCCGGTTCCCCAAACATAGTTCAAATAGCATACATTGCTTAACTTCGTTAAAACAAGAGATACATCAGATATCAATTATGGTCCCCTAGTCTTTACAAACATTCAGTACATCATTACAACATTTACATAGTAAATTTACATCATCACTAATAACATGCTATATCTACTAAACACATCATAGTCTTCAACTACATAGTCCTCCAAAAGCTATTCGCGGGTTAACCTTCTTATTTGCTCTTACTCGATCCACGACCTGGAATACATACTTTTAAAACAAAATGAGGTTACACCTTGAGGTCTAGTTAGAAAATCCCCGTTAGTTAAAAACCATTTGCACAACATCATACACATAATTCACATAGGAATACCAATTAAAACTCATGCACCATGTATCTTTCCATCTCATTTTCTTGGCCATATTAATTGGTTGCGAGCCAATTAATTAATTTACACCACTGTATTGAATACAACCAACACCACTGTCCCTCTGTACAGCCAACATACACCGGTCCTAAGCCCGACCAACTAGCACCCATGCAGTGTAATACTCATATAAACATTATATGCATATTATTACACTCATTCACATATATGTATTCCAATTAGAAAACATTTTAAGTAAAAACTCACTTGTTTATTTAACAAAACTCTTCCCGGTCTTTTCCAACAGATTTAGCTTTCACCTCCGATTCACAGTATCTGAAACAAATAGGGATAGATATCTCTTTACCAAAATAGAACACACAAGACTTACTAAAGCTAGGAACTCTAAAGAACTCCAATCCTCAAATGTTACCCCAAAACCCGAACTTAAGTCAAGTCCACAGTACATTTTAGTCTTTACTCACTCCCTGTCCAATAACTAACAATACACAGGTTACAGAATAATCGACAACATCTAAACTCTCAAAATTGGCCAAACACCAAAAGTACCCGGACAACCCAAACTTTCCGGACAACACTAACAATCCGGACAACACCAACTTTCCTGATAACATTACCAATCCGGATAACACCCGGATACTAAAGCAATCCGGACAACACCAACTTTCCTGATAACATTACCAATCCGGATAACACCCGGATACTAAAGCAATCCGGACATCATCCGGTATCTCTTTTCATCTAGAAACTAGAGGAAATAGGACTTACCCGGTTAGTCGATTTATCCGGATACCTGCAAGAAAGGACTACCGGACACTATCAACATTTTACCCGGACACCACCCAAGAAACTACCGGACACATTCATCTTATCCGGAAACTACTGACAGTTCATCCCAATTTCACCCAGAATTCGACTGAATTATTACCAGTTATGTAAATGATGTTTCTACTCCGATAGAAACCTTCCAATACCAATTACAAACATAAATTACAAAGGAACATACCTTAATATCACTTTTCAAGCAAACCAATTGAAGCCTTAACCTTTCTTTCTTTTTTCTTCTTTTTGGTCTCAAAACACACACAATACACACACTGGATTGTTTCTGAATATTTCAATATTATGAAATATCTAATTTTCATTCAGGGATAATATCTAAACAAATTACCACTTTAGTCCCTAGACTATCCACTAATGACCAAAACAACTGTAACTTATAAATTAACCCAAACTTACCCTAAACATCTAACTTTAAAGTTACTAAATTTTAACGGAACTAACATTTAACTAACGAACTTACCCGGGGTATTACATCATCTCCCCCTTAAAAGAATTCCGGGACGGAATTCGGTTTAGGCAAAAAGGTGCGGGTACTTAGTTCTCATTTCTGATTCTGATTCCCAAGTAGCATCCTGACCCCTATGATGTCTCCACTGAACTTTCACTTGTCTGATTACTTTGTTCCGCAACACTTTAACTTTGTGGTCAACTATGGCTTCAGGTTCCTCCACATAATTCAGCCTTTCATCAACTTGTATATCTGGCTTTTATCGTTCCACTCCTTTCTTGACGACTTAGTGCATCAGCTACCACATTCGCCTTTCCCGGATGATAAAGGATTTCACAGTCGTAATCATTCACCAATTCTAGCCATCTTCTTTGCCTCATATTTAGTTCCTTCTGATCAAAAAGATGTTGGAGACTCTTATGATCAGTATAAATTTGACATTTAGAGCCGTAAAGGTAATGTCTCCAAATCTTCAACGCGAAAACAACTGCTGCGAGTTCCATGTCGTGTGTAGGATACTGTCTTTCATGATCTTTTAACTGACGAGAAGCATAAGCAATAACCTTTCCACGTTGCATTAGTACACAACCCAATCCTAATTTGGAAGCATCACTGTAAACAACAAAATCATCGAAACCTTCAGGTAATGCTAGTATCGGTGCGCTACAGAGTTTCTCTTTCAATATTCGGAATGCTCATCCTGTTCTGCTTTCCGTTTGAACCTTAGATTCTTCCGAGTTAGCTTAGTGAGAGGCGTAGCGATACGAGAAAAATCTTTTATAAACTTTCGATAGTAACCGGCTAAACCCAGAAAACTTTGTACTTCCGTTGGCGTCTTCGGCGGTTCCCATTTTTCAATTGCTTCTACCTTCGTCGGATCAACTTGAATACCTTTCTCGGAAACTACATGCCCCAGAAACTGAACTTCCCGTAGCCATAATTCACACTTTGAAAACTTAGCGTATAACTGCTCCTTCTTTAACAATTCCAGAATTAACCGAAGATGTTGTGCGTGATCCTCTTTGGATCGGGAATAGATAAGTATATCATCGATAAATACAATAACAAATCTATCGAGATACGGCTTACATACCCGATTCATTAAATCCATAAAAGCAGCTGGAGCGTTCGTCAATCCAAAAGGCATCACTAAGAATTCATAGTGACCATACCGTGTGCGAAAAGCAGTTTTCAGAACGTCTTCTTCTTTAACCTTCAGTTGATGGTAGCCAGATATTAGATCAATCATGGAGAAATAACAAGCTCCAACTAATTGATCGAAGAGATCATCAACTATGGGAAGCGGATATTTGTTCTTGATCGTGCGCTTATTCAGTTCCCGATAATCAATACACATCCTCATCGAACCATCCTTCTTTTTCATAAACAGAACCGGTGCTCCCCACGGCGAAGAACTGGGTCTGATGAAACCTTTATCTGAAAGATCCTGCAGTTGTGTCATCATCTCTTTCATCTATGGAGGTGCCAAACGATATGGTGCACGGGCAACAGGAGCGGCTCCAGGAATCAGATCTATACCAAACTCTACTTGTCTAACGGGCGGAAGGCTAGTCAGATCTTCTGGAAAAACTTCAGGAAATTCACGAACAACCGGAATATCTCCCAGCTTATTCTTTTTTAGCTTAATATCTATCACATAAGCTAAGTAACTTGAGCAACCTTTATTGATACACCTACGAGCTTTCAACAAAGAGATAAGGCAAGATTGATGATTTCTACGGTCATCATAAATCAGTACTGGTCCCTTCTCAGGTAAGACAACATTTATCAACTTCTTATCACAAACTATATTAGCATGATTCTCGGCTAACCAATCCATTCCCACTACCACATCAAACTCGATCAAGGCTATAGAAAATAACTGAATAGGCACTCCACACCCATCTATGTTTATCACACGACTATCAAATACCTCATTAACCGGTACTTGATTATCATTACCCGTATCTACCATTAACGCATGATCTAACACTTTAGGCTTTAAATGCATATAGGCAGCAAAAGAAGGCGACACAAACGATCGGTTTGCACCGGAATCTAATAACACTTTAGCACGTGTAGAATTTATTAAGAATGTACCTGTAACCAAATCGGGAGTCTCATCTGCTTCTTGCTTTGCCATCTGGAAGGCACGGCCCCTTGCTCTTGGTACTTCTGGCCTTGGTACTACTGGTATAACACTCGTTGGTCTTACTGAAGTACCACCTGGTTGTATTCTCCCAGTGGACAATCGGACTGAAGGTGATCAGGAGAATTGCACGAGTAACAAAATCTAACTACTCGACAGTCTTTAGCAATATGACCGATCTTTCCACACTTATAACAGTTTCTAGGATCCACTTGACAACTTCCTTGATGAAAACGGTGGCACTTTGGGCAAGGTCTTTCAACTGGTCGGAAAGGTGGACGGTTATCAAATCGCTGAAACCGGGACTTCTTCGGATCATATTGCGGTCCTTCCCACTTTCTTTTCCCCACATTCTTATCACTAGTACTTCTCCCTTTATCTTGTTCCGCGGTTTCCGCGGCGTCTAGTGCGGCGGAGAAAGTTTCTGGTCCTTTAGCAATCACAAAACTTCTGACTTCTGCATTCAATCCAAAGATAAACCTTTCAATCTTCATGTCCTCCGTAGCAACGTAGTATTCCACAAAATGAGACTTTTCCATGAAACGAACAGTGTAGTCCCGAACTGACAAATTCCCTTGCTGCAAGTTCATAAACTCCCCTTCCAATTATTTAACTGCGGCTTGAGGACAAAACTGTTTCCTGAAAGCTATCACGAATTCTTCCCAAGAGTAAGTAGAATATATATCAGATCCTCCCGAAGACATATGTGCTTCCCACCAGTATAGGGCATCCCCTTTCAACATTGCAGTTCCATAGAGTACTCTATCCTCTTCAGCGCATTTACTTGTCTTGAAGATAGCTTCTATTTCCTTCATCCACTTCATAGCTTTCACTGGATCCCGATCTCCCGAGTAAGTTGGAGGCTTACAACTTAAGAACATTTTATAGTCACACTTTCTTAGTACTGGGGTGATTGTAGGTGTAATAGGCATCTCGTCTTCCTGACCAGGATCTGGTGTATCGGTTTCATTATATCGAGTTCGATCAAACATGGCTTGTATACTAGCCTGCATTCTTCCCATTTTGGCTGTTAAATCGTCCCTAGTAACAAATTCATTACATCACGGCGGAGCTTCACTCCCAGTTCTACCCCCAATTCTGCCTCCAATTCTGCCTCCACCTCTTTCTCCCCCTCTCCCCCTTCCTCCGGCTGTTGGGTTTGTTCTATTCGGATTTCCTCCTCCTTCCCGATTCGTTTGTCTAGTACCACTTGCCATTTTGTTGATTCAAACAATGTTAATATACACATAAGAACATACCCCATATAACAAGGTATTCCAGTTCAAACATGTACCTGTATGATCACAATTACACTGGCCAGGTGTAAAAATGAAATTACCTTACATGATGTTCTTTCTACCTTTTTATATTTAACACCCCAAGGTTCTACAATAATTGGGACATCCTACTTCACATGCAGTTTAAGTCTAGGTACAAATACTAATACCTAAATCCCTTAAACTAGGGCTCTGATACCATCTGTAACGACCCGGTTCCCCAAACATAGTTCAAATAGCATACATTGCATAACGTCGTTAAAACAAGAGATACATCATATATCAAATATGGTCCCCTAGTCTTTACAAACATTCAGTACATCATTACAACGTTTACATAGTAAATTTACATCATCACTAATAACATGCTATATCTACTAAACACATCATAGTCTTCAACTACATAGTCCTCCAAAAGCTATTCGCGGTTTAACCTTCTTATTTGCTCTTACTCGATCCACGACCTGGAATACATATTTTTAAAACAAAATGAGGGTTAGACCTTGAGGTCTAGTGAGAAAATCCCCGTTAGTTAATAACCATTTGCACAACATCATACACATAATTCACATAGGAATACCAATTAAAACTCATGCACCATGTATCTTTCCATCTCATTTTCTTGGCCATATTAATTGGTTGCGAGTCAATTAATTAATTTACACCACTGTACTAAATACAGCCAACACCACTGTACCTCTGTACAGCCAACATACACCGGTCCTAAGCCCGGCCAACTAGCACCCATGCAGTGTAATACTCATATAAACATAATATGCACATTATTACACTCATTCACATATATGTATTCCAGTTAGAAAACATTTTAAGTAAAAACTCACTTGTTTGTTTAACAAAACTCTTCCCGGTCTTTTCCAACAGATTTAGCTTTCACCTCCGATTCACAGTATCTGAAACAAATAGGTATAGATATCTCTTTGCCAAAATATAACACACAAGACTTACTAAAGCTAGGAACTCTAAAGAACTCTAATCCTCGAATGTTACCCCCAAACCCGAACTTAAGTCAAGTCCACAGTACATTTTAGTCTTCACTCACTCCCTGTCCAATAACTAACAATACACAGGTTATGGAATACTCGACAGCATCTAAACTCTCAAAATTGGCCAAACAGCAAAAGTTCCCGGACAACCCAAACTTTCCGGACAACACTAACAATTCGGACAACACCAACTTTCCGGATAACATTACCAATCCGGATAACACCCGGATACTAAAGCAATCCGGACATCATCCGGTATCTCTTTTCATCCGGAAACTAGAGGAAATAGGACTTTCCCGGTTAGTCGATTTATCCGGATACCTGCAAGAAAGGACTACCGGACACTATCAACATTTTACCCGGACACCACCCAAGAAACTACCGGACACATTCATCTTATCCGGAAACTACCGACAGTTCATCCCAATTTCACCCAGAATTCGACTGAATTATTACCAGTTATGTAAATGATGTTTCTACTCCGATAGAAACCTTTCAATACCAATTACAAACATAAATTACAAAGGAATATACCTTAATATCACTTTTCAAGCAAACCAATTGAAGCCTTAACCTTTCTTTCTTTCTTCTTCTTTTTGGTCTCAAAACACACACACTACACACACTTGATTGTTTCTGAATATTTCAATATTATGAAATATCTAATTTTCATTCAGGGATAATATCTAAACAAATTACCACTTTAGTCCCTAGACTATCCACTAATGACCAAAACAGCTTTAACTTATAAATTAACCCAAACTTACCCTAAACATCTAATTTTAAAGTTACTAAATTTTAACGGAACTAACATTTAACTAACGAACTTACCCGGGGTATTACACGTTGAGGCATCTACCTGAGAGGCAGAGCCATCTACGTTCACAATTGGTATGTCGGTAGCTGTGGTAGGATTTCCGTCTGATCCTCGTGTTCCGCCTGACGGAGACACTACAGACGTTCCGATCGAGTCACAAATAATCTCGATATAGTGTTCCCCTTCTTGTGTCCTAGCCGAAGAATGTGTAATATCAAGTGGCTATAGACTCAACTGTGCACTGAAAGAAGTCGCTACCGGGGGCTGCTGGTCGCTTATTTCAACACCAGCACTCTCCGAGTGAGAGACTAGTGGAATTGTGCTTGTTCCCCGTGTGAGACTGAAACATCCGTCTTTTGAGAGACGAATGAGTGGATGGGGGGGTTGTGCAATTGCTCCGCTGGGTCCACGGAGACTTCTTCAATACCCTGTCCCAATAAATGAGACGGGAGAGCAGATATGGCGACCCAGATGTCACTCGGTTGGGTTCGCTCTTGAGCCTCGTTATCTTTATGGCTCAATCTTTTTCTGGTTCGCTTTCGAACGCAGTTCCCTCCTTCTCACATGATCTAATTCATCACCTAATACTCCCTTGGTTCTATGTCCTTGGGGAGGTCCCTCCGGCGCTGACTGGAGCATGGGATTCCCTAACTCTCGCCTATAAGCAACTACACTCGGTGCAGCGGAATCCGCGTGTGCCAGTAGGGCTTCAGATGACAAAATCCGGATAATGATGAAGAACCTTTCCGGACCCCTTATATATGGGACAAAGTTTCCGGATGGGACATCCGGATATCCATCCGGATAGATGGGTGTCCGGATATCTGTCCGGATACTTTGGGGATTTTGATAAAAAGATCCATGTTCTTCCATTTAAAAAAAACTGGGACAATTTGAATTATTGAAAGAACCTTCTCTCGCTCCCCCTCAAACTGAGCATGGGGATGGTTTGGCTCCCCCTCGAATAGTGCAAACTTGTGCAATGGAGAGCCCAACACATAAAAACTTTTGAGCATTTAAAGAAAAAACATTGTATCGCTCCCCCTCAAATGATGAACAGTAGTTGAAAAAAACACAGGAGTGCCCACACACACACAAAAACGTTTTGACAGAAGAAAGAAAAAAAACTGTGTGTGACGCTCCCCCTTAACAGGTGAGTAAACTTACTTGATGCTCCCCCTAAACACATGAGCAGCTCGTGAAAGCTCAGGTATAGACAAACCTCACGTCTTCGTGATATTTTTCCTTGTAGATCGTGAGCAGCTCCCTCCTTCCGGTCATGTGTGTGGAGCATCCAGTGTCTAAGAACCACACATGACTGTCCTGCAAAACAAGTTTAGCGGACCTTGGGTACCCAGATTTGCCTGGGTCCCGGAGGGTTAGGTTTCACACCATTCGGAGGAGCCTGTTTTGACGCAGGTTGCCTCTTAGGTGTAGTTTTAACCTTAGTAGGAGGAACTGGTTTTGAATTAGGTTTCCTCTCCTGCTTTGGTTTAACTTCTGATTGGGGCCCCCGTTGAAAATGATGTTTCTTTTTGTTTTTACAGGGTTTGCATTTGGGTGTATGATTATATATATGATATGACCCAAACAATCATTGTTATTGATATCATCAAAGTCATTCCAGCCACAACTAGAACAACACAAACAATTATGTGACAATTGAATCAATTGCTGAGTGGAATAGATTTTCATCGGAAAATTAACATCTCTTTTAACAAAATTATTCCTATGATTCCAAGCACAATCGTTTTTGTTCATTTTAGGGACAAAGACAGTATTGAAAAACTTTGATGTAGCATCCTCGACAGATTCCTTGGCTGGCCACTTTGGTTTTGCTTGTTGGGCGCGACCGGTTTTATCCGAAACAACAGGGACAGTACGGTCAGCGACTTTTGAGGAAACAGGAATCTTAGTGGTCGGTCGTTCGGTCTTTTGTTTCGGCTGTGATTGTTTTTGAGAATTTGAAGAATTTTTAAGAATCTTAATCACAGCCGGAGTCTTGGATTGAGAACAGTCGCCCTTTTGAAAATTGACCGGACGATTAACCACTGGAGACAAAAAGTCAAAATAAGTTGGAAGAGGTTTGTCGAAAGGGAACAATTCAAATTCTTCATCAGAATGGCCTTCGGAGTTCATATATTCTAAAATATTGACATCCGGAATTACAGGACTCGGATCGGTCAAGGAAGGCGAGGAACACTTAGTGTCAGTATGCTCTGAGGAATTTGGTGCGGATGCGTTTGAAAAATCAGAGTTTAAATTCCTTTTAGCACACTCATCTTGAGAAACTTTACTTTCTTGTGAAGAGATATTTCCTATGAAAGCTTTACACGAGGATGTGTCAGATGAGTTAGAGGAAAGTTCAGGTGAAATCTGCTTCGCAGTTTGGAGCAAGTCAAGCTGCACTTGGAGTTGACTATTTATCATATGCTCTTTCATCGTTTCTCTTGTCACTTCAGACAGTCTCGATGAGAGCTTATTGATTTTACACAGAAGAGTTTCATTTTCTTCATTTGACATACCTTCGGTTTTCTCAGATTTGAGTTTCTCAAGTTCCTGAATTAGCGCTTTCTTTTCGTTTTGAAAAACAGACCTTTCTTTCTCAAGTGACTCCTCCAACTCGACAATCTTTGCTTCCAATATGAGAGGGGGAACATAGAGTTTAAACTCATCCGTCTCAGTCTTGGTTGTGGTTACTTAGACCTCATCCTTTTTGGAGGAATCCTTGGGCGTAGCAACCTTGTATGGGTCGAAGTAGTCATTTGAGAGATACTTTTTGTTCTTTTGATATGAATAATTTAAAGGTTCATAACAAAACGGAAGTTGTATTCCTCGTTTGTGTGCGCGTTTATATTCCTCGGTTTCCTCTTCCTTTTCAGGTTCTAGAGGACCAGTCCATTGAATAGCATATTCCGGATACTTTTTATCTAACCCAAAACAAGCAAAATCATACAAAGTGCGTGTTTGGAATCTACCCTTTTCAAATAGCGTGGGTTATCGTATCCGATTCCCCACTCTTTGTTAAAGTACGTGAACTCTTTGGGTTTATTCAGAAAAATGGTTTGATCAGTTTGACCCCTTTTGTGTAGTTTGGTTTCAAGATCAAGAATTTTAGTAACAAACTCCTTGTGCTGAATTTGAAGAGGGGAACATTGATAAACAATTTCTTCTTTCTCATTCATGCATTGATGAAACTGAGACTGAAGTTCAGATAACTTGGCCCTTAAGTCCTTAGGTGCTAATGAGAGATTTTTGCATTTGTCTTTTAGATTAGCATTTTCAGACTTATACTTTTCAGTTATTCTCTTTTGAACATCTAGCTTTTCGGTTAAAGATCTAATCTTAAGCAGTTGTTCTTTAGAGGTGGCCTTAAAGGAATCTACCCGTTCAGTAAGTGATTGCACTTGATTAAGGAGATCGTGTTGGTTAGATTCACATACCTGACTTGTCTTTTCCTTTGACTGAGGTGAATAAGACATCTTCAGTTGCACTGGAGTGATCGTCAGACGATGGTTCGATTCAAAGTGAAACAGTATCAAGGATACTTAAATGTCCCCCTCCTGCGACTTAGCACGGGGATCCCGCTACCCGGTTAGCGGGTGGGGTCAAGGGGCAACGCCCTTGCGAGGTCTGGGGGCTCCCAAATTATGTGTCCGGATGGTTTCCGGATAAGGAATCCGGAAAACTGAGCTTACCGGGTGAAAGACTTTCCGGATGGAATGGGTTTCCGGATGAGATTCTTACCGGGTGACAAGAGATTCCGGATAAAATTCTTTCCGGATGCAAGATTGTCCGGGAAGATTGGTTACCGGAAACTTTGGGTTTCCGGAACTAATTTACCCGGATAGATTAGAGTTTAAATGACTTACCCGGAAAGATTTGACGTACCCGGATAGAAATAACACAAGCGTCCGGAAAGTGTTGACTTGTCCGGAAACCGCGGCAGTTCTATCCGGACTCTGCGGCTGACTTTTCCAAATCGATTGAAACTCGATTAGGGTTGCTAAAAAATGTTCCTGAAAGATTAGAAACACTACCAAACACAAAAATAACACTAACCCAATCGATTTTAAAGCAAAAACAACAAGTTTTGATGGTAAAAATTTGATTTTTAGTGAAGAACATACTCAAAACTTTTGACTTTAATTTGCTTAATTAACCACTCAAATGGTCGAATTAGGAGGTGAAAATTTGCAGAAACACTAATGACAATGATGCTAACACAACCCAATAAGCGAAATCAATCAATTTTGCTTGAATCAAAGAATTGGATTTTCAAGAATAACACAGACGTGAAAAAGTCAATACTTACCAGAAATCAATATGAGCACTTTGAATCGATCGTGTCCGTCTGCTCTGATACCAAACGTGAGTTCCAGTTTGATCAGGTAACAATAAATCAATAACACGAACAATTGATGATTTCATCATCCCTCTCGTATTCATGATTCAAGATAGTTACAAAGGTTTGAATGAAAAACACCACTATCTCTCTCTAACAATTAAGCTCTCAAAATGAATCTCTAGGAAAGGTTAATCAATTGCATAACCTAATTCTAAGGTTACCTAAACCTTATATACCAAGGCTTTAAACACAAAGGCCGATGGCCCATCAACCTAATCTAAGCCCTTTTATAATTAAAGGCTTTTACAAAAAGATTAATTAAACTAATTAAGCACAATATAATTATTTATATATCTTTCTAATATGTAGGACATTTATGGTCCTAACACTTACAATGATTTTTGGTAGAAACTTGGTTAGATTTTGACCTGTTCTTAGTATATTTCAAACATACTTTGTTTTTCTACCATTCTCGACCTGTTCGACGTTGGTAAACCTGCAGAATCTGTCTTCTAGGTTAAAACTCTCCATTTTTTGTGCATCGCTTAAGGTTTTCAAGATTAAAATCTCTTATCTAAAATATTCACCCATCATCTGAAAATCTCAGTTTATACTCTGTTTTCTTACATCTCCAAACCATTTTAAAAAATGGCGAACACCAACAACTATTTCTCTGCCTGTTCTTTAACAAAACCACCCACTTTGCTCCGAGATGAGTACCCTCAGTGGAAAATACGAATGATTCATTTCTTCGAGGGTACTGACAAAGAAGCTTTTCACTACATCCACAATCCTCCTTTCGTTCCTATGCTCTATGTACCACGTGTTCCTGCAACAGACGACACTCCAGAGATTCATGTGCACGAGAAACCTAAGTCAAAAGATAAATGGTCTGATCCTGACTGGGCGAAATACGAATTGGCACAGAAGGTAAAACGACTTCTGATTATGGCCATCCCTAATGACCTCTTCCAATCCCTAGATGCGTGTGAATCTGCATACGAACTATGGAAGGAACCGGAGAAACAATTGGAACGAGGGGCTAAAACTCAGAAAAATCGCAGAGCCCAATGTATCAATGAATATTACTCATTCAAGGCTCTGCCGACAGAGTCTCTGCAGTCTACATATGACAGGTTTAACTCCTTGATAAACAAGTGCAGGAAGTTTGGGATCCACATAACTTCAGAAGAAAACAATGTCATGTTCTTAAAGATCCTCAACGAAGAATGGCTCCAACTGTCTATGTCCCTACAAACAAATCAGGACCTAGACACACCTGGAGCCTATCAGACCTTTATGAAACATTGGCAGCTGAAGAACTCCAAATCGCCCAGGCAAAAACTCAGACTGATGGGACTCTGGCACTTGTGGGGAAGACTATAGAGGCAAAAGAGAAGCCTAGGAAAGCTGTGGAAGAGAAAGAGGAAAAGAAGGAGAATAAGGAGAAAAAGAAGAAAGTGGTAATTGTTGATATCTCTGAGGATGAGGTGGTAGAAGAGGAGGAGGCAACGATGGCCTCGATAGCTAAATCATTAGCTCTACTGACAAAGGAGTTTGGAACAGAAGGATACAAGAAGAAGGGATATGAACGTGATGGAAGGGACGACAGACGAGAGAAGTATGAGCCAAGGAACCAAGGAAGAGATGGTTTGAATGATTGAGGTGAAGAGGAGAAAGAGGTGATAGAGGTGGTGACCAATGTATCAATGAATATTACTCATTCACTTATTTTCTCTTCAAAAGATTGTCTTTCATTTTAAAAAACAACTTTCTCATTTTCAAATTGTTTACGCTCAAGATTGAAAGCTTTCTCAAAATCAGACATCTTACTTTCATTTGTAAGATTAGTTCTTTCTTTTCTAAAACATTTTCCAATGTATTCACGTTCTGAGAATCTTTTCTTCAAGAAGTTTGCTTTCCTTTGTAAAATTTGCTTTTTCACTTTCAAATTGATTATGCTCAGAGAGTAAAATTTGCTCAAGATCCGAAATTTTCTTTGAAAGACAGAAGCACTTTTGATTAACTTTCTGTTTTTCCTCAAAAGATTTATTAAAAGAATCTGAAAACTTTTTAACTAGGGATTTTTCAAGAATGAACTTTTCGGTTTCAGACTTTTTCTCAAATTCAGAAGATAATTCATTAACACTATTTGTAAAACTAGATGTAAGAAAATATTTTTCCAAATCAAATTTCACTCTTTGATCTCGAATAGAATCTTCGAGTTCACAGATCCTTCCTTCTACAATCAAAGGTGGAACATATCTTTTTGCTTCAAGAGGTTTTTCACAGTTAGGTTTAGTAGCAAAAATATCAAAATAGTCATTCGAAAGTGTTCCATTCGTATTCTTTTGGTAATTTTCAGTCTCTTGAGTATAACAAAATGGATGTTACATTCTAGTTATAGTTAATATTTTCATGGCTTCTTCTTGTCTTATTTCTTTTTCGTTTGACCAAAGAATTTCAAATTCAGGATAATATTTGGCATATCTTAAGTATTTAAAATCATACAATGTTTGTAAGGATCTGCTTATCTTTGCCAAATATTTAGGATTTTCATAACCAAGTCCCCAATATTTGTTAACAGAACTCACAAGCCTTGGTTTGTTCATTTGGATAGTTTGATCTGTTTGACCCCTCAAATAAATTTTCTTTTCCAAATCCTTGATTTTGTCTAAAAATTATGTGTTTTGATTTGAGAAAATGTTCAAAGAAATCTCACTTTAATTATTCTTGTCCTCTAACTCTTTGACTTTCTTGGTTAGTTCGGAAATCTGAGAGTCAAGAAATATCTTTTCCTTTTCAAGCTTTTCTTGTTGATCATTGAGAGTTTTAATTTCCACACATTTCTTTTCTTTCTCAATGTTATCAGCAAGAATAGTCTGGTTTAAAACTTCGTTTTGTTCTTTTTCCTTTTCTAACTTTGCTCTTATATCTTGAACCCTTGGTGTCATGACAGCTAATTCACGAAATAAAGTAGCTGAAACCTTTTTTTGAGTCAACTAATTTATTACGTGTATCTGTTAATTCACTACGTAAAGTAGTTATGTCATGATCAGCCGAGAGAAGTATAGGAAATGAATTTACCTGAGAGTCACTGTCCGAAGTGTCCTCTTCATCGGAATTAAACTCGGTTTGGCACATGTTTGCTTGTTCCTCATTCTCCGCTTCATCATCGGTCTGATCTAGCCAATACTCTTCTTCCACAAGTAAAGCTTTCCCCACTTCTTTCTGTTTGGCTAGCAACATCTTGTTTTTGTAGTAGTCAGAGTTCCTAACTACTTTCTTACGACAGTCTTTAGCGTAATGACCAGGCGAGCCACAGTTGGCTTCTTCTCCTCAAATTTCTTCTTACTATCAACTTTATTTTCAATCCCTTTCTCAACATTCTCAAACCTCTTCTCCTCAAACGGCTTTCCCTCATATCTGTTGTTGTTCTCAAACTTCCGAGATCCAGATGTGTACCTCAGATTATTCGAATATGGCGTCTTATAGAATCTCTTTTGAAAATGCCTTGTTAGAAGAAGCATTGTTTGTTTAACTCGGCTCCATCATCTGAAATGTTTCCTTTGTAGCCAGTCTCAAACATATCAGAATCTTCAGTAGAATAGCTATTAGAGTACATATCAGCCTTAAGTGCCATCAGATCAGGAGGAATCTCCTTCTTCTTCTTCTTCTTGTTCTTTTTCTCCTTCTTTTCTTCCACTTCCTCTTCATCTTGTTGAATAGTCTCAAACAACTCATGCAAAGGCATTGAAGAGAGTCGTGGATTCTGTTTCATTCGCCTTGACACACTTTTCCATTCCGGTTGTAAAATACTCAAAAATTTCACATTCACCTCAATTGTCGCTTTCTGGATCTTATTTTTACTCAGCTGGTTCAGGAGAGTGATATAAACTCTCATCTTCCTTTTCCTTGAACTCTTCATATCGATTAATACAAAGAGTTGTTTTCATCTGATTTCCGATTTGAGATCCTTGTAGCGTTTTCTCCAATTAGACCCACTTATTATGTGCATTATCTTTAAAACTATCAATCTTGTCAAAGACCTCATTTGGAATCCCCATGATTAAAAATGATCTAGTTTTCTTATCAACCCCGTATCGTGCCTTCCCTTCATTTGTGTATTCTCTAATTGGTTTCAACTTCTCCGCTCCAACTTGTTCATTAGGAGCAAGAACAATAGACATTACTGGTTTCATCGGTCCTTCTCTCAAAGACTCAAGTAGATTAACTTCATTTTGTTGTCTTTCTATGAAGTCCTCAAATCTTTCTTTCCATTCTTCATATTCATTTTCAATGACATCATTATATCGTTTTTCATCATCTTGTGACGTTTACTTGTAAATGATCTTTAACAGATAAGTCAATCAGGTTGTAGCGCAGTGGTTGATCGCCCTGGGTGATGTGGTGGAATATCCCATCTATCAAGGGTTCGATTCCAGGCGTCCTCAACATTGATAAGACGTCTTTAAGTTTCAAAATTGCCAGGGATTAGTCCGGGTTGTGCCTGGGATACCTTTTAAAAAAAATCTTTAACAGATAAGAAAAAATAGTGACCAGTAACAAGTTATCGCACAATTTTATGCGATGAACAGTACTTATTCGCACGACTCGTGTGTGATGAGGAATGAACAGTAGTTATCAGACAATATCTGTGCGAGTAGAAAGTTCACGATCAAAATAGTGTGCGAGCAGGAAGGTTATCGGTCAACAAACATGCGATCAGGAAAAGTTATCGATCAATTAAAGACAATGAACAGTAACTTCTCGATGAACACTCGTGCGATCAAACTTCATGAACAGTAGTTCTCGCCCAAAACTTGTGCGATCAAAAATTCTAATCGCCCAAGTTTTATGCTACAACTATGAATATCAGTTTCGTGCGACTACTTTGAAGGTTTGAAGATATGCTTCGTGCGACTTCTTTGAACACGGAATGAAAAAGACTTCTAAGTCATAGATCTAACTCAAAAACCCTCCAATCGATACCAAACTTTGCAGAAACGTTTGCGGCACTAATCTGAATGTTTCTTATTCAGAACACTGTACCAAAAACTCACTAGAATAGTGATCTTTGATCCAAAACAGTAACCTCCTAAAAATACCTAAAATCCATAGAAAATCCATGAATCATGTTCTTTCAATCCAATTTCTTGCACAGACTAATCCAATTCACTATTTCGAACACTTCTGTAACACTTATCACGCACGAATCATCCTAAAACTATTAATATGATTCTAAGTCCGAAAATGTCAAAAATGCCCATTCCTCAAATATTTCACTCATCTTGCTTGAATCTGCTTGCTCTGATATCACTTGTGATCCCGAAAACAAATAAACAATGAATGAATCAAGCAACACTTTTGTCATCTCTCATTAATCTCCAAGAGTCAAATACAATGTGTAGAGAGCAAAAGACAAAGTGTCTTGAAGTAGTAATCAAAGTTATGAAATCTATCTCTATCTAGGCTATTTATACCTAGAGTAGAATTTTACAATTTAAGCCCTTCTACTTGGATACAATTACATTCTAAGCACCAACACCCAATACTTGGAGCCATCGGGAGCTACTTCCATATCTTGTTTTTCGATGTCTAAAAACAACAAAATATCAGGAATCGATGACCATGATTTTAAACGAACAAAAAGAAATAAGCAATTTGAGAAAAACATTTGAATCAATGAATTAATAAACATTTTAATTATGTATCATTGATATTATTGAAACAACAAAAAGCAAAAATTCACAAACATTTACTAAAAACTATTGCATTAATCATCATGCAAAAAAATTTCAACACCACATATACAAAAAACTATGAAATCACAATCATTTACAAACATTCGAATAAATGAATTAATAAACATTCAAATTATTTATCAATTATATAATTGAAACAAAAAAAAGCAAATATTTACAAATATTTACAAATATTTACTAAGAACTGTTGCATTAATCATTATGCAAAAAAATATCAACACATGCAGGTGAAATCAATGAATTCAAAAACATTTGAATCAATAAATTAATAAACATTTTAATTATTTATCATTGATATTATTGAAAAACATTTGAATCACAAACATTTACTAATAACTGTTGCAATTATGATTATGCAAAAAAATTCCAACATCACTTAACCAGAAAACAATGTATATTTCTAAGAACATGACCAATTATTCAACAATTAGTTTATTTCATCACTCATTAAATGCTTTAATGGTCTCCATTAATTTTACAATCCAAACCTAATTCTTTATAACTAAATTTGACGTTAAAAAGCAAATTACAAACTAGTACAAACACAAAAATAAAAAAAGCTTACCAACTTCATCATATCCAGAATCCAGATTTTCATCTGATAAGTTAACACCCTTGAAACTCTTCGACGTTCCTTCATCGAGTCGGCAACCCATAGATGAATTAGTAACAATATCGCCTTTCTCTTTAATACCATCGTCGGTTGCAAAAACATATGCAACATACTCTTCGTTGAAGGATGGAATTTCTGCCATTCAAGGATGCTCGTGTGACTCAAACACGCTTAAAAGCGTATGCAGAAATATATAGAGGAAACGAATAGCTTGATCACGATGAAAAATGAAGCAGGAAACAATCTTCGGCCAAACAGAATGCTTAAGCGTAATTATGGATTAATATGCACGATGATTATGTGTAATTTTGGATTAATATGCACGGAATCTAGAAAAACAATAAACCCAGAAAATCAATAAATCGGATGCATATTGGAGGGATTCAATTTTGATTTTAGATAAGGACGTTTGTTGAATATGATTAGGATCCATATCCCTAGAATCATGGGGAAGTTACCAAAAGACATTAATAATATTTTATTAATTAAATTATCTTGAATTAGAAAATTACTTGATTGCCCTCAAAATTAAAAACACTAATTAAATGGAATTCATTTAAATGAGTGGCTAGGATTGGTTTCTAAGGTTTGTACGATCCATATGGTTTGTAAATAATATATCCCATATATATATATATATATATATATATGAAAGTTCAAATGAAAACTCATCTTTCTTCTCTTTTAATCCAACAACTCATATTAAATAGAGTTTTTAATTAAAATTATTATTTAAGGTGATTTGGGGTAAAAAAAGGAAGATAATTTCAATGTCACGCCTATCATATTTGACTTTTTATTTTGTTTTGTAATTAAAAACTTTTACCGCCCCTTATAGTTTAAAATAAATTATCTTAAAAATTACTAATATTTTAATCAAACAAATTACATCAAAAAACGAGAATTTCGTGCTCTTCAATATGACATCCATCTCGATATAGTTTCTTTTGTTGTTTTAACCGTTTTTACGTGAAATGCTATATATGTGCTATATTCATAATAAATATTTATATACGTTCAAATGTGTACAAAACATCGACATCGTAAGTCCGTAACTCGACATCATCTTTTTCAACACTTTCTTCAACGTCGTAAGACATCGCGTTCTTCATCACCGTAACCCAACAGCCATCGAGTTTTGGTTGTGAACCGGGGAAACAAAAGAGAGCGCGCCACCTCTCCACACGTTCACGGGTCATTCATGTATTATTAGTCATGAATAATGTATCATTCATGATGAATAATAATACAACATTGAAGGTGAATAATACATGATTCGTGTATTATTCATCACGAATGTTGTATTATTCATTATGAATACTGTATTATTCATTCTGAATACTATATTTGTTCATCATGAATAGTGAATGAACGTTCATCTTTGTTATTCATACTGAATGTGGACACCCAGGGATGTGTATACATATTCAGAATTAATTAAACAAAGTTTCGATTGTGAAACGGTGAACAAAAAAGAGAGCGCCATGTGTCCACACTTTAACGGGTCATTCATGTATTATTCATGATGAATAATGTATCATTCATGATGAATATTGTATCATTCAGGATGATTAATACGACATTCAAGGTGAATAATACACGATTCATGATGAATAATACATGAATCATGAATTTATGTTTTGTGCATTCTAAATGTTGTATTATTCATCATGAATATTGAATGAACGTTCACCTTTGTTATTCATAGTGAATGTGGATACATGGGGACATGCATACATATTCATAATGAATATAACATACATATAGGATTTTACGTAAAAAACGGTTAAAATGAAGAAGAAACTATATCGAGATGGATGTCGTATCGAAGAGCATGAAATTCTCGTTTTTTTTGGTGTAATTTATTTGATTAGTAATTTTTAAGATAATTTATTTTAAACTTTAAGGAGGTAAAGTTTTTTAATTAAAAAATAAAATAAAGAGTCAAATAAGGTAGGCGTTGATTCAAATTTCCAATTTTGTCTCTAATCACTTCTCAATTAATCTTATTATGTTTTAACCATTGATTAGTTTTCTAACTTTTGACCAATGGTTGTGATTTGTCCTCATGTGCACAATGAAAAATGAGTTTTCATTTGAACCCAACCCTATATATATATATATATATATAAATATAAACGGGTTATTTGGGTCAATTTCGAGTTGAAATTTTTGATCCTGGCCTTATCCGTTTAATTTTCGTGTCGTATCGTGTCAACCGGTTTACTTAAACGGGTTGAAATATATTACTCAAACCCGTTTATTTCGTGTCGATTTCGTGTTGGGTTAGTGTGTCGTGTCAGTTTTTGCTAGGTCTGCATATACGAACTTCACATTTTGCAAATAGTACTTGATATAAAGTTTCAATTTCTCTTATAATTTTTTTTCATGATTTAAGTGTTTTTATAACGTTACAACAACATTGGATTTATAGGATGTCAAAAATTTGTATGCATCCTAATGGACCACTTTATAGAGAACTTAATTTACAGTATTAAAAAATAAAACGTCTATTTAAAGGCGTTATAATAAATTTATCAAACGCTTTTCGACGTTGTAACTTGTTTTTTATGATATTTTTTATAGAAAAACGTTGAATTAAGTATATTATAGAACATTATTTTAAAACATATCTTATAAAATCAATCGTCATATAGAAATATGGGCTTATAAAATGTTTTCTCAATAGTGTCCTATTAAATAGCTAATATGACGTTTTGTAGGTGTAATAACCTTATTCCTTTATTTTGAGAAAACAAGAAGTTGAGGGTGAATTGTGTAAATTTCAAATTCCAGGGATCAATGTGAAATTTTGGTGGATGAGGGTAAAAACCCTCATTTCTCATTACCCCCATTCACGACTTGGAGGCTGCATAGAGCAACGTTGGGATGAAAACATGTGTGCGTTTGTGTGCTTAGAGTCATTGAAGAAGAAGGCCATTAGAGGTGGATTTATCCTCTTCATTCTTACGGTAAACATCATCCCTAATGTTTATCTTCTTGTGTGAGTTATGGGATTTCATGGTTAGATTGGAGAACTCTTTCTCTTTCAGGTTGTTGTAGTAAAAATCCTAAAGAATGATTCTTTTGTTTGGTCTTTGGTTGTTTGATACTGAGTTCGAGGCAAGAAACCACCATTGATGGTGTTTATCTTCAAGAACTCCCCATTTGTTGGATTTTGAGAAAAGCGACTCAACCATTAAATGGATTTCTATGCGTTATTGGGTGTTATTTTGTTTGGTTATTGATGGAAAAGGTTTAGGGCTTTGTTTCCCTCATTTTGGAGTTTTAAAATCGACTTGGAATGGATTAAGATTTAGAAATCACAAGGATTTTGGCTGAAAACTGCGTGTGGAGGTTGAGCAGACATCCACGCGGGTTGTGGCGCGGGTTAGACCACGCGGGAAAAGAAGCCTAAGTTACGCCACGAGAAGACTCAATCTTTTAATTCATTTACGCATATTAGGAAGAACAATAACAATCATGATTTTGCTTTTAATAAGTTTGTTGAACATGGTTTTCAATTTCCGTTTAAACTTAAATCCGTTCAGCAATTGATTCAGATTTCGCGTGATTGTGTTTGTTGTTCTCTGTGTGGAATGAATGATTTTGCCGACTCTAAACATGCATCTGATTGGTTTGGAACATATCATGTGTTTAATTCTCGTTCTTCTAAATCCCGAAAAGGACCCAAATCTAAACGGGCCTCGAGAAAAGGTGTTGCACCTAACTTATCAGGACCTATTTTAAATAGGTACCTAAGAACCCCTAATTTCTGTTTTGCAGCGCGGTCATGTGTGGTTTCTTGATTTCGGTTGCTCCAAACACATGACTGGTAAACGGGAGCTGCTCACCAACTTCAAGGAGAAGTACTGCGGTGACGTTTGTTTCGGAAATGACAATGTAGCCCCGATTATGGGTTATGGCGATCTAGTTCAGGACAACCTTACCACTAAGCGAGTGTCCTACGTCGAAGGTTTGGGACACAACCTCTTCAGCATCGGCCAATTATGTGACAAAAATCTTGAAGTCAACTTCAAGGCGAAGAGATGCAACATTCGTAACAAAGACGGGACGGAGATCCTTGTTGGGACTCGAAGAACGAATCTGTACACAATCAACCTCGCAAATCTGAAGACCGATAAAGCTGTGTGCCTCTTGTCCAAAGCAACTACTCAATAGAACTGGCTGTGGCATCAACAACTTTCTCAACTTAACTTCAACCATATAAACAAGATGGTGCTAGGCGGACTCATCAAAGGAATGCCAGAATTAAGGTTCAAAAAAGAACATCTCTACTCCGCATGCGAAATGAAAAAAATGAAGAAGGCGACTCACAAACCAAAAGCAGTTCCAAGCAAGTCCAGTCCTTTGGAGCTTATACACATGGATCTATGTGGTCCTATGCGAGTCCAAAGTATAAATCAAAAGAAGTATGTATTGGTGATGGTAGACGACTTCTCGAGATACACCTAGTTTAAATTTCTCCGCTCAAAGGATGAGACTCCCGGGTTAATCATCAACCATCTGAAGGGTGTCTAGAACAACATGCAGCTGGCCGTCATCTCAATTCAAACTGATATCGGCACCGAGTTCAAGAATCACGTTATGAGTGAATATCTCACATCAGTTAGGATTTCACACAACTTCTCTGCAGCTCGGACTCCCCAACAGAACGGCGTAGTGGAACGTCGCAATCGCACCTTGGTGGAAGTGGCTTGAACTATGCTAACCCAATACAACCTTCCAATGTTCCTATAGGCTGAAGCTGTCGCCACGACATGCTATACACAGAACCGATCCATCATCAATAAACGCTTTAATAAGACGACGTACGACCTCATCAACAAACGCACCCCCGATATCAACTACTTCCATGCATTCGGATGCAAGTGCTTCGTGAAGAACGACAAGGATGATCTCGACAAGCTCACCCCAAAGGCAGACGAAGGAATCTTCATCGGCTACTCGACTTCTTCGAAAGCATTCCGCGTCTAGAACAAGAGGACAAAGACCGTCAATGAGAGCATTAATGTGTCCTTTGACGAATTGGTTGACCTGGCTTCTGAACGTGTCAGTTCAGACCCCGTGCTCACAGGAGTGCTGGCCTCCAATCATTCTAGATCGAAAACCAAGCACACTCAAGTAGATCCTTCTTCGTCCAATATGTCGAAGACACACCGTTCTGATTTAGATCTACTTTTTGAACATTTCTATAATGATTTTCATTTGTCCCCTGTATCTACTGATGATTCTTTGAATGCAGATGGAGTTGTGGTGGTGTCATCGCAAATTACTGGTCCTCCACCAACCCCCAACACAACATCGTCAGAGGACTTACCTTCTGTACCTGTAATAGAGATGACGCCATCTTCAAGCCCGAATACGGTTTCCAAGACCGCATCCCTAGTGGTTCAACCCACACCGACATCCCCCGGATCAAGCAACAGTGTCTCTCACACCGACACAACCGAAGTCTCTTCATCAACTGGTGTTCCTACACAACCAGCGGCCACCACACCGTTACATCCAACTCCATCTCTAGAGGCGGTACAAGACTTACCCCTAGGCTTATATGTTGATCCCGACAATTTTCAACCGTCCATGGACCCGCTACCTCACACACGGAAGTGGACTCGAGCACACCCAACTGAACAAATCAGCGGTGATCTGTCCATCCCAGTTTAGATTAGAGCTACAGTGGAAATCGAAGACGCCACCCCCGTACTGCTAAGCAACACTCAAAAACGGGCAGCAACGGGAAATGAGTGTCTCTTTTCCATCTTCCTCAGCAAGTTGAACCCTCAACGGTTAGAGAAGCCTTGGCCGATCCGGACTGGGTGATCGCCATGCAAGAAGAACTGAACGAGTTTGAATGACTCAAGGTATGGCGCCTGGTCCTTCGCCCGAAAACGAAGACGGTTATCGGAATGAAATGGATATTCAAGAACAAGAAGGACCAGATCGTGATCGTTGATCGGAACAAGGCAAGATTAGTAGCTAAAGGGTACCAACAACAAGAAGGGATTGACTATGAAGAGACGTTTGCACCTGCCGCCCGAATCGAGGCCATCAGGATGTTCCTCGCGTATGCCGCTCACAAGAATTTCACAGTCTTTCAAATGGACGTGAAAACAGCATTTCTCAACGGCAAGCTCAAGGAAGAGGTGTACGTTTTCCAGCCAGACGGTTTTGTCAGCAGCTCTCACCCCAATCGTGTCTACCCTCTCGACAAAGCACTTTACGGGCTGAAACAAGCACCGAGAGCCTGGTATGATGCATCGTCTACATTTCTCGTAAACGCGGGTAAAATCAACACTACTCTCTTCATTAAGAGAGAAGGTAAGGATATTATTTTGATTCATATCTATGTCGTTGATATTATCTTCGGCTCTACGAACCCACAATACTGTCATAAATTTTCAGTCCTCATGAAATCGCATTTTACAATGAGTATGATGGGTTAGATGAATTTCTTTCTCGGTCTTCAAGCTAAACAACTGTCGACTGGGATATTCGTCATTCAATCTAAGTACATCGCGGATATTCTTCAGAAGTTCCAGATGGAAAATTGTACACCCATGAAGACTCTCATGTCACCGGGTACTAAGTTACACGCCGATCATGGCGGAAAGGATGTGAGTCCTAGTACCTTTAGAGGATTGTTAGGTTCATTTATGTATTTGACAGCAAGTAGGCCGGATATAATCTTCTCAACCTTTTTGTGTGCTCGGTTTCAGTCTAAACCGAATGAGTCACACCTTATAGCAATTAAACGCATTATACGTTATTTAAAAGGTACTGCTGATCTTGGCCTTAGGTATCCTAAGGACACAGGTTTCCAACTCACGACATTCTCAGATGCTGATCATGCGGGAAGTATGCTTGACCGGAAGAGCACCTCGGGTCACGTCCAGTTTCTTGGCGACAAGTTGGTTAGTCGGGCTCGAAAAAGCAAACGTGTGTCTCCACATCCACGACGGAAGGAGAGTACGTGGTCGCGGCTAGTTGCTGTTCCCAAGTCATCTGGATGCCCACTCAACTTAAGGATTACGGGTTCCAGTACTCGAACATCCCAATCTATTGTTATTCCAAAAGTGCCATAGCCATCACCAACAATCCGGTCCAACATTTGAAAACCAAGCGTATAGACATGAGTTATCACTTCATCAAAGATCATGTGGAACAAGGTACGGTGGAACTCTATTTTGTAAGTACAGAAAAACTGTCACACCCTTGTACTTGTCCAAAGTTGGTATGCTGAACTTGAAAGTCTAATTCAACCTTGTATTTGTCACACCCTCTCTTCACTACGTGATAACTGTCCCTTCAAAAGAGACACTTGTCTCTTAGAGAAGTCTCGGTGTTTCAAGCACATCGGTGCATCGTCTTCTGTATTTATTTATTAGTTTTTTGTTTTGTTTCTCGATTTTCTGCATGTTTCTTTATTCCTATTACTTTCGTCTTTGTTTTCGTCTACTTTCCCGAGCTACTAACTTCCTGTTCTGAAGGGTGTTCACCAAAGACCAAGTATCCAAGGTAAGTTCCCCGTTATTCTCTGAATGTGTGAGGGGGAGCAAGTTTGATTTCTTGAAAGAAAAATGATATTTGTGAAATGTTAAGGGGGAGAGATGTCATTTTTAAAAGTTGAGGGGGAGAATGTTAATTTTTGAAAAGTTGAGGGTAACAGTTGATTTTTGACAGTTGAGGGGGAGAACGTTAATTTTTGAAAAGTTGAGGGGGAGAATTGAATTTTCAAAACCTGGGGGGGTAAAATGTAAATTCCATATTTCAAAGTTTGATTTCAAAGTTTTTTTTAACTTCGTGGGGTAATTTTTGCCAATTATTTAATGTTGAGTAAAGTTGGAACCAGGAGAGGCAAGGATCCGGTACCAGGTTCACTCCCGGTATCGACCGGTATATAAACCGGATTTTTGTCTAAGGTTCATCATAATCCAACTTCTTCTCTCTACTTGAGTTTTGCTCCGATCAGACTACGATTTCTTCTTCGATTCTCAGGTATGTCTCCTAACCTCTCTAAAGATTTTATCGATCACTCCACACACTTCTATTCAAAGCGTTCATCGATTGATTTGGATCGATTTGACTATGTCGGCGACGATTAGGGTTGTGGAACCCTTCGGCTCGATCCTGTTGCGTGAAATTGACTCAATCTTGTGTCGATTGGCATGTTTCACGTGTTAGGATCAATAATCGACCCTCAGTTTGGTTTCTGGATCGATCAATTTGAACTTAATCGCGCCGATTCTCGATTTGGGGAACTCCCGGTACCAATTCCAGGGTTGCGTGGTCCCGGTGTCTTACGACTTCCGGAATCCGCCATCTCCCGGATCGGCTTCTGGGTTTAATGAGTCCTAATGTTTTTGTTATTAGCTAAATCCCGGTTCTGGATCTCACTCCGGGTCTGGGTCCCGATCCCGGTTCCAGATCCCATTCCGGTTCCGGAGTTGGGTCATTCCGGGAGTGTTCCATTTACTTTATTATTATAATTGAGTCTCTTGGTTATGTATTCCCTTGTTGATATGCACTTACTTCGGGCTCATCAAGACCCGGCCAGTACCTGTTTTTGATCGTACTCGACTCTCGGCTTCTCTCAAATCCGAGAATACGAACCCCGAAACTAGAGATTGGGGTGGATATGCATATGGAAACTCAATACCATCGATTTTTCACAAGTACACTCATGGCTCAACCAAACCAACCACAAGGTGATGCCCCACTCCTTCCCGGTGGTCCAAATACGCCGATCCAACCAAACAACTTTCACTTGGAAACGGAGTCCATAATCTGTCAATGTCCGGTAATCATGGAGATTCTCAAACGCCACTCAATCAACCGTGCTTTGACGACAACTGCAAATGTTCCGAAAGTATATGTGCAGCAACTCTGGAGGTCTCTCACCTCAGTTGCACGTGGCCAGGACATCGACCTTCACGGTCGTACTACTGACACACCGGTGCTCATATCTCGAGATCTCCTGTGCCGGATTCTGGATCTTTCGGAGGCGACATCAGTTCCAGGAAGAAATAACTTTGATGTTGTTGTGTCCGACGCTGTGCTGTGCCAAGAACTTCATGTTCTCGGCTATGCTAGGGAGCTTAACCACCCATCTCACTTCTCCAGGGTACATCTGACACCACTACGGTACACATTGTTCATCATCCTCAACAGGTTTCTTTCATCAATCATCAAGGGCGTTGATCAAACAACCGTGAACCTTTCTTCGACTCTTCCTTGGCGTGTCCTACAACAGGCACACATATTATGCATCCATCCTATGGACCGAGCTGCTCGACAAGGTTCAAAAGAAACGAAGCAACAAAAGACTATCATGCCTCCTTTTCCCCAAATTCTTGCAGCTCATCATTGCACACTTCATGGTCGCTGTTAATGCCAAAAATTGCACCAAAGGGACAACTTAAGGTCGATGTGGACTTAATCAACTAAAGAAAGTATCTTTCGACGAGACGTGCGGCGAGGAATAAAATAAAGAAACAAGGGATTTGATGACGCAAGAAAAAACCTCGAACGAGGAATAAACCTGCGGACGACAGTGGGTGTCGTCGCTATACTATGGTCGCCAATCAGGGGCGATGTCCTTAGATACTGGTGTCGATCGTACGGTGATTACAATACAAATGAAGAAAATTCTTCGAAATGTAAAGTACAAGTGTTTGAATGCTGGTCGAGGGCTGTTGTCGTGCTTCGAGAGCGATACTTAGAATAATGGTTCTTCACTTCAGGTGTTCTTGAATATTGCTTCGGTTGTTAATCGTCGGATATTCGATGTCTTGAAATGTTGATTGAGCTTGATATTTATAGTCTTCATGTCCTTAGCTTCATCCATGAATGCTCCTTTAATGGCCTTAACGGATGGAAACGGTCGCCGAAGTAATGATCTTCGTCCGTTACGGTCGCCGGCTGTTTAATGATTGCGTCGGTTATAGTCGTTGCTCCTTAGTGACTTTTATTCCTGCATTAAACACTTACCAAACGGTCATGGTGAACGTTAGCTTTGGTCGAGGTCACACGTACTTATATAATAGTCGTGCGGATCGGGCGATGCTATGGTCGAGCGTCGTAAGGAACTCTCGTCTTACCTTTTATGATGGACGAAGATGGTGTTCTAGGTCTTTGTCGAGACCTTATCTTAATACAAGATATAGTCCTTAATCATACGTCTTACTTGTTCTTGTCGCGGTCGAGCGACGTGATTTTTTGCCCAAACAGTCGCCGACCCAACTATTCCTCGACGCGCTGACCATGAGGTACTCATCTCGACTCAAATGACTAAGATTCAGAATAAACAACCAATACCTGACCTAGTTCCAATGGTCCTACCCACCGACTTGCTAGCTCTTGCTGACCCTTTGGCACCGAGTGTGATAGAGTATAGGCGAGAGAACAAGATAGTCGCTCTGATGGTCCAGCCAGATCCGGAAGGACTTGCCCAAGGAGCACGCCCCGAGCGACGTGAGGGTCCTCGTACTAGAGGTGGTAGCGTCCAGAAAGCAGGGGCTCCCGGACTGGGCGTGTTGAAAGAAGACATTGTGAGGGGTCATGATGCGGGCAGTGCTGAAAGGTCGATACGCGAAGCTAGCTCATCCCATCGCCAACCCACTCCACCTCCATCACGACAACTCGAAGAATCCAAATTACATGTGGTGGAAGTGGTCGACATCATTCGAGAACAAGCATAAGAAGAAGAGGCATCCTCCTCTTCCAGCTCCGAGTCGGGCTCCGGCTCAGAGTCGGGTTCCAAATCTGGTTCTGAATCAGGTTCGGCGTCCGGTTCTAAATTAGGGTCTTCGGGGTCAAACGATGAATCAACGTATTCGAACAACAATGATGATCAGTTCCGCATGGAACCTATCCGTAGACCTCAAGATGAATCTGGAGAGACATGGAGAGTGGAGGGAGCGTCAGTTGAAAATGAAAATATTGGTGAGCAAGTGAGGGAAAGGAGGAGTAAGAAAAATAATGAGCATATAGAGAGCAGAGGTCACCTACTCAGGTTGCCTCCACCCAGCCTCCTTTAAGCCAGGCAGCCACATCCGCTACCCCGTCTCATTCGTTGGGACAAGGTATTGAATGAGACGTCGTGGGCCTAGCGATGCAATGGCATACCTTCTCCAGCCACCCAGTGTCCTCTCAATAAGATAATGTTTCACTTTCACAAGGGGACGTAGCACAACGTCCACCGGTCTCTCAGTTGGCGAGTTTCGGTGTTGAATCAAGAGAACTACTGCCCCGGTTCTCGACTTTTTTGGATGCACGATTGAGTCTAGAGCCACTTGATCATATTCTTTCCATGGGTAGGACACAAAACATCACTACTGCTACTTTCGAGATTCTTCGTGACTCGACCGGAACACCCCGAGTGAGTCTACCTTCTGGTGGCTTGCAAGGACAGGGTGGAAGTTCTGCCACAGCTATCCTTACGCCAACCGTGAGCGCAAGATGTACTACAGTGCAATCCACCGTAGTTACTACAACTGGTAAGCTAAGTGCTCCAGGCGTTAGTATCCCGGAGTTCGTCTCCAAGGAAACTCTGGATGGCGCCTTAAAGGATGTCCAAGTAGAGATACTGAAGAATCTTGCAGAGGATATGGACTTCATCAAACCATCCATAAAGGGTAAGGAAGCCGCAGTTGATCGCCTTATGCAACCACATGTTACACTTCCTTACCCGACACCAAACCCGCAGAACATGAGCATCGATGCCCTAAAAGCCGCATTACTCGATAAGCTCTTGTCCCAATCAAACACCGACACATCCTCTGAAGCTAACCTTGTGAGTATACTTCGCTCACAAATGCAACCCCCAGCCACTCCAACAGATTCCCAAGCCCAGATAAAGACGAAGCTAGATACCCTTACCACAACCTTAACCGACATACAACGAACCCTCGAAACCTTATCCGAGAAGGTTGCCAGCCTAGAGAACACATGTAGGGGTCAAGCAGAGGGCTTGAAACGAAAGCATGATGATCAGGAGGATCCTGATCATCATGAGGGGGAGAAGGGACATAGACTGACCGAGCTGTCAACCTCAATGACAGAACAATTAACCGAAACTCCAGCTGAAACTGAGCCACAACAGCGTGAAGATCAAAACATGGTTCAAGATATGGAGTTATCTACACCGGTTAGAGACCAAGTGCCAGAATCAGCAGACCCGACGGTTGAAAAGCCCGAGGGAGAACCAGAAGAAAACCTAATGCTGACAGTTCCGGAAAGACCAGTTCTAGATTTAATTGATGAAGACTCAGATGGTAATCCAGAAGCTGAACTAGTATGTATAGAGAAAGCAGTTTTGGCCATTCAATCTGAGACTGACGCTCTGTGCGAGTACTCAGACGACGAGTCATGAATAATGAAGATTACGATCAGTTCCTCCTTCAAAACTAATAGGTAACAGATTCTCAGCATGACACATACGACGCCGCAGGTACTTCTGAAATACCAATTCCTGATCCGAAAACGGCTCAACCCCAACCTATTCAACCAGTTCGGTGGGAGAGAGTCTGAATCCTGGTTCCATACTTGGAAGAATCGCATAAGAATATTTTCGTTAACTGTATCAGACCACTCGACCCGGTTTTATGTCACGGGGTTTCAGATCTAGGTGAATCGATTCGTTCTCAGTATTTGGAAGTTATGAAAAGAAGCAGAATGGTACACAAAGTTAGAACAAACCACAGGATCATAGAAATCATGGGAGAAGATGGGAGAGAATGGGTATTCTCCGAAGCCGACTTCAAAAATCTGAACTTAAAAGATTTTTCGGTTCTTCTTCGAGAGTTAAAGACCCGGACCATCCGACCACTGCCTTATACCAAAGCCCTTGAAACGATAAAGAGATTCATGAAGTGCACCATTACCCTCTCGTACATCAACGACTTTCAGATGGGAATATAAACTAAACAGAAGAAAGTGAATGTGCTGAAGCCCAACCTGACTCTTCCTGAAGCTGAAGATGTATAGGTACATACTCTCTTACTCAAACCAGAGACAAGGATCGTGTATCTGAACGATAAGGGAGAGAAACGTTTTATGAGGATCAGTAAGATGCACAAGTTCAGTGAAGGGACTTTGATGAAGATTCAGAACGTGCTGAGAAATATTATTGAAGAAGAGGAAAGAGATTCGTCAGAGAAATACGTCAACGTCAGAGAGTATCTCGCCAAAGAGCTTCTCAAGGAGATTGAAGACAGGCTGGAACTCAAGAACTCCATCCGGCACTTTGAGATTCCTTTTGCAATCAGAAAGTGATATATCCCTAACTGACGTGAGATCGAACTTCAATTCAAAGAGGGAGATTATTAGGTCTCAGAGTCAGTTGAATAGAAGTTTAGGGTCTGTTTCTGTCAATTCTTGTATCTATCCCTAATGGGATATAAATAGTTTGCTTTTGTTTACAATTAGGGTTAATGACCAAATTACTATTTGCTAAATACCTTGTACGACTATTGAGTAGTTCATAGTTTCTGCTATTCAATCAAGTTAGATTTATGACATGTTTATTCTATTGTGTTGATTACATTGATTGCACTTGTTAATCTGGGATCCACAAAATTTTATCGTAGGGTCGGAGACGATCATTAACCGTCTAGTCAAGAAGTTGAGAAACAAGGAATTTTACCATGGCAATTCCATAGGGTTAAGAGGCCACTTGGGAGGTTGAGGCGGACATGACGTCCGAGTATCCGCATTTATTAGACGATGGAATTCTGGTGACAAAATTTATTTGAGGGGAAGGTATTGTAATAACCTTCATCCTTTAATTTGAGATAACAAAGAGTTGAGGGTGAATTGTGTAACATTATTCTCATCTCAGTTCCCGATTTACGACTTGGATTTTGCAGAGAGCAAAGTTGGAAAGAAAACCAGTGTGTTTTTCTGCTTGGAGTCACTGAAGAAGAAGAAGGCTATTGGATATGGATTTATCCCTTTCATTCTTAAGGTAAACATCATCCCTAACGTCTATCTTATTGTGTGAGATATGGGATTTCATGGTTGGCTTGGAGAACTCTTTCTCTTTTTGGTTCTATGAGTGAAAATCCTAAAGATTGATTGCGTTGTTGGTCTTTTGGTTGTTTGATACTGAGTTCTGAGCACGAAACCACCATTGGTGGTGTTTATCTTCAAGAACTCTCCATTTGTTGGATTTTGGAAAAGTGAGTCAATCATTAGATGGATTTAGGGCATTGATTCGCTCATTTTTTTAACAATCCGGATCCAATAATCAACTAAGACATAACATTACAACCAAAATGGTCCCAAATAGATGAAATACATAAAACTCAACTCTAATTTCACATTGGTAATACTCATCCACACATGAGATTTACTATGCATATACCGGTAACTACAAGCCTCCACCATGTCTCTTCTAGGACATCTTCTCTTCCCTTTTCTCTTGGACGAACTTCCAACTAAACTCTTACTTGAAAAAGATTTTTAGTTTGATAAAAGCGAGGGTTACACAGAAGATCTGGTGAAGTTTCCGCATCATACAATGAAATATCATTTAAAAAGAGTTATAGACATTTATAAATGATTCACACCTTTAAAACCATTATGCACACACACACAACACATGTAGATGGCACACGCATAAGTCTCGAACACCTGTGACAACGTACTGTACTCACATATGCCTTCAAAAGAACTACACGAAACGAGTTCATGCATTCAAAATAGTCCACACCCTCCATATAGGCTATAACGGGCTACACCCCCGTATTAGCATTAACGGGCCACACCCCCCGTATATAAAACCATCACATGGCCCACCCCACATGAGATGCATAATTTTATATCCACACCATCAAGCTTATTTAAACCAACGTAAAAACATGCATTTAATAAACATCATACGTATGCAAAACTTGTACGTCAAATAAAGTTAGTTAAGAAAAACTCACCAGTCGTCCACGCTCCATCTCATACTTTGAGCCACGAGTGTCTAAACCGAATGCCTAAATTCCACGACATACAAGGGTATTAAACCACTTATTTAATCCTCAAAACCATCCCTAACAATCTCTAAAATAAACCCCTAATAGATGCCTATATCCTAGCTCCAAACGAGAAACTAGACAAAACAGAAAATAGTTTGGCAGTATTTGGCACGGTTTCCCATGCGACTAAACCCGCGCCAAGCACTTCCTTGGTCCTGCACGATTTTCAGGTTTAAAACCTCACAGCCAAAACTCTTAAAGCTCTCCCAAATTTGGTTTTTAAGATACTAAATCGTTGGAATCATGGTGCTAGATCAGATTAAACAATAACCAATCATCAAAACTGTTGATCCAAACACTCAATGATTTTAAAATGACCCTGAGAAACACTTAGACAAAATTTTAAGTAGACAATATGTATTAGAGTTTCAGTATCGCTGATAAATACTAAGTCTGTTTAGTACCGCTTATAGGAAGCTCTCGTTCTTCAATTGATACATTCAGCGAACACGGTTCATCAGTGAGCCATGAGCCTGTTCAGCCTCACTGATGATCCCTGAAGACAAGTTTCATGTCAACATGTTCTACGCGGAAGTCGAAGATCAAGCCAAAGAACCAGCGACTAAGTCTACTAATGAACTGATACGGATATCAGCGAAGCTAAGACTTGTCCACTCAACGTGAAGTTTCAAGTAGAAGACTTCAGCGAACGCTGAACTTTATCATTCGCTGGTAAAGAATCATTCAGCGAACGCTGATCATGAAGCCTCCTTTACAAGAAACTATTGTCTTATCTCCTTGCACGCCTCTGTATGATTTTGTCAGAACGGACATCCCTTTTGTCCAGAATCGTACAACCAACTCTGATCTTACACTGTTCATCATGCGGCCACTAGGTTGTCTACTGAAGTCAAACCATGAAACCAACCAGAGGCTGCCACATGTAAAGGTGTACTGACATGGATTAAATGCATGCAGTATATACAGGAAACCCTACTTCATTTTTGAAGTGCTCGAACCTTTCCTCTCCCTGAACTTACTGTGTGCTAGAATACTCTCCTTAGTATTCTAGATTTTCTTAATCTCTATTTGTAGTGCAAGAACTCTTAGTGACCCTCATAGTTTGTTTATGTTAGGTTTATTCGTTAATCTTGTTCCGCAACAAACTGTAAATTGTTTGATACATATCAATATACAATTTAGAAAGATAAAAATCGTGTGCTTGTTCACCCCCCCCCCCCTTTCTACAAACTTATACTATATTCTTTTCTCGTCCTTGCCATTTTCTAAAATGGCTAACACCACAAACACAAACTATATCGATAATTGTTCTCTTGCAAAACCCCCTAGATTTTCCAAAGATAACTTCAATCTATGGAAAAATAGAATGATGCTCTTCTTGGATGGTGTAGATCCTACTATTCCTTACTACATTAAAAATGGACCATATGTCCCTTTTATGATAGATCCTGAAATTCCAGGCACTGCTACTAGAGCTGCTATCCCTGATAGAATCATTCCCAGGGAAGTTAGTACATGGACTGATGAAGACAAGAAGAAGGTGGCCATCGATACTTAGGCCAGATCCATCCTCTCTATGGCTCTTCCTGATGAAGTCTACCACTCCGTCATGAACCTGAAAAGTTCTAAATCCATGTGGGACACAATATGTGTTCAATATGAAGGTACATCTGAAGTCCAGGACTCAAGAAAGATCAACCTGGTAAGACAGTATGAAAGTTTCATTTGTGGTAAGAATGAAACTCTTTCTGAAGTTCACCAACGTTTTAACTGTTTAATCATTGACTTAAAAATATTGGTAAGGAATACTGTAAGTCCCATAGTTGAAGCAACAATCAAGAAAACTCCATAGAAAGTAGAATAGAGATAGACATGAAGAACAATTTATTGAATGATCTCTATTCATATACTTGAAATATAATGGAGGGAGAAATTGATATACGACTCTCTCAAAACTCACTGTGTATTCTCTCAAAAGTCTCAAAGTCTCAAATTACAATGTAAGCCCAAGACACTTATTTATAGTGTCTAAAATACAAGACATGGGCCCAAGCCCATTTAACTTCCCATTAAACTCCCAAAGCCCAAAATACTTATAAAGCTAATAACAACACATTTGACTTTTGTTGACTTTACATGGACTTTATAAAACTTTCTATATAATTGGGGCTTTCTAGACCCAACAATCTCCCCCTAAAGTTTTATAAAGAAATCATCTTCAAATGATCTCCCCCTTGATTTTTTTGAAAACTTTGATGTTGCATATCTTCATGCCTTGCAACACTATCCAAGCTCCCCCTCAAAATTTGCTCTTCTTCTTCACAAATTACAACTTTAAAATCGAATCCCATGTGCAATAAGCTCGACTGAAACAACCTCAGTTTATAATAAGGAATTCGTCCTTGAAATTCGAGTTGTATGATCATTAAGCTCAAGAGCTTAATCCATTAAGATCATAGGAGGGAGTGTCTTCATACACTTCAATAACTCAGCTTGGATCCACAAAAAAATAGAAGACATAACTTCTTTCTGAAAGTTGGGAGAAATATCGTGAAAAACGTTGCTTCGGTCCAGCAGCTATACACTGACTTCGACACAGAATCTGACAATTAAGCACATTGATTCAGAACAAACGCAAAACATGAAAAGTGTTCATCTGTGTCTTAGGAATTCAGCGCATCTGAAATCGTCATTTTTCGAGCTTCGAGGAGGGAGTTATGATCAAAATACGACAGGTGCGCAAAGCTGTTGAAAAATTCTGAAATGCACCTTTACTCAGAAAAATACTAAGTAAAATTTCTGAGAAGACCACTCAGACCTCTGAGTAAGTCAATCAGATATCTGATCCTTAAAGAATTTTTTTTAAAAAAAATTCTAAGTCTAAAAGTTCTGACTCTTCACGATAAAGTTCTGACTTTTAGAGTCAGACTTCTGATTAAGCTTCGACAAAGTTCTGAACATTCTGATCCTTCTGAGCCTCATGATTAGATATTTGAATTGCCTTGTAACTGAATAAAATCACTTCAACTTCTGAATAGGCTTAATATCAGTTCTGAACAAATCTGATTAAGCTGAAATTTGAACAGCTTAATCAAAGTTCTGATTAACCTCCGATCATACTTCTGAATTGCCTTTTGTTGAAGTTTTGACTTAACAAGAATGTTCTGTGAAGGCTTAAGTGTAATTCTGATCACCCTAGATCATAGTTCTGAACACTCATGATCAGACTTCTGAGGAGACACCCAAATCTGATTCTAAACAGCTGAAAGTAACTCTGAACTTTAATTTTTGAATGTTGTTACACAGACCGAACAGAGCATATTTCTGCAGTAACATTTGTTTGGAAAACAACATGACAGCTTATTGAACCACACATCAGCAAACATTCTGTTTTAGAACATCAAATACAACAACATACTTTATGTTAAGCCAACAACACCAACATTTTGTTTCACATTCTAATTTAACTTCACTTCGATAGCAATCAACAACTTGCTGTTTTCTGTTTGTTCTTCTCATGGACAACATCAACTTATTCAAAACAGCAACAAGCAGCCCCTACTTGCTTTCTGTTTTGACATATTCGAGAACGGGACAGCACCAGTAATTTTCAGCATTTACTTGAACTTACTGTTTTGACAGCAAACAGATTCTGTTTTAACAGCAGGTAAACAACTTCTTTTAAGCAAAAACAGCAGCTACTTTTCTGTTTTAAATTAACAAGACAACAACAAAATCTTCTTTGACAGCAACCAATTATTTCGGCTTAGATTTTCTGTTTTGGACAGCTCCAATCAGCACCAAACTGTTTTGACAGCAAGCAAACAGCACCAAACTGTTTTGACAGCAAGCAAACAGCACCAAACAGCAAACTATTATGCGCTCACAACACCGAATAAGCTGTCAAATTTAGACTTTCTGAACTTGCTGTTTTGTACGGCTTTCTGTGGACAGCACTAATATGTTTTGAGCTCTAATAACAACTAACATAACTCTTCCAATCTTCTAAAATCCAGATTCAACAAAAATAAAATCTGAATTGCCTTTAGTCTCGGATCAGAATTCTAAACATTGAATTCAGAAATCTGAATACTCATGATCGAAATCAGAACTTCTGAATTAACACAAAAGTAAACTCTTGAAAACTTCAACATCGAATTCACTTTGAAATCCTCCAAATGAAATAAATGCTCACAAACTTGATTTGATGTAGACGAACAAATCGATCTCCTTATATCTTCTTAGAACAAAGATTGCAGAAACTTAAGTTTCTGATTGATCACTTCAGAAAGTTAAGTTTAGTCAATCGAAGATCCAAAAATAGTTTCAGATCTGACTTTGAACAATTAACACATCATCAAACTTTTCTCAGACAATTCATCGAGCATTTGGCGTGCAGAAACTGATTTAGAAGTAGATCAAGAACATATAACTTCTTTTCTTCATCAAGAACCATCAAGATCTATAAAATCTTCCTCCAAAACTTAAAATCAATCTTCAAGATGAAAGAAATCACAGAATATTACCTTGAATTGTAGCACACGATTAAGAACGATCTTGAATCACCAAATCTTGAAACTAGATCTTGAAATCTTGAATTGTTGCAAAAATGATCGTATCGAATTAAAATTGATTCGATGTGGCTCTGATACCAATTGTAAGTCCCGTAGTTGAAGCAACAATCAAGAATACTCCTTAGAAAGTAGAATAGAGATAGACATGAAGAACAATTTAATCTGAATGATCTCTATTCATATGTTTTACAATACAATGGAGGGAGAAATTGATATACGACTCTTTCAAGACTCACTGTGTATTCTCTTAATTGTCTCAAAGTCTCTTATGACAATGTAAGCCCAAGACACCTATTTATAGTGTCTAATTACATGACATGGGCCCAAGCCCATTTAACTCCCATTAAACTCCCAAAGCCCAAAAGACTAATAAAGCTAATAACAACACATTTGACTTTTGTTGACTTTACATGGACTTTATAAAACTTTCTATATAATTGGGGATTTCTAGACCCAACAAATACTCTAACTTTGAGATCCTGACAAAGTTTCTAGAAATCTTCCTGAAAGCTGGGACAATTAGTCAATGTGTCTTAAGCTCTCAAAGGATCTGAAATCTATGACTCTTTCTACCTTATTTGGCACTATGCTCAATCATGAGCAGTCATGCCATCTTAAGAAGAATCTTGTAAAAGATTCCAAAAGCACACTTATTACTTTACTCTCTTCAGAGTTGGTGCCTACTAAGCGATCTACTATCACTATCACTGAGTTGGAGTCTAACTCTGATGAATCATCAGAAGTTGATCCTTCAGATATTGACGAGTCACTGGCACTCATGACTAATATATTCAGGAGATTCGCCAGAAAGAGTAACTTCAAGAGAAATAAATCTCTTTCCCTCACTGATAAGCCAAAATATTCAACCCCTGTTGATAAGGCAACTGCTACCTGCTTTAACTGTGAAAAAGTAGGACAATTTGCTAGTGAATGCAGGTCAAAGAAAATCTTCAGACCTTCATCTTCTTCCAACAAGAAATCCTCTAACCCCAAGCCTAGAGATGTCAAGTACAAGAAGCTGAAAGAAAAATATGCAAAGCTGAAAAGCTTTAAGAAGAAAGGCAAAGGCATGATCGCTGAAGATCATGATTGGGCTCTATCTGATGAAGAGTCATCTGACTCTGAAGATGAGGATGAGGCCAATCTCTGCCTCATGGCCAAAACAGAAGAAGAGGAAGAACAAACTGAAATTCCCTCTACTTCTACCTCCACCTCTCAGGTATCAAACTCTCTCACTTATACTCAAACATCAGCACTCAGTGACATTGAAAGACGTCGGATCGTCGATCTTTTGATTGCTGATTTATATGATGCCATGAATGGCAAGACGAAAGCTGAAAAATTAAACATTGATCTTGCTTAACAGCTTAAGAATTGTCACTTAGAAATTCAAAAGCTTTCTGTTAGGGTCATTTATTGTTGATTTAAAGTTCAAGGGTTTACTTTGTAATTGTTTAATTTGAGCTTATTAGTGAATGGGCCGTGGGATTGTTAATCACGGGCCCGCCATATATAATGTTGATTAGCCTTAGAAAAATAGGCTAGTTGTCTCATTTGCTTTCTTACTTTGTATTGTAATTCTCTCTCAATTGAAAGCTAATAGGGATGACCAGTTGAAATCATAAACTATATTGTTTTACAACTTTTGATTTCATTGTTCGTTGCACGGATCTGAGACTCACAATTGGTATCAGAGCGGACGGACTACATCGATTCAAAGTGTTCAATTCGATTTCTGGTTAGATTTCTGAACAATACGGCTGTGTTCTTGAGTGACATTCAATTTTTTGAGTCTGGTAAAATTGATAGATTTCGTTTATTGGGTTTTGTTAGTAACATTGTTATTAGTGATTCTGCAAATTTTCACACCCTAATTCGATCATTTGAGTGGTTTATTAAGCAAATTAAGTTCAAAAGTTTTGAGTGTGTTCTTCACTAAAAATCGAATTTTTACCATCAAAACTTGTTGTTTTTGCTTCAAAATCGATTGGGTTAGTGTTATTTTTGTGTTTGGTTGTGTTTCTAATCTTTCAGGAACATTTTTGAGCAACCCTAGTTGATTCCCAATCGAATTCATCACTCCAGCCGTTCTTTCCGGGTAAAACACCCGCGGTTTCGGGACAGTTCTAAACTTTACGGATAGTTGCGTAATCCTTCCGGACACGTCTAAACTTTCCGGGTAAGTCTTCTAATTCCATACTTTCCGGGTAGATTTGTTCCGGAAACTCAAAGTTTCCGGTAACCTATTTTACCAGGACAACTCGAAGTTTCCAGGTTATATTGCCGGACACTCCATTTTCCGGAAAGCGTATCATCCGGAAACCCTTCCATTCGGAAAGCATTTTATCCGGAAACTCTATTCATCCGGTAAGGCTGTGTTTACTTTTATCATTCAGAAACCCTTTCACCCGGTAAGCTCAGTTTTCTGGATTCCTAATCCGGAAACCACCCGGACACATAATCCGGGACCCCCGTGCTAAGTCGCAGGAGGGGGACATTTAAGTATCCTTGATACTGTTCCACTTTGAATCGAACCAATGTCTGACGATCACATTAGTGCAACCATCAAAGATGTCTCGAGATGCTTATGCCATAAGCAAACACACCACGCCTCCAGCTCTTGGAGAATCTTGTCAGGTATGTCTACCAACCCATAATGCTTTTGTTGATAAAATTCAATTGCTTGGTCAAAAGGTAGAGTCATATATGTTTTCCTCGAATGAACAACTACTTGAAATTAACTCGTTAAAAGTAAAGTTAGATGCTCAAACAAAGATAACAGAAAAGCTTAAATCTGACAACATCTAACTAAAGGAAAAGTGCGTTAATCTTTCGATAGCACCAAAAGATCTTCGAGCTAAGATATCTGATCTGACCTTAAAGCTTGATCAATGTTTGAATGAGAAAGCGGAAATTGTTTATCAATGTTCTGCTCTTCAAATTCAGCACAAGGAGTTTGTTAAAAAAATCACCGATCTTGAAACAAAACTCCACAAAAGAGGTCAAACTGATCAAACCATCTTTCTGAATAAACCCAAAGAGTTCACCTATTTTAACAAAGAATGGGGAATTAGATACGATAACCCACACTATTTGAAAAAGGGTAGATTCCAAACACCTACTTTGTATGATTTTGCATGTTTTGGGTTAGATAAAAAGTATCCGGAATATGCTATTCAATGGACTGGTCCTCTAGTACCTGAAAAGGAAGAGGAAACCGAGGAATATAAAGGCGCACACAAACGAGGAATACAACTTCCGTTTTGATATGAACCTTTGAATTATTCCTATCAAAAGAACAAAAAGTATCTCTCAAATGACTAATTCGACCCCTACAAGGTTGCTACGCCCAAGGATTCCTCCAAAAAGGATGAGGACCAAGCACCCACAACCAAGACAGAGACGGACGAGTTTAAACTCTATGTTCCCCCTCTCATTTTGGAAGCAAAGATTGTCGAGTTGGAGGAGTCCTTAAGAAAGAAAGGTCTGTTTTTCAAAACGAGAAGAAATCACTAATTCAGGAACTTGAGAAACTCAAATCTGAGAAAACCCGAGGGTTGAAAAGCCCGAGGGTTTTTACTCATCAGACATACCGTTATTGGATATGATTGATCCAGACTGTGAAACCAACCTGGAGACCGAAGATCCCTGGAATTTGAAATTTACACAATTCACCCTCAACTCCTTGTTTTCTCAAAATAAACGAATAAGGTTATTACACCTACAAAACCTCGTATTAGCTATTTAATAGGACACTTTTGAGAAAACATTTTATAAGCCCATATTTCTATATGACGATTGTTTTTATAAGATATTTTTTAAAATAATGTTCTATAATATACTTAATTCAACGTTTTTCTATAAAAAATATCATAAAAAACAAGTTACAACGTCGAAAAGCGTTTGATAAATTTATTATAACGCCTTTAAATAGACGTTTTATTTTTTAATACTGTAAATTAAGTTCTCTATAAAGTGGTCTATTAGGATGCATACAAATTTTTGACATCCTATAAATCCAATGTTGTTGAAACGTTATAAAAACACTTAAATCATGAAAAAAATTTATAAGAGAAATTGAAACTTTATGTCAAGTACTATTTGCAAAATGTGAAGTTCGTATATGCAGACCTAGCAAAAACTGACACGACACACTAACCCAACACGAAATCGACACGAAATAAACGGGTTTGAGTAATATATTTCAACCCGTTTAAGTAAACCGGTTGACACGATACGACACGAAAATTAAACGGGTAAGGTCAGGATCAAAAATTTCAACTCGAAATTGACCCAAATAACCCGTTTATATATATATATATATATATATATATATATATATATATAGGGTTGGGTTCAAATGAAAACTCATTTTTCATTATGCACATGAGGACAAATCACAGCCATTGATCAAAAGTTAGAAAACTAATCAATGGTTAAAACATAATAAGATTAATTGAGAAGTGATTAGGGACAAAATTGGATATTTGAATCAACGCCTACCTTATTTGACTTTTTATTTTCTTTTTCAATTAAAAAACCTTTACCTCCTTAAAGTTTAAAATAAATTATCTTAAAAATTATTAATCAATCAAATTACACCAAAAAAACGAGAATTTCATGCTATTCGATACGACATCCATCTCGATATAGTTTTTTCATCATTTTAACCGTTTTTTACGTAAAATCCTATATATATGTTATATTCATTATGAATATGTATGCACGTCCCCATGTATCCACATTCACTATGAATAACAAAGGTGAACGTTCATTCACTATTCATGATGAATAATACAACATTTAGAATGCACAAAACATAAATTCATGATTCATGTATTATTCATCATGAATCGTGTATTATTCACCTTGAATGTCGTATTAATCATCCTGAATGATACAATATTCATCATGAATGATACATTATTCATCATGAATAATACATGAATGACCCGTTAAAGTGTGGACACATGGCGCTCTCTTTTTTGTTCACCATTTCACAATCGAAACTTTGTTTAATTAATTCTGAATATGTATACACATCCCTGGGTGTCCACATTCAGTATGAATAACAAAGATGAACGTTCATTCACTATTCATGATGAACAAATATAGTATTCAGAATGAATAATACAGTATTCATAATGAATAATACAACATTCGTGATGAATAATACACGAATCATGTATTATTCACCTTCAATGTTGTATTATTCATCATGAATGATACATTATTCATGACTAATAATACATGAATGACCCGTGAACGTGTGGACAGGTGGCGCGCTCTCTTTTGTTTCCCTGGTTCACAACCAAAACTCGATGGTTGTTGGGTTACGGTGATGAAGAACGCGATGTCTTACGACGTTGAAGAAAGTGTTGAAAAAGATGATGTCGAGTTACGGACTTACGATGTCGATGTTTTGTACACATTTGAACGTACATAAATATTTATTATGAATATAGCACATATATAGCATTTCACGTAAAAACGGTTAAAACAAAAACAAAACTATATCGAGATGGATGTCATATTGAAGAGCACGAAATTCTCGTTTTTTGATGTAATTTGTTTGATTAAAATAATAGTAATTTTTAAGATAATTTATTTTAAACTATAAGGGGCGGTAAAAGTTTTTAATTACAAAACAAAATAAAAAGTCAAATATGATAGGCGTGACATTGAAATTATCTTCCTTTTTTTACCCCTAATCACCTTAAATAATAATTTTAATTAAAAACTCTGTTTAATATGAGTTGTTGGATTAAAAGAGAAGAAAGATGAGTTTTCAATTGAACTTTCGTATATATATATATATATATATATATATATATATATATATATATATATATATATATGGGATATATTATTTACAAACCATATGGATTGTACAAACCTTAGAAACCAATCCTAGCCACTCATTTAAATGAATTCCATTTTATTAGTGTTTTAAAATTTGAGGGCAATCAAGTAATTTTCTAATTCTGGATAATTTAATTAATAAAATATTATTAATGTCTTTTGGTAACTTCCCCATGATTCTAGGGATATAGATCCTAATCATATTCAACAAACGTCCTTATCAAAAATCAAAATTGAATCCCTCCAATATGCATCCGATTTATTGATTTTCTGGGTTTATTGTTTTTCTAGATTCCCTGCATATTAATCCAAAATTACACATAATCATTGTGCATATTAATCCATAATTACGCTTAAGCATTCTGTTTGGCCGAAGATTGTTTCCTGCTTCATTTTTCATCGTGATCAAGCTATTCGTTTCCTCTATATATTTATGCATACGCTTTTAAGCGTGGTTGAGTCACACGAGCATCCTTGAATGGCAGAAATTCCATCCTTCAACGAAGAGTATGTTGCATATGTTTTTGCAACCGACGATGGTATTAAAGAGAAAGGCGATATTGTTACTAATTCATCTATGGGTAGCCGACTCGATGAAGGAACGTCGAAGAGTTTCAAGGGTGTTAACTTATCAGATGAAAATCTGGATTCTGGATATGATGAAGTTGGTAAGCTTTTTTTTATTTTTGTGTTTGTACTAGTTTGTAATTTGCTTTTTAACGTCAGATTTAGTTTTAAAGAATTAGGTTTGGATTGTAAAATTAATGGAGACCATTAAAGCATTTAATGAGTGATGAAATAAACTAATTGTTGAATAATTGGTCATGTTCTTAGAAATATACATTGTTTTCTGGTTAAGTGATGTTGGAATTTTTTTGCATAATCATAATTGAAACAGTTATTAGTAAATGTTTGTGATTCAAATGTTTTTCAATAATATCAATGATAAATAATTAAAATGTTTATTAATTTAGTGATTCAAATGTTTTTGAATTCATTGATTTCACTTGCATGTGTTGATATTTTTTTGCATAATGATTAATGCAAACAGTTCTTAGTAAATATTTGTAAATATTTGCTTTTTTTGTTTCAATTATATAATTGATAAATAATTAGAATGTTTACTAATTCATTTATTCGAATGTTTGTAAATGATTGTGATTTCACAGTTTTTTGTATATGTGGTGTTGAAATGTTTTTGCATGATGATTAATGCAATAGTTTTTACTAAATGTTTGTGAATTTTTGCTTTTTGTTGCTTCAATAATATCAATGATACATAATTAAAATGTTTTTTTAATTCATTGATTCAAATGTTTTTCTCAAATTGCTTATTTCTTTTTGTTCGTTTAAAATTATGGTCATCGATTCCTGATATTTTGTTGTTTTTAGACATCGAAAAACAAGAGATGGAAGTAGCTCCCGATGGCTCCAAGTACTGGGTGTTGGTGCGTAGAATGTAATTGTATCCAAGTAGAAGGGCTTAAATTGTAAAATTCTACTCTAGGTATAAATAGCCTAGATAGAGATAGATTTCATAACTTTGATTACTACTTCAAGACCTTTTGCTCTCTACACATTGTATTTGACTCTTGGAGATTAATGAGAGATGACAAAAGTGTTGCTTCATTCATTCATTGTTTACTTGTTTTCGGGATCACAAGTGATATCAGAGCAAGCAGATTCAAGCAAGATGAGTGAAATATTTGAGGAATGGGCATTTTTGACATTTTCGGACTAAGAATCATATTAATAGTTTTAGGATGATTCGTGCGTGATAAGTGTTACAGAAGTGTTTGAAATAGTGAATTGGATTAGTCTGTGCAAGAAATTGGATTGAAAGAACATGATTCATGGATTTTCTATGGATTTTAGGTATTTTTAGGAGGTTACTGTTTTGGATCAAAGATCACTATTCTAGTGAGTTTTTGGTACAGTGTTCTGAATAAGAAACATTCAGATTAGTGCCGCGAACGTTTCTGCAAAGTTTGGTATCGATTGGAGGGTTTTTGAGTGAGATCTATGACTTATAAGTCTTTTTCATTCCGTGTTCAAAGAAGTCGCACGAAGCATATCTTCAAACCTTCAAAGTAGTCGCACGAAACTGATATTCATAGTTGTAGCATAAAACTTGGGCGATTAGAAATTTTTATCGCACAAGTTTTGGGCGAGAACTACTGTTCACGAAGTTTGATCCCACGAGTGTTCACCGAGAAGTTACTGTTCATTGTCTTTAATTGATCGATAACTTTTCCTGATCGCATGTTTGTTGACCGATAACCTTCCTGCTCGCACACTATTTTGATCGTGAACTTTCTACTCGCACATATATTGTCTGATAACTACTGTTCATTCCTCATCACACACGGGTCGTGCGAATAAGTACTGTTCATCGCATAAAATTGTGCGATAACTTGCTACTGGTCACTATTTTTGCTTATCTGTTAAAGATAATTTACAAGTAAACGTCACACGATGATGAAAAACGATATAATGATGTCATTAAAAATGAATATGAAGAATGGAAAGAAAGATTTGAGGACTTCATAGAAAGACAACAAAATGAAGTTAATCTACTTGAGTCTTTGAGAGAAGGACCGATGAAACCAGTAATGTCTACTGTTCTTGCTCCTAATGAACAAGATGGAGCGGAGAAGTTGAAACCAATTAGAGAATACACAAATGAAGGGAAGGCAAGATACGAGGTTGATAAGAAAACTAGATCATTTTTAATCATGGGGATTCCAAATGAGGTCTTTGACAAGATTGATAGTTTTAAAGATAATGCACATAATATGTGGGTCTAATTGGAGAAAATGCTACAAGGATCTCAAATCGGAAATCAGATGAAAACAACTCTTTGTATTAATCGATATGAAGAGTTCAAGGAAAAGGAAGATGAGAGTTTATATCACTCTCCTGAACCAGCTGAGTAAAAATAAGATCCAGAAAGCGACAACTGAGGTGAATGTGAAATTTTTGAGTATTTTACAACCGGAATGGAAAAGTGTGTCAATGCGAATGAAACAGAATCCACGACTCTCTTCAATGCCTTTGCATGAGTTGTTTGAGACTATTCAACAAGATGAAGAGGAAGTGGAAGAAAAGAAGGAGAAAAAGAATAAGAAGAAGAAGAAGAAGGAGATTTTTTCTGATCTGATGGCACTTAAGGCTGATATGTACTCTAATAGCCATTCTACTGAAGATTTTGATATGTTTGAGAGTGGCTACAAAGGAAACATTTCAGATGATGGAGCCGAGTTAGAACAAACAATGCTTCTACTAACAAGGCATTTTCAAAGGAGATTCTATAAGACGCCATCTTCGAATAATCTGAGGTACACATCTGGATCTCGGAAGTTTGAGAACAATAACAGATATGAGGGAAAGCCGTTTGAGGAGAAGAGGTTTGAGAATGTTGAAAAAGGGATTGAAAATAAAGTTGATAGTAAGAAGAAATTTGAGGAGAAGAAGCCAACTGTGGCTCGCCTGGTTATTACGCTAAAGACTGTCGTAAGAAAGTAGTTAGGAACTCTGACTACTACAAAAACAAGATGTTTCTAGCTAAACAGAAAGAAGTGGGGAAAGCTTTACTTGTGGAAGAAGAGTATTGGCTAGATCAGACTGATGATGAAGCGGAGAATGAGGAACAAGCAAACATGTGCCAAGCCGAGTTCAATTCAGATGAAGAGGACACTTCGGACAGTGACTCTCAGGTAAATTCCTTTCCTATACTTCTCTCGGCTGTTCATGACATAACTACTTTACGTAGTGAATTAACAGATACACGTAATAAATTAGTTGAATCAAAAAAAGGTTTCAGCTACTTTATTTCGTGAATTAGCTGTCATGGCACCAAGGGTTCAAGATATAAGAGCAAAGTTAGAAAAGGAAAAAGAACAAAACGAAGTTTTAAACCAGACTATTCTTGCTGATAACATTGAGAAAGAAAAGAAATATGTGGAAATTAAAACTCTCAATGATCAACAAGAAAAGCTTGAAAAGGAAAAGATATTTCTTGACTCTCAGAATTCCGAACTAACCAAGAAAGTCAAAGAGTTAGAGGAAAAGAATAATTAAAGTGAGATTTCTTTGAACAATTTCTCAAATCAAAACACATAATTTTTAGACAAAATCAAGGATTTGGAAAATAAACTTTATTTGAGGGGTCAAACAGATCAAACTATCCAAATGAACAAACCAAGGCTTGTGAGTTCTGTTAACAAATATTGGGGACTTGGTTATGAAAATCCTAAATATTTGGCAAAGATAAGCAGATCCTTACAAACATTGTATGATTTTAAATACTTAAGATATGCCAAATATTATCCTGAATTTGAAATTCTTTGGTCAAACGAAAAAGAAATAAGACAAGAAGAAGCCATGAAAAGATTAACTATAACTAGAATGCAACATCCATTTTGTTATACTCGAGAGACTGAAAAATACCAAAAGAATACGAATGGAACACTTTTGAATGACTATTTTGATATTTTTGCTACTAAACCTAACTGTGAAAAACCTCTTGAAGCAAAAAGATATGTTCCACCTTTGATTCTAGAAGGAAGGATCTGTGAACTCGAAGATTCTATTCGAGATCAAAGAGTGAAATTTGATTTGGAAAAATATTTTCTTAGATCTAGTTTTACAAATAGTGTTAATGAATTATCTTCTGAATTTGAGAAAAAGTCTGAAACCAAAAAGGACATTCGTGAAAAATCCCTAGTTAAAAAGTTTTCAGATTCTTTTAATAAATCTTTTGAGGAAAAACAAAAAGTTAATCAAAATTGTTTTCGTCTTTCAAAGAAAATTTCGGATCTTGAGCAAATTTTACTCTCTGAGCATAATCAATTTGAAAGTGAAAAAGCAAATTTTACAAAGGAAAGCAAATTTCTTGAAGAAAAGATTAGTCAACTTTCTCAGAACGTGAATACATTGGAAAATGTTTTAGAAAAGAAAGAACTAATCTTACAAATGAAAGTAAGATGTCTGATTTTGAGAAAGCTTTCAATCTTGAGCGTAAACAATTTGAAAATGAGAAAGTTATTTTTTAAAATGAAAGACAATCTTTGGAAGAGAAAATAAGTGAATGAGTAATATTCATTGATACATTGGTCACCACCTCTATCACATCTTTCTCCTCTTTCACCTCAATCATTCGAACCATCTCTTCCTTGGTTCCTTGGCTCATACTTCTCTCATCTGTCGTCCCTTCCATCACGTTCATACCCCTTCTTCTTGTATCCTTCTGTTCCAAACTCCTTTGTCAGCAGAGCTAATGATTTAGCTATCGAGACCATCGTTGCCTCCTCCTCTTCTACCACCTCATCCTCAGAGCTATCAACAATTACCACTTTCTTCTTTTTCTCCTTATTCTCCTTCTTTTCCTCTTTCTCTTCCACAGCTTTCCTAGGCTTCTCTTTTGCCTCTGTAGTCTTCCCCACAAGTGCCAGAGTCCCAGCAGTCTGAGTTTTTGCCTGGGCGATTTGGAGTTCTTGAGCTGCCAATGTTTCATAAAGGTCTGATAGGCTCCAGGTGTCTAGGTCCTGATTTGTTCGTAGGGACATAGACAGTTGGAGCCATTCTTCGTTGAGGATCTTTAAGAACATGACATTGTTTTCTTCTGAAGTTCTGTGGATCCCAAACTTCTTGGACTTGTTTATCAAGGAGTTAAACCTGTCATACGTAGACTGCAGAGACTCTGTCGGCAGAGCTTTGAATGAGTAATATTCATTGATACATTGGGCTCTGCGATTTTTCTGAGTTTTAGCCCCTCCTTCCAATTGTTTCTCCGGTTCCTTCCATAGATCGTATGCAGATTCACACGCATCTAGGGATTGGAAGAGGTCATTAGGGATGGCCATAATCAGAAGCCGTTTTGCCTTCTGTGCCAATTCGTATTTCGCCCAGTCAGGATCAGACCATTTATTTTTTGACTTAGGTTTCTCGTGCACAGGAATCTCTGGAGTGTCGTCTGTTGCAGGTACACGTGGTACAGAGAGCATAGGAACGAAAGGAGGATTGTGGATGTAGTGAAAAGCTTCTTTTGTCAGTACCCTCGAAGAAATGAATCATTCGTATTTTCCACTGAGGGTACTCATCTCGGAGCAAAGTGGGTGGTTTTGTTAAAGAACAGGCAGAGAAATAGTTGTTGGTGTTCGCCATTTTTTAAAATGGTTTGGAGATGTAAGAAAACATAGTATAAACTTAGATTTTCAGATGATGGGTGAAGATTTTAGATAAGAGATTTTAAGTTTGAAAACCTTAAGCGATGCACAAAAAATGGAGAGTTTTAACCTAGAAGACAGATTCTGCAGGTTTACCAACGTCGAACAGGTCGAGAATGGTAGAAAAACAGAGTATGTTTGAAATATACTAAGAACAGGTCAAAATCTAACCAAGTTTCTACCAAAAATCATTGTAAGTGTTAGGACCATAAATGTCCTACATATTAGAAAGATATATAAATAATTATATTGTGCTTAATTAGTTTAATTAATCTTTTTGTAAAAGCCTTTAATTATAAAAGGGCTTAGATTAGGTTGATGGGCCATGGGCCTTTGTGTTTAAAGCCTTGGTATATAAGGTTTAGGTAACCTTAGAATTAGGTTAAGCAATTGATTAACCTTTCCTAGAGATTCATTTTGAGAGCTTAATTGTTAGAGAGAGATAATTGTGTTTTTCATTCAAACCTTTGTAACTATCTTGAATCATGAATACGAGAGGGATGACAAGTTGAAATCATCAATTGTTAGTGTTATTACTCATTGATTTATTGTTACCTGATCAAACTGGAACTCACATTTGGTATCAGAGCAGATGGACACGATCGATTCAAAGTGCTCATATTGATTTCTGGTAAGTATTGACTTTTTCACGTCTGTGTTATTCTTGAAAATCCAATTCTTTGATTCAAGCAAAATTGATTGATTTCGCTTATTGGGTTGTGTTAGCATCATTGTCATTAGTGTTTCTACAAATTTTCACATCCTAATTCGACCATTTGAGTGGTTAATTAAGCAAATTAAAGTCAAAAGTTTTGAGTGTGTTCTTCACTAAAAATCAAATTTTTACCATCAAAACTTGTTGTTTTTGCTTTCAAATCGATTGGGTTGGTGTTATTTTTGTGTTTGGTAGTGTTTATAATCTTTCAGGAACATTGTTGAGCAACCCTAGTTGATTCCCAATCGAATTCATCACTCCAACCGTTCTTTCCGGGTAAAACACCCGCGGTTTCCGGACAGTTCTAAACTTTACGGATAAATGCGTAATACTTCCGGATACGTCTAAACTTTCTGGGTAAGTCTTCTAATTCCATACTTTTCGGGTAGATTTGTTCCGGAAACTCAAAGTTTTCGGTAACCTATTTTACTAGGACAACTCGAAGTTTCCGGTTATATTGTCGGACACTCCATTTTCCGGAAAGCGTATCATCCGGAAACCCTTCCATCCGGAAAGCATTTTATCCGGAAACTCTATTCATCCGGTAAGTCTGGGTTTACTTTTATCATTCAGAAACTCTTTCACCCGGTAAGCTCAGTTTTCTGGATTCCTTATCCGGAAACCACCCGGACACATAATCCGGGACTCCCGTGCTAAGTCGCAGGAGGGGGACATTTAAGTATCCTTGATACTGTTCCACTTTGAATCGAACCAACGTCTGACGATCACATTAGTGCAACCATCAAAGATGTCTCGAGATGCTTATGCCATAAGCAAACACACCACGCCTCCAGCTCTTGGAGAATCTTGTCAGGTATGTCTACCAACCCATAATGCTTTTGTTGATAAAATTTAATTGCTTGGTCAAAAGGTAGAGTCATATATGTTTTCCTCGAATGAACAACTACTTGAAATTAACTCGTTAAAAGTAAAGTTAGATGCTCAAACAAAGATAACAGAAAAGCTTAAATCTGACAACATCTACCTAAAGGAAAAGTGCGCTAATCTTTCGATAGCACCAAAAGATCTTCGAGCTAAGATATCTGATCTGACCTTAAGGTTGCGTTTGGTACGCAGACTGGATGGGACGGGACGGGACAAAAAAAATAGTCCCATGTTTGGTATGCCATGGGACAAAAATCAGATGGGACAACATGGGACAAAAATAAGTTTTCATGGGACAAAACTTAATATTTTTTGTTCCACCAAAATAGGTGGAACAACATGGGACTAAAACATAAGATTAATAAAATACCCTTTTTTTCCAACGTAACCTAGATTAAAATTATCTCCTCTAGTCCAGTCCCGTCCCGTCCCGTCCCATCCAGTTCCGTCCCGTCCTGTCACGTCCAGTCTGCGTACCAAACGCTACCTAAAGGTTGATCAGTGTTTGAATGAGAAAGCGAAAATTGTTTATCAATGTTCTGCTCTTCAAATTCAGCACAAGGAGTTTGTTAAAAAAATCACCGATCTTGAAACAAAACTCCACAAAAGAGGTCAAACTGATCAAACCATCTTTCTGAATAAACCCAAAGAGTTCACCTATTTTAACAAAGAATGGGGAATCAGATACGATAACCCACACTATTTGAAAAAGGGTAGATTCCAAACACCTACTTTGTATGATTTTGCATGTTTTGGGTTAGATAAAAAGTATCCGGAATATGCTATTCAATGGACTGGTCCTCTAGTACCTGAAAAGGAAGAGGAAACCGAGGAATATAAACGCGCACACAAACGAGGAATACAACTTCCGTTTTGATATGAACCTTTGAATTATTCCTATCAAAAGAACAAAAAGTATATCTCAAATGACTAATTCGACCCCTACAAGGTTGCTACGCCCAAGGATTCCTCCAAAAAGGATGAGGACCAAGCACCCGCAACCAAGACTGAGACGGACGAGTTTAAACTCTATGTTCCCCCTCTCATCTTGGAAGCAAAGATTGTCGAGTTGAAGGAGTCCTTGAGAAAGAAAGGTCTGTTTTTCAAAACGAGAAGAAATCACTAATTCAGGAACTTGAGAAACTCAAATCTGAGAAAACCGAAGGTGTGACAAATGAAGAAATGGAAACTCTTCAGTGTGAAATCAATATGCTCTCATCTAAATTGTCTGAAATGACAAGAGAAACGATAAAAGAGCACATGAGAAATGGTCAACTTCAAGTGCAGCTTGACCTACTCCAAACTGCGAAGCAGATTTCACCTGAACTTTCCTCTAACTCATCTGACATATCCTCGTGTAAAGCCTTCATAGGAAATATCTCTTCACAAGAAAGTAAAGTTTCTCAAGATGAGTGAGTTAAAAGGGACTTAAACTCTGATTTTTCAAATGCTTCCGCACCCAATTCCCCAACGCACACTAACACAGCGTACTCCTCGCCTTCCTTGACCAATCCAAGTCCTGAAATTCCGGAAGTCGATTTTCCAGAATATATGAACTCTGAAGGCAATTCTGATGGAGAGTTTGAGTCGTTCCCTTTCGACAAACCTCTTCCAAGCCATACTGATTTTCTATCCCCCGTAGTCAATCGACCGGTCAACTTTGAAAAGGGTACTTGTTCTAACACGAAGGCCCCAGCTGTGATTGAGATTCCCAAATCTAAACCTGTTCCTCAAATCCAATCACAGCCGAGGCAAAAGACCGAGCGATTGCCTATCAAAAATCATGCTTATTCGAAGTTCACTGACCATGCTGTCAATGTGGGTTCAGATAAAACCGGCCAGCCTAAACAAGATAAACCAAAGAGGCCAGGGAGGGAATCTATTGAGAAAGAAGCGTCGAAGTCATTTAACACTGTTTTTTACCCTAGAATGAACAAAAACGATTGTACTTGGACTCATAGGACTGATTTTGTTAAAAGGGATGTTAATTTTCTGCTGAAAATTTACTCCATTCAGCAATTGATCCAATTATCGCACGATCGTTTGTGTTGTTCTAGTTGTGGTTGGAATGACTTTGATGACATAAATAATAATGATTGGTTTGGGTCATATCACATATATAATCATACACCCAAACGCAAACCCCGTAAAAACAAAAAGAAACATCATTTTCAACGGGGGCCCAATTAGAAGTTAAACCAAAGCAGGAGAGGAAATATAATCCAAAACCTAAGAGGCAACCTGCGTCAAAACAGGCTCCTCCGAAAGGTGTGAAACCTATCCCTCCGGGACCCAGGCAAATCCGGGTACCCAAGGTCCGCTAAACTTGTTTTGCAGGACGGTCATGTGTGGTTCTTAGACACTGGATGCTCCACACACATTACCGGAAGGAGGGAGCTGCTTACGATCTACAAGGAACAATATTACGAAGACGTGAGGTTTGTCTATACTTGTGCTTTCACGAGCTGCTCATGTGTTTAGGGGGAGCATGATCAGGTATCAAGTAAGTTTATTCACCCGTTGAGGGGGAGCGTCACACACAGTTTTTTCTTTCTTTTGTCAAAACGTTTTCGTATGTGTGTGGGCACTCCTGTGTGTGTTTTCAACTACTGTTCATTATTTGAGGGGGAGAGACACAATGTGTCGGGCTCTCCATTTCACCATTCGAGGGGGAGCAAAGCCATCCCCATGCTATGTTTGAGGGGGAGCAAGAGAAGGCTCTTTCAATAATTCAAATTGTCCCAGTTTTTCTTGAAAATGGAAGAACAGGGATCCTTTTATCAAAATACCCAAAGTATCCGGACATGTATCCGGACACCCGTCTATCAGGATGGATATCCGAATGTCCCATCCGGAAACTTTGTCCCATATATAAGGGGTCCGGAAAGGTTCTTCATCATTATCCGGAAATTGTCAACTGAAGCCCTTCTGGCACACGCGGATCCCGCTGCACCGAGTGTAGTTGCTTATAAGCGAGAGTTAGGGAATCCCATGGTCCAGCCAGCGCCTGTGGGACCTCCCCAGGGACATAGACCAAGGGAGTATTAGGTGATGAGTTAGATCATGTGAGAAGGAGATAACTGCGTTCGACAACGAACCAGAAAAGATTGAGCCGTAAAGATAACGAAGCTCCTGAGCGAACCCAACCGAGTGATATCCGGGTCACCATATCTACTATCCCGTCTCATTTGTTGGGACAGGGTATTGAAGAAGCCTCCGTGGACCCAGCGGAGCAATTGCAAAACCCCCTTATCCACTCATCTGTCTCTCAAAAGACGGATGTTTCAGTTTCTCACGGGGATATAGCACAACTTCCAACGGTCTCTCACTCGGAGAGTGCTGGTGTTGAAATAAGGGACCAGCAGCCCCCGGTCTAGCCTTCATTTCGTGCACCATTGAGTCTAGAGCCACTTGATATTATAGAATCTTCGGCTAGGACACCAGAAGAGGAACAACACCAAATCAAGATTCTTCGTGACTCGATCAGAACGTCTGTAGTGTCTCCGTCTGCCAGAACACGAGGATCGGATGAAAATCCTACCACGGCTATCCCCACGCCAACCATGAACGTAGGTGGCTCTGCCTCTGCCGCAGATGCTTCAATGGGTAACCTAAGTGGTCCCGGAGTTAACTTTCCCGACTTTGTGTCACCAGGGTCCCTGGACAGCACCCTTAAGGCTGTCCGCGAGACATTGGAGCAGCACGTCACTGCCGAGCTCGCCAAGATGAAGAGCTTAATCAAAGGCAAATAGATGATCGTCGAAGCTGAAACCACACCTACACCTCCACCGGCTACTCAACCTACCTACTCGGTGGACACCCTCAAGACGATGCTTCTAGCTCAGCCCTGATATCCGTTCTGATATCCGTTCTGAAATCTCAGGTCACTGCTCCTTCATCATTCATTACCACTCGCACAGATGCCATTACTCGACTCTCAAGGACTACAACCAAGCGCTAAGAATGCTATCCGAGAGAGTCCGCTCACTCGAAAATACCTGCAAGAGTCAAGCAGGCGGTCTGAAGCGCAAACACGATGACTAGGATGATCCTGATCACCGTGCGGGGGAGAAAAGACTAAGACCTACCGAGACCGCCCCTATCCTCGCCGAAACGACAAGTGTGGTTCATATGGAACCAGCAACTGCGGCAACAACAACCGACACCGCACCTGAAGCCGAGTTGCCATTAGCCGAGATGGTAATAGACATGGACATCTCAGATGATGAAGGCCCAACGGTTGAAAAGCCCGAGGGTTTTTACTCATCAGACAGACCGTTATTGGATATGATTGATCCAGACTGTGAAACCAACCTGGAGACCGAAGATGTATGGTATGAAAAAGCCGCCAGTGCCGCAAATCTCCAAGTTAATTTGGTTTTCCCTACTGATGACGATGACAACTTTGACTATGATCAGTTCCTGCTCCAGAATTTATATGGTTCTTCTCTCGTTCACTCTGCTCAACCCGATGAAACTTCAACCAGACCTGAAACCTCAACTGCCAACATTCCGACATCTCCTCAGCAACCGATAGCTTCTGATCTTTCCCCTCCTCAACCGCAACAAATCCGTTAGGAGGAGATCCCGATATTTATTCCTCACCTGGAGGAATCTCTGAAGAAGTTGTTCGTGCACAAGCTTCGCCCAATCGAGCAGACCTTTTGCCTTGGTATTTACAGCTTCAACCCCGAATACCAACGCCGGTACATCAGCGGAATGAAGCGGTGTCTTCCAGTCAGCCAAGTCAGAACCAAGCATAAAATCACCGAGGTACTCAACATCCATTCAAGCCGCATCATGAAAATTGTTTATCTTGTATTCACTGTCCGACGTGAAGATGGGAATGAATGGAAATTCTCCGAAGCTGACTTCCAGCACCTCCGACCATTTGACTTCCTGGCAATTCTGAAAGATCTTCGTTCAAGAACTATCTGACCGCTACCAGTTACAAAGGCGCTCGAAGATGTTCATCGATTTCTGGTTCGTACAATTATGATGTCTTATCTAACGGATTTTCAAATGGAAATCGAGAACAGCGAAGAAGGTAAATCTGATAAAGCCAAATCTGCAAGCTCATTAGTTGAATATGTATCCCGAGAACCTGAATTTGGGATTGTCTACGTCAATGAACAGAAAGAGAAAAGATTTATGCGATTCAGTCAGGTAGAAAGATTTTGCGATGGCACGCTCTTCAAAGTTCAAGATGCTCTTCGGAAAATCATCCAGCACGAGTCTGGAAATCCAAGGTTCTCATATGTCCCTAATCCGAATGAAACAACTTCTCGGGATGCCTTGGAAATGGTTGAAGAACTCATCGACTATCGCCGCGGTATCAGAATGTTCGAGGTACACTTTGCGCTTCGTAAAAGACATGTCTATAACTGGCGAAAACTAGAGCGCGAACTCGAACTTCAAATCAAAGGGGGAGATTGTTAGGGTCATTTATTGTTGATTTAAAGTTCAAGGGTTTACTTTGTAATTGTTTAATTTGAGCTTATTAGTTAACGGGCCGTGGGCTTGTTAACCACGGGCCCGCCATATATAATGTTGATTAGCCTTAGAAAAATAGGCTAGTTATCTCATTTGCTTTACTACTTTATATTGTAATTCTCTCTCAATTGAAAGCTAACAGGGATGACCAGTTGAAATCATAAACTATATTGTTTTACATCTTTTGATTTCATTGTTCGTTGCACGGATCTGAGACTCACACTTTCTGAAATAGAAGAAAATTTAAAAGATCAGGTATGTATAAATCAAATCATTCGTAATGAGTGAGAAGATGTTGTCGCTGCACTATAGGCTGAAAAGGCTACTGTTGAAGGATGGTGTAAATCCTCAACAACGATCACTGAGATATTAAGTGGTCAGATTCCCCTGAGTGACAAAAGTGGTCTTGGTTATAAAGCTGATGCTAAAGAACCAACCACTGATCGTTCCATGCTTTAGTTTGGAATGTTCGTGTCTTCTATCCCTGACACCTCCTCGTCTCAGTGTTCCTCTTCTAAAACTCCCATTCCAGAGGAAACCTCTACCTCAAGTTCTAAACTTAAAGGTAAAGAGAAAATTATTTTTCAAAAACCTGAAAAGGGTACCAGAGTACCTATGCTAAAGAATGTTAAATCTTCAGCTAATGAATCCTCAACATCTACGGATAAGATTAATGAGAATGCTCAGCGAACAATTCCTAGGAGTAGGATTAATTTCTTAGCTAAGAATCTTGATGAACCTAAAGTTCAACCAAGATCTGATGCTAAAGATATTCTTGGTGCTGGCCCTGCTCATTTAAAAATTTCGGCTAAGCATGCAAATGGTCCTAAAGCTACTTTTAGCTATAGGAAATGTCATCACTGTGGACTTACCGATCATATTGCTAGTAAGTGCCCCACAACCACCAAAGCTGAAAAGTTAGCTAAGGTGAAGATCACAGCCCCCAAGGCAAACAAGACCATTCCTGATGCAAATCAGGTTAAGGTGAAACCAACCAATGAGGTTAAGAAATTAACCAAAGTGAAGAATAGTCCTGAAGCTGAATCTTCAAATGCTGCGAAGATCGCTAAACCTTCCACTTCCTCTACCACCACTGACAAATGTGGACCGATGGTGAAATGGGTGCCCAAGTCAAACTAACCTTCCTATCTTTGTAGATCCTGAATGGTATCTGGTATCTCGATAGAGGATGCTCTAGACATATGATTGGCAAAAAGAACCTGCTCGCTGAATATAAGGAAGAGAGAGGTCCCTCAGTGACCTTTGGTGGAAATGGAAAAGGCTATACTCGAGGGTTTGGTGTACTTTCCAATGGTACAACTACCTTCAGAAGAGTCACGTATGTTGAAGGACTGAAGCACAATCTTCTGAGCATCAGTCAGCTTTGTGACAAGAATTACAAAGTGTGTTTCACTAACGAATCCTGCTTTGTCACTGACAAAAGGGAGAAGATCTCTCTCAGCGGATACCGTATGGAAAATGTTTACGTTATAAACATGGACTCGACAACCACTGAGAACTCCTGTTTTTTTTTCTCAAAAGCCTCATCTGATGTCAACTGGCCATGGCACAAGAGGCTCTCTCATCTCAACTTCAAGACACTGAGTACTCTTTCTTCAAAAGAGTAGGTCATTGGTCTACCTCAACATTCATACGCTAAGGAATCTATATGTTCAGCATGTGAAAAAGGGAAACAAACCAAAGCAAGCTTCAATTCTAAGCAAGTTTCCTCTGTATCATCTCCTCTTTAACTTCTCCACATGGATTTGTTTGGTCCTGGCAACAAACAATCCCTCGCTGGAAAGAAATATACACTGGTCATAGTAGATGAATTCTCTCGATATACCTGGGTTCGGTTTCTCCATTCTAAGAGTGACACACCTGAAGAACTCATCGCTTTCGTCAGAAAAATGGAAGTCCTGAATAATATGATCGTTCGCTCAATAAGGAGTGATCATGGGACTGAATTCAAAAACAGTTCCCTTGATAACTTCTTTGAACGCAAGGGTATTTCTCACAACTTTTCTTCAGTGAGAACACCGCAACAAAATGGAGTCGCTGAAAGAAGACATCGAACGATCATCGAAGCCGCACGTTCATTGCTCAACGATTCTCATCTACCTACCCAGTTATTGGAAGAAGCTGTCAACACTGCTTGTTTTACTCACAACAGGTTGCTGATTGTCAAAAGATTGAAGAAGACCGCCTATGAACTTTTACATGGGAGAAAGCCTTCAATTAGCTTTCTTCACATCTTTGGATGTCATTGTTTCATATTGAACAACAGGGATGCCCTAGGAAAGTTTGATCCCAAGGCTGATGATGGAATATTTCTTGGATATTCTTCTATCTCTAAAGCCTTTAGAGTATTCAATCGAAGAAGACAAACTGTAGAAGAAACAATCCACGTCACTTTTGACGAATCCCGTTCAGCGAACTCAAGACCTTCTTTGATACTGAAGAACTGAATCAATGGATGTTTTCTCATCTTGGTGATTCAGAAGCTGCTCCTATTCCTCAAGTTAATACTCCTACCGCTGATGATGATCATACTATCATCTCAAGCATGCAAACAAGTGAAGCTGAATCTTCATGGGTTTCAGCTGTTCCTCTCACCACTATGGTTGCTTCTGAACCATCTACCTCAGATATACCGTCTACTTCTCAACAATCAGGGAATGAAATGACATATGAACCTCTACCTCTCTTGCCTGAAATACCAGAAGTTGCTGAAGCCTCTTCTTCAGCTCCTCCAGAAGTTCAGATTGAGTCAGCAAATCATGTTCCGGCTTAGCGATGGACTATAAATCACCCCATTGATCAGATTCTTGGTGATCCAAATGCTGGTTTTCAGACTCGATGAAGTGCAGGTAATATTTGTTTATTTGGTAACTTTATTTATCTGATTGAACCAAAGAAAATAGGCGCTGCCCTTAGATATCCAAATTGAGTTAGCGCTATGCAAGAATAGCTGACAGAATTTGAAAGAAACAAAGTTTTGAATCTCGTTCCAAAACCATCTGACAAGTCAGTCATAGGCACTAAATGGGTCTATCAAAACAAGTTGGATGAACATGGAACTGTAACCCGCAACAAGGCTCGTCTTGTTGCTCAGGAATACAGACAATAGGAAGGCATAGACTACGACGAGACATTTGCCCCAGTGGCAAGACTCGAAGCTATTCGTCTATTTCTAGCATATGCTGTTCAGAAAGACTTCAAAGTTTATCAAATGGATGTGAAATCAGCATTCCTCGAATAACTGTATCCTCATTTCCTCGTTGCTCTATTCAAACAAGCACTTGGGGATCAGTACCCTAAAGAGGGAGACCTGAGGTTGTCCCAAGTCGGACCTAAAGTACTGGACTTTAAGCCACTCTCCAATGAGGTACATCATTCTACACTCTTACCTCTTCTCCGACCTCCCATTTCTTCTACTTCTGCGACTACCTCCTCGGCAGTGGTCGTCCCAACTACCGGTACCCAGGCCACACCATTCACTCCTTCTCGAAAGAGAAAACAATCTGAAACCCCACTTGGCATCCATAAGACCAAGAAGATTTCTAAGGAGCAACCCCCAAGTCTTCCCAGGTTGAAGACTTCGCGTATGTCGCTCTATAGAAGACGCTGGACAGTTTCGTGGAACGCTCCGCCACATCCGTTGAACCAGCCTCTTCTATACTTACCTCAGTGTCTCAAGACACTGAAGTTATCTTGGATCAGGACCCCCATTCTTCAGTACCTCCAAGTACTTCCGAAGTATTCTTCAGCGGATCCAACGCTGAATCTGCTACCTACACCCTCTTCTCAACCTTTGTTCCTCCCTCGTCCTCTTTGGTCACTCCGCCTCTATTTCTCTCTTTCTCTGGAACACATGTCATCCATTTGGAAGACACTCATGCCGCAGAACTACAAGGCATTTTGGAACGAAATAAAGGACCTGAAGGCACTCCCAGTCATCGAACGCTGGAAGATGACATGGAAGACATGTCTGACTATCGTGACTTCCATCAGTTTTCCAACCCGCCTCCAGGTACCCTAAACACTCCTCTCTCTGGACCCCCAACTTCTGAGCTTTCCTTTGTTCATAAGTTTTTATCTATTGCAGGTCCTAATTTAGGGACAATCAACACGTCCCTCACGGATTTGTCAACGAAGGTGGAATCTCTCACCACCACTCTCTCCACGAACTCCTTAGCGGTTACAGACGATGGGGAAGCTTTAAAGAAACTCACCACTAGGGTGAAAGAAAAGTCCTCCAGCGCTGACATACAAAAGCTGGAAGGTAGATTTTCTACTATGGCTACAACTCCCACCGAAAACTAATCCTCCATCAACACCTTGAACACCACCAACATCAAACTCTCCAACAACTTCAACACACTGTCCAGCGAGGTCACAAAGCTGAAGACAATGCTGGGCAAACTTCAAGGAGAAGTCTCTTCGCTGAAGAACGAGATGAGCGCTCTAGGTAGAAAGGTCGACTCCTCAAATGATCTGATTTAATAGCTCTTAGATCGCCTCAAAGCTCCCACTGTCCCTCCATCCTTCTTCTCTCAGAATAACCGGGAGAAGGTGGAGATGGCAGTGGACTTCATAATCAATAGTACCACTGCTATTTCTAGTCTGGAAGTCAGAATGGCAGCGGTGGAAACCACTCTTGGGATCCCTGGCCATAAAGACAGGGACCCTAAGGATGTTGCTACTGACACTACTACCTCCCCCATCCATCATGTGGAAGAGGGGGTGAAGACTCAAGAAGACCTTCCCCATAACTCTGAGGGGGAGGAAATTTCTACTGCTAAACCTAAGGGAGTTGAAAACCCCGAGGGAACCGAATTCTCTGACCCTGCAAATTCTGAGGGGGAGAATGTCGAAGAACATGCTGATTCTCCATGTCATGTTGAGTCTGAAGAAGAAGCGGAAGAAGAAGAAGACGATGAAGATCTTGATCTTCAAGATGACGAACCCTCAACATCACCCAAAGATGATGATGATGATGATGATGATGATCTCGACTTCTCCTTTTTGCCCAAAACCAAGAAAACCCCAGCTCTAAAAGTGGTAATCATCAAAGAATCAGAAGAGGGGACCTAAACCAAACCTGCAGCGTCTGAAGCTGACAAAGGCAAAAACAAAGGCTTTGCAAATGAAGGAAACTTAGCTATTCTCTACGGCAAGCCAGTTTGTCAGGTAACATCTATTCTTTTCCTTTACACTGCATCCCTCCTCTATCCTTTCTCAACCTCAGTTCTACTCTCCATAAAGCCTCTATACACTTAACCTCATTCTTTCTTGTGAGTTCCAGATTAGTGCAAACAAATAATAGAAATCAATAGTATAGAATCAATCAATATGATTTCAACTGGTCATCCATATATTTCTTAAAGCTTCAAAGAATTACAATGCGATAATATGAATGATTACGACGATTAGTGATGATTAGCCTAAGTTCTAAGGCTAAGAAAACATTATATACTAAATGCCTAATCTAGTAAGCCCATGGCCCGTTTACACAATTAAGCCTAAATTACATCATTTACATAATAAGCCCTTGAACTTCTATTCAACCTGATTTTATCCTTAACAATCTCCCCCTTTGAATTGAAGTTCGCGTTCGCGCCAATTCTCGACGTATCTCTTTCAGAGCGCAAAGTAGATCTCGAAACTTCAGATGGCTCGGCGGTAGTCGATGCGGTCTTCAATCACTTCTAAGGCTTCTCGAGCGTTTATCTCGTTTGAGTTGGAGACAAACGACGATATTCGATTTTCGGATTCTTTGGTGATGATGTTTTGAAGAGCATCTCTGACTTTCAGCAGTGTGCCATCGCAGAATCTGTCGACCTGGCTGAAGCGAAGATACCTCTTTTCTTTCTGTTCGTTGAGGTATACTATCTTAAATTTTGGTTTAAGAAGCAGTGAGTTCTCGGGATATATCTTCAGCTCGGGTGCTTTCAGGTTCGGTTTCAGCAGGTTTATCTTCATGGTTTTGTGCTCGATTCCCATTTGGAAGTCTGTGATGTAAGAAATCATTATATTGTGGAGCAGGAATCAACGGACAACCTCGAGCACTTTGGTAACTTGAAGTGGTCGGATGGTTCTGGTTCGGAGGTCTTTCAGTATAGCATGGAAGTCAAGCAGTTTGAGGTTCTTAAAGTCAGCTTCAGAAAATCTCCATTCATTTCCGTCTTAGCGTCGGACGGTGAATACTGGAAACATGGCTCTAAGGATTCGGCCGGTTTGGATATTCAGCACTTCAGTGCTTTTGTGCTTTGTTCGGACTTGGCTAATTGGAAGACACCGCTTAATTACCTTTACGTACTAGCTTTGGTATTCCTTTTTGAACATGGAAATCCCAAGGCAGAATGTTGGCTCCATCAGGCGTAACCTGTAAACATAGAGCTTCTTCAGAGATTCCTCCAGATGAGGAATAAGGAACATTATCTTCTCCCATCGGATTTGTTGCGGTGGTAGAGGAGGTTGATCAGAAGATGTCGGTTGTTGAGGAGATGTCGGAATTGCAGTAGAAGTCTTGGGGTTCTGTGAAGTGTGGGCAAGTGTACTGTACAAGTTCTGTAGCAGAAACTGATTGTAGTCAATATCTTCGTCGACATCGGTGGGAAAAATGAGATTTACCTCGAAGTTCATCGCACTGGTGGCTTTTTGATACCAGGCGTATTCAGTCTTCGGGTCAATCTCTAATTCGGGATCAATTAGGTTAAGAGCATGTTTTTCCAGTATAGTGTATACGATCAGCGCCTGTGAGTCTCTCTCGGGCTTTTCAACCATCGGGTCTTCTTCGTCTGAGATATCCATGTTTATCTCCATTTTAGCTAAGCTCAACTGGGCTTCAGGTTGGTCTTTGGTTGCGGTTGCCATAATTGATGGTTCTGGGTATACCGTTTCTGTTGTTTCAGTGAGAATTGGCTCGGACTCAGACAATCTTTGTCTCTTGTTCTCCCCCTCACGGTGATCAGGATCGTCCTGGTCATCATGCCGTCTCTTGAGTCTGCCAACCTGACTCTTGCATGTGTCTTCGAGTAATGTGACTTTTTCAGACAGAGTGTTCAAGGCTTTTTGTACGTCCTTAAGAGTCAAATCAAGCTGGTCTAAGCGACTATTCATGGATGAGGTTGGATCAGATACCTGGGAGCGTAGAACTTATACCAGGTCTGCTTCAGTAGATGTGTCGGCGTCAGTGTATTGGAGCAGTTTAACTAGAAGCATCGTCTTGAGTGTATCCACCGAGTAAGATGGCTGAATGGGAGCCGGTGTGTAACACCCGTAATTTTCGGATAGGTCCAATTTCGAATCAGTGTGGAATTGATCTTTAAGAAAAATTTGGAAAATAAGATTTTGAGTTAAATCCTAGATTTTATGGTCTTGGTGGATGAGGAATTCGAATACGAGTCCAACGGTTCTTTCCGGAGCGAAAACGGAGCTATAACGAAGAAGTTATGGCTAAAACAATGTTTAAGAAGAAACCGAACGAACAGTGTTCGGCGCCGATCTTGGCGTCGATGGATTGGCGCGGAGCACTGGTTAAGTTTAAAACACGAATTTCACCCCTCACACTTCATTTCTTCATATCTCTCTCATTTCAACTCCGATTTTGGTCATCCAAGTTGCTATGGTTCCGATTTTGAGAGCTCTTCAAGGATCTAGAAAGAGTTTTGAAGTTCATAGGAAGATTCAAGGGTGTTTGGTGGTGGTAATTCTCTCAAATCTCTTCCCTTTCTCTCCCAAATCGTTTTCCCTTTCTCCCTCACAAACCCTAACCGATTTTGGGGCTTTTCTTGGAGATTAATGTGTTTCTTATCCAGTTTATGCTAGTGATTTCATTCATTGATGCAAGAGCAAGTTTCATCCACAACACTAGAGTTTTTTTGGGGTTTTCTAGGTTTTCATCAAAACCTAAGTGGTGAGTTCATCCTCCTGGCTTCTATACTTTCATATGAGTTAGAAATGTTCCATTGATGATCTTCTAGTATTTTGCTTATCCAATTTCGGTTTGGATGATTTTGGAGAAGTTAGGTCAAATTGAGGTTTTGGGTATAAATGGAGATTTTGATGGTTGATGTTTAGAGAACAATTCTAAATGGTTAAATGTGGTTATTAATGGTTGGAAAATTATGGATTTAGGTTTTGAAGTTTTGGTTTGAGGATTCATGTGCATCAAAGGAGCATACGTTTGGGGAAAAATCTAGATTTAGCTAAATCTAGCAAAGGTGAGTTCAAGTTGATTTGTGAAAACTTTGTACATGCCAAAAATAGTATTTTCCAAATGTTTGTGTGTTTTACTTGAAAATATCAATTGTTGAGGTATTTGGTTAATTTAACCTTTTGAAGTATTTATCTTCATAAATGTGTAAAACACCCATGTTTGGGATTTTGGGATATTTGATGTGTAGAAATCATAATTATATCCTCAAAAGATTTAATACTCAAAATGGAGTCTATTTGATGGTTTAATCATAATTGGATAAATGATTTTATAAACCATTTGGGAGAATGCACGTTTTAGTGTTAATAACCATTTTGAGAATTGTAAAGGTGTGAGTCCTTTTGGGAAAACCCTTTTATGTGTAACCCGTGTTGAGTTTTGGGTTAATAATGATGTTGTGGTACTTGTTACCCGATCGATGTTTAAATGCATTTTATGCTAATGACCGTTATTTATGGGTCTAAAGAGTATTTGAGCATTTTGCTCGGTTTTGACTTTGAGATAGTCTTGAGGACAGTTGTCCGATTTTAATGGCTCAATGTGGAGACTTATTTATGGGTTGCTTTTATTGCACCATATCGCATTTATTGCGCATTGTTGTTATTTAAATGCCCGGGTGCGTTAGTCATTCCAGGATGGGCTTATTATTATTAGACTGTGTTGCATTGGATCCATAGGCACGTGAGTCAGTCTTTATTTGATGGTCTGCTGGGTGTCGCGGGATTTGACCGGGCCCCATGCTAAAAGACCTTTACTTTCAAGGGTGCGATAGGAGGGCTGAGTCATGGATGAGCACGTTGGGCGAATATGACCTCCGCCATGTGGGGCAATGCCATGGTTGTATCCCCCTTGGGCCGAGCCTTTGGCGGTATTCTCGATGATACTTTGCTAAGGTCACCTGTCTCTTGGTCGTAACTTGAAAGGCGTCGTTTGGGACACTTGGGCTTTTATGCAGCGAAGTGTCGTACGATTAACATTGTATGAGTGGCGTACTTTTGTGTTCATCCACTCTCAATGGATACGGGTCTCCCCCGTCGTTGACCAACCTATTTGGGACCTTATGTTGTCCCCGTTTTATTATTATTGTTGGTCTTATACTTTGACTGCTTTTGGATGATTTCAATATTGAATTTCCCTCATGTATGATGGGGTTTAAATAAAGCATGTCACTGCCGTATTTACGGCATTTGAAACTTCATTACATTCTACGTTTGCGTGAGTATTGCTTCGAATTATGTTTTCAATGAAGGGTTAAAATAAATGGATGGTTTTCCATAATTTACGGGTTGAGTATTTTGTTGTCAACCGCCTTTGAAGGTTTTGCATAATAAGGATTTATTCACGTATTGAGTGAGTTTTGGATTGGTATTCATTTTGGAAAAACGCTTTATACCTTTTGGGAGTATTTCTCATACATTTTGGGTGCGTTGGAAAATGAGTCGTTTATATCCATTTTTATAAATCATTTTGGAAATCATATTATTCATTGCAAACTTTCATTTAAAGATTTATTTAAATCATGTTATAAACTCTTGAACTCACTAGGCGTTAGCCTAACCCTTTTTATTTGTCGGCATGTGCAACAGGTCTCGGGTTGGGAGTAGTTCTAGTGATACATGGAAAAGGTTGTGTGCTAGTAATGTGCTCGAGAGGTGGATAACTTAAGTTATGTTTCTGCTTTTACCCTTGGGGAGTAGCACTTGTGTTTGGATTAAGTGATGTTCGAAGTGAGTTTAGTCTTGGTAATAAGATTTGTGTTGTATGCATTGTCTGGAGATAATCATAGTTTGTAACTTGGGGTATTTTACCTATTGTTTCGGATGTAATATTGAAAATTTAATTAGTTGCTCTTTCCCAATTCGAGGGTGTTACACGGTGGTGGTGTTGGAGCGGTTCCGGTTTCGACGATCTTCTCCTTCCCTTTGATCAAGCCCTTTATTTTGTCGAGCTCGGTGGTGAACTGCTGCTCCATGGCCTCACGGACAGCATTTAGGGCGCCTTCCAAATATTCCCTTGACAAAATGTCGGGTAACTTAACTTCGGGATCACTTAGATTACCCGTTGAGGTATCTACCATAGAGGTAGTACCACCTACGTTCACGGATGGCGATGGTGTGGCCGTGGTTGGATTTACTTCCGATCCTCGTTTTCCGCTCAAAGGCAGAGACACTATGGGAGTTCCGATCCGGTCACGAAGAGCACCGATTTGTGGAGTATCGTCCTGTGTCCTAGCCGAAGAATGTATGACATCAAGTGTCTCTAGACTCGAACGTGCATCGAAAGAAGTCGAGACCGGGGGAGGCTGGTCTCTTGTTTCAATACCAATACTCTCCGAGTGAGAGATCGGTAGATGTTGTGCTAAGTCCCCGTGTGAAAGTGAAACACCCATCTGTTGAGAGACGGGTGAGTGGTTGGGGAGGTTGTGCAATTATGATGCTAGGTCCATGGCGTCTTGTTCAATACCTTGTCCCAACGAATGAGACAAGATAGCATATGTGGCTACCTGGCTGACGCTGGTTTGGATTCGCTCACGAGCCTCACTAGTTCTTATGCTCGTTCTCTCTTGATTCTTTTTATATCTCCATTCTCTCCGACTCGCCTGTTAAAGATTTTCAACTAATACTCCCTCCTCTCTCCTTATGTCTCCCGTAATAGGCTGGGATGTAGGAATGATGGGGGGTGTGGGTGAGTCAGAAGGAGATCCTTTGATCATCGGAGGTCGACATCCGATATGGGGTGGAATGAGTGTGGAACGGTTGGTTTGGTCCATATCGGTGTCAGTGCTGTCGGATTCGACAGTTTCGACCTGGGTGAATGGTGATATCGGCTCTGTCGTGTCAGTGATGGGGTCCTCTTTGAGTATAGGGGCAGTGACAACCAGGACCTCGTGTAGTCTAGTCGACGGTCCGGCTTTAGTCGTTGTTCTGGTGGTGTGTTTGTGGGGTTGTTGGCTAGTTCCGGCTTGGATGGAATAGGTAGTACTGGCATGCGTATCCAATGCACCTCCCGCGCCTGTTCCCCTCCCATGTACTCTCAGTACACCCCGTCTGGGAGCCCCAACTACTCGGACTCTACCTCCACGAGTCCTCAGACCCTCACGCCTCTCAGGTCTAACTCCCTGGGGAGGTCCCTCCGGCTCTGGATGGACCACAGGAGCACCTATATCTCATCTATATTCTAACACACTCGGTGCATTGGGGTCTGCATGTGATAGTAAGGCTTCAGGTAAGGGCATCGGATGGGCGTTGGACGGGTTTCGAATCACCAGATATCTTAAGTGAAAAGGAGGACATACCGGATGGTTTGCGCGTCGCAGTATGTTGTGATTTGCGTTCATGTGTTGTCTGACGGCCAATGATAGGAATCGTGCGTACAGAATAAACTTCTTCTGCTTTGTTCCGCCGATCTGTCGGTTTGCTTGAACAAGTTAGCGCCATATGACCATTGCGTAGTCAATGTGGTGGTTGTAGCAAACGGCGTGGAACAGTCGGAGAAAGTCGTCGGTGCACTGATCTATACCCTTCCATCTGGATGAAAGACACATATTCAGTATAGTGAACAACGTGTACCAGATGGGCGCCAGGTACTTTCGGTTGAATCTGGATGGGCGGTCGAGGGCGTGGTTGTAGCCGAGAGCTCGGATCTCGGCGCAGAGTGTGGCGCCATTGACCGCAGGGTCGTAAGTTGCACGTCCTCCGGCGGTGGCTTCAGGTAAATAGTGAAGGCGTTTGAATGTCTCTGGTATGAGCATGAAAAGTTGGTTGTCGATCATCGCGGTGATCGTCTGAGAATTGGCAGCCGTGACGACGTGAGCTGAAAGACAGACTTGGTAGACGTAGAGGACGGGGACGTCGACCATTGCAGTGAGTGCCTCGTGAAGAGGATGGCCGAGAAGAATGTCCACGACCACATGATGTTGTGGTCGGAACTCGGCAACATCAAGTTGATGATTGTTGGCCTCGATTTCAATGCCATGGTCTGATTGGACCAAAGCATTGCCAGCTTCCTCGTCAATGAATTCCTCTTAAGGAGGAATATTCTATGGTGTTTGTTCTTGACCCGCCATTAGAATCTAAAAAATCACAATGTTAGTATACGATTGGAAGAACAAATGTCGGTGCGTACCTTGACATAAATCGGCTTAACCTGGAACAGATTGAGGACTGGTAGTAGAACAAGTACTGAAATGTTGGAAGTGTCCGGACAAAATCATATGGAAACAAAGGTTTCTGGACATACAAAGTGTCCGGATAAAATGGTATCCAGACAAACCAAGGTTTCCGGATGGTCATGTATTTACCGGACAAATAGGAACATCCGGATAGTTGAACTCACCTGAAACTACGAGAGTTGCCGGACAACTAGGGTTTTCGGATGAGAATGGGGTCCGGACAACACCCACAACTTGATAGTTAAACTTACCGGAAAACCTAAGGTTTCCGGACAACTACGGTTACCGGGTGTACGAGTGTCCGGATAAAATATCTAATCTGATGAAGGTTTCCGGGTATACTTGAATGTGTCCGGATAGTTTGAAACTATTCAGACGACATACGGTTTGTTCAATCTTGCCAATAACATGTCCCAAATCAAGATCTAATGGTTTTAGGTGCGAATAAATGTCAATCTAAGCAAACAAAACCAACTCATTTGAGCTAAAACACTGCGAAAGTGCACCGAATGTGAGCGTCGTGAAAACAGGGTTCGGAAACCCTTATCGAGCATTCGGAGGGTCGATTTGACCGTGGATTCGTGTGTGTGGGAGATTGAAACAAGTTGTCGTATGTAATGGAAATCATATCTGAGTTGTAGAGTTGAAATCAAACAGAAATGAGTGATTTGTGAGAGTGTTCGAGTGAGGGGTGTCGAGAGAGGTTTTGAGAGAGTTGTGGGAGTTTCCGAAATTAATGAATAGTTTGGGGTCCGGGTACCTTTTATAGGGAAACACTTACCGGATGGGTACCCAGATACCTTTTCGGTCCGGATAGGTGTCCGGTCCGGAAACCTACCCGGATGGAGGTATCCGGACCGTTTGGGAAATGGGCAAAAATGCCCCTATTCATTTTCGAATTTACTTAAAAATATCGTTTTGGCTTTGAAAGAAAATTTCCCGCTCCCTCTCGAACTGAGCATGGGGATTTATCTGCTCCCCCTCGGATCATGCATGTGAGTGAGTTTTATAGAACGATCACACATAAAAAAAACTCTGACACATTCAAATTTACTTAAAAATATCGTTTTGGCTTTGAAAGGAAATTTCCCGCTCCCCCTCAAATGATGAACAAATAGAAATTTGCTCCCCCTCGGAATGCACAGGTAGTGTGATATGAAGCACACTTGTGAATGTCCACACACAAAAAACGTTTTGGAAGTTAAAAACATTTGTGTGACACTCCCCCTCAAAAGTAGAATATGCTTACCTGATACTTGTTCGTGCTCCCCCTGAACACATGAACAACTTGTGAAAGAACAAATATATCACAGAAATTAGACGACGGTAAGAAACATAAAAGGAAACACACGTTAAAAGAAAGCAAACAGACAAAATCCACCTAATTAATACAGAGATTTAACCAAAAAGTGTAGACGATACAAGTAAAATACAGATGCGAGAAAGTGTGTACTCAATCATTCGGAGTATAAACAACAGATGATGAATAGACAGTTTCTCGTAGATGTATAGAACTTGTATCGGGCACACAATCTGATCAAATCTTCAGATTTAGCATACCAAACCTGGACACTAGATAATTAAAGCGTGTTTCGTCCAGGGGTTTTGTAAATAGATCAGCTAATTGATGTTCTGTATTAACAAAATAGAGTTCGACTGTACCTATTTCGACGTGATCCTTGATAAAATGGTACCGAACATCTATGTGCTTTGTTTTTGTATGCTAGACCGGATTGATGGATATGGCAATGGTGCTCTTCGAGTCGCAGTAGATGGGCACCTTGGTGTATGTGAAACCATAATCTTTGAGTTGCATGCGCATCCAGATGACTTGCTAACAGCAGCTTGCGGCGGCCACGTATTCCGCCTCGGCAGTCGATGTAGAGACGCACTGCTGCTTCTTGGATGCTCAACTCACCAAATTATCGCCTAGGAACTGCACATGCCCTGATGTGCTCTTCCGATCCATCATGTTGCCCGCATGGTCCACATCGGAATATGCCGAAAGCTCAAAATTTATCTCTTTCGGGTACCACAAGCCAAGATCAGCAGTACCTCTCAAGTAACAAAAAATTCATTTAACAACCATTAAGTGAGAATCTTTAGGTTTTGATTGAAATTGGGCGCAAAGAAATGTCGAAAACATGGTATCTGGTCTACTAGCAGTTAGGTACATTAAAGAACCAATTATTCCCCTGTACGTTTTAGTGTCCACATCCTTTCCGTTAGGATCGGCGTGTAACTTTGTACCGGGTGCCATGGGAGTTTTCATTGGTGAGGAATGTTCCATTCGGTACTTCTGAAGAATGTCCCGAACGTACTTAGCCTGAGTTTTGATTATCCCGGTCGACAGTTGTTTAACTTGAAGACCAAGGAAGAAATTCATCTCACACAACATACTCATTTGAAAATATTGTCCCATTAATTTGGCAAAGTTCTTACAAAATAGTGGATTAGTAGAACCTAAAATTATGTCGTCAACATACACTTGAACTAAGACAATATGACCATCTTCGTTTTTAATAAATAGGGTTGTATCGATTTTACCTTTTAAAAAACCCGATTTAATTAAAAATTTAGAGAGAGCATCATACCAGGCCCGTGGAGCTTGTTTCAAACCGTATAGAGCCTTGTCTAGGATGTAGACGTGATTTGGCTTCTTGTCATCCACGAACCCATCCGGTTGCGATACGTACACCTCTTCCTTGAGCTCTCCGTTGAGGAAAGCAGTCTTCACATCCATGTGGAAGACCGTGAAGTTTTTGTGTGTGGCGTATGCAAGGAACATACGTATGGCTTCGATTCTGGCAACCTGAGCCTATGTCTCGTCGTAGTCTATCCCTTCTTGTTGGCGGTATCCCTTGGCCATGAGACGCCCCTTGTTCCGCACGGCAATACCATCTTCGTCCTTCTTATTCTTGAAGATCTATTTTGTGCCGATCACCGTCCTGTGAGATTGACGTGGGACAAGTCGCCATACTTTGAGGGCCTCAAATTGATTGAGTTCCTCTTGAATGGCCATGAGCCAGTCAGGATCTTGTAATGCTTCGGAGACGGTTGTTGGCTCGATCTTGCTGAGAAATCCGGAGAATAGGCAGAAGTTGGCCGATGTGCCTTGCGTTTAGCGGGATCACCGATACTTTGGTGCAGGGGATGGGCTCTTGTCCATTTAGTGGTGTGTGGAAGCGGCTGTTGAGTAGAATGAGATGTGTCTGGATCCACATAGCCACCAGTTGGAAGGTCTTGAACAGCTTCAAGTGTAGCAGGCCGGTTTCTCGGAGGAGACTTGGCAGGATTCGTCGAAGGTTGAGCCACCTCTGGTTCCGGGGAATTCAGAGGTTGATCAATGAGCGTTGTGGAGGACGAATCTTCAGGAGCGATCTTCGGGTATTGTACAGGTTCCTCCAGGGGAATGATCGTATCAGTTGATGTTGTGGCTGTTGAGGGCTGAGATGTCTCCAAAGTGGTCGTGCTCGTCGAAGGCGGCGGATCAGAAAGATTCGCGGAGTCCTCGACTTGAGCAGCTTCACTTCTGGGTTGTACTGAGACACGAGGGGTAGGAGCGTTAAATAAATCATCATAAAAATATTGAAACAGTAAATCTAAATCAGAAAGATGTGTATTCGACGTAGATGCTTGATTTGGATTTACTGTGGGTTGTGCAGATCCCGAACGTGAAAGTTCGGAAACTAGCACGCCAGTTAAACCGGGTTCTGAACTGAGTTGTTCAGAAGCCAAGTCTGCGGCTTCGTCGAATGTCACGTTTACACTCTCAATAACGGTTTTGGTCCGTTTGTTGTAAACGTGATACACCTTAGCATGCATGGAGTATCCTATGAACAATCCTTCGTCAGCCTTCAGACTGAATTTCCCAAGAACATCCTTGTCATTCAAGACATAACACGTGAATCCAAACACGTGGAAGTACTTGATGTTCAGGATGCGATTGTTGATGATCTCGTATGGCATCTTGTTGAACCACTTGTTCATGATGGAGCGGTTTTGCGTGTAGCATGCAGTTGACACCGCTTCAGCCCAGAGAAATAGAGGCAACTTTGACTGTGACAGCATTGTGCGAGCATCTTTGAGAAGGGTCCGGTTGCGTCTTTCCACCACTCCGTTTTGTTGAGGAGTGCGTGCGGCCGAGAAGGTTTGTCAGATACCGACGAATGTCAGGTATTCATTCACCGTTTGATTTTTAAATTTCGTCCCATTGTCGGTCCTGATGGTCTAAACTTGCTGTCGAAGGTTCAGTTGGATGGTCTTCAAATGGTTGATTATCAGCTCAGGGGTCTCGTCCTTCGAGCGCAGGACCTTTACCCACGTATAGCATGAGAAATCATCCACCATTACCAGGACCTACTTTCGTTTGTTGATGCTTTGAACACGCATCGGTCTACACAAATCCATGTGGATAAGTTCAAGGGACCGTGACGTGCTCGGAGCGGCCTTCGGCTTGTGTATCGCTCGCTTCATATTTCCCATCTTGCATGCCCCGTAGAGTCTGTCCTTCACGAATTGAAGTTCGGGCATGCCTTTCACGTGTCCACCCAGCACCAGCTTGTTGATACTCTTAAAGTTCAGGTGCGATAGACGTTGGTGCCAAATCCACGCTTGATGGGAATTGGCATTTGACATCAGGAAGACAGAGTCGTCGGTCTTTAGGGCAGAGAGGTCGATGGTGTAGAGGTTGGTCTTTCGCGTTCCAGCCAGCAGTTTCGTTCTGTCGTCAGCGTGGACGCTACACCTATTGGCTTTGAACTTGACGTCCAGATCTTTATCGTAGAATTGGCCGATGCTGAACTAATTATGTCCCAATCACGCGACGTATGAAACCTTCTTTATCGTGATCTTGTCTTGGACAATGTTTCCGTAGCCCAAAATCGACGCCTTGCCATCATTCCCAAATCTCACGTCTCCGCAATTTTTTTCGGTGTAGGTCGTGAGCAACTCCCTCCTCCCGGTCATGTGCTTGGAGCATCCTGAATCTAAGTACCACACATGACCTTCGTACAAAAACAAGATTAACGGATTTTAGGTACCCATTTGAATATGGGTCATGGAGGGTTAGTTTTGACACCTTGCTGAGGAACCTGTTTTGAAGCAGGTTTCCTCTTGGGTGTAGGTTTAACCTCTGTTGGATGAACCCGTTTTGAAGTGGATTTCCTTTTGTTTTTAGGTTTAACCTCTGATTGGGGACCCCATTTTGAATTTGACTTCTTTTTGCTTTACGGGGTTTGCGTTTTGGTTCAAAATTATAGACATACTAAGAACCAAACCAATCAGTTGAATTTCTAATGTCATCAAAGTCATTCCAACCACAACTAGAACAACACAAGCAATCATGTGATAATTGAATCAATTTCTGAATAGAATAAAGTTTAATCGGAAATTTAACATCTTGTTCCAAAAAGTCATTCTAATGATTGTTTGGGTAAAACTTCACCAGCCTCGACCACGACTAGAAAAGGGAAAGCATTTATTACACTTTTTCAAGATAAAGATAGAATCATAAACATTTTATCATCTGACCAAAGCTTGAATCAAAAGTTACTCACGACACTCGACCATCGTAAGGGGCCTTACGACCTTGACCGACTAACATACGATATTACTGTTATGTTTTAGATGTTTAATGCAGGATCAACACCATTAATGACCAACGGCTATAACCGATGAAGGTCATTACAAGCATTAAACCCAGCAGCCGTTACGACCGTTACCTGAAGCTTTTATGGAATCATTTAAGCATTCGAAGACTATAAATACAAAGGTTCCATCATCATTTCGCGCACCACTGCATCCCTGAATCAACTAAAGTATACACAAACACTTTCAAAGCAAGAATTCTCTCGAGCATACGACACACGACACTTAGTTTTCCACGCACGACACTTAGTTTTCCACGTACGACACTTAGTTTTCTATGCACGACACACTTTCATTTACGTTCTATACACTTGTTTACTTTACTTTTAAAGTCGTTCTTTCACTTGTATTGTAATCATTGTACTCTCGACATCCGTAACATAAGGACATCACCCCTGTTTGGCGACCATAGTGCAGCGACGACCATCACAGTCGTCTGCGGGTTTTTTCCTCATTGAGGTTTTTCCCGCGTCACCAAATTCCTTGCGTCTCATTTACTTTTTTGTCTTCGTCGTACTGTTTGTCGAACGATTTCCTTTCTTTAGTTGTTAAGCTCCACAATCAACCTTAAGTTATCTTTCTGGATGATTTTTGGCATTAACAGTTTGGCGCCCACCGTGGGGCCCCATCTAGAGAAAATCTTCGACAAACGTGCGTCTTAATAACAATTTCTTGGAGTTTCCTCTTTGTTCTATTTCAGGAAAATGGCAGGTAATGGAAACCAAGAGCAGATCATTGCCCAGATGCATTGGGAGTTTGATAATGCGCGCCGTCAGATCGATGCCCTTGCATATCAAAGTTGAAGGGCAGCTGAAGAAATTGCGCGACTAAGGAATCCATTCGGACCACAGAACGGTCTATAACATCATCTTAGGTAGACCGTGGATCCATCACATGAAAGCCGTTCCCTTGACGTATCATCAAACCATGAAGTTCCCTACGCTGTGGGGAGTCTAGGAGATCAAAAGTGAGCCGAAAGTTACCCGCGACAGCTACAAGACCACCCTAAAACCGCAAAAGCAGGACATATAGCAATTACAGGTCCAGGATGCTCTTGGTACAGCCGACGACTATCGCCTAGAGGAAGTTGTCCTGGACCAGAGCAAGCCTGACCAGAAAGTCTTTATAGGTTCGTCTCTCGACCCCTGCCTTAAAGACAAGCTAATATCTTTCTTGCAGAAACATGCCGATTGCTTTGCCTGGTCGTACGAAGACATGGTCGGTATAGACCCCGTTGTCGTTTCCCATATGCTCAATGTCGACCCGTCATTTAAGCCTATCAAACAAAAGCGGCAGAAATTTGCTCCTGAAAGGATTAAGGTGATAAATGACGAGGTCGATAACCTCCTCAAGACAGGGAAAATCCGAGAAGTGAAGTACCCCGACTGGCTTGCGAATGTCGTGGTTGTTCAGAAGAAAAATGGCAAATGGAGGGTCTGTATAGATTTTACAGATCTCAACAAAGCTTGTCCAAAAGATCCTTTCCCATTGCCACATATCGATGCCATGGTCGACGCGATAGCAGGACATGAACTATTGACGTTCATGGAACTTATTCTGGGCACAATCAAATCCTGATGCACATTTGAGGACCAGGAGAAAATTGCATTCATGATGGATCAAAGTATTTATTGTTATAAAGTTACGGCGTTCGGTTTAAAAATTCAGGTTCTACTTACCAGCGTCTGGTGAATAAGATGTCCAAAGACCATCTTGGCGACACAATGGAAGTATATATTGATGATATGCTCGTCAAGTCAAAGCAAGCATTCGACCACGTCGAGCTTTTGAGGCAGTCGTTCGACATCCTCCGAAAGTATAGCATGAAGCTCAATCCGACGAAGTGCTCCTTTGGTGTCAGTGCCGGAAAAATCCTGGGGTATATGGTCACTCGTCGGGGAATCGAGGCCAACCTCGACCAGATCAAAGCTATAATCGATATCAAATCTCCAAGAAACTTCAAAGAGGTCCAGAGGCTCACTGGTCGGGTGGCAGCTCTGAACAGGTTTATCTCTCGATCCTCAGATAGATGTCATCTATTTTATAATGTCCTCAGGAAAAATAAAGGCTTCGACTAAACCGAAGATCATGAGCAAGCACTGCAAAAACTAAAGAAATACATGACGTCGCCTCCTTTGTTGTTGAAACCTCACGACCATGAGGTCTTGCAGCTATACTTGGCTGTTAGTCCTAATGCAGTAAGTGCCGTCGTGATGCAAGAAGATTAAAAACAACAACTGCCAATTTATTATGTATGTAAATGTCTCTTGGACGCCGAAACCAGGTATTCCTCTATGGAAAAACTACTTTTGTCGCTTGTTACGGCCGCAAAGAAATTGTGACACTATTTTGAATCGCATCCTATTACTATCGTGACTAACTTTCCTCTTAAGTCTGTCTTGAGGAAACCTAAGTTGACAGGTCGTTTGGAAAAATGGAGCATATATCTCAGCAGTTACGACATCGATTTCAAGCCCAGGATCGCGATCAAGTCGCAAGCCTTGTCGGATTTCATTCCTGAATTTAGGCCTGCGCTGGAAAAAGAAGCAGAGCTCGAAGTGTCTACTATGGCGACTCACGACGACGTACCCTGGACTCTACATGTCGACGGTTCATCCAACACTAGGGGTTCGGGACTAGGCGTCGTCTTAAAGTCGCCACAGGGAGGCAAGACGGTGTATTCCGTGCGATGCGACTTCAAAACCACCAACAACGAAGCCGAGTACGAATCCCTGATCGTGGGAATGAATATTGCCCACGAATCAGGGGCAACCGCGCTACATGTCAAAAGCAATTCTCTTCTGGTCGTGAACCAGATGAATGGAGAATTCGCGGCCAAAGATTCAAAAATGACAGCGTACCTAAAGGTAGCAAAAGAAAAATAAAAAATGTTTAAATCATTTTCATTTGAACAGATTCCAAGGGACCAAAACACTCAAGACGACGCTTTAGCAAACCTTGGATCTGCCCTAGTCGAACCAATATTCGACAGCATTCCTATGATCCATCTGGTGACGTCGTCCATCGAAAATCACGATGTCGTCCAGATCGAAGACAAAGAAGATGATTGGTCGTGCGACATCCAAAATTTCCTTATGCACAACCAACTCCCAGAAGACAAGATGGAAGCTCGAAAAATCAGGTTCAAGGAATCCAGGTATGTCGTGATCGGAGATAGACTCTATCGACGATCGTCGACAGGCTTAAACTTGAGGTGCGTCACCAACAAAAGTGATGCATGATGGAGAGTGTGGCAACCATTCAGGAGGTCACAGTTTAGCCAATCGTATCTCTCGACATGGCTATTTTTGGCCAACATTGCGACAAGACGCCGTCAGGTATCCAGAATTGTGACCCTTGTCAACGACATTCAGGTACGTCCGATAAACCTTCTAAACCTTTACACTCGATACTTATCCCATGGCCCTTCATGAGATGGGGGATGGACATTGTCGGTAAGCTACCACCTGCCCCAGGGCAAAAGGTATTTCTCCTCGTACATACGGATTATTTTTCTAAGTGGGTAGAAGCAGCTGCCTTTTCCCAAGTTCATGACAAGGAAGTCGTCTCTTTTATCCAGACTAACATCATATGCAGGTTTGGGATCCCATCCGAAATTGTATGAGGCAATGGATCCCAGTTTATAAGCAACATGACTCGAAAGTTCTGTGAGGACCGCAATATCAAGTTGACGACCTCGACCTCCAGGTATCCCCAGGCAAATGGACTGGTTGAGTCGAGCCATAAAACCATTAATGCCTCAGTCAAGAAAATATTAAAAGCTGCAAAGGGAAAATGGGTCGAAGAACTCCCTTCGGTCCTGTTGGCGAATCACACGACGCCCCACACGTCCACATGACAAACCCCTTTCTCTTTGGTCTATGGTTGTGAAGCTGTTTTTCCGGTCGAGGTCCAACTCCCAACCTCGAGGCATACTTCTGTCGACCATAACCTAGTTGATTTAAGTTATGACCTCGACGCCCTTGAAGAACTTAGAGAATCAGCACTGATCAGAATGGCGTCGCAGAAGCAAGCGGTCGAGCGACATTTCAACAAGAATATCAAAGCTAAAGTCTTTCAAGAAGGAGATTACGTCCTCCGATGAGTGTTCCAGAGCATTCAAGAGCTCAATACAGGTAAACTTTCCACCAAGTGGGAAGGTCCTTATCGTATCTCGGAAGTCGTGGGTAAGGGTGCTTATAAGCTCCAAACCCTCGACAAGCGAGATATCCCACATAGCTGGAATGCAACACATCTGAAAAGGTATTTCTTCTAAACTCTTTTTTCCCATTCGATTTATTATTCATCACATAGATTACTGACTTACGCATCGGAGGGTCGTTGGTCAACCAACGACCAACCTTTGACCTTGTTTTATCGCAGGATCGCACGACATAAGTTACTAAGTCTATCGCATGACTTCAGTACACTTTTGCAGGATCGCACGACATAAGCAAACATGTCTACTATATGACTTGACTACCTTATCACAGGGACGCACGATTCAAGTTCATCATATGATCTAATTGCTCGATCATAGGATCTAACGACCCCAGGATCTGATTTTTTTAAATTAGAAGAATTTCATATTCTGAATGAAAGCTTTGATCGCATGTACTTGTGTTTGCTTACACGATTTAAAAATATAAAGGTCATACGACTTATGTTCTAATCGTTGTATTACAATACATGGCTAGGTCGCACGACTTCTTATTCATTTTATACTTAGTGACCTTCACAATTGATATTATTCACAAAATGTATAAGACATAATTTTAACAAGAAATGTAGATTTCATTCATCAAACGATCAGGTACATCCAAATGGCTCGACCACCAATGGTCGATCGATAAAAAAACAATAAATAAAGATTTTCTAAGGCTGAGGAGGATCGACAGTTGCGTCATTGCATGAGGCTTCGCCCTTAGAGCCCTCGACCACCTCCTCCTCCTCGGCTTCCTTCTCATCGTCCGAATCGAGGTCCCTATTGGCTCCGACATTCTCTAGGTAGTAGGCTAGCTCATACGACGTTGAGGCGAGGGGATTCTTCCCCAACAGGTGCTGCCGCATGATCGCTGCCCGGGCGGTCCGTTGAGCCAAAGCAAAGATAGACTTTGCCTCATCCCGTAACTCTTTCACCTCTCCCTCTAGCACTGCCACCTTGGACTTAGAGTCCTTGTTTTCTTCTTCACTGGCGGCCAAAGACTCCTTGGACTTGTCCAGCTCAGCCCTCTGCTTAGCGATCAGGGACAAGGACTTCTTCAGACGATAGGTCGCCTCATCCCTCGCACGACCGATGGCCTCCGACTCATTCAGGGCATCGTCAAGACGTATGGACATAGCCTCGGCACGCTCTAGAGCAGCCTTCTCCCTGTCTAGTGCCGCATTCCCCCTCTCATGAGCAGAAGACACCAGACCCCTGATATTCTCCAGTTCGGAATACAAGGCAAGGGAGGACTGAAACGCCTGATAAACATAAAATACATGTTAGTAAACACTCGACAAAATTAACGACGACAAAGTAAGACGAGTCTTCAAAGAAAGACTTACCATGAACGCCAGTCCGACAACGTGCGATCCCTTCTCCTCGACTGGGACCCCTTGGAAACGCTCCTTGAAAGACAGTAGTTGATATTTTCCCAGATGGGGGAAAAGTTTCGTCCCGTCCAGGACATTATCAACCATGAAGTTTGACGGCAACGTAAAGTTGACCGTCAGGACCTTGGCCTCTCCCGTCGCAGGGCCCTTGCCCTTGTCGGCCGACGAAGGGGTCGAAGCGGTAGACGGAGACTTCGCCGTTTTCACCGGAGGGTCAAAACTTAGCGGCGTTGCGTCGATTGCACTAGAAGACATCCTCGTCTTCGCATGTGATGGGACCGACACCTTCGTGTTCTCGGGTGTGGTGACTCTCAACGAATCGTCAGCCTTCAAAGATGATTCCCTCGGGACCGACATCCTAGTCCGCTTCAAAACCCCCGACCCAGTGGTCGAGGTCCCTTTCCTTTTTTCTCTGCCCCGATGGGCCATTTCAGCTTCAGCTGCCTTCCTGGCCATCCCAGACGAAGCCTTCGCCTGAGATCCTCCTGGAAAAAATAAAGGGAGAGAAAAAGCGTCAAACGACAGATATAAGAGGAAAGATCGAGGTTGAACCGAAAAGAGTACATCACACACTTACCAGCCATTTCCTCTTCCTCCTTTCTCGACTCCTCTTTCTCTTTTTCCTCCTCTGTCTCGTCTTCCTCTTCCGTGTGAAAAACGACCTCTCGATAGCACTAAACTCCAAGAACCTGTCGATTTTTGCTTTAGAGTTAGCGTAGGGCTTCACGTCCTCGAATTTGATATCTGTCGACAGACGGAAGATAAGTTAGAAACTAACACACGACATACCACACAGGATACATGACCCATGACAAACTGACAAAAAGCTAAAAATCTAATCCGACATATTCCAGCCGGCCCTAATCCAGTCGCTCTCAGGGTCAAACGACGAGACACGCACGAATGCGTACCTAGTCTTCCACTTGCGGTCTTTAACCACAGTCTTCAGGACCAGGGTGCGATCGCCCTTGTGCCTAGAAAATAAACTGTAGCGACGACATCCGTCCATCTTGACTTGATAAGCCAAGAGGAGATAGGGCACATTCATCGGCATCGCCTAATCCTTCGTAAGTCGTTCGAGCACTTGTATGACTCGCCAGAATTGGGGCATTAATTGGCCCAGAGGTAAATCGAACTCGAGCATGAATGCTATGTCCAAAAGAGAATAAGGCCATTCGAAACCTATCTTAAAAGGGTATTCGTATATAACGACGAACCCCTCTAGAGACATATCAAGTCGAGTCTGACCTGCCCTAATCAGTGAAATCCCCGCAGGGATTTTTGCTAATTTCCTAAGAGAGTCAATGTCGTCCTGATCTCTAATGGAGCTCGCTGGTTCGGTCGACATTGCTAATCCCGTTAACCAAGTTTGCAGGTTTGAAAAACCCCAAATATCCCAGTTTTTCCTAGGTTTTCTAGCAATAGACTTACGACGCATACAAAGACTAAGAAGTCGTTCCTTATATAGGCGCTTTAATCCTCAAAAACTCTAAAAATAGACTTAAGATTTTTTGCATGTTTGGAAAGGATTCGCAGAAGAATGGCAAAAGAATCGAGAACAAATCTTACTCTAAAAACTCTCTGAAAGCGTAAACTGGAAAAGATCCACTAAGGGTCGTTATTTATGCAAATTGATCATGTCAGGTCGAGTCACTCGATGATCGACACGTGGCCGCATCTTTTCGAAAGCTCGACTGATCGTCGAGACCTGGCGTTTACAGCTGTTAAGCACGATCGTACGTCAGCGTGACGTCACGATCTTATCACCTTCTCAACTTCCATAGTTCAAATCGAACCGATTCAGCTTCCAAAACTAACGACTTTCGACACGTGTCACGTCCCTCGACATTCCTTTAAATGAGAATTTTAAAAGATTTTTCTCCGATAAAAATTAAAAATTAAAAATTTGAAAATTGCCTTTTCATTTTAAATTTTGGGGGCAACTGTTTGGGTAAAACTTCATCAGCCTCGACCACGACCAAAAAAGGGAAAGCATTTATTACACTTTTTCAAGATAAAGATAGAATTATAAACATTTTATCATCTGACCAAAGCTTGAATCAAAAGTTACTCACGACACTCGACCGTCGTAAGGGGCCTTACGACCTCGACCGACTAACATATGATATTACTGTTATGTTTTCGCTGTTTAATGCAGGATCAATACCATTAATGACCAACGACTATAACCGACGAAGGTCATTACGAGCATTAAACCCAGCAGCCGTTACGACCGTTACCTGAAGCTTTTATGGAATCATTAAAGCATTCGAAGACTATAAATACAAAGGTTCCATTATCATTTCGCGCACCACTGCATCCCTGAATCAACTAGAGTATACGCAAACACTTTCGAAGTAAGAATTCTCTCGAGCATACGACGCACGACACTTTGTTTTCCACGCATGACACTTAGTTTTCTACGCACGACACACTTACATTTACGTTCGATACACTTGTTTACATTACATTTAAAGTCTTTCTTTAAGTTGTATTGTAATCATTGTACTCTCGACTTCCGTAACATAAGGATATCGCCCCTGTTTGGCGACCATAGTGCAACGACGACCATCACAGTCGTTCGCGGGTTTTTTCCTCGTTGAGGTTTTTCCCGCGTCACCAAATTCCTTGCGTCTCATTTACTTTTTTGTCTTCGTCGTACTGTTTGTCGAACGATTTCCATTCTTTAGTTGTTAAGATCCATAATCAACCTTTAGTTATCCTTCTGGACGATTTTTGGCATTAACAATGATTCAAAGCACAATCATTTTTGTTCGTTCTAGGATCAAAGACAGTATTAAATGACTTCGACGCAGCATTGTTCTCGATAGATTCCTTTCCTACCCACTTTTGTTTGTCTTGTTTAGCCCGACCATTTTTATCTGAAACAACATTAACAGTATGGTCAGCAGAGGTTGAGTAGACAAGACGTTTATCAGTCGATCGACCTGTCTTTTGCCTCGGCTGTGAATGTTTTTAAGAACGAGACTCAGTTTTAGAAACCTTGATCACAGTCGGGGTCTTAGGTTTTGTAGAACATTCGCCTTTTTGAAAATTGACCGGGAAATTTACCGCAGGCGAAAGATGGTCGGTATGACTTGGAAGAGGTTTGTCAAATGGAAATGATTCAAACTCTTCATCTGAACTACCCTCGGAATTCAGGAATTTAGGAAAATCGATATCCGGAATCGATGGACTAGGATTGGTCGAGGAAGGTGAGGAACACTTTGTGTCGGTGTGCTTAGGTGCGTTTTGTGCGGAAGCTAAGAAAAAATCAGAGTTTAGATTCTTAAAACACACTTATCTTGAGACTCTTTACCATTTAAAGAAGATGTTTTGCCAATAAACGCTTTGCACGAAGATGTGTCAGACGAGTCCGAGGAAGATTCGCGTGAAATCGTCTATTCTTCTTGGAGTAGGTCAATCTTCTCTTGAAGTTGACCATTTCTCACATGCTCCTTCATCGCTTCTGTTGCCAAGGCAGATAGTTTTGATGTGAGTCGATCGATTTCGTTCCGAAGAATTTCCTGTCCATCATCCGACACAGATTCGGTTTTTATGGATTTAAGATTCTCAAGTTCTGTCATAAGTGCTTGTTTTTCTTTTTGAAAACATGATCTTTCCTTCTCGAGAGACTCCTCTAATTCAACTATTTTTGCTTCCAAAATGAGAGGCGGGACATAGAGTTTAAACTCGTCCGTCTCAGTTTTGGGTTCAGGTGCTTGGGCCTCATCCTTTTTGGAGGAATCATTGGGCGTTGCAACCTTATAGCCATCAAAGTAGTCATTCGAGAGGTATTTCTTTGGATTTTTCTTGTACGAGTAGTTCATAGGCTCGTAGCAAAAAGGAAGTTGCATTTTGGTGGTATGTTTGCACTTGTATTCCTCAGTTTCCTCTTCTTTCTCCGGTTCAAGAGGACCAGTCTATTTGATTTTGTATTCGGGATACTTCTTATCCGAGACAACCAAAGTGATAAAGTGTCGGTCTTTTGGATATACCCTTTTTTCATGTACTGAGGGTTATCGTATCCGATTCCCCATTCCTTGTTGAAGCATGTCAATTCCTTGGGTTTGTTCGTGTGAATGGTCTGGTCTGTTTGACCTCTTTTGTGGAGTTTGGTTTCAAGATCAGTTATTTTGGAAACCATTTCTTTGTGCTGAATTTGAAGAGAAGAACATTGATAAACGATCTCTGTGTTCTCATTCTTACACTGATCCAGCTGTGAATTCAGTTCAGATATCTTGGCCCTTAAGTCCTTAGGTGCTATTGAAAGATTTGTACATTTTTCTTTTAAATTAGCATTTTCGGACTTATACTTTTCAGTTATGCCCTTTTGAACATCTAGCTTTTCAGTTAATGATTTAATTTCAAGCGGTTGTTCATTAGTGGTGGCCTTATAGGAATCTATTCGTTCAACAAGGGGTTCTAACCGTTTTACTAAGCCTTGATGAATAGGTTCACATACCTGACACAGCTTTGCATGTTCTTCGGGAGGAGAATCATAGCCCATGAAAGCATCGGCATCTTCAGAATCGCTTTCACTATCAGAACGAGCCAGCCATTGGTCATCTTCAACAAATAGTGCTTCTCCTGCCTCTTTCTGTTCTGCTAGCAGGAGTTTGGCCTTGTAGTAATGTGCGTTCTTCATGACAGGCTTCCTACAATCCTTTGCAAAGTGACCCAACTTCCCGCAGTTGTTGAAAGTGACGGGTTCGTCCTTCTTCTTCGTTTCGGGTTTGCGGTCTTCTTTCTCAATCTTCTCCTTCTTGTCAGGCTGCTTGGGCTCATCTGCCTTTTTCTTGCCTTCGTATTTATCCTGATAATCATGGCGCTTGTTGGAGGAAGTAGAGTAGCGCAGATTATTGGATGTAGGCTTCTTGAAGAATTTCTTCTGGTGGAAAGATCTGGAGAGCAGGGCCATTGCTTTCTTCACAGCAGTCAATTCCGGATCTGAATCGCTTTCTTCTTCTTCCTCAGATTCTGGTTCAGATTCACTTGGTGTAACACCCTAAAAATAGGGGTAAACAAAAACATTCATAATACGAAAGAGCGGTATAATATAAAGGAGCCATCCCAAAAAGGGGGAATATCAAGTACATTGGTAAAGTTACAATTGTACGTAAAAGATAGATTATAATAACCAACTAATCTAATTCCTAAAAGGAGGTAAGATTATAAAAGGGTTGTCATATCTATTTGTATAACTCTTCTATGGCTTGCGACCAAAAGTATCCCCACGACTCACACATTCCGTCTACTCTTTCTTGGAAACGGCACCACTAGAACCTGAGATCCAAGTCAACATTCAAACAAGTGTCAAGACAAGGCTTGGTGAGTAATTCCAATTAAAACACATAATGGTGATAATATAATCGAGTAAGATTCAGCATGGAGTTTTCCACAATTTTATTTGAAGTCAATGGGGGAGACCCATAGCACCAAGAAGTTTCACCCAAAGAGTCGAGATACCTTAGTGCCATCAGCATAAATGCGACACCAAAGGCCCGGCACACCGGGGATACAACGAAGGCATTGCCCCATAGTGGTCGGGGTCTAGGCACATAACTGAAAGGTGGCACCCAAGACTATGTCCTCCTAGTGACCACATAACTTGATTCATTCAAGCCCAATTTAGCCATTAATCATATCTATATGCCCAAAAAATGTAAGAGCTCCCAAGGTCATGATGCATAAAACATGTAAGGTCACATATACGTATATATATATATATATAGGGGCTTAATCAAATGAGAACTGTTTATTTTGTGGTAACCGCGAGAACCAATATGAGCCACACATTTAAAATAACTAATATATATTTTAAATAAATATAAAAGGGTATTATAGTACTTTTGTTTTTATATCTAATTAAATAAACAAATCCTAAAATATCTCATTTCTATATCTATTACGTCTCCTCCCTCTCTATACCTAATTCCCAAACTCTCTCATTTCTATCTCAAGATACAGACGCCACCATCTTCTCAGGATACAGACGCCACCTTCCATCTATTACGTCTCCTCCCTCTCATTTCTATATCTATTACGTCTCCTCCCTCTCTAAACCCTAATCCATCATAGCCCCCACAAATGAAGAATGAAAAAGGGTTGTTTATGGGTCCAAGAATCTCCTTCTCAAATGATTTAGTTATATCAAAAAACAGCCATGAAAGCATGAGTTATAGAGAAGCTCCTGTGTCTATATTATATATAATGGGACGCCAAGGCTGGGTTTTGTAGGAACGATCGCATAAGGAGAAAGGGGAGGTCGCTGCTGTTGGGGGCTGTTTTTACGGATCAACACCGAGAAGAGAAGGGCACACGCAACGATTGAGGGGCCTGTTTATTGCAGAAAATCGAACAGAGGGAAGAAAGCACTGCTGTTAGGGACGATTTTGGGGACCATTTCTGCTGTGTTTCTCTAACCAAACAGAAAAACGAAGGCTGTTAGTGAGGTTTCCATTCTTCCCGTTCTTTCTCAGTTTTTGACAGCAACATCATCATCTGTTTTGAGGTTCGATTGGATACTTTTTGCTGCTGCGTTTTCTTTGTTAACCAAATAAGTGAACTCCGAACTTGGGTTGTTTTGCTTTCAACAGGTTACTTCGTTTGCTTTCGATTAATTTCACGTTTAATTCTCGATAGTTTCAATTAGGTATAACATGTTTGTTGGCTTTAATTTTAGTTTTAGAATAATAATTGAACTGTTTGCTTTTGTTGTTATTGGTTTTGAAAGTGTTGGATTGGGTTTTCGATAAGTGCTCGTATTTAGTTTCAAAAGTGGCAGACTTTTATAATATTCCTTTCAATTCGTTTTGCTCCCTCCATTCCATGTGGTATCACAGTGGTATCACGTATGAATCAAAGTGGTATCACATGTGGTATCACATATGGTATCACATTGATACCATGTGGTTGTTGTCTTATAGTATGAATCCCATATACAATGTTGCTGTAACACAAAGGTATCACAGTTCATTTTCAAAGGGTATCACAGGGAAAGGGTATCACATGCAAAGGGTATCACAGTGCATTTTCAATGGCATCTTGGTGTCACCGGAGACCGGAGGCAAGGGAGTGGAAAGAGGAGAGAGGAGAGAGGAGATTTTAAAAATACCTAAAATGCCTTTTTAATTAAATTTCAAACTAAATTACCAAAATTAATAATTTCCTAATTTCTAGCTTAATATTGGCTCACATTGGTTCTCACAGTTACCACAAAATAACTAGTTCTCCCTTGAATGGCCCCCTATATATATATATATATATATATATATATCCCATAAGCCTCATAGCTAAAAGACTTAATCATTAAGACATGCTTGCAACCAATAAAGTAACTTGTAGTATTTATGCATGAAACCTTCAACTTACCGAAACCATATATGATACTATTGACCCCTAGAGTCTAACAATACTTCTATAACCCAAGAACCTTCTCATTAAGCCAACCACTTACACATCCCAATATTAGGGTTTTAAACAAAGTGATGAGATAAACAAAATAACAAGTATATAACCATGGATCTAGTGTAAGGAAGGTTAGAACAAAGTGATGAAACCTTAGCTTTGGAGGAAAAGCAAGTGAGACTTGGAGTTGTAGGTGACAAATCTTTTGGAGGAATCTTCAAAAAGTGCTCCTATTAGACCCAATATGAACAATAAATGTGACTTTAATCATGGGAGGGATTGAATGAAGAGAGAGGGTGGATGTAGGGTGGAAATCGCACCTTGGATGGGAGAAAATGAGTTGGGAGGGTTTTGGTAAAGTGTGTGAGAGAAAAGTGGAAAAGAGAGATAAGGGTAAAAAAAATCGTCAGACCAGTCATGGACGTCCGCCAAGTGCATATGCGGACGTCCGGCCCTCCTTTGGCCAGAATTCTCCCCAAAACTTCTGTTGCTTCCGCAGATGATCCGCGGACGTCCACTAAGCCACGGACGTCCGGCCTTAGGCCACGCGGACATCCGCAATACTCCATTTTCCCATATTTTCCTTATTTTCAGTTTCGGACCATACTAACACCAAATATCCGTTTAGGAAAGCAAGTAACAAGTATTTTCACATAGGTTCGATAATTAGTTTCATCAAAGGTTTGTAAATGAGTTAAAACGGAGTTAGCATTTAAGATACCTATTGAACGAAATCCGGGGTGTTACAATCCTCCCCACCTTGGGAGGATTTCGTCCCCGAAATCGCGTCTTCACATAAGAGGGTTAGGATAGCGTTTTCTCATGTCCTCCTCGGGCTCCCAAGTCACGTTTGCCCCACGATGATGTTTTCATTGAACCATTACCATCGCCACCTCCTTGTGACGGAGTTTCATAATGTCTGATTCGAGTATATCCTCCGGCTCTTCGACGCAGCGACCACCATTGTCGACACTGATCTCGGTCAACGGGATCACGTTCTCCTCATCCGCCAAACACCTTCGTAAGTAACACACATCGAAAGTAGGATGAATTCCATCCATTTCTGGCGGTAGATCTAGTTTATACGCTTGAACTCCGACTTTTTCCAAGATCGAGAAGGGTCCGAGGAAACGTGGACAAAGTTTTCCTCGCTTTCCGAAGCGAATAATACCCTTTCATGGTGATACTTTCAACATCACCAGATCTCCCACTTGGAATTCGACCGGTCGACTTTTCTTGTCCGCGTAGCTTTTTTGTCAGTCTTGCGCCGCCTTTAAACGTTCCCGAATTTCTTTCACCTTGTCCACAGTTTCTTGCACAATTTCCGGTCCCACGAATTTCTTTTCCCCCGCTTCTAGCCAACAAACGAGGGTTCTTCATCTGCGACCATACAAGGCATCAAACGGCGAGGCTTTAAGACTCAAGTGGTAACTATTGTTGTACACGAATTCCACCAACGGTAAATGTATGTCCCAAATTCCACCAAAATCTAGGACGCACGATCGAAGCATGTCTTCGAGGGTTTGAATCGTTCGTTCGCTTTGTCCATCCGTTTGGGCATGGTAGGTCGTACTTAGCTTTACCTTCGTTCCCAAATTCCTTTAAAAGCTAGCCCAAAAATTGGAAGTAAATCGGCTATTTCTATCGGACACAATGGATAATGGTATTCCGTACCTCGACACTATCTCATTGATGTAAAGCCTTGCTAGCTTGTCCATCGGTAACGTCTCCCTCATTGCCAAAAAGTGCGCACTCTTAGTCAAACGGTCCATAATCACCCAAATGGTGTCATGACCCCGCAAGATCTTTTGTATCTTTGTCACGAAATCCATGGTAACATTGTCCCATTTCCATTCCAGAATCTTCAAGGATTGTAAACTTCCGTACGGTTTTTGATGTTGTGTTTTGACTCGTAGGCATGTCACACAAGATTCCACGTATTTAGCCACATCAAGCTTCATTACCAGCCACCAATAATTTAACTTCAAATCCCTATACATCTCTGTACTTCTGGGGTGTATATAATATCGAGACTTGTGTTCTTCCTCAAGAAGTAACTCACGATTACCGCCGATCTTTGGCACCCAAATCAGGCCTTGGAAGAGCTTAATGTCGTGAACATATTCTGTTAGTAGTTCTCGTTTCTTTACCATAACTTCCGCCTTAAGGTTTTCTTCCCTAAGTGCCTCCAATTGACTTGCTTTGATGCCTGCCATCAAACTTGATATCACATCGATTCGGTTGAGGTTTAGCTTAATCCCACCCCCATGGTCCTTTCGACTCAAGGCATCCGCCACCACGTTAGCTTTCCCGGGATGGTAGAGTAGTTCACAATCATAATCCTTCAAAAGTTCGAGCCACCTCCGTTGTCGCATGTTTAGTTCCTTCTGGTCGAAGTTGTATTTGAGCCTTTTATGATCGGTATAAATGGTGCACTTCGTCCCGAACAAATAGTGTCACCACAATTTTAAAGCAAAAACTACCGCCGCCAACTCCAAATCATGAGTCGGCAATTCTTCTCGTGGTCATTTAGTTGTCGTGACGCATAAGCTATCACCTTTCCCCTTTGCATTAACACACAACCGAGTCCCATCTTGGAGCCGTCGCTATAAGCCACAAAGTCTTCTGATCCTTCGGGTAAGGATATGATTGGCGCTTCACACAATTTCTTCTTGAGAGTTTTAAAGGCTTGCTCTTGAACGGTTGTCCACACAAATTTGACGTTCTTCCTTGTCAAAGAAGTAAGCGGCGTAGCAATCTTTGAGAAGTCTTGAATTAACCGTCGGTAATAGCCGGCTAGCCTCAAGAAGCTTCGGATTTCCGTTGGATTCGTGGCGACTTCCAATTTGTCATGGCTTCAACCTTTGCCGGGTCAACCTTCACCCCGTCTTGAGACACCACGTGTCCCAAGAATTGAACTTCCCGTAACCAAAATTCGCATTTGGAGAATTTGGCATATAATTTTTCCTTTCGATGAACCTCCAACACCGCTTGTAAATGTTGACTATGCTCGGCTTCGTCTCTAGAATAGATCAAGATATCGTCTATGAAGACTATCACCGACTTATCCAAGAATGGACGGCACACACAGTTCATTAGGACCATAAACACGACCGGTGCGTTTGTCAATCCAAATGGCATCACCAAAAATTCATAGTGTCCACACCGCGTCCAAAAAGCCGTCTTCGGAATGTCGCTTACTTGGTGGTATCCGGACCTCAAATCGATTTTGGAGAAACAACTCGCCCCTTGTAGTTGGTCAAAGAGATCATCAATACGGGGAAGCGGGTACTTATTCTTTATCGTCACCTTGTTTAATTCGCGATAATCGATCCACATTCGCATCGACCCATCCTTCTTTTTCACGAATAATACCGGAGCTCGCCAAGGCGACGAGCTCGGCCGAATGAACCCCTTCTCTAAGAATTCTTGTAGTTGCGACATCAGTTCTTGCATTTTGGTTGGAGCCAATCGGTACGGAGTGCCGCCCCCAGAGTAAGGTCGATATGAAATTCCACTTGTCGATCCGGTGGTAAACCGGGTAAATCCTCCAAAAAAACATCCGGGTAGTCACATACCATACTCACATCCTCCAGTTTCTTCTTCTCTAACTTCGTGTCTATGATGTAGGCCAAGTATGACGAGTACCCCTTGGCAAGAAACTTCCGCGCCTTTAACGAAGTGGTCTTTCCTCTCTTTTCCCCATACACTATCACTACCTTCCCATTCAATGTTAGAATCCTTATCATCTTTTTCGCAAACAAGATTTTGGCTCCATTCTCGGTCAACCAATCCATACCTTTAACCACATCAAAACCCCCGATCGCGATAGGCAACAGATTCGCCTAAAAAGTTTCCCCATTTATTTCTAAGAGACACTTGCTAAAACATTCACGGACCAAGACTTGCTCCCTATTAGCTACCTCGACTATTAGGGCGTCCGAAAGGGTAGTAACTGGAATGGTAAATTTCTTGCAAAAAGAAATAGAGACAAAAGAAATATGTGCCCCCGAATCAAACAATATACGAGCAGGCAATGAGTTTATGAGGAACGTACCCGTCAAAACGTCGGTGGTTTCCCTTGCCTCCGCGGTTCGGCACCCTCGGTGGGTCCTCCTTTCTGATCGGCACCTCACATGATGCAATCCGGTTTCGTCCCGGCAACTTCGGCATTCACTCTTAAAATGACCGGGTTCCCGACACTCGAAGCAAATCGGCCTCCGGGTAGGGCAATCTCGGATGGCATGATCCCTCTTTCCGCACCTTGCACAACAAGTCGGGTTAGGACGAGGCCTAGAGTTGCATGGGCCACTATGCTTACCCTTGCACTGACGGCACCATCTTCCCTTGCGTCGGGGATCACCATTTCTTCCCCCATTAAACGGCCTAGGCTCTCGTGCGGGTCCGGTCGACCCTTACCATTTCCTCTTTTCACCAACAACTACTTTCTCCTCCTTTCCCTTCGCGTAGACGGTCTCCATCAACTTTACCTCTTCTATCGTTTCTCGTAGAGTAACAGCTTTAGAGTTGCGGACCATGGCCATCATATCCGTCGGTAACCCCTTGAGGTATGCCTTAACCCTTTCCTTCTCAGTCGGGGCCACATGCCCCACCAAATTGAGTTTTTCCATGATTAGACGAGTGTACTCTCTCACAGTCGAATCCCCTTACTTGAGTGATCGGATTTCCTCCTCGATCCGGTCCATTTCTTGCTCGGTGCAATACTCCTCCAAAACTTTCTTCTTGAATGTCTCCCATTTTTCATCTTGGCCAAAACCGAGGCCTCCATGGTAGATGTAAAGATGTTCCACCACGTGAGGGCCGCACCCCTCAACATTTGAGAACCAAACTTTACCTTTTGGCTCGCCCCACAATCACAAGCCCGGAAGGCCTGCTCAATCTCTCGGATCCAGTTCATACTTCCACTGGATCATCGGAACCCGCAAACTAGGGTGGCTTACAACAGAGATATGTCTTGTAGGAGCAACCTTTTTCTCTCCTCTCTCCCTCGGTGACCATGCGGTCATCGGTGTCCACAACATGTACAACCCCACCTGAAGCAATTAAAGCGTTTTCTGCAACCGCTTCGTTCCTCCGGTGACTGAGATCTCGGTCCTCTAACAACTTTAGGAACCTTTCATCGCGTTTGTCCATGGCAGAGTTCATCATCTGCAGAAAACTTGCCATCATGGCGGATTGTGGGTCGACGTCTTCCAAAACTGGCTCCTCCACTACAATGTCGTTTGGAGGGACATGGTCGATGATGCCTCTCAACATTCGGGGAACCGGAGGAGTAGGAGGATTAATTCCCGCATTTGGTTGTGTCGGGTTCTATCGTGCCGTAACACTGTTCTCTTGACCATCTTCGTGATTTGCCACATGGCTCCTCGTATTTACCATGGTAACTGCCACACATGATAAATACCATACCGGTTAATTATTTAAAAGATCACCGGTGTGTAACGTACTACTACAACCATTAAGCATCATAATAATATATTCAAGCACGCTCACGTATCAATATATTCACCATAACACGGGCCCTATGAAATTTTGAATACATCACACATAAGAATTCTTTTCATCATCACTACAAGTTTTAACAATCGCAATTCCGTTGATCCTATACTCTCCCCACCTATGGTTTCTACCCATAGTCACGGAATTTTCGTAAGGGCAATTCAGTTTAAGTCTAGGTTTATTAAGGTCATCACCTAGTTCGCTTAAACCAATCCTCTGATACCAACTTGTAACACCCTAAAAATAGGGGTAAACAAAAACTTTCATAATACGAAAGAGCGGTATAATATAAATGAGCCATCCCAAAATGGGGGAATATCAAGTACATTGGTAAAGATACAATTGTACGTAAAAGATAGATTATAACAACCAACTAATCTAATTCCTAAAAGGAGGTAAGATTAAAAAAGGGGTTGTCATATCTATTTGTATAACTCTTCCATGGCTTGCGACCAAAAGTATCCCCACGACTCACACGCCCCGTCTACTCTTTCTTGGAAACGGCACCACTAGAACCTGAGATCCAAGTCAACATTCAAACAAGTGTCAAGACAAGGCTTGGTGAGTAATTCCAATTAAAACACATAATGGTGATAATATAATCGAGTAAGATTCAGCATGGAGTTTTCCACAATTGTATTTGAAGTCAATGGGGGAGACCCATAGTACCAAGAAGTTTCACCCAAAGAGTCGAGATACCTTAGTTCCATCAGCATAAATGCGACACCAACTGCCCGGCTCACCGGCGATACAACGAAGGCATGGCCACATGGTGGCGGGGGTCTAGGCACATACCCGAAAGGTGGCGCCCAAGACTATATCCTCCTAGTGACCACTTAACTTGATTCATTCAAGCCCAATTTAGCCATTAAAAAATGTAAGGTCACATATACGTATATATATATACGTATATATATATATATATATATATATACGTATATATATATATATATATATACATATATATTCCATGAGCCTTATAGCTAAAAGACTTAATCATTAAGACATGCTTGCAACCAATAAAGTAACTTGTAGTATTTATGCATGAAACCTTCAACATACCGAAACCACATATGATACTATTGACCCCTAGAGTCTAAGAATACTTCTATAACCCAAGAACCTTCTAATTAAGCCAACCACTTACACATCCCAATATTAGGGTTTTAAACAAAGTGATGAGATAAACAAAATAACAAGTATATAACCATGGATCTAGTGTAACGAAGGTTAGAACACTCACTATCTAGGTTTTTAGCCCAAAACCAAGAAAATGGATGAAACCCTAGCTTTGGAGGAAAAGCAAGTGAGACTTGGAGTTGTAGGTGACAAATCTATTGGATGAATCTTTAATACGTGCTCCTATTAGACCCAATATGAACAATAAATGTGACTTTAATCTTGCGAGGGATTGAAAGAAGAGAGAGGGTGGATTTAGGGTGGGAATCGCACCTTGGATGAGAGAAAACGAGTTGGGCGGGTTTTGGTAAAGTGTGTGAGAGAAACGTGGAAAAGAGAAATTAGGGTAAAAAAAATCGTCAGATCAGTCGCGGACGTCCGCCAAGTGCATATGTAGACGTCCGGCCCTCCTTTGGCCAGAGTTCTCCCCAAAACTTTTCTTGCTTCCGCGGATGATCCGCGGACGTCCACCAAGCCACAGACGTCCGACCTTAGGCCACGCGGACGTCCGCAATACTCCATTTTCCCATATTTTCCTAATTTTCAGTTTCGGACCATACTGACACCAAATATCCGTTTAGGAAAGCAAGTAACAAGTATTTTCACATAGGGTCGATAATTAGTTTCATCAAAGGTTTCTAAATGAGTTAAAACTACGTTAGCATTTAAGTTACCTATTGAATGAAATCCGGGGTGTTACACTTGGCTCTTGGGCTCGTTAGGATCGTCGGTTGGAGGATTTGCCTCGTTTAGAAGAAACTAGAGCTAGTGGATCAGCTGGTGATTTGGGACCGGACTTCTTGTTGCTTAGAATCTCCATCACTTCATCTTCGTCTTGGAGAAGCATCTCATAGAGTTCATGAATTGGAACTTCCTCCATCAAGTGGTTGTGTTTGACGTGAGAAGCAAACACTTTCCATTCAGGAAGGTGGTTGTTCAAGAACTTGAGTGAATTATCTGTATTGGAACAATTGATCTTATTCTTGTGGAGTTCGTTCAATAGGAGACAAAACCGTTCATAGGTCTGGGAGAGAGATTCGTCGGAAAGCTGCTAGAAGTTGTCAAACTTTCTTATGCATCTGTTGATCTTTAATTGGTTGCTGACTTTGCTCCCACTCATCATTTTCTCTACCTGATCCCACATGCCCTTTGCTGTGTTTTTGTAGCTGTCAATAGTTGGGTAGATCGAATTAGGTAGAACCTGTACAAGATACCTCTTGGCATGCTTTTCACCATCATGCATGCCCTTTTCGTCCTCGCTCATCTCCAAGTATGTCTTGGCCTCATAACAAACTTGACCACCTTCTTCTAGTGCTAGTATAGTCTTCATTAGGGGTGCTCACGGGTTGGGTTGGCCGGGTTGAAGGCACTTTGACAACCCAACCCGATCATTGCGGTTTGAAAAATCTCAACCCAACCCAACCCAATCAAAAGTGCAACCCAATCCAACCCAAACCGTTCGGGTTGGGTTGGGTTGGTCGGGTTGAAACTTTTATCGATCATTTCACTATTTTACTAAGTTCTCGTGTCTAAACAAATTACTAAATGTTTCTAAATATTTAAATGTTCAACCGTTTTCTAAATCGTCTAATAAAAGATTTCTTATAAATATTTTGTTTATAAATGCGACATCAAGAATCAATAACAAGATTACTAAAGTAACAACTGAACAACAATTGTCTATTTATAATTTTTCAATAGTAACATTGCTTCGACAGTAACAAAAGGACGGTAACAAGAATCTAAAATTAGATTTAAATGTTTTTCACGGGTTGGCGGGTTGGGTCGGTTTGGCTTGGGGTTAACCCGTTATCAACCCAATATATGCGGGTTGGTGAAAAATAGTATCGATTATATATCGGGTTGGCTCGGTTTGAGTTTTTTTGCCTCTGGTTGGGTTGGGTTGGGTTGGCCGGGTTGGTTGGGTTGGTCGGAAATTTGAGCACCCCTAGTCTTCATGGGTTTAGGTTGTGGGCCAGATGAACTCGTAGTTATCCTTCGGCACGATGAAGATAATGAATATGTCCCGCCATTGGCTGTATTCTCTTTGGTATAGAGTCGACGGCTTGGAGTCGGTGCCGATAGCAAGAACGTCACGAGACATCTTCGGTAGTTGCACTAATGTGATCTTCAGACGATTGTTCGATTCAAAGTGTAAACCTAACGCAGGGCACTAAGAATGATGTCCTAATGCAGGTTCTAAGAGTGATATAGGCTAAGGCTGGTAATAAACAAGCTAATCAGAACTTACCGGATATGAATCCGGATGAAATAGTGTCTGATCTGGAAGTGTCCGGATCAGATGTGTGTGAAATTGTTCAAATAGCAGAAGTGTCCGGGTAGCAATATAGTCCGGATAAACTCAGGTTACCGGATAACAGGAAGTTACCGGATAAACTTAGTTTATCGGATTGAAATAGCTTACCAGATAGAATAGAGTACTAGATACCAAGGTTACCGGATAAGATAAAAACAGAACTTACCGAATGAAATTTATGAACTTATCGGATGATAGTACTTACCGGATAGCTGAGTGTCCGGATGATATGTCCGGAATGATTAGTTTACCGGATAAAATTGTGTCCGGAAAGAAAGATCAACCGGAAACTTTTGAGTTGCCCGGGTAAATGGAATTTACCGGGAACTTTAGGTTACCGGATGAGTTTTGTCCGGAAAGTAGCGACAAGAATGAACTTACCCGGAATGAATTTAGGATGTTTCGGAAACTGCTGTTGTGTATCCGGAAACTGCGCCTGAGGTTCAATAGATCGACTGGAATGCGATTAAGGTTGACAAAATCTTTCCTAAAAGATTAGAAACCTTCCAAAATAGCAAAATAACACGACCCTACTTGATTTTCAAGAAAAATAACACGATTTTGAAGAATTTTTTTGATTTTTGATATGAACAGAGACCAAAAACCAAAAACTTGATTTGACTTAAAAACTTATCAGATGATCTAATTAGAATACGAAAAATTGCGGAATCGTTTATAATGATGATGTGAATCGAATGCAATAAACGAAAACGAGCAATTTTAATCGAATCAAAATATGGAGTTTTAAGCCAAGAACACAGTCGACAATAACAAAAAAATCTTACCAGAAAGCTTTTGAATCACCTTGAATCGAATCGTCTGTATGCTCTGATACCAATTGTAAGTTCCAGATTAGTGCATACAAACAGTAGAAATCAATAGTATAGAATCAATCAATATGATTTCAGCTGGTCATCCATATATTGCTTAAAGTTTCAGAGAATTACAATACGATAATATGAATGATTATGACGATTAGCCTAACTTCTAAGGCTAATAAAACATTATATACTAAGGGCCTAATCTAGTAAGCCCATGGCCCGTTTACACAATTAGCCCAAATTACATCATTTACATAATAAGCCCTTGAACTTTTATTCAACCTGATTTTATCCCTAACATTTCTCCATCTCTTCTCCCAAATGATCTTACCTATGTGATCGTTTTGTTTCAGCTAGTTCTCTCCCCTGCTTGAGGGTCAAGATGAATCTCCTGCTACAACTCCAACAATCCCAGCCCCGAGTGCTGATGAATTACAAATAATCCCTGTCTTAGACATCGCTGAGATCGATGACCTTTTTGAAGAAGAAGAAGAAGAAGAAGAAGAAGAGTTGCTCACACATGATAGAAGACCTTCCTTTGCTCCTCAAAAACCAAGTGAAGAAGAAATGAAAAAGAGATCAACTATGAATCAGAAGCTTGAAGCTCAGCGCATTGTCCCTTCTCACCTAAGATCCTTCTCAAACAAGGAAACCGCCGAGACCTTCAAAGTTAAGCAACTTCTCGCCGATCGAAAGAGAACTGAAGAAAAAGATAAAGAATATGCTATCGGGCTTGTCCAACGTTCGATGAAGGATCCTGAACTAAAGAAAACTCCTCTCTCTGTTCAGTGACAATTGTGGAAGGACGCCAAAAAGATCATCGAGAAGAAAACCAAGGTCTCTGATTCGATAGTGACTTGTAGCAAAGAAAAACTCTACTTTCGACATCATGCTTCCAGGATCAAAACGGGCAACATCCGGGGAAAGACATATAGTGACGTTCATGTCATTGGTATTCAGATAATCAGGGAGAATGGTCACAAGACAATCATCTATACCTCGTGGCTTGATCAACTTGGTTTCTCTGAATGGTTGGAAATGTGGATAGCCATTCAGCGCTCATGTTCTAAGTTCAAACACTTTGTTGAGAAAGCTCTTTGAAAGAGGATCGACTTGGTAACATCAGCCATTGATATCCCTCATCCTCTGGTTCAAAATAGAAGGCCTGCTGCAAAGAAATAGAAAACACCTTCAGCTTCAGGTCCTCCTATCAGAAATGTAACCGGCATCGGCTTTTCTCGAGAAGAAGTCCTTGGTCCTGACCCTCATCTCTCAGTACTCGATGTCTCCCTGCCCCCTGGAGAACGCTTTATCCCTGGAAAAGTCGTAAGTGATCCCTATGGTATTTTATTCAAGGACTACGTTGGATGAAAATGCTTTCAACGCATCTCTGAGCTATTCATTGCCCCTATCAAACAGCTCAGGGATCTCATCTATTGGTGTAGATTCCGAGATGATCTACAAGGACACTTCATGAAGCCCCTGATCTACAAAGAAGCACAACGAAGAAGGGAACTTAGAGAAAACGTCCCTGATTGGATGATCCCTACCACAAATACCCTTGATGAACTTCTTGTCAAGGATGAATAGTTGATAAAATTCCTTATGTAAATTCTTCCTCATTTTATCAACTGTAACTTTTGTACTTGTAATTATTATTGGTTGTACTTATAAATTTTCCACTTCCCTTTATAACTGATACGAAGTTTAATGAAAATTTTTAGTGAATATACTTTACTCCATCAGTACTTAAAAGCATCCCCGAAAACAGTAAATGGGACAAATATTTTATGAGTCCTTTTTAACCTTATGTTTTCTCACATAGCAATTTTCTTTTATTGCTATGTCATAATCAAATAGGGGGAGATTGTTGATCCAAACCCTCAAGGATTTGATAATGACCCTGAGAAACACTTAGTGAAAATTGTAAGTAGACAATATGTATTAGAGTTTCACTATCGCTGATAAATACCAAGTCTGTTTAGTACCGCTGATAGGAATCTCTCGTTCTTCAATTTATACATTCAGCGAACACTGTTCATCAGTGAGCCCTAAGCCTGTTCAGCCTCAGGATCAAAACGCTGCAGCCTTCAAAGCTGAGAAAGTTCTCGCCGATCGAAAGATAGCTGAAGAAAAAGATAAAGAATATGCTACCGAGCTCGTCCAACGTTCGGTGAAGGCTCCTGAACTAAAGAAAACTCATATCTTTGTTCAGCGACAATTGTGGAAGGACGCCAAAAAGATCATCGAGAAGAAAACCAAGGTCTCTGATTCCATAGTGACTTGGAGCAAAGAAAAACTACACTTTCGACATCATGCCTCTAGGATCAAAACGGTCAACATCCGGGAAAGACATACAGTGACGTTCATGTCATTGATATTCAGATAATCAGGGAGAATGGTCACAAGGCAATCATCTATACCTCGTGGCTTGATCAGCTTGGTTTCTCTGAATGGTTGGAAATGCGGATAGACATTCAGCGCTCACGTTCTAAGTTCAAACACTTTGTTGAGAAAGCTCTTGGCAAGAGGATCGACTTAGTAACATCAGCCATTGATATCCCTCCTCCTCCAGTTCAAAATAGAAGGCCTGCTGCAAAGAAAAAGAAAACACCTTCAGGTCCTCCTATCAGAAATGAAACCGGCATCGGCTTTTCTCAAGAAGAAGTCCTTGGTCCTGACCCTGATCTCTCAGTATTTGATGTCTCCCTGCCCCCTGGAGAACGCTTTATCCCTAGAAAAGTCCTACGTGATCCCTATGGTAATTTCTTCAATGACTGCACGAGACGAAAATGCTTTCAACGCCTCTCTGAGCTATGCATTGCCCCTATCGAACAGCTCAGGGATCTTATCTATTGGTGTGGATTCCGAGATGATCTTCAAGGACACTTCATGAAGCCCCTGATCTACAAAGAAGCACAACGAAGAAGGGAACTTGGAGAAAAAGTCCCTGATTGGATGATCCCTACCACAAATACCCTTGATGAACTTCTTGTCAAGGATGAACCTGAATTGTTGATAAAATTCCTTATGTAAATTCTTCTTCATTTTATCAACTGTAACTTTTGTACTTGTAATTATTATTCGTTGTACTTATAATTTTTCCACTTCCCTTTATAACTGATACGAAGTTTAATGAAAATTTTTAGTGAATATACTTTACTCCATCAGTACTTAAAAGCATCCCCGAAAACAGTAAATGGGACAAATATTTTATGAGTCCTTTTTAACCTTATGTTTTCTCACATAGCAATTTTCTTTTATTGCTATGTCATAATCAAATAGGGGGAGATTGTTGATCCAAACCCTCAAGGATTTGATAATGACCCTGAGAAACACTTAGTGAAAATTGTAAGTAGACAATATGTATTAGAGTTTCACTATCGCTGATAAATACCAAGTCTGTTTAGTACCGCTGATAGGAATCTCTCGTTCTTCAATTTATACATTCAGCGAACACTGTTCATCAGTGAGCCCTAAGCCTGTTCAGCCTCAGGATCAAAACGCTGCAGCCTTCAAAGCTGAGAAAGTTCTCGCCGATCGAAAGATAGCTGAAGAAAAAGATAAAGAATATGCTATCGAGCTCGTCCAACGTTCGGTGAAGGCTCCTGAACTAAAGAAAACTCATATCGTTGTTCAGCGACAATTGTGGAAGGACGCCAAAAAGATCATCGAGAAGAAAACCAAGGTCTCTGATTCCATAGTGACTTGGAGCAAAGAAAAACTACACTTTCGACATCATGCCTCTAGGATCAAAACGGTCAACATCCGGGAAAGACATATAGTGACGTTCATGTCATTGATATTCAGATAATCAGGGAGAATGGTCACAAGGCAATCATCTAAACCTCGTGGCTTGATCAGCTTGGTTTCTCTGAATGGTTGGAAATGCGGATAGACATTCAGCGCTCACGTTCTAAGTTCAAACACTTTGTTGAGAAAGCTCTTGGCAAGAGGATCGACTTAGTAACATCAGCCATTGATATCCCTCCTCCTCCAGTTCAAAATAGAAGGCCTGCTGCAAAGAAAAAGAAAACACCTTCAGGTCCTCCTATCAGAAATGAAACCGGCATCGGCTTTTCTCAAGAAGAAGTCCTTGGTCCTGACCCTGATCTCTCAGTACTTGATGTCTCCCTGCCCCCTGGAGAACGCTTTATCCCTAGAAAAGTCCTACGTGATCCCTATGGTATTTTCTTCAATGACTGCACGAGACGAAAATGCTTTCAACGCCTCTCTGAGCTATGCATTGCCCCTATCGAACAGCTCAGGGATCTTATCTATTGGTGTGGATTCCGAGATGATCTTCAAGGACACTTCATGAAGCCCCTGATCTACAAAGAAGCACAACGAAGAAGGGAACTTGGAGAAAAAGTCCCTGATTGGATGATCCCTACCACAAATACCCTTGATGAACTTCTTGTCAAGGATGAACCTGAATTGTTGATAAAATTCCTTATGTAAATTCTTCTTCATTTTATCAACTGTAACTTTTGTACTTGTAATTATTATTCGTTGTACTTATAATTTTTCCACTTCCCTTTGTAACTAATACGAAGTTTAATGAAAAATTTCAGTGAATGTACTTTACTCCATCAGTACTTAAAATGATCCCTGAAAACAGTAAATGGGACAAGTATTTTGTGAGTCCTTTCTAGCCTAATCTTTTCTTACTTAGCAATTTTCTTTTATTGCTATGTCATAATCAAATATGGGGGAGATTGTTTATCCAAACCCTCAGTGATTTGATAATGACCTTGAGAAACACTTAGTGAAAATTGTAAGTAGACAATATGTATTAGAGTTTCACTATCGCTGATAAATACTAAGTCTGTTTAGTACCGCTGATAGGAAGCTCTCGTTCTTCAATTTATACATTCAGCGAACACTGGTCATCAGGGAGCCCTGATGATCGCTGATAACATATGTTGTTTACTTATGATCCCTAAAGAGAAGTTTCACGTCAACCATGTTCTACGCTGAAGTCGAAGATCAAGCCATAGAACCAGCGACTAAGTCTACTAATGAACTGATGCGGATATCAGCGAAGCCAAGACTTGTCCACTCAACGTGAAGTTTCAAGTAGAAGACTTCAGCGAACGCTGAACTTTATCATTCGCTTATAAAGAATCATTCAGCGAACGCTGATCGTGAAGCCTCCTTTACAAGCAACTATTGTATTATCTCCTTGCACCCCTCCGTACGATTTTGTCAGAACGGACATTCCTTTTGTCCAGAATCGTACAACCAACTCTAATCTTACACTGTTCATCATGCGGCCACTAGGTTGTCTACTGAAGTCAAACCATGCAACAACCAAGAGGCTGCCACATGTAAAGGTGTACTGACATGCATTAAATGCATGCAGTATATAAAGGAAACCCTACTTCATTTTTTAAGTGCTCGAACCTTTCCTCTCGCTGAACTTACTGTGTGTTAGAATACTCTCCTTAGTATTCTAGAGTTTCTTAATCTATATTTCTAGTGCAAGAACTCTTAGTGATTCTCATAGTTTGTTTGATTAGGTTTATTCCTTAATCTTGTTCCGCAACAAACTGTAAATTGTTTGATACATATCAATATACAATTTCGAAAGATGAAAATCGTGTGTTTCTATTCAACCCCCCTTTCTACAAACTTGTATAACCCCTTTGGGACCAACAAAAACATCAATTTACCCCTTGAAAATCCATCATTGAATAACCCATTCTTCCCAAAACCAAAGAAATAATGAAACCTAGAAGGTAAACGCCATCGATGGCGATTTTGTCCAAAATCAGAATGAAAACCAACAATATACCAATCAAATCCCATAAGTCTTATTGAGTTTTGTCCCAATACATCCTAAGAATGAAATCTTCAAGATACACACTATGAATCGCTCCAAGTATCAAAGTAGAGAAAGGATAGGTATTAATACCTTGAAGAAGATGAAGAACAAACCATCTATTTCCGCTTCCTTCACCAATTTCTCCAAGATGATTGTAGAAATCTTCCTTGCCTCTCAATCTAACCTCCAACGTGAACCAAATGAAGAATGAGGAAGAGTTTTAGGGTTTTTACCCCTTACATTGTATATTTACACCCAAATCCTTGAAATTTGATGAACTTCTTCTTAACACCCTACAACTCTTCAAAACTTTACAATTAAAGCAGAAAGGTTATTACAATATCTCCCCCTCAAAAGAATTTTGTCCCCGAAATTCCATCGTCAGGAAGGTGCGGGTACTTGGACCTCTTGTCCGCCTCGACCACCCATGCTACCTCTTGTCCTACAGTAGTTCCATTGCGTCTCAAAATGGCCAGATTCCTTGTTTCTCAATTTTTTGACTCTACGGTCAATGAGCGTCTCCGACCCCATGACAAAGTTTAACTTCTTATCCGCTCACATTCTTTGTAAAGGTATCGTCATACCAACTTCCAACAACTTCTATCTAAATTAGAGGAATCTCACACATTATGAATTTTCCATAATTTCATCGAGTGCATCTAATTTATACATTATCTCTCCAACTCTATCCATAACTGCAACGGACCCAAAATCGTGGCCCAACTTCACTTTTCTCTCGAACGCACACCTCATTTTATAGGGATGTCTTATGATTCAAGTTGTCCCCCAACTTGAGATTCAAAAGAATCATGCTTTTCAATCTACCTGACTTATCTCCACTCAGTTACCCAAACCATTATGATCAAAATCATAGCCGTACGATATCCTTCGGAATCGGCCCTCGATTAACCACAACTTTCTTATGTCGGGAAATTAGTATAATATACTTGTAACCTCTTTGATCAACTATACCAGATATTCTCTATTTCGTCCACACACCTAGACTCCCGATTTTAAAATGTATCAAATTAAGGGTTTCTTCATACAATCCAAGTATTGTGTAACAAGATGATGAAGAACATTATTGAAAAGGAAATCTAACCTAGAGAGAACACAAAGTGATTAGAGATCTACATCTTGTATTAATGAATTCACTTCTTACAAACTACAAGTAAAGACCTATTTATAGTCTTCATCACTTGCTACAACAATTAAGCATAAGCCCTTTAACACAGCTATTGCTTTACAAAACTTTCTATTATAAAGGACAACTTCAGTGTCCTAACAGAAAGAACTTTACCGAAGTCAACGCAACGACAACATGATACCCTTACTAAATTAAAAACCACCCAATTTGCCAAGTTAACACAAGTTCAACCTTAAATATTCCAATAAACTCAGAATTATGAGTTTCTTCATCAGATAACATGTAATTCTAAAATCACTTCTCCCAACGCGACATACGTCTAACGTATATAACACTTTTTTCCTGAACCACATTGATCACAACTCATAAATGTTAACCAATTCATACGCACTACTCAGATATCACCCACAATGTCATCACCCCATATTAATACATAATTATTAGAAGAAAACTTCCACAATCCATCATCCGAAAATTCCACCAACCCAAGCTGAACCAATCCCGAAGACACACATTTAAATTTTCACCGCATCCAACAATCGTCCAACCATTTTTTTTTTGAAATAAATGCAAGCTCCACTCGCTCAACAAGAAGGAGTGACCATGCTCACACAAAACTATTCCAGTTAGCTTAACACTGAACATCAAGCTCACTTGGAACAGTTTCTACAACAATACTAAGTCTAATCCAATGGTTTTTCTTTCTGAGCACTACATTCGACCACCTTTTTCCACTTCCTTCTCGAAAACATAAAGCATGCTTCCAACGAACGGCTCACTAATAGGTGCAAGCTTTAGACAAACCGTACAATTTAGTTTTCTGAACACTTAAACCATAGCATACACAATAATCTATATCTTATACCCTCACTAGGAGTTCATATACCCGCCAATGACAAATATGTAAACATAGCTCCACATTTTCTGTGTCACTTGCCAAACTTCTTACTTTCAGTTTACCCACTTATTCCGACATATTATCTTCACCTCCTCACTATAACATGGAACATTGCCCACCCAACATTACTTACTCTATTTTCCGACCATTCCAATTGCGTCGATAGCATATTTACATTATTATGCCTAACCAAATGGTTTCACCACAATTCTCACTCAAGATAATCAACCAATCATCCCAAAACAATACACAATGCTTGAAAGCACCACACATTTCTCGCTCTCCAAACAGAGTTGGCGTATCCACTAGAACTCGTTTACACCCAAGGAATACTTCAACACTCCCAACTAAACTTCAAGTATACAACAAAGCCCCAAAAACTAATTCAATATGGCATCCTCATCGATATCCAATTGATTAGGATAATTTCGTCTAACAACTCACCATAACCAAAGAGCAGAAAGGTTCCTCTTTTATGTAGCCACCAACTACCACTTGAACCTTTTATTCTCAAATTAGCAATACCATAACACCAACCACATATCCATACATCTTTACAAACATACTTACCACGTTTGAATAACTCACTAGAAATCTCCGAGCAAGGATTCCTACCTACGCTTATTCTATATCCACAACATAAGCCCACCACTTAACCTCATAGAAACTCATTACCACATCAATGACTTGCACGTCTACTTTGACATAAACACAAACACCACACCACAACATCACACTACAATAAAAATCTTCAAGATCACTTTGCACATAAAATAGATATCGCCTTCTCCATACCAACCATAATATATATATATATATATATATATATGGAATAAAGTCATCTCATGACTTTATCTTTCTCGAATCTAGATGGACCATAAGGTCATGATCATCTAGTTCACTCGAACAAGTTTCGTTTCTTGTCGGCTCATCTCGATCAACAAGAAACAAGTTTAAATAGTCTAAAAAGGTAAGGCACACTCCCTTGCAGACCAATATAATCAATATGCACCTACTTCAGTTGTGCTAACTACTTAATTCCTATATGAATCATCAAAACCTCAAGGAAATCACCTATCCAAACTAGTAAACTTCCACTTTTATAACATCCACACTAGGTTTCCCAACATCAAGCCAGGTACACACCCTTCCTTGAGCGACTTCTTACGTCCGTGTATAAACTCAACAAAATAACCACACCAATGGTACTTCTCCACTTTCGGCCTCCTGACAATGATTTCAACAAATGGTCATTGACTTCAACATCAATAGTCGAAATGGTGATGCTTTAGCGATGTCTCCGACAAACAAGGGTTCCCAACATAACCTACTTCTTCCAACGCATCAAAACTAATTTTGTGCCCCCAACCCTCACATGTTGAAGGCACAAGACTTATTTGGTACGTAGTCTAGTTATAAGACCACCTCAATACTCCGTCTCATGCGGATAACGGTTAGCTCCAAATATTCATAATATTAGAAGTATTGAAAAATAGGCCAAGTATGAAAGACTTCCACAGAAGCTCTGCGATGTTCCACAGAAGCTCTGCCGAAGTGAGCAAGATCACTCAACGAACACCAAGACCCAAGAAAGACAGAATACTGCAAACAAAGGATCGAAGAAGGATCTACAGAAGGATGCTCACAAATGACCGAGTCGCAGAACCTCTGTCACCCTTGACAGAGCCTTTGCGGTTCAGACTGAAGACTTGGAAGATATTTATAATATCTTTACACTGTTACATTAATATCTTACCACTGTTACAGGAATATCTTACCACTGTTACAGAAATATCTTGCTAATGTTCCAGGGTCCGTTCATCAACTTGTACAAGGCATGGTCCGACAACAAACACGTGTCAAACTCTGATAGGAAACCTTACAAGTTGATATTAACGCATTTAATGCATGCAGGTTTCCAACTGTTCATGCCATCCATTCTTTGCTGTGGTAATAGTCCTTTTGTCTAGATTTGATCTTTTATAGTAGTATAAAAGGAAGACTCATGTTGAGTTCTTCCTTACCAATCGACGAATACACAGACAACACTCAAAAACACTTGCACACAGTTAACGTCAAATCTGTTCTTAGTGTTCTTAATCAAATACAGTAATCTTTGAGATATTCATCTGTTCTTCATATACTGTTTATTTGGTATTTTTTGTTGTTTCTATATCTGTTAGTTCTTCAAATACGCTTCCGCAACACATCTTATTTGAACTAATAGGTTAGATAATCTTTGTTAATCAAATACGTGAACCAACAATTGGTATCAGAGCAAAGCTTGGTCTTAAATATCAAGCGATCCTCGTTTAACAAGATTATTGGTAGAAACATGGTCTGATTTTTAACCTATTATTCATTCCTTCATACAAATTCTATTGTTCAGCCATTTTCGATTTATTCAATATTTGGTAAATCTAGAGAAAGTGTTTCTTTAATTAAAAACTCCATTAAAGTACACTGTTGAGAGCTTCCAAACCTAGAAAATCTTTCAAGATAATTCTCTCGTACTTTTTCGTGTCATAACTTTAGTCTGAAACTTTCCACTCTTAAAATGACAAGCGCACAAAATTTCTTCACAGCTGGTTCATTAACCAAATCACCATCTCTTCTACGAAATGAGTATCCTCAGTGGAAAATAAGAATGATCCATTTCTTTGAGGGTACTGATAAAGAGCTCGTACAATACCTTTATAATCCTCCTCATATCCCTATGTTAATAGTACCTCGTATACCAGCTACAGCTGACACTCCTGAAATCCCTGAGCATCAAAAACCTAAAACCAAGGATGGTTGGTCAGATCAAGATAAGGAAAAAGATGAACTCGTGCAGAAAACAAAAAGAATTATGATAATGGCAATCCCCAACGATCTCTTCCAATCTTTAGATGCATGCGAATCTTCGTATGATCTTTGGAAAGAACTGGAGAAACAACTTGAAGGGGGAGCTAAAACTCAGAAAAACCGAAGGGCTCAATACATAAACGAATATTACGCTTTTAAAGCCCTGACAAATGAATCTCTGCAAACAACGTATGACAGGTTCAACTCTCTGATCAATAACTGCAAGAAGTTCGGCATCCACAGAACTTCTGAAGAGAATAACGTCATGTTTCTCAAAAGTCTGAACGAAGAATGGCTCCAGTTATCCATGTCTGTACAAACCAATCAAGATTTTGATTCCTGGACTCTTTCAGACCTCTACGGAACATTAGCTGGTCAAGAGCCTCAAATAGCACAAGCAAAGACACTAACCATTGCACCTCTTGCTTTGGGTGGCAAATCTACAGAAGACACAGAGAGGCCGAGGAAAGAAAGAGCGACAGAGGAAAAGAAGAAGGAGAAAAAGAAAAAGATGGTGGTAGTTGACAGCGAAGATGAAGAGATTGTGGAAGAGGGAGAAATAACTCTAGCATCAATAGCAACATCCTTAGCTCTATTGACAAGAGAATTCAGAGGAAACCAAAAGAGTTCTGGAAATGATAGATATGGCAGAGATAATAGAGAAAGGAGAGAAGATCGAAATAGAAGGGATCAAGGAACAAGAGAAGAATCAGCTGACTAACAGAGGTCACACGATAGAAGCAACGACCAACAGAGGCCGATTGAAAGATACATCAGAGGAAATGACCGACAGAGGTCAGATGACAAGGCAAGCTACACACCACAAGAATGCTACAAGTGTGGTAAGCCTGGTCATTATGCAAATGAATGCAGATCGGAAAAAGGTGGTGACCGACAGAAGTCCGACGATCGTGCTGGTAATACTTCCCAGAACCAAGGGTGCTACAACTGCGGGAAGCCAGGCCACTTTGCAAATGAATGCAGAAGTAGGCAAAATCGCCCACAGAATGACCCAGCTTTTTACAAAAAGAAAGATGAGTATTATGCTCAAAAATCACTCATGGCGAACAAAGTAGTGAACAAGGAAGATTGGGAGTCAGATACAACCTCTGATGATGAATACACCAACAATGCCTTGTTCTGTGGCATGGCAGAAATCAGCTCTGACTCTGACACTGAGGTATCTACTTCAAACTCCACCTCTAGTACAACATAAGTTGATTTACTTATAATTAAAACTGAAAATATTGAACTGAAAAAGACTTGTGATGATATTCAGAAAAAACTAACTTTTTATGAAAGAGAAGCTAGTCTTCTCACTGAAGAAAAAACAAAAAAATTCAAAGAAACGGAAGAATTAGAAGCACACTGGAACAAAAATCTATTTCCTTTAAAAGAGAGAATTTCTGAATTAAATACATCTTTAAAATCCAAAACAAAAGAACTTTTAGATTCTGAGAGAGACAGACTAAACATTTTAGCTCTTAAGGATTATTTTCAAAAGGAAAGAGAAGTCCTTTGGCAAGATTTACTTAGAAGAGATGATTTAATTAAAAATTATCGTGATGCACAAAAGGTGTATAAGAAAATAAATACTCAAATAGGAAGGCGAGGTATTGGGTACAGTGATATTAAACAAGGTACAGAAAAAAAAGAATAAACCTCTGTCATCTCTATTTGATGTAGGAAAAATCAACAAACCTAATTTTCCAAACTTAATCTCTATAAGTAAGAGAGTAAAAGTCTCTGGGGAACCTCACTTAAGGAAACCCATGAAGATGATAAATGTGTGGTTTGAAAACACAGATTTATCACCTTTGTTAGGTCTAGAGTTTTGTCAAAAACACAAGTGTTGAGTTCTGAGTAAGAAGACTAAAGAAGACTCAGAAGACTCAGAAGTTCTGAGTAGAAGACTCAGAAGTTCTGAGTGAGAAATCTCAAAAAGATTCTAAGTGTTGGATTCTGACTAGAAGATTCAGAGTTCTGAGTAGGAAACTCAGAACTTCTGACTATGAAGACAAATGTTCTGAAGCGCCTATTCAGAAGTATGTTCAGAAGTTCTGAACAACATGTTCAGAACTTATATCTTAGGATATTCTCTGTTATATTCAGTTACTAATTAGGACACGTGTAATTGTTCTATTAGTCTGTTTCTTATATGTACTGTAGCTTTAGCCTTTCTTCTACAGTATATATATAGGAGTTAGCAACTGTAGCTAACTGAATCTTTTGGGCTAACTTTTCGGATAACTCTTTACGCATAAATTGTTAGATCTATTGAGAGAGAAATTCATTGTAATATCTTGTAATTCACAGATTGTTAATAAATCATATGACCAGTTGCTGTGAATACGATCTTAATTGTTCATATTTAATTGTAAGAGTGTATCCTGAACTTACAATTGGTATCAGAGCCAATCAACAAACAAATTCGTCCAAGAGTGTGTTTGATCGTATTCTTGAAGTTTCTTGATCAATTCGACAATTGATTCCGCTGCTGCTAACATTCTTGAATTCCTAACAATTCTTGAATTCATTTCTATCATTGATTCAAGAAATTTGAATTTGTCTTTCTGTTGAATCGATATCTTACAATCAAGTCATCCAAAGATTTTCTCTCTATGCTGATTAATTCTCAAAATTAAACAGAGATCACAGGTATGTTTTCGAAATTCTTGATTGGTTTCTTGATCAAGGTGATTATATATGCTGCATGTTGATTAGTATTCAAATTTTTTGTTGAAAAGAAGATTTCATTAATTCATGTACTCTAACTGTTTGATGAAATGCATGTGACAGATTTGATTAATTCTTGCATGTTCTAGATTTGTGTTGATTCTCATTTTTTATCATAATTCATAGTTGATATTCGAATTTGTCATTTCATCATGCCTGAGATTATTGAAGTTTTTGTGAGACCTGCAATTTCTATAACCAGTTCAGACAATTTACAAAAACTAAGTCCTGTAAAAGCAAAAGAAACAATTTCTGAACCAAAAACTGAGATTGTTCATTTTGAAAGCAAGATTGCTAATCTTCAAGCAAAACAAGACGAATATGCAAAAGTTATAAAGATTTTGCAAAAAGAGAAATCTGATTTTCTAAAGGATTTTGAAAAGGTTCAAGAAAACATAAAGTTGTTAGAAAAAGAGAATGTTGATTTGAAAGAGAAAGGCAATTTTATAAGAAAGATGTTGACAGAGTCTGAAAATAGAATTAAATCATGTGAAATGAAAAATTGTCAACTCTTGAAACAGATCTATGATTTTGAACAAGTTCTTATACTTGAAAGAGTGAAATTTGAGAAAGAGAGAAGAGACTTTCAAATTGAGAGGAAAGGTTTTGAAACAAAGTCTGTTGAATTATCTTTGAAAATTTCTGATTTGGAGAAAATTCTTGCAAAAGAAAGAAAAGAATTTGAATGCAAGAAAAATGTTTTTCAAAAAGAAAAGAATGGTTTTGAGAAAAAGAAAACAGGAATGTTAAATGAGTTTTCTGTAAAAATCAATGAGTTGGAGAAAGAGTTAGAAGATGGAAGGAAAGAGACTGACCAGAAGTTGTTAACTTAGATTATTCAGAATTCTGAGCAAAAGTTGTCAAAGCATTCAGAAGAGCTCCTTCTGAAGATTGTTCCTGCTCTAAGAATTTGATGATGAAAAGTACAAGTGTGTTTGACAAAAAGGGGGAGATTGTTAGGTCTAGAGTTTTGTCAAAAACACAAGTTTTGAGTTCTGAGTAAGAAGACTAAAGAAGACTCAGAAGACTCAGAAGTTCTGAGTAGAAGATTCAGAAGTTCTGAGTGAGAAATCTCAAAAAGATTCTAAGTGTTGGATTCTGACTAGAAGATTCAGAGTTCTGAGTAGGAGACTCAGAACTTCTGACTATGAAGACAAATGTTCTGAAGCGCCTATTCAGAAGCATGTTCAGAAGTTCTGAACAACATGTTCAGAACTTATATCTTAGGATATTCTCTGTTATATTCAGTTACTAATTAGGACACGTGTAATTGTTCTATTAGTCTGTTTCTTATATGTACTGTAGCTTTAGCCTTTCTTCTACAGTATATATAGGAGTTAGCAACTGTAGCTAACTGAATCTTTTGGGCTAACTTTTCGGATAACTCTTTACGCATAAATTGTTAGATCTATTGAGAGAGAAATTCATTGTAATATCTTGTAATTCACAGATTGTTAATAAATCATATGACCAGTTGCTGTGAATACGATCTTAATTGTTCATATTTAATTGTAAGAGTGTATCCTGAACTTACCATTGGTATCAGAGCCAATCAACAAACAAATTCGTCCAAGAGTGTGTTTGATCGTATTCTTGAAGTTTCTTGATCAATTCGACAATTGATTCCGCTGCTTCTAACAATTCTTGAATTCCTAACAATTCTTGAATTCATTTCTATCATTGATTCAAGAAATTTGAATTTGTCTTTCTGTTGAATCGATATCTTACAATCAAGTCATCCAAAGATTTTCTCTCTATGCTGATTAATTCTAAAAATTAAACAGAGATCACAGGTATGTTTTCGAAATTCTTGATTGGTTTCTTGATCAAGGTGATTATATATGCTGCATGTTGATTAGTATTCAAATTTTTTGTTGAAAAGAAGATTTCATTAATTCATGTACTCTAACTGTTTGATGAAATGCATGTGACAGATTTGATTAATTCTTGCATCTTCTAGATTTGTGTTGATTCTCATTTTTGATCATAATTCATAGTTGATATTCGAATTTGTCATTTCATCATGCCTGAGATTGTTGAAGTTTTTGTGAGACCTGCAATTTCTATAACCAGTTCAGACAATTTACAAAAATTAAGTCCTGTAAAAGCAAAAGAAACAATTTCTGAACCAAAAACTGAGATTGTTCATTTTGAAAGCAAGATTGCTAATCTTCAAGCAAAACAAGACGAATATGCAAAAGTTATAAAGATTTTGCAAAAAGAGATATCTGATTTTCTAAAGGAATTTGAAAAGGTTCAAGAAAACATAAAGTTGTTAGAAAAAGAGAATGTTGATTTGAAAGAGAAAGGCAATTTTAGAAGAAAGATGTTGACAGAGTCTGAAAATAGAATTAAATCATGTGAAATGAAAAATTGTCAACTCTTGAAACAGATCTATGATTTTGAACAAGTTCTTATACTTGAAAGAGTGAAATTTGAGAAAGAGAGAAGAGACTTTCAAATTGAGAGGAAAGGTTTTGAAACAAAGTCTGTTGAATTATCTTTGAAAATTTCTGATTTGGAGAAAATTCTTGCAAAAGAAAGAAAAGAATTTGAATGCAAGAAAAATGTTTTTCAAAAAGAAAAGAATGGTTTTGAGAAAAAGAAAACAGGAATGTTAAATGAGTTTTCTGTAAAAATCAATGAGTTGGAGAAAGAGTTAGAAGATGGAAGGAAAGAGACTGACCAGAAGTTGTTAACTTAGATTATTCAGAATTGTGAGCAAAAGTTGTCAAAGCATTCAGAAGAGCTCCTTCTGAAGATTGTTCCTGCTCTAAGAATTTGATGATGAAAAGTACAAGTGTGTTTGACAAAAAGGGGGAGATTGTTAGGTCTAGAGTTTTGTCAAAAACACAAGTTTTGAGTTCTGAGTAAGAAGACTAAAGAAGACTCAGAAGACTCAGAAGTTCTGTGTAGAAGACTCAGAAGTTCTGAGTGAGAAATCTCAAAAAGATTCTAAGTGTTGGATTCTGACTAGAAGATTCAGAGTTCTGAGTAGGAGACTCAGAACTTCTGACTATGAAGACAAATGTTCTGAAGCGCCTATTCAGAAGTATGTTCAGAAGTTCTGAACAACATGTTCAGAACTTATATCTTAGGATATTCTCTGTTATATTCAGTTACTAATTAGGACACGTGTAATTGTTCTATTAGTCTGTTTCTTATATGTACTGTAGCTTTAGCCTTTCTTCTACAGTATATATAGGAGTTAGCAACTGTAGCTAACTGAATCTTTTGGGCTAACTTTTCGGATAACTCTTTATGCATAAATTGTTAGATCTATTGAGAGATAAATTCATTGTAATATCTTGTAATTCACAGATTGTTAATAAATCATATGACCAGTTGCTGTGAATACGATCTTAATTGTTCATATTTAATTGTAAGAGTGTATCCTGAACTTACAACCTTCAACCTCTGTCACAAGAGGATCCAAACCAAAGAGATATCTGAAAACTCAAGATCAGATAGGAATCTTCAAGTTTAGTAATCCAGAGCCTCAAACTCAAGTTGCATTCGTCTGCACAATAGATTCTGAAAAGAAATTATCTGCAGAAGCACTTAAGTTCAAACCAATCTTTTCAGAAGAAAAACTAAAAAATATAATTGAAAAAGAAATAATGGAAATTGGGAAAACAGATATTTGAAAAATATTTGTACACCTTCTGCAGATCAAAAACTCTCTAAAGAGATCTTATCGGACACCTCTGTTGACTTAGAAAATAATTTTTCAGATGAAGAAAGCAAGTATGACACATGCTCGGAAAGACTAGCTTCTGTCGAAAGAAATATTGATGACTCAACCTCTGTATATGATGACGATTCATCATCTAACGAATCAGAGGCTGACAGAATAGAAAAGTTCCTTGTGACTCGGAGGTTATTAAACAAACCTCTGAAGTTCTTAATAGAACTATTCCTCCTAAGGAGAAAATCACTGGAATTCCAATCTGTCCAGACTTTGTAGATATGTGCATACAAGCCAAAACCTCTATTGAGCTTGAAAATTTCAAAAAACAGAAGATATTGTCCACTCAAAATCCAAAAGAATCAAAGTTTTTAAAACCCATACAAGTTAAAGAGAAACCAACATGGCAACAAAAGGGTAAGTGGCCAAAACCTAACAAATCTTTTTCTTCTGTGGCAGTGAAATCAACAGAAGTTCACCACAGAAGGGACTCACAGAAGGCTGCTACAAACAAAGATTTTTGCCAACAATCTAATCTACATAAATCTTTTTGTAATAGGAAGCTGTTGGAACCCAGATATAATAAGTAACAATAATAATAGCAATAATCTTCGTATTGATTGATAAAGAGAAGAGTTTACAATATAGGAAATGAAGAACAACTCTCTCTTACATGAAGCTCTCTCTCTCTCTCTCTCTACATATGACTGATGAAAAATAGAGGCAAGGAGAAATAGAGGCTTTACCTAAAATTCTCTAAGACAAGACTTTATAACCAATATAACAATTGGTTACTTACAATTTTAGCCCTTGACACTCAACAAATACAAATAATTCCTTGACACTATTTCTTTATAAAACATTCATTTAATTAGGGGCTAATTAAAGATAACAATCTCCCCTAATGTTTTATAAAGAAAGCATCATCTTGTAGTCTTCCCATTGCTTTCTTTAGAGGCGTTGGTGTGTCAATCTTCAAGTCTTGTGAGTCTTCTTTTCCTGATCTTCCACAATGCCAGTTGCTTTAGTTCATTTTTTAACTCCCCCTTGACCGTTGCCTACCCCCCTTGAATGTTGCTTTACTTTTCAGATCCCAGTTATCTCCCATAGATTAAACTCAAACAATCAGAGAACGATTTAAAGTGCGGAAGCTTGTATAACCAGTTTGAGTAAAAATCGTTGGTAGATAAACTGATAAGGTGGTTAAGTAGCAAGCATATTCAGCTCATGAGAATCTGCATTAAAGAATAAGTAACCAGGGGTAATCATCTAACACAAAAGCACATAGCAACTATTATCACAACAACTAAAATAATTGTGTGGCCTATGTTCAGAGTTGACAAACAGAAGCTCTGATAGGACTTCCAGTTATCATAGAAGTAGAATTATAAAATTAAACTTCTCAAACTGTTCTGGCAATATCACATAGATATGCATGGGGAATCACAAAGATTCGTGATATTGTGTGGAAGAAAAATAGAATATTATCTATTAGGCTCAAAAGTGTGTAAACTGTTTGGACATAACAGGTGTCCACAGACTCAATGTGCATGAGTGAAGTGTGAAGGTGGGGAAAATTTCCTTCTTTTCAATATCCAACTTTCCAAATAAAGATCAGATAGCATATATGCTGCTTCCCCGTGGAAAAGTGAAGTATTTCCCTGTTGAGAAGGAAATAAGTAGCTAGTGGGGTTAATTCAAGAGTTGGCATGGGCTAATTGCCTGTTTCAATGATAATCACCAAAGAGTCGTGATAAATCAGTAATGTGGCTTGCCCGGCTCAGAAAAAGATAGTGCAGAGTTGAATATTTCTTTTGACTCTATTCTCACACCCTCTTTCTTTTTATCATGTAGCTCACATCTAACCAAACTCTCTTTTCAATTTTTACCTCTTAAGCCCAATGAGAAAAACTCAGATGAGTTATCTCCCCCACTCTTTGATGTAGACCCTTCACCTCTCAAACACTCAAGGTTTACTTCTTAGGTAGGAAACACAGGTTTAAGTGATCCATAGAAGTACTATCAAGCTCATACATTGATCCCATGAAATTGTTGTCCTAAATATTGTATTTTTCCACACACTGACTATTTTTAGTCTCAGAAAAGTATTTAAAATCCAACTTCTACATTAAAAAAAACATTTTAGCATCTAGAAGTGGTTTGACCATTTGAAAGAGGTTTTATCATTCTAAAGATGGCCTTTCTCTAAAAATGATGATGAGTTTAAAGGTTTAGAAATTTTACCTTTACACGAACATGGTCAGATCTAATTTATTTTCTCCCCCTCAAATTGAGCAGTAAATTTCATTTAAGCTCAATTTGAAACCAGATATCCTATAAGAATAAGAAAGTGTTGGTAATCATCTTTGATGATTCCACATTTGTTAGGAATATCCAACAACACAAATAATTCCACTTAAAAAAATACAAGGTGCGGGGATCAGAGTTTAGAAATTACCAGCCAAAACTCTGATTTGAACATATCTGAAGTACTGGTCCTACACTGAATTATGTAGAAACAATGAGAACACCGTTCTTGAAAGCGGAAGGAGCATGACTTAATTTGCAATTCTTTCGGTCCAGCACCTTACAGCAGACTTTGAAGCTGATTTTGGCATATCAGCACACATAATTTGAGAAAACTCAGAACGTCAAAGTCGTGCGTCTGTGAATTATTTTTCCAATGCACCTGGAATCGAGTAATTTGGAGCACCGAGTCAAAAGTTATGCGCATGTTTCTGAAGCAGCGCAAAGCTGACAGCAAGTAAATAAACATCGGGCTGAGGTTGAGTCGCAGAGGTTCAGTCCACAGAGGCTCTGTCAGATTTCACAGAGGCTCTGTGGTGAACAGTACCACAGAGGTAGGTCGGCAGAGGTTTGGCGGCAGAGGTTCATCGCAGTGCCGACGGAGATCTGATGATGATTTTAGTGAAACACAACTCTGTCCAGCAGATGTATACTGACTTTAGTAGAGGTTCTGACCAAGAAGAACACCGATTCAGACCAATCTCAAAACACGATAATTGTTCATCTGTGTCTTAGGAATCCAACGCATCTAAACTCATCAAATTTGGATATTCGAGGAGGGAGTTCTGTTGAAAATACGACAGGTGCGCAAAGCTGACAGCAAGAACTAAGACGTTGCGCTATGGGCTCTGAGGTTCGGTCGCAGAGGTTCAGTCCACAGAGACTACGTCGGGTTTCACAGAGGCTCTGTGGTGAACAGTACCACAGAGGGTGGTCGCAAAAATCTGAGCCAAAGCTTATGTTGTCGCTAGAGGTTGGTCTGAGTGGTCGACAGAATGATCGCGGCTTGACAAACGCTTGACAAAGGCTCGGCAGAGGTTTGGTCGCGCCTCGACAGAGGTTGGTCGCTGCTCGGCAGAGGTTGGTCGCTTCTTGGCAGAGGTTTGGTCGTGTGCGGCAGAGGTTTGGTCGCGTGCGGCAGAGGTTTGGTCGCGTGCGGCAGAGGTTTGGTCGCCGCTCGGCAGAAGCTTAACAGAAGTGTTACACTTACTTTGACACTAATTTAGACCATTTTACCTCTGAAGTTTGCAAAAACTCAAAACACAAACAACTTTCATTGGTTTGTTATATGTTCAGATCATCTTGAATCACCTCTTTTCGAGCTCGTACGACAAAGATATGGTTGATTTACCACAGTCGCGCAGATCTGTCCATCAGCTTTCCATCAGCACACTATTGTCTACTTCAACGATGCATATGACCCTTATAAATTTCGAATCTCTGAATTATCGAAACACGAAAGTTGTTAATCAATGTGTTTTGAATCTAGGGCCTTTTGAATCGCATCAATCGGTGCCTTTATCAGTGAGATATGAACGATTTACTACAGCATCGCAAATCTGCCAACATGCTGTCATTGTACTTGAATGTTGTGCACCGAAATCAATTGCTTTTGACGGATGAGTCTTAAACCCTAGTGTTTAAGAGTCCATATTGAACTTTGAAGCCTGAGTCCTTAACAAATGTATTAAGGAGTCCATTGTACCTGCAAGACAGATCAAACAATTTTTAGTACCCATTTCCAAATGGGTCCTATTTTGTTAGAATTTGCATGAAATGCTTTGTTGATCTTGTCATACTCAACAGAAATGAATGGTTTTTGAACATTTTGAACAAGTGAAGAGCCTTTGACAATCCAAACCATTTTCACTCTTTTAAAACCTTGATTAACTGATCGATCTATCTTACGATCATAGAAAGAATGAGAAGTAGAAATCTGATTTGTTGAAAACTTGTTTGGCTTAATGAACTCTTTTGTTTTAACAGAACATTCAGAATTTATTTTGAAAACCAAAGCATTCCGTTCTTTGTTGCACAGATCAAACTATGATAGTAAATCAGATTTCAACTTCCACTCTTTCCTAATCTCAGCAGATAAGTCAATGAACCTTGTTGTCAGTCTCTTCACTTCAGATTTAAGATGCAATCTCTCTCTTTCAAAATCATCTTTTTGACTTAATTCTTGAAATCTTTTAACCTTCAACTGTTCAGATTCTTTTCTTTCAAAATCAGACTCGTTCCTCTCTTTTTCAAGAGTTTTCTGTAATTTTGAGATTTTGCAAGAAAGCTCCATAGATTTTGTTTCAAAAGTAGCTTTCTCCTTTTCAATCTTCTCTCTTTCACAAATCACAAGTTTTTCAAAATCAGAAATCAGTTTAGAAAAACTTAAACATTTAAGTTCAAGTCGTTTCTTCTCTTTTTCAGACTCAGATAAATTTTTATTAAGCTCGATGATTTCAGAGGATAGGAGTTTACCTGACTTTTCAAGTTCAGCAATCTTACCTGAATCAATAAGAATGCTCTTGTTTCTTTCTTGTAGTTCTTTCTCAAGATTAGGAATAATTTTGCGAAAATTAGTACTAAGTTTAGAATAATAATGAGCATCAACATCAGCACTAAATCTTAGTCTTGACATATTGTTACTTGAAAGATCGTTAACAGATACTTTGTGCGAAGAAGAATTAATTGTTACACAGTCTTTTGTCTTAATGCACTAACCTGGCTTAGCCCAAATCTTGTCGGATTGAGCTGAAATTTGATAAGTAGGTGCGCGAGGATATTCTGGACAACTTTAATTCTTCGAGTTTTGTCCAAAAACCAACAGAAAATGGTTTTTCGAAGCAAAAACGTGTGCAGTAAATAAAAGTTATATTCAAATGTTCTTGAGTCATTTATTTTTTAAAAATGATCGGATTGAGCTGAAATTTGGAACAAGGGTTCGTGACACTATTCTGAGAAAGTTTAATGCTTGGTGTTTTGTCCAAAAACCAACAGAAAGTGGTTTTCCGAAGCAAAACAGAGTGCATAAAAATAAAAGCTTAAAACTCCGAAAATTGAGTAAATGAACAAACTGAGCTACAAACCTAGTGATTTTGCGGAATAAAACACTCAAGTATTATCTACTAACAACCCTTGATCGATTCTAAACCAGTAGAAGAACTCTAATGGCCAAAACCAACCAAAAAGATGAAGAACTCTCAACTTTGCACAAAAACACAATAATCTCTAAAAAATTGATAAAATCAATGGATTGAAGCACAAATTCGAATCTGTTTGGCTCTGATACCAATTGTTGGAACCCAGATATAACAAGTAACAATAATAATAGCAATAATCTTTGTATTGATTGATAAAGATAAGAGTTTACAATATAGGAAATGAAGAACAACTCTATCTTACATGAAGCTCTCTCTCTCTATACGTATGACTGATGAAAAATAGAGGCAAGGAGAAATAGAGGCTTTACCTAAAATTCTCTAAGACAAGACTTTATAACCAATATAACAATTGGTTATTTACAATTTTAGCCCTTGACACTCAACAAATACAAATAAGTCCTTGACACTATTTCTTTATAAAACATTCATTAAATTAGGGGCTAATTAAAGCTAACAGAAGCCATATGCTAGAATAGAATGTAATGCCTCTGTGGCCCAGTTTAAAGCTTTCAATGAAAATTTCAAGCAAATCACTTCTGATGTTCCATACTGTCATCGCTTTGATCTAATGTTCAAGTTGAATAATCATTTCTGTAGTTCAAATTGTTTTCTCTCTGCACCTAAATCAAATGTTAAAGAGAAACAAACTGATTCTTCGACAAAAGATAAAATGTATTTCAAGAATGCTAGGGCAAACTTGAAAAATTCTGACGAACCTGGACCCATATGGATATGGGTACCTAAAACTCTATGATTGTCTTGCAGAAGCAGTATGTGCCAATATGGTATCTAGACTCCGGATGCTCGAGGCACATGACTGGCAACAGAAGTCTTCTATCCACGTACCAAGAAAAACAAGATGGTGGATCAGTGACTTTTGGAGACAACAACAAGGGGCATATTAAAGGCTATGGAGTCATAAAGAAAGAGAATATCACCGTACACAAGTTGCATATGTGGATGGCCTAAAACACAACCTACTCAGTGTAAGCCAACTTTGTGACACAGGATTCGATGTACTGTTCAAAACAACATTCTGCTCTCTACTAAGTGAAGACACCGGAATTGAACTTCTGCGAGCCAAAAGAAAAGGTGATATGTATCTAATGAACTTCAATGCCAAAAACAAGGACAACATTTGTCTTGTTGCAAGCAAAAGTGAAGAAGCCTGGCTATGGCACAACAGGTTCTGTCACTTAAACTTTCATACTCTAGATAAACTGGTAAAACTTGAACTGGTTAAAGGTTTACCTAATGTTAAATTTAATAAGGATCATTTATGCTCTGCATGTGAAATGGGAAAACTCAAAAGAGCTTCCCACATAGGCAGTCATGATGTGTCTTGTCCTAGGCCTCTATACATGCTTCACGTTGACCTCTGCGGTCCAATCGCTATACAGAGCCTAGGTGGCAAGAAATATATACTTGTCTTAATTGATGAGTATTCACGATTTACATGGGTTGAATTTATCAGAAAGAAATCAGATGTTCCATGCATCCTGATTAATCTAATGAAAAGAATCCAAGTTCTTTATGAGTGCAGAATTCGGAAGTTACGAAGTGACAATGGCACAGAATTCAAAAACTCTGTCATTGAAGCCTATCTCATAGAAGAAGGAATATCCCAGAACTTCTCTGCCGCTCGCACCCCACAACAGAATGGCGTGGTCGAACGAAAGAACCGCACGCTCGTGGAGGCTGCAAGAACCATGCTTTCTGCATGTGGATTACCAATGACCTTTTGGGCAGAAGCAATTTCAACTGCTTGCTATACCCAAAATCGTTCAGCGATCGTGAAAAGACACATCAAAACTCCTTATGAATTGATCAACAAACGGCGACCAAACATCAAGTTTCTCCATGTGTTTGGATGCAAATGCTTTGTCTTAAACGACAGAGACTCAAGAGGAAAGTTTGAAGAAACGGCTGACCAAGGCAAGTTCATCGGATACTCTGCCGCTTTCAAAGCCTACAGAGTTTACCTTCTGAAGTCACGCACGATAGTAGAAAGCATCAATGTGTCCTTTGATGACTCATTCCAAAAGACTTCTGAACAAATCAGTTCAGAACTCGGGCTAAACAAGGAAACCTCTGGCATCTAAAAAATAAATGAAGATTTAGGTCTTCTATTTCCAGAGATGTTCAACAACGATGTTGATCCCTCTGCAGGAACCAACAACACCTCTGCAGAATCACCTTCTGTAAATGAAGTAAGCATCTCTCTGTCTGATCCATTTAATCCTTCATCCTCTTCTGCAACTACTACAGGTACTGAAAATCGAACAGAAGATACAACAAAAGATTCAACAACAGAGGTAATCCAAATACTAACAAATCCAACAGAGGAAGCAACACAAGAGGAAACACTAGAGGGAAGTGAAGATGAAACCACAATGCCTACAGAGAAAGAAATTCCAACTCTAATACCATTCCTACAGAAGTTGAACTAAACACATGGGCAGAACCATCAATCACTTCAACCCCAGAAGTTCAACTTTATGACTCAAATGATCATCTTCCACGAACTACTCAATGGACAAAAAGCCATCCTCCAAGCCAAATCATCGGTAATCCCACTGATAAGTAAAAACAAGATCAGCTTCTGCAAATTTTTGTTTCTTTACCAACTTTATTACCAACTGGGTGGATGATATGCAAGAAGAGCTTCTGCAGTTTGAGCGAAACAAAGTCTGGACTCTAGTAACTCTACCACGAGGGAAACAGGCCATAGGGACTAAGTGGGTCTTCAGAAACAAAAAGGATGAGGATGGAGTGATCATTCGAAACAAAGCAAGACTGGTGGCCAAGGGATATCGCCAAGAAGAGGGCATAGATTACGATGAAACTTTTGCCCCTGTTGCACGGCTCGAAGCAATAAGAATTTTCTTAGCCTTCGCAGCCCACAGAGGTTTTAAAGTATATCAAATGGATGTAAAATCTGCTTTTCTCAATGGTGAAATTCAAGAAGAAGTATACGTCCAACAACCACTAGGGTTTGAAAGCTCAAAGTACCCAAGGTATGTCTATTACCTCGACAAAGCTCTATATGGACTGAAACAGGCTCCAAGAGCATGGTACGAAAGACTTTCTACCTTTCTTCTCAATAACCACTACAAAAGAGGTACCACTGATACAACTCTGTTCTTTAAAGGAGAAGGAAATGAGCTTATTCTTGTACAAATATATGTAGATGACATTATTTTTGGGTCTACAAATGCACAAAAATGTAAAGATTTTGAAAAGCTCATGCAGAGTGAGTTTGAAATGAGTATGATGGGAGAATTAACCTTTTTCCTCGGACTTCAAGTCAAACAAACATCAGAAGGAATTTTCATAAACCAATCAAAATATGTCTGACATACTTGAAAAATATAGCCTCTCTGAGGCATGAAAACCCCAATGGCCACTGGAAATAAACTTTTTTCAGATCCAAATGGCATCTCTGTCGAGTGCACACATTACAGAGGAATGATTGGGTCTTTATTATACTTAACAGCCAATAGACCTGACATAATGCATTCCACATGTCTCCGTGCAAGATATCAAGCTAATCCTAAGAAGTCGCGTTATATTGCTGTAAATAGAATCTTCAGATACCTCAGAGGGACCAAAAATCTTGGCCTCTGGTATCCACAGAACTCTGGTTTTGGACTAAAGGCATACACAGATTCAGATTATGGAGGATGTAAACTCGACAGAAAAAGTACCTCTAGGAGTTGTCAATTCCTAGGTGGGAAATTAGTAAGCTGGACATCAAAGAAACAGAATTGTGTCACAACATCTACAGCAGAAGCTGAATACGTTGCTGCTGCTAGCTGTTGCTCTCAAGTTCTGTGGATGAAAACTCAACTGAAAGACTTTGGTCACATCATCTACAAAATCCCCATCTTCTGTGATTCCAAAAGTGCAATTGCCATCTCTGCAAATCCAGTACAGCATTCAAAGACAAAGCACATAGATATCAGGTATCACTTTCTAAAGTATCATGTTGAAAACCAAACCATCGAGATGCATTTTGTTCCAACAGAATTTCAGCTTGCTGATTTATTCACTAAGGCACTTGATGAGAAAAGATTCCTTTACTTGGTGGGTAAATTAGGAATGATAAATATGGATTAACCTCTATAAGTTTCTTATCTTCATTTTAAAAGCATGTATAATTTTTTTGTAAATTATTAAAATAATAAGTTTTTTTCAATAATTTGCTTTTGTATGTAAATTCTAAATCTCAACTCTGAAAACAACAGAGATTCTGTAGGAATCCTCAGAACCTCTGAGGATCCTTACAGAACCTCCGATACACTTGACATATGTTATATACATTTACTTCTGATTATTTGAACCAAGCATAGGTCAAGGGGGAGCAGAAAGAGAACATACTTGATCTACAGAGGTTGAGTAGATCAAGGGGGAGCAGAAGGAGACCTTGCTTAATCTACATAGATTTATAAGTCAAGGGGGAGCAAAGGAAGATATGACATCAATAGAAGAAAAGAACTTTACCGGACAAAGAAGAACAAAAAGGTTAGTATCTCGAACAAATTATTTTTGAAAATAATTTTCTAGGACACAAATTTCTAAATATGTTCTAGAAACATTATTAAAAACATTCCAAATAAAATTTTATCCAAAAGAATATTGAGTTTTCCATTATTAGAAATTTAAGGTCACGGAGCCTCTGCTGGGTCCAACAGAGGTTCTGCAGGCAAAAGCTCTGATCTTAAATCAATAATCTTGAAAACTCTGTCAATCACCTTGGGTATCAATTTCAAAAATAATCATCGCGTACAAATGCACTGCAACAGAAGTCATCGGTTACAGAGTTCTCTCCACAAGAAAGAACTTCTGTAGACCAACACATGTTTTAAAAGACTTTTTGCTGCACAAAACCTTTTTCAAAAACAATTTTCTAGGACACCAGCTTTCAAACAGGTCCTAAAAACATTGTTAAAAACAATCAAAAACTTGGATGATCAAAAATGTTTATAAATTGTTAGATTTGAGAAATTTCTTGTCTCAGAGCCTCTGCTGGCTCTGACAGAGGTCCAAAAACCTCTATAAAGGAGTTTCTATGCTAATAATTTATCGATCCTCTCCATAGACTTTTCAACCATTTTGTTTGTAAAGGAACAATCTACAGAGGCTAGAAAAACAAGGTTTTCAAATCACAGAGCCTCTGTCAGTTTTTACTTTGGGCATTTCTGTAACAGTAACGGTAACTTTTCTGCGAGTAAGAATCATGTGGAGGTAAAGAAGCCCACGCACCTAGCATTTAATAAGGCCGCCCACGACGTCTCGTCATAACTGACACAGAGGACGTGTCATCTTTTCATTGGACCAACATGGAGCACGTTCCTCTGGAATGTTGAACCCGCCGTAACCACTCAAGTGCGGATCCCAAATTTTATTTACCTCAAAATATTAACCCTTTCAGATTCTACGGTTACATACTCAGTATAAAACCCAAGTTACCTCTCCTCACAAAAACTTTACTTACTTTCTTCTCCGACAAACCTGCAACTATTCTCAAATCTTCAATCTTCTTTGCAACAATGGCTTCCAGTTCCCACACTGCTTAGAACTCTCCGGAGAACTCTCCTCAACAATCCCCAGTACATTCAGAGCACTCTCACAACCCCAACATCGCCGTAAATGCAGAAACAGAAAACTCCGGCGACTCTGCAAACTTTGCACCAACCACCAACCTTTAACATTTTCTGAACAAAGAACATTTTGAGGATGTTCTTCCATTAAAGTCCAATAACTGCTACCTTGTGCCCTCACCAACAGCTTTCGGCGAAGCCCATGCTCTACTCCTAAACATTATGGAAAATCATATCCTATACCCCCTCCTTTCGAAAACCCCAACCAAAATCCCTGCTCGATATCTGAATCAATTTTGGCAAAGTTGCCGTTTTGATTCAGATGATTCTCTGATAAAAGGCTATATTTCAAAGCCAGACAAATCTGAATACCTAGAACTCATGTTCAACCGAACTATGTTCTCGCTTGTGTTCAACCTACCAACTAGATGTCTTCTTGGAATAAAGAAATATGCTGATCCTACGAACGAGGAGCTCTGTCGATTTGTAGAGATGTTAGGGTATAACACAACCCTAAGAAAACGCAATGATTTCCGCAGAGGCAGACTACCACCTCTGTGGAACACACTCTTCTCCATCCTGAATCGTTGTCTCACAGGGAAGACTGGCATCCATGACCAGAGCTCACACCAGATCATGTCCATCATGTATGGGATCTATTACGATATTCCACTTGATTATGCCACCATCATGATGCAGGAGATAGTGAATACAATTGACAGAAAGCTCGCAACTCAAAAGGTCAAAAAGAACACACCAGGATATCTGCCACCTCTGCAATATCAGAGAATTCTAGGAGTCATTTTCGAGCCTCTACTTCTTATGCAGAAATGGCCAATGGAAGGGCCAACTGTAAAACTTTATCCAATGAACAAAAATACTCCTACAGATCATGAAGACAACTACCCCACTGCAGACCTCTGTCGAAGAACCTTCTGTCATATGCAAGTGATGAAGATAGAAAGTTAGAATATATACTCGCACACAGGACTCCAGAACCAAGTCCTGTGACACCCCCGCGTCTAGGAGCCCCCTTAGATTTAGATGTAGTAGAGAGGATGAGAGAAGAAGAATGGGCCAGAGCTTTAGAAAAACATTATTCAGTACAAGACCGTTTCAAAGCCCAAAGAGAGAGCATATACCCCTCTTCACCCAAAAGAAAAACCTCTGCAGCAACACCCAAAAAGAAGAGCAAGAAAAGAAAAACCACAGAGGAAACTACAACCTCTGCAGCTCAACACTCTTCTCCACCACAAGCTACAGAAACAAGATCTTCTGCACCTACCTCCCCTCCAAAACAAAAGAAACGAAAAACCAAATCAACAGAAGAGGGAGCCCCTAAACCAAAGTAGAGGAAGTCAAAGAAGAAGAAACCCACATCACCTCTGCAGGTCATTACAGAGGAAGTCGAACAAGAAGAGGAAGATCAGACTACACCTATGCAACCTCCCTCCCCAATAGTCTATACAGATCAACAGGGAGACTTTAATGCCTTCCTCAAAAATCCCGACATTGCTCACACCTTAGATCCATCAGGATGGGTCGCAGAACCATTGGATCAGAACATTAAGACTACAGAGGTTCTGCGCATAAAAGAAAACATTTCCCCACCTCATTCTAGTTTTTGACACTCAACGTCGAACCCCTCAACATACAATAGAAGTCATTTCTGCAGCTCAAGGTACTCAACCTATGCACCCTCACGTTCGACAACTCATAGGATCTCATTCTATATATGATTCCTTAAGAACAGAAGCATAAGCATAAGCATAAGTGACTATAGAGGAAACTGCAGAAGAAGAGGTAAAAAAAGAAACTGCAGAAGAAGAGGTAAACATAGAAATTACAAGAGAGGAAGAGGTTAGGGTAGAAACCATAGAGGGTTCAAAAGAAAAGGATTCTGCAGAAGTAGAAGGCACACATCCCCAACCCCCTCCCAGTGCAACCCACATTTCTAATACCACCGGTCTAGCGGTAGAGGGTATCATTAAAAAAGAGCAGCACAAATCGATCCCAACCCCACCCAGCCATCCAGAGGTTACTCTTTCAACCTCTGTGCCTATTATAACCGGGGAAACCATTCCTGGGGAGTCCTCTCGAAAGGACTCACCCAATGTTCGTGATTTATTGCCCCAAATCACACCTGACATCCTAGCAGAGGAATTCGTTTCCTCTACCACGCACACAACGATAGGGCCAAACCTCCTTTCAGAGGGGAGTAGAGAGCACACAGACAAAAAGACTCTAGACAAGTCTCCAAGTCAACAGAAGGACATTCCAATACCCACCTCTGGAGTGGATTTGGACTCTGACCTTCACATAACTTCTGTAGAGGTTGAAACTCAAGTTTCTCCTCGAGGATCAGAAGGAAATCCTTCCACCCTCAACATAAAAACAGGGGTGAACGAAGGTGTCCAAGGAACTAGGACAAACTCTGGAGATGAATTTGTTCCTCCAGAGGTTACAACGAGTTCACACGTATCAAGGGGTGAGTTCCAAACACTTGTCACCTCTGTGAACCAAACATTGAAGGAGTTGGAAAGCTCTTTAAAATCTTTTGCAGAAACAACTTTAAGAGCCATCGCAAGCATAAATACCAAAATGGACACATTGTCCACAGAGTTACAACAAGCTCTGTCAAAGATGATGTCTGCCACAGAAACTTCTATCACAACCTCTGCCAGACTACATGCTGAAGAATTCGAAAGAAGTGCAACCTCTGCATTCAACAAATCTGTCCAACACTTCATGCAAAAACTCAAAGATCAATCCTCCACATCTAAGGGCCTTACACCCGAAGACCTAAAGAAGGCCTTAGAAGAAGTTCAAGAGCAAACACTGCAAAACACTCAAGCCATGAAGCCTTCTGACTACATGACCAGAGTTCAGCTCACAGAACTTGGGCAAGGAATCCTTGATCAAATGACAGAGTTCATCAAAGCCTTCACAGCTGCCAACGCGAACTACGTCAGAGAATTTCAAACTAGCGTAGGAAAAATGTGCTTCAACACAGAAGCAGAGGTTGAAACACTGCTCGGCCTCTGTGATGACTTGTGCGCGAAGATGATAGCTGCAGGGGCTGTTCCTCCAAAGAAATCAGATACTTCATGCAGGGCAGAGGGTACTTCAGATGTAAATCAGGATGACTCTGATGATGACCATCATGGTCCATCAGATCATCCTGAGGGGGAGAATCAAGGGGAGAAACAAAGGGAAACAGCTGCAAGCAGTCCTCCAATATCAGCAGTGCCCATTTCCTCCGCACCCCCAACCCAAACCCAAACTCAGGGAACTCAACAGAGATCCACAGAGGAAACACCAGCCTCTGTGGAAACCACCTCTGTCCTTGAAAAAGATGTCCCTGAAGTTCAAATCCTAAAATCTTCATCCTCAGAAGAACTTCCCATCTCTCCACCAAAATCAAAAACCCAACCCAAAACACACCCAAGAAGAAAATCCATTGCCCACAAACCAAAAAACTCTAAACGTTCTGCTACTTATGTCCTAAAGAGAATGGAGTTCATATCTGCTTTCAGAGCTGCAAAACGTTTTGATATCCCCACACAAACCACAACCGAGCTTACAGAAGAAAAATCCACAGAACCATCCCCACCAAAGTCCTCAGAAACTGATAAGTCAAAAACTACAGAGGTAATTCCCATCATACCCACAGAGACCTCAACACCCAAACCAACAGAAGCAATCCCACAGAGTCCAAAACAGGCAACAAGTTCTGAGCCTCCCCAACCCAAATATAAAGGAAAGGGCATCATGACAGAAAAACAAAAGAAGAAAAAGCCAATGCCTCAGACGACAGAGAAGTTGATGAAAAGCTCATTTGATTCTTTTGTCACTCCTAAACCTGAAGAAAACTGGGCATTCAATTCAGATCCTCTGTTAGAAATTCCGATCCTTGATCCAAAAGCAAAGGTAACAGAGGGTAGGGTTGCAGAGATAAAACGAAAAATAGATGTTCTGCGAAGACCAATATCACCACCGACTACACGACATGCAGAAATGGAAGAGGTGGTGTATAGGTATCTTTACAGACAACAATATCAGAAAAATCCTCCGCCACACATTGAAGATCCTCAACTCAGAGCTGACCTTGACAACACCTTCACCAGAACACAGCCAAAAGCAAGGGCAGAAGTCTTCTCAGAGTCCAAAATTGAAAAGTTAATTTACTGCAAATTCTCTCAAACAAGAACCTTTCCAAAGATCAGGTACAACATCTACAAAGCCAAAAGGGAGAGCAGGTCCGAAAATCAATTTTCAGATGTAGATACAAGGAACTTGAAGCCCTACGATCTACCTGATCTTCTACTTTGGACGAAAGAAAACTTCGACAACGATGCCAACATAAGGGCCTATCAAGTATTCAGGAAAGCAATGAGGGAAAAGCTTCTGCTATATAGCATGATGGACTTTCAACTGGGAAGAGATCTTGGAGTCAGAAATCTAAGTCTAATATCACTAGAGGATCACTGCCCACCTTCTGCTGTACCCAACTCAATCATGACAACACCAAGGTACGGGTTAGTATATAAGGATCCTGCTGGTCAAGTGAGACTCTTTGTGGGAATGGACTGTCAGAAGTATGCAACCAGTACTCTGAACAAGTTCAGATCAATCTTAGAAGAAAACAGAGGTACTGAGCTTATGGATCGAGAATCAGCAGAAAGAATGATCAGAGAAATAGATGCTACAATTGGCTTAAGAGAACTCTGCATCAAATTCTATCACGAGCTCAGAGAAGTGGGATTCGACAACCGAAGTTTCAACGACTTCAAATATTCAAATGTCTAAATCTCACTTACTTATCTCTGTAAACTTTTAAAAAGGAAATGAAATGAATCTTTGAGGTATTGTTTAACCTCTGTCTACTTTACTTAGCCTAATTATGCATAAAGTCAAATTTTCATTTTTCAATACTTAGGGGGAGATTGTTAGCTCCAAATATTCATAATATTATAAGTATTGAAAAATAGGCCAAGTATGAAAGACTTCCACAGAAGCTCTGCGGTGTTCCACATAAGCTCTGCCGAAGTGAGCAAGATCATTCAAGGAACACCAAGACCCAAGAAAGATAGAATACTGCAAACAAAGGATCGAAGAAGGATCTACAGAAGGATGCTCACAAAGGACCGAGCCGCAAAACCTCTGTCACCCTTGACAGAGCCTCTGCGGTTCAGACTGAAGACTTGGAAGATATTTATAATATCTTGCCACTGTTACAGGAATATCTTACCACTGTTACAGGAATATCTTACCATTGTTACAGAAATATCTTGCTACTGTTCCAGGGTCCGTTCATCAACTTGTACAAGGCATGGTCCGACAACAAACACGTGTCAAACTCTGATAGGAAACCTTACAAGTTGATATTAGCGCATTTAATGCATGCAGGTTTCCAACTGTTCATGCCATCCCTTCTTTGCTGTAGCAATAGTCCTTTTGTCTAGATTAGATCTTTTATAGTAGTATAAAAGGTAGACTCATGTTGAGTTCTTCCTCACCAATCGACGAATACACACACAACACTCAAAAACACTTGCACACAGTTAATGTCAAATTTGTTCTTAGTGTTCTTAATCAAATACAGTAATCTTTGAGATATTCATCTGTTCTTCATATACTGTTTATTTGGTATTTTGTGTTGTTTCTATATCTGTTAGTTCTTCAAATACGCTTCCGCAACACCTCTTATTTGAACTAATAGATTAGATAATCTTTGTTAATCAAATACGGGAACCAACAATAACATTTCGTCAAAGTACCGCAACACTACTTATTAACATGCTAATATTAGAAGTATCTTGATGACTTCGAACTTCACCCAAAACATAACCATATACCGACAACCGCATGTCAAGTTACCGAACAAGAGTATAAACAATCTTAATACGAATATTACCAAAGTCAATACGAATATTAGAAGTATCTTGATGATCTTCAAGGACACTTCATGAAGCCCCTGATCTACAAAGAAGCACAACGAAGAAGGGAACTTCGAGAAAAAGTCCCTGATTGGATGATCCCTACCCAAATACCCTTGATGAACTTCTTGTCAAGGATGAACCTGAATAGTTGATAAAATTCCTTATGTAAATTCTTCTTCATTTTATCAACTGTAACTTTTGTACTTGTAATTATTATTCGTTGTACTTATAATTTTTCCACTTCCCTTTGTAACTGATACGAAGTTTTATGAAAAATTTCAGTGAATGTACTTTACTCCATCAGTACTTAAAATGATCCCCGAAAACAGTAAATGAGATAAATATTTTATGAGTCCTTTTTAACCTTATCTTTTCTTACTTAGCAATTTTCTTTTATTGCAATGCCATAATCAAATAGGGGGAGATTGTTGATCCAAACCCTCAGTGCTTTGATAACAACCAAGAGGCTGCCACATGTAAAGGTGTACTGACATGCATTAAATGCATGCAGTATATAAAGGAAACCTACTTCATTTTTGAAGTGCTCGAACCTTTCCTCTCGCTGAACTTACTGTGTGTTAGAATACTCTCCTTAGTATTCTAGAGTTTCTTAATCTCTATTTCTAGTGCAAGAACTCTTAGTGATTCTGATAGTTTGTTTGATTAGGTTTATTCCTTAATCTTGTTCCGCAACAAACTGTAAATTGTTTGATACATATCAATATACAATTTCGAAAGATAAAAATCGTGTGTTTCTATTCAACCTCCCTTTCTACAAACTTGTATAACCCCTTTGGGACCAATAAAAACATCAATTTACCCCTTGAAAATCCATCATTGAATAACCCATTCTTCCCAAAACCAAAGAAATAATGAAACCTAGAAGGTAAACGCCATCGATGGCGATTTTGTCCAAAATCAGAATGAAAAACAACAATATACCAATCAAACCCCATAAGTCTTATTGAGTTTTGTCCCAATACATCCTAAGAATGAAATCTTCAAGATACACACTAGGAATCGCTCCAAGTATCAAAGGAGAGAAAGGATAGGTATTAATAGCTTGAAGAAGATGAAGAACAAACCATATATTTCCGTTTCCTTCACCAATCTCTCCAAGATGAATGTAGAAATCTTCCTTGCCTCTCAATCTAACCTCCAACGTGAACCAAATGAAGAATGGGGAAGAGTTTTAGGGTTTTTTACCCCTTTCATTGTATATTTACACCCAAATCCTTGAAATTTGGTGAACATCTTCTTAACACCCTACAACTCTTCAAAACTTTACAATTAAAGCAGAAAGGTTATTACAATATCTCCCCCTCAAAAGAATTTTGTCCCTCGAAATTCCATCGTTAGGAAGGTGCGGGAACTTGGACCTCTTGTCCGCCTCGACCACCCACGCTACCTCTTGTCCTACAGTAGTTCCATTGCGTCTCAAAATGGCCAGATTCATTGTTTCTCAATTTTTTGACTCTACGGTCAATGAGTGTCTCCGACCCCATGACAAAGTTTAACTTCTTATCCGCTCACATTATTTGTAAAGGTATCGTCATACCAACTTCCAACAACTTCTCTCTAATTTAGAGGCATCTAACACATTATGAATTTTCCATAATTTCATCGAGTGCATCTAATTTATACACTATCTCTCCAACTCTATCCATAACTGCTACGGACCCAAAATCGTGGCCCAGCTTCACTTTTCTCTCGAACGCACACCCATTTTATTGGGATGTCTTATGCATCAAGTTGTCCCCCAACTTGAATTTCAAAAGAATCATGATTTTCAATCTACCTAACTTATCTCCACTCAGTTACCCAAACCATTCTGATCAAAATCATAGCCGTACGATATCCTTCGGAATCGGCCCTCGATTAACCACAACTTTCTTATGTCGGGAAATTAGTATAATATACTTGTAACCTCTTTGATCAACTATACCAGATATTCTCTATTTCTTCCACACACCTAGACTCCCGATTTTAAAATGTGTCAAATTAAGGGTTTCACATACAACTTCACTTTCTTAAAGGAAAGAACTTTACCGAAGTCAACGCAACGACAACATGATACCCTTACTAAATTAATAACCACCCAATTTGCCAAGTTAACACAAGTTCAACCTTAAATATTCCAATAAACTCACAATTATGAGTTTCTTCATCAGATAACATGTAATTCTAAAATCAGTTCTCCCAACTCGACATACGTCTAACGTATATAACACTTTTTTCCTGAACCACATTGATCACAACTCATAAATGTTAACCAATTCATACGCACTACTCAGATATCACCCACAATGTCATCACCCCATGTTAATACATAATTATTAGAAGAAAACTTCCACAATCCATCATCCGAAAATTCCACCAACCCAAGCTGAACCAATCCCGAAGACACACATTTAAATTTTCACTGCATCCAACAATCGTCCAACCATTTTTTTGAAATAAATGCAAGCTCCACTCGCTCAACAAGAAGGAGTGACCATGCTCACACAAAAACTATTCCAGTTAGCTTAACACTGAAGATCAAGCTCACTTGGAACAGTTTCTACAACAATACTAAGTCTAATCCAATGGTCTTTCTTTCTGAGCACTACATTCGACCACCTTTTTCCACTTCCTTCTCGAAAATATAAAGCATGCTTCCAACGAACGGCTCATTAATAGGTGCAACCTTTAGACCAACCGTACAATTTAGTTTTCTGAACACTTAAACCATAGCATACGCAATAATCTATATCTTATACACTCACTAGGAGTTCATATACCCGCTAATGACAAATATGTAAACATAGCTCCACATTTTCTGTGTCACTTGCCAAACTTCTTACTTTCAATTTACCCACTTATTCCGACATATTATCTTCACCTCCTCACTATAACATGGAACATTGCGCACCCAACATTACTTACTCTATTTTCCGACCATTCCAATTGCGTCGATAGCATATTTACATTATTATGCCTAACCAAATGGTTTCACCACAATTCTCACTCAAGATAATCAACCAATCATCCTAAAACAATACACAATGCTTGATAGCACCACACATTTCTCGCTCTCCAAACAGAGTTGGCGTATCCACTAGAACTCGTTTACACCCAAGGAATACTTCAACACTCCCAACTAAACTTCAAGTATACAACAAAGCCCCAAAAACTAATTCAATATGGCATCCTCATCGATATCCAATGGATTAGGATAATTTCGTCTAACAACTCACCACAACCAAAGAGCAGAAAGGTTCCTCTTTTATGTAGCCACCAACTACCACTTGAACCTTTTATTCTCAAATTAGCAATACCATAACACCAACCACACATCCACACATCTTTACAAACATACTTACCACGTTTGAATAACTCACCAGAAATCTCCGAGCAAGGATTCCTACCTATGCTTATTCTATATCCACAACATAAGCCCACCACTTAACCTCATAGAAACTCATTACCACATCAATGACTTGCACGTCTACTTTGACATAAAAAATGCGACTAACTTATCCACACAAACACCACACCACACCATAACATCACACTACAATCAAAATCTTCACGATCACTTTGCACATAAAATAGATATCGCCTTCTCCATACCAACCATAACATATATCTCATGACTTTATCTTTCTCGAATCTAGATGGACCACAAGGTCATGATCATCTAGCTCACTCGAACAAGTTTCGTTCCTTGTTGGCTCATCTCGATCAACAAGAAACATGTTTAAATAGTCTAAAAAGGTAAGGCACACTCCCTTGCAAACCAATATAATCAATATGCACCTACTTCAGTTGTGCTAACTACTTAATTCCTATATGAATCATCAAAACCTCATAGGAAATCACCTATCCAAACTAGCAAACTTCCACTTTTATAACATGAACGCTAGGTGGCCCAACATCAAGCCAGGTACACACCCTTCCTTGAGCGACTTCTTACGTCCGTGTATAAACTCAACAAAATAACCACACCAATGGTACTTCTCCACTTTCGGCCTCCTGACAGTGATTTCAACAAATGGTCATTGACTTCAACATCAATAGTCGAAATGGTGATGCTTTAGCGATGTCTCCGACAAACAAGGGTTCCCAACATAACCTACTTCTTCCAACGCATCAAAACTAATTTTGTGCCCCCAACCCTCACATGTTGAAGGCACAAGACTTATTTGGTACGTAGTCTAATTATAAGACCACCTCAATACTCCGGCTCATGCGGATAACATTTCGTCAAAGTACCGCAACACTACTTATTAACATGCTAATATTAGAAGTATCTTGATGACTTCGAACTTCACCCCAGACATAACAATATACCGACAACCGCATGTCAAGTTACCGAACAAGAGTATAAACAATCTTAATACGAACATTACCAAAGTCAATGCCTGACACTTCCGTTACTCACCCCCCTTCCCTATTGGAACACCAAGGCCATTAATCAACCATCAATGGCTTGACCGACATATTTCCACCCTCGAAAACCTTCCTCATCCTTAATTGCAATATCTATTACGACCTAGCGAGTTGATAGACTTCATGCACGAAGACACATTGATTTTAATCATTTTTCACATTTGAAAATTCAACAAGTATAACACCATGAAACAAGCTTAGGTGTGCATGACGCGACACTGCCATAAATGAATAGCCATGCACAACGATCTCGATGATCGTTCACACGCAACCCCATGATAAAACAAAACCTTTCCAACCAAATCGATGTCGACACACATGAAAATATATTGAATGAAACTTTCCTCATGCGATTTATAAAATACCGAGCAAAATCCCTTACACTAAGTGAGTCAGTCAACTCTCACACTCATTAGTTGGACAACAACGTTCCCATACCCGTTTCACTTATAAACTAAGCAATCTAATATTGTCATGACTTCCACAATGAAGGTTATCTCAATCATGAAAGTGGTGAAATATTACCAATCACCAAGTATAAAATTTTGACATACGACGTAAATAAGTTTGTCTTTTTCCTTCAAACACACGTTTGCACACGCCATCCCATTTTCAAAACAAGAAGCACACAAGGCGCACATAAATCTTTAACATGGAGGACTCATGTAACTCGTTTAAAAAACACAATGCATGAAACTCATTTTGCAATTTGAAGGCTATACACTCTGTCGAGGACAACCATTTGTATTCGTAGCAATTTGTCACTGCGCCTACCTTCGCCCAAACGGTCAAGTTTTTCACATTTGTATCCACCTTTGGTACCGGTGCTTGCCAACACACTTGTTTATCCAAACTACACAGTTTTACCACCTTAACTATTGAGTTGCAAGTTATGCGCTTTCAACTTTGACTATGTTAGCCCCAAGTATACCAGATGTAAAAGTATTGAAAATATTACAAGTAAGAAGACCACAAGAGATACAGCAGAAGACTTAGAAGAAAATCAACAAGAAGACCATCAGAGCTCGACAGAGCTCTGGCAGAAGACTTCTTCTGTTATACCAGAAGAAATGTTCACACAAGAAGACCATCAGAGCTCGGGCGTAAGAGCTCTGGTGATTGAAGACCTCTGTGAAGCTTAAGTCTCGTAGAAATCTCTAAGTGTCAGACACGTGTCCGTACTTTCCACGTAAGCCCTAAAAGGACGGAAACACACATTCCACGTGTCATCCCAGGGTTAGATAGTACACTGTCTTTCACTTTATCAGGCTATAAATAGAAGGGTAGTGGAACACACAATTGTAACCTTTTGGAAGAATTGTTTTCCACAATTGTGAGAGCACACACTGCAACATTCCATTCCACTACCACTGTACGATTTGTTTCCTGAGAGATTTCTGAATACACATACTTGAACGTGTTCTTGGTGTTATTCCAATCTCAATATACGAGCAGCTTATTTACTGATCTTGTTATCACTTACTGCTCATTATTGATACTCTCACTGTTACATTATCGTCTATACAATCACTCACATTTAATTGCTTTATATTATGCTTCCGCTATCTGTTTTGTGTTGTTAATGTGATACAACTTTAATCTGGGAACCTACAATTCGTATCAGAGCAGATTGATTTGCTCAAATCAAACGATCCAATCTAACCAGTTTGATTCATCGTTGTTGATTGTATCTATTTCCAAAAGCTTCATAGTACACTCTGTTTTATTGCCTAAAAGTTCAAAGTTCCTTAACAGTTGTTTAAGCTTACTAGTTAGTCTGAATATCTTCTATACTTTTGTTACTGTTCCATTGGTTACTGTTCATCTACTTTCAGTATAAAACCCTTTGAAAATCTTTCAAGACCTTCGTACTCTGTTTTCCAAATAGATGGCTAATAACAACATTAATGCTATCTACACAGCTGGTTCTCTAACCAAACCTCCTACTCTTCTGAGAGATGAATATCCTCAATGGAAGACTAGGATGGTTAATTTCTTTGATGGGATGGATAGAGACTTAATGCGATCTGTCACTGATGGACCATTCCAACCTATGGTTTTGGTTCCACGTGTACCCGTAACAGAAACTACTGCTGAGGTTCCTGCTCATTTCGAGGTTAAAACCACCGGGTTTACCGAGGAAGAGAAACTCAAAATGGAAAATGACCTTAAAGCAGTTAGACTTCTGATTATGGCCATTCCAAACGATATTTTCCAGGAACTAGACTCAACTGTTACTGTAAAAGAAACCGGGGATCAGCTTCTTAATCAACTTGAGGGTGGTATCAAGACCCAAAAGAACAGAAGGACCCAATGTATAAATGAATACAATGATTTCAAGGCACTTCATGAGGAAACCTTACAACAGACCTACAATAGATTCAATGTTTTAATAAACAAATGTAAAAAGTGTGGGGTTGTTCGGTGGAAGGAAAATAACAATGTCTTATTCTTGAAAAGTTTAAATGATGAATGGTTGAATCTATCCATGTCTCTACAAGCTAACCAAGATTTGGATGCATGGTCTCTTACTTATGTGTATGGCACTCTTACTGCACAAGAGAAGGATGTTGTCGAACAAAAGGCAAATCCACCATTGCAGGTCCAATAGCTTTGATATCTGACTCAAAAACTTCCACCGAAGGGAAGTCCAACAGAGAAAGCTGTAGCACAGAGAAAAAGAAAGAGAAGGCTGTAAAGAAGAAGGGAAAGAAGAGTTTGGTTGCTGAAAGTGATGCAGAGGAAAGTTCATCAGAGGATGATGATATCAATGCTTTCACCCAATCTCTTGCCTTAATAACTCAAAAGTTTAACAAGAGATTTGGGAACAAAGTATTTGATAGAAGAGGAAGATACGAGAGAGAAGAGAAAGACGAGAAGAGAGGTTATGCTGCACCTCACCATCAGAACAACAACAGAGCAAAGACCACAACAGAAGTACAATCCTCCAACCCCCCTGAAGCAAACTGATGATGCCCAACCCATCAACCAGAATGATGGAAGATGCTTTCGATTGGCAAACCCGACAATTTCTCTGCTAATTGTAAGGGTAGACTGGTAAAAGACCAGGACTACTACAAGAACAAGTAAAAGTACAATTACAGAGAGAGAAGCTATGTTGCTGAGATGGAAAACTGGATCTCTGACTCGTCCTCTGATGACGAACCAGAGCAAGCCAATTTTTGCGGGGTTGCTGTAGATGATGAAAGCTTGGAAGAGGTAGCTGACTGGATGACTGGAGAGATGCCAGAGAGAACAACAGAGGCAGACGTGTCTCATAATGCATGTGCTCTTTCTATAACAGAGCCAAATGACAGAGTGCTGGAGACCACCAAACCCAGTGCCAATGTATGTTCTACTTCTGAATCAAAATCAGACTCCGAGCTGGAGATGCATGTTTCTTTACTAACAAAGGAATTTCATCTTTTAAAACAAAAGCTCTATGAGGAGAAAGAGTTGAGGAAACTGTCTCAGAAGGATCTGTCCTTCTACAAGAGAGAGAAAAATCTCTTGTAAATAGAGAAGGAAGAAATAGCCAAAGAAAATGTTGAGCTAGAAACTTTACAAAAACAGAAGGAAAACTCATTTTATGAAAAGTGTAAGGAATATGAGGAAGTTTTAAAGCAAAAGGCAGAAGAGGTTAAGAAATCTGAATATGAAAGGCTTAACTTTGTTGCTCTAAAGGACTATTTTCAAAGAGAAAGAGAGGTTTTACACCAATCTTTACAGAAAAAATTAGATTTTAATCAAAAAGTACCAGGATGTACAAGATGTGCATATCAAAATTAACTCTCAAAAGGATACGCAAGGTCTGGGTTTCAGTGACCTTGCTCCCTACACTGGAAGGAAGAAGACATCTCTGTCCTCTGCCTTCTGTGTTGGGAAAATCCAAGAAAATGTGATCTCTGGTACTGCAGTCTTTAAAAGAGCTAAAACCTCAGATGTTTCAAAGGCCAGAAGACTGAACTTCAGGAACGTAAGCTATGACTCCTTGGATCAAGAAAAGGTTACAAAACCATCTGCAAAGTTTATTCTTGATCAAGGAAAAGCTGAGAACTCATTACCTGATTCTATAAAAAGTCTAGATCCGAAAGAGATTTTCCACTTCAACTCCTTTAAAGGACAGAAGTCTGTTACTTCTGTGGCTGAGTCCTCTGGTGCAAAAACACAGAGTGAGCTCAACCCTGAAGCACCAGTCTTATCCCCAACCTCTGAATCAATTAGAACATCTTTTGAAGAAGATATTAAAAGAGTTCTTGAGGAAAATTCCGCAACTGATGCATTAAAACCAAAGTTGAGAAAGTTTAAGTCCACCAGAGCAAATATCTCTGAGATACCCAAAGAGTCCAACACCTCTACAGAGCCACCAGAGACTTTCTAGGCTCTGACAGTGACTCTGATTCTGACGTGGATGAACATATTTTCTGTGCTCAAGAGAACATCTTGCACAAACCCAAGCAGGTACTTGGTGAATCTGGAACTTTGAAAACTATCTCATTCTTTAAAAACCAATCCAGATCTATACCAGTTCCTGATTTCAAAAACAAGGGTATCAGAATTCTTTCTTTTGATGAGATAGAAGAGAAGAGAAGAGAGAAAGCTAAAAGTGTTTCTATGAACCATACCTCTGTTCCCTTTGCTTATAAACCAATCAGATTTATTCCAGAGCAAAAGGGAAAATGGAAAGTCAATGATCAACCCATTTCCAGCTATGCAGTAAATCATGGGAAAAACACCTTTTGGCAAAAAGAATCTGTTCCAAGGAACAATGCCAACTTCAAGAAACCAAACCAGGATAAAATGTATGTGAAGACATCTGGTCCTAAAGTTTATCAAAATCAAGTGCCATTTAATCAACAGATGTTGAAAAGAAATAGCAATATGCATCAATCTTCATGTTCTATCAACTGCAATTGCATTCAACTTCTGTTAAAGTTGCAGAATCACCTGAATGGTCCTCACTGTATTCTAAATCAGTCATTTCAAAGGAAAAATCCTAAGGTTGTCCAGAATACACAGAGAAATTCCTCTGGCACACCATCACAGAATGGAAAGTCAGCAGGTAAGTCTAACACCCCCAAGCCTAACCAGAAAGGACCCATTATGAAATTGGTAGCTAAAAAGAACTAATCTGTCTTGCAGAAGCCTCATGTGCAGATCTGGTACTTAGATTCAGGATGTTCCAGGCACATGACAGGTAATAAGGAGCTGATGACTTCATTTAAAGACAAAATGAGAAGTGCAGTAACCTTTGGAGGAGATGGACAGGGACTGATTATAGGCTATGGTATTTTAAATAATGGTGGTGTTTTAGTTCCTAAAGTTGCTTATGTTGAAGGATTAAATCATAATCTGTTTAGCATAAGTCAACTATGTGATCATGGATTCGATGTCAATTTTAAGAAGAAATATTGTTCTTTGTTACTTTCCAAGTCTGGTCAAGAGCTTTTAAGAGCTGACAAAAAAGGCAATCTGTATAAAATGAATTTTAATCCAAATCAAAGTTCTACAACAGAAAAACTATGTTTAGTCTCTTTGAAAAAGGAAGATGCCTGGCTCTGGCATAAATGATTTGCTCATATGAATTTTTCAAACCTTGACAAGCTCGTGACACTTAACTTAGTGAAAGGTCTGCCTTTACTTAAATTTGACAAAGATCATATTTGTTCTGCTTGTGAATTGGGTAAGCTAAAAAGAGCTTCACACAAACAAAGAGTGATAACAATTGCCCCAGACCTTTGCATATGCTTCATGTAGATCTTTGTGGTCCAATTTCTGTGCAAAGTCTGTCCGGTAAAAGGTATATTCTTATTCTTATAGATGAATTTTCTAGATATACTTGGATTAAGTTCATCAGAGTAAAATCTAAAGTCCCAGAAATTCTGATAAGTTTGTTGAAAAGGAGGTTCTGTTAGGTCTTAAAATCAAAAAGTTGAGAAGTGATAATGGGACAGAATTCAAGAATGCCAGAATTGATGCCTACCTATCAGAGGAAGGAATCTCCCGGAACTTTTCAACTGCCAGAACTCCCCAACAGAATGGTGTTATGAAGAGAAAGAACAGAACTCTAGTAGAAGCCGCCAGAACTATGTTGGTAGGTTCTATTCTTCCTATCAACTTCTGGGCAGAGGCAGTCTCAGCAGCCTGTTTTACCCAAAACAGAGCTATAATAGTGAAAAGATTCAAGAAGACTCCCTATGAACTCATCAACAACTGAAGGCCGAATGTGAAATATTTTCATGTTTTTGGCTGTAAATGCTACATCTTGAATGACATAGATCAACTAGGCAAGTTTGACAAAAAGCCTGACGAAGGAATCTTTATTGGTTATTCCTTAACCTCTAAAGCATACAGAGTCTACAACACAAGAACCAGAGTCATTCAAGAAAGCATAAATGTGTGTTTTAATGAAAATACATCAAGTTCCTCCGAATGCAATTCACCAGAGGGGACACAGACAAAAGAGAAGCCCAGTTCCTCAAAGTCAAGGGAAGAAGACATCAATATGATATTCAATGACTTCTTCGATGATGATGATTCCTCTATTAACATCAACAGAGGCAATCAGGCTTATAACTCTGCTGAACAGAACCTAACAGGTACATTTCTTACAGGTCCTTCCAATTCTTCACCATCCACTTCTCTGTCTACAGGTGTAATTCAGATAAATGAAGGACTGCAATCAAATGAAAGAGAACCTGAATAAGAGAAATCATCACCCCCTCTGACTCATATTGGAAGATGTTCCTTGTATGAAAGCTCACCCTCTCAGAGCCCTGTTGGTGCATCACAGAGCAATGAGGCCACTCTCCAGAGCAGTGTGCCATAGAGCCCTGGTGCCAATCCTCAGAGCTCTGATGCTGATATACATCTTTTCCCATCAGAAGCACAGACTCTACGTATTGTCCATGCTCCAATGACCAGATGGACAAAGGATCACCCTCATCATCAGATTATAGGTGCTGCTGAAGATGGTGTAAGGACTAGATCAGCAACAATCAATGAGGCTTTCATTGTAAATTTTCTAAGTATGATTGAGCCGAAGAAGATCTCTGAAGCCCTGGAAGACCCAAACTGGTTCGAAGCGATGCAAGAGGAGCTTCTGGAGTTTGAAAGAAATAAAGTTTGGTCCTTGGTTCCACTTCCTGAAAACAAAGCTGCTATTGGAACCAAGTGGGTGTTCATAAACAAAAAGGATGAGGATGGTATTATCATCAGAAACAAAGCTCGGCTGGTTGCCAAGGGATATTGCCAAGAGGAAGGCATTGATTATGACGAAACCTTTGTTCCTGTGGCTAGGCTAGAAGCAATCAGAATCTTCTTAGCCTATGCTGCCCATAAAGGTTTCAAGGTCTATCAAATGGATGTGAAATCTCCCTTTTTGAATGGGAGACTGCAAGAAGAAATCTACGTTCAACAACCACCAGGTTTTGAAAGTTCAGAGTTTCCAGACCACGTATACAAGCTAGACAAAGCTCTGTATTGCCTTAAACAAGCCCCTAAAGCCTCGTATGAAACTTCGTCAAATTTTCTGTTGACTAACCATTTCGAGAAAGGTACTGTCGATACAACCTTATTCATTAGGAGGTATAAGAATGACATTCTTCTGGTACATATATATGTTGATGACATTATCTTTGGGTCTACTAGGCAGGAATATTGTGACAGGTTTGAGGATTTGAGGAAAAGTGAATTTAAAATGAGCATGATGGGAGAACTTTCTTTCTTCCTTGGTTTACAAGTTAAACAATCCATCAGAGGGACTTTTATAAGTCAATCTAAATATATATCTGATATTTTAAAAAGGTATAAGGTCAATAATTCAAATCCTATGAAAACTCCTATTGCCACTGGAGTTAAACTTGTCCATGATCCTCAAGGTCAATCCGTGGATGTCAAGAACTACAGATGCATGATAGGGTCACTTCTGTATTTAACTGCAAGCAGACCTGATATAATGTTTGCAACGTGTCTTTGTGCCAGATTTCAAGCAAATCCTAAAGAATCACATTTGTCTGCTGTCAAACGCATCTTTAAATATCTCAAAGGGACTCAATTTATGGGTCACTGGTATCCTCTTGATTCTGGTTTCGAGCTTATTGCATACACAGATTCAGATTATGGAGGATGTAGGAATGACAGAAATAGTACTTCTGGTAGCTGTCAATTGCTTGGAGATAAACTAGTCAGCTGGACATCCAAGAAATAGAACTGCGTATCAACTTCTACAACAGAAGCAGAGTATGTTGCTGCTACTAGTTGTTGCTCTGGAGTAATCTGGATGAAAACTCAGCTCAAAGACTATGGCATGGAGTACAACAAAGTCCCAATTCTGTGTGACTCCAAGAGTGAAATAGCAATTGCAGCTAATCCAGTTCAGCACTCGAAGACAAAGCATATCGACATAATGTACCATTTTATAAAGGATCATGTTGAAAAAGGGACGATTGAAATGTACTTTGTTTCAACCGATTTCCAACTTGCTGACTTGTTTACAAAAGCCCTTGATGAAAGGAAATTTAACTTCTTAATCAACAAGATGGGTATGCTGAACATGTCCTCCTAACTCGGTTTAAAATTCACCAGAGCTTCTGATGATCATACCAGAGCTCTGTAAAAATAGTTGGGTAGGACACTTCACTAGAACCTCTGATGTTCACACCAGAGCTCTGCCAGCATACTTTTTCAATATTTTCTTTCGTGAATTTCAAATCTGTATATACTTTGTTTCTCTTTGTATATTTTTTTAATCTTTCAAATGCTGAAAAGAAAATTTAAGCTCACCATTTTAGGGGGAGCTTAAAAGAAGAATAAGCATGGTTTAAGGGGAAGCAAGTCAAAACAATTTCAAATCTAATTGACTTGGCTCATTGAACAAAAGGAAAACTCTTTTTAAGGATGGGAAAACCTGTTCTGATGAAAACATTTTTGATAATATCAATAACTTACCAGAACTCTGACATTTCACCAGAGCCTCTGATGATGCTCACCAGAACTCTGTGAAATTTCCGAGTCAGTTCTGCTTTCGTTCTTTGACTATTCTCACATCAGAATCAGGATTTGTAAATGATTATAGGGTAAAGGTGAAACACTTTGGGTTACTTGAAAGAATGGACAGAATATGTCATCAGAGGAAAAATTGTGCTGAGTGCCACCAGAGCTCTGCCAGTTTTCGGCCACGTCATCAGAAGTGCTGTCATCAGAGATGCGGGTTATTTATTGAGCGCCAACCACATGTCACCCACGAATCTCTAACCTTGACGGTTTGATAGCCCAAAAATTGTCAGAACCAAAACCCACGTGGCATCCTCTGATTGAAAGACCAACCGTTTGCTATTTCCACGTTATGCTGTAGAGGTCGTTCCACTATCTGACACTCGAGTACCTACAGTACCTACGATGGTTATCCAGCCAGATATTTCGAGTATAAATGCCCATTCGCATGACCCATTTCATTTGTTACGCTTTTTAAGTATTCAAACCTTCAAACCTTCCCTCCTTTGTTCAAATATCCTTTGAGTTCTTCAAAAACCTAAAACCTGCAACAATGGCAGATCAAGCACACTCAGCAGAATCAAGTCGAATAGGGCCTGTAGATCAAATCGTAATCCTACCCTACAACTTTGTAGATAACAACTACAGATTCGACTCTAACCCAGCCAAGTATTTGCCCATTTACCATGTGTTCGTTGAGTTTTTCAGAAACCCTGAAATCTTCCAAGCCCTTACAAGATTTGACGATGATCTTCCAGAGCTATATGTCCAACAATGGTGGACAACTTGTCAGTGCATTCCAGAGAGGAATGGTATTACTGGGAACGTAGATTCAGGAAGACAGGGAGGAGCTGGAACGATTCGCATTCGCGACAAAACCATTCGAAGAATCTTTGGAATGCAGACTCTAAGACAGTTAGGGATTCCTGCATATGAAAACCCCCCAAAGATCCCTGTTCTTCTTGATTTCATTCGTTTCTTGGGCTACAACAACACCCTAAATAAGATTGGCGATTTCAGAAGAGGAAACCTACCCCTGTATGGAACTTCATGTTCTCCACACTCAACAGAACCCTAACCTGTAAGAGTGGAACTCAAGACCAAGCCAGTACTGAAATTATGCAAATCATGTATGGTTTGTACTTCCACAGGCATTTCGATTATGCCAACATCTTGTATAAAGACCTTCTGACTGCTGTAAATACCAAGACGGCGACCATAGAAAAAGTAGGTGTTGTAGGAGTCCACAGGAATCTGAAGCACATCAGATATCCACGATTTATCAATTTGGTGATCAGAGAAGCATTCCCAACTCTCCAGCTGACTCAACAGGGAAACCCAATTCCTGGATGGTTAATGTCCATATTCAGCCCAACAACCACAGGTAAGTATCCTAACACTAGAAGGGTACCACGAACCATGCTATCTCAGATAAACCCAACCCACATTTCTCTACAAAACTATAGACATGTTGCTCTACCTCAAGAACCTGAGGTGAGATCCCCAGCATACTTAGGTCCCGAGCCTTCACTAGAGTCTGTGAGTGTTGTAAGAGAAGAAGCAGAAGTAGTCAGACCAGAGGTAAGAGTACCCGAAGTGGGGTCTTCCTCTGCCCATGTTGAGGAGGAGGAAGTAGTGGACAGAGCATCCCTTTTAAAGGCTGTCCAAGAGGATGTAAGGGAAACTGCAGAGGTGTAAGAGATTTCGTCCCCTCTGGCAGTAGTGAGGAAGAGGAGAGTGAGGGAGAGACTTCTGAGTCTTCTGAACCCCTAGAAGCTAAGGGAAACGTGAGTTTAGAAGAAGATGTTCGAATGAACACACATGTGCGTTTTCCCAGTCCAACTCCCAGTGCTACCACACAAATAGAAATCGAGGTGCACACCTCGAACCCAACCCAGCTTGAACCACCAGAGGCAACTCTTCACGCCTCTGGTATGCACGAAACCGGGGAGTCCATTTTCGGTAATGATGGCCAATTGCCCCAGGACATCAATAGGTCACCTACACATGCTGAAGCCTCTGTGGCTTGCATAGACTTGACACAAACTAGCCCTGAGATATTTAGAATCTCACGTAGGCTCTGCCCAACTCAGGGGCAGTGGGATGACTTAGTTTCACAAGGGAAGACCTGTCTTGATCACAGATCTTCTCAACACATCAGATTTCCTTCTCCATAACCTGAGCTAGAAGAGGAAACTCTGATCAGAACACCCAGAGATGTATCCCTTGAAAAGGAACATCAAGGATCGGGTGGAAGTCCTCCAAGAGCCAACCTAAAAACAACTCTTGATAGAGGCGCCTCTGAGCTCGAGGCTGACTTGGATCCATGTATTGGAACCAAGGTTACCCCCGCTGACACTGTCACTAGAGCAGAGCTCAAAAGCTTCTGTGACAGTATTAGCAAATCCTTGAATGAGTATAAACTTATCAATGAAACAAAAGAGGAGCTGACCCGTCAGGGGAATGCTACTCTGAAGTCTGAGCTGCAAGAGATTACAAGGAAATACGCAGAGACTTCCCAGAAACTTGTTGATGGGGAATGGGTCAGAACAGAGGAGACAAGAAAGTTGACAACAGAGCTCGCTGATCTGAAGAGAATCATGGCAGAAAACCATACCGCAGCAATAAACAGAACTCTGCCCATTCTCCTCTCTGAATCCAACATCAGAACCTTGACAGAGATGATCAACAATTCCGTCAAGGATGCAATCAAAGGAGCCACGACATATTCTGCTACTCCACTTAATGTATTTGGTCCAAGCCCCAATGAACTACCTATGACAGTTGCCCATATGGGAGAGTTCATCAGAAATGCTCTAAGCAAAATGATGACCATATCTTCCAAATTCGTCATGAAAGCCCAAGCAATAGAGAAACATGTCCAGACATCTCTTGACTCTCACAAATTCAACTTTGAGAGTCAAGTTGATGAAATCAGAACTGTTGTAACAGAGGTGGAAGATGCTTTGAAGAAAGCTGTTGATACCTTCACATATGCTATTGCACAAACTACTTCCAGAAAAAGGCCTGCAGAAGAATCCCCAGAGGGAGAACCTTCAAGGAAAAAGGGAAAGTTTGTTACCCCGGACTCTGACGAAGCAGATGATCATGATGACGATGATGACAACCAGAAAGATGTCCCAGAGTCTTCAAAGAGACCAGAAGGAGAGTCCTCAGAGCAACAAAAGGGGGAGACAGAGAAAGAGACAGAGACATAGAAGGAGACTTAAATAGAAAAAGAAACACTAGGGGAGACACCAGAGACACAAGGGGAGAAGGAGACAAAGGAAACTCCAATAGAGATGATGATGGTAGAGTTCGACTACATGTTTAAAGACTTAACATTCAGAGCACCAGAAGAGTCGATATCTCAACCACCAGAGATCATCATCCTTGATACTCCTCCCCAATCTCCAAGAAATGAACCAGAGAGAACAGAACCATTCTCTAGTGATGAACAAATAAACCAAAACCAACCACAAATCCTAACCCAAGTCCAAACCCAAACTGCACAAGAGCCTGAAAACCTAGTTGACACCCTTATGGCTGAAACCCATGATGATCAGATCCTAACCCAAAACCCTTAACAGAATCCAGAATCCTCAAACCAACGCACTGATAAACCATCTCTAGAAGAAGTGTTTGCATATCTCTATGCTGACAGAGATATTATCCCTATTAACGCCATACCCAACAACCCTTACCTTAACCCCATCAGAGCAAACAGAATCCAGAATCCTCAAACCAACACATTGATAAACCTTCTCTAGAAGAAGTGTTTGCATGTCTCTATGATGACAGAGATATTATCCCTATTAACGCCATACCCAACAACCCTTACCTTAACCCCATCAGAGCAAACAGACTTAATGATGATAGGTGAAGGTTCGTCACAACCAAATCACAACTTAACAAAGCCATAAATTCATCATTCGTCTTCATCAGAATTTTAAAGAATGAGCAAAGAAAATTCGCTCATAATAGAAGTGTGTACCATGTCTACACAGTGGAGACAGAGAACAATAAGATAGAAATGTTTAACGACAATGATCTTGTTCTTTTGAACCCCTACGATCTGATAACTCTACATGCCCACTGTGTCAACAACAGCGACAGATACACAGCCGCAAGAACTGCACTGGATGAAGTTCAGTATGCTATGCAAGAGCACATAAACCTCATAACACAGATTGATTTTCAGCTTGGCATAGAATTTGAACTCGAGAGACTGGCGATTGCACCTCCAAATGAAATTCTTGAGGGACTCGGCCAACACAGAACAAGAACCATGATTGGAAATCCACCAATCTTCATCTGCCAACAGAAGCGCATCAAGAAGGCCATCAGATCTGCAAAAACCCACAAGTACTCAAGTGAATCGCTGCAGTATCTCAGGAACATCATCGCAAATCTACCAAGACAAAAATGTCCAGAAGAAGCGATGAGGTTCTAAATCAACCAGATAGATCTCATGTTAGAATTCAGAGACCTGATCAGAAGATTCGACAGAATTCTAAGAGGAAATTACCATGCATAATATACTATTTCTTTGTTCTGTATTGTAATATTTTAAAGAATAGTATCAAGTTTCACAGAGGATGATCTTCTCATCTTTGCCTTTTGTTTACATCTCTGTAATTTACATTATTAGTATTTTCAATACTGAAGGGCAGATTGTTAGCCCCAAGTATACCAGATGTAAAAGTATTGAAAATATTACAAGTCAGAAGACTTAGAAGAAAATCAACAAGAAGACCATCAGAGCTCGACAGAGCTCTGGCAGAAGGCTTCTTCTGTTCTACCAGAAGACCATCAGAGCCCTGGCGTAAGAGCTCTGGTGAATGAAGACCTCTGTGAAGCTTAAGTCTCGTAGAAATCTCTAAGTGTCAGACATGTGTCCGTACTTTCCACGTAAGCCCTAAAAGGACGGAGACACACTTTCTACGTGTCATCCCAGGGTTAGACAGTACACTGTCTTTCACTTTATCATGCTAAAAATAGAAGGGTAGTGGAACACACAATTGTAAGCTTTTGGAAGATTTGTTTTCCATAATTGTGAGAGCACACACTGCAACATTCCATTCCACTACCACTGTACGATTTATTTCCTGAGAAATTTCTGAATACACACACTTGAACATGTTCTTGGTGTTATTCAAATATCAATATACGAGCAGCTTATTTACGGATCTTGTTATCACTTACTGTTTATTATTGATACTCTCACTATTACATTATCGTCTACACAATCACTCACATTTAATGGCTTTATATTATGCTTCCGCTATTTGTTTTGTGTTGTTAATGTGATACAACTTGAATCTGGGAACCTACAGACTCAATAGGCGAATCGACGATCGCCTCCTTTCATTATCCTTACTTCATATTACCAAACAACACCGTAATCTTTTCTCAACCATCCTTCCACTCTTCTACTGACTAAAGAGTCAAAAGTCTCATTTTTACTACTCGATCTTGAGTTCAAGCTTTCAAGATCCCAGTACAGTCCTGTCTTTCTTATCCCGATTGATTGACACAACAAACTCCAAGAATGGAGACTTGCTAGAAACTAGGAGCCCACCTTCAACAAGTTATTCTTTATTTTTTAACCCAAAAGGTTCTACCTCAAGTCGGATCATCAACATCTCGAACAATACTCCTTCTACAAGGTATTAACATTTACACCATGAACGATCTCACACAACACACCAAAATCACAACAATCATTGCAAGGTTAGAACTTACTACATACAACCACATCTATCGATCGTCTCAATAATAGTACTCGAGCATACCCATGCACCTTTAAATTTATAGTGGCATTAGGCAGATGCGATTTTAAATTTTACTTACATTAGAGTCTTCACTACGATCGTCATGATTCTCAATGAACAATGGTCTTCCCTAATAACTTCCTATATCTCAGTTGTGTACCCCTAGTCAACAACTTATGTTTAGGCCCATCCGGTCACCTAAATCCCTTAAACTATGGCTCTGATACCAATTGTAACAACCCGAATCCAATAATCAACTAAGACATAGCATTACAACCAAAATGGTACCAAATAGATGAAAAACATAAAACTCAACTCTAACTTCGCAGCGGTAATACATTTCCACAACTAAGATTTACTATGCGTCTACTAGTAACTGCAAGACTCCACCATATATCTTCTACGATATCTTCTCTTCCCTTTTATCTTGGATGAAATTCCAACTAAACTCTTACCTGGAAATGGTTTTTAGTTTATAAAAGTGAGGGTTAGACGGTCTACTGAGTTCCTGTTGGCCCCAAGTATCTGTTATGTAAAAGTATTGAAAATAGTACAAGTCAGAATACCAACAGATATCAGACAGAAGATTCGGAAGAAGTTCAAGTCAGAAGACCAACAGAGCTCAACAGAGCTCTGTCGAAGACTTCCAACAGAAGAACAAGCGTTTAACAGAAGACCACCAGAGCTCTGGTGAAGTGAAGACCTCTGTCAGCCTAAGTCTCGTAGGAAATCCCAAGTGTTAGACAAGTGTCCATACTTTCCACGTATGCCCTAAAAATAGGAGACACACTTTCCAAGTGTCATTCTAGGGTACGATAGTACACTGCCTTCACTTTTCCAGGGCTATAAATAGAGAGGTAGTGGAACAAACAATTGTAGGCTTTGGGAAGAGTAGTTTTTCCACAATTGTTTAAGCACACACTGCAGCAATCCCGAGCACTACCTCCGTACGATATTGTTGTCCTATGAGATTTCCGAACACACTCGAACATGTTCTTGGTGTGATTCATTATCAATATATGAGCAGCTTTTATATCTGATCATGTTATCATTTTACTGTTCAATATTTGATTCTCATAGTTCATTTATCGTTTACACAATCACTCATTTTAATGGCTTTATTTAATATGCTTCCGCTGTCTATTTCACTACCATTAATATGATACAATGTGAATCTGGGAACCTACAATTGGTATCATAGCTCCTTTGGTTTTCTTAAACCAAACGATCCAATCTACCAAGGTTGACTCACTGTTGTTGATTGTGTTTGTGTTTTTTTTAAAGCTTCATTACATACTCTGTTTTTTTCTGCTTCCTAGTCTAAACAAGCTTTCAGAGCTCATATAACTGTGTTTAAAGCTTTCTAGCTTAGTTTAAACGTTTCTCTCATAAGTTACTGTTTAAAACTCATCTCTGAGTTGAAAATCTTTTTGTAACAACTATACTCTGTTTTTTTAAAATGGCGAACAACGGTATAAATGTTATCTATACTGCTGGTTCTTTAACAAAACCTTCTACTCTTCTGAGAGATGAATATGCTCAGTGGAAGATCAGGATGGTTAACTTTTTCGATGGTATGGATAAAGACTTAATGCGATCTGTCACAGACGTACCATACCAACCCTTGGTTTTTGTTCCTCGTGTACCCGCAACAGGAACTACTGCTGAGATTCCAGCTCATTATGAGATTAAAACCACAGGTTTACTGATGATGAAAATCTAAAAATGGAAAATGATCTTAAAGCAGTTAGACTACTAATAATGGCCATTCCAAACGAAATATTTCAAGAACTAGATTCATGTGTTACTGCTAAGGAAATCTGGGATTAACTTCTTAACCAACTTGAGGGTGGTATCAAGACCCAAAAGAACAGAAGGACCCAGTGTATAAATGAATACAACGATTTCAAGGCACTTCCTGAGGAAACCTTACAACAAACCTACAACAGATTTAATGTGTTGATCAACAAATGCAAAAAATGTGGGGTTGTTAGGTCGAAGGAAGATAACAATGTTCTGTTTTTGAAAAGTTTGAATGATGAATGGTTAAATCTGTCCATGTCTTTACAAGCCAACCAGGACTTAGACGCATGGTCTCTAACAGATGTGTATGGCACTTTGGCCGCACAAGAGAAGGATTATGTCAAGCAAAAAGGCAAATCCACCATTGCAGGCCCAATCGCTTTAGTTTCTGATTCTAAGAAAACCACATCAGAAAAGTCCAACAGAGAGAGTTCAAACAGAGAAAAAAAGAAAAATAAGTCAGTTAAAAAGAAACGAAAGAAAAGTTTAGTTGCAGAGAGTGATACAGAGGAAAGCTCATCAGAGGATGATGACATTCAAGCTTTTGCTCAATCTCTTGCTCTAATAACTCAGCAATTTAACAAGAGATTTGGCAATAAGTTTGACAGAAGAGGTAGATATGAGAGAAAAGAAGACAGAAGAGAATACGATGCACCAGAACAAAGTAACAACAGAGTTACCACAGAACAAAGACAACCTCCACAAAACAGAAGAGAAAATCCACCAGCACAACAAAAGGCCGATGCTGCTCAACCCATCAATCAGAATGACAGACGTTGCTTTAGATGTGGCAAACCTGGGCACTTCTCTGTTAATTGTAGAGGCAAACTGGTAAAAGACCAGGACTACTACAAGAACAAATACAAGTACAACTACAGAGAAAGAAGCTACGTAGATGAAATGGAGAACTGGGTTTCTGATTCATCCTCTGATGATGAACCAGAACAAACCAACTTTTGTGGAGTTGCTGTGGATGATGAAAGTTTAGAAGAAGCTGTTGACTGGATGACTGGAAAACCAGAAATAACGAAGGGAACAACAGAAGAAGAAGATCTAGCTCATGCATTGCTCTTACTACGACAGAGTCTGACGACAGAGCGCTGGAGGCCACCAGATCCAGTGCCAAGGTATGCTCATCTGAATCCAAGTCTGACTCAGAATTAGAAATGCATGTTTCTATGCTGAATGAGGAAATTCAACTTCTTAAACAAAAAATTTCTGAAGAAAAAGAGCTAAGAAAACTAGCTCAGAAGGATCTATCCTTTTACAAGAGAGAGAAAACTCTCTTGGAACAAGAAAAGGAAGAAATCTTCAAAGAAAAATCTGAGCTAGAAATCTTGCAAAAGAAGAAAGAGAGCCTGTTTTCTAACAGAATTAACGAATATGAAAACGTTTTGAAACAGAAGTCTGAAAAATTGAAAAAGTCTGAAACAGAGAGACTTAATTCTATTGCTCTAACTGATTATTTTCAAAGAGAAAGGGAAATTCTGCATCAATCTCTACAGAGAAAAGAAATTCAGATTAAAAAGTACCAGGATGCACAAGATGTGCACATCAAGATAAAGTCGCAGATGGATACGCAAGGTCTTGGTTTCTCTGACCTTGCTCCCTATGACGAAAGGAAGAAGACATCTCTGTCCTCTGCCTTTTGTGTTGGGAAAATCCAAGAGGACGTGATATCTGGTAATGCTGTTTTCAAAAGAACCAAAACTTCAGATGCTTTCTCAAAACAAAAATATCTTGACTTTAGGAACGTCAGCTATGACTCCTCTGATCATCAAAATGTTTTAAAACCATCCTCAGAATTTATTCTTGATCAAGGAAGAGCTAGAATCATACTTCATAACTCTGTCAATGACTTGGATACAAAAGAGATTTTTAACTTCAACTCAGTCAAAGAACAGAAGTATGTTACTTCTGTGACTGAGTCCTCTGTTGAAATCCCGCAGAGCAAACTCAATCCAGAATCTCCCGTCTTCTCTTCTACCCCTGAATCCATAAGAACATCTTTTGAGGAAGATTTGTTGAAAGTTATCGAGGAAAATGCTGTTTCAGATTCTTTAAAGCCAAAGTTGAGAAGGTTCAGAACTATCAAAACAAATATCTCTGTCATACCCATTGAAACGAAAACCTCCGACAGAGCCACTAGAGACTTTCTAGGATCTGACAGTGACTCTGACTCTGAAGTAGTTGAACAGATTTTTTGTGGTCAAAAGAAAATTTTACACAAGTTAAAGCAGATACCGATAGAATCTACGGATCTAAAAGATGATGTTTCTTTCTTCAAGAAACAATCAAGGTTTATACCGGTAACTGAGTTTAACAACAAAGGTTTTAAGATTCTTGCTTCTAATGTAGTAGAAGTGGAGAAGAGAGAGAAAAACAAAAGTGTTTTTGTAAACCAAAATGTTCCTCTTGCTTTCAAACCTGTAAAATTCACACCAGAACAGAAGGGAAAATGTATAGCAAACAACAGATCTATTCCAAATTATGGTGTAAATCAAAAGGGAAATCCTTTCTGGTCAAATGAATCTATTCCAAAGAGCTTCGTGTCAACAGAGTCTGTTTCTAGGAATAACAGTTTTAAGAAATAGAACCAGGACAGATTGTATGCAAAGACATCTGGTCCTAAAATCTTTCAGAATCAAGCTCCATTCAAACAGTTTTTGAATAAAAACAATGTGCATCAGTCATGTTCCATCAACTTCAATTGTATTCAATTGTTACTAAAATTGCAAAATCATCTGAATGGTCCCCACTGTGTTCTGAATCAGTACGTTCAAAAGAAAAATACCACGATTGTTCAGAATACACAAAGGAAAACCTCTGGCACACCATCACAGTATGGAAAGCCCAAAAGAAAGTTTGTCAACCCACCTAAGCCTAACAGGAAAGGACCCATTATGCAATGGGTACCTAAAAGGAACTAATCTGTCTTGCAGAAACCTCATGTGCAGATCTGGTACTTGGATTCTGGATGCTCCAGGCACATGACGGGGAATAAGGAGCTGTTAACTTCTTTTAAAAACAAGATGGGAAGTGCAGTAACCTTCGGAGGAGACAATGGCGGACAGATTAAAGGTTATGGTACATTAGTAAATGGTGGTGTTTCAGTCTCTGAAGTTGCTTATGTTGAAGGATTAAATCATAATCTTCTCAGTATAAGTCAACTCGGTGATCACGGTTTTGATGTCAATTTCAGGAAGAAATATTGTTCCTTGTTACTTTCCGAGTCTGGTCAAGAACTTTTAAGAGCTGACAGAAAAGGCAATCTTTACAAAATGAATTTTAAACCAAACCAAAACTCTACAACAGAGAAGCTTTGTTTAGTGTCTTTGAAAAATGAAGATGCCTGGCTCTGGCATAAAAGATTTGCCCATTTGAACTTTCAAAACCTTGACAAGCTCGTGAAACTGAAATTAGTAAAAGGACTACCTTCTCTGAAGTTTGACAAAGACCATCTCTGTTTTGCTTGTGAACTGGGTAAGATGAAAAGATCTTCACATAGAACAAAGAGTGATCATAGTTGTCCCAGACCTTTGCATATGCTTCACGTGGATCTCTGTGGTCCAATCTCTGTGCAAAGTCTGTCGGGCAAGAAGTATATCCTTGTTTTAATTGATGAATATTCTAGATATACTTGGATTAAGTTCATCAGAGTAAAATCTGATGTCCCAGAAATTTTGATAAGTTTGTTGAGAAGGATACAGGTTCTGTTAGGATTAAAAGTGCAAAAGTTGTGAAGTGATAATGGGACAGAATTCAAGAATGCCAAAATTGATACCTACCTATCAGAGGAAGGTATTTCCCAGAACTTTTCAGCTGCAAGAACTCCACAACAAAATGGAGTTGTGGAAAGAAAGAACAGAACGATGGTAGAAGCCGCCAGAACCATGTTGGCTGGCTCTGTCCTTCCAATAAACTTCTGGGCAGAAGCAGTCTCAACAGCCTGTTTTACCCAAAACAGAGCTGTGATAGTAAAGAGATTTAAGAAGACTCTTATGAACTCATCAACAATAGAAGACCAAACGTGAAATTCTTTCATGTTTTCGGTTGCAAGTGCTACATATTGAATGACAGAGATCAGTTGGGAAAGTTTGATAAAAAAAGCAGACGAAGGAATCTTTATTGGTTATTCCTTAACCTCTAAAGCCTACAGAGTCTACAACTCCAGATGTCAGGTCATTCAAGAAAGTGTAAACGTGTCCTTTGATGAAAGCACATCGAGCTCCTCTGATCGTAAATCAACAAAGGGGACAAAGACATAACAGAAAAAGACAAGTTCAATGATTTCTTCAATGATTACGATTCCTCTGATAACATCAACAGAGGAGATCAAGCTCAGAACTCAACAGAACAGAATCTGACAGGTACATCTCTCACTGTTCCCTCCAATATTTCACCATCTACTTCTCTGTCTACAGGAGTGATACAGAGAAATGAGGAACCACATCAGAACGAGAGAGGACCTGAACAAGAGCCATCATCACCTTTGCTAACTAATATTGGCAAAGACTCCTTGTTTGAAAGCTCACCTTCACAGAGCCCTGTTAATGACTCTCGGAGCAATGAGGCCACTCTCCAAAGTCGTGTGCCACAGAGCCCTGGTCCAAATCAACAGAGCTCTAATGCTGAAGTTCGTCTTTTCACATCAGAAGCACAAACCCCGCCTGTTGTCCATGCTCCCATGACACGATGGACAAAGGATCATCCTCATCATCTTATCATTGGTGCTGCTGAAGATGGTGTGAAGACAAGATCGGCCACAATCAATGAAGCCTTCTTTGTAAATTTTTTAAGCATGATTGAGCCGAAGAAGATTTCTGAAGCCCTAGAGGACCCAAATTGGTTCGAAGCTATGCAAGAAGAGCTTCTGGAATTCGAAAGAAATAAAGTTTGGTCCTTGGTTCCACTCCCAAAAGGCAAAACGGCCATTGGAACCAAGTGGGTGTTTAAAAACAAAAAGGATGAAGATGGGATTATCATCAGAAACAAAGCCCGTCTGGTTGCGAAGAGATACAGACAGGAAGAAGGAATTGACTATGACGAAACCTTTGCACCTGTGGCTAGGCTAGAAGCCATCAGAATCTTCCTAGCCTATGCTGCTCATAAGGGTTTTAAGGTCTACCAAATGGATGTCAAGTCTGCCTTTCTGAATGGCAAACTGCAAGAAGAAGTTTATGTCCAGCAACCACCTAGTTTTGAATGTTCAGAGTTTCCATACCATGTTTACAAGTTAGACAAAGCTCTGTACGGGCTTAAGCAAGCTCCCAGAGCCTGGTATGAAACTCTGTCCAATTTCTGTTGGTCAATCACTTCGAGAAAGGTACAGTTGATAAAACTCTATTCTTTAGAAGATATAAGAATGATATACTTCTGGTACAAATATATGTTGATGATATTATCTTTGGGTCTACAAGGCAGGAGTATTGTGATAAGTTTGAAAGTTTAATGAAAAGCGAATTCAAAATGAGCATGATGGGAGAACTTTCTTTCTTCCTTGGTTTACAAGTTAAACAATCAGACATAGGGACTTTCATAAGTCAGTCTAAGTATATCTCTGATATGTTGAAAAAGTATAAGCTCAATGATTCAAAACCAATGAAAACTCCTATTGCTACTGGAGTTAAGCTTGACTCTGATCTTAATGGTGAACCAACAGATGTCAAGTACTACAGAGGCATGATAGGGTCACTTATGTACTTAACTGCCAGCAGACCTGATATAATGTTTGCAACCTGTCTCTGTGCCAGATTTCAAGCAAATCCTACAGAAGCTCATTTAACAGCTGTCAAGCGTATCTTTAAATATCTGAAAGGGACTCAATTTTTGGGTCTCTGGTATCCTCTTAACTCTGGTTTCGAGCTTGTAGCATATACAGATTCAGACTATGGAGGATGCAAGAATGACAGAAAGAGTACTTCTGGTAGCTGCCAACTGCTTTGAGAAAAGTTGGTGAGTTGGACATCCAAGAAACAGAACTGTGTTTCAACCTCTACAGCAGAAGCAGAATATGTTGCTGCTGCTAGTTGTTGCTCTCAAGTGATATGGATGAAAACACAACTCAAAGATTATGGCTTGGAGTATGGTAAAATTCCTGTTCTATGCGACTCCAAGAGTGCCATTGCCCTAACAGCCAATCCAGTTCAACACTCGAAAACTAAGCACATCGACATAAGGTACCACTTCATAAAGGATCATGTTGAAAAAGGGACTATTGAAATGTATTTTGTTTCAACTGATCTTCAGCTTGCTGACTTGTTTACAAAAGCCCTTGATGAAAGGAGGTTTAGCTTCTTAATCAGCAAACTGGGTATGCTGAACTTATCCTCCTAACTTTGTTCAACTCAACAGAGCCTCTGATGATCCTACCAGAGTTCTGTCAAACAGTTGGGTAGGATAGTTCAACCGAGCTTCTGTTGTTCACCAGAACTCTGTCAAGCATACTTTTTCAACACGCTTTCGGTGAACAATCTATTTGTATATAAAATTTTGTTTGTACAAAAGTTTTTTTTTGGATTTAAGCTCAATTTTCTAGGGGGAGCTTAAAAGAAGGATAATGCATAGTTTTAGGGTGAGCAAGTCAGTACTCATATTTCCAAATCCAAATTGACTTTGCTTTTTTTTTTATCATTGACAAATCTTTTTTAAGAAAGAGGGAAAACCTGTTCTGATGAAAATCCTTTGATAAAGTCAAGAACCCAACAGAACTCTGATAGTTCACCAGAGCCTCTGTTGTTTCTCACCAGAACTCTGTGAATTTTTTCAAAGTTAGTTCTGTTATTGTTCTTTGACCATTTCCTCATCAGATACAGAATTTTAAATCTTTTTTGGGATAAGGAAAGGGGGTCACTCATCAGAAGCAAAAACTTGCAAAGCTCGAACAGAACTCTGTCAGTTTTATGCCACATCATCAGAAGTAACGTCATCAGAGGTGCGGGTTATTTCTAAGCGTCAACCACTTGTTACCCACACATCTCTAACCGTGACGGTTTACTTGCACAAAAGTGGTCAGAACAAATCCACGTGGCACCCTCTAATTGAAAGCTAAACCACTAGCTGTCCCCACGATACATAATTCAGGCCACTCCACCTTCTGACACTCGAGTGCCTACAGTATCAACGGTGATTACCCAGCCACAAGTTCTGACTATAAATATCCATAACCTTGACCCATTTCTTTTCTAAACTTCCTAAACCTTTCACCTTTCCCTCTTTTATTTAAATCCTCAGTGTTCTTCAAGAAAACCCAAACCTGCAACAATGGCGGAACCCCAAAACTCTGCTGATTCGAGCCGAATAGAACCCACCGATGATATCATTGTTCTTCCATACGAGTTTGCTGACAACAACTACAGATTCGATCCCACTCCAGGACTCTATCTACCCCTGTATCACTTTTTCATTGAGTTCTTTAGAAACTCTGACATCTTCAGAGACCTAACAGAGTTCGATGACCACCTTCCAGCGATCTATGTTCAACAATGGTGGACCACATGCCAATACATCGAAGAACAAGACGGGATAGTTGGGAGTGTCAACGCGAGTAATGGAGGAGCGGGAACAATCCGCATTAGAGCAAGTACCTTAAGAAGAATCTTCCAAATGAAAACCAAACGACAGCTAGGAATAGACGCCTATGAGAAACCACCAAAAACAGCTGTTCTTCTTGATTTCATGAAGTTTATGGGTTACAACAAGGATCAAAATAGGATTGGAGAGTTCAAGCGACAGAATCTACCCACTATGTGGAATTTCATGTTCTCCACCTTAAACAGAACCCTTACCAGCAAATTTGGTAGTCAAGACCAAGCCACAACAGAAATCCTACAAATCATGTATGGATTGTTCTTCAATCGAAACTTTGACTACGCCAGCATTCTCTACAACGATCTTCTTACGACTGTAAACACAAAAACCTCATCCATCGCAAGAGAAGGAGTCGTTGGATCTCACAAGTTCTTGAAGATGATCAAGTTTCCACGCTTTATCAGTCTGGTGATCAGAAGAGCCTTCGACAGATTGTAACTAACTCATCAGGGTCGATCAACACCTGTTTGGACGATGTCAAAATTCCTCCCCACCACTTCTGGCGAATACCCCTTCATAAGAAGAATTCCAGGTACAATGCTTGCTCTTATCGCCCCTGACCACATCTATATCCAAAACTATCAGAGTGCTGCTCAACCTCAAGAACCTGAGGTGAGAACCCCAACATACTTAGGATCTGAGCCTTCCTTGGAGAGCTTGAGTGAGGAGATTGGTGAGGAAATTAACAGACCAGAGGCAAGAGTACCCGAAGTGGGGTCTTCCTCTAGAAGAGAGGAAGTAGAGGACAGAGCATCTCCTAGAGAGGCTGTCCATGAGGAAGTACAAGAAACACCAGAGGTAGAAACTATCTCTTCTGATAGTGATGAGCAAGAGGGAAACGTCAGAGAGAATCCAGAGAGTTCTACAGCCATAGGAGCCGAGGATAATGAGAGAATAGAAAAAGATGCTCAACAGAGCACATCTGAGGGTAACCTTAACCAAAATCCCAGTGCTTCCACACAATCTAATCCTGGTGATCAAGACCAAAGGATTATTGAAACAGTGGTGCACACCTCGAACCCCAACCAGCCTATACCATCAGAGGCACCTCTTCATGCCTCTGGTACGCACGAAGCCGGGGAAACTATCTTTGGTAGTGATGTTCATTCGCACCAGAACATCAATAGGTCACCTCCACATGATGATGCCTCTGTGGCTCATTTAGACTCCACACAAAATATACCAGAGATCTTTGTAATCTCACGTAGCATATGTCCGACTCAGGGACAATGGGAGACCATAGTAAAACAAGGGAAGACATTGCTTGATCCAAATGCTTCTCAGAACCTGAGCTGGAAGAGGAAACTTTGGTCAGAACACCTGTAGTTGTTTCCCCTCAAAGGGAACATCAAGGATCAGGTGGAAGTCCTCCAAGAGCCAACATCAACACAACTCTTGACGGAGGCGCCTCTGAACTCGAGGCAGAATTAGATCCATGTGTTGGAACCAAGGAGACCCCCGTTGACACTATCACAAGAGCAGAGTTCAAAAGCTTCTGTGACAGTATCAACAACTCTTTGAACGAGTATAAACTTATCAATGAACAAAAGGAGGAGCTGATCCGCAAGGAAAATGCTTCTCTTAGGGAAGAACTGCTGAACATCTCAAACAAGCATGCTGAAATAACTCGAAAATATGCCGAAGCTGAAGCACTCAGAACAAAGTCTGAACGGGTCAGAGGAGAAGAGATTGGAAAGCTGACAACAGAGATAGCCGACCAAAGATCAATCAGATCAGAGGAAGGTAAAAGGATTTCGACAGATCTTGCCGAGCTAAAGCGACTCATAACAGAGAACCACACAGCGCAGATGAATAGAACCCTTCCCATCCCCACGGTTATTCTTTCAGAATCTAACGTCAGAACCTTGACAGAGATAATTACCAACTCTGTTAAGGAATCCATAAAAGAAGCAACCACCTCATCTGCTACTCCACTCAACAACTCCAGCCCTAACCCAAATGACCTACCCATGACAGTTGGACAAATGGGAGACTTCAGAAAATCAATTCTTAGCCGAATGATGACGATCTCATCAAAATTTGTAATGAAAGCTAAGGCAACAGAACAACATGTGAAAGAGTCTCTTGATACTCACAAGGTCAACTTCAAGGCTCAAGTAGAAGAGATCAGAGGTGCTGCAACAGAGGTAGAATATGTGATGACAAAGGCAGCCTCAAACTTTACTGATATTATATTACAGGCTACCTCAACATTAAAAAGACCTGCAGCAGAAGCACCCACAGACGAACCATCAAGCAAGAGACACAAAGCTGGTCTAAAGTTTGTTGTTCAGTCCTCACCAGAAGCTCGAATTGACTCCTCTGGCGATGATGATGATTTTGAGGATGCTCAAGAAGGTCAATCAGACGATCAACTGGGTGAGTCCTCAGAACAACAAAAGGGGGAGAAGGAGAAGGAGAAGGAGAAGGAGAAGGAGAAGGAGAAGGAGAAAGAGAGAGAGAAGAAGAAAGAGGCAGAGAAGGAGAAAGAGGTTGAAAAAGAAAGAGAAGCCAAGGGTAAAGGGAAAATCACAGAAACAACTGAGGCAGAGACTACAAAAGGAGAAAAGGGGATAACAGAGGAAATCATCACAGAGATGACTTAAGTGGCATTTGACTACATGTTCAAGGACAGAGTCATCAAACCGACAGAAGAGTCAACACAAGAACCACCAAAGATCATCTCCCTAGATACCCCTCCTACTTCTCCAACAAAAGAACCAGAGAGGACAGACCCATCCTCTGCTGAAGGACAAATAAGTCAAGCCCAACCTCAAGCTACTCAGAAATCTACTCACATCGACACTCTTATGGCAGAAACCCATGATGACCCAAACCCAACGGTAACAGAACAGAACAGAACCCAGAAACCTCTACCTTTCATACAGAAAAACCTGCCTTAGAAACGGTATTTGCATTTCTATATGCTGACAGAGACATCATCCATGTAAATACCGTACCCATTAACCCATACCTCAACCCAATCAGAATAAACACCATTTCTGATGCAAGGCTAAAGTTCATCCAAACCAAGTCAAATCAGAACAGAGCCATCAATATAAACTTCGGTATCCGCAGAATTCTGGACATTAAGCACAAGAAGTTTCAACACGACAGGGTCACATACCATGAGTATACTGTGGAATCAACAGAAGACATATGTGAAATCTTCAATGACAATGATCTCGTCCTTCTGAACCCATATGACCTGATCTTACTCCACGCATATTGCTTGAACTTCTCAGAAAGATACACACCAGCCAGAACTGCACTACCAGAAGTCAGATTTGCTATGCAAGAGCACATCAATCTCAGAATACAGATTGACTATCAGCTAGGCATAGAGTTTGAAGTAGAGAAACTAGCGATTGCACCACCAAATGAAAACCTTGAGGGTTATGGCCATCACAGAACTGGAACCGTAGTAGAAGATCCTTCAATCTTTGTCTGCCGACAGAAGGGCATAAAGAAGGCCATCAGAGCAGCTGAAGCCCACAAATACTCAAGTGAGTCGCTAGTATACCTCAAGAACATAATCCAAGATCTCCCAAGAAACAAGTGTCCAGAAGAACAACATAAACTCTTCATCGACCAGATTGATCTGATGCTGGACTTCCGTACTCTAATCAGAAGATTCGACAGAATTCTTAGGGGAGATGATTATGCTTAAATGTACTGATCTTTTAAATCTCAATGTAATATTCCAAAAGATTAGTGCAAGGCTTCGACAGAGGTAAAAGTTCTCTGTTCTTTTGTTTAATCTCTTGTCAATTGTAAATTTTTATTTTCAATACTTAGGGGGAGATTGTTGGCCCCAAGTATCTGTTATGTAAAAGTATTGAAAATAGTACAAGTCAGAAGACGAACAGAGATCAGACAGAAGATTCGGAAGAAGTTCAAGTCAGAAGACCAACAGAGCTCAACAGAGCTCTGTCGAAGACTTCCAACAGAAGAACAAGCGTTTAACAGAAGACCAACAGAGCTCTTGCGAAAGAGCTCTGGTGAAGTGAAGACCTCTGTCAGCCTAAGTCTCGTAGGAAATCCCAAGTGTTAGACAAGTGTCCATACTTTCCACGTATGCCCTAAAAATAGGAGACATACTTTCCACGTGTCATTCTAGGGTACGATAGTACACTGCCTTCACTTTTCCAGGGCTATAAATAGAGAGGTAGTGGAACAAACAATTGTAGGCTTTGGGAAGAGTAGTTTTTCCACAATTGTTTAAGCACACACTGCAGCAATCCCGAGCACTACCTCCGTACGATATTGCTGTCCTATGAGATTTCCGAACACACACGAACATGTTCTTGGTGTGATTCATTATCAATATATGAGCAGCTTTTATATCTGATCCTGTTATCATTTTACTGTTCAATATTTGATTCTCATAGTTCATTTATCGTTTACACAATCACTCATTTTAATGGCTTTATTTAATATGCTTCCGCTGTCTATTTCACTACCATTAATATGATACAACGTGAATCTGGGAACCTACAGTTCCCTTAAGTTTCAGCATCACGCCATGAAATATCATTTAATAAGAGTTATAAACATCTATAAATTATTCACACCTTTAAAACTTTTATGCACACACACAACAAATGTATATGGCACACGCATAAGTCACACACACACCTTTGACAACATGCTCTACTCACATATGCCTTCAAAAGAATTACACAAAACTAATCCATGCATTCGAAATGGGTCACAACCCCCCTATATAGGTATTAATGGGCCACATCCCCATATAAACATTAACGGGCCACACCCCCCGTATAAACATTAACGGGCCACACACCCCATATATAAAGCCATCACATGCCCCACGCCTCATAAGATGCACACTTTTATATTCACACCATCAAGCATATTTAAACCGACGTAAAAACATACATTTGATAAACATAATACGTATGCAAAGCTTATACGTCAAATTAAGTATGTTCAGAAAAACTCACCTATCATCCATGCTCAATCTCATACTTTAATCCACAAGTGTCCAAACCGAACACCTAAATTCCATGACGTACAAGGGTATTAAACCACTTATTTAATCTCCAAACCATCCCTAAAAATCCTTAAAATAAACCCCTAATAGGTGCCTAGATGCTAGCCTCAAACGAGAAACGTGATTGTGGATCCCAGATTGTGCAATAATCAACAATAATCAAACAAATATGATCAAGAACAGAGAATAATCATTTTTCATCCATGTCATTCATAATCAAAGTGTTTACAATGAAAGTACGGATGTAAAAAGCAATAATGATTAATTAACCTTAAATATTAGGAAAAGAAAACTATTTATACCTTTTGAGGTGTTTACACAATTAGCCCAAAACTTTAAGATAATTACAATTTTCACCCTAACAATCTCCCCCTTTGGCTTAAACTTTGGAATCACCAGCTTTAGCAGTTAAGGTAGGAACGGTTGGTTTCTCGGTCGGCATCCCAGATAGGTTTCGATTCTTCACGTTGTTTTTCTGAACTCTATTCGGTCGTCCAGTTCTTCAAGGGCTCTCATCATCAGATTTCATTGGGTCGTTGCCATTTGAAATCCAACAACTTGACTTTCGTTTCGTTGATGAATCTGTTGGTGTTGCAGCCGGATCGCCTTCAATGTACCATCGGAATATTTGGCAATCTCGAAGAATCTAAGAAATCTTTTATCCCTCAGTTGATTTTTGTAGATCACTCTGAATTCTGGTTCGTTCAGGATGGTGTAAAGCGGGTAGTCGTCGATGTTGGAAAGTTAGTTGTTTGGCCTTCTGACGTTTACAATTTGTTGATGGCTTTCTAGTGCGAGTTGAAAGTCGAAGACGTTGTAGTAGAGGTATTGGCGGTACATGAAGCGTCTGATGGCTCTCAGGTCTATCTGAATGTTGAACTTACGGATCTGGAGGTTTCAAAAGCAGTGATACATGAAGTCGAAGTCATGAATATTTAAATACTGAAAGTCGGCCTTTGAGAACGCGTACAACTGTCCATTCTTTCCCTATACCGTGAATTCTAGATACCATATCTTGTAAAATAGTTTGGCCACAACTTCTCTGACTTGAACAATATGGCTCTTTGAATGAACATACTATTTCATTTGTGCTTTACCATGAACTCTTCGGTTTCTCTACCAACACCCAGAACTGCATACGGATCGAGTATGCGGGAGCGAATAACCATTTCTCAGTCTCTTCAAGAAAAGCTGCTTTGAGTCTTACAATTCGATGCTTTATTTCAGCTTCACTGATATCTGGTTGATTGGCGTTAGATGGACCAGCTTGATCAGTATTTGAAGGACCGGCTAGATCAGGATTTGGAGTAGCTGATTGAGAAGCAAATGGTTGATTCTGAGTGACCGCAGGTGGAATTGGAGCGGTTGACGTTTGATGTATGTGAGAAGGTATCGGAGATGTAATGGGGCTGATATAGATGTCATCTAGAGTTTCACCACCCAACACATCATCAAGGAAAATACCATGCTGCTCTTTATACCACGTAGCTCTGGCAATGGCATCCTTGTCATCCTCGGGTTCAGAAACGTCTGCCTCTGTATCTGACACGACGATTAGGGGAACAAGTTGACCTTTGACCAAAAAGAACTTGTCAAAATCTAGGTCATCGTCGTTCGAGGGGATGTCAATCATTTATGCTTCCGTTGCCATGATCATCCGGATATTCTCTTCATTGACCTCGGGCTTTTCAACTGTCGGATCTACGTCCGGATCAACATATAAAACTATCTTCCTGTTGCTCTCTTCACCATAAGCCCTTAATTCAAACAATTGAGAGACTCTCTCAGAGGTATCATCATTGGCGGCTTGATTTTCAGTACGTGCGGCAGAGAAGGCATGGGTGATACCTACTGAAGTGAGGTAGTCATCCAGTGTTCGATTCTTGAGCTCGGTACCGTTGTCCGTTCGGATTGTCTGAACAAGTTTTTTGAGATTCAATTGCACGGTATTCAGGTGAGTGATGATCAGCTCTGGGGTCTTATCTTTGGAATGGAGGAACTTGACCCATGTATAGCGCGAGTACTCGTCGACCATGATGTAACACCTCGAATTTCCATTATATTATATTTGAATATGAATGGGATTGTTAGATCTGAAGTTGTTAGGGCAGGTTTTATAGTTGATTTAAAGTCAAGGGTCGAATTGTAATAGTTTAATATGAGCCTGATTAGTGAACGGGCTGTGGGCTTGTTAACCACGGGCCCATTGTATTTAATGTAAGATTAGCTTGGAAAAACAAGCTAATCATCTCTTTAGCTTTTTATTCATATTGTAAACATTCTCTCTGAAAGTTAATGAAAGGGATGACAGTTGGAAATCATTGTTCTTATTGATCATTACGATTTCTATATTGTTGCACGGATCTGGATTTAACAATTGGTATCAGAGCAGACTGACGGATTCGATTCACAGATTCATTCACTGATTACTGGTTAGTTTGACTTTTTCACGTCTGACCATTCTTGAATTTTCAAATCTCTGATTCTGGCTAAATTGTTCAATTCTGTTTATTGGGTTGTGTTAGCATTATACTTGTTAGTATTTCTACAAATTTTCGCATTCCAATTCGATCGTTTGAGTGGTTAATTTAGCAATTTAAGATAAAAAGTTTTGGTAGTGTTCTTGACAAAAATCCGATTTTTAACCAAACTTGTTGATTTTGCATTGAAATCGATTGGATTAGTGTTATTTTTGTGTTTGGCATTATTACTAATCTTCCAGGATCGATTTTGGGCAACCCTAATCTAAAATTCGAACGATTTGAGCAAACAACCGACTTGTCCGGACAAACCAGCCGACGTTTCCGGATAACTTCAAGGTGTCCAGACGTTTGTGTGATTTCCATCCGGGTACCTCCAATTCCATCCGGACTCCTCATTTTTCCGGGTTAGTTATGCAATCCTGGTAAGTCACTATTCCTTATACTATCCGGGTAACATTTGTATCCGGAAACCCAGTGTTTCCGGACATATCTTATCCGGACAATCCATTGTACCCGAAAACTTCAGTGTATCCGGAAACATTTGTTTCAGATTTCTATTCGGTAACTTAAGCCATCCGGTAACCTTGGTTAACCGAACAACTCAAGTTATCCGGACACTTCCTCTTATCCGGACACTTTTGTTTCTTATTGATCTACTTGCATCAAATCTGATCCGGACACTTCCAGATCAGATCACTTATTTGGATTCCTATCCAGTAAGTTCAGTTTAGTCCAATCACTCGTAGAACCTGCGTTAGGTCATCACTCTTAGTACCTTGCGTTAGGTTTACACTCTGAATCGATCAACCCGTCTGACGATCACTCCTTTGCAACCAAAGATGTCTACTTCTCATGATGCTCTCGCAATTGGCACTGACACCAAGCCACCGTGTCTCTATCCGAACGAGTACAGCCAATGGCGAGATAGGTTCATGATCTTCATAGAGTCCAAGGACAACTATGAGTAGATCAAGAGAGCTCTGGATAATGGCCCAATTCCCAAGCCAATGAAGGACATAGCTGCAACTTCAACTGCAGTAGCTCGACGTGAGGACAAGACTCTTGTTGAGATGACAGAATTTGAAAGAGGCATGATTGAAGGTGAAAAGCATGCAAAGAGATATCTGATTCATGTTCTTCCTAATTCCATCTACACTGCCATAGATAGTTACCAAGAGACGGCTAAGGGCATGTGGGACCAAGTAGCCAGAATGATGCGTGGGAGCGTTGTAGGAAATCAGCTGAAGATAAATAGCGCGATAACCAAGTTCGATGGGTTCAAGCAGCGCAACGGTGAATCCCTCACCCAGACCTATGAACGATCTTGTCTACTACTCAATGAACTGAACAAGAATAAAATTGTTCGTTCCAATACTGAGAACGCACTAAAGTTCCTCAACAACTTGCTACCTGAATGGAAAGTGTATGCTTCTCATGTCAAGCACAACAACTTGATAGAGAACATCAGCATCAATGAACTGTATGAGACACTTCTCCAAGTCGAAAATGAAGTGAATGAGCTTCTGGGGGAGAGAAGAAGAATGAGCCAAAACCATCTGCTCATCCTATTGCCCTCATGACTTCCAAACTAGGGAAATCTTCGGGCAACCAATCCAGACGCGGTCCACAGCAAAGCTCCTCCGAGTCAGAACCTGAAGACGAGAAAGACGGAGATGTTGATGGTAACGTATCAGACTTAATGAAAGCTATTGTCCTTCTAACTAAATCCTTTCAACAATAACAGTTCTACAAGAAGCCATCTTCCAATAGTCAACGCTACTCCACTTCCTCCAATAAGCGTCATGACTATAAGGATAGGTATGAAGGAAAGAAGAAGGTAGAAGAGCAAGATCAATCTGAGAAGAAGGAGAAGACAGAGAAAGGTGACCGGAAGAAGAGAGATGAACCTGTGAAATGCTACAACTGCGGGAAACTCGGTCACTTCGCTAATGACTGCCGTCAGCCTATAGTGAAGAACTCTCACTACTATGAGGCCAAGCTTGCACTGGCCAGACAGAAGGAAGCTGGGGAGGCAATGTTCGTTGAAAATGAGTATTGGCTAGGAAGATCTGATGATGAGGACGATTATGAAGGTGCTGATGCTTTCATGGGATATCAATTGTCTACGGATGAAGAAAAGGCAACAATAAATCAGGTATGTGATTCTTGCCTACAAAACTTCATACACCAACTGCAAACTATCACCGAAAAGGCAAACTCCCTCAAGGCCACATATGAAGAACAATAGCTTGAAATTAGTTCAATAACTGAAAAGCTTAATGTTCAAATGAAATTAACTGAGAAGTATAAGTCTGAAAATGCTAACTTGACCATTAAATACAAAAATCTGTCATTAGCACCTAAAGACTTAAGGGCCAAATTATCTGATCTCCAACGTCAGTTTGATCAGTGCTTGAATGGGAAAGAAGACATTACATATCAATGTTCTTCTCTTCAAATTCAACACAAGGAGTATGTGGCCAAAATTCTTGATCTTGAAACCAAACTCCACAAAAGGGGTCAAACTGATCAAACCATTTTTTGAATAAACCCAAAGAGTTCACGTACTTTAACAATGAATGGGGAATCGGATATGATAACCCACACTATTTGAAAAAGGGAAGATATCAAGTTCCTACTCTATATGATTTTGCGTGTTATGGGTTGGATAAAAAGTATCCGGAGTACGCAATTCAATGGACTGGTCCTCTTGAACCTGAAAAGGAAGAGGAAACCGAGGAACATAAGCGCACACACAAACGAGGAATTCAACTTCCATTTTGTTATGAACCTCTAAACTACTCGTACCAAAAGGACAAAAAGTACCTTTCCAATGACTACTTCGACCCCTACAAGGTAGCTAGTCCCAAGGATTCCTCCAAAAAGGATGAGGACCTAGCACCTGCAACCAAGACTGAGACGGATGAGTTTAAACTCTATGTTCCTCCTCTCATCTTGGAAGCAAAGATAGTCGAGTTGGAGGAGTCCATTAAGAAAGAAAGGTCAAGGTTTCAAATGGAAAGACAAGTCTTACTTACGAAACTTGAGAATCTTCAACCGGTCAAAACCGACGTTGTGTCTGGTGAAGGACAGGAAATCCTTCGGAGTGAAATCAATCGACTCACATCACAACTGTCTGCCTTGGCAACAGAAAAGATGAAAGAGTACACGAGAAATGGTCAGCTTCAAGAGCAAATTGATGAACTGCTATCTAACAAGAAGATTTCACCCGAACCTTCCTTAAATTCATCCGACACATCTTCGTGCAAACCCTTCTTAGGAAAGATTTCCAGTACACAAGACGGTCAAGATTCTCAAGACGAGAGTGTTTTAAGGAATTTGAACTCTGGTTTTTTCTTAGCTTCCGCTCCAAATTCCCAAAGCACACAAGCACAAAGAGTTCCTCGCCTTCCTCACCTGATCCTAGTCCAGCACTTCCCAAGATAAATTTTTCTGAGTACATGAACTCCGAGGGTAACTGTGAAGAAGAGTTTGAGTCGTTCCCTTTCGACAAACCTCTTCCAAGTCAAACTGATTTTCTATCCCCCGTAGTCAATCATCCGGTTAATTTTTTAAATGGCAGCTGTTCTCAAACAAAGGCCCCAGCTGTGATCAAGATTTCTCAATCAAAACCAACTTCGAAACCTGTTTCCAAAAAGCAATCATAGCCGAGGCAAGAGACCGGATCATTTACTACCACAAATACTATTTCTCCAAGTCATTCTGACTTTCTGTCTCCATTGGTTAATCGTCCGGTAAATTTTCAAAAGGGCGACTGTTCTCAAACCAAGACTCCGGCTGTGATCAAGATTCTTACAAACGTTTCAAATTCTCAAAAACAATCACAGTCGAAGCAAAAGACCGAACGACCGACCACCACGATTCCTATTTCCTCAAAAGTCACTGATCATACTGTCCCTGTTGTTTCGGATAAAAACGGTCGCGCTAAACAAGAAAAACCAAAGTGTCTAGCCAAGGAATATGTCAAAGATGCAGCATCAAAGTCTTTCAATACTGTGTTTTACCCTAGAATGAACAAAAACAATTGTGCTTGAAATCATAGGAATGATTTTGTTAAAAGAGATGTTAATTTTCCGATGAAAATTTATTCCACTCAACAATTGATTCAATTGTCGCATGATTGTTTATGTTGCTTTAGTTGTTGTTGGAATGACTTTGATGATATCCATAACAATGATTGGTTTGGGTCATATCACATGTATAATTCGACACCCAAACGCAAAACCCGTAATAACAAAAGAAAATACTATAAACAACGGGGTTTCCAATCAGAGGTTAAACCACAGCAGGAGACCGGCACCCAGGTGGAAAGCTGCTACAAAATATGTTCCTCCTAAAGGTGTAAATTCTGCACCGAAGAGGAAACAAGTTCCAAAACCAGTTCCCTCCACCGGTGTAAATCCTACACCTAAAGGGAAAGCTGGGACAAAGCAAGCTTCCCCAAACGGTGCCAAACCTAACCCTCCCGGACCCAGGAAAATCTGGGTACCGAAGGTCCGCTAAACTTGTTTTGCAGGACGGTCATGTGTGGTCCTTAGACACTGGATGCTCCACACACATGACCGCAATGAGGGAGCTGCTCACGATCTACAAGGAACAATATCAAGAAGACGTGAGGTTTGTCTATACCTGTGCTTTAACAAGCTACTCATGTGTTTAGGGGGAGCATAATCAGCTATCAGGTATGTTATTCTACTGTTGAGGGGAGCGTCACACACACTTTTTCTTAAATATGTTAAAAAGTTTTTTTGTGTGTGGATACTCCCGTGTGCACTTCACTCTACACACACATTATGAGGGGGAGCATGTCATCTAATGCTCATCATTTGAGGGGGAGCGACACAAATATTTCTTTAAATGCCTAAAGTTGTTGTGTGTCAAATTCTCCATTGAACATCCCTATACACTATCCGAGGGGGAGCATGTTTTTCCCCATTCTCAGTTTGAGGGGGGAGCGAGAGATCCATCTTTTCAAAATTCTACATGTTTCATCTCTTTGAAAAATGGAATTATTCTTTAAAGTGTAAAAGTGTCCGGACACCCATCAGTCCGGATGACTTTCCGGACCGGATGGGTATCCGGGTAGGACTATCCGGAATCCCTACTTTGTTTTGACCGGAAAGGTTTGTTCGGAAACTCTATTTTTCCGGGAAGTATGGTCTGTCCGGGATGTTCTACATATCTTCATTATATCCGGACTCCTCTGTATTTGTCAATTCAGCACTTGCCATCACACTACCAGTCCTCAATCTGTCTCAGATTGAGCCATTTAATGCAAAGGTACGCGCCGGAACTTGTTTATCCGTCTTGTTTACTAACGTTGGATCTTTTACAGATATTCCATGGCGGATCAACAACCTCAACAAAATCCGAGGGGAAACTTCACCCTGTTTTTTCTTAAAAGTCTAAATGTTTTTTTCGTATTGATCACTCCCAAGTAAGTAACACTCTCACTCTGAGATGACGTAAGTCAATCCCCATGTATGTTTTGAGGGGGAGCAGGATAATATCCGTGCTATGCATATGCCTGAAACCTTACCTATGATAGCATATAGACGAGAGTTAGGGAATCCCATGGTCCAGCCAGAGCCGGAGGGACCTTTCCCGGGACATAGAACATGTGAAAAGGAGGGTGTTAAGGTCGAACGCGAACCAGGAAAGAATGAGCCGTAAAGAAAAAGAGGCTCCTGAGCGAACCGAACCGAGCGATATCCGGGTAGCCACATCTGCTATCCCATCTCATTTGTTGGGACGGGGTATTGAAGAAGACTCTGTGGACCCAGCGGAGCAATTGCACGACCCCCTCATCCACTCATCCGTCTCTTAAAAGACGGATGTTTCAGTACATCACGGGGATATAGCACAACTTCCACCGGTCTCTCACTCGGAGAGTACTGGTGTTGAAACAAGAGACCAGCAACCCCAGGTGTCGACTTCTTTCAGTGCACCATCGTGTAACACCCCGTTTCCCAATTTACGTGATTTAACTGTCTTATTTGGGGTTGAGTTAATTTTTGGGTCGTTATGTACGTGTTCAGGAATCTAGGGGCCAGTTTATCAATTTTGTAAGATGAGGGTGTGTTTTGGCATGTATGTAAAGGGGATGGAAACCCTAAACACCCTCATTTGCAGCCATTTGTTTCTTTAGCAAAGAAGAGAGAAAAGAGAAAGGGATTTTCGGAGTTCTTGTGAGCTGCTGTGAAAGATCAACCGATTCTCCTTCGTTAACCGTTGGATCGTCGTGAAATTTGGACAGCGACTTCAAGACCCTCTAATCTACATTCTGACCGGAGGGATTTGGCATCAGAGTTCCCAGTAGAGAGAACCAAGTGTCCGAAGTTGCTATGAAAGGGATTTTCGGAGTTCTTGTGAGCTGCTGTGAAAGATCGACCGATTCTCCTTCGTTAACCGTTGGATCGTCGTGAAATTTGGACAGCGACTTCTCGACCCTCTAATTTACATTCTGACCGGAGGGATTTGGCATCGAAATTCCCAGTAGAGAGAACCAAGTGTCCGAAGTTGCTGTATTTTCCAGGCGAAAGATTTGGTGATTTTGGAAGATTCAAGTTGTGAAAGGTTCTAGGAGGATTGTTGTTCGCGGTCTAGAATTGCAAGGTATGTGTATTATGTTTAGAAATCAATAGAAATGGGGTGTATGAAATGGGATGTTTGGCAAAGTTTTATGGTATTTGGACTATCCTAGCTATGTCATTTCGGGATGAGAGTTGGGATAGAATTAGAGTTCCATTTTTGGGCTTGTTATGATATGTGTATGTATGAATGTTATAGGTGGTACGAGGTGATTATTATACACTGTGAAGTACTTGGTAATTGACATCTTGACAGGTGAGTACTCTACCTATATTATGTAAGTTATGTGTATGTAGTTGGATTGCATGTGTGATTATGTGTATGTTGGCTTTGCCAAAGGAAATAGTACATATGGTGGTAGTAATACCCCTAGGGAATATGTTATGTATGAAGAGGCCTGGTACCAGTGTCTAGTTATGACCTTCCTTATTGGCCTTGTGCCTTAAGGAATGGAAGGATGTTACATGTATGTGATTGCTATGTTTATGCGAGTATGTATGCATGATGATATGTGGTATAGGTGCGTGCTCACTAAGCGAAAGCTTACCCCGTTGTTATTCATCTTTTAGTGGCAGGTACATCTTCGAAAAATAAAGGAAAGGCTCCAGCTTGAAGCTTTTGGATTTGCGGCAGCTCAGCAACTTATATTTTCTTTTGATGAATGATAGTTTTGGATTCTCTAAGCTTTTCAGTTGAATATTGTTTGTCTCAAACTTATTGGTTTTAAGTTACAAACTTGTACTCTTTTCTATAAGATTATGGGATTTTATCTAAATGTTTTAATTACAAATCTTCCGCTGTATTTTAAGGTTACTTTCCGTTAAATGAGTGTTTTAAAGATAAGGGATGTTACAGTTGGTATCAGAGCCTTGGTTTAAGGGATTCGGGCATTCACAAGTGGTGAGTGTTTGAACTTAAACCCAAGTGCTCAAGTTTTCAAATAAGTAACCTTTAAAAAAAAGCTGTTTCGTGTAAGAAAATGGTTTATAAGGAAAGGGTGTTTTAAAAGAAAAAGTTTTCACGGCTGAGCTGCGGTCCAGAGCATCAAGACGGGGGTGAGCACACTATTCCATATTAGGATTTATGATAAAGCATGTTCAGTTTTGTGAAAGACCAGTTTTATAACTGTATTGGATGAGTAATTATGTTTATGTATGCTAGATATGGTCAATGTGACAAGGTTATGATTTCAAGTATGTTTTGTTGATGCATAATGTGAATTAGAATATGATTATAATGTTTATATGATAAGTGGTAGATATGGAAAATGTTGTGATATATATGTTAAAGGTACCAACTAAGCTGGGAATTGGAACCTTAGTGACGGTGTTGAGTCTAAACATGGAGGGTGTAATTATAATGGTATATGGGCCCATACCATTGCAATTACATTGTACATGCCGGGACTTGATATAGTTGCAAAAGAATTCTATGAACCAGACAAGGTTGAGGGTTGGGTAGTAACATGCTAGAAAGGGATTTTGTTAAGAGAGTATAAGCAGAAGGTTTCTAAGGAGCATGTTAGAAAGAAAGACAACTAAGCTAGGACCTCTGGACTATGCTAGGAGTTTGCTCAGGGGGGGGGGGATGTAGATGAATTATTCTAAAGTATCATGTTTATGTATCAGAATGGTGAACACTAGAAGGCAAGGCAAGAGACCGATTATTGAAGAGGATCAGGAAATTCCAGATCTGAGAGGTGTGATCGCTGCTGAGGTCGGGGAGGTTCTTCACGAGTTACTCCCAAGTCTCTTTGAGTAGGTAAAGCAGGAACTAGCTAATGAAATTCGTAGTCAGGTAGAGGCAGCTGTGGCCAGCAGGGCCAGTGGATCAGGGGGCTTGTCAGGCGTACAACCACGGGGGACAAGCTACAGAGATTTCTCGGCCTGTCAGCCGCCACAGTTTGAGGGGCAGAAGGACCCCGTAACCAGCACTCGTTGGATAGCTGAGGTGGAGGGTGCTTTCCGCACCAGTTTTTGTACCGAGGAAGTCAAGGTTCGCTACGCATCGAACCTTCTGAGGAAGGCAGCGAAAGACTGGTGGAACCTTATTGTTCGTGCTCGGACGCCAGAACAAGTGGATAGCATGACTTGGGAACAGTTCAAGGAACTGTTCATGGAACAGTATGTGCCCCAAATTGAGGTAGAGAGACTCACAAATGAGTTTCTATCTATGGAGCAAACTACGGAGTCGGTGAACGAGATCACTGACAAGTTTTTGGAGCGGTCCCTTTCTGTCCTGAGTATGTCAGGAATGAAAAGGCCAAAATGTACAGATATGGGAGAGTTTTGAAACAGGAGATTAGAGAATTTGTTGTTATGGCAAGGTGCACAGATTTTCAGCAGATGCACGAGGCGGCTCGGGCTAGAGAGCTCGAATTAGAGAGTCAAAGAAAGACAAGAAGGGCAGAAACGGTTCAGACTCAACCTCAGCAGACTAAGAGGTTCAAAACTGGGAGTCATAAACCGGAGGTAAAGAAAGAGTTCAAGAGAGAGCATCCCCGCTGTGGGAAGTGTGGACGACAGCATCCGGGAGAATGCCGTATGGGCTCCGGAACCTGTTACAAATGCGGGCACCGGGTCATATCAGTCGAGACTGCAAGGCGACCGCAAAGATATGTTTTAAGTGCTACAAGCCGGGCCATTTTGCTGACGAGTGCCCAATGAATACCGGGTCGGTCCAGAACTCGGGAACCGCACCGGTGAAGATGCTAGAGGGTGGATTGGGAAAGAAGAACGACGCACCCAGGACTCGGGGGCGAGTGTTCCAGATGACCGTAGATGAAGCAAAGGAGGAGCCAGATGTCGTGACAGGTATTTTTCCTATTAATGCATCACCTGCCCTTGTCTTATTTGACTCGGGAGCTACTAAATCTTTTGTTTCTTTATCGTTTTGTAAAGACTTTGCTATTGTAAAGGACAAGTTAGAGAGTCCGCTAGAAGTAGAAATAGCGGACGAGGAGTTTCGTTTTGTGAGTGATGTGTATAAAGGTAATGTAATAGAGATAGCCGGAGTGAAGTTTAGTATAGATCTTATTCCTATTGCGATGAGGGAAATAAATGTAGTAGTTGGGATAGATTGGCTTAGTCGGAATGGAGCGCGCATTGATTGTGAAAAACAGCAGGTAGTGATTCGAACCCCAAGTGGGGGAGAATTAACTATCTCGAGTGAAGGAAGAAAAGGGGTACCAAAGGTGTGCACTTTGGCCAAAGCTAGAAGATATGTGCACCATGGTGGTAGCAGTTACTTGGTGTGTATTGTTGATGAACGGGAGGAGAAAAAGAAGAGAACAGTGGGAGATGTACCAGTGGTCAGCGAGTTTCCGGATGTTTTCCCGGATGACTTGCCTGGCATTCCTCCCGGGAGGCAAGTGGAGTTCCGAATAGACTTGATTCCGGGGGCGGCACCGGTAGCAAAGGCTCCTTACCGTTTGGCACCTCCGGAGATGCATGAACTATCTAAGCAGCTGGAGGAACTGTTGGATAAGGGTTTCATCCGCCCCAGTAGTTCACCTTGGAGAGCCCCTATCCTTTTCGTGAAAAAGAAGGACGGGTCGATGCGGATGTGCATCGACTATAGAGAGCTTAACAAGCTTACGGTGAAGAACAGATACCCGTTGCCGAGGATCGACGATCTCTTCGATCAACTTCAGGGAGCCGTTTGGTTCTCTAAGATAGATCTTCGCTCAGGGTACCACCAGTTGAAGGTCAGGGAAGAGGATGTTCACAAGACAGCGTTCAGAACCAGGTACGGGCATTTCGAGTTCATCGTGATGCCATTTGGACTGACGAACGCACCGGCGGCATTCATGGATCTTATGAATAGAGTTTGCAGACCGATGTTGGATAGGTCAGTCATCGTGTTTATAGACGATATATTGATCTACTCCAAGTCGAAGGAGGATCATATGGAGCATCTACGAGAGGTTTTGGAGATTTTGCGTAAGGAGCAGTTATATGCAAAGTTCTCCAAGTGTGATTTCTGGTTACAAGAGGTTCAATTTCTTGGACATCTTGTGAACCGAGAGGGTATCAAGGTAGACCCAGCGAAGGTGGAGGCAGTGATGAAGTGGGAAACCCCGAAGACTCCCACTGAGATTAGGAGTTTCCTTGGATTAGCCGGGTACTACCGCCGGTTCATCCAGGATTTCTCCAAGATAGCAGTTCCGTTGACGAAGCTGACGAGGAAGAACGAACGTTTCGTTTGGGGAGAGGAACAGAAAACAGCGTTCGAAACCTTAAGGAGAAAGTTATGCGAGGCTCCGGTGTTGACACTACCGGAGGGAGTTGAAGACATGACAGTCTACTGTGATGCGTCTTATCACGGGCTAGGCTGCGTTCTTATGCAGAGGGGAAGGGTGATTGCCTATGCGTCTCGTCAACTGAAGACGCATGAGGTGAATTACCCGACTCACGATTTGGAGCTTGCGGCAGTGGTGTTCTCTCTCAAGTTATGGCGGCACTACCTGTATGGGGTGAAGTGTACTATCTATACGGACCACAAGAGTCTTCGTTATTTCATGGATCAACAGAATTTGAACATGAGACAGCGGAGGTGGTTGGATGTGGTGAAGGATTATGATTGCGAGATTCTTTATCACCCGGGGAAGGCAAATGTCGTAGCGGATGCCTTGAGTAGAAGAGCGAGTAGTGTTCTACTTCGGGTACCGTTGATGAGACTAACAGTATCAACGTCGCTTCACGACTTGGTAAGAAGGTCTCAAGAGGAAGCGATCAAGGGTGAGAACCAGAAGAAGGAACGGATAAAGGGACAGGTGGATCAGTTAGTGCCCGACAGTCGAGGTCTATTGACTCGGTACGGTCGGGTATGGGTTCCAGTATCGTGTGAGGCAAGGCAGACACTTCTGGACGAGGCGCATAAGTCAAGGTTCTCTATCCATCCCGGTGCTACTAAGATGTATAGAGATCTGAAGACTGACTACTGGTGGCCGGGGATGAAGCGGGACGTGGCTAAGTACGTGGAGAAATGTTTGACTTGTGTAAGGGTCAAAGCAGAGCATCAGAGACCGCACGGGAAGTTACAGCCATTAGAGATACCAGAGTGGAAGTGGGAGCATATAACAATGGATCTGATTACCAAGTTGCCTCGAACACCTAGGAATCATGATGCCATTTGGGTGGTTGTAGATAGGCTGACAAAGAGTGCCCATTTTATCGCGATCCGTGAAAGTTCATCTGCAGAAAAGTTAGCTGACATCTATGTCAGTGAAATTGTAGCAAGGCATGGGGTACCGGTAACAGTGATATCAGACAGGGATGTTCGGTTTACGTCGCGGTTTTGGGGGAAGTTCCATGAAGATTTGGGTACGAGGCTTCAGTTCAGTACAGCCTTTCACCCACAGACGGACGGGCAAAGCGAGAGAACAATTCAGACTCTTGAGGATATGTTGAGAGCCTGTGTTTTGGATTTTGGGGGCAGCTGGGATACGTATTTACCGTTGGCTGAGTTCTCATACAACAACAGTTTCCATGCCAGTATTGGCATGCCTCCGTATGAGATGTTGTACGGGAGAAGATGTAGGACTCCTATCTGTTGGGGAGAGGTAGGCCAGCGGGAGTTAAGCAGCACAAAAGTGGTTCAGAAAACGACGGAAAGTATTGAGATGATTCGGGATAGGCTACGAACCGCACAGAGTCGTCAAAAGAGTTACGCCGACAAGCGAAGGTCGGATCTGGAGTTCAACGTGGGAGATAATGTTTTGTTGAAGGTATCACCTTGGAAAGGGGTGATCCGATTCCGGAAGAGGGGCAAGCTAGGCCCTAGGTTTATCGGACCTTTCAAGGTGATAGCACGGGTTGGGAAGGTTGCGTACCGGCTGGAGCTTCCGCCGGAACTCAGTCTGATACACAACACCTTCCACGTATCTCAGTTGAGGAAGTGTTTAGCTGACGAGTCGGCGCATGTCCCGATAGATGACATACAGGTCGACGAACGGTTGAATTATATTTAGAGACCGATAGCAATCTTGGAAAGGAAGACCAAATCCTTGCGAAACAAGGAGATCAGCTTAATGAAAGTTCAGTGGGAACACCGAAAAGGATCGGAATGGACATGGGAACCGGAAGCTGAGATGAGATCGAATTATCCGAAACTCTTCCAAGTCTGATCGATTTCGAGGACGAAATCCTATTAAGTGGGGGAGAGTTGTAACACCCCGTTTCCCAATTTACGTGATTTAACTGTCTCTTTTGGGGTTGAGTTAATTTTTGGGTCGTTATGTACGTGTTCAGGAATCTAGGGGCCAGTTTTTCAATTTTGTAAGATGAGGGTGTGTTTTGGCATGCATGTAAAGGGGATGGAAACCCTAAACACCCTCATTTGCAGCCATTTGTTTCTTTAGCAAAGAAGAGAGAAAAGAGAAAGGGATTTTCGGAGTTCTTGTGAGCTGCTGTGAAAGATCGACCGATTCTCCTTCGTTAACCGTTGGATCGTCGTGAAATTTGGACAGCGACTTCACAACCCTCTAATCTACATTCTAACCGGAGGGATTTTGCATCGGAGTTCCCAGTAGAGAGAACCAAGTGTCCGAAGTTGCTGTGAAAGGGATTTTCGGAGTTCTTGTGAGCTGCTGTGAAAGATCGACCGATTCTCCTTCGTTAACCGTTGGAATGTCGTGAAATTTGGACAGCGACTTCACGACCCTCTAATTTACATTCTGACCGGAGGGATTTGGCATCGGAGTTCCCAGTAGAGAGAACCAAGTGTCCGAAGTTGCTGTATTTTCCAGGCGAAAGATTTGGTGATTTTGGAAGATTCAAGTTGTGAAAGGTTCTAGGAGGATTGTTGTTCGCGGTCTAGAATTGCATGGTATGTGTATTATGTTTAGAAATCAATAGAAATGGGGTGTATGAAATGGGATGTTTGGCAAAGTTTTATGGTATTTGGACTATCCTAGCTATGTCATTTCGGGATGAGAGTTGGGATAGAATTAGAGTTCCATTTTTGGGCTTGTTATGATATGTGTATGTATGAATGTTATAGGTGGTACGAGGTGATTATTATACACTGTGAAGTACTTGGTAATTGACATCTTGACAGGTGAGTACTCTACCTATATTATGTAAGTTATGTGTATGTAGTTGGATTGCATGTGTGATTATGTGTATGTTGGCTTTGCCAAAGGAAAGAGTACCTATGGTGGTAGTAATACCCCTAGGGAATATGTTATGTATGAAGAGGCCTGGTACCAGTGTCTAGTTATGACCTTCCTTATTGGCCTTGTGCCTTAAGGAATGGAAGGATGTTACATGTATGTGATTGCTATGTTTATGCGAGTATGTATGCATGATGATATGTGGTATAGGTGCGTGCTCACTAAGCGAAAGCTTACCCCGTTGTTATTCATCTTTTAGTGGCAGGTACATCTTCGAAGAATAAAGGAAAGGCTCCAGCTTGAAGCTTTTGGATTTGCGGCAGCTCAGCAGCTTATATTTTCTTTTGATGAATGATAGTTTTGGATTCTCTAAGCTTTTCAGTTGAATATTGTTTGTCACAAACTTATTGGTTTTAAGTTACAAACTTGTACTCTTTTCTATAAGATTATGGGATTTTATCTAAATGTTTTAATTACAAATCTTCCGCTGTATTTTAAGGTTACTTTCCGTTAAATGAGTGTTTTAAAGATAAGGGATGTTACACATCGAGTCTAGATCCACCTGTTATTGAAGATTCTTTGACTAGGACACTTGATGCTGAACAACACCAAGTCGCGGCTCTAAGTGACCCGACCGGAACGTCTGTAGTGTCTCCGTCTGCCGGAACACGAGGATCGGACGGATATCCTACCACAGCTATTATCACGCCAACTGTGAACGTAGGTGCCTCTACCCCCGCGGTAGATGCCTCAGCGGGTAACCTAAGTGGTCCCGGAGTTACTCGCCCAGACTTTGTGTCACCAGGGTCCCTGGACAGCACCCTTAAGGCTATCCGCCAGGATATGGAGCAACAGATGCATCAACATGTAGCCGTTGAACTTGCCAAAGCGATGAGCGCTATCAAAGGTAAAGGCCACCTCGTCGAAACTGAAACTGCCCCTGTACCTCCACCGATTCAACCGTAACCTATCTATTCGGTGGACACCCTGAAGACGATACTATTGGCCCAACTGCTCCAGGAATCAGATACAACCGCCTCTACTGAAGCAGACCTGATCTCAGTTCTCCGATTACAGGTCACTGCTCCGTCTTCATCTATTACCACTCGCTTAGACGCCATTGACCCGACTCTCAAGGAATACAAGCTAGCGCTCACAACGCTGTCCGAGAGAGTCCGCTCACTCGAAGATACCTGCAAGAGTCAAGCAGGCGGCCTGAAGCGGAAACACGATGACCAGGATGATCCTGATCACCGTGAGGTGGAGAAAAGACAACGTCTGACCGATACCGCCTCCCTGATCCAGAGTGAAGCTACAACTGTGGTTCATCAGGAACCCCCAACTGTGGCAGCTACAACAGAAGCACCAAAAGCCGAGTTGCCTTTAGCAGACATGGTTATAGACATGGAGATATCAGATGAAGAAGACCCGACGGTTGAAAAGCCCGAGGGTTCAACACAGGAACTGATTGATTTTGACTCATCAGACATACCGATTATGGACATGATAGATCCAGATTGTGAAGCCAACCCGGAGACCGAAGATGCATGGTATGAAAAAGCCGCCAGTGCCGTAAATCTCCAGGTAAATTTGGTCTTCCACACTGATGAGGACGACAACATTGATTATGATCAGTTCCTGCTCCAATATTTGTATGGAACATCCCCCGTTCACTATGCTCAAACCGCCGGAACATCATCAACAAGACCCGAGTCTACTACTTCCGATCTTCCGACAACTGCTCCTCCCACGACAGCTTCTGATCTTCCTCCCCCTCCTCAACAGCAACAAATCCGTTGGGAGAAGATCATGGTACTTATCCCTCACTTGGAGGAATCTTTGAAGAAGCTGTTCATATACAAGCTTCGCCCGATCGAGCCGACCTTCTGTCTGGGTGTTTACAACTTTAGCACAAAATTTCAACGCCGGTATATACTAGCAGTGCAGCGGTGTCTTCCAATCAACCAAGTCAAAAACAAACTTCGGATCACAGAGGTAATCGGTATCTATTCAAGACGCATTATGAGGATCGTCTACCCAGTTTTCATTGTTCGACGTGAAGATGGGAACGAATGGAAATTTTCAGAAGCTGACTTCAAGAACCTCCGACCGCTCGACTTTCTTGTTATTCTGAAAGACTTACGTACAAGAACCATCCGACCGCTAGAGATTATAAAGGCCCTCGAAGTTGTTCGCCGATACCTGGTCCGCACCATCATGATGTCTTATCTAACAGACTTCCAAATGGGTATCGAGAACAAGGCAAAAAAGGTAAACCTGATCAAGCCGAATCTGGATGCCCCTGAGCTGAAGATGTATCCCGAGAACTCACTGCTTCTACAACCTGAATTTGGGATAGTCTACATCAACGAACAGAACAAAAAGAAGTTTATGCATTTCAGCCAGGTAAACAGATTTTATGACGGCACGCTTCTAAAGGTCAGAGATGCTCTTCGAAAGATTATTCAGCACGAGTCTGAGAATCCAAGGTATTCTTATGTTCCGAATCAGAATGAAACTATTGCTCGGAATGCCTTGGAAATGATTGAAGATCGCATCAACTATCGTCGCGCCATCAGATTCTTTGAGGTTCACTTCGCGTTGCGCAAACGATACGTGTTCAACTGGCGAGAGCTAGAGCGCGAACTCGAACTTCAAATCAAAGGGGGAGATTGTTAGGGCAGGTTGTATAGTTGATTTAAAGTTCAAAGGTTGAATTGTAATAGTTTAATTTGAGCCTGATTAGTGAACGGGCCGTGGGCTTGTTAACCACGGGCCCATTGTATTTAATGTAAGATTAGCTTGGAAAAACGAGCTAATCATCTCTTTAGCTTTCTATTCATATTGTAAACATTCTCTCTTAAAGTTAATGAAAGGGATGACAGTTGGAAATCATTGTTCTTATTGATTATCATTACGATTTCTATATTGTTGCATGGATCTGGATTTAACAGAAGTTTTGTCAAAAGTTACAAGTGTTGGATCTGGATAGAAGACTCAGAGTTCTAAGTAAGAAGACTCAGAAGTTCTGGCTGAGAAGTCTTGAAAAGATTACAAGTGTGAAAATCTGAACAAAAGGATCAGAGTCCGGAATAGGAGACTCAGAACCTCTGAAGATGAAGTTGGAAGGAAGTTCTGAACAAAACGTCCTAGTGCTTGAAGGAAGTTCTGATATGCTTAGTCAGAAGAATGTTCAGAAGTTCTAAACAACATGTTCAGAACTTATGACGGGATAGTTTTCTTTATATTCTGTTAGTTGAATAGGACACGTGTAATAGTTCTATTTGTCTTTCAGTTATATGTACTGTAGCTTTAGTATTTCCTTACAGTATATATAGAAGTTAGCACTGTTAAGCTAACTAACTTTCCCGCATAACTTTGTATTCACTTTTGTAATCTTAGAGAGATTCTCTCTCTAGATCTGTAATCTGTTCCTGATTGAATACAAGTTTGTTTGATCCAATTCTCTATCATTTACTATTTGATTGTTCATATTTGATTGTAAGATTGAATCCTGGACTTACAATTGGTATCAGAGCTAATCAACAAACAAATTTGTTCAAGATCGTGATTGTGAAGGTTCCTGATCGTGTTATTGAAGATTTCTTGATCAATTCGTAAATTGATTCCGCTGCTGCTCAAAATTCTTGAATTCGTTCTGTTTTGATTAAAGAAATTTGAATTTATATTTCTGTTGAATCGATTCAATTCAATTTTACAAATCATGTCTTCGAAAGAATTTCTCTCTATGGGATCTGAAACGAAGCCACCTGTTCTTATTCCGGAAGAATATCAGCAATGGAAGATTCGTATGATTCAATTCTTGGATAACATTGATCAGAACTTGATGATTTCTATTCGCGAAGGTCCAATTGAAGTCTACGTGGATGTTGCTGCTACACTTGCAACTGATACTACTCCGGAGAATCCTGCCACCAGGGTGAAGAAGATTTTTTCACAATATACAGAAGCTCAGAAACAGAGACATGCAATAGACAAAAGAGTTATTACTTTGATGACTTTGGCAGTTCCTAATGAGGTTTTCAATAGAATTGACAGTGGAACATCTGCAAAGGAAATGTGGGATGAACTGGAAAAGCAGATATTGGGAACACTCAAATCAATTCAAGCAAAGTTGAATCAAATCATCAATGCTTATGAAAGATTCAAAGCAAAGGAGTCAAAAAGTTTAACCCAAACTTACAGTAAATTTTGCACAATATTGAATGACCTAAGGAGGAATGGGCCGAAGAAGACTAAGTCTGAGATAAACTACAAGTTTCTAAATAGTCTTAATTCAGAGTGGTCGTCTTTTGCAAATAGTCTTCAGATGAACAAGGATATGTGTGAGGAAGATCTAAATGATCTATTTTGTGTTCTGAATCAACATAAGGATTCTGTTAAGCAAGTGGTTGAGGAAAAGAAAAGTGTTTCTGATCAATTAGCTTTGCTTTCAAAATCCAAAGTCACCAAATCATCCAAATCATCAAAGAAATCTGGGTTTTTGTCTGAAATTCCAAAGATAGAGGAAGAGTATGCTGAGGAAGATGAATCTGATGAAGATGTTGATATCAAGCTGATTGCTGAGAAACTGGCCTTATTGACCAATACTTTCAATAAGAGATATGGGAAGAATAAGTTTCAGGGCAAGTACAGAAGAGAATAGGGGAGTTCAGAAGAGAAATACAAGAAGAAGGAAGATAGAGAAGAAAGTAAGAATGAGAAGAAAGAGGAGAAGGAATAAAGAAAAGAAAAAGATCTTTGTTTCAAGTGTGGATAACCTGGACATTTTGCTAGAGATTGCAGAGTGAAAGTAGTTAAAGATTATGAGTACTATACAAAGAAGGCTCAACTGGCTAAAACCAAAGATAGTGGAATTGCAATGTTAGCAGAACAAGAGAACTGGCTATACTATTCTTCTGATGAGGAAGATTGCATTCACTTTTCTCAGATGCAAAGCTATATGGCTAAGATGAAGAATGAAGATGATTCTGACTATGAGGATGCAGGTTCTGAATCTTCAACTGAGGTACATTCTGCCCTTGAAATTGATTTAATGACTCAGATTGGTAATATGAATGCTAAATTTGTCAAACTCGGAAAACAGATAAAAGGTGAAAGGATTCTGGTTAACAAATTCAGAACAGAAAAAGAAATAATTAAAGAATAGTTTGAAGAATCTGAAGCTGAGAAACAAAAAGTCAGAAATGAGAATTCTGAACTTTTGAAAAAGATTTCTGAATTGAAAAGTGAACTTACAGAAGTTAAAGATGGAAAGGGTGATTTACAAATTAAGTTTGATATGTTATTTGAGGAAAGAAATAATTTGTACACAAAAATCAAAGAGTTGGAAGACCTTAATTTGAAAAGAGGTCAAACTCAACAAACCTTGAATCTTCTCACAAGCAATGTTAAAGACACAAGATTTTATAATCCAAAAATTGGATTAGGTTTGGAGGAAAATGTGGTTTTGAAAAGTGCACCAACAAATCTTTATGATTTTGATAAACTATAAGTTCCTAAACCACAAATCCCAGAAATTGTTGAAGTCTTTGTGAGACCTGCAAGTTCTATAACAAGTTCAAGTAGTTTGCAAAAATCAAGTCCTGTAAAAGCAAAGGAAACAATTTCTGAATCAAAAACTGAGAAATCAGAAGTTTCAGATGACAAGGTTAAGAAAGAAATTTCTAAACCAACAGAAGAGAAACCAAAATATAATGATGCTAAATTCAAATATGACTCTCTGAATGTCAGTTACAAAAATAAACAACCAAGTTTTTCATATTCTGAAATTGAAAGTATATTTGATGCAAGTAAGGTTTCTGAAACAGTCAGTCAGAAGTCTGAGTCTTATAGTCAGAATTCTGACTCCGTTAGTCAGAACTCTGAGTCTGAAGGTCAAAATTCTGAGTCAACTGAAAATTCTCAATCTAATTCAGAAAGTTTCTTAGAACTTGAAAAGAGGTTTAAACTTGTTAGTCAAGAACTTGAGGACTTAAGGAAAAATTTTGATGAGCTTGAAAATGATTACTGTGATGTAGATTTTAAACTGGGCCAAGTTTTAAAAGAAAATAACACTTATGTTCAGAAAATAACAGAGCTTGAGAAGTTAAAGGGTGAGTATGATCTTTTCAAGATTAATGCTTTAAAAGAAAATAAGAAATTCTTTAATGAATCAAGTACATTTGAGAATGGTGAATCATCCAAATCATCTACTAATTCTGAAAAGTTGAATGTTTTAGAAAAAGAGGAAAGCAAAAGGAAAGATGATCTGAAAAGAGTTTCTAAGGAGATTGAGATGAATACTACTGTTGAACCTAAAGTCAATAGTTCTTGTATTAAATGCAAATGTAATCTAAATACCAGTAATAAAAGTGAAAAGCCTTATGTTTCATATTTACTCTCTCTTGCAAGAAAGAATCTCAAATGTGTTCAATGTGACAGTCATTCATTTGAATCATCACAGAAAAAAGTCAAATTATAATAACATTTGTTTCTTATATAAACAAAGCAACTCAGAATTCAAAGAGAAAGATTGATTCTGTTCCTCAAACTCAGATTAAAGGGAAAAAGATTTAAAACATTTCTCAATCTAAAGAAAAAGGAAAGAAGAATGAAAACATGTTTCAAACTAAAGAAAAGAAGACTGAAAATGTCTCTCAGTCTCAACCTAAAGTTTTCAAGAACAAAAGAAACAACTTTGTGAATAGAAAATGTTCTGACTTCATAAAAGTACAAGGAAAGTGGTGCTTAAAAGAAGATTTTGAATGGAAAGTCAAAGGAACTTTTGTTAAATCAAATACCAAATCTAACAAAGATGGACCCATTCTAAAATGGGTACCTAAATCTAACTGATTGTTTTTGCAGGGATGTCATGTGTGGTTTTTAGATTCCGGAGCATCAAAACACATGACAGGTCATAAGTCTTCTCTGTCAAATTTCACAGAAAAGGCTGGAGGAGAAGTAAACTTTGGTAACAACAGTAAAGGACAGTTAGAGGTTATGGGGATTTAACAAAGGGAGATCTGACTATTCAGAAGGTTTTCAATGTGGAGGGCTTACAACATAATTTGTTCAGCATAAGTCAGTTTTTGGATAGTTTTTGCCAAATCAAGTTCAGTATAACAGGTTGTTTAATTCTAACTGAGAAAGATATAAAGGTGTTTTGGTCCAAAAGACATATGGACTTATTTGTGGTTAAATTTTCAAAGATTCAAGCTTTAACTCCAGTATGTCTATTGTCAAATGCTGTGGCAAATGAATGTTGGCTCTGGCACAGAAGATGTTTTCATTTGAATTTTAAGGATCTGAACAATCTGGTTAACAAACATCTAGTTAAAGGGTTACCAAAGATCAAGTTTGAGAAGGAATCATTATGTTCAGCATGTGAAATGGGAAAAATGAAGAAAAGTTCTCATAAGATGAAAATGGATTCTTCATGCTTGTCACCATTAGAAATGATTCACACAGATCTATATGGTCCAATTTCAGTTCAATCAATGGGAGGAAAGAAATATATACTTGTCATTGTGGATGAATATTCAAGATACACATGTGTTTAATTCTTAAGAGCAAAGTCAGAAGCTGCTATAACACTGATTAATTTCATCAAAAGATCTCAAGTATTCTTACAACTTCCAGTCCAGAAAATCAGAAGCGACAATGGAACAGAGTTCAAAAATGAGACTCTTCAGAACTTTTTACAAAGCTCTGGGATTTCTCATAACTTTTCTGCTGTCAAAACTCCTCAACAAAATGGTGTTGTTGAAAGAAAGAACAGAACTTTAGTTGAAGCTGCAAGAACCATGTTGGCTTATTCAAATCTTCCAACCTTCCTATGGGCTGAAGCAATAGCCACTGCTTGTTTTACACAGAACAGAACTTTGATTAATAAAAGATTGAATAAAACTGCTTATGAACTGATAAACAAAAGAAAACCACTGATTAAATTCTTTCATGTTTTTGGTTGCAGATGCTATGTTCTCAAAGACAGAGAAAATATTGGTAAATTTGATAAAAAGGCAGATGAAGGATACTTTGTTGGTTACTCACTAACTTCCAAAGCATTCAGACTCTACAACAGAAGAACCAAGAGGATAATGGAAAGCATTAATGTGACATTTGATGAGTCAAGAATGAAGACTTCTGAACAGAATAGTTCAGAACTCAAACAGGATAAGACAAAAATGACTTCTGAAACAACTTCTAATCCTAACTGTTCAAAACTCAATTTATTGTTTAAGGATGCATTTCTGGAACTAACTTCTGAATCATATGCAGATTTTGAGAATCCAAAAATGATTCAAGAAATAAAGAAGGGAACTTCAGAAGTGGTTCAAACTACTATAATTTCTGATACTGGTCCATCTGAGGAATGTCCAACTTTGATCAATACAAGTGATGAAACTCCTGAGCCTAGTACTCAGAATTCTGGACAAGGAACTCATAATTCTGAACAAGACAATCAGAATTCTGAACTAGGTAATCAGACTTTTGGTCCAGAGACTAAGAACTCTGAGCAAGTGTTAAATCCAGATCCGTGCAACAACTATGAAATCAGTAATGTAAGCAAATAAGAACAATGATTTCAACTGGTCATCCCTGTATTAAGCTTTCAATCAGAGTGTTTACAATTGATACGCGGGTATCACCCCCCGGGAATCTAACCGCAAGTGTACGGTGTCGAATCAAGTAATAACGTACGGTAAGTACGAGTATCGAATCCACGGGAACTAGGAACTAAGTATCACAATTACTATAAGCTCTATTAACTGAACTATCGATAATTGAACGGTTGGTATTAAACTACTTAAATGCGAGAATTAAATCAAACACAAGACAAAACAGTAAACAGCTTTGGAAAATCAGATAGAGAAAATAGTTGATGGTTGGAAATCGAATGGTTCTCGCATACAAACGTCTGACTCAATTCAAATACCAATTATTCCTATCAATGAATACCCAATCTTTATCTAATCATTGTTCTTTCTCAAGCTACAACGATTTTATGTGCAAAGCATGGTTCGTTTTCAAGCAACCGTGATTTCTATTTTGAAAACATAAGTTTTATCTTTCGATCTCAACATATAGGGTTCAAAACGCATTAAGCTTAAGATTCAAACGGGACTAAGATTTACTCGGTATATCTCTATCCTTTCTTAACTTAGACATGCAATTCCTAATTCTACTTCTCAATTACTTCTCTCGAACATAAATTGAAAGCAATAAAACAATTGTAAGGTAGCTAATCTCACAAAAGCATTAAACACCAAATTGCATTCATTCATTAAAATAGGAAAACTGATAAAGGTCTCATGTCATCTGTTTACAAGCTTAAACCACATTCATTCCAACCCCCAACATGAACCGGTTAGTTCATGTCGGTGGTGGATTCAAACACAATAGAAAAAGATGGAAACAAGTATGTAGACATGATAATTGTGGCAACTGTAAATGGAATGGTTACTCCCTTCTATCGTGCTCGTCTCTACTTCGCGTGATGAACGTGTATCTGATCCTCCCTCTATCGTGGCTCCAACGGGTGTCACTCGACTCTGAAAATCGCCCCCGGAACTGCTCTGGCCGTCGTGTGAAAGTTGCCTATCGAATGAATGACCTAAATCCCAAAATTAACTGCTTAAAATCGACAAATAGTGGGTTACGCGACCTACCACGTGACTTGCAAGTCGCGTGGCAAGTCGCGCGTATGCTTTTTGCTGCGTGGGTCGATTTCTGGTTCGCGGATCGGGTCCTGGTTCCGTTGCGGGTCTTAGGCTTGACTTTTGGGCTTCCGTTAGGCTTCGTTTGGACTCGTTTTGGGCTCTTTTTAGCTTCTTTTCTCGATGATTGCCTCCTTTTAGATAACCTGTATAAATCACTTGATAAACCGTAAAATACACGCCTTTTTACTTGAATACAAGCCAATCTCATTGGTTTCAGAACTGAAAATAACGCCAAAAAGTGGTGTTATCAACAATACGAGTATGAAAGCAAATGAGACAACTAACTTGTTTTTCCAAGCTAGAAGAACATTATATATGCGGGCCCGTGGTTAACAAGCCCACGGGCCGTTCACTAAAAGGCTCAAAATAAGGAAATACAAATTACACCCTTGAACTTTAAATCAACATTAAATTGACCCTAACAATCTCCCCCTTTGATTTGAAGTTCGAGTTCGCGCTCTAGCTCTCGCCAGTTGTAGACATCTTTTATGAAGCGCGAAGTGAATCTCGAACCATCTGATAGCACAGCGGTAGTCGATGCGATCTTCAACCAATTCCAAGGCATTCCGAGCATTTGTTTCATTCGGATTCGGAACATATGAGTACCTTGGATTTTCAGACTCGTGTGTAATGATCTTTCAAAGAGCATCTCGAACTTTAAGGAGTGAGCCATCGCAGAATCTTTCTACCTGACTGAACCGCATAAATCTTTTATCTTTCTGTTCATTAATGAAGACGATCCCAAATTCTGGTTCTAGAAGCATAGCGTTCTCGGGATACATATTCAATTCAGGAGCTTTCAGATTTGGCTTTATCAGATTGACTTTCTTCGCCCTGTTCTCGACAGCCATTTGAAAATCCGTTAGATATGACATCATAATGGTACGGACCAGGTATCGACGAACAGCTTCGAGCGCCTTTGTGACTTCAAGCGGTCGGATGGTTCTTGTACGAAGGTCTTTCAGAATAGCCAGGAAGTCGAACGGTCGAAGGTTCTGGAAGTCGGCTTCAGAGAATTTCCATTCGTTCCCATCTTCACGTCGGACAGTGAACACTGGGTAGACGATCTTCATAATGCTTCTTTAATAGATACCGATTACCTCTGTGATCCGAAGTTTGGTTCTGACTTGGATGACTGGTAGACACCGCTGCATTGCGCTGATATATCGCCGTTGGTATTCGGGGCTAAAGTTGTAAATACCAAGGCAGAAGGTCGGCTCGATCGGGCGAAGCTTGTGGACGAACAGCTATTTCAAAGATTCCTCCAGATGAGGGATGAGTACCATGATCTTCTCCCAACAAATTTGATGCTGAGGAGAGGGAGGAAGATCAGAAGCTGTCATTTGCAGAGGAGTTATCGGAATGTTGGCAGTAGTCGGTTCAGGTCTTGTTGAAGTTCCAGTGGGTTGAGCATAGTGAACGGGAGACGTACCATAAAGATTCGGTAGCAGGAACTGATCATAATCGATGTTGTCGTCTTCATCAGTAGGGAATACCAAATTTACCTGGAGATTTACGGCACTGGCGGCTTTTTGATACCATGCATCTTCGTCCTCCGGGTTGGCTTCACAGTCTGGATTTATCATATCCAGTAGAGGTCTGTCTGATGAGTCAAAGTCGATCAATCCCTGTGTTGAACCCTCAGGCTTTTCAACCGTTGGGTCTTCGTCATTTGAAATCTCCATGTCGATTACCATCTCGGCTAATGACAACTCGGCTTCAGGTGCTTCTGTAGTAGCTGCCGCAGTTGGGGGTTCCTGTTGAACCACTGTTGTAGCTTCAGTCTGGATCAGGGCAGCGGTCTCGGTTAGACGTTGTCGTTTCTCCCCCTCACGGTGATCATGATCATCCTGGTCATCATGTTTCCGTTTCAGACCGCCTGCTTGACTCTTACATGTTTCTTCGAGTGAGCGGACTCTCTCGGACAACAAAGTGAGTGCTTGGTTGTATTCCCTAAGAGTCGAGTCAATGTTATCCAGGCGAGTGGTAATGGATGATGACGGACCAGTGACCTGTGATTTCAGAACGGAGATCAGGTCTGCTTCGGTTGAGGTGTTTGTTTCTGATTCTTGGAGCAGTTGGGCCAGTATCATCGTCTTTAGAGTGTCCACCGAATTGATAGGTTGAGTTGAGATCGGTGGAGGTACAGGTGCGGATTCAGCTTCGACGACCTTGTCTTTGCCCTTGATTGCGCGCATAACTTTGGCAAGTTCAGCGGCTACATGTTGCTGCATATTCTGCTCCATTGCCTCGCGGATAACCTTAAGGGTGTTGTCCAGGGACTCTGGTGACACAAAGTCTGGGTTACTAACTCCGGGACCACTTAGGTTACCCGTTGAGGCATCTACCGCGGGGGTAGAGCCACCTACGTTCACAGTTGGCGTCATAATAGCTGTGGTAGGATTTCCGTCTGATCCTCGTGTTCCGGCAGACGGAGACACTACAGACATTCCGGTTGGGTCACTGAGAGCCGTGACTTCTTGTTGTTCCGCATCAAGTGTCCTAGTCAATGAATCTTCAATAACAAGTGGATCTAGACTCGATGGTGCACTGAAAGAAGTCGAGACCGGGAGTTGCTGGTCTCTTGTTTCAACACCAGTACTCTCCGAGTGAGAGACCGGTGGAAGTTGTGCTATATCCCGGTGTGAGATTGAAACATCCATCTTTTGAGAGACAGATGAGTGGATGAGGGGGCCATGCAATTGCTCTGCTGGGTCCACGGAGGCTTCTTCAATACCCCGTCCCAACGTATGAGGCGGGATAGCATATGTGGCGACCGGATATCACTCGGTTGGGTTCGCTCGTGAGCCTCTTTATCTTTATGGCTCGATCATTCTTGGTTCGCTTTCGACCTTAACTCCCTCTTTCTCACATGTTCTATGTCCCGGGAAAGGTCCCTCCGGCGCTGGCTGGACCATGGGATTCCCTAACGCTCGTCTATATGCTATCACAGGTAGGGCTTCAGGCATATGCAAAGCACTGATATTATCCTGCTGCCCCTCAAAACATACATGGGGATTGACTTGCTTCCCCTCAGAGTGAGAGTGTTACTTACTTGGGAGTGATCAACACAAAAAACATTTAGACTTTTAAGAAAAAACAGGGTGAAGCTTCCCCTCGGATTTTGTTGAGGTTGTTGATCCGACATGAAATATCTGTAAAAGATCCAACGTTAGTAAACAAGACGAATAAACAAGTTACGGCGCGTACCTTTGCTGTAAATGGATCAATCTGAGACAGATTGAGGACTGGCAGTAGGAAAACAGGTACTGGATAGACGGAACATGGGTGTCCGGACAACACACTGGAAGTGCAAAGCTTACCGGACAAACCCAACTATCCGGACAACGAAGGATTCCGGATGAATTGAATTTTTCCGGATAGGGACCCGGTCCGGAAACTCATCCGGACAGATTGGGTTTCCGGATACCTGTCCGGAAACTCTTGATTTTTAAAAAAAACTTTTCATGTCCTTGTTGATTTTGTAGAAATAGGACTATGTGGATTTAAGAAACGAACCTTCTATCGCTCCCCCTCAAATTGAGCGTGGGGATTACCTTGCTCCCCTTCGAATATTGCAAACTTATGAAATGGAGAGTCCGACACACATACAAAACTTTTGAACGTTTAAAGAAAAATTTGTGTCCCTCCCCCTTAAAGGATGAGCATTAGATGACATGCTCCCCCTCAGAATGTGTGCGTAGAGTGAAATGCACACGGAAGTATCCACACACACACAAAAAACTTTTTAACATATTTAAGAAAAAAGTGTGTGTGACGCTCCCCCTCAACAGTAGAGTAACATACCTGATAGCTGATCATGCTCCCCCTAAACACATGAGCAGTTTGTTAAAGCACATGTATAGACAAACCTCACGTCTTCTTAATATTGTTCCTTGTAGATCGTTAGCAGCTCTCTCCTTGCGGTCATGTGTGTGGAGCATCCAGTGTCTAAGGACCACACATGACCGTCCTGCAAAACAAATTTAGCGAACCTTCGGTACCCAGATTTGCCTGGGTCCGGGAGGGTTAGGTTTGGCACCTCTTTGAGGAACTTGCTTTGACACAGCTTTTCCCTTAGGTGTAGGTTTTACACCGTTTGTGGGAACTGGTTTAGGCACAGGTTGCCTCCTAGGTGTAGATTTTACACCCTTTGGAGGAACAGGTTTGGCAGCAGGTTTCCTCTTTGGTGTCGGTTTAACCTCAGTAGGAGCAACCCATCTAGGAGCAGGTTTGGTCTCCCGCTGTGGTGTAACCGTAGATTGGTAACCCCGTTTTTGATAGAGTCTTTGCTGGTTATTACGGGGTTTGCGTTTGGGAAATAAATTACACATGTGATACGACCCAAACCAATCATTATTATTAATGTCATCAAAGTCATTCCAACCACAACTAGAACAACACAAACAATCGTGCGATAATTGAATCAATTGTTGAGTGGAGTAAATTTTCATTAAAAAATTGACATCTCTTTTAACAAAATCATTCCTATGATTCCAGGCACAATCGTTTTTGCTTATTCTAGAATTAAAAGCATTTGGGAAGGACTTTGATGCATCCTTCTGGACGGGTTCCTTCTTTAGCCACTTTGGTTTTTGTTGATTGGCCCGACCGGTTTTATCCGAAACAACAGGGACAGTTCGGTCAGTGACTTTTGAAGAAACAGGAGTTTTGATAGGCAATCGCTCGGTCTTTTGCCTTGGCTGTGATTGGTTTTGAGAAACAGGTTTAGATTTGGGAATCTCAATCACAGCTGGGGCCTTAGTGGTAGAAAAGGTACCCTTTAGAAAGTTGACCGGTCGATTGAGTACGGGTGATAGAAAATTAGTGTGGCTCGGAAGAGGTTTGTCGAAAGGGAACGACTCAAACTCTCCATCAGAATTACCTTCGGAGTTCATATATTCTGAAAAATGGACATCCGGAATTACTGGACTTGGATCGGTCGAGGAAGGCGAGGAACACACTGTGCTTGTGTGCTTTGAGGAATTTGGTGCGGAAGCGTTTGAAAAATCAGAGTTTAAATTCCTTTGAACACATTCGTCTTGAGAGACGTTACTTTCTTGAGAAGAGATATTTCCAATGAAGGCTTTACACGAGGATGTGTCAGATGAGTTGGAAGAAAGATCAGGTGAATTCTGCTTTTGAGCTTGGAGAAGGTCAATCTGTTCTTGGAGTTGACCATTTCTCAGGTGCTCTTTCATCGTTTCTCTTGTCATTTCAGACAGTTTTGATGAGAACGTATTGATTTCCCACTGAAAATTTTCCTTTTCCTCACTTCACACACCGTCGGTTTTCACAGATTTGAGTTTCTCAATCTCAAAGATTAGCACTTTCTGTTCGTTTTGAAAAATAGACCTTTCTTTCTCAAACGACTCCTCCAACTCGACAATATTTGCTTCCAAGATGAGAGGGGGAACATAGAGTTTAAACTCGCCCGTCTCAGTCTTGGTAGCTGGTGCTTGGTCCTCATCCTTTTTGGAGGAATCCTTGGGCTTAGCGACCTGGTTGGGGTCGAAGTAGTCATTTGGGAGATACTTTTTGTTCTTTTTATATGAATTATTCAAAGGTTCATAACAAAACGGAAGTTGTATTCCTCGTTTGTGTGTGCGTTTATATTTCTCGGTTTCCTCTTCCTTTTCAGGTTTAAGAGGACCAGTCCATTGGATTGTGTATTCTGGATACTTTTTATCTAATCCAAAACAAGCAAAGTCATACAGAGTGGGTACATGCCATCTTCCCTTTTTCAAATAGTGAGGGTTATCATATCCGATTCCCCACTCTTTGTTAAAGTATGTGAACTCTTTAGGTTTATTCAGAAAGATGGTTTGATTAGTTTGACCCCTCTTGTAAAGTTTGGTTTCAAGATCAGTGATTTTATTTACAAACTCCTTGTGCTGAATTTGAAGAGCAGAGCATTGATAAACAATTTATGCTTTTTCATTCAAGCACTGATCAAACTGTGATTGAAGTTCAGATAATTTGGCCCGTAAGTCCTTAGGTGCTATCGTATGATTTTTGCATTTTTCTTTTAAGATAACATTTTCGGACTTATATTTCTCAGTTATACGCGTTTGAACATCTAGCTTTTCTGATAGAGATTTGATTTCAAGCAGTTGTTCGTAAGTACTGGCCTTATGGGAACCTAACCGATCAGTAAGAGATTGTATTTGATCAAAGAGTTCTTGAGCAGTAGATTCACTTACCTGACTTGTTGTTGCCTTTTCTCCATCGGCAGGAGACATCTTCAGTTGCACTGGAGTGATCGTCAGACAATGGTTTGATTCAAAGTGGAACAGTATCAAGGATACTTAAATGTCCCCCTCCTGCGACTTAGCACGGGGGTCCCGCTAAGTGGAATCCGGATTGTGGATTGTGGATTGAGGTTTCAGAAAGCTCCCGGATTGTGGAATCCGGGTGGGTTCCAGATGGGGAATCCGGAAAAATGAGGTTACCGGGTGATAAGAACTTACCGGATGTGAGGGTTTTCCGGATGAAAAATGCTTTCCGGATGATGGGCTTTCCGGAAAATGGAGTATCCGGAAAGAATATGTTTAACCGGAAACTTCGAGTTATTCGGGTAAAATAGGTTACCGGAAACGATGAGTTGTCCGGACAAACTATCTTACCATAAACTTTGGGTTTCAGGAACAAATTATACCCGGAATGATTGACTTACCCGGAAAGGGGACTTACCCGGAAAGGTTGACTTACCCGGAAAGAAGACGTATCCGGATGGAATTTCACACAAACGTCCGGACAGTTCGTCTTTTCCGGAAAGCTCGGTTGTTCTATCCGGATTCTGCGGCTGATTTCTCAATTTCGATTGAATCTCGATTAGGGTTGCTCAAAAATGTTCCTGAAAGATTAGAAACACTACCAAACACAAAAATAACACTAACCCAATCGATTTTATAGCAAAAACAACAAGTTTTGATGGTAAAATTTTGATTTTTAATGAAGAACACACTCAAAACTTTTGATCTTAAATTGCTTAATAAACCACTCAAACGATCGAATTAAGATGTGAAAATTTGCAGAATCACTAATAGTAATGATGCTAACAATACCCAATAAGCGAAATCGATCAATTTAATCGGAATCAAAATTTTGAACATTCAAGTAAGACACAGACGAGAAAAGTTAAGAAATTACCAAAAGTCAACTTGAATGCTTTTAATCGAATCCGTCCGTCTGCTCTGATACCAATTGTTAAATCCAGATTCGTGCAACAAATATGAAATCAGTAATGTAAGCAAATAAGAACAATGATTTCAACTGGTCATCCCTGTATTATGATTTCAATCAGAGTAGGAAAGCAAATGAGACAACTAACTTGTTTTTCGAAGCTAGAAGAACATTATATATGCGGGCCCATGGTTAACAAGCCCACGACCCGTTCACTAAAAGGCTCAAAATAAGGAAATACAAATTACACCCTTGAACTTTAAATCAACATTAAATTGACCCTAACAGCAAGTCAATCAGAATTCTGACTCTACTACTCCGAATCCAAACATGGATGTTTCACCTCAACGAGTACCAGACAATGGGACTGTTGGTTGTCGTTTTGTTTAAACAAGATTATCAGATCTATTAGTTCAAGTTTAAGTATGATGCGGAAGCGTATTTGAAGAACTAACAGATATGTTTGATAGATTTAGAACACAATATAAATAAACAGTGAACAGGAAATAATATCTCAAAGTTTACTGAATATATATATATCAAGAACAGATTCAAGAACAGTGAGTAAGCAAAGCTTTAAAACAGATATGACCCTCAAAGTATATAAGCTATGTGTTCTTGATGTTTTTCTCTCTCAAATTCTCGATCTTGAAGAACTCAACCTGAGTCTTCCTTATATACTACTCTAAGGGGACCATAAAGCATAAGGTACTATTCAGAACGGACGGTATGAATAGTTGGACGGATGGCATGAACAGTTGGACGTGTTGTATTGCATTTAATGTAGTAGACGTCTATTATGTACTAAGCCCTATTGAATCCAATCAGAGTTTGACACGTTGAAGATGGACAGGGCATGCTACCATGCAAGTTGATGAACATGTCCAGTAACAGTAGCAAGATATTATAAATATCTTCAAGTCTTTTAGAGAGGATCACAGAGGCTCTGTAAAGTGTTACAGAGGTTCTGCGGTCTGGTCATTTGTAGAGCAGTCTTCACCGGATTCCGAGTCTTTGGTCTTCTTTGCGCGTATGACAGAGCTTCTGTAGGACGCCTCTTTAGCTTCTGTAGCTTCTTGACCTTGATCTCTCGGTAAGTTCGGCAGAGCCTCTGTAAGAGGCTCTCTTCACTTAGCCTATTTTTCACTACTTCTAAATACTTCTATGATTAGGAAGATTGAAGCTAACAATCTCCCCCTAAGTAGTGAAAAATAAAAATTTGAACTTTAGTTAAGTTAGGCTAAGTTAGATAAAACAGAGGTTAAACAATACCTCGAAAGTTCTTTTCATTTAGAAGTATGCCAGATGCATTTTACATTTGAGTACAATGAAAGATAAACTTTAACATGATTTGCAGAGATTTGAGGTTTGAGAATCGGATTTTGGCATCTTTGAAATCGTTGTAGCTTCTGTTGTCTCTTCCGATTCTTCTGATCTCTTTGTAGAAACTGATGCAGAGTTCTCTTAGGCGGATTGTGGCATCAATCTCTCTGATGAAAGTATCTACAACATCTCTATTCATTTTCTCTGTATCTCTGTATTTTATAAGGCTTGCTCTGAACTTTTTCAGAGTACTAGTTGCGTACTTCTGACAGTCCATGCACACAAACAATTTGACTTCGCCTTGTGGGTTTTCAAATACTAACCCGAATCTTGGTTCTGTAATGATTGAGTTGGGCACGGCGTCGGGTGGGCAGCGATCCTCTGGTGGTCGTAAATTCAGATGTTTGAGACCAAGATCCTTTCCCAGTTGAAAATCTATCATACTGTAGATTAGAAGCTTTTCCCTCGTTGCTTTTCTCAACACTTGATAGGCTCTGGTGTTTGGCTCTGTGTTGTAGTTGTCCTTTGTCCATTGCAGAAGTTCAGGTAGATCATAGGGATTCAGATTCCTTATGTCAGCATCAGCGAATGTGGTTTCTGAATTGTTTACCCTTTTGACTTTGTAAAGATTGTACCTGACTCTTGGATAGGTTCTTGTGAAGGAGAATCTGCAGAAGATTACCTTTTTGATTTTATGAATTGAGAAGACTTCTGCTTTGGTTCTTGGCTTTGTTCTGCTGAAGATGTTCTCAAATTCTTCTCTGATGTTCGGATTTGTGATTTGGTCTGTTGGATGGAGGTTCTGAAAGGGTTGTTTGTAGAGATATTTGTACACCACTTCTTCCATTTCTTCGTATGTTGGACCATGTGGTGGTACTCGTCTTCTGAGACTCTCCATCTGTTGAACAACTTCTACAGCTCTTCCTGATAGAGGAATGTCTGATAGAGGAATGTCTGATAGAGGCTTCAATCCATATGCCCAGTCCTCTTCTTCAGGCTTTGGAGTTTGAAAGGCATCAAAGGAGCTTTTCATCAGTTTTTCTGTAGGATTGGGTACTGATTTCTTTTTCTTGGGCTCTTCTGTCATTTTTGCCTTTCCCTTGTCTTTGGCTTTTGGAGGTGCAGAACCTGTTGCTTCTGTAGGTTTGGTTGTTGGTGCTTCTGTTGGAATGATGGGAGTTTCCTCTGTAAGTTTTGACACTTGTGTTTGAGAGGACTTATGTGGCGTTGGTTCTGTTGGCTTGTTTTTCTCTGTAACCTCTGTGGGAGGTTCTTTTGTGACTTCTTCTGTGAGCTTGGTTTCTGTGGATTGAGGTATGTCGAATCTTCTTCCCATTCGGAAAGCTAAAGTGAACCTGTGCCTTTCTTCTTCTCTCTGCGACATTCGATCAGACATTGTATTGTGCATCTTTCTCAGAATTTAAGAAGCAGAGGTCGTTGCTCTTTTTGGTTTGGTGGCAATCGACTTTCTTCTTGGTATGGTTTGGGGTTTTTCTGTTGATTCTGTTGAAGGTCTTTCTTCCAAGTTGATTACCCCAGGGGTGGTTGTTGCCTCTGTGGTTTGCTGATCAGCTTCTGGAATATTGGTTTCTTCAGAAGTTGATTCCACAGAGATGGGTGTTGTCTCTGTGGTCTTTTGATCTTGGGTTTGTTCTGGAGGGGCTTGGCTGATTGGTTCTGCTGCGATTGGTGGAGCTTGTAGTCCTCTGGTCGTAGCTTTCTCCCTTATATTCTCCCCCTCAGGATGATCTGATGGACCAGGATGGTCATCATCAGAGTCATCCTGACTCTTATCAGAAGTACCCTCTGCTCTGCAGGAAGCTTTGGGTTTCTTTGGTAGTTCGGCTCCTGCGGCCATCAACTTTTAACATACATCATCACAGAGGCCGATTAGAGTTGCAAGCTCTGCTTCTGTGTTGAAGCGCATTCTGCCGACACTTTTTCTGAATTCTTTGACGTAGTTGGCATTTGCAGTAGTGAAGGAGACAATGACTTCTGTGACCTGGTTTATGACATTCTGCCCGAGCTCTGTCAGCTGTGCTCTGGTCATGTAATCTTTTGGCTGCATCATTGTAGTGTTACGCATTGCCTCTTCTTAAACGTTTTACAGAGCCTTCTGTAGTTCTGCAGGTGTGATGCTCTGTGATTTGTTGGATTGCTTGTGCATTTGTTCAAGAAAATGTTTGACTGATTCCTTGAATGCAGATGTTGCAGCTATTCCAAAATCATTAGCAGCAGAAGTGGCTGTAGTTGTGGCAGTTGTTTGAGCAGAAGATTTCATCTCTGTGATGGCCGTTTTCACCTCTGTGGACAAATTGTCCATTTTGGTGTTCAGATTCAGCAAGGCCGTTGATGTTTTCTCTGCAAAAGATGTGAAAGAGCTTTGCAACTCTTTCATGGTTTGGTTCACAGAGGTGACAAGGGTTTGGAACTCATCCCTTGATACTTGTGTCCCTGGTGTAACCTCTGGAGGAACACATTCGTCTCCAGAGTGAGTCCCTGCTCCTGGGACACCTTCGTTCACCCTTGTTTGTACGTTGGGGGTGGAAGGATTTCCATCTGATCTTTGAGAGGAAACCTGAGTTTCAATCTCTACAGAAGTTCTGTGAAGAACAGTGTCCAATCCCACTCCAGAGGTGGGTGTCGGAATGTTCTTCTGTTGACTCGGAGACTTGTCTAGAGTCTCTTCGTCTTTGTACTCACTACTTCTCTCTGAAAGAATGGTTGGCCCTATTTCGTGCGTGGCAGAGGAAACGAATTCCTCTGTAGGGTGTTCTAGTGTGATCTGGGGCGATTGATCACGAACAATAGGTGAGTCTCTTTGAGGAGACTCCCTAGGAATGGATTCCCCGGTTTCTGTGGGCGCAGAAGTCAAAAGAGTGACTTCTGGCTGGATGGGTTGGGTTTGGATCGAGCTGTGCTGCTCTTTTTCAATAACTCCTTCGGCAGCTAGACCTGCGGAGTTAGATGTGTGGGTTGCACTGGGAGTTGGTTTTGGTTGTGTGCCTCTATTAATCCAGGCATCTTTTCTTGTTTCTTCCTCTGTTAAGCATCCAAGTACTACATCATTTTCTACCATTTCAGCTTCTGTAGCTATCCGATGGCTTGGTGCTTCTTCCTTAGCTTATGTTGAAGTTCCTTGCTCTGTGCCTAAGAAGTCGTACATTTGATGAGAGTCATATAATCTCATGACATGTGGATGATAGAGACCTTTTCGTATCCAGACAGCTTCTTCTTCATCTGAATCTACCTCTGAGACCTCCATTCTTGTCTCCCTTGTTTCAAATCCCTCTTCTTGTACAACTTCGGCCTCTTTTCCTTTTTCTATTATTTTCTCTAAAGCCTCTGTTACTTCATCTCTATTCCACTCAGCTTCTGTTTGTTCTATTTCTTCTGAAGCTGGGCTTGGACTCCTTCTGTAGACGTCCAATCCTTGTTGAATGAAGGGGTTCTGTAGAATAACAGGTGTCTCAGCTGATTGATCTCTGGGTGTTTGATCATCTTCTTGCAGATGTGTGTCAATGCCAGAAATAGAGAAGTATTGTTCTTCTGGGGAGTGGTGGTCGAGTGGTTGTGCCGTCCACCCTGCTGTATTTAGAGTGTGGGCAATGTCAGGATTCTGTAGGAAATCGTTTAAGTTTCCTTGGTGAGCAAATCGATCTGGGGATTGATAGGGTGATTGATATCCCTCTTCTGTCATTTCTACTTCTGCATCTTCTTCTTCTGCAGTTCTTTCTTCTGCGATTGCTTCTTCTTCTATGGTAACCAATTTTTCAAGTGATTTCCCATGCTTCTTTTTGGTTTTCCTCCTCTTAGGTTTTGGTTCCCCTTCCTCTGTGGTTTTCGATTTTCTTTTCTTCTTCTATTTTGGAGAAGAGGGAGGAGCAGTGGAGCCAATTTCTGTGGCATGAGGAGGTGAAGGTTGATCTTCTGCAGCGCTTGTGGAGGTGCCTTCTTCAGTTTTCCTCTTCTTTGATTTTGGAGTTGAGGTAGAAGATTTCGAAGAGGACTTCTTTCCCATGAGCTCTACACGTTTGGCTAAGAATCTAAGTTGAATAGCCATGTGTTTTGCTAGTTTGTGATCTTTTTCTTCTTTAGTGGAAAGAGGTTCTGCAATCATTGTTCCTAGGGGGACACCTAAACGCAGGGGTGTCATAGGACTCAGTTTTGGAGTTCTATGATCGCGTATGTACTCTTTCTTAAGGGTTTTATTCGTGGCATACCTCAGAAGGTTCTTTGACAAAGGTCTGTAGTGTGTGTAGCCATCTACATGATCAGTGGGGGGTATTTTTGTTCATTGGGAACTGTTTGGGAATTGGCCCTTCCATTGGCCAGTTCTGTATCAGCAACAGAGGTTCGAACAAAACTCCCAGTATTCTTTGGAATTGCAGAGGTGGTAGAAAGTTAGGATCGTTCTCTTTGACCCTTCTAGCGTTGTTCTTTCTGTCGATGGTGTTGATGATCTCTTGCATCATTATGGTCGCGTAATCCAGTGGGAGATCATAGTAAACCCCATACATGATGGTTAATATCTGATGTGAGCTCTGGTCAATACTGCCTATCTTCCCTGTCAGGCATCTGTTAAGAATTGAGAACAAGGTGTTCCACAGAGGTGGTAATCTGCCTCTGCGGAAGTCATTTCTCTTCCTCAGTTGGGTGTTGTACCCAAGCATTTCTACGAAACGACAGATCTCGTCGTCTGTTGGTTGCTCTGCATACTTCTTCAATCCAAGAAAACCCCTTGTTGGTAGGTTGAATTCAAGTGAGAACATTGTTCTATTGAACTTGATTTCCAGATGTTCAGATTTGTCAGGTCTTGAAATGTACCCTTTGATAAGAGAATCATCTTTATCAAATCGGCAACTTTGCCAAAACTGGTTCAAATATCTAACTGGAATTTTGTTTGGGGTTCTTGAGAGTAGAGGGAAGAGGATATGATTTTCCATTATGTTTAGAAGAATGGCATGGGCTTCGCCGAAAGCAGTGGGTGAGGGGACCAAATAGCAATTGTTGGATTTGATTGGTAGTACCTTTTCGAAATGATCCTTTGCTATGAAGTTTTGAAGATGTGTGGTCGGAGCAAATTCTGCTGAATCGCCGGAATCATCTAGTTCAATACTTTTGGCAAGGTGGGGGTTTTCTGAATGTTCAGAATGAGCAGGTGAATGTTCTGGTGAGTTCGCCGGAGAGTGTGCAGGGGAGATAGCTTGAGAAGATGAAGCCATTGGTAATGAGAATAAGATACTTGCAAGTTTTTGCAGGGTTTCGCCGGAGAAGAATGAAGGTTTGTAAAAAGTTTATGAGAGGGTAAGCTTGGTTTTTATAGAAGGGTAAAACGGTAGAATTCGAAAGAGTAAAATATATGGCAATGGATTAAAATTTGGAATCCATACACAAGTTAGAACAGCGGGTTCAACTTTCCACAGAAAACGTTCCATGTACGCCCAATAAAAATGGGATACGTAGGCCATGTCAGAGGATGACAGGGCGTCGTGCGCGGCCCATTAATGCTAGGCGCATGGGGTTGTTCTTAGCCACATGAGATTCACTCTTAGTAAAAGTAACCGTTATTACTACAGAAATGCCCAAGTAACAGATTGACAGAAATTCTGTGGTTTACAGAAGCTCTGTAATTTTGAAAATCTTGATGTTTATCCCTTTCTCATATATCTTATTGTTGTCATGACTTCTGTGGGTTCTTCTTTAACCAAAACGTTTGCAAAGGCACTGGAGAGGATCAATAGGATTTTTAGTTAAGAATTTTTACTCGCAGAGGTTTTGTGGCTCTGTGGGAACTTGAAGAAGCTCTGTGAGGGCCAACAGAAGCTCTATGAGTGAAAAAATCTCATAACAAAAATTCTATTAAATTTTCTGATCATCCAATTTTTGATCTGTTTTAAGAGATGTTTTTCGGACATATTTGAAAGTTGGTGTCCGAGAAAACTGTTATGGAAAAAGTTTTGTTCGTGAAGGTCATGGTGTATGTATTCGGTTTCCGAGATAACATTCCAAAAGATCGATAGAGGGTTAATTTGTGATCTCAGAGCATATTTCTGGCAGAGCCTCTGTTGAGCTCAGCAGAGGCTCTATGACGTCAAATTTCTCATAACTCAAATTTTATGAAACTTTTTGATCTTTCCAGAGGTTCTGTGGAGGTCGTCAGAGGTTCTGAGCAGACTTACAGAAGCTCTGTGATATCAAGAACTATTTAAGATTGAGAATTTACATACATAAATAAATCAATCAAAGCAATAAAAATAGAAATATTTTCTTATTTACAGAAGATAAAGCTATACTTACAGAGGATTTTTACATCATATTAATCATTCCTAACTTACCCACCAAGAAATTAAATCTTTTCTCGTCTAAGGCTTTGGTGAATAAGTCTGCAAGTTGATATTCTGTTGGCACGAAATGCATCTCGATTGTACCGTGTTCAACATGATGTTTCAAGAAGTGGTACCTTATATCGATATTCTTGGTTTTGGAATGTTGCACAGGATTGGCAGAGATGGCAATGGCACTTTTGGAATCACAGAAGATGGGTATTTTGAATAGAATGTGGCCGTAGTATTTTAGCTGAGTCTTCATCCATAGAACCTGAGAACAACAGCTAGCAGCAGCAACGTATTCAGCTTCTGCCGTAGATGTTGATACACAGTTCTGCTTTTTGGAGGTCCAACTGACTAGTTTACCGCCTAGGAATTGACAACTCCCAGAGGTACTCTTTCTGTCGAGCATGCATTCTCCATAGTCTGAATATGTATAAGCTTTAAGACAAAATCCAAAGCTCTGTGGATACCAGAGACCAAGATTTTTGGTCCCCTTTAGGTATCTAAAGATTCTTTTAACAGCATCATAATGTGATTTCTTAGGATTAGCTTGATAACGTGCACAAAGACATGTGGAATGCATAATGTCAGGTCTGCTTGCAGTTAAGTATAACAGAGATCCAATCATGCCTCTGTAGAGAGTGCATTCTACAGAGATGCCATCTGGATCTTAGGATAACTTATTTCCAGTGGCCATTGGAGTTTTCATTGCAGAGGTATCAGAGAGGATATACTTGAAAAGAATGTCAGAGACATATTTGGCCTGATTTATAAAAATTCCCTCTGATGTTTGTTTGACTTGGAGTCCGAGGAAGAATGTTAATTCTCCCATCATACTCATTTCAAACTCACTCTGCATGAGTTTTTCAAAACTTTTGCACTCTTCTGTATTAGTAGACCCAAAAATTATGTCGTCCACATAGATTTGTACAAGCATTATTTCACTGTTTTTAAGTTTATAGAATAGGGTAGTATCTGTTGTACCTCTGTTGTAGCCATTTACTAGAAGAAAGGTAGAAAGTCGTTCGTACCATGCTCTTGGAGCCTGTTTCAGTCCGTACAGAGCCTTTTCAAGGTAGTATACATGCCTTGGGAATTTTGAGCTTTCAAACCCTGGTGGCTGATTTACGTAAACCTCTTCTTGGATTTCACCGTTGAGAAAAGCTGATTTTACGTCCATCTGATAGACTTTAAAACCTCTGTGAGCTGCGAAGGCTAAGAATATTCTTATTGCTTCGAGCCGTGCAACAGGAGCAAAAGTCTCATCGTAATCTATGCCTTCTTCTTGTCTATAACCCATGGCCACCAATCGTGCTTTGTTTCTGATGACCACTCCATCTTCATCCTTCTTATTTATGTAGACCCACTTAGTCCCAATGGCCTGTTTCCCTCGTGGCAGAGGTACTAAAGTCCATACTCTGTTACGCTCAAACTGCAGAAGTTCTTCTTAAATGTCGTCTACCCAGTTTGGGTCATCTAGGGCTTCAGAAATCTTCTTTGGTTCTATCACACTAATAAAATTTGTAAAGAAACAAAAATTAGCAGTGGCAGACCTGGTTTTTACTGAGTCAGAAGGTTCTCCAATTATTTGGCTTGGAGGATGGCTTTTTGTCCACTGAGTGGTGCGTGGAAGATGGTCATCAATGTCATCGAACCTTTCTTCAGAAGCTTCTTGTGGATCTTCTTCTTGTATAGCCTCAGTCGTTCTTCTTGCCTTGGTAGATGATTCTACCATTTGTGGAATGATTGGTATGAGTGGTGGTGGAGTTTGTTCCTCTGAGGACATATAGTCTTGGTCCCCAATTTCCTCTGTAATTGGTTCTTCTGTGGATTGTGGAGTTTGTTTTTCAGCAGCTTCTGTGGTCGTTTTTCTTGATGTTTCATCTTCTGCATTTTCTTCTTCTGCATTTGTATCTGTAGTATTTACAGAAGAAGATGAAGCATTATTTGGACCAGTTAGAGTCATACCTGTAGGATTTTGTCCGACAGAGGATGGTTCTTCAGAAACTCTGATGGTTCCAACAGAAGGATCAATGTCATCGTGGAACATCTCTAAAAATAGAAGATTTAAGTCTTCTTTCGTTTGCGAGATGTCAGAGGTTTCCCTTTTAAGTTCGAGTTCTGAACTGATTTGCACAAAAGTAATTTGGAATGAATCATCAAAAGAAACATTGATACTTTCTACGATTTTGCGAGATCTTGTAAGGAATGCTCTGTAGGCTTTGGAAGTGGCAGAGTATCCAATGAATTTGCCTTCGTCAGCTTTTACCTCAAACTTTCCTCTTGAATCTCTATCGTTTAAAAAAAAGCATTTACATCCGAACACATGAAATTTTTTGATGTTTGGCCACCTTTTGTTGATCAATTCGTAAGGAGTCTGGAGGTGTCTTTTCACAATGGTTGAACGATTTTGTGTATAACATGCGGTAGAAATCGCTTCTGCCCAAAAGTTCATCGGTAATCCGCATGCTGATAGCATAGCTCTTGCTGCCTCCACGAGCGTTCGATTCTTCCTTTCGACTACGCCGTTCTGCTGTGGAGTGCGTGCTGCAGAGAAGTTCTGTGATATTCCTTCTGTAGAAAGATAGGCTTCAATGACAGAGTTTTTAAATTCTGTGCCATTGTCACTTCTTAACTTCTGTATTCTGCATTCATAAAGAACTTGGATTCTTTTCATTAGATTAATCAAGATGATTGGAACATCCGATTTCTTTCGAATAAATTCAACCCATGTAAAACGCGAATACTCATCAATTAAGACAAGTATGTATTTCTTGCCACCTAGGCTCTGTATGGCAATGGGACCGCAGAGGTCAACATGAAGCATGTACAGAGGTCTAGTGCAAGACACATCTGTTTTGCCTCTGTGGGAAGCTCTTATGAGTTTTCCCATTTCATAGGCAGAACACAAGTGATCCTTATTAAATTTAACATTAGGCAAACCTTTAACTAGATCAAGTTTTTCCAGTTTATCTAATGTGTGAAAGTTCAAGTGACAGAACCTGTTATGCCATAACCAGGCTTCTTTACTTTCGCAAGCTACAAGGCAAACTTTGTCCTTGGTTGTTGAACAAAAATTCATCAGATACATATCACCTTTTCTTTCGGCTCGCATAAGTTCCATTCATGTGTCTTCACTTTGCAGAGAGCAGAAAGTTCTTTTGAATAACACATCGAATCCTGTATCACAGAGTTGACTTACACTGAGTAGGTTGTGTTTAAGGCCATTCACATATGCAACTTTGTATACAGAGACGTTTTCCTTCTGTATGACTCCATAGCCTTTGATGTGTCCCTTCTTGTCGTCTCCAAAAGTTACAGATCCACCATCGTGTGTTTCTTTGTACGTGGATAGTAAACTTCTGTCGCCAGTCATGTGCCTTGAGCATCCGGAGTCAAGATACCAAATTGGCACAAACCGCTTCTGTAAGACAATCACAGAGACTTAAGTACCCATATCCATATGGGTCCAATATTGTTAGAATTTTTCAAGTTTGCCTTAGCATTCTTGAAATACATTTTATCTTTTGTAGAAAAATCAGATTGTTTCTCTCTAGGTTATGACTTTGGAGTTTGAATTTTAGTGGAGAGTAAGCAATCTGGACTTGAGAAGTGATTATTCAATTTGAACATAAGATCAAAGCAATGACAGTATTTAATATGAGACGTGATTTGTTTGAACTTTTCATTGAATTTATTGAACTGAACCACAGAGGCATTACATTCTTTCTTAACATTAGATTTCCAATTACAAGAAGATCTATGAATACTATAATGTTGTTTGCAAAAGTCTTGTTTAGGTCGTGCCTTTTGTGAGTCTCTTCTGTGGTGAACATCTTTCTTCACTGTCACAGAGGAAAAATATTTGTTAGCTTCAGGCCTTTTTCCCTTTTGTTGCCAAGTGGGATTCTCTTTAATTTGCTTTAAAGGTTTTGAAAATTTTGAGCTTTTAGTATTTTTAGAGGCCTTTTTCAGATTATCAAGCTCTGTAGAGGTTTTGACTTGTATACACATTTTGAGAAAATCTGGACAGATAGGTATCTCTGTGATTTTCTCTTTTGGAGAAATTGTTTTGTTAAGAACCTCAGAGGAGAATTTAACATCCTCTGTGTCACAGTGAATTATCCCTGATTTAGAATCAGTCTCTGAGTCGTCAGAGGATGAATCGTCCTCATATACAGAGGTTGAGTCATCTCTTTCGATAGAGGCTGGATTTTCTGAGCATGTATCGTACGAGCTTTCTTCCTCTGTAGAATAACTTTCATAGATAGCAGAGGTTTCTGATGAGATCTCTTCAGCGAGAATTTGATCTATAGAAGATGTACAGAGATTTTCTAAAACATTTGATTTCAAAACTTCCAAAATTTCTTTTTCAATTGATTCTTTAAGTTTTTCTTCTGAAGAGATGGGTTTAAACTCAGGAGCTTTTGCAGATAATTTCTTTTCGATATTTATCATACAGACAAAAGCGACCTGTGTTAGAGTCTCTGGTTTACCAAACTTAAAGATACCAATCTGATCTTGTGTTTTCAGATATTTCTATGGTTTGATTCCTCTATTGACAGAGGTTGAAGATGGTGAATCTGTGTTTTCAAACCACACATTGATCATCTTCGTATGATTCCTCAAGTGAGGTTCTGCAGAGATTTTAACCCTTTTACTTACAGAGAGTAAGTTTGGAAAAATTGGTTTATTTGTTTTTCCTATCACAAACAGAGAAGACAGAGGTTTAAGTCTTTTGCCTTCAACACCTAGAGTAATATCATCGTACCCTATACCTCGTCTTCCTATTTGTGAGTTTACTTTCTCATACACCTTATGTGCATCTTTATAGTTTTTAAGTAAAACTTCTCTTCTAAGTAGATCTTGCCAAAGTACCTCTCTCTCTTTTTGAAAGTATTCTTTGAGAGCTCTTATGTCAGTTGTTTCACTCCTAGAAACTGAAAGCTCTTTTGTTTTGATTTTTAAAGCAGAGGTTAATTCAGAAATTTGCCTTTTTAAAGGATCTATATTATTGCGCCAATATTTTTCTACTCTTTCCTTTTCTTCAAAAATTTTGGCTTTTTCTTGAGTGAGAAGCCTTACTTCTCTCTCATTAAATGTGAGTCTTTTCTCAATGCTTTCATTTATCTCTTTTAGTTCAATCAGTTCAATGTTAAGTTTAATTGAATCATTATCTACAGATTTAGTACAAGAGGTAGAGTTTGAAATGGATACCTCATTGTCAGTGCCGGAGTCGACTTCTGCCATGCCACAGAACAGGGCATTGGTGGTGAATTCATCATCAGAGGTAGAGTCTGACTCGAAGTCCTCCTTGTTTGCTTCAGAATGCCCTTTGTTCGCCATTATGGATTTTTGCGCATAATATTCAGCCTTCTTTTTGTAAAAAGTTGAGTCCTTCTGTGGGCGATTTTGTCTACTTCTGCATTCTTTTACGAAATGGCCTGGCTTGCCGCAGTTGAAACAACCTTGAGAGGTGTTTCCAGTTCGATCGTCGGACTTCTGTTGATCTCCACCTTTCTCTGTTCGGCATTCGTTTGCGTAATGACCAGGCTTACCACATTTGTAGCATTCTTGTGTGTGGCCTACCTTGTCATCTGACCTCTGTCGGTCATTTCCTCTGTAGTTTCTGTCGCTCGACCTCTGTTGGTCATCATTTTTGTAGTCTGACCTCTGTCGGTCACTTGATTCTTCTCTTCTTCCATCATCTCTTCTATCTCTCTGGTTGTCTCTGCTATATCTATCATTTCCAAAATTTCTTTGGTTACCTTTGAACTCTCTTGTCAATAGAGCCAATGATTTAGCTAATGACGCAAGAGTTATTTCTTCCTCTTTCAGCTCGTCTTCTTCGCTATCAACCATCACCATTTTCTTCTTCTCCTTCTTCTTCTCCTCTGTTGCTCTCTCATTTCTCGGTCTTTTTGTAGCCTCTGTTGATTTACTAACCAATGCGTATGGTGCAATGGTTATTGTTTTAACCTATGCTATTTAAGGCTCTTGTGCATCTAGTGTTCCATAGAGATCAGAGAGTGTCCATGAGTCTAGATCTTGGTTTGTTTGTAAAGACATAGACAATTGAAGCCACTCATCATTCAGGCTTTTTAGAAACATGACGTTATTTTCTTCCGAGGTTCTGTGAATGCCAGACTTTCTGCATTTGTTTATGAGAGAGTTGAACATGTCGTACGTCGTTTGCAGAGATTCTATTGCAGAGGCTCTGAATGCATGATATTCATTTATGTACTGTGCCCTTCGGTTCTTCTGTGTTTTAGCACCCCCTTCCAACTGTCTTTCTAATTCTTTCCAAAGATCGTGCGCAGTTTCGCATGCATCTAAGGATTGAAAAAGTTCGTTGGGGATTGCCATTATCAAGATTCTTTTTGTTTTCTGTGCAACTTCATCTTCTGCCTTATCTTCATTTGACCATTCTTCTTTTGGCTTCGATTTTTGATGTTCAGGGATTTCAGGAGATTCAGCAGTAGCTGGTACTCGTGGTACTACTATCATGGGAACAGGAGGAAGGTTGTAAAGATATTGTACTAGATTTTTTTCAATACCCTCAAAGAAATGAACCATTCTGATCTTCCATTGAGGATACTCATCTCGAAGGAGAGTAGGAGGTTTGGTTAATGAGCCAGCAGTGAAAAAGTTATTGGTATTTGTCATTTTAAGAGCTTTTCAGGGGTTTCAGAAAGTATATATGAAGATCTGGAAGGATTTCTGGGAAAAAAACTGATATCCAGAATTGTTTAATGGTGTTCTAACCTAGTAAAATGGTTTCTATCAGAATGAGTCGAAGAGTAATAGGAAAACATAAACCTTTTTAACAGAATGAAATCTATCAATAATGTTGTCAAACGAGGATCACTTGATATTGAAAATCAAGCTTTGCTCTGATACCAATTGTTGGTTCCCGTTTTGTTTAAACAAGATTATCAGATCTATTAGTTCAAGTTTAAGTATGATGCGGAAGCGTATTTGAAGAACTAACAGATATGTTTGATATATTTAGAACACAATATAAATAAACAGTGAACAGGAAATAATATCTCAAAGTTTCCTGAATATATATATATCAAGAACAGATTCAAGAACAGTGAGTAAGCAAAGCTTTAAAACAGATATGACTCTCAAAGTATATACGCTATGTGTTCTTGATGTTTTTCTCTCTCAAATTCTCGATCTTGAAGAACTCAACATGAGTCTTCCTTATATACTACTCTAAGGGGACCATAAAGCATAAGGTACTATTCAGAATTGACGGTATGAATAGTTGGACGGATGGCATGAACAGTTGGACGTGCTGTATTGCATTTAATGCACCAGGCGTCTATTATGTACTAAGCCCTATTAAATCCAATCAGAGTTTGACACGTTGAAGATGGACAGGGCATGCTACCATGCAAGTTGATGAACAGGTCCAGTAACAGTAGCAAGATATTATAAATATCTTCAAGTCTTTTAGAGAGGATCACAGAGGCTCTGTAAAGTGTTACAGAGGTTCTGCGGTCTGGTCCTTTGTAGAGCAGTCTTTACCGGATTCCGAGTCTTTGGTCTTCTTTGCGCGTATGACAGAGCGTCTGTAGGACGCCTCTTTAGCTTCTGTAGCTTCTTGACCTTGATCTCTCGGTAAGTTCGGCAGAGCCTCTGTAAGAGGCTCTCTTCACTTAGCCTATTTTTCACTACTTCTAAATACTTCAATGATTAGGAAGATTGAAGCTAACAGGGACAGTTCAGAATTACAAGCTATTATAGATGAGAATGATACAAACAACAATTTTTCAGAGATTAATGTGCTTCCTAGTTCAAACAAATGGACAAAAGACCATCCTATTCATAAAGTGATAGGAGATCCATCAGTGGGAGTACAGACTAGATCAGCAACAGCAAATGAAGCAATGTTTGCAGGGTTTTTAAGTGTGATTGAACCTAAGAAAGCCAATGAAGCCCTAGAGGATCCAGATTGGATTTTAGCAATGCAAGATGAATTGCTACAGTTTGAAAGAAATGAAGTCTGGAGACTTGTTCCAAAACCTGAAGGAAAATCTGTTATTGGAACAAAATGGGTATTTAGAAACAAGAAAGACGAGTTAGGTGTTGTAGTCAGAAATAAGGCTAGATTGGTTGCAAAGGGATATTCTCAACAAGAAGGAATAGATTATGATGAGACATTTGCGCCTGTTGCAAGAATAGAAGCAATCAGAATTTTCTTGGCATATGCTGCACATAAGAACTTCAAAGTATACCAAATGGATGTCAAATCAGCTTTTCTGAATGGTATACATAATGAAGAGGTTTATGTCTACCAACCAGAAGGTTTTGTTGATCTTGAATTCCCAGATCATGTTTATGTTTTAGATAAAGCATTATATGGTCTAAAACAAGCACCAAGAGCCTGGTATGACACTCTAACTCAACATTTATTAAACTCTGGCTTCAAGAAAGGTAAAATTGACACTACTATGTTTCTAAAGAAAAAAGGTGATGATTTGATCTTAATTCAGATATATGTAGATGATATCATATTTGGTTCTACAAGTGCAGAATTATGTACTGAATTCTCAAAAGTCATGGAATCAGAATTTGAAATGAGCATGATGGGAGACTTGAACTTTTTCCTTGGTCTTCAAGTAAAACAATTATCAAATGGAATTTTCATAAATCAAGGAAAATATGTAAAAGATATTTTGAAAAAGTTTAAGATGTCTGATTGGGCTTCTATGAGAACACCAATGGCAACAAATATCAAGTTAGATGCTGATCTCTCTGGAGTCTCAGTAGATAACAAGTTGTATAGAGGCATGATTGGTTCTCTGCTTTATCTAACTGCAAGTAGGTAAGATATCATGTTTGCTACATGTTTCTTTGCTAGATTTCAATCTAATCCAAAAGAATCCCATTTGCTTGCTGTTAAATGGATCTTAAGATATCTTAAAGGTTCACCTAATTTGGGCCTTTGGTATACAAAAGAAACTGACTTTAATATGACTGCTTTTACTGATGTTGATCATGCAGGAAATAGATTGGACAGGAAAAGTACTTCTGGAGCTTGTTCACTTTCTGGGAGATAAGATAGTGAGTTGGGCTTCAAAGAAGCAAAACTGTGTATCCACATCCACTGCTGAAGCAGAGTATGTAGCTGTTGCTGCCTGTTGTTCTCAAACCTTGTGGATGAGAACACAACTTATGGATTTTGGATATCAACTCAACAAAATTCCCATATATTGTGATTCAGAAAGTGCTATTGCAATTACTCAGAATCCTGTTCAGCACTCAAAGACCAAGCATATTCATGTAAGGTATCATTTTATTAAGGACTATGTGGAAAAGGGAACAATTGAAATGCACTTTGTGCATACAAAGTATCAATTGGCTGACTTGTTCACAAAGCCTCTTGATCACAAAAGGTTCACTTTTCTCATATGTAAATAGGGATGCTTAATCTAACTAATTGAGTATATTTGTTATTTTTTTCAGAAATGAAAATTTTTCTAAGTAAGATTTTCTGAGTAGTATACTCAGAACTCTGACTCTTGAATTCAGAATTCTGACTCTTGAGTTCAGAACTTCTGAGTCTTGAGTTCAGAACTTCTGAGTCAATACTTCAGAAATCTGACTTCAAATTCTTTACTTCTGATTAGGTTAATCAGAACTTCTGACTACCTTTCAGAACACATTTCTGAGAATCACAAATGTTTCAATATGTTGTTAAGTTCTTTCGGTTTAATTTTTTTCTTTCCTTATGTCTAATATGTATTTGAGTATATGCTAAAGTCAAGGGGGAGCATTGAAATCATTCAGATATCGTTCTGAGGTGCTTATAAGGTTTGTATATTCTATTCTCATCACAAATCATTCTAAATGGAACAAGCTTTCAATGATAAATCTTTTTCACTTGTTCAAACTACTTCTGAACCCTTAAAATGGTTTTCAAGGTCAGATGTTAGAATTTAAATGTTTTTCATAAATTCCAAATCATCAAAAGGACAAAATTTTGATGATAAAATAATTTTCTATCTGTTCAAACTACTTCTGGATGACCAAATGTTTTATATTAATCAGAAGTTGATTTTAAATGAATTTTTGCTCCAAGGGAATTTTCTTCTGAACTGTGTATTCAAAACTTCTGAGTATGCATTCTCAGAACTCTGAGCGTGTTATTCAGAACTTTTAACTTGTGTTAATTTCTATCAAATAACACGTGTCAGCTTCTTATTCAATTGATGATGCCACGTTTCATTTAATATCTTTTGTGGTACTTCACAGTTTTAGAATCCGTTATAACTCTGACAAAAAGCAACTTTTCACCGTTTGAAACCTTTCAGATTCGCGGATTTTAAATAGACCTTAAAATCCCTCTTTCAAATTCATTTGAATTCCAAGAGCGAAAAGTGAGATACGCATAAATCCAGAATTCTTTGATCTTGCTTTCTTTCAATATTCCACATTACAATCATGTCTGGTTCGAGAAGAAGTAATCCTATTTCCTTACACTCTGCAAAATCATTGATGGAATCCTCGTCCGATTCAGAGGATGATGAAGTACAGAGGCCTGAGAATAGAGTCGTAGAAGAAGGGGCAATAGGAGAAAACATTATGCAAGGAAATGTTGAAGGGGAAGCAGGGGATGAACATATGGTTGAATCTGAAGGAGATATAGATGGGGGAAATGACAACATCCAACATGAACAAAGTGCGGTTAGGTCAATAATGTCTGGAAGATCTAATTCTGGTGAGAGGATTGTTCCTGAGAGTGAGTATTTGGAGTTGAATGAAAATAATTGTGTGTTACTACTTGATGAAACTAGATTCAAGAAGGAACATAGGATAATCATAGAATTGATGAAGTACCATCCTTTTAAGAAATGGTTTACAATGAATAAATCGGTTCATGTTCAGTATATCCAACAGTGGTGGAAGCATTTAGAGTTACAAGGTAACAATTTTGTATCTGAAATAGGGGGAGTCACTGTAACTTTGAATACATAGTTTATGAGAACAATGCTAAGGCTACCAGAAAAGGATGATTTACAGGGGATATCAGATTTTGAAGATTCTCCATTAACAGAGGAATTATTGGCTGAATTTAGAAGATTAGGGTATAATGATGAATTGAAGACTCTAAGCTTATTCAGAAGGAATAAATTGCCACCAATTTGGGCATGTTTTTTCAATATAATCAACAAATGTCTTTCTAGGAAGAACAGTTCACTAGATCAAGGTTCAAAGCAAATTTTGTAGATCTTTCATGGGTTAGTCAAAAATAGGCATTATGATTATACTTCTATTCTATGGGAAGGTATGAAGAATACTTTTGAGAGGAATCAGAAGGCAAAAGAAGGAAGAACAAAGGATAGGATACTCACTTATATACCTTATCAGAGGTATTGGAATTTGGTAATTTGGCATGCAATGGATCAAGACAGAAACATTCCAAGAAGATCAAATGAGGAGCATGGGCCAATTTTCTACATGGGTAAAATGATTTCTGCTCTTAAACTTGAAAATTTTCCAAATCACATACCTCTTCCAAGGTCTCTTAGGCAATATATTCAAAGGGAGAGTGAGATATTAAAAGCATATTGCACCTCAATGGGACTTGAACAACCTCAAGCCCCTACCCATGAGGAACAACCTGAGATGAGAGGTGAGGGGTCAAATCAAAATAAAGAGGGGGAGAATGTTCAGGTGGGAGAACATTCTGAGAGAATAGAGAGGGAAAATTCAGAGAGATTGGTTAGCATGGAAGTTGAAAAACAGAAAGAGAGAAGTGAGGATGAGAGATTGTTAACAGAATTAGAAACAGAAAGAGATAATTTTGATCCAGCCATCTTAATCCGGGCAACCACACCTACTGTTGGTTCACAATCCTTGGAGACCAACATTGAAGAAAACACCATGGAGCCCGTGGTGGAACTTGAACAACCCATCCCTAGCTACTCAGAAGCATTTCAACATGCTACTATTTCAAAACAAACAGGGGAACCATCCCAAACTCATTTGGAGGGAGGTGATAAATCCCAAGATTTTATTCAACACATAGAGTCTGAATTGCACAGTAAAATTCAATTTGAGCCTGAAAATCCTTTCAACACTAGCACATCACAAAAATTTTGTATTCCTGTAACAACATCCATAGACACTCCTAATATTGGTTGTCAAGGATTGGATGGATGTCCTGGGGAGGTGAACATCCTAAAAGCCTCCTTACACAGTGCATCTGTTGTACACGATGTCTTTGCGGCATCTACAGGCCATGAGCTCCCTGAGCACATGAAAACTGGAACATCTGTTGTTTCAGGATCACTGTTAGAAAGTTCTGAATTTGAAAAGATTCAGAAACAAAATTAGGAGTTGGGGGAGAAAGTTGAAAATTTGGAGAGTACGGTTGATTCTTTGAAAAATGAGGTGAAGGAACTCAAAATCATGTTGGAAGACAAAGCAAATTCAGTTGAAACAAAAGTGGATAGAATGAAAGAATCCTTGGATGCTCACAAAAAGGAGATCAAGGATGAAATGTCAGAATTTCAAAAGGAGCTTTTCAAGAATATGGAGGTTTTAAAATCTTCATTGTTACAAGCTGTAAGTTCAACTTTGGCTAGTGTTTCAAAGCCATTAGCCATTATGCCTGTATCTGTTGCAGAACCTGAATCAGAATCAACTCAACACTTAAAAAGAAGGTTTGATGATAATGATCCTCATGATCCTCAAAATGGGGAGAAAAGGCAAAAGCAAAGTATTGAGGTTGAAAATCAAAGCACTGATGAGACAGAAAATGTTCAATAGTCAGCAGATATTGAGTTAGCAGATTTTGAGTTGGCAGATATGCAGTTAGCAGATGTAGAGGTTCAGAATTCAGAGAATATCCAGAATTCACAAGTTGTTGAAAAGATGGTTGTTGAATCAACCGATGTTGAAAAGTTTGTGGAGGTTCATGAAATAGGTTCAGATACTGAAAATGCTATGGAAACTGAGAATGTGGGAAATGAAAACTCTTATGGTAATGATACTGATAAAACAGAGGAATTGGTGTTAAATACTGAGATGGAGGTAAACTCTTATGAGACTGAAGTACTTATGGCTGATAAGGAGGTTATAGCTGATGAAAATATTGAAACAGTTGATATGATGATAACAGATCAGAGTATTAATGCAGAAGTAACAAGCATTTTTTGATCAGATGAGGTTATAGTGACATATCAGAATGTGATTGCAGATGAAGTAGTGACAGATTCTTCTGAAGAAGGTTGTGAGATCAGTATGGCAGATATTTCTGAGGAAAGTTTGATTGAAAGTTCTGAAGTCAACACTTGTACAGAGATTGTTCCTTATTCCAGTGGTGAGCTTCTCAATTCTGAGTTGGAAGAAAGAAGGTTGAATGAGATTCTGATAAGAAGAATGCATAGTGAGTTGATCGGAGCTCTTAATGTTCAGAAAGTTCAAAGAGTTATCAGAACAGTGAAGCCAATAGATTTGTTAGGAGAAGAAGATCATTCTGTTGATTATTTAAAGAAGTCTCAAATGGATTTTCAAGAGCATTTTGGTGATGAATTGGGAGGAAATGATGCAGAGTATGACAGAGTTAAAGATTTCTTCATGCCTTTGGGTTATGTGTTCAGAAAACCCACTGTGATTCCTATAATTGAGCTGCCAGTTCTGAAAGAACCCTTATGTGATTTTATTCTTGATATGAGTGACACTCCACTTGTCAAGCATTTTTTCAAAGATGTATTTCCAGAAGAAACATATAAGTATCTTTACTGCACAAGAGATGATCATGTGATCGTAGAGAATTTTATTGATGGATTCATGGATGAAAGAATTCAGATAATTTATATGGAAGCCTCTAACAGATTCAGAACGCCTGATGAAAGACTACATGTTCAGAGAGCAATTGTGAAAGTTCTGTAGTTTCAGACTGATGAATTTGATGGGTTAAAATATGTGCGCCTAACAGTTCAAAAGGAAGGGAATCTGAAAGTAAGCATGACCAGTTTTGACTTCCATAGACTATTTCTGAATGATCAAGTGGTTCTGGTGAAGTTCTTTGCTAGTACTGAAGAATCTTGGATAGAACTTGAATGCAGAAGAATTTTGGGAATATATGTGAGAAATATGTACTTCTATGATTTCCAGTTGGCAATTGAAGAAAGAAAGGACAATAGTAACTTAAGCAAACCAATTAGAAATCCTATTCATGAAATTGGAGGTCGTGGATTTGTTGCTGAAGGAGTTGAAAATGAAGGTTTTATGTATATAGTTTGTGGAATATGAAAGTTTTTCAGATTAAATGATTTAGTGAAGTACAGTGATTCTACTTTACAATAATTGTTGCAAGATATGGCAGTACTTGCTGAGGGTGAGAAAGCAGTTCTCAAAGAAATATGTAAAAGACATATCAAAGAGAGATTGGATCTTAGAATAAGAGTCAAAGATTGTAGTGAATGGATGCTCTCAGAAGAAAACCCAAAGAAGTTGCTGCACAAAGACTTTGTTTTCCCTGCTGAGTATGAAGTAAATGGAGTTTATTCAGAAGAAGTTGAAGAAGATATTCCTGATGTGTCTTCACAAGATGTTCAAATGAAAGATGCAGATCAACCAGACAAGTCTGAGGCTAATGAAGAAGAAATACTTGTTGATGTTAATGGTTACTGTTGGTTCCCGTTTTTCTTATACAAGATTATCAGATCTATTAGTTCGAGTTTATGTTTGATGCGGAAGCGTATTGAAGAACTAACAGATATGTTTGATAGATTTAGAACACACAATATAAAGAAACAGTATAAAGATGATATCTTGAAGATTACTGTTGTTTTATATATAAGGCAAGAATAGATTTAAGAACAGTTGAGTATGCAAAGCTTTAAGCAGATATGACTCTCGATGTGCATAAGCTATGTGTTCTTGTGTGCCTTTTTGTAAAAACAGTTGTGTATTTCCTTGTTTTTGTTGTTGTTATGTCTATCGTGTTTTTAAGAACTAAACATTAGTCTTCCTTTTATACTACTCAAAGGGGACCATAAAGCATAAACTATGTTGATTGGATGGTATGAACAGTTGAACGCGCTGTATTTCATTTAATGACGCAGACGTCTATGTTGTACTAAGCCCTATTGAGTCCACTCAGAGTTTGACACGTGTTGAAGTTGGACAGGGCAAGCTACCATGCAAGTTGATGAACAGGTCAGGAACAGTAGCAAGATATTTCTTCAACAGTGGCAAGATATTATAAATATCTTCCAAGTCTTCAATGAGGACCGCAGAGGCTCTGTAAAGTGTTACAGAGGTTCTGCGGTATGGTCCTTTGTGAGTAGTCTTAACTGGGTTCCTTGTCTTTTGCTGTTGTCCGCAGAGGCTCTGTTATTGATAACAGTGGTTCTGCGGTCTTGGTCTTCTGAAAGCGTCCTTCTGTAGTTTCTTCGGTCTTTGATTACTCTTGATCAAACTTCCTTTGATTCTTCTGAGATGCCCGACAGAGCTTCTGTTGCACTCAGCAGAGCTTCTGTGGAAGTTCTTCTGTACTTAGCCATTTTTCAATACTTCTAATCTTTCAGAATATTGGAGCTAGCAATCTCCCCTTAAGTATTGAAAAATAAAAGATTGAATTTATGCATTTTAAGTAATAAAAAGAGGTTAAACAATACCTCAGAAGATTATTTCTTTCATTTGGAATTTATGCCAGAGGAATTTACATTTGAGTACATTAAATGAACATAAATAAACGTTGACAGAGGTTCTTTGAAGATACTCAGATTTTTGCATTTGGGAAGTCGTCGAACTTTCTGTTGTCTTTTCCTACTTACTTGAGTTCTTCATAGAATTTGAGGCAGAGATTTCTTAAGCCTAGTGTAGCATCAATCTCTTTGATCATCATCAGAGCAGATTCTTCGTCCATAAGCTCTGTTGCTTTGTTCTCCTCTAGTATTTTTCTGAACATGTTCAGAGTATGGGTTGTGTACTTCTGACAGTCCATTGTCACAAACAGTTTAAGTTGATCAGCAGGATTCTTGAATACTAACCCGTACCTTGGAGTTTTGATTATAGAATTGGGTATTGCATTGGGTGGGCAGAAATCCTCTGGTGGTCTGATACTTAGAGTAGTTATGCCTAGATCGATGGCTAGTTGAAAGTCGAGCATGCTGTAGATTAGTAGCTTTTCACGCATCGCCTTTCTGAGAACTCGATAAGACCTTTGGTGGTAGTCGTCATTGAAGTTGTCTTTCGTCCATTGCAGAAGGTCAGGTAAGTCATAGGGATTGAGGTTTCGGATATCAGCATCAGAGAATTGATTCTCTGACCTGTCAAACCTTTTGACTTTCCAGATTGTATACATCGTATGAGGATAAGTTCTCATTTTAGAGTATTTACAATAGATTACCTTCTTTATTTTGTGAATGGAGTAAACTTGGTTGACCGGTTTTGACTTTGTATCGGTGAAGATGGAATCGAATTCCTTTCTGAGCTTCTGATCTCGGACATGAGCTGGCAGATCGCTCTGGAAGTGTTGTCTGTAGATATAACTGTAAACTTGCTCTTTCATTTGTTCAATGGTTGGAGTAGTTCTTGGAATTGGTCTCTTTAGCTCATCCATTTGTCGAGTGATGTCTGCTACTTTACCTTCTATTACCTTAGCTGTGGGATCCAGGGTTGGATTTTCTGACAGAGGACTTAAGTTGAATGCCCAGTCTTCGTCTTCGGGTTTAGGAGTGACGAAGGCATTAAGGGAACCTTTCATCAACTTCTCTGTAGCAACTGGCATCTTCTTCTTTGGTTCTTCTTCTGTCATTATTCCCTTGCCTTTATCTTTTGGTTTTGAGGTTTCAGAGGTTGGGTTTTGGATTTGTGTGGGTGGAACCTTTGTAGATTTAACAGTTGGAGGTTCTGTGGGTTTTGGGGTTGGATGCTCTGATGTTTTGGTTGTTGCCTCTGAAGGTTTTGATACTTCGGGTTGTGAGGACTCTGTTGGTGAAGATTTTTCGGGTCTTGGAGGTGGGATGTCAAACCGCTTTGCTGATTGAAAAGCAGATACAAATTCCATTCTGCAAAGAATGAACTCTGCAGTGCGTTTTGGTCTTTGGGGTTTTCGAGCTATGAATTTGACTCTAGTTTTGCGCGGGATTGGTTGTGAAGTTGGTGTTGATTCTTTGGGTGAGGGTGGAGTTTGTTCCGAGGAAGAGGATGCAAGAGTGATTACCTTAGGCTTTGTGGTTGGTGCATCCTCTGCTGAGATAGAGGTGTTTTGCCTCTGTTGTGTTCCCTTCTAGGTTTCTGTCATAGAAGGTTCTGCAGTTTTCTCTGTAGTTTTTGCAGCAGCAGCCTCTGTTGTTTCCTTTGTTCTCTCCCCCTCAGGATGACTAGATGCTCCATCATCGGGATCATCCTGCCTTCATTTAGCAGCAACTTTTGTTCTGCAGGTTTCTTGAGCTGCTTGCCTTGCTACATGTTTCTTCATTGTTTCAAGGTAGATTGCGATCGAAGTCTTGAAGGCTTTGGTCGCACTTTTCTCGAACTCTGCAGCTGTTGTTTTGGCAATGTTAGTGGCAGAGGCGATGGCAGCAGCAACAGAAGTTTCTGTAGTTGACTTCGATTCTGCAAGGGCTGTTTTAACCTCTGTGGATAAGGTATCCACTTTGGTACTTAATCCTGTAAGCGCGCCTGAAGTCGAATCTCTAAACGTCGTGAATGAGCTTTGCAACTTATTCAATGTTTGAGTTACAGAGGTTACAAAGACTTGGAACTCATCCTTCGTAACATGTTCCTCTTGGGTAACCTCTGGAGGAACAACCCCTTCTCCAGAGTGAGTCCCTGTTCCTGGGACACCTTCTTTCACCCTTGTTTGTACGTTGGGGGTGGAAGGATTTCCATCTGATCTTTGAGAAGAAACATGAGTTTCAGTCTCTACAGAAGTTCTGTGAAGAACAGTGTCCAAATCCACTCCATAGGTGGGTATCGGAATATTCTTCTGTTGATTTGGAGACTTGTCTAGAGTCTCTTCGTCTTGGGGCTCTCTACTTCTCTCTGAAAGAAGTTTTGGCCCTATTTTGTGCGTGGCAGAGGAAACGAATTCCTCTGTAGGGTTATCTAGTTTGATCTGGGGCGATGGATCACGAACTATAGGTGAGTCTCTTCGAGGAGACTCCCTAGGAATGGATTCCCCTGTTTCTGTGTGCGCAGAAGTCGAAAGAGTGACTTCTGGCTGTTTGGTTTGGGTAGGGATCGAGTTGTGCAACTCTTTTTCAATAACTCCTTCTGCAGCTAGACCTGCGGAGTTAGATGTGTGGGTTGCACTGGGAGGGGGTGAGGGATGTGTGCCTTCTGAAACTTCGGCATCTTTTTCTTTTTCATTTTCTTTTCCTCCAGACGTTTCTACCCTATCATCTAACAGATTGACAGAACCTCTGTGGTTTACAGAAGCTCTGTGATTTTGAAAAACTTGAAGTTCATGCCTCATATCTCATTGTTATCATGACTCTGTAGGTTCTTCTTTAACCAAGACATTTGTAAAGGCATTGGAGAGGATCGATAGGATTTTAGTGAAGAATTTTTACTCTGAGGTTTTGTGGCTCTGTTGGAACTTGCAGAAGCTCTGTCAGGGCCAGCAGAAGCTCTGTGAGGGAAAAAATCTCATAACTAAAATTCTATTAAACTTTTTGATCATCCAAGTTTTTGATATGTTTTAACAATGTATTTAGGACCTATTTGAAAGTTGGTGTCCTAGAAAATTGTAAATCTCAAAGATTTTGTGCAGCAGAAGTCATTTGAATGATTTGAGTGATCTACAGAGGTTCTTTGGTTGAAAGAACTCTGCGGCTTATGACTTCTGTAGCATTGTGTGAGTGCGAGATACCAACCTATTTTTCTTTTTGATCGGCGAATGTGATCTCTTCTGTCGCATTCTTAGCTCCCCCTTGACTTATGAATCTCTGTGGATTCAGCAAGGTCTCCTTTTTCGCCCCCCCCCCCCCCCTTGATCTAACAACCTCTGTAGATCAAGTGTCTTTTTCTGCTCCCCCTTGACCTATGCTTGGTTCATAATAAGATAAGTTATGCACAGAACATAGGTCAAGATCATCAGAGGTTCTGTAGAGGTCGTCAGAGGTTCTGAGCAGACTTTACAGAAGTTCTGTGATATTAAGAACTATTGAGGATTTAAGAATTTACATACAAAAATAATAAAATAAAATAAAAAATATTTACAAAGTATACAGTATCTATGTTATACTTACAGAGGTTTTGGGTACCCATATTCGTATGGGTCCTATTGTATGAAACGCCTTTAGGTATTTGTCATACATACCAGAAATGAAAGACTTTTTGTCTTTTTGAGCATTTTGAACAGGTATAGAGTCTTTCATTATCCAAACCTTTTTCCGCTTTTTACTAGTTTGATTAACTCATTTGTCCAACTTATGATCATGCAAAAATTTCGATGTTGAGGTCTGAAGTTTTGAAAACATATTTGGCTTAAAAGATCCTTTAAAATTAAATTTCTAGATCCGTTTAGCAAAAATATTCTTTTTCCTTAAATTTTCCTCAAGCATCTTTTGGAGATTATATTTGCATCTTTTCTCCAACATGATTTCAGTTGTTAAATTAGAGAGTATTTTTGTTAGTTTGGATATTTCTGTTTTAAAATCCTTCTCTCTTTTTCAAAGTCATTTTTTTGACTTAAATCTTGAAATCTCTGAACCTTTAACTGTTCAGATTCTTTTCTTTCAGAATCAGATTCTTTTATTTCTTTCTCAAGGATATTCTGCAATTCTGAGATTTTACATGTAAGCTCCATAGACTTTGTTTCAAGAACAGTTTTCTTCTCTTCATAATTTCCTCTTTCATTTGCCACAATCTTTTCAAAATTGGAAATTAGTTTAGAGAAATTTAAACATTTTAGTTCAAGTCTTTTCTATTCTTCATCTGACATGGATAAGTTCCTTTTTAGTTCAAGATTTTCACAGTTTAAGATTTTAACAGATTCTTCAAGTTTAGCAATTTTATCAGAGATAATAAAAATGCTTTTGTTCTTTTCATCTAGTTCTTTTTCAAGAGAAGGAATTATTTTGCGAAAATTTGTGCTGAGTTTTGAATAAAAAATTGAATCAGCATCACCACAAAATTTCATTCTAGACATTTTTAAATGAAGTTTTTAACGAAAGAAACAGTTTCTATGATGTTACCAGAACGAATAGATCGAAAATGGCAGTAAAACAGAATCTGATTGAAGGAATGAAGAACAGGTTAAAAACATATAATTTCTATCACAAATCTTGTAAAAACGAGGATCACTTGATATTAAAAAAAAGCTCGGCTCTGATACCAATTGTTGGTTCCCGTTTTGCTTATACAAGATTATCAGATCTATTAGTTCGAGTTTATGTTTGATGCGGAAGCGTATTGAAGAACTAACAGATATGTTTGATAGATTTAGAACACAATATAAATAAACAGTGAAAAGGAAATAATATCTCAAAGTTTACTGAATATATATATATCAAGAACAGATTTAAGAACAGTGAGTAAGCAAAGCTTTAAAACAGATATGACTCTCAAAGTGTATAAGCTATGTGTTCTTGTGATGTTTTTGTCTCTTGATTCTCTCGATTAGGAAGAACTCAACATGACTCTTCCTTATATACTACTACAAGGGACCATAAAGTATAAGCTGCTGTTAGAACGGATGGCATGAACAGTTGAAAGGATGGCATGAACAGTTGAACGTGTTGTATTGCATTTAATGCCGCAGACGTCTATTATGTACTAAGCCCTATTGAGTCCACTCAGAGTTTGACACGTTGAAGTTGGACAGGGTACATTGCCATGCAAGTTGATGAACAGGTCCAGGAACAGTAGCAAGATATTATAAATATCTTCCAAGTCTTTAGTGAGGACCGCAGAGGCTCTGTAAAGTGTTACAGAGATTCTGTGGTATGGTCCTTTGTAGATCAGTCTTTACCGGATTCCGAGTCTTTGGTCTTCTTTGCGCGTATGACAGAGCTTCTGTAGGACGTCTCTGTAGCTTCTGTAGCTTCTTGACCTTGATCTCTCGGTAAGTTCGGCATAGCCTCTGTAAGAGGCTTTCTTCACCCGACCTATTTTTCACTACTTCTAAATACTTCTACGATTAGGAGGATTGAAGCTAACAGTTACTTTCTGGAGTATGCTTTTCCCAACTTTTTTCAACCAAGAGAGGTCAACTTTCTAAGTGTGTATCATGACATAATAGATCTACATAAATGGCTTCGTGGAGAGATGTCAAGATGCTTAGCAAAACCAAAAGAGGCAGTGTACTCAGATTTCTTAATCACTGGAATAAGAGAATTGAGTGTTAAGAAGTTCAGAATACATGAGTATTATTCGTTTGAAGTATTAAGAGAAGATGGAAAAGTCTACTACTTCACTGAAGCAGATTTTGACAAGATCTCAGTAACAAATTTCTACAGGCTGTATAGTCTTTTGTCAAATAAAGACTGTAGTAAACATAAAAAGGAGAGAGGAGCATTGGCTGTAGTGAGAGATGCTATGTTTTACATTCTGAGATGGTACGCATATACAGATTTTCAGATTTCTCTGTATATATAAAGACCATGTGTATATCTTTCCAAACTAAACAATAATCATGAACAATTGAATCTTCTGAAGAGTGGAAATGTTGTAAGACATCCAGAGTTGGGAGTTTTCTTAAGGAATGACAGAAAAGAAAAGATTTTCTTCAGACCAGAAGAAGTAGCAAAATATTGTTCTGGAACTCTAAGGTTTATGTTAGGACTAAAAGTCCTATAAAATAGAAAGTAATATAAAGAAAAGAATTGTTTTCTTTATTTGTTTGTAAAAGCCTTTTTAAGCTAAATGGGCTTAGATTAGTGTTTGTGTTCCATGGTCTTAGGCTTAAAGCCCTTGGTATATAAAGTTGTTTTTCAATCTTTAGGTTAGGATTGGTGAGATTAGTCGTGCGCTTAACAGTGTTTAGAGAGAGAGTTTGTTCATCATTCTAATCTTGTAACTATCTGCATTCAATCACTAAAGGATTAATCGCTTCAAATTCATTGTTACTTGATCAATCTAGGATCCCCAATTGGTATCAGAGCAGAAGGACAAAGCTATCGATTCAAAGGTATTTTTCTGGTTTTTCTTGATCATTCAAAGTACGTACTGCGTTCATCTCAAGAATTTTTGATTGCTTTGATTTTGGTGTTAAAACCCAAAATTGAGGCTTGATAAATTCTTCTCATTCGTTTTCTATGATATATCTGCGTGTTTCAAATCGTTTGGTTGAGTAAAAATCCCTGATTTTTAAAATTCTTGATTTGGTTTTTTGCTCCCTGTTCGTGAAAATTATCAATTTTTCTTGTTAAAAGTACTAGTTGATTCGATTTAGTATTGTTTTCGTGTATTTTTGGGCTAGTTTTCTTGTTGGTACTAAGTTCTTGCAGATTATTTCTCATCAAGACTGCAGAAATTCATCGAACCGGGTAAGTTTTTCTTGTATCTGATTTGTTTTCGAAGTCCCGGTATTGATATCTCCCTGTAGTGATAACTCCTGGTGCTGATATCTCCCGGTAGTGAATAACTCCCGGTATAGTTATCTCCCGGTAGTGATAACTCCCGGTGCTGATATCTCCCGGTAGTGATTACTCCCGGTGCTGATATCTCCCGGTAGTGAACAACTCCCGGTATAATTATCTCCCGGTAGTGAACATCTCCCGGTATTCCATCTCCCGGTACTCCATCTCCCGGTATTACATCTCCCGGTACCTAATTTAGTCCCGGTATTACTCAGTTGTGGGACTTGGTTTGCCAGTCCCGTTATCACAACTCCCGGTATTTCTCTGTGACTTCCCAGTTGCGGGACTTCTCAATTGCGGGACTTTCCTTTTGCGGGACTCTAATACCGGAAGCTGTAAATTTTGGATTTTTAGGTTTTGTGATTTTTGAACTTTCATAACTTCAAATCATCATAACTCGCTCAAAAATCAGTATTTTGCAATGAAATTTTACAGGGTTACTCAAAATGTGATTCTGAACATATTCTCTAGGAATGTTTTCTACCAAAAACATCTACAACTATGAGTTCGATCACACCACAGTAAACTGAACAGGCTTTCATTTCTGGATCAGTAAACCCTGTCTGCTTTTGATTGATATCTTGAATTGTCTCACGATCACTTCTGTCAAGTAACAATGTCTTATCCGACTTACTCTGAGCTCAAAGAGAAAGTTTCTCTTTTAGAAGCGCATATCTCTAAGCTAGAAGCCGTGGCTAAGATCAAATATGATGCCATAGGCAGGCTAGCGATTGAAAAGGCTGAGGACAAATGTGTGATAGAAAACTATCAAACTGAGTGCTCGGCCTATTCAGAAAGAGCTAAACTCCTTGAGACCCAAATATCTGAATATACTCAAAAGTTAGAGAAGTCTCAGGAGGAGTATTCTAAAAGCATCTTAGTTCAAGAAAATGTTTTAAAAGAAAATGAAAAGTTGACCACTAAGCTTAAGGAGGTTGAATCCAAACTTTACAAACTTGGTCAATCTGAACAAACCATCCACTTGAACAAGCCTAAGGAGTTCAAATATCACAACTCGCTTTGGGGACTCGGATATGATAATCCGTGCTACCTAAAGAAGGTCTTGTCTAAGGTTCCTACTCTTTATGAATTTGATTTCATGGGCTTAGACAAGATATATCCAGAGTACAAAATCAAGTGGACTAAGGCATCTAAGGAAGATGAGGAGTTTGAGGACTTTAAAAGACAAACCGCCATACCTCTAGCTCCAATAGAGGCAAAACCTAAAGCGGATAATTCCTCTTCGGAAAATAACACGAAATCGGATGACGCGCCGCCTAGGAAGAACATAAATGTACAAATTCCTTTCGTGTACGAAACGCTTAATGCATCGTATTTAAAAAGGAAAATTCCTTATCTCCCCAATAACTATTTTGACATTTGTTCTCTTGCCAAAACGGTTGAGACTCCGCCTCCTGTTCCGGCAACCGTAGATGAAGATTCTAACGATCAAACATAGTTGAAACGTTATGTTCCACATCTGATTTTGGAAAACATTATTTTTAAACTGGAAGAGTCAATTGCGAGAGATAAGGTCTTTATGAAACCGAAAGGATTGTACTTTTAGATTCTATTGAAAAGCTCAAACAGAATAAACCCGACACACTACCCGAATCTGAAAGAGAGTCCTATCGAACCGAGATTGATAAGTTGACGTCTCAACTGGCTGTTTTGGCATCTGAAGCCTTAACTCTGAGAATGGCTAAGGGGAACTCTGTGGATACCCCAATGACGCCGGTCACTCCTGAAACAATCTCGTTTGATGATGCTCAGATCTTTTCGGATAGTTCGTCGTGCAAAGCCTTTATGTGAGTGTCTGATGACACCATCACTAAAGATTTGAGCGTTAAGGATAAAGGTAAGGACATCGAACCCGATTTTGTTCAAAAGGATCTTTTGCCAATTTTTGACAATCCCTTTGCGGATGACTCCTCGTCTGACTCTGATGGCGACACTCCACCTGATTCTGCACGAATGTTCTCTGAGTTTATGGACGAGTCCATTTCCTCGTGTGGGGTTGAGGATCCGAAAGAGGTTCTGAATTATCCGCATCGACGTAGGACCCAAGGGGTAGATTCTGAACAGCTTCAAGGGATGGAACCGGATGTAGTCTTGGAACGGCCGCAGGTGGAGCTACAACAGCGGTTGACGAAGATGTGGCAGTGTCGTCCGAGCCGTTGCTTGCTCCGGGGGAAGAAGTGGTTGGAACCATTGATGAGGGAGGTGTCGTCGTCGCAATTACAGGTGAAGTAGGTGAGTCCTCCGAGGATGTATCATTGGGGGTCGGAGGAGGACCGGAAAAGTCAGTCGACACCACTATAGTTCCATCTGCATTCAAAGAAGCATCAGTAGAGACTGGTACGATAAACTGTCAACTTTTCTTCTGATCTCTGGCTTCTCGAAAGGTAAGATCGACACAACTCTTTTCATAAAGCGGGAAGGTGAGCACATTCTGTTAGTTCAAGTCTATGTCGATGATATTATCTTCGGTTCCTCTTGCCCGCAATACTGTCGCAACTTTTCATTCCTCATGAAAAAGCATTTTAGAATGAGTATGATGGGACAGATGAATTTCTTTCTCGGTCTTCAAGTTCAACAACTGTCGACCGGGATATTCATCAATCAGTCTAAGTACATCGCGGATATTCTTCGGAAATTCAAGATGGAACAGTGCTCACCCATGAGTACTCCTATGTCCCCCGGTACGAAGTTGCACGCTGATCCTAACGGAAAGGCTGTTAACACTACTACCTATCGAGGAATGATTGGTTCGCTGATGTATTTGACGGCAAGTCGACCGGACATAATGTTTTCTACTTTTCTGTGTGCTAGATTTCAGTCTAATCCTAAAGAGTCTCATATGATAGCAGTTAAGCGTATAATTCGTTACTTGAAAGGTACTGCTAATCTTGGCCTTTGGTACCCGAAGGATACAGGTTTCGAACTTACCGCGTATTCTGATGCTGATCATGCGGGAAGTTTGCTCGACCGGAAAAGCACGACGGGACACGTTCAGTTCCTAGGTGACAAGCTGGTTAGCTGGGCCTCAAAGAAGCAGCCTTGCGTCTCCACCTCCACGGCGGAAGCGGAGTACGTAGCCGCGGCCAGCTGCTGTTCCCAAGTGATTTGGATGCGGACACAACTGAAGGATTACGGGTACAACTACTCGCACATCCCCATCTACTGTGACTCCAAAAGTGCTATTGCCATCACGAGCAATCCGGTGCAGCATACAAAGACGAAACATATAGACGTGCGCTACCACTTCTTCAAAGACCATGTGGAGAAAGGGTACAGATTCAAAGACATGGATTATCAAGTTGAGGGGGAGTTAGCAAAAGCCGAGGGGGAGTAAAGAAGTCCCCATGCAAAAGCCGAGGGGGAGTAATGGTCAAGTTCCGAAATCCGATTCTCTTCGTTTATCAAGTGGTGTTCGCTACAATTCAGTATTTCCTCCTTCAAGCATTTCGATTCTACAAAGTTCTTAAAGCTGAAGCTGAAAGCTAATTCAACTCGTGGTTCAACTCGTGATACTAAGAAGACCAAGAGCATATTTCAAGGGGGAGCGTGAAAGATATGAAGACAAGCAAAACTAAAGTGCTTCAAAGATTCAAGACGAATAGAAGATCAAGATCGGAATAGTTCAAGTTCGTATTTTTTCTTTATATAACTTTAGGGGGAGATTGTTAGGACTAAAAGTCCTATAAAATAGAAAGTAATATAAAGAAAAGAATTGTTTTCTTTATTTGTTTGTAAAAGCCTTTTTAAGCTAAATGGGCTTAGATTAGTGTTTGTGTTCCATGGTCTTAGGCTTAAAGCCCTTGGTATATAAAGTTGTTTTTCAATCTTTAGGTTAGGATTGGTGAGATTAGCCGTGTGCTTAACAGTGTTTAGAGAGAGAGTTTGTTCATCATTCTAATCTTGTAACTCTCTGCATTCAATCACTAAAGGATTAATCGCTTCAAATTCATTGTTACTTGATCAATCTAGGATCCACAGTTTATCAAACACAGGTTGGAGAAAAAGTTAACAAGAGGAAAACAAGTTGAAGAAATACAAGAGATCATAGAAAAGATTGAAAGAAGGCTTAATCTAAGAAATGTAATTCTTTTGAAGATTGTACCTGCTTTGAAAGAGTTCAATGTGGATAAGTACATGATTGTTTGACAAAAAGGGGGAGATTGTTAGATCTGAAGTTTTGTCAAAAGTTACAAGTGTTGGATATGGATAGAAGACTCAGAGTTCTAAGTAAGAAGACTCAGAAGTTCTGGCTGAGAAGTCTTGAAAAGATTACAAGTGTGAAAGTCTGAACCGAAGGATCAGAGTTCTGAATAAGAGACTCAGAACCTCTGAAGATGAAGTTGGAAAACGTCCTAGTGCTTGAAGGAAGTTCTGATATGCTTAGTCAGAAGAATGTTCAGAAGTTCTGAACAACATGTTCAGAACTTATGACGGGATATTTTCCTTTATATTCTGTTAGTTGAATAGGACACGTGTAATAGTTCTATTTGTCTTCCAGTTATATGTACTGTAGCTTTAGTATTTCCTTACAGTATATAGAAGTTAGCACTGTTAAGCTAACTAACTTTCCCGCATAACTTTGTATTCACTTTTGTAATCTTAGAGAGATTCTCTCTCTAGATCTGTAATCTGTTCCTGATTGAATACAAGTTTGTTTGATGCAATTCTCTATCATTTACTATTTGATTGTTCATATTTGATTGTAAGATTGAATCCTGGACTTACAAGGATCGATTTATAATTTAGTCTAAGTTTGTGGACTAATTGTAAATGTAAACTCCAGGGTTGAAATTGTATTTTGACTAAAGTTTAAGAAAGATTGTGAAATTAAAACTTGAGGGTCTGTTGATCCAAACCCTCAGTGATTTGATAATGACCCTCTCTTAAACACTTAGTGAAAATTGTAAGTAAACAAAATGTATCAGAGTTTCACTATCGCTGATAAGTACTAATATTTTACAGTACCGCTGATAGTAACTCTCACTCTTTAGATTAGATATTCAGCGAACACTATTCATCATCTTATAGCTCTGAGCCTGTTCAGTCTATGAAATGATCGCTGATAAGTTAGTTGTTAACTTATGATCCCTGAAGACAAGTTTCACGTCAACCAAAGTTCTACGCTGAAGTCGAAGATCAAGCTCAAGAACCAGCGACAAGTCTACTCATGAACTGATGCGGATATCAGCAAAGCAAGACCTGTCCATTCAACGTGAAGTATCAAGTAGAAGACTTCAGCAATCGCTGAACTTTATCATTCGCTGATAAAGATCTGACTCAACGAAAGCTGATCATGAAGTCTCACTGCATGTTACTATTGTCTTACCTCCCTTGCACGTCTTCGTACGAATTGTCAGAACGGACATCCCTTTTGTCTGTAATCGTACAACAACTATGATTCTTCACTGTGCACCATACGGTTACTAAGGTTGTCTACAAAGGTCAATGACATGCAACCATTCAGCTGCTGCCACGTGTAAAGCCATACTGCCATGCATTAAATGCATGCAGTATATAAGAAGAACCTTATTTCAGTTTTGAAGTGTGCTCGGACCATCTTCGTATTTCTCTCTTATTGTTAAGATATTATTCGTAATTTCTTTAACTCTTTCTAGTGCAAGAAACTTAGTGTTTCTCAAGACTTGTTAAGATTAGGTTTATCCTTAATCTTGTTCCGCAACAAGTTGTAAATTGTCTTGATTTATCAATAAACAATTTAGAAAAGTAAAAACGTGTGTTTGTATTCAATCCCCCCCCCCCTTCTACAAACTTGTTTAGCCCTTCGGGACCAACAAGTGGTATCAGAGCGGATTTGTTTAATCACATAAACAAGATCTGATCTATACTAAGATTTCTCTTCCTAGCTATTTCTTAAAATGGCTACCAACACAAACACAAACTATATTGACAACGGTTCTCTTGCAAAACCCCCTAGATTCTCCAGAGATAATTTTAATCTATGGAAAAATAGGATGATTCTCTTCTTTGAAGGTGTAGACCCTACTATGCCTTACTATCTTGAAAATGGCCCATATATTCCTGTAAGAATTGATGTTGCAGTTCCAGCCGCTGAGAATAGACCTGCTATTCTAGAAAGGCTGATTCCTTAGGAAATTCATATGTGGACTGGTGAAGATAAGAAGAAAGTGGCTATCGACGCCAAAGCCAGATCCATACTCTCCATGGCTCTTCCTGACGAAGTCTACCATTCCGTCATGAACCTGAAAACCTCAAAAGCTATGTGGGACACAATCTGTGTTCAGTATGAAGGTACTTCTGAAGTCCAGGACTCTCGAAAGATCAACCTGGTAAGACAATATGAAAGCTTCATTTGTGGTAAGAATGAAACTCTCTCTGAAGTACACCAACGTTTTAACTGCTTAATAATAGATCTGAAAACTGTTGGTAAGGAATATTCTAACTTTGAAGTACTGACAAAGTTCTTAGAATGTTTACCTGAAAGCTGGGACAGTGATTCTATGTGTCTCAAGCTTTCAAAGGATCTAAAATCAATGACCCTTTCTACCTTATATGGCACGATGCTGAATCATGAGCAATCGAGTCATCTTAAGAAGAATCTTGTAAAAGATTCCAAAAGCACCCTTGTTGCTTTAATCTCAGAGTCACCTTCCACTCAGCGATCGACTATCACTGTCACTGAGTTGGAAACTAACTCTGAAAGATCATCAGACTCTGACGTTTCAGATAATGATGAAACTCTGGTATTCCTGGCTAATAAGTTCAGGAGATTTGCTAGAAAGAGTAATTTCAAGAAGAACAAACCTCTTGCTATTACTGACAAGCCAAGATCATCAACCCCTGTTGATAAGGCCACTGCTACTTGCTATAACTGTGAAAAGATAGGACATTTTGCTAGCGAGTGCATGTCAAAGAAAGTCTCTAGACCCTCAGCTTTTCCCAAGAAAAACTTTACTCATAGGACTAGAGATGAAAAATACAAAAAGCTGAATAAAAGGAATTCAAAGCTGAAAACCTTTAAGAAGAAAGGCAAAGGCCTCATGGCTGACTATGATTGGGCTGCCTCTGACGAAGAAGAATCATCTGACTCTGAAGATGATGATGAAGCCAATCTATGTCTCATTGCCAAACTTGAAGATGAGGAAGACAACTCTGACATTCCCTCTACTTCAACCTCTGCTACTAAGGTATCACCTTCCTTCTTTACCAATATTGCAAATATTGATGAAGCTGATAGTCTTCGAAAGATCGATCTCTTGACTAGAAGTTTATATGAAGCCATGAATGGCAAAACTGTAGTTGAAAATCAAAACCTTGATCTCGCTGAACAGCTTAAAAACTGTCACCTTCAAATAGAAAATCTTTCTAAAATTGAAGAAGATTTTAAAGATCAAGTTCACTTAAATCAGCTAGTCAAAATCGAGCGCGAAGAAGCTATCACTGCATTAAAAGCTGAAAAAGCTACTGTTGATGGATGGTATAATTCCTCAACAAAGATCACTGAGATAATTTAGTCGCATATTCCCATGAGTGATAAACGTGGTCTTGGTTACAAAGCTGATACTCTAGAACCAACCACTGAGCGTTCCATGCTTAAATTTGGAATGTTCGTATCCTCTATCCCTGACACTTTCTCATCTCATTGTTCCTCTTCTAAACCGCCTATCCCTGAGTAAATCTCTACCTTAACTTCTAAAGGTAAAGAAAAAGTTGTTTTCCCAAAACCTACCTCAGTTTTTAAAAACTAAGGTAAAGGAATTGCTTTTAACCAAAATCCTCAGAAGGGTACCTCTGTACCAAAGCTGAACACTTCTAAAGCTTCAGTGACTTATCCCTAGAATCAAAGTGGAAATTATTGGTAAGAAATCCGGAGAACTAAATGTTCCTCTCATTTCAAAAGCCAATAGCTTACTTGGTGTTGGTCCTTCTAATTCAAAATCAAAAGCTCAGCATGCAAATGGTCCTAGAACTACTTTTGGTTATAGGAAATGTTATTATTGTGGACTTACCAATCATATTGCTAGTAAGTGCCATACATCCACCCAAGCTGAAAAGATAGCTAAGGTGAAGATCATTTCCCCCAAGGCAAAGAATACCACTAAGGTTAAGAAATTAACCAAAGTGAAGACTGACAACGATGAATCTTCAAATGCTGCGAAGACTGCTGAACCTTCCACTTCCTCTTCTACCCCCACTGACAAGTGTGTACACATGTTTAAGTGGGTACCCAAGAAAAACTAATCTTCTTTTGTGATGCAGGTAAGGAAGGGTATCTGGTATCTCGATAGCGGATGCTCTAGTCACATGACTGGTATGAAGAACCTGCTTACTGAGTACAAAGAAGAGAAGGGTCCCTCTGTAACTTTTGGTGGAAATGGAAAAGGACATACCCGAGAGTTTGGTGTACTCTCTAATGGTACAACAACCTTCAGAAGAGTCGCATATGTTGAAGGGCTGAAGCATAATCTTCTAAGCATCAGTCAACTTTGTGACAAGGATAACAAAGTAATCTTTACTAAGGAATCCTTCTTTGTCGCTGACAAAAATGAGAAGATAGCTCTCAGCGGTTATCGTTTAGAAAATGTTTATGTAATAAACATGGACTCAACAACCACTGAGAACTCCTGTTTCTTCTCAAAAGCCTCATCTGATGTCATATGGCTATGGCATTAGAGGCTCTCTCATCTCAACTTCAAGACACTAAACACTCTTTCTTCAAAAGAGTTAGTCACTGGTCTACCTCAGCACTCATACGCCAAAGAATCCTTATGTTCAGCGTGTGAGAAAGGCAATCAGACTAAAACAGGCTTTAAGTCAAAGCAAGTTTCCTCAGTGTCATCTCTTCTACAACTTCTCCATATGGATTTGTTTGGCCCTGTCAACAAGCAATCCATCGCTGGAAAGAAATATACACTGGTCATAGTTGATGAATTCTCTCGATATACATGGGTTATGTTTCTCCGTTCTAAGAGTGACACCCCTGAAGAACTCATCACCTTTGTTCGGAAAATGGAAACCCTGAACAACTTGAATGTTCGCTCAATAAGGAGTGATCATGGGACTGAATTCAAAAACAGTTCTCTTGATTCCTTCTTTGAGAGTAAGGGTATTTCTCACAACTTCTATTCAGTGAGAACACCGCAAAAAAACGGAGTCGCTGAAAGAATAAATAGAACTATTATTGAAGTTGCACGTTCAATGCTCAGCGATTCTCACCTGCCTACTCAGTTCTGGGCAGAAGCTGTCAACACTGCTTGTTTTACGCAAAACATGTCGCTAATAGTCAAAAGATTTAATAAAACAGCCTATGAACTTTTTCATGGGAGAAAGCCTTCAATTAGCTTTCTTCACATCTTTGGATGTCAGTGTTTCATACTGAACAACAGAAATGCCCTTGGAAAGTTTGATCCTAAGCCTGATGATGGAATCTTTCTTGGATATTCTTCAATCTCCAAAGCCTTCAGAGTCTTCAATCGAAGAAGACAAACTGTTTGCAGAAACTATTCACGTCACTTTTGACGAATCCCGTTCAGCAAACTCTAAACCGTCTGCTGATACTGAAGAATTAAATCAATGGATGTTTTCTCATCTTGGTGATTCAGAAAATATTCTCACTCCTCATACTCATACAGTTGAAGATGATAGTCCTACTATCATCCCAAACATGCAGAATAGTGAAGCTGAAACATCATGGGTCTCAGCAGTTCCTTTAAACACTATACCTGCTTCTGAACCAAATGTCTCAGACATTCCATCTATTTCTCAGCACTCGGTGAATGAGATGACATCTGCACCTACTCCTCTCATGGCTGATATTCCAGAAGTTGCTGAAGCTTCATCTTCAGCTCCTCCAGTTCAATTTGAGTCAGCGACTTATGCTCCTGCTCAGTGATGGACTGTAAATCACCCAATTGATCAAATTCTTGGTGATCCAAACACTGGTGTTCAGACTCGACGAAGTGCAGGTAATATTTATTTATTTGTTAACTTTATTTCTCTGATTGAACCAAAGAAAATAGATGATGCTCTCAAAGATCCAAACTGGGTCAGCCCCATGCAAGAAGAGCTGACTGAATCCGAAAGAAACAAAGTTTGGAAACTTGTTCGAAGACCAACTGATAAGACAGTGATAGGCACTAAATGGGTCTATCGAAACAAGTTGGACGAACATGGAACTGTAACCCGCAACAAGGCTCGACTTGTTGCTCAGGGATACAGACAAGAGGAAGGCATAGATTACGACGAAACATTTGCTCCAGTAGCAAGACTAGAATCTATTCGTCTATTCATAGCATACGCTGTACATAAAGACTTCAAAGTATATCAGATGGATGTTAAGTCAGCGTTTCTTAATGGAAAGCTGAATGAAGAAGTCTATGTGGAACAACCTCCAGGATTCTCAGATCCTAAGCGTCCAGGTTATGTTTATAAACTGGACAAGGCACTTTACGGCTTAAAGAAAGCTCCTCGTGCATGGTATGACACTCTATCTACTTATCTCCATATTGAACAATTTGAGCGTGGTAAAATCGATAAGACTCTATTCTTCAGGAAAGTAAAAGGTCATATTATTCTTGTTCAGATATATGTTGATGACATTATATTTGGTTCTACTAACCCTGATCTTTGTACTCGTTTCGCTGATAGAATGAAAGAAGAGTATAAAATGAGTATGATGGGTGAGCTAACATATTTCCTTGGTCTTCAGATAAAGCAAAATGAAAAAGGAACTTTCATTAATCAGGGAAAGTATGTTAAAGATATGCTGAAGAAATTCGATTTAACTCAGAACTCAGCTATGAAAACCCCTATGGCACCACCGCTGACACTAGACAAGGATTCAAATGGAATACCTGTTAATGTCACGCTGTACCGTGGGATGATCGGCTCTCTCTTGTATCTTACAGCTAGTCGACCCGATATTATGTACGCAACCTGTTTGTGTGCACGATATCAAGCTGAACCTAAGGAATCTCATATGACCGCTGTAAAGCGAATCTTTCGTTACCTTAAGGGTACTATGAACCTAGGTCTTTGGTATCCCAAAGACTCAGGGTTTGATCTAATCTCCTATTCAGATAGTGATTTTGCAGGTTGCAAATTGGATAGGAAAAGCACCACAGGAGGCTGTCAGCTCCTGGGTGGAAAGCTGGTGAGTTGGACAAGTAAAAAGCAAAATTCAGTGTCCACCTCAACTGCTGAAGCTGAGTATGTAGCCGCTGGAAGCTGTTGTTCTTAGGTCTTGTGGATGAGAAATCAACTACTGGACTATGACCTTCAACTCTCAAAAATTCCAATCTATTGCGACAGCACAAGTGCCATCGCTATAGCCAACAATCCAGTGCTACACTCAAAGACAAAACACATCGAAATCAGGTATCATTTTATCAGAGATCATATGATGAATGGTGATATAGAACTTAATTTTATCCCAACTGACTATCAGTTAGCTGATCTGTTCACCAAACCTCTTGATGAGACAACATTCAACTTTCTCATCAGCGAGCTTGGAATGCTGAACTTTGAAGAATAAAATCTTCAGCGGTTCACATTTGATCAGCTATAGGATAAAATCAACTTGTATAACCCACTCTATCATTCTCTCTCTGAACAAAAATTAACTCTGTTAGCCCCAAGTATCTGTAATGTAAAAGTATTGAAAATATTATCAAGTCAGAAGACCATCAGAGATGCAGCAGAAGACTTAGAAGATAAAGCTTCAAGAAGATCAACGGAAGTCAACAGAGTTCTGGTGAAACTAACAGAGCTCAACAGAGCTCTGTCAGAAGATCAACAGAAGAACTGTTCACAACCGAAGACCAACAGAGCTCTGGTCTATGAGCTCTGTTGTAGTGAAGACCTCTATGATGCCCAAGTCTCGTAAGAAATCCAAAGTGTTAGACAAGTGTCCATACTTTCCACGTATGCCCTAAAATTAGGAGACACACTTTCCACGTGTCATTCTAGGGTACGATAGTACACTGTCTTCACTTTATCAGGGCTATAAATAGAGAGGTAGTGGAACAAACAATTGTAAGCTTTGGGAAGAATAGTTTTCCACAATTGTTTAAGCACACACTGCATCAATCCCGAGCACTACCTCCGTACGATATTGTTCCCTGTGAGATTTCAGGATACACCATTGATCTTGTTCTTGGTGTTATCCATTATCAATATACGAGCAGCGTTTCTTATTTGATCTTGTTATCATTATCCTGTTCTATAATTGATTCTCGCTATTACAATATCATTTACACAATCACTCACTTTAATGGCTTTATATTTAAATGCTTCCCCTATCTATATTACTACCATTAATGTGATACAACGTGAATCTGGGAACCTACAAACTCGCTCACTGATATTTCTACTCAGTGCTTCATATTTTCAAAAGTGTCCCTGAGCCCTCAAAACCTCAGAGACATCCTAAAATATGAAATGACTGTTGTGACGTCATCGCAACGGATAAAGCCCTGGCACGTTCTTTTTCTGACACACGATTGCACGTTTCGTTTACCTTCCAATCAAATGCAAACACGTGTCCGTGTCATGATGAAAATCTTTTCCCGCTCAAGATTTTTCTCTATCTACTCTCTCTATATAAACCATTTTGGGTTTATATTTTTCTCTTTACGCGAAAAACTTCTCCTCCAAGTAAGAAAAAGATTTACTGTTGCATTTTGAGCTCTCAAAATTTCCAGAAACTATTCATCTTCTTCTTTGACGAACCAGGTTAATACTCTTTTTATTTACCTACATTACTTGTTTATGATCTTATTCTTTGCTTTTAACAGATTAAACAAAAGAACCTTTATAAAATGAAATCATTTTCTGTTCATGATTTTATGAATACAACCTTCATGGTTGTTCTTCAAGCTTATATCAAAACTCGTAAACTTGTTCTTCATATGTTTTTCCATAACTCCTTCTTCAAATGAAAACTGGAAAACACATAATCTCTACGTTTTGTAACTCTTTCTCAAAACAAGAAAAACCCTAATCTTTCTCAAAAGGATTTTTGGCTGAATGAAATGGACAAAATTCAAAACATCTTATTGGAAAATATTTCCACATTAAGACTATTTGTTTTGTTGATCTTTGGTTGAGCTGATTACAGAAATGGCTGCTCCTTCTACTGGTATTCCAACTGCTGAGAACACTATTGCTGCTGAGGAACTTGAAATCACCAAGGCTCCTCAAGTCAAGTTCAAACTTGAGGATATATCTTTTACAAAATCAAACAACCTCCATGCGCTGTTCGATTTTCCTCCGAAAAAAAAAGTCAAACATCTAGACGATGCTGTAAATTTTCTGAAAACCTGTTGCCTCTCTACAGCCTTGACCATAACAGCCCCTGCTCATCAGTTACTATTATCTCAATTCTGGTATACCGCCATACATACTCAACTACCATCATCCAAAGACCCTACCAAACTACTTAATGTCATCCTCTGTGACACTGATTTTGGCACCATCAAAATCAACCCTGCTATCATTCGAAAAGAACTGAATCTCCCTATTGCCACCAAAGATAAACAATTTGTTCCTTTCCCTGACCCCAAGAGACATGCTGATAGAGAAACACTCATTGCATTCTTTGATGCAATGAAGTACGTTTGGGATCAAGGGAGAGATGAAAAAGCCGAGAAGAAACTGACTGCAATCAAGAAGTCAAAGACGCCCAACGAGATGAACTTCATCTTCGCACACCTGATAAGCTGCATGACAGCGAAGAGTGGCTCCTCTAATCAAGCTGCTCAACCTCAGCAAGCCATGGCCTATGCATTGCTGAAGGGTCTCCATGTTGACTGGGCCTCGATAATCTACGACGGTCTTGCGCTCAGAGTAGAATTTGCTGATAGACCATCATGGGTTCCATACCCAAGATTCCTTAGCACCATCTTCCAAACCGGCCTTAAGGATAACTACCCAAAAGTAGGAGACCTGAAACTCTCTCAGGTTGGCCCTAAGGTGCTCGACTTCAAGCCCCTACCAAACGAGGTACGTCTCTCTACTCTCTTATCTATTCTCAACCCTCCTTCTTCTACTTCTACGGCTCATTCAGTGGAAATCCCCACCGCTGATACCCTAGCTGCAACCTCCACTCCTTCTAGAAAAAGGAAACACTCTTATTCCCAACTTGGCTCCGAAAGGACCAAGAAAACCAAGGAGCAACCCCCAAAGCATTCCCATGCTAAAGACTCCTCAGCTCATCTTGAAGAGCTGATGGATAGTTCCGTGGTACGCTCTGGCTCACCTGAACAAGCCACCCCTTCCATCCCAGCTTCAGAGCTTGCTTGATTTTCTTAAATCAAACCATCCAATCTACCAAGGTTGATTCACCGTTGTTGATTGTGTGTGCATTTCAAAGCTTCCTAGTATACTCTGTTTTTACAGTTTAAAGTTTAAAAGTTAATATACCATTGTTTTAAGCTTTCCAGTCTAGATTAAAGATATTATCTACTGTTCATTACTGTTCCATTGGTTACTGTTCACTTACTTTCAGTTTATACTCTTTAAAATCCAGTTGAAACTGTTATACCCTGTTTTTCTGAAAAAATGGCAAATAACCATATCAACGCTATTTATACTGCTAGTTCTCTGACTAAGCCTCCTACTCTTCTGAGAGATGACTATCCTCAATGGAAGATTAGGATGGTTAACTTCCTTGAGGGGATGGACAGAGATTTAATGCGTTCTGTCACGGATGGACCATTCAAACCCAACCCGCAACACAAACTACTGCTAAGATTCTTGCTCACCTTGAACCCAAAACCACCGGATTCACTGATGAAGAGACATTAAAATTGGAAAATGATCTAAAAGCAGTTAGACTTCTGATTATGGCCATTCCTAATGAAATATTTCAAGAACTACATTCATGTGTTACTGCCAAAGAAATTTGGGATCAAGTTCTTAATCGGCTTGAGGGTGGCATCAAAACCCAAAAGAACAGAAAGACCCAATGTATAATTGAATACAACGATTTCAAGGCACTTCCTGAGGAAACCTTACAACAAACCTACAACAGATTCAATGTTTTGATAAACAAATGTAAAAAGTGTGGGGTTGTTAGGTCGAAGGAAGATAACAATGTTTTGTTCCTGAAATGTCTAAATGATGAATGGTTAAAACTGTCCATGTCTTTACAAGCTAACCAAGATCTAGATGCATGGTCTCTTACCGATGTGTATGGCACTCTGGCTGCACAAGAGAAGGATGTTGTCAAACAAAAGGATAAATCCACCATTGCAGGACCTATTGCGCTAGTCTCTGAATCAAAGAAATCCACAGAAGGAAAGACCAACAGAGAAAGTTCCAGCAGAGGAAAGAAGAAGAAGAGTAAGAGTTTGGTAGCTGAAACTGATACTGAAGAAAACTCGTCAGATGAGGATGACGATATAAATGTGTTTGCTAAATCTCTTGCATTAATCACTCAACAATTCAACAAGGGATTTGGCAACAGAGCATTCGACAGAAGAGGTAGATATGAGAAAGATGAGAACAGAGCTTATGCTACACCCCACAACAGAACCGTCACAACAGAGCTCCGACAGAACAGAGACAGCAACAGAAGTTCAATACTCCTGCTCCATAGAAGACTGATGCTGCCCAACCCATCAATCAGAATGATGGACGTTGCTTTAGATGCGGCAAACCTGGCCATTTCTCTGCTAACTGTAAAGGAAAACTTGTGAAAGATCAAGATTATTACAAAAATAAATACAAGTACAACTACAGAGAAAGAAGCTATGTTGCTGAGATGGAGAATTGGATCTCTGACTCATCCTCTAACGATGAACCAGAGCAAGCCATTGTTGCTGTGGATGATGGAAGATTGGAAGTTGATTGGATGACCGGAGGAAGAATAGAAAAGTCCGAAGAAGAAGATGTGGCTCATGCATTTGCCCTGACCGTAACAGAGCCAGACAACAGAGTGCTGGAGACAACCAAACCCAGTGCCAAGGTACATTTTTCTGAATCCAAGTCTGACTCAGAACTTGAGATGCATGTGTCATTACTTACTGAAGAGTTTCAACTCTTAAAACAAAAGCTTTATGAGGAAAAAATAGTTAAGAAAGCTAGCTCAGAAGGATCTGTCCTTCTACAAGAGAGAGAAAACTCTCTTAGAACAAGAAAAGGATGAAATATCCAGAGAGAAATCTAAGCTAGAAGTCTTACAACAAAAGAAAGAAAGCACGTTTTCAAAAAGGGTTAAAGAGTTTGAAGAAATTTTGAAATAAAAAGCTGAAGAAGTTGCTAAATCTAAAAATGAACGTTTAAACTCTGTTGCTCTAAAAGACTATTTTCAGAGAGAAAGGGAAATTTTACATCAATCCCTACAGAAAAAGGAGATTTTAATCAAAAAGTACCAAGATGCACAGAATGTGTATACCAAAATCAATTCTCAAGAAGACAAGCAAGGTCTAGGTTTTAATGACATTGTTCCTTACAAAAGAAGGTTAAAGGCATCTTATCCCTTTGATTTCTTTATTGGAAAAATGCAAGAGGATGTGATATCTGGAACTGATGTTTTCAAAAGAGCCAAAATATCAGATTTTACCAAAGCAAAAAGACTAAGCTTAAGGAATGTCAGCTATGACTCCTTGAATCAAGAAAAGGTTACAAAACCATCTAAAAAGTTTATTCTTGATCAGGGAAGAGCAGAAATCTTTAACTTCAATTCTTTCAAGGAGGAGAAGTCTGTTACTTCCATTACAGAATCCTCGTGTGCTTCAATACAGAGAGAACTCAACTCTGAAGTCCCAGTCTTCTCTCCATCCTCTGAAACCTTACGAACAACTTTTGAAGAGGATATTTTGAAAGTTATTGAAGAAAATGCTGCTTGTGATGCTTTAAAACCAAAGATAAGAAAGTTTAAATCAACCAGAGCTGATAACTCTAAGATACCCAATGAGTCTAACACCTCTACCAGAGCCATCAGAGACTTTCTGTGCTCTGATAGTGACTCTGATTCTGAGGTAGATGAGCAAATTTTCTGTGCTCCTAAGACTCCTTTGTACAAACCTAAACAGGCAATTGTTGAATCTGGTTCTCTGAAAAATGTCTCATTCTTTAAGAAACAGAACAGATTTATACCTTTGCCAAATTTGAAAAATAAGGGTATCAGAATTCTTTCCTCTAATGAGATAGAAGAAAAGAAAAGACGAAAAGCTAAGATTATTCATGAAGACTATACCTCTGTTCCTTACACTTATTATCAAGTTAAATTTACAACAGAGCGGAAAGGAAAATGGAAAGTCAATGACCAACCTACTCCTACACCTATTGTAAATCCAAAGAGAAACAGTTTTGTGTCAAGAGAGTTTGCTCCAAGAAACAAAAATTTTAAATCACAGGACAGAATGTACGTAAAGACATCTGGTCCTAGAGTTTTTCAAAATCAAGCTCCCTTTAAACAACAGTCTTTGAATAAAAACGACAATTTGCATCAATCTTCATGTTCTATCAAATGCAATTGTATTCAACTTATGTTACAGTTAAAGAATCATATGAATGGTCCTCACTGTGTTCTGATACAGTCATTTCAAAGGAAAAATCCCAAGACTATTCAGAATGCACAGAAGAAACCCTCTGGCATACCATCCCAAAATGGAAAGCCAGAAGGAAAGCCCTTGAACGCCCCCAAACCTAACAAGAAAGGACCCAAAATGCAATGGGTACCTAAAAGAAACTAATCTGTCTTGCAGAAACCCCATGTGTAGATCTGGAATTTAGATTCAGGATGCTCAAGGCACATAACGAGGAATAAGGAGCTGCTTACTTCTTTCAAGAACAAAATTTGAAGTGCAGTAACCTTTGGAGGAGATAATGGCGGACAGATTAGAGGATACGGTACATTAGTCAATTGTGGTGTTTCAGTTTCTGAGGTTGCTTATGTTGAAGGATTAAACCATAATCTGCTTAGCATAAGTCAACTCTGTGATCATGGGTTCGATGTCAATTTTAGGAAGAAGTACTGTTCTCTGTTGCTTTCCGAGTCTGGTCAAGAACTCTTAAGAGCCGACAGAAAAGGAAATCTTTATAAAATGAATTTCAATCCTAACCAAAACTCTACAACAGAGAAGCTCTGTTTAGTGTCTTTAAAAAATGAAGATGTCTGGCTTTGGCATAAAAGATTTGCCCATTTGAATTTTTCAAATCTTGACATGCTTGTGAAATTAAATCTAGTAAAAGGACTTCCTCCACTAAAATTTGACAAAGGCCATCTATGTTCTGCCTGTGAATTGGGAAAGATGAAAAGATCTTCACACAGAACTAAGAGTGATCATAGTTGTCCCAGACCTTTGCATATGCTTCATGTGGATCTCTGTGGTCCTATTTCTGTGCAAAGTATGTCGGGCAAGAAGTATATTCTAGTACTTATTGATGAATTTTCTAGATACACTTGGATTGATTTCATCAGAGTAAAATTTAATGTCCCAGAAATTCTAATAAGTTTGTTGAGAAGGATACAGGTTCTGTTAGGATTAAAAGTGCAAAAGTTGAGAAGTGATAATGGGACAGAATTCTAGAATACAAGAATAGATGCCTATCTTTCAGAAGAAGGAATCTCCCAGAACTTCTCAGCTGCCAGAACTCCACAACAGAATGGTGTAGTGGAAAGGAAGAACAGAACTCTCGTAGAAGCCGCCAGAACCATGTTGGCCGGCTCTGTCCTTCCCATCAACTTCTGGGCAGAGGCAGTCTCAATAGCCTGTTTTACCCAAAACAGAGCTGTCATAGTAAAAAGATTTAAAAAGACTTCCTATGAACTAATCAACAACAGAGGCCAAACGTAAAATTCTTTCATGTTTTTGGCTGCAAGTGCTACATCTTGAACGACAGAGAACCGCGGGGTAAATTCGACAAAAAGGCGGACGAAGGAATCTTTATTGGTTATTCCTTGACCTCTAAGGCCTACAGAGTCTACAACACCAGAACTCGTGTCATTCAAGAGAGCATTAACGTGTCCTTTGATGAAAGTACATCAAGTGCCTCTGATCGCAAATCAACAGACGGGACACAGACAGAATAGAAGAAGACAAGTTCTTCAAAGACAAGGGAAGAAGACATCAATCTTGTGTTCGATGATTTCTTCGATGATGATAACTCCTCTGTCAACATCAACAGAGACGATCAAGCTCAAAATTCAATAAAACAGAGTCTGACAGGTACAACTCTTACTGGTCCCTCCAATACTTCACCATCTACTTCTCTGTCTACAGGTGTAATTCAGAGAAATGAGGAACCACAATCAAATATAAGAGAACCTGAAAATGTGCCATCATCACCTTTGCTGACCAATGTTGGGAGAGATTCCCTATTCGAATGCTCACCTTCACAGAGCCCTGGTGCCAACCCACAGAGCTCTGATGCTGAAGTTCATCTTTTCCTATCAGAAGCACAAACCCCTCCTATTGTCCATGCTCTCATGACAAGATGGACAAAGGGTCATCCCCATCATCAAATTATCGGTGCTGCTGAAGATGGTGTGAAGACGAGATCGGCCACAATCAATGAAGCTTTCTTTGTAAACTTTTTAAGCATGATTGAGCCAACGAAAATTTCTGAAGCCCTTGAAGACCCAAACTGGATCGAAGCTATGCAAGAAGAGCTTCTTGAATTCGAAAGAAACAAAGTTTGGTCCTTGGTTCCACTTCCTGAAGGCAAAGCTGCCATTGGAACCAAGTGGGTGTTTAGGAATAAAAAGGATGAAGATGGGATAATCATCAGAAACAAAGCCCGTCTGGTTGCAAACGGATACTGCCAAGAAGAAGGTATCGGCTATGACGAAACCTTTGCCCCTGTAGCTAGACTAGAAGCCATCAGAATCTTCTTAGCCAATGCTGCTCACAAAGGCTTTAAGGTCTATCAGATGGATGTAAAGTCTGCCTTTCTGAATGGCAAACTACAAGAGGAAGTTTATGTCCAGCAACCGCCTGGTTTTGAAAGTTCGGAGTTTCCAGACCACGTTTACAAGTTAGACAAAGCTCTATACGGCCTTAAACAAGCTCCAAGAGCCTGGTATGAAACTCTGTCCAATTTTCTGTTGACAAATCACTTCGAGAAAGGTAATGTCGATAAAACTCTATTCTTTAGAAGATACATAAATGATATACTTCTGGTACAAATATTTGTTGATGACATTATTTTTGGGTCTACACAACAAGAGTACTGTGATAGGTTTGAGGATTTGATGAAAAGTGAATTCAAAATGAGCATGATGGGAGAACTTTCATTTTTCCTTGGTTTACAAGTAAAACAATCCATCAGAGGGATTTTTATAAGTCAGTCAAAATACATCTCTGATATTTTGAAAAAATACAAGTTCAACAATTCAAATCCAATGAAAAATCCTATTGCCACTGGAGTTAAACTTGACGCTGGCCTTAAGGGTGAACCAACAGATGTCAGGAACTACAGAGGCATGATAGGGTCACTTCTGTACTTAACTGCTAGCAGACCTGACATAATGTTTGCAACCTGTCTCTGTGCCAGATTTCAAGCAAATCCTAAAGAATCTCATTTGTCTGCTGTCAAGCGCATATTTAAATATCTGAAAGGGACTCAATTTTTGGGTCGCTGGTATCCTCTTAATTCTGGTTTCGAGCTTATAGCTTATACAGACTCAGATTACGGAGGATGCAAGAATGACAGAAAGAGTACGTCTGGTAGCTGCCAATTACTTGGTGAAAAATTGGTGAGTTGGACATCCAAGAAACAGAATTGCGTATCAACTTCTACAGCAGAAGCAGATTATGTTGCTGCTGCTAGTTGTTGCTCTCAAGTGATATGGATGAAAACCCAGTTCAAAGAGTATGGCCTAGAATATGGAAAAATTCCAATTCTGTGTGACTCCAAGAGTGCCATAGCAATCACAGCTAACCCAGTTCAGCACTCCAAGACAAAGCATATCGACATAAGGTACCACTTCATAAAGGATCATGTTGAAAAAGGGACGATTGAAATGTACTTCGTTTCAACCGACTTCCAGCTTGCTGACTTGTTTACAAAAGCCCTTGATGAAAGGAGATTTAACTTCTTAATCAGCAAACTGGGTATGCTGAACATGTCCTCCTAACTCTGTTCAAACTCAACAGAGCCTCTGATGTTCCAACAGAGCTCTGTCTAAAAGTTAGGAAGGATAGTTCAACATAGTCTCTGTCTTTCACCAGAACTCTGTCATGCATACTTTTTCAACAAGCTTAGTGAATCTGTTTGTACATAGTTTTTTTTTCTTTTCCTTTTGTAAAAAGCTTTTTTTCGCTCATATTTCAAGGGGGAGTTTATAAAGTTTTGCGCATGGTTTTAGGGGGAGCGAGTCAAATCTGTTTTTTTTAAATCAAAATGACTTCGCTTTCTATTTTGAAAAGAAAAATCTTTTTGAAGAAAGAGGGAAAACCTGTTCTGATGAAAATCCTTTGATAATGTCAAGAACTTACCAGAACTATGATATTTCACCAGAGCCTCTGTTGTTTCTCACTAGAACTCTGTGAAATTTCTAAAGTCAGTTATGTTCTCGTTCTTTGACCATTTCTGCATCAGATACAAAATTTTTAAATGATTTTTGGTAAGGTGAAACACCAAAGGAGTACTAGAAAAGAAAGAAAGAAAAGGTCACTCGTCAGAGGCAAAACTTTCAAAGCTCCAACAGAGCTCTGTCGGTTTATGCCACGTCATCAGAAGTAACGTCATGAGAGGTGCGGGTTATTTCTAAGCGTCAACCACTTGTCACCCACACATCTCTAACCGTGACGGTTTACTTGCACAAAAGTGGTCAGAACAAATCCACGTGGCACTCTCTAATTGAAAGCTAAACCACTAGCTGTCCCCACGATACACAATTCAGGCCACTCCACCTTCTGACACTCGAGTGCCTACAGTATCTACGACGATTACCCAACCACAAGTTCTGACTATAAATATCCATAACCTTGACCCATTTCATTTCTAAACCTCATAAACCTTTCATCTTTCCTTCTTTTATTCAAATCCTCAGTGTTCTTCAAGAAAACCCCAAACCTGCAACAATGGCGGAACCCCAAAACTCTGCTGATTCTAGCCGAATAGAACCCACTGATGATATCATTGTTCTTCCATACGAGTTTGCTGACAACAACTACATATTCGATCCCACTCCATGACTCTATCTACCCCTGTATCATGTCTTCATTGAGTTCTTTAGAAACTCTGATATCTTCAGAGCCCTAACAGAGTTCGATGACCATCTTCCAGCGATCTATGTACAACAATGGTGGACCACATGCCAATACATCGAAGAACAAGACGGGATAGTTGGGAGCGTCAACGCAAGTAATGGAGGAGCAGGAACAATCTGCATTAGAGCAAGTACCTTAAGAAGAATCTTCAGAATGAAAACCAAAAGACAGCTAGGAATAGACGCCTATGAGAAACCACCAAAAACAACTTTTCTTCTTGATTTCATGAAGTTTTTAGGCTACAACAAGGATCTGAATAGAATAGGAGAGTTCAAGCGACATAATCTACCTACTATGTGGAATTTCATGTTCTTCACCTTAAACAGAACCCTTACCAGTAAATCTGGTAGTCAAGACCAAGCCACAACGGAAATCCTACAAATCATGTATGGATTGTTCTTCAATCGAAACTTTGACTACGCCAGTATTCTCTACAACGATCTTCTCACGGCTGTTAACACAAAAACCTCATCCATCGCAAGAGGAGGAGTCGTTGGATCCTACAAGTTCTTGAAGATGATCAAGTTTCCACGCTTCATCAGTCTGGTGATCAGAAGAGCCTTCGACAAACCGGAACTAACTCATCAGGGTCACTCAACACCTGTTTGGACGATGTCCAAATTCCTCCACACCACTTCAGGCAAATACCCCTTCATAAGAAGAATTCCAGGTACAATGCTTACCCTTATCGCCCCTGGCCATATCTCTATCCAGAACTATCAGAGTGTTGCATAACCTCAAGAACCTGAGGTGAGAACCCCAGCATACTTAGGATCCGAGCCTTCCTTCGAGAGCTTGAGTGAGGAGATAGGAGAGGAAGTTAACAGACCAGAGGCAAGAGCACCCGTAGTGGGGTATACCTCTAGAAGAGAGGAAGTAGAGGACAGAGCATCTCCTAGAGAGGCTGTCCATGAGGAAGTACAGGAAACACCAGAGGTAGAAAACATCTCTTCTGATAGTGGTGAGCAAGAGGGGAACATCAGAGAGAATCCAGAGAGTTCTAAATCCATAGGAGCCGAGGAAATGTGAGAATAGAAAAAGATGCTCAACAGAGCACATACCATCAGAGGTTCCACACAATCTAATCCTGGTGATCAAGACCAAAGGATTATTGAAACAGAAGTGAACACCTCGAACCCCAACCAGCCTATACCATCAGAGGCACCTCTTCATGCCCCTGGTATGCACGAAGCCAGGGAAGCTATCTTTGGTAGTGATGTTCATTCGCCCCAGAACATCAATAGGTCACCTCCACACGATGATGCCTATGTGGCTCATATAGACACGACACAAAATAGACCACAGATCTTTGTAATCTCACGTAGCATCTGTTCGACTCAGGAACAATGGGAGACCATAGTAGAACAATGGAAGACATTGCTTGATCCAAATGCTTCTCATCACACCAGATTTCCTTCTTCAGAACCTGAGCTGGAAGAGGAAACTTTGGTCAGAACGCCTGTAGTTGTTTCCCCTCAAAGAGAACATCAATGATCAGGTGGAAGTCCTCCAAGAGCCAACATCAACACAACTCTTGACGGAGGCGCCTCTGAACTCTAGGCAGAATTGGATCCATGTGTTGGAACCAAGGAGACCCCCATTGACACTGTCACAAGAGCTGAGTTCGAAAGCTTCTGTGACAGTATCAACAACTCTTTGAATGAGTATAAACTTATCAATGAACAAAAGGAGGAGCTGATCCGCAAGGAAAATTCTTCTATCAAGGAAGAATTGCTGAACATCTCGAACAAACATGCTGAGATAACTCAAAAATATGCCGAGGCTGAAGCACTCAGAACAGAGTCTGAACGGGTTAGAGGAGAAGAGATTGCAAAGCTGACAACAGAGATAGTCGAGCTAAGAACAATCAGAACAGAGGAAGCTAAAAAGACTTCGACAGATCTTGCAGAGCTAAAGCGACTCATAACAGAGAATCACACAGCGCAAATTAACAGAACCCTTCCCATCCCCACGGTTATTCTTTCAGAATCTAACGTCAGAACCTTGACAGAGATAATTACCAACTCTGTTAAGGAATCCATAAAAGAAGCAACCACCTCATATGCTACTCGACTCACCATCTCCAGCCCTAACCCAAATGACCTACCCATGACAGTTGGCCAAATGGGAGACTTCAGAAAATCAATTCTTAGCCGAATGATGACGATTTCATCAAAATTTGTAATGAAAGCTAAGGCGACAGAAAAACATGTGTGTTAATGCTATAATATGTTGTAATCAAGGCTTCTTATATATTAGCTTACTTTCCTTTAGTTTGACTTTGTAATAGTCAAGGGTATATAAACCCTTTGTAAGCTTTTGCAACATAACAGTGCTTAATAGAGATGACATACTTTCTCTCACTAGAATTTCTCTCTCTATCTTGAATGATCTTGGTTTAACAATTGGTATCAGAGCAGGATTCGAGATTTAGAGGAGTTTTTTCAGTGATCAATCACGAAAACTTTGGTGAATTTTTGGATTTATCAAGAAAATCTCATTTTCTTGAAATTTGATCAAATTTTTCTGATTTTTGATCGAATTTGTTCACGATTTGGTTCTTTGGATTCAGTTTCGTTAGTAGATCATTTCTTCTTCACGGATCGAGAGCTATTTCTGTGATTTGGATCTTCGATTTTGAAGATTTTGCGATTTTTTTGATCTGATCGTGAAAGTTCTCTGTTCGTTCGATTCAGATCCTTTTTCAGAGGTTTTTAGAGGTTGTTTGTTGAAGATAAAGTGTTAGGTTTTTTATTTCGAGCACCAATGTACCTTTCAGAATCAGTAATTTAGATTTTCTGAGGTTTTTAGACGATTTTTGGAATATCTCGCAAGATCTGAACTTCTCGCAACATTCATCTCACTTTTCGCAAGCTTCATCGAATTGTGTGTTGTTCTTCATTCAAGTCTACTTCTCGCAAAGTATTTCGCAGCCTTAAGACCCGAATTTTACAGCTTTTCGCAACCCACTAACCCGAGTTCTAAAACTTTTCGCAAGCTTAAGACCCGAGTTCTGAAACTTTTCGCAAGCTTCTTTTGCGAAAAGTGATCTGTCAGATTTCATTCCTTTCCCAAGGCTACTTTTCGCAACCTTTTCTTGCGAATTTCTCCACTTTGAGCAACCCTTGCTTGCGAGTTTCTCAACTTTTCGCAACCTTGGCTTGTGAGTTTCTTACTTTTCGCTTCTCACAGTTGCGAGTTTCTGACTTGGTTACTTTCTGAAATTTGGGCTTTGATCCGGTATGAGTGATTCCGGAAAATGGGCTTGGATCCGTTTGAGTGAGTTCCGGAAAATGGGTTTGGATCCGATATGGTTGAGTTCCGAAAATGGGTTCGATCCGGTATGGGTCGATTTTCGGAATTGGTTTAGATCCGGTATCATGTATCCGAAATTGATCCAGAAGTAGATGTGATCCAGAATGGATCCGGTTTCGGTTGGGATCCGGAATGGGATCTGATTTCTTTTAGAATTAAGTTAGAGATCCGGTTTTAATCTAGAATACGGATTCGAATAGCTCTGGACTATGAGTTCGGAATACTATTCCGAATATAGTTTCCGGAGGGAGAACATTTACGGATAAGGATACAATAGGTTATCCGGTATTCTTAGAATTGAAAGTGTTATGGGATGTGGTGTGATATGTTATTATACATATACACTAGTAATTGTAATGGATCCATAGGCACTGGTAGTAGTTGTAACGAGGAATAGGCATAAAATATTTTGTAATTCCCATTGACCTGAAATGTGAAATAGGCATAAAGTAAATTGTAATTCCCATTTCGTAAAGGTGTTGTGAAATGAGGAATAGGCATAAAGTAAATTTTAATTCCAATTTCATAAGTGTGACGTAAAACGCGGAATAGGCATAAAGTAAATTGTAATTCCTATTTACGTGGAAATGGGGAATAGGCATAAAGTAAATTGTAATTCTCATTTCGTAGTATAGAAATCGAGGAATAGGCATAAAGTAAATTGTAATTCCTGATTTCTATGGGAAGGTAAGAGATAGGCATAAAGTAAATTGTAATCTCTACTTCCACTCCAAGAAATAGGCATAAAGTAACTTGTAATTTCTTGGATATGAGTAATGATCTAGAATCTGCAATGATTCGTAGTAGGCTCTCGAATATGATGATATGATTTTCTGAATGTTAGTCATACTCATGGGATCGGGTATGTTCCCGTCATTATGAGACGAGTACGAGTACGGTAAGAATGGTGGCAAACCAGGTTTTTTTATATGCTTTGAATATTTGAGTTTTTTAAAGTTGTTAATGTTTTTATTTGAAATTGGATGTTCTCACTAGGTGTAAGCCTAATCGTTCAAATTAAATTTTCTTACCAGGTACGAGCTCGGGGAGGTAATGGGAAGAGGGACGAGAGCTTTTGGTATTCGACTTTTGATGATAAGCGGAGAAATTAGCTGATGCGAGTAGGCTTTGGATGAATTGCTTAGATAGCCAATTTAATCTAATTGTAGTTGACATGATTAGATTAATAGGTTATTTAGAGAATTCAAAATGTGTATATACGAACCCTCATAGTTAATTCTCTGCTTATATATATAAAAGTTTGGATGATATTCTGATTTACCTTGTTAAAATTTTAAGGTTTAAATTGGCCCTGATTTTAGAGTGTTGCAATATGGTATCAGAGCTGATGTTTAAGTGAACTAGGTGTAATAATGATATACCTAGACTTAAGCTGAGATGAATTAAGTTATGATTTGTGAGATATGGGTAGAAGTACTAAGATGGGATAGTCTTAGAGTCGACGGAAATACGTGAATTAAGCACTGTAACAATGGAAACGAGGATTCTCATGTATAGTATGTTCGCAATTTCAATTAGCTACTGTCATTATGAATATATTATTACACAAGCATACTTCTTTCTAAATTGTTACAGTGAATAATGAACGTTAAAGTACGTTTCTTGTGTTTGGGAACGTGTAACCATTTCTTATGGTTATTTCTTTGTGCTATATCAGAACGATGGTGAATACACCAACAAGATCCCAAATTCTTCGGAGGATAGGGCAGTAATTGATTGGGGGTTAGAAAAACAATTTCAAATGGGTGGAATACATGAAAGTCCGCCGAGGCCACTTCTAATAAGAGGAGTGGAAATTCAAACGCAAAGAACGAGTATCGGTACCTCTAACCCGATGACAACCGAGTCTAGGATGCAATCTCGCATGATGGAAAATATGATGCGGGTGATCAATACAACACTGGCACAACAATCAGAGATGTTCATGAAAGCGTTAAATGACCGAAGTACTGAGTTACAATGACTGGAGACGGGTACTGGTGTACTAACTCCACCTCGTAATCCTGTAGTGAATGTAAACATGAGGGTGGAGAGAGTTTTCTCATATAAAATGTTTTTGAGTTGTAAACCGCCAGAGTTTACTAGAGCAGACAATCCAGTAGCACGTATGAACTGGCTTAGAGAGATGGAACAGGCGTTTCGAGCTTGTCAATGCGACGAGAAATCGAAGGTCAAGTTCGGTTCTCAAATGTTATGAGACAACGCCTTAACCTGGTGGAACATTGTGACATCGACAGTAACAACCCCGGTTTTGGCTGCTATGACGTGGGAGTCTTTTATGAAAAATATTCTGGAAGAGTATTGTAATGAAAATAAAATGGATCGAATTGAAGAAGAGTTTTGGACTCTTAAGAAGGGTACCTCGTCTGTTCGGAAGTACACGGAATTATTCATGGAAAAGCTGAATTTAGTGGGGCATGTGGCTCCAACTGAAAAGGAGAAGATTAAAGCCTATGTGAAGGGCTTACCGGCTGACATGATGTCGAGAGTACGAAATTCTAAAGCCTCGACGTTGAGGGAGACGATCGAAGAAGCTAAAGTCATAGAAGAGGTTTATGCTAAAGATAAGGAAGAAATGATACAAGGCGGAGAGAAATGAAAATGGGAAGGCCGGTCAGAGTCTTCTCAGAAATCTAAATCGTTTGGAAAGAATGTTCGTTATGAGTCTCATCGGGAACCAAACTGGTGTCAGAAGTTATGAAGTAAGCATTTTGGCCCGTGTCGGGTGGTAGGAAGTGAATGTTTTAAATGTGGGTAGTCTGGTCTTCAAGCTGCAAGCTGTCTTGTTCAAGGGTTGACTTGTTTTGAGTGTAAGCAACCCGGACACTTCCGAAGAGACTGCCCAAAGATAAAGAAGGATGGAGCTCAGGGAAAGAAACCAAATGCTCTTAAACCAACGGGTCGGGCATTTCATATGACGGTGGAAGAGGCGAAGGAGTCCAAAGATGTTGTTTCTGGTACATTTCTTGTTAATTCCATTCCCACACGAATTTATTTGATTGTGGCGCCAATCTGTCGTTTGTATCAAAATTGTTCTATCACAAGTTAGTTATGACTATCACTACCTTGGAAGATGCCTTAGTAGTTGAGATACCTAACGGGGGTGAAGTCTTAGTTCATGAAAGACTTGAGGGTTGTCTGATTTTGATAGGGGAAATGAAATTTCCGATTGACTTGTTGTTGATGGAAATTGAAGGGTTTGATGTAATTGTGGGTATGGATTTGCTGACAATCAACCAGGCAGATATTCTTTGTACAAAGAAATTAATTCGGATTCCGATGGCTGATAATGATGATGTATTCATCTTTGGGGAAAATAAAAAAGGGGAAGTCCCATTAATTTCTGTTGCAAAGGCGAGTAAATGTCTGGTAAAAGGATGTTCATCCTATCTAGCGTATATTCTAGATCTGAAGGCAGAAAAGAAATAGGTGGAAGACATAAAGGTAGTACGTGAATTCCCAAACGTATTCCCCGATGTTCTTCCAGGTCTACCGTCTGAACGACAAGTAGAGTTTCGAATTGATCTTGTCCCTGGATTGGCTTCAATAGCGCGTGCACCGTATCGTTTAGCGCCGGCCAAAATGAAACAGATGATGTCTCAGCTACAAGAGCTGCTTGTCAAGGGATTTGTTAGGCCAAGTTCTTCACCTTGGGGAGCTCCGGTATTGTTTGTTAAGAAAAAGGATGGCACTATGAGAATGTGCATCGACTATAGAGAGTTGAATAAGGTGACTATTAAGAATAAATATCTGCTTCCAAGGATTGATTATTTTTTTGATCAACTCCAATATGCGGGATGCTTTTCAAAGATTGATTTGAGGTCGAGGTATCATCAAGTGCTAGTAAGGGAAGAAGATGTTCCCAAGACGGCGTTTAGAACAAGATACGGGCATTATGAATTTCTTGTGATGCCATTTGGGTTAACGAATGCTCCTGCCATGTTCATGGATCTGATGAACACAGTATGTCGACCATTCTTAGACAAGTATGTCATTGTATTCTGTAGGTTCCCTGATTCATGTTGCATCACAATAATGGTAAGAAAATAGACAGCGGAAGCATATTAAATAACGCCATTAATGTGAGTGATTGTGTAAACGATATAATAACTGTGAGTATCAAATATAGAACAGTAATAATGATAACAAGATCAAGTATAAAAGTTGCTCGTATATTGATAATGAATCACACCAAGAACACGTTCAAGTGTGTGTTCAGAAATCTCACAGGACACAATATCGTACGGAGATAGTGCTATGGAATACTGCAGTGTGTGATTTTATAATTGTGGAAAACTATTCTTCCAAAAGCTTACAATCGTTTGTTCCACTACCTCACTATTTATAGCCCTGATAAAGTGTAGACAGTGTACTATCGTGCCCTGGAATGACACGTGGAAAGTGTATCTCCTTTCTTTAGGGCATACGTGGAAAGTATGGACACGTGTCTGACACTTAGGATTTCTTACGAGACTTAGGCACCACAAAGGTCTTCACTTCACTAGAGCTCATTAGACCAGAGCTCTGTTTGTCTTTGGGTATGAACAATTCTTCTGTTGATCTTCTGCCAGAGCTCTGTTGAGCTCTGTTGGTTCCACCAGAACTCTGTTGAGTTCTGTTGGTCTTCTTGATGAGTTTCTTCTAAGTCTTCTGCTTGATCTCTGTTGGTCTTCTGACTTGATAATATTTTCAATACTTTTACATAAGAGATACTTGGGGCCAACATATTCATTGATGACATACTTGTTTATTCAAGGAATGAAGCTGATCATGAGTACCACCTTCGTGAAGTCTTGGAAGTTTTGAGGAATGAGAAATTGTACGCAAATTTTTCAAAGTGTGAATTTTGGTTAAAAGAGGTACAATTTCTAGGGTATGTGATTACTTCAGAAGGAGTTAAAGTAGATCTGGCGAAGACAGAAGAAATGACGAACTGGGAAACACCGAAAAGCGCATCAGAAATAAGGAGTTTCTTGGGTCAAGCAGGTTACTATCGGAGGTTTATAAAAGACTTCTCAAAGATTGCTTCTGATTTGACCATGTTGACTCGGAAGAATGTAAAGTTTATATGGACTGAAAAGCAAGAGTCATCTTTCAAGACATTACGACAGAAGCTGTGTGAAGCATCTATTCTTGCATTGCCAGAAGGAACGAAAGATTTGGTTGTATATAGTGATGCATCAAAGATGCGTTTCGGGTGTGTGTTGATGCAACGAGGCAACGTGATTGCTTACGCATCAAGACAACTCAAAGAACATGAGAAGAATTACCTACCCATGATTTAGAACTTGCAGCAGTAGTATTTGCATTGAAACTATGGCGACATTATCTGTATGGAACGAAGTGCACTCTTTTCACTGATCATATGAGCTTGAAGCATGTCTATGATCAGAATGAGTTAAATATGAGGCAGCGGCGTTGGTTAGAACTACTTAAAGATTATGATTGTGAATTGCATTACCATCCTAGTAAAGAAAATGTTGTGGCTGATGCTTTAAGTAGAAAGGAATATAGTGGGTGCTTAAAATCAACTAACGCCAGGATTGATGTGACATCAAGTTTGATCGAAAGAATAAAAGCCACTCAAGCGGAAGCCTTATTGGAAGAAAATCTGAAAGATGAAGTCATGATCAAACAGCATCTTCAACTGACTGAAGATAGTCGTGGGATCAAACTGTTTCAAGGCCGCGTTTGGGTGCCAAAGGTGGGAGGAAATCGGGAGTTAATCCTCGAAGACGCCCACAAGTCTAAATATTCTATACATCCTGGAAGTACTAAGATGTATAGGGATTTGAAGTTACACTATTAGTGGCCAGCTATGAAGTTAGATCTGGCACAAATTCTAGAAAAATGTGTAACATGTTCGTTAGTAAAGGCTGAACATCAAAGGCCCTACGGAAGTCTGCAATCTTTGGAGATTCCAGAATGGAAATGGGATAAGATTACCATGGATTTTGTGACAAAGTTACCAAGAACGTTGAAGGGTAACGATACTATTTGGGTAATCGTGGATCGATTGACCAACAGTGCTCACTTCTTGGCGATGAAAGAAGCATCACCAATCGACAAGTTAGCCAAACCTTATGTGGTGGTGTCGAGGCATGGTATTCCAGTGTCTATAGTTTCTGATCGTGACAGCCGGTTTACATCGAGGTTTTGGCAGTCACTACAAGAAGAATTGGGTACAAGGGTAAATTTAAGCACTGCGTACCATCTACAAACGGACGGGCAAAATGAGATAACCATTCAGACATTGGAAGATATGCTCATGTCGGGTGTATTAGACTTTGTAGGTTACTGGGATATGCATTTAGCTTTGGTAGAGTTTGCGTATAACAATAGTTATCATTCCAGTATTGGAAGAGCACCTTTCGAAGCTTTGTATGGATGGAAATGTAGAACTCCGGTATGTTGATTAGAAGCTGGAGAAAAGCAATTTGTTGGCCATGACTTGTGCAACAAACGACTGATAAAGTGAAAAGGGTTCGAAAGCACATGAAAGCGACTCAATATCGACAGAAGAGCTACGCTGATCCGAAAAGAAGGCCGAAAGAGTTCCAAGTTGGGGAGCGTGTGATGCTCAAGGTATCCACGTGGAAAGGTGTGATAAGGTTTGGTAAACGTGGAAAATTGAGTCCTCGTTTTCTAGGACCTTTCACTATAACTAAGAAAGTTGGGCTTCAAGCTTATCAGTTGGATCTTCCATCTGAATTGGAAGGAATCCACAATAGCTTATATGTCTGCTATATTTGGAAATGTTTAGCCGAATAGAATGATGTGATTCCACTTACTGAAGTAAGAGTGGATGAGAAGAGTCGTTGTGTAGAGGAACCGAAAGAGATTTTAGAAAGATTGGTTAAGAAGTTACAACATAAGGATGTGGTTATGTTGAAAGTACAATGGAAACATCACCGAGGTGCTAACGTGACGCTAGAGGCGGAAGAAGATATGAAGATTAGATATCCTCATCTATTTACCTAGCTTTGATTTCGAGGACGAAATCATTTTCAAGTTGGGGAGATTTGTAACACCTCGAATTTCCATTATATTATATTTGAATATGAATGGGATCGATTTGTAATTTAGTCTAAGTTTGTGGACTAATTGTAAATGTAAACTCCAGGGTTGAAATTGTATTTTGACTAATGTTTAAGAAAGATTGTGAAATTAAAACATAAGGGTCTGTTTGGTCATTTCTTGAAAGCTGAGGATACTTAAGAAGTGGGTAAACTGAATTGAGATGATATCTCAATTCACTTTGCTGGAGTCGTCCAAATACAGAGAGAAAGAAGAAGAAGAGAAAGAGACGAGAAGAATTAGAACCGTGGTTTCTTGTGGTATGAGTTTGAATCACCTTACTTAAATTTTTAATCAGTTTGGTAACATCAAGTTGAATCACCTTTCAATAGGTTGTTGAATCAGAGAAAGGAAGGATTTGGATTTTTGGGTTAAAAGCTTCATGCAGGTGAGTTCATCTCTTCATCTAAAATATTATCAGTTGAAATTGAATCAGATTTTGTATGCAGACTGTCTGAAAGATTTGGTATATTTGTATTGAAAAAAAACGAGCAACAAACTGAATTTAGATGCGCTTTTTAGGTTTAGGATCCGGTATGAGAGAGTTCCAAAATTTGGGCTTGGATTCGGTATGAGAGAGTTTCGGAATTTGGGCTTGAATCCGGTATAAGAGAGTTTCGGAATTTGGGCTTGGATCCGGTATGAGTGAGTTCCGAAATTTGGGCTTTGATCCGGTATGAGTGATTCTGTTGGTCCCATTTAGGACAAGCAGACAATAGAAGAACAGTTCATATATAAATAGAGATAAGATGAACAATAAGAATAATGATAAAAATAACTCATCTCATATTCATTGATGAATTATATGGAGAGGAAAATGAAGAACACCACACTTTACATTTTAAATGACTCTCATGAGATTAGTCAGTGTGTGTTTTTGTGTGTTACTCCAAAAATGACCTAAATGATAAATGAAACCCTAGACTCCTTTTTAAAGGGTCCATTTACAATAAAAGGCTCAGCCCATAAAGTTAACGAAAAAGCTAACTAAAAAGCCCATACACTTTTTTCTTTATAAAACATTCAATTAAATTGAGAGCTAATTTAATCTAACAATCTCCCCTAATGTTTTATAAAGAAAGCATCATCTTGTAGTCTCCCCTTGCTTTCTTTAGAAACTTTGGCGTTCCATTCTTCGAGTCTTCAAAGCATCACGAGCTCCCCCTCAAATGTAGGCTCATCTTCTTGAAAAACTGAGACAATTAACCCCATTTTGTCCAGTTTTCATGATTCAACTTCACTGTTGAGTAAGCATTCAGCACCGAGCATTAAACATGAATAACAGAGGAGTGAGTGACAATCAGTATGTCACAATATCTGTATGAAACCGTGAAGAAACGTCGAGAGAACACCGTTCTTGAAAGCGGAAAGAGCATGAATTAAATGCAATGCTTTCGGTCCAGCACCTTACAGCAGGCTTTGAGGCTGGTTTTGGCATATTAGCTCACATAATTTGAGAAAACTCAGAGCATCAAAGTCGTGCTTCTGTGAATTATCTTTCTAATGCAACTGGACTCGTGTCAATTGGAGTACCGAGTAAAAAGTTGTGCGTATATTTCTGAAGCAGCGCAAAGCTGTCAAACAAACTGAAAAAATTTCGGGCTCCGGGCTTTTGGCTTGATTTGATTTCTGGACCAACGAACTCTAATAAACATGCTTGAGTCTGCTTCTGGTCCCTTCGGGGCATTCCTCTTATTTCTGAAAAAATTGATCCATATAGCCTCTGACGAATCAACAGAGCTCTGGTGTCCCAAAAAAAATCAACAGAGCTCTAGACAACTTCTGTCGATGATCAGAGCTCTGGTAAACTCTATCAATTGCCTATGATCTTTTGAATAACCTCTGATAAATCAACAGAGCTCTGGTAAGCTCAATAGAGCTCTGGTAAGCTCTGATGTCTGAAAAATCAATAGAGCTCTGATGAGAGAAACTTTATGTCCAGCAGATGTACAATGACTTTAGAAGCGATTCTGACCAAGAAGAACACTGATTAAGACCAAGCTCAAAACATCAAACTTGTTCTTCGTTGTCTTAGGAATCCAACGCATCTGGACTCATATAATTTGGAGCTTCGAGGAGGTAGTTCTGTTGAAAATACGACAGGTGCGCAAAGCTGACAGCAAGTACTAAGAAGTTGTGTACTTCTGCTCTGTTGTACCTCTGCTCTGTTGTACTTCTGCTCTGTTGTACCTCTGCTCTGTTCTACCTCTGCTCTGTTGTACCTCTGCTCTGGTGGTTATCTCTGGTGGAACAGAAGTTTCTGCCAGAGCTCTGATGAGGTCTAACAGAGCTCTGGTGAACTCTTGCTGATTTCTTCTAAGTCCTCTGCCAGCAGTTTTACACCGACTTCGACACTACTTTACACCATGATAGCTCTGGAGTTTGCAAAAACTAAAAACATAAAGAGTGTGCATTGGTTTGTTATATTTTCAGATCATCTGGAATCACCTCTTTTGGAGCTCGAACGAATAAGATACGGTTGATTTACCATAGTCGCGCAGATCTGTCCAACAGCTTTGTATCAGCACACTGTTGTCTACTTCAACGATGCATATGACCCTTATAAATTTCGAATCTCTGAAATCTCAAAACACAAAAGTTGTTCATCAATGTGCTTTGAATCCAGGGCCTTTTGAATCGCATCAATTGGTGTCCTGATCAGTGAGATATGATCACTTTACTACAGCATCGCAAATCTGTCAGCATGCTGTCATTAAATCTGATTTGATGTAGAAAATAAGACGATCTCCATATAACTTTTAGAACCGTGAGTGCAAATAATCAGATCTCTAATTGATCAGGTCAGAAAACTAATTAGAAACACTCATAGTTATAAAAACTTCTCAGATCAGACTTTGAATACATAGCACAACACCAAATCTTTCTCAATCACTTTTTTTTCTAGACCCAAATGATTTTGTTTTCATTTAAATGATTATGAGCAGCGGAATATAAACAAAATCTGGATAAAAGAGAGTCCAATCTTGGATTTAAATAAAGGTCAGATCAGAGATCAACAACCTTACTACCAAGATGCCAAAAAAATGCTATGGACTTAAGCACACACAAGGATGGGATCATAAATCAACCATCTACTTAGTGCTTATCAAATAAGACCAATGAATGAGAAAGAATCAAAACACACACATGTATTAAATCTGATCATATTTGCTCCAAACAGAACCAAATCTTCACTTAAGCATTTCATCAAACATGTGGTGTGCAGAATCATATTTTGTGAAGAGAAACACTAATTTTCTGTCAAAACTTATCCAAATCTTAATGAAATCAAAGACTAGATTTCCAGTAAACATAGAACAGAAAATAAATATCAGATATGATATTTGTGTTTAGGCTCATGTGATTGAATCAATCTAAGCACCAAAGCAACAAATAAATCATCTAATCTTCTATTGTTGCATAGATGACCGATTGAAGAAGAGTTTCTTCAATCCATCTCTGATACCAATTGTTGGTCCCATTTAGGACAAGCAGACAATAGAAGAACAGTTCATATATAAATAAAGATAAGATGAACAATAAGAATAATGATAAAAATAACTCATCTCATATTCATTGATGAATTATATTGAGAGGAAAATGAAGAACACCACACTTTACATTTTAGATGACTCTCATGAGATTAGTCAGTGTGTGTTTTTGTGTGTTACACCAAAAATGACCTAAATGATAAATGAAACCCTAAACTCCTTTTTAAAGGGTCCATTTACAATAAAAGGCTCAAGCCCATACAGTTAACTAAAAAGCTAACTAAAAAGCCCATACACTTTTTCTTTATAAAACATTCAATTAAATTGGGAGCTAATTTAATCTAACAGATTCCGGAAAATGGGCTTGGATCCGGTATGAGTGAGTTCTGGAAAATGGGTTTGGATCCGGTATGGTTGAGTTCCGAAAATGGGTTCGGATCTGCTATGGGTCGATTTCCGGAATTGGTTTAGATCCGGTATCATGTATCCGGAATTAATCCGGAAGTAGATGTGATCCGGAATGGATCCGGTTTCGGTACGGATCCGGAATGGGATCTGATTTCTTTTAGAATTCAGTTAGAGATCCGATTTTAATCTAGAATACGGATTCGAATAGTTCCGGACTATGAGTTCGGAATACTATTCTGAATATAGTTTCCGGAGGGAGAACATTTGCGGATAAGGATACAATAGTTTATTCGATATTCTTAGAATTGAAAGTGTTATGGGATGTGGTGTGATATGTTATTATACATATGTACTAGTAAGTGTAATGGATCCATAGACACTGGTGGTCGTTGTAACGAGGAATAGGCGTAAAGTAATTTGTAATTCCCGTTGACATGAAATGTGGAATAGGCATAAAGTAAATTGTAATTCCCATTTCGTAAAGGTGTTGTTAAATGAGGAATAGGCATAAAGTAAATTGTAATTCCTATTTCATAAGTGTGACGTAAAACGCGGAATAGGCATAAAGTAAATTGTAATTCCCGTTTACGTGGAAATGGGGAATAGGCTTAAGTAAATTGTAATTCCCATTTCGTAGTATAGAAATCGAGGAATAGGCATAAAGTAAATTGTAATCTCTACTTACACTCCAAGAAATAGGCATAAAGTAACTTGTAAATTCTTGGATATGAGGGATGATCTAGAATCTGCAATGATTTGTAGTAGGCTCTCGAATATGATGATATGATTTTCTGAATGTTAGTCATACTCATGGGATTGGGTATGTTCCCGTCATTATGAGACGAGTACGAGTACGGTAAGAATGGTGGCAAACCAGGTTTGTTTACATGCTTTGAATATCTGAGTTTTCAAAGTTGTTAATGTTTTAATTTGAAATTGGATGTTCTCACTAGGTGTAAGCCTAATCGTTCAAATTAAAATTTCTTACCAGGTACGAGCTCGGGGAGGTAATGGGAAGAGGGACGAAAGCTTTTGGTATTCGACTTTTCATGATAAGCTGAGAAATTAGTTGATGCGAGGAGGCTTTGGATGAATTGCTTAGATAACCAATTTAATCTAATTGTAGTTGACATAATTAGATTAATAGGTTATTTAGAGAATTCGAAATGTGTATATATGAACCCTAATAGTTAATTCTCTGCTTATATATATAAAAGTTTGGATGATATTCTGATTTACCTTGTTAAAATTTTAAGGTTTAAATTGGCCCTGATTTTAAGGTGTTACACATGACCAGGACCTACTTCTTCTGATTGATGCTCTGAACACACATCGGTCCACACAAATCCATGTGGATGAGTTTGAGAGACCTAGACGTGCTCGGAGCGGCCTTCAGCTTGTGGGATGCTCGCTTCTTCATCGCCATCTCGCATGCCGCACATAGATGCTCCCCTTGCAAACTTAAGCTCTAGCATGCCTTTCACGTGTCCGCCTAGCACCAACTTATTGATGTTCTTGAAGTTCAGGTGCGACAGTATTCGATGCCACATCCAATTTTGCTAAGAGTTGGCCCTTGACATCAAGCACACGGACTCGTCCGTCTACGGAGAGGAGAGGTCGATCGTGAAGAGGTTGGTTTTGCGTGTCCCAACTAGTAGCTCCTTTCCGTCTTCAGTGCGGACGCTGCACCTTTTAGATTTAAAGTTGACCTCTAGGTCTTTGTCGCAGAACTGACCTATGCTAAACAGATTATGTCCTAAGCCTTGGACATAAGAAACCTTCTTGATAGTAATCTGATTTTGAACTATTTAGCCATAACCCATGATTGGTGCCGAGTCGTTATTCCCAAATCTCACGTTGCCACAATATTTATGGGTGAAGTTCGTGAGAAGCTAACTCCTTCCGGTCATGTTCTTGGAGCAACCTGAATCTAAGTACCACACATGACCGTTCTGCAAAACAATTTAAGCAGCTTTAGGTACCCATTTGAAAATGGGTCCTGGGGGTTAGGTGTAGCACCTGTTTTAGGAACCCATTTTGAGTTGGGTTCACGTTTGTGTTTGAGTTAGGACCATAAATGTCCTACACATTAGAAAATTATATAAAGAATTATAGAACTTAATTATAGAGTTTGAGTTATTAATTGTAAAAGCCATTATTATTAAATCGGCTTTGTTTAGGCTTAATGGGCCATGGGCCTTAGGTATTAAGCCATTGGTATATATAGTTTGCTTAACCTCTAGTTTAGGTGAGAATTCATATTACGCCTAAGAGCTAGCAGATTACAGAGAGAGATCCTATAGCGTTCATAATTGTTTAATCGTCATAGTTCATTATTAAAAAGCATTGTAAACACTCTAAAAGGTTTATCAATGTTACATGGATGACGACTTGAAATCATATTGATTATTGTTCAATTCTATTGATTTCTTATCTGTAGGCACTAATCTGGGATCCACAGTTGGTATTAGAGCATACGGACGATTCGATTCAAAGCATTCAAAAGGTTTCTGGTAAGGTTTCTTGACAATTTTTTGTCGACTGTGTTCTTGAGGTTCATAACATCAGCTTTTGATTCTGACAAAATTGATTCTTTCCAGTTATTCTATTCGATTAGTACTGTTATCATTAGCGATTCTGCAAGTTTCTGAAGTCTAATTCGATCGTTTGAATTGTTTCTTGAGCAAAATCTCATCTACAAGTTTTTGTCTCTGTTAGTGTCAAAATTCAAAAAATTTCATCAAAACTTGTTAGTTTGCTCTAAATCGATTAGGGTTTGTCGATTTTGTGTTTGTGTTTTGTGTTTCTAATCACATTCTGTCCGATTTTACCTCACAGCCGTAGTGTCCGGGCTTTGCTCTACAATCCGGTAAGCTTCCTATTTTTAACTACTTTCCGGATATAATCTACCCGGGTTGTTTAAACTTCCCAGTACTAGACTATCCGGATCATTTATCCGGTTATTTGTTTGTCCGGATACTCAAAAGTTCCCGGTAACTTTATCCGAATAACTTTATTCTTTCACTTTGCTTTCCGGTAAGTACATCTTCCCAGATAATCTATCCGGATCACTCTTCTATCCGGACACAACATTCATCCGGTAAGTCTTACATTCGGTCACTTATTTTCTATCCGATAACCTTGTGTTATCCGGTAACTTCTTGACTATCCGGTTTCTTTGCTATCCAGATACCTCACACACCCGGATCCGGTCACTACCAGACCCGGACACTTCTGATATCCGGATTCCTATCTGGTAAGTTCTGTTTAGCTTAGTTTTCTTACCAGTTCACTTTAAGTCACTCTTAGAACCTGCGTTAGGACTTTCAATCATAGTGCTTTGCGTTAGGATTTCACTTTGAATCGAACCCACCGTCTGACGATCACTTTAGTTCACACCTCGAATATGTCTCGTGACGCGCTAGCTATCGGTACCGACGCCAAGCCACCAACCCTCTATCAGGGCGAATACAGTCAATGGGGAGACAGATTCATCATCTTCATTGAAGCTAAAGACAACTTCGAATACATCTGGAAAGCTCTCACTGAAGGCCTACAAGAAATTCCAATGGTTACCGTACTAGAGCAAGCAACAGGTGAGGCAGCTATACCTAAGCCGAAGAAATACTTGGACATGTCCGAAGAGGAAAAGAGCAGATTCGATGGTGAAAAAACATGCCAAGAGATATCTAATGCAGAGTCTACCAAACTAGATCTACACGGCCATCGACGGCTACAAGAATACTTTCAAAGGCATGTGGGATCAAGTAGTGAAGATGATGAGCGGGAGTAAAGTAGGAAACCAACTGAAGGTCAACAATTGCATCACCAAATTCGACGGTTTCAAGCAGCGAAAGCGCGAATCTATCACTTAAGCATATGAACATTTTTGATTTATGTTGAACGAGCTCCACAAGAACAAGATCACTCGATCTAACACGGAGAATGCCCTCAAGTTCCTAAATAACCTCCTGCCAGAATGGAAAACGTTCGCCTCTCACATCAAACACAACAATTTGATTGAGAACTGTAACGTTCCAAAAATTTCAAGGAATTTAAAATTTTTAAAACATGCATTTCATTATAAAACAACCACAATTTAATAATTCGTAACTCAAATGAAATTAACGTCGTTAACTCAAACAGTCATTAAAGTTTATGCAGCGAAAGTCTTATAAAATAAAATCTAAAGGTTGAAAGTAAAATTTAAACAATTCTCGACACCCCGCGCTTAGAGTGTGTATCGTCAAGCTCGACTGCCGCTCGCACCTGAAATCACAACATATTGGGAAAAGGTAAGTTAAACGCTTAGTGAGCCCTACCACACACGCAGGTAGCAACCCCACGTATATCACCCCTACTCGCAAGTAGGCACCATCACCACGAATATGAAACCACATAATGATTAATGTATAAATACGAACCTCGGTCCCACCGAGTACACCAAAAATATATCGATACAAGCTAAGTCCCACCGAGCCCCCGGTCCCACTGAGTAAAGATAATATAATTGTACTAGCTCAGTCCCACCGAGCCCTCGGTCCCACCGAGCCCCCCAGTCCCACTGAGGTGTATGCAAGCATAAATAATCCACATATAGATTCAACAAATCACAACTAATTATCACATCCCAACTAGTTCACGTAAACACATAATAACACGTAATAACACGTAGCACAAAATAACGATATGCGTGAAATTCCGAACTACGCGGTGAGAGAACTCACCTCGTAAGCGCGCCTAGCTCACAAACAATAATACAAGGTCCTCGAATCCAATATCACTTCCCGACACCTAAATGAAAGATAAAAAGTATTAACACGAGGCCCGGACCCTAAAATGTAACGCACGATTTAATGATCGCCAAACGACTTTTCGGTCTAGAATACCAGGTCTGTTCGGGACCTGTTTCGACCTCCCTAAACCCAGAAAAACAGAGATTTAATTTAATTAACAGCTAGATCCGGGTCTTAGCTTTCCAGGGACGTATTACACACGTCCTAACGATTTTCCTAGAATTTATAACGAATTTTACAAAACCGGCCTGCTGCATAGTGAAAAACGGAACCTTTCAGTACAAAACAGCAGTTTGACACTAGCTATGGTCCGAACTGGTTTTTCCGCAGAACATAAGAAACTTACTAGACTCAGAATGGGAGATTTGGCACTGGTTTCACCCCAAAACGACATTCCTATAAAAAGTTATGGTTTTCCCAAAACAGAGGCAGAAAACTGTGACTTTCACATGAAATGATAAACATTGATTATCTTTAAATCTTAACCCATTAAGACACGACTTAAGCATTCAGACCTGTGATTCCAGTTTTGGCTTAGGGTGTTGCGTAACAAGGTTGCTATAGGTATTACCCACTGCCACCTCCGGCCACGGCGGCCGTTGGCGGCGGCGGCGGTTAAAAACTTCCGGCGAAACCACACCCAAAACACCGCCCATCCCGACTTACCCGCAACCTCATACCCGCACACACCCACACACGTACACACCCTTTCTTCCGTCACCCGGCGGCACGCAGCGGCGGCCCCAACGCCGGCAGCCGTGGCTGCGGCGGTGGTGGTGGTGGTTTTGCGATCGAAACGACAAAGGGGAAAAAACGGATGAAAGTTCTTACCTCGAGATGACGACGACACGACGTAACCACACCGAAACCGATGGTGGTTCTCTCACGCCGGTGACCTCCTTCCTCCTCCTCTCCACTCTCGCTCTCTCCCTCTCTCTCTCGGTCTCTTTTCCTCTTCCGGCCGACGACACAAAGGGGAGGGGAATAGCCGTAAGTTTTCTTCTTGTTTCTCTTCCTAACCTCTCTTGCAAGTCACGACAACAACACCTCAAAAAAGAAATGGGTTTCGGTCCTTGGTGCATGGGCCGCACCATAATTTTCGCCCTTTGACACTTCTAGTCCCTCCACTTAAACCTTCTCGCAACTACCCAAAATTCCGACATTTTTAACGATTAGGTCCAACTCGACTAACCCCGTTAACGGAAACCACATTAAATCAAACTTAAAAGAAAAGAATTAATAAAAGAAATTGCATACCGGGGTACGGGCTTTACAACTCTCCCCCACTTGGATTAGGCTTCGTCCCCGAAGCCTAGACCGGCGAATAACTCGGGATAGTTTTCGCGCATCTCCGCTTCGGGCACCCACGTCCACTCTGAACCCTTCCGGTGCTTCCACTGAACTTTCACCAATCCAATGACCTTGTTGCGCAGGTTCTTCATCTTTCTCTCAACGACAGCTATCGGCTTCTCTACGTAGTTGAGCCTTTCGTCAATCTGAATGTCCTCGAGAGGAATCACGGCAGACTCATCTACTACACACTTCCGCAATTGAGAAACGTGGAAGGTGTTGTGGATTAAACTCAACTCATCCGGTAACTCTAAACGGTAAGCTACCTTTCCCACTCGAGCTATGACCTTGTAGGGCCCAATGTAACGGGGGCCCAACTTCCCTCGTTTGCGAAACCGGATCACCCCTTTCCAGGGTGAAACCTTCAACAACACATAGTCGCCCACCTGAAACTCTAGATCCGATCATCTCTTGTCGGCGTAACTCTTTTGCCGACTCTGTGCAGTAACTAGCCGCTCCCGAACCAATTGAATCATCTCGGTCGTCCTTAGTACGATGTCGGTGCTCCCTAATACCCGCTGACCGACCTCGCCCCAACAAACGGGCGTCCTGCATTTCCTACCATACAACAATTCGTACGGCGGCATGCCAATACTAGAGTGGTAGCTGTTGTTGTAGGAAAACTCCGCCAGAGGAAGGTACTGATCCCAGCTACCTCCAAAATCGATAACACAGGCTCGAAGCATATCTTCGAGGGTCTGAATAGTCCACTCACTCTGCCCATCCGTCTGCAGATAAAAAGCCGTGCTAAAGTGTAGCCGTGTACCCATCTCCGACTGAAACCTCTCCCAAAACCGAGAGGTAAAACGAGTGTCCCTGTCGGAGACAATCGAAACTGGCACCCCGTGCCTGGCCACAATCTCTCGCACAAACAACTCTGCAAGCTTCTCCGCCGATGAACTCTCCCTGATGGCCAAGAAATGAGCGCTTTTAGTCAAACGATCCACAATTACCCAGATAGCATCATTCCCCCGCTGAGTTTTGGGAAGCTTCGTGATGAAATCCATCGTAATCTGTTCCCACTTCCACACCGGAATCTCCAACGGCTGTAACTTCCCATGCGGTCGTTGATGCTCTGCCTTGACCTTTCGATAAGTCAAACATACTTCAATGCATTTGGCGACATCCCGCTTCATGCCGGGCCACCAATAATCTTCTCGTAGGTCTATGTACATCTTAGTAGCTCCCGGATGAATCAAAAACTTGGACTTGTGCGCCTCATCCAATAGTATCTGTCGGTTCCCACCAGTGAAGGGAACCCAGACTCTACCGTACCGAGTCAATAAGCCTCGACTATCACGTACAAAATTCGGGATTTCTCCCGAAACCCTCTCGCGTTTGGCATTCTCTTCCAGAATTGCCACTTCCTGGGCGCTACCAACTGATTCAAGAAGAGGTGCTACAACGGTCAATCGCTGACACAAACCCCTCAGTGGTTCGCCAACCGGATGTCGGCTAAGTGCGTCGGCGACCACATTTCCTTTACCGGGGTGGTAAAGTATCTCACAATCATAATCCTTGACCACATCGAGCCACCTTCTCTGACGCATATTTAGATTTTGCTGGTCCATCGGGTACTTGAGGCTCTTATGGTCGGTGTAGATCGTACACTTAACGCCATATAAATAATGCCTCCAGATTTTTAAGGCAAACACCACTGCTCCCAACTCTAGGTCATGAGTCGGGTAGTTCGCCTCATGAGGCTTCAACTGCCTCGAAGCGTAGGCTATAACCTTGCCGTGTTGCATAAGCACGGCACCCAGACCTTGGTGTGAAGCGTCACAGTATACCACCAAGTCTTCCATGCCCTCGGGAAAGGTTAACACCGGAGCCTCGCATAAACGTCTGCATAGCTCCTCAAAAGACCTCTGCTGCTCTTCTCCACAGCTAAAAGCAGCAGACTTCTTCGTCAAACGGGTCATAGGCAACGCGATCTTGGAGAAATCTTGGATGAATCTCCGATAACACCCTGCCAACCCTAGAAAACTCCGTACCTCGGTGGGAGTCTTCGGCACTTCCCACCGCATCACCGCTGAAATCTTGGCCGGATCGACCATAATACCGTTCTGATTCACGACATGTCCTAGGAATTGGACCTCTCGTAACCAGAATTCGCACTTGGAGAACTTAGCATAAAGCTTATCTCGCCTCAGAATCTCTAAAACTTCTCGCAAATGCATCTCGTGTTCTTCCTTCGTCTTCGAATATACGAGAATATCGTTGATGAACACGATTACCCATCGATCCAGCATTGGGTTACACACCCTGTTCATAAGGTCCATGAACGCTGCTGGTGCATTGGTGAGCCCGAAAGGCATCACCACAAACTCATAATGGCCATACCGTGTGCGAAAAGCCGTTTTCTCCGTATCTTCACTCCTCACCCGCATCTGGTGATACCCCGACCTCAAATCAATCTTAGAGAACCACGAGGCTCCCTGAAGCTGGTCGAACAAGTCGTCAATCCTTGGCAGAGGATAACGATTTTTGACCGTAAGCTTATTCAACTCACGGTAGTCTATGCACATCCGCTGGGACCCGTCCTTCTTTTTCATAAACAAAATTGGGGGCTCCCCACGGTGAACAACTCGGTCTGATGAACTCCTTTTCAAGGAGCTCCTGCAATTGAGTGTACAACTCCTTCATCTCCGGTGGAGCAAGGCGGTAAGGTGCCTTGGCTACCGGAGCAGCACCTGGAACCAAATCAATACGAAACTCTACCTGTCGCTCGGGAGGTATCCCCGGTAGATCATTGGGAAATACATCAGCAAACTACCATACAACTGGCACGTTCTCCGCAGTCTTCTTCTCTTCCTCAACGCGCGTATCTATCACATACGCTAGAAACCCCTGCCCACTGTGCTGAAGGTACCTCCGAGCTCTCGCAGCTGAACATATTGCCGAAGTCCGTCTCGGCGATTCTCCCTGAACCAATAGTTCTTCCCCGCTTGGGGTTCGAACCCGCACTTGTTTGTGACGACAAACAATCTCTGCATCGAACGTATCCATCCAATCCATGCCCACGATCACACACAGCTCACGCATCGCAATCGGAATCAAATCGATGGGAAATCTCACGCCCGAGATCTCCAACGTGCATCCCCGATACACATCCGTGACCGTCAAGGTCCTACTATCCGCCACCTCAACCACAAGAGGAAACGCTAACCTTCCTACTATCCGGCCCAAACTCTCGCTAAACGCACGAGACACAAAAGAGTGAGTAGCCCCGCTATCAAACATCACAACCGCAGGCACCGAGTACGGGGCTGACCCTCCATAGGCAGAGAGATCCCGATACTGGAACTCTCGGGTACGGGGCTGACCCTCCATAGGCAGTGGAATAGCTGCAATACGCTCCTCCAGTAGGGTCACCACCTCATCTCGAATGGCGGTGATGATCTCGGGAATCGCCTCCCCGATCGCGTGAGATACCTCAGTAGCAATCAGCTCCCTAATACGCTCCTCAGTAATCCTTGCCTCAGCCTGCGGCCTAGCCGCGCGGTTCCTTCTAGTGTTGACCATTCTAGGAAAGATAAATTTCAGAGAGTTATTAGCACAAATAACTCACCCTACTACGCTCACGCTCCACTCCTTGGCTTCCTCGTGACTCTCCCCGACCCGAGCATGGATCCTGTGCTTCAGATAGTAGGAGCTCTGCTACTACCCTTCACACCTATCCTTACTCGTTTCGAGTCCTGTACCGGGACGTCCAAGTAGTTGCCTTCCACAAACAAACACATATGCCCATTCTGGCATATGTAAACACTTTTCATAGCTCCCTAGAAAAGTCGTAACACCCCACTACCCTTGCTAGAACGGAACCCCCACTAACCCTGACGAGTCGCCTCGTAAACGCACAGTCGTATACAGTGAAACCAGATAGACATTCGAATATAAGATTCTATCCTACAACGGTTGGACTCAAACAAGAGCTGCACAATAGAATTAAATCCAACATTCTAAGGCTATTCAGTTCCTACTGCATACAACCTAAAGTGCATTCACTTAACAACCTATCAAGACTAGCATGAGTTCATAATAGCAAGTAACAAGTATACAGTACCACAAAATCCACGTAAGCAATCTAGCATGCATGCCCTATGCCTAGAAAGCAATAAATACACTAAGTATTGTACCTTCCCAATTGGCATCGGCTGACTGTACACACTGCGCCCACGATCACCGTTTCCCAAATGGGTTTTCCTTTTTCCTTTATTCTCAAAGAGTTTAAAAACTTCATAGCCGCAACTTGAGACCAAACACACCGAGATGTGTTTGATTCACTCAAGCTGTGCTCTGATACCAAGTTGTAACGTCCCAAAAATTTCAAGGAATTTGAAATTTTTAAAACATGCATTTCATTATAAAACAACCACAATTTAATAATTCGTAACTCAAATGAAATTAACGTCGTTAACTCAAACAGTCATTAAAGTTTATGCAACGAAAGTCTTATAAAATAAAATCTATAGGATGAAAGTGAAATTTAAACAATTCTCGACACCCCGCGCTTAGAGTGTGTACCGTCAAGCCCGACTGCCGCTCGCACCTGAAATCACAACATATTGGGAAAAGGTAAGCTAAACGCTTAGTGAGCCCTACCACACACGCAGATAGCAACCCCACGTATATCACCCCTACTCGCAAGTAGGCAACATCACCATCACCACGAATATGAAACCACATAATGATTAATGTATAAATACGAACCTCGGTCCCACCGAGTACACCAAAAATATATCGATACAAGCTAAGTCCCACCGAGCCCCCGGTCCCACCGAGTAAAGATAATATAATTGTACTAGCTCAGTCCCACCGAGCCCTCGGTCCCACCGAGCCCTCGGTACCACCGAGCCCCCAGTCCCACTGAGGTGTACGCAAGCATAAATAATCCACATATAGATTCAACAAATCACAAATAATTATCACATCCCAACTAGTTCACGTAAACACATAATAACACGTAATAACACGTAGCACAAAATAACGATATGCATGAAATTCCTAACTACGCGGTGAGAGAACTCACCTCGTAAGCGCGCCTAGCTCACAAACAATAATACAAGGTCCTAGAATCCAAGATCACTTCCCGACACCTAAACGAAAGATAAAAAGTATAAACACGAGGCCCGGACCCTAAAATGTAACGCACGATTTAATGATCGCCAAACGACTTTTCGGCCTAGAATACCAGGTCTGTTCGGGACTTGTTTCGACCTCCCTAAACCCAGAAAAACAGAGATTTAATTTAATTAACAGCTAGATCCGGGTCTTAGCTTTCCAGGGACGTATTACACACGTCCTAACGATTTTCCTAGAATTTATAACGAATTTTACAAAACCGGCTTGCTGCACAGTGAAAAACGGTACCTTTCAGTACAAAACAGCAGTTTGACACTAGCTATGGTCTGAACTGGTTTTTCCGCAAAACATAAGAAACTTGCTAGACTCAGAATGAGAGATTTTGGCACTAGTTTCACCCCAAAATTACATTCCTATAAAAAGTTATGGCTTTCCCAAAACAGAGGCAGAAAACTGTGACTTTCACATGAAATGACAAACATTGATTATCTTTAAATCCTAACCCATTAAGCCACGACTTAGGCATTCAGACCTGTGATTCCAGTTTTGGCTTAGGGTGTTGCGTAACAAGGTTGCTATAGGTATTACCCACTGCCACCTCCGGCCGCGGCGGCCGTTGGCGGCGACGGCGGTTAAAAACTTCCGGCGAAACCACACCCAAAACACCGCCCATCCCGACTTACCTGCAACATCATACCAGCACACACCCACACACGTACACACCCTTCCTGCCGTCACCCGGCGGCACGCAGCGGCGGCCCCACCGCCGGTAGCCGCGGCTGCAGCGGTGGTGGTGGTGGTTTTGCGATCGAAACGACAAAGGGGAAAGAACGGATGAAAGTTCTTACCTCGAGATGACGACGTCACGACGTAACCACACCGAAACCGATGGTGGTTCTCTCATGCCGGTGTCCTCCTTCCTCCTCCTCTCCACTCTCGCTCTCTCCCTCTCTCTCGGTCTCTTTACTTCTTCCGGCCGACGACACAAAGGGGAGGGGAATAGCCGTAAGTTTTCTTCTTGTTTCTCTTCCTAACCTCTCTTGCAAGTCACGACAACAACACCTCACAAAAGAAATGGGTTTCGGTCCTTGGTGCATGGGCCGAACCATAATTTTGGCCCTTCGACACTTCTAGTCCCTCCACTTAAACCTTCTCGCAACTACCCAAAATTCTGACATTTTTAACGATTAGGTCCAACTCGACTAACCCCGTTAACGGAAACCACATTAAATCAAACTTAAAAGAAAAGAATTAATAAAAGAAATTGCATACCGGGGTACGGGCTTTACAAGAACCTTCCAATCTATGAACTCTAAGAGATGCTCATGTAGGACGAGGATGAAGTCATGGAGATTATGAGCAGTCAGAAATCTCTTCCAAGTCAAATGCTGGTCCACTTGCTATTGTATCATCAAAAAGCGGCAAGTCTTCCAGCCATCACTCCAAGAGAATCCAGGAGTCTAGTGAGTCTGCACCAGAGTCTGAAGTAGAAACTGACGAAAGCGAATCTGACCCTGAGCTGACTCAGATAAAGAAAGCGATGGCCCTCATCACCAAGTCGTTTCAGAGGAAGAAGTACTACAAGAAACCTTCGTCCAATATCAGCGCTACTCCACTACCCCCAACAAGCGCCATGATTATAAGGACAAATATGAGGGAAAGAAGAAGACTGGAGAGCACAAGGGGAAGAATGAGAAGAATGATCGCAAGTCCGAGTCAAAGAAGAAGCACGAACCTGTCACGTGCTATAACTGCGGCGAATTGGGTCATTTTGCCAAGGACTGTAGAAAGCCCGTCGAGAAAAACGTACACTACTATAAGGCCAAACTTCTGCTGGCAGACCAGAAAGCTGCGGGAAAGGCACTGCTAGTTAAAGACGACCACTGGCTCAATCAATCCGACACTAACAGCGATTCTGAAGATACTGATGCTTTCATGGGCAACCATTCTCCTCCATCAGAAAAGGGAAATCTATGTCAGGTATGTGACCCTATTCATCAAAACTTAATCGAACGGATGCAACCTCTTGTTCAAAGAATATAATCTTATAAGGCATCCACTAATGAACAACTGCTTGAAATTAAATCGTTAAAAGAAAAGCTGGATGTTCAAAAGCGAATTACTGAAAAGTACAAGTCCGATAATGCTAATCTAAAAGAAAAATGCACAAATCTTTCAATAGAACCTAAGGACTTAAGGGCCAAGATATCTGAAAGCAAATATTATTTAACAATGCTCCTCTCTACAAATCCAACACAAAGAGTTTGTTTCGAAAATAACTGATCTTGAAACCAAACTTCACAAAAGAGGTCAAACTGATCAAACAATTCACATGAACAAACCCAAGAAATTCACGTACTTTAACAAGGAATGAAGAATTAGGTACGATAACCCTCAATACTTGAAAAAGATTTTATCAATGAGACCTACTCTTTATCACTTTAGTTTTCTTGGTCTCGAAAAGTAGTATCCTCAATACAAAATAAAGTGGACTGGTATCTTTCGAATGACTACTTTGAGGAATACAAACGCGCACACACCACTAAAATGCAATTACCTTTTGCGTATGAACGTCTCAACTATTCCTACAAAAAGAACAAATCCAAGTATCTTCCGAATGACTACTTTGACGGATATAAGGTTGTTGAGCCCAAGGATTCCTCCAAAAAGGATGAGGTCCCAGCACCTGAACCCAAAACTGAGACAAACGAGTTTAACCTCTATGTTACTCCTCTCATTTTGGAAGCGAAAATAGTCGAGTTAGAGAAAACACTCGAAAAGGAAATGACAGTTTTTCAAAAGGAAAAATAAGAGTTTCAAACTACTTGAGAATCTCAAATCCTCCAAAACCGAACCTGTATCGGGCGAGGCACAGGAAAGCCTTCGGAATAAAATCGATCGGCTCACATCAAAACTGTCTGCTTTGTCAACAGAAGTGATGCAAGAGCAAGTGAGCAAGTTTCAACTTCAAGAGAAACTTGATCAACTTCTAAACGAAAAGATGATTTCACCCGAACCTTCCTCAGACTCTTCCGATACATGTTCGTGCAAAGCGTTTATTGGAAAAACTTCTTCACAAAAAGGAAAAGAGTCTCAAGCTGACTGTGTTAAAAAGGATCTCAACTCTGAATTTCAAAAAGCTTCAGCGCCTGATTCTTTCAAAAACCCAGACACAAAGTGTTCCTCACCTCCCTCAACCAATCCTAGTCCACCGGTCCCCGATATTGATTTTTCTGCTTACATGAATTCCGATGCAAGTTCTGATGAAGAGTTTCCTAAGTTTTAGTTTGACAAACCTCTTCCGAATCACACTGACTTTCTTTTTAAAGCGGTGAATCGTCCGATCAAATTTCTTAAAGGCGAGGGTTCTTCAAAACTCAAGAACCCGGATGTGAACAATGTTTCTAAAAACGATTCTCAATTTCAAAAACGTTCAGAGCCGCGACATGTTCATGAATGGAAAGAAAAAATGCTATGTGTGTATGTATGCTACACGTGGTATCAGAGAAAAATCGGTGATTTGAAGATATAGAAGAAGTCGATCGAAAGCAAGGGAAAAAAAAGAAAAATTTTCGTATTTAATTTACTGGAAATTGCAGTCGTGCCGTTCTGCCTATTCCCGGAGTTTGAACCGTCGGATAGTCACGATTTTTGGACAGTAGCTTCACGACATCTTGGTCTACATTCTGAACAGTGGAGATTGTTGTTTGAGGTCCAGAAGGCACCCTTATTATTTTCTACATAGTGCAGTTTTTTGTTGGGGTGAATGGATCATCAATCGGGTTTGCAAAGTGGTATCTTGATTTATTTGATTGATTTGATATTATTATCTCATTAGATTTTGATTTTAATCAGTTTGAAATCGTTTTTTATCTGATTCGTTTCAACTTTTGAAAGTTTGGAATTTTGATTTTCAAAGCGTTCTTAGTGTTCATCAAATTCTTCGATAAATCTGCGATTTTGATTTTTTTCGACGTGTTTGATGATGTTTTGGTGAGTTTTTGAGAAGTGCAGGTGTCGAAAGGAAGAAACACAACCGCATATGGGTTTATTTCATAAACCCTAATATTTCCAGATAAGTTTTCCGTATAAACTATTTCCCGGACAAAATAAAAGTTCCCTGATAAAAAAAATCCGGATACCTTTGTTTCCGGTTAATTTTTTTTTGGTACCAATTTTTCCCAGATAACTAATTTTTCCCGGACACCCATTTATTTTCCGGATAAAATTTTTACCCACTGTCGGACAAAAAGTTCTTCCCAGACAAACTTAGTTTTCCGGAAGAATCCTTTTTTTACTTCTCGGATAAAGTTTTCTCAATACCCACTTTCCGGATAACAACTTTACCGGGTGACCAAGTTTTTTCGGAAACTCTTAATTCCCGGATGGTTAAATCATATACCACATGCAACCGCAACCATCATATTTGACCTTTACTTTGCATAGTTGACTATCGTTTATGAACCATATTTTGAATAGTAGTGTTCACCATTGCCTCCACATAGCACCGCCATATCTGTTGTTTGTCTCATCTATCGTGCATCATACATACATGCATAGCATTTTTTTCCATTCATGAACACATGCAAGGATTGCCTTTGTTTTTTAATATATATCGTGAGGATTGATATATATATATATCGTGCTAAATCATCGGATTGGTCGTTCATCGCACGGATTTGATCGGTACCCAAGTTAACGAACGTCTCGTATTGAGAGTCTTACGAAAGTTGCGAATCTTTTTAACGATTGGTTTGAGAATTATTGCGACGTTTTGAGCTTATTTTCTACGTTTTTTATCTAACTTGGTTGGTTTTCTTGCAGATTTCATTCTCGAAGTTTGATTTTGTTCGTTTCGATTAAATAATCCGATTTTAAATTTTGAAAACAAATTTAGTTTTTAAATTTGTTTCTCAAATTTAATATTTTGATTTTTCTTCCGCATTTTTTGATTTTTCAAAGTAACACCGATCAACGATCAAATGTTTCAGATAACAATGACGTATTGCTTTAATCGGGAGTGTACAGAATACAAAAGAATATATAAAGAGAATATCAAGCGATCAGATGAATTGTGCAGCAAGTGCTTCAAATAACTGAAGGAACGGAAATTTCAAATCTGGGAAGGTTCTGAGAAGCTTGTTAAATCTGAAGAAAAGGCAATGATCTTAGTATCTGAAAACACTGAGCTGAAAATGAAGATTTCAGAATTGCCATCACAAGACAAGATAAAGTCACTTGAAGAAAAGGGAAATACATTAGAGTGTGAAAATCTTGAGTTAAAGAAAAGGATATCTGTTATTGAAAAACAGATTCATGGTTTTGAAAAGGAAAGGAGTGACTTCTTAAATGAGAAAAAGATTTTTGGTAGAAAAATTCTTGAACTTTCAAAAAGGATTTTCGAGGAAAGAAAAGAATTTGAGCTTAATAATGCTAAACTTTTTAAACAGGTTTCTGATTTTGAACAAGTTTTAGTGCTTGAGCGGAAAAATTGTTAGAATCAAAGAAATCCTTTGAAAGTGAAAAAGAAAGAGCTTGAAAAGAAAAACGTTGCGTTTTTCAAAGAAATATCTGACAAACGCAACACTATTGAGAAAAATTTTGAATGTGAAAGAACCATTTTTGAAACAGAAATTCATAAGCTTCCACAGAAATTATTTGGGTTAGCAACCGAGATTTTGAAGGAACAAATGGTTAAATCTGATCTACAAAAGAAATTTTGTTGATCCAAACCCTCAGTGATTTGATAATGACCCTTTCTTATATACTTAGTGAAAATTGTAAGTAAACAATATGTATCATAGTTTCACTATCGCTGATAAGTACTAAGATCTTCCAGTACCGCTGATAGGAACTCTCGCTCTTTAGATTAAACATTCAGCGAACACTGTTCATCATTAACGCTGAGCCTGTTCAGTCATTATGATGATCGCTGATAAGTTAGTTGTTTACTTATGATCCCTGAAGACAAGTTTCACGTCAACAAAGGTTCTACGCTGAAGTCGAAGATCAAGCTCAAGAACCAGCGACAAGTCTCCTAATGAACTGATGCGGGTCAGCGAAGACTCAGATTTGTCCACTCAACGTGAAGTATCAAGTACAAGACTTCAGCTATCGCTGAACTTTATCATTTGCTGAATAGTAAATGATAATAGCTGAATCAACGAAAGCTGATCATGAAGTCCTCCGTACAAAGTACTTTTGTCTTAACCCCCCTTGCACGACTCCGTACGAAATGTCAGAAAAGAACCTCCGAATATCTGAAATCGTACAACCACTCTAATACTACACTGTTCATCCATGCGGCTACTAAGGTTGTCAACCAAGGTCAATGACATGCAACCAACCAGCTGATGACACGTGTAAAGTGTATACTGACTTGCATTAAATGCATGCAGTATATAAAGAGATGAACTCACTTCATTTGAAGTAACTTGCTAACTCTGGACAAGTTCAAATCTCTTATCTCAAGATAGGTTATTATTAGTAATTTCCTTATCTCTCTTAGTGCAAGAAACCTTAGTGTTCCAACTTGTTTAGATTTAGGTTTATCCTTAATCTTGTTTCCGCAACAAGCTGTAAATTGTTAACGATTTATCAATAAACAATTTAGAAAAGTAAAATCTGTGTGTTTGTATTAACCCCCCCCCCCCCTTTTACAAACTTGTATAGGCCTTCGGGACCAACAAGTGGTATCAGAGCAGATTTGTTTAATCTCATAAACAAGATCTAATCTAAGATATTTCTCTTCCTTGCTATTATCTGAAAATGGCCACCAACACAAACACAAATTATATAGACAATGGTTCTCTTGCTAAACCCCCTAGATTTTCCAAAGATAACTTCAACTTATGGAAAAATAGGATGACACTCTTCTTAGAAGGTGTAGACCCTACTATGCCTTACTATCTAGAAAATGGTCCATTCATCCCTGTAAGAATTGATGCTGCTGTTCCAGCCGCTGAGAATAGACCTGCTATTCCAGAAAGGCTGGTACCTAAGGAAATCTTTCAATGGACTGACGAAGATATGAAGAAAGTGTCTATAGATACAAAAGCCAGATCCATACTATCCATGGCCCTTCCTGACGAAGTCTACCATTCCGTCATGAATCTGAAAACATCAAAGGCCATGTGGGACACAATATGTGTTCAGTAAGAAGGAACGTCTGAAGTCCAGGATTCAAGAAAGATCAACCTGGTAAGACAATACGAGAGCTTCATTTCTGGTAAGAATGAATCTCTCTCTGAAGTTCACCAACGTTTTAATTGTTTAATTATAGATCTGAAAACTATTGGTAAGGAATATTCTAACTTTGAAGTGCTGACAAAGTTTCTAGAATGTTTACCTGAAAGCTGGGACAATTATTCTATGTGTCTCAAGCTGTCAAAGGATCTAAAATCAATGACCCTTTCAACCTTATATGGCACGTTGCTGAATCATGAGCAATCAAGCCATCTTAAGAAGAATCTTGTAAAAGATTCCAAAAGCACCCCTGTTGCTTTAATCTCAGAGGAACCTTCTACTCAGCGACCCTCGGTCACTATCACTGAGTTAGAAAGTAACTCTGAAAGTTCATCAGATTCTGATTTTTCAGATGATGAATCTTTGGCTCTCCTAACTAAGAAGTTCAGGAGATTTGCCAAAAAGAAAATGTTTAGAAAGAACAAACCTCTTTCCATAACTGACAAGCCTAGATCATCAGCTTTTGTTGATAAGGCTACTGCTACTTGTTTTAATTGCGAAAAGACAGGACATTTCGCTAACGAGTGCAGGTCTAAGAAAGTTTCTAGACCCTCAGCTTTTACAAAGAAATCCTTTGTTCCAAGGAATAAAGATGACAAATACTTAAAGCTGAAAGAAAAATATGCGAAGCTGAAAAGCTTTAAGAAGAAGGGCAAAGGCCTATTGGCTGACTATGATTGGGCTGCTTCTGATGAAGAGGCATCATCATCTGACTCTGAAGATGATGAAGCAAATCAATGTCTCATGGCCAAGATTGAAGAAGAGGAAGAAAGTTCAGACATTCCCTCCACTTCAACCTCTGCGATTCAGGTATCACCTTCTTTCTTTACCAATATTGCAAATATTGATGAAGCTGATAGTCTCCGTAAGATCGATCTCTTGACTAGAAGTTTATACGAAGCCATGAACGACAAAACTGTGGTTTAAAACCAAAACCTTGATCTCGCTGAAAAGCTTAAAAACTGCCACCTTCAAATAGAAAAGCTTTCTAAAATTGAAGAAGATTTTAAAGATCAAGTATATTTAAATCAGCTAGTCAAAATCGAACGAGCAGAAGCTATCGCTGCATTAAAGGCTGAAAAGCTACTGATGAAGGATGGTGTAATTCTTCAACAAAGATCACTGAGATAATAAAGTCTCAAATTCCACTGAGTGATAAACGTGGTTTGGGTTACAAATATGAAACTTCAAAACCAACCACTGAGCGTTCAATGCTTAAATTTGGAACGTTCGTATCCTCAGTCGCTGATACTTCATCTTCTCAGTGCTCCTTGTCCATTACACCAATCCCTGAGGAAACTTCTAACTCCTCAAAAGGCAAGGAGAAAATGGTTTATTCAAAACCTACCTCTGTCTCTAAAGACAAAGGTAAAGGAATTGTTATTTACCATAATCCTCAGAAGGGTACCTTAGTACCAAAGCTGAATGCTTCTAAAGCTTCAGTGACCCATCCCTCTGGATCAAGGAAGCTGATCTCTGAATCTATTCAGCGATCTTCTCCAAGACTCAGATTGGATGTCCTTGGTAAGAAATCTGAAGAACTAAATGTTCATCCCATTTCTAAAGCCAATAGTTTACTTGGTGCTGGCACTTCAAATTTGAAATTAAAAGCTCAACATTCAAATGGTCCTAGAACTACTTTTAGCTATAGGAAATGTTATCACTGTGGACTCACTGATCATATTGCTAGTAAGTGCCCCACAACCACCAAAGCTGAAAAGATAGCTAAGGTGAAGATTGCCCCCAAGGCAAAGAAGACCAACCCTGGTGCAAATCAGGTCAAGGTGAATTCTACCACTGAGGTTAAGAAATTAACCAAAGTGAAGAAAGACAAAGTTGAATCTTCAAATGCTGCGAAGACTGCTGAACCTTCCATTCCAAATACTTCCACTGACAAACGTGTATACATGGTTAAGTGGGTACCTAAGAAAAACTAAACTTCCTTTGTATTGCAGGTTAAGAAGGGTATCTGGTATCTCGATAGCGGATGCTCTAGACACATGACTGGTAAGAAAAATTTGCTCGCTGAATACAAGGAAGAGAAAGGTCCCTCTGTGACTTTCGGTGGAAATGGAAAAGGACATACCCGAGGGTATGGTGTACTTTCAAATGGTACAACCTCCTTCAGAAGAGTCGCATATGTTGAAGGGATGAAGCATAATCTTCTAAGCATCAGTCAGCTTTGCGACATGGATAACAAAGTAATCTTTACTAAGGAATCCTGCTTTGTCTCTGACAAAAAGGAGAAGATAGCTCTCAGCGATTATCATTTGGAAAATGTTTATGTAATAAGCATGGACTCAACAACCACTGAGAACTCCTGTTTCTTCTCAAAGGCCTCATCTGATGTCAACTGGCTATGGCATAAGAGGCTCTCTCATTTAAATTTCAAGACACTGAATACTCTTTCTTCAAAAGAGTTAGTCACTGGTCTACCTCAGCATTCATACGCCAAAGAGTCATTATGTTCAGCGTGTGAAAAAGGGAAGCAGACTAAAGCAAGCTTTAAGTCAAAGCAAGTTTCTTCAGTGTCATCTCCTCTACAACTACTCCATATGGATTTATTTGGCCCTGTTAACAAACAATCCATCGCAGGAAAGAAATATACGCTGGTCATAGTTGATGAATTTTCTCGCTTCACTTGGGTAATGTTTCTCCGTTCTAAGAGTGACACCCCTGAAGAACTTATCACCTTTGTTCGGAAGATGGAAACCCTGAACAATCTGACCGTTCGCTCAATAAGGAGTGATCATTGAACTGAATTCAAAAACAGTTCTCTTGATTCCTTCTTTGAGAGTAAGGGTATTTCTCACAACTTTTCTTCAGTGAGAACACCGCAACAAAATGGAGTCGCTGAAAGAAGGAATAGAACAATTATTGAAGTTGCACGTTCAATGCTCAGCGATTCTCACCTGCCTACTCAGTTTTGGGCAGAAGCTGTCAACACTGCTTGTTTTACGCAAAACAGGTCGCTGATAGTTAAAAGATTTAAAAAGACAGCCTATGAACTTTTTCATGGGAGAAAGCCTTCAATCAGCTTTCTTCACATCTTTGGATGTCAGTGTTTCATACTGAACAACAGAGATGCCCTTGGAAAGTTTGATCCTAAGGCTGATGATGGAATCTTTCTTGGATACTCCTCAGTTTCCAAAGCCTTCAGAGTCTTCAATCGAAGAAGACAAACTGTAGATGAAACTATTCACGTCACGTTTGACGAATCCCGTTCAGCGAACTCTAAACCGTCCGCTGATACTGAAGAACTGAATCAATGGATGTTTTCTCATCTTGGTGATTCAGAAGTTATTCCCACTACTCATGCTCATCCAGTAGAAGATGATAGTCCTATCATTCCAAATATGCAGAATAGTGAAGCTGAAACTTCTTGGGTCTCAGCTGTTCCTATAAACACTATACCTAACGCTGAACCAAATGTCTCAGACATTCCATCTACTTCTCAGCAATCAGTGAATATAATGACAACTGCATCCATTCCTCTCTTTGCTGTTACTCCTGACGTCGCTGAAGCTTCATCTTCAGCTCCTCCAGTTCAAGTTGAGTCAGCGTCTCACGCTCCGGCTCAGCGATGGACTATAAATCACCCAATTGATCAAATTCTTGGTGATCCAAACGCTGGGATTCAGACTCGACGAAGTGCAGGTAATATTTGTTTATTCGTAAATTTTATTTCACTAACTGAACCAAAGAAAGTAGATGATGCCCTCAAAGATCCAAACTGGGTCAGCGCCATGCAAGAAGAGCTGACTGAATTCGAAAGAAACAAAGTTTGGAAACTTGTTCGGAGACCAACTGATAAAACAGTAATAGGCACTAAATGGGTCTATCGAAATAAGTTGGACGAACATGGTACTGTAACCCGCAACAAAGCTCGACTTGTTGCTCAGGGATACAGACAAGAGGAAGGTATAGATTACGACGAAACATTTGCTCCTGTAGCAAGACTTGAATCTATTCGTCTATTCTTAGCATATGTTGTACACAAAAACTTCAAAGTACATCAGATGGATGTTAAGTCAGCGTTTCTAAATGGAAACCTGAATGAAGAAGTGTATGTGGAACAACCTCCAGGATTCTCAGATTCTAAGCGTCCAGGTTATGTTTATAAACTGGATAAGGCACATTATGGCTTGAAGCAAGCTCCTCGTGCATGGTATGACACTCTCTCTACTTATCTCCATATTGAAAATTTTGAGCGAGGTAAAATTGACAAAACTCTATTTTTTAGAAAAGTGAAAGGTCATATCATTCTAGTTCAAATATATGTTGATGACATTATATTTGGTTCTACTAACCCTGAGCTTTGTACTCGTTTCGCTGATAGAATGAAAGATGAGTATAAAATGAGCATGATGGGTGAACTAACATATTTCCTTGGTCTTCAGATTAAGCAAACTGAGAAAGGAACTTTCATTAATCAGGGAAAGTATGTTAAAGATATGCTGAAGAAATTCGACTTAACTGAAAGTTCAGCTATGAAAACCCCTATGGCACCACCGCTGACACTTGATAAGGACACTAAGGGTGTTCCTGTCAATGTCACGCTGTACCGTGGGATGATCGGCTCACTATTGTATCTTACAGCTAGCCGACCCGATATTATGTTTGCAACATGCTTGTGTGCACGATATCAAGCTGAACCTAAGATATCTCATATGAAAGCTGTAAAGCGAATCTTTCGATATCTTAAGGGTACAGCGAATCTAGGTCTTTGGTATCCCAAAGATTCAGGATTCGATCTAACCGCCTATTCAGATAGTGATTTTGCAGGTTGCAAAATGGATAGGAAAAGCACCACAGGAGGATGTCAGCTCCTGGGTGGAAAGCTGGTAAGTTGGACAAGTAAAAAGCAAAATTCAGTGTCCACTTCCACAGCTGAAGCTGAATATGTAGCTGCTGGAAGCTGTTGTTCTCAAGTCTTGTGGATGAGAAATCAGCTACTAGACTATGATCTTCAGCTCTCCAAAATTCCAATCTATTGCGACAGCACAAGTGCCATCGCTATAGCAAACAATCCAGTACTACATTCAAAGACCAAACATATCGAAATCAGATATCATTTTATCAGAGATCATGTGATGAATGGTGATATAGAACTTCATTTTATCCCAACTGATTATCAGTTAGCTGACTTATTTACCAAACCTCTTGATGAGACAAGATTCAACTTTCTCATCAGCGAGCTTGGAATGCTGAACTTTGAAGGATAAAATCTTCAGCGGTTCACATTGATCAGCGAAAGGATAAAATCAACTTGTATAACCCATTCTATCATCTTCTCTCTGAATAAACTTGATTCACTGATATCAAGGTATGTTATCTCTCTGACAAGCGCATGAAAATGCAAGATTTCAAAACAAAATGCATCGCTGAATATCTCTTCCTTAACAGCGATATTTTGAAATTTCTTAAAACCTTTACTGAATAGTTTCATTCAGTGCTTCATGTTTTCAAAAGTATCTCTGAGTTTTTCAAAACCTCAGAGACAACCAAGAATATGAAAGGACAGTTGTGACGTCATTGCAACGGATAAAACCCCGACACGTTTTCTCTTCCTGACACAAGTTTGCACGTCTCGTTCAAACTTCCAATCAAATGCAAACACGTGTCTGTGTCATGATGAAAATCTTTTCCCGCTCAAGATTTTCTCTTTCTAAAATCTCTATATAAACAAACTCTTTGTTTATATTTTTCTTTTACGCGATCAATCTTCCTCCGCAAGACAGAATTCACTGTTGCATTTGTGCTTTCAAACTTCAAGAACTATTCATCATCTTCTTCATCAAACATCAAGGTTAATATGTTCTTATTTATTACCAAATGCAAAATAACTTGTTTGTGATCTACTCTTTGTTTTAACAAGATCAAACAAAAGAACTTCTTAAAATAAAATCATTTTCTTTCATGATTTTATGAACACAACCATTTCATGGTTGTTCTTCAAGTTTAAATGCAAAAATCTTAAACTTGTTCTTCACATTCGTTTCCAGAATCTATTTCTTCATAGAAAACTGGAAAACAAGAAAATGGGTTTTACATTTCGTTTCAAAAATCAAGAAAAACCCTAATCTTCATTAAGACATTTGTGTCTGAATGAAATGGACAAAATTCGAACCATCTTAATGGAATTTTTTTTCCACATTAAGATTATTCTTATTTGTTAATCTTTGGTTGAACTGAAAATACAGGAAATGGCAACGTCGAACATTCCTACTACCGCTGAGAACATCTCCACTGACTCTGGGGAGGTGGAAATCCTCAAGGCTCCACAAGTCAAGTTTGAACTTGACAAACTGGATTGGACTAAGGTGAACAACCTCTCTGCGCTTCTCGAGTTTCCTCCTCGAAAGCAAGTCACACATTTAGATGATGCTATGAAATTTCTGAAGAATTGCTGCATCTCCACAGCCCTGACCATAACACCTCCTGCACATCAGCTTTTGCTCTCACAATTCTGGTACTCAGCGAGACACACTCAATTACCTTCAGCCAAAGACCCCTCCAAAATAATAGATTGCATCCTCTGCGATATCGAATATGGCACCATAAAGATCACCCCAGCCATTATTCGCAAAGCTCTCAGCCTTCCCATCGCCACCAAGGAAAAACCTTTTGTTCCCCTCCCTGACCCCAAGAAAAACTCAGACAGGGAAACCATCATTGCATTCTTCGATGCAATGGGCTATGTATGGGAAATAGGCAGAGACATGAAGCCCGAGAAGAAGGTGACGATCATCAAGAAATCGAAAATGCCCAGCTAGATGAATTTCATCTTCGCTCATCTGATAAGCTGCATGACTGCAAAGAGTGGCTCCTCCGACCAAGCCGCTAAACCTCAACAAGCAATGGGTTATGCACTGCTGAAAGGTCTAAACATAGACTGGGCATCGATCATCTATGATGACTTGGTTCTACGAGTGGACACCGTCGCTGACAGACCTCCATGGGTTCCTTACCCATGTTTCATCAGTGCCATCTTCCAATGTGGACTGAAGGAAACCTACCCAACTGATGGTGACCTGAAACTTTCTCAGGTCGGTCCAAAGATACTCGACATTAAACCAACCGTAAATGAGGTACGTCTTTCTACACTCTTAACTATTCTTAACCCTCATACTTCTTCTACTTCTGCAGCTCCTTCAGCGGACAAACCCACCGTTGATACCCCATCTGCTACATCTATTCCTCTTAAAAGGAAACACTCTCACACCCTACTTGATTCTAAAAGGATAAAGAAAACCAAGGAGCACCCCCAGCAATCTCATGCTGAAGACTCCTCAGCTCTTTCTGCAGAGCTGAAGGAACGTTTAGTGGTACGCTCTGCCACACCTGAACAAGCCATCCCTTCCATCCCGATCTCAGCGTCTCCAAACGTTGAGATTACAGACTTGGAAACTTCCCAACCTCCCTCAGTCTCTCAAAAGACTGATGAAGTGATTCTCAGCGATTCCAACGCTGAACTCAGAACCCAACATCCAATCTTATCCTTCGCTTCTCCCTCCACTCATTTGGTCTCTCCTCCAGTTATCACTGGAGATGCCATCATTTCTACGGAAGCTAAAGCTGATAATCCAGAAAAGATGATAACAGGACCTGCAGAACAATCCATGTGCACGTTCAAAGACGACATGGGACTTTACTCAGGAACCCGTGACTTTGATGAGTTCACCAATCCTCCTGCAGGTAATCAACAACCCATAAACACTATAACTAAACCCCAAACTTCTGAGCTTTCCTTTGTTCACAAGTTCTTATCTGTTACAGGTCCTAACTTGGGAGACATCAACGCCTCTCTGAAATTCGTGGAAAGAAAGCTGACAGGTCTCACCACCACTCTCTCCAACAACTCTTCAGCTGTAACAAACGCTGGAGAGAATCTGAACAAGCTGACAACGGTGGTGGAGAAGAAGGCTTCCACAGATGACATGAAGCAGCTTGACAAGACTCTCAGCGACTTCGCCAAGGTGCTCGCTGATATCTACACAGACTACACCTCTCTCAAAAACTCAGTTTCGTCCATGTCCAGCGAGGTAACAACGCTGCAGACATCGGTTGGAACACTAGAGGGAGATATGTCTGCTGTGAAGACAAATGTCAACACTCTGACGACTGACTTAAGTTCTGTAAAGACTGACGTTGGTTCGATGAAGACTATGATCGAACAGCTGCTGCACAAAGCGAATACTCCTGCTCCTGCCCCTACCCCCGTCCTTGAATCTGAACATTTTACAGCGGCGGATCGCAAAGAGCTGGAAAAGATCAATCTTGCTATTTCTGGCCTAGAAGACAGATTAGCAAAGATTGAAGTTTATATAGGTCTCTCTGGCCAAGAAGACAGAGAACCTACCCACGCTGTTGAATCTACCCATTCCTCCCCCAGTTATCATGAAAAAGAGGGGGAGAAGAGCGCTGAAAACCCTTCCAAGAGCGCTGAAGACCTTTCCCATGATGAATCTATCAGGGGAGAGAAGAACGAAGACCTCACCTTCGCTGAAGAGGGTGAGAAGACTATTGAAGCTGAAGCAGCCGCTGGACCTCAGGGAGATGAACACCCTGAGGGAACCGAGAAGCTCGCCTCTGTATCTGAGGGGGAGCAACTCGAAGAAGACGCTGAAGAATCCGAAGCAGAAGATGATGAAGCCGTCGACATCCCTGATAATGAACCATCTTCTTCTCCAAAGAATGATGATGATGATGATGAAGATGACGATGACTTCTTTATCGTCAAACCTGCTCCAAAGATCAAAGCTCTTAAGGGAATCTCGATAAATGAACCTTCAGGGGAGCGGACAAAGACAAAGCCCTCAGCCTCTGGAGATGAGAAAGGCAAAGGCAAAAGCGTCGCTGAAGATGACAATCTGACGATCTTGCTTGAAAAGCCGGTTTGTCAGGTACACTAAACATCTCTTACTCCATCCCTCCTCTATCATACACTATCAGTTCCTCTACCCAAGCCTATACACTAAAACCAATTCTCTCTATCTGTTTCAACCCAAGTTCTTACTTGTAAGATCGCTGTGTTTCAGCTAGTCCTCTCCCCTATTTGAAGATATCGCTGAAGGCTCCACAACTGCGACTTCACCAATAATTCCAGCTGCCGCTGAAGAAATAATCCCAGTCTTGGATTTGATCTCTGAGACTGATGAACCTAAAGAACAGACTCTCTAACACAGACACAGACCTTCCTTAGCTCCTCAAAAGCTAAGAGAAGAAGAACAGAAGAAAAGAGAGGAAATAATAAAGCGATTCGAGGATCAGCGAATCATTCTAAGGCGTGATCATCCAAAGTTCAAAAATTTCAAAAGCTGAATACAAGGAACACCTCAGAGCTGAACGCCTCATCGCTGAAAGAAAGGAAGCTGAAGAAAAAGACAGAGAATATGCCATCAAGCTTACTCAAGAATCTGTCAAAGACCCCAAGCTGAAACGCGTTCCCATTCAAGTTCAACGTAGACCTTGGGAAGAAGCCCATAAGATCGTGGAAAAGAAAACTGAAGTTTCTCAGACCACCCTGATCTGGTGTAAAGAGAAAATACACTTCAGATATCGTCCAGCGAAGATCAACAAGGTATTCATCTCTGGAAGAACCTCTATCGGAGTACCTATTGTTGACATCAAACTTTTCAGAGAAGATGGCCAAACTTAAACCTTTCGCGCTGACACTGTAAAAAGGTATGGTCTCTCTGAATGGCTGGAGATGAGGTTAGCTATCTAATCGTCACAATCTAAGTACAAGGATCATTTCGAAAAGCTGATAAACAGACAGATCGATTTGATATCTTCTTGTGTGGACATTCCTCCTCTTCCTGATCTTAAGCTGAAAAGAAAAAGGGCCTCTCCAAAGAAGAAACGTCAAGATTCAAACTCAGGTCCTGTCATACGAAATGAAACTGGAATTGGTTTCTCTCGCGCTGAAGTGCTTGGTCCTGACCCTGATCTATCTGCCCTTGACATTTCTTTGCCACCATCTGAACTTTTCGTCCCTGGTAAAGTCATCAGTAATCCTTATGGAATATTCTTTCTCGACTACGACGGACGTAAATGTTTTCAACGGATCGCTGAGCTTCCAGTCACTCCAATCGAACAGCTCAGATATCTCATCTACTGGTGTGACTTCAGAAAAGACATTCAGGCACGACACCTAAAACCCTTGATCTTTGAAGAAGCGTTGAACAAAAGAAAACGAGGTGTAACGGTTCCTGACTGGATGATCCCCACTGAAAAGACCCTTGATGAACTTCTCATTAAGGAAGAACCTCTGTAAGCTGATAGGATCGCCTCTTTCATCTATTTTATCAGTTATCCTTTTGTACTTGTAATTTATTTCGCTCGTACTTGTAATCTTTCCATTTCTCTTTGTAACCTGATTCAAAGTGTTAAAGAAAGATTTCAGCGAATGTACTTTACTCCATCAGTACTGAAAAGATCCCAGAAAACAGTAAAAGGGACAAATATTTTATGAGTTCTTTTTATCCTTATGTTTTCATTAAATAGCAATTTTCTTTGTTGCTATGTCATAATCAAATAGGGGGAGATTGTTGATCCAAACCCTCAGTGATTTGATAATGACCCTTTCTTATATACTTAGTGAAAATTGTAAGTAAACAATATGTATCAGAGTTTCACTATCGCTGATAAGTACTAAGATCTTCCAGTACCGCTGATAGGAACTCTCGCTCTTTAGATTAAACATTCAACGAACACTGTTCATCATTAACGCTGAGCCTGTTCAGTCATTATGATGATCGCTGATAAGTTAGTTGTTTATGTTGATCCAAACCCTCAGTGATTTGATAATGACCCTATCTTAAATACTTAGTGAAAATTGTAAGTAAACAATATGTATCAGAGTTTCACTATCGCTGATAAGTACTAAGATCTTACAGTACTGCTGATAGGAACTCTCGCACTTTTAGATTAAACATTCAGCGAACACTGTTCACCATATCGCTGAGTCTGTTCAGTCCTTATGGTGATCGCTGATAAGTTAGTTGTTTACTTATGATCCCTGAAGACAAGATTCACGTCAACAAAGGTTCTACGCTGAAGTCGAAGATCAAGCTCAAGAACCAGCGACAAGTCTCCTAATGAACTGATGCGGATCAGCGAAGACTCAGATTTGTCCACTCAACGTGAAGTATCAAGTACAAGACTTCAGCTATCGCTGAACTTTATCATCTGCTGAATAGTAAATGATAATCGCTGAATCAACGAAAGCTGATCATGAAGTCCTCCGTACAAAGTACTTTTGTCTTAACCTCCCTTGCACGCCACCGTACGAAATGTCAGAAAAGAACCTCCGAAAATCTGAAATCGTACAACCACTCTGATACTACACTGTTCATTCATGCGGCTACTAAGGTTGTCATCAAAGGTCAATGACATGCAACCAATCCGCTAATGACACGTGTAAAGTATATACTGGATTGCATTAAATGCATGCAGTATATAAAGAGATGAACTCACTTCATTTGAAGTAACTTGCTAACTCTGGACAAGTTCAAATCTCTCAAGATAGGATTTTATTAGTAATCTCCTTATCTTTCTTAGTGCAAGAAAACCTTAGTGTTCCAACTTGTTTAGATTTAGGTTTATCCTTAATCTTGTTTCCGCAACAAGCTGTAAATTGTTAATGATTTATCAATAAACAATTTGGAAAAGTAAAATAGTGTGTTTGTATTCAACCCCCCCCCCCTTCTACAAACTTGTTTAAGCCTTTCGGGACCAACAAGTGGTATCAGAGCAGATTTGTTTAATCTCATAAACAAGATCTAATCTAAGATTTTTTCTCTTCCTTGCTATTATCTGAAAATGGCCAACTCAAACACAAACACTCACTATATCGACAATGGTTCTCTTGCAAAACCCCCTAGATTTTCCAGAGACAACTTCAACTTATGGAAAAATAGGATGACACTCTTCTTAGAAGGTGTAGACCCTACTATACCTTACTATCTTGAAAACGGTCCACACATCCCTGTAACGATTGATCCTGCCGTTCCAGCCACTGCAACTAGAGCTGCTATTCCAGAAAGGCTGATTCCAAAGGAAATCCATCATTGGACCGATGAAGACAAGAAGAAAGTGGCTATAGATACAAAAGCCAGATCCATACTATCCATGGCCCTTCCTGACGAAGTCTACCATTCCGTCATGAACCTGAAATCCTCGAAGGCCATGTGGGACACAATATGTGTTCAGTATGAAGGAACGTCTGAAGTCCAGGATTCAAGAAAGATCAACCTGGTAAGACAATACGAAAGTTTCATCTCTGGTAAGAATGAAACTCTCTCTGAAGTACATCAACGTTTTAACTGCTTAATTATAGATCTTAAAACGGTTGGTAAGGAATATTCTAACTTTGAAGTTCTGACAAAGTTTTTAGAATGTTTACCTGAAAGCTGGGACAATTATTCCATGTGTCTCAAGCTGTCAAAAGATCTAAGATCAATGACACTCGCTACCTTATATGGCACATTGCTGAATCATGAGCAATCTAGCCATCTTAAGAAGAATCTTGTAAAAGATTCCAAAAGCACCCCTGTTGCTTTAATCTCAGAGGAACCTTCTACTCAGCGACCCGTGGTCACTATCACTGAGTTAGAAAGTAACTCTGAAAGATCATCAGATTCTGATTCTTCAGATGATGAATCCTTGGCTCTCCTAACTAAAAAGTTCAGGAGATTCGCCAAGAAGAAAATGTTTAGAAAGAACAAAACTCTTTCTATAGCTGACAAGCCTAAGTCATCAGCTTTTGTTGATAAGGCTACTGCTACTTGTTTTAACTGCGAAAAGACAGGTCATTTCGCTAACGAGTGCAGGTCAAAGAAAATCATGAGACCTTCAGCCTTTACAAAGAAATCCTTTGTTCCAAGGAATAAAGACGACAAATACTTAAAGCTGAAGGAGAAGTATGCAAAGCTGAAAAGCATTAAGAAGAAGGGAAAAGGCCTAATGGCTGACTATGATTGGGCTGCTTCTGATGAAGAAGCCTCATCATCTGATTCTGAAGATGATGAAGCAAATCAATGTCTCATGGCCAAGATTGAAGAAGAGGAACAAAGTTCAGACATTCCCTCCACTTCAACATCTGCCATTCAGGTATCACCTTCCTTCTTTACCAATATTGTAAATATTGATGAAGCTGATAGTCTCCGTAAAATCGAACTACTGACTAGAAGCTTATACGAAGCCATGAACGGCAAAGCTGTGGTTGAAAACCAAAATCTTGATCTCGCTGAAAAACTTAAAAATTGCCACCTTCAAATAGAAAAGCTTTCTAAATTTGAAGAAGATTTTAAAGATCAAGTCCATTTAAATCAGCTAGTCAAAATTGAACGAGCGGAAGCTATCGCTGCATTAAAAGCTGAACAAGCTACTGTTGAAGGATGGTGTAATTCTTCAACAAAGATCACTGAGATAATTAAGGCTCAGATTCCTCTGAGTGATAAACGTGGTCTGGGTTATAAATATGATACTCCAATACCAACCACTGAACGTTCAATGCTTAAATTTGGAACGTTCGTATCCTCAGTAGCTGACACTTCTTCATCTCAGTACTCCTCGTCGATTACACCAATCCCTGAGGAAACTCCTACCTCCTCAAAAGGTAAGGAGAAAATGGTTTATTCAAAACCTACCTCTGTCTCTAAAGATAAAGGTAAAGGAATTGTAATTTATCAAAATCCTCAGAAGGGTACTTTAGTACCTAAGCTGAATGCTTCCAAAGCCTTAGTGATTCATTCATCTGTTTCTAGAAATCAGACCTCTGGATCAGTTCAGCGACCTACTCCTAGACTCAGAGTAGATGTCCTTGGTAAAAAATCTGAAGAACTGAATGTTCGTCCTATTTCAAAAACCAATAGTGTACTTGGTGCTGGCACTTCTAATTCCAAATTAAAAGCTCAGCACACAAGTGGTCCTAGAACTAATTTTAGTTATAGGAAATGTTATCACTGTGGACTTACCGATCATATTGCAAGTAAGTGTCCCACAGCCACCAAAGCTGATAAGATAGCTAAGGTGAAGATAGCACCAAAGAAGACCAAACCAGTTGCAAGTCAGGTCAAGGTGACTCATACCGCTGAGGTCAAGAAATTGACCAAAGTGAAGAAAGACAAAGCTGAATCTTCAAATGCTGCGAAGACTGCTGAACCCATTCCAACCACTTCCACTGACAAACGCGTATACATGGTGAAGTGGGTACCCAAGCAAAACTAATCTTCCTTTATATTGCAGGTTAAGAAGGGTATCTGGTATCTCGATAGCGGATGCTCTAGACACATGACTGGAAAGAAAAGCCTGCTCGCTGAATACAAGGAAGAGAAGGGTCCCTCTGTAACTTTCGGTGGAAATGGAAAAGGACACACCCGAGGGTATGGTGTACTTTCAAATGGTACAACATCCTTCAGAAGAGTCGCATATGTTGAAGGGCTGAAGCATAATCTTCTGAGCATCAGTCAGCTTTGCGACATGGATAACAAAGTGATTTTCACCAAGGAATCCTGCTTTGTCTCTGACAAAAAGGAGAAGATAGCTCTCAGCGGTTATCGTTTGGAAAATGTTTACGTTATAAACATGGACTCAACAACCACTGAGAACTCCTGTTTCTTCTCAAAGGCATCTTCTGATGTCAACTGGCTATGGCACAAGAGACTCTCACATCTCAACTTCAAGACACTGAATACTCTTTCATCCAAAGAGTTAGTCACTGGTCTACCTCAACATTCATACGCCAAAGAATCCTTATGTTCAGCGTGTGAAAAAGGGAAGCAGACCAAGGCAAGCTTTAAGTCCAAGCAAGTTTCCTCAGTGTCATCTCCTCTTCAACTACTCCATATGGATTTGTTTGGCCCCGTTAACAAACAATCCATCGCTGGAAAGAAATATACGCTGGTCATAGTTGATGAATTCTCTCGTTATACATGGGTAATGTTTCTCCGTTCTAAGAGTGACACCCCTGAAGAACTCATCACCTTTGTTCGGAAGATGGAAACTCTGAACAATATGACTGTTCGCTCAATAAGGAGTGATCATGGAACTGAATTCAAAAACAGTTCTCTTGATTCCTTCCTTGAGAACAAGGGTATTTCTCATAACTTTTCATCAGTGAGAACACCACAACAAAACGGAGTCGCTGAAAGAAGAAATAGAACAATTATTGAAGCTGCACGTTCACTGCTCAGCGATTCTCACCTGCCTACTCAGTTTTGGGCAGAAGCTGTCAACACGGCTTGTTTTACGCAAAACAGGTCGCTGATAGTCAAAAGATTCAAAAAGACAGCCTATGAACTCTTTCATGGGAGAAAGCCTTCAATCAGCTTTCTTCACATCTTTGGTTGTCAGTGTTTCATACTGAACAACAGAGATGCCCTTGGAAAGTTTGATCCTAAGGCTGATGATGGAATCTTTCTTGGATACTCCTCAGTTTCCAAAGCCTTCAGAGTCTTCAACCGAAGAAGACAAACTGTAGAAGAAACTATTCACGTCACGTTTGACGAATCCCGTTCAGCGAACTCTAAACCGAACGCTGATACAGAAGAACTGAATCAATGGATGTTTTCTCATCTTGGTGATTCAGAAGATGTTCCCACTACTCATACTCATACAACTGAAAATGATGGTCCTACTATCATTCCCAATATGCAGAATAGTGAAGCTGAAACATCTTGGGTCTCAGCTGTTCCTATAAATACTATACCCGCAGTTGATCCAAATGTCTCAGAAACTCCATCTATTTCTCAGCAATCAGTGAATGAAGTGACAAATGCAAGCATTCCTCTCTTAGCTGATTATCCAGAAGTAGCTGAAGCCTCATCTTCAGTTTCTCCAGTTCAGACTGCGTCAGCGACGCATGCTCCGGCTCAGCGATGGACTGTAAATCACCCAATCGATCAAATTCTTGGTGATCCCAACGCTGGTATTCAGACTCGTAGAAGTGCAGGTAATATTTGTTTATTTGTTAACTTTATTTCTCTAACTGAACCAAAGAAAATAGATGATGCCCTCAGAGATCCAAACTGGGTCAGCGCTATGCAAGAAGAGCTGACTGAATTCGAAAGAAACAAAGTTTGGAAACTTGTTCGGAGACCAACTGACAAAACAGTGATAGGCACTAAGTGGGTCTATCGAAACAAGTTGGACGAACATGGTACTGTAACTCGCAACAAAGCTCGTCTTGTTGCTCAGGGATACAGACAAGAGGAAGGTATAGATTATGACGAAACCTTTGCTCCTGTAGCAAGACTTGAATCTCTTCGTCTTTTCTTAGCATATGCTGTACACAAAAACTTCACTGTACATCAAATGGATGTTAAGTCAGCGTTTCTAAATGGAAAGCTGAATGAAGAAGTTTATGTGGAACAACCTCCAGGATTCTCAGATCCTAAGCGTCCAGGTTATGTTTATAAGCTGGATAAGGCACTTTATGGCTTGAAGCAAGCTCCTCGTGCATGGTATGACACTCTTTCTACGTATCTCCACCTTGAAAATTTTGAGAGAGGTAAGATTGACAAAACTTTGTTTTTTAGAAAAATAAAAGGTCATATCATTTTAGTTCAAATATATGTTGATGACATTATATTTGGTTCTACTAACCCTAAGCTTTGTACTCGTTTCGCTGATAGAATGAAAGATGAGTATAAAATGAGTATGATGGGTGAACTAACATATTTCCTTGGTCTTCAGATTAAGCAAACTGAAAAAGGAACTTTTATAAATCAGGGAAAGTATGTTAAAGATATGCTGAAAAAATTCGACTTAACTGAAAGTTCAGCTATGAAAACCCCTATGGCACCACCGCTGATACTTGATAAGGACACAAAGGGTGTTCCTGTCAATGTCACGCTGTACCGTGGGATGATCGGCTCACTACTGTATCTTACAGCTAGCCGACCCGATATTATGTTTGCAACATGTCTGTGCGCACGATATCAAGCTGAACCTAAGATATCTCATATGAAAGCTGTAAAGCGAATCTTTCGATATCTTAAGGGTACAGCGAATCTAGGTCTTTGGTATCCCAAAGATTCAGGATTCGATCTAACCGCCTATTCAGACAGTGATTTTGCAGGTTGCAAAATGGATAGGAAAAGCACCACAGGAGGATGTCAGCTCCTGGGTGGAAAGCTGGTAAGTTGGACAAGTAAGAAGCAAAACTCGGTGTCCACTTCCACAGCTGAAGCTGAGTATGTAGCCGCTGGAAGCTGCTGTTCTCAAGTCTTGTGGATGAGAAATCAACTACTAGACTATGATCTTCAGCTCTCCAAAATTCCAATCTATTGCGACAGCACAAGTGCCATCGCTATAGCAAACAATCCAGTGCTACACTCAAAGACAAAACACATAGAAATCAGATATCATTTTATCAGAGATCATGTGATGAATGGTGATATAGAACTTCATTTTATCCCAACTGATTATCAGTTAGCTGATTTGTTTACCAAACCTCTTGATGAGACAAGATTCAACTTTCTCATCAGCGAGCTTGGAATGCTGAACTTTGAAGGATAAATCTTCAGTGGTTCACATTTAATCAGCGATACGTTTATACATTCTTGTATAGGCTCTGGATAAAATAAACTAGTACAATCCATTTCATCATCCTCTCTGAATAAATTGGGTTAAACTGATATCAAGGTATGTTTTCTCTGACAAAACGCATGAAAATGCAAGATTTCAAATTCATTCTTCGCTGAATAATATTTTGAAATTTCTTAAAACCCTCACTGATATTTCTATTCAGTGCTTCATATTTTCCAAAGAGTCCCTGAGTTTTTCTTTCAAAACCTCAGAGACAACGAAAGAATGTGAAAGGACAGTTGTGACGTCATTGCAACGGATAACACCAGGCACGTTTCTTTTTCTGACACACGTTTGCACGTTTCGTTGTCTATCCAATCAAATGCAAACACGTGTCCGTGTCATGATGAAAAACTTTCCCGCTCAAGTTTTTCTCTCTCTACTCTCTTCCTATATAAACTCTCTCAAAGTTTATATTTGTCTTTTATGCGAATCAATCTTTCTCCGCAAGAAAAGAACACTGTTGCATTTTGTGCTCTCGATCTTCAAGAACTGTTCATCATCTTCTTCATCAAACTCAAGGTCAATATGTTCTTATCTTTTATCAAATGCAAATAACTTGTTTTCGATCTTATCATTGTTTTACACAAGATCAAACAAAAGAACTCAAAAATAAAATCATTTTCTTTCATGGTTTTATAAACACAACCATTTCATGGTTGTTCTTCAAGTTTTAAATCTAAAATCTTAAACTTGTTCTTCTTTCGTATCCATTTTTTTAAAACTGGAATACAAGGCTTATAGGTGTTATATTCGTTTTTTTTAAAAACAAGAAAAACCCTAATCTTCATTAAGACTTTTTTGTCTGAATGAAATGGACAAAATTCGAAAAATCTTAATGGAAATTCTCTTTCCACATTAAGATATTTCTTATTTGTTAACATCTTTGGTTGAACTGATAATACAGTGAAATGGCAACTTCAAAGCTGAATGTTACCGCTGAGTCCATCTCCAGTGATTCTGAGGAACTGGAAATCACCAAAGCTCCTCAGGTTAAGTTTGAGCTGGATCAACTAGACTGGACTAAGGCAAACAACCTTTCAGCGCTTCTCGAGTTTCCTCCTCGGAAGCAGGTATCCCATCTAGACGACGCTGTGATTTTTTTGAAGAATAGCCCAATATACACAGCACTGACAATCACACCTCCTGCCAGTCAGCGTCTATTATCCCAATTCTGGTACTCTGCCAGACACACCAACCTACCCTCAGCCAAAGATCCATCTAAAACCATCGACTGCATACTCAGCGATACTGAGTATGGCACCATCAAGATAACCCCCGCAATAATCCGTAAAGCTCTGAAATTCCCTAACGCTACCTCAGAAAATCCTTTCATTCCATTTCCTGACCACAAGAAGCACGCTGACAGGGAAGAAATCATTGCTTTCCTTGATGCGATGGGTTACATCTGGGAGACAGGAAGAGACAAGCTACCTGAGAAGAAGCTGACGCTGATAAAGAAATCCAAGATGCCCAGCGAGATGAACTTCATCTTCGCTCACCTGATCAGCTGCATGACAGCGAAATCCGGATCTTCTGATCAAGCCGCTCAACCTCAGCAGGCCATGGGTTACGCACTGCTGAAAGGTCTCAACATTGACTGGGCCTCCATCATCTATGAAGACCTCATTCAACGTGTTGATTCTGCCGCTGACCGACCAGCATGGGTTCCTTACCCGCGATTCATCAGCGCCATCTTTCAATATGGCCTGAAGGACAGCTATCCTGAAGAGGGTGATCTGAAACTCTCTCAGATTGGCCCTAAAGTTCTCGACTTCAAGCCTGTCGCCAACGAGGTACGTCTCTCTACTCTTCTCACTCTTCTTAATTCTCCGCTTTCTGTGGCTCCTTCAGCGACAATACCCATCGCTGATACCCCGGCCACAAAATCCATTCCTTCTAAGAAAAGGAAACAATCACTTACCCCTCTTGATTCCAAAAGGATCAAGAAAACCAAGGAGCAACCCCAGCAGTTGCATGCTGAAGACTCCTCAGCTCATTCTGAAGAGCTGAAGGAAAGTTCCGTGGTACGCTCTGCCACACCAATTCAAGCCATCCCTTCTAAACCTACTTCAGCGTCCCTAAACGCTGAGGTTAGAACTTTGGAATCTACCCAACCTTCGTCAGTCTCTCAAAAGACTGATGAAGTACTTCTCAGCGAATCCAACGCTGAACTTGAACCCCAACCCCAATTCTTATCCTTAGCTCCTCCCTCTACTTCTTTGGACACTCCTCCGGTCAAAACTGGAGATGCCATCATTCAAGAAGCCGTTGAAGCTTCTCAGCGAATGACGAAGAAAGGACCTGCAGAGATCTCCATTCCTCACGGAACTTTTGAGGGAGATATGGAACACTATGGAGGGACTCGAAACTTTGATGAGTTCGTCAACGCTCCTGCAGGTACAGATCCCACCTTAAACACTGTAACTAAACCTGAAACTTCTGAGCTTTCCTTTGTTCACAAGTACTTATATGTTACAGGTCCTTTTTTGGGAGATATCAACCAATCTCTGAAGTCTATGGAGATGAAACTTACGGATCTCACCACCGGTCTATCAAATAACTCTACAGCTGTAACAAACGCTGGAGAGAATCTGACGAAGCTGACTACTGTGGTGGAAAAGAAGGCCTCCTCTGATGACATCAAAGATCTTGATAAAACTCTTGCCGACTTTGCCAAAGTGCTCTCCGACATCTACACTGACTACACCAACCTCAAATCATCAGTTTCCACCATTTCCAGCGAAGTTACAACGCTGAAGAAATCGGTTGGTACACTCGAAGGTGATATGTCAGTGGTCAAGACCGACTTGGGCTCAGTGAAGACCAACCTTGGTTCCGTCAAGACAATGATCGAGACGCTGGTGAACAAGGAAAATAATCCAGCTCCTGCTCCGGCCCCTGCACCTGTTTTGGACTCATTCACCGCAGAGGATCGCCAAGAGCTGAAGAAAATCACGCCTGCTATTTCTGGCCTAGAAGACAGAATAGCTAAGCTTGAAGGTTGTGTGAAAATCTCTGGCCCAGAAGACAGAGACAACACCAATGCTGAATCTACCCATTCCTCCCCCGCCCATCATGAGAAAGAGGGGGAGAAGAGCGCTGAACAGGAGAAGAGCGCTGAAGACCTTTCCCATGATGAATCTATCAGGGGAGAGGGTAATGAAGATCGGATTACTGGACCTCAGGGAGATGAAAACCCTGAGGGAACCGAGAACCTCGCCTCTATATCTGAGGGGGAGCAACTCGATGAAGATGCTGAGGAATCTGAAGCAGAAGAAGACGAAGACTTCGACATCCCTGAAGCTGAACCATCCTCCTCTCCAAGGAACGATGATGATGATGATGAAGATGACGATGATTTCTTTGTTGTCAAACCTGCTCCTCGAACCAAAGCTCTTAAAGGTATTGCAATAAAAGAACCTTCAGGGGAGAAGACAAAGACAAAGCACTCAGCCTCTGGCGCTGAGAAAAGCAAAGACAAAGGCATCGCTGAAGATGATAATCTGGCGATCCTACTTGCAAATCCGATTTGTCAGGTACACTAAACTTATTTTTCCTTCCCTGATCATCTATGAAAAATCAGTTATCCATTCCACAAACACCATACACATCCACATTTTTTTTCTATCTTTTCTACCCAAGTTCTTCTACCCAGTTCTTATTTGTAAGATCGCTGCGTTTCAGCTAGTCCTCTCCCCTGTTTGAGGATATCGCTGAAAGATCTGTTGTGACTTCACCAATAATTCCAGCTAACGCTGAAGACATAATCCCAGTCTTAGATTTAATCTCTGAGACTGATGAACCAGAAGAACAACCTCTCTCGCACAGAAACAGACCTTCCTCAGTTGATCAAAAGAGGAGAGAAGAAATGATAAAGCGATTCGAGGATCAGCGAATCATCCTAAGGCGCGATCAACTACCTTCAGTTCCTCCTAAGTTCAGAATTTCAAAAGCTGAATACCAAGATCATCTCAGAGCTGAACGCCTCATCGCTGAAAGGAAGGAAGCTGAAGATAAAGACAGAGAATACGCCATCAAGCTCTCTCAAGAATCTGTCAAAGACCCCAAGCTGAAGCGTATTCCCATTCAAATCCAACGAAAGCTTTGGGAACAAGCCCAGAAGATCGTGGAAAAGAAAGCTGAAGTTTCTCAGACCACCCTGATCTGGTGTAAAGAGAAAATCCACTTCAGATATCGTCCAGCGAAGATCAACAAGGTATTCATCTCTGGAAGAACCTCCGTCGGAGTACCTATTGTTGACATCAAACTGTTCAGAGAAGATGACTCATCTGAAACCTTTCGTGCTGACACTGTAAAAAGGTATGGTCTCTCTGAATGGCTGGAGATGAGGTTAGCTATCCAACCGTCAAAATCTAAGTACAAGGATCATTTCGAAAAGCTGATAAACAGACAGATCGATTTGATATCTTCTTGTGTGGATATTCCTCCTGTTCCTGATCTAAAGCCAAAAAGAAAAAAGGACTCTCCAAGGAAGAAACGTCAAGATTCAAACTCAGGTCCTGTCATACGAAATGAAACTGGAATTGGTTTCTCTCGCGCTGAAGTACTTGGTCCTGATCCTGATCTATCTGCCCTTGATGTCTCTTTGCCACCATGTGAACTTTTCGTCCCTGGTAAAGTCATCAGTAATCCTTATGGAATATTCTTTCTTGACTACGACGGACGTAAATGCTTTCAACGGATCGCTGAGCTTCCAATCACTCCAATCGAACAGCTCAAAGATCTCATCTACTGGTGCGACTTCAGAAAAGACATTCAGGCACGACACCTAAAACCCTTGATTTTTGAAGCTGCTCTGAAGCTAAAGAATAAAGGAGAAAAGGTTCCTGACTGGATGATTCCAACTGAAAAGACAACCCTTGATGAACTTCTCATTAAGGAAGAACCCTTTGAAGGCTGACAACAATCACCATTTTCTCTATTGTATCAGTCATCCTTCAGTACTTGTAATTTATTTCGCTTGTACTTGTAATCTTTCTCATTCATATTGTAACCTGATTCAAAGATTTAAAGAAAGATTTCAGCGAATGTACTTTACTCCATCAGTACTGAAAAGATCCCAGAAAACAGTAAAAGGGACAAATATTTTATGAGTTCTTTTTATCCTTATGTTTTCATTAAATAGCAATTTTCTCTGTTGCTATGTCATAATCAAATAGGGGGAGATTGTTGATCCAAACCCTCAGTGATTTGATAATGACCCTATCTTAAATACTTAGTGAAAATTGTAAGTAAACAATATGTATCAGAGTTTCACTATCGCTGATAAGTACTAAGATCTTACAGTACTGCTGATAGGAACTCTCGCACTTTTAGATTAAACATTCAGCGAACACTGTTCACCATATCGCTGAGTCTGTTCAGTCCTTATGGTGATCGCTGATAAGTTAGTTGTTTACTTATGATCCCTGAAGACAAGATTCACGTCAACAAAGGTTCTACGCTGAAGTCGAAGATCAAGCTCAAGAACCAGCGACAAGTCTCCTAATGAACTGATGCGGATCAGCGAAGACTCAGATTTGTCCACTCAACGTGAAGTATCAAGTACAAGACTTCAGCTATCGCTGAACTTTATCATCTGCTGAATAGTAAATGATAATCGCTGAATCAACGAAAGCTGATCATGAAGTCCTCCGTACAAAGTACTTTTGTCTTAACCTCCCTTGCACGCCACCGTACGAAATGTCAGAAAAGAACCTCCGAAAATCTGAAATCGTACAACCACTCTGATACTACACTGTTCATTCATGCGGATACTAAGGTTGTCATCAAAGGTCAATGACATGCAACCAATCCGCTAATGACACGTGTAAAGTATATACTGGATTGCATTAAATGCATGCGGTATATAAAGAGATGAACTCACTTCATTTGAAGTAACTTGCTAACTCTGGACAAGTTCAAATCTCTCAAGATAGGATTTTATTAGTAATCTCCTTATCTTTCTTAGTGCAAGAAAACCTTAGTGTTCCAACTTGTTTAGATTTAGGTTTATCCTTAATCTTGTTTCCGCAACAAGCTGTAAATTGTTAATGATTTATCAATAAACAATTTAGAAAAGTAAAATAGTGTGTTTGTATTCAACCCCCCCCCCCCCCCCCCTTCTACAAACTTGTTTAAGCCTTTCGGGACCAACAGTTTACTTATGATCCATGAAGACAAGTTTCACGTCAACAAAGGTTCTACGCTGAAGTCGAAGATCAAGCTCAAGAACCAACGACAAGTCTCCTAATGAACTGATGTGAATCAGCGAAGACTCAGATTTGTCCACTCAACGTGAAGTATCAAGTACAAGACTTCAGCTATCGCTGAACTTTATCATTTGCTGAATAGTAAATGATAATAGCTGAATCAACGAAAGCTGATCATGAAGTCCTCCGTACAAAGTACTTTTGTCTTAACCCCCCTTGCACGACTCCGTACGAAATGTCAGAAAAGAACCTCTGAATATCTGAAATCGTACAACCACTCTAATACTACACTGTTCATCTATGCGGCTACTAAGGTTGTCAACCAAGGTCAATGACATGCAACCAACCAGCTGATGACACGTGTAAAGTGTATACTGACTTGCATTAAATGCATGCAATATATAAAGAGATGAACTCACTTCATTTGAAGTAACTTGCTAACTCTGGACAAGTTCAAATCTCTTATCTCAAGATAGGTTATTATTAGTAATTTCCTTATCTCTCTTAGTGCAAGAAACCTTAGTGTTCCAACTTGTTTAGATTTAGGTTTATCCTTAATCTTGATTCCGCAACAAGCTGTAAATTGTTAATGATTTATCAATAAACAATTTAAAAAAGTAAAATCTGTGTGTTTGTATTCAACCCCCCCCCCCCTTCTACAAACTTGTATAGGTCTTCGGGACTAACAAATTTGATTTAATTCTCGAAGAACGAAATGCTTTATCCGTTAAAGTCAAGAAACTTGAAGAAAGCAAGTTCAAAGGTGTTCAACCTTCTTATGCTTCAAGTTCAATTTCTACAAATCGTTCTTCAAAGAGTTTTGTCAAATCAAATGAGTTTTCAAAAGACCAGATTTGACCGTCCAATCTTTTCTATAATTCTCGTGTTGATAATAAAGATAATCAACTATTTCAAGAAAATCAAAATGGTTTGGAAAAAGAAATCAACTACAGAAGATAGTGATGGAAACACATCTTATAAATCTCCTGTAGTTGATACAAAGTCGTTTATTCCCAAGACTGGTTCACTTACTCATGTTTATTCTACAACGAAGATAATCAGTCTGAGTCGAGCAAAGAAATGTTGTACTAATTGTGGGAACAATGACTTTGTGAATCCAAGGTACGCAAATAGTTGGTACGACACTTATAGTATCTCCGGTCCTCACTATAATAGGGCATCTAACCGTCAAGGATCCATCAAAGGATGGATACCAAAATGTTTCTAATCTGTTGGCAAGAATGTCATGTGCATTTAAATTTGAAGATTCTTTTCACATGACTGCATTCAAAGGGTATGCCATTTTTGAGGGGAGGTACCAGGTTTTGCACAAATGTTTTTTTAAGTGAATTCAAAGATTGTGGTAATTCATTCTGAATAACTAACTTGTGTTTGTTATTCTCCAATTTAAACTTCCATGATTGACACGTGTCATTTTTTCTTGACTTAGTTATTTTCATGTCTCACATATTCGTTGATTTTTCAATGGAAATACACTCGTTTAAAGTTCATCATTTCTATTAATGATTCAATTCTTTTCTGGTATATTAATTGTGACTTGCTCTTCACAATTAAACTTTCTAATCATTGTTTTTTTTACGATAATGTGCTCAACGAGTCATTCTGTTTAGCGCTTGATTTTGTTTCTTGAAATTCTATATATTTTGTTGACTTCTGATTAACTCAGACTTCATTCTTATGACTTCTGATCATCTCAGATCAGGACTCGTTCAATGCTTTGACTTCTAAACATTTCAGTTTAGAACTCGTATTTCACTGTTTACTAAACTGTTCTACTCGATGCATGAAAAGAGTGTTAGGGCTTATATCGTTTCTATGGTCTATCCAGAACCGGAAGGACCTACCCAAGAAACACATCCTATTTATAGATATCAGTGAGGTGTCTTGATTGATAGATGAGTTTTGGAGTGAAAAGAATTTGGTGAGGATGTGACAGGACTTAAAAGAATTATTGGTCTTTATCAAACCGAGTCAGTTATCCGGGTAACCACATAATCTATTCATTCCCGTTATTTGGAGATGAATATTGAAACAGACATGGACCCAATGTCGATAACTCGTGTCACCCCACCTAGCCACTCAAGTATCTCACAACAGATGCTTGTCACATATATTCACGGAGAATTAGCATATAATATATCTATTCCTCACTTGGAGGTCTTAGATATTGAAAAAGTAAGACATCAGCTCCGGTCTCCGAACTTCATATTCTAATCACTGTGTCAATTGATTTTTAATTTGAGTCCCATGTTAAATCAATTTTTGACCCAAATTGATATGAATTATTTCTTTCACACATGCACGAGTCTTTGTGATTCTATTTGCATATCTTCGTGATATTGCCAGAATAGTTTGAGAATTATTTTTTAATTTTACTTCAGTGATAACTAGAAGTCCTATCAGAGATACCACGATGCTAACTCTGAACATAGGCTACACAATTATTTTAATTGTTGTGATACCAGTTACTATTGTGTTTCTGTGTTAGATATTTACCCCATTCTGGTTACTTATTGTTTGCTCTGGAATTTTGCTACTCACCAGTATTGTCTTTGAAGTTACATAATGCTTCGGATGCTCCTACTCATCATGAGGGGGAGAAATGATACAAATTCAAAGGCACAGATTATCATGTTGAGGGGGAGTTAGCAAAAGCTGAGGGGGAGTAACTATTTTTAATCAAGTTCCGAGATTAATCAGTTCTGAAAAGAGTTCAAAGAAATTTCACAAGTGATGAATTCTTCTCATTCCTTATAAATTGGTGTTCGCTACAAATTATTTTCCTCCATCGAGAATATTAGTTCTACAAGTTCTTAAAGCTGAAGCTGAAAGAGCTGAAGATATGAAGATAAGAGCTTTATTCAAGGGGGAGCGTTGAAAGTCATGAAGACAAGAAACACCAAAGTGTTTCAAAGATTCAAGAGGAAGAGAAGATCAAGACCTCAAGTTTCAAGACCGATTTTTCTTTATATATCTTTAGGGGGAAATTGTTGGGACCATAAATGTCTACACATTAGAAAGTTATATAAAGAATTATAGAACTTAATTATAGAGTTTAAGTTAATAATTGTAAAGGCCATTATTATTAAATGGGCTTTGTTTAGGCTTAATGGGCCATGGGCCTTAGGTATTAAGCCCTTGGTATATATAGTTTGCTTAACCTCTAGTTTAGGTGAGAATTCATATTACGCCTAAGAGCTATCAGATTAGAGAGAGAGAGATCCTAAATCGTTTATAATTGTTTAATCGTCATAGTTCATTATTGAAAAGCATTGTAAACACTCTGAAAGGTTTATCAATGTTACGTGGATGACGACTTGAAATCATACTGATTATTATTTTATTCTATTGATTTCTTATTTGTATGCACTAATCTGGGATCCACAGGTTTGATCAAATTCAAACTTTGGAAACTCAACATCTAAACACACGTTAGAATTCATGAACGCTGACAAATCAAGTTCACTCTCGAATGGAACACCATTGGTCAAAGGATGGGAGGAACAGTTTGGACTTGTGTTTTGTGAAGAATCAGGTGCGGAAGCTTTTTGAAAATCAGAGTCAATTTTTCCTTTTTTGAGGTTCTTTTCCCTTTTTGGAAGAGATTTTTCCTATAAAAGCTTTACAAGAAGATGTATCTGATGAGTTAGAGGAAGGTTCAGACAAAACATTTGTCTCATCATTGAGTTGGTCAAACTTCTTTTGAAGTTCACCCTTGCTTACTTGATCTTGCATCACCTCTGTTGCCAACGCAGACAGTTTATATTTGAGTCGTTTGATTTCTGTCTGAAGGGCTTCCTTCTCCTCAACTGATACAGATTTCGTTTTTGTGGAATTAGAACACTCAAGTTTGGATAAAAGCTCTTGTTTTTCCTTTTGAAATTTAATTTGTTCCTGTTCAAATGACTCCTCTAACTGAACTATTTTCTTTTCAAGAACAAGAGGTGGGACATAGCGTTTAAGTTTGAAAGATATTTGGGGCCGTATCCCTGTTGGGAGATGCTTTGGGCTTGCCAACTACATAGCCGTCAAAGTAGTCATTTGAAAGATATTTGGGTTTCTTTGTTTGATACGACGTGTTAAGAGTTTTGTATGCGAAAGGAATTTGCGTCTTAACAGTGTTCTGTCCATCTCATCAAGTGGTTCTGTCCATCTGATTTTATATTGGGGATATGTCTTGTCAATGCCAAGAAAATTAAATTCATATAGAGTATGCACCATTGTTAAGATCGTTTTCAAATAGTGAGGGTTGTAATACCCAATTCTCCATTCAGAGTTAAAGTACTTGAAATCCTATGGTTTGTTGAGATGGATCGTTTGGTCAGTTTGTCCTCGTTTGTAAAGATTAAGTTCAAGATCCTTTATTTTTTAAAGAAGCTCGTTGTTATCGATTTGAAGTGAAGAGCATTGATAGACAATATTAGCTTTCTCATTCTTAGACTTATCGAGCTTTTCTGTTAGATCAGATATTCTGGCCCTATAATCTTTAGGTGCTTTGGAAAGATTTGCACACTTTTATTTTAGGTTTTCATTTTTAAATTTAAGTTTCTCTAATATCCGGGGTTCTAATGTGAAGATTTGAGAATTTGGTGAGAATTGTTAAAAGGCTAAGAATTTGGGGGCTGGTTTGTAATTTTGGGAGAAGGTATAAAATCCTTGTTTTGGGCACAAAACCCTAGGTTTCAGCATTTCTCTTGGAGCGGCATTAGAGGGACCTGAGAAGAAAATCAACTATCAATTTCACATTAGAAGAAAGCAAAGAAGTGGAAATTGGAGTCTAGTTCTGCATTAATTCTACCAGGTAATCTCAGTTTCCAATCTTTGTACTTGGTTTTCATTGATGAAATCAGATTGTGTGGGTTTTGTGGTTGAATGGTTGTAAATGATGCTCTAAGGGGTATTTGGGCATCATCTTTACGTTTAAGCAGCAAATGGTTTGTTAAGAAAGGTTTAAGTGTTGTTGTAATGCTATTATTATTGTGAAATCAATCTGTTTAGGGGTTTGGTAGTATATTTCTATCCCAACAGGTCACAGACCTCGCATCCGGTAAGTGCCTCAGTGCAGATGTCCGGATCCAGTGTCCGGTAAGGAGTACCCGGACCCTAGTGTCCGGAAGAGATGACCGGATAGTGTAGTTGTCCGGATAGCGTAGAGTCCGGAAGATATGTCCAGAAAGGGTAGTTGTCCGGATAGTGTAGTATTAGGTAAGTAGTATTCAGACAGTGTAGTGTCTATTGATTAGTGTCCGGATGGCTTGGTATCTGGAAGTGGTGTCCGGTTAGTTGCATCCGGTCAGCTTATTTTTCCATCCATTTACTCAGGTATCCCAATTGGAGGTCAGAGATAAATGAAAAAAGGTTCATAAGAGAACCAAGTGAGTTTTTCTATCTAATTACGTATTATTAAATGTGATTTCAGAAGTGAGAAATGAATGTGAATTGATATGTTTATATTACATGAAAGCGTGTGTTCGAAAAGTTAATTTAAAGTGTATGCATACATTTGTTGATACAGGTGTCATGGCTAAGTCGGGGGGTGTGTCCTGCCAGTGCTCATATCGGGGGGGTGTCCCGTTTATGCCATGGGAGGAGTGACCCAGTAAGGCAGTGTGAGACTGACACGTTGTCGCCATTACAGGACTTCAGTGTGCCACTTACATGTGCAGTTGTTAAATCCATATCCGTGCAACTATGATGAAATCGAAATATATGAACAATAAGAACAAATGATTTCAACTGGTCATCCCTGTCATTCACTTTCAGAGAGAATTTACAATACAGTGTTTGAAAGTAAAAAGGATGATTAGCTTGTTTTTCCAAGCTAATCTTACATTAAATACAATGGGCCCGTGGTTAACAAGCCCACGGCCCGTTCACTAAAAGGCTAAAATTAAACAAATACAATTCAACCCTTGAACTTTAAATCAACCATAAAACCTGCCCTAACAATCTCCCCCTTTGATTTGAAGTTCGAGTTGGCGCTCTAGATCTCTCCAGTTGAAGACATATCTTTTGCGGAGCGCGAAGTGTACCTCAAACAATCTGATGGCGCGGCGATAGTCGATGCGATCTTCAATCATTTCCAAGGCATTCTGAGCAACAGATTCATTCTAATTCGGAACATAAGAATACCTTCGATTCTCAGACTCGTGCTGAATAATCTTTCGAAGAGCACCTCTGAACTTTAGAAGTGTGCCGTCACAAAATCTGTCTACCTGACTGAAGCGCATGAATTTCTTCTCTTTTTGCTCATTTAAGTAAACAATCCCGAATTCTGGTTCCAGAAGAATAGCATTCTCATGATACATGTTTAACTCAGGTGCTTTCAGATTTGGCTTGATCAGATTTACCTTCTTTGCACTGTTCTCGACAGCCATTTGAAAATCCGTTAGATATGACATCATAATGGTACGGACCAGTTATCGACGAACAGCTTCGAGCGCCTTTGTAACTTCAAGCGGTCGGATGGTTCTTGTGCGAAGGTCTTTCAGAATAGCCAGGAAGTCGAATGGTCGGAGGTGATGGAAGTCGGCTTCAGAAAATTTCCATTCATTACCATCTTCGCGGCGAACGGTGAAGACTAGATAGACGATCCTCATGATGCGTCGTGAATGGACGTTAAGTACCTCTGTGATCCGAAGTTTGGTTCTGACTTGACGAACTGGAAGACACCGCTTCATTGTGCTGATATATCGCCGTTGGTATTCGGGGCTGAAGTTGTAAATACCAAGGCAGAAGGCCGGCTCGATCGGGCGAAGCTTGTGGACGAACAGCTTTTTCAAAGATTCCTCCAGATGAGGGATAAGTACCTTGATCTTCTCCCAGCGGTTTTGTTGCTGTTGAGGAAGGGGAGGAAGATCAGAAGCTGTCGTGGGAGGAGTAGTTGTTGGTAGATCGGGAGTAGTAGACTCGGGTCTTGTTGAGGATGTTCCGGCGGGCTGAGCATAGTGAACGGGGGATGCTCCATACAAATTTTGGAGCAGGAACTGATCATAAACAATGTTGTCGTCCTCATCAGTGGGGAAGGCCAAATTTACCTGGAGATTTACGGCACTGGCGACTTTTTCGTACCATGCGTCTACGGTCTCCGGGTTGGCTTCACAATCTGGATCTATCGTATCCAGAATCAGTCTGTCTGATGAGTCAAAATTGAATAGTTCCTGTGTTGAACCCTCGGGCTTTTCAACCGTCGGGTCTTCTTCATCTGAAATTTCCATATCTATAACCATGTCTGCTAGAGGCAACTCGGCTTCAGGTGCTTCTGTTGTAGTTGCCGCAGTTGGGGGTTCCTGTTGAACCATAGTTGTTGTTTCAGACTGGATCGGGGCGGCGGTCTCGGATAGACGTGGTCGTTTCTCCCCCTCACGGTGATCAGGATCATCCTGGTCATCGTGTTTCCGCTTCAGACCGCCCGCTTGACTCTTGCAGGTATCTTCGAGTGAGCAGACTCTCTCGGACAGCGTTGTGAGCGCTTGGTTGTAGGCCGTGAGAGTCGAGTCAATGGCGTCTAAGCGAGTGGTTATAGAAGAAGATGGAGCAGTGACCTGTGATCGGAGGTTATAGAAGAAGATGGAGCGGACCAGATAAAGCGGTCGAATCATAAAAATATTGAAGTCGCGGTTGCGCTGAGACAGATGTGGAAGAATTAATAGTCTCATCATAAAAATATTGAAACAGTAAATCTAAATCAGAAGAGTCAGCATTCGATGAAGATGCATGATTCCGATTTACTGTGGCTTGTGCAGATCCCGCACTCGAAGGTCCGGAAGCTAGCACTCCAGTTAAACCGGGTTCTGAACTGAGTTGTTCAGAAGCCAAATCTGCGGCTTTGTCGAATGTCACGTTTATGCTTTCAACAACGGATTTGGTCCGTTTATTGTAAATGCGATACGCCTTAGCCTGCATGGAGTATCCGATGAAAACTCCTTCGTCCGCCTTGGGGCTGAATTTCCTGAGATCATCCTTGTCGTTTAGCACATAGCAAGTGCATCCAAATGCATGGAAGTAGCCGACGGTTGGAACGTGATTATTCATGATCTCGTATGGTGTCTTGTTGAACCGCTTGAGAAGGATAGAGCGGTTTTGCGTGTAGCATGCCGTAGACACCGCCTCAGCCCAGAGATACAGCGGTAGATTTTCTTGGGATAGCATTGTTCGAGCAGCTTCAACGAGGGTACGGTTCCGTCTTTCCACCACTCCGTTTTGTTGTGGAATGCGTGCTGCAGAGAAAGTGTGTGTGATGCCCAACGTTCTCAGATAGCCATCCACTTTTTGATTCTTGAACTCCGTCCCGTTGTCAGTTCTGATGGACTGAACGTGTTGAAGCTTGTTCTGCTGGACAGTCTTCAGGTGCTCAATAATGAGCTCTGGAGTTTCGTCCTTCGAGCGTAAGAACCTCACCCAAGTGTAGCGCGAGTAGTCGTCCACCATCACGAGCACGTTTTTGCGTTTATTGATGCTCGGAACACGCATTGGACCACATAAATCCATATGAATGAGTTCGAGTGTCCGGGTCGTGCTCGGAGTTGCCTTTGGCGGATGTGATGCGCGCGTCATCTTTCCCTTTTCGCATGCTCCACAGAGACGGTCCTTCACGAACGGAAGTTGGGGCACGCCTCTTACGTTTTTGCCTAGCACTAGTTGATTGATACTTCTGAAGTTGAGGTGCGAAAGACGTCTATGCCAGAGCCAAACTTGGTCGGAGTCGGCTTTTGACAAGAGACATACTGGTCTGTCTGTCTTGAGAGCTGCGAGGTCAATGGTGTAGAGATTGGTCTTGCGAGTTCCAACCAGAAGTTCCTCTCCATCGTTGTTGAGGATTCTACACCTTGTGGCTTTAAAGCTGACCTCGAGATCCTTGTCTCAGAATTGACCGATGCTGAATAGATTGTGTCCTAATCCTGCGACGTGGGATACCTTCTTGATTGTTATGTTGTCTTGTACGATGTCGCCGTAGCCCACAATCGGCGACTTCTTGTTATTCCCAAATCTCACGTCTCCGCAGTATTCTTCCTTGTAATTCGTGAGAAGCTCCCTTCTTCCGGTCATATGCTTGGAGCATCCAGAATCTAAGTACCACACATGACCGTTCTGCAAAACAAGATTAGTGACGTTTAGGTACCCAAATTTGTTTGGGTCCTGGGGGGTTAGATTTGGCACTGCCTGGGGAAATATGATTTGACTCAGCTTTCCCTTTAGGTGTAGATTTTACACCGTTGGAGGGAACTGGTTTTGGCACTTGTTGCCTCTTGGGTGCAGAATTTACACCTTTTGGAGGAACAGATTTTGGGGCAGATTTCCACCTGGGTGCCGGTTTAACCTTAGTAGGAGCAGCCCGTGTAGGAATGGGTCGGGTCTCCCGCTGTGGTTTAACCGTTTGATTGAAACCCCTTTTAAAATGTTGTTGTTGCTTGTTATTATGGGGTTTGCGCTTATGAAATAAGTTACCAACAAAGTAAGGCGCATACCAATCATTATTGTGAATATCATCAAAATCATTCCTACCACAATTAGAACAACTTAAACAATCATGTGATAACTGAATCAATTGATTAAGAGAGTTAACTTTAACCGGAAAAGAAACATCAAAATGGTTCCAATGATTCCAAGCATAATTGTCTTTGTCTATTCTAGAATTGAAAACAGGTGGGGAAGACTTTGACGCATCCTTCTTGACAGAATCCCTCTTTAGCCACTTTGGTGTTTCTTTATTAGCGCGACCATTTTTATCTGAAACAGCAGGGATAGTATGATCAGTGACTTTTGAGGAAACAGGGGTCTTAGTGGTCGGTTGTTCGGTCTTTTGCTTCGGCTGTGATTGTTTTTGATCATTTGAAACATTTTTAAGAATCTTGATCACAGCCGGAGTCTTGGATTATGAACAGTCGCCCTTTAGAAAATTGACCGGACGATTAACCACTGGAGACAAAAAAATCAGGTTGACTTGGAGAAAAAACAGGGTTAGCAGTCAATGGTCCAGTAACTTGCCTTGGCCGTGATTGCCTTTTGGAAACGGGTTTCGAGGTTGGTTTTGACTGAGAAATCTTGATCACAGCTGGGGCCTTTGTTTGAGAACAGCTAACTTTTAAAGAATTAACCGGATCATCAATCACGGGGGATAGAAAATCAGTGTGACTTGGAAGAGGTTTGTCAAAGGGGAATGACTCAAACTCTTTATCACAGTTACCTTCGGAGTTCATAAACTCTGAAAAATCTATCTCCGGAATTACTGGACTGAAAGTAGGTGGGGAAGGCGAGGAATACTTTGTGTTTGTGTGCTTAGGGGAACTTGGTGTAACATCCTGAATTTTCGTTATTAGTGTTTTAATAAGAATTTTGGATGTATTTGTTTTCTAGTTTAAACCTTGGATTATATGGAAGTGTTATAATTCAAAAAGGGGTTAAAATACAAGTAATGAAAGTTTGGTGTTACTTTTGGAAAGATTAGAACTTGGAGGTGTGAATTGTAAATCTTGAAAGTGTATTTGGATAAGATGAAGAGATAAGTAAATATCTCAGTCTTGTGTTCTTTTGAGTCGGTCATTAGGCCGAGAGAAGAAACAGAGAGAAAGAAGAAAAGAAGTTCAGTTCTTCATTTGGTAAGAAATTTACCCAAGTTTCTGATAAATCTTGTTGCTGATTTATGGTGGTAAATCGATTTTGTGTGCTGAATTGATTTCCAGAATCGATAGCAGCAGATTGGAATCAGTTTAGGGCAGAGAAGAGGATCTTTGCAATTAAGGTGAGTTCATTCTGTTCTTTGTACAAATTAGTGTTTTTAAGTTACACTAACCTTGATATATCTGTATAAATTGGTTGAGGACTGAATAGAATGAGTGGAATGAATTGATTTTTATGATTTAAATCGATTTGTGGACATGGTTGAATGAACAGTACGTAAAACCAGTGATGTCCCGGTACTTAAAGGTTCCGGTGTAGTCCCGGTGTAGTTCCGGTGTAGTCCCGGTATCGACGATAAGTACCGGGGATTGAGAGTCCCGGTATCAAGGATAGGTCCCGGTAGTTGGAAATCCCGGTAGTGGCAAGTCCCGGTAGTGGAAGTCCCGGTAGTGGAAGTCCCGGTAGTTGGAAGTCCCGGTAGAGGTACGTCCCCGTAGAGGCAAGTCCCGGTACAGGTGAGTCCCGGTACAACATATCGGGAGTTGAGTAAAGAAACCAGTATATCTAAATGGTATCAAAATTTGATATGGCTCAAGGACCTGATAAGTTAAGTATCTAGAGGCCTTGTAATTTATGTATCTCTCCGGATGTAATGAGAAATGGGCATTTATGTAATCGTGAAAAGGTGCAATTTAAGAATTGACATATATCTTATGTTACTTGAACATATGTACTTCTGAATAGTAGTATGTTAGGTTTATAGACTGCGCTAGTTTGATACTAGGCAGGATTGTGTTAAATATGATTTGCTCATGCTGAATGATATGAGGAATCTGTTCGATTTATATATGATTTGCTCATACTGAATGATATGAGGAATCTATATGGTATAAAGGCGATTTGCTCATACTGAATGATATGAGAAATCTGTATTAAGCATTAACTTGCACGAGTTGAAATAAGTGTAATGGATCCATAGGCACTAAAGTTTGGAAATCACATGGAATAGGCGTGTGGTATAACTCGTTTAATCGTTATTCCAGTGTGTGTGGGAAATCACATGGAATAGGCGTGTGGTATAACTCGTTTAATCGTTATTCCAGTGTGTGTGGGAAATCATGGAATAGGCGTGTGGTATTAATCGTTATTCGGGATTTCTAAGGAGGAGAGTGAGATTGACATAAGTGCTTGTGATCTCTGCTTCCTTATCGATAAATGGGCGTGTGTAATCGCGATTTATTGGTGGAGAGCATTGATCTAGAATCTTTGAAGATTCATAGTGTGACTCTGGGGTATGATATGATGACGGAATTATTGTCAGTCATATTCATGAAATGTGGAAATGGGCATGTGTATATTGCGATTTCCGGATTAAGAGCATTACTCTAGAATCAGTGAAGATTCGTAATGTGGCTCTGAGACGTGATATGATGATGGAAGGTGTGTCAGTCATATTCATGGAATTGGGTAAAATCATGTTAACGGAATAGAGTTACATGTATGGTAAGAAAAGGGGATTCAGGTTTGTTATAACTTGTTTACATTGATTTTTACAAATGTTATCTTGGAAACGAATGTTCTCACTAGGCGTTGGCCTAATCGTCTCAATTGATGTTTTCTTACCAGGTACCAGCTCGGGGAGGTAAAGGGTTGTGGGACGAGCGTTTTGATATAGCAGAAGTGGGTGAAATTAACAAAGAAGAGGTTTTGATGGATTGATAGATAACTTGATTAATCTGGTTGTAGTGACATAATTAGATTGATAGGTTATTTAAAGGATCTTGTAATGTGAATATACTCTTGATGGTTAATCCACTGCCTGTTTTTATAAGTTGAAGTATTTATTGTCATAACCTGTTATAACTTGAGGTTTAAATTGGCTCGGATTGTGGGATGTTACAATATGGTATCAGAGCACTAGTTTAAGCGAACTAAGTATGCTGATAAGATACTTAGACTTAAGCTGAGATGGAGTAGGTTATGATATGTGAGATATGGGTAGAAGTGTTAAGACGGGATAGTCTTAGAGTCAACGGAAATACGTGAAATTAGTACTGTGACAATGGTAACGAGGATTCTCCTGTATGATATGTTCACAATTCCAATTAGCTAATGTTATTATGAATATATATTTACACGAGCATGCTTATTTCTGAATTATTACAGTGACTAACGATCGATAAGGTACGTTTTGTATGTGTGTACGTGCATAACCATTTCTTATGGTTGTCCCTTTGTGTTATAGTAGAATGATGGTGACTACGCCACCAAGGTCCTTTGAAGGACAGATCAGTATTGATTGGAGGTTGGAAGGATAACCTGGAATTGGCAGGACTCATGAAAGTCCGCCAAGGCAACCTTTAGTAGGTGGATTGATATGTGTGGAGATAGAGTATGAGAATATTGATCAAGATGTAAATGGTATGACATGGTGGAGTATGTGGATTGTGGAATGCTAGTATAGCAAATGTTATAAGGCCGAGAGGGCAACACTGGTCGAAAGTAGAATGTCAATGATAAGTTACGTAAGTAAGACGATTGACCTCGTTGGAGTAAGTAGCCTTCAATTGCGAGGAAAGTTTCATGCCTGGTGTTTTAGTGTGTGTTACATGAATTTTCATGATTTCAAACCAAATGATAAATAACAGTTTTAGTCAAGGTGGAATTAGCATGTGCGAAAGTGTATTTAAAGAAAAGGCAATCACATTTACGTCGCACAGCGAAATTTTTGAAGTTTTTACAAAGTATTTCTTACTTTACATGAAAAGTTGAATTGTAGCAAGAAAGCGTTGGTCAGCAAAACGTCTAATAATTAATAGGAGTATGGACCTATTAAACATCATATAAATAAGTGAGAGAACCGACTAGTTTATTTCGTGTCGGTCAAATTTTTTCGAACTATTGTCGTACGAAGAGATTTTCATTTAGTATATTACCGTCGTAACAACACTGTTTTGTTTGAGAAAGGTTGAGTTTTCGGAAATTTAATATGCAAACGATTCTCGAGATCGTTGTGCAGTACTTTGGGGTATGTGTGCCCAAGTTGTTCCCAGTAGGGTTATTTAAAATGAGAAAACGTGCGAAATGATTTGTCATGCATAAAGGCTATGAACTCGCTAGGTCGTAGAGTATTACGTTATAAGATAAGAAAGAACTCCAAGAGTGGAGAGGTGTTGGATAAACCTTGGGAGAAAATTTGTAGTTTTGGTAATTGTGTTCAAATGAGAGATGAACAGTGTGAGAGTCGAAAGTGGACTTTAGTGTCGGTTGCATGAGAGTCTGTACCCTTGTTCGCTGACTAGGAATACAGTTGCCGAGGGACGGTTGTGCCCGGAGGAAGAATTAGGTTCAGTTAAGGACCTTAAGGTTAAGGAAGTGTAGACATGTCAAATTTTGACTTTGAAGTCGATAGTTGTGTAAGGTGTATGAGACCTTTCGTCTGTCATTGGGTGCGGTCTGGGTGCGTCCCGCGTATGCCTGTGCGGACAGGAGCAAAACCGTGAGCGGTACCGGTATGCTGTTATGCAGAGGGTATGCGCAAAGCATATATTATTGTGTACGACATAGTAAAGGATTTTGAGTGATTGACGAATAAATCGCTAATGAAAGAAGTTTTTGAGTTATTGTTGCACAAGCGAAAGATATCTAGTCAAAACACGCTTTTAATGTTTATTGTGGATGTGCAATAGTTGTGATGTATTACGTTTTAAAAATGTGAATGTGTGGGTTGGGGGATTTTGGTAAATCCGACCATGTAAAATTTTAAGAGTGGTAAACCTTTGTTTTGGGGCCGAGGGCCAATTAAGGGATTAAAAAGGGTAAAGATTTTGGGTAACAATGTATTTTGGTTTACGTAATCGTGTGAGTGGCACATGTTTAACCAAACGTTTATTTTGGCCTTAAAGGCTTATTTTATATTCAAATGAGTCTTTTGAACGTTTGTCAGTTTTAGTGACTCGAGATGGAGTCTTGGATGTGTTATATGCTTAACTGCTTTCTATTTGAACAAGTGTCGGTCTTAGGTGTAAAGACTGTTTGATAATTTTGCGTTCTTAATACCTTTGGAACTAATGAACCTTGGCGAAATATATATACATTGTGGAGTATAAAAGAGTTGCATATACGTGGATATATATATATATACCTGTATATTTGACTTCGTTGAGAAAGTAGCAATGAAGGGGTCGTAGGATTATCATGCCTCGGAGCGTATGTTGCATAATGATCATTAGATCATTTGTGTAGATGGCTCGGTTTTGAACTCAGTTGAGTCTTAAGAGCATTGACCGGATTTGATAAGCTCGACATAGGCTTGGGGTTTAAATTGCATGAATGGTATTGTAATTGAAGTTTACTTGACGTAAATGATTTGGTTATCCTTTTGGGGTCATGTATAAATGTTAAGTCTTGAAACAGAAGTTTAAAAGTTGAAGGACCACCTTGTGGGGATGGTAAGAACAGTGAAGGACTGTTGTTTTTAGATAAGTGTTTTACTTATGATGTGAAAGATTTATAAAAGATGAAGTACTAGAGACGAACTAAAGGAGTACATAGATTGTGTTGATCTGTGAAGGAGTATGTCCGGTTTATGTAAAGGTTTGGAATCACAAAGAGTTAGCAAGTAACGAGTAGGTACGAGTTAACTAGAAAATCGTGAGTGGTAGTCCAACTAAAGTTGGGGAGGAGATATCTAGTGAAATAAACTCGGTTTTTTGGCGAGAAAACAGGAATATAAATGTTTTGTATATGAGTCTATGAGAGACCTGGTCTGTGGTTAATGTTATGGGTGGAGATTATACGAACGAGGAGTGACATGAATTGCCAAGATAGATATGTCAACTAGTATGTAATGTGAAGTCAGAAAGAGGGAGTATCCGAATGGACGTTTTCGGGGATTTCGGATGGAAAGTACTATTTGTCAATAAAGTTGATGGAGCATGTAGCTTGTAAGTTGGTGTGGTATAGTGAAGGCAAAATCGTTAATGAATATAAGTTGCTCCTTATGTGTGAAAGAATTGTACGAGAAAAGATTAGTTGAAGATCTAAGAATGGGTAGTAACTTCGAACGGTAATGTAGTTTCAAGATAGCTTGGTTAAATATTTTAAGTTAGAAATCTTAGTGAAACTGTTTGGTTATGGTTCGTAATGAGAAAATACTATCGATATGTGGAAAATTGGGAGAATGAGACAAGTAATACTTGAAAGATAGTATTCCACGCTAACGTGGGGAAGCAATGATGGAAAGATTGGATTTAAGAATGTAGTCTTACTATAAGTTCATTGGAGTTATCACCTTTGATATACAACCCTTTAGTGCTTGGTTGAGACGTGTTTGTGTGGTGCGATAGTGATGTTAGAAGGTGATAGCGTTTTGTGTCGAAGGAATGTGTAAGTCATGGATCCATTGATGGATTGCCGTAGTTTTTGAAGCATAATTGATGAGAAAAGTCGTTATGTGAAGGAACGGGAATTGTTTTTAGAAAAACCTTTTAATAAATTACAATCTAAGAGGGTGAATATAGGTACAATGGTATTATATCTTTGAGTTGTTAATGTGACTTTAGAGTCGGAAGAGAATATGAAGGATAGGTATCCCCATCTGTTGACCTGATCTTGATTTCGAGGACGAAATCATTTTCAAGTTGGTGAGTATTGTAACATCCTGAATTTTCGTTATTAGTGTTTTAATAAGAATTTTGGATGTATTTGTTTTCTAGTTTAAACCTTGGATTATATGGAAGTGTTATAATTCAAAAAGGGGTTAAAATGCTAGTAATGAAAGTTTGGTGTTACTTTTGGAAAAATTAGAACTTGGAGGTGTGAATTGTAAATCTTTAAAGTGTATTTGGATAAGATGACGAGATAAGTAAATATCTCAGTCTTGTGTTCTTTTGAGTCGGTCATTAGGCAGAGAGAAGAAACAGAGAGAAAGAAGAAAAGAAGTTCAGTTCTTCATTTGGTAAGAATTTTACCCAAGTTTCTGATAAATCTTGTTGCTGATTTATGGTGGTAAATCGATTTTGTGTGCTGAATTGATTTCCAGAATCGATAGCAGCAGATTGGAATCAGTTTAGGGCAGAGAAGAGGATCTTTGCAATTAAGGTGAGTTCATTCTGTTCTTTGTACAAATCAGTGTTTTTAAGTTATACTAACCTTGATATATCTGTATAAATTGGTTGAGGACTGAATAGAATGAGTGGAATGAATTGATTTTTATGATTTATATCGATTTGTGGACATGGTTGAATGAACAGTACGTAAAACCAGTGATGTCCCGGTACTTAAAGGTTCCGTTGTAGTTCCGGTGTAGTTCCGGTGTAGTCCCGGTATCGACGATAAGTACCGGGGATTGAGAGTCCCGGTATCAAGGATAGGTCCCGGTAGTTGGAAATCCCGGTAGTGGCAAGTCCCGGTAGTGGAAGTCCCGGTAGTACAAGTCCCGGTAGTGGAAGTCCCGGTAGTTGGAAGTCCCGGTAGAGGTAAGTCCCGGTAGAGGCAAGTCCCGGTACAGGTGAGTCCTGGTACAGCATATCGGGAGTTGAGTAAAGAAACCAGTATATCTAAATGGTATCAAAATTTGATATGGCTCAAGGACCTGATAAGTTAAGTATCTAGAGGCCTTGTAATTTATGTATCTCTCCGGATGTAATGAGAAATGGGCATTTATGTAATCGTGAAAAGGTGCGATTTAAGAATTGACATATATCTTATGTTACTTGAACATATGTACTTTTGAATAGTAGTATGTTAGGTTTATAGACTGCGCTAGTGTGATACTAGGCAGGATTGTGTTAAATGTGATTTGCTCATACTGAATGATATGAGGAATCTGTGCGATTTATATATGATTTGCTCATACTGAATGATATGAGGAATCTATATGGTATAAAGGCGATTTGCTCATACTGAATGATATGAGAAATATGTATTAAGCATTAACTTGCACGAGTAGAAATAAGTGTAATGGATCCATAGGCACTAAAGTTTGGAAATCACATGGAATAGGCGTGTGGTATAACTCGTTTAATCGTTATTCCAGTGTGTGGGAAATCACATGGAATAGGCGTGTGGTATAACTCGTTTAATCGTTATTCCAGTGTGTGTGGGAAATCATGGAATAGGCGTGTGGTATTAATCGTTATTCTTGATTTCTAAGGAAGAGAGTGAGATTGACATAAGTGCTTGTGATCTCTGCTTCCTTGCCGATAAATGGGCGTGTGTAATCGCGATTTATTGGTGGAGAGCATTGATCTAGAATCTTTGAAGATTCATAGTGTGGCTCTGGGGTATGATATGATGACGGAATTATTATCAGTCATATTCATGAAATGTGGAAATGGGCATGTGTATATTGCGATTTCTGGATTAAGGGCATTACTCTAGAATCAGTGAAGATTCGTAATGTGGCTCTGAGACGTGATATGATGATGGAAGGTGTGTCAGTCATATTCATGGAATTGGGTAAAATCGTGTTAACGTAATAGAGTTACATGTATGGTAAGAAAAGGGGAATCAGGTTTGTTATAACTTGTTTACATTGATTTTTACAAATGTTATCTTGGAAACGAAAGTTCTCACTAGGCGTTGGCCTAATCGTCTCAATTGATGTTTTCTTACCAGGTACCAGCTCGGGGAGATAAAGGGTTGTGGGACGAGCGTTTTGATATAGCAGAAGTGGATGAAATTAACAAAGAAGAGGTTTTGATGGATTGATAGATAACTTGATTAATCTGGTTGTAGTGACATAATTAGATTGATAGGTTATTTAAAGGATCTTGTAATGTAAATATACTCTTGATGGTTAATCCACTGCCTGTTTTTATAAGTTGAAGTATTTATTGTCATAACCTGTTATAACTTGAGTTTTAAATTGGCTCGGATTGTGGGATGTTACACTTGGTGCGGAAGCATTTGAAAAATCAGAGTTTAAATTCCTTTGAGCACATTCGTCTTGAGAGACGTTACTTTCTTGAGAAGAGATATTTCCAATGAAGGCTTTACACGAGGATGTGTCAGATGAGTTAGAGGAAAGTTCAGGTGAAAATTGCTTCGCAGTTTGGAGCAAGTCAAGCTGCACTAGGAGTTGACTATTTACCATATGCTCTTTCATCGTTTCTCTTGTCATTGCAGACAGTTTTGATGAGAGCGTATTGATTTGCCACTAAAATGTTTCCTTTTCCTCACTTGACACACCGTCGGTTTTCTCAGATTTGAGTTTCTCAATCTCAGAGATGAGCACTTTCTTTTCGTTTTGAAAGGTAGACCTTTCTTTCTCAATGGACTCCTCCAACTCGACAATTTTTGCTTCCAAGATGAGAGGAGGAACATAGAGTTTAAACTCATCCGTCTCAGTCTTGGTTGCAGGTGCTACATCCTCATCCTTCTTAGAGGAATCCTTGGGTGTAGCTACCTTGTAGGGGTCGAAGTAGTCATTGGAAAGGTACTTTTTGTTCTTTTGATACGAGTAGTTTAAAGGTTCATAACAAAATGGAAGTTGAATTCCTCGTTTGTGTGTGCGTTTATGTTCCTCGGTTTCCTCCTCCTTTTCTGGTTCAAGAGGACCAGTCCATTGAATTGCGTACTCTGGATACTTTTTATCTAATCCATAGCAAGAAAAATCATACAGAGTAGGGACTTGATATCTTCCCTTTTTCAGATAATGTGGGTTATCATATCCGATTCCCCATTCTTTGTTAAAGTACGTGAACTCTTTGGGTTTGTTCAAAAAAACGGTTTGATCAGTTTTACCCCTTTTGTGGAGTTTGGTTTCAAGATCTAGAATTTTAGCTATATACTCCTTGTGTTGAATTTGAAGAGAAGAACATTGATAAGTAATGTCTTCTTTCTCATTCAAGCACTGATCAAACTGACGTTGGAGATCAGATAATCTGGCCCTTAAGTCTTTAGGTGCTAATGAAAGGATTTTGCATCTGTCTTTTAAATCAGCATTTTCAGACTTATACTTCTCAGTTAATTTCATTTGAACATTAAGCTTTTCAGTTATTGAAATAATTTCAAGCTTTTGTTCTTCATTTGTGTCCTTGAGGGAGTTTGCCTTTTCTGTGATGGTTTGCAGTTGAAGTATGAAGTTTTGTAAGCAAGAGTCACATACCTGATTTGTTGTTGCCTTGCCTTCATACGTAGACGATTGATATCCCATGAAAGCATCAGCACCTTCATAATCGTCCTCATCATCATATATGCCTAGCCAGTACTCATTTTCAGCGAACATTGCCTCCCCAGCCTCCTTCTGTCTAGCCAATGCAAGCTTAGCCTCATAATAGTGAGGGTTCTTCACTATAGGTTGACGGCAGTCTTTAGCGAAGTGACCGAGTTTCCCGCAGTTTTAGCATTTCACAGGTTCATCTCGCTTCTTCCGGTCACCTTTCTCTGTCTTCTCCTTCTTCTCAGATCTATCTTGCTTTTCTACCTTCTTCTTTCCTTCATACCGATCCTTATAGTCATGACGCTTATTGGAGGAGGTGGAGTAGCGTTGACTATTGGAAGACGGCTTCTTGTAGAACTTTTGTTGTTGAAAGGATTTAGTCAGAAGGGCAATAGCTTTCATTAAGTCTGATGCTTCATCATCATCATCATCATCGTCTTTCTCGTCTTTAGGTTCTGACTCGGAGGAGCTTTGCTGTGGACCGCGTCTGGATTGACTGCTTGAAGATTTCCCTAGTTTGGAAGTCATGAGGGCAATCGGATCAGCAGATGGTTTTGGCTCATTCTTCTTCTCTCCCAGAAGCTCATTCACTTCATCTTCGTCTTGGAGAAGTGTCTCATACAGTTCATTGATGCTGATGTTCTCTATCAAGTTGTTGTGCTTGACATGAGAAGCATACACTTTCCATTCAGGTAGCAAGTTGTTGAGGAACTTTAGTGCATTCTCAGTATTGGAACGAACAATTTTATTCTTGTTCAGTTCATTGAGGAGTAGACAAAAACGTTCATAGGTCTGGGTAAGGGATTCACCGTTGCGCTGCTTAAAACCCATCGAACTTGGTTATCGTGCTATTTATCTTCAGCTGATTTCCTACAACGCTCCCTCACATCATTTTGGCTACTTGGTCCCACATGCCCTTAGCCGTGTCTCTGTAACTGTCTATGGCAGTGTAGATAGAATTAGGAAGGGCTTGAATCAGATATCTCTTTGCATGCTTTTCACCTTCAGTCATGCCTCTTTCAAATTCTGTCATCTCAGCAAGAGTCTTCTCCTCACGTCGAGCTATTGCAGTTGCAGTTGCAGCTATGTCCTTCATTGGCTTGGCAATTGGGCCATGATCCAGAGCTCTCTTGATGTACTCATAGTTGTCCTTGGACTCTATGAAGATCATGAACCTATCTCGCCATTGGTTGTACTCGTTCGGATAGAGACACGGTGGCTTGGTGTCAGTGCCAATTGCTAGATCATCACGAGAAGTAGACATCTTCGGTTGCAACGGAGTGATCGTCAGACGTGTAGATTGATTCAAAGGGTAAACCTAACGCAAGGCACTAAAAGTGAAATCCTAACGCAGGGTCTACGAGTGATTTGACTAACCTGAACTTACTGGATAGGAATCCAAATAAGTGATCTGATCTGGAATTGTTCGGATCAGATTTGATGCAAATGGATCAATAACCAAAAACAGAAGTATCCGGATAAGATGAGGATACCGGATAATAGAATTGTCCGGATAACTGTAAGAGACCGGATATCAGAAAGAATTCGGACAGAGTAAGCTTTTCGGATAACAGATACCACACACTTTTCGGATAACTGAGGTTACCGGATGTGAACTGATTCCGGATGTGAAGTTTCCGGGTACAATGGAGTTTCCGGATACTGTGAGGTTTCCGAATACTTTAAGTTATCCGGATAGGTTTGAGATTAAGAGACTTACCCGGATGGATGACTTACCCGGAAGATTCGAGAGTCCGGTTGGCTGGAAGATACCGGATGAAATTAACACAATTATCCGGGAACCTTGATTCTATCCAGAAAACACGGCTGAGTTGTCCGGACAAATCGGCTGTTTGCTCAATTTGATTGGATTTTCGATTAGGGTTGCCCGAAATCAAAGAATGAGACTTTGAATCGAATCCGTCTGTCTGCTCTGATACCAATTGTCAAATCCAGATCCGTGCAACTATGATGAAATCGAAATATATGAACAATAAGAACAAATGATTTCAACTGGTCATCCCTGTCAATCACTTTCAGAGAGAATTTGCAATACAGTGTTTGAAAGTAAAAAGGATGATTAGCTTGTTTTTCCAAGCTAATCTTACATTAAATACTATGGGCCCGTGGTTAACAAGCCCACGGCCCGTTCACTAAAAGGCTCAAATTAAACAAATACAATTCAACCCTTGAACTTTAAATCAACCATAAAACCTGCCCTAACAGCAATTTATGTGAAAGCTTATTGTATAAAGTTGTTATTTATGATGGTTGTCAATGTTTTATACTTGTTGATGAAAGTGTTTCCACTAGAGGGAACTCACTAGACCTCGTGGTCTAACCCTCGCTTTTCAAAAACTAAACCATTTTCAGGAAAGTGCTTAGTAGGAGATACTGGTAAGGGAAAGGTGAAGGCATGAGCGTGAAGCTTGGGACTAGAAGGAAGTCAACATAGTATATTATGCCAGGCTTAGTATTCTAAAAATATCATATGTGTATTGGGTTGTTTCCGCAAACCTTGTTATGTACACGTATGTTACAATGTATTCCGGAGCCTTTTCGGTGAGTTGTTTAATTCTTGTTGTTTAAGCGTTATATTTCAGATGGGTTGTTACAATTGGTATCAGAGCCATAGTTTAAGGGATTTAGGTGACCAAATGGGCCTAAACTTAAACTATGGAGTAGAGGGGAGCACAGCTGAGATATAGATTTGTAAAACCCGTGTCCCGGTACGTTATTAATTATTATTTTTTTTCAGTAATTTAAACGTTTACCGTTATTTGTTTGAGGTTAGTGGTTTGGTGTCAAAAAGGACCAAAAATGTTAAAAATCCATGTTTAGTGAAGTTTGTATGTTAGGTGTAGTTGGGAGGGGGCTAATGTGAACTTTTGGAACAACATGCATGGGTCTCGGCCCATGGCCGGACTCCACACCCCCCCCCCCTGTTTTCTTATTTGCCTTGCTAGACAATCAAACCCAACGAGATTCCACAACCCTAGTAACTCCTTCTTTGTGGTGAGGTGCGGCAGCGAGAGAGAGTGAGATAGAGAAGAAACCGAGAGAGAGCAAGAGAGCGTGACCTGCTGTTCGCCGGAAAGAGAGGGAGACTGCCGGAGGTCGCTGTCGCCACCACCTGCTGTTCGCCGGAGTTTCGAGGGAGGGAGGAGCGAGTGCGATTTCGTGACGTCGTCGTAAGGTGCTGGAAGGTGACCGTGATTGTGAAGCTTGATTCGTGTTGATTAAGCTAGGCGCGCATTTGAGGTGAGTTCTCTCACTGTGTGGTTAGGGGTTGTATGCATGTCATAATAGTTTGCATGTAATACTGTCCTTGTGGTGTGAACTAGTTGTTGTGGTGTGTAATATTTGATTGGTTTGTATGCTTGGTATAAATGTGTTACCTTACGTTTCGGTGGGACCGATGCCTCGATGGTACTGAGGTGTCGGTTATATTACAATTCGGTGGGACCGAGGCCTCGATGGTACTAAGGTGCTGGTTATATTACAATTCGGTGGGACCGAGGCCTCGATGGTACTGAGGTGCTGGTTATATTACAATTCGGTGGGACCGAGGCCTCGATGGTACTGAGGTGCTGGTTATATTACAATTCGGTGGGACCGAGGCCTCGATGGTACTGAGGTGGTTGGATACATAATTACCTGTAGATGTTTACTCGTTTTATGTGTCTGTGATGTTGTTGCTTATGAGCGGGTAGGGGTGAGGTGTATGTAATTCCTACCTGCGCATGTGTTTGAATTCACTAAGCTTCGTGCTTACCCTTTCCCAATAAACTGTGGTTTCAGGTACGAGTGGCTCTAAGGCGTGACGGGTACACACTGGCGCGCGGGATGAGCTGTCTGATATTGGTTTTATTTATTGAACATTGTTTCCGCTGGTTTCTGAATTTCTTGAACGACATTTATGATTTTGCAATTAATATGTTGGGATTATTTAATGAGTTTTTTTTATATATAAAGCGTTTAATTAAAATTTTAAATTTCCTTGAAATTTTGGGACGTTACAACTTGGTATCAGAGCACAGCTTGAGTGAATCAAACGCACCTCGGTGTGTTTGGTCTCAAGTTGCGGCTGAGAAATTTTCAAACTCCTTATTAAATCTTTTGGAAATAAAAAGAAAAAGTAAAAACCCGTTCGAGGAACGGTGATCGAGGGCGCAGTGTGTACAGTCAGCCGGAGCCGAAGGGAAAGGTACAATGCTTAGTGTTTTATTGCTTTCTAGATCATAGAGTATGCATGCTAGATTGCCTGTTGTGGACACTATGCGGTATGTGAACTGCTTGCTATTAGGAATTTATGCTAATTATGATAGGTTACTAAGTGAATGCCCTCTAGGTTGTATGCAGTAAGAGACTTATAGCCTTAGAATATTCGATTTAGTTCTATTGCGCAGCTCTTGTTTGAGTCCAACCGTGCTAGGATAGAATCTTGTATTCGATTGTCTATTTGTTTTGCACTGCATGTAATCGGGTATTCGCGAGGCCACTTTTTATGATTAGTGAGGATTCATTAGTAGCAAGGGTAGTGATTGGGATGGAAATTCCTAGGGAGCTAGGAAGAGTAGGTATATATGCCGGTGCGGGCATATATGTGTAGTTGCGGCGAGAAGCTACTTGAACCCCTCGGGATGGGACTCGGAACGAGCGATGATAGGCGTGGAAGGTAGTAGTAGAGCTCCTACTACCGGAAGCACAGGATCAGTGCTCGAGTCGGGAAAGTCGCGAGGATTCCAAGGAGCTGAGCGTGAGTGTTGTTGATGTGAGTTATTAGGTGCTAATAACTCGTTGTATGTTTCTTCTTTATAGAATGGCCATCACTAGGAGGAGCAACGCGGCTGAGCCGCGAGCTGAGGCGGGGATCACGGAGGAGCAGATCCGAGAGATGATTGCAGCAGAGGTAGCGCATGCGGTCGGGGAGGCAATCCCCGAGATTATCACCGCCATACAAGATCAGGTGACGGTTCTGCTAGAGGAACGCATTGCAGCGATTCCGCCGCCTGCTGGGGGACAGCCCCGTACTCGAGAGTTCCAGTACCGGGATCTCTCTGCCTGTTCTCCCCCGGAGTTCAAGGGAGACTCGAACCCAATTGTTAGCATGCGTTGGGTTTCTGATATGGAGTGTGCCTTCTTGACCTGCGGCTGCCCGGATAATCTGAAGGTCCGTTTTGCTGTGAATTTGCTTCGCGATGGGGCGAAGGATTGGTGCGCCTCAGCGCTGACTCTTGCTGAGCGTACTACCCTTACGTGGGAGGAGTTCGTTACTCGGTTCCGTGCCGAGTACGTGCCTCCGGTGGAGATGGAGAGGATAGCGAAGGAATTCTTGGAGCTAACCCAGACCTCGGAGACTGTTAAAGAGATGAACAAGAAATTTACTGAGATGGCGCTGTTTTGTCCTCAGTATGCCGCTTCGGAGGAAATGAAGATGGCTCGGTATAAGGATATGTTACGTACCGAGATCAGAGAATTTGTGAGCACGGTGCCGTACACTTCTTTGTCAGCAATGATGGATGCAGCCCGGAGAAGGGAGCTGGAGTTAGAGACCCAAGCCAGAAAGAGAAAGGCAGCACAGGCGGTGACGCCAATCTCTGCGGTGCAAAAGAAGTCAAAGTTTTCTGATTCGCGCGGAAGTTCGAGGAGTGGTGGGTTTAAACCCGGGGTTTCTAGTGGGAAGAAAACTGGCGGGTGTTTCAAGTGTGGGCAGTCCGGTCATCACAGCCGGGATTGCAAGTCGCCTTTGATGATCTGCTTTAGCTGCAAGCAGACGGGTCACGTGAGGGCCAATTGTCCGAACGCGAGAACAGATGTTGGGGGTGGTGCACAGAGGGCTCCTGCGAATGCCCCACTGCGCATCACTGACGGTCGTACGGGTCAGCCGGGGGCAGAGGCAGCCCGAGGTAGAGTCCACCAGCTGAAGGTGGAAGAGGCGCAGGCGACGCCTAAGGTGGTGACAGGTATGTTTTATCCCCCTCTTTCTTTTCGTCTTTCCTTTTCATGCCTTGTTTTTATATGTTGTTAATTGAATGTTAGGTACGTTTCTAGTTAACTCGGTGCCTGCGGTTGTAATGTTTGATAGCGGGGCTACTCATTCATTTGTGTCTCGCACTTTTAGCGAGAGTTTGGGCCGAGTGGTGGGACGGTTAGGATGTCCTTTGGTAGTCGAGGTTGCCGATGATCGAACCTTGACGGTTACGGATGTGTATCGGGGATGCACGTTGGAAATCTCGGGTGTGAGGTTTCCCATAGATTTGATTCCGATAGCTATGCGAGAGCTTTGTGTGATTGTGGGCATGGATTGGATGGACGCGTTTGATGCAGAAATTGTTTGTCGCCACAAACAAGTGCGGGTTCGAACCCCAAGCGGGGGAGAGCTGTTGATTCAGGGAGACTCGCCCAGACGGACTACGACAATATGTTCAGCGGCGAGGGCTCGGAGACACCTTCAGCATAGTGGTCAGGGGTACTTGGCGTATGTGATTGATACGCGTATTGACGAGGCGAAGAAGACTGCCGAAGATGTGCCAGTCGTGAGGGAGTTTGCCGATGTGTTTCCCGACGAGTTACCGGGGATACCTCCCGAACGACAGGTGGAGTTTCGAATCGATCTGATTCCGGGTGCTGCTCCGGTGGCCAAGGCACCCTATCGTCTGGCTCCACCGGAAATGAAGGAACTGTATGATCAGTTGCAGGAACTTCTCGAGAAAGAGTTCATTAAGCCGAGTTGTTCACCGTGGGGAGCTCCGATCTTGTTCGTGAAGAAGAAGGATGGATCTCAACGAATGTGCATTGATTACCGGGAGCTGAATAAGCTTACGGTAAAGAATCGTTATCCTCTGCCAAGGATTGACGACTTGTTCGATCAGTTGCAGGGAGCCTCGTGGTTCTCTAAGATTGACCTGAGATCCGGGTATCATCAGATGCGGGTACGAGGTGAGGATACGGAGAAAACGGCCTTCCGGACGCGGTATGGCCATTACGAGTTCGTGGTGATGCCTTTCGGACTCACCAACGCACCAGCAGCGTTCATGGACCTCATGAACAGGGTATGCAGCCCGATGCTGGATCGCTCGGTGATCGTATTCATCGACGATATTCTCGTATATTCGAAGACGAAAGAAGAGCACGAGGTGCATTTGCGGGAAGTTTTGGATGTGTTGAGGCGGGAGAAGCTTTATGCTAAGTTCTCCAAGTGTGAATTCTGGTTACGGGAGGTCCAATTCCTAGGACATGTCGTGAATCAGAACGGTATCATGGTCGATCCGGCCAAGATCTCAGCGGTAATGCGGTGGGAGGTGCCGAAAACTCCTAACGAGGTGCGGAGTTTTCTCGGGTTAGCAGGGTACTATCGGAGATTTATCCAAGATTTCTCCAAGATTGCCTTGCCTATGACTCGACTGACGAAGAAAACTGCAGCTTTCAGTTGGGGTGAAGATCAGCAGAAGGCATTTGAGGAGCTACGCAGACGTTTATGCGAGGCTCCTGTGTTGACTTTGCCCGAGGGTATGGAGGACTTGGTGGTTTATTGCGATGCTTCATATCAGGGGTTGGGTGCCGTGCTTATGCAACGCGGCAAGGTCATAGCTTACGCTTCGAGGCAGCTGAAGCCTCACGAAGCGAACTACCCGACTCATGACTTGGAGTTGGGAGCAGTGGTGTTTGCTCTGAAGATTTGGAGACACTATCTTTATGGTGTCAAGTGTACTATTTACACTGATCATAAGAGCCTTAAATACCTGATGGATCAGCAAAATCTTAATATGCGTCAGCGAAGATGGCTTGATGTGGTCAAGGATTACGACTGCGAGATACTTTACCACCCGGGTAAAGCGAATGTAGTCGCGGACGCACTTAGCCGACATCCGGTTGGGGGACCGCTGAAGGGTCTGTGTCAGCGATTAACAGTAGTTGCACCTCTTCTGGAGTCGATAGGTGTCGCTCAGGAGGTGGCCGTGTTGGCGGAAAATGCAAAACGTGAGAGGGTTTCGGGAGAGATTCCGAAATTAATACGGGATAGTCGAGGATTATTGACCCGTTATGGTAGAGTTTGGGTCCCATTCACCGGTGGGAACCGACAGATGCTATTGGACGAGGCGCATAAGTCCAAGTTTTCAATTCATCCGGGAGCTACCAAAATGTACAGAGACTTACGGGAAGACTATTGGTGGCCCGGCAAGAAGCGGGATGTAGCCAAGTGTGTGGAGGTATGTTTGACCTGTCGGAAGGTCAAGGCGGAGCACCAGCGACCGCACGGGAAATTGCAGCCTTTGGAGATTCCGGTGTGGAAGTGGGAGCAGATTACGATGGATTTCATCACGAAGCTTCCCAAAACTCAGCGAGGGAATGATACCATCTGGGTAATTGTGGATCGTCTGACTAAGAGCGCTCACTTCTTGGCGATTAAAGAGAGCTTCTCGGCGGATAAGCTCGCGGAGGTTTTCATCCGAGAGATTGTAACTAGGCACGGGGTGCCAGTCTCGATTGTCTCGGATCGGGATACTCGTTTCACCTCCCGGTTTTGGGAGAAGTTTCAGAATGAGATGGGTACGCGGTTGCATTTCAGTACAGCATTTCATCCTCAGACCGACGGGCAGAGCGAGCGTACTATTCAGACACTTGAGGACATGCTGCGAGCATGTGTGATTGACTTCGGGGGTAGTTGGGATCAGTATCTTCCACTAGCTGAGTTCTCCTATAATAACAGCTATCACGCTAGCATCGGTAGAGCGCCGTACGAAGTGTTGTATGGCCGGAAGTGTCGGACGCCCGTTTGCTGGGGAGAGGTTGGTCACAGAGTGCTGGGGAGCATCGATGTTGTGCTAAAGACGACGGAAATGATCCAGATGGTGCGGGATCGGTTAGTCACTGCTCAGAGCCGACAAAAGAGTTACGCAGATAAGAGACGATCGGACTTGGAGTTTCAAGTCGGGGATTACGTTCTTTTGAAAGTATCACCCTGGAAAGGGGTAATCCGTTTTCGCAAGCGGGGAAAGTTGGGTCCCCGATATATCGGACCGTACAAGGTCATCGCGCGTGTGGGGAAAGTAGCTTACCAATTGGAGCTACCAGAGGAGCTGAGCCTGATCCACAGCACGTTCCATGTCTCTCAGTTGCGGAAGTGTGTGATGGATGAGTCTGCAGTAGTTCCCCTCGAAGATATTCAGATTGACGAGCGACTCAACTATGTGGAGAAGCCAATAGCCATCGTCGAGAGGAAGACGAAGACTCTGCGGAACAAAATTATTGGATTGGTGAAGGTCCAGTGGCAGCACCGAAAGGGTTCAGAGTGGACGTGGGAACCAGAAGCCGAGATGCGGGAGAATTACCCGAAGCTGTTTGCAGGCGTGGACTTCGGGGACGAAGTCTAATCCAAGCGGGGGAGAGTTGTAAAACCCGTGTCCCGGTACATTATTAATTATTATTTTTTTTCAGTAATTTAAACGTTTACCGTTATTTGTTTGAGGTTAGTGGTTTGGTGTCAAAAAGGACCAAAAATGTTAAAAATCCATGTTTAGTGAAGTTTGTATGTTAGGTGTAGTTGGGAGGGGGCTAATGTGAACTTTTGGAACAACATGCATGGGTCTCGGCCCATGGCCGGACTCCACACCCCCCCCCCTGTTTTCTTATTTGCCTTGCTAGAAAATCAAACCCAACGAGATTCCACAACCCTAGTAACTCCTTCTTTGTGGTGAGGTGCGGCAGCGAGAGAGAGTGAGATAGAGAAGAAACCGAGAGAGAGCAAGAGAGCGTGACCTGCTGTTCGCCGGAAAGAGAGGGAGACTGCCGGAGGTCGCTGTCGCCACCACCTGCTGTTCGCCGGAGTTTCGAGGGAGGGAGGAGCGAGTGCGATTTCGTGACGTCGTCGTAAGGTGCTGGAAGGTGACCGTGATTGTGAAGCTTGATTCGTGTTGATTAAGCTAGGCGCGCATTTGAGGTGAGTTCTCTCACTGTGTGGTTAGGGGTTGTATGCATGTCATAATAGTTTGCATGTAATACTGTCCTTGTGGTGTGAACTAGTTGTTGTGGTGTGTAATATTTGATTGGTTTGTATGCTTGGTATAAATGTGTTACCTTACGTTTCGGTGGGACCGATGCCTCGATGGTACTGAGGTGTCGGTTATATTACAATTCGGTGGGACCGAGGCCTCGATGGTACTGAGGTGCTGGTTATATTACAATTCGGTGGGACCGAGGCCTCGATGGTACTGAGGTGCTGGTTATATTACAATTCGGTGGGACCGAGGCCTCGATGGTACTGAGGTGCTGGTTATATTACAATTCGGTGGGACCGAGGCCTCGATGGTACTGAGGTGGTTGGATACATAATTACCTGTAGATGTTTACTCGTTTTATGTGTCTGTGATGTTGTTGCTTATGAGCGGGTAGGGGTGAGGTGTATGTAATTCCTACCTGCGCATGTGTTTGAATTCACTAAGCTTCGTGCTTACCCTTTCCCAATAAACTGTGGTTTCAGGTACGAGTGGCTCTAAGGCGTGACGGGTACACACTGGCGCGCGGGATGAGCTGTCTGATATTGGTTTTATTTATTGAACATTGTTTCCGCTGGTTTCTGAATTTCTTGAACGACATTTATGATTTTGCAATTAATATGTTGGGATTATTTAATGAGTTTTTTTATATATAAAGCGTTTAATTAAAATTTTAAATTTCCTTGAAATTTTGGGACGTTACAAGACTGATGTAGGAACGATCACTTTAAGTGCGCTAGTGATACAGTAGGAGGACTGTCATGTAAGGTAAATTTGGAATTACATCTGGCCAATGTAATCGCGAATTTACAGGTACTTAAGTGTGCTCAATTGCTTATGTTGAGAAGATCGATGTGTGTGGTATTCTGTAGTAAGTTTTGACCTTGCAATGATAGCAAAGGGTTGAGGTATCGTGAGAGATCGCGCATGTTATAATTATTATATCTTTTAGAAGAAGTGTTGTTTGGAATGTTATGAGGCGTCTAGAAGAAGAACTTCTTGGGTTCGAAGAGGATGAACGACTGTTTAAGGGTAAAACTCCTAGTTTCTAGTGGGTCCCCATTCTCGGAATTGTTGTGTAGATCATTTGGGATGGTAAAGAAGGACGGTGTCAGAATCTTGGAAGTTTCAATTCAAGAGTGAGTGGAGGATTGGAGCCCTGACTCTTTAGTCAAGCTTTTCAGTGGCAAGAATAATGAAGGGAAGATATCAACGTTTGATTAAAATGAGTGTAGGGGTAGAATGTGAAATAATTATCCAAGACGAAAAGTGTATAGAATGGTTTACCTTGTTAGAGTGAATAGCCTTCAATTGCAAGTTAAGTTTCATGCATGGTGTCCTTATATGTGTTACATAAGCTTTTCGTGATTAAAAGTAAATGCATAAATAACGCATTTCTTGTTTGGAAATGTGTCGACGCGTGCAAGCGTGTGTTTAAAGAAAAAGAAAGAACTATTTACGTTGCCCGATAAAAAAAATTGAACTTAGTGATTTGCGAATTATATCGCTATTTTTTCATGTTGAGAAAATCTTCGCTGCGAAATTCATGAAAGCGTTTGACCGCAAAGCTTTGATAATCCAAATGAGTATTGACACGTTGATATCATATAAATGAGTGTGGGAGCAGACTAGTTTACTTCGTGAAAGTGATTTGGTTCAAAACATTTCTAGCTACACGGGAAAGGTTTCGTTCAATATGTTTCTGATGTAACGATATCGTTTTGGCTGGTTAAGGTTATGATTTACTGAAAAGTTGTGTGCGAACGACTCTCGAGATAATTGTGCATGACATTGAAGTTATGAGAGTGTTGGGTAATGTGTACTCGAGTTGTTTCCAGGTGTAGTACTTTTTCTGAATACCCTAATATGTGAAATGATTTAAAATATTGTGTCGTCATGCATGAAGGCTATGAACTAACTAGGTCGTGGAGGTTATTACATTTTAAGATAAGGAAGGATTTCGAGTGTGGAGTTATGTTGGTCAAACCAGTGGCAGATGATTTATGATTTTGGTATTCGTGTTAAGGGAGAGAGGTGAATAGTGGAAAGGTCGGAAATGGACTTTGGTGTTGGTTGTATGGTGGTAGTTGGTACTCTTGTTCGGTAACTTGAGATGCGGTCGTCAAGGTACGGTTATGCCCGGGGAAAGGACTGGAAATCGTCAAGATATTTATTTTAGTAACTCGTTTTATGTAGCATTGAGATTCATTGATGAATATTGTCGGCGATGATCCTGAGAATTTGGGAGTGGTCTGGTAATGTTGACCTCGCACCAAGTAAACCTTGAATTTTTCTTCAAGTAGGGACGGCGGAGTATAAAGTTGATTATGATAAGTTGTAAGAAGTAGGTCCCGTTATGAACCCTTGTTGTCGGGGAGGTTTTGGGAAGCATCATCACGTTGTCTATTGATGTTGAAGTCAACAACTGTTTAAGATGTTTGAAGCTGAAGACTTGGATCAGGAGGTTGAAAGTTGAGAAAATCACCTTGGTGTATGTAGACGTAGGAGGTCATCCTGGAAAGATGTACACTTGTGTGTCGGTGGACCACCTTGTGTGGGCGTTATGATTGTGAAAGATTGCTATTTGGATGAGTGTTTTTCTTACGAGGTTTGGTTGGTTCGTAAAAGATGAGGTAATTAGCACAACGAGACTGGGTGCTGTGATTATGTCGATCTGAATGGGAATGTGCCCTATTAATTAGGAATGATTTCTTGGGGATAGTAATGAACCGAAAAGGAACGATTAGTTTTGAGAAAATTGGGAAATCGTGAGTTGTGGTTCATCTAGATTTGGAGGAAGACGAATGCGTGAGATACACTTGGTTATATTTATACAGGAGATTATGAAGGCAAGATTGAGTAAGTGTACAAGTAACCGTGAGAACCTGGTATGTGGTGGGGTGTTGTGGGTGGAGAACGTGCGGACAACTTAGTGGCGTCATTTGCCAAGGTAGATATGCAAGCCAGTGTTATGGTAATGTGTTGTTAAAGGAGGTTAAGCATCAGATGGAAGTTCTTTTCGGAGATTCCGGATGAGTTATACCATGCGTCAATCATGTTGTTGGAATGCAAGGATTGTAAGTTGGCGTTATGATATGGCTATTTTCAGAATAAAAGAATGGATTGGTGGTTACCTAAAAGAGGAACCATGTGGGTTTGGTTACGGGAGTCGTTGAGTGAGTATATTTTAGGATCATAAAAAGATTGATGAAGATGTTGGATTGGTTAGATTACGATGTGGTGTAGTAGATACAGAAGTGTGTGATGGCTTCGAACACTGGTGTACGAAGCAATTCTCTAAGAAGGTAACAGTTTGGAGAACAAGAAGTGTGTGATGGCTTCGAACACTGGTGTCATTTTAGGATGACTTGGTTGGATACCTCAAGTTAGAATTTTGGTGAAACCGTTTGGTTATGTATAGTAATGAAGGGGTGTTACCGGCGCATGTAGAAAGGTCAGAAAAGGGGGCAAGTAATGTTTGGTGGGCTGTGCTCCATGCTAACGTGAGGAGGTGAAGATAATATGTCGAAGTAAGTGAGTAGGTTAGAAGTAGGAAGTTTGGCAAGTGACACCGAAAATGTGGAGTAGTTTGTACAGATTGCCATTGTTGGGTATATGAACTACTGGTAAGAGTTTGTGAATGGGGATTTGTGTCTGTTATGGTTCAAGGGCGGTGGAAAACTAACTTATGCGACTAGTCGAAAGCGTGCACCTTCTAGTGAGTTGTTCGTTGGAAGCATGTTTTATGTTTCGAGAAGGAAGAGGAAAAAGGTAGTTGAATGTAGTACTCAGAATGAAGGACCATAGGATTAACATGGTGTTACCGAGAGAATTGTTTTCAAGTGAACTTGTCGTTCAGTGTTAAGTTATTGGGAATAGTTTTATGTGAACGTAGTTATTTCCCTTGTTGAGCGAGTAAAACTTGAAGTTATTTCAGATATGATTGGACACTTGTGGGATGCAGTGAGAATTTGAATGTGTTTTCAGGATTGGTTCAGTTTCGATATGTGGACACTCCAATGATGGATTGTGGAGGTTTCCTGCCTTTGGCTATGTTTATGTGTGGGGTGATGACGCGATGGGAGCGTATGAATAGATTAACGCTGATGAGATGTAGTCAATATGATTCGGGAAGGGAAGTACTTTTTGCGTAAGACATAAGTCGTACTGGGAAAGTAAACTAGAATTGCATGTTATTCGATGAGGGAACTCTTGGTTGGGAGTTTATTGGGATATTCAAGGTTGGCCTTGTGCCAAGTTGGCAAGTTGAGTGGTTACATTTGGTAAAGATCCTTCTTTTAAAGACTTGGAGTTGTTAGAGAAAACCTTGTTTAGACGCGTTTTAAAAACCGTGGGTCCAGGTGTGTGGCAAGGTTATTATAGATGAGATCGTGTCTAGGCACGGAGTGCCTGATAGGCGGATTTACACCCCCCCTAAATCTAACCGCAAGTGTACGGTGTCGAAATCAAGTAATAGTCCAGAAGTACGAGTATCGAACACAGGGAACTAGGAACTAAGTATCACAATGACTATAAGATCTATTAAATGAACGGTCGTAATTTTGAGTTGTTGGTATTAAACTAATTAATTGCAAATAATTAAATCAAGAACGAGACAGTAAACAACTTAGGGGAACTTTGGATGGAGAACACAGTTGAGGGTTGCAAATCCTAAGGTTTTCACATATAAACACTTGACTTAAAATAATTACCGGCTATTCCCTTTAATGAATACCCAATCTCTAAAATCTCCGTTGTTCTTTCTCAAGCAACCACGGATTTATTTTGAAAGTATAAGCTTTATCTCTCGATCTCCACCTTTGGACTTCAAAACACATTAAAATCAAGGTTTCAACGGGACTAAGGCTTACTTGGTATATCTTTATCCAATTTCTCACCTTAGGCATGCAATTCTAGTTCTAGTTAGCAATTAACTCTCTCGAAATTAATTGATAACAACAAATCAGATTGAAGTTGGCCAAACTCACAAAAACATTAAAACCCAAATCACACACTTCATTAAATAGGAAAAACCGATAAAAATCTCAAATCACATGTTCATAAGCTTAAACTAAATTCAAACAAACCCCCAACATCTAAAGATTAGTTCATGTTGGTAGTGGACAAAAACATAAGAAAAGGGAAGGAAATAGTGTGTGTAAACATCGTGATCGTAAACGTGAAGAATGTATTGATGAACTCCCTTCTCTCGTCTCTAATCCGCTTCGCGTGGTGAACTCCCCTTCAATAGGTTCTCTATCGTGGCTCAAAAGTACTCGAAATACCTCTGAAAATCGCCCCCTCCTAGCCTACCGCCTCACATCCAGAAGTTATGACCTAAATTCCGGAAAACGCAAAATATAGCAATGGAACAGGGGGTTGTGCAACCTGGCACGCGGCCTCAGGCCGCGGCGCAACCCGCGCGGTTTCCTGAGGTCAGCGGGTCAGGTTTGGTTCATGGTTTGAGCACGGGTCTTGGGCTTGGATCTTGGGCTTCCGTTGGGCTTCGTTTTGGACTCTTTTCCGCTTCTTTTTCTCGATGCTCGTCTTCTTTCGGATTACCTGCACATTTCACTCGATAAACCATAAAATTCCGCCTTTTTGCGTCAACACAAGCCAAACTCATTGGTTTATGGACTAAAAATAACGCCATAAAGTGGCGTTATCAACAACCCCAAACCGAGCGTTGCTTGTCCTCAAGCAAATTAGCGATAAAAGAGAATCAAAGCACATATCAGTGAAATAATAACTGCACAACTCCCAATCGGTACCACGTAATGCACTGGTGATTTCCCATACCCGTGAATGCCTATCTCACCCTCGCCTCATCCTTATTCTATTTGATCTATGGCCTTCCATTGTGAGTTGACTCGTGACTGTTCCGATTACATTAAGGTCGTACTAGGTCCAAACATACTAGGGAAAACATTTCGCCTCGACCCTACCTCACGGGATACTCTCATTTCACTCGAACCTAGGCTGTCACACATGTTGTCATGTATAAGGAAGTTATGTAAAATGATACTCGATAATTACATGACAACTCTAATGAAAGACGCACAAATGTCCAAAAAGTCGATCTCAGAAAGGAATCAAGTAGCAAGACAGGGAATATTGGTAAAGGTGGTCGTATACCCTAATCACATTTTCCAGAAGATCATCTAGGTCATTTACAAGGGTTGTAACAGGGCTAGGGTTATGGCTAGGAAGCGAAGGGTAAGCGGATCAAAAATCCTCGGTGTGTCAATCTTTGGCAGTTGTGACTTTCCCGACTTCATTTTCTATCATTTGGCCCTCTTTGTCACTGATGGAGTCGCTTTGACTATTTTATTTATCTGATGTAGATACTGTCTAAACTAACTATTTTTTTTGGCATTATTGTCCCTATTTATTTGTTCGGGGCTGCATTGGCCCTCTTTTCTATCTCTTATTTATTTTCATGACTAGCCTGTACTTTTTATTTTCTGCTCTATCTTTTGCTGTTCATTACCGCTTCTGATTTACACACTTTCGGATAAGGGTTGGCTAAGGTTTTTGGCTCGGGTTTAATGGTGGTTTTCGAAACGAAAAAGGTGATGAGTGTTTGGCTGCAAAGGGGTTTTGGGTACACACATAATGGGTCAAAAAGGACGATAGATAATAACGGGTTAACAATGCACACAATGCCTGGAATCATCTCTTAAGGTCCACACGATATGGTCTACTATACCCTTATCCAATAACCCGATGGTCGTCTTTGCTACTCAATGCAACATTATAGCGAGATCACTCTATAATCACGACAAGGAATTCAAAAAAGTGTATATGAATTAAGTGTTTAAATCCCTCGAAATGAAATACGTCATTAGGCTCAAATCTTTCTATTGGGGTGGTCTCCACTAATGTCCCTAGCCATGCCTTTTCCTGGTCCTTCCCTAATGGTCACGTTGCTATCACAAGATTCTTCCCATAATGGTCGGTCTCAATCATCCAAAACAAGAACTTAGCTAATATGATCTAAACATTCAGATCTGCAGGAAATCTAAGTGCATATACGTGAGCCCGATTAACCCCAAACCTTACCCACACATTGTCCCCAATGTGTAAGTATCGGTGTAGGTGATACACCGATGTGACACATATCATTGTGCAGTTATTACAGTTATCAGACAGGAAGGACAAGGTATTAACACGATGCATCAAAGAGTGAGCCCAAAGTTGTTCAAATACGGTCACCCCAAACATAGGCCGTGGCCTAGATTTGTCAAATAAATCCAACCCCAAACCTCGGTAAAACCGAGGTTTGCAAAGGGGTAAGTGTGAGTGTGTAGATGTTGAAAAGTTGGGCACCCCAAACCTAAGTGAAACTTAGCTTTGTTGCATCTCCTTTCCTTACGTGTACGTGCAAACATAACCCACAGTTCTCATGCATGCAGAATATTGATAAAATAAACTTTTTAGCTCATGCATCTCGACCAACAGTCACGTAGCCACATAATCTCCTAGCGCATACATCTAAAAAATTTAAATGGTTTGCACCATTGAACCGTAACTTGACGGACCCCAAACCTAAGTGAAACTTAGGTTTGGCTATGCCTGCACTAAAAGATAGATCCCAACATCTTTCCCCATTTTTACTTCCCAAAAATTTCCCGTCACATATTTTAAGCACACAGTGGGGAATTATTCATGAACTTATGGGGAAGCATAGAAAATGGGGGAGGGGAAGCATGCTTACACCACATCGCAGTAACGAAGACTAAAATAGACAAGAGTGAAAGTACATACCTTTGGTCTTGAAGATAGGAAGTGAGTCTGTTGAAAACTTTGAGAGACCAGTTGAGAGAAATCAGAAAAGATGGAGAGCGAGCGCAGAAATTGAAAGCAACAGGAAGAAGAAAGCAAAGAAAACGAAATGACATAAAGCAAGAAGAACTGAACACACGAAACCCTAGATGGTCATGGGGAGCCGCGCGGCTTGGGCCGCGTCCTGAGCCCGCGGGCTACCCCGCGTAAGTACCTGTTTCACAAAACCATCCGGAGACACCCGCGGCTTGGCACGCGGCTTGAGGTCGCGGCTTAGCCCGCGTAAGTCTCTGTTCCATCACTTTTTTTTATAAATCAAAACCACTCAAAAACATAAATTAAAAAGAAAACAAACCTTGGTGGGTTGCCTCCCACCCAGCGCCGCAGTTAAAGTCGTGGCACGACTATGTGGCCCTCAGATTGGCTCGGTATCTGCGGAATCGAACCGCCCACACTTACAGTTTTCCACAGATTCTCCCCCCTCTGGTTTTCCGTGATTACCGGTTTCCTCTTCAATTCAACCTCTTACAATCTCGAACATCTTGAACGTTACTTTTTTGCCGCCAACCCTTAAGGTCATCTCGCCTTCTTCCATGTCGATCAGTGTTTTGCTCGTGGCCAGAAATGGCCTTCTGAATATTAACGAAACCTCTTTATCTTCATCCATATCTAGGACCACGAAATCAACTGGAAAGTAGAACTTACCGACTCTAATCAACACATCTTCAACTATGCCATGCGGGTGCTTCACTGATCGATCGGCCAACTGAAGTGTCATTGTCGTCGGCTTCAAATCTCTTATACCCAACTTCCTGAAAATTGACAAAGGCATTAAATTTATACTTGCTCCTAGATCACATAATACCTTATCAAAAAAAAGATTTCCCATATGAACAGGGATGGTAAAACTCCCTGGATCCTTAAGCTTTGGGGGAAGCTTATGTTGGATGATCGCGTTGCACTCTTCAGTAAGTGCAACTGTTGCATGCTCTTCAATCTTCCTCTTGTTGGAGAGGATGTCTTTCAAGAACTTCACGTATGAGGGTATTTGTGCCAACGCATCTGCAAAAGGGATGTTAATATGCCGTTTCTTATTAACTTCAAGAAATTTAGAAAAGTTAAGATCCTCCCTATGAGCTTTGAGTCTATTTGGGTATGGAACTTTTGGAGCTACCGGCTTGATCGGTGGTTGCTTTGGGACATTTAGTTGCTCCTTATTTTTCTCTTCACCCTTCGGATTTTCCTTCATCACAACCTCTTCATCGGCTTCCCTCTCATCTACTTCCATGATCTCAATGTCTTGCCCCTTGGGATCGGTTTCCTTTGACGAAGGTTCTCGTGTAGGCTCCTTGATTAGCTCATTGCCACTTCTCAGATGAATGGCTTTGCACTCTTGCCGGGTTTTCCTTTCGGGTTGACTCGGAAATGTTCCAGTGGCTCGGTTTTGTAAGGCTTCAGAAATTTGCCTCACTTGCCTATCAAGGAGTTTGGTGGAGGCAGTGTTCTGTTCAGTTGTTGCTTTTACTGTACTCATTGTGCTTGCTAATCCTTCAACCGTGATATCCATCTTGGACATGAATTTCATCATCATGTCCTCTAGCCTCGGTTTCTTCTCCCCGGACTGTCCTTCATCAAATTTCCGTTGGTTGTAACCTGGAGGACGATAGACATTGTTAGAATTAGAAGAATTGGAAAAGTTGGAATGATTACCTTGTTGTTGTTGGCCGGGTTTCCCTTGCGGTTGACTCCACGAGAAATTAGGGTGTTTCTTCCAACCTTCATTATAGGTGTTCGAGAAAGGGTCATTCCTTGGCTGGTTGTTCCGGTTTTGTAAAAATTGAACTTGTTCAGGTTCTTGGGAAGGGGGAACACTTATGGACTGCCTCCCTTCAAATGGTTTGTGATAGCGGCTAATTGAGCTTTTATCACCTTCAACTCCTCTGATTCTTGAACATTAGCTACCCGTCTGATAGAAGATCGTGGAGTGGCATAGCTATGCTCGGCTAAGTTTTCGATCAAATCAACTGCTTCTTCATACGTTTTATTCAGGAGAGCACCACCCATTGCAGCTGTGATGTCATTCTTAAGTTGTGGGTGGAGTCTACTGAAAAACGTCTGGATGATGACCCAACCGTGTAACCCATGACGAGGTTACTTTTTCAACATGTCTTTATACCGTTCCCATGCCTCGTATAGTGTCTCTTGGTCCCATTGAGCAAAGTGGGTGATATCGGCCATCAGTTGAGCGGTTCTTCCCGGTGGGAAGAATTTTTGGAGGAAGGCAGCTTTTAGGTCTGCCCATGTAGTAATCTGATCTGATGGTAGGCTCTTTATCCATATTTCAGCTCTACCCTTAAGGAAAAAACTGAACAGCCTCAGCTTGATTGCATTCTCGTCCACCCCATTGATCTTGAACGTGTTGCATATCCTCTCAAATGCACGGAGATGTGCATGAGGATCTTCTGTTGGGGCTCCTCCATACTGATTCTGCTGTACCATAACGATGGTACTCGGTTTAATCTCAAAGTAGTTCACCCCAGTAGTGGGCGGTTGGATGCCTATGCGTGCGGCTGCCACATTTGGATTGGTAAACGACCGCATAGGACGTCTCTCAGGAAGAGCTTCGTCACCCATCTTCAATTGCCTTTGAGCTTTGGATGCTTTTCGTAATTGACGGGCGGTTCTTTCGATTTCCGGATCGATCGGTTCGATTTCCTTCCCTCGGGTCTTCCTTGGCATAAACCAGTTAGTACCTGAAATGGAAAGTAGGCAAAATTAGCAATCCAGAAACTGAACGTAATAAAACAAAATAACAAAAGTACAGAAAAATGTTCAATGTAATAGCGCTTATAGTTGGTAGTGCTATCAGTTGCAACTAGTTCCCCGGCAACGGCGCCAAAAACTTGATAGGCGGGTTTACACCCCCCCTAAATCTAACCGCAAGTGTACGGTGTCGAAATCAAGTAATAGTACAGAAGTACGAGTATCGAACACATGGAACTAGGAACTATGTATCACAATGACTATAAGATCTATTAACTGAACGGTCGCAATTTTGAGTTGTTGGTATTAAACTAATTAATTGAAAATAATTAAATCAAGAACGTGACAGTAAACAACTTAGGGAACTTTGGATGGAGAACACAGTTGAGGGTTGGAAATCCTATGGTTTTCACATATAAACACTTGACTTAAAATAATTACCGGCTATTCCCTCTAATGAATACCCAATCTCTAAAATCTCCGTTGTTCTTTCTCAAGCAACCACGGAATTTATTTTGAAAGTATAAGCTTTATCTCTCGATCTCCACCTGTTGACTTCAAAACACATTAAAATCAAGGTTTCAACGGGACTAAGGCTTACTTGGTATATCTCTATCCAATTTCTCAAAAGCATTAAAACCCAAATCACATACTTCATTAAATAGGAAAAACCGATAAAAATCTCATATCACATGTTCATAAGCTTAAACCAAATTCAAACTAACCCCGAACATCTAAAGATTAGTTCATGTTGGTGGTGGACAAAAACATAAGAAAAGGGAAGGAAATAGTGTGTGTAAACATCGTGATCGTAAACGTGAAGAATGTACTGATGAAATCCCTTCTCTCGACTCTAATCTGCTTCGCATGGTGAACTCCCCTTCAATCGGTCCTCTATTGTGGCTCAAAAGTACTCGAAATACCTCTGAAAATCTCCCCCTCCTAGCCTACCGTCGCACGTCCAGAAGTTATGACCTAAATTCCAGAAAACGCAAAATATAGCAATGGAACAGGGGGTTGCGCGACCTGGCACGCGCCCTCAGGCCACGGCGCAAGCCGCGCGGTTTCCTGAGGTCAGCGGGTCAGGTTTGGTTCATGGTTTGAGCACGGGTCTTGGGCATGGATCTTGGGCTTCCGTTGGGCTTCGTTTTGGACTCTTTTCCGCTTCTTTTTCTCGATGCTCATATTCTTTCGGATTACCTGCACATTTCACTCTATAAACCATTAAATTCCGCCATTTTGCTTCAACACAAGCCAATCTCATTGGTTTGTGGACTGAAAATAACGCCAAAAAGTGGCGTTATCAATGCCGCGATCTATTGTGTCCGACCGTGATAGTCAGTTTACATCGTCGTTCTAGAGAATCCTTCAACGAGAGTTGGGTTTGCAACTGAAATTGAGTATGGCTTACCATCCTTAGACCGATGGTCAATGTCAGAGAACCATACAAACGTCGGGAGATATGCTCTGAGTATATGTGATAGATTTTAAGGGTTTGTGGGAGGTGCATTTGCCCCTGATAGAATTCTCGTATAATAATGGATACCACGCGGGTATCCAAGTGGCGCCCTTTGAAGCATTGCACGAGCGAAAGTGTCAGACGCCGTTATGCTGGAACGAAGTGGGGGAAAGGCAGCTAACAGGCCTAGAAATTGTGCAAATGGCGGCTGATAAGATAGAACTACGCGAGAAAATGAGGGTCGCGTAGGATCGGAAAAGGAAGTATGAGAACAAAAGAAGGAAGCCTATCGAGTTTCAGGTTGGTGATAAGGTGATGCTAAAAGTCTCGTGTGAAATCCCAAATCTAGCAATATGTAAAGAACAAATGTAGAGAGAATCTAGATAGCAAACTTGTCATCCATATATTGATCTCTGAAGTACAAATGACAAAATGCTCAAGAGGTTTCTCAAGGTCTCCTAGCTAATGATCTAGACAAGCCTAATTATACCCATAACATACAAGGTATAAAGGCAATTACAATACAGTATTGACTAATACGGAACAATGACTTTATAGTAAATCTTGAATACAATAATGCTCTAACAATCTCCCCCTTTGGATTCAAGATTTAAAAAAACTAGCAGCAGTCTTCGGCTCTTGATCTTTAAAGCTTTATATGTGACCGCTTTAAACTTTGAGGCTCAAATAATCTTCAAATAGCTTTATCTCCACTAGTTCACGGCGAACTATATGCTTTGACACTCTTTAAGAACTTAGCTTTGAAGAATCTTCAGACAAACATGAAAAGTCTTTGTCTTTCTCTTTGAAAAGTCAACCTTCTTCAATACAATCTTCAACATATTGTCTTCAAGTCTTGAACATGAATTTCATATCTTTATATAAAACCATCAATTCGGAACAAGAGGAATCCGAAACTATTAGAGTTTGGATCAGAAAGATGTGAAACCATCCACATTTTTGAACTTTTAGGTGTAAGCGCATTCCAAGAACCACTCAGAACTAAGATAACCAAATTCAGCAACATTTGGACTTCACATGATCCTTCTCCCCCTGATCTTCAGTCTTTGTTCACGAATCTTTGACTTGAAAGTTCTTTGACATGAAATATCTTTGACTTGAAAGCTCTTTGACATGAAATTGAATTAAACATTTCTCCCCCTTTTTCGATGAAAGTGAGCATCATTATCATCGAAAACCTTCTTCAATTTCAGTCGTGTCTCTTAGTATTACTAACAATCTCCTCCTTAGTGGATAACCTTGCTCCACCTCAAGATAAGAATTCTTGAGCAATTTGTTTTCTCCCCCTGAAAGTATGCATATATTTCAATAACGCACAATATACAAATTTTAAAAAAAATTACACAAGGAAAATAAAATTCATTGAACTTCATTTTATAACTACTAACATATGATCATTTGAATGCTTTACAAAAGAAATTCAACTTAATGAAATTTAACAGATATTTCAATCAAATGAAATCAAATGCATGTGTTTGGATTCAAAAACAAGACATCATTGCATATCAAGTTACAAACGTTCAGTTTCAACCCCTTTATTAAATCTATTTGGTGTGCTAGCATGCGAAATATGATTAGCATCAAGCGTATGCAATTCTAAAACATATAAGAATACTTTGCTCTACTCACACTATTTGTCCAAAATCAGAATTTCACAAATTTACGGGTTTATCGCGACTTTGTATTTTCCCCAAGTTTCAAGAGATGTGTGCTATTTGGCATCTTTTGATTTTGTGCACATTGGCATCCTTTGATTTTGTGCTCATTGGCATCTTTTGATCAAAAAGTTTAGTAAGAATAAGATACACCGTTAAACATGACTTTCTATTTGGTTCTATAGCAGGATTTGGGTCAGCATATCCCATACCAGTTGGCCTTAGGTGCTAGGTGACGAGCACCCCTTAGAACTTAATTTCCCAAACCAGAAAGGCCACATCGATATATCTTAGACCCATTTGTACCAGTAGAACATGGCTTTCTATGTGGTTCTATTGCAGGATTTGGGTCAGCCGATCCCAGACCAGTAGATCTTAGGGACTAGGTGTCGAGCACCCCTTAGGACTTACTCTCCCAAACCAGAAAGGCCACAGGCACAAACTTTCAAACGAAATGATAGTGCAACAATTTATCTCAATCACTTGGTTCTAAAACATAGTGCTTCTCCCATATTTTCATTTCCATCCATCACTCAGACATTTAGGCTTTTTGAGCATTATATTCTATATAAGTCCAGATTCACATAATTTTGAGCATTCAGCATAATTTCATTCATGTTTTGCTGACCTTTCGATTAATTTCAGAGGTGAAAGTTGAAACAAATATAACTCGGATAAAACAAAAATACTTGTAAAATCATCTTTTAGCACACATTTAATTCATTGAATGAAAATTGAAAATTTCATCTCATTGAATTAAATTTGTAAAGATTCAAGTTTTAAAAGCAGTAGAAACAAAATATGATCCAATGTTACCTTTCACCACTTGTTCCTTGAAACAGAAAGATGTAACAGTTAAGGATATCACATGAGAAGTATGAGTTCTAAACTGATTTGTTTAGAAGTCTTAGTCTTTGAAGTACGGGTCCTGAACTGAATTGTTCAGAAGCCAAAAATATTGAAGCACGGGTCCTGAATTGATGTATTCAGAAACCAAAGTCTCTTTTAAGTGCGGGTCCTAAACTGATATGTTTAGAAACCATGGGTCTTTGCTCCTCCTTAATAGTACAAATGTTCTTCAAAAAAATACGCCGCTTCTCTTCTGTTTTTAGTCATGTGTGTGGTATATATCTACAAATCAGTACAACACATGAAGAACCTACAAAACAAATTAAGCAGATTTTGGTACCCAACGGCACTTGGGTCCTAGTGGGTTAGGTGTAGATTTCTTAAAAGGAATACTGTAAGTACCGTACCAAAAAGAAGTATAATCTTTATGCACAAAATCATTTGAACTACAGTAAGAACAACAGATTTTCTTATGTGCCAACCTAATCAGATGATTTACGGAATGAATAGGATTAGGTTTAGCATAAGATTTACCTTTCGGCGCATTGTTCTTCTTTGCATTTGATGTGGATACAGATGATTTCGACACTTCTTTCTTCGGAATTGTTGTGCATTTGACTCTCCATTCCATCTTCACCTTCTTGAAGACTGGAACTTCTTCAGGTTTGGAAGTATTAATTTTAGGCACTTTTGGTTTGTTATCTGATTTATCAATCAAAGGATTATAGAAGAGATTTGTGGAACGAATCTGATCTTTTGAGAAATCTGTTGATCTATTAAATTGTATAGAAGGAATGTTTTTAAAACTTGAACTTGAAGCAGTTTTAAAAGAACATTCAGAATCATTTGAATCAACAAATGGAGTCTGAAAGATAGAATTATGACTGGTCTGCTTTTAGACATCACATTTAAAAATGACGTCTTCAAGTTCTTTGACTTTGTTTATCAAAACATTTTTCTCTTTAGAAATTAGATCAAATTTCTTTTGGAGATCAGATTTGAACTGTTGATCCTTCATAATATCAGCTGATAAACCAGATAATCTTTTGGTAAGATTAAGAATCGTATCTTCAAAATATTCGCGTTCCGATTCAAAATCTTTTTCCAAAAACTTTCTTTTATCAGTAATCTCTTTGAAAATTTCCATATTTTTCTTTTTAAGGGTTTTACTTTCCTTTTCAAAGAGATTTTTCTTTTCCGTGAAATCTTTTCTTTCCTTTTCCAAAAGATTTTCTAATTCAGAGATTTTCACGGAAAGTTTAGAACTTTTAATCTCAAAAGATTTTCGTTCAGTTTCAAAAACAGTTCTTTCTTTTTCGAGCTTGTCTTTTTCTAAAAATAATACTTTCTCAAAATCAGAAACTTGTTTCAAAAGTTTTATACATTTCAGCTCAATTACTTCCTTTTCTTTTAGAACTTTCATTGAAGAAAGTGACTCTCTTTCACGTTCTGAAAGCATCTTCTTCAATTCAACGTTTTCACCTTCCAACGTTGTTCTTTGCTCTTGAACTCCTTTTAATTGAGCATGTAACTTTAAGTTCCACTTCACTTTCTTTTCTTCCCTACTCTTCATATCAGCATTTTCTCTTTGAAGAGTTGTTACTTTCTCTTGAAGATTCTCGATTTGATCGTGCAGACTTGAGTTGTCTTTCTTTGTTTCAAGATCTGCAATATAAACTTCAAGATCAGTAACTCTTTTAAAAAGTTTATCATTTGAAGAAGAAATGTCTAAAATTTGTCTTTTCAGATCAACATTTTCTTCCTCCATTGCTTTATTTAAAATAGGAACTGAAGGATTTGAATTATTGGTTTTAACAGATATAGATTTATTGATTTTGAAAATAGATGTTTTAGCCATAGATTCATTAGAATACAACGAACTAAATCCAGTTGGTTCAACCATTTTAGTTTTGTAACTGGAATTTAATTCATCATATTTAAAATTTGTCGTGTTGTATCTAGGCTTTTCTTCTGAACCTTTGTCTGTTTTTACTTCATCTTTCTTTGAAATAGGAGTTTAAGAATTTGAAGCATTGTCTTTCACAGGAGTTTGTGATATTGGGGATGTTTCTGTTAAAAGAACTTGTTGCAAAATTTCATTATTTGACTTAACAGGAACATGTGGTTTTGGAAGTGTTTTTGTTATAATGATTTGTTGCAACATTTCATTATTTGGTTTAACAGAAACATGTGGTTTAGGAGGTGTTTCTGTTATAATAACTTGTTGCAACATTTCATTTGTTGATTTAACAAAAACTTTTGCAATTGGAGGAATCTCCTTTATCAGAGTTTGCTTCAAATCTTCACCACTGATTTTAACAATAACTTGTTGTAAAACCATCTTGAATATTGCTAGAAATTGATCGTTCAGAAGATCAAGCAGAAAGTGTATGAAAATACACTATATAAAAAAATTTATATAAAAATTTTTCTTGAAAAGCTCTTACAGTGTATGAAATACACTATAGAAAAAATTTCGGAATAAAAAATTTTCTCAAAAAAAAAACTCGTTTTTTTTTTCAAGATTTCGGATGAATAAGGATTCGAAATCAATGAATTCGAATGTAGTTGGATCCGAAATCAATGAATTCGGATGTAGAAGGATTCGAATTCAAAGAATTCTTATGCAGAAGGGTTCGAATTCAATCAAATCGAATGCAGAAGGGTTCGAATTCAAGGAATTCGAATGCAGAAGGGTTCGAATTCAAGGAATTCGAATGCAGAAGGGTTCGAATTCAATCAAATCGAATGCAGAAGGGTTCGAATTCAAGACTTGTAAAAATCAAGAACACTCCGAATTGTTCGAAATTAAGTGGAAAATCCCTTGAATGGTCTGAATTCCGTATGAACAATCCGAATTCCTCAAGAACAATCCGAATTCATCACTTCGAACACGAAAATCACTGATTCTGCCATAACTCTTTCAATTCTTGATCAAATGAGATGAAATTTATATCGATTTGTTCGTAATCAAAATCCGCACACTTTTCTTGTTGATCACAACTCGCAATTCGTTCGATTTAAACGAATTATGATCCAAAACAGTGAACTTAGGGTTTTTGAACAACAATTCAAGAATCAATCAAATAGTATGAATCTGTGCAGTAAATGATGATGATCCAAGAATTAAAAGTGTTCAGGAATCAAATCCGAGTTCAGTGATGCTAAGAAATAATCCAAGAAATCAGAATCTAGAAAAACTCCATGTCTGAATGAAAAGTGTTCAGATGAACAGTGATGAGTGTAGGATCCGAATTCTTCAAATCAGTGCAAAAATTCTTCAATTTGGTCTTTGATCTGCTTGAATCTCCTGTTTAGCTCTGATACCAAATGTGAAATCCCAAATCTAGCAATGTGTAAAGAACAAATGTAGAGAGAATCTAGATAGCAAACTTGTCATCCATATATTGATCTCTGAAGTACAAATGACAAAATTCTCAAGAGGTTTCTCAAGGTCTCCTAGCTAATGATCTAGACAAGCCTATTTATACCCATAACATACAAGGTATAAAGGCAATTACAATACAGTATTGACTAATACAGAACAATGATGCTCTAACATCTCGCCTTGGAAAGGTGTAGTTCGTTTTGGGAAGAAAGGAAAACTGAGACCAAGGTATGTGGGGCCTTTCGTCATTACTGAACGAGTTGGAGCAGTAGCCTACAAGTGGGACTTGCCGGAAGAATTAAAGGGAGTCCATCAAACGTTTCATGTTTCAAACCTAAAGAAGTGTTTGGCTGAGACATATGTGGTTGTTCCATTGGAGGATATCGGCGTTGATGAGAGGCTAACGTACGTAGAGGAACGGGTAGAGATTGTTAACAGTAAGATTCGAAAGTTAAGGAACAAGGAGATCAGATTGGTAAAGATCCATTGGTGGTTTCATAAGGGCTAGGAGGCAACTTGGGAGGTAAAGGCGGACATGAGGACACGCACCCTCATCTCTTCGACCAAGGAATTCCGAGGACGGAATTCTTTTAAGGGGGGAGTATTGTAATATCCGGGGTTCTAATGTGAAGATTTGAGAATTTGGTGAGAATTGTTAAGAGGCTAAGACTTTGGGGGATGGTTTGTAATTTTGGGATAAGGTATAAAATCCTTGTTTTGGGCACAAAACCCTTGGTTTCACCATTTCTCTTGGAGCGGCGTTAGAGGGAGCTGAGAAGAAAATCAACTATCAATTTCACATTAGAAGAAAGCAAAGAAGTTGAAATTGGAGTCTAGTTCTGCATTAATTCTACCAGGTAATCTCAATTTCCAATCTTTGTACTTGGTTTTCATTTATGAAATCAGATTGTGTGGGTTTTGTGGTTGAATGGTTGTAAATGATGCTCTAATGGGTATTTGGGCATCATCTTTACGTTTAAGCAGCAAAGGGTTTGTTAAGAAAGGGTTAAGTGTTGTTGTAATGCTATTATTATTGTGAAATCAATCTATATGGGGGATTGGCAGTATATTTCTATCCCAATAAGTCACAGACCTCGCGTCCGATAAGTGCCTCAGTGCAGATGTGAGATATCCGGATCTAGTGTCCGGTAAGGAGTACTCGGACCCTAGTGTCCGGAAGAGATGACTGGATAGTGTAGTTGTCCGGATAGCGTAGAGTCCAGAAGATATGTCCGGAAAGGGTTGTTATCCGGATAGTGTAGTATCCGGTAAGTAGTATTCGGACAGTGTAGTGTTCGGTGATTAGTGTCCGGATAGCTTGGTATCCGGAAGTGGTGTCCGGTTAGTGGTATCCGGGCAGCTTAGTTTTCCATCCATTTACTCATGTATCCCAATTGGAGGTTAGAGATAAAGGAATAAAGGTTGATAAGAGCACCAGGTGAGTTTTTCTAACTAAATACGTGTTCTTAAATGTGATTTCAGAAGTGAGAAATGAATATGAATTGATATGTTTATATTACATGAAAGCGTGTGTTCGAAAAGTTAATTTAATGTGTATGCATACATTTGTTGATAGAGGTGTAATGGCTAAGTCGGGGGTGTGTCATGCCAGTGCTCTTACCGGGGGGTGTCCCGTTTATGCCATGGAAGGAGTGACCCTGACACGTTGTCGCCATTGCGGGACTTCAGTGTGCCACTTACATGTGTAGTTTATGTGAAAGCTTATTGTTTAAAGTTGTTGTTTATGATGGTTGTGAATGTTTTATAATTTAGGATGAAAGTGTTGCCACTAAAGGGAACTCACTAGACCTCATGGTCTAACCCTCGCTTTTCAAAAACTGAAAGCGCTTAGTAGGAGATACTGGTAAGGGAAAGGGGAAGGTGTTAGCATGAAGAATGGGACTAGAAGGAAGTCAACGTAGTATAGTATGCCAGGCTTAGTATTCTAGAAATCTCAGCTGTGTATTGGGTTGTTTCCGCAAACCTTGTTATGTACACATATGTTACGATTGTATTCCGGAGCCTTTTCCGCGAGTTGTTTAATTCTCGTTGTTTAAGCGTTATCTTCGAGATGGGTTGTTATAGTTTCTCTGTAACCTTATGCTGAACATCTAACTTCTCGTTTAAAGTGGATATTTCAAGCACCTATTCTTTAGTGGTAATCTTATAGGACTCTACCTTTTGAACAAGCGGTTGCATCTGATCTAGTAAGGCTTCATGAATAGGAGCACATACCTGACAAGATTCTTAGAGAGCAGGAGGGTTCGTGTGGTTGCCCATGAAGCACAAATAGGAATCAGCATCATCAACATCATCATAATCAGACATCTGCAGCCATTGATCGTCTTCGACCATCAGTGCTTGCCCAACTTCTCTCTGTTGAGCCAAAAGCAGCTTGTTCTTGTAATACTCAGCATTACGAACAACAAGCTTGCGACAATCTTTGGCAAAATTACCCAGTTTCCCACAGTTGTAGCACTTTACTGGCTCGTCTTTAGGTTTTGCTTCAACCTTGCGCTCATACTTCTCTTTGTGATCGGATTGTTTGGCCTCTTCAGATCTCCTTTTGCCCTCATACATATATTTGTAGTCATGACTCTTGTGGGGAGTGGTTGAGTAGCGCTGATTGTTGGAAGACGGTTTCTTAAAGAATGCCTTCTTCTGAAAGGACTTGGAGATGAAGGCCATGGATTTTTTGATATCATTCAATTCGGAGCCTGAATCACTTTCTACTGCTTCGTCCTCTTCAGGTTCAGACTCACTTGAAGCTGGTGTACGTCTTGAGCTACGGCTAGATTGCTTGCCTCGTTTATCAAACACGAGGGTCAGGGGATCAACTTGATGTTTTGTTGCCGACTTATGTGTGCTCCTCATCTCTCGGACCTCGTCCTCGTCTTGCATAAGCATCTCATAGAGTTCATGGATAGGAACCTGCCCCATGATGTGGTTGTGGCCGATGTGAGAGGCGAAAGTTCTCCATTTGGGTTGGAGGTTGTTTAGAAACTTGATGTTTTTCTCAATATTGGACCGCGAGATGTTGTTCTTCTGAAGATCGTTCGGGAGCAAGCAGAACCTTTCGTAGGTCTCGATCAGTGATTCTCCTTTTCTTTGCTTGAAGCTGTCATAAAGGGTGATACAGCTGTTGACCTTCAGTTGATTACCAACCTTGCTACCACTCATCATTTTAGCCACCTGATGCCACATGCCTTTTGACGTGTCTTTGAAGCAGTCGATCGAAGAGTAGATGTCATTCGGTAGACTCTGAACAAGATAACGCTTTGCATGCTTTTCACCATTAAAACTATTCTTTTCGTCTTCGGTCATTTGAGCATATGTCTTTGGTACTGTAGTTGTTGGAGTACCGTTAGCTTTGGCTGGGACATCCGCCATTGGAGTCTCCTATGGTCCGTCTGTCAGGGATTGCAGGATGTGTTCATAGTTATCCTTGGACTCTATGAAGATCATAAATCTGTCCCGCCACTGAGAAAATTCACCTCGGTATAGGATCGGAGGCTTGGAGTCGGTGCCAATAGCAAGAGCGTCTCGAGACATCGTAAGTTGCACAAGGTGATCGTGAGATAGTAAGGTGATTCAAGTTGTAGTGATCTAACGCAAGGAATCCTAAGGATTGTCCTAACGCAAGTCTAAACAGATTAAAATAAACACGGGAAAAACTAGTCACTGGACAGTAGAAGTCCGGATAGGGATCCGGAAGAAAACTATCCGGGAAAAGTGAAATCCAGACAAAATAATGGTCCGGAAAAATAATATCCGGAAATCAGTCCCGGATTTACGAAGTCCGGAAATGGGATCCGGATTAAAGAAGTCCAGAAAAGGGATGGAAACCGGATTCCGGATATGCGGTCTGGAAAAGCAAAGTCCGGAAAAGATGTCCGGGAATGAATTCCGGAAAGAGTCCGGATAAAGCTTATCGTAAAACTAGAAAAAATATATCGGAAAAACGAAACTTTTCCGGAAGAAACTTACCCTGAAAAGCGAGTGTGCAACGTCTGGAAAACGTGTATGTGCGATTAATTTGGATCAAATGTAGGTCACACTAAACAACTTTGATTATTGAAAAATATTAGACCAACACAAGACCAAAAACACAAATACCCAAATCGAATTTAACCTAAAAACACACCTTTTTGAAGAAAAATCAAGATTATTTTATGAAGAGAACAAGAACCCAGAAAACAATTTTGAAGAATTAAATGCTTAAACTTGGATTTTTGCTACGAAACTCAACAACAATTAATTTTAGACTAAACGGAATGCAATGGCACGAACAGAAATCAACGATTTGCAGAAATCAATGCAAATCAGAAATCAATAAAACTTCCAGTGCGCCGTTTTGAAGAAAACCAATCAGAACCTTGAATCAATCCTCTAACTCTCTTCTCTGATGCCAATTGTGGATAACAGATTATTGCAATGCAAACAATAAACAAGTAATGACAATCAATAATTGAGAAGAATAAGTTGTCATCCATATGATTGATATGAAATCAGTTTGGTTACAATACGTTCAGAGAGATTAGCAATATGGAATAATGAACGATTAACCTAAAACTAAGTTAACAACAAACTTTATATACCCCATTATGGTATTTACAAAATGAACCTGTTAGCTCCAACTTCTTATTCATAGAAGTATTGAAAAATAGTCTAAGTCTCGAACATCGACAGAGCCTCTGCCAAGACACCGGAGTGAAGATCGTCCAACAGAAGACCTTTTAGAGGACAAGGCCTTAGAGCCTCTGTCAACCACGACAGAGGCTCTATGGAATGAAGACTTAGAAGACTGAAGATTCCTGAAGATCAAGACAAAGAAGATCGTGCCTCTCACGTGCCTCTGCTGTACGAAGATCCTGAAGATCATTCGTATAAGGCGTGCCCTGCACATTCAACGTGTCAACCTCTGATGGGTTGCAGCCTTTGCAGATTGCGGCGTACTACATTAACGTTGTACCTGTTGCAGTTCCACGATGTTATCTTTGTACAATTAGTACTTCTTGTCTACCGTTTGTCCCCTGTAAAGTAGTATAAATAGAAGGCTCTTGTCGAGCTTTTCTAGTAACTTTGCACAACTACGCACACACCAGATTAGAGAATATCATTTTGAATCACACACTCATGGTGTTCTTGGTGTTCTTGATTAATCAATACATAGTGAATCATTGAGGTAAACTCTTGTTATTACTATTTCACGAATTTGATTTTGTGTGTATTTTCTACCGAAGAATATCTCTTTAGTTCTTTTAAAACGCTTCCGCATACATCTTTGTTCGAACTTTAGAGATAAATATCATTGTTGAGTCAAATTTGGGATCAACAATTGGTATCAGAGCAAACTTTGATTTTCTATATCAAAGGATCCACTCTAACAATGATCTCTACTCGTTTTGGTAGAAATATGGACTGATTTTGACCTGTTCTTCATTTATTTCAAAACAGCCCCTGTTTTTCTGCTATTCTCGACTTTTTCGACTCTAGTAAACTGACAAGATCTATTTCTTCGGTTAAAACTTTCCATTTATGTGCATTGTTCAAGGTTTTAAAGCTTTAAACTCTTTTCGAAGAATCTGTTCCATCTTTTGAAAACTTTCTGTTCATACTCTGTTTTTCTGGTATTTTCAAACTGCTCAAAATGGCGAACACCAACAAATTCTTTACTGTTGGTTCTTTAACCAAGCCACCTACTCTGCTCATAGATGAGTACCCCCAATGGAAGATACGAATGATTCACTTCTTTGAGGGTACTGATAAAGATCTCCTCACTTATATCCGAAATCCACCTTATGTTCCTATGGTCACAGTACCATGGGTACCTGCCACAGATGATACTCCAGAGGTTGCTGAGTACGAAAAACCAAAGACGAAGGATAAATAGACTCCAGCTGACTAGGAGAAATACGAAATTGCTCAGAAGGCCAAGCGACTTTTGATAATGGTCGTACCAAATGACCTCTTCCAATCTCTAGATGCATGTGAATCTGCCTACGATCTGTGGAAAGAACTAGAGAAACAACTGGAAGGAGGAGCCAAGACTCAGAAGAATCGCAGAGCCCAATGCATCAACGAGTACTATGCTTTCAAAGCTCTGCCAACAGAATCTCTGCAGTCAACATACGACAGGTTCAACTCGCTGATTAACAAGTGTAAGAAGTTCGGGATTCACAGAACTTCTAAAGAGAACAACGTCATGTTCCTAAAGAGCCTAAACGAATAATGTCTCCATTTGTCTATGTCTCTGCAAACTAATCAGGACTTAGACACCTGGACTCTGTCAGATCTTTACGGAACACTGGCTGCCCAAGAACCTCAGATTGCACAAGCAAAATCTCAAACCGGTGGACCTTTTGCACTTGTTGGTAAGGCTACAGAAGCAAAGGAGAAACCAAAGAAGGAGAAGTTTGTGGATGAGAAGAAAGAGAAGAAGAAGAAGGTGTTCATTGTTGATAGTGAGGAAGAGGAATTGGTGGAAGAAGAGGAGGCAACAATGGCCACAATAGCTAAATCTTTAGCTCTGTTGACAAGAGAGTTCGGTAGCAGAGGGTAACGGAAGAAGTCTGGTTATGAACGTGATGGGAGAGACGATCGAGGAGAGAAGTATGAATAGAGGAACCAAGGAAGAGAATGTTCAAATGACCAACAGAGGTCAAGTGACAAAAATGACAGAGGTGGTGACCAACAGAGGTCAGGTGACAGAGCTGGAAATGCACCCCAGAACCAGGGATGCTTTAACTGTGGCAAGCCAGGCCACTATGCTGCAGACTGCAGGAGCAAACCAAATCTCTCTCAGAGGGACTCTGCTTTCTATAAAAAGAAGGCAGAATACTATGCTCAGAAGTCGCTCATGGTGGAGCAGGAAAACTGGCAGTCAGATGAATCCTCTGACGAAGGTGAGAAGAAGAACGCCCTGTTCTGCGGTATGGAAGAAGTCAGCTCCTCTGATTCTGACAGTGAGGTATCCACTTCTGACTCTTACTCTAATGAAACTGAAGCTAATTTGCTTAAATTGACAGAAGATTACACTGAACTGAAAAAGACTTGTGACAATATTCAGAAAAAGCTTGCATTCTTTGAGAGAGAAGCCAGACTTATCACTCAAGAAAAAGCAAAAATATCTTTAGAAAAGGAAGAGTTTGAGAATAATTGGCACTAAAATCTAAATCCTTTAAAAGAAAATATTTCAGAACTCAATTATGCCCTTAAAGCTAAAACAAGGGAACTTTTGGCCAACGAGAGTGATAGAATGAATATTCTTGCTCTTAAGAACTTCTTTCAAAAGGAAATAGAAGTCCTTCATCAAGACCTACTCAGCAGAGACCTTTTAATTAAGAAATATCAAGATGCACAGAAGGTGTACGAGAAAATAAATACACAAATAGGAAGAAGGGGAATTGTCTTCTGTGATATCGATCCATATACTGGAACCAAAAGAGACAAGTCTCTGTCTTCTCTATTTTGCATTAGAAGTACAAGAAAACCAGGATTTCCAAACTTACTCTCTGTTAGCAAAAGGCATAAAATCTCAGGGGAATCACACAAGAGGAAACCTCTGAAGATGATAAATGTGTGGTATCAAAACGCAGATTTATCACCCTCAGCCTCTATCAAAAGAGACTCCAAACCTAAGAGATATCTGAAAACTCAAGAGCAGATAGGAATCTTCAAGTTTGGTGACCCTGAGACTCATGCCCATGATGCTTTTGTCTGCACTATAGCATCTGAAATGAAACTATCGGCATAGGCACCTGAGTTTATGCCTGCTTCTTCAGAAGAAAAACTGAAACACATTTATGAAAATGAGTTAATGGAAATTGGTAAAAACATTTTTATGAAAACCTCTATACATCCTCTGTTGAACAAAATCCCTCTGAGGAAATCTTGATGAATACTTTTGTTGACTTGGAAGATATTCCCAAAGAAAAGGAAGAAAGCGAGTATGGCACATGCTCAGAAAGTCCGGCCTCTGTCGACAGAGATCTCAGTGACTCAACCTCTGTAAACGAGGATGATTCATCCTCTGATGAATCTGAGACTGACTCAATTGAGTCAGAGATAGTTCCTTGTGATTCAGAGGGATTTAAAATTCCCTCTGGAATTCTTAACAGAACCATTCCTCCCAAGTAGAAAATTACAAGCATTCCTATCTGTCCAGACTTTTTGGACATGTGTATACAAGCCAAAACCTCTCTTGAGCTTGAGAAAATTAAAAGGAAAAGGAAAAATCGTCTCAATGTTCAAAAGCACCAAAACCTTTTAGGCCTTTTCAAGAAAAACTAACTTGGCAACAAAAGGGAAAATGGGTGGAAAATGACAAATCTTTTCCTTCTGTGACAGTGAAATCAGCAGAGGTTCACCACCACAGAAGATGGGCTCAACAAAAGGCTACTCCCCACAGAGAATTTTCAAAACTTTAATCTAGCCTAGATAGGTCTTCTTGTAATAGAAAGTCTAATGCTAGGAAAGATTGTAATAATAAAGCCTCTGTACCGATATTCAGTGTTTTTAATGAAAAGTTTAAGCAAGTTTCTTCGCATATCAATTACTGTCATTGCTTCGATCTTATGCATCAATTGAACCAACACTTCTCAAGCCCTCACTATTTCCTCTCTAGACCCCAAAAGAATGCAAAATTCAAGGGTAAGAAGAAACCAGTTGGTTCTTCGAAAGAGGTTAAAACCAAAACTAAGGATGCTAAGGCAACCTTAAAGACCCCTAATAAAGCTGAACCCATTTGGAAATGGGTACCTAAAAATCTCTGAATATGTTGCAGAAGCAGTATGTGCTGATACCTAGACTCCGGGTGCTCAAGGCATATGACTGGCGACAGAGGTCTACTATCCTCTTATAAAGACAAACTTGGAGGAGGATAGGTGACCTTTGGAGATAATAAGAAGGGGTATATAAAAGGCTATGGAGTCATCAAGAAGGAGAATATAACCGTATGCAAAGTTGCATATGTGGATGGCCTTAAGCACAGTCTTCTCAGTGTTAGCCAACTTTGCTATACGGGTTTTGATGTCATGTTCAAAAGAACCTTCTACTCTCTGCAAGGGGAAGATACAGGAGTTGAACTTCTGCGAGCCGAACGAAAGGGAGATCTGTACCTCATGAACTTTAGTGTCAAGAACAAGAAGGACAAGCTCTGCCTTGTTGCCTGTAAGAACGAAGAAGCTTGGTTATGGTATAACAGGTTCTGCCATCTGAACTTTCATAATCTATATAAGCTTGTTAAACTCGATCTTGTTAAAGGTCTGCCAAATGTTAAATTCAGTAAAGATCATTTGTGTTCTGCTTGGGAAATGGGAAAACTCAAAAAAGCTTCCCATAAAGGCAAGACTGATGTGTCTTGCCCTAGGCCTCTGTATATGCTACACGTTGACCTCTGCGGTCCAATCGCTACACAGAGCCTATGTAGCATGAAGTATATGCTAGTGTTGATTGATGAATACTCAAGATATACGTGGGTGGAATTTATCAGAAAGAAATCAGATGTTCCAAACATTCTGATTAACCTAATGAAAAGAATCCAGGTTCTGTAAGAGTGCAGGATTCAAAAGTTAAGAAGCGACAATGGCACATAATTCAAAAACTCTGTTACTCCTAGATTGATCAGGTAACAACGATTCAATGAGAAATAACAAGAACAAATAACGATTTCAACTTGTCATCCCTCTCATATTCAATAATCAAGATAGTTACAAAGGTTAGAATGAAAATCCTAACTATCTCTCTCTAAACAATTAAGCTCTCATGAATGATAATGAATCGTCTAACCTAATTCAAGGTTAACACTAACCTTATATACCAAGGCCTATTAGCACAAAGATAAGCCCATTCATCATTAAAGGCTTTTACAAGAAGATTAATTAAACTAATTAATCTAATTAAACGCTATATAATTATTTATATATCTTTCTAATCATGTAGGACATTTATGGTCCTAACAATCTCCCCCTAAAGATATATAAATAAAAATCGGTCTTGAAGTCTTCAGATCTTGATCTTCTCTTCTTCTTGAATCTTTGAAAACTTCGGTGTTGCTTGTCTTCATGTCTTTTCAGCGCTCCCCCTTGAATAAAGCTCTTGGTCTTCATATCTTCAACTTTGTAACCAGATTTGGTGAACAACGAATTTGTCTTTGAACCGCGAGTTGACTTTGCTTTCAGCTTCAGCTTGTAGAACCAATATGCTTGATGGAGGAAATAATTTGAAGCGAACACCACTTGATAAGAGGAATGAGAAGAGTTGATCACTTGTAAGCACTTTGAAGTCTTTTCAGATTTCGGAACTTGACCGTTACTCCCCCTTGGCTTTTGTATGGGGACTTCTTTACTCTCCCTCGGCTTTACTCCCCCTCGGCTTTTGGTAACTCCCCCTCAACTTGATATTCCGTGTCTTTGAATTTGTACCCTTTCTCCCCCTCATGATGAGTAGGAGTATCTGGAGCATCATGCACGTTCAAAGACAATAGTGACGAGTAGAAAAAAAATCAGATCAAACGTTAAGTAACCAGAATGGGGTAATCAACTAACACAGAAACACGTTAGTAACTGTTATCACAACAATTAAAAAATTGTGTGGCCTATGTTCAGAGTTGGCAAAGTTGAATCTCAGATAGGACTTCCAGTTATCACTGAAGTAAAATTATAAAAATTCACCTCTCAAACTGTTCCGGCAATATCACAAAGATCTGCAATGGGAATCACAAAGACTCGTGCATGTGTGAAAGAAAATAAATTCTATCTGTTTGGCTCAAAATATTGATTTAACTTGGGACGCAAGTTAAAATCAATAGACCCAGTGAATAGAATATGAAGTTTGGAGACCGAAGCTGATGTCTTCCTTTTTCAATATCTAAGACCTCCGAGTGAGGAATAGATACATTATGTGCTAAGTCTCCGTGAATATATGAAACAAGCATCTGTTGTGAGATACTTGAGTGGCTGGGTGGGGTGACACGAGTTATCGACACTGGGTCCATGTCTGTTTCAATATTCATCTCCAAAGAATGAGAATGAATAGATTGTGTGGTTACCCGGATAACTGACTCGGTTTGGTAAGGACCAATTAATTCTTTTAAGTCCTGTCACATCCTCACCATATTCTTTTCTCTCCAAACTCATCTATCAATCTAGACCCCTCACTGATGTCTAAAAGTGGATGTGTTTCTTGGGTAGGTCATTCCGGTTCTGGATTGACCATAGAAACAATGTAAGTCCTAACACTCCTTTCATGCAACGAGTAGAACAGTTAAGTAAACAGTGAAGTACGAGTTCTAAACTGAGGTGTTTAGAAGTCATAACATTTAAGACGAGTCCTGATCTGAGTTGATCATAAGTCATTGCATTTAAAAACGAGTTCTGAACTGAATTATTCAGAAGTCATTAAAAATTAAGTCTGAGTTCTGATCTGAGATAATCAGAAGTCAAAAAAATTAAGTCTGAGTTCTGATTTGAGGTAATCAAAAGTCATAATTTGAAATAACAGAATTTCAATGAGACAGAATCAAGCGCAAAACAGATGGACTCAACAAGCACAGTGGTTGCAATAAATGAAACAATGATCAGAAAGTTAATTGTGAAGAACAAGTCACAATTATTATATCAGATAAGAATTGAATCATTTGCAAGAAATAGCGAACTTGGAAAACAACTAGGAATTCAAACGAGTGTACTTCCATCGAAAAATCAACAAACATATGAGACATGGAAATAACTAAGTCAAGAAAAAATTGACACATGGCAATCATGGAATTTAAAATTGGAGAATAGCAAACACAAGTAAGTTATCCAGAATGCATTGCCACGGTCTTTGAATTCAGTTGAAGTTCACTTACCTTACATGAGATAGTACTCCCCCTCAAAATTGGCATAACCTTTGAATGCTCGTCATATGAAAAGAATTATAGGAATTAAAACCGCACATGACATTCATGCAAAACAGATTAGACATATTTTGGTATCCATCTTTTGATGGATCCTTGTTGGTTAGATGCCCTATGAGGACTAGGGATACTATAAGTACCATACCAATACATAGCATGGTCTTTCTTCACAAAGTCATTTGTTCCACAATAAGAACAACACAGCTTCTGAGTGGATAAACTGATCAGCTTATTAATAGAATAAGCACGATCAGTTTTCACAGCAGGTTTAGCGTGGAAAGCTTTGTTGTTCTTGTCACTCTTAACAGAGACAAATGGCTTTGGAGCAGGAGTGGTTCCTTTAACTCTCCACACCATGTTTACTTTCTTGAAAAATTGATTATCTTTCTTATCAACACGAGAATTATAGAAAAGATTGGAAGGTCGAATCTGATCTTTTGAAAAATCATTTGATTTGACAAAATTCTTTGAATCAGATTTAATCATTTGTTTCTTCAAAGTCTCGGTTGCTAATCCAGATAATCTCTTTGTAAGTTTAGAAATCTCGGACTGAAAAATCTTTCTCTCCTTTGAAAAATCATCTTTTAAACATTTTGCTTTAAAACCTTCAACTTTCATCTTTTCAGACTCTTTGATTAGAACGTCTAATTCTTTCTCCAACTCATTTATTTTTAAAGAAAATTATCCATTTTTTTTAGAAAAAGATTTCCGTTCAGTTTCAAACTTCTCTCTTTCTAAAGTTAAGACCTTTTCAAAGTCGGAGATTTCTTTTGAAAGTTTTAGACACATAAGCTCAAGACTTTTCTTCTCTTCAAGAGAGGTGGTTGAAAAACCATATTGCTTTTGAATAAGCAATTGTCTGTCTTTTTCAAAACTTTCCTTTTCCTTTTCAAAAAAGTTTTCAAGAGAGGATAATTTACCTTTAAGTTCAAGGTTTTCACGGTTCATGAGTTTACCTTTCTCTTCTTCTTCATCCAGCTTCTCAGAACTGTTCCAGATTTGAGATTTCAATTCCTTCAGTTCTTTGACGTACTTGCTGATCAAATCATCTGCTTGCTTGACATTCTTTTCATGTCGTCCTTTTTGCTCTTTCTCAGTCTTTCTGATATCATCTCGTGATGATAAACCAGATAGCTTCCTTGTCAGCACTGTGTTTTCAGATTCTAGGATCTTTGCCTTTTCTTCAAGGGATCGAAGCTTCTCTTCTTTGGCTTCGAAATCTGCAACTCTTCGTTTAAGTACAGAAGCTTCAGCACTTGTTGATTCACTTTTCTTCAATTCGGCTTCTCTTTCAAGATCAGAGATTTGTTGCTGGAGATCCAAATTGCTTTTCTCTAGATCAGAAATTGTTGCCACCGAAGCTTTTGTGTTCTTCTGATAAGTTTCACAACTTTCCCGAAGAGCATTTCTTTCTTTTATCAAGGTCTTTGTGCTATCAACGTAGTAGTCGATTGTCATCTGAGAGCAACGAGTGAGTTCTTCCAACCTTTTTATTTTATCCATTGGATTTTCAGGCGGAGGAGTATATAAATCTCGAATTCTTGACATTGTTACCTGGAAAAAATGATCGTTAATCGGTGGTATTTTGAAGAATCAAAATTGCGGAAGAAAAATCAAAAATTAAATCAGAAAAACAAATTTATAAAATAAATTCGTTTCCAAAATTTAAAGTCTGATTATTATCGAATTCGAACGAAATTACTCTTCGAGAGTGAAATCTGCAAAATAAAGAAACCAAGTTAGATCAAACACGACGAAAAATAAATCACAAAGAATAATAGGTGCTAATAATAGCAAATCGTCGCAAATATTCTCAAAAGTCACAAAAAAATTGCAAATCAATTGTTAAGAAAAATCGCAATTTTCGTGAAAACTTTTAATCACGAGACCTGCGATAACTCGGGTACCGACGAGAATTAACCAAAACACAACTTACCGGATGAAAGTTACTTGATTCGCATATAAAAACTTACCGGACAGAAATAACGTGGATTTACCGGATACATGCGGTTACCGGATAAATGAGATTGTACTTACCGGACAACAAATTAAAAATAAAAAAAACTTATCGGGTGAAGGTGAGGAATCCGGATGAATGAGTTACCGAATACACACAAGTGACCTTGCCGGGTGAGATGTGCTTTCCGGATGAAAATGGTTTAGGTTCTCGCAAGCTTACCGGATAAATGAGGTTACCGGGTAAAATTTAATTTTCAACACAAAAATAGCAAACTTCCCGGATGAATGTATTACCCGGATGAAAACAAAAACAATTCTCAATCAAATTGAACTCTATGGAGTTGTTGACCATGATTCATTTTAGCTTGAATTCCAATTTAGAGCCACAAGTCACGTGGACTAATTTAAGAAAGATGGCTAATTTTACAGTCAAAGTTTGCGGCACAAACAAACCAAACAATTATCCGGAAAGATAAAAAAAATTATATCCGGACAGTTTTGTTTCTTCCGGACTGTTTGGTTTCATCCGGACAGTAACCCAAAAATTATTCGGGCACTTTATTTTATCCGAAAAAATTTGTACTATCCGGGTAAATTAAAGATTTGTCCTGAAAGAGGTGAAAAATAAGGAAACTTACCCGGAAAGATTAGAAACGTCCGGACACTGCGGCTGTGGTTGCAATTCGGATCTGGGATCGATAGGGTTGCTTGAATTCACTCCTGTAGGGTTAGATTTTGACCAAAAACACAAAAACAAACACACCCAAATCGATTTCTAAGCAAAATATATCTTATTTTCCAAAAACCACAACCAAATTGAAGAACACCAAAAAAACTCAAGATTTGATTTTTAACTTGCAAGATTAAAAGCTTTGAGTCCTTGTAATCGCAGATAAAGTCTAGATTAAGGCAATTAACCAATCGAGATATAACTAACGAATTATTAAAATAATGAAAGAACTTTGCAAACCGATTGAAGAACGATTTTCTTCAAAAATTACTGCACTATTACGAAAATCTTTTGGATGCCTTCTAGCCCTCAAACGCTTAATCCAACCGGTCAGAATGTGAAACAAGATGTCCCGAAGGTACTGTCCAAAAATAGCGACGATCCGATGATTCAATCTCCAGGAATAGGCGAAACGGCTGGCTGTGATTTTCCAGAAAATTTTCTGCGAATTTTCTTGCCTTTTCTCGCTTTCGTTCGATTTCTTTCGTATCTTCAAATCACCGATTCTGCTCTGATACCAATTGTTAGTCCTAGATTGATCAGGTAACAACGATTCAATGAGAAATAACAAGAACAGATAATGATTTCAACTTGTCATCCCTCTCATATTCAATAATCAAGATAGTTACAAAGGTTAGAATGAAAATCATAACTATCTCTCTCTAAACAATTAAGCTCTCATGAATGATAATGAATCGTCTAACCTTATATACCAAGGCCTATTAGCACAAAGCTAAGCCCATTCATCATTAAAGGCTTTTACAAGAAGATTAATTAAACTAATTAATCTAATTAAACGCTATATAATTATTTATATATCTTTCTAATTATGTAGGACATTTATGGTCCTAACAAACTCTGTCATTGAAGCTTAGCTTACAGAAGAAGGCATATCTCAGAACTTCTCTGCTGCACGCACCCCACAACAGAATGGCGTGGTCGAACGCAAAAACTGCACGCTTGTGGAGGCTGCAAGAACAATGCTGATAGCATCTGGATTACCCACATCTTTCTGGGCAGAAGCTGTATCAACCGTTTGCTACACCCAAAATCGATCAACAATAGTAAAGAGACACATCAAAATACCGTACCACTTGATCAATTAAAGGTGACCAAATATCAAGTTCTTCCATGTGTTTGGATGCAAGTGTTTTGTCCTAAACGACAGAGAAGCTAGAGGAAAGTTTGATGTGAAAGCAGACGAAGGCAAGTTCATTGGGTACTCTGCACCTCAAAGGCCTACAGAGTTTACCTTCTGCGATCTCTAACAATTGTGGAGAGTATCAATGTCTCTTTTGACGAATCTTTTCAGAAGACTTCTAAACAAATCAGTTCAGAACTCGGTCTGAAAAAGGAATCTTCTGGCATCTCCAAGACAAGAGAAGCAGAACTGAATCTGCTATTTGAAGAGATGTTCAATGACGATATTGATCCCTCTGCTGGAGCTCCCAGAGCCTCTGGAGAAACTTCTTCTGCCAACCAGACTGAGTCAGGTATATCTCTAACTGGTCCATTAAATACTTCATCCTCCTCTATGAATCGTGCCGATGCAAGTGCTGAGGGGGAGAGAGCAGAAGATGATGCAAGCAAAAACACTACCACAGAGGCACTGGAAATACCTACTCCAGCTACAACAGAGGAAGCAATACCAGAGGAAAATGAGGATTCAGTCTCAATATCCTCTTAGGAATCAATTCCAACTCTCATTGAAATACCTCGACAAGCTGAATAACCATGTTCCAGCACAGAAGTACCATCAACTACAAAGGTTGCACCAGAACCAACAAGTGCAACCACAGAAGTTCAACTGGATGTTGCAAATGACCATCTCCCAAAGATGACAAAGTGGACGAAGAGCCATCCTCAGAGCCAAAATTGGTGATCCTTCTGAAAAAGTCAAGACAAGATCAACCACTGCCAATTTTTGTTTCTTTACAAACTTTATCAGTGTGATCGAACCAAAACGTGTTTCTGAAGCCCTAGATGATCCAAATTAGGTTGAAGCTATGCAAGAAGAGCTTCTCCAGTTTGAGCGAAATAAAGTACGGACCTTTGTTCCTCTGCCAAAAGGAAAACAAGCTATAGGGACAAAATGGGTCTTTAGAAACAAGAAGGATGAGGATGGGGTGGTTATTAGAAACAAGGCGAGATTGGTGGCCAAGGGATACTGCCAAGCAGAAGGAATTGATTATGATGAGACCTTTGCCCCTATCGCACGACTCGAAGCGATAAGGATCTTCTTAGCCTTCGCAGCCCACAGAGGTTTTAAGGTTTTCCAAATGGATGTCAAATCCGCCTTTCTGAATGGTCAAATCCAATAAGAAGTATACGTCCAGTAGCCACCAGGGTTTGAAAGTGCCAAATACCCAAACCATGTCTACTATCTTGATAAAGCTCTATATGGACTAAAATAGGCTCCAAGAGCATGGTATGAATGCCTTTCAACCTTTCTCCTTGGAAATGATTTCGAAAGAGGTACAACCGATACTACTTTGTTTTATACGAGAAAAGGTGAGGAGATTCTGCTTGTACAGATTTATGTGGATGACATTATATTTGGATCTACCAATGCACAACATTGCACAGATTTCGAAAAACTCATGCAGAGTGAGTTTGAAATGAGTATGATGGGAGAACTAAACTTCTTCCTAGGACTCCAAGTCAAACAATGATCAGAGAGAATTTTCATAAATCAAGCAAAATTTGTCTCTGACATCCTTTCTAAGTTCAAACTCTCTGATGCCTCTGTTATGAAGACCCCCATGTCCACTGGATCCAAGTTACACTCCGATCCAGGTGGAAAGTCTGTAGAGTGCAAGCTCTACAGAGGCATGATTGCGTCTCTTTTGTACTTAACCGCCAGTAGACCAGATATAATGTATGCCACATGCCTCTCTGCAAGATATCAAGCTAACCCAAAGGAATCCCAATTCTTGCTGTAAAGAGGATCTTTAGATACCTAAAGGGAACCAAGAATCTTGGCCTCTGGTATTCAAAGAACTCTGGCTTTGATCTTATGGCCTACACAGATTCAGATTATGGAGGATGCAAGCTTGACCGAAAAAGTACCTCTGGGAGTTGCCAATTCCTGGGTGGAAAATTAGTCAGCTGGACTTCAAAGAAGCAGAATTGTGTGTCGACATCTACAGCAGAAGCTGAATACGTTGCTGCTGCTAGTTGTTGCTCCCAGGTTCTGTGGATGTGAACTCAGCTAAAGGACTACGGTTTCGACATTCAGAAGATTCCCATCCTCTGTGATTCAAAGAGTGCCATTGTGATCTCTGCCAATCCTGTACAGCACTCTAAAACAAAGCATATTGATATTTGGTACCACTTTCTAAAACACCATGTTGAACAAGGCACAATCGAGATGTACTTTGTGTCAACATAATTTCAGTTTGCAGACTTTTTCACCAAGGCACTCGATGAGAAAATATTCCTTTTCTTGGTGGGTAAGTTAGGTATGCTAAACATGAGTTGATTCCTCTGTAAATGAGACTTGATCTTCCTGTATATATATATGTATATATTTCATCTCTTTCGTATATACATTCTTTATCATTGAAAGTTCTGTACCCAACAGAGCTTCTGTGGAATTTGTCTCTGTCAATTGCCACAAAACCTCTGGTGAGTTTGACCTATGTTTTATGCTTTTCTTATCACATCTGATACAAGCATAGGTCAAGGGGGAGCAGAAGGGGACCTTAGACTGATCTATAGATGTTTATCATTCAAGGGGGAGCCAGAGAAGAGTATTGCTTAAACATATCCACAGAAGTCAGGGATTATGCCGAGTAAGGGAAAATCGAAAAGTAAGTTTCTCGCACAAAACCTTTTTCAAAACAGTTTTCTAGGACACCAATTTCCAAATATGTCCTAAAAACACAGTTTAAAATTGTCAAAACTTTGGATGATCAAAAAGTTTTATGAGTTGTCCGTTATTAGAAATTTTCGGTCATAGAGCCTCTACTGAGCTCAACAGAGCCTCTGTAATCCACAACCTCTGTGACTGAAAATTTTGTTCGGATACTCTATCGATCAGTTCGACTGTCTTTTCAAATGTTTTTGGTAAAGGTGCAAGCTCAGAGGAAATGGAAGAAGTGTTCAGATCACAGAGCTCATTCCACCACAGAGCTTCTGTCGATTTGACATTTGTGCACAGAAATGGGTTCTGTAAATGCGGGTTATTTTCTACAGTGACAGTGATTTGTGAATAGAGACGCCCACACGCTCAGCATTAATGGGCCGCGCACGACGTCTAATCGTGCTCTGCCACTTCTGACGTGGCACGCCTCTATTGGCCGTGTCAGTCAAACGACGTTTCAGAGGCGTGGCTACAGCTGTTAAAACTCAAGTGCGGACCCCAAATTTCATTAAATTCACTTTTTACTGTGGAATTCTATCCGTTTCTACCCTCGACTATATAACCCCGTTTACCCCCTCTCTTCTTCCTTTATGAATTTACTCTCCTCCTTACTCCGGCGAACCTTGCAAAACCTGCAACTTCTCCATATTCTACTCCTTTCTTTAAAGAAATCATCCATGGCTACCTCCAACTCTCCGGCGAACTCCCCTGCTCAATCTGAGCACTCACAAAACCCATCCATGGCCAGAAACCTTGAGCAAGACCATTCAGGCGACTCAGTGGACTTCGCTCCGACGACCCATCTACAAAAAAAATTTAGACCATGACCAGTATGAGAATATCCTTCCTCTCAAAACAAATAATCATTATTTGGTTCCCTCAAGAACTGTTTTTGGGGATGAACATGCCATATTCATAAACATCCTGGAAAACCACCCCCTAAACTCACTACTGACCAAAAATGTCACAAAGATCCCTGCCAGATACCTGGACCAGTTCTGGCAGTGCTGCTATTACGATGAAGAAAACCGATAGATCAACGGATACATCTCCAAACCTGACAGATCAGAAAACATAGAACTCAAGTTCAACAGAACCATGCTCACATTGGAGTTTGGCCTACCCACCAGAGGTCTTCTGGGCATTAAGGACTATGCAGAGACTCCCTCGGACAGAGAGCTCTGTGATTTTGCAGAAATGCTAGGCTACAACACTCGCCTGAAAAAGAGAAACGCATTCAGAAGAAACCGTTTTCCACCTATGTGGAACACTCTATTTTCCATCTTGAACAAATGCCTCACAGGGAAAATGGGAAGCCCTGATCAAACCTCTCACCAGATTCTGGCAATCATGTACGGGGTATACTATGATTTGCCTATGGACTACGCAACACTTATGATGCAAGAGATTGTGAACACCATTGACCACAAAATCTCCACGCAGAAGGCAAAGGGGCCAAGAAGCCTTGAACTCCCTGCTCTACAATTCCAGAGGACTCTAGGAGTAATTCTAGAACCTCTGCTCCTGCAGGAAAACTGGCCAATGGTAAAAACCTACCCTCTAGCAAAAATGACCCCCACCAGACACATAGATGGATACCGCTTCTGCCGACCTCTGCCATCCAAGCTTCTAACATATGTGACAGATGAAGACCTTAGGTTAGCATACATACGCGATAACAGAACTCCAGAACCGAGTCCTGTAACACCCCCACGTTTAGGAGCCCCTGTAGGATTGTGATACCAGATCTAATCAAATAACAATGTAAGAAACACTTTAATCTTCATAGATTGAGAAAGAATACAAGATTGGGAGTTAAGATCTACTTTCTCTCTCTAGTTTCTCTCTTTAGAAACTCATCTCTATTTCACACGTATGAATCACACTTTGTAAGACTTCTTTCTAATTCTATCACAAGGTATCTATTTATACCTCTTTGACTTTCACTTAAATGTGTTGACATTGACTATCAACACCCTTACTTTGACTTTGACTATTGTATTTGACTCTTTACATTTATACAAGTACACATAAAATCTTGAATACATTTTATGCACTAACAAGGATCCCTAGTGGTTGAGAGGATGAGTATTGAAGAACACACAACAGCATTTGCAAAGCACGAGCTAAGACAAGAAAATTTCCGTCTACTGAGAAGTACGATTGGAACTTCTGCATCAAAGGGAAAATTCTCAGAAACCCCCTCCAAAACTAGAAGGCTACCAGAGCCAAGAAAACCACAGAGGGAACCTCTACAAGCGTTAAACCTCCCCAACAATCCCAACAATCACCACCAGCAGAAACCGTGGTTGGATCCTCTGCACCTCCTTCTCCTAAAGAAAAGAAGAAGAAGAAAAGAAAAACCAAATCTTCTGAGGAGGGAGCCCCCAAACCCAAGCGAAAAAAGACCAAGAAACACAGAATTCCTCTGCAGAGCATCGCAGAGGAAGTTGTAGCAGAAGAAGAAGTCATACCTGAAGAACCTCTGCTATCTCCCACTCCAATCCAATACGCAGAGGCCACAGACTTCTCTGCGTTTCTTGAGCGCCCTGATATTGCCGAATCCTTGGACACCTCTGGGTGGACCGCAGAAGCCATCCCATAGTGGACCACCACAAACCCAATTGTCATCATCTCAGAGGCTGATTCTGATATGGAGGAAGGTGACAGAACCCCTGAGGGCATTCAGGCAAATACCCTAGAAGGACTCTTAAACCCAGAACTACTTAACTTAAAGTCCTTCCATCACTGCTACGACTCACCTCTACAGAATACAGTGGATATGGTATAAACCGAAGGCACTCGGGTAGGGACAGAGTCTAGGATAGAATCTCCTATGATTGCGTGCATGACAGAGGAAGAAGCAAGAAAAGATGTCGAAGAGAGTAGAGGCACACAACCTCAACCCCCTCCCAGTGCAACCCACATTTCTGACTCCGCCAGTCTAGTGGCAGAAGGAATCATTGAAAAAGAGTCGCACAGCTCGAGCCCAACCCCTGCAAACCGGACATAGGATCCCCTTTCCTACTCTGTGCCATCAATATCCAGGGAAGCCATTCCGAGGGAGTCCTCTCCAAAGGACTCGCCTCTTGTTAGTGATCAATTTCCCCAGATCACATCAGAAATCCCCGTAGAGGAGTTTGTTTCCTCTGCCACACGCACACACATAGGACCAATCGGCTCTTTAGAGGAGCCTAGAAAGCACATTGGCAAAGGGACTCTAGACAAGTCCCCGAGCAAACACGGAGATACTGTTGCCCCCACCTCTGAAGTGGATCAGCATCAGGTCTCTGCGAAAACCTCTATAGAGTCTGAGGCCCAAAAGGCCTCTGCTCAAGGATTATAGGGAAGTCCTTCCACTCTCAACGTCAAGACATGAGTGACAAAAGGCGTCTCAGGAACAGAGACACACTCTGGGGAAGAATGTGTTCCCCCAGAGGTTACACCTGGCTCATATGTTGCAAGGGGTGAGTTCCAAACCCTTGTCACCTCTATGACCAACTCGTTGAAAGAGTTGAAAAGCTCTTTTAACTCTCTTGCAGATTCCACAACAAAAGATTTGAACGAACTGACCACCAAAGTTGACATTCTGTCAACAGAGGTGAAGAATGCAAGCAAGTTGATGACCAACGCTACAACAACCTCTGCCAGTACAAAAGCTTATGAACCTGAAAAAGCTTCATCTTCTGCTCTTGAGACCTCTGTCAAAGGCCTTCTCGAGTAACTAAAGAAAGAAAGATCCCCTGCTTCTACGGGACTTACATTAGAAGATCTAAAGAAGGCTCTAGAGCAAGTCCAGGAATACACTACCAGAGAAACCCAGACCATGAAGCCCTCCGACTACATGACCAGAGCACAGATTACAGAACTTGGACAGGGGATACTCAACGAGATGACAGAGCTCATCAAGGCCTTCACCACCGCCAATGCAAACTACGTGAAATACTTTTAGGCAAGTGTGGGAAGACTCAAGTTCAACTCAGAAGCAGAGGTTGCCTATACGCTCGGAATATGTGACGACCTCTGTGCTAAAATGATAGCAGCAAGGGCCACTCAGCCGAAAAAGACATCCTCCACATGTCGAGCAGAGGGGACTTCTAAAAGAGGACAGGATGACTCTGATGATGATTCAGAAGGACCATCAGATCATCCTGAGGGGGAGAATAGGATAGAGAGAGCTGCCAACAGAGGTTTACAAGCACCACCATTATCAGCAGAACCACTATCCCAAGTACCATCACCTGAAACCCAAGGAACCCAATAGAAGACCACATAGGAAACACCCACCTCTGTGGAAACAACCCATATAACAGTTGAAAACTTACCATCACCAACTCCCAAACCAACAGAAGAGGTCCAAATCCTAACATCAACCTCAGAAGACAACCCCCCTTCCCCAACACCAAAACCAACAAAAGAAAGCAACCTCCCTTCACCAACACCAAAACCATCTGAAGAAAAGCTACCATCCCCCACACCAATACAGAAGAACAACCCACACCCAAAACAATAGAAGAGCCCAAAACCAAATCCATAACCAAAACACTTGCTCAAAAACAAAGGAAATATCTGAGCAAGACCACAGAAGCATCCCCAACCAAACCCAAAACCAAACCCACATCACCAACCAAGTCCTCTATAAACCAACAGAGGCAACCCCTCTAAAAACTACAAAAGCACCCCCATCCAAGCCCTCAGAAACTCAAAAGACAAAACCAGCAGAAACAACCCATTCCCAACAAGCAGAACAACAAAAGCTGAAGGTAAAAGACAAGGGAAAGGGGATACCAACAGAGGAACCAAAATCCAAGAAGCAAAAGCATCAACCCACTGAGAAACTGATGAAAAGTGCTTTTGACGCCTTCATTACTCCAAAGCCAGAAGAAGAAGACTGGGCTTTCGGACATCCCCCTTTGTCAACCAAGCCCGTAATAGACCCTAAGGCTAAGCCATCAGAAGATCGAGTGGCCCAACTGATCAGCAATCTTGAGGCTCTGCGGAAACCCATGCCACGACCCCTGTTCAACAAAGACAAATGGAAGAGGTGGTGTACAAATACTTATACAACAGATCCGTCAACGATCCTCTGCCACCATACATTATGCCACCTTATATGCTTAAGCAGATGCGAGAAGATTTTTACAGAGATAAAGCCAAACCTGTACGTGAAATCTTCTCAAACTCAAAGATCGACAAAGTTATCTACTGCAAGCTTTCCCATACCAGACGCACACAAATCTACTACAACCTCTACTACGTCAATAGGGTCGACATATCTGAAAACAAGTTCTCATATGCAGATCTGAGAAATCTAAGCGCCTACGACCTACCAGACCTTCTGAACTGGGCAAGACAAAATTACGTACGCAGATTCGAAGTCCAAAGAGCTTACAATGAAATCAAGAAGGCTATGCGCAAAATACTTCTGTTATATAGCTTGACAGACTTTCAAGTGGGACTCGACCTTGGAGTACAAAGAATAAATCTCCCACCACCAGAAGACCAATGCCCCTCCTCTGTGGACATCAGACCAAACTCCATCAACACAAGTCCAAAGATCGGGTAAGTCTTTCGTGATCCCTCTAGAAAGTTGAACTTGTTCCTAGAGATTGATTGCCAGAAATATGCAACAAATACTCTGCTCGAGTTCAGAGCCAATCTCCTGGAACACAGAGGATCAGAGTTCATGGATATAACCCACGCCAGCAGACTAATAGAGGTCATCGACTCTGTCATCAACTTTAGAAACCTCTGTATCAGAATGTATCATGAACTCAAAGATGGAGGACTCACAAGGAAAATCAATGACTTCCCAAACGCCAGAGTCTGACATCCACCACTATCTTGCCTCTGCTTACTTTTCATGTTCTGCAAATGTAATCGAATGTAAGTGCCTCTAGCATAACCATATATGAAAAGTAAATCTTCTACAGAGGTCAAATACCTCTTGTCGTGTTCTTAGCTTAGAAAAATATGCAAATTTCCAATTTTTTTATTTTTCAATACTTAGGGGGAGATTGTTAGCTCCAACTCTTGATTCATAGAAGTATTGAAAAATAGTCTAAGTCTCGAATATCGACAGAGCCTCTGCCAAGACACCTTTCAACAGAAGACCTTTCAGAGGACAAGGCCTCAGAGCCTCTGTCAACCACGACAGAACCTCTGTGGAATGAAGACTTAGAAGACTGAAGATTCCTGAAGATTAAGACAAAGAAGATCGTGCCTCTCACATGCCTCTGCTGTACGAAGATCCTGAAGATCATTTGTACAAGGCATGCCCTGCACATTCCACGTGTCAACCTCTGATGGGTTGCAGCCTTTGCAGATTGCGGCGCACTACAATAACGTTGTACCTATTGCAGTTCCACGATGTTGTCTTTGTACCATTAGTACTTCTTGTCTACCTTTTGTCCCCTGTAAAATAGTATAAATAAGAGGCTCCTGTAGAGCTTTTCTAGTAACTTTGCACAACTACGAACACACCAGATTAGAGCATATCATTTTGTATCACACACTCACGGTGTTCATGGTGTTCTTGATTAATCAATACATAGTGAATCATTGAGCTAAACTCTTGTTATTACTGTTTCATGTATTTGATTTTGTGTGTATTTTCTACCGAAGAATATCTCTTTAGTTCTTTTAAAACGCTTCCGCATACATATTTGTTCGAACTTTAGAGATAAATATCATTGTTGAGTCAACATTGGGATCAACAGAACCCTAGACTTCCATTCAACTAACTTTTTAGCCCTAATAGTGAAAAAAAAGGAAAATAGTTTGGCGGTGTTTGGCACGGCTTCCCATGCGACCAAACCAGTGCCATAACCCGCGCCAAGCACTGTCCTGGTCCTGCACGATTTTCAGCTTCAAAACCTCATAACCAAAACTCCCCAGACTCTCTCATTTTGGTTTTTAAGCCACTAAATCGATGGAATCAAGGTTCTAGACCAATTTAAACAATAACCAATCATCAAAACATCAATTTACCCCTTGAAAATCCATCATTGAATAACCCATTCTTCTCAAAACCAAAGAAATAGTGAAACCTAGAGGGTAAACACCATCAATAGATATTTTGTCCAAAACAATAATGAAAACCAACAATATACCAATCAAATCCCATAACTCTTATTGAGTTTTGTCCCAATACACCTCAAGAATGAAATTTCCAAGATACATACTATGAATCACTCTGAGAATCAATAGAGACAAAGGATAGACAGTAATATCTTGTAGAGGATGAAGAACAAACCATATATTTCAGCTTCCTTCACTTATCTCTCCTAGATGAATGCAGAAATCGTCATTGCCTCTCAATCTAGCCTCCAACATGAACCAAATGAAGAATTAGGAAGGGTTTTAGGGGTTTTACCCCTTTCATTCTATATTTACACCAAAATCTCTGAAATTTGATGAACTCCTCTTAACACCCTACAACTCTTCTAAACATCACAATTAAAGGAATAAGGTTATTACAATTTCGGAGGTTTAAAATCGACTTGAAATGGTTTAAGATTGAGAAATAGGAAGGATTTTGGTTGAAAACTGTGTGCAGGGGCTAAGCAAACCTTCGCACGGGTTGTAGCGCGGGTTAGGCCACGCGAGAAGTCACGCCAGTCTCTGTTGTGGGTATTGGCGCGGGTTTGGTCGCGCGGGAGGCCGAGACAGTCTCTGTCGGGCGATTTCGATTTGTGTTTTAGTTATCGTTTGAGGCTAGGATCGAGGTATCAATTAGGGGTTGTCCTGGAGATTATTAAAAGTGTTATTTGGGGGATAATTAAGTAGTTACTCTCGTTTGTCGCGTGATTCAGGTGTTCGATTCGAACGCAAGTGAACTTAAGGACTTGCAGCGAATTGTCAAGGCTCAAGTGAGTTCTCTTAAACGTTTTTACTTGCGATATGATTGACACGTGTTATCAACACTGATTATGGTATGGCATTTTGACATGGCTTTACTCATAATTGATTGAATACACTTTTGCATGGAATGACTTGTTATTTAACTTGCATTGTCCAATGTGATATGCATGCCATGAATTGTTGGGTTGTATATGGTGTTGGGTTGCACAATGGGATTAGGATACTTTGGGATTTCATAAATCCCTTGGGAGTTATACGTATTATCCATGTGTCATGAATCCATTTCGTGAGCACATTGACATGGCATCGACTGGGGGCCATGGGGATCTACTGGGGGCCGAGTGTGGACATCATATGGGAGTGATGGGTGGCTATGAACATTGTACAGATACTCATGTACGTGTTGGTTTAATTCATCAATTTACGTTGGGCCTAATGGTGAATTTTATTCTACTTGAAATTTTACAAAACTTAAAACCATTTTCATGTAGGAAATTGGTGGAGGTTCTTTTAAGGGCAAGGAGAAACTGTGAAGGCAAGTAGAGTCAGACTTATAATGAACCCTTTTAGTTTGTTTCAAGTTTTCTAATATCTCAGTTGTGGTTAAGATTTCCGCTGCTAGACAATGAGAATATTGTTATGGATTGAATCTGTTGTATTTTTGGGACCGTTTGGTTTTTATTTATGGATTTTGTCTTGTGTGGATTTTGGGTTGTTACAGCTAGACACACAATCATTCTATAAGCTTAATAGACGTCTTTTGATAAAAAAAATTTATTTTTACGTATATAAATTAAGTCTTATAAAATAGTTTATTTAAACGCTTAGAAATTAATAGTGTCTTATAAGTGTAGTTTTGTTAGTGTAAGCAAAATCAAAGTACAATAATTTAAATGAAAATGACATGTTATTTCATGTGATTAATTAAACATTACTCCATCTCTTCATATATGTGGGTCAGGAAAAACTTAGGATTTTATAACAAACTAATTTAAATCAAGGTTAAACTACAGATTTATAATTTTGGTAATTCGCACAAAAAGTGTCAGGATCGAATCTTAACAAGACTAATAATACCTAGAATTCAGAATTAAAGAATCTGCGGAATAGAACTTTATTTCTCTCAATCAATGAACAATATATCAGAAAAACACACAGCTGTTTGTATTCAATGCTTCGACTCACAAGATTACAACCAAACCTCAATCTTGATGAACAGGCTCAATCAAGACGACTTCTACTTCTCTAGAAATAGGGTTCTAAACCTTGAGGTTAATTCTCTCTAAACAAAATCGAATTGTATCTCACGTATATCTCTCTATTAGCTATCTATCAACAACTATTTATATAGTACAAGATAACTATCAAAAATAAATTGATCTTCTGAATCTTCTTTAAGCATATCTTCATTCATTCCACTTTTATCTCCAAAATCTTCGCATTCCAACCTTGTCACATCAGCAGTATTAATCTTCATTCAGCATGAGCAGTACTAATATTCTCCAGCAGCACTAATTCATTTCAGCAGTATTAACTCATTCCAGCAGCATTAACTTGTTCCAGCAGTACTAACTTGACTAGCAGTACTAACCTTGTTCCAGCAGCATTAATGTATCAGCAGTACTAACAATGATCTAGCAGTATTAACTTTGTCTTGCAGTAGTAACCATTGCATAAGCAGTACTAACTTTGATCTGGCAGCACTAATGTTGTTCTGGCAGTACTAACCATACTTAGCAAATCTTCAGTTCCCAACAATCTCCCCCTAACTTGACTTTTAGAAAGAGAAGTCAAGTTCTTTAGATGATGATGCTTCCAAAACTTAGTCTTGAACACACAAGTCAAGATTCAATCCCAAACTTTGATTTAAGATCCTTTTTACCAGGTATCTTGCCATCTTAGAATCTTTGTTACTCACCAACTTAGTTTTTAGCATTCCTTTCAACCTTGTCATGCTGTGCTCGTATATTTTATCCACCAAATAATACTCATGATATGCATTGTCAAGAGTTATGACATACACACCACAGTTTTCAATAAGCATCCATTTGGTAACAACTTGAAATTGCCTTTCTGTCAAATACTTAACTGCTTCTGTATTGAACGTTAGACACAAGTATTCAAGTACCATTTTGGTGATGGACATTCCATTCTCAGTCAGCATATTTCCATAAAGCTTCATTCCCACTTTGAACATCTCTTCCAAATCTGATCTAGAGCACATCCTTAAAAGTCTTCCCCATGTAGAACTGACCTCAAACTTCTCATCTGCTCTTTTTACTCTAATGTACTCCTTTCTCTGATCTTTCAAAGTATCCCAGAAGATGATTTCAGGAGCCATAGAAGCTAATGGTTTAACTTTGATAGGACTAGAATCAACCACAGTAATATACATATCACATTGAGTATTTGTTGGTGATTGTACATTGCTTGGTTGACCTGATGGAGTTGCCACTTCTTCTTCAGCAACTTTATGATCAGCTTTCTCTTTCACAACTTCCTCCTTAGCTTCTTCTACACTGGGTTCCACCCTAGGCTTCTTTACAACTTTCTTCTTTGAAGCTATAGACTTTGGTCTTGGTCTTTTGTTTGACATCATCTTGGTTCTTTTGAGTGTTTTAACAGCTTCAGGAATGGTTTCAGCTGTTTCCTTTGTTTCTGCTGCTTCAGGAATGGTTTCTGCTGCCTTATGTTTTTCAGCAGCATTAACCATTTCTGCTGCTTGAATGGTTTCTGCTGCTTTTTGACTAGCAGCATTAACCATTTCTGCTGCTTTTTCTGTTACTGCTTGTAAAGCCCGTGTCCCGGTGCGGATGTTTTATTTTTTTTATTTATTTATTTTAGTTTCGTCTCTTAACGAATTTATTTAACGGGTTTTGTCGAGGAAGACCTTGAAGGTTATTATATGGCAAAAACCTTTCCTTTTGCAATGTTTTGGAAAACCTAAGGACTAGAATGCAAATTTGGAAGAATGGTATGCATGAGGGTCGGTGTTCCCTTTTTGTTTTTCGCTGCACACATAGGATACCAACAGCAAACCAAACAACCCTAAAGTCTTCCCCTTTCACTCTCGGCCGTAACTTCATCTCCCCTTCCCTTCGCTCGTTTTCTTTGGTGTCAAGCAACCCCCATCGGAGAACCCTACCCTTCTTACTGCTGCTACTGTTTTCTTCCACCACGAGACCGCCGGATTTTCCCCAGCAGCCGCCGCTGCCATCGCCGGACTGCAACAGCAGCAGCCGGCGCCGCTGTTTTCGCCGGCGAGCGAGAAAGAGAGAGAAGAGCGTGTAAGAGAGAGAGGGGCAGAGAGAGGGAGAAGGACGACGGGAAGAAGGAACCGGCGATCCAATTCTGCTACTGCTGCTACGTTTTATCGAGAGGTAAATCTTCCTTCCGTTCGTTTTCCTTGTCGTCGCTGCGTCGCCGGAAAAACGGCCGCCGCCGCAGCCGCCGCCGCCGGCGACCACCCCTGCCGGAGGTGGCAGTGGGTGGTGCCGTGTGTTGTCCAGTTTCCGTTAAACCGTGATAGCTAAACCCTAACCCGAAACCTTAATCGCGTTACCGTTTTATAAATCGTGATTTTATGAAAATTCTAAGTGTGCTGTCCAGTTTTCGTTTGACCATAACTTTTCCGTCGTAACTCCGTTTGAGCCGAAACTGGCGTCCACGGTTCAAGTTCGGGGTCGGGCACGTTTTCCGTGTTTTAGCGGAAAACTGGTTCGGTCTCTAACTGGGCGAAAAAGTGGTCGCAAGTTCGGTATTTCGTCATTTCATGTGAAAATTTCTGGAATCTGCCCTGATCTTGCGAAAATCATAACTTTCTGCTCGTAACTCGGTTTGGGGTGAAACTGGTGTCAAAAGTTCCCTTTTTGAGTCTAGAAACTTTTCTGTGTTTTGTGCAAAACCCAGTTCGGGACATAGCTTGGGTCGATTTGTCGTTTTATGCTGAAAGGTGCTGATTTTCGTTGTTCCGGAATCTGTTTTTGTAAAATCCGTAGTAAATTGTAGAAAAATCGTTAGGAGGCGTATAATATGTCCTTGGAACCCTAACTCAGAGTACTTTCTGGTCATGAAATAATATTGGGAATTTTCTGGGTTTAAGGGGGTCGAAACAGGTCCCGAACAGACCTGTTTTGGGTGAGCGGAATTTAGTTTTAGTGACAGTTTAAGCGTGTGTCGTGTCATAGAGTCCGGGTCTCGTATTGACACGTTTTAACATGCATTTAGGTGCTGGGAAGTGACCGTATTTGTGAAGCTTGAATTGTGTTATTAAGCTGGGCGCGCATTCGAGGTGAGTTCTCTCACTGTGTAGTTAGGAGTTGTATGCATGTCATAATAGTTTGCGTGTACTACTGTCTTTGTGGTGTGAACTAGTTGGTTGTGGTGTGTAATATTTGATTGGTTTGAATGCTTGGTATAAATGTGTTACAATACAATTCGGTGGGACCAAGGCCTCGATGGTACTGAGGTGTTGGTTACATTACAATTCGGTGGGACCGAGGCCTCGATGGTACTGAGGTGTTGGTTACATTACAATTCGGTGGGACCGAGGCCTCGATGGTACTGAGGTGTTGGATACATTACAATTCGGTGGGACCGAGGCCTCGATGGTACTGAGGTGTTGGATACATTACAATTCGGTGGGACCGAGGCCTCGATGGTACTAAGGTGTTGGATACATAATTACTTGTAGATGTTTACTCGTTTTATGTAACTGTGATGTTGTTGCTTATGTGCGGATAGGGGTGATGTGTATATAATTCCTATCTGCGCATGTGTTGGAATTCACTAAGCTTCGTGCTTACCCTTTCCCAATAAACTGTGGTTTCAGGTACGGGCGGCTCCAAGGCGTGACGAGTACACACTGGCGCGCGAGGAGAGCTGGTTGTTTTATGGTTTTATTAATTAAACGTTTATTCCGCTGTATTTTTATTATAAAGTTATTAATTATGAGTTTGCAAACGAAACGTTGGGATTCATTTAATGAGTTGTTATAAATGAATTGTTTATTTAAAAATTTAAATTTACTTGTAATTTTTGGGACGTTACACTGCTTCTTTTAAAATCTTTGATACTGCTGCTTTCACCATCTCAAATACCTCTGCTTCAATCTCAGATTTAGTTACTGTAGAAACAGATACTGCTTCCTTCTCACTGTCAGATACTGCTGCATCAACAAGACTATGTATAATTTCAGTTACTGCTGCTTCAATTTCAGATACTGCAGCATTAACTGTTTCTACTGCTTTTTCTGTGGTTTCTGCTGCTTCAGTTACTGCTGCTTTCTCACTTTCTGCTTCCTTTGCAACTTCTGCAACCTGCTCAGCCTCCCCCTCAACTTTATGCTCATTCTCCCCCTCAACCTTTGCATCCTCCATGTTTAGTTCGGTTTCTAACTCCCCCTTTTTGGAAGCATCAGTGGTTGATCTTCTCCTTCTCAGAACATACTGAGCTTTCTTTCTTCTTTGCAGCAACTTGGTGATCATCTTCTTATTTTTCTCTATCTTGGTGTGTTGATAAAGAATCACCTTTTTAAGCTCATCAATCTCCTTCTGCTGATTTATAACATCAATGTTGATGTTGGCAATGGTTTCCATCAATTCCTCATAAGTATATCTATCCTCACCCTGTTTAGGAGTGTTTACCTCCGTTAAAGGATCACTGGAAATTTTAGTAGGTGTCTTTTGCCTAGCAAAAGCACTGCCTACTCCCATGGTTTCTTGGCGCCTGGGTCCTCTGAATGTTTTCACATTCTGAGTTGCCGTGGGGAAGGTCTTATTGATGTTACCACTATCCTTCCCTTTGCTAGCAGAAGTAGTGGCAGCCTTGCAGCCCACATGCTCATCCTTCTCCTTAGAGAGCACCTTCTTGGGGTTGGGAGACACCCCTGTGGTTACCCTTTTGATATTCTCTATTGGAGAATGCTCCAATAGAGGGCTTGTAGGCTTTGGGCTTTTAGGAGATACACCAAGGGAAGGAACCTTGTGTACCTTTCTTCTTTCAAACTTCTTGGTGATTTTGGGAGTGGGTCTTAACAGAATGGACTGTGGGATGTCTTTGGTGATGGAAGGTTGGGATTGGTCATCAGTGGGTGTGTCTAATGGGGGCCTTGACCCTGATGCCATACCTTCAGTGGTGTGGGACACAACCATCATTGTAGAGAACAATGGTGTGTCAACTCCTTCCGAGTCCCTAGGAATTCTTCTCATATTTGAGAAAACCTTCCCTTTAGGGGGTTTTGGCACATATACCTCAGCAGACTGAGGTAAATCCGTCAATTCATGGTTAATTACTTCTTGGACAAACCTGGGATACATGTAAAATTTCTTTTTGGATTCTAGGTTTGCCACAAGATCATTAAAAATCATTGCTGAAAAATTGAACTTTCTGGCAGTGGTTAAGCAGACCAAGGCATAAGCAATGGTACTGCTAAACTCACTCCATCCAGTTGTTTTCTTTGAAATACAATGCATAAGAGTATGAACAAGAAATCGCCATTGGGTGTAGAATTTTGACTTGAAGAATTTAAAAACGCCAATGGGACCTTCATACCCCATTCTTGGTAAGGTCGAGAAAAGTTCATCATTAGATAGATAGGTTATACCTGAGGCATCATCTAAGTGAAGAGTGATGCGAATAACCTCCTCTGTGACCTTCAAGGGTTTGTCACAAACCCTTGTTCGAATGATTTTCTGCCCATCTTCGAAAATAACAGCGGCATTCTCCCAAAATTGCTTTTGATGCCCGATATATATGGTTGGGCATACTGTTAGGGCATGTGAGATGTGTGAGGACTTGAGAAAATCCACAATCTCATGAAATCCTGCGGCCTGCTTCGGCTTCTGAAGCATCGCAATCTCATTGTGCTCATCGACAAACTCCATTTTCGTCATTCTTCCTGAGGATTTGGATAGAAAACACAGAGATTCTAGGGAGAAAAGGTTAGAACGAGAGAGAGGAAAAATTTAATGCAAAGAGACGTTATGAACTTTGGCGGGCTGATAGAGTATTTATAGCAGTATTAGCCCTGATTTTCTTTAAAAGCAGTATTAACTGCAAGGCAGTATTAACTACACAGCAGTATTAATTACTTAGCAGTATTAACGACTGAGCAGTGTTAACTACTAAGCAGTATTAACTTCAAAGCAGTATTAACTACTAAGCAGTATTAACTTCAAAGCAGTATTAACTACTAAGCAGTATTAACTTCAAAGCAGTATTAACTACAAAGCAGTATTAACTACACATTGGCAGTAGAAAATATGTACTAGCAGTAGAAACTCTGCACTGGCAGTAGTAACTATACTTACACTTTGCAGCACTTGTCCATCTTACCTTTTGACATATCACCTTTACCACTTATCTTACCTCCTTCAGAGTTATTCCCAAAAGCAACACGTCCTCCATCAATTCTTTTGAAATTCTTGAGGCAGGCCATGTTACCTGTCATGTGCCTGGAGCAACCACTATCAACATGTCAGATGCTCTTCCCCTTGAGCTGTTGGTTGCCCTGCACATCAGATAAATCAGTTAGTTTTATTGGGAACCCAAGCCGAAGTGGTCTTGGGTCTCCCTTGCTCATCAAAGTACTTGCACTGGGTTTTGATGAGATTTTCAAACTTAGGTACTGCAGTACTGGAGAACTTTGTCAATATGATTGGTCTAGTAGCACAAAAACTAGAAGCAATATTAACCTTAGAAGAAGTACTAACAGAGTTAGCAGCACTAACAGAGTTAGCAGCACTAACAGAGTTAGCAGCACTAACAGAGTTAGCAGCACTAACAGAGTTAGCAGCAAACTAACACTGCTAGCAGTATTGGCAGTAGTATTGCTTCTAGCAGCACTATCCTTGTCAGCAGTACTATCTGAGGTAGCAGTACTGACATTAGTGCTTTTGGGGACCCACATATTGACACATTCCTTTTCAGTCTGTTTTCTCATGTGGCTTTTGGATTCAGCTTGTTTCTTAGCCACATTATTCCTTGCAGGCTTCCTATAACCAGAAGATTTTTGAAAACTTCTTTGAAAACTTTTCTTTTGGTTAATAGGATTGAAATAACAGTATTTGGCAAGATGATTCAATTTGCCACAAATAAAACAAGGTTTTGGTCTGTTAATCCTTTGCAGATTAACTCCTTGCTTTTGTGCCCACTGGTTATTCCAATACCTTTGATTTCCCCTCCTTTTATCATGTTTTTGGGGTTCATCCTTTTGAAGATTATTGCAAGAACAATGTTCACAGGTATTGGACTTCACAACAGTGGTTTGTGTATAATGAACTCCTTTTCCTTTTTCAGATCTTTTCATCTCATTGTTCTTATCCCAGGGACTTCCACCATCCTCATTGGTCTTTATGTAATTCTCTAAGGGAATCTCACCACTGACATTCTTGTCCCTTTTCTTAGACTCTTCCTTTTTAGTTTTATCCTCCACAACAACTTCATCTGATGGATCTATTTTAGTAGCTCCTTCAGGTAAGTCCTTCCTATCCTTGGTTTCTAATAGGTCTGACTTAGGAGGGATGTAGTTGTTGTTGTAGGGTGGGGGTGTGGCATTGTACCCTATGCCTGGTTTCAACTTACTATGGATTTGAGAGTTGATTATGTTGTCCATGACTTTAGAGGCACAATTAAACTTTTCTATATCAAGTTTAACTTTCTCAAGCTCTCCTTTTAGTTTCTCACACTCTTCCCTGGATTCTTTAAGCTGGAACTCTAGACCACCCTTTTCCCATTTCCAGTAGTTTGTATCATAGGAGTGTTGAAGTTCATTGGCTTGAAAAGCCCTAATCTGTTCTTCAAACTTCTCAACAATTACTACATAGTCTTTTCTGTCCTTTTCTAATCTCTTAAGGTCATCACACATTCCCTGATTGTGATCTCTATACCTTTTAACAGTGTCTATACAAGCTTGAGAACAGAGATTAGATTTTACCTCAGTAGGAATATCTGAGACTTCTGCCATGAGAGCATGATTCTGAATTGCCTCTTCTGCTTGATCACTCCAATCAAAAGTACTGTTTGATTCAATAGAATTGTCCATAATAATTGTAGAATTCTAAGGAACACAGGCTCTGATACCACTTGTCAGGATCGAATCTTAACAAGACTAATAATACCTAGAATTCAGAATTAAAGAATCTGCGGAATAGAACTTTAATTCTCTCAATCAATGAACAATATATCAGAAAAACACACAGCTGTTTGTATTCAATGATTCGACTCACAAGATTACAACCAAACCTCAATCTTGATGAACAGGCTCAATCAAGACGACTTCTACTTCTCTAGAAATAGGGTTCTAAGGTTAATTCTCTCTAAACAAAATCGAATTGTATCTCACGTATATCTCTCTATTAGCTATCTATCAACAACTATTTATATAGTACAAGATAACTATCAAAAATAAATTGATCTTCTGAATCTTCTTTAAGCATATCTTCATTCATTCCACTTTTATCTCCAAAATCTTCGCATTCTAACCTTGTCACATCAGCAGTATTAATCTTCATTCAGCATGAGCAGTACTAATATTCTCCAGCAGCACTAATTCATTTCAGCAGTATTAACTCATTCCAGCAGCATTAACTTGTTCCAGCAGTACTAACTTGACTAGCAGTACTAACCTTGTTCCAGCAGCATTAATGTATCAACAGTACTAACAATGATCTAGCAGTATTAACTTTGTCTTGCAGTAGTAACCATTGCATAAGCAGTACTAACTTTGATCTGGCAGCACTAATGTTGTTCTGGCAGTACTAACCATACTTAGCAAATCTTCAGTTCCCAACAAAAAGCATCCGTTGGTTCAAATCTCTCACTTCTATTCTCTCTCTCTCTTCTGTTATCTCCATGGCCTTTCCACATGCGAACAAAAACACCATATGTGACTCTTACCTCTAGGGGTGTACAGAAAACCGTCAACCCGTGAAAACCGCCCAACCCAACCCGCTAACAACCCGATTAAACCCAACCCGCCAAACCGCCAACCCGCTAATTAGGAGGGTTGAAATTGGGTTAGCATAACTCAACCCAACCCAAATCGCCAACCCGCCGCTAATATATATTATTTCGATAAATTATATATATATATATATAGGGTCTGGTTCAGGGGAAAACCTCAAATAAACGGAAAACTAAGGAACACTCTCGTAGCCCTTCATCTGGGCGGTATGCACTTGTGCATACAGGTTATTTGTAACATGCATTTGTGCATATATGCATAAATGCATAATGCACTTGTGCATAAAACAAAAAAATAACATAATTTACCTATATGCACAATGCATACCGTCTAGATGAGGGTCACCAGGGTGTTCTTCAGTTTTCCGTTTCTTTGAGGTTTTCTCTTGAACCTCTCTCTCTCTCTCTCTCTCTATATATATATATATATATATATATATATATATAAGGTTCTAAATGACGTGAGGCGTGGCGATGAGGTCAATCCTTACGACTTACGACGGCATATATATATATATATATACACACACACACATATATATATACACACACATTGTGTGTTATGTACTAAATAATACCGTAGAACAAGATAAATTATGTAAAGTAATAAAACAATAAAAAAATGATATCAAATATATAGAGCTTACAGAAAATGATATAAAGAGTGCAAAAGTGAGAGTAAATCTTGAATCTCTACTTACTACTATCTTTAATTCTCATTGTTCGCGTCCGACTCTTCGGGTACGGGAATGAGAGTAAGTATTTACCAGTTTAGGGTTTTTAGTTTTTAGGTTTCCTTATTATGAGTATTTAAGTCTTACGTGTCGTGAACAATTATCTTTTATTCTTCAAGTTATATACTAAAAACAATCTTACATCTTACAAAATAATGCGCCAACACATCGTAACGCACCATAACGTGTCATAACGCGTTACAAAGCAAGTCAACCCTTAGAGTGGAGCCATAAGGGTTAACGTGACGTCAAACCTATGCCTTGATGCCATAATACGCCGTAACGAGGTCATAACGAGTTATTTAGAACCATGATATATATATATATATATAATATTTATATATATTTGGATGATTCTACTAATTAATAACTTTTTCGAGTATATTTTTAGTATTATTTATTGTATTTCATTCATCAAATTTATTTATATTTCTAACCCGCCAACCCAACCCGCCCTAACCCGCAAGGGTTGGGTTGGGTTACACTTTTGAATGGGTTGGGTTGGGTTGAGAATTTTTAAACCGCCATAATTGGTTTGGGTTGTAAAAACGTCAAAAACCGCCCAATCCAACCCGCGTACACCCCTACTCACCTCTATTCTCTCTCTCTTCTGTTATCTCCATGGCCTTATCACAATATGAATCACTTTCATCTGATATATATATATATATATGGACTTAATCAAATAAGAACTATTTAGTTTGTGGTGACTGTAAGAACCAATGTGAGCCACACATTTAAAATAACTAATATAAATTTTAAATAAATACAAAAGGGTGTTTTAGTAAATTTGTTTCCCAAATCTAATTAAATAATTTAATCCTAAAATATCTTCCTATATTCAACACCTCTCTCTCCTCTCCCTCACTTTTTCTATCTACCAATACCAAAAACCTAGCCTCCATATTCAACACGTCTCTCTCCTCTCACTTTTTCTCCATATTCAAAACATCACTTTTTCTCCGGTATCCCCCCCCCCCCCCCCTCGGCGATCTGTAGTGTTTCAGCACAACCGCCGCACACCCCCTCCCCCCGACGATCTGCAGTGTTTCAGCACAGCCGCCGCACACGATCTGATGTGGGGGTTTCTCAGATTTACGTTGATGTTTTGATCGTCTATGGATTGTCGCCGCAGCAGCAGCCTGGTGGTGCAGTGGTGGCGGAGCGGAGGGGAATCCCGGCGGCTTCATATGTAGAGGATGTGCAAACTTATCTAAATAAATTAGGCCTTGATGTCAACTCTACTCTCGCCTTCCTCCAAGAAAGGTCTCTTGTTTTTTCCTTCATTTCGTTCGATTTAAGTCTCTGCAAGGGTTTGTAGTAGTTTATCTTTCTTCTCTGGAAAAATCTCGGTTTTATTAGGGTTTATAGGAGTTTTTTCTCCAAAGGTAAAGAAAAACTGTGATGAATTATATTTTTGATTTTTGATTAATTAACGTTATTGAGATTTTAGAGAAGCTGTATCAGTGGTATCACGTATGAATCAAAGTGGTATCACATGTGCATTTTCAAATGGTATCACAGGCATTTTCTAAGGGTATCAGTGCATTTTCAAAGGGTATCACAATGCATATTCACTGGGGTATCACAGTGATATCACATTTGTTCTTGTATGTATTCTGGGTATCACACTGGGATATCACAGTGATATCACATTTGTTCTTGTATGTATTCTGGGTATCACACTGGGGTATCACAGTGATATCACATTTGTTCTTGTGATATCATTATCATAATCAGGAGAGAGGAGAGAGGAGAGAGAGGAGAGAGAGGAGAGAGAGGAGAGAGGAGAGAGGAGAGAGGAGAGAGGAGTTTTTAAATACCTAAAATGCCCTTTTATTAAAATTTCAAACAAAATTACCAAAATTAATAATTTCCTAATTTATAGTTTAATATGTGGCTCACATTGGTTCTTACAGTTACTACAAAATAACTAGTTCTCCTTTGAATGGCCCCATATATATATAGCCTTAGGTTCAATAGAGAAGTCCAAATATTTAGAGAAATAGAGAAGTGATCTTGGACATTTATTCGGTTAAGATCGGTTATAATTGGTCAAAAGTTGCGGCTTTGACTGGTCAAAAATTTCGGCTTTGACTGGTCAAAAGTTGCGGTTGTTCCAAAAATAGAAGGGCAATTTCGTAACTTTTACAAAAAAACACGGGCTGAGTTCATATATGAATCTGTGTGATTCACATATGAACTATACGTTCATATATGAACCTTTGTAATTCACATATGAACTCTTTATAACTAATTCATATATGAATCTTGTGATTCATATATGAACCTTTGTGTTTCATATATAAAACTAATTAACTGTAGGTTTATATATGAATCAGTTGAACCAATTAATTGATTCATATATGAATCTTTGTGTTCATATATGAACCTTTGTGATTCATATATGAATTTTTTTAACTAATTCATATATGAACATTTGTGTTCATATATGAATCTTTGTGATTCATATATGAATTTTTTTAACTACTTCTCATATGAACAAATTAACTGATTCATATATGAATAAAAAAGATTCATATATGAATCACAAAGGTTCATATATGAATTAGTTAAAAAGAGTTTATATGTGAATTACAAAGGTTCATATATGAACGTATAGTTCATATGTGAATCACACAAATTCATATATGAACTCAGCCCGTGTATTTTTTACGAAACTATCCCTCTATCTTGTGCACACCACGCGAGTAATTATCCGCTGCTTCTCGGTCAAAGCCGCCGATCTTGACCGAATAAATGGCCAAGATCACTTCTCTATTGCTCTAAATATTTGGACTTCTCTATTGAACCCTTCCCTATATATATATATATATATATATATATATATTATTTCAATTAACTATTGTAACCTCATGTTTTAATTATAGACTGTTATCATCTTGTGAACCCAAAAATATCCTAAACAAAATACAAAAAATGTAAAACCTAAAGATCCCTAGAAACATCTAATCATACTCACCATATTTAAATTAATGTATCCATTAAAAAAAATATTTAAATTAATGTAAGGAGTAGTTTGCTTAAAAATTGGAGATGCTACAAGGACTTAGATATACATTGGGAACAAAATCAATAATCAAATATGAATATCCGTCAAACATCTTCGACGAACCTAAAAGCAAAAACCTATAATATCAAATACATTGTTTCAATTAAACATTATAATCACTTGTTTCTTATTACATATAATGATCACTTTGTGAACACAATGTAATATAATAATACTAACCGATAGGAAACTTTTAAAATAAATATGTAGAGAGAAAAATAATATTTTAATAAATAAAATGAATATTTTAATATTATAATCAAAATGAGGAATCTATTGAAGATAAATTTAAATTTTTTTAGAGATTTTGACGTTTAATTTTCTATTTTAGAGAAATTTTGGAAATCTGTTAAAATGCTCAAAGAACAACAATACAAAAAACCTAAAGATCCTTAAAAATATTGTGTAATAAGTTGAATATAAATTGTGAACAACTAATTCGTACTTTTATTAGGGAGTTGGATTTCCTTTTTTTATTGTATATAAAGCTCACATTAAATCTCAGTTCTTAATTGAACAATCATATATAAGTTCCTATAGAAACCCAAAGATGAGCAGGATTACAGGAACCACCTACAACACGCCAATTGTCCCTTATTATTATTATTTTAATATTCACCATAAAATAACACATTTATAATGAATATGGACGTGTTATTCATCTTTGAATCATACATAGATGTTGAATACGAACTTGTTATATATTCATCATGAATCACACCATTATAAAGATATACCCACATGTAGTGTTGTGGGTGTTCTTTCGGTTTCTATTTAGTGTTAGGTTTTTAACGGAACATGCCTATATATATGTTTATTTATATACATATATATATATATAGGGGTTAAATCAAATGAGAACCACAAATATGTTATAAATCGTGAGAACCGATATAAAAAATATTTTTTTATATGATATTTTTTCATCAAATGCTAGGATTTATTATATTTTACTTCAAATATATGGGTTTCATAATATGATAGTTTCACATGGATTTGTTTTACCATGTGAATATTTTTTAAGAGTATTTTTCATTTCACTAGGTGAAACAAAATTCGTTTTTCACGTGCAAACTTTTCATAAGGTGAACATGAACATATGTGTAACAATATCTTAAATCATAGGTTTTGATGAAAAAAAATCATGTAATCAAAATTTTTACATTGGTTCTCACGGGTTTGTAACATATTTGTGGTTCTCATTTGATTATCGCGTCTTATATATACATATATATAACAACATTGTGTTAGTTTTAGGGATTACAGAATAACAATAATACTTGGATAATTTCTAGGATCGTGATTGAATCACTTTCCGAAATCTGTAATTCGTCCCTATTGCTTGGGGTTACACGAATTCAGAAGTGGGATAATCCAAGAAATCAGATTCGGATTACAAGCCTAATCCAAATCCACAAACACAGAATACCTTGCGATGGATTGCGTTTTTCAGAGACGGAGAGTTGCAGAGAAGAAATCGTTTTCTTCCTTCGTTGTCCTTTTCAATATTCCAACAAATCGAAAATTTATAGAAATTTTTTTGGCGGGAAAATTTTTGGCGGGAAAACGGGTTTGGTGGGAAAACTGTTTTTGGCCATAACAATTCGTTTTTAGAACCCCCGCTAGAAATTCGTTTTTGGAACCCCGTCCCCAGGGGCGCTGCCACCGGACCCCCGATTTCCTGAGTCCACATTTAACTATCCGAGTGTGCACCCCGCACCTCCAGACTCGGAATGTAAAATGAACTCAACTTGTCTCGATATTAAATATGACTACACTAAAATATATTGATGACACTAAAATCACCAACATTCCTCCCCCATTTTAGTGTAATCGTTAATTAACTAAAAGCAAACGCAAAACCAAACTCATGCATAAATGAAAATGTCTTGAAGATTGAATTTTCATATTAGTGTAATACACATTTCAAATACTCGAGAATCTGGGTGTCCTAAGGATTGAACCCATCAACTCATTTGAGTAACTGAAGATACTATACACATAAGTTTACACAAATTCTAATGTTTCAGACTCGACACTATTACCGCCATGTGTCCTATCCATTCATGAGTGCATAAAAAGCCTAGCCCAAAGCCTTCTAAAGCGGCAACACTTCACACTCATATAGGCAGTCCTTTTAAATCATGCACCTGTAAGTACACTTTTTCAAAAGAACTATTAAGAACTTAATTCAACCTACCTTAACTCTACAGGTTTAAGCACATACCTTGGGATGATGTAATACAAATGCGCTTCAATCTCCATAAATAAGCTTTCCACATTGAATTCAGCTTCTAACATCGTATTAGAAGGGAATTGGGTATCTTATCCATAGAGATATCAAGTGGGCTTTAAACCCATCCCTATCACCGACTTTGCTACCAAGTCTCTAGCTAACCCCTTCGTCAAGTGATCAGCCAAATTCTGTTAAGATCGAACCCAATCAACAGAAATAATACCATGAGTTATAAGCTCACGTACCATACTATGTCTAACACCCAAATGTCGCGACTTTCCATTATACACTTGACTATAGGCCTTGCCCAAAGTGGCAGAACTGTCACAGTGTATAAAAATGGGTGAAATCGGTTTTGGCCACAAAGGAATCTCATAAATCAAATTCCTTAACCATTCTGCTTCGTTCCCAGCAGCTGCAAGGGCTACAAATTCTGATTCCATAGTTGACTTTGTGATACAAGTTTGCTTCTTGGATGCCCAGGAGATTGCACCTCCTCCAAGAAGAAAAACCCAACCACTTGTTGAGGAGTGGTCCTCCATGTTTGAAATCCAACTAGCATCAGTATACCCTTCAATCACAGAAGGAAACCCTACATAAGTCAAACCATAATCCATGGTTTTCTTTAAATACTTCAACACCCGCCTTACTGCTTGCCAGTGATGAGTACTAGGATTGCTAGTAAACCTACTTAGCGTTCCTACAGCAAAAGCAATATCAGGCCTTGTGCTGGTCATGGCATACATCAAACAACCAATGACCTTTGAATATTCAAGCTGTGAAACTGCTTAACCAGTATTAGGCATAAGCTTCATACTTGGATCAAACGGAGTACTCACAGGAGAACAATCCAAACAATTGAATTTCTTAAGTACTTTCTCAATGTAATGAGACTGTGAAATAGAAATTCCTTGATGTTCACGCTTGATTCTTATACCAAGAATCACTTCTCCCTCCCCCATATCCTTCATAGAGAATTGAGAAGATAAAAATTCTTTGGTCATATCAACTTGCCTTTGATCAGTACCGAAGATCAACATATCATCCACATACAAGCATATGATCACTCCTTTACCAGACGCATCAAACTTACTATATACACACTTGTCCGATTGATTTAGCATAAAACCATTACTTAAGACAACATCATCAAACTTTTGATGCCACTGTTTAGGCGCTTGTTTCAGCCCATATAAAGACTTAACCAATTTGCATACTTTATGCTCATTACCTGGCATAACAAAACCCTCAGGTTGCTTCATGTATACTTCTTCATCCAAATCACCATTCAGGAATGCTATTTTGACATCCATTTGGTGAATGACCAGATTATGAATTGCAGCTAAGGCAATCAGCAATCTAATAGTAGAAATACGAGCAACAGGTGCATAAGTATCAAAGTAGTTAATCCCAGGTTTTTGTATAAAACCTTGAATAACCAATCGAGCTTTGAACTTGTCAATTGTTCCATCTACTTTCATCTTCCTCTTAAATATCCACTTGCAACCCAAAGGTTTGTATCCAGGAGGAAGATCAGATAAAACCCACGTGTTATTTCCCATGATGGAATCCATTTCATCATTTATTGCTTCTTTCCAAAACCCATCACTCAATCCTGAGTATGACAACATAGAATTCACCATTTCCTTGAGAACTCTATTTTTCCTTTCAGAAATACCATTTTGTTGAGGACTGTATGGTGATGTAATTTCATGAATGATTCCTACAGATTGGAAATAACTAGGATCATAATACTCACCACCTCTATCAGTACGAAGTTTCTTGATTAAGTCATTTTGTTGCAACTCAACTTCAGTTTTATAAATTTTGAATTTATCAAGGGCTTCATCCTTAGAATGTAATAAATATACATAGCAAAACCGAGAGTAATCATCAATAAACGTTACTATGTATTTCTTATTACCTAAGGATGGAGTTGCATGAAAGTCACATAGATCACTATGTATTAATTCAAGCATAACAGAATCTTTTTTCACATTTGAAAATGGTTGTCTAGTTATCTTAGTTAACATGCAGGTTTTACACTTCTCTATGTTAACATCAAACGGTGGAATTAATCCATTTTTAGATATTTCAAGCATACGTTTATAATGAACATGCCCTAAACGTGCATGCCAAATAGAAGAATCATCAATACTAGAACAAGCCATATATATACAATCTGCATTATTGTTATTTACATTCAATCTAAACATACCATTTGTAAAATACCCAAATCCAACAAATGTACCACACTTTGATAAGATATACTTATCAGACTCATAAACCTATTTATAACCACACTTATTTAATACACCACCAGAAACCAAGTTCTTCCTAATCTTAGGAACATGTATCACATTTCTAAGATGAAGACTTTTTCTAGAACTAAAAACTAAAGACACAGAACCACGACCAACAACCGAAGCTTTATTATGGTCTCCCATATACAGCACCGATCCATCATCTACTACTTCATACTCCTTGAACCAACGGAGATCTTTACATACATGACTCGTCGCCCCCGAGTCTACCCACCATGTATGATCATCATCTTGCACATAAAATGTTTCAGGAATAAGTGTTACATGATATATAACAGAAGTAGTTCCAGAAATAAGATTCTGACCTTGTTGTGGTTTTGGACCTTGATCCTTAGATCCCTGTCCAGAAGTGCTTGCACCATTCTTGTTCTTTCTCAGACGACAATCACGTTTTATGTGACCAGGTTTGTTGCAATTCCAACACACAAGTTTTGCTTTCTTGTTGGAACCCTTTTGATTGTCATCCTTCTTCTTTCTTTTCCCAAACTTGTTGTTTTTCTGGATTTTGTCATCTTCTACCATGTTCACAGAAGATCCAGGAATTTCTTTCTCCTTTCCTTTGCCACTTTCTTGGACCCGTAGGCCCTCCTCAATTCTCAAGTGACTGCCAAGTTGTACAAGAGACAACTCCTCCTTTTGGTATTTCAAAGTGTGTTTGAAATCTTTCCAGGATGGGGGCAATTTGTCAATAACACTTGAGACAGATATGGACTCATCCATATTCATCTTGTGTTGTTCAAATTGTCCCAAAATCCTCATGAGTTCGTTGTACTGTTCCATGACAGGCCTCGAATCCACCATTTTGTAATTGTTAAAATTACTCACGAGAAACTTCTTACTAGAAGCGTCCTCTATCATGTATTTGGATTCAAGGGCATCCCACAGATCTTTTGCAGATTCATGATTTTGATAGATATCAAAGAGAGAGTCAGACATACCATTCAGGATGTGTCCACGACAGATGTAGTCATCGTTTTCCCACTTGCAGCGTTTTCTGGTGTGTTCCAGCGTTTCGTTTTCTTGGGCTTCAGGGGCAGGGGTACTCAAAACATGCACAACTTTCAGAGTGGTGAGAAGAAAGTGCATCTTCTTCTGCCAACGACGAAAGTCGTTTCCTTCAAACTTATCAAGTTTTCCGAATTTGGAACTCATGTCCCTGACAGATTCTGCCATTGTTATTCCTTTACATAAAATTACAGATTTCGAATGTTAGTTTTAGGGATTACAGAATAACAATAATACTTGGATAATTTCTAGGATCGTGATTGAATCACTTTCCGAAATCTGTAATTCGTCCCTATTGCTTGGGGTTACACGAATTCAGAAGTGGGATAATCCAAGAAATCAGATTCGGATTACAAGCCTAATCCAAATCCACAAACATAGAATACCTTGCGATGGATTGCATTTTTCAGAGACAGAGAGTTGCAGAGAAGAAATCGTTTTCTTCCTTCGTTGTCCTTTTCAATATTCCGACAAATCGAAATTTTTTGGCGGGAAAATTTTCTGGCGGGAAAATTTTGGCGGGAAAACGGTTTTGGCGGGAAAACCGTTTTTGGCCATAACAATTCGTTTTTAGAACCCCCGCTAGAAATTCGTTTTTGGAACCCCGTCCACAGGGGCGCTGCCCCCGGACCCCCGATTTCCTGAGTCCACATTTAACTATCCGAGTGTGCACCCCGCACCTCCAGACTCGGAATGTAAAATGAACTCAGCATGTCTCGATATTAAATATGACTACACTAAAATATATTGATGACACTAAAATCACCAACACATTGTAATATAAATCCAGTAAATACCATTTTAAAATCATAGTAAAATAAAAAATAATTCCTTCAACAATTAATTAACATCAAATCAAAGCAAAACATTTCCATTTATTAATTATTATAATTATAATCATACGATGACCTTCCAAAATAAAGATCTTCAAACCGGCCCATATATATGAATCATTTTTCCGTATACTGACAAGGTGAGATGAGGACCTTGGAAGGTTAGATTCAATGTTACTAATGTCATCAACATACAAATTCAAAAACTATTTGTATTATCCTATAATCATTTCTAAACCACAAAACATATAATTCTGGACGAATCCCAAGTTTTCCATACAGTAAATAAACACATACTCGAATCCTCAAACACGTTGACCACGTCACACATCGACATGGAATTTTAACTTTCGTTATCATATATAGTTTAACGTCGTTATAGAAATAAATAAATAAACAAAGCATTAATCAATAATGACATTTTGTTTTACTGGTAAATTTAAAAAAAGTATGTACAAAATGTATCAAACTAAACATAAACGGACTTTATTTCAACCAGAAAGCACATATTGGAATATATTGCAAATTGTCGACATAAATAAATTTAATTTAAAAGAATTCTATCGTTTACATATATAAACATAAGTAGGTAATGTAAATTTGTTCCAAATTTATAACATATTAGGAGGACCAAAAGGTATATAAATAAATCAATACGTATACCATAAATCGTGTAAAGCGATCATGATGGTTGATCATTTAAATCCATTACACTGTGTTCTCTAATCCGTAGAGAAAAGAAATGAAATGAAATGGATGGAAAAAAATAAAGAAAAAAGAAAAGAAAGGAAATGAATTTTTTCATTTGTGTTCTCGAAAGATAAAAAAAAAGGAAGGAAAGGGATGGGATGTTTTGTTAATATATAACCAATAATATCATTGAAGAAGCATTTTGCTAATATATAACCAATAATATCATTGAAAAAGCATTGGATCAGAAATGTAGATGGGATGTTTTTTTTTTGTATATTAATTTGCACTTATATCTTAAACATTCTTATATGTTAAAAACGCAAATATTGTACCAATATTGTTGTCGAACAAAAATTATTTTTTAAAAATGAAGGTTTAACAAATCACATAATTAATTGCAAAATGGTTTTATTACTAAAGCATTTTTAAAGGATGACTTTATTAAGACAACCATGTAAATACTATTTAGACACCCTCTAATAGTAATAATTATATAATTGTTTTTTCAAATAGATAATCATTAATGTTATTATTAAGGTTATGTTTAGCAACTAGCTGATAAAATAGCAAGTAAGGGCATCTCCAACAGCTTCCTTAAATTTTTTTTAAAATGGAGAACCAAAAGTTAAAATCTCCAAAAAAATTTGCTTCCATCTCCAACAGATTCCCTATTTTGGAGAATTCTAGTTTTGGGGTATTCTCCATATTTGGAGAAAATTTTAGGGGATCTCCAACTTTCTCCAAAATGGGGATGGGTTTGGAAAAGCTGTTGGAGCTCATTTTAGGACCAAAATCCCCATATTCTCCATTTTCTTCAAAATAGGAAAGCTGTTGGAGATGCTCTAAATGACTAAACATAGTATCTTGAAAAAATAATCAATTACAATAATGATATATAAACAAATTTATAGTAATATAATATGTTAATTAGTACAAACAAAGTACTAAATAATATAATATGTTAATTAAAAAATTTAAAATTTAATATTATATATAATACAAATTTTGAATTTGTAAAACGAACTTAGAAAATTTTTGCATTAAGTTATGATTTTAAATAACCGTTACATATAATAATTTAAATAATAATTAAAAATATAAAAATTGATAATTAAAATATATTGATTAATATTAAAAAAATTATATGATTATCTATAATTCTAAATTTTTAAAATTAATATCAATAAATGATTAAAATTTAATTTATAATTTTCAGTTAGTATTAATTAATAATAATTAACAGTTATTTATAATTAATAGTTAATAAATAATAATCAATATTAATGAGAGCATAATTAAAATAATCACACAAAGGTCCTTAGGGCATCCACACACCCTTGCAAAACCAATTGCAAAAGAAAAAGAGCATGCCACCTCATCAACCGATTGCAACAATTGCAATTGCAAGCCAAACATGGGTCCCATGTCGGGTCATGCTCTTACTTTATATTATTATATCATATATTTATTAACAAAAAATAATTAGAATATATATAATAATTTATAAAGTAATTAATAAATGTTGTAGTGGGGACCAATTGAAAGTGTAAATGAATTGCAGATGTGTGGATGGTAATTGCAACAGCTGATATGACACAATTGAAAGTGTAAATGAATTGCACGTGTGTGGATGGTCTTATAAACTACTTCAAGTAACTTATTAAAAAACTAACTTATAAACTACCTTATGTCCATTCAAACATATATACCCTGAAAATAAGCTAGCTTAATTTTGCCAAACAATGCCTAATAGTTTTACTCTTTTTATTATTAATAGTTTTATTCTTTTTATATTTTTAAATTAATATGATCATTATATTATTATTATTATTATTATTATTATATAGATTACAAAATTTAAAGTTTAAATAATAAGTAAGCAAATTATTAATTGTTTACTTTTCTAAAGAAATATTATGTTATTATTAATCAATTTTTTGTTTTTTATTTTTGTTTAAATAATCAGTATATTGTTATTATTATTATTTTCAAAGTTTAAGTAACAAAATAAACAAATTACTAGCAAATCAATAGATCTTATATAATTGCTTAAAATCAAATGTGAAAAATCACCACAAAAATCGACCTTATCAGTCAACGGAAAATTCCCATGCTGATATGTCACTGAAATTGACTTCTGTCGCTAATCCGTCACTGAAAGTTCGTCGCTGAAACAGTGGTTGATGATACTATCAGTGCAACAACCCAAAATCCAAAATAACATATATAATTCATAAAATGTAACCAAGTGGTCCCAAACATTTGAATCATAACATAATAATATTCTCAAGGTTTAGCAGCGGGTACACACATCTACAACCGAGATATTGAATAAACTAACGAAAACAGTGAGACTATCTTTATTGTTCGGCACCTCTAATGCCCCTATGCCTTCTCCTTCCCTTTGGAAGAACTTCCATTCACTTTCTTACCTAAAAATGGTTGTTAATTTTGAAAAACGAGGGTTAGACCATGAGGTTAGTGAATTCTCTCTCAAAGAATAGTTTAACAAAATGTAAAAACGGTATTCAATCGGACATAAAGGCCCAACAACAGCAGCTAAACATTTCAGTACATGATATGGGTATTTGCACAATGTTCATATCCAACCATCACCCCACCGTGATGTCCACAACCGGGACCCCAGTAGACCGCCATACCCCGAGTAGATGTCATTCCGATGTGCAGAAGAAACAGATTCAAGGCACATGGTATACTATAACTCCCAAAGGATTTCCAAAATCCCAAGGTATATAAATCCAACTGTGCAACCCGACACCAAAATTAATACACAAATTCACGAAGGTAAACATAAATAATATATGTGGAATAGTGACCATGTTCATGACATGAATGATCAAAACTTCCATATATGCAAAGCATGTTATAATAATCAAACAAAGTTAAGTAGTTTAAAACACTTGCAAATCGTATCATATGCATAAAAGGTGTTAAGGGAACTCACCCGTGCTTTGGCAATTCACGTTACGTCCTAATGCTCAAATTGATCAAATGAACACCTGAATTGGATGACATAAGAATGGTGTTAAACCATCTATTTCATCTTAAAACCATCTGTAGAACAATCTTAGGGGAGGAGGGGGGGGGGGGGGGTAAAGGTTGTAAAAGATTTATTAACAAAAAACTCGAATCTAAACCTTCAATAAGTAAAATGCAAGAGATAAGAATAGAGAGAATGATACCAACACCATTGTTTAGAGTGGTTCACCAACTTGGCTAATCCACTTTCCGACACATTTCTCAAGGCACCGATCCACTATAAGTGTTCTTTGTGGTAGAGCACAAACCTTGGTACAAATAATTGAATATTTCTCTTGCTTTTGCTAGAGATAGGAATGGATCACCGAATTTTCAATGGTAATCACTCTTGTGTAATCAATGTAATACTTGGAAGATTTTTGTGAGTGTTAGAGCTTGAATTCTTGCTTTGTGTTCTTTAAAAAACATAGAGAAATCACAAATAATGCTTGCAAGACTTAATTTTTAGCTAGGACAAAGCCTAGCTTTATAGTGAAATGTTTTGGAAGCGGACCTAATGTGGATGTCCACATTAGACACCAAGCGAACGTCCGCATTGAAATTTTCAGAAAAACTAGCCATTTGAAGGGAGACACGTGTCAGGGGAAAACTGGATGGACCAAGCGGACGTCCGCATTGACTTGAATAGCTATGGGCATTTAATGCACTAACTTTGCATTTAATACATCATACACCTTCACACTCAACATGTGTTTTCTTTTTATGATCTGATATGGTAGCAATGATGATGTTGCATTTTTCATTTTTATTTTATTAAAGGTTGTTTTAAATAAAAAAAGGTTTTGAAAAAATTAATAACCATCCAGGAATTTTATTGATTTTGTTAGGGTGTTTACCGTTTTATAATCCGAAGAAGAATTACGTTTGGAAAAAATTTCTTGAAATAAATTTTCGGCATGGATCTTGACGGTATGCTTCTCGGGATAGAAGATTTGAACGGTTCAGATGACGCGTTTTCCAAAGTCAAATCCGTACATGATTATCAGAAGCTTATTTTTGCACAAAAGGATCAAATTCTTAGAAAACAGATGAAGTTGGGTTTTATTTGTCAATCATCAAAACAACGGGATTGTCAAGTGTGTATGATTAAATTCATTTTTGTACACTTGCACCAACAATCTCCCCCTTTATGATGATGACAAACAATTAGACAAACCCGACGCAATATAATATAATTCTCCTCTTTTTGTCGAGATCAAAAAGGCATTGTGCACATTATAATATAAAGGCTAGAATAGGCTCCCATTGGAAGAAGCCCCCCCCCCCCCCCCCCCTCTTAGAAAGAGCTCCCCGTCAAATAAATAGCATTGTGCAACAACAAAAGAACTAGCTAAAGAAAAAATCCACAAGGCAACATAAACATTCACAACAAAAAAGTTAAAAGATTCAGTTGATAAATTTTAAAAAAAACATCACTCATCATTATCATCAAGAGTAAAGGTACGCAGCTCCTTGTGTACAACCCAAACATCCTGATGAACCTCATCGATTCGTCAGTAAACATCTTGCCACCTCTCCTCTTGAAACCTTTGGAAAGAGTTTTGAGATTGTTGCAATCCCAAAACTACGGTAAGGATATCTTGATTAGATACATGCCCTTGGGATAAACAAGGGGAAGGAAGAGATTCATCCTCGTCAGAGTCATCAAGGACTTGGTCAAGAATAGGAGCATGATGCCGACGAGAGGGACCGGGTTGAGCCCATATTCAAACCAGGCTCAAGGCGTCTAGGGGTTTGGGTTTGAAAATGGGCTAACTCACAAAAAGGAGATTGAGGTAACAAAAGAGATTTTTTAAAAGATAACCGGTAGTTAACGTTTGTTTTTCTCTACCCCAAGCATTCGTTTGCGATGATATAAACACCATCAACAGAAATGTCGTTAGCAAGACAATATAGTAGATAGCATTGAAGACTACCTATACGTTTAGTGTTACCGGCACGACCAAAGACGTTAAAAAGTAAGATTTTATTCCAGAATCGCATTTTATCGGTTAGACATTGGTCAATCAATTGAGTGGGGTCAAAATTGTTTTCAAAAAGTGCAGCAAGAATAAGTTGTAAAATAGTGTCCCGGGTAACATTAACTTGAGCAAGTAATGGGGCAAACGAAGTGGCATTTGTAAAAACACGGTGTTCAGAGCGAGGAAGACCTAATAAGGCAGCAAACCGATCCAAATCAAGGTCATAATGACGATCAAATTGCTGAAGGGACACAAGTTGAGTAGACTCATCATAGTCGTACCCGACATAGAACTCAAGGATAGAGTCGTGGGACACTTCTCCTTGAAAAGAAGGAAAGAGTTCCCACCCAATCGCGGTAAAAGCGTCAAGAGTACCAAAAGGAGCCAACCCATTCAAGTGAAAGGCACGACCGGGATTACATGTATGGCTTTGTAAAAGTATGCGTCGTGCATCTTGTCGAGCAATGCGTTCGACATCGGGGTCAAGAGGAGCAGGTGGTGCCCGAGAGGATGAGATACGAGAACGTTTTGGATCGATATCTGTAAAGATATATACATACATATATATATATATATACATATATATAGGGGCTTAATCAAATAAGAACTATTTAGTTTGTGGTAACTGTAAGAACCAATATTAGCCACTCATTTAAAATAATCAATATAAATTTTAAATAAATATAAAAGGGTATTTTAGTAAAAAAAATTGAATATCTAATTAAAATATAAACTCTCCTCTCACCTATCACCTCTCTCCTACATAAACCCTAAAATATTTCTATTCTTTCTTTATGTGCAGCCAAAAACCAACATCCCTCTACTCTCCCTCTCGTCTTCTTGATCGAGACAAACAACAACACCCACCATCGATTCTCCTACCCTCACCCTCTCGGTTTTCTTGACCTGCAACCACCCCCACAGTGCATCTCCACCGCCGGCAACCACCATTCCGGCAACTGCAGATCGATTCCCTCTTGTGTGCGACATCAAGACCCATCTCCATCTCCAATCGATCTCCAACTCCATCTGCAAATCTGCTCGATTTTTGGTTCAGTTTAGTGCAAGAGATGTGTTGCCAGCGTCTGGTGGATGAAGGCGGCGGCGTTTGGTGGTTGTAAAAGAAAGGATGAAGGTGGCGGCGTTTGGTGGTTTTCTTGACCTGCAACCACCCCCACAGTGCATCTCCACCGCCGGCAGCCACCATTCCGGCAACTGTAGATCGTTTCTCTCTTGTGTGCGACATCAAGACCCGTCTCCATCTCCAATCGATCTCCAACTCCATCTGCAAATCTGCTCGATTTTTGGTTCGGTTTAGTGCAAGAGATGGGTTGGTGGATGAAGGCGGCGTCTTCTAGTTCATAATCTGGGTTTGATTTTGAGACCAATTTATGATTTTGGTATCGTTTGATTTTGATTTTAGGGTTTAGGTGTAACACACGAGTATCACAGTGGGTTTGATTTTGATTACTTTTTATATTTTTGACAAATTGTATAAAAGTGTTATGTATTTTGATCGGATTTTTATGTTGGGTACCACAGTGATATCACATTTGTTCTTGTATGTATTCTGGGTATCACACTGGGGTATCACAGTGATATCACATTTGTTCTTGTATGTATTATGGGTATCACACACAGGGGTATCACAGTGATATCACATTTGTTCTTGTATGTATTCTGGGTATCACACTGGGGTATCACAGTGATATCACATTTGTTCTTGTGATATCATTATCATAACCAGGAGAGAGGAGAGAGGAGAGAGGAGATTTTAAAAATAACTAAAATGCCCTTTTATTAAAATTTCAAACAAAATTACCAAAATTAATAATTTCCTAATTTATAGTTTAATATGTGGCTCACATTGGTTCTTACAGTTACCACAAAATAACTAGTTCTTCCTTGAATGGCCCCCTATATATATATATATATGTATATATATATATAAAGAGATGAATACAAGAAAAGTTTACACAAAAAGAATGTGCCTAGTGACGTAAAAAATATTAGTAGTTTTCATATAAAAAAGGGAAAGAAAGACCATTGAAAAAAAATCACAACTTTAGAGAAACAACAAAAAATTGATAAGATTTAAAAAAAACTTGTGGTTGAATTATTACAACACATGGAATTTGACAAAAAAAATTGTTTTAGAAAACAATAATCCAACAAAGAAGATAGTCCAACAAAAGATTGTTTTAGAACTTACCAATCCAACAAAAGTGATTTTAGAAAATACCAAGAAGATAGTCCAAAAATTTATAAACATTTGGTGTTAAAAAAAGATGGTTAACAAAGCCAAAAAAAACTCATAAATAAACAATAATCCAAATTTGCTGTAGAACTTGCCCACAAAACTTCAAAAGAATTTATGAATGACTATGTAACTAATAATACAACAAAACTCATCTAATTAAAGGGAAACTTGTTTTACATACACTCTTAATAAACAAATAAAGATGACAAAGGAAAAAGGTTCAGATTTGCAAGAGATTCAACAAAACTTAACAATATGAAAGAGGTTTTGCTAAAAAAATCCACCCAAAAGAAAAAACTTATTGGAATTTAATGAGAGCATAAAGAGAATACTTTAAATACAAAATACATTTATTGTGACCTAGAAGACAAGAGAAAAAAACTTACATATATCTGAAGAGAAAAGAAGAAGAAGACCCAACTCCGGCTAAAACACCCCGGCTAGAGTCCGGCAAAGCAAAAAAACGAGAGAGAGAGAAAGAGAGAGAGAGTGATCTTGATGGCGGCATGACGACGAAGGCAAGAGAGAGATGCGACAGTGAGAGAGACACATGCCGGTGATGAGCGCCGATGAGAGTGAGAGATGGTGAGAGAAGGAGGTGGTGGTTCCAAAAAACATTTAGGGTAAAAACAGTTTAGGGTAAAGATGAAGGAGAAGAGAATAGAAAGATGAAAAAGTAAAAAACCCGTCAGAGCCATGCGGACATCCAAAAAGAACCGCGCGGACGTCCGGATTTATGTTTTCCAAAAAATAAGTTGCTTGTGTGGATTTAAGCGAACTTCTGGGTCAAGCGGAGGTTAGGTTCCGGATATAAGCGGACGTCCGCATACGTAAAATTTTCTTAAAAAAATTTTAACAACGGAAAAAGGAGAGGAAGTAGGAAAAAAATTTCAAGGATTGTATTCAATCAACCCCAAACCAAGTCTTAGTTTGCAAAAAGTGTCTTTATTTAGAGCTTTGGTGAAAATATCGGCTAAGTTATCTTTCGAATCAACTTTTTGAAGAAAAATGTTTCCTTTTTGAACATTGTCTCATAAGAAATGATGTTTAAGTTCTATATGTTTAGTGCGCGGGTGTAAAATAGGATTTTTGCTCAACTTAATAGCACTCGTATTATTACATAATACATGCATTTTATTTAAATGTGCCTCAAGATCGGTAAGAGTTTGTTTCATCTAGAGAACTTGTGCACAAGCCCTTGCGCCGGCTACATATTATGCTTCAGTTGTCGATAGACGATAGAACAACCGAGTGTTGCTTTTTTGAAAACCAAGACACAAGGGATTGTCCTATGAAGGTACACACTCCACTAGTGCTCTTCTATCAAGGAGAGATCCACCTAGATCAGAGTCTGTGTAGCACGTAACTTCTAGCTCAAGGTTTTTAGGTACCATAAGCCAAGGTTTGCGGTTGCTCTTTTATAAGGAAATATTCGTTTGACCACTTCATTGTGCGATTGTGGTGGACTTCCGTGAAATCTTGGACACAAGCATACACTATACATAATATCGGGCCTACTTGCCATTAGATAAAGTAAACTACCAATCTTAGCACAATATATCTTTTCATTGAAGTCATTTCCTTCTTCATCACGAGATAGCTTAATATTTGTAGTCATAGGAGTGTCTACGGATTTTACATCCTCAAAATTAAATTTTATTAAGCATGTGCTTAGCATATTTAGATTGAGTCATGAAAACGCCATCATCAAGTTGTCTAATTTGTAACCCAAGAAAGTAATTCAATTCACCCAAATGCTCATCTCGAATTCATTTTTCATTTTTGTAGCAAATTTTTCATGCAATAACTTATTGCTAGAGCCAAAGATAGTATCATCAACATAAATTTGCACAACTACTAAATCATTATTTGATTGCTTAACAAACAAGGTGTTGTCTACTTTGCCCATCAGATATCCATTACCTATCAAGAAGTATTTTAATCTATTGTACCACGTACGTGGTGCTTGCTTGAGACCCTAAAGCGCCTTTTTATGCTTAAAAACATGAGCTGGTTTTTCAAATATTTCATAATCGGGAGATTGTGTGACAAACACTTCTTCATTTATAACCTCATTTAAAAATGCACTTTTAACATCCATTTGACAAAGCTTGAAGCCTTTTGCGTTAGCATAGGCCAAAAGCATTCTTATGGGTTCTAATCTTGCAACCGGAGCAAAAGTTTCATCATAATCAATGCCCTCTTGTAGATTGTACCCTTTTGCTACTAAACGAGCCTTGTTTCGTGTGATTCACCGTGTTCATCTACCTTGTTTCGAAAGACCCATTTTGTTCCTTTGATGGTTTAGCCACTAGGTTGAAGTACTAAGTCTCAAACATCATTCCTAGTGAATTGATTGAGTTTTTATTGCACAGCTATTATCCAATCTTCATCTCTTAAGGCTTCTTTGATAGTTTTAGGTTCGATAGAAGACACAAAGGCATGGAAAGCACTATGGGTATGGATTTAAGTTGTAGTGGTTCTTTGATTTAAGTCACCTATGACTTGTTGTACGGGATGGCCTCTTGTAGCTCTTAGGTTGGGATTTTCTACTCCTTGGGGAACATAACAAGGAGGTGCATCACTAGGTTCCACTTGATTAGAAGAGGGTTGAAGGTCTAGATTTAGGGTTCTAAGATTGCAAGCTAAAGCTTCTTCTTCGCTTATATCATCATCTTCTAGAGGAGGGCTTGGCTTTGGTGGAGATTCATCAAAACTTACATTAAGGTATTCTTCAACTACCATTGTAACATCTCAAAATTTCCTTAGTCATAGTACTCTATTTTGAAAGAATGTTTAAAATAAGGGGAACTATTATTTTAAACGGAATGTCAAAAGAATTGGAATTGATAATTGACCCAAAAAGTTTGAGTTAATTGTGAATTATGAAACTTTGACGGTTAATTGTGTCAATTAGTGATAATTGTATCCATTTAAGTTGAAAGGCGGTGGAAATTGAGATTATCTCAATTTCCATCTCTTGAAGAGTCGGCTTCGAGGAGAAGGGAGAACGAATGACGAAGTCTTGATTGCCGGTAGGAAATTTGATTGCTCTCTTTCTCGATTTCAAGTTCTCAAGATGTTATAATCTTAAGATAATCTGATTGTGAGTAGGTTTCTGATTCGGGTGGTGAAGAAAGTTGATTTGGTGTTGGTGTTGCTTCTGTCGATCTCACAGGTGAGTTCATCTCTTCTTCTAAACATTTGCAGTTGAATCAAATGAAAAAATTGATTATAAACCGTCTATATGTTTTAGTAATTATGTATTGGAATGAAGATGATTGAGAATTAGAATTAAGACAGGTTTTAAACTGAAAATCGATGTGCAGTTCGATTAGTCCGGAAGATGAGAATTTCGAAAGTTATCGGTTTCCGACACCAGATTCTGGGAATGTTCCGAATTGTACCGGATTCCGAAATGAGTTCCGGACTTGGGATCGGATTGGTACTGGATTTCGAATGGTGTCCGGATAGAATACTGGATCCCGAATGTACCAGATTCTGGATGAGTGTCCGGATGAGTTTTCATGATAGATCCGGATTTGGGTTCCGGATAAGGGATTTTCCGGATATAGTTTTCGGATTGAATTCCGGAACCCCCGTACTAATTCGCCGAAGGGGGGACAATTGAGAATAAGGGTATGATATATTATTTGGGTTTGAAAATGGGCTAACTCACAAAAAGGAGATTGAGGTAACAAAAGAGATTTTTTAAAAGATAACCGGTAGTTAACGTTTGTTTTTCTCTACCCCAAGCATTCGTTTGCGATGATATAAACACCATCAACAGAAATGTCGTTAGCAAGACAATATAGTAGATAGCATTGAAGACTACCTATACGTTTAGTGTTACCGGCACGACCAAAGACGTTAAAAAGTAAGATTTTATTCCAGAATCGCATTTTATCGGTTAGACATTGGTCAATCAATTGAGTGGGGTCAAAATTGTTTTCAAAAAGTGCAGCAAGAATAAGTTGTAAAATAGTGTCCCGGGTAACATTAACTTGAGCAAGTAATGGGGCAAACGAAGTGGCATTTGTAAAAACACGGTGTTCAGAGCGAGGAAGACCTAATAAGGCAGCAAACCGATCCAAATCAAGGTCATAATGACGATCAAATTGCTGAAGGGACACAAGTTGAGTAGACTCATCATAGTCGTACCCGACATAGAACTCAAGGATAGAGTCGTGGGACACTTCTCCTTGAAAAGAAGGAAAGAGTTCCCACCCAATCGCGGTAAAAGCGTCAAGAGTACCAAAAGGAGCCAACCCATTCAAGTGAAAGGCACGACCGGGATTACATGTATGGCTTTGTAAAAGTATGCGTCGTGCATCTTGTCGAGCAATGCGTTCGACATCGGGGTCAAGAGGAGCAGGTGGTGCCCGAGAGGATGAGATACGAGAACGTTTTGGATCGATATCTGTAAAGATATATACATACATATATATATATATACATATATATATATAGGGGCTTAATCAAATAAGAATTATTTAGTTTGTGGTAACTGTAAGAACCAATATTAGCCACTCATTTAAAATAATCAATATAAATTTTAAATAAATATAAAAGGGTATTTTAGTAAAAAAAATTGAATATCTAATTAAAATATAAACTCTCCTCTCACCTATCACCTCTCTCCTACATAAACCCTAAAATATTTCTATTCTTTCTTTATGTGCAGCCAAAAACCAACATCCCTCTGCTCTCCCTCTCGTCTTCTTGATCGAGACAAACAACAACACCCACCATCGATTCTCCTACCCTCACCCTCTCGGTTTTCTTGACCTGCAACCACCCCCACAGTGCATCTCCACCGCCGGCAACCACCATTCCGGCAACTGCAGATCGATTCCCTCTTGTGTGCGACATCAAGACCCATCTCCATCTCCAATCGATCTCCAACTCCATCTGCAAATCTGCTCGATTTTTGGTTCGGTTTAGTGCAAGAGATGTGTTGCCAGCGTCTGGTGGATGAAGGCGGCGGCGTTTGGTGGTTGTAAAAGAAAGGAAGAAGGCGGCGGCGTTTGGTGGTTGTAAAAGAAAGGATGAAGGTGGTGGCGTTTGGTGGTTTTCTTGACCTGCAACCACCCCCACAGTGCATCTCCACCGCCGGCAGCCACCATTCCGGCAACTGTAGATCGTTTCTCTCTTGTGTGCGACATCAAGACCCGTCTCCATCTCCAATCGATCTCCAACTCCATCTGCAAATCTGCTCGATTTTTGGTTCGGTTTAGTGCAAGAGATGGGTTGGTGGATGAAGGCGGCGTCTTCTAGTTCATAATCTGGGTTTGATTTTGAGACCAATTTATGATTTTGGTATCGTTTGATTTTGATTTTAGGGTTTAGGTGTAACACACGAGTATCACAGTGGGTTTGATTTTGATTACTTTTTATATTTTTGACAAATTGTATAAAAGTGTTATGTATTTTGATCGGATTTTTATGTTGGGTACCACAGTGATATCACATTTGTTCTTGTATGTATTCTGGGTATCACACTGGGTATCACAGTGATATCACATTTGTTCTTGTATGTATTATGGGTATCACACACAGGGGTATCACAGTGATATCACATTTGTTCTTGTATGTATTCTGGGTATCACACTGGGGTATCACAGTGATATTACATTTGTTCTTGTGATATCATTATCATAATCAGGAGAGAGGAGAGAGGAGAGAGGAGAGAGGAGATTTTAAAAATAACTAAAATGCCCTTTTATTAAAATTTCAAACAAAATTACCAAAATTAATAATTTCCTAATTTATAGTTTAATATGTGGCTCACATTGGTTCTTACAGTTACCACAAAATAACTAGTTCTTCCTTGAATGACCCCCTATATATATATATATATATATATATATATATATATATATATAAAGAGATGAATACAAGAAAAGTTTACACAAAAAGAATGTGCCTAGTGACGTAAAAAATATTAGTAGTTTTCATATAAAAAAGGGAAAGAAAGACCATTGAAAAAAATCACAACTTTAGAGAAACAACAAAAAATTGATAAGATTTTAAAAAAACTTGTGGTTGAATTATTACAACACATGGAATTTGACAAAAAAAATTGTTTTAGAAAACAATAATCCAACAAAGAAGATAGTCCAACAAAAGATTGTTTTAGAACTTACCAATCCAACAAAAGTGATTTTAGAAAATACCAAGAAGATAGTCCAAAAATTTATAAACATTTGGTGTTAAAAAAAGATGGTTAACAAAGCCAAAAAAAACTCATAAATAAACAATAATCCAAATTTGCTGTAGAACTTGCCTACAAAACTTCAAAAGAATTTATGAATGACTATGTAACTAATAATACAACAAAACTCATCTAATTAAAGGGAAACTTGTTTTACATACACTCTTAATAAACAAATAAAGATGACAAAGGAAAAAGGTTCAGATTTGCAAGAGATTCAACAAAACTTAACAATATGAAAGAGGTTTTGCTAAAAAAATCCACCCAAAAGAAAAAACTTATTGGAATTTAATGAGAGCATAAAGAGAATACTTTAAATACAAAATACATTTATTGTGACCTAGAAGACAAGAGAAAAAAACTTACATATATCTGAAGAGAAAAGAAGAAGAAGACCCAACTCCGGCTAAAACACCCCGGCTAGAGTCCGGCAAAGCAAAAAAACGAGAGAGAGAGAAAGAGAGAGAGAGTGATCTTGATGGCGGCATGACGACGAAGGCAAGAGAGAGATGCGACAGTGAGAGAGACACATGCCGGTGATGAGCGCCGATGAGAGTGAGAGATGGTGAGAGAAGGAGGTGGTGGTTCCAAAAAACATTTAGGGTAAAAACAGTTTAGGGTAAAGATGAAGGAGAAGAGAATAGAAAGATGAAAAAGTAAAAAACCCGTCAGAGCCATGCGGACATCCAAAAAGAACCGCGCGGACGTCCGGATTTATGTTTTCCAAAAAATAAGTTGCTTGTGTGGATTTAAGCGAACTTCTGGGTCAAGCGGAGGTTAGGTTCCGGATATAAGCGGACGTCCGCATACGTAAAATTTTCTTAAAAAAATTTTAACAACGGAAAAAGGAGAGGAAGTAGGAAAAAAATTTCAAGGATTGTATTCAATCAACCCCAAACCAAGTCTTAGTTTGCAAAAAGTGTCTTTATTTAGAGCTTTGGTGAAAATATCGGCTAAGTTATCTTTCGAATCAACTTTTTGAAGAAAAATGTTTCCTTTTTGAACATTGTCTCATAAGAAATGATGTTTAAGTTCTATATGTTTAGTGCGCGGGTGTAAAATAGGATTTTTGCTCAACTTAATAGCACTCGTATTATTACATAATACATGCATTTTATTTAAATGTGCCTCAAGATCGGTAAGAGTTTGTTTCATCTAGAGAACTTGTGCACAAGCCCTTGCACCGGCTACATATTATGCTTCAGTTGTCGATAGACGATAGAACAACCGAGTGTTGCTTTTTTGAAAACCAAGACACAAGGGATTGTCCTATGAAGGTACACACTCCACTAGTGCTCTTCTATCAAGGAGAGATCCACCTAGATCAGAGTCTGTGTAGCACGTAACTTCTAGCTCAAGGTTTTTAGGTACCATAAGCCAAGGTTTGCGGTTGCTCTTTTATAAGGAAATATTCGTTTGACCACTTCATTGTGCGATTGTGGTGGACTTCCGTGAAATCTTGGACACAAGCATACACTATACATAATATCGGGCCTACTTGCCATTAGATAAAGTAAACTACCAATCTTAGCACAATATATCTTTTCATTGAAGTCATTTCCTTCTTCATCACGAGATAGCTTAATATTTGTAGTCATAGGAGTGTCTACGGATTTTACATCCTCAAAATTAAATTTTATTAAGCATGTGCTTAGCATATTTAGATTGAGTCATGAAAACGCCATCATCAAGTTGTCTAATTTGTAACCCAAGAAAGTAATTCAATTCACCCAAATGCTCATATCGAATTCATTTTTCATTTTTGTAGCAAATTTTTCATGCAATAACTTATTGCTAGAGCCAAAGATAGTATCATCAACATAAATTTGCACAACTACTAAATCATTATTTGATTGCTTAACAAACAAGGTGCTGTCTACTTTGCCCATCAGATATCCATTACCTATCAAGAAGTATTTTAATCTATTGTACCACGTACGTGGTGCTTGCTTGAGACCCTAAAGCGCCTTTTTATGCTTAAAAACATGAGTTGGTTTTTCAAATATTTCATAATCGGGAGATTGTGTGACAAACACTTCTTCATTTATAACCTCATTTAAAAATGCACTTTTAACATCCATTTGACAAAGCTTGAAGCCTTTTGCGTTAGCATAGGCCAAAAGCATTCTTATGGGTTCTAATCTTGCAACCGGAGCAAAAGTTTCATCATAATCAATGCCCTCTTGTAGATTGTACCCTTTTGCTACTAAACGAGCCTTGTTTCGTGTGATTCACCGTGTTCATCTACCTTGTTTCGAAAGACCCATTTTGTTCCTTTGATGGTTTAGCCACTAGGTTGAAGTACTAAGTCTCAAACATCATTCTTAGTGAATTGATTGAGTTTTTATTGCATAGCTATTATCCAATCTTCATCTCTTAAGGCTTCTTTGATAGTTTTAGGTTCGATAGAAGACACAAAGGCATGGAAAGCACTATGGGTATGGATTTAAGTTGTAGTGGTTCTTTGATTTAAGTCACCTATGACTTGTTGTACGGGATGGCCTCTTGTAGCTCTTAGGTTGGGATTTTCTACTCCTTGGGGAACATAACAAGTTGGTGCATCACTAGGTTCCACTTGATTAGAAGAGGGTTGAAGGTCTAGATTTAGGGTTCTAAGATTGCAAGCTAAAGCTTCTTCTTCGCTTATATCATCATCTTCTAGAGGAGGGCTTGGCTTTGGTGGAGATTCATCAAAACTTACATTAAGGTATTCTTCAACTACCATTGTAACATCTCAAAATTTCCTTAGTCATAGTACTCTATTTTGAAAGAATGTTTAAAATAAGGGGAACTATTATTTTAAACGGAATGTCAAAAGAATTGGAATTGATAATTGACCCAAAAAGTTTGAGTTAATTGTGAATTATGAAACTTTGACGGTTAATTGTGTCAATTAGTGATAATTGTATCCATTTAAGTTGAAAGGCGGTGGAAATTGAGATTATCTCAATTTCCATCTCCTGAAGAGTCGGCTTCGAGGAGAAGGGAGAACGAATGACGAAGTCTTGATTGCCGGTAGGAAATTTGATTGCTCTCTTTCTCGATTTCAAGTTCTCAAGATGTTATAATCTTAAGATAATCTGATTGTGAGTAGGTTTCTGATTCGGGTGGTGAAGAAAGTTGATTTGGTGTTGGTGTTGCTTCTGTCGATCTCACAGGTGAGTTCATCTCTTCTTCTAAACATTTGCAGTTGAATCAAATGAAATAATTGATTATAAACTGTCTATATGTTTTAGTAATTATGTATTGGAATGAAGATGATTGAGAATTGGAATTAAGACAGGTTTTAAACTGAAAATCGATGTGCAGTTCGATTATTCCGGAAGATGAGAATTTCGAAAGTTATCGGTTTTCGACACCAGATTCTGGGAATGTTCCGAATTGTACCGGATTCCGAAATGAGTTCCGGACTTGGGATCGGATTGGTACTGGATTTCGAATGGTGTCCGGATAGAATACTGGATCCCGAATGTACCAGATTCTGGATGAGTGTCCGGATGAGTTTTCATGATAGATCCGGATTTGGGTTCCGGATAAGGGATTTTCCGGATATAGTTTTCCGATTGAATTCCGGAACCCCCGTACTAAGTCGCCGAAGGGGGGACAATTGAGAATAAGGGTATGATATATTATTTGGGATTCTTAGCTTTGAGAGTATGAGATGAGTTGTTATGTGCTTTGAGTTGATACTCACGTATACTTGGAAATGTAATGAATAGGCAAAGTAGAATTGCTATTCATTTTGAAAAGGAGCAACAGGCAAAGTATAATTGCTATTCCCGTGTATCCTTGAAAAGGAATAATAGGCAAAGTATAATTGCTATTCCCGTGTATCCTTGAAAAGGAGGTATATGCAAAGTATAATTGTTATTCCCGTGTATCCTTGAAAAGGAAGAATAGGCAAAGTATAATTGCTATTCCCGTGTATCCTTGGAAATGAGGAATAGGCAAGGTATAATTGCTATTCATATTGAGGAATAGGCAAGGTATAATTGCTATTCATATGGTGATGTGGAAATATGAAAGAGGCAATGTATAATTGCTATTTCTGCTTTTATTGAGGGTTGAGGAATAGACAAGATAATTGTAAATTCTTGAATATGAGCTGTAATCTAGAATCATTAGTGATTCGTAATGATGCTCTGGAACATGAGACTATGACATACTTAGTATAGTCATACTCATGGAATTGGGTAGGATTCCTGTTATCGAAAGAGGTTACGTGTTCGGTAAGAAAGTTGGGATGATGTTAATTTATACGCTTCGCTTACAATTTTGGTTTTCAAAGCTTATAAAGATATTGATTTGAAAAAATTGGATGTTCTCACTAGGCGTAAGCCTAATCCTCTCTAATTAAATTTTCTTACCAGGTACTAGCTCGGGAAGGGATTCAAAGGGATGAGTGTCGAGGAGTGCCAGGGTATGCTTTTGGAAGTGTGTGTTGATCAGAGATTAGATTAACTGGTTGTTATGATAAAATTTTGTAAGTTTGAAACTGTGATGGTAAACTCTGATAAATGTAAGGTTTAAATTCATTGTGAATTCGGTTGTCATGGCTCTGATGTGTTGATCCCTTGCCATCGCTAGTTCGATCATGCGCCCTATTGGCACGCCGGGAACTACTCTCGATGGTTCCGGTGCTTCCGGACAAGGAGTTGTTAGCGCGACTCTTCTCGGGATTGGCACACTCTTCCTTGCCGTTTGCCGAGTGCGAAGCCCTCCGGATGATGGTTGCACAATTACCGGAGCGGGTCGGGGTAACACCGTGGTCGGTGATACTCTAGGTCCTTCGTAAGGGTCTCGCTCGCTAGACACCTCAGTTTCCGAGTCCGTGTTGTTGTAATTCTCCTCTTCTTGGTTGCTAGGCGGGTTTTCTTGAGATCGTGCGGTGGAGTATTCCGGTGCATCGGCCGAGTACGAATCGGGAGTGTAAGACGGTGTTGACGATGACGACATAGTGAAACTGAAGCAAAAGTGTACTTAGTAACTAATCGCATAAGTGGCATGTCTACCCTATGCAATGTCTATACACTAAGCATGTTCCTAAAGAGTGCAAGTGAAAATCGACATACTCCTACTATAACCATTTCTAGTCTCGCATTAACTTTCCTTAATCGAACATAGGTGATCAGGCTATGTTTAATTAAAGTCCGTCAATACCATTCTAGACTTAGTTATACTAGTAGTAGGTTTAGTTATGTTCATGTCAATTTTGGACTTTCGGTTATAGTTGGGTTTTTCAAATGAAAGACCGATGTTCTCTATAACCTTTGGCTCTGATACCACTTCTGTCACACCCCGCTAAAGCAGAAACACGGGATGTCACAGCTAAATGTTTCAAAAGCGATAGGTAGAAGACAACACACAATCATCATATCAAAATAGTACAAATACAACGCGTTTTTAGAAATACAACTTGTCCAAAATAACAAAAATAAACTTGACATGATGAAATAAGTTGGATGTTGCTAATGTGATGCCTTCTAGAATGAATCCTTAATTGTTGTTCCCTGAAAAGCATGTAAAGGAGAGTGTCAACTATAACAATAGTTGGTGAGTTCACAGGTTTTGTATGCACTAAAAGTTTTTAATGCAAGTTGGTAAGTTCCGCACTTTCAAAGAAAGTAGTACAACACCCGGTTGTAAAGTTTGTCGTTTCGAATTTGCATGCTCATGGTATATAATGTGATGCCTCAGAGGTAGCAAACTAAGCCATTACCCAAACCTCTCGACCTTGTATTAGTTGCCCCGAGTCATCATGTGTTAGCTTCAATCTTCCTAATCATAGAAGTGTTTAGAAGTAGTGAAAAATATGCTAAGTGAAGAGAGCCTCTTACAGAGGCTCTGCCGAACTTACCGAGAGATCAAGGTCGAGAAGCTACAGAAGCTAAAGAGGCGTCCTACAGAAGCTCTGTCATACGCGCAAAGAAGACCAAAGACTCGGAATTCGGTGAAGACTGCTCTACAAAGGATCAGACCGCAGAACCTCTGTAACACTTTACAGAGCCTCTGTGGTCCTCTCTAAATGACTTGAAGATATTTATAATATCTTGCTACTGTTACTGGACCTGTTCATCAACTTGCATGGTAGCATGCCCTGTCCATCTTCAACGTGTCAAACTCTGATTGGATTCAATAGGACTTAGTACATAATAGACGTCTGCTGCATTAAATGCAATACAGCACGTCCAACTGTTCATGCCATCCGTCCAACTATTCATACCGTCCGTTCTGAATAGTACCTTATGCTTTATGGTCCCCTTAGAGTAGTATATAAGGAAGACTCATGTTGAGTTCTTCATAATCGAGAATTAAGAGAGAAAAACATCAAGAACACATAGCTTATATACTTTGAGAGTCATATCTGTTTTAAAGCTTTGCTTACTCACTGTTCTTGATTCTGTTCTTGATATATATATATTCAGTAAACTTTGAGATATTATTTCCTGTTCACTGTTTATTTATATTGTGTTCTAAATCTATCAAACATATCCGTTAGTTCTTCAAATACGCTTCCGCATCATACTTAAACTTGAACTAATAGATCTGATAATCTTGTTTAAACAAAACGGGAACCAACAATTGGTATCAGAGCAAAGCTTGATTTTCAATATCAAGTGATCCTCGTTTGACAACATTATTGATAGATTTCATTCTGTTAAAAAAAAGGTTTCTGTTTTCCTATTACTCTTCGACTCATTCTGATAGAAACCATTTTACCAGGTTAGAACACCATTAAACAATTCTGGATATCAGTTTTTTTACCCAGAAATCCTTCCAGATCTTCATATATACTTTCCGAAACTCCTGAAAAGCTCTTAAAATGACAAATACCAATAACTTTTTTACTGTTGGCTCATTAACCAAACCTCCTACTCTCCTTCGAGATGAGTATCCTCAATGGAAGATAAGAATGGTTCATTTCTTTGAGGTTACTGAAAAAAATCTAGTACAATATCTTTACAACCTTCCTCCTGTTCCCATGATAGTAGTACCACGAGTACCAGCTACTGCTGAATCTCCTGAAATCCCTGAACATCAAAAACTGAAGCCAAAAGAAGAATGGTCAAATGAAGATAAGGCAGAAGATGAAGTTGCATAGAAAACAAAAAGAATATTGATAATGGCTATCCCCAACGATCTTTTTCAATCCTTAGATGCATGCGAAACTGCGCACGATCTTTGGAAAGAATTAGAAAGAGAGTTGGAAGGGGGTGCTAAAACGCAGAAGAACCGAAGGGCACAGTACATAAATGAATATCATGCATTCAGAGCCTCTGCAACAGAATCTCTGCAAACGACGTACGACAGGTTCAACTCTCTCATAAACAAATGCAGAAAGTCTGGCATTCACAGAACCTCGGAAGAAAATAACGTCATGTTTCTAAAGAGCCTGAATGATGAGTGGCTTCAATTGTCTATGTCTTTACAAACAAACCAAGATCTAGACTCATGGACACTCTCTGATCTCTATGGAACACTAGCTGCACAAGAGCCTCAAATAGCACAGGCTAAAACAATAACCATTGCACCATACACATTGGTTAGTAAATCAACAGAGGCTACAGAAAGACCTTGTAAGTCCAGGATACACTCTTACAATCAAATATGAACAATTAAGATCGTATTCACAGCAACTGGTCATATGATTTATTAACAATCTGTGAATTACAAGATATTACAATGAATTTCTCTAAATGGATTCACCAAAGATTATATCAAAGATTTGTTAAAGATTCTATTAGCTACAGTTGCTAACTCCTATATATACTGTAGAGAATAGCTAAAGCTACAGTACATATAAGAAACAGACTAATAGAACAATTACACGTGTTCTAATTAGTAACTGAATATAACAGAGAATATCCCAAGATATGAATTCTGAACATACTTCTGAATAAGCGCTTCAGAACATTTGTCTTCATAGTCAGAAGTTCTGAGTCTCCTACTCAGAACTCTGAATCTTCTAGTCTGAATCCAACACTTAGAATCTTTTTGAGATTTCTCACTCAAAACTTCTGAGTCTTCTATAGTCTTCTTACTCAGAACTCAACACTTGTGTTTTTGACAAAACTCTAGACCTAACAATCTCCCCCTTTTTGTCAAACACACTTGTACTTTTCATCATCAAATTCTTAGAGCAGGAATAATCTTCAGAAGGAGCTCTTCTGAATGCTTTGACAACTTTTGCTCAGAATTCTGAATAATCTGAGTTAACAACTTCTGGTCAGTCTTTAATCAGCAGCATCAACGATTTCCAAATTGATTTTTGTTATATATTTGCTTTTTCTTTGCTCCCCCTTGAAATGACAAATCTTATCTTCATGTGATCAAGTCAAATTTCTGTCTTTTTATGACTTTCTGACTTTCTTCTCCCTTTTTTTAATCAATCAATCAGATTTTTCTTCTCCCTCTAAAGTTTTGGAAAGCAAAATCATCTTCAAAATCTTTAGCTTTTCTCCCCCTTGATTTTCAAAACTTTAGCGATGAAGTCTATGCTTTTTCTCCTCCTTAATGAATAACCTTGCTCCCCCTCAAAATAAGAATTATGGAGCAATTTGTTTTCTCCCCCTGAAAGTATGCATATATTTCACTAAAATTATTCATTTCAAATATATTTATACAAGAAAAATAAGATTCACTGAACTACACTTGATAACTACTAACATTTGATCATTTGAAAATATTACAAAAGAAATCCAACTTTATGAAATTTATCAGATTTTTCAATCAAATGAAATCAAATGCATGTGTTTGAATTCAAATACAAGTCATCATTGCATATCAAGTTAAAAATGTTCAGTTTCAATCTCTTTATTAAATCTATTTGGTGTGCTTAGCATGCGAAATATGATTAGCTTCAAGCATATGCAATTCTAAAAACATATACGAATACTTTGCTCTACTCACACTATTTGTCCAAAATCAGGATTTTCACAAATTTAAAAGTTTATTGCGACTTTGTATTTTCCCAAAGTTTCAAGAGATGTGTGCTCATTGGCATCTTTTAATTTTGTGCTCATTGACATCTTTTAATTTTGTGTACATTGGCATCTTTTAATCAAAAAGTTTAGTAAGAATAAGATACATCGTTAAACATGACTTTCTATCTGGTTCTATAGCAGGATTTGGGTCAGCATATCCCAAACCAGTTGGTCTTAGGTGCTAGGTGACAAGCACCCCTTGGAACTTAATTTCCCAAACCAGAAAGGCCACATCGATATATCTTAAACCCATTTGTACCAGTAGAACATGGCTTTCTATCTGGTTCTATTGCAGGATTTGGGTCAGCCGATCCCAGACCAGTTGATCTTAGGGACTAGGTGTCGAGCACCCCTTAGGACTTACTCTCCCAAACCAGAAAGGCCACAGGTACAAACTTTCAAACTAAATGATTTTATATATATTTATATTTCATCTCAATCACTTGGTATTAAAACGTAGTACTTCCCCCATATTTTTGTTTCCATCCAACATTCTGACATTTAGGCTTTTTGAACATTATATTCTATATAAGTATAGATTTCATAACATTGAGCATTCGGCATAATTTCATTCATGTTTTGCTTACCTTTCGATTTAATTCAGAAGTGAAAGTTGAAACAAATATAGCTCAGATAATACAAAATACTTGTAAAATCACTTTTTGACACACATTTATTCATTGAATGAAAATTAAAAAAAAATCATATCATTGAATTAAATTGTTAAGATTTAAACATTCAAAGCAATAGAAATAAAACATAATACAATGTTACCTTTCACCACTTGTTCCTTGAAACATAAAAATATGACAGTTAAGGATATCACCTGGGAAGTATGAGTTCTAAACTGATTTGTTTAGAAGTCTTAGTCTCTGAAGTACGGGTCCTGAACTGAATTATTCAGAAGCCATAGTCATTTAAGTACGGGTTTTGAACTGATATGTTCAAAAACCTAAAACGTTGAATCACGGGTTTTGAACATTATCTTGAAACAATCAGATCAAATTTTGAGTCAATACTTCCTCTTAAATCAAGATAATCCTGCAAAATCAAGAGATTTTGGTAATCATCTATGATGATTCCTCATTAGTTATCAAAAAAAAATTCTGAGTAGTAGAGTCAGAATTCTGATTAGAAGAGTCAGAATTCTGAGTAACTTGCTCAAAATTCTAAGTATCAGAGTCAGAATTCTGATTAGTTGAGTCAGAATTCTGAGTAGTAGAGTCAGAAGTCTGAGTAACTTGTTCAAAATTCTAAGTATCAGAGTCAGAATTCTGATTAGTTGAGTCAGAATTCTGAGTAGTAGAGTCAGAACTTCTGAGTAAGAGAGTCAGAATTCTGATAAAACTATCCAGAGAAAATTCCTTAGAAAAATGTTTGGATTTTGTGATTTTTGAACATTCTGAACTTCAAATCACCATAACTTGCTCAAAAATCAGAATCTTTCAACCAAAATTTGCAGGGTTGCTCAAAATGTGATTCTGAACACATTCTCTGGAAATGTTTTCTAGCAAAAATATCCACAACTATGAGTTCGATAACCCCATAGTAAACAGAACTTTTTCATAAAAAATATTCTTCAAAGTCAACAAATTGATCTGTATGAATCAGAAATCCATAATCACATTCAGACCGAGTTTTGGACTGAATTATCCAAAAGTCAATATTCTCAATTTAAGCACAACATCGGTTTTAAGTCATGTGTCAGTATTATCATTCAACTCTACACATGAATAACCTGCAAAACATATTAAGTTGTCTTTGGTACCCATATGAACTTGGGTCCAGGTTTGTTAGGTGCAGTGGCATATGCAGATATTCTATAAGAACCATACCAGTGCTGAATAAAATTCTTGTTCACAAAATCATTAGTCCCACAATATGAACAACAAAGTTTCTTTTGTGCAATTCTGACTAATTGATTTACAGAATAAATCACATCAGGTTTAACAAAAGATTTTCTTTGAAATGTATTGTTCTTCTTGACATTTGAATTAGGAACCTTTGATTTTGGCACTTCTTTCTTGGAAGTTGTTCCTTTAACTCTCCATTCCATTTTTATCTTTTTAAAAGAACAATTATAAGATTTATCAATAGCAGAATCATAAAACAGATTAGAAGAACAAATCTGATCTTTTGAACTATGATTTGATTTGTCAACAACTTTCGTTTCAAATTCCCTAAACTTTTTAACATACAAATCAAACCTTGACTGCAAATCAGATTTGTACTTCCTCTCTATCATGATTTTAGTTGATAAATCAGATAATTTCTTAATAAGCCTCCTTATCTCCAAATGAAAAACTTTCTTTTCCTTCTCAAACTCATCTTTTAAGCATTTTTCTTTAAAGCCATTTACCTTCTTCTTTTCAGTCTCTTTCCTTCCGTCTTCTAACTCTTTCTCCAACTCGTTTATTTTTACAGAAAACTCATTTAACATTCCTGTTTTCTTTTTCTCAAAACCATTCTTTTCTTTTTGAAAAACATTTTTCCTGCATTCAAACTCTTTTCTTTCTTTTGCAAGAATTTTCTCCAAATCAGAAATTTTCAAAGATAATTCAACAGACTTTGTTTCAAAACCTTTCCTCTCAGTTTGAAAGTCTCTTCTCTCTTTCTCAAATTTCACTCTTTCAAGTATAAGAACTTGTTCAAAATCATAGATCTGTTTCAAGAGTTGACAATTTTTCATTTCACATGATTTGATTCTATTTTCAGACTCTGTCAACATCTTTCTTCTAAAATTGCCTTTCTCTTTCAAATCAACATTCTCTTTTTCTAACAACTTTATGTTTTCTTGAACCTTTTCAAAATCCTTTAGAAAATCAGATTTCTCTTTTTGCAAAATCTTTATAACTTTTGCATATTCGTCTTGTTTTGCTTGAAGATTAGCAATCTTGCTTTCAAAATGAACAATCTCAGTTTTTGGTTCAGAAATTGTTTCTTTTGCTTTTACAGGACTTAATTTTTGTAAATTGTCTGAACTGGTTATAGAAATTGCAGGTCTCACAAAAACTTCAATAATCTCAGGCATGATGAAATGACAAATTCGAATATCAACTATGAATTATGATAAAAAATGAGAATCAACACAAATCTAGAACATGCAAGAATTAATCAAATCTGTCACATGCATTTCATCAAACAGTTAGAGTACATGAATTAATGAAATCTTCTTTTCAACAAAAAATTTGAATACTAATCAACATGCAGTAGATATAATCACTTTGATCCAGAAACCAATCAAGAATTTCGAAAACATACCTGTGATCTCTGTTTAATTTCGAGAATTAATCAGCATAGAGAGAAAATCTTTGGATGACTTGATTGTAAGATATCGATTCAACAGAAAGACAAATTCAAATTTCTTGAATCAATGATAGAAACGAATTCAAGAATTGTTAGGAATTCAAGAATTGTTAGCAACAGCGGAATCAATTGTCGAATTGATCAAGAAACTTCAAGAACGCGATCAAACACACTCTTGGACGAATTTGATTGTTGTCTGGCTCTGATACCAATTGTAAGTCCAGTATACACTCTTACAATCAAATATGAACAATTAAGATCGTATTCACAGCAACTGGTCATATGATTTATTAACAATCTGTGAATTACAAGATATTACAATGAATTTCTCTAAATGGATTCACCAAAGATTATATCAAAGATTTGTTAAAGATTCTATTAGCTACAGTTGCTAACTCCTATATATACTGTAGAGAATAGCTAAAGCTACAGTACATATAAGAAACAGACTAATAGAACAATTACACGTGTTCTAATTAGTAACTGAATATAACAGAGAATATCCCAAGATATGAATTCTGAACATACTTCTGAATAAGCGCTTCAGAACATTTGTCTTCATAGTCAGAAGTTCTGAGTCTCCTACTCAGAACTCTGAATCTTCTAGTCAGAATCCAACACTTAGAATCTTTTTGAGATTTCTCACTCAAAACCTCTGAGTCTTCTATAGTCTTCTTACTCAGAACTCAACACTTGTGTTTTTGACAAAACTCTAGACCTAACAGACCTAGAAATGAGAGAGCAACAGAGGAGAAGAAGAAGGAGAAGAAGAAAATGGTGATGGTTGATAGCGAAGAAGATGAGCTGATAGAGGAAGAAATAACTCTTGCGTCATTAGCTAAATCATTGGCTCTATTGACAAGAGAGTTCAAAGGTAACCAAAGAAATTTTGGAAATGATAGATATAGCAGAGACAACCAGAGAGATAGAAGAGATGATGGAAGAAGAGAAGAATCAAGTGACCGACAGAGGTCAGACTACAGAAGTGACCGACAGAGGTCAAGCGACAGAAACTACAGAAGTAGTGACCGACAGAGGTCAGATGACAAGGTAGGCCACGCACAAGAATGCTACAAATGTGGTAAGCCTGGTCATTACGCAAACGAATGCCGAACAGAGAAAGGTGGAGATCAACAGAAGTCCGACGATCGAACTGGAAACACCTCTCAAGGTTGTTTCAACTGCGGCAAGCCAGGCCATTTCGCAAAAGAATGCAGAAGTAGACAAAATCGCCCACAGAAGGACTCAACTTTTTACAAAAAGAAGGCTGAATATTATGCGCAAAAATCCCTAATGGCGAACAAAGGGCATTCTGAAGCAAACAAGGAGGACTTCGAATCAGACTCTACCTCTGATGATGAATTCACCACCAATGCCCTGTTCTGTGGCATGGCAGAAGTCGACTCCGGCACTGACAATGAGGTATCCATTTCAAACTCTACCTCTTGTACTAAATCTGTAGATAATGATTCAATTAAACTTAACATTGAACTGATTGAACTAAAAGAGATAAATGAAAGCATTCAGAAAAGACTCACCTTTAATGAGAGAGAAGTAAGGCTTCTCACTCAAGAAAAAGCCAAAATTTTTGAAGAAAAGGAAAGAGCAGAAAAATATTGGAGCAATAAAATAGATCCTTTAAAAAGGCAAATTTCTGAATTAACCTCTGCTTTAAAAATCAAAACAAAAGAGCTTTCAGTTTCTATGAGTGAAACAACTGACATAAGAGCTCTCAAAGAATACTTTCAAAAAGAGAGAGAGGTACTTTGGCAAGATCTACTCAGAAGAGAAGTTTTACTTAAAAACTATAAAGATGCACATAAGGTGTATGAGAAAGTAAACTCACAAATAGGAAGACGAGGTATAGGGTACGATGATATTACTCTAGGTGTTGAAGGCAAAAGACTTAAACCTCTGTCTTCTCTGTTTGTGATAGGAAAAACAAATAAACCATTTTTTCCAAATTTACTCTCTGTAAGTAAAAGGGTTAAAATCTCTGCAGAACCTCACTTGAGGAAACATACGAAGATGATCAATGTGTGGTTTGAAAACACAGATTCATCATCTTCAACCTCTGTCAATAGAGGAATCAAACCAAAGAAATATCTGAAAACACAAGATCAGATTGGTATCTTTAAGTTTGGTAAACTTTTTTTTTGTCTCACATAATCTCAACTTTTTTTTCATAAAATAATCGGATAACTACATCCGTACAAAATAATACCTTCAAGTACATTTTATATATGAAAGTTTAAACGAGAACATCTTCCTTTTATAAAAACGTGAAAACACCATTGTACCATAGTTAATCACATGTAACAATACACGTCAGGGGAACCTGGTGATGTGTAAACGACTTAACATTCCCGATTTACTATGACATGTGATGACTATGCTAAAAGAATGTTCTCACGTTTTCGTAAAGCCGGTTGTGTTCTCATTTAAACGCACCCCGTCATATAATTATCTATATATATTACACAAGGGTTGGGTTTCGGTGAGAATTGAGTTAACGTGAGAAGCGTGAGAAGTGGTTATTAACCGTTGGATACACATTAGGATAAGCTGCACCGGATCAATCCATGTATCAAGCATGATTCATAAATGGGCGTGAGATTAAAAGTGATCAAGGGTTCAGATCCACTTCTCAAGGTTCTCATGTTATCTCAACTATTCACACGATCCTTCACCTTTTACAGAAACTGTAAATAATAGCCGAATAAACTTTCTATACTCATCTTTTATGTTAGTAAACATCTTATTACTTAATTTTAAAGAAACTTGAACAGATAATGAGACGATGATGAGAGTAAGGGCAGCAAAGTGCATAGAAGAACATCAGGTATTTAATTGCAATGCTTGCAACTTCATCTGTAAGGTAGATCATGCTTTTAGTGACGTTAACGCCACCGGCCGCTGCTATTCCGCTCAAGCCGATCCCGCCATCAATCGCTGCTTTTGTTTTTACGACTTAAACTTGCTTTAAACGATGGATTGTTGTCATTGTTGTTGTTGCTTTTTATTCTCTGCTAAACCTTTAACGAACGCCTCCACGATCTGCTTTTGTGACTCGAGTAGCAGCTCATTGCGTTTCATCTCAGCCTCCATTCGCATTTTCTCAATCTCGTGAACCATATCCATCTTCATTTTCTCCATCTTCACAAACCCATCCGCCAAAAGCTTAATCAACGACACGATTTGCCCTATTGAGTCGTTATCTCGTTTGATCCCTCTTTTCTCACTCGAACCATTTTCGCCATCAAAATAGTGGTGGCCTGAGTTCCTATCGATTCGATCTCCAAACTTTTCTTTAAAATCCATGGACCTGTCTTTCGGTTTCTTCACCCAGACTTCATCTTCTCCAAGATCATCATCATGATCTTGCACATTTTCGTTCCAATAACCATGGTTCGAGTTAGAACTTCTTTTGCTAAATTTTCTTGGTCTAACCCCGGAATATTCTAGATCTTGAAATTTTGATGGGTGAAGATGATCGGATTGGAATCTTGTTGCATAATTTTGTGAAGATAATTTGGGGTTTTTCCCTAAATTCTTACCAATTGGGGTTTCAACATAATATCCATCTTCAAATTCATCATCATTATCATCCTCTTGAGCAACATAATTATTGGAAACCCTAAAATTGTTTGACCTAGTTGCTATAGTTACCAAATTGCCATCAGCCGTAACCGGTTTGAATTGGATCCCACGGCCCGGATTCAAACCCCCATAAACCGAATCTTGATTCGTGTTCGATTCATGATTAATTTTCGAAGGAACAGTTTTCAAACAGGAAGAATTAAGATCGTTACCGGATTGTGTTTCTTCATCGGGATTAGATCCGTTACCGTTTTTCTCCATGGAATCCATGGCTTCAAAGTAGGCCCACGTCGACAGGAACTGGCCGCCGGGGAACGAGAGAGCCCGCTGCTTCTCGGCGCGGTAACGCTGCCGGAGTTTCTCCATCTTGTGGCGGCACTGGGCGGAGGTCTTCGGTGGTACGGCGCCGGGACATAACCGGCCGACCTCTTCCGCAACAACATCCCAGTCGGCGGTGCGTAGGTATCCACGACGGAGGGCGTACCATCTCTCCCGGTAGGCCTGGATCAGTGCTAGGGCTTCATCTTGTGTCCAGCACGGCGGCGGGAATCTCCGAACAGGCTTCTCGGCGGCGGAAATGGTGGTAGCGGTGGCGGACATTGAAGATCGAAGGGTAAAAGGGTTAAAATCTCTGCAGAACCTCACTTGAGGAAACATACGAAGATGATCAATGTGTGGTTTGAAAACACAGATTCATCATCTTCAACCTCTGTCAATAGAGGAATCAAACCAAAGAAATATCTGAAAACACAAGATCAGATTGGTATCTTTAAGTTTGGTAAACCAGAGACTCAAACACAGGTCGCTTTTGTCTGTATGATAAATATCGAAAAGAAATTATCTGCAAAAGCTCCTGAGTTTAAACCCATCTTTTCAGAAGAAAAACTTAAAGAATCAATTGAAAAAGAAACTTTGGAAGTTTTGAAATCAAATGTTTTAGAAAATCTCTGTACATCTTCTATAGATCAAATTCTCGCTGAAGAGATCTCATCAGAAACCTCTGCTATCTATGAAAGTTATTCTACAGAGGAAGAAAGCTCGTACGATACATGCTCAGAAAATCCAGCCTCTGTCGAAAGAGATGAGTCAACCTCTGTATATGAGGACGATTCATCCTCTGACGACTCAGAGACTGATTCCAAATCAGGGATAATTCACTATGACACAGAGGATGTTAAATTCTCCTCTGAGGTTCTTAACAGAACAATTTCTCCAAAAGAGAAAATCACAGAGATACCTATCTGTCCATATTTTCTCAAAATGTGTATACAAGTCAAAACCTCTACAGAGCTTGATAATCTGAAAAAGGCCTCTAAAAATCCTAAAAGCTCAAAATTTTCAAAACCTTTAAAGCAAATTAAAGAGAATCCCACTTGGCAACAAAAGGGAAAAAGGCCTGAAGCTAACAAATCTTTTTCCTCTGTGACAATGAAGAAAGATGTTCACCACAGAAGAGACTCACAGAAGGCAGGAACTAAACAAAGCTTTTGCAAACAACATTCTAGTATTCATAGATCTTCTTGTAATAGGAAATCTAATGTTAAGAAAGAATGTAATGCCTCTGTGGTTCAATTCAATGAATTCAATGAAAAGTTCAAACAAATCACGTCTCATATTAAATACTGTCATTGCTTTGATCTTATGTTCAAATTGAATAATCACTTCTCAAGTCCAGATTGCTTACTCTCCACTAAAATTCAAACTCCAAAGTCAGAATCTAGAGAGAAACAATCTGATTTTTCCTCAAAAGATAAAATGTATTTCAAGAATGCTAAGGCAAACTTGAAAAATTCTAACAATATTGGACCCATATGGATATGGGTACCTAAGTCTCTGTGATTGTCTTACAGAAGCGGTTTGTGCCAATTTGGTATCTTGACTCCGGATGCTCAAGGCACATGACTGGCGACAGAAGTTTACTATCCACGTACAAAGAAACACACGATGGTGGATCTGTAACTTTTGGAGACGACAAGAAGGGACACATCAAAGGCTATGGAGTCATACAGAAGGAAAACGTCTCTGTATACAAAGTTGCATATGTGAATGGACTTAAACACAACCTACTCAGTGTAAGTCAACTCTGTGATACAGGATTCGATGTGTTATTCAAAAGAACTTTCTGCTCTCTGCAAAGTGAAGACACATGAATGGAACTTCTGCGAGCCGAAAGAAAAGGTGATCTGTATCTGATGAATTTTTGTTCAACAACCAAGGACAAAGTTTGCCTTGTAGCTTGCGAAAGTAAAGAAGCCTGGTTATGGCATAGCAGGTTCTGTCACTTGAACTTTCACACATTAGATAAACTGGTAAAACTTGATCTAGTTAAAGGTTTGCCTAATGTTAAATTTAATAAGGATCACTTGTGTTCTGCCTGTGAAATGGGAAAACTCAGAAGAGCTTCCCACAGAGGCAAAACAGATGTGTCTTGCACTAGACCTCTGTACATGCTTCATGTTGACCTCTGCGGTCCCATTGCCATACAGAGCCTAGGTGGCAAGAAATACATACTTGTCTTAATTGATGAGTATTCGCGTTTCACATGGGTTGAATTTATTCGAAAGAAATCGGATGTTCCAATCATCTTGATTAATCTAATGAAAAGAATCCAAGTTCTTTATGAATGCAGAATACAGAAGTTAAGAAGTGACAATGGCACAAAATTTAAAAACTCTGTCATTGAAGCCTATCTTTCTACAAAAGGAATATCACAGAACTTCTCTGCAGCACGCACTCCACAGCAGAACGGCGTAGTCGAAAGGAAGAATCGAACGCTCGTGGAGGCAGCAAGAGCTATGCTATCAGCATGCGGATTACCGATGAACTTTTGGGCAGAAGCGATTTCTACCGCATGTTATACACAAAATCGTTCAACCATTATGAAAAGACACCTCAAGACTCCTTACGAATTGATCAACAAAAGGCGGCCAAACATCAAATTTTTTCATGTGTTCGGATGTAAATGCTTTGTTTTAAACGACCGAGATTCAAGAGGAAAGTTTGAGGTAAAAGCTGACGAAGGCAAATTCATTGGATACTCTGCCACTTCCAAAGCCTACAGAGCATTCCTTACAAGATCTCGCAAAATCGTAGAAAGTATCAATGTTTCTTTTGATGATTCATTCCAAATGACTTTTGAGCAAATCAGTTCAGAACTCGAACTTAAAAAGGAAACCTCTGACATCTCGCAAACGAAAGAAGACTTAAATCTTATATTTTTAGAGATGTTCCACGATGACATTGATCCTTCTGTTGGAACCATCAAAGTTTCTGAAGAACCATCCTCTGTCGGACAAAATCCTACAGGTATGACTCTAACTGGTCCAAATAATGCTTCATCTTCTTCTGTAAATACTACAGATGCAAATGCCGAGGAAGAAAATGCAGAAGATGAAACATCAAGAAAAACGACCACAGAAGCTGCTGAAAAACAAACTCCACAATCCACAGAAGAACCAATTACAGAGGAATTTGAGGACCAAGACTATACGTCCTCAGAGGAACAAACTCCACCACCACTCATACCAATCATTCCACAAATGGTAGAATCATCTACCAAGGCAAGAAGAACGACAGAGGCCATACAAGAAGAAGATCCACGAGAAGCTTCTGAAGAAAGGTTCGATGACATTGATGACCATCTTCCACGCACCACTCAGTGGACAAAAAGCCATCCTCCAAGCCAAATAATTGGAAAACCTTCTGACTCAGTAAAAACCTGGTCTGCCACTGCTAATTTTTGTTTCTTTACAAATTTTATTAGTGTGATAGAACCAAAGAAGATTTCTGAAGCCCTAGATGACCCAAACTGGGTAGACGCCATGCAAGAAGAACTTCTGCAGTTTGGGCGTAACAGAGTATGGACTTTAGTACCTCTGCCACGAGGGAAACAGGCCATTGGGACTAAGTGGGTCTACAGAAATAAGAAGGATGAAGATGGAGTGGTCATCAGAAACAAAGCACGATTGGTGGCCAAGGGTTATAGACAAGAAGAAGGCATAGATTACGATGAGACTTTTGCTCCTGTTGCACGGCTCGAAGCAATAAGAATATTCTTAGCCTTCGCAGCTCACAGAGGTTTTAAAGTCTATCAGATGGACGTAAAATCAGCTTTTCTCAACGGTGAAATCCAAGAAGAGGTTTACGTAAATCAGCCACCAGGGTTTGAAAGATCAAAATTCCCAAGGCATGTATACTACTCTGTACGGACTGAAACAGGCTCCAAGAGCATGGTACGAACGACTTTCTACCTTTCTTCTAGTAAATGGCTACAACAGCGGTACAACAGATACTACCCTATTCTATAAACGTAAAAACAGTGAAATAATGCTTGTACAAATCTATGTGGACGACATAATTTTTGGGTCTACTAATACAGAAGAGTGCAAAAGTTTTGAAAAACTCATGCAGAGTGAGTTTGAAATGAGTATGATGGGAGAATTAACATTCTTCCTCGGACTCCAAGTCAAACAAACATCAGAGGGAATTTTTATAAATCAGGCCAAATATGTCTCTGACATTCTTTTCAAGTATAGCCTCTCTGATACCTCTGCAATGAAAACTCCAATGGCCACTGGAAATAAGTTATCCTTAGATCCAGATGGCATCTCTGTAGAATGCACTCTCTACAGAGGCATGATTGGATCTCTGTTATACTTAACTGCAAGCAGACCTAACATTATGCATTCCACATGTCTTTGTGCACGTTATCAAGCTAATCCTAAGAAATCACATTATGATGCTGTTAAAAGAATCTTTAGATACCAAAAGGGGACCAAAAATCTTGGTCTCTGGTATCCACAGAACTCTGACTTTTGTCTTAAAGCTTATACAGATTCAGACTATGGAGGATGCATGCTCGACAGAAAGAGTACCTCTGGGAGTTGTCAATTCCTAGGTGGTAAGCTAGTCAGTTGGACCTCCAAAAAGCAGAACTGTGTATCAACATCTATGGCAGAAGCTGAATACGTTGCTGCTGCTAGCTGTTGTTCTCAGGTTCTATGGATGAAGACTCAGCTAAAAGACTACGACCACATTCTATTCAAAATACCCATCTTCTGTGATTCCAAAAGTGCCATTGCCATCTCTGCCAATCCTGTGCAACATTCCAAAACCAAGCATATCGATACAAGGTACCACTTCTTGAAACATCATGTTGAACACGGTACAATCGAGATGCATTTCGTGCCAACAGAATATCAACTTGCAGACTTATTCACCAAAGCCTTAGACGAGAAAAGATTTAATTTCTTGGTGGGTAAGTTAGGAATGATTAATATGATGTGAAAATCCTCTATAAGTATAGCTTTATCTTCTGTAAATAAGTATATATTTCTATTTTACTTAACTTATTGCTTTGATTGATTTATTTATGTATGTAAATTCTCAATCTTAAATAGTTCTTGACCTCACAGAGCTTCTGTAAGTCTGCTCAGAACCTCTGACGACCTCCACAGAACCTCTGGAAAAACAAGACCTATGCTCAATACAAATCTTATCATTCTTTGATCCAAGCATAGGTCAAGGGGGAGCAAAAGGAAATTACTTGATCTACAAAGGTGATTAGATCAAGGGGGAGCAAAAAGGGACCCTGAAATGATCTACAGAGGTAAAACTTTCAAGTAGAAGCCAAGGAAGAGCGTCGATGAATCTATATCGACAGAAGTCAGACATCACTGCCGAGAAAAGAAGAACCAAAAAGGTATGTCTCTCGTACAAAAGGTTGTTGAAAACAGTTTTCTAGGACACAAATTGTCAAATATGTCCTAAATATACTGTGGATAACATTTCAAAAATCAAAAGATCAAAAAGTTTCATAAAATTTGAGTTATGAGAAATTTGAGGTCATAGAGCCTCTGCTGAGCTCAACAGAGGCTCTGCCAAAAATATGCTTTGAGATCACAAATTAACCCTCTATCGATCTTTTGGAATGTTATCTCGGAAACCGAATACATACACCATGACCTTCACGAACACAACTTTTTCCATAACAGTTTTCTCGGACACCAACTTTCAAATATGTCCGAAAAACATCTCTTAAAACAGATCAAAAATTGGATGATCAGAAAATTTAATAGAATTTTTGTTATGAGATTTTTTCACTCATAGAGCTTCTGCTGGCCCTCACAGAGCTTCTGCAAGTTCCAACAGAGCCACAAAACCTCTGCGAGTAAAAATTCTTAACTAAAAATCCTATTGATCCTCTCCAGTGCCTTTGCAAACGTTTTGGTTAAAGAAGAACCCACAGAAGTCATGATAACAATAAGATATATGAGAAAGGGATAAACATCAAGATTTTCAAAATCACAGAGCTTCTGTAAACCACAGAAGTTCTGTCAATCTGTTACTTGGGCATTTCTATAGTAATAACGGTTACTTTTACTAAGAGTGAATCTCATGTGGCTAAGAACAACCCCACGCGCCTAGCATTAATGGGACGCGCACGACGTCCTGTCATCCTCTGACATGGCCTACGTGTCCCATTTTTATTGGGCGTACATGGAACGTTTTCTGTGGAAAGTTGAACCCGCCGTTCTAACTTGTGTACGGATTCCAAATTTTAATCCATTGCCATATATTTTACTCTTTCGAATTCTACCGTTTTACCCTTCTATAAAAACCAAGCTTACCCTCTCATAAACGTTTTACAAACCCTCATTCTTCTCCGGCGAAACCCTGCAAAAACCTGCAAGTATCTTATTCTCATTACCAATGGCTTCATCTTCTCAAGCTATCTCCCCTGCACACTCTCCGGCGAACTCACCAGAACATTCACCTGCTCATTCTGAACATTCAGAAAACCCCCACCTTGCCAAAAGTATTGAACTACAAGATTCCGGCGATTCAACAGAATTTGCTCTGACCACACATCTTCAAAACTTCATAGCAAAGGATCATTTTGAAAAGGTACTACCAATCAAATCCAACAATTGCTATTTGGTCCCCTCACCCACTGCTTTCGGCGAAGCCCATGCCATTCTTCTAAACATAATGGAAAATCATATCCTCTTCCCTCTACTCTCAAGAACCCCAAACAAAATTCCAGTTAGATATTTGAACCAGTTTTGGCAAAGTTGCCGATTTGATAAAGATGATTCTCTTATCAAAGGGTACATTTCAAGGCCTGACAAATCTGAACATCTGGAAATCAAGTTCAATAGAACAATGTTCTCACTTGAATTCAACCTACCAACAAGGGGTCTTCTTGGATTGAAGAAATATGCAGAGCAACCAACAGACGACGAGATCTGTCGTTTCGTAGAAATGCTTGGGTACAACACCTAACTGAGGAAGAGAAATGACTTCCGCAGAGGCAGATTACCACCTCTGTGGAACACCTTGTTTTCAATTCTTAACAGATGCCTGACAGGGAAGATAGGCAGTATTGACCAGAGCTCACATCAGATATTAAGCATTATGTATGGGGTTTACTATGATCTCCCACTGGATTACGCGACCATAATGATGCAAGAGATCATCAACACCATCGACAGAAAGAACAACGCCAGAAGGGTCAAAGAGAACGATCCTAACTTTCTACCACCTCTGCAATTCCAAAGAATACTAGGAGTTTTGTTCGAACCTCTGTTGCTGATACAGAACTGGCCAATGGAAGGGCCAATTCCCAAACAGTTCCCAATGAACAAAAATACCCCCACTGATCATGTAGATGGATACACACACTGCAGACCTTTGTCAAAGAACCTTCTGAGGTATGCCAAGAATAAAACCCTTAAGAAAGAGTACATACGCGATCATAGAACTCCAAAACCGAGTCCTATGACACCCCCGCGTTTAGGTGTCCCCCTAGGAACAATGATTGCAGAACCTCTTTCCACTCAAGAAGAAAAAGATCACAAACTAGCAAAACACATGGCTATTCAACTTAGCTTCTTAGCCAAACGTGCAGAGCTCTTGGGAAAGAAGTCCTCTTCGAAATCTTCTACCTCTACTCCAAAATCAAAGAAGAGGAAAACTGAAGAAGGCTCCTCCACAAGCGCTGCAGAAGATCAACCTTCATCTCCTCATGCCACAGAAATTGGCTGCACTGCTCCTCCCTCTTCTCCAAAACAGAAGAAGAAAAGAAAATCGAAAACCACAGAGGAAGGGGCACCAAAACCTAAGAGGAGGAAAACCAAAAGGAAGCATGGGAAATCACTTGAAAAATTGGTTACCATAGAAGAAGAAGAAATCGCAGAAGAAAGAACTGCAGAAGAAGAAGATGCAGAAGTAGAAATGACAGAAGAGGGATATCAATCACCCTATCAATCCCCAGATCGATTTGCTCACCAAGGAAACTTAAACGATTTCCTACAGAACCCTGACATTGCCCACACTCTAAATACAGCAGGGTGGACGGCACAACCACTCGACCACCACTCCCCAGAAGAACAATACTTCTTTATTTCTGGCATTGACACACATCTGCAAGAAGATGATCAAACACCCAGAGATCAATCAGCTGAGACACCTGTTATTTTACAGAACCCCTTCATTCAACAAGGATTGGATGTCCACAGAAGGAGTCCAAGCCCAGCTTCAGAAGAAATAGAACAAACAGAAGCTGAGTGGAATAGAGATGAAGTAACAGAGGCTTTAGAAAAGATAATAGAAAAAGGAAAAGAGGCCGAAGTTGTACAAGAAGAGGGATTTGAAACAAGGGAGACAAGAATGGAGGTCTCAGAGGTAGATTCAGATGAAGAAGAAGCTGTCTGGATACGAAAAGGTCTCTATCATCCATATGTCATGAGATTATACGGCTCTCATCAAATGTACGACTTCTTAAGCACAGAGTAAGGAACTTCAACAGATGCTAGGGAAGAAGCACCAAGCCATCGGATAGCTACAGAAGCTGAAATGATAGAAAATGATGTAGTGCTTGGATGCTTAACAGAGGAAGAAACAAGAAAGGATGCATGGATTAATAGAGGCACACAAACAAAACCAACTCCCAGTGCAACCCACACATCTAACTCCACAGGTCTAGCTGCAGAAGGAGTTATTGAAAAAGAGCAGCACAGCTCGATCCAAACCCAACCCATCCAGCCAGAAGTCACTCTTTCGACTTCTGCGCCCACAGAAACCGGGGAATCCATTCCTAGGGAGTCTCCTCAAAGAGACTCACCTATTGTTCGTGATCAATCGCCCCAGATCATACTAGAACACCCTACAGAGGAATTCGTTTCCTCTGACACGCACGAAATAGGGCCAACCCTTCTTTCAGAGAGAAGTAGTGAGCACAACGACGAAGAAACTCTAGACAAGTCTCCGAGTCAACAGAAGAATAATCTAGTACCCACCTCTGAAGTGGATCTAGACAATGTCATTCACCGAACTTCTGTAGAGTCTGAAGCACTAGATGCTTCTGTTCGAAGATCAGATGGAAATCCTTCCACCCCCATCGTACAAACAAGGGTGAACGAAGGTGTCCCAGGAGCAAGGACTCACTCTGGAGACGAATGTGTTCCTCCAGAGGTTACACCAGGGACACAAGTATCAAGGGATGAGTTCCAAACCCTTGTCACCTCTGTGAACCAAACCATGAAAGAGTTGCAAAGCTCTTTCACATCTTTTGCAGAGAAAACATCAACGGCCTTGCTGAATCTGAACACCAAAATGGACAATCTGTCCATGGAGGTGAAAACGGCCATCACAGAGATGAAATCTTCTGCTCAAACAACTTCCACAACTACAACCACTTCTGCTGCTAAAGATTTTGGAATAGCTGCAACATCTGCATTCAAGGAATCAGTCAAACATTTCCTTGAACAAATGAACAAGCAATCCAACAAATCATAGAGCATCACACCTGCAGAACTACAGAAGGCTCTGCAAAACGTTCAAGAAGAGGCAATGCGCAACACTACAATGATGCAGCCAAAAGATTACATGACCAGAGCACAGCTGACAGAGCTCGGGCAGAATGTCATAAACCATGTCACAGAAGTCATTGTCTCCTTCACTACTGCAAATGCCAACTACGTCAAAGAATTCAGAAAAAGTGTCGGCAGAATGCGCTTCAACACAGAAGCAGAGCTTGCAACTCTAATCGGCCTCTGTGATGATGTATGCGCAAAGTTGATGACCGCAGGAGCAGAACTACCAAAGAAACCCAAAGCTTCTTGCAGAGCAGAGGGTACTTCTGATAAGAGTCAGGATGACTCTGATGATGACCATCCTGGTCCATCAGATCATCCTGAGGGGGAGAATATAAGGGAGAAAGCTACGACCAGAGGACTACAAGCTCCACCAATCGCAGCAGAACCAATCAGTCAAGCCCCTCCAGAACAAACCCAAGATCAAAAGACCAGAGAGACAACACCCATCTATGTGGAATCAACTTCCAAAGAAACCAATATTCCAGAAGCTGATCAGCAAACCACAGAGGCAACAACCACCCCTGTGGTAATCAACTTGGAAGAAAGACCTTCAACAGAATCAACAGAAAAACCCCAAACCATACCAAGAAGAAAGTCGATTGCCACCAAACCAAAAAGAGCAACGACCTCTGCTTCTTCTATTCTGAGAAAGATGCACAATACAATGTCTGATCGAATGTCGCAGAGAGAAGAAGAAAGGCACGGGTTCACTTTAGCTTTCCGAATGGGAAGAAGATTCGACATACCTCAATCCACAGAAACCGAGTTTACAGAAGAAGTCACCAAAGAACCTCCAACAGAGGTTATAGAGCAAAGAAAGCCAACAGAACCAACGCCACAAAAGTCCTCTCAAACACAAGTGTCAAAACCTACAGAGGCAACTCCCATCATTCCAACAGAAGCACCAACAACCAAACCTACAGAAGCAACAGGTTTTGCACCTCCAAAAGCCAAAGACAAGGGAAAGGCAAAAATGACAGAAGAGCCCAAGAAAAAGAAATCAGTACCCAATCCTACAGAAAAACTGATGAAAAGCTCCTTTGATGCCTTTCAAACTCCAAAGCCTGAAGAAGAGGACTGGGCATATGGATTGAAGCCTCTATCAGACATTCCACTAACAGGTAGAGCTGCAGAAGTTGTTCAACAGATGGAGAGTCTCAGAAGACGAGTACCACCACATGGTCCAACATACGAAGAAATGGAAGAAGTGGTGTACAAATATCTCTACAAACAACCCTTTCAGAACCTTCATCCAACATACCAAATCACAAATCCGAACATCAGAGAAGAATTTGAGAACATCTTCAGCAGAACAAAGCCAAGAACCAAAGCAGAAGTCTTCTCAATTCATAAAATCAAAAAGGTAATCGTCTGCAGATTCTCCTTCACAAGAACCTATCCAAGAGTCAGGTACAATCACAAGAACCTTCGCTGATGCTGACTTAAGGAATCTGAATCCCTATGATCTACCTGAACTTCTGCAATGGACAAAGGACAACTACAACACAGAGCCAAACACCAGAGCCTATCAAGTGTTGAGAAAAGCAATGAGGGAAAAGCTTCTGATCTACAGTATGATAGATTTTCAACTGGGAAAGGATATTGGTCTCAAACATATGAATTTACGACCACTAGAGGATCGCTGCCCACCCGACGCCGTGCCCAACTCAATCATTACAGAACCAAGATTCGGGTTAGTATTTCAAAACCCACAAGGCGAAGTCAAACTGTTTGTGTGCATGGACTGTCAGAAGTACGCAACTAGTACTCTGAACATATTCAGAGCAAGCCTTGTAAAATACAGAGATACATAGAAAATGAATAGAGATGTTGCAGATACTTTCATCAGAGAGATTGATGCCACAATCCGCCTAAGAGAACTCTGCATCAGTTTCTACAAAGAGATCAGAAGAATCGGAAGAGACAACAGAAGCTACAACGATTTCAAAGATGCCAAAATCTGATTCTCAAACATCAAATCTCTGCAAATCATGTTAAAGTTTATCTTTCATTGTACTCAAATGTAAAATGCATCTGTCATATTTCTGAATGAAAGAACTTTCGAGGTATTGTTTAACCTCTGTCTTATCTAACTTAGCCTAACTAAACTCAAGTTCAATTTTTTATTTTTCACTACTTAGGGGGAGATTGTTAGCTTCAATCTTCCTAATCATAGAAGTATTTAGAAGTAGTGAAAAATAGGCTAAGTGAAGAGAGCCTCTTACAGAGGCTCTGCCGAACTTACCGATAGATCAAGGTCGAGAAGCTACAGAAGCTAAAGAGGCATCCTACAGAAGCTCTGTCATACGCGCAAAGGATCAGACCGCAGAACCGCTGTAACACTTTACAGAGCCTCTGTGGTCCTCTCTAAATGACTTGAAGATATTTATAATATCTTGCTACTGTTACTGGACCTGTTCATCAACTTGCATGGTAGCATGCCCGGTTCATCTTCAACGTGTCAAACTCTGATTGGATTCAATAGGGCTTAGTACATAATAGACGTCTGCTGCATTAAATGCAATACAGCACGTCCAACTGTTCATGCCATCCGTCCAACTATTCATACCGTCCGTTCTGAATAGTACCTTATGCTTTATGGTCCCCTTAGAGTAGTATATAAGGAAGACTCATGTTGAGTTCTTCATAATCGAGAATTAAGAGAGAAAAACATCAAGAACACATAGCTTATATACTTTGAGAGTCATATCTGTTTTAAAGCTTTGCTTACTCACTGTTCTTGATTCTGTTCTTGATATATATATATTCAGTAAACTTTGAGATATTATTTCCTGTTCACTGTTTATTTATATTGTGTTCTAAATCTATTAAACATATCCGTTAGTTCTTCAAATACGCTTCCGCATCATACTTAAACTTGAACTAATAGATCTGATAATCTTGTTTAAACAAAACGGGAACCAACATCATGTTCTATCACTAACATGCCGTTGTAACAATTATGCACTTACTTTACCGTAAGTGGGTGGTCAACCAAATAACGTTATCCATAATTATCATGGCTAACACACGTGAGTTAAATAGGTAATGTAAAAATATGTGGGGACTTTTTGTATGATAGCGTAAACTCAGAAGCCTTAACATGTGCACACGTACCATAGAGAGCGTTTAAACATGCGTAGTATTTCAGTAATAAAACAGTTGATATCGAATAAAGTTTGTAACATGCTTTCCACCCCAAAATGTATAAAACAGTAAAAAGGGGCTATGAAGACTCACATGGATAGCGTAGATGTTTCCCAAGAAACGCGAAATGTGTTCCATAAGGCGATCCTACTCCGATCCTACGAATGTAAGGACACTAGTAAGATTCTAGGTTCTAGACTTTGGTCGTTTAAATATCCAATTCATCATAAAATGCCTTTGGTGAGATTTTGTATGTTGTTATAAGTTCTTTGATATCAATAGTTCGTATTCAAAATGAAACGTTACATATGATAGTTCGAGATTACCGCAAATTCGTCATGAAGATGACGAAAAGGGTTAATAATAGGATCATATGTATAGTATATAAATAAAGTTAGATGTTAGGTCATATATATTACATATATATAAATACCACAATCCCATCATAAAATGATGAAAAGGGTTAATAGTTAGGTGTTAGATTGTTAGAGTATAAATAAAATGAGTAAGTAAATATATATAGGTATATTCCACAATTTCATCACAAGAATGATGAAACGGGTTCAAGAGGTAGCATATAGCTATAATATGATATAGTTGTTAGCTGTCCGGAATTAGTAGTCACTTTCGGTAAATTTTCGGATGACTTCCAGAGATTGTTAGGTTCTGATATTTTACGGCTAAGTACTTCCATGTGTTAGGAAACCTTTGCCATAAATCCCATGATTTTTAGAGTAATATAAGTGCATGAAATAAAACATGACGTAAACAGTGACAGAAAATGTTGCTGATGCGCACTGTTTTTGTGTAAACTATTTAAAGGTCGAAAACTTAATGTTTTTCAAGGATTCCAGTTGGTTTTGATTCTTTACTCATAAAAGAAAATTCCAGAAGAAAAATCACCCCATTTGGAGCATTTTTGAGAGAGGTATGGCCATGCAAAGTTAGTGGAAAAATCTGACAGATTGTTGTTGGAAATAGCTTCTTTATATAAATGCTCTTTTTCTATTGGCTCTTTAAAGATATTGTTCTTTTTGCTTAGCCACGATTTTTGACACATAAAGTTAATATTTTCAGCTGAAAAACTTGCTTTTTGTTTACACAACCTACATGCAACGGGTTTAGACAAATCATCTAACCAAGACATTTTCAAAACTTGCTGTTTTTGAGTTTTTGTGAAACTATTCAAGTAAGACTTCCTTGGGTCACTAATATGGGTTTGATGATGGATTCATCACACTTTTAATGACATGCAAAGTGTCATGGTGATGAATATACAAACATTAGGATGCCAAGGATTTGTCTTAGCAAGAACAAAGTGAAAAGACTAGAGTTTTAAGAAGATAAACTTGAAATATGGAAGATGCTTGTATGTAGATGATTAAATGATGTTAGGAGCAGATTTTTACCTTGGGTTTTGGTGTTCTTGAGGCCTGGACTTTGAAGCCTTGAAGGAGAGAAAATAGATAGAAATGAGAGTGTTCTTGGAGAGGGATTTGAGAGAGAATGAATGAAGAGTAAAAATGGATGAATAGAGGGGGTATTTATGGAGTGAGAGAGGGGAGGGGGCCGGTTTTGGGAGTGGTAAAAGGGGAGGGTGAAGTGTGGTTTTAGGTAATATGATTGTGTTTAAAGTAGTATTTTAATTTAATTTTTCTTTCTTTTAATTAGTTGAATTATTGAACAATTAAACTTAATTGGTAATAATAATAAAACTAGTTGAATTTGCTAGTATTTATTTTTGGTAGGTTGTATATATATAAACATGTATATATATATATATATATATATATATATATATATATATATAAGTGTATGAATATTTTTAGTAGGCATTTTATGAGGTGTATGGATAATTTCCGAATTTGAGGGATTTTAGACGCAAATTTCTAATTTTTCCCTACTGTGTCGGGTTTACTTCTAAAACTAGACAGTGTGACATAAAATAACTGTATCTGATATGTTTAGTGCAGTTCTAACCTGAACGCAATTTTGACGGTTGTCACACTTGGTGGTCCTCATTCTTTTCTCCCCCTCATGGTGATTTGGATCTTCCGGATCAGCATGCTTTCTTTTGACACCATGAGCCTGACCTTGGCATGTGGTTTCGAGGCTGGCACCTTGTTCGGATAGTGTTGCGAGAGTTTGCTGCACATTCTGAAGAGTTGAGGTTATTTAGTCAAGTTGGGTGTGTATTTTGGTTTGATGGTCGGTTTGGGGCTGGGTATTATGTGGTTGTGAGGATGTGGCGTGTAGTATGAGAAGACTTATGAGGTCTGCTTTAGATGAGGTATCGATGTTGTCCTGGGACATTAGTTTGTTGAGTAGAAGGGATTTCAGGGCATCGACACTTAGGTTTTGCGGGTTTGGTTAAGGTTGAGGTGGTGGAGGTGGTGTTTGGGGTTCGATCTCGGTCATGACGCGATTTCCTTTCACCAAACTTTTGAGCAATGCCATCTCGTATTGCATGTGTTTCTCCAAACCTACATGGACAACCTTTAAGGCGTCGTCAAGATATTCTTGGAAACGAATTCTGGTATTGTAACTCCTGGGTCACTTAGACTTCCAGTTGTATTAACCACTGTTCAGTTAACAGCGATACTGCCTACATTCATAGGTGGCATGATGTTGACTGTGGTAGGACGTCCACCCAATCCTTATAATCCACTTGGATGTGACGTTACTATGGGTGTTCCGACCGGGTCACGAAGAACCCCGATAGTAGCCAAAATAGGTTCTTGTGTCCTAGCCAAAGAAAGTATATCAGTAAGTGGATCTAGACACAATGGTGCACATAAAGAAAAACAGAACTAGGGTTGATGTTCTCTTGTTTTAATACCAGTACTCTCCAAGTGAGAGACTGACAGATTATGTGTTAGGTCCCCATGAGAAATGTAAACAGACACCAGTTGAGAGGTGTCTGAGTGGATAGGGGGTGTGCAATTGCGTCACTAGATCCACGGCGTCTTTATCAATACCTTGTCCCAACGAAGAAGACAGAGTAGCAGATGTGGCTACCTGGCTGACACTTCGTTTGGGAAGGTTAATTGTAGGTTGTCGCCTTGTCACACTCTATCTCTCATGGTTTCTTTTCGATCTCTATTCTCTCCCTCTCACATTTTGTTCCTTTTCAACTGATTCTCCCACCTCTCTCCTTGTGTCTCCCGTATTAGACATCGGTTCATAGGTGGTAGAGGATGTGGTAGAGGTGGATGGAGTGTCATCGGTTGGTGAGGGTCGACATCCGATGCGAGAAGGAATGCGTTGAAGACGAAATTGTCTGTCGTCACCGGAGTCGGTACTTTTCGAGAATGAGAATGGTTGGATGAGAGGTGTGGTTGATACGGTGTTGTCCGAATCTTCATCTCTCAGCAAGAAAGGATCACTGACTACCGGAACCTCGTGCAATGCAGGCGCAAGTTTAGTAGTTCGGATATGGGTAGGGCGGATTGTCGAGGCAATGTTGGTGCGGGTTGGTGTAGGTTGTGGTTGTTGGCTTGTGCTAGCTTTCAAGTCTACAACACCGCCGCTCCAGTACCCCTTCCCATATTTTATCTTTCCGCAACCCATCTGGGAGCCCCAGCTACCCGGAATCTACCTCCACGTGTTCGATGACCCTCACGTCTCTCGGGTCGCGCTCTCTAGGAAGGTCCCTCCGGTTCTGGATGGACCATGGGAGCGGATAAGTTCAACGCTCGCCTATACTCTATCACACTCGATGCTGATGGACTAGAATAGGCTAGCAGGGCATCGGATAGTCTCATAGGTGGGGTTCGTGAAGGATTGCGAATAACGAGGTAGTGTATGCTAAACGGTGGACATACCTCGTGTGTCGATTGGCGTGGAATGGCGGAGTTCTGGTCCATGTGCTGATGGATAGCCAGTTGGAGGAATCGGATGAATGAAGTGAACGTTCTTCTCATCCGGCCTTCATTGTCTCGGACATTATGGACCAACTTGTTCCACAGTAAGCCCACGTAATTGATGTGGCGATTGAAGGCGACTCCATGGAACAAGCACAAGAAGTTGCCACTGCACTGATCGATGCCTTTCCACTTTGAGGATATACACCGATAGGTAATGGTAAAGAATGTATACCACATCGGTGCCAGATGTTTCCGGTCAAATGTCGACGGGCGATTCAGTGCGTTGTTGTAGCCTAAGAATCTGATGTCCACACACAGGATGTCGTCATTGACCTGTTGATCATAGTGTGCACGTCTGTTGGCAGTGGCGGTGGGAAGTTTCAACATTTGACGAAAGCTCTCTGGCATGATAACAAATGGAAAACTATCGAGCAGAGCTTCGATTCGTTGTCCTTCTTCAGTGGTGACCATGCGGATTGTGTGCCACACTGGTTGTAAGTATATGAGTGGAACTTCAGTCGTGGCGGTTAGAGCGTGGTGCAATGGATTATCTTCGAGTACGTCAACTACCAGTCGATGCTCGCAATGGAATTCCTGGGCATCTAAGTGGTAGTTGTTTTCTTCGATCGGTAGGTGGTCATCAGGATGGACGAGGGCATTGTCAGCAACTTGATCAATGACTTGATTGGGGTTCTCGGCACCATGGTTTGGTGAGCGTGGTCGTTCGTCCGCCATTTGTGTACTTGAATAGCAAAGTGTTAGATCATCACCGAACAGATAAGATATGGCAACGTACCTGAGACTACTCTGATCATAGAATCCCGGAGATGACGATTAACGAGAGTAAACATGCGGGTAAAATGTACACAGGAACAACAAGGACCAAAGGATCCGGACAAGTGGATGTCCGAATGGATTGTTATCCGGATGGATAGGGATCCAGGTGGATAGGTATATGATAGGAATCCGGATGGTTAAAGTTCTCGGATGGGCAAAGTTCCCAGATGACCACAGGTTACCGGGTAGTATAAAAGTACTCGGATAATCGAGGTGTCCGGATATGGCGAGGTTTCTGGATAACTATCCGGTCATACCATGGTTTATCACAAGACCCAAATCGATCGACATAACTAACGATCCTAACTAGAAACTAGTTGAAAATCTATAACTAAGTGTAATGTGACTAGATACGGTGTAAATCGCGGCCAAGAAAGCCATCGATCGACGCATGAATTCGAACCGACGCTGACATCGGTCGAAATCGATTGCTGATTTTACAATTTTATGTTGTGTGTGTGCGAAGTAAGGTCATAAAACGATATAGATAGGAAACCGAGAGCCCTATTTGCAGATTGGAACAAAATCGTGCAAAAACGTGATCGATTGTGCGAGTGTGGATGCGGAGAGGGTTTACGAGAGTTTCCAGAAAGATATGAGTGAGTGAAGTGTCCGGATATATATATATATATATATATATATATATATATATATATATATATATATATATATATATATATATATATATAAACGAAAGTTTTCGAACGCGGTATCGAGATACCACGCATGTGGTCCGGATAGTCCGGGTGATTGGCGTGTTGTCCGGGAAGTGATCCGGAGACTTATCCGAATTGATGTATCCGGAAACCTGACTTTTATCTTAAAACTAAAGAAATTTTGGCGGTTTGGATGTCGCATTTCACATCGAAACTATAACCCCTAAGTGATTGGTAACCCTCACTCCCCCTTGACACGTGCATGTTTAACAAGATAACCGTGGTAACGCTCCCCCTCGATGTGTGCATAAAGAGCTTGAACGAATTAAGACGTACACACGAAAACCTTTTCACACACATAAAAACAACTTTAACTACAAAGAGAGAAAACGAAAAAAAATTGTGTGACTCCCCCTCAATTAAGAAGCAGATATTGTGGATCCCAATATAAGTGCATAAACAATTAACAATTAACAATCAAAGTAGAATTAATGGATTGAATACAAATCGACTATCTTTGATTGAATTGGATTAAACTAGATAGAATACAATTTAGTCTTGTAAATCTTAGAATGATTAGAACGATTAAAACCCTAATACTAGGATTAACAAAACATTATATACCCTTTAGGGTATTTACATTTCAAGCCCCTCAACTTTAAGACAATTCAAAATAACCCTAACAATTTGCATAATGATTTTTGTCCCCACATACATAACAATAATCATTGTTGTTTGAGTTGTCATTGTAGTTTCCACGATTACTGAACTTTTTGAATCGTTGAAACGATCTTCCACTTCTCCTTGGAAATATCGGAGCACGATTTTGCTCCCGATCATTTCCATCTCTTCGATTAAAGTTTGACCTATCATTTCTTGCAAAGCGTTTGTTAGTCAAAAATTTATTAACTTTTTTTACAAAAAGGGCAATATCATCGGTAGGGTCAATCTTCTTGGATTCTTCTTTTGGTTGACTAGGCTTCTCTTCTTTGGTCTTTTCTTTTGTAATATTGGCTTGAAGAGCCAATGTTTTCTTCTTCCCTTGATCTCGAGCTTTGTTTGTCTTCAAGGCTATTTCGTGGACTTTGAGGTTGCCAATGAGATCGTCCAACTTCCTTTTTAAAAGATCAATGGAATCTTCTAAGGATTTTATTTTGCGTATCCATTCCGGAGGTAGAGATCTAAGAAGTTTTCTTATATAGTGTTCATTCTCATAGACACGACCCAATCCTTTCAAGGTAGTCATGATAATGTTAAAACGCTTAAACATAGAATCAATTGATTTATCTTGAGCCATTTCAAATAACTCAGAATCATGAACTAAAATATTGATTTTGCTACTCTTGACTTGAGAATTTCCACGATGGGTATCATTTATGTAAAGCCCGTATTCCGGTATATAATTTCTTTTATTAAATCCTTTTGTTTTAGTTTTATTTAATGTGGTTCCGTTAACGGGGTTAGACGAATCGGACCTAATCGTTAAAAATGTCGGAATTTTGGTTAGTTGCGAGAAGGTTTGTAGTGGAGGGACTAAATGTGTCACTTCTCAAACCTTTGCATGGGATCGGCCCAAGATGGACCGACCCCTTTCTTTCTTTCCTTGTTCCTTCGTGCAGCAATCCAAAAACAACAAACCCTATTTTGTTTGGTTCTTCTTCCTTGCGCCGTGAGACCCCAAACCAAACACCCTTCTCCTTTTTTTCCGTGGCTGCCGTGAAACCAACGACCACCAGCAGCGCCGGTGCTGTTCACGCCGGCGAGAGAGGAGTGCAGCGTGAGGGAGAAGAAGCTGGACTTGGGTTTGCCTTTGTGCCATCGACGAGGTAAAACTTCCCTTCCCTTCGGTTCTTTCTTGTCGTTTCAGCCACAAAACAACCACCATCGTCGGCGTCGCCATCTTGGCTGCCGACGAGTGTGCCGCCGTGCACCACCAATAGGTGGTTGTAATGGTGGGTTGCGACCTTGTGTTGCGGTGTTGTTCGCGAGAGGTAAGTACGCTTCTCTTTCTTTTCTTTTCTTTTCTTTTCGTTTCGGCGTCGAAAACCCAAGAAAAACGCCATCACCGCCGGTGGCCGCCGCCGCCGACCACCACTGCCGGAGGTGGCAGTGGGTGGTGCACGGTCGAGTCCAGACCCTAGTCACCATGAAACTCTAAACCGTGACCTGATCGCGTAAACCCGACTCGTTTAAACCTTGAACCATTTTTGTTGTAAAATCGTTATTTTATGTGAAAGCTTGTTGCTCTCCAGTTTTTATTTCGCGCGTAACCCCTTACTCGTAACTCGGATTGGGGTGAAATCGGTGCCAAAAGTTCCCTTTCCGAGTCTAGTAAACTTTCTGTGTTTTGTGCAAAATCCAGTTCGGAACGTAACATAGGTAAAATCGTTGTTTTGTACTGAAAGGTTCCGTTTTTCGCTGTTCCGCGAGCTGTTTTTGTAAAATCCTTGTTTAATTGTAGAAAAATCGTTAGGAGGCGTATAATATGTCCTTGAAACCCTATCTCAGAGTACTTTCTAATCATGAAATAATATTGGGAATTTTCTGGGTTTAAAGGGGTCGAAACAGGTCCCGAACAGACCTGTTTGGCGAGAACGGAAAATAGTTTTAGTGACGGTTTAAGCGTGTGTCGTGTCATAGGGTCCGGGTCTCGTATTGACACGTTTTAACATGCGTTTAGGTGCTGGGAAGTGACCGTAATTGTGAAGCTTGAATTGTATTGTTGAGCTAGGCGCGCGTTCGAGGTGAGTTCTCTCACTATATCTAATAACGGTTGTTTTATCATTGCTGTAGTACGTGTGTGGTAGCTTTATGTGATTGTGTTGTGGAACTAGATAGTGGGGTGTCTAGTTGGTACTATGTTGTCACGTTAACTCGGTGGGACCGAGGATCCGGCGGGGCCGGAGATTTTATACGCGGGTGGCGTAGAGACTCGGTGGGACCGGGGATTCGGCGGGGCCGGAGATGTTATCATGTGGTCGGTGGGACCGACTTGTGCCTTTCATGTGGGTGGGTGTGGATATACATGTTTATGATTTGTTCGTAGACCTGTATGATCGTTTATGTGTCACTATATGTTTTAGGGGTAGTGTGGAATAACTGTGTTATTTATGGTGTTTGAATTCACTAAGCTTCGTGCTTACCCTTTCCCAATAAATTGTGGTTTCAGGTACGAGTGGCTCTAAGGCGTGACGGGTACACACTGGTGCGCGGGATGAGCTGGCTATTATTAGTTTTATTTATTAACATTATTTCCACTGGTTTCTGGTTACATGAACAATATATATGATTTTGCAACTGACATGTTGGGATTATTTAATGGGTTTTATATACGAAATGTTTAATATTTTTTTTTTAATTTCCTTGTAATTTTTGGGACGTTACAACTTGGTATCAGAGCACAACTTGAGTGAATCAAACGCACCTCGGTGTGTTTGGTCTCAAGTTGCGGCTGGGAAATTTTCAAATTCTGTATTAAATCTTTTTTTGGAAATAAAAGAAAAAGTAAAAACCCGTTCGAGGAACGGTGATCGAGGGCGCAGTGTGTACAGTCAGCCGGAGCCAAAGGGAAAGGTACAATGCTTAGTGTTTCATTGCTTTCTAGATCATAGAGCATGCATGCTAGATTGCCTGTTGTTGACACTATGTTGTAAGTTGTATTGCTTGCTAGTGGGAATTAATGCTAGCTATAATAGGTTGTTAAGCGAAGGCCCTATAGGTTGTATGCAGTAAGAATCACATAGCCTTAGAATATTTGATTTAGTTCTATTACGCAACTCTTGTTTGAGTCTAACCGTTCTAGGATAGAATCTTGTATTCGGATGTCTATTTGATTCACGCTGCATGCGACTGGGTATTCGCGAGGCAACTCGTTATGGCTAACAGGGATTCCGTTGTAGCAAGGGTAGTGGGATGAGATGAAATTCCTAGTGAGCTGGGAATGGCGTTTACATATGAGTACGTATGCAAAATTGCTTTCTAGAACATAGGAGTATGTATGCTAGATTGCTTGGTGCTTAATACACTGTATTGTATGGTTGTTACTTGCTATTAGGAACTTATGCTAACTTTGATAGGTTGTTAAGCGAATGCACTATAGGTTGTATGCGGTAGGAACCGAATAGCCTTAGAATGTTGGATTTAGTTCTATTGCGCAGCTCTTGTTTGAGTCCAACCGTTGTAGGATAGAATCTTATATTCGAATGTCTATCTGGTTTCCACTGTATACGACTGTGCGTTTACGAGGCGACTCGTCAGGGTTAGTGGGGGTTTCGTCATAGCAAGGGTAGTGGAATTGGGTGGAATTCCTAGGGGGCTAGGAAGAGTGCGTACATATGCCGGTGCGGGCATATGTGTATAGTTTTCGGCAAGGAACTACTTGGACACATCGGATGGAACTCGGAACAAGTGATGATAGGTGTGGAAGGTAGTAGAAGAGCTCCTACTATCGGAAACACAGGATCAATGCTCGAGTCGGGGGATGTCACGAGGAATCCAAGGAGTTGAGCGTGAGCGTTGTTAGTGTGAGTTATTATGTGATAATAACCCGTGGTAATATCTACCCAGAATAGCCATCACAAGGAGGAACGACTATAGTTAACCTACTAGTACAGGTGTGTACTTGAGTTGCTTTGATGGGATGATCGTTGGGGTAGTGTCGAAGATTATAAATTAGTAGTCGTTGGAATAAAAGGACGATTCTAGTATTAGTCACTTGGAGTGACGATAAGGATGATGTTTGTTTCGGGCCAAGATGGATGATTGTGCTAGAATCATAGGCTTATAGAGCCGACTTTGATTTGAGGAAAAATCGTAGGGATTATTTGACGTAATTTCCCAACTTGCCTAAGAGGTTTAAATGTCCGGATGACGTTAGTGGACCGGAGAGATTTGGAGGAGTAGGAGTCGAGGCGTAGAATGCCGACTAAGTCATGCACAAAGTTTGATTTTTAAATAGACTGCATTAACAAATTCTTGTGTTTCAAATCATTTTATGGATGGTGTTTTGGAATTTTGGGAAATGTTCAGCACGCACACAAGATTTTGAAATATGGTTTTGAAAGTGTATGAAATCGTTTTATCACGGGAGTGCAAACTTTGTTAGAATTTGTCTCATTTCTTTATTTTTCCAACGGTTCTTTCGGGTAAGATGATATCCGTGTTTTGTGGTGTTTAAAATGTTGGGCAAGTGATTACGGCTTGTGACATTAACATTGGAACTCCTCCACATATGTTAGAGTTGAGACGTAAAGTTACATTCCACGATATCTGTATTAAGCTATTTGAGTGAGTTGGTTAAAATAACTTTTGTTTTACGGCATGTTGAGTCGTGTGGGTTTAATTTCACGAGGTGCATATCTTATTTGTTTATGTGACCATTTGGGGAAATCTTGGAAATCAATTTAAAGAACCCCACCTTTTGAGATTTTATGAGATTTTAGTCGATATTTTCAAATGATGGAAACGGATTGGTTTTTATCTTTAAGTTGAAACTTACACGAGACAGTTGTGTTTTAACAAAAAAAAAATATATTTGTAAACCATTTCATCGTTTTGTATGACTAGTCGACGCACGTAAGATTTGTGGGTGAACCCTGTGCCACGACATTTTATGTTGAAAAAAGAGAAATTTTGGGGTCAAATGTCGTGGAACTGATTTTGAAATTATGTGTACACTTTTGTCGCACCCGGTGTAAGGTCGAGCGGTTACTTTAAATACATGTCATGAGTCAATTCATACTAGAACCGTGACGGTTCATTTTCAAAGAAATCATTTTTTCGCTTTACGTTTTGTGAGTAAGCTAAGCTGCAATGAAATGATTTTCAACATGATTTTCATATGTGGGACGAGCGTATCCATTTTTGCGTAACTACCGACCTAGTAATAGTAGTTTTATTGCTTACGGTCTTTTTGAAATAAAAAAAAATCTTGACGTTGAAAATATTTTGTAAATGATTTTGTAAACCATTTGGGAAGTGCGCTTATAAGTGTTATGTGTCATTTTGAGAATTTTAAGGGTGTGAGTCCTTTTGGAAAAATCTTTGGTTTAACCCGTGTCGAGGTTGGGACTAATGTTGATTTTAGAGTATTGCTTGCTTAAACTTTATTTAAACGCGTTTTTGACCGACTTATGGGTCTAGCAAGCGTGGAGCGTTTTGCTCGGTTTTGACTTTGAGATAGTCATGGGTCAATTGCACAGTTTTTAATGGCTCGATGTGGAGTTTTGTTGATGGGTTGTTTTGTTGCACAGTTTTGCACTTATTGCACGTTGAGTATTTACATGTTGGGTGAGTGAGTCATTCCAGGATAGGCATGTTGTTGGTAGACTGTTTTGCATTGGATCCTTGGTCACGTCAGTCAGTCGTTGGTAATGGTCGGTTGGGTATCTCAGGGTTGGACTCCGGTATTCATGTGTTATGACCTTGACTTTCCAGTAGGCACTGGGAGGATATAGTCTTGGGCACTTACCTGAGAGGTAGTTCCGATGTGCCGGGCCTTGAGACGTACCTGGGAGGTAGGCGTTAAGGCGTATCTTGATACAGTGTAACTAGGTTTCCTAGAGCGAGCGCGTGGAGGATAAGTAGACGGTGGAAGATTGGGTATTCCACACGTGTTGTTAGCGTAGACCGAATAGTGTCGGTTAAGGGAATGATGCCCTTTGTAATTAAGAGAATAAATGCGCAGTAACCTTTTTAAAGTAAGTAGTATATTTAGGTGTCGACTTTTGGGCTTGAGGCCAAACACCTCTAGTGTAATCGGAGATTTGTAGCCGATTTTCAAATAATTATGGTGATGGAAGCAGTAACCCTGAGATGCTTATTGTGATGAATGGTTATGGTGGAATGACCTTCGTGAGTGATTATAAATTACTGGTTCGATGATGCGTGTAAGGTAAGTTTTGGGAGTCTATTAGAACCCGTAGGAGTTAATCGATGGTTAATGGTAGGAATGATCGGATTCGAGTATCCTGTAGGGTATATTGGTGAGCACCTTTAGAATGGTTAGAGCTTGAAAGTTGAATCGGGATGTATGGAACATCTATGGTTGGGAGACAATCGAAGTCGTTTGACTAGGAATGAATCTAGTTGTTGGAGTGTTCTTCCGATCATAATTTCAGTGTCCTAAAAGGAGTACGTTAGTAAGAAAGTATTCGAGAAGTTTTAGAAGGGGTTTCAAGTGAACTTGGGAACCTGAGGTTGAGATGTGGGAGAACTATCTTTAGCTATGCATGGGCATAGACTTCGAGGACGAAGTCTAATCCAAGTGGGGGAGAGTTGTAAAGCCCGTATTTCGGTATATAATTTCTTTTATTAAATCCTTTTGTTTTAGTTTTATTTAATGTGGTTCTGTTAACGGGGTTAGACGAATCGGACCTAATCGTTAAAAATGTCGGAATTTTGGTTAGTTGCGAGAAGGTTTGTAGTGGAGGGACTAAATGTGTCACTTCTCAAACCTTTGCATGGGATCGGCCCAAGATGGACCGACCCCTTTCTTTCTTTCCTTGTTCCTTCGTGCAGCAATCCAAAAACAACAAACCCTATTTTGTTTGGTTCTTCTTCCTTGCGCCGTGAGACCCCAAACCAAACACCCTTCTCCTTTTTTTCCGCGGCTGCCGTGAAACCAACGACCACCAACAGCGCCGGTGCTGTTCACGCCGGTGAGAGAGGAGTGCAGCGTGAGGGAGAAGAAGCTGGACTTGGGTTTGCCTTTGTGCCATCGACGAGGTAAAACTTCCCTTCCCTTCGGTTCTTTCTTGTCGTTTCAGCCACAAAACAACCACCATCGTCGGCGTCGCCATCTTGGCTGCCGACGAGTGTGCCGCCGTGCACCACCAATAGGTGGCTGTAATGGCGGGTTGCGACCTTGTGTTGCGGTGTTGTTCGCGAGAGGGAAGTACGCTTCTCTTTCTTTTCTTTTCTTTTCTTTTCGTTTCGGCGTTGAAAACCCAAGAAAAACGCCATCACCGCCGGTGGCCGCCGCCGCCGACCACCACTGCCGGAGGTGGCAGTGGGTGGTGCGCTGTCGAGTCCAGACCCTAGTCACCATGAAACTCTAAACCGTGACCTGATCGCGTAAACCTGACTCGTTTAAACCTTGAACCATTTTTGTTGTAAAATCGTTATTTTATGTGAAAGCTTGTTGCTGTCCAGTTTTTATTTCGCGCGTAACTCCTTACTCGTAACTCGGATTGGGGTGAAATCGGTGCCAAAAGTTCCCTTTCCGAGTCTAGTAAACTTTCTGTGTTTTGTGCTAAATCCAGTTCGGAACGTAACATAGGTAAAATTGTTGTTTTGTACTGAAAGGTTCCGTTTTTCGCTGTTCCGCGAGCTGTTTTTGTAAAATCCTTGTTTAATTGTAGAAATATCATTAGGAGGCGTATAATATGTCCTTGAAACCCTATCTCAGAGTACTTTCTAATAATGAAATAATATTGGGAATTTTCTGGATTTAAAGGGGTCGAAACAGGTCCCGAACAGACCTATTTGGCGAGAACGGAAAATAGTTTTTGTGACGGTTTAAGCGTGTGTCGTGTCATAGGGTCCGGGTCTCGTATTGACACGTTTTAACATGCGTTTAGGTGCTAGGAAGTGACCGTAATTGTGTAGCTTGAATTGTATTGTTGAGCTAGGCGCGCGTTCGAGGTGAGTTCTCTCACTATATCTAATAACGGTTGTTTTATCATTGCTGTAGTACGTGTGTGGTAGCTTTATGTGATTGTGTTGTGGAACTAGATAGTGGGGTGTCTAGTTGGTACTATGTTGTCACGTTAACTCGGTGGGACCGAGGATCCGGCGGGGCCGGAGATTTTATACGCGGGTGGCGTAGAGACTCGGTGGGACCGGGGATTCGGCGGGGCCGGAGATGTTATCATGTGGTCGGTGGGACCGACTTGTGCCTTTCATGTGGGCGGGTGTGGATATACATGTTTATGATTTGTTCGTAGACCTGTATGATCGTTTATGTGTCACTATCTGTTTTAGGGGTAGTGTGGAATAACTGTGTTATTTATGGTGTTTGAATTCACTAAGTTTCGTGCTTACCCTTTCCCAATAAATTGTGGTTTCAGGTACGAGTGGCTCTAAGGCGTGACGGGTACACACTGGCGCGCGGGATGAGCTGGCTATTATTAGTTTTATTTATTAACATTATTTCCACTGGTTTCTGGTTACATGAACAATATTTATGATTTTGCAACTGACATGTTGGGATTATTTAATGGGTTTTATATACGAAATGTATAATAAATTTTTTTTAAATTCCTTGTAATTTTTGGTACGTTACAATTTAGGCTTTGCCAAGTTTCATTTGCGGTTTTGCATGTAAAAACTCTTTCAATTTCATTCGAGTTTAAAGCAGCGTAAATCATATTTTTTGCTTCAAAATTTATACAATTCCATGCATCATCATTATTTGACCATTCCACAATTGGTTTTTCAACACTTTTGTCGTCTTGTATTTTTGTAGGAACAAAGTTTCCATTAACAATAATATCCCACATTTTTCTACTTTTACCATGAATGCTTGCTTTGTGTTCTTTAAAAAACAAAGAGATATTGTTAGCTCCATTTCAAATGTAAAAGTATTGAAATAAGTCCCAAGGACAAAGTCGCAGAAGACCTCTGCCAAAGGACCTCTCCGTACAAGCTCCAAGCCTTTGTCATTGCTCTTCCAAAGACCAAGCCGAACCTGAAGATTATTCTCGGACCACAGAAGCTTTGTGAAGCTGACTAGAGCCTTTGAAGTGGCCAACCTCTGTGAAGAACGACTTGAGCATTTCAGGATTAACGGATCTCGTGCCTCTCATGTTGTAACACCTTAGGCATATCCCACATCGGCCGTGGACAGGAGAGATGCTGGGTATATTAGTAAACCTTGGCCTTACCAGACACAACGCGTTTTGGGGCCACAAGCATGCGGGTTCCTTGGGAACTCTGTGGTTAAGCGTGCTTGGATGGGAGTAGTACCAGGATGGGTGACCTCCTGGGAAGTCCTTGCGAAGTCCTTGCCAGGCCGCCAAGAACAAAGCCGTGAGCCAGTGGGGCAAAGCGGACAATATTGTGTGGTGGTAAACAGGGTGTTACAAATGGTATCAGAGCCACTCCTGTGCCGTTCGGGATGGTGGGGCAAACCTCATCGAGGACGATGAGTCCCTGAGGGGGTGTGTGTGTAACACCTTAGGCATATCCCACATCGGCCGTGGACAGGAGAGATGCTGGGTATATTAGTAAACCTTGGCCTTACCAGACACAACGCGTTTTGGGGTCACAAGCATGCGGGTTCCTTGGGAACTCTGTGGTTAAGCGTGCTTGGATGGGAGTAGTACCAGGATGGGTGACCTCCTGGGAAGTCCTTGCGAAGTCCTTGCCAGGCCGCCAAGAACAAAGCCGTGAGCCAGTGGGGCAAAGCGGACAATATTGTGTGGTGGTAAACAGGGTGTTACACATGTGAGCAAACTGTACGAAGATCATATAGTACGATTTTGTTACACACCTTTCCAGGTGTCACCATTTGATAGGACACAACCATGACTTCGTACACTTCACACCACTATATGTAATGCGCACATTCACTGTTGTAAAAAACGCACACACATATTTCACCTGATATTTACACATAGTGAGAGAGAAACTTGGAGAGCAAAACACATCCTACTATGTGTTCTTGGTGTAAGCTATTTATGAAGATTAATGAGAGACGACTTGTTGAAACCATTACATGCTTTATTAATCTTCTAATCTGTGTTATTAACTCTGCCAATGTTGATTACTCAAACCATCATTCACAAGCTTCGGCACATATTCATATATACTCGGTTTTGTTAGGACCATAAATTTTTATAGAGTTTTAGTTATATGTGTAAAATCCTTATAATTGACAAGTGCACTTTAGTGGATTAACGGGCTTAGGCTTTATGCATTAAGCTCTAGGTATAAATAGGTTGCTTTGTTTAGAGATTAGGGCAAGATTAATCAGTTTATGCGCCTAATAGAGACTTAGAGAGAGATTCATTAGACGTTAGAGAGACTGATTATCATTCATATGTAAACGTTCTCTAAATTCATTCAATAAAGGTTAATGTATTTGATTCATTGTTACGGTGGATCCCAATATCAAGTGCAATCAATCATAAACACAATGAACTCAACGATTACGCAATAGATTGATTCATATGCAGAGAAATATCAATGAGTAGCCGTACAAGGTTTAAGAGAAAATATGAATCATTAACCCTAACTAGGGTTAGCCATCTCTATTTATACCCCAAAGAGATATTTACATTTTCAGCCCCTGAACTTCTATTCAACTGATATTTTGGACCTAACAATCTCCTCCTATGAATTGAAGTTCGATCTCCCGCCAATTGGTAACATATCTCTTTCGGATAGCGAAGAGGATCTCGAAGTGTCTGATGGAGTTTCGATACTCTAGATTTTCTTCGATTTCATTCAGCAGTTCTTTGGCTAGGTATCTCTTCAAGTTGACGATATTCTCTGATGACTCTTTCTCTTCTTCCGCAATTGTACTGTTCAGCACTTGACGAACATTCCTCAACATTCTGTCACAGAGTTTATGCAGTACGCTGATTCTCATGAAGCATTTTTCATTGTTCTCGTTCAAGTACACAATTCCCGTCTCTGGCTTGGAAAGAAGTGAGTGTACCTGCAAGTCTTCTAAACCAGGAAAGGTCAGACCGGGCTTTAGAAGGTTGACTTTTCTTCGATTACTATCGATGCCCATTTGAAGGTCGTTGATATATGACAGTGGGATAGTACACTTCATGAACCGCTTGATCATCTCAAGAGCCTTAGTAATTGACAGAGGCCGGATTGTTCGAGATCTTAGATCCCTCAGAATAACAGGAATATTGTTCAGATTCCTGTTTTTGAAGTTTGCCTCTGAGAAGGTCCACTCTCCTCCATGTTGCCTTACAAGTGTGAAAATCAGAAACTAGACCCTCACAATTCTATCGGATGTAAATTTCTTTGATTTCTATGATTCGGTGGCTGGTCTTGACTTCGTTAGGTAGACGACCTCTTTTCATAACTTCCAAGTAGTGAGAACGAACTGGTTCCTCCAGATCAGCTACTTCGTGACAAATAACCGGGTCTAGAGGTCTGATCCAGTGAACGAAAATTTTCGTTTGAGATTCGTCAAGGAATGGTACCAGTATTCGAACTCTTTCCCAGCAAACTGGTTGATTAGGATGGGCTTGAGCCATTTCCGGTTGTGGAGAAGGTGAAGGTATCCTTGAAGAAGTTTCAGCTTTGTCTTGATCCGTCTTTTGTTGCGCTTCCGAGAACTTCTCTCTTTGAAGAAGGAAGTGATCATAATCATTGTCGTCCATCGCTACGTCATCAGAGAATTGAAAGAGCATGTCAGTTTCCACTCTGATTTCTACTATAGACTTTTCGTTCCATTACTTTTTAGTTTCGGGATCAATCTCTGACTCATCATCAATTAGTTCCAGATCTGATCGTTCCACTGCAGTCTGCATGAGTAATTCTTCTGTTTCTCCGTCATGCTTTTCAACTGTTGGGTTTTCTAGGATTAGAACGCTGACTTCTCTACGCGACGACTCTAGCTCCATATATTGTACCATGGTCTGCTCTGAATTCGGTTCAATTACTTTTGTACCTGTCTGAGTATCAAGACTGTAATAACCAGGTATTTTATCTAATTTAAATTTGAAAATTTTTATAAGTTTTATGTTAGTGTTTTATGGAGTAAGAAGTTAGGGGTAAGTTTTAATTTTTATTTGAAAGTTTAGGGTATTTATTGCCAAGTGAGATAAGTTTAAGGTTTGTTTGGTCTTTTATCCAAACCTCTTTAGCCAAAAACCGACTTCCTATTTTAGTAAGGATAGGTGTCCTTTTTTTTAAGAGAAAATATCCTAAGTATTAGTGTGTAGTGTGTTCGGTTTAGAGAGAGAGAGAAGGAAATCGAGAGAGAGATTAAGGGAAAGAAGAAGGAAGAAATAAAGAGTATGCTGCTGTAATTTAAGGACCAAACTGATGTAAGCAAGGTAACAAATCCATCCTTGTATGTGTTTTAATTTCTTAAAAGTGTTCTTGAGTTGCTAGTTAAGTTTTAGGTGGGTTTTGTTAAAAATGGATGTTTTGGGAAGTCTAAGCTTAAAAGAACGATTTCTGGGTAAATATTAGAATGAAAGTCGTTTTTGGCTGAGCTTAATTAAAAATACGATGAAGACCTGACTGCTGAAATGGGACAGGGGGCCGAACCGGGGGAAGAACTCAAGGTACAGAGTTTGTTACGCGAGAAGACCTGACTGCTGAAATGGGAAGGTTACAGGCTAGTATACAAGCAATGATTGAATGAAGTCGAAACAGTGAAGCTGATCCACCAGGTCCGGAACAAGAAGTCGAAATGCCAATCACCCCTACTATTTTACCAATAACGAAGAAGTGTGATTATAAGATGTTTCTTGGTTGCAAACCCCCTACGTATTCAGGAGACCGGGATCCAGTGAAAGCAATGAGGTGGCTGAAGGAAATGGAAGCTATATTCAACACAAGTAAGTGTGCTGAGGAGGATAGAGTATTGTATGGAACTGCAATGTTGAAGGGTGATGCCTTGTATTGGTGGGAGGCTCATATGGAATCCGAAGGAGCAGACATATATTCTACTTTCCCTTGGGAAGAATTTGTTTTAGTTTTCACACAACACTTCTGTCCACAAGCAGCTGTCAGACAACTGGAAGAGGAATTTATGAGTCTGCAACAAGGAAATTTGTCAGTAAGAGACTATACCGCAAGGTTCTTAGAGAAATCTCGTTTTGTGGGATATTATGTTGCTACAGAGAAATTGAAGATGGACAGATACATCTATGGGCTCAATTCGGAGGTCAGAAGATTGGTTACTGCAACAAGGCCAGATACCTTTACAGCCGCAGTGGACGCGACTGAAAATGTGGAACGAGATGACAGAAGAGATGCCAGTGATAGGAGTATGGGGAAAAGAAAATGGGAAGGACCACCTCACGATCCGAAGAAGCCCAGATTTCAGAAGTTCGATAACCGTGCACCTTTCCGACCAATGGAAAGACCTTGTCCGAAGTGCCACCGTGTTCATCAAGGAAACTGTCAGAGTGAATCGCGGGTTTGCTATAGGTGTGGGAAGACCGGGCATGTTTCTAAAGATTGTCGCGTTACGCGGTTTTGCTACACATGTAATTCTCCGGATCATCTTCAGCCACATTGTCCGCAAAGAAAAATACAACATGGTGGATTATCAGGGAAACCAGCAAGTTCCAGCCCCGTAATTCCAAGGATAGAACCGCCGAAAGCAAGGGGTCGTACGTTCCAAATGACCGCTAAAGAAGCGGAGGAAACTCCGGATGTGGTTACAGGTACATTTTTCATAAACTCTACACGTACTAAGGTGTTATTTGATTCTGGTGCAAACCGATCCTTTGTGTCGCCTTCGTTTGCTGCTCACATGCATTTAGAGCCTAAAATGTTAAAACATGCTTTGCTGGTAGACACTGCGAATGATAATCAGGTGTCGGTAAAAGAAGTATTTGATGGTTGTGTGATTGATATAGAGGGTTATGGTGTACCAATACGATTGTTTCCTATAGCCTTGATCGAATTTGATGTGGTGGTAGGAATGGATTGGTTAGCTAAGAATCAGGCTAGCATAGTTTGTGATAAGAAGATAATTAATGTTGTTCTACCTGATAAGAGATCAGTGGTGATTTATGGTGATCGTAGCAATCATCAGTCTTGTCTTATTTCTATGATAGAAGCCCGTAAGTGTGTCAGCAAGGGTTGCCCGAGTTACTTAGCCTATGTGATAGATAGTAGGCCTGAAAAGAATAGGTTGGAAGATATTCCTATTGTTAGTGAGTTTCCAGAGGTTTTTCCTGAGGACTTGAATAGTCTCCCTCCTGATAGGCAAGTAGAGTTTGGCATAGACCTGATACCTGGAGCCGCTCCTATTGCTCGTGCACCATACCGACTTGCTCCTCCAGAGATGAAAGAGATGATGACGCAACTGCAAGACCTATCCGATAAAGGCTTCATCAGACCTAGCTCTTCGCCGTGGGGTGCACCAGTGTTGTTTGTGAAAAAGAAAGACGGCTCAATGAGAATGTGTATCGACTACCGGGAACTGAATAAGCGCACGATCAAGAACAGGTATGTAGGCCTTATCTCGATAAATTTGTAATTGTATTTATCGATGATATACTTATCTATTCCCGATCCAAAGAGGATCACGCACAACATATTCGTTTGATTTTGGAGTTACTGAAGGAGGAAAAGTTATACGCTAAATTCTCAAAGTGTGAGTTCTGGTTGCGGGAAGTTCAGTTCTTGGGGCATGTTGTTTCAGAGAAAGGCATTCAAGTAGATCCGACGAAAGTGAAAGCGATTGAAAGATGGGAACCGCCGAAGACGCCGACTGAAGTACGTAGTTTTCTGGGTTTAGATGGGTATTACCGAAAGTTTATAAAGGACTTCTCTCGTATTGCTACACCTCTTAATAAGTTGACTCGAAAGAATCTGAATTTTGAATGGAAAGCAGAACAGGATGGAGCATTCAGGATACTGAAGGAGAGACTCTGCAGCGCGACGATTTTAGCATTGCCAGAAGGTTCAGAAGATTTTGTTGTCTACAGTGATGCTTCTAAACTAGGATTAGGATGTGTACTTATGCAGCGTGGGAAGGTGATTGCGTATGCTTCTCGTCAGTTGAAAGATCATGAACGGCAGTACCCTACACACGATATGGAATTAGTAGCAGTGGTGTTCGCATTGAAGATTTGGAGACATTATCTTTATGGTACCAAATGTCAGATTTTTACTGATCACAAGAGTCTCCAACATCTTTTCGACCAGAAAGAATTGAATATGAGGCAAAGGAGATGGCTGGAATTGGTGAATGATTACGATTGTGAAATTCTCTATCATCCGGGAAAGGCGAATGTGGTGGCCGATGCCTTGAGTCGTCAGGAAAGGAGTGGAACAATAAGAGTTATTTCGATAAGGGCTGAACTTCTACCGAGTATCTTCAAAGAATTGCAAAAGTGTCAAATAGAAGCGTTTCAAGAAGAACATCTGAAGTCAGAACGATTAGTGGGGTTGTCAGAATTACTAGAAAAAGATGATCGCGGGTTGTTGTGTTTGGGGAGCAGAATTTGGGTGTCTCGTTTGGGTGGGTTACGCGATCGTGTACTACAAGAAGCTCATAAATCTCGTTTCTCTATTCATCCAGGTACGAATAAGATGTATAGAGATTTGAAACAATTTTATTGGTGGCCAGGGATTAAGAGAAGTGTTGCTAAGCATGTGGAAGATTGTAATACGTGCAAGAAGGTAAAGATTGAACATCAAAGGCCGTTTGGTCAGTTGCAGCGATTGGAAATACCGATGTGGAAATGGGAGCAGATTACTACGGACTTCATCACTAAGCTACCAAGGACTTCGAAGGGATTTGATTCTATTTGGGTAATTGTTGACAGATTGACGAAGTCTGCTCATTTCTTACCAATAAAGGAAACTGATTCGATGGAACGCTTAGCCAAATTATATATTGATGAAATAGTAACTCGACATGGGGTTCCAATCTCGATTATTTCTGATCGGGATTGTCGTTTTACTTCGAGATTTTGGTGAAGCTTTCAAAGGGAGATGGGGACGCAGATAAAGTTAAGTACAACATACCATCCTCAAATCGACGGTCAGAGTGAAAGAACAATCAAGACTTTAGAAGATATGCTCCGGGCTTGTATAGTTGATTTTGGGGGATCGTGGGATAAACATCTACCGTTGATCGAATTTGCCTACAACAACAGTTATCATTCCAGCATTCAAGCGACACCATTTGAAGTATTGTATGGTAGAAAATGTCGAACGCCTCTATGTTGGAATGAAGTGGGAGAGAAACAATTAGCGGGACCAGAAATAGTCTAGCTAACCGCGGATAAGGTTACTCAGATCCGAGAACGTTTGAAACTGGCTTAAGACAGACAGAAAAGCTACGCAGATTGACGCCGGAAACCGTTAGAGTTTCAAGTTGGGGATTTCGTGATCTTAAAAGCTTCGCATTGGAAAGGAGTCGTTAGATTTGGAAGACAAGGTAAACTTAGCCCGAGGTATATTGGACCGTTTTCAATTACAGAAAGAATTGGTGAAGTAGCTTACCGATTGGATCTACCGATAGAGTTAAGCCGTATCCACAACGCGTTTCATGTATCGAACTTTCGGAAATGTTTGGTTACGCCAAATCAGGCTGTCTCTCTACCAGATATTAAGGTTGATGAAAGGTTGAACTACGTGGAAGAACCGGAAGCCATAGTTGATCACAAAGTTAAAGTGTTGCGAAACAAAGAGATCAGGCAAGTGAAAGTTCTGTGGAAACATCATAGAGGTCAGGATGCGACATGGGAATCGGAGTCAGAGATGAGAACCAAATACCCTCATCTGTTCGCTTAAATTGAATTCCGGGAGGGAATTCTTTTAAGGGGGAGATGTTGTAATAACCAGGTATTTTATCTAATTTAAATTTGAAAAATTTTATAAGTTTTATGTTAGTGTTTTATGGAGTAAGAAGTTAGGGGTAAGTTTTAATTTTTATTTGAAAGTTTAGGGTATTTATTGCCAAGTGAGATAAGTTTAAGGTTTGTTTGGTCTTTTATCCAAACCTCTTTAGCCAAAAACCGACTTCCTATTTTAGTAAGGATAGGTGTCCTTTTTTTTAAGAGAAAATATCCTAAGTATTAGTGTGTAGTGTGTTCGGTTTAGAGAGAGAGAGAAGGAAATCGAGAGAGAGATTAAGGGAAAGAAGAAGGAAGAAATAAAGAGTATGATGCTGTAATTTAAGGACCAAACTGATGTAAGCAAGGTAACAAATCCATCCGTGTATGTGTTTTAATTTCTTAAAAGTGTTCTTGAGTTGCTAGTTAAGTTTTAGGTGGGTTTTGTTAAAAAATGGATGTTTTGGGAAGTCTAAGCTTAAAAGTACGATTTCTGGGTAAATATTAGAATGAAAGTCGTTTTTGGCTGAGCTTAATTAAAAAGACGATGAACAGTAATTTTGCAGGTTTTCGCAACAGTAGGTTGTGAGAAGTAGGGTTTTCGCAACAGTAGGTTGCGAGAAGTGAGGTTTTCGCAACAGTGGGTTGCGAGTTCTATAGGTTTTCGCAACAGTGGGTTGCGAGTTCTAAGGTTTTCGCAACAGTGGGTTGCGAGTTCTTTGGTTTTCGCAACAGTGGGTTGCGAAAAGTGAGGAATTCGCAAGGTGTGGGTTGCGAAAAGTGTTAAAATTCAGATTTATTAATGAGGTGTATTCTTGTTAATTAACTATTTCAGATAGTAAAATTCAAAGATAAAAGTGGGACTTGTTGAAGAGATTTTTGGAGAACTTGGAAAAGCATTCAGGTGAGTTTTATTTTAAAAACATTTTTCAACTGGAATACATATATATGTGATTTATATATCTATATGAAATGGATATGTATGGATTGAGAATGTGATACATAATGTGATTATGTGTTTTTATTGAAATGTTTATATACATGATGGTATACTGTAATTATATGAGTATTCTGCGAGAATACGGGGTCGGGATCCGAGGTGCGGACCGGTGTGTTGCCGGGTTCCGGTAAGCGGACATGCGTGTTTACTGTAGATGTTGTACATCAGAGTGAATTGACTAGTTGGCTTGCAACCACTAGTTTGGCCAATTGTGGAGGAATAAGGGGGAATGAGTGGATACGAATCGCAAGTCTTGGTTTGTATTTAATTACGTGTGATATATGTGTGTTTGTATAAAAAGGTTTTATTTAATTGGATTCTTGGCAAGTTTCAACTGACAGGGATTTTCTCACTGGACCATTAGGTCTAACCCTCATTTTTCTGTTTTAAAAATATGTATTCCAAGTGGTGGATCGGGTAAGGGCAAGTGAAAAGTTTATGCCGTGGATATCTCTTGTGAAGACTTTTGTGTTGATGACATAACTATGTTTTGAACCCATGACTTTGTTATTAATCAACATGTATTGTATTCCGCGAAAAAGTTGTACTCGTTTATTTTTATGTTACCTAGACTTTGGGACCGAACGTGTTATATATAATGTATCTTTTGATAATATTATGGCATGAATATATGTTATTTGTATATTTGGAAATCGGGGACGTTACAAAGACCATTTCAGCAGTGGTCGTTTCGATAGAGATTGTTTTCTGGCGCTTCTCCCCCTCATGGTGATAAGGATCATACTGATCATCATGTATGCGCTTTGTGCCCTGTTCCTGCCCTTTGCATGTCGTTTCAAGACTGGTAACCTTCCCGGTTAGTGTTGAAAGTGTCCGTTGAACATCTTCCAGGGTTGTGGTGATATGGTCATGTTTGGATGTGAATTGGGCTTGGTTTGCGAGTTGGGGAAGAGATGTTTGAGGAGTTGTGGCTTGAACTTGTGATCTGAGAAGACCAACAAGATCGGCTTCAGAGGATGTATCGGTGTTGGTTTGAGTCAGGAGCTTATCAAGAAGGGCGGCCTTTAGGGCATCTATGGACAGGGTTTGTAGTGTTGGCTGAGGTTGCGAGGTTGGAGGTGGTGTTTCGGATGGGGGCTCGATCTGAATGTCTTTCCTTTTTACCGTTCGTTTAATGAAATCCATCTCCACTTTCAGTTGGTCAGCCAAATTGGATTAGACAGCCTTTACGGCGTTATCCAGGTATTCCATGGGGACGAACTCCGAGAAATTAACACCTGGCTCACGTAGAGTACCAGTTGAGGTTACAACAGTTGATTGAACCGTTGTACCACCTGCGCTCACGGCTGTCATGATGTTAACCGTGGCAGGACTTCCACCCGATCCTCGTAATCCACATAGTGTAGACTTACTCGGGGTGTTCCGGTTGAGTCATAGAGAATCTCGACGGTAGCCGAAGTAATGTTATGTGTCCTAGCCGAAAAAGGTAGATCAACAAGTGGCTCTAGACGCAAAAGTGCAACAAAAGAAGTCGAGGAGCGGGGCAACGTTCCTCTTGTTTCAACACCCGAACTCTCCAAGTGAGATACTGGTGGATTATGTGATGTACCCTCGTGTGCAGCTGAAATAATTATCTGTTGAGAGACAACTGAGTGGGTAGTGGATGTGGCCACCTGGCTTAGATTTGGTTGGGGGAGGTCAACCTGGGAAGATTGCCTCTTCACTCTATATCGCTCGTTATTTTGTTTGCTTCTCCTTTCCCTCACTCTCTCCGATTCATTTTCAACTGCTTCTCCCTCCGCTCTCCTCGTCTCTCCAGGATTGGCTTGCGATTTGGGTATGGTTTCAAGACGATATTGGTCGTCATTGTGATCATCCGAGTCAGTAGACTCATCATCTGATGCTAAGGACCCTAAGTTGGAGCCAGATTCGGAGCCGGACTCAGTGCCTGATGCAGATCCTAATCCAGATCCTAATTCCGATCCAGAGGCATATCCAGAAGTAGCCCCTGATTCAGATCCGGATTTAGAGCCTGATGGTGATGCTTGTGCTTCCTGTACGGCCACATTGGTATTGTCTATGACCGTCACTTCATGTAGGTCTGTGTCATCAGCCTAGATCTGAGTAGATACATGGGGTGGTGTGGTTGGCCGGCGGGACGTGCTAGTTTCGCGTGTGAGTCTCTCGGGACCTCCCGCGTTAGTTCCCCTCACTACATTTTCTCTCTTCACACCCTTCCCGGTAGCCCTAGCTCTCCAGACCCTACCACCACGAGTTCTAGGACCCTCGCGTCGATTGATAAGGGATGGATTAATTGGTAATTATATTTTCATTCCACCTCCTCCATTTTTCTTCCTACTTGACCAATAAGACTACATATTCTTGGCAAGCATATGGTGATTCTTTTATTAAGTGGCAATAGTGATAAGCAGTTTTATTATGTATTTTTTTTTTTGATTTTCACAATTTTATTTAATTTGTAGAAAATGGATTTAGGGTGGTATGCTGAACATTTTTTAGCACTACAACGTCCTCATGTTTGGTGGAACTTTCATGTGTCCGAGCTGAATTTGTTTGGGAAGATGTAAATCAAGAAAAACTATATATCATCTTACTTGACCAAAATGTAAGTGAAATTGATCATATTATAGTTTTGTTGAAAAAATATATTTTTTAACGATACTAATAATTATAATTACATATTGTATATATATATGTTAGAGGGACAAAATGACAGCAATTGTTCCACGTAGTTTACTGGATCTCTATAGACAAATAAATTTGGTGGGAGGTGTTTTCTTTTTGGAGCATTTCCAAATTCAAGAACCTATTATGACTATCCAAGGTATGAAAAATATAGTTTTCTCCGTGCCAAGTGGGAAATTTTGATTAGTAGAAACACAAGGTTAATCCCATTGCTGAGGGATGTTCAAAGATGATTTGTGCTTTATCCACCGGTGCCTTCAATAAAAACACTTGTTGAAGATAGAACAACAACAAAAATGTTAATCGGTAAATTAAAATTTTTAATTACATTTAAATATATTTATAGATTTTCTCATGTCAAATTAATATTCAAATTTAAATTTATATATCTTAGATGTCGTTGGAAAAGGGGAGCCGAGTTAACAATGTGCGAGATGATAGTGTATTCCGATTAGGTTCGTGTGATTTGATTTTACAAGATGAAACGTAAGTTTGAAATTGTATCAAAACAAAATCAATTACCAAATTAACAAATTTTCCACATTTTGTTTTTACTAACTTTGCTATTTTTATTAGGAGGCACCAAATTTGGTTGAGGTTGTATGATACAAGACAAACACGTATCATGATGATAGATCGGGCCGTAACAAATAATTCTATAAATTATGCATCTCGGGTTAAGCTTATCCATCGATATCCAAGTATAATATTTATTATTTATGATTTTATGTTTTTATTTAAATTTAAATTTATAAATTTACTAAAATTGTATTTTCTAATATTTTCAGTGAACGTTTTGAATTCTATGGCTTTAACCCAGATTGTGTTCGGCCCAGAAATGCCGGAAGCATACAACTTAAGAATTATTCCGAGTTGAGAATATGTGATCAGTCAAGTTGATTAGTATTGTGTTTTTGTGATTGTTGTGAAGATTTTTGGAACATGTATTTGTTAAGTTTTGTGGTATTTTGTATTGGTTCTATCGATATTTTGAACATGTATGTGACAATTTAGTTAATGTTTTGTAATCGGTTTGAACATGTATGTGACCATTCAGTAAATGTTTCGTGAATGAATGTTTTCTAAATGTTTTGAGCATGTATATAACCATTCAGTGAATGTTTTAAGGTATGCAATGAGGATTGTCGATAAAGAAACTACAAATGTTGATGTCTCCCAAAAAGAGAAGCAAAAAAGGAGAAAAATAGGGCTACGTGACGGAAGTTGTCAATGTATGACAAACATGAAAAATATCTCATCAATTCAGACAATGCAAGAGAATATCAATGAAGCAACCTCTGACAGTGTGTTAACTTTTGCACAAAGGAGAAAAATTATTAATCGAAACTATTATCAACGAAGCAAGGAAAATAACAGCAATGCTTTTAATACACAAGGAACAAGACAATTATGTTCGGGGTTGACACATGAAAACTTCAACGGTAAAAACTATGCATTATTATTATTTTGTACTTTGGGATTGACATAAACTAAAGACTAAATGAAACGAGGTATTCTGTCACAGGCATTCAAAATAAACGTGGAATACTACTACCTCTTTTTGACGAAGTCGTGAATCAAGAATCGCCAAGTTAGTATTTCTTTTTGATCTCGATCTTACCATTTATTTATAATAATCTATATTTTCATATTCAAATGTCTTACATAGCGCTTGGCGAAGGAAGTAGTCAACACATGACAAATATCTCTCCCATGGAGACGACGCAAGAGAATATAAGTGAAATAACCCCTATGAGTGCGTTAACTTTTTGCTCAAAGGAGACAAATTATTAATCAAAACTATTATCAACGAAGCAAGGAAAATAACATAAATGCTTTTAATACACAAGGAACAAGGCAATTATGTTCAGGGTTGACACATGATAACTTCAACGGTAAAAACTATGCATTATTGTTATTCTGTACTTTGGAATTGACATAAACTAAAGACTAATTGAATGAGGTATTCAGTCATGGGCATTCAAAATAAACGTGGAATATTGCTGCCTCTTTTTGACGAAGTCGTGAATCAAGAATTGCCAAGTTAGTATTTCTTTTTTA